>CM051236.1:383926258-386713758 GCA_027917425.1 Gastrophryne carolinensis | reverse complement strand
CCTACTGGGATACCCAAACCATATTGGCAACTCCATTATTTCCGGCCGTAATGTCCAGAAACCACTACCAAATTTTACTGCGGTTTCTGCATTTTAACGACAATACCACTGCTATTCCCCGTGGTGAGCCCGGTCACGACAGGCTGCATAAATTACGGCCCCTGCTCAACAGCCTGTCAGATCGCTTCGCAGTAGTGTACACCCCCGGCCAAAAATTATCAATTGACGAGTCACTACTGCTTTTCAAAGGGCGCATTGTTTTTCGGCAATATATCCCTAGCAAGCGTGCCCGCTACGGGATTAAATTTTACCAATTGTGCGATAGTGTGACCGGGTACATCAAATATTTTCGAATCTATGAAGGAAAGGACACCTATCTGGACCCCCCTGGTTGTCCCCTTGATTTGTCAATAAGTGGTAAGATCGTTTGGGACCTCATGACTCCACTGTTGGGTAGAGGTTACCACTTATATGTGGACAATTTCTATACCAGCATCCCCTTATTTCGCGCCCTTTATTCGTTGGATACCCCGGCCTGCGGCACCATCAACCCTAATCGCAAAGGATTGCCCAGGTCACTGCTTGAAAAAAAATTAAAAAGGGGGGAGTCTTACGCTCTATGAAGCGATGAGGTCCTGGCCATGAAATACATGGGCAAAAAAAATGTATTCCTTCTGACAACACTCCACGATGAGTCAGTTGTGAATGTAAGGCAACGTGGTCCCCGAGCCCCTTCCCAAAAGCCACGTTGCATAAAAGATTATAATAAATTCATGGGTGGCGTGGATAAAACGGACCAAATATTAACTTATTACAACGCCACCCGAAAAACTAGAGCCTGGTACACTAAAGTTGCTATACATTTGGTCCAAATGGCAACTTACAACAGCTTTGTTGCCTTCAAGGCAGCAGTGCCAGGCTCCAATTTATCGTACATAAAATACCAGCAGCAGTTACTCCCTGCTTTGTTGTTTGGGGATACTGCGGAAGAACCAGATATGCCTAGCAATGACAACCAGGCCAGATTAGTGGGGAAGCACTTAATAAAGTTGCTTCCCGATATTGGTAGAAAGCGGTATCCCCAGAGAGCTTGTAGGGTTTGCAGGAAGCGTGGCATTAGAAGAGATGTGCGGTACTATTGCCCGACCTGTCCCAGCCAACCCGGTTTATGCCTCGAAAATTGTTTTGAGGTATACCATACTCAATTAGATTATTGAGCAATGCATTTTTTTCTCCTGCATTTTTTGTTTTAGTCTGTAGGTGGGCCCCTTTTAGTTAAATTATGTTTCCTGTGTGCTGGCGTAGGTATTTTTTGTTGCCATTATATTTTATTTTCTTTTAGTTTCTTTGGAGCTGTTGCTAATCCGATGGGAAGTGCTGGAGCAGGAGCAGCTGGTTACTTGTGGCAAGTGATGATTAAAAAATGTTACCCATTTCAGGTTCTTGATTCCTGATATTGGTCATTGATCACCGCACTGATCTTATAATCTGATGCCACAGCTACAGTATCCTAATTGCACTTCTTAGTACAGGTAAGAAATTGTTTTGTTTGCTTGTTTTTCCATAGCGCATGTGTTAGTTTTGGGTGATTGGTAACTGTACCCTTGCAGGTAGCTATGCATGTTGGGTATTGTTATGTTCGGGGGACCTTGTCGTTTTCAATTAGGTGTGTATTTTTAAGATTGGCCTACTTTTTTTTAGGAAAATGTGGGTTTGATTTAGCACTTTAACTTTTTTTTTAGCAAAATCCAGTGCAACCAGTTCATTCCTTGAAGGTTTGCGCCCCGAAAGCTGCACCCACGGCAACAAGCCTGGTACGCCTAGAATGCCTAAGGGGTGTACTTTCAGAGAATATATGGTTTGTGGGGGGTATTTTAATTGAAAAGTGTTGTTTTGGTTGAAAAAGCGTAGGGTGTGCATGTTGTCCGCAGAGTAGGAATTTTCAAGTGAAATGCCCTTCATGCCTATGCTTAACTTTGGGGTGATTGGTAACCCTACCCTTGCAGGTAGCTATGCATGTTGGGTATTGTTCTGTTCGGGGGACTTTGTCGTTTTCAATTAGGTGTGTATTTTTATGATTGGCCTACTTTTTTTTAGGAAAATGTGGGTTTGATTTAGCATTTTAACTTTTTTTTTAGCAAAATCCAGTGCAACCAAGTCATTCCTTGAAGGTTTGCGCCCCGAAAGCTGCACCCACGGCAACAAGCCTGGTACGCCTAGAATGCCTAAGGGGTGTACTTTCAGAGAATATATGGTTTGTGGGGGATATTTTAATTGAAAAGTGTTGTTTTGGTTGAAAAAGCGTAGGGTGTGCATGTTGTCCGCAGAGTAGGAATTTTCAAGTGAAATGCCCTTCATGCGTATGCTTAACTTTGGGGTGATTGGTAACCCTACCCTTGCAGGTAGCTATGCATGTTGGGTATTGTTCTGTTCGGGGGACCTTGTCGTTTTCAATTAGTTGTGTATTTTTATGATTGGCCTACTTTTTTTTAGGAAAATGTGGGTTTGATTTAGCATTTTAACTTTTTTTTTAGCAAAATCCAGTGCAACCAGGTCATTCCTTGAAGGTTTGCGCCCCGAAAGCTGCACCCACGGCAACAAGCCTGGTACGCCTAGAATGCCTAAGGGGTGTACTTTCAGAGAATATATGGTTCGTGGGGGGTATTTTAATTGAAAAGTGTTGTTTTGGTTGAAAAAGCGTAGGGTGTGCATGTTGTCCGCAGAGTAGGAATTTTCAAGTGAAATGCCCTTCATGCGTATGCTTAACTTTGGGGTGATTGGTAACCCTACCCTTGCAGGTAGCTATGCATGTTGGGTATTGTTCTGTTCGGGGGACCTTGTCGTTTTCAATTAGGTGTGTATTTTTATGATTGGCCTACTTTTTTTTAGGAAAATGTGGGTTTGATTTAGCATTTTAACTTTTTTTTTAGCAAAATCCAGTGCAACCAAGTCATTCCTTGAAGGTTTGCGCCCCGAAAGCTGCACCCACGGCAACAAGCCTGGCACGCCTAGAATGCCTAAGGGGTGTACTTTCATAGAATATATGGTTTGTGGGGGGTATTTTAATTGAAAAGTGTTGTTTTGGTTGAAAAAGCGTGAGGTGTGCATGTTGTCATCAGAGTAGGAATTTTCAAGTGAAATACCCTTCATGCGTATGCTTAACTTTGGGGTGATTGGTAACCCTAGCCTTGCAGCTAGCTATGCATGTTGGGTATTATTCTGTTCGGGAGACCTTGCTGTTTCCAATTTGGTGTGTATTTTTAAGATTAAAGTTTTTTTTAAAAAATAATGTGGGTTTGATTCTGTTTTTTTACTATTGTCGTCAAGAAACCCTGTGAAAAGCCTGCTTTTGTCAATGGATTCCACCTGGACATCTGTGGCCACAACATCAAACCTGGTACGCCTAGAAAGCTTAAGGTGTGTACTTTCAGTATATATGGTATTGGGGGGGTATTTCAGATCTAAAGGGGTGTTTTTGTGGAAAAACTGCAAGGAGTGCGGAATAGTTGTTTTTTCGTTGAAAATCCCTTCAAGTGCTCTTTTCAGTTTGGGGGGTCTCCTGGACAGGAAAGGGTGTCTATCAATACATATGTGGTACCGTTGTAATTGGGAGGAATAAGGCTTTTACACACATTATAATTTTCTGGTAAACTTGCATGTTTTACTTAGAAAAAAAAACTACAAAATGTTAAAAAAAAAAAATTATTTTTTTTTAACGACTTTTCCACAAAAATAACAAAAACCACCAACAAACTTAAAAACAAGACATGTAATATTAAAGCCCAGACTGTGCTGAAAAAAACAATATATAATTTTCCTAGGAAATTCCTGGAAATCCTTTCAAAAATTACAGTTGAACATGTTCAGTGCAAAATGGCAGAAAAGGGTCTGGCAACACAGAGTCACAAATGCCGCAGGTAGGCTGGCAGCGAAAGGCTTAATGCCTTCAGATCTACCATTGTAACATCTTAATTCAGATATCAGGTGGGTGTAGGGATCAAGTTCCAAATATCAACTTAGTGGTTTGAAACTTTTGTTTTAGTTAGTTAGGAACAGTGCAGCTCTAGGTCAGGTTTGGGATCAGGGTTTGGCATGGGGGGGGTCAAGACTATAAACCTATCAAGTCAGGTTAGGTTACTGGGTACAAGCAGTAACATAGTACACAGTATCTAGTTGTGGGTGTTGGTTTGCAGAAGCAGATCTATGATTTATCTGTAGGACTAAATCAAAGCAGATGGATGATCCTTCACAGACATCTATAATATATGTCACACCACTAGAGATAACAAAGAGAAAAACAATCCAACAAAAGAATATGAAGGGGTCATATAATGTCACTGCAAATATCAGTGAGATTTTATAATATGCTGTACACACAGCACAATGATTTAGGCACTATGTCTAACATGACACCTAATGTAGGCACTAGTACAAAATAAAAGTTTTTGGATCGCTCAACAGTTGATTTAGAACACTTTGCTATACTTTATAGATTAAACCGGACTAACACCTATTTTTACTTTAACTAGTGTTGGTCCCTCTGTCTGCTAATAAAAAGAAGCTCGGGGGGCATCCAGAACGCTGGAGTCTCCTCACACCTAAACACTCGTAATACTCACCTTCATTACGAGCCAGCGTCGGAAAAGAAGTCCCGCGATTGGCCACCTGATCGCCCAGTGGCCAGTCACGGGACTCTTTTCCCGGCACTGGCTTGTAATGAAGGTGAGTATTACAAGTCTTAAAGTAAAAACGGGTATTGGTCGGGTTTAAGTATCTCTCCTGGCCCAATGATTACCGCTTCTGGTCATTTTGATGTTATTGTATATTATAGACCATAATTGACTATCAGTTGTGTAACTTTATTTTTTAAGTAAAATGAATTGATAACTAGAGATAGACGAACCCAAGCCAGACGCCAGGAGTCCATGTTCAAGTCCAGCATCTGGCCTGAACACGAAAAAACTTCATCTGGGAGGCCGATTCATTAATAGCGGCAGGTAGCGACAGTTGAGCGACTGTAGCTGCATTTTCAGTGCGCCCGCTAGTAGTCGCTGTGCTTGGCCGTTGTTCCGTAGTTGATAGCGACTCAGTCGGTTTGCCGTAATGTTGAATATTGGGTGAGGAGTCGCTATTTGACAGGTTCCGCGCTGTATGGGAGCGCATGATAGCGACTGGCCCTAGCGACCGGCTCCCACCATATTCATTAAAAAATCACGCTCAAAAAATTCTTGCACTGTAGTTTTTAACCCCCAAACAACCATATTTTTGGAAACCAAAAAAAACATGTTTTTTAAATAATTTAGTAATATGAATACATTAATATTAGACCTGTAATATCAATTCTGTACAACTTTTTTTTAACATTTTTTTCCCTTAAAAAATTATCTAAAATGGCCACAGAATTTTTCACATTTAAAAAAAAAACAAAAATAAATAATAACAATTAATTATTAATATTTAAAGATTGTTCCATTGAAATGCATTGGAGAGCGCCAGGTAGCGAGAGGTCATACCTGTCGCTGTTCAAGGTCGGACGCTGGTGCTGTGGGCTGAGGATGGAATAATGATGAATGAGTGGCTATATGGCGCTATCTCAGTCGCTAAGCAGGATCAGCTTGATAAATGTGTGATTGTGGTGGGGAGCCGGCGTTCTCATTACCGGCCGCTCACCAGTCGCTACCTGTCGCTATTCCTTCATAAATAAGGGCTTATGTGTGCAGCAGCAGGAAACTGCCGTAACTCACCTCTGTCTGATCCCCTTCCTGCCAGTAAGGCAGCTGACAGGAGGAGGATTAGGCAGAGGTGAGTTAATGCAGTGTGCTTTTGCTGCACACTCTGCACCTCCCCCCCGCCACAGCCCCCAAATTTAATCAAAAACTAACAATACAAATGGCTTATCTCTTATCATACAAATATATCAAAATTAATTGGATAGTGTTCCAGAACAATTTAAAAAGCAAAAATATTAATTTCTGATTCTACACTCTAAGAAGAGAGTATTGGCAGGGGCTTTGGCCAAATTTATTTCACAAGCTCAGTGAGTTTTGTTCTGCTTTAAGTGTTAGAACCACACTATGGACTTTTACAAGAAGTAAACCCTTGGTATATACCCTTGGTATATGGTAACCACCCAAACATAGTATCCTCAAAGAAATGATCTACAAAACATTTTCAATCCACAATCCTAAATTGAAATGCATTAGCATTTTCTTTATCATATACATACATTTTAATAACGCATTTAAGCAATCCTCACACTAAGGGAAATAAAGATTCCAGTTACCTTTATCAATATGGCTTTTATTACCAATCTGACCAATGTCTGTATTTACAATAAAGACTTAAGGCATAACATAAGATTTACAGCAGTTTGGGAGGCCTTATATAGTATGGCCCTAACTATCAGATGTATACATGAGCTGGATTTTCAAGCGCGACCTTGGCTTCGTTAACCGCACACAAATGCATCAACAGCAAACGCCTCCTGTTTTCCAGCTAATGTGAAATTAATTTTTTCCCTACAAACAGGGAGAGAGTTAACGGCTGTCTCTTTTTAAAAAGTCATTATTCCTTGTAATGACAGTAGTTCTGGGATTTATATGAAAAGGTATGCTTGATTAATGATTCATATGTTATATCTTTGTCTGAAGGAAGAGTAATGAGATTTGGTGTCTGCAATGGAGTGACATTTTTATTATTTTTGTATTATTCTTTTCTAAATTGTGTGTCTTAATTGCTGAATGGAGAATTAAATATGATAGAGCAAGCCCTGATGAATACCCCGCAGAATTAAATATTATGAAATGATATTACATGGCATTTTGATGCAATTGACGTTGGATCACTCCTACAGAAGCTTTAAAAAGCAAGGCAATAATACTTTTGTATTTACAGAACACAGCTAATTTACATTTTGCTCTTAACTGTATTTTCATAGCACTTAAAGCTCAATGCCAATGACATTTTTGTTTATATTAAAATGTAACGCTAGAGGAATAACCCTTTCAGTCCTATTTTAGGCAAAGAGCCCCTGTATGCCTGGCTGGCACTGATGTGATGGAACCTCACCTAAACATTGGCCGCCTCCCCACTACCTGTTTAACAGGGCACGTACCCGCGCCCACCAGCGTGCTCGCGCATGCACTGTAGGAACAAGGAGAGGTGAGTTAGTTTGGGGTTTGTGTGGAGTTTCACAAAGTGGGGCATCCACGATAAGGGGGGGGGGGTCCTGGGGGCATCTTCATAATGTACCCTTCCACTAAATACCCTATTTTTATAAAATTATAAATCTGGCCCTTGCCCTAATTCTCTTTAGTGTTAGCTTATAGCTGATCTCGATCACAAAAATAACGAATGTCTATTGCCATAAGTAGAGATGGGCGAACCCCCAAAGTTTGGGTTTGGCAAGTTTGGCCCAACATTAAATAAATGTTAAGGTTTGGGGACCTGAACCAGTCCCCATTTAAATCAATGGGTACCCAAAATTTGGGGGTGGCTGTGTGCAGCAGAAGCACGCTGCTTTAACTTACCTCTAACTGATCTTTTGCCTGTCACTGTGGTGGAGCTGAGACAGCGGTGTTTAAAACCAACCCCAGCAGGGGCTATAGAAAGATACCTGCCGACTCCCATGAGTGGGGACAGTTCTAGTACTAGCACTAGGACTGCCCTCACTCATGGGAGCCGGCGGCCATCTTTTTGTAGCCCAGGCTGGAGCCAATCTGCCGCAGATCTGCCACGCTGACAGGAAAAAAGGTTGGGCAGACATGATTTACAGCAGCTCCCTGCTGCTGCACCCTGCTCAGCAGCCCATCAACCAGCTCTTCCATGTTTGGGTCGACCGTCAAATTTGAACACAGACTTCTGGCTGAAGTCCGTGTTCGGGTTTGTGAACCAGAACTCGCAAGCAAAATGGGTGTTGGTCCACTGGGGGAGAGGAGCCTCCCTCAACCGACCCCTGAAAAAACAACTGACCCTCTGAAAACCCTGTAAATCTTACTTTAAGCAGTGCAGCCTGGAATGCAGCAATGTCAGCTGCCTGGCTACAGCTGTGGCTGTAGAAGAAAATGTAAAGTTTGGTAATTAGCTCCTCTAAATCCGCCCTTTGACACACACACAGCTGCTGGAGGGGATGAGTGTAACTATATATCAATGTAATTCAATAGCTGGGCTGCTGCAGAGTTTACAATGTTGATGTGGAGGCTGATTTGTGCGTCTATGTAGTTGCACTCAGATCGTCTGGAAGTGGACACTGCAAACGGGGCCCTGGCGCCTTTGACCTAGCTTCACTGCTGGACAAGTGACGCTGTAGTATCCTGTCCAGCATTGATAAATGTGATGTCTGGAGGGCGCTGTAGACGTGCTCTCCCTGAGCCACTGCAGCGCCTGAGCGCACCAATACTGCTATTGTTTCATGTAGCGCCCGAAGGGAAAGCAGACCAAGGCGACGCCACATATAACAACAGGACAACACTGTAGCAAACAATAGCTAGCGCCAGTGATGAGCAGCCAATGCTCTGCACTGAAGCCCATATTTAAGAACACAAAACACAAAGCCAACGTTGGCGCTCTAAAACTGGACGATATTCAAAAAAAGTCTGTTTCTCGCAATAAAAACCCCAGCCACAGAGCCACTCCACATGGAATGACATTGTTAACACTCTGGAGCACTGGCACTGCAATGGCGAAACACTATATACTATTCTGCAGTCTAAACCTAAACCTAAAGTGTCTTTTGTTGCTTATGTGAAAAAATACTGAAAAATTGAATCCAAACGTGATTTCTACACAACCAAAATCTACACCATTGAACTATATGGAAGAGCACAACTGAGCAAAAGGTTCTACATGACGCTGCAGAACACACAGTGCCACAGCTTTAAACTGAGCCGCCACTAGTGATACATGTGATGCTAATGATACTATTAGAGGCGCTCACCAGTTTGGCTTGAATATATATGGTTTTCACATACTGCGCCCGGCATTCACCTGGTGCTATGTGGTACTACGTGGCGTTAGGGCTTCTTAAATAAGGCTCAAAATGTTTTAAGTGCTTTCTGAGCAGTGATGGGTCATTAGAGCTGATGGTTATTCATTTCTGACTATTTATTTCAAAAAGATTAAGGGTCATTTTGACTGTAGGATTGTTTTTTTCAGAAGCAGGGCTGCCAAATTTGTGGCAAGATAACCTGCTATTCTACAAGATCTCTATGGAGATAAGCCCTCTCTAAATAGCTTATATTACTGATTGGAAGAGAGGGAGTTGAGGGGAGCAATTTACTAAACTTTAAGAATTACATTGTTCACTGAGATTAGTGTTATATGGTATTTACTCTAAGCCATCTTATGCAAACTTTATATAAACTAGTCTATTACTGAGCACACACTGGCCAGCTAGCCAACAGCTTTATCTGCCTGTGTTGGCACATTGAGGCTGATTTAAAACTGCCACATAGTGCCATGTGAGCGTCTGTGTAGCGGCGCTTAGCGCGAGCACTAGTAGCCGCTGCAAGCGGGTGTTGGCCGCTCTAACCTAGCGTAGTGGGCGGACAAGTGGTGCTGTAGTATCCCATCCAGCAATGATAATGGTGATGTGTGCAGTGCGCTATCCCTGATTCAGTGCAGAGCCAATCGCGAATGCTAGGTGGTGTTCCAAAGTCAAAGCACCCAAGACTCTAGGCTACATCTAACAACAGGACAACGCTGCAGCGAGCGATAGATAGGGCCAGTTAAGTGCGTCCGACACTCAGCACTGAAGCCCGTATGCAAGAAAACACTCACCCAGCACCGGCGCTCTAGAAAACACAACAACACATATACAGCAGTACCAGAGCGAAAACATATGGAATGTTTTAACACTTTGACACTGACACTGCAATGTCAGACCTACACATACAATTCTACATAAAAGAATTAAAAAAAAAACAATAAAAGTGTTTGTTTGCAGGGCAGGAGAGCCAAACATTTTACAGTTTACTTGGCCAACACACTTTTTATACACAACCAAATGAAACCCCATTGAAATGTATGGGAAAGCGCTACTGTGCGACAGGTGCTACATGACGCTGCTGAACCTAGAGCGCTGGTGCTATTATACATTGAGCCAATGCAAGTAATACATGTGGCGCTACATGACACTGTTAGAGGCGCTCACCAGATTTGCTTTCTTGTGGTCTTCACATACAGCGTCCAGCGTTCACCCGACACTACGTGGCACTACCTGGCGTTATCATTTCTTAAATAACCCTCTTAGTAAATTGGGTTCATAGTGTTTATTTTCTTTGCAAAAGCACTAGTCAATGGCACCAAAATAAAGTACAGACCCAAGCTCCTCACTGGTAGATTGGCAGTCCCTCCAGAAATATTCTTATATGCAAGTACCTACTGTGCCTGTTTATTCATTCCTTACCATTGTGGTCATTTATCCAGTAACCAATGTTGATTCACATTAATGAGTTACTACTGTATATTGAAAATGTTTCAATACAAAATGGCAGTAATGTCTGTATAAATAATACATTAAGACAGAAGTTGGATATATTTTTTATTTTCTCCAAAGTAGTAAACCAGTTGACTAGCTTATGTAAAAAAAAGTCCCTATGCTTGCATTTTGTTTTGTTTTGCAAATTGCTTATGTTTCAAAAAAACATATTTCTCGGTTGATAAGTGTCAGTTTGCTTTTTTACGGTAAGTACAAAACCGCAGCAAGAAAGATTATACTTTGCTTCCAATTAGCATAAAGAAGCTCAAGAATAATTTCAACAGACTTGTCTTTGTGTTACTCTGGGGAAGGAATGGCACTGGGAAGATTTAAAATAAACACTGAAAACTGTTTATCCCATCAGCAAAAAGTTGGATTTACATGTTTTCAGTGACTGGAGAAGAACGGCTTTAAAGCTGTCACATTTACACAATTAGGGACTTTGAATGGATTAGGTTTTGGCTTCTTCAATAAACCACTTCATATCTTGACTTTTTCATTACAGGATCCTTCATTCAACAGTACTTAAAAATATAAGTGTTACTTATAAATTTTGAGGACAATGTTGAGGAAAAGTATTAAATACAAAATGTACTTTGTTGAACTGTGAGCTGACCCAATAGAGTGGACCTACACCCAAAAGGTGCAAAAGGGAAACAGGTTACTGGGAAACAACCCCTAGACCTGCAGTGAGCAATAATCACTTCTTCCAGATGATGGGGGAAAGGGTTTTGTGCCATTTTAAGAGCAGAGGTGAGGGTCTATGGCATAGCTTATATAAACTTGCCAGCCCATGAGCTCCTTAACCCCGCCCCCAAGGAGATTCTAAACTGATCAATGAGTGTTAAAACATTGCAGTAACAGATCATAGGCAGGGGGATATGTTATAACTGATGGTACTGAAGCTTTAATATTGCAGGGGGCAGATTTCATGCCAGAGGTGGGTATGACCCTCACAGTCAGTTTGTCAGGTTCAAGCACTTTCGTATGGAGACGCTACTCTCGGCTGTCAGTACCCTTCATGACCACAGTGGACATCAAGGACGCCTTATCTATCACGTGCCAATCTTTCCAGGTCATCAGAGATTCCTGAGGTTCGCTCTGGAGGATCAGCATTACCAGTTCGTGGCTTTACCCTTCGGTATCACCTCAGCGCCTCGGGTGTTCACCAAGGTGCTGGCAGATGTGATGGCTCTGCTGCGTAACCAGGGCATTCGCATCCTCCCTTACCTGGACGACATTCTGATTGTGGCTCAGTCTCTTCATCAGGCAGAGAAGGATACTCAGGTGGTGACCTCCACTCTCGAGTCCTTCCGCTGAGTGATCAATTCTTCACTGTCTCCGTCTTTGGTGAGGTCCTTTCTGGGCATGACTCTGGATACCTCTCAGGTCAAGGTATTCCTGCCTCAGCAGAAAGTGGAGGGCCTTCAGCAGCAGGCTCGGGCCCTGCTTTTGTGTCCCCGTCCCTCCATCCGGCAGGGGATGCGGTTAGTGGGCCTGATGGTGTCCCGCTTCGAGGCAGTCCCCTTTGCTCAGTTTCACATGAGACCTCTTCAGTTGCACCTCTTGTCAGTTTGGGATCGGGACCCTGTGTCCCTGGATCAGGAATTTGTTCTGTCCCCGGCATGGCCTGCTTCACCCCACCCTTGTCTTCGTTATTCTTGGTTGCCTCTTTATGGTGATTGTTCCAAGTTAGTTGGGGTTGTTACCTTTTTTACCTTTATTATCTCCCGGCTTCTTGTATAACTGCTTGTAAACACTGGGGAGGTCTATTGGTGATCCTGTTTTTATATGGTACCGGGAGGAGCCACAACTCTTCTGCAGTACACTGTGGCAGAATATCCCATACGTAAAGACTTCTTGAAGCAGGCCGTGCCATGCATAGTAAAAACAATTCTACAGGTGAGTACTCACAGAATTGTATTTTTTAGCTTGAAAACGAGTTATCTTAACGTTCGGCATATTTAACCACCAAAGGCTCTTTTTTAAAGTGGACCAACACCCAGGGGGGATCGGCCCAGGAATCTATAAGATTCCCGGGCCGATCAGATCCCTCCCCGCGGGGCATCCGAAATCGGGATGTCCCGCGGGGTGAAACCCCCCAGGAAGCCCAGAAACCTTACCTTAACCCAGTTCCAACAGCGCATGCGCGGACAACGGCCACGTCTCACGCTTCCCTCTAGCAGGGCGCGCACCCGCGCCGGCCGTTTGTGAATGGCCGGCGCGGGCGCGCTCCCTGTTGGAGGGAAGCGCGAGGCGCGGCCTCCAGCGCTCAGAGCCGCTGTGGTTGAACGCCGCTTGTACGTGCATGCCACAGCAGCTCTGAGTGCTCTGATTGGACGAGCGCCCGCGTAGGAGCGTGGTGAGGTGAGTGTTTCCGGGCGTTCTGGGGGTTTCACACAGCGGGGCACCCACGATCGGGGTGCCCCACTGAAGTGGACCAAAACCCAGGATAGTTAAAATCCTGGATGTTGGTCCACTTTAATAATAATTCTAGTGCCTCATGATACAAAGTAGCAGTAACTGAAACATGTACACCCTTAGCTTTATATTATGGTATATAACAATAAGTATACTTGAAATGATGAGAAATTATTCTTTCACTGTGAAAATTCTTTATTCTGTTCAAGGGGACTTCTAACATTACTTGTGATGTTCAATACAGTTAATGGGGATTTCTTATAACATTTTCCAATTTCAAAGACAATTAGGTAGCCAATGGTGACCTCTGCCATTATCTAAAAACATATACTGACCCTTTTGAACTGCCCCCAAATGTTGCCAATATTCTGCTTTGGACGAAATGACTACTTTAAACTAGTAATTGCAGGCTTTGTGTATAGTCAAACTGTCCTGATTTGTTTAGCTCATGGTTTATGAAGCGTTAGCGCCACTCATCGCCTCTTTTTTTTGCTTCAGCGTCACTCAGCAGAGGAGCAGTTAGGCTTTCTGGCACCTGGAGCAAAGATTCGAAATGGCGCCCCCCATCTGTTCTTAGGCCCCCTCAACTGCTTTACCTGGGGAAAGTGCCCCCCTGCTCCCCCCTAGCTATGCCCCTGCAATTTAAAAAACCAAAGATAGGCAGCACTGATGCCAGCCTACATCTAATTAAACACAAGCGCCCAAAAGGTTGCCCCACCGGGCTCACTGGTTGAAGCTGCGTCAGCGCTGAAAGTCAAGATCCCATAGAGCACAATGGGCAGAACTGGATTGAAGTGTTTTATGCTTATAATTAATATTAAACACATTTTTTGTACAGAACTTGTATTGTGACTTGTCAATAAGGGAAACACAGGAACTAGATGTTGCCAAATGTCATTTTCTTTATGTTAAAATTGTTTTTTAAGGCTTCTTTTGCTTACTAAAGTGTTGGACAACAATGCAGCCTAGACACACACGAAAGTTTGTCCACTTTGCCCCAAGCAGTGATATCTTGTAACTGTAATGATGAAAAGCAGACCAGCGCCCAAAAGATACAGCCCCAATCTTTTAAGGGTGGAAAATATTTACAAATACGCTGTGCATCGCAGGAAAGACGGTGGTACAAATTGGGGCATACTGGTGCTGGTATAATCAGCAGTCAGATCCAACAGGCGCTGACCCAGGCCATCCAATACCTAATGCTACAATCAATGCTAATTAGTTATCATTGGGCGTTGTGACTTCCAGCACCTATGTAAACATGAACATCAAAAAAGAAAAATATGCCTGTGCTCCAAAACTGGTGCTAAATTACGTCCCTGGATGCTAAATGGCCCTCATAAATAAGGCTCTTAATCACAATAATAAAAACGTTTGGGAGAATTGCTATACAGCGTGTATTCTAACATGGCTTCTGTTAGGCTTCCTATGAAGAGCAGAGGTAAATGCAGTTCTCCACCTGTAATCACGGCAATATAGCAGCGGCAAAGCTTTACTATGATTCATTTTCTCCGTTCAGAGTCGGAGAAAGCTTGTTAGCAGATTGCTGGCATATGTTACTTACTAACATGTGTCTGTCCCCTGGGGCTTCTGGCTGAGAATTTACCAGAGAGAGAGCAAGAGTGTGAAACGTTACATCACATGACTGTTTATCACAGCGTCACTGTGGTCAGGATAGTTAATGCAAAGGCTCAAGATCAAATCTCAAGACATTCGAGCCATGATGCTGTGGGAGTGAGGCGCGATAAATATATTCCTATGTCGCTAAAGAAATGGATGAAAGGATGGCGAGCATTTACTGCCGTTAAAGATAATTAGTCTGTGCCCTGGTGCCTGCTATTTACATAATAAGGAAGTGGGAATAAATTAGATCTGTAATTACAAAACTTTTAATAAACATGTTGAAACAAATATCAAAGCCTGGCTGCCCCAAAGGTGCTTAGCTAGGTTTTAAAATGGGACAAGAAATCAATTGTGGCAATAAGCTGAAATTTTAGAATAAAGATGGCTAAAACATGTATGTAAAGTAGACCAAAACCCGTCGTTGGTGGCCCTGAAATTTATAAGACTCCAGGGCCGTCTGATTCCCTCTCCCTGGGGCATCCCGATTTGGCATGACCCTCTGTGTGAAAACCCTGAGGCCCCAGTAAAACCTTTATTGATTCCCAATCCAATTGCGCATAAGCGGGCCACACTATGCTATTCCTTTAGACAAGTCCTGGCCCGCATCGGGGATTTGTGAATGGCTGGCACGGGCACACACTCTATTAGAGGTTAGCAGGGATGCAGCCTCTGCTCGGCTGAAGTATTGCTTGGAAAAGGAAAGCGATGTGCCTAATGGCCAATTATTTCCAACAAAGCAGCCATGAAAAGCCTTCTCTAATTTATTAGCTTAGCAGCTACGATAGCCTGCCTTAGGGTGGAATCCCATGCCTCAATCAGTGGGTTGACCAAGTACAGCAAGTCCTCCTTTTAGTTCTTTCTACTGGGCCTATCCATGGCAAATATAGTAAGTTTAAAGGGAAAGTCATGTTCTAAATGAACCTAGAGGTTGCTCAGTTTGTCGTGGAACCAGTCTACTATCCTTGCTAGCACCATGGCGGTAAGGTATAGTCTCATGCCGGGCATTCCTGTTCCCCCCTAAACTCAGAGGAGTAGCTAGGCTTTCTGCCACCCAGGGCAAAGATTCAAATGGCGCCTCCCCCACTTGTACTTAGGCCCCCCTTTGGTGCCCCTTTGGCGCCCCTCTGACCTGCTGCACCGGGGACACATGCCCCCCTGCTCCTTCTTAGCTACGCCCTTGCCTAAACCCTTGGTTTTCGTGAGCACAATTGAACCTTTTCCCTCTAAAGGTACAAGGTTACAAAGGTACAAATTGAAAGGAGGGCAAACTTTGTAACCCTGCTATGGCCTCTTCTCAATGCTGAATAAAATGGAGATGGGGCACTTGGTACAAGCATCGGGTGAGCTGCTCGCTGCCTTATTATTGCTGTTGCCTGAACTATCCTGGTTTAAGTCACAGTCCCGTGATGGAAAGCTTTCTGAGCAGACACATGCTGTATCTCCCCTCTATTAGGCCGATCAGCCACGTGCCTTTCTGCTGCTGCTCAGTGCTTCGCATTTCAGGGAGAAGTTAAGTACAGGGAGGAAGATTTTAAATCAAATATTTGTTCTAATATTGTATATAAGCTAGTATCCTCAAATGAATTGTGTTGCTATACAGGTCTAAGGATGGACCTGATGGAGGTATTATCAGATTGTTATTTATGATAGATTACCAGGGCAACTTTAGTCTCTTATTGGGAGTTGCCAATAAATGGGGAGGTCGGCACTTGTTTGGTCTTTGCTCAATTAGCTGCTTCCCGGAGCTACCTGCAGTCCAGTGCATGCAAAGCTCCTTTTGATTCTTCTCTTTTTCTCTCTTTATATTTTATTTTAGACAAATATTGGCCTTATTTTCAAAGCAGTAGAAGAAACCATATCATGTGTTTCTTTGGGTTTTTTTAAAGCAATTTTTCATTTGTGAAGGAAATAAACATCTAAAGCAAGATGCAAAACAAATTATTTGTTGCCGTTAGAAAGGTTAAAAGGTTTAGAGACCAAATGTATTTTTAATTTGTGATTATCTGGCGAGGAGTGTTAGAGTGAAATTGTGTTGGATCAACTAAACGTGCAAGCTTAAGTCAGCAAAATGCCTCTTTATTGCCATATTAAATAATGCAATAAAACGGCTCTAAACATCCAGAGTCAGGATACATTAAGGACTGAAGATTCATTGGTGCCCATTAGAATATATTTTTTTGGCTTTAATTCCCCGACATTCTTTCATTCATGTCAGTGTTTATTATTATATTGCAGTATTGTGAATGGCTTGTACAGTATATGCAACTGTTCTCAAGATTTTGGCTAAATTTTATTAACATTTTAACCAGAAGCAGTAAAGCAGAGGACCATTGTGGTGCAATTAATGGTGATGTAGGGGCCTGCCAACATTGACATTCCAAGTTGAGAAATAGTGAGCAGAGGAGGCTGTCCCTATCATTTGCTGCTGCCAGAGGTTCCCAATCAGAGGTACTAGTACCACTGGTGGTACTCGAGGTCCTATAAGTTGGTACTCAATAAGGCTACATACTGACCTGTGCCCCAGGAATAAGGTGAAGGGTCCACACTCCTTAAGGTAAAATGTCCTTTTATTTATATTCTTAAAATCTCCTGCAATGGTATACAAGCAAACCTCTAAAATCAAATAGCGCTATCAACCTCGTGGCAGCCGGTATTACAGGGTCCTCTGACACGTTTCAGGCAGCTACGGGTTCTTAGTCATAGACCCGCACCCCAATCTGCCGGCATCTATACTTTTTCCACTGATTTGTTTCCTTAAAGGGACAGTTCAGGCAATGGCAATAATAAGGCAGCTAGCAGCTCACCTGATGCCTGTCCCACGTGCCTTTCCTCTATTTCTGTAAGCTGTTCTTCCTTAGCAGATCCCAAAGTTTGCCTTCTTTTCAATTCTATACCTCCATGACAACCTCCAAATATGATCACATGGCTGCCTATGTTCCTCAACTCTCCCAGTGTAAGTAAGCCTGGCGAGCCACAGCGGTTGTCCTTGCTGGGCTTGCTCACACAATGACCACATTTAAAGTAGGAGAAGCAATATTTAAAGACCTGCTACAGAATCTACACGCACTGCAGGAAATAAAGGAGAAGCACATGGGACAGGCTTCAGGTGAGCTGGTTGCGGCTATATTATTGACTTGGACTTTACCTTTAAGTGCAAAACTGCTCCAAAGGGTGCTAAAAATATTTTTGTGTGTTTCATGCACTTTAAAGTGACTGATATGCCTACCATCCTGTTGGTACTTGAAATAGAGTTATTAGAAAAAGTAAAGTGGTACTTGATTGAAAAAAAGGTTAGTAACCCCTGCTCTAGACTACTTCAAAGATGTTTGAGATCTTGGGATGCTCAAACTGCCCCCACAGTAGTATGTAGTAGTAGTAAGCAGACTTGGGTCTGGAATGACCCACAGGTGACCAGTGGAATCCTACTGAAATCATAGGCCCCTTTGGGCTCCCGATCCTCAACTGGGCCCTCTTCCCTGGGTGATCTGGTTTCCACGATGCTAACAGCCATGACACTCTGTCTATTAAGAGCCAGGGAACAACCTGTTTAACGTTTGATAGTTTTAGCCCTATGTACAGCCCCAGTGCTTAAACCGGTTCAACACCCGTTTTTTCATTAACGGGTGATGGTCCCGCTGCCTGTTCATCACAACAAGCTCAGGTGGGGCATCCAGAATGCTGGAGCCACCCTCGCAGGTAACCTCCCAGACTGCCCATAATACTCACCTTCATTACGAGCCAGCGCCGGAAAAGGAGTCCCAGGTTTGGCCACCGGGCAGTCATGTGGGCAGGTTGTACCACTGGCTGGCGCAGAGGATGCGACTTTGACCCTAGGTCCCTAGGTCATAGGTGCCCTAGGTCTATTGCACATCATCAATTGCCTGTCATTCTCAAATCTTAGGTGAGCCAGGCCCTCTATCACATCTGATCTATTAAATAATATATAGGCATGTACTAACATCTTAAAGTATATTTATTCCTCCTTTTCTGATTGTTTATAACTTGACATAAGGCCCATTGTGTGACTGGGGTCAGGGCCACCATTAGAAATGTTTGGGCCCCAGACAAACTCAACATTGACCCCCCCCAGGCCTGCTTTATATTTGGACATTCAGTTATTAAGTTTCTATAGATGTTATATACAACAGGGTTATGGGACGCATCTCTCTTTAACTACAAACCCTGCAACCTTGAATGTTTTAGTTAAACCAGACCATCACCCTGAATAAGAACATATCTTGTATGCCCCCCACCCTGTACATACAGATTGCCCACATTACAAATCATCCTACCTGCATAAATTGTATTTTCTGAGCATTTAAACATCCAAGATGGTGGCACATGGTGCCTCGGGGCAAAATGACCTGCACCTGTGATGGGGCATTTTTACAGGTTAGGCACATCATTTTTCCAATGAGGTGAGGGTATTTGTTTGGAAACAGAATCCTATGAGCTATGCAGAAAAAATAGTGAAATCTTTAGCATAGGCCGTAGGGTGCTGTTATTTCCAAATGTAAAAAATATATCCTTACATCACTGGAAAATTAATGTACCTAAACTGTTCCCTCACATGTACAGGTGATTTATTTTTTGGGGGAAAGTGTAGGACACAGATAGGGATGAGCGAATCGATCCGGACGAACCCGGATTCGATCCGAATTTCATGAAAAATTTGATTCGGATCGAATCCGAATTTCCCCGCGATTCGATCGCTCGAAGTTTTCCTTTAACATCCATTCATTTACATTACAGGCATTCTAAGATGGCGGACGGGACATGTCCAGACATCAACCCCGCGCCAGTGCAAGCTGGGACAGTCACATGCAGCCTATCAGCAGCCAGCAAGCCCGGTGACGTCACAGCGCTATTTAAGTCGGCGGACATCTTGCTTTTCCTCATTTCTCTATTGCATTCGTGAGAGACAGGACGCTGCTGTAGGCAGGGAGAGACAGTTAGACAGACAGGGACAGACAGGGACAGGCTGGAGACAGGCAGGAGACAGGCAGGAGACAGACAGAAAGTCAGCGAAAAGCAGGGAAAGTTAGGAAAAATCGGAGGCAGTCACAGGGAGATTTTTTTTTTTTTCATTCAGCCTGAGTGTTACTGGCTGGCTGACTGGCTTTGTTAGCGTTTTCAGGCTGCTTATACACTAACTGTGCATATATACTAAACTGATCTCAAGTCTGCTGTGAGGCATCCCATTCTGTGACTACACCAGCCTCTATTTAATACCATAACCATTTGCACTTATTCTAATAGAAATTAGGCCTGATAAAGACACTTTTGCTGTGCATAGCCTTACTGCTGCCAGGTGCTCTCTGGTTTTTGGGGCATCCCATTCTGTGACTACACCAGCCTCTATTTAATACCATAACCATTTGCACTTATTCTAATAGAAATTAGGCCTGATAAAGACACTTTTGCTGTGCATAGCCTTACTGCTGCCAGGTGCTCTCTGGTTTTTGGGGCATCCCATTCTGTGACTACACCAGCCTCTATTTAATACCATAACCATTTGCACTTATTCCAATAGAAATTAGGCCTGATAAAGACACTTTTGCTGTGCATAGCCTTACTGCTGCCAGGTGCTCTCTGGTTTTTGGGGCATCCCATTCTGTGACTACACCAGCCTCTATTTAATACCATAACCATTTGCACTTATTCTAATAGAAATTAGGCCTGATAAAGACACTTTTGCTGTGCATAGCCTTACTGCTGCCAGGTGCTCTCTGGTTTTTGGGGCATCCCATTCTGTGACTACACCAGCCTCTATTTAATACCATAACCATTTGCACTTATTCTAATAGAAATTAGGCCTGATAAAGACACTTTTGCTGTGCATAGCCTTACTGCTGCCAGGTGCTCTCTGGTTTTTGGGGCATCCCATTCTGTGACTACACCAGCCTCTATTTAATACCATAACCATTTGCACTTATTCTAATAGAAATTAGGCCTGATAAAGACACTTTTGCTGTGCATAGCCTTACTGCTGCCAGGTGCTCTCTGGTTTTTGGGGCATCCCATTCTGTGACTACACCAGCCTCTATTTAATACCATAACCATTTGCACTTATTCTAATAGAAATTAGGCCTGATAAAGACACTTTTGCTGTGCATAGCCTTACTGCTGCCAGGTGCTCTCTGGTTTTTGGGGCATCCCATTCTGTGACTACACCAGCCTCTATTTAATACCATAACCATTTGCACTTATTCTTATAGAAATTAGGCCTGATAAAGACACTTTTGCTGTGCATAGCCTTACTGCTGCCAGGTGCTCTCTGGCTTTTGGGGCATCCCATTCTGTGACTACACCAGCCTCTATTTAATACCATAACCATTTGCACTTATTCTAATAGAAATTAGGCCTGATAAAGACACTTTTGCTGTGCATAGCCTTACTGCTGCCAGGTGCTCTCTGGTTTTTGGGGCATCCCATTCTGTGACTACACCAGCCTCTATTTAATACCATAACCATTTGCACTTATTCTAATAGAAATTAGGCCTGATAAAGACACTTTTGCTGTGCATAGCCTTACTGCTGCCAGGTGCTCTCTGGTTTTTGGGGCATCCCATTCTGTGACTACACCAGCCTCTATTTAATACCATAACCATTTGCACTTATTCTAATAGAAATTAGGCCTGATAAAGACACTTTTGCTGTGCATAGCCTTACTGCTGCCAGGTGCTCTCTGGTTTTTGGGGCATCCCATTCTGTGACTACACCAGCCTCTATTTAATACCATAACCATTTGCACTTATTCTTATAGAAATTAGGCCTGATAAAGACACTTTTGCTGTGCATAGCCTTACTGCTGCCAGGTGCTCTCTGGTTTTTGGGGCATCCCATTCTGTGACTACACCAGCCTCTATTTAATACCATAACCATTTGCACTTATTCTAATAGAAATTAGGCCTGATAAAGACACTTTTGCTGTGCATAGCCTTACTGCTGCCAGGTGCTCTCTGGTTTTTGGGGCATCCCATTCTGTGACTATACCAGCCTCTATTTAATACCATAACCATTTGCACTTATTCTAATAGAAATTAGGCCTGATAAAGACACTTTTGCTGTGCATAGCCTTACTGCTGCCAGGTGCTCTCTGGTTTTTGGGGCATCCCATTCTGTGACTACACCAGCCTCTATTTAATACCATAACCATTTGCACTTATTCTAATAGAAATTAGGCCTGATAAAGACACTTTTGCTGTGCATAGCCTTACTGCTGCCAGGTGCTCTCTGGTTTTTGGGGCATCCCTTTCTGTGACTACACCAGCCTCTATTTAATACCATAACCATTTGCACTTATTCTAATAGAAATTAGGCCTGATAAAGACACTTTTGCTGTGCATAGCCTTACTGCTGCCAGGTGCTCTCTGGTTTTTGGGGCATCCCATTCTGTGACTACACCAGCCTCTATTTAATACCATAACCATTTGCACTTATTCTAATAGAAATTAGGCCTGATAAAGACACTTTTGCTGTGCATAGCCTTACTGCTGCCAGGTGCTCTCTGGTTTTTGGGGCATCCCATTCTGTGACTACACCAGCCTCTATTTAATACCATAACCATTTGCACTTATTCTAATAGAAATTAGGCCTGATAAAGACACATTTGCTGTGCATAGCCTTACTGCTGCCAGGTGCTCTCTGGTTTTTGGGGCATCCCATTCTGTGACTACACCAGCCTCTATTTAATACCATAACCATTTGCACTTATTCTAATAGAAATTAGGCCTGATAAAGACACTTTTGCTGTGCATAGCCTTACTGCTGCCAGGTGCTCTCTGGTTTTTGGGGCATCCCATTCTGTGACTACACCAGCCTCTATTTAATACCATAACCATTTGCACTTATTCTAATAGTAATTAGGCCTGATAAAGACACTTTTGCTGTGCATAGCCTTACTGCTGCCAGGTGCTCTCTGGTTTTTGGGGCATCCCATTCTGTGACTACACCAGCCTCTATTTAATACCATAACCATTTGCACTTATTCTAATAGAAATTAGGCCTGATAAAGACACTTTTGCTGTGCATAGCCTTACTGCTGCCAGGTGCTCTCTGGTTTTTGGGGCATCCCATTCTGTGACTACACCAGCCTCTATTTAATACCATAACCATTTGCACTTATTCTAATAGAAATTAGGCCTGATAAAGACACTTTTGCTGTGCATAGCCTTACTGCTGCCAGGTGCTCTCTGGTTTTTGGGGCATCCCATTCTGTGACTACACCAGCCTCTATTTAATACCATAACCATTTGCACTTATTCTAATAGAAATTAGGCCTGATAAAGACACTTTTGCTGTGCATAGCCTTACTGCTGCCAGGTGCTCTCTGGTTTTTGGGGCATCCCATTCTGTGACTACACCAGCCTCTATTTAATACCATAACCATTTGCACTTATTCTAATAGAAATTAGGCCTGATAAAGACACTTTTGCTGTGCATAGTCTTACTGCTGCCAGGTGCTCTCTGGTTTTTGGGGCATCCCATTCTGTGACTACACCAGCCTCTATTTAATACCATAACCATTTGCACTTATTCTAATAGAAATTAGGCCTGATAAAGACACTTTTGCTGTGCATAGTAGTACTGCTGCCAGGTGCACTGCTGGCTGTTGGGGCATCCCATTCTGTAACATAGCATACCCCTCTTTATTTACACTAAGCAGCTCTCTTATTTACACTAGGCAGGCCTGTTGGAGGCTGAGTGTTACTGCTCACTTTTGGTGTGCATTATATTCTGTTTCATATAGACCCACCGCTGCCTGGGGGTTCTTAAAATATCACCTACTAACACGCCAGTTAGACTATGTTGGGCAGACAAGTGCCTGGAAGTGAAAAGAGGAGTGGCAGAGGCCAAGATTCCGCAGGCAGAGCTCGCAGCAGACTGGGGGCCAGTAGCAGCAGCAGTCACGCTGAGAGACCTAATCTGCCAGTATCTGCTAGCGGTCGGGTCTCCACCAGTAACGCATCTGCCGTGGTAGATTGGTTGACGCGCTCATCAACAACATCATCACAACTTACGTCTGAGACCCCCAGTCTAGGGTCGGTAGGTTCCTCTGACACAACCCTGAGTTGGCATGCCCCAAGAGCAGTCCCTGTCCTCCCATTGCCTCTGTCCTATGCCGTTCCCTCCCCCAGCGACGTATCCTATGCTTTGGGTTCAGCTCCACTCTTTAGTAAGGAGGACGATCAGATAGAGGACAGTCAGCAGCTACTGCCCAGCCAAGAAATGGAGGTAGCTTCTTTAGCTAGGCAGACAAATAGTGATGTGGACAGTGTCGTGGGTGCTGCGAGCGTTCCAGCTCCTGCGCCAGACACTGTTGACGAATCCACGAACATCAGTGACGTACAGCCACAACTCGGTGATAATGATGATGACGATGAAGCTGATCACACTTGAGAGCCGGGTGATGAAGGGGCTTCATCGTCATCATCAGGAGAAGAGGGGCGCAGGTTGCCCCGGAGTCAGCAGCTGAGGCAGCAAGGTGGTAGCAGTCAGCATGGGGGCACAATTCCAAAGGCTGGAGCCGGCCGGGGCCGGGGTAGAGCACCTGCTGTGCGGCAGTCTACCTTATCGGGAGGTAGTGGAGCAGGGGTTCCTGGAGTTGGCAACAGCAGCAGTGAATCAGTGAGGCCAGGGGGTGGGAAAAGTAGCTACTCGGCAGTGTGGCAGTTTTTCCTGAAGCATCCGCAGGAGGGTAACATGGCCACATGCAAGATATGTAGGCAAAAGGTGAAGCGTGGCCAGGGTCCAAATGTTGGCACAACGGCCCTGCGTCAACATATGATGCGTCACCATAAAGCGACCTGGGAGAACCGAGGCTCCCAAGGGGTGGTCCAGTCTGCTTCCTCACCAAGTGGCACGCCGCTCCCAATTTCTGCCAGCCAAGGCTCCAGCACCTCAGCCGAAGGCAGCTGTGCGTCATATCCATCCTCTGTCGCTCCTGCTCCTCCTCCTCCTCCTCCAAGTCATGCATCCCGCCAGCAATCCATCAGCGAAGCCATGTCCAAGAGACAGCAGTATGCACCCACTCATCCTACGGCGCAGAAGCTGAATGTGCTCCTGTCCAAGTTGCTGGTGCTGCAGTCGCTCCCTTTTCAGGTGGTGGAATCTGCACCTTTCAGAGAACTGATGGCTTGTGCCGAGCCGAGGTGGAGAGTCCCAAGCCGTCATTTCTTTGCCAAGAAGGCAGTACCAGCGCTGCACACTTTTGTTGAACAGAAGGTGGGCCAGTCCTTGAGCCTGTCGGTGTGTAGCAAAGTGCATGGCAGCGCCAACATCTGGAGCTGTAACTACGGTCAGGGACAGTACATGTCGTTTACGGCCCACTGGGTGAATGTGGTCCCTTTGCAGCAGCAGCAGCAACTTGGACAGGTCACGCCGCTTCGGCCTCCGCGCTCCCTGCCCGTTGGGCCTGTGACACCGTGCGACTAGGCCTCCTCATCCTCCGCCATCTCCTCACCCTCCACTGTAGGCTCAAGTCTCAGTGCCCCTCCAGTCTACCATGTGTGCAGGGCACGGAGGTGTCACGCAGTGCTTCACATGGTTTGTCTTGGTGAACGGAGTCACACAGGGGAGGAACTACTTAAATGTATTCATCAGGAAATCCAAACATGGCTTACTCCAAGAAAACTTAAAATGGGAATCATGGTTACCGACAATGGGAAGAACATTTTGTCTGCGCTGCGCCAAGGAAGCCTGACCCATGCCCCCTGCATGGCTCACGTCTTCAATCTGGTTGTCAAGCGGTTTCTGAAGTGTTCCCCCCATCTGCAAGACATCCTAACAACTTCAAGGAAACTTTGCATGCACTTCAGCCACTCATACACCGCCAAACACACCCTTCTTGAGCTACAGCGTCAGAATGGTATCCCCCAACATAGTCTGATTTGCAATGTTTCCACCCGTTGGAATTCCACCCTTCACATGTTGGACCGATTATATGAACAGAGAAAAGCCATCACGGATTTCCTGATGATCCAAGCAGATAGGGGGACTCCCCTGTGTAACTTCAATGTCAACCAGTGGCAGCTCATACGTGACACCTGCCGTTTGCTCAGGCCATTTGAGGAAGCCACTTTATTTGTCAGTCGGCAGGATTACGGGATGAACGACGTGATTCCACTGCTTCATGTACTACAGCACATGTTGGAAACCATGGCTGGTCAGGGCAGTGGAGACATGGCGTTTACATCTTACGGCCACATGAACCCCGTTGGAGCTGAACTGGAGGAGGAGGAGGAAGAGGAGGAGGAGGAGTTGCCCAGCGAAACACAGTTTAGGCTTGGCGAAATGGCTGGTTTATCTAGTCAGCGGACAGGAGAGGAGGAGCAGGAGCAGCCAGAGGAGCTAGAGGTTTTTGAGGAAGGCGAGACAGAGGACCCGGGCACACCGTGGCAGTATGCAGTGGAGATGGAGACAGGTAGTCCATCCGAGTCACTTGCGCAAATGGCAGGAAGCATGCTCACGTGCTTGCGTAGTGACCCCAGAATTGTTTCCATCTGTCGGCGGGATGACTTCTGGCTGTCCACCTTATTGGACCCCCGCTTCCGGCACAAAATGGGGGCATTTTTTAAACCCACCGAGAGGGAGGACAAACTGAACTACTACAAAGACATTCTACGTAGGCAGTTGGCCGATGCCTATCTGCGCCATGGTCCATACTCTCGCAGGTCTGACTCGAGGGGACCTCTGCGCTCACCTTCCACTGCCATGGCCGCTGGGGGGGTTGGCAGGAGCAGCAGCAGCAGCAGCTCCATCAGCAGCAGCCTCAGTCTTCAGTCGCTAATGAGTAGCTTTCTACACCCGCATAGTGAGGCTACTCATGAGCAGCAGGAAGACCTGGAGCAGGACCTCAACCAGCAGGTCATGTCATACTTTGACATGACCATGCCAACACACCTTGAGGATCCGCTGGACTTCTGGGCAGCCAAACTTGATTTGTGGCCGCAACTAGCAGAGTTTGCCCTGGAAAAGCTGTCCTGCCCGGCAAGTAGCGTGCCATCTGAGCAGGTGTTTAGTGCGGCGGGGGCCATAGTTACGGTGAGGAGAACTCGTCTGTCAACTAAAAATGTGGAGAGACTCACCTTTGTCAAAATGAATCAGGGATGGATCAGCCAGGATTTCCACCCACCAATGCCTGATGCATGCGACTAGATTCAGCATGGTGCCACGTTTTACACTTTCCAAATGGTGCAAAACATATTTATGTCTTTAGGCCAATTGTTGGGCTCCTGCTGATGCCAACTCCAGGGTGTGAATCATCCAATTTTTGGGCTCCTGAAGCCAACCCCAGTGTCTCTTTAAAGTAATGTTTGGGCTGCTGCTGCTGCCAACTCCAGGGTGTGATTCATCCAATTTTTGGGCTCCTGAAGCCAACCCCAGTGTCTCTTTAAAGTAATGTTTGGGCTCCTGCTGCTCCTGCTGCTGCCAACTCCAGGGTGTGAATCATCCAATTTTTGGGCTCTTGCTGCCAACCCCAGTGTCTCTTTAAAGTAATGTTTGGGCTCCTGCTGCTGCTGCTGCCAACTCCAGGGTGTGATTCATCCAATCTTTGGGCTCCTGCTGCCAACCCCAGTGTCTCTTTAAAGTAATGTTTGGGCTCCTGCTGCTGCTGCCAACTCCAGGGTGTGATTCATCCAATTTTTGGGCTCCTGCTGCCAACCCCAGGGTCTCTTTAAAGTAATGTTTGGGCTCCTGCTGCTGCTGCCAACTCCCGGGTGTGATTCATCCAATTTTTGGGCTACTGAAGCCAACCCCAGTGTCTCTTTAAAGTAATGTTTGGGCTGCTGCTGCTGCCAACTCCAGGGTGTGAATCATCCAATTTTTGGGCTCCTGAAGCCAACCCCAGGGTCTCTTTAAAGTAATATTTGGGCTTCTGCTGCTGCTGCTGCCAACTCCAGGTTGTGAATCATCCAATTTTTGGGCTCCTGAAGCCAACCCCAGTGTCTTTTTAAAGTAATGTTTGGGCTGCTGCTGCTGCCAACTCCAGGGTGTGATTCATCCAATTTTTGGGCTCCTGAAGCCAACCCCAGTGTCTCTTTAAAGTAATGTTTGGGCTCCTGTTGCTGCTGCTGCTGCCAACTCCAGGGTGTGAATCATCCAATTTTTGGGCTCCTGAAGCCAACCCCAGTGTCTCTTTAAAGTAATGTTTGGGCTCCTGCTGCTGCTGCTGCCAACTCCAGGGTGTGAATCATCCTATTTTTGGTCTCCTGAAGCCAACCCCAGGGTCTCTTTAAAGTAATATTTGGGCTCCTGCTGCTGCTGCTGCCAACTCCAGGGTGTGATTCATCCAATTTTTGGGCTCCTGAAGC
The DNA here is from genome assembly GCA_027917425.1 of Gastrophryne carolinensis. NCBI lineage: Eukaryota > Metazoa > Chordata > Amphibia > Anura > Microhylidae > Gastrophryne > Gastrophryne carolinensis. Next base: position 386,685,921 of record CM051236.1, on the reverse strand, counting down.
CAACCCCAGTGTCTCTTTAAAGTAATGTTTGGGCTGCTGCTGCCAACTCCAGGGTGTGATTCATCCAATTTTTGGGCTCCTGAAGCCAACCCCAGTGTCTCTTTAAAGTAATGTTTGGGCTCCTGTTGCTGCTGCTGCTGCCAACTCCTGCCAACTCCAGGGTGTGAATCATCCAATTTTTGGGCTCCTGAAGCCAACCCCAGTGTCTCTTTAAAGTAATGTTTGGGCTGCTGCTGCTGCTGCCAACTCCAGGGTGTGATTCATCCAATTTTTGGGCTCCTGCTGCTGCCAACTCCAGTGTCTCTTTAAAGCAATGTTTGGGCTTCTGCCCCTCATAGTGATGCCACTTCAACTCTCTGCAATTGTGCCGCTCTGCGATTCTATTAGCGATGCCTCTGATCTGCATGTGATATTTATTCAAAGTATTATTTAACTAACCCAGCACGCATCCTATGCGTGTTACAGCAAGGCAGAATGGTTTACAACCCTATTGAGGCTCTAGGAGGCTCAGAAATAGCCGTTTTTAATAGCGATTCATCGCGAATAAATTCGGGTCGAAACTATTTTTGTCGGAAAATTCGGCGAATCAGTCGAATCGAATTTTTCAAAAGTTCGCTCATCTCTAGACACAGACTTTTTGTTGCACTTTCTTGTGTGTTATCGCTAAAAAGCTCAACTGGATGCAGGTTGCAATTCATACCACAATGCAAGTCACACTGGCTTCACCAAATATTTAGCATGACCCCCCCCCCCATCACTCTGAATTCTGGGATTGCTATCCTATTGCTGACACCAGCACTGCTCTGTCTGTGGAGCGCTCAGCTATAACCTGCCCCCCGCCCTTGTCCCCTTCTTCTCTCCTCAGCATGTGATGCTTGGAAGGAACAGGTAGTAGCCTCTGAAGCAAGATGGTGGCAGACGTATACTTGAGTCCTGAACAGAGCTGCAGCCCAGCAGGGGAAAAATAATAAGTAACTAAAAGGCAACTAAAAACTAAACAATGTATTAATTTAAATTCTGGGGAATATTTTTTAAGGGTATGGGATTTACTTTGATTGATGCTAAAGGTCTGGTTTAAGAAAACAGCATTGCAGTCATGTTAGAAGCAGGCGTGTGACCAGGGGAGCAATGGGTGATGTATTTGCTCTTACTCGTACACTGACTCTCTGTTGCAGATGAGACGTGTAATCAGCATTTACAGCAGAACGCTCACATAGGCAAACAGCATTTTAATTATTGCAGAGAGGATTAGGGAGAGGGGTTAAATATACGTTAGAGTCATTTGCCTACAGCTACATATAAGCATTTACACCATGACGTGGGAAATCTTACCACATAATCTCCACTCCAGGGACAAATAGAAGAAAAGCCTGCGGTAATATTTCTTTGATTAGTACATTTCTGGACACAGAAATTAGAAGCGCTAAGAAGACAAGAATGAGTGAACTCTATATGTCTCCCAGTGGCTCTCTTATCTCCAGAAATGCATTATACACATAGGACTATAGGCTGGAGATAGTCCAGATTGTTGTGCTAGATTCCTTCCAATCGGTTGAACACTGGCCATGGGGAAACCCTGGAGAATTCTCATTGGGCTTCACTGCTTTCAAACCAGTTGGGATTCTAACACCCACATTCAATGCCAGATTATCCAGTCTCACCCTAGCTTCCTGTACCTAGCCTTACGGAAGCCAAGAAACCCCAGCTGATGCTCTGCCTCCAATGCTATGACCCCAGAATCATAGTAGTTGGGAACAAATACTCACCCTGCGATTTTGTATCTACAGTAACATTCCTGCTTTTGCACATGATGTGTCCCTGCAAAGCTATAGCTTTAGCTATAGAGTGCACTCTTTGCCTGGCCAGGAGGCACATTGGGTGGGGGCTAGGTGGTTGCTCAGTGGAGATGTAATGGGCATGACATGGGCAAGTGTTAGCTCTACCTTGCAGGCTATTAAACTAAACTATTTCACCCCCTCAACCTGGCAGGACTAAGTAGCCAGTGTTCCACATTCTACATATTCCTGTATCTAGAGCATGCATGTCAAACTCTGGCCCGTGGGCCAAATCAGGCCTGCAGTGTCATCAGATTTGGCCCACAAGCCCTGTCCCTGCTTCCGACACTGTCATCTATTAGTTACAGGGCTGGGGTGGTCAGGGGTGTAACCCTTAAACTAGGCACACAACCGTACACTTGCTGCCCAGTGCTGTTCAGTCAGGTTATTTAACATGCCCACCCAGTGACCTGACCTCGAGATTGCGGCATGAGGCTTTGATGTAAAACCCTTCCTGTATGATCATATAGTAGGGAAGTACTTCCCCCAGTGGTTGGCAAATGCAACTGCCAACCAGGCTGAGCTGGCTGCCATCTCCCTCTATACAGGCTGACGTCAGGCCGGCTCAGCCAGTGACTGTAAAAAGCGGTTGTGCAAGGTAAAGGAGTTTAACACCCCTGATCTAGAGCTTCTCCTTATCTGAAAATGGTGGCATTAGGAATCTCCTGATCAACCAGTGATAGTGGAAAAGAAGCCCAAAAATACTTTCTCTACCAAACTTATAAAACCAAAAAAGTTAATAAATAATATCACAGCCAATACAGGACTAAACTTTATTAACCATTACTGATAAAGAACTAGATGGTGGCATGGAAGTCATAGAACCTTGCTTAGCTTGCCAAGCTATTGTCCTAAAGTGGATGGGACAGCTAAGAGCAGAGCATTAATGGTAATAGTCTAAAGCACACCCATCCCACACCAGTGCAGATCAAGGTCACTTCTTCTTATCAGAAGGTGACCTAAGAAAAATATGGAGGCATGTCTTTAAAACAGGGGCTTAAACATGGCAACAACACTGTTTGTAGAGAGCAGAGCAAGTGTTAGCTACATGGAAAGTAATATGGGTAAGCTTTCATTTTACGCTTAGAACACAGATATCCTTTACAGCGGCTTGTCTGTCTATTAGAATTCAGCCTCCCTAAGGGCGGCTGTGTCCCCCAGCGGTCCTGGCTCCATGGACATGTTTATGCTGTATCAATAAATCCATCTTTTTGCTTAATTTACTTATAGCAAAATAACATACTATCTGTTTCATTCACAAATAATGCAGCACAGATTTCGCATGAATATGGGATCACTTTGCTTTACTGGATAGAAGGGCATCTGCAGGAGAATACAATGTGACGCTCTTAGAGCATATTGTTATCTTTAATTCATTCTCACTACTGCTGTGCATACTCCGTGTCTTCTACATGCTGTCTGATACCACTGCTGTGCCTTATATTGACTAATCAGTGTGCGGTCCCATGTAACAAGATAAACAGCATACATGATGAGGAGCCACTGTGATTAATTTTCAGCAGAGTAAAAGACAAAGGCTGCTATTTTATGGTTCATTTGGCACTTTTGATCTCAGTGCAATTAAAGGCGATGACTTTAAGAGAATATGAGGAGCAAATTCTGTATGCTGTCCCTCAAGACGGTGTCAAGATGGTACACACAATCTTATAATGAACAGTGGTTATATATATATATATATATATATACTGTAGATATGCCTATATCCTCACAATATCCTTTGCATCCTTTGCTGAAGGTCTGGTGCTCTTATGACAAATCTCAAAAAGTCACGCCCCTGAGGTATAATAGCCTTTCGCTAAGGGGTAAAGAGCATTTCTCTGGGAGAATGCCAGACACAAAGTAAGGGGGGTGATGTGGAGGAACCTTCAGACCAACACCCTGCAATCAAGGCTGAAGTAACCGCAGATTTTCAAGCAAGCTGCCAGGTGGAGAGAAGACTTCAAGTTAGGAAAGATGATGCTGGTGTTTGAGTTGTGAATTATTTTGACACTTCCTTTGATGTAATACCGTAATTTAAAATGATAAGGTGATAAGGTGTCTGTGAAATGATAAGGTGTCTCAATAAAGATAAAAAAGAGCGGTGAATGGTTTGATCTAAATATTGTCTCCATTCAGTTCAGAATAGGCAACATTTATGTCAAATTTTAGTAAGACCAAAAAGCAAAGATATTCACTATTTATCCTTTTAAGTAGAGCCACACTGCACTGAAGCTTCCTAAATGGGAAAATACACAAGTTTTAACTTGCATGGACTGCACAAACTTGTATTCATTCATATACTATATCATATTCAATACAGCACAAACTTGTCTTCATTCATTGGAGTACCTATAAGGCCCAACCTGCAATGCCACCAATAAAAACACAGGAAAACCATAACATAATACTTGAAGAGGGACATCGAGTTCCAGTCCTTGGGGCATCCTGAATTGGGATGCACCGCTGTGTGAAACCCCCAAGAACCCCCAGGAGCATTCACCATCTCTTAGAGCTCTCACAACGTCTGTGCCCTCCGGCCGTATCCCCGCTCAACTCTAGCCGTGCACGTCCGCGCCTGGCCTTTTTGAATGGGTGGTGCGGGCATGCCACTGCTGCAAGGTGGGCAGGGGACGTGGCTGGCAGCGCCGCCCGTGACGCCAAATGGAGCCGAGTGACAGTGAGCGCGGTGATTGGCTGAGCTCAACCAATAAACACACTCGCTCTCGCCCCAGTCTGTGTGGTGGGAGCAGAAGGTGAGTGAAACGGGGTGACCTGGGGCGGTACACACAGCGGGGAATCTCAATTCGGGATGCCGCAACAGTAAGGAGCAACACTCAGGAAAGTGAAGTTTTTGTTTGTTGTTCCTCTTTAAATTGGACGCACAGGGCTGTCAAACCCCTGCCCCCAGGTAGCGTGGCCACTGAATACATCTAAGAAAGGTTATCATACTCCCTCTTTTGTGTCTTGGGGTAAGCGGCAGCCGTAACAAGTCCTCCATGTCACTAGTGGTAAACAATATGATTTGCTAGACAGGCCTTGTGTGTGGCACCAAGCATGTCCATCCAGCAAACTTAATTGGCCATCATTTTGCAAAATTCTAAAATGATACAACCTATGTTGATGGTATTCATCCTGACTCCCTGAAGTTTGACTACTAATGTTTGCCGAGGATACAAGATGTCCTTAGGTGACACAGAACTTTGTAAAATTCTCAAAATACAAACCTGCCTTACAGGAATAGAACTGACCATAAGGAGACCTGGGATAATTCCCAGTAGGCAGCACTGTTTTAAAATGGTTGGGCTGCTTCAACCCCCCCCCCAAAACCTTTATTCCACATTCTCCCCCTTCCACAAGTCCCCGGTATTGGCTCTACTATACCCATCATCCTAGAAAGCCCATCCTATGACCTGTCCATGCAATGCTATAGCCCAAACATCTTGACTGTGGGGAACCATACCTACAATGCAACACTATCTCCCCCTACAATACTAAAGCGTTTGTGCCATTGCTTTAAAAGACGGATCTGATATATGTCCCTGCATAAATTTTTGTGCATTGTTGATCAGTTGGGGGATGATCACTGGGGATGTCTCAGGGTGGTTATGGGCTGGCTGGGGCTTCTAATTTGTGATGTATAGAAGGGGCATGGCTATTTAAGACAAAATATAACTTGTAGCTGTCAAGCATTAATAATGTACATAGCACAGGGAAACATTGGCTGCTTAAGTAACTGCTGAATCTGTTTGATAGATGATTGATGATATTGATTTTAACCAATCATCAAAGTCTGACAGTGCAGAGCAAAGCACTTAAGAACAAGCACTGAACTGTTAAATCAAATGGTGTGGCTGAGTGCATGTTAAATACTTCACCTATATATTATATACAACAGAGAAAGAAGGGGAAGGAAAGAGCGTATGAGAATACTATAATATATAAATATTCCCCTGAAAGTGCAATTAGTTTGTTCTAATTTGAGATCTATCATGAAAATTGTTAAAATTAAAAAGAAATGAGGATTAAAAAAGTGTGTGGCAGGTTTCTAAACCAACTATTTAACTTCTGCAGGGAAAATTGACTCAACTCACCCCTGAGCCATCTGGTGCCTGGATTGGATGATGAGTAAAAGCATCAAGCCACAGAACTGCAAATGCAGTTAGCTGCAGTATTATTCCAGCACAAGATTAAACAACATGTTATGCCATTTTATGTTCCCATCTTCAGGGTGAAAATGTTTTGTGAATATTTAGCATTTAATTTATGTATCACTTTTTGCAGCACAACATTCAAGGACTTAGGCAATAAACTGAACTTTTTGGATGTTCTCCTGATTAAAGTGCAAGATGTCTCAAGACTGTAATATAAAATGTAATGTATATACTTGTTACAAACAGTTATCATTAAAGAGGACCAAAACTAATTTTGCATGATTCCTGGATTTGTAACCCGCCCCACCTCTTGGTTTCCCTGTATACTCTTCTTCAACCTCAATCTCACAGTGCATGCAATGGCTTCAGGCAGAACCCTCTCTTTGCTTGCTTACTATGAGGCCGATTCATTAATAGCGCCAGGTAGCGACAGATGAGCGACAGTAGCGGTATTTTCACAGCGCCCGCTAGTATTCGCTGTGCTTGGCCGTTGTTCGGTTGTTGACAGCGACTCAGTCGGTGTGCGGTAATGTTGAATACGGGGTTAGGAGTCGCTATTTGACAGGTTCCGCGCTGTATGGGAGCTCATGACAGCGAATGGCCATAGCGAACGGCTCCCAGCATATTCATTAACAAATCATGCTCAAAAAATTCTCGCGCTGTGAAATGCTTGTTTAAACCCCAGAGCGCTGGCAGCGATGGGTTAAAAGTAGTTTTTTAACCCCCAAACAACCATATTTTTGAAAAAAAAAAAAAAAAAAAGTTTTTCAAAACATTTTGTAATATGAATACATTAATATCAGACCTGTAATATCAATTCTGCACAAATTTTTTTTTTTACCTTAAAAAAAATATCTAACATTGCAGAAGTGGTCACAGAAATTTTGACATTTAAAAAAAAAAAAAAAATATTAGCAATTAATTAAGAATATTTAAAGATTGCTCCATTGAAATGCATTGGAGAGCGCCAGGTAGCGAGAGGTCATACCTGTCGCTGTTCAAGGTCGCTCGCTGGTGCTGTGGGGTGAGGCTGGAATAATGATGAATGATTCGCTATCTGGCGCTCTGTCAGTCGCTAAGCAGGATCGGCTTGATAAATGTGTGATTGCGGAGGGGAGCCGGCGTTCTCGTGGCGGTGACCATCATTACCGTTCGCTCACCATTCGCTACCTGGCGCTATCCCTTGTTAAATAAGGGCCTATGCTCATCATCTTTGATTGTGTGTCGACAGGGTTGCATGCAAAAGTATATGGGGAAACCAAGGGGTTTCACAATACCCAAATTAGAAAATCCCAGAGAGAAAGAAATTCTAAAAGAGGGCCAACTCTTTATATGCGTTTTGGTCCACTTTGAAGTTGCATTAACCCCCCCATAAAACTCTATTTTGTTCCCCTGTAGTGGCATACCTCCATACCGGACTAAACTAATCTTTTTGACTAATATCGCTCGTATCTCTCACCCCACAGTCTGTACCTTTTAGACGGTTTTGCCATCCTGTCTTTCCAGTAATAGATTCTTAATTTCTGTAACATCCCACCAATGTGGCAAATTTTTAGGCTGTTGAGTGTCAGGACTGACGATTGACCGATTGCATCATGACCCTGGACTCACTTTCATTAGTAGCATGACAAAGTATGAAATGCCTTTTCCCTGGGCCACAATCTGATGATGTAGGAACCCAAAATAGAATGATAAAACCATGTGTTCACAATAGGGTTGATGCATGGCAGTGCGCCAAAAAGCCCAAAACCAGGCACCATTAAACCTGCATGCGGCTGCACTTGCGCCTTGGTGCCCGATTCATGGCAACGGTCCTAGAATGTGGATCACACAAAATGGCAAGCACAACGTACGGTCGCAAGTTTTCGCTTCAGGGGCAAACTTTCGCATTGTGCCTCAAATACAGAACTTTTGAGATGGAAAGGGTCATTCTCCTTACGCATTGTGCAGGCTAAAGTTCCCCATGACCCCCATGTTTTTCCCAGCCTATACCCTAGCATTGGAGATTTTTTCTCTAAAGCTACTGTGTTATATTTCTCTTCCCCAATCTGTAGTGTTTGCCCTGTGGCCTGCGTCTTCTCCTGGTTTTTAGTTGAGTTTTTGTTCCAGTGTTGTTTTTTTTGCCTTCTTTAACTTTTTAGCCCAAATGTCCACCATGTTAGGGTTTGTTGCTTTAAGCAATATGCATTTTGTATGGTATGGTATGGAAATATTTAAAAAAATACCCCCAAAAAACAAAAATCTGACAGATGACACTCTAGTTCATAAAAAGTGTACTTTTAGCTTGAGGAAAATGCTTCCTGAAAAAAAAGATGCTTGCACACACTTTTGACCCCTCCCCATCCATAAATCGCACAGACATTTACACTTTGAGTAAATTTGCGCCTGAAATCTTATTCCAGGCACAAGTTTCCGCCACAAAAATAGGTGCACAAAAACAGGGACTGATGAATCGCGAGTAAGGGAAAAAAAATGAGTATCCAAGACCATGAATCGCCATTAATATGTCAGTGTATTCCTGGGAGAGAACTATCAGCAGGGGGATTAGCAAATTTGAGAGGAAGGAGCCTCATACAACTATTTATTTGCTCATTTTTGTGGCGCTCCCAAAGAAAGGTGTATGCATGCTGCAGGACCAGATCAAACAGATATATTTTAAATTCCCAGAATTTGGGCCTTATTTATGATGTGTGCCGTTTAGCATCTTTCTAGTGGCTATAACGCCAGTTTTGGAGCGCCAACATCTTTGTCTTTTCTGGTGCTGCACTTTGGACTCCAATGGCGCTAGAAGTCACATCGCCCGATGCTAACTTATTTTCTTTAGTTGTTGCATTAGGCATTGGCCGGCCTGTGTCAGCGCCTGTTGGACCTGACTGCCGATTGTACCAGCACTGATGTGCGCCACTTTGTACCACTATCTTTTCATTGCTGCACCCCGTATTTATTAGTTTTGTCTGCCCTGAAAAGATTGACACTGTATTTTTCAGGTGCTGGTCAGTGTTTCATTATTACAGTTACAGGATATCACTGCTGGGGAAAAAGAGGATAAACTTTACAATGCATTTAGGCTGCAATTTAGTTGTAGTTGTCCTAATTACACATTTGTAAGAAAATAAAGCCATGAAAAACGATTTTACTAGGTCCTACGTTTCCATTATTGACAAGTCTCAATGCAAGTTCTGTACCAAAAAATGTGTGCAATATCAATTAGTACCATAAAACACATTAGTACCATAAAACACTGGATAAAAATCAAGTTCTGCACATTGTGCACCATGGGATCTTGACCTACAGCGCCACTTTAAACTAACGCTGCTTCAACCAGAGCGCCCGTTGCTGCGACCTTTTGGGCACTAGTGTTAAGTAAGACGCGCGCTGGCCATCACATTAGCGCAGCCTGTTTCTTGTTTCGTAAATCGCACACTGGGCGCCGCTGTGTGGCGCTTACACTTTATTAATAAGGCTCCATATTACCGTGACTTGAGCACTTCGCCTGAGATGCTCAGCAACACCTACACTGCAACGTCGTCATCAGGCTGGTGGCACTGTAAGGTGTAGTGCTCCCGGTCAGGCAGTGTTCACAGCGCATGGCTTTTATATGCCTATGCACTAGCGACACCTAGTGCCGGCCGGGAGCGCCGCTAGTTGAATAGATTTATTAAAAAAATACATAGCACTCCCAAAGTTGCTCAAAAATCAGGATTCCATGCACATAGCACCTGTTGAAATCCCAATTTTTAATTTTCTAGGGTCCTGGAATTTTTTTTTTTTTAATAAAAATGGGAATTGCATTAGGGACACTATAAAAACATGACATAGGTTTCTCATGGCCCAAATCAGAAGTTTGCAGTGTAACACAAAAGTTCTAAAAATTAATCCAAAAATAATCCCAAGCAGCCCAGTGTTCCCATGGCACGCAGCCCAAAAAAAGAAAAAATTTCTAAATCATTGTGACCATTTAAGCCCATTGAAATGTATGGGATAAGGCCATACAATGTGGGGTGAGTGCCTGCTCCTATCTGGCACTGTAGGAAACTCAGCACCGCCACTCATCCCATCGCCGGCGCTGTTGATAGATGGTACACTACCTGGCTATCACAGGCGCTCTGGATTTTTGACTTGATAAATACACCGTTTTCACTGGGACCTGACATTCACCTGATGCTCATCTGGCACTACCTGGAACTACCTGGCCTTAGCGTTTCTTAAATAACCCCCATAGTGTCTCCTGAACTTAGGGCCTTATTCATGAAGGGATAGTGTCAGGTAGTTCCTTGTAAACGACAGGTAGTGACAGGTGAACACCGGAGACGGCATGCAATTACACATTTATCAAGCTGATTCTGTTGAACGACTGGGATAACGCCATGTAGCTTCCGATTCATCATTATCCCAGCCACAGCGTACAGTGCCGGCGTTCAGCCTTGCAGAGCGCCACGTCTTACCTCTCGCTAATTGACATTACAGGTCTGGCATTAATGTGTTCATGTCACAATATTATAACATTGTAATTCCATATGTTTTCGCTTTGTTACTGGTGGATAAATGTTAAAAAGCAGCCTTTAATCACATAGCCTCCGGCGCTCTGGGCTACTGCGAAGCATTTTTGAGCGCTGGCGGTGTGTGAGGCTGTTATTTTGATGAATGTAGTGTGAATCGGTCACACTAACCAGTCGCTACCATTCGCTCTCATACAGCTCTGTACTGGTCATATAGCGACTCCCCACAATGTATTCATCAATGCTGCACAGCTACTACTAGCGGGCGCTCTGAAATTTCTGCTACAGACGCTCATTTGTCGCTACCTGCCTGTTAATCATTATATGGGTAACTGCCTCATCTTTGCCTTTCCTCTTTTATTTTTTACTTTAAAAGTCCACCAAAAGTTATATATATATATCAGATATTAATTTAAAAAAAGAAAAGAAAAACCTCAGCCCTTTGTTGTACCAAGACGTTATTCTACATGAATTATAATGATGTCATTAACCCCTCTTGCTGTAGCATGGATTAAGACAAAAGAGCAATGCTATGAAAAATGAGTTTGTGAGTGAGGTTGACAGAAGTTAATGAGCATTTATGAAAATTATTATCTCAGCAATGAAATGTATTTCCCCTCTATATCCTCAACATTTTTTTTAAAGATGTAATATGATATAAATAAGGAAACACTTTTTATTAATAGATATTTCCATTAATATGAGATATCAAATGATCATAAGAATATTTTGCATGTAAAAATGCATTTATTATGCATTAAAATCGTGCATCCAATTTCAGCTGTGATCATGAATCTTCAATGGTTATTTCCTGTACGAGTACAGCATAGTTTATCATTTTATAAGGAGATACACGGCCTGTATGCAGAACTGGTTTTCTTTTCAACTCGCTTTTCCAATACTCGAAGGTCAATGCAGATTTCTAATTACCTAGCAATGAAGGCAAACATGGCTCATTTCATCTGTGCTCTAGCACTGATCTGCATCCTCAGTATTCTGAGACATTCACAGCTGGCTTTTAACGTATATGAGACCTATGCCATCCCTGGAGTGCATGACCATCTAAGAATCGTATTCCAGTTATATGGTACCCCCTCGTGTTATGAGTTTATGTGAATTGTTGGCACAGTGTGGGTTATAGTGTTACTTGTGGGTGAGAAATTAGGTATGTATAATATATGATGTCTATCTAACCCATGTGCATCCTCATGATGATTATTTTATACAGAAGGGATAATGGAATCATGGCAAGTAAAATTTGCTTTCATTTTATGTGCTTCGATTTATATTCCAATGTTATGTCCCAACACACCATTGTGTGGCTCATTGGCAAGGAAACTTACATTGATAGGCAGAAGACCCCCCCCCCACCTCCGGATCAAACTGGGCTTCAGAGGGGACAATAATCTTTAGGACTTACATAGTGGTTTCATCTTTGGTGGTGATACTGGGGCCCTTTGCACTAGACTGGACAATGCTACAATCTAATGTCAATGCTAAAGTATACAGGAGACTGACAGCTACCATATGTTTCGCCCTATAAGACGCACCTAGGAATTGGAGGAGGAAAGTAAGAAAAAAAAAAAAATCTAAACTAAATGGTGTGCTAAAGCACCCCATTACAGACAGTGTGACATTCACTCATCTCATTCCCATAGGCAGTGTGGCATACCCCTTCCCATTCCCCATATAGGCAGTGTGGCATTCCCTCCATCCCATTCCCATATGCAGTGTGGCATTCCCCCCATCCCATTCCAATAGGCAGTGTGGCATTGCCTCCATCTCATTCCCATAGGCAGTGTGGCATTCCCCCCATCCCATCCCCATAGGCAGTGTGGCATTCCCCCCATCCCATCCCCATAGGCAGTGTGGCATTGCCTCCATCTCATTCCCATAGGCAGTGTGGCATTCCCCCCATCCCATTCCCATAGGCATTGTGTCATTCCCCCATCCCATTCCCATAGGCAGTGTGGCATACCCCCCATTCCATTCCCATAGGCATTGTGGCATTCCCCCATCCCATTCCCATAGGCAGTGTGGCATACCCCCCATTCCATTCCCATAGGCATTGTGTCATTCCCCCATCCCATTCCCATAGGCAGTGTGGCATACCCCCCATTCCATTCCCATAGGCATTGTGGCATACCCCCATCCCATTCCCATAGGCAGTGTGGCATACCCCCCATTCCATTCCCATAGGCATTGTGGCATTCCCCCATCCCATTCCCATAGGCAGTGTGGCATACCCCCCATTCCATTCCCATAGGCATTGTGGCATTCCCCCATCCCATTCCCATAGGCAGTGTGGCTGAATCCCCCCCTGTCCTCTCCTTGGCCACTGCTCTTTCATTGGTTGGCATCCCGGGGGGCGCGGCGCGAGGCTTATGTAAGTATATCTTTTTTTTTTTTTTTTTTACATTCGCCCAATAAGACACACTGACATCCCCCCCCCCCCCCCACACACACACTTTAAAAAAAAAAATAGTGCGTCATATAGGGTGAAGATATGGTACTTTCCTAAATTACAATTTGCCATACTATAGATTGCCAGCACCTGCAGTGAAGCATCTCATTTGTTATGTTGCAGTATAGCTACATCTTATGTTGGAGGGACTTAATTAGACAGTTGCACCGTGTAGTTCCACTTCTTTTTTTATATGCTCCCTGTTCTCTAGTGTTGCTAGTTTCTACTCTGGTCTTTCTTTATGTTATGATGAAGACAATGCTCCCTGCAAAATTCTGGTACAGAATTGTTCCCACAATGTCTAAGTTCCAATTACTCTCCTGCAGGCTGAAATTTGCAACAAGTTATATATGGCTGATGTATGGCACTGTTTTCAGTTGCCCTCCAGTGTTGTGTTTACCAATGTTAGGTCTCTGATTTTCTCTGTAGCCCTCCCATTGTTCGATGAAATGTATTAGTGCTTAAGAATTGCTTTAATAAAGGTTGTTTTTTTTTACCTTTTTGGTCCAAATGGCCACCATTTTAGGGTTTGTTTCCGTAAGCAATATGAATTTTGTACAGTTTGTGAACTATTTTAAAAATAATTTTGGGGAAAAGAAATAAAAAAATGCCCTAAAAACATAAAAAAAATCTGTTATAGCTTAGTTATGGCTGATGCATGGTTTCAGTTTGTTCACACTCGTCCGGTACCGAATGTGTTTTTGCGTTCATGGAAGACGCAGCGGTATCATAAAAAAATCCAGCAATGGCAGCAACCTCTAGGGCCCCTTTCACCACTCTCTGGTACGGCAGAGAGGAGGAAAACCTGGCTGCAAAAAGTCTTGCCTGCTGTTTCCTGGTCACAAACGCACCGCATTAAAATCTAGGGACGCAAACGCATGTGCATTTTTTATGTGGTACCGCATGCGTCACCCTAGATTTTAATGGGATTCAATTGACAGTAAGGCAGGACATAGGACCCGGAAACAAGATTTTTAAAAAAGACGCAGGTGCAAGTGCGAACACAAGCACAAACAAAAACACGGATGCAAAGCGAAATTCCTGCCGCAACGCGACCAGATAGGAGGAAAAAAATACTCAAAGTGCTGCATCAACCCTATAGAAGAGGTTTTATACAGCTGTTAGCTTTTGGGGAAAGAGGTTTAGGGGGCTGGTCAAGCATCAGCATTTCCCAACCATGGTAGGACCAAGTTATACAGGAAAAGCCACATGACTTCTGTTTGTGGAATCAGTCTGCTTTACTGAAAAAGAATTATTATTTGTTTCCAGGTAGATGATCAAATTGCTGAAAAAAACCTGTATGATCTTGTTAATTAAAATGGCTAAATGCTTTCCCCAGCCGATAATGTACCCTAGACGCCTCCACTTCTGATGACCTCTTATCGTAGGCTTATGTATAACTATAATTTGTTGCTGTATCACAAGCCAATAATTACGTGCATTTAATCTCACATCTAATCACTGCACTGCTCACCCCATTATTTATGTTGAAATTAACTTATATTGATTATAGAAGGGTTCATTTATTTCCTGCACTATAGAGATGCCTTTCATTTTGCCATTTCTTGCATGGTCATGGGGCACTCTAAAGCTCAAATTAGTTATTCATCTACCTCAAATCCTATACAATTACTTTATTTTAATTCACCTAAATTAAATGTTAACATATGGTTAATATTTCAATAACATGAGGGAAAAGGACAAGTGAAGAAAAATGTAACTGAGCAAGTTTGCATCTAAACCATTCTAGTTTATATATGTCTCTGACAACAAAAGCTCAGTAAGCTGGAGAATGGAACTGTATCCCATACAGATATCGGGGCTGATTCACCACACAGAGAAAAAGTACGCTACTTTTAAGAAAAGAAAACTGACATTCACTTTCATTGTTTAACTTGGGGGTGATTCAAGGTAGACATGGTATTTGAACTCCATAATAATAATTTAGGGCTGTATTGTCATGATTTGAAGGAAATCACTGATTCTTATTCATGATGTATATCACAATGTTGGGTGTAGGAGAGGAGCCACAATGGGAACTGGGAGTTACATGGCACAGACACAATAGGGTTGATTCAGAGCCTCTTTCTCATCATTTTTATGGAGGTCTTGCTACCAAACGAAAAATCATGCAAAAATGAAAACATTTCACACTAAAGTTCTTGCAGAAAAAAGGCTTTGCTGAATCAGACGAGGGGAAAAAATGAACGAGAATGGAAATATTCACGCAAAAAAAATGTGAGAAAGGGGCTCTGAATCAACCCTAATAGGTGCATTAGTTATAAATGTGCAATAAAAATAGTATAAAACTTAAATGAAAAAAATATATATACCAAAATGATTACTTAAAAATATTTGATAGAAATACTGCATATAAAAAAACAAATAATCCAGATTCCAGTTTTCCAAATGTCCTTATTTCAAAATGTTGGGATTCATTGCAGCCAAATATTTAGACAGCTTTGGGCCTTATTTATCAAGGGATAGCGCCAGGTAGTGTCTCACTAGCGCCAGGTAGTGCCAGCTATCGGCGGCTACCGACTCCAGAACGCCCGGCGGCGGTCACAATGACGCATTTATCACGCTAAATGAGGCTAGCGCCGTCGAGAGCGTCAGCTAGCGCGGGATTCATCATGTAGCGGACTGCAACGAACAGCGCCGCTGCTAATCCCATCACAGCGCCAGGTATGACCTCTCGCTACCTGCCACTCTCCAATGCATTTCAATGGAACAATCTTTAAATATTCATAATTCATTGATATGAATGTTTTTTTTAATTTTTTTAAATGTCAAAAATTCTGTGACCACTTCGGCAATGTTAGATATTTTTTTTAAGGTAATAAAAAAAAAAAAAAAAAATTGTGCAGAATTGATATTACAGGTCTGATATTAATGTATTCATATTACAAAATGTTTAGAAAAACTTGTTTAATTTTATAATCAAAAAATATGGTTGTTTGGGGGTTAAAAACTACTTTTAAGCCATCGCCGCCAGCGCTCTGGGGTTTAAACAAGCATTTCACAGCGCGAGAATTTTTTGAGCGTGATTTGTTAATGAATATGCTGGGAGCCATTCGCTCTGGCCATTCGCTGTCAGGCGCACCCATACAGCGCGGAACCTGTGAAACAGCGACTCCTAACCCCGTATTCAACATTACAGCACACCGACTGAGTCGCTGTCAACAAGCGAACAACGGCCAAGCACAGCGAATACTAGCGGGCGCTGTGAAAATCACGCTACTGGCGCTCATCTGTCGCTACCTGGCGCTATTAATGAATCGGCCTCCCGTCATTTCAGATGAACACGCAACTCCCCAAAAAGCAATAATATTTGAACCTTTATATAAAAAAGAGCCCCACAGACAGAGTGGGGGAATTTGAAACATTGACCACAATAGAATGTTTGGGGTTGACTTTGTTGAATGATAAACAACATACAAAAAAATACAAAAAAAAACAACATACAAAAAAAAACATCAGGCATAGAATACATAAAGCATAACTAAACCTTACTGCAGGCAGGGAACGGAGGCATAACTCGTAAGAAGACTTGTGCAGTACAAGCGGGATGGAACCTTGGTGCCTCCATGTAGAAAGGATCAGCTAGGCCCAGGCACAACATGACAAGAGAGGACTTGCTGCCTCTAAAGCAGTGGTGGTGAACTTATGGCACGCATTCCAGAGGTGGCACTTAGAGATCTCTCTGTGGGCACCCACCATCATTCCAAAACATGCTTTTTGTTTTGTTTTTCATCTCCCATTGGCACCAGAACCATCCGGTTAAATTGCCATGTTGACACTTAAAGGAGCAGTATCGCGAATTTTTCTTGGTGACTTATATTTAAATGGTACTTTGAATGTAGGTAAGTGTTGGAGTAAGAATTACAAATTTAGAAAAAAATGATGTCTGTGTTGAGCAGCTGGAGACTAATAGCTCATGTTTATGTCTTGTCAGTGTCGGGACCCGACACTCTCGCCTGTTCCATGCTGAGGAGAGGGGGAGACAATGTATCAAAGTATCAGCTGTTCAGTGCTGGCAGCCGTCCAGCATCAGATAACAACACTGCAACATTGCCTGGCCAGAACTTATATATCTAAAACAGAGAAAAAAACTCTAGAAGTCATTTAGCTGATTTTGACAGTTTTCCCTTCATGTTGGCTCTGCTGCAGAATCTTTCAGTTTACCATTTTCTCTTTCATATTCTTATTTTTCATTTTTCCATATGATCTTTCTTTCAGCTTTGTGTGTTTTGAGCAAAGCCCAACCCAGGATTTTCACTATCTGGAGTTTTGTTTTGTGCCCCTAGGGGCATCCCGACTTGGGAAGCCCTGATATGTGAAATCCCCAAGTTCGCCTGTGAAAACGTACCTTTCCCTGTCCCACAGCGCATGCGCGGGCTCTCATCCAATCAGCTCTGTTTGCACGCAGATGGGGAGCCTGAGCAGTAACCTTCCTGGCCGCCCGGCCTGTCTAAATGACTATCTGCGTGAGCGTGCCAGAAAAATGGGGGGATCTGTGGTTATCCAGGGGTTGTTTCACACAGTGGGCATCCTGATTTTGAATGCCCAAGGGGGAAGGTCAATGGCCGGGTCTTATAGACTTCAGGGTCGGCCACTCAGTGTTTTGTTCCACTTTAATACCTTTAGATTTTCCTGTACAGTTATTCAAAGAAGAATTTCAGTCATTTTCAGTCAGTTCAGTTTATTTTGTATAGATTTTACCCATTTGAGTCACCTGGTCTCATAACAAAAGCAGCACCTCACACACACACAGCCGTTACCACTGATTACAGTGTCAGCCTCTGAGGTAAAGTGTTGCTAGGAGACCAGTGGGCTAAATGAAGCAGCTCACTAAATACAACCCAGCAGATCCCCCTATTCAGCAAATGGACCGAGCCATTGTCATTATACAATTTAAAAGAGAGGCATATATTTTTTCCTTTTTCTATCGCCAGATTATTTATACACATGTTAGAAGCTATTGTGTGGCTATTTAATTATTTATCTTTTTTAATGCAAATTCCGCGATACTGCTCCTTTAAATAAAGTTTTGGCTTACAGTTTGTCATCACTGCTCAAGAATCTACAAAGCTCAACATATAACACTACCCTGCCACCCCAGCTGAAAGAGGGGTAATTTAATATACTCAGGTGCATAACTAATTGGGATTGACAGCTCCGCAGGACACTTGCAGGTGGTTGCTGGGACAGCAGCTATGCCACCAGCAGGTTGTCCACACAACATTGAACTCAGGATTAATAAAATCAGACTAAACTTATGTCCGAAATATCTGAATCAAATATGAAATTAGATATGTATGTTAGTGAGGGATGCAGCACAAAACCTTTTGGCAGCATAACAGAATATGTCTTAGTATGGTCTTTCCAGGAAAACAATCACCCTCCTATGGCTTGGATAACTTCTCACCCTTAAAAACAACATATAGGAAATAAGTGTACTATGGGGGTTATTCATGAAGGGATAGCGCCAGGTAGTGCCTTGTAGCGCCAGGCAGCGTCTGGTGAACGCCGGGCGCTGTAGACAAAACCACTTACATGAAAGCAAATCTGGTGAGCGACTCTAACAGCGCCATGTAGCGTCAGATGTATTATTACAGGAGGCTCGCATGCGGCTCAGCGTATAGCTCGCTCTCCCATACTTTTTAATGGCTGTTCATTTGCTTGTGTTTAAACAGCGTGTTTGACATTTTTTTTCTCAAATCATTGTGTGACCTCTCCTGACAGCAAACAAACACTTTTTGACTTTTTATTTTTTTTTATGCAGAATTGTCACAGGTCTGGCACTTAAGTGTTAATGTCACAGTGTTAAAACAATGTCATTGCATGTGTTTTCGTTACTGGTGTATATGTGTTCTAAAACACATTTAATCCCACAGCGTCTGGTGCTCTATGCTACAGCGGCCAGCTTTAGAGCGCCGACGCTGTGTGTGTGTCCTTTTTTGATAAGTATGGAGTGCTGAGTCAGTCGCACTGAGCTGGCGCTACTTTTCGCTCCCTACAGTGCTGTACTGATGTTAGAGCGCCCAACATACATCACATTCATCAATGCCAGCCAGGTTACTACAGCGACTGAGGTGCTCTGTTACAGTGCCCGATACCCGCTTACAACGTCTACTACCGATCACACTAACTGCCACTATACAGACGCTCATCTGCCAATACGTGGCGTTAGTAATGAATCAGCCTTTAGGGCCTTATTTATGATGGAATAGTGACAGGTAGCGACTGGTGAGCGACCGGTAATGACGGGCACCGCCACGAGAACGCCGGCTCCCCACCACAATCACACATTTATCAAGCCGATCCAGCTTAGCGACTGAGATAGCGCCATATAGCCACTCATTCATCATTATTCCAGCCTCAGCCCACAGCGCCAGCGTCCGACCTTGAACAGCGACAGGTATGACCTCTCGCTACCTGGCGCGCTCCAATGCATTTCAATGGAACAATCTTTAAATATTAATAATTAATTGTTATTAATGTTTTTTATTTTTTCAATGTGAAAAATTCTGTGACCACTTCTGCCATGTTAGATAATTTTTTTAAGGTAAAAAAAAAAAAAAAATTGTGCAGAATTGATATTACAGGTCTGATATTATTGTATTCATATTACTAAATTCTTAAAAAAAATTTTTTTTTTTTGTTTCCAAAAAATATGGTGGTTTGGGGGTTAAAAAACTACTTTTAACACATCGCCGCCAGCGCTCTGGGGTTTAAACGTGCATTTCACAGCGCTTGAATTTTTGGAGTGTGATTTTTTGATGAATATGGTGGGAGATGGTCACTCTGATCAGTCGCTGTCATGCGCTCCCATACATTGCGGAACCTGTCAAATAGCGACTCCTGCACACCGACTGAGTCGCTATCAACAACCGAACAACGGCCAAGCACAGCCACTACTAGTGGGCGCTGTGAAAATACTGCTACAGTCGCTCAACTGTCGCTACCTGCCGCTATTAAAGTGGACCATCACCCTCGGGTGATCGGCCCGGGAATCTATAAGATTCCCGGGCCGATCACCTCCCTCCCCGCGGGACATCCGAGATCGGGATGTCCCGCGGGGTGAAACCCCCCCAAAACCCCCAAAACCCCTTACCTTAGTTTCGGCGGCGGCCGGCCGCTTCCCTCGTGCCCCTCTAGGCGTGCGCGCCCCCGCGCCGGCTGTCTGTGAATGGCCGGCGCGGGGGCGCGCGCTTCAAGAGGGACACGCGGGAGGCGGCGGCGGAGGAGCCACGGACAAGCGGCTGTCAGATCGCTTGTCCGTCGGCGCTGGGAGCGGGGAGAGGTGAGTTTTTAGGGTGATCGGGGGGGTTTCACACAGCGGGGCACCCCGATCGGGGGTGCCCCACCGAAGTGGACCAAGACCCAGGATAGTCAAAATCCTGGGTGTTGGTCCACTTTAATGAATCGGCCTCCCCATCTAATATAAGGTCAAATCACTTGTCTTCAGTAAACATTTTTTTTTTTTCCTATGGTACTGGGAAAAAAAGATTGTATATATATATATTATATATTATTATATAGTTGTACTTTATAAAACTAGAAAATGAGTATTTAAGAAGTCAATGGCTAATTCACATAAGATCTCTGCAGAAATGAAATAACATTTCTATGGCTGTGGGGTATATTATAGAAAATAATTCATAAAAAACTCACTATACAATCTGATTTATATACTGCTTCCCCAAATAGAAATGGTATTTAGAGGGGAATGAGTTTCCAGCATACCTGGCCTAAATCACTACAGCTCGGATCGTCTTCAGGGATACTTTGTCAAAGTAAATTCTGCTTGAGTTTTGGAAGGACGGAATATTGCTCACAGAAGCCCACACAAGCGGAATGAGCTGAGCAAAATGTCTAACACAGGAGTCGGGAAGTGCGAAAATATATATTCTGGAAAAGGGCTGCATGACCTTTTTGGCTACATCTTTTCTAGTGGCTCCCTCTGGTACAGGAAAGCAAACATGATATTACATAAATTACTAGTGAGTATGGCTGAACAGCGACTTTATAATAAAATGAAATAAAATAATTCTTCAAAGAAACTTCAAATATTGCACAAATGAATGCAATTTATATACGAAGGGAAGGCAAAGAAATGAAACTTGTGTGGGGCATACATGTTTTATTGGTGAGATTCAACTTTTTGTATAATCGATTGGGCTGTTGTTCCCTTGTCTGAAAGATTTATTGGAAAATATTAGAATATCGACAGCCAAAATGGCTTCCTGTTTCTTACTGACTGTATTTATTGGAACTCCCATTGTCACAGCCAGGGAGGGAGGTTATTGAACAGTTGACCAGGGTCATAATGAGTGTCGGACGAACCCCTCAAAGGTCGGGTTTGGCCAAACTGTGAAAAAAGTTGGGTTCTGGTATCAAACTTGATTCAAACCCAGTCCCCATAGAAATCAACGGGGACTTGAACTTTAGGACACAAAAATAGCCCCATGGAGAGTATGCAGCAGCAGGAAGCGGCTGTATAACTTACCTGAGCCCAGCAATCCGCCGTTATTTCCTGGCCATGGAAAGGGCTACAAAAAATGGCCGCCCGCATGAGTGAGGACACTGGCAGCTGGTACTAGAGGTGAGGCTGATGCTCCCCAAACCTATCTGAATGTCTTTTCTGGGATGCTTGCTGCTTTCCTTTGTTACTGCTCATTATTATGCGCAACACAGAACACTAATCCATTCAAGCTTTACCTAAATACACCTGTTGCCGAATCAACCCATTAAAGTGGACCAAAATAGACATGTACTGTGAAAGACCCTAGTTCTAGCTGAAACGTTTCCCTAGCGGTCATCCAAAATCACCACATGTTCCTGTAACATCATATTCGGCAATCAGCACTAGTGTTCAAACTAGCCTCTCTGCTGCCTAAGGCAAGTTATAGAAAGGTGCCACCCCCCTTTCCCTAGGGTGTGCAGCTCCACTCCCCAGTAAAGCAGTGCGTCCCTATGTCTTGCTCCTTTCTAGGATGGCAGTGGTGCCAACATGCAGTGGGGGTAGCCGCAGATGGCCTAAACACAACTGAATCACTAAGATGTACAAAAACAGGGCCAGCAATTGCCGCCCCCTGCAGTGGCGCCTAAGGTGGTTGCCTCACATGGCCTCATTAGAGGTGTACCCCTGATCAGCATACCCAGCATCTCCACTCCCAATGGTCTACATATATCTTCCAGAGCAAGGTTTTTGAGACATTGCTATGTCGGACAATTACTATGCTGATTGTCTAAAATGATTGAGATAACAGGATGACTCCAGGTTAGGATTTTACTCAGACTTAGGCCCTTATTTAGGAAGGGATAGCGTCAGGTAGTGGCTGGTTAATGAGAGGTAGCGACAGGTAGCGACTGGTGAACGCCGGACACGGCAATTACACATTTATCATGCAGAATCTGTTTAGCGACTGGGATAGCGCCATGTAGCGTCTGGTTCATCATTTTCACAGCCTCAGCGAACAGCGCCGGTGTTCAGCCTTGCACAGCGCCAGGTATGACCTCTCGCTACCTGTCGCTCTCCCATACATTTCAATGGACATTCTTTTATTTCTCTTTAAAGAGGGTTTTTTTTTTGTCAAAAAATCTTAAATAATGCTGTGACCTCTTCTGGCATTGAAAAAGCTTTTTGACAAATTTTTCATTTTTCAGATATTTCTGCAAACACACAGCCTCTGGCGCTCTGGGCTTCAAACAAGCATTTTTCAGCGCCAGAGTTTTGTGAGGCTGTTTTTTTGCTGAATATGGAGTGAGTCGGCCGCTATGACCAGTTGCTAACATGCGCTCCCATACAGCACTGTACTGGTCAAATAGCGACTCCTCACAATGTATTCAACATTACTGAACAGCGACTGAGTCGCTATAAAGTAGCGACCCACGGCCGAGCACTGCGACTACTAGCGGGCACTCTGAAAATGCCTGCTACAGAAGCTCATCTGTCGCTACCTGCCGCTAATGATGAATCAGCCAGAGTCTTTTTGAGCACAGATTCAGTTTTGATCTTCTTTAAAGGGACTGTTAACCCAACAACAAAAAGAAGTCAGCAAGCAGCTCGTCTTCTCCTCTCCTCCATTTCTTCATTGCCGGTTAGAAGCTGTCGCAGAGCTCCAAAGTTTGCCCTTCTTTCAATTTCATTCCTCTAGGACCGTGCACAAATGTGATCTAACAGCCACTGTATCCCTTAGAGCTATCATCATGAATGAGCCTGGTAAGTCACAGTAGTCCCACAGCTGGCTCTAATCACAGCTGAGTCAGTGTCATTGAACACCCTTCCTAGCTCAGCCATGGCCCAGAAATCAAAGACAAAATGCTGACTTTGTTTAAAATACATAAGGTACTTACTAGGGATGAGCGAATCGATCCGGACGAACCCGGATTCGATCCGAATTTCAGGAAAAATTCGATTCGGATCGAATCCGAATTTCCCCGCGATTCGATCACTCGAAGTTTTCCTTTAACATCCATTCATTTACATTACAGGCATTCTAAGATGGCGGACGGGACATGTCTGGACATGTATCCCGCGCCAGTGCAAGCTGGGGCAGTCACATGCAGCCTATCAGCAGCCAGCAAGCCCGGTGACGTCACACAGCGGTATTTAACGGCGGCCATCTTGCTTTTCCTCATTTCTCTATTGCATTCGTGACAGACAGACAGAACGCTGTGTAGCTGAGGCAGTTAGACAGGCTGGAGACAGGGACAGACAGGGACAGGCTGGAGACAGGCAGGAGACAGGCAGGAGACAGACAGGAGACAGACAGAAAGCCAGGGAAAGGTAGGAAAAACGGAGCTGGCTGACAGGGAGATTTTTTTTTTTTTCATCCAGCCTTTGTTAGCGTTTTCAGGCTGCTTATAGTAACTAACTGTGCATATATACTGAACTGATCTTAAGTCTGCTGTGAGGCATCCCATTCTGTGACTAAAGCAGCCTCTGTTTAAGACCATATAAGCATTTGCTCTTATCATATTTGAAATTAGGCCTGATAAAGACACTTTTGCTGGCCAAAGCACTACTGGACCCTGCCAGCTCGATTCCTGCCCGGGGCATCCCATTCTGTGACTACAGCAGCCTCTGTTTAAGACCATATAAGCATTTGCTCTTATCATATTTGAAATTAGCCTGATAAAGACACTTTTGCTGGCCAAAGCACTACTGGACCCTGCCAGCTCGATTCCTGCCCGGGGCATCCCATTCTGTGACTAAAGCAGCCTCTGTTTAAGACCATATAAGCATTTGCTCTTATCATATTTGAAATTAGCCTGATAAAGACACTTTTGCTGGCCAAAGCCCTACTGGACCCTGCCAGGTCGATTCCTGCCCAGGGCATCCCATTCTGTGACTAAAGCAGCCTCTGTTTAAGACCATATAAGCATTTGCTCTTATCATATTTGAAATTAGGCCTGATAAAGACACTTTTGCTGGCCAAAGCCCTACTGGACCCTGCCAGCTCGATTCCTGCCCGGGGCATCCCATTCTGTGACTACAGCAGCCTCTGTTTAAGACCATATAAGCATTTGCTCTTATCATATTTGAAATTAGCCTGATAAAGACACTTTTGCTGGCCAAAGCACTACTGGACCCTGCCAGCTCGATTCCTGCCCGGGGCATCCCATTCTGTGACTAAAGCAGCCTCTGTTTAAGACCATATAAGCATTTGCTCTTATCATATTTGAAATTAGGCCTGATAAAGACACTTTTGCTGGCCAAAGCACTACTGGACCCTGCCAGCTCGATTCCTGCCCGGGGCATCCCATTCTGTGACTACAGCAGCCTCTGTTTAAGACCATATAAGCATTTGCTCTTATCATATTTGAAATTAGCCTGATAAAGACACTTTTGCTGGCCAAAGCACTACTGGACCCTGCCAGCTCGATTCCTGCCCGGGGCATCCCATTCTGTGACTAAAGCAGCCTCTGTTTAAGACCATATAAGCATTTGCTCTTATCATATTTGAAATTAGCCTGATAAAGACACTTTTGCTGGCCAAAGCCCTACTGGACCCTGCCAGGTCGATTCCTGCCCAGGGCATCCCATTCTGTGACTAAAGCAGCCTCTGTTTAAGACCATATAAGCATTTGCTCTTATCATATTTGAAATTAGGCCTGATAAAGACACTTTTGCTGGCCAAAGCCCTACTGGACCCTGCCAGCTCGATTCCTGCCCGGGGCATCCCATTCTGTGACTACAGCAGCCTCTGTTTAAGACCATATAAGCATTTGCTCTTATCATATTTGAAATTAGCCTGATAAAGACACTTTTGCTGGCCAAAGCACTACTGGACCCTGCCAGCTCGATTCCTGCCCGGGGCATCCCATTCTGTGACTAAAGCAGCCTCTGTTTAAGACCATATAAGCATTTGCTCTTATCATATTTGAAATTAGCCTGATAAAGACACTTTTGCTGGCCAAAGCCCTACTGGACCCTGCCAGGTCGATTCCTGCCCAGGGCATCCCATTCTGTGACTAAAGCAGCCTCTGTTTAAGACCATATAAGCATTTGCTCTTATCATATTTGAAATTAGGCCTGATAAAGACACTTTTGCTGGCCAAAGCCCTACTGGACCCTGCCAGCTCGATTCCTGCCCGGGGCATCCCATTCTGTGACTACAGCAGCCTCTGTTTAAGACCATATAAGCATTTGCTCTTATCATATTTGAAATTAGCCTGATAAAGACACTTTTGCTGGCCAAAGCACTACTGGACCCTGCCAGCTCGATTCCTGCCCGGGGCATCCCATTCTGTGACTAAAGCAGCCTCTGTTTAAGACCATATAAGCATTTGCTCTTATCATATTTGAAATTAGGCCT
The DNA here is from genome assembly GCA_027917425.1 of Gastrophryne carolinensis. Taxonomy (NCBI): domain Eukaryota; kingdom Metazoa; phylum Chordata; class Amphibia; order Anura; family Microhylidae; genus Gastrophryne; species Gastrophryne carolinensis. The sequence continues at coordinate 386,660,145 of CM051236.1, read as the reverse complement.
GATAAAGACACTTTTGCTGGCCAAAGCACTACTGGACCCTGCCAGCTCGATTCCTGCCCGGGGCATCCCATTCTGTGACTACAGCAGCCTCTGTTTAAGACCATATAAGCATTTGCTCTTATCATATTTGAAATTAGCCTGATAAAGACACTTTTGCTGGCCAAAGCACTACTGGACCCTGCCAGCTCGATTCCTGCCCGGGGCATCCCATTCTGTGACTAAAGCAGCCTCTGTTTAAGACCATATAAGCATTTGCTCTTATCATATTTGAAATTAGCCTGATAAAGACACTTTTGCTGGCCAAAGCCCTACTGGACCCTGCCAGGTCGATTCCTGCCCAGGGCATCCCATTCTGTGACTAAAGCAGCCTCTGTTTAAGACCATATAAGCATTTGCTCTTATCATATTTGAAATTAGGCCTGATAAAGACACTTTTGCTGGCCAAAGCCCTACTGGACCCTGCCAGCTCGATTCCTGCCCGGGGCATCCCATTCTGTGACTACAGCAGCCTCTGTTTAAGACCATATAAGCATTTGCTCTTATCATATTTGAAATTAGCCTGATAAAGACACTTTTGCTGGCCAAAGCACTACTGGACCCTGCCAGCTCGATTCCTGCCCGGGGCATCCCATTCTGTGACTAAAGCAGCCTCTGTTTAAGACCATATAAGCATTTGCTCTTATCATATTTGAAATTAGCCTGATAAAGACACTTTTGCTGGCCAAAGCCCTACTGGACCCTGCCAGGTCCATTCCTGCCCAGGGCATCCCATTCTGTGACTAAAGCAGCCTCTGTTTAAGACCATATAAGCATTTGCTCTTATCATATTTGAAATTAGGCCTGATAAAGACACTTTTGCTGGCCAAAGCACTACTGGACCCTGCCAGCTCGATTCCTGCCCGGGGCATCCCATTCTGTGACTACAGCAGCCTCTGTTTAAGACCATATAAGCATTTGCTCTTATCATATTTGAAATTAGCCTGATAAAGACACTTTTGCTGGCCAAAGCCCTACTGGACCCTGCCAGGTCCATTCCTGCCCAGGGCATCCCATTCTGTGACTAAAGCAGCCTCTGTTTAAGACCATATAAGCATTTGCTCTTATCATATTTGAAATTAGGCCTGATAAAGACACTTTTGCTGGCCAAAGCACTACTGGACCCTGCCAGCTCGATTCCTGCCCGGGGCATCCCATTCTGTGACTAAAGCAGCCTCTGTTTAAGACCATATAAGCATTTGCTCTTATCATATTTGAAATTAGCCTGATAAAGACACTTTTGCTGGCCAAAGCCCTACTGGACCCTGCCAGGTCCATTCCTGCCCAGGGCATCCCATTCTGTGACTAAAGCAGCCTCTGTTTAAGACCATATAAGCATTTGCTCTTATCATATTTGAAATTAGGCCTGATAAAGACACTTTTGCTGGCCAAAGCCCTACTGGACCCTGCCAGGTCGATTCCTGCCCAGGGCATCCCATTCTGTGACTAAAGCAGCCTCTGTTTAAGACCATATAAGCATTTGCTCTTATCATATTTGAAATTAGGCCTGATAAAGACACTTTTGCTGGCCAAAGCACTACTGGACCCTGCCAGGTCGATTCCTGCCCAGGGCATCCCATTCTGTGACTAAAGCAGCCTCTGTTTAAGACCATATAAGCATTTGCTCTTATCATATTTGAAATTAGGCCTGATAAAGACACTTTTGCTGGCCAAAGCCCTACTGGACCCTGCCAGGTCCATTCCTGCCCAGGGCATCCCATTCTGTGACTAAAGCAGCCTCTGTTTAAGACCATATAAGCATTTGCTCTTATCATATTTGAAATTAGCCTGATAAAGACACTTTTGCTGGCCAAAGCACTACTGGACCCTGCCAGCTCGATTCCTGCCCGGGGCATCCCATTCTGTGACTACAGCAGCCTCTGTTTAAGACCATATAAGCATTTGCTCTTATCATATTTGAAATTAGCCTGATAAAGACACTTTTGCTGGCCAAAGCACTACTGGACCCTGCCAGCTCGATTCCTGCCCGGGGCATCCCATTCTGTGACTAAAGCAGCCTCTGTTTAAGACCATATAAGCATTTGCTCTTATCATATTTGAAATTAGCCTGATAAAGACACTTTTGCTGGCCAAAGCCCTACTGGACCCTGCCAGGTCCATTCCTGCCCAGGGCATCCCATTCTGTGACTACAGCAGCCTCTGTTTAAGACCATATAAGCATTTGCTCTTATCATATTTGAAATTAGCCTGATAAAGACACTTTTGCTGGGCATAGCACTACTGGACCCTGCAAGGGCATCCCATTCTGTGACTATAGCAGCCTCTGTTTAAGACCATATAAGCATTTGCTCTTATTATATTTGAAATTAGCCTGATAAAGACACTTTTGCTGGCCAAAGCACTACTGGACCCTGCCAGGTCCATTCCTGCCCAGGGCATCCCATTCTGTGACTAAAGCAGCCTCTGTTTAAGACCATATAAGCATTTGCTCTTATTATATTTGAAATTAGGCCTGATAAAGACACTTTTGCTGGCCAAAGCACTACTGGACCCTGCCAGGTCGATTCCTGCCCAGGGCATCCCATTCTGTGACTAAAGCAGCCTCTGTTTAAGACCATATAAGCATTTGCTCTTATTATATTTATATTATAAGACACTTTTGCTGGGCATAGGCTTACTGCTGCCTGCCAGGTGCACTTCTGTTGAGGCATCCCATTCTGTAACATAGCATACCCCTCTTTATTTACACTAAGCAGCTCTCTTATTTACACTAAGCAGGCCTGTTGGAGGCTGAGTGTTACTGCTCACTTTTGGTGTGCATTATATTCTGTTTTATATAGACCCACTGCTGCCTGGGGGTTCTTAAAATATCACCTACTACCACGCCAGTTAGACTATGTCGGGCAGACAAGTGCCTGGAAGTGAAAAGAGGAGTGGCAGAGGCCAAGATTCCGCAGGCAGAGCTCGCATCAGACTGGGGGCCAGTAGCAGCAGGAGTCACGCTGAGAGACCTAATCTGCCAGTATCTGCTAGCGGTCGGGTCTCCACCAGTAACGCATCTGCCGTGGTAGATTGGCTGACGCGCTCATCAACAACATCATCACAACTTACATCTGAGACCCCCAGTCTAGGGTCGGTAGGTTCCTCTGACACAACCCTGAGTTGGCATGCCCCGAGAGCAGTCCCTGTCCTCCCATTGCCTCTGTCCTACGCCGTTCCCTCCCCCAGCGACGTATCCTATGCTTTGGGTTCAGCTCCACTCTTTAGTGAGGAGGACGATCAGATACAGGAGGACAGTCAGCAGCTACTGCCCAGCCAAGAAATGGAGGTGGCTTCTTTAGCTAGGCAGACAAATAGTGATGTGGACAGTGTCGTGGGTGCTGCGAGTGTTCCAGCTCCTGCGCCAGACACTGTTGACGAATCCACGAACATCAGTGACGTACAGCCACAACCCGGTGATGATGATGATGATGACGATGAAGCCGATCGCACTTGGGAGCCGGGTGATGAAGGGGCTTCATCGTCATCATCAGGAGAAGAGGGGCGCAGGTTGCCCCGGAGTCAGCAGCTGAGGCAGCAAGGTGGTAGCAGTCAGCATGGGGGCACAATTCCAAAGGCTGGAGCCGGCCGGGGCCGGGGCCGGGGTAGAGCACCTGCTGTGCGGCAGTCTACCTTATCGGGAGGTAGTGGAGCAGGGGTTCCTGGAGTTGGCAACAGCAGCAGTGAATCAGTGAGGCCAGGGGGTGGGAAAAGTAGCTACTCGGCAGTGTGGCAGTTTTTCCTGAGGCATCCGCAGGAGGGTAACATGGCCACATGCAAGATATGTAGGCAAAAGGTGAAGCGTGGCCAGGGTCCAAATGTTGGCACCACGGCCCTGCGTCAACATATGATGCGTCACCATAAAACGACCTGGGAGAACCGAGGCTCCCAAGGGGTGGTCCAGTCTGCTTCCTCACCAAGTGAGCTCCCAATTTCTGCCAGCCAAGGCTCCAGCACCTCAGCCGAAGGCAGCTGTGCGTCACACCCATCCTCTGTCGCTCCTGCTCCTCCTCCTCCTCCTCCAAGTCATGCATCCCGCCAGCAATCCATCAGCGAAGCCATGTCCAAGAGACAGCAGTATGCGCCCACTCATCCTACGGCGCAGAAGCTGAATGTGCTCCTGTCCAAGTTGCTGGTGCTGCAGTCGCTCCCTTTTCAGGTGGTGGAATCTGCACCTTTCAGAGAACTGATGGCTTGTGCCGAGCCGAGGTGGAGAGTCCCAAGCCGTCATTTCTTTGCCAAGAAGGCAGTACCAGCGCTGCACACTTTTGTTGAACAGAAGGTGGGCCAGTCCTTGAGCCTGTCGGTGTGTAGCAAAATACATGGCAGCGCCGACATCTGGAGCTGTAACTACGGTCAGGGGCAGTACATGTCGTTTACGGCCCACTGGGTGAATGTGGTCCCTTTGCAGCAGCAACTTGGACAGGTCACGCCGCTTCGGCCTCCGCGCTCTCTGCCCATTGGGCCTGTGACACCGTGCGACTCGGCCTCCTCATCCTCCGCCATCTCCTCACCCTCCACTGTAGGCTCAAGTCTCAGTGCCCCTCCAGTCTACCATGTGTGCAGGGCACGGAGGTGTCACGCAGTGCTTCACATGGTTTGTCTTGGCGAACGGAGTCACACAGGGGAGGAACTGCTTAAATGTATTCATCAGGAAATCCAAACATGGCTTACTCCGAGAAAACTTAAAATGGGAATCATGGTTACCGACAATGGGAAGAACATTTTGTCTGCGCTGCGCCAAGGAAGCCTGACCCATGCCCCCTGCATGGCTCACGTCTTCAATCTGGTTGTCAAGCGGTTTCTGAAGTGTTCCCCCCATCTGCAGGACATCCTAACAACTTCACGGAAACTTTGCATGCACTTCAGCCACTCCTACACCGCCAAACACACCCTTCTTGAGCTACAGCGTCAGAATGGTATCCCCCAACATAGTCTGATTTGCGATGTTTCCACCCGTTGGAATTCCACCCTTCACATGTTGGACCGATTATATGAACAGAGAAAAGCCATCACGGATTTCCTGATGATCCAAGCAGATAGGGGGACTCCCCTGTGTAACTTCAATGTCAACCAGTGGCAGCTCATACGTGACACCTGCCGTTTGCTCAGGCCCTTTGAGGAAGCCACTTTATTTGTCAGTCGGCAGGATTACGGGATGAACGACGTGATTCCACTGCTTCATGTACTACAGCACATGTTGGAAACCATGGCTGGTCAGGGCACTGGAGACATGGCGTTTACATCTTACGGCCACATGAACCCCCTTGGAGCTGAACTGGAGGAGGAGGAGGAGGAAGAGGAGGAGGAGGAGTTGCCCAGCGAAACACAGTTTAGGCTTGGCGAAATGGCTGGTTTATCTAGTCAGCGGACAGGAGAGGAGGAGCAGGAGCAGCCAGAGGAGCTAGAGGTTTTTGAGGAAGGAGAGACAGAGGACCCGGGCACACCGTGGCAGTATGCAGTGGAGATGGAGACAGGTAGTCCATCCGAGTCACTTGCGCAAATGGCACGAAGCATGCTCACGTGCTTGCGTAGTGACCCCAGAATTGTTTCCATCTGTCGGCGGGATGACTTCTGGCTGTCCACCTTATTGGACCCTCGCTTCCGGCACAAAATGGGGGCATTTTTTAAACCCACCGAGAGGGAGGACAAACTCAACTACTACAAAGACATTCTACGTAGGCAGTTGGCCGATGCCTATCTGCGCCATGGTCCATACTCTCGCAGGTCTGACTCGAGGGGACCTCTGCGCTCACCTTCCACTGCCATGGCCGCTGGGGGGGTTGGCAGCAGCAGCAGCAGAAGCTCCATCAGCAGCAGCAGCCTCAGTCTTCAGTCGCTAATGAGTAGCTTTCTACACCCGCATAGTGAGGCTACTCATGAGCAGCAGGAAGACCTGGAGCAGGACCTGAACCAGCAGGTCATGTCATACTTTGACATGACCATGCCAACACACCTTGAGGATCCGCTGGACTTCTGGGCAGCCAAACTTGATTTGTGGCCGCAACTAGCAGAGTTTGCCCTGGAAAAGCTGTCCTGCCCGGCAAGTAGCGTGCCATCTGAGCGGGTGTTTAGTGCGGCGGGGGCCATAGTTACGGCGAGGAGAACTCGTCTGTCAACTAAAAATGTGGAGAGACTCACCTTTGTCAAAATGAATCAGGGATGGATCAGCCAGGATTTCCACCCACCAATGCCTGATGCATGCGACTAGATTCAGCATGGTGCCACGTTTTACACTTTCCAAATGGTGCAAAACATATTTATGTCTTTAGGCCATTTTTTGGGCTCCTGCTGCTGCTACTGTCAACTCCTGCCAACTCCAGGGTGTGATTCATCCAATTTTTGGGCTCCTGAGGCCAACTCCAGTGTATATTTGGGCTCCTGCTGCTGCTGCTGCCAACTTCTGCCAACTCCAGGGTGTGATTCATCCAATTTTTGGGCTCCTGAGGCCAACTCCAGTGTATATTTGGGCTCCTGCTGCTGCTACTGTCAACTCCTGCCAACTCCAGGGTGTGATTCATCCAATTTTTGGGCTCCTGAATCCAACTCCAGTGTATATTTGGGCTCCTGCTGCTGCTGCTGCCAACTTCTGCCAACTCCAGGGTGTGATTCATCCAATTTTTGGGCTCCTGAAGCCAACTCCAGTGTATATTTGGGCTCCTGCTGCTGCTGCTGCCAACTCCTGCCAACTCCAGGGTGTGATTCATCCAATTTTTGGGCTCCTGAGGCCAACTCCAGTGTATATTTGGGCTCCTGCTGCTGCTGCTGCCAACTTCTGCCAACTCCAGGGTGTGATTCATCCAATTTTTGGGCTCCTGAGGCCAACTCCAGTGTATATTTGGGCTCCTGCTGCTGCTACTGTCAACTTCTGCCAACTCCAGGGTGTGATTCATCCAATTTTTGGGCTCCTGAAGCCAACTCCAGTGTATATTTGGGCTCCTGCTGCTGCTACTGTCAACTCCTGCCAACTCCAGGGTGTGATTCATCCAATTTTTGGGCTCCTGAGGCCAACTCCAGTGTATATTTGGGCTCCTGCTGCTGCTACTGTCAACTCCTGCCAACTCCAGGGTGTGATTCATCCAATTTTTGGGCTCCTGAGGCCAACTCCAGTGTATATTTGGGCTCCTGCTGCTGCTACTGTCAACTCCTGCCAACTCCAGGGTGTGATTCATCCAATTTTTGGGCTCCTGAAGCCAACTCCAGTGTATATTTGGGCTCCTGCTGCTGCTGCTGCCAACTTCTGCCAACTCCAGGGTGTGATTCATCCAATTTTTGGGCTCCTGAAGCCAACTCCAGTGTATATTTGGGCTCCTGCTGCTGCTGCTGCCAACTTCTGCCAACTCCAGGGTGTGATTCATCCAATTTTTGGGCTCCTGAGGCCAACTCCAGTGTATATTTGGGCTCCTGCTGCTGCTACTGTCAACTTCTGCCAACTCCAGGGTGTGATTCATCCAATTTTTGGGCTCCTGAAGCCAACTCCAGTGTATATTTGGGCTCCTGCTGCTGCTACTGTCAACTCCTGCCAACTCCAGGGTGTGATTCATCCAATTTTTGGGCTCCTGAGGCCAACTCCAGTGTATATTTGGGCTCCTGCTGCTGCTACTGTCAACTCCTGCCAACTCCAGGGTGTGATTCATCCAATTTTTGGGCTCCTGAAGCCAACTCCAGTGTATATTTGGGCTCCTGCTGCTGCTGCTGCCAACTCCTGCCAACTCCAGGGTGTGATTCATCCAATTTTTGGGCTCCTGAAGCCAACTCCAGTGTATATTTGGGCTCCTGCTGCTGCTGCTGCCAACTTCTGCCAACTCCAGGGTGTGATTCATCCAATTTTTGGGCTCCTGAAGCCAACTCCAGTGTATATTTGGGCTCCTGCTGTTGCTGCTGCCAACTCCTGCCAACTCCAGGGTGTGATTCATCCAATTTTTGGGCTCCTGAGGCCAACTCCAGTGTATATTTGGGCTCCTGCTGCTGCTACTGTCAACTCCTGCCAACTCCAGGGTGTGATTCATCCAATTTTTGGGCTCCTGAGGCCAACTCCAGTGTATATTTGGGCTCCTGCTGCTGCTACTGTCAACTCCTGCCAACTCCAGGGTGTGATTCATCCAATTTTTGGGCTCCTGAAGCCAACTCCAGTGTATATTTGGGCTCCTGCTGCTGCTGCTGCCAACTTCTGCCAACTCCAGGGTGTGATTCATCCAATTTTTGGGCTCCTGAGGCCAACTCCAGTGTATATTTGGGCTCCTGCTGCTGCTACTGTCAACTTCTGCCAACTCCAGGGTGTGATTCATCCAATTTTTGGGCTCCTGAAGCCAACTCCAGTGTATATTTGGGCTCCTGCTGCTGCTACTGTCAACTCCTGCCAACTCCAGGGTGTGATTCATCCAATTTTTGGGCTCCTGAGGCCAACTCCAGTGTATATTTGGGCTCCTGCTGCTGCTACTGTCAACTCCTGCCAACTCCAGGGTGTGATTCATCCAATTTTTGGGCTCCTGAGGCCAACTCCAGTGTATATTTGGGCTCCTGCTGCTGCTACTGTCAACTCCTGCCAACTCCAGGGTGTGATTCATCCAATTTTTGGGCTCCTGAAGCCAACTCCAGTGTATATTTGGGCTCCTGCTGCTGCTGCTGCCAACTTCTGCCAACTCCAGGGTGTGATTCATCCAATTTTTGGGCTCCTGAAGCCAACTCCAGTGTATATTTGGGCTCCTGCTGCTGCTGCTGCCAACTTCTGCCAACTCCAGGGTGTGATTCATCCAATTTTTGGGCTCCTGAGGCCAACTCCAGTGTATATTTGGGCTCCTGCTGCTGCTACTGTCAACTTCTGCCAACTCCAGGGTGCGATTCATCCAATTTTTGGGCTCCTGAAGCCAACTCCAGTGTATATTTGGGCTCCTGCTGCTGCTACTGTCAACTCCTGCCAACTCCAGGGTGTGATTCATCCAATTTTTGGGCTCCTGAGGCCAACTCCAGTGTATATTTGGGCTCCTGCTGCTGCTACTGTCAACTCCTGCCAACTCCAGGGTGTGATTCATCCAATTTTTGGGCTCCTGAAGCCAACTCCAGTGTATATTTGGGCTCCTGCTGCTGCTGCTGCCAACTTCTGCCAACTCCAGGGTGTGATTCATCCAATTTTTGGGCTCCTGAAGCCAACTCCAGTGTATATTTGGGCTCCTGCTGCTGCTGCTGCCAACTTCTGCCAACTCCAGGGTGTGATTCATCCAATTTTTGGGCTCCTGAGGCCAACTCCAGTGTATATTTGGGCTCCTGCTGCTGCTACTGTCAACTTCTGCCAACTCCAGGGTGTGATTCATCCAATTTTTGGGCTCCTGAAGCCAACTCCAGTGTATATTTGGGCTCCTGCTGCTGCTACTGTCAACTCCTGCCAACTCCAGGGTGTGATTCATCCAATTTTTGGGCTCCTGAGGCCAACTCCAGTGTATATTTGGGCTCCTGCTGCTGCTACTGTCAACTCCTGCCAACTCCAGGGTGTGATTCATCCAATTTTTGGGCTCCTGAAGCCAACTCCAGTGTATATTTGGGCTCCTGCTGCTGCTGCTGTCAACTCCTGCCAACTCCAGGGTGTGATTCATCCAATTTTTGGGCTCCTGAAGCCAACTCCAGTGTATATTTGGGCTCCTGCTGCTGCTGCTGCCAACTCCTGCCAACTCCAGGGTGTGATTCATCCAATTTTTGGGCTCCTGAAGCCAACTCCAGTGTATATTTGGGCTCCTGCTGCTGCTGCTGCCAACTCCTGCCAACTCCAGGGTGTGATTCATCCAATTTTTGGGCTCCTGAGGCCAACTCCAGTGTATATTTGGGCTCCTTCTGCCCCTCATAGTGATGCCACTTCAACTCTCTGCAATTGTGCCGCTCTGCGATTCTATTAGCGATGCCTCTGATCTGCATGTGATATTTCTTCAAAGTATTATTTAACTAACCCAGCACGCATCCTGTGCGTGTTACAGCAAGGCTGAATGGTTTACAACCCTATTGAGGCTGTAGGAGGCTCAGAAATAGCCGTTTTTAATAGCGATTCGTCGCGAATTTATTCGGGTCGAAACGATTTTTGTCGGAAAATTCGGCGAATCAGTCGAATCGAATTTTTCAAAAGTTCGCTCATCTCTAGTACTTACATATAATCAGATTTTGAGATGTCTCGATTGTTGACATTACTGCAGCAAGGGATGGAAGTCCAGTCTGCTGGGGGTGGGGTTACCAGGTGACTGGAATTCCACTTTAAGTATCCAGCAGACTTTAGTCAGACAGCTGAGGTATAATTGAAAATAATTGAAAATACTCTCCACAGTCAGATGATGGTGACAGGCAGGCTGATTCATTACTAGCGCCAGCTATCGGCAGATGAGCGTCTGTACAGAGGCGCTTAGAGCGACCGCTAGTATACTCTGTGATCGGCTATCGGGCGCTGTAACAGAGCGCCTCCGTCGTTGTGGTAACCTGGCTGGCATTGATGAATGAGATATATGTTGGGCGTTCTAACACCAGTACAGCGTTGCAGGGAGCGAAAGGTAGCGCCAGCTCATTGCGACCGACTCTCAGCGACTCCATATTCAACAAAAAAACAGAAACACACAGCGTAGGTGCTCTGGATCTGGTCACTATAGCATAGAGCGGCAGACGCTGTGTGATTAAAGTCTGTTTATGATCACATATCCACCAGTAACAAAGCGAAAACACATGGAATTACATTGTTGTAACATTGTGACATTAATATTTTAATGCCAGACCTGTAATGACAATTCTGCATAAAAAGATAAAAAGTAAAAAAAGTTTCAAAAAAATGTTTGTTTGCAGCCAGGAGAAGTCACATAGTTATTTGAGCAAAAGAAAAAAAAAAATAAAAGCACAAAAACCCTGTTTAAACAGAAGAAAAGGAACGTCCATTGAAATGTATGGGAGAGCGACAGGTAGCGACAGGTAATACCTGGCGCTCTGAAAACCAGAGCTCCGGCGCTATATGCTGAGCCGCCTGTAATGATGAATCGTACGCTACATGGCGCTGTTAGAGTCGCTCACCAGAATCGCTTTCATAAATGTGGTATTGCCAACAGCACACATAGCGTCCACCAGGCGCTGCCTGCCGCTACGAGACACTACCTAGCGCTATCCCTTGATGAATAAACCCCAATATATTCAGTCTGCTGTATCATCTTGTCCTCCATAGGATAATCAAAATAATATTACAGAAAGAAGAAAAACATTCCAAAGACAGGTCAAAGTACCTCAAATAAAGATCAAACCTTAACAAAAAAATACCCGGTGTTGGGGAACAAAATGTGTATATGGACCATTTTGCTTTTTAACCACCTTTAAATGTATGATCCTGTGTCACAATAATAATGAAAGGTATGTGTCTACAGCAAAACAACCCTACAGGAATCTAACAATCGCTAAGACCTTGACCCAGAAAGATTTGGTACAATCATTATGGACAACTCACCTTAAGGCACTGCCTCTGCCTTTTCCATTATGTGATTAGATCATTCTTATCAGGTCAGGCCGTACAGTGCAGTCATCAGGGGCCAAAATATATAGGCATCAGCCAGCTAATTATCCTAATATGATGAATTTAAAACTATTGCGCAAAGGTTAGTCTATTCGCTCAGGTGCATAAATTGAGGTTTTGTTCACAGAACTATACAGTCATACATACTATATGAAGAGCCTTGTAAGAGAAAAAAAAATTACAGGATGCTCGGCTGCATAGCATGAGGCATCACCAGTGGGAAGAGGGAGGTTGTGATGCCACTACATAGAGCTCTATCGAGGAAACATCTGGAATACTGTGAACTGTTTTGGAGACCTTGCGTAAAAAAATGCATTTGTCAAATGTATCAGGTTCAAGGACGGCAACAAAAATGGTGAAAGGACTTTAACCAGACCAACACCCATTTTTGTTTCTTCCTGGGGTTAATCCTGATTGCTGCCTCTCCTAAATAACCACCTGAAATCCTTCTAAATCCTACCGCAGTCCACCAAACATGGCCTTCTGCTTTGTTGGGGTGGGACATGTGACTACCGATGGCCAATCACACACCCACATCACACACCCAAGAGTGAAACAACAACTATTTCATTTTAAAAAACTTACCAGGAGATCTTACTTTGAAAAGTCTGGAAAGAGAGGCCATGATTGAGACATTTAAACATGTGAAAAGATCAAATACAGATCAGGAGGGAAGTGTTTTTACGAAGAAACTTAATGATAGAGCAAGAGGTACAACCTAAAGCTAGTTGAACAAACTTCTAGCAGACGTAGTTAAAAAAAGAACATTGAGTGAATCGAAACATGCCTGGGATAAGCATAAATCTATCCTAAGATAAAGTGCACATACACACATAAGAGCAAATGAGATGGGCCATGTGGTCTCTGCTTCCCATCAAATTTTTATGTTTCTATGACAAGGAGACTCACTACAGGTGATATAAGGTATACGTGCCCCTGCATATTAATAGGGGGGGGGTGCTGCACCCTCTGCCTATGGATTGTGGAAATGTGGCACTGCACTCTCTAGGGAAGGAGTGCACTGCCCTCTGTCTATTATTTGTGGGTTTGGAGAAGGTTCTGAGGAAGTGTTGCCCCCACTTTAGAGTCCATGGGGGATGGGGGTGAAAATATGCCTCCTGTCTGCTAGTTGTGTTTCTAGTAGTGGGGGAACTAGCAATTCAAAGAAATGATGATTGGTGATGATGATTTATTTCTCCCAATTACAATCTTTGGTTTCTGTAGTTTATCTAAATAGAAATTAATATAAAGAATAAGTGAAGCAACTCTAAATGCTTTATGCAATTTTATATGCTTCAGGCAGCATGAGCTTTAGCAATCTAAAGGGTTCGGTAATTTATTTTTAACTGCCAGAGGAAAGACCTGAGTCAAGGGTATTTAGGCCCTTATTTATAAAAGCTGTGTCTGCCTGCGCTGGTAGGGCTCAAGTTTCTGTTAGACGTTGCCCAATTTATTACCTGGTAGCCGAGGCGGTGAACCATGTACCAATTAACTAAAGAGCGGAAACTGGTGAGCTTGTCTAGATTCACACATGCAATGATCTGCGCTCTGATTGGCAGCGGTATTACAAAATGTAGTCATTTGTACTTTATTTAGTTTTTTAAGTGTACCGCAGATCATGTAGAAGTTAACAACATAAGTCTGAAGTCCCTGTGTGGTTTAGCTAATATATGTGAATTATGATAAAGCACCAAGTTGGTGTTTTCTACTGTTTTTTATTTGCTTGGTTCGAACCTTTGGGACGAAGATTTCTGCTTGTGTCTGTGTACCTCTGCCCACCCCATCCCTTTATTGATAGGGGAGGGGCACGAGATAAAGTGCCAACAAGCACAACACAGCAGAGTTAATACATCAGGGCCCTAATATCAATTTAGCCCCCCCATTTTTTATTAATCTTTATAGGTCCCATTTTTCAAGTGCTATTATGGATTTCACAAGTGATCCGGGTTCCAAATTTGCTACATTGAGGTGTTCTGCCATCCTAGCAACACACTTGCTACAGATCACATATCTACAGATATATCTTAATTAGAGATGACCAAACCGCTTCTAAGGAATCGGAATTCGCTCCAGATTTCAGTGAAAAATCCATTTGACAATTTATGTGATTTTTCCCTGAAATAGATAAACAAAAAACTTACCTGCTGCCTTGCTATCTAGAGCCAGGTCTTACCTTTAATAGTGAATCGAAGGGTTCCATTTGTCCGTGCGCCAATCGGGAGTCCATGTTAATTTTTGGTGTGCGTTCCACTGGGTGTCATTACTTCCAGTGGGCCATTTACTGTCCAGGGCCCTAATTGGCACCGAGCTCTGTTCTTCAACGTGTACATTGCGCTCCACCTTCTCCTCCAATCAGCTAGTTTAATCTGGCATTCCTTTGCCTTTCTTATCAGTAGAAGTGAGCATTTGGTGGCGTGGACTCTTGGTTGGCTCATGGTGAATAGGACCCTTGCATTCAGAGAGTCAGTAGGTGAGTTTGTTTTTTGCTTTTTGAGCAATTTGTTAAAATTCAATCTGGAACTATCTAATTCCTTGGGGAAATTTGGTGAATCGTCCGATTACATTTTTCATGAAATTTGTCTAATCTCTAATGTTAGCTTTACAGGGTGAGGTGACCACTTATATCTTTAATTCACTTGTGAGAGGTAAGTATCGTCCTTTTTAATAAATATAATGACAAACATTATTCTAAGACGAAAGTCTAGCTAATTTGTATTTTGTTGGATTCCTTAGTACACAAATTGATTGATTTGGTCATGTAAGACACATATCACCAGCAAATAGCTCAAGTAGTTTAAATGACAAGCTTCTTTCCCTTCTGCCTATCCATCATGCTCGCCTGCGTACCTGAGCATTCTGTTCATGTCTCCATCTCCTGTTTGTAATGTGTCAGAAGACGAAACGGCTTGCATTGACAGTGCTGAATACTCAGTAGAAACATCAGGGATTAGCTCAGTAAGAATGGTTTGTGCAGATTGTCAGTGGACATGACAAGCTCACATGGGGTGCAGTTCTTACAATTCTAAGTCACACTTAGTAGCTAGAAAGGTCTCATTTAGCATTTCAAGAGCAGTTGCAACCAATTTATTTGATAATAGAAATTCCGAAACACTTACTATATATATATATATATATATATATATATATATATATATATATATATATATCTTTACAAGTCTAGCGAAAGGAAAGCGGTAAAATATAAATAATAATAAAAAGTAAAAAAGATCATCCTGCCAGTACATTTTTGAAATGAGTACTGCGCAAAGCAACTTAGGGGCTTATTTATGAATTATGTCCTTTAGCATTTTTCCAATGGCGCCAGTTTTAGTTGTTGTTGTCCAAATTACACATTGGTAAGCAAAAGAAGCAATGAAAAACGACTTTATAACAAAAAATATCTTTTAGAAGTCTTTTATATCTTCTAGAAATTCCTAGTGAAAACTTCTCACATACTTTATTGAATACTGTATTGAATTCATGCTGGGGTTGGGTGCCCTCATATTTATAAATTTGGTTCGAAATATTTTTTCTCTTATTTTCCTTCTCTAAACCCTAGGTGGCTCTTACAGTCAGGTGAGATATATAGCGCCCTATATAGCAATCTGAGGCACCTAGGGTTTAGAGGAGGAAAATAAGAGAATTATTTCGAACCAAATTGATAAATATGAGGGCACCCAATCCCAGCATGAATTCAATACAGTATTCAATAAAGTATGTGAGAAGTTTTCACTAGGAAGTTCTAGAAGATATAAAAGACTTCTAAAAGATATTTTTTGTTATAAAGTCGTTTTTCATTGCTTCTTTTGCTTACCAATGTGAGGGTATTTTTTGTTATAAAGTCGTTTTTCATTGCTTCTTTTGCTTACCAAATATGAGGGTATCCAACCCCAGCATGAATATGACAGCCCCCCCAAAGCATGAATAGGACACTGCCTACAGCACATTACCTTTCTTTCATTTGCCTTGCGGGGGCCCCAGATGCTGTTGTGTTTCCCCCTGCTCTCTGCAGACTCCCATATTGCACCCCATCTTCATCCTTCTCCCCATCTCTGCCCTGCTCCCCATCTTTGCCCTGTTTCTCGCTGTATCCAATTTCTGCCCTGCTTTCAGCTTCAGCCCTAACTCTGACCTGCTCGCCGCTGAACTCCCAATCTCTGATCTTCTCCGTTCTACACTCCCATCTCTGCCCTTTCACCCTTTATGGTACCAATAGTTAGCTGGTTGATAGTCATTGTCCACACCTGCAGTCCTATTAGTGGGGCCCAAAAGAGTCCATGGCCGAGAGTGGGAACAATTCTACTGCCGGGGGTTTTGAGTGGCAGGTGAGCAAGCGTGGGCAGTGGCGTCTGTAATATAGCATTGCAATCGACAAGTGTCTGAAAACAACTGTGAATGGCGATGAGGCCTCATGCACAGTCCTTGACTGTTCCCACTCTCTGCTCACTTCCGCACATCACACCCCCTGGGGCAGAAAGAGGGGAACAACTGAGGACAGCGCATATTCGGCATTCACAAATAAGACGCCCGCTGCTCACAATGTGCACTCTGCAGTGTCTACTATGGGGGTTATTCAAGAAGGGATAGCGCCAGGTAGTGCCTCGTAGCGGCAGGCAGCGTCTTGTGAACTCCGGGCACTGTAACCAAAACCACATTTATAAAAGCGAATCTGGTGAGCACCTCTAACACCGCCATGTAGCGTGCTCTAGCTTCCAGAGCTCCAGGTATTACCTTTCGCTCACTGCCATTCTCCCATACATTTCAATGGCCGTTCATTTGCTTGTATTTAAACAGCGTGTTTGACATTTTTTTTTTCTCAAATTATTGTGTGACCTCTCCTGACAGCAAACAAACATTTTTAGAAACTTTTTTGAATTAGTGTTAATGTCAAAGCCTTAAAACAATGTCAGTCCATGTGTTTTCGCTTTTTACTGGTGTAAATGTGTTCAAAAACAGACTTTAATCACACAGCGTCTGGCTCTCTAAGCTATAGCGACCAGATTTAGAGCGCCGACGCTGTGTCTGTGTCCTTTTTTGATAAGTATGGTGTGGAGCGGCAACAGTTGGTCGCACTGAGCTGGCGCTACCTACCGCTCCCTGCAGCGCTGTACTGGTGTTAGAGCGCCCAACATACATCACATTCATCAATGCAGGCCAGGTTACTACAGCGACTGAGACACTCTACAGCTCCCAATACCCGCTTACATCGTCTACTAGCGGTCGCTCTAAGCGCTGCTATACAGACGCTCATCTGTCGATACCTGGCGTTAGTAATGAATACGCCTCCACATTACACATTACTCTCGAGCTCCAGTGACTTTTTCACACTGGGGCTTCGCTTTGCTTCCTTTGGGGGGGGGAGCACCTTATGGAACTAATAATATTGTATTTTTTTTCCTGGCTTAATGACAAAAGTTTAATTATAACCAGCACAGCCTTTCCTTTCATTAAGGAACTGAATGTCATAGCAGTTTTGTTTCTGGAAAAATAAGTTATACTTTCATAAGCGTTTAATACTTACAGTCTTATAAAACCGATATGACATATTAGGATTTTTTAAAGCCAAGCAGATTACATCAATTTACTCCTGATCAAGCCAGCTTTACACTGATATTGCGTTCACTACTTTCAGAAACAATATTTCGGTAAAAAAAAAAAAAAGAAAGCATTCATAAAAACAAAGAAAAGATAAAGCATAAAAGTGTTTTTTTAAGTTTTAAGTAATTTGGATGTCAAGGAGTTACCAAGTGAACATGCTGTTATTGCAGAATTTACTGAGCTGTCAAATGCAGATATTAAGGCAAATAGCCATAATTATGTGCTGAAGTTGAGCTTTTTTAGCCAGAACGGCTAAAAAATCCACCTTAATATTTCTCAGAGGAGCACCTGTTTTAAACACTCTCTTATGTCAATCGTGAATTGCTTTCATTTCAGCACAACTTGCAGCATGGAATTTCTGTTAACCAACAAAAGGTATCATCTGTATCTAGCCATTTCTGTTTCTTTTTTCTCTCTTTTTGACAAATTGTAGCTTATTATCTCTTGCTATTTCAGTACAAAAGAATTGCCTTTGGAAATCGCTTCTAAGCAGCCATTAGCCTTTAGTGGCAATGTTAAAACAGCGGTTGAGCCTTTTCAGTTCAAATTATACTTATTTTAATAAATAAAATGGTCGAACGTTGAATAGAGATTAATGTTCTGCCGAATGCTAATCATCGATGTGTAGGCAAAATAAAAAGCAGCTGATGTCCTTTGGAAATGCTTATTACCCCGTTCTACTTTGCATTATTTCAAATGAAGTTAATGGCAAACAAAGCCATTAAAGTGTAAAAATAAAAAAGTGGGATTTATATACTTCAAACAAAGGGCCATTTAGCAGTAGTTAGTAACTGTGTGTTGAGTTAGATACAATTAACTATATAATCACTGTGGATCTCATCAAAGAGTTTGAGCAGTGAAAATGTTTTTTCCTGCTTGGCTTCTTGTGGATTAAAACAGAGAGAAAGATAAAAGAAGTGGGAAGGGACTGCATCTCACTGCGAAGGATCTCATTCATCCAGTTCATGGTACTGTATCGCCATAGAAAAACACTGGACTTGAAGATTTCTAAAGGTAAAAAACAAAACAGCTTCAAGTCCACTTGAATTGATTTATTATTACTGGCTTTGTGTGCTTACTACTTGAAACATGGTGATTTTGAAGTCATGGTTGAGGAGATAGTTTAATGAATAAAGTGGACTTTCACTGTACAGTAACTAGAATACCTGCATTGTGGACCAACACCCCTAGTTTGGTGCCATCCTTGCTTACTCTTGGTTATACAAAACCTGGTTTTGTCCTATAGCAGGAGCAGTGGTTTATAATCCCAGGGGGCAGAAGACCTATGGCTGGGGCACGTAAACAACTAAAGGGATAGCAATGCTGCTGTAGAAGAGCTTTTTTTCAAATTGATGAATAAAGTGTGTCCTTAGTTAGATTTAAGTGAACAAGATCCTTGGCTCATCCTCATTAATTGGGGGGGGGATGTGAGCCGGGGCTATTGTCCCCTGGGGTAGATATTAGTTCTCAATGGGTAATAGGTGCTACTGGCTAATCGTCAGTTGTGTTCTAGGAGAGCAAGGGGGTTGGTTCCGCCCCTTGGGGGTAGGAACCAAAAAGTGCACCTTCTTCCAGCCGCACATACAACTTAAAGCGACACGCAGGTAGCAGTGAGGAGCTCCGCTATATCAATGCCGGCCATAACCCAGGGGACTACCTAGGAAACTCCCCGTAAGGAGACCGGACAACCTGGACCCAAAATAAGAAAACAACAAACACAGGAGGAATTCCTCCAAGAATGATACAGCCTGATCCAAAGGGACAGCGGCCACAAGCCCACCGAATTGCACATAAATAATGCACTGAGGAAGCTACGCTCCAAGCGAAACGCGTATGCATTGCTACAAACGAGAGGCATTACACCCTGCATTGCTGCAAAACGAGAGGCATTAAACCTAACAGAGAACATCTTGCTACAAACGAGGTTCCCACAGGAAAAGGACTTTATGGAACGCGGTAGGCGTTAATTAAATGATTTTTGTACATATACACACCTGCTTAGCACATTTTATCTTTAGGGTAAAGAAGAAGGTGAACTTTTTGGTTCCTACCCCCAAGGGGCGGCACCAACCCCCTTGCATCCTCATTATTTTACATATTGTGCTGAGCAAAGTTTGAAGGCTTCCAGTGGGCATCTAACTGTAGTATTGATTTGAAGCAGCTTGAATGTTCCCTTTCAGGTCAGAGGCTCACTTCACTGGATGGGGCAATATTTGAGCCTTACAAGCAGTTTAGAAAAAGCATTGGTCACAATGAATTTATTCGTCTTACCATAACAATCTAACATAACTGATTGGTGCTAGGAGGAATTAGAGTGCCTTTCTGACTCTGGAGTGAGCAGGCATTAGTAGTAGCAAGACCCAAGTGCTGTTTTTTTAATTATTTTCTTTCTGCCATTGCTGCATGTGGGTACATCAGTTTCCTCCCATTCCTATAGTGATTTACAGTAAGACAATTATCCATATAAGGCCCCGTTTATAGTTTCTGTGATGTGCACGTATCTGCTTTTTCAACTTTTACTTCACTGATGTCCACATCCCGTTTTGTTTGTTAGTCAGTGGACATTTGAATGAATATGGCAGCAGTACTCAACTAGAGGACCTGCCCTGGTAGCCCTGCATTCAGTTGCTTCTGTATTGTCGTGCTCAGAGCTGTACCCTTGATTGGCAATGTTGTGTTTAGTCTCCCTGCCAGTATCATGGCTCCCTGACACCTAGCATTGCAATATGAAGTACTGCTCGGGCAGGAAGTGGCATTGCAAGGTACAAGCAGCCTTTTTTAGTTTAGCCTGGAGAATCTAAAGCCCTTCCCCCAGTTTGCTCATTTGTAACCTTCCGCAACAGCCCTCTGTTTGGACCTCCACCTCTCACCGGATGCCTTTAAATGGACCTTTACAAGAAGTGGTTGAGTACCCCTGAAATATGGTATGGGCTTACCACTGGGCTACACTACTTTTGGGACCACTGAGCTGCTGTAACCCTCAGCATGCAGCCGACCTCATCCACAACCTTGCTTCTAACACCCCCCTCCTCTTACCTCAGCCCTTTCCAGTACCTAAACCACTGAACCCCAGAAATCTCCAGCCCATGTTCTACTCTTGCAATGCTATAACCTTAGCTTTTATGCTGGTAAGGGCATACCCATCTCATGCTACATTATTGGGGAGCTTTTTGGCTAGCCATAGCCAGGATAACCCAGATTATGTTCCTTTTGGTGACTATATCGAAAGCCCTTTCAATCAGTACTGTACTGTAGCTTATTTTTTGTATCTCCTTAGATCTCAAAATAGTCCTGCGCTAGCAAGAGCATTTCTTTTACTGGCTAGAGGGGTAGGTGTGCTAAAATGTAGTAATAAAATAACTGATTTAGAGGCTGATTTATTAATAGCGACATGTAGCGACAGTTGAGCGACTGTAGTGGTATTTTCACAGCGCCCGCTAGTAGTCGCTGTGCTTGGCCGTTGTTCGGTTGTTGACAGCGACTCAGTCGGTGTGGCCTAATGTTGAATACAAGGTTACGAGACGCTATTTGACAGGTTTCGCGATGTATGGGTGCGCATGATAGCGACTGGTCAGAGCGACCGGCCTCCACCATATTCATCAAAAAATCACGCTCAAAAAATTCAAGCGCTGTGAAATGCATGTTTAAACCCCAGAGCGCTGGAGGAGATGTGTTAAAATTATTTTTTTAACCCCCAAACCACCATATTTTTGGAAACCAAAAAAAAAAGTATTTTAAATAATTTAGTAATATGAATACATTAATATCAGACCTGTAATATCAATTCTGTACAATTTTCTAAAATGGCAGAAGTGGTCACAGAATTTTTCACATTTAAAAAAAAAATAACATTAATAACAATTAATTATTAATATTTAAAGATTGTTCCACTGAAATGCATTGGAGCGCGCCAGGTAGCGAGAGGTCATACCTGTCGCTGTTCAAGGTCAGACGCTGCGCTGTGGGCTGAGGCTGGAATAATGATGAATGAGTGTCTATATGGCGCTATCTCAGTCGCTAAGCAGGATTGGCTTGATAAATGTGTGATTGTGGTGGGGAGCCGGCGTTCTCGTGGCGGGGCCCGTCATTACCGGCCGCTCACCAGTCGCTACCTGTCGCTATTCCTTCATAAATAAGGGCCTTAGTCTACAATTACACAATTTGTCAAAAAAAAATCACATGTAAAAAAAAGGATTCAATTGATCTACATATGCCAGCGATTTCTATGCCGTGAACTGTGACCTGCTGTTACCTTGTGCTAAAATATTGTTCTCTTTTTCTTCCAGAAACCAATATGTAGACTGGCTTGAAGTAGTTTGAAGTAGATCTGGGATACCCTCAAAAGATTTAAAACAGAAAAAACAAGAGCAGGTGCCAAGTTTCTGGCATGCCCCCTCTGCTAAATGCAGTTAGGAGGGCAAAGTACATCAGAAGACTAGAGATGTATGTGTATGTTGCAACGTCAAACCCAAACTCATTTCAGAGACTGGTACCAGTGCCAATGAATAAAGGCTTTTTTTAGAATGTAATTGTTTTATACAGAGTTTGACTAAGCCCTATTGCTCCCAGTGCATATCCGTTCTATGGGCCTGTATGTGTCTACTTACTCATACTATCAAACTTACTAAAACGGCCTGACACGCCCAGAGACTGGGCAGTCAATACTAATAATAGCAAAAATCCAGTAATGGTATCTGTAGACATAACTAGCTGGCACTCAGTCACATTTACTGGGCTGTGGGATGCAGAGTCATCCGAACCTGATAGGCTGTTGAAGATCACATGGGATCTGCATGGAATGCAGAAGGGATTCCAAAGGGGATGGTATGACCCTAAACTGCAGGGGTAGGATGAAGTCCAGTCAGCTGTCACTGGACCCCCTCTTTTAAAGTGGACCAACACCCTGACGTTTTTTTTTTTTTTTTCATTCAAATAATAACCCATGCCCTAGGACCCGTTAAAGATATAAAAAAAAAAAAAAATTACCTTCAATCATCCTGCGCGCCGTCGCGTAATTTTTTGTTTCGCGTCGCCATCTTTGATTTTCATGTAAGAGGAAGAGATCGTTTGGCCTCTTCCTCTTGCAATTCTCATGCATGCGCAGTAGCGCCGCTTAGGTAAAGTGAAGCGCCGCACGCTCCCGCTGCAAGCGGCGCTTCACTTTACCTAAGCGGCGCTACTGCACATGCGCGTTTTTTTTTCTTTAGGTGAGCGCGCGCTCTGCAGAGCAGGGGAAAGGCGGAGGGAGTGAAAGTCGGGGATATGCCTGAGGTGAGTTATTGATTTATTTTTCTATTTTTTACTTATTTATTTTATTTTTTTTTCAGGAACTAGACCAGGGAGACATGCACGCTCCCGAGAGAGGACAGAGGCCACGCCCCCCGATGACGTTGAGAAGAGCAGAAGAAAGTGAAATCACGCGAGTGAGGAGGACACCTTATCCACGGACAAGGAAGAGGGACAGCATGCAAATGGACGGACAAGCAAAACGGACAGTATGCTAATGAACGGACAAGAGCTGGTGGGTGGGACTTCCGGACGAGATTTTTGAAGAATACAGGTGCTGCGAGGGACAGAAGGCTGCAAAAGTCATCAGCAGGTAAGTATCTATTTATGTTTAACTGTTCAGAGACTTCTTGTTTTGGAGGGTGTTGGTCCACTTTAAGTTGCTTTGCTATGTGTAGTATGTTTTCTGTGTGTGAAAGGCCTATAAATACTGAGTGTGATCCAATGTGATCTATAAAAGTGAGATTCTCACTCATTATATGCACAGAATCCAGCGTACATAATTCATTCTGTCATCTATAATTCTGATCAGTGTAAATTAAAGGGGTAACACTTTGGAGCATGCCATTCTGCCTTAGGGGAGAACTGATCAGATCTACAGACTTGTCTTCCGAGCAAGGCTGGGTTGGAATAACAGATTATTGATATTACTATACATATTTTTGTAGTTCGGTTATGCTTTTACCCACCATACACTGCTTTAGACAGACGTTATTGCTGAAGTCTTCTACAGTCTAGCTCAGACCACAGGCTAATAAAATTGCGTAGTTTCCCCTGGGATGGTACGATCAAAAATATATAACTCATATTTATTCTTTCACCAAGTAAAGGAAAACGACAAGCTTGGCTGGAAGGTTGGGAAAAAATCCTTTCACAATCTTGCATGTTTATATGGATTTTTAATATTAGCTTTTTCACAATAGCGTTCCTTTAAAGATAAAATAGAATAAGTCAAATGAAAATCAATAGGTAAAGATTCCTTTAAACTTGTAATGCAACACTAGATACACTTGGGAAAATACTGTTCAATTTCAGGAGATGAGATAAATATACTTAATCAAATGCGGTAACTGAACCATAACATGAGACTATTTATCAAAGCTGCATTATAAGATATATGTAAATTATTACTTTACGGAGTTTTATCATGAAAATTGTCAGCAAGAAATTGGTATAAACATGCTATATACTGTAGAAAGGGTTTTGATAAAAATCCACCAAGTTGTTGTTGTTGTTGTTGTTGTACTAGTAGGTAGAAGAAAAAAATGAAGCTAAAGGAGGCATTACAGGTTTCTAAACATACCATTCACGTTTTGCGGGGGAGACCTGCTCCACTCTAACAGCCTGTCAGTTTGTGGGAAACAGCAGCATTAACCTCCCCTTTCCCCAAAACATGGAATTATAGACGAAACTTCTACATGCATCAGATGGATTGAAGTTTATGTGTCCAGCACATCTCCTCTGTAAAAGCAGAACGGTACAATCAAAATCCTGTCACCCCTGTTTTTTTCTAGTAAAAGAAAAAACACTAGCTTGGTATAATAATTTTTACATGGTGTAAATGAAAATTCTCCTCTTGCCATTCTGCCACCAACATGTTTTGTAGATTTCTAATATTAGATCTCAATTAAAATATTCTTTAATTAAGCATTTGACATAGAGGCCGATTCATTAAAAGCGCCACGTAGCGACAGATGAGCGCCAGTAGCGTGATTTTCACAGCGGCAGCTAGTATTCGCTGTGCTTGGCCGGGGTTTGCTTGTTGACAGCGACTCAGTCGGTGTGCGGTAATGTTGAATACGGGGTTAGGGGTCGCTGTTTCACAGGTTCCGCGTTGTATGGGTGCGCCTGACAGCGAATGGCCAGAGCGAACGGCTTGCTGCAGATTCATTAACAAATCATGCTCAAAAATTTCTTGCGCTGTGAATTCCTTGTTTAAACCCCAGAGCGCTGGCGGTGATGTGTGTAAAGTAGTTTTTAACCCCCAAACAACCTTTTTTTTATATGTAAAAATTATACAAGTTTTTATAAACATTTTGTAATATGAATACATTAATATCAGACCTGTAATATCAATTCTGCACATTTTTTTTTTTTTTTTTACTTAAAAAAGATTCCTAACATTGCAGAAGTGGTCACAGAATTTTTGACATTAAAAAAAAAAAAAAAAACATTAATAGCAATTAATTATGATTATTTAAAGATTGCTCCATTGAAATGCATTGGACCACGCCAGGGAGCGCCAGGTCATACCTGTCGCTGTGATGGGATTAGCAGCGGCGCTGTTCGTTGCAGTCAGCTACATGATGAATCCCGCGCTAGCTGACGCTCTCGCCGGCGCTAGCCTCATTTAGCGTGATAAATGCGTCATTGTGACCGCCGCCGGGCGTACTTGATTCGGTAGCCGCCCTTAGCTGGCGGTACCTGGCGCTCGTCCGACACTACCTGGCGCTAGCCCTTGATAAAGTTCCTCCTACATTATAATTATGTTCGAATTAGTGGCAGGTCCTTTGTTTGTTGTGTTGTGAATGTGGAGGCTTAGGGCAACTACATGTGATGTGGAGGCTGATTCATTACTAATGCCAGGTATCAGCAGATGAGCGTCTGTATAGCAGCGCTTAGAGTGACCGCTAGTATACACTGTAAGCGGGTATCAGACACTGAATCAGAGCGCCTCAGTTGCTGTAGTAACCTGGCCTGCATTGATGAATGCGATGTATGTTGGGCGCTCTAACACCAGTACAGCGCTGCATGGAGTGAAAAGTAGCACCAGCTCAGTGCGACCGACTCTCAGCGACTCACACCATATTCAACATAAAAACAGACTCACACAGTGTCGGCGCTCTGGATCTGATCGCTATAGCATAGAGCGGCCGACGCTGTGGGATTAAAGTCCGTTTTTGGACACATATCCACCAGTAACAAAGCGAAAACACATGTTTTGTTGTAACATTGTGACATTAATACTTTAATGCCAGACCTGTAATGACAATTCTGCATAAAAATATTACAAATCAAAAAAGTTTTCAAAAATGACTCTTTCTAGGCCAGCAGAGGTGACACAATTATTTGAGATAAAAAAAAATTAAAACAAAAAAACCCTGTTTAAACAGAAGAAAAGGAACGTCCATTGAAATGTATGGGAAAGCGACAGGTAGCGACAGGTAATACCTGGCGCTCTGGGAGCTAGAGCGCTGGCGCTATACGCTGATCCACCTGTAATGAGGAATCGTACGCTACATGGTGCTGTTAGAGTCGCTCACCAGATTCGCTTTCATAAATGTGGTATTGTGTACAGCGCCCAGCGTTCACCAGACGCTGCCTGCTGCTACAAGGAACTACATGACGCTATCCCTTGATGAATAACCCCCATAGATACAATTGCGCATAGCTCCTAGGATGTTTGGAGTAATATTTTTATCATTGGACAGGGAGAAATTAGCATATCATAAGGGGAGGGGCATGTACTAAAATTAGATCTGTTTCGAACTTGGGCCCTTATTTATGAAGGAATAGCGACAGGTAGCGACTGGTGAGTGACCGGTAATGATGGGCACCGCCACGAGAACGCCGGCTCCCCACCACAATCACACATTTATCAAGCCAATCCAGCTTAGCGACTGAGATAGCGCCATATAGCGACTCAATCATCATTATTCCAGCCTCAGCCCACAGCGCCAGCGTCCGACCTTGAACAGCGACAGGTATGACCTCTCGCTACCTGGAGCTCTCCAATGCATTTCAATGGAACAATCTTTAAATATTAATAATTAATTGTTATTAATGTTTTTTTTGTTTTTTGTTTTTTTTTAAATGTGAAAAATTCTGTGACCACTTGTTAGATATTTTTTTTTAAAGAAAAAAAAAAAAATTTGTGCAGAATTGATATTACAGGTCTGATAGTAATGTATTCATATTACAAAATTATTTAAAAAACTTGTTTTTATTGGTTTCCAAAAATATGGTTGTTTGGGGGTTAAAAAACTACTTTTAACCCATCGCCGCCAGCGCTCTGGGGTTTAAGTATGCATATCACAGCGCAATAATTTTTTGAGCGTGATTTGTTAATGAATATGGTGGGAGCCGGTCGCTATGGCCAGTCGCTATCATGCGCTCCCATACAGCGCAGAACCTGTCAAATAGCGACTGCTCACTCAATATTCAACATTATGACAAACCGACTGAGTCACTATCAACAACCGAACAACGGCCAAGCACAGCGACTACTAGCGGGTGCTGTGAAAATACTGCTACAGTCGCTCAACTGTCGCTACCTGCCGCTGTTAATGAATCGGCCTCGGGGAGGCCGATTCATTAATAGCGCCAGGTAGCGACAGATGAGCGCCAGTAGCGTGATTTTCTCTGCGCCAGCTAGTATTCGCTGTGCTTCGCCGGGGTTTGCTTGTTGACAGCGACTCAGTCGGTGTGCGGTAATGTTGAATACGGGCTGGGGGGTCGCTGTTTCACAGGTTCTGCGTTGTATGGGTGCGCCTGACAACGAATGGACAGAGCGAATGGCTTGCTGCAGATTCATTAACAAAACACGCTCCGAATGTATTCGCGCTGTGAATTCCTTGTTTAAACCCCAGAGCGCTGGCGGCGATGGGTGTAAAATAGTTTTTAACCCCCAAACAACCATTTTTTTTTTATTGTAAAATTATACAAGTTTTTATAAACATTTTGTAATATGAATACCTGTAATATCAATTCTGCACAAATTTTTATTTTTTATTTTTTTACCTTAAAAAAAAATCCTAACATTGCAGAAGTGGTCACAGAATTTTTGACATTTAAAAAAAATAAAAAAAAAAACATTAATAGGAATTAATTATGATTAATTAAAGATTGCTCCATTTAAATGCATTTGACATCGCCAGGGAGCGACAGGTCATACCTGGCGCTGTGATGGGATTAGCAGCGGCGCTGTTCGTTGCAGTCGGCTACATGATGAATCCCGCGCTAGCTGTCGCTCTCGCCGGCGTTAGCCTCATTTAGCGTGATAAATGCGTCATTGTGACCGCCGCCGGGCGTACTTGAGTCGGTAGCCGCCGTTAGCTGGTGGTACCTGGCGCTCGTCAGACACTACCTGGCGCTAGCCCTTGATAAATAAGGGCCTAAGTGTTTTCGGTGTTTAAGCTGAACTATAAATAATACCTGTTTAGATTTAGAGATCACATACACTATGCCAAACTACAGCATAATCCACATATGTATTGAGAGCTTAAAGTGGACCAACACCCAGGATTTTGACTATCCTGGGTTTTGGTCCACTTCAGGGGGGCACCCCAATTAAGGGTGCCCCGCTGTTTGAAACCCCCCAGAAAGCCCCCAAAACTCACCTCACCACGCTCCCACGTGGCCGCGCTGACCAGTCACCGCCGACGGACAAGCGGGTGACAGCGGCGGACAACACAGCGCGTCCGCCGCCGCCTCCCGCGTGCCCCTCCGGCGCCGCCGCCGATGAGGTAAGTTTTTGGGGGGTTTTGGGGGGGTCCCTCACCGCGGGACATCCCGATCTCGGATGTCCCGCGGTGAGGGAGGTGATCGGCCCGGGAATCTTATAGATTCCCGGGCCGATCACCCCTGGGTGACGGTCCACTTTAACAAAGGGGCAAAGCAAGTAAACAGCTAACCATTTTGTTTCCAAGGGGTTATGCTGAATGTTTGCTAAAGCAAGGTGCAATTCCAGGGTGTGAATTGCAACCTGCGTTGTGGTGAACTTTTTATTTTTAGGACACAATAAAGTAAAAGAATTTTTCCCTAACAATCACTTGTACCTGGAATGGGGATTTTTTACAATGAAGTATATATGTTTAGAAATGTAAAAGTAACAGAGCCCAATGATGGATGTGGAAAACATCGCCAAATTATTCTGCATAGCCCATAGGGTGCTGTTATTTCCAAACCTAAAAACAAATATTCTTTCTTCTTTAAAAAATGGCACAATATTTTGCCCTTTCTCCTTTGCTGGAATTATAAAGCTCACTGAGATGCAGGTTGGCACACCGGTAGTACACCGGGGTCATGATAATTATTTAGTGAAGCCAGTGTGACTGTGACTTGCAGTGAGCATTGTGGTGTCAATTGCGAACTACTTCTCGGTGAGCATTTTGGAATTTTGCAAACAACAGCACCCTATCGGCTATGCATAACAATATGGTAAATTCTTTAGCATACTTTATAGAGTCCTGTTATATCCATACTTCATAGGAAAAATAGTGCACCTTAAAAATGCCCCATCACAGGTACATGTCATTTTTGGGGAAAACGCTAGAAAAAAATTCTTTTTGCACTTATTTGTTGTATTTAAGAAACGCTAGCGCCATGTAGCACCGTGTAGTGGCAGGTGTTTTTCTTCAGCGTCACCAGCAAGCCATATGTATGATGCAAAAAAAGTTTAGGGTCACACATAGCACCATGTATGGTTCCATGTATTAAGAGCGATGGGTGTTTGGTTGGTGCCGGTGCTGTGTGCCCAGCAGCGACACATTACATCAGATACTCAGTGTCGTTCTCCCATAGACTTTAATTAGCCATTCCAGTAATGTTATTTTTGGTGACTTCTGGGTAGCATGTTTTTTAATTTTTTGTGCTCTGTCACGTGATACGGGATCCCTGGCCTGTTATGAATGTTTTTTTGGTTACTTTGGTTACCAGCGGCTAACTTGCGTTTTCAAGCCTGGCAATCATGTGTCATGTCTAGAGATGAGCGAACTTCTTGAAAGTTCGATTCTGGCGATTCGCCGAATTTCCCCAAGAAATTCGGGTTCGCCGGAATCGAACTTTCACGAATCGCTCATCTGAAAAAAAAAAATGCCGGCATGGTGGGAGCGGGCAGGCCGGCTACGCTGTCAGTAAACAGTTACCTGCATAGTCGGAGCGTGGAGGCCGGTACCGCTCTCAGCTGTCATCAGAGGACGCGTCATCAGAGGACGCGTCATCAGAGGACGCGCCATCAGAGGGCGCCTGAGAGCGGCGCCGGCCTCCACGCTCCGACCATGCAGGTAAGTGTTTGCTTTTTAAAAAAATGCCGGCATGGTGGGAGTGGGCAGGCCGGCTGCGCTGACAGCGTAGCCGGCCTGCCCGCTCCCACCATGCCGGCATTTTTTTTTTTTTATTTCAGGGAAAATTCGATCGGCACGAACCAAAAAAAAATTCATGTTCGTGCCGAATCGAATTTACCCTGAAATTCGGAGCGAATTCCGGTTCGTCCGAACCGGTTCGCTCATCCCTAGTCATATCATTTGTGTATCCCGATGTCTTTCCATGGGTTTTAGCTTGGTCACTGTGCAGTCATCCCCAGTTTTGTATTGCACATGGTGCTGTATGCCTAAGTGACATGGTTTCATGTTGCGAGCACTGGAGCTCTTCTTTTACATTAAATTTGATTGATTTCAGGCACTCCCCACCGGCGCTACATATTGCTAGCTCCATTGGAAAAAAAACAAATAGGGGCCCAGCGCCACACCAAATTCAAGCAGCGTCTTCTGCCTGTGGCTGGTGTTGTGACAGAGACGCTAATAGCGCCTCTTTGCAGACGCTCAAGTGGCACTATGATGTGCTAGTGATAAATTAGGCTGTCTAAAGCTCACTAAAATGTGGATTGTAATCCACACAACTATGCACACTGCAAGCCACACTGGCCTTACCATAGCACCCCTTGTTTCACCAAATAATTAGCATGACCCTCCCAGACTCAGTAGACAGTCTCAGAAGACAACAGACTGCAAACCAAGACAGCAATGGGAAGGGGACCCTTAAGTTCAGCCCCCCCCCCCCCAGCAGATTTGCTTGCTCTCCTGTGCCCCAGTCTGAGCCTAGCTTGTCTAAAGCTGAGCTTTACTTTTAGATACAGATGACTTGCTCTTTATCATTTGGTTTTATATTTTAGTTCAGATAAAAAGACTGGACTTTATTTTCCAACCTAGCTGCTACAGACAAAGTATCAATTTTTTAGAGTTATATTACAGTATTTCTCAACAGAGAGGAACTGGAACATTATTCATATTACCATCAAAGTGTGAAGGCCTAAGATAGGAGAGCACTCCATTTTATGTGAGCAGTATCAGTTTGTTTGTATCCATTAACATTTTCAGAACGTGCCAGCTCATAACAAAATCAAGTGCAAAATTAAAACTGCGGTTTAAGACAGAGAAGCTTTTTGGGTGAGGTGCAGAGGTTTTCTAATACAGTAGAGACGCTCGAATACATCAACCCCCATAGTGGGAGATCAATGAACATGAATTCTCCCACATAGAAGAGAGCATTAGCAAAAAGTCCCCTTAAGTACTAAGAAAAGGAAACGGGGAACTGGGAACAAGACCGCACCAGCTATAATCAAGGGAGTGTGCACATGAGAGGGTAGAGGCACACAGAGTGCACTATTCAACCAACCAAACCCTGAGGAGTCCCACAACTCCTCAATCTATCCTCTCCAAACAATGGCACCACTCAAATATATACATAAATATAATGCTTCTTTATTAATTTGGGCAAAAAAACTATATACAAAATTACAGTCTTTAAAAACAATTAAAATACATATATATATACACCTGTGAAGGAAGAAAGGGGGGGGGGGAACACACACCACCCCCTAAGATGGTAATAGCTTTTGGGCCATAACTAAAAAATTATGGTGAATTATATCTCTGCTATTTGATAACCTTGACTGTCTATATATAAAGCTGTGTGCAAAAAATGACTAAAGACTAAGCTAATATACTCTACTGTGCAAAATAGAAAACCCTGTGCAATGTGCCAATTAAAGTGCTATGTGCCAATACGAAAATTCATATCATATAAATACAACAATATACAATACTAATACATCTGATAAGAGGACAGCCAGGGAACAGAAAAAGCAGACCAAATAAACACTAATGAGCTTACATTTAAAATTTGGCCAGCCAGCATAGACACCCCACACTCCCGCCGACGCGTTGCGTGACGACCTTGCGTCACTTCCCCAGGGCAAACACACCCCCAAAAGTCCCCTTAACATGCCCATCCAGGCTCAATATACTCACCCAACCACTCCACTTGAATCTCTACCCCGGTGCAAAGTCTAATTTGTGGGATTTTTAAAAAATCCCTTACTTGCTCATTGCCAGCAGTCTGATCCATCAGCAGACATGAAGCCCCACTTTCTTGCTTCATTTGCAATGATTGCACCCTGCCATACTGACCAGTCAGCCAATCACTGGGCAGCAGCAGCACTAACCCTGCACTAATTGGCTGACTAAGCAGTCAATTAGAGAAAGACCAAAGATGTTTAACAGAAGCTGATCTTCCTATTGCCTCTGCAGAGTGCTGCTATCTGCATTGTGCACTGACAAGGACATGCACAACTATAATGAAACAGAATGTGAAACATTTTAATGTCAGCAACAAAAACAGTGTATGTCATAATGTCCTCTGGTTGCTATCATTAGCGGAACCACAGTTTTCTATATTACCACATTTAGTTACTCCTGCAAGTGCAATCTCATTAGTCATTCATTTAATGTAATATACTGCCTAGGAGCAACCTACAAATGGCTGCCGTACACTCCCCTAAATGTTGTTAAAGAAAAGGTTAAACACTAATGCATGTTATCAGTTGTGCCAGCGCAAGACTTTTCAATTTTCTGCCGGGGTGCATAAAGTGGATTTATCTCCCTGTAGGAGGTTATTATACAAAATCCTATCCTAGAAATTACTGTTTATTTAGCAATTTAGTACATAGTAATTTTGTTCAATTCCCCTAAGAATGCTGCAGTCTTTTCTCTATACTTGCACGTTATGGATTTCCCATAGGATTCAATGCAAACGGATATCAAAATACAGTCACGGCCAGCCACAGTAGACCTTTCGCAAGCATCGCCACGCAAGAAAATAACTTCCCTAGTTTAATATGCACAGAATATATATTTATATTTGAAAACAGCAGCAAGCCTCTGTTCATAGGGAATGGAAGGAAGAAAACAAGTTTGCCCTTGTTGCATTACTCGTGCTATGAATAGGAAGAAGAGGCAGGCCCCCAAGGCATAGGCAGCTCCATAGCGAAAGAGAAATATAATACAAAGTGTTGAACTGCGGGCACTGAAAACCAGACATGTGCTACAATGGAATCAGAAAACCCGACATGAATACATATTGTGTCCCGGCAATCACAGGACATGTATGTGGACCTTGGAGTGATAATAATCTGTTTTTGAAAACGGTGTTAACCATTGGTGCGGGAAATGGAGATTAACCTTGTGCTTTTACAGCACAATTTGGTAACAGCATTAAAATCCCTGTAAAGCCAAAAAAACACTTTACCCCTCGAAGACCTGATTGCAAACAGTCAGGAGCTCTGAGAATGTCTGGCTTTCAAATTGCTCCCACAGTCAAGCCCCACGATTGGCCACCGCGGTCACGTGGCACTGCACCCCCCAGACCAGCAATTCTTGTCAAGAATTGCTCCCTAGCTACATTGAGCTCCACAATTTGTGTGGTTATGCAGTTGCCAACTGATGGATACATATGGGAGGACGTAGACAACTACGTGAACACGGCAGCCTATCATGGAGCTAAAATTTGCATGGGGTGCTAAGTACAACTGACAGGTACAGTTTTTACATTCACCGGGCCTTGCACCAAGTGGGTGCCATCAGCATCAGTGGCAGCCAGTCGGGTTGTTGCAATAGGCCTGTCCCAAGAGTTTAAACGTCCATAGGGACCTGTACTGCCACAGGTTTAAGGATGCCTGGCTAGTATTCTTGTTTGCTATCAACTCATCACTCAGCAACACCATCTGTTAGCAGCATAGCACAGCAGTATGTTGGCAAGCATGGGATGGCATATGCAATAATACACATTTGCACTCAAGAAAATATCCCCCTATATGGCCTGCATTAGCAGGAGGTCCCATGGCCAGTGACTCTGATTGGCAGCTGGTTGGCATCAAGTATTCATTAATCCATACCCATGCTAGGGCTCTTTGCCTGTGATTGGGTGCGTTTTCCTTTGCTGATTTCCCATGTCATTCCTGCCTGGGACTACTTTGGTTGTATCCAGCTACTCTTCTTGATTACCCTCCCATATTGTCGGTCCATCTTTTTGTGCTCTCTCCTGGGCTCCTTAATCAGGCCACAGATTGCTAAGAGCAGAGCTGTGGCCAGAATGTAGCCGCTTGCTATAATCAAAGTCTGGAAGCATAAAGCTCCTTTCCTTGCAAAGCTTTAGGACGCACCCTCTGTTGTCACAGCAGGGGTGCACACAGAATGATGAAGCCTACAAGAAGGATCATATTTAAAACACCAGACTAGCAATTTGGCAGGGGAGGTTTGGTACCTTTTAATGTGGCACAACATTTTTGTATTTGCTTTATTTTGTGTTTAGTTGGAGAGGCTCTCCAAGATGTGGGACAGGGTTGTAGGGCAGAGCGAAGGGGACAGGGTTAAATGGCGAAGAACTGGAGGGACATAAATGGATGGGGCAGAGCTGAGGGTACATGGATGAATGGGGCTTAGCTGGGGGGACATGGATGGATGGGCAGAACTGGGGGAACATGGATGGATGGGGCAGAGCTGAGGGTACATGGATGAATGGGGCTTAGCTGAGGGTACATGGATGAATGGGGCTTAGCTGGGGGGACATGGATGGATGGGCAGAACTGGGGGAACATGGATGGATGGGGCAGAGCTGAGGGTACATGGATGAATGGGGCAGAACTGGGGGAACAAGGATGGAAGGAGCAGAGAGATAGAGAAAGAAAGTGCGTGCACTGTGTAACTTGCAATAACTCTTCCAGCGTGTGCAGTACTTCCTGTTGCAATGCCAGGGCCGGGGAGCAAGGTGATGACATGTCTCTGGGGGTGGGGCTTGTAGGGAGACTCAGCTCTATGGGGCAGCGCTGGTCCTAAATCAACACACAAGCCTGTAGGGCTGAGCAGAGGCTAAGGAGCAGCGCAACTGTACCACCAATAAAAGAGCGTGCAGTTCAGCCTTGTTTCGAGGTTAGTGATGACCCGGCTCACTAGGGGGAGGCGGCGCAGGTGTCGGATGTAATGTTAGTGACAAAAAAAGTTCTTTAACCACATTGTGCCAGCTGTCAGTGGGCCCCCTGGGGGTGGGGGCCCTTGGCAGCTGACCGGGCTTGACGGATGCTGATTCCGGCCCTGCTGCAAGCCACAACCCCATCTTTCCTGTAGACTGGTAAGTGCTCCTGCCCCTAGTCTGGAGCATTCATCAGCTACAGGGAAGCTGTGGATGTGACCGCGGGCAAAGGCAGTGCTGTGGGAGCCGTTGGTAAAGGTGAGTTTACTGGCGACCCGGGTATTTCACACAAAGGGTAACCGCAGCCAGCTCTGAAACCTTTTAGACTCCAGGACTACGCCGTGTGTCGTTTGTGCCACTTTAAGTGTTTACACTGTGCTTTATCATCATGAAAAGAAAGCATTAGATTGGCAGTTTTCACAACACAAGTACTAACAAAGTAAAGCAGCACATGCAGAAAATGCAACGCGAGCAACATTTTCTGGATCATAAACCAAAGCTTGGCGACTCGTTGGAAATAGCTGCGTTCCTTTTACAAGGTTAGCATACAGCCCAGGGTGCTATAAATTTGGGCAAAGCGTTTAACCGACTGAGCGCTAACTGTGCAGCAGTCACTGCAATCGTTTGCTAATCTGTCACGGTGAAAACTCAGGTTCCTGTGTCTTTAATAACCTATCACTGACTTAACCCTGGGGGATTAAAGATGCATGCCAGCATGCTGCGGGCTTTGGGTAATTCTTTTATTTTATTGGCTTGCGTGTATTTTTCTTTTTGGGACTCTCTGGAAGAAAACCAAGCAATTCATCTTTAGGAAATCAGGCTATTTTTTTTAGCAGCTCACAGCGTGTGTAAGCAAACAGCACCTTAAAATATGCTGCAGAAATATATACAGTATGATGATTTGGCAATGAGGGTTTGTTGCTGCCATTATGCCTAAATAAATGGGCTGCATTTTGTTTTAAATCAGACATTATGTAATAAAACTTCTAAAGGAAACGTGTGTAGGGAAGAAGTTTCTTTATTGCTGGACATAGAAGGGGTACAGGGAGCCTGCAAAGCTATAGCAAAGATTGTTTTATGCTGACTTGTGTGAGAAGCTCTCTCCCAAAACATTAGTGAATGGCTTTTGTGTTAAGGGTGGAACAAAACCCTCATCATCCAGCCCAAAAGATCAGACCAGCCAAGTGAAAGCTTCCTCTTGGGACTGGGTTCATCTTCACTGCTGCTGGTTGTGCAATGGTTGGCCGCCATTCAAGCCCATATGGTGTGGTAATAATGGTGCAGACCAGGGATATAATTGGAGGTCTGTGCTGTGGAATTGTACTGGATTGAGGTGAGCACAGGGTGGACAAGCGGAGTGTGACACATCGAGCTTGGGGAGAACCAATACCCTGTGTGGTGGTGGGGGGGGCAAAATCACAGGTTTTGGTCCACTCTAAAGCTGAATTTATGTATTGGGAAATCATTAACATTAGAAAGAATCTTAACATCTCTGAAAGCCTCTCCAATTAAACACACAATGAAGCAAATACAAAAAATATGCCCAGCAAATGATTATTGTGATGGGGCAACTTCTCCGGTAAGATGTTTTCCAGTGAGGTGGAGGCATTTCTTTAACTATTTTAAAGTGGAAGTCCAGTCTGTTCATAATGCCCCCTACCCTGCCTGCCTCTATTGGTGCTAAGACAGGAAGGGGGGTTACAAAGAAAGAAAACCACTTACCACGCCTGCTAGCCAGCACCTTTCCCCTGTTGTTTCTAGTGCACAGCCATTTTGGAAAGGTGCCAAAGAGCAGCCCTGTCCACCCATTCATTTGAATGGGTGGCGCTTGCACAGAGCGGAGGATGCTGTTCTGAGAACTTTTTGCTGATGCTGGTCATGCGCCGCTGACAGTGCTGAGTTCTGGAGCAAGGTAAAGGTTTTTTTTTTGCAACCCCCTCATACTTTCTAAGCAGCAGGATATGGAGGCAGGGTGAACAGGCTTACCAGAGACTGGACGTCTGCTTTAAATATGAGCACTCTACGGAATATTCATTAAAAGCAGAGAAGTTCTTTGGGCTGATATCAATATAGAATAGAATATAATAATATATATGAACTATTTCAATACAATAGAATGTTTTTTATCAGTTCGACATAAAGAACCATATCTGTAGCAACCCTCGAAACCCAGATAAGACCCTAGATCAGAGCCCAGTACTGTAATAGCCCCATGGCCTAACTGCCACATGAAGTCATAGAATTTTTGACCGCGTTTGTGGCCTGACATCGCTATGAGCTCCTTACCAGGTTCTGTAGTAGTACCCGGATGTGTACAGTGGAATACGAGACCAGGGGTACATAGAGAGACTTATTGGTGCCCTTTTTGGGCCCATACTTCACACATGTCCACAGTGGACTGGCCCACAGGGTTACCAGGAAATTTCCCCAGTGGGACCCTCATCCCAGGGGCCACTTTGAGGGCCTTCCTCACCAAACCTGGACTATGTATAGCTTATTTGTGGCATCCCAAGTGCTGTCAGGATCTGGGTTGCTAGAGGCAATGATAGACTCTGGAAACAGTTCTCAGATGAAATAACAAAGGGTTTATTGAACACAAAGTCCAACATAAAGTCTCTTAAATTCAAAATATAGCGACTGATGCAATAAATCCAGCAACATACACAGTGGTTTCCTCATCAGGCATTCCATTTTGTTTAGGCATGTAGCAAAGTCTCTCTCAGGCTCCACACTTGAGACTGGCTGTCTCACCACATGGCTTCACTACCGTCTGCAGGAGAAAAACAGGCTTTTCTATCCACTGATGAGCAAGGGGAATGGCAGGTCCCACGACCAACCTTTCCTGTCATTCCATAGAAATACAGGTCCCATCCAGGCCCCAGTAAAAATGAATGAAAATGCTTCAGTGCTCTAAAGCACTGAAGAGAACAGCCTCCTGGATCTCTCATCTCACACAGACTAGTATTCTGGGAGAAATGTACACCCCCTCCAGAGTACAGCCCGTTGCACACCTACAGTGCACACACAGAGACAACCCAGTCTGGCATAATGTGGGGTGGACTGCCATTTGGCAGGGATAGTTCTCTAATCATCGTCCTGTTATCCCTCCACCAGGAATATGTGATAGAGTCTGAAATACCAGAGGAAAATTTTGGGTTTCCTAAGATAGAGAACAAGGGGCAGCGCGCTGACATTAATACCCCAAGGGTCTTGTTCTAAATGTGGGGTGGGCTCCTAGAATCAGTTTTACCGGTGGGCCCAAGGCATTCTTGTCCAACACTGCATGTCCACCTAGTGACAGCAAGTATGAACTGTGAAGAGCTAACAGAGAGAGACACTAGCTACAAACACAGCAATAGATGCTGCCTAAGCATTGACAAGTAAGCTTAGCCGCCTCGTGCCAGTAGGTGGGTCTGATCAGAAACACCACCAAAGTAATGAGTTTATTAAAATCCCTGTCCAGGCAAAAAATAAATAAACATTAATACTGTACTCCACCCACAGGATTTTTATACTAGTCAGGCTGAATTAAACTTACTGGGTCACAAGATCAAGTATGCATCTGACAAATTGCCACCCATGCTCTGTGAGTCACAGCAACTGGCAGCGCCTACTACATTTACTGGAATTAAGGAGGCGTGCAGGTGGAGAAAAGGTGAGTATTAATGTTTTTTATTGTTTGTCTGGACAGGGCTTTGCAATGAATGGAATGCAGGGATGTCAACATGACCTAAGCCTGTCGGGTGATTTTTCCCTAGCCCTGCTCTTAGCACTGACCATCAGGACTGGGGAAAAATCATCCTTCATGAATGGGTCAAGACAGTGGTTTCGGATGAATGATAACAAGCCAAAGGATGCAATCTCAAGACCTGTTTATTTCAAACCAACTAGGACGGAAAGGCTTTTTTATTAATTTTCGCCTGGACTGTCCTTTTAAAGACCACCAATTTGGCACCAACCCCAGGCGCATCGCAATACACTAGGTCCAGTTTTGGTTTGAAATCAAATCTAACAAGCTAACTTTTTGGAACATTTTATTTTTAAGTTGTTTGTAGGACTGCATTCAGCAAACTCCATGATCTTTACGTTAATAGAATTTTTATCAGAAAATATGCATTTCCACCTCTCCATTCTACTGCATTTGATATTTTGCATCGGTTTAGGATGCTTTGATTAATGATCCCATATTTCTGACTTATTAGGCAAAGTCTCCTGGCTTCACAACTATAAATTACTATAGTCAAGCTGTAACCTTTACTATAGATTTAGCTGTTCTTAGCTATTTTTTGGAAGCCCTCCTGAGTATGGAGTTTAATGAGAGAAAGAACCGGTAAAATGCCTCCCTTTCGGTAGAGCTGCCATATACCTGGTAAGTAAACCATTTATCATACCTATGCAGCTAGAATGGAAATCATGCTGTAATTATACCACCTGCCCTATTTGGTCACTGTCACTTAAACTAGGTCAGGTACCATAATCAATGTTGAATTTATATGGCTGTAATAGAATAGGCAATCACCTGAGACATATGAATCATGCCAGATAACTTTGTTGTGGAGAACTATGTATCCAAGTGCTTTTTATTTGTGTAATATTTGAATAACTATGTATAGTTATATATTTTTAAATTCCCCATTGTTCTGTCCAGTCAATTAAAAAATGTAAAGAGAATGTTAAAGCGGACCTTCACACTGAATAAGAACATACCTTATATGTTTCCCCCACCCTGTACATACAGATTGCCCACATTAAAATCATCCTACCTGCGTCTACTGCATTTTCTGAGCCTATAAACATCCAAGATAGCAGCCCGTGGAGTCTCAGGCTGTCTGCAAGCAGGAAGGGTCTTCTGACTGTGCCGCTCTACATTCTGGGATTACTGTTCTTTTCCTGACCCCAGTTCTGCTCTGTCTGAGGAAAGCACAGCTATAACCCGCCCCCAGTACTTTTGCCCCCTCTCCTCTCCTCAGTATGTTATGCTTCTGAGGCAAGATGGCGGCATCTGTATCCTAGAGTCCTGAACAGGAGTTGAAGCACAGTAGGGGAAAGAGTAAAAAGTAAATGACCACAAACATTAAATATATTAACTTTAGATGCTGGGGAATAGTTTTTTAAAGGTTTGAGCTTTTCATCAAATGATACTGAAGATACAGTTTAAGTCAGAAAAGAGATTACCTTTGCTTTACTTCCCTAAACACTGGCAGCATAAGGC
Source organism: Gastrophryne carolinensis (assembly GCA_027917425.1). Classification (NCBI taxonomy): domain Eukaryota; kingdom Metazoa; phylum Chordata; class Amphibia; order Anura; family Microhylidae; genus Gastrophryne; species Gastrophryne carolinensis. The sequence goes on along the minus strand of CM051236.1, from coordinate 386,620,465 downwards.
GTTCCAGATTAGGATACCCCACTGCTCGGTGCTGGCTTGACCGATACTAACTCTCCTTAGAATATTAGTCTTAGTTCAGAAAGGCTTGCACAAAAATTAAAGGCTCAATCAGCAGTATTCATTTTCATAATCAACATAGGTGCAGGGCCTCATGGAGGCAATTTATTGATTGAATTAGCATAAATTGAGCTATGAGGTGTTATTAAACTGCCATGGGAAAGGAGATTTCAGAGCAAATATCACATCCCCCTAGTTAAACCCAGCAACACACCGAGGCAGCAGTAGCAAAAAAACACACAAGCAATATTTTACAATGTGGTTAATCCAGTGCAGCGCAAATAGCACAAGTTTGTTCATTGGAGGATGTAACAGATACAGAGGCATGGAATCATGGGATAGGGACGTCATTTTGCCTCTTTACAAGGCACTGGTGCGCCCTCACCTGGAATATGGCATCTAGTTCTGGGCACCCATTCATAGAGAGGACACTCTCACTATGGAAAAGGCGCAGAGGAGAGCCACCAAACTAATATGAGGAATGACGGATCTTAGTTATGAGGAAAGATTAAGAGAATTATATCTGTTTAGTCTTGAGAGGAGACGACATGAGAGGGGGACTTGTATAAATATATAAATGGACAATGCAAAAATATGGGGAAACACTATTCCAGGTAAAATCCTCCCTAAAGACAAGGGGGCACTCCCTTTGACTGGAAAAAAGAAATTCAATCTTCGGAGGCGACAATCATTTTTTACCATAAGAACAATAAATCTGTGGAATAGCCTCCCCAGAAGCTTGCTACGGCATCAACACTGACAGCTTCAAAAAAGGATTAGATGCTTATTTAGAAGAAAATAACATTAACAGTTACTATTAGCTGTTATCAGTAAAAAATACTTTGGTTTTACTTGATGGACATATCCCTGTTTTCAAATGTATAGAGATACACCAGCATATGACACAGCAAAAAAAGGCCAGCATTTCTGATCAAGAGTGTGTAAATACATCTAAAGGACCCAGGATGGCACAAAAGTGTTTTGTAGCTTCTTACATGTTAACATGGAGAAGACAAACTTAAATTGAAGTCAAGGCGTAACATCTATTGTCGGTCACAAACAACGCCCTAATCTTTTTACTAATACTACATCATGCTAACAATGCAAATCATAATAATCAGTGATCTCATGTAGTCCTGCAGGTTGAGCTGGTCCAGTTACAGAACTTTCACCCCTTGTAGCTGTGAGCCTACTTCTAACTGGCTCCGGCACAAATCTGAGAGTCCACACAGTAAACGTATCAGCGTTGGACACTCATGTGATTCCCCCCCCCGTATCGAATAATCGAGGGAGCACACAGGGACTGGCAGCTGGCACCTCTGATGCCTTTACAGCTATTGTTATACTAACAATAAATTACATACATGTGGACTCGATTTACTAATTAGGTGACTTCTGGAGGCAATTGGCTGCACTGGATTTTATTTAGGGGTATCAGAGTACAGGGGTCTAAATACAAATACATGCCATACTTTTCAGTTTTTTATTTTTGAAAACCACGGAGCATGCATAAAGCATGTATACTTTTCTTTCCACTTCACAAATACTTGCTACTGCGTTGATCTATCACATAACATAATAATAAATTATATTTAAAGTGGAACAAAACCCCATGAGAGCCCTTTTCCGAAGGATGTAAACATGTCAACTTTGACTAGACAAGAGCCTGCTCATGTGCAGTTGGCTTGAGGAGAGGTGAGTTTTACTGGGTGAACTGAGGAATTTCAAATAGTGGGGCATCCAATTCGGCATGCCCTGGGGGCATAGAACAAAAAAAGGGTAAAGAAAGCCAAATAAAAAAACTAAATGGTACTTACCTTCTCTCCAACACAGCATCTTTAGAGAGGTCCGCCACTAAGTAACTTCCTGGTTCCTGAGAAATAGGGGCACCATGAGTATGAATCATAGAATTCTTTGGGTCACAACCAATCCACTCACTGTCATGGCCTGGCCCCTTCGTTTCATCCACAGTACATGCGCACACCCCTTCCGTTCATTGCAACGGAGAGGAGTGCCAAGCCCTGCATTGACACTCCCCTGCCATTGCAATGAATGGAGGGTGCTTACAGAGCCACTGTGCATATCGAGAGGAATGGGGGCAGCGTGCAAGGGCACTGGGTGCACCATTCTTGAAACTTGAACACTAGACTGGCCACGAGCTGCAGGGGGGAGAAAAGGTGAGTACCATTTTGTCTTTTTATATGAGTCCATGAATCCTTCAAGTTTGTGGCTATACATTTTAAAAATGTTGAATATATATATATATATATAGGAATGTATAGGAAATAGAATTTCATATTTATTGCCTGCTCATGTCGGGTCAGGAACAATAGTCCTCCTTTAAAATGCGCAGCTTTGGCAGGAGACCTCAGCACAGGAAAGCTTACAATTCAAGCAGCTAGCTGGGACACCATCTGACAGGAGCAACCCCCCTCTGACACCACACGCAGGCTGCTGACTTGGAAACATTCATACAGATAGATCAGTGCCATCATTTCACAAGTATATCAAGCTACTGCACATTCTAGCCATTACCCCAGTTACATTTTTTGGGATATGGAGATCAATACAGCATGGGACTCTATTCTGGGATGCTGAGATGGATAAATACTAAGAACTCATATTTGAAGATAGATAGATAGATAGATAGATAGATAGATAGATAGATAGATAGATAGACAGACAGACAGACAGACAGACAGACAGACAGACAGACAGACGGGACCTGGCTGGATCTAATGATACCAGAATCACCAATCGCTGGCCCTCGCCCACGAAGTTATGATCCATATTAGGTATGGAATTTTAACCTAGCAGCTCCAGAGGGTAGAGATCTAGGTCTACTGGAGGGTGAGGGGGGGGGGATGGGGAGTGACCACCCAGAATTATAAAGGTTTAAACAAGGAAGAGGCCAGCCATTTAATTCTGAGAGATTTCACACCAGAAAACATTCTGGAAGAAGCCAGGAACTGGATAATCCCTCACACCTCCCTGAGGCAGCTCTGAGACAATGCCTAACCCCTAGTGATAACTGACTCCCACTTTATCTGCTATTATTATAGTTACCAATTGTATTTGTCTATCTTATCATTATACATATCTATTCATTATATGTATATTGTTTGTCAAGTGTGCTCTTAAGGCAATTAAATATACGTCCATGCTCTCAGTACAGCTTTACATTCTACCAGTCTGGCTTCTGGCTGATGTAATCTATAATCTCAAAAGAGAAGCTTGTGGCAGTCTTACCAGGCTGCCAGTGCTCTGGTGCTCTGGTGTAAACTGTCAGGTTTGCGATAGCATGTTGTTCCCCACCAGCAGTTGCTTGACCCCTGAGTCCATTTGGGCCAGGGTGTGTCTGTGTACAACTGTGCCAAGCTGACCTTCCATACGCTCTAGTGGGTGTGGGATGTCTCCATCCTGAATGGCATCTCAGTGACATCAAACTAAGCCAAGAGGCACAATCCTTTACAAATACTTCTTTCAAGGTACCGTACACGTCATGGAGGCATACAAAAAGGAGTCCAGATTGTAGGGATGTGGAACACCACCACAGGGGTACATAAAGCAAAAATGCAATGCAATGTAATTACAATTGTAGCAAATGTAAACTTGATAATATGCCATTGGACATTATCTTGATATTCAATGCTCTTCAAAAGCGTCTTTGTGGAGTTAATACAGCAGAACAACTTATAGGTTTCTGGTTAACCATAGCTACAGCATTTGTTTTTTATATTTGTCTGCAGCTGGTCCTTAAAGTGAAACCTCAATCAGAAGGTGACCCCCCCCCCCCCGAGGCAGGATAGGGGGTAGAATAAAAATACCCTTACCTTATCTGGGGGTGCACTTCGCTCTCCCAGTACTGTGATCCTGGGCGCTGCCATCTTGCCTGAAAGCAAAGTGAATGGGCAGTGGGAGTGCGTGTGTGTTGCAACTTTCTTTTTTTCTTGCTACCCCCCCCCCCCCCCTCAGGGCGAAGAATCATCTTCTGACTGAAGTTCCACTTTAAACAATGAGCCTTACATTTTAAATAAAGCAGAATATGGCTGCTATTGTAAAGCCTTGTAATATCCCTCACTTCTTGGTTTTCAGTTCACGTCACAAGCAGAAATTCACTCGCTTTTAAAATGACTTCTCAGTAAAAATCACGGCCCAGCATTGCTGTGTTGTGTAAGGTAAGCAAACCTCCAGCCTTTAATGCAGGATGCCTATGAAAAATTAATTGTGTGGGCCAGCAGAGGAGTAGGAAGGATTGTAGCCTGGCAGTATACTATATGACTCACTGGGGTTTTACCACATCTCTTATATATAAGGCTTTCTTCAGCGCACTCAAACAGCATAGCAGACAAGCATGCATTAAATCAATGCCAGCTCCACAATTGTTTATCTTGTTTGATGGGTTATTGTTGCTTAGCATAACGGAAGAGACCGGGAGAAGCTTTATACAAACAAGTGTGTAAAATACAAAGACAATATACATGTAACTTTCCCAATACATAACTATACGCTGCTTTCTTGCCTGCAGTGTTTTGTATATTGTGCATGTATTTTGTATTGTGTATGTTTTATTTATACTGAAAACATTATTCCTAAAAACAACTAGTACAGTCTAAATGTCCTACCTTATCTTCCTTTTAAACAGTGTAAAACAAGCTATTTCAAAGCTTCTCAAAATCACAAGTTATTTGTAGCTACCTTATGTATTCTAAGGAACCCTCTTTCTTTGCTTTAATTTCTAAGTTGTGGCTGAGCTGGAAAGGGCATATTATTGTCAGGATCCACAAGGGATACTTGATGCACAAGCCCACGCGCATGCGGATGCAGGATTCCGCCCACAAGCACACACAAATGCACTGATGTTTACTCCCATTCAGTGCTTTAGGAGGAGGCCTCTGTCATCCAGGAAATGCTGGTTCGGCTTCTTGGATGCTCCTGCCTTCCCGTTCCCAACTCCATGAACCTCACACATTTGAACCTCTGGATTGTTTACCCATTATTGACCTTGGCTTTGAACTACGCACTACCCTTTGGATTGTTTACTTGGTCTTGACTTTGCCTTTGGACTTTCCCGTGCTGCCAACCTTAAACCCCTGCTTGGACTTTGTTATTGAACCCGTGCTGTCAGCTTTCAGCCTAAACTCCCTATAACCTGTTAATGGGTCTCTCTACGTCTTCTCCTTGCAGTGTCTTCCTTAGTCCCCTGCACAGTCTGTCCCTCCATGCAGGGTACTCCAGTGAATAGCGAAGTGCCTCGTAGATTGTGGGGCCTGGTGAGTCTGTTGGTTCAATCTCCTTGGACTCAACTAGTCATACCTGATAGTTTCAATGCAGTTTTATGCTCTGATGTGGCTCACAGTGCATTAAAGCTCCAGAGGACAGAGTGGCTCTTAGACCACTGGTTGTCAGGGGTTGTTTCTTTTATTCTGTAGAGCTTTAGATTTGCCAATAAGCTGGAGTAAACTTGCTATCTCCTGCTGACCTCATTGTGTAATCAGGCATGATTGGGACACGCCAGGCGTTCAGGGAGCTGTAAAACTGTGTGAGGAGGTCAGCAGTCACTAGAGGAAATCTAAAGCCCTACTGAATGACAGGCACAGTCCCTTAAAACCAGTATGAGAAAGCTCACTAATTTAACAGTTTTCTTGCACTTTCTTAAAGCCCCTCTCCAGGCAAACACTAACTTTCTCCCACCTCAGTCCCCTTGGGAACAGTAAATAATAAGCATTCCAAAGCACCTGACAATCTCTGTACGTAAATTGTTGTATTCTAGGTGAAACCAATGACTTTGTTTTCTGGGTTTGTGGGAGATATTTAACCGTGTCAGTTTTCAATTAATTAGTTCTGTTTTCATGAAAATGTCTGCACTACACATGTAGAATGTCTCCTTCTATAAACTGAAAGCAGGCCAAAAGTTTAAATAGACTCCTGGGCCACTCAAAAAGGTCTCTAGAAGGCATCCTGTTTCGGGATGGCCCAAAGTGCATACATCCGCCTTCTTCAGGGTTCCTGCAGTGATGAAATGCCACACTAAGCAGAGCATGCTGCACAAAAGCAACATCCCTGCACCCTGCACCATGTGTGCCACTGTTAGCAGACCATAAGGTCTTTTACGACTTTTCAGACACTTTTTGAAGGTTTTTCCTACATGATACATGCATGTTTGGATTGTTGCTCCTGAGTAGAACATCAGCCAGACTCATTATTTGCAGAACAGAAAATACTTTCTTTTTACAGGTATTAACTTAAGGTATAGTGCCATCAAATATAATTTTCATACCAGCCTTATAAGGGTATGTACCTGATTGCACATCAAACTCTTCCAGACCTGCAACATTGGCTTTACACAGAAAGTCCTCCCCCATCTTTCAGACACCCTCCTGCTCCTCTCCTGCTCTCAGAACCCAAGAACCTGTCTGAGCATTAGCATGAAACAATAATGTAATGTATGCTGGGCCTGAAAAGAATACCAATGGGTAAAAACCACAAGACAAATGAGAATAACCCATGACTGAAAACGGCAGTAAAAAGGAGGCTCCCTATATACATATAATACATAATAAGAAATATAAAGTGCTATAGATTTATCTAAATAGAAACATAAAAACATACAAAACTGCAACTGCAGCAATAACAATATAAATGCGAGTGTCCAATATTATAATGCAATAAATGTATGTATTAACAGAAACTAAGGCCCTTATTTATGAAGGAATAGCGACAGGTAGCGACTGGTGAGCGACCGGTAATGACGGGCCCCACCACGAGAACGCCGGCTCCCCACCACAATCACACATTTATCAAGCCAATCCTGCTTAGCGACTGAGATAGCGCCATATAGCGACTCATTCATCATTATTCCAGCCTCAGCCCACAGCGCCAGCGTCCGACCTTGAACAGCGACAGGTATGACCTCTCACTACCTGGCGCGCTCCAATGCATTTCAATGGAACAATCTTTAAATATTAATAATTAATTGTTATTAATTTTTTTTTTTTTTTTTATGTGAAAAATTCTGTGACCACTTCTGCCATTTTAGATAATTTTTTTAAGGGAAAAAAAAAAATTGTACAGAATTGATATTACAGGTCTGATATTAATGTATTCATATTACTAAATTATTTAAAAAACTGTTTTTTTTGGTTTCCAAAAATATGGTGGTTTGGGGGTTAAAAAACTACTTTTAACCCATCGTCTCCAGCGCGAGGTTTAAACATGCATTTTACAGCACGAGAATTTTTTGAACGTGATTTTTTAATGAATATGGTGGGAGCCGGTCGCTAGGGCCAGTCGCTGTCATGAGCTCCCATACAGCGCGGAACCTGTCAAATAGCGACTCCTCACCCAATATTCAACATTACCGCACACCGACTGAGTCGCTATCAACTACCGAACAACGGTCAAACATCAGGTGGCCAGGCACCATGCTTGCCATGATATTGCTCGTCCCACACCTGCCCCAGAGGCATGGAAACCCCAATTTTTCCATGTCTATGGAGGCACACCCATCCAATGCTGTAATGAGAGGGTGATAGAGCCAGGAAACACAGAAATCATGAAGGAAGTTGTCCACTGATAGAAAAACAGGCTAAGAGTCCATCTCACAGGACTTTGCTGCCACAGCGAATCCTGTGGGCATGAAAGGTATATACAAGCAAAAACAAACAACATGGTTGTTACATACATTAACAAAGTAAATAAATTACAAAATATATACAAAGTACAAATATTTAGGGACCAGTGCTATTAAACATCTGTGGTAGAAAGGTATTTACAGTACTAATGTTTTTTTGGGGGGGGCAAACACTAAAAGTTCCCAAGTCCAATGATTAAACTCTTTAAAGAGGCATCAGTAGAAGCTAGCCTTTCTTAAGTTTAAGGTTCTTTCCTTGACCTTACCTTGGACTATATACTATTTTTCTAAGTGGAAATTCCACATCATCTAAGTTCATATACAGCAGTAATTGCTGCTACAACATGAGAACATACCAGGTATATAACAAAGGTAAACAACATAAAAAGGAACATAGGATTAGGAAGCTTCATAAATCTTGGTTGTGTTAATCAGCCAGCGGTGGAGGAGGCTGCTGCAGGCAAGGCTTTCTTTGGTGTATGACATTAATCTACTAGTGAGCTATTTGCCTAGGTGTATATGACGTTATGGATGAGAGTGAATTTAGGCAATGAACAGCATTGTGGTGTGCAGCTATTCAGTACACCTAAGGCATAACAGCCTTGTCCTGCTGTTTTTAGACCAACATAAGTATTGGTAAGATTCCTATTTTACAAGCACTTCAATAATATCACAGTATGAATGCTTTATGTATGTCTAATCTGCCAGGAAGAGCTTATCAGAGCTTAACATATCTGAGATAAGACTTTTATCACAAAAGGGCACATTTAATAGCACATTGCATACTTGTCACCAAGCGAGTACTAAACGTTCCCTATAGGCTCTTAATTCTTTAACTTCATGTTTTAAAGTTTCTGAAAATGGACAGGGCAACTTATCTTCTCAGCTAACCTGCTGCTTTCTTTTAAAAAAGCTCATTTTTATTAACATTTTAAAAAGAAACCTGCTATGGTCAACAAGATTTTATTGTCTGTAGAGAGCACTCATAGTCAAATTCAACAAAAGCTGTAAAGATCATAAAACAGTACAGACTGTAACTGACATTGGTGCATATTGGGAAGAAAATCTGGTGATATTATAAGTCACTATGGTTGAGACTTGAATTCTAGACGCAGGGGTATACAGTACATACCAGAGAGGCAGGGAAGGCAGCTGCTACCAGGCCCGTGGCAGAAGGGAACCCTAGGTATACTACCTTTCCCACCTTGCACCACCTGTGGCAATGCTTGGACTGGCCCACTGGATTATTGGAGGAGTTCTGTTGTCATCTGGATATGAGAAATATAATTATTATTTTCACTATATCCAGTCCATATCGTCCCAGAAGTGATGACAGTTGGGTAATCCACCACTAGGTGGCACCTGACTGCAGGATCAAAAGCTGTCGCTCCTCCCGGCCTCCTATAAAATAGGTGTCTCTCTATGATTCCCCAGTGTTCTTCCTGCAGTCTGCTGCATGAGGATCGTATGGATACTCTCTCCTGGAATACTGCAGCTGAGCAGGGTCTCCTAGCCCGTCGGCTGCTGCATCCTTATTGCCACCGTTCCTGTGGACCCACTACTGCCTCCCAGCTTCGGCTGCCCGGGGCGGTGAAGGTAGGGTGAACGCCGGGGTCAGGTGTTGGCAGAGCTACGCTTTGGGCCGCAGACCCTGCTCAAAGGGTAGCCGGCCATAGGCTAATGGTGAGCCTATATAGGGGGGAGAGGAACCACTATATGCCCACGGGGCTTATGCCCTCCCTGCCCCACAAGCTTTATTGTTGTATTGTGCTGGTGTTTATTGACTGGACTTGCTGTCCCTTGCGTGCTGGTGTGTTTTTTACTGACTTTTTACCTCACTTATTTACCCTCCTGTGTTTTTTACTGACTTTTTACCTCACATATTTACCCTCCTGTGTTTTTTACTGATTTTTTACCTCATATATTCACCTTCCTCGCTCCCTCCTCTCTCTTTCATGCTGCCGTGCTGTGAGGGGGGGAGGAAATCGGCGCTGCGTGGGCGGGGTATGTCTGGGGCTGTGGGCCCCTCCACCGGGTGCGCGCATGCTGCCGGCCGGCCCAGGCTGCGTGAGGGCGCCGGGCTGGCGATTCTGCTGGGCTCCTCCGTAGGCCGCCTGATGTTGCGGGGCCCTCCGCCATCTTGCGGGACGATTTTCGCGTCACGGTCGTGCGGCCCGCCCCTCGTGGAACGTGTGCTGCTGGCTGCTCCGCGCCATCTTCTCCTCCTGCACGCTGCTGTCGTCCCTTTGAGCTGTGTCGTGAGTCCCTCTTGACATATTGTCTTTTATGCGCTGGGCATGTGCTGTGGGATGCTTATATGTTGTTCACTTTGTGTCTTCCAGGTGGGCCCCTTGATATTAAGGGTTGTGGCTCCTCTTGGCCTTGATAGTGGGCCCGGTTCTTCCTCAGATGAGGATACATGGCTCCCTGATGATACGGAGCGGTTGCTGACTGCAATCTTTGAGACTCTGCACATTGTCCCTCCTAGAGTGGCTAAGAGGAAGCAGGGTGGATTGTTTCGGCCTGAGAGACAGAGACGAGTCTTTCCTGAGCAGGCCCTTTTTTCTAACATGATTTTCTGCACATCCCTATATTCCAGGGGCATCAGAAATTCGTGAGGTTTGCGCTGGAGGATCAGCACCACCAGTTTGTGGCATTGCCATTCGGGATATCCTCAGCCCCCCCGTGCAGCATTCGCGTGCTGCCTTATCTGGACGATTTACTGATTGCATCTCAGTCTCTTCTTCAGGCCTCTCTGGCCAGGATATTCCTGCCACAGCAGAAGGTGGTGGGTTCAGACGCAGGTGCAGGCCTTGCTGTCTTGTCAGCAACCATCTGTCCGTCTGGGGATGAATTTGTGGGCCTGATGGTGTCATGCTTCGAGGCACCTTTGCTCAGTTCCACTTGAGACCTCTTCAGTTGAATCTGTTGACCGGTTGGGATCGGACACAGGAGTCACTGGAACGGGTGTTTTCACTGTCTCCCCCAGCCAGGCAGTCCCTTTTGTGGTGGCTGGACTCCAGAAATCTGCTGGTAGGCAAGTCATTTCTGCCTCCACGGTGGGAGATTGTCACCATGGATGCCAGCCTGACCGGCTGGGGAGGCTTTTGGCTGACTCAGAAGATCCAGGGTCAGGCCCAATTACCTATAAATATCTTGGAGTTGAGAGTGATCCGGTGGCGCTTCTTCACTTGACTCCCCAACTCCCCATCTTAGGGGTCGTGCGATTCAGGTTCGCTCGGACAATCAGATGGCGGTCGCCTACATAAATCACCGAGGCGGGACTCGGAGCAAGCTCCCGAGATTTGTCTCCCTGTCGAGAGATCCTCTGGCCTTTTCCACAGACGCTCTGGCAATTCCTTGGATGGAGTTCAGGCTCCTTTATGCGTTCCCTCCGTTTCCACTCCTGTGCCGAGTGCCGCGCAAGATAGCCCAGGAGGGGGTACCAACCATCCTGGTGGCTCCTCGCTGGCCGAGGCGGAGTTGGTTCGCGGACTTAATTCAGATGTCAGTCGTTCGCTACGTCTTGCCCGACGATCCAGGGCTTCTCACGCAGGGGTCGCTGCGGTACCCCAATTCACAGACACTGGCTTGACAGCCTGGCTATTGAAACCTCAATCCTGATGGACATGATATCTTCCATGATATATTACAGAGTTTGGCATGCCTACATTGCTTGGTGTGAATCCAAGAGCCTTCTTTGTCCCACTTTCCCTATCTCTAGGATTTTAGAGTTTTTTACAACACAGCTTAGACTTGGGTCTCCAGCTGAGCACCCTCAAGGGCCAGGTCTCGGCCTCAGCTATATTCTTCCAGAGATCCATTGCCAATCATAGACGGATCAAGACCTTCTTCCAACAGGTTACCCATGTACGCCCACCGCGTAAGCCTGTATTACCAGTGTGGGACTTGAATCTGGTGCTTTCTGATCTCCAGGGTCCCCCCTTTGAGCCCTTGTGCGATGCTGCATTGTCTATTTTGCCCTAAAGGTGGTATTTTTGGTACCTATCACCTCGGTGCGTCGCGTGTCAGAGCTGGCCGTGATTGGTGTGAAACCTCCTTACTTTGGACAGCATAGGGATAAGGTGGTGTTTCGCTTAAACCTGATTTTTTGCTTAAGGTCGTGTCTCCTTTTCACCTTAATGAGGAAATTGTCTTCCTTGTGTCCAGCTCCGACTAACTCTAAGGAAAGGACCCTCCATTCCCTGGATGTGGTCAGAGCCATTAAGTACACCTGGTTGCGAGTCCTTCAGGAAGTCGGATTGTCTTTTTGTCCTCTCTGAGGGGTCTAGGAAGGGCTTGCCTCCGGCCAAGTCCACTCTCAGTAAGTGGATCAGACAGGCGGTGGTGCAAGCATATTCTGCCAAGGGGAAGGAACCCCCTTTTTCATGTTACAGCTCATTCTACTAGAGCTATTGGTGCCCCCTGGGCTTTTCAGCACCAGGTCTCTGTTGAAAAAGTTTGTAAGGCTGCCACTTGGTCTTCAGTTCATACCTTTACGAAGTTTTTACAAGGTTGATGTTAGGGCCTTAGCTGATGCTGTCTTTGGCCGAAAAGTGCCTCAGGCGGTAGTGAAATGAACTACATGCTGTTTCGCACTGGGGATCCCACCCTAATGGACACTGCTTTTGGATGTCCCAACTGTCATTACTTCTGGGACAAGCTGGACTGGATATAGTGAAAAATACTGTGAAAGTCACCTGTAGAATTGTTTTTGAATATATCCAGTCCAGATCTTCCCACCCCGCCCTTATTCATTATATCTGGATTGCCTGTTATGGTGATTACCATTTTTATAGAGGAGCGACAGCTTTTGATCCTGCAGTCAGGCGCCACCTCTCTAGGTGAGTTTCACAGAATTGTATTTTTATAATGTATTTTTTGATTTGTGGGTTAATTATTGGTGATACAGTTCTAATTGTACAAATTAATTAGTCAATTAGAGTTTAAATATAATAAATTCTCAAGATTCTGTGTTTGGTTTTTGCCATAATTTTAATTATTCTTGATCTTATTTCATGGGTTTAGATGAGTGAAGTATCCAAAGGAGGGTGGCCCAAATACCCTCATACAGCCAGTAAAGAGTATGCACCACTAATTATAATCAAAAGATCACAACAATTTATTAAAAGTTAACATATGAACAAACATAGACCAATTCAAACTAAGCTTAAAAAGCATACACACATGAGGAGACAGACTATGCAAACCTTAATTCATATTATATCCAAATGCAATCCATAATGGGTACCCCTTGTAAACCCCTACTGGCCCCTATCTCATAGGCCCCAATCAATATCCCAAATAGATACCACAAAAAATATAATACACAAAGTTCCATTTGCTATTGCAAATATTAATATGCATAAATTGTGCTTATAAACCTTTTTTAGGTACTTATATCATAAAGTGCCAATGTTACTATTACTAACATACAATGCCATATTCATGTAAATAAACACAATCTGAGGAGGACCAGAGGAGAGGGAACAAAGGGAAGGTAAAAACAACTTCTAATACTATCACCAGTGCAAATGGTTCGCCATAGAGCCCTCTCCACAAACCCACGCATTTCGTAATGGCCCTCACCCATCACTTCCTCAAGGTATGTATTTAGATGAGTATAGTTACTTTCTGTATGATCACTATGATCAAATTAGTATCAGTGATTCATTAAATATTTTAGTTTTTAGTGTGTTACACACGGCCCAAAGTATACACCATAATTACATTTTTGGCTGCGTCACCTGTGGACCAGGTTCAATAAAAATATTTACTCAGATATAGTGCACATATGATACATGTAGTATTCATATGACTGTGGGAGTCTCACACATTTGCAGCATGTCAGTTACTTTTTCTGCCACTGCAATGCACATTCACTGCGCCAGTCATTCTGTCATCACATGGTAAATTTACCTGGTTGCCAGGTTACGACTGGTACACCTGTTTCAAGGTACGGTAAGGATGGCGCTGCTCTTGCACATTACTCTTTGGCCCTTATTTAACAAGGGATAGCGCCAGGTAGCGACTGGTGAGCGAACGGTAATGACGGTCACCGCCACGAGAACGCCGGCTCCCCACCACAATCACACATTTATCAAGCCGATCCTGCTTAGCGACTGAGAGAGCGCCAGATAGCGAATCATTCATCATTATTCCAGCCTCACCCCACAGCGCCAGCGAGCGACCTTGAACATCGACAGGTATGACCTCTCGCTACCTGGCGCTCTCCAATGCATTTCAATGGAACAATCTTTAATTATTCATAATTAATTGTTAATAATTTTTTTTTTTTTTAATGTGTAAATTTCTGTTACCACTTCTGCCATGTTAGATATTTTTTTTAAGTTAAAAAAAAAAAAAAAATGTGTGCAGAATTGATATTACAGGTCTGATATTAATGTATTCATATTACAAAATGTTTTTATTAACTTGTTTTTTTTGGTTACAAAAAATATGGTTGTTTGGGGGTTAAAAAACTACTTTTAACCCATCGCCGCCAGCGCTCTGGGGTTTAAACATGCATTTCACAGCGCAAGAATTTTTGGAGCGTGATTTGTTAATGAATATGGTGGGAGCCGTTCGCTATGGCCATTCGCTATCATGCGCTCCCATACAGCGCGGAACCTGTCAAATAGTGACTCCTCACCCAATATTCAATATTACCGCACACCGACTGAGTCGCTGTCAACAACCGAACAACGGCCAAGCACAGCGACTACTAGCGGGCGCTGTGAAAATACTGCTACAATCGCTCATCTGTCGCTACCTGGCGCTATTAATGAATCGGCCTCCCCGTTTCTTCACATGCCGCATGTGTGGGATGTCCACACCTGATGTGGTTATCTTTTTTGGTGCCATCTCCAGTACTTAATACGGGTCCAGGGAAGCCACAACCCTCCCTGGAAGAAGCAGCCGGTTTACTGTCAGTGAGGACGTGCAATGCGCCGGAGCCGGTGCTGTTCCATGCTCAGCATCCATCACTTGGTTAGTGTCCTGTAGTATTGGTGTTAGTGTTTTTTTAGCAACATAGTTAATTCTTTATGAATTTATGGAGGATATTTGTTTTACATTGGGAATAGCCTTCCCTGTGGGCATAGGTTATTTTCTTTTTTGATGTGATGCAATGAATGTTTTATCTTGTTTTGTAGGTTTATGGTTCATTAGTAAATCAGGTTGGGATGGTCAGTTAGTTTTTGAGCAATTATTTATATCATTTTTTTTCAACTTGTAGGTTTATTTTACCGGGTTATTTCAATTGTTGTAATTAATTGAGTATTCATGTTTTTCTTTATATACCAGTGATGTAATTATAGATCTAGCTGGGTGAGGTGTTTTAACAGCGATTACAGCCTTGAGCTGGTTGTAATTTTATATACGTATTTTTTTAACATGTTTTTACATTTGTAGTATCGTTGTTACAATACAATTTCATATTTTTAACGCTTTTTTGTGTCTTTTTTGCCTTGTGCAAAAATTGTTAGTTGCCATCTGGATCAGCTGCCGTGGGGCTCTGGAAGCCACATGGGCACAGGCAAGTAATACAAATAATCAGACACAACAGCACTGCATACTGCCCAGTGCCGATAAAGGTTGCTAACAGTTCTGAAGGGTGGAACTAAGAAGCCGACGGCTTGATTTCCCTCCATTGTCAAAAGACCCACATAGTTTGCAGGGGCCTGATGTCTATGGCAGACGATGGAGGTCCTTCTTGTTGCCTGTCTACCTGCAAGCCAGTAATGTTCTGGGAAGAAGGGGGAGTAATTTATTTTATCCTGATGGCTGGGCTCTGTGTGTGTGTGTGTGTGGGGGGGGGGGGGTATTCATTAATTTATTACTGTAGGTTTAGGAGTTAGTTCATTGATGCTGAGAGGAGCCCGCTATGACTCCGCCCTGGGAAACCTATGCATTCCGCCAACTTGATTTCCCTCCATTGTCAAAAGACCCACATATTTTACAGGGCCCAATGTCTGTGGCAGATGATGAAAGTCCTTCTCATTCCCTGTCAACCTTCAAGGCAGTGATGTGCTGGGGGGAGGATAATTTATTTAATTCCGAGGGCTGGGCTTTGTATTTATTTCTGGGGTTTTATTTTTTTTATTGATACTGAGAGGGGCCCACTATGACTCTCCTATTGGGGCCCTGGGAAACTTATGCACACCCCTACTAAAGGCCTGCTTTAAAATAGACAAAAGGTCAAAAGCTCCCCCCCCCCACAGATATCCAAATATGGATTCCCATAAGAAGCCCAAATCCTCCAAGACTCATCCATACATGTGTTTGCCACTTCTATAGGGTTCGTAATACGCACCCATCTGCCAAATGGGCTCCCACTCAAGATTGCAATACCAGTAAAGTAATGTTGTTTTACAATAAAATAAAAATAAAAGTTAGCTTTGAAATATTGTGCAGAGTCTAGTCTGCAGCCTCTACAACAAGGTTGGAAAGGTTGTATGGAATGAGGACATTCACACTGCACTATATACTGTAGCTATATCTGCTGGTGATCTATCGCTATGATGCCTTGGCCAAGACAACTGGGAGATATGCCAACTGGTTTTCTCATTATCAGCTAATCTGATGTCATCATAACAAATGAGCATAAACAAATTAATAGAGCTGTTTTGGTGCTAAGGCTTTGTCACACTGACTGCTTGGGAGGTAATATTTTAATCCATTTTCTGCTGCTGGGTTATTTCATCTTAGTTCTGATGCTAGGCATGAAGATGACTGACATGCTTTCTAGTAATATTGTCACCTGATAAGCTTTAGAAGGCCTTTATGGCCAGAAAGTGATTTGCAGGTAAAGAAGATCAGCTCAACTTTTTAGAAATGGAAAAGCAATACAAATGCTAGTGACCGTTTATGAACTTCTGGAAAAACGTATCCCTAAGCAGGGGTTTACGTACCATAGAGGCAGGCAGGAGAGGCAGCTGCTATCCGGCCTTTGCTAGAAGGGGGCCCCGGGACAGTAGTATGTCAGGACAAACAAAAAAAAGGATTTTGATTACCTGTCTTGGACACATTGGGTAGATGTAGCTTAGTGTCCCTCCATTTTTGTGCCACCTGTGGTTCCTGTAGAAGGAGGATTGTTCCATTTGGTTCTGCAACCTGGAGAGCAAATGAGACCAGAACAGCTGAGGGACTAATGGTGGATTAGCCGTAAAGAGTAGTTCCTGATCCGCACCCCTCTAGCAACATGGAGATGGTGTACATTAAAAGTTTCTGGGTGAGTCCTCATTTCTCGTGTCCTCTGGGCTAGGTGGCAGGCATCTCCTGGAGGGAGTGGCACTGGCCTGCATCTTGGTATGTGGGAAGACCAAAGTCCCCCCCCCAGGGGGCCCCGATACTAATTTCACTATAGGGCCCTTTAAAACCTATGTATGCCCCTGTCCCTAAGTAATATTTGTTTAATATATCAAGCTGAATATATATATATATATATATATATATATATATATATATATATATATATATATAAAAGTCGATTTATGGCCAAGCACCAAAGTATTTTTATGTGCAAAGATGGTTTACTTAGTTTTCCCCTTCCTCCCTTATTCTTTTGTGCACGCATTTTTGCGCATAAATTTGTGCATGGAGTTAAATTTCATGTGCAGATTTACTCCCAAGAGTAAATTTGCGTGTGATGTAGGGATTGTTTTGAGGGGACTTGCTACTTTCATTCATTATTGCCGGCATAAATATTATGAATAAAAGTGTCATCTGCAAGTTATTTTTCAGTATTTTTACCTATTTTGTGGTAAAAAAAAACTATTTGGTAAATAGTTTGAAAAGTTGACAAATATAAAATTGATTTAAGCTAAAAAATAACAATTAGGTGGACATTTGGCCACAATGTTTTTCTTAAACTTAAAAAAAGAAACAATACTTTAGTAGTACAATTAATAAGCACTAAGCCACTAAACAAACAAGGCAGCGAGGGAGGGATATAGAGAGAACCTGGGAGCAAGCATTGGGAAACACAACACTGTAGGTCAACTGGAATCAAAATCCTACAAGTAGATACGCACAGCCCACTAGTGTTGAAAAATGGGGGTGCTGGACCCGTCAGTGCCCGTCCAATACAGCAAACCAACAAAATTTGGGGTGGCGGCTTTGGAATCCCCCCACAGGCCCCCAGATAGTCCGTACTCTTTTGTGGGTAGAGTGCGGACTATCTGGGGGCCTGTGGGGGGAACTGGAATCAAAATATCAAAATTAAACACTGCACATAAAACAAGTAGAACACAGCTACCACCGGAGAATCCACTACAGATTGGAGAATAGAGATTTACCTCAAACAAAGAAGCTGGAGAGACAAATTCTCCACTGCTGATCAGTAAAGATGGTGGAAAAACATTGGGGCCATGGTGGCCAATGACTGCCTTAGTTTGCACAATGCGCATGGAGCTTGGCCATTTCTGCATAATAACCATAAAATTTCATGCACATGTTTTTCGCATGAGTCAGAAACTCACACTGGCACTTTGCACCATTCCTGCACATGCTGGCATGAATCACGCGCCGATGCATATGTTTCTGCATGCAGAAACATTTGCGCAAGGTTTTTGGCGTACCCTACAGACCCACAGCAATGCATTCATTTTCATATCATTTTCTGCAGTGTGCTTAGAGGCTGATTTAAGACTAGCGCCATGTATTGCCATTTGTGTGTCTATGTAGCAGCGCTTAGAGCTTCCACAAGAGTACACTGCAAACTGGTGCCTGGCACTATAACATAGCTTTGGTGCTGGACAAGTGACGCTGTAGTATCCTGTCCAGCATTGATAAATGTGATGTCTGGAGGGCGCTGTAGAAGCGCTCTCCCTGAATCAATGCATATGTAGCGCCCCAATACATATAACAACAGGACAACTCTGCAGCGAACGTTAGGTAGTGCCAGTTAAGTGTGCCCGACACTTAGCACTGAAGCCCATATTTAAGAAAAAAAAACAAAGCCAGCGTCAGCGCTAAAAGACTGGGTGCTCTAGCGACTAGTGCTGGACACAATAAAAAAAAGTCTATTTCTGAAAGAGTAGTAGATGCTTGGAACAAACTTCCAGCAGAGGTAGTTGAAAAATCAACAGTCACTGAATGTAAACATGCCTGGGATAAGCACACATCTATCCTAAGATAAAGAGTACATACAGTATACACATAAGGGCAGACTAGATGGACCGTATGGTCTCCTTCTGCCGTCAACCTTCTATGTTTCTATGTTTCTATGAACACATACACAACAGCACCAGAGCAAAAACACATGGAATGACATTGTTTCAACACTGTAACAATGACACTGCAATTAGAGATGAGCGAACTTTTGAAAAATTCGATTCGACTGATTCGCCGAATTTTCCGACAAAAATCGTTTCGACCCGAATAAATTCGCGACGAATCGCTATTAAAAACGGCTATTTCTGAGCCTCCTACAGCCTCAATAGGGTTGTAAACCATTCAGCCTTGCTGTAACACGCACAGGATGCGTGCTGGGTTTGTTAAATAATACTTTGAAGAAATATCACATGCAGATCAGAGGCATCGCTAATAGAATCGCAGAGCGGCACAATTGCAGAGAGTTGAAGTGGCATCACTATGAGGGGCAGAAGGAGCCCAAATATACACTGGAGTTGGCCTCAGGAGCCCAAAAATTGGATGAATCACACCCTGGAGTTGGCAGAAGTTGGCAGCAGCAGCAGGAGCCCAAATATACACTGGAGTTGGCTTCAGGAGCCCAAAAATTGGATGAATCACACCCTGGAGTTGGCAGAAGTTGGCAGCAGCAGGAGCAGGAGCCCAAATATACACTGGAGTTGGCCTCAGGAGCCCAAAAATTGGATGAATCACACCCTGGAGTTGGCAGAAGTTGGCAGCAGCAGCAGCAGCAGGAGCCCAAATATACACTGGAGTTGGCCTCAGGAGCCCAAAAATTGGATGAATCACACCCTGGAGTTGGCAGAAGTTGGCAGCAGCAGCAGCAGGAGCCCAAATATACACTGGAGTTGGCCTCAGGAGCCCAAAAATTGGATGAATCACACCCTGGAGTTGGCAGGAGTTGACAGTAGTAGCAGCAGGAGCCCAAATATACACTGGAGTTGGCTTCAGGAGCCCAAAAATTGGATGAATCACACCCTGGAGTTGGCAGAAGTTGGCAGCAGCAGCAGCAGGAGCCCAAATATACACTGGAGTTGGCCTCAGGAGCCCAAAAATTGGATGAATCACACCCTGGAGTTGGCAGAAGTTGGCAGTAGTAGCAGCAGGAGCCCAAATATACACTGGAGTTGGCTTCAGGAGCCCAAAAATTGGATGAATCACACCCTGGAGTTGGCAGAAGTTGGCAGCAGCAGCAGGAGCCCAAATATACACTGGAGTTGGCTTCAGGAGCCCAAAAATTGGATGAATCACACCCTGGAGTTGGCAGAAGTTGGCAGCAGCAGGAGCAGGAGCCCAAATATACACTGGAGTTGGCCTCAGGAGCCCAAAAATTGGATGAATCACACCCTGGAGTTGGCAGAAGTTGGCAGCAGCAGCAGCAGGAGCCCAAATATACACTGGAGTTGGCCTCAGGAGCCCAAAAATTGGATGAATCACACCCTGGAGTTGGCAGGAGTTGACAGTAGTAGCAGCAGGAGCCCAAATATACACTGGAGTTGGCTTCAGGAGCCCAAAAATTGGATGAATCACACCCTGGAGTTGGCAGAAGTTGGCAGCAGCAGCAGCAGGAGCCCAAATATACACTGGAGTTGGCCTCAGGAGCCCAAAAATTGGATGAATCACACCCTGGAGTTGGCAGAAGTTGGCAGTAGTAGCAGCAGGAGCCCAAATATACACTGGAGTTGGCTTCAGGAGCCCAAAAATTGGATGAATCACACCCTGGAGTTGGCAGAAGTTGGCAGTAGCAGCAGCAGGAGCCCAAATATACACTGGAGTTGGCCTCAGGAGCCCAAAAATTGGATGAATCACACCCTGGAGTTGGCAGAAGTTGGCAGTAGTAGCAGCAGGAGCCCAAATATACACTGGAGTTGGCTTCAGGAGCCCAAAAATTGGATGAATCACACCCTGGAGTTGGCAGAAGTTGGCAGCAGCAGCAGCAGCAGGAGCCCAAATATACACTGGAGTTGGCTTCAGGAGCCCAAAAATTGGATGAATCACACCCTGGAGTTGGCAGAAGTTGGCAGTAGCAGCAGCAGGAGCCCAAATATACACTGGAGTTGGCTTCAGGAGCCCAAAAATTGGATGAATCACACCCTGGAGTTGGCAGGAGTTGACAGTAGCAGCAGCAGGAGCCCAAATATACACTGGAGTTGGCTTCAGGAGCCCAAAAATTGGATGAATCACACCCTGGAGTTGGCAGAAGTTGGCAGTAGTAGCAGCAGGAGCCCAAATATACACTGGAGTTGGCTTCAGGAGCCCAAAAATTGGATGAATCACACCCTGGAGTTGGCAGGAGTTGACAGTAGCAGCAGCAGGAGCCCAAATATACACTGGAGTTGGCTTCAGGAGCCCAAAAATTGGATGAATCACACCCTGGAGTTGGCAGAAGTTGGCAGCAGCAGCAGCAGCAGGAGCCCAAATATACACTGGAGTTGGCTTCAGGAGCCCAAAAATTGGATGAATCACACCCTGGAGTTGGCAGGAGTTGACAGTAGCAGCAGCAGGAGCCCAAATATACACTGGAGTTGGCCTCAGGAGCCCAAAAATTGGATGAATCACACCCTGGAGTTGGCAGGAGTTGACAGTAGCAGCAGCAGGAGCCCAAATATACACTGGAGTTGGCTTCAGGAGCCCAAAAATTGGATGAATCACACCCTGGAGTTGGCAGAAGTTGGCAGCAGCAGCAGCAGCAGGAGCCCAAATATACACTGGAGTTGGCTTCAGGAGCCCAAAAATTGGATGAATCACACCCTGGAGTTGGCAGAAGTTGGCAGCAGCAGCAGCAGCAGGAGCCCAAATATACACTGGAGTTGGCTTCAGGAGCCCAAAAATTGGATGAATCACACCCTGGAGTTGGCAGAAGTTGGCAGTAGTAGCAGCAGGAGCCCAAATATACACTGGAGTTGGCTTCAGGAGCCCAAAAATTGGATGAATCACACCCTGGAGTTGGCAGGAGTTGACAGTAGCAGCAGCAGGAGCCCAAATATACACTGGAGTTGGCCTCAGGAGCCCAAAAATTGGATGAATCACACCCTGGAGTTGGCAGGAGTTGACAGTAGTAGCAGCAGGAGCCCAAATATACACTGGAGTTGGCTTCAGGAGCCCAAAAATTGGATGAATCACACCCTGGAGTTGGCAGAAGTTGGCAGTAGCAGCAGCAGGAGCCCAAATATACACTGGAGTTGGCTTCAGGAGCCCAAAAATTGGATGAATCACACCCTGGAGTTGGCAGAAGTTGGCAGTAGCAGCAGCAGGAGCCCAAAAAATGGCCTAAAGACATAAATATGTTTTGCACCATTTGTAAAGTGTAAAACGTGGCACCATGCTGAATCTAGTCGCATGCATCAGGCATTGGTGGGTGGAAATCCTGGCTGATCCATCCCTGATTCATTTTGACAAAGGTGAGTCTCTCCACATTTTTAGTTGACAGACGAGTTCTCCTCGCCGTAACTATGGCCCCCGCCGCACTAAACACCCGCTCAGATGGCACGCTACTTGCCGGGCAGGACAGCTTTTCCAGGGCAAACTCTGCTAGTTGCGGCCACAAATCAAGTTTGGCTGCCCAGAAGTCCAGCGGATCCTCAAGGTGTGTTGGCATGGTCATGTCAAAGTATGACATGACCTGCTGGTTCAGGTCCTGCTCCAGGTCTTCCTGCTGCTCATGAGTAGCCTCACTATGCGGGTGTAGAAAGCTACTCATTAGCGACTGAAGACTGAGGCTGCTGCTGCTGATGGAGCTTCTGCTGCTGCTGCTGCCAACCCCCCCAGCGGCCATGGCAGTGGAAGGTGAGCGCAGAGGTCCCCTCGAGTCAGACCTGCGAGAGTATGGACCATGGCGCAGATAGGCATCGGCCAACTGCCTACGTAGAATGTCTTTGTAGTAGTTGAGTTTGTCCTCCCTCTCGGTGGGTTTAAAAAATGCCCCCATTTTGTGCCGGAAGCGAGGGTCCAATAAGGTGGACAGCCAGAAGTCATCCCGCCGACAGATGGAAACAATTCTGGGGTCACTACGCAAGCATGTGAGCATGCTTCGTGCCATTTGCGCAAGTGACTCGGATGGACTACCTGTCTCCATCTCCACTGCATACTGCCACGGTGTGCCCGGGTCCTCTGTCTCTCCTTCCTCAAAAACCTCTAGCTCCTCTGGCTGCTCCTGCTCCTCCTCTCCTGTCCGCTGACTAGATAAACCAGCCATTTCGCCAAGCCTAAACTGTGTTTCGCTGGGCAACTCCTCCTCCTCCTCTTCCTCCTCCTCCTCCTCCAGTTCAGCTCCAACGGGGTTCATGTGGCCGTAAGATGTAAACGCCATGTCTCCAGTGCCCTGACCAGCCATGGTTTCCAACATGTGCTGTAGTACATGAAGCAGTGGAATCACGTCGTTCATCCCGTAATCCTGCCGACTGACAAATAAAGTGGCTTCCTCAAAGGGCCTGAGCAAACGGCAGGTGTCACGTATGAGCTGCCACTGGTTGACATTGAAGTTACACAGGGGAGTCCCCCTATCTGCTTGGATCATCAGGAAATCCGTGATGGCTTTTCTCTGTTCATATAATCGGTCCAACATGTGAAGGGTGGAATTCCAACGGGTGGAAACATCGCAAATCAGACTATGTTGGGGGATACCATTCTGACGCTGTAGCTCAAGAAGGGTGTGTTTGGCGGTGTAGGAGTGGCTGAAGTGCATGCAAAGTTTCCGTGAAGTTGTTAGGATGTCCTGCAGATGGGGGGAACACTTCAGAAACCGCTTGACAACCAGATTGAAGACGTGAGCCATGCAGGGGGCATGGGTCAGGCTTCCTTGGCGCAGCGCAGACAAAATGTTCTTCCCATTGTCGGTAACCATGATTCCCATTTTAAGTTTTCTCGGAGTAAGCCATGTTTGGATTTCCTGATGAATACATTTAAGCAGTTCCTCCCCTGTGTGACTCCGTTCGCCAAGACAAACCATGTGAAGCACTGCGTGACACCTCCGTGCCCTGCACACATGGTAGACTGGAGGGGCACTGAGACTTGAGCCTACAGTGGAGGGTGAGGAGATGGCGGAGGATGAGGAGGCCGAGTCGCACGGTGTCACAGGCCCAATGGGCAGAGAGCGCGGAGGCCGAAGCGGCGTGACCTGTCCAAGTTGCTGCTGCAAAGGGACCACATTCACCCAGTGGGCCGTAAACGACATGTACTGCCCCTGACCGTAGTTACAGCTCCAGATGTCGGCGCTGCCATGTATTTTGCTACACACCGACAGGCTCAAGGACTGGCCCACCTTCTGTTCAACAAAAGTGTGCAGCGCTGGTACTGCCTTCTTGGCAAAGAAATGACGGCTTGGGACTCTCCACCTCGGCTCGGCACAAGCCATCAGTTCTCTGAAAGGTGCAGATTCCACCACCTGAAAAGGGAGCGACTGCAGCACCAGCAACTTGGACAGGAGCACATTCAGCTTCTGCGCCGTAGGATGAGTGGGCGCATACTGCTGTCTCTTGGACATGGCTTCGCTGATGGATTGCTGGCGGGATGCATGACTTGGAGGAGGAGGAGGAGGAGCAGGAGCGACAGAGGATGGGTGTGACGCACAGCTGCCTTCGGCTGAGGTGCTGGAGCCTTGGCTGGCAGAAATTGGGAGCTCACTTGGTGAGGAAGCAGACTGGACCACCCCTTGGGAGCCTCGGTTCTCCCAGGTCGTTTTATGGTGACGCATCATATGTTGACGCAGGGCCGTGGTGCCAACATTTGGACCCTGGCCACGCTTCACCTTTTGCCTACATATCTTGCATGTGGCCATGTTACCCTCCTGCGGATGCCTCAGGAAAAACTGCCACACTGCCGAGTAGCTACTTTTCCCACCCCCTGGCCTCACTGATTCACTGCTGCTGTTGCCAACTCCAGGAACCCCTGCTCCACTACCTCCCGATAAGGTAGACTGCCGCACAGCAGGTGCTCTACCCCGGCCCCAGCCCCGGCCGGCTCCAGCCTTTGGAATTGTGCCCCCATGCTGACTGCTACCACCTTGCTGCCTCAGCTGCTGACTCCGGGGCAACCTGCGCCCCTCTTCTCCTGATGATGACGATGAAGCCCCTTCATCACCCGGCTCCCAAGTGCGATCGGCTTCATCGTCATCATCATCATCATCACCGGGTTGTGGCTGTACGTCACTGATGTTCGTGGATTCGTCAACAGTGTCTGGCGCAGGAGCTGGAACGCTCGCAGCACCCACGACACTGTCCACATCACTATTTGTCTGCCTAGCTAAAGAAGCCACCTCCATTTCTTGGCTGGGCAGTAGCTGCTGACTGTCCTCCTGTATCTGATCGTCCTCCTCACTAAAGAGTGGAGCTGAACCCAAAGCATAGGATACGTCGCTGGGGGAGGGAACGGCGTAGGACAGAGGCAATGGGAGGACAGGGACTGCTCTCGGGGCATGCCAACTCAGGGTTGTGTCAGAGGAACCTACCGACCCTAGACTGGGGGTCTCAGATGTAAGTTGTGATGATGTTGTTGATGAGCGCGTCAGCCAATCTACCACGGCAGATGCGTTACTGGTGGAGACCCGACCGCTAGCAGATACTGGCAGATTAGGTCTCTCAGCGTGACTCCTGCTGCTACTGGCCCCCAGTCTGATGCGAGCTCTGCCTGCGGAATCTTGGCCTCTGCCACTCCTCTTTTCACTTCCAGGCACTTGTCTGCCCGACATAGTCTAACTGGCGTGGTAGTAGGTGATATTTTAAGAACCCCCAGGCAGCAGTGGGTCTATATAAAACAGAATATAATGCACACCAAAAGTGAGCAGTAACACTCAGCCTCCAACAGGCCTGCTTAGTGTAAATAAGAGAGCTGCTTAGTGTAAATAAAGAGGGGTATGCTATGTTACAGAATGGGATGCCTCAACAGAAGTGCACCTGGCAGGCAGCAGTAAGCCTATGCCCAGCAAAAGTGTCTTATAATATAAATATAATAAGAGCAAATGCTTATATGGTCTTAAACAGAGGCTGCTTTAGTCACAGAATGGGATGCCCTGGGCAGGAATGGACCTGGCAGGGTCCAGTAGGGCTTTGGCCAGCAAAAGTGTCTTTATCAGGCTAATTTCAAATATGATAAGAGCAAATGCTTATATGGTCTTAAACAGAGGCTGCTGTAGTCACAGAATGGGATGCCCCGGGCAGGAATCGACCTGGCAGGGTCCAGTAGGGCTTTGGCCAGCAAAAGTGTCTTTATCAGGCCTGATTTCTATGAGAATAAGTGCAAATGTTTATTATGCTATTAAATAGAGGCTGCTTTAGTCACAGAATGGGATGCCAGTGCCACAAAAACCAGAGAGCATGCACAGCAAAAGTGTCTTTATCAGGCCTGATTTCTATGAGAATAAGTGCAAATGTTTATTATGCTATTAAATAGAGGCTGCTTTAGTCACAGAATGGGATGCCAGTGCCACAAAAACCAGAGAGCATGCACAGCAAAAGTGTCTTTATCAGGCCTGATTTCTATGAGAATAAGTGCAAATGTTTATTATGCTATTAAATAGAGGCTGCTTTAGTCACAGAATGGGATGCCTCACAGCAGACTTAAGATCAGTTCAGTATATATGCACAGTTAGTTACTATAAGCAGCCTGAAAACGCTAACAAAGGCTGGATGAAAAAAAAAAATCTCCCTGTCAGCCAGCTCCGTTTTTCCTACCTTTCCCTGGCTTTCTGTCTGTCTCCTGTCTGTCTCCTGCCTGTCTCCTGCCTGTCTCCAGCCTGTCCCTGTCTGTCCCTGTCTCCAGCCTGTCTCCAGCCTGTCTAACTGCCTCAGCTACACAGCGTTCTGTCTGTCTGTCACGAATGCAATAGAGAAATGAGGAAAAGCAAGATGGCCGCCGTTAAATACCGCTGTGTGACGTCACCGGGCTTGCTGGCTGCTGATAGGCTGCATGTGACTGCCCCAGCTTGCACTGGCGCGGGATACATGTCCAGACATGTCCCGCCCGCCATCTTAGAATGCCTGTAATGTAAATGAATGGATGTTAAAGGAAAACTTCGAGTGATCGAATCGCGGGGAAATTCGGATTCGATCCGAATCGAATTTTTCCTGAAATTCGGATCGAATCCGGGTTCGTCCGGATCGATTCGCTCATCCCTAACTGCAATGGCAGACCTGCACATACAATTCTGACAAAAATAAAAGAAAAATGTAAAAAGTCTTTGGTGGCCAGGAGAGCCAAAACAGTCAACATATGATAAAATAGTGGGAAAAAGTGGATCCAAACTCTATTTATACACAAACAAATTGAAGAGCATTGAATTGTATGGGAGAGCGCAACTGAGCGACAGGCTGGTGAACATACATCGCTGGCGTTTTACACTGAGCCACCGCTAGTGATACATGTGATGCTACATGACGCTATTAGAGGCACTCACCAGTTTGGCTTTCATATATATGGTTTTCACATACTGCGCCCAGCATTCACCTGATGCTACATGGTATTATGTGGTGTTAGCGCTTCTTAAATAAGGCCCTTAATTCCAAAATATACAGTGAGAATGAGGCTGCACCCCTACAATAAGTCCAAAAAACCAAAAATTAGCCAAGATTCCTAGTATCCAACTTCAAGCTGAACTTGGGCCAAAATCAGTTCTGGTTAAAATATCTGATTGCATGTGTAAATCTAAAGAGGGTGGCTCTGTATGTTTTATTGTCTTTTTGGTACCTTAAAACAATTTTATTTCAGATTTGTTTGACCAGGTATTTCCGTCACGTACAGTACGTATTAGGAATTAATTGGGACAGTGAGGCTAACTATAATAGGCTGGTGTTACCACCTATAGCATAAGCAGAATAAAGAATAAAAGAGAGCAGAAATAATGATTATGGTCAAGGGAAGGTATTTTCTAGTCCTAGGTGGATTTGATTTACATATAATTAAGAAGACACGGCAAAAGGTAATTAAATAAAGTCATTAATTGTATCTACGGTTGTATGTCAACCACCACTGATGCCTTTGCACAGGACACAGCTTAAGGTAATTAAATAAAGTCATTAATTTTATCTTAGATTGTATGTCAACCACCACTGATCTCATTGCACTTTACCACCTAATTACATAATAAAGTCCCTCTATTCTCTTAGACTTCTGGACCAGACCAGAAGAAAACTGAATTAAGGCAAACAGAAAGAATTTTATTTGGTCAACATGGCTGCCTCCAGCTCCAGCATAAGTGCATAAGTGAACTTTAACAGATTACTATATACAGTATTACATTTCAGCTGGAACGTAGCCAGCCAACAGGAAATCAAATGTCCTACAGTTCTAACTAGTCAGAATGCTGCAGTATTCGCTTTACCCTTACAGGGTAATACAAATGTACATAGACAGTATTGATAAAATCAGGTGCCTGGTGGTATTGTACACACTTTGTTACTGGAAGCAAGGATGAGACCAAAGTCTGTGTAGGGTGGGTGCTCTGGAGCATGTTTTCCTCCTTGACAACATGAGCCATAAAAACACAGATTGATGTTATTAGTGCTGCTATTCACAAAACGAATGTAGTAATATAATAATTATAAATATTTATAACTGTCATAATTAACTAGAATACCAGCTCATATTTCAAAATACTTCCCTTTTTAAAGCATGACACCCGCAAGCGTTTTTGTTCATGCCCTCGTTATATTGTGCGTTGACTTTGCAACATCATTTCATTTGGTCACCGGCTAACAAGACTTACATCTCTACAGCCTCTCATTAATGCTGCTTGCAAGTCTTTTCTATGTATATCTTCACTTTTATTCCACTGCCCCACTCTGACAGTATTTTTGCTGGCTTCCATTTAATCAGAATTCAAATGATTACTATGGATGGCTTTAAAAGCATTTCTCGACCTCATCCAAAATTCTCTCCGAAACATTTTTTTCCTCTCTAATGACCTTCTCCTATGACTTCAACTCACTTAAGGCTACAAAATGTTCCAGGGCAACATATTTAAAAGAGCAAACTAATTAGGCATACATGTACTAAATATAAATGTAAAATGTTACATAAAGGTGTACATTATAGATTTAAAAGAATCTTAGCATCAAAATATGCTCTTGTTCCTGTGTCCTAAAATAAAAATCAATATAAACATTTAAACTATATTTAGACTATAGCACATTGATAGTTAATCCTGATTTTTCTGAATACAGAGAAGCCTTTATCAATGAGTTGAAATAAAGCTTCCAATGCAATCAAATGCACATAACCAAATCAGACATGCTCCACCCATCAGGTTTATATCATATGCAACAATAACAAGCTTTTAATGATAGTGACGAGGTGAGATACAAACAGTAAAAGGACGACTCACAGTAGAATATATAGGCATAATATGCAGAGAGGAGGGCAATAGTGACCGCTGGGTGGCGCTATGGTACATATGCTTGGGAACACTTTGCAAAGTTAAAGAGAAAAGACTAGTCAAACAGAATTCACTCTGGTGGCAGAACAGAGGTATATTATCCGAGAAAATAGCACAGTGACTCTCTACATCAACAAGTCTAAATCACAGCACAGACATCAGTGGTACAGAGTAAACAGACCAAAGATAAATATGATATCACAGCTCTTCTTCCTGATGAAGGTTTACACACCGAAACGTGTCTCTGGTGTCATCTCCACTAGGTACTCTGCTTGTTAGCTTGCTTGTTTTTGATATATCATAATTATGGACTGGAAATGGACTCACAATACTCCAAAATGTTCCAGGGCAACATATTTAAAAGAGCAAATTAATTAGGCATACATGTATTAAATATAAATGTAAAATGTTACATAAAGGTGTTACATTGTAGATTTAAAAGAATCTTGGCATCCCGTTTTTAGAAACTAATTAAGGGAAACATCTATCAAAATATTCTCTTGTTCCTGTGTCCTAAAATTAAAAACAAAAATGTAAACATGCTTCCTTATTTCTAGACTATAGCATGTTGATAGTTAATCCTGATTTTTCTGAATACAGAGAAGCCTTTATCAATGCCTTGAAGTAAAGCTTCTGATGCAATCAAATGCACATAACCAAATCATCAAATCAGACATGCTCTACACATCAGGTTTTGGCAAACAATGAAAAAGAAAGGTATGTGAATTAAACCTAAATGTGGGCTTTCCTGATTTCCTGCAGCAGTGAGATTGTACAGTGAAATATGAGTCAGTGTCCAAGTTCTTCTCTGGGATAAGTTAATTAAAATGAAAAAAAAAATCCTTTGAAAAGGGTGACAGTTTCCCTCAGTCAGTAGTCCCAAACTGCTTTCTAATACATATTACATTATGAAAAGCGAGAAAGAGCACTCTACTTAGGGACTTAGCTGTTATTAAATGATCTGTAATTCACAGGAAGAGCCTAGGAAAAATCTATACAAGACCAGACCATACAAATAAACTTAAAAACATTAGGTGCACTCTGGAGACCAAATCGACTGACTTACCTAGCTTATCCTATTTCCTCCACTTACTGTTGAACTCCTACACCTCCCATCCACTGTAATAAGTCATTAAGCTTTCAGCTCTGATGTGCACAGACATTCTCTACTGGCACTTATAGAAATGGAACCCCTTCACACACACACACACACACACACACACACACACACACACACACACACACACACTAATTAAGGAGTCAAAAAGGCTACTACATCACCCAACTAAGGGCACTTAGGATATCATTTTAACAGGGTATTCCTGTTTTTATTCACTGAAAAAAAGGGGAAATATGTTGGTGATATAGATGAAAGTAGGTTTAGACTCAATGGTCTTGATTCAATAAAAGTTGAGAAAAAAAATCATGGTAGTAAAAAATTCAATTCATGAGAATAAAGCCTGCGAATGTCATTGTTGCTGAATCACCAGTTAGGAAAACAACGAAAGTCAATGGCACTTTTTTACTCCTAAGAAAAGTAGAGAACTTTTTACTCCTTTCTACACTGTAGTAAAAGCTGTCATTGACTTTCATTGCCTTTTCATTTGGTGATTCAGCAACAGTGACATTCTCAGGCTTTTTTCTCATGAATTGAATTTTTTACTACGATGAGAATTTTTTTCAACTATTATTGAATTGAGGCCAATATATGAAGATACATTGCCATTCTTAACTGAAGAAAGTTTCTGGACTGTCCTGAAACCTTGTGCAATGCTAGGATAACAAATAACATGGATATATAGGTCCTGATTTTTAAAGGCTGCCACTTTCCACTAGCCTAAGCTATTTTCACTTGCCGGCACCACTAATGTGGTGGTCGCACAATTGCAATCTGGAGGAAACTGGTGGATTTATGAGTTAACATTTAGTGCAGGTAGCACAATGACATTGTATGCCAGTGTCTATCTCTTTCCACTGTTAATAAACCATAACATTTGCCACAAAACAGTGCTTGGTGCAGGTTAGTGCATGGTGGCAGATTACAAGTCAAAGCCACAAATAATGCTCTATAACATAATGAGAACAGAAGCAGACACATTCTTGGGGATGTAAAAGACATGTTGATCATGCTGTGTTAATTGAAAAAAAAAACAAAAACAATTAAATGACATGTTTTTAGATAGCATAGTTGGTGGGGTTCAAAAGTATAGCAAAGTGAGTGAGATACAAACAGTCAAAGGATGACTCACAGTAGAATATATAGGCATAATATACAGAGAAGATGCCAATGTTGACCGATGGGTGGCGCTATGGTACATATGCTTGGGAACACTGTGCTGAGTCAAAGAGAAAAGACTAGTTAAACAGAATTCACTCTGACTGCCCAGTGGTGGCAGAACAGAGGTATATTATCAGAGAAAATAGCACCGTGACTCCCTATATCAAGAGCAAGTATAAAACTCTACATGTTAGCTTGCTTATTTTTGTGACATCATATTTATGGACTGGAAATAGACTCACAATACTTGTGTGTTGTAAGTTGTGGTTTGTAATGACTACAATGTACAGTGCCATGGAAGATAATGGCATTTATAAATTACCAATAATAATAATATTCATAGCTGCAGACCTGATATTTCTCTATTGGAGCATTACTTTTAAAACTAGATTTCAGTTTATTTTTAATTAAAATGTCTTCTATCCCCCAACCCATATAAGGCTTTCTTTTAAAATAATGAGTCCCTGGGCCCTAAAATTTCAGGGGGCTAACCAATGCAAAAGGTGATGCGACAAAACAAAAAAAGATAATCTTTTTTATAATGTTTTTGCAAAACTTATTATATGGGCGTTCTCGGATTAGTTATAATAAGTAATATCTTCTGTAACGTATTTTTCAGCGCTCATGGTTTCTCAGTTTATATATACACACATAATGTATAATTTATGTGACACTATTTACACAGTGTAATTTATCTGATGACAGACGTCTTCTTCTATCTTGAAAAGCCCTTGTCCTATGCGGCCAAATGAAGCTAAGGTATGCATGGCATCACTTCCATTTGCTCTGGCTCTTAAAGGCCTTAAACACAAGATTAAAAGCATCCAAGGTTTATTCCGTTATTTATGCTCTGTTCTAACTTTTGCATTTACGGCCGATCATTAATTTAGCCAACATGGCCGGAGCACCCGCTTCAAAGCAGCGGTACTGGATAATTTGTAAATAATTTAAAAGGCAGTTAGAACAAACAAACATCAGCAAGTCCCCTGTTTCATCGAATTTCAACTCCATTTCCAAGGTGAAAAAATAGGAAGCTGTGAGTTCTCTTACATTTTTTTCCCCTGTGCTTTGCAAATAACCAATTCAGTGTTAATAAGTAAAGCTGTAAAACATGAAATAATTTGTGTAGTTTCAGTTGTATAACCAAGTTTAAAAAAACAAAAAGTTTATTTTGTAACACTCTCCTGTTGCTAGTGTTGGCAGAGGAACTTTATCGCTATTAACGACTATTAATTTGACTATCCTGGGTTTTGGTCTTTGCCCCCTGGGTACCCCAAACGTGGGCTGCCCCATGGTGTGAAACTCCCCAGGTTGCCCGATCGCACTGACCCTTCCTTGTTCCTACGGCGCATGTGCAGCCTCTTGTACAGTCAGCGCGCTTGGATCAGCTTTCGCATCTTCGTCCAACAGCTCGTCAAAGGCGAGTGGTTCCGAGCAAGCAAGACGGCCACACCCCCCACTACCCTTCAACAGGGAGGTAGCCTGCACCAGCCATTTACAAATGCCTGGCCCAGACACCCGCCCAGCTAAAAGGATAGCCAGGATGCATGCGCCGTTGGCCCAGGAATGATGGTGAGTTTTCGGGCGACCTGGGGGGTTTGACACAGGGGGACACCACGAATCTGAATGCCCCGGTCGGAGTGAGTATGCCACCCCTGAAAGGTTTAAGTCCACTTTAAGCATCCCAAATTTCCACAGAAGAAATGGTTAGTTTACTTATAGCAGATCGTGGGCATAGCAGAAAAGCCAGCTAAGTTGTTCCCAGGGTCACAAATGCTATTTTTAAAGAAGGATCTCATTCTATACTTGACGCAATTATTTGTGTGCTGTGCTCGTCGTATACAAGTCTTAAATATACTCCATTGCATAGGTCTGCTGCTGCTTTAGAAAATATATTGTGACCTACCGTACTTAATATTTTGGAAAAAAAAATCATAACAAGGTTTTTTGTTTTTGCACCAACATACGAAAGAATGACGGTAAAGTTAAGAATTTCCAGCCCTACCTAAGTGAAGCTCAACATCTTTTTCAATCAAAAGAAGCAAACAGAGACACATGGTCTATCATATTTAGCCAGAAGCCAGTTAATCCACTGCTACGTGTTTGAAGTTTAAATGAAAAGCAAAGCATATGGAGCGAGTCCACACTTTAGACTAAAAAGCTGCACACCAGCCGAAGCCTTGCCAAGCTGGTTAAACCTCTTAAGCAGATAGCACTGTTTACTATATCGTTCTGATATTTGACTGCCAATCTATAATGCATCAGCAGCAACTAGATAAACTAGAGCACCAGTGCAAATAAAGATGTTCATAGCTCAATAAGTCTCTAAATCAGTATGGTGGCTTCCTCGATGGGTTTAGAATGTATTGTCTGTTCTTTGAACTGTTTGCACACAGCCTTCGATGGGGGGCTCATAGTGTGACGGTAGAGACTGAATCATTAAGGTGACGTTTCAGTATTTCTAGGCTTTTTTTTCAGTTTACTGCCAAGGCTACTTCTGCTATTTCACTGCTGTTATGCCATCAAAAGCCATCAAGTCACTACTCTAGCAACTGACGGGCCCCTTATTATCATGAAATGCTGATACTGACAATCTGCTCTTAAGATTAGCCATTACCTCAAGCAGTTCAGTTAAAAAAAAACTCAGTCAGCATCACCCACCATCAACTGAATGTAGTTATTTTCATTATATAAAAAAAACATAAACATCACAGCACAGCAATCTATTGGAAATCTGCGCTCCTCTCTCTGTTATTATCTGCATTGCTAAATGGCTTTGTTGCCCTGCGTTTCATGAAGACCAAATGATAGCCTAGCGTGTATCTTTTATTTTTCATTAGCAAGAGTGGAGTGGGGCCAAGATTCATCCCAATATTTTTCCTCGCCCTTGACCAGGCCAAGACTGGCCTTTAACATCCCTGCTACCACCCCCTCAATGTGCTTCAGGGATAGTCGACGAAAGTACACAGAGACAGATAATGGGCAGGCGGTGATTGGCTGACTAATTCGTCAACTGTGGTCAGGGCACCAATTTGCACCACAGCATATTCTGTTGATGCAGGGCGATACAGTTTGAGCAGGATTTCTTTTTTGTTTTAGAATTCAAAATGGACTAAGACCCAAGGGAGGTGCATTTTTCTAGGCTAAAGCACACCTGGAAGCTGAGACTGCAGTGTGGGGGTTGGGCAAAAAATCCAGAACCTAGGTTAGGAGTTTTTTTGTTTGTTTTACAATTACTTAAAGTGGACCAAAACCCAGGATTTTGACTACCCCCTCCCTCCCCCGGGCAGGGCAGGCACCAACACAGGGCAAACCTGGGCAATTGGCATCTTCAGGGGCCCACTCTGGCTAACAGTTGGCCATTTTACAGTGGAACCGTACCACCAAATCCCGGGTGTTGTGTGCAGACCTGCTCATTGCTGGCCTCAGCAACAGGGGATGATCAGTAACATTGGAAAAGGTAGCTTGGAATGGGCGGGCCGGCTGATGGGAGCTCAGAAGGTGGCGAGAACCAGGTGACAACTGACAGCAATGATAAAGTCTTTAGTGGCATCAAGCAGTAAGGGCTGAAGGGTGCTTGGTGGCAGTAGAGGATAATTGGTGGCTATAGGCAAAAAGGACTGGAGGGCAATCAGCAGCAGAAGATGACCCAGTTGAGGAAGCAGAGCTGAAATATGTGACACACTACTTAGGTGCCCACTAAGACTCTCTTGCCCAAGGGCCCCCACAAACCTACAGCTGGCTCAGCCCCCAGGGCATCCCTGATCGTGTGAAACCCCCCAGGTCGCCCAAACAAACTCACCTCTTGCCGGTCCTACGACACACGTGCAGCCGCTCGTCCAATCTGAGAGCTCGCCTTTTTGCAGGAGCTCGACTAATGCGAGCGGATCTGAGCAAATTGGTGGCCACAACCCCCGCTACCCTCTAACAGGGAGTGTACCCGCACCATCCATTCACAAATGCCTGGTGTGGAGATGCATCTGCAGCTCACACATGCGAAGTTGGATCACAGAAAAAGGTGAATTTCCGAGCAGCCTGGGGGGTTTCACACAGTGGGGCATCCCAATTCTGGATGCAATGGGGGGGTTGGGGAATCCAAAGGCCCTGAAATCTAGATTTCAGGGCTGATGGGACATGGATTTGGGTCATCTTTAATATAGTCAGTTAGCCTCAGAATGTATTGCTGTAATTCTTCAGTTTCTACTGTTCTCTACAGCAAACACATTGTTGCTCGCTATGGATCAATGTAAAGGGCCAGTGGCAGAGAAATTAGCTGATATAAACTCTGCTCATGCTTGTGGATGAAAACTTGCTTACCATCCAGGCAATGTCAATAATAAGACTGCAAAGAGATCACCTGAAGCCTGTCCCATGTGACTCTCCTCTGTTTCCTGCAGTGTGTAGAAAATGCTGTGGAAGGGCTCCAAAGTTTGCCCGCTTTTCCTTTCCATTACTGCTTGGCCATGCTCCAGATGTGGTCACACGGGTGTGACCACTAATGGACAAGGCAGCTGTGGAACATTGGCGGTGGGTGTGGAGAATTGGAAAGGAAAAGAACAAACCTTGGATTCCTACTACAAAATCTACAGTTCACTGCAGGAAATGGAGGAGAGGCACATGGGACAGGCTTCAAATGAGCTCCTTGCTGCATTATTATTGCCATAATGTGTCCCTTTAACCCACTCTTTGCGCCCCACCTGTCTACCGTCTCACCTAGGGGACCTCTGTACTGAACAGATTGGGCCACATATAGGTGTATCTTTCTAACCTTTCTTCTTGGCTGTATATTTCCAGAGATAAGTGATGGCTGATTTAACGCTTGATATTCTTGAGGCTCTCTATAATAGAGTTTACTTTTGTATGGATACACAGTTATGTAAATTACAGTTGCATGCCACAATATTGTGCTTTTATGATGCTTTCATTCCCTGCAAAGATAAAACCAGCCTGCATTCTGCTCTCGCAATGCTGGCTGTCAGGAGCAACATCTTTCATCCAGCCATCATCCAGCCTGCCTTATATTTCCTAATAAATCCTTGTGAACTCGTCAGCATCAGCGGATGCCTCATCTATGTAAGTCTCAATCGGGGTCATGGCAAAGATGTGGTGAGGCAAGTTTACTTTTGGGTGTGAATGGAATTTTACATCTAAGTGAACATGAACACATTGAAAAAATCAGTAAAAAATGTTTGTTATCAAAAATCCAAAAGATCACCCACCATGTGATGGGGCATACAGATGAAGTATAGCACTATTCCAGTGGTGTAAGGATATTATTTATTTATGTTTGGAAGCAGCACCCATGGGATATGCTAAAGCAATTGCCAAATTGTTCTGCATGGCCCATAAGCTGCTGCTGCTTCCAAACCTGGAATAAAAATCTCCTTACTTCATTAGAAAAGACCTGCAAAAATGTCTGATTATGAAGGGGGGGGGGGGGATTACAACAGAAATGTTTTATAGAATGAATAATATTGAATGAATTTATAGACTGAATGAAAGAGGCAGCCCCTAACAGCCAACATTGGACAAGCTGAAAGTAGGCTCATTTAACCCTTTACCTGCAGTGCCCCTTTAACCAAACTAATGATATGGTAAATGTGAACACATCTGTAACAGTGGGGCAGGGAGAATCACAGACCACAGGTTTAAAGCGGAACAAAACCCAGGAATGCTCTAATTTGGCATGCCCTGCAATGTGTAATCGTTCATAAAAGCGTAACTTTCCCTGGTCACATGGTGCACGGGCTCTTATTCAATCAGAGCTGTATGTTGTATATATTAATGCCCGGCATAGACATGTTTGGACACAGAGCTCAGCAATAGGGAGTAAGAGCAGCCGCATCCCCAGTTCCCTTTAGACAGGAGAGCTCTACTGCCCTTAGTCTATATGAATGGCTGGGCAGGGGAGCGCGTCTCAGCCAAGAAATGCTGTTGTATTGCATCCAGGGCGGGCCACACAGGGTTTTGTTCAGCTTTAAGTCATCATATTCTCTGATAATAGGAGAACAATATTTTCATGTCTATTATATTATAGGATCCACTATCTGGTCAGTATCCTTATTTAATGATTGCAAGCATAAATGGCCTGTTAAATTAAATAAAGCAGATATCCCATTTTAATTTCCATTCTTTGGCGTAAGTACAGAGCTTTCCTATTTCACAGTTAGACTTTTGTTGATGTGAAAAGACAGCGGTTGGAGATCCTTATTACACCTGTGCTTTTTGCTATCACTCAAGGTCACTGGCGCTCCAGCTTTATGATGTGGGGACAGAGCATTCCTTATTTCAGCACCTGAACAGCTCCCTGCGCTGCCGCCTCAATTACTAACCCGCCAGCATAGCTAGCAGCCAATTCACACACATGGAAACACATTTTGCCTGTTAACATAGTGATAATAAAATCTGGGTTAAAGAAATATCTTACCCTAGTGTGTTTACAGGATACAGCAATTGTTAGGTAAAAATAACTATTGTTGCAATATTTCAAAGTAGCATAAATATGCCTTTACAACCTGAATGAAAAAAAAAAATCTTAAAGTCCCTGCAGGCACCTGCTAACTTGATTCCACCTCATCCTCCATAGGAACTATATAAAATGTGCCATTGCAAAGCATCCTAAAATCTCAGATTATTTATTTATATAGCAAAAAAGAAATTACCATTAGAGACCATTTTTAGGTTCGTACCGAAGTTTGCGAGTTCAGGTTCCGAAACCCGGACATGAACCTTAGCCAGAAGTCTGTCCAGAACAAGGAAAAGCTGACTGATGGGCTCATCCAACCCATCGACCCGCTTCATCTACGGTTGCAGCAGCAGGCAGCTGCTTTAACTCACCTGGGCCCTGATCCTCTCCTGTCAGCGGCGGTGGCTCTCATAAGGGAGGACACTCTGGTGCTGGCACTGGAAGTGTCCACACTTAAAGGAGCCGGCGGCCATCTTTTTGTAGCCCCAGCTGGGGGCAGTTTGAAATGCTGCTGACAGTGGAGGCTCTGGGCTCAGGTGAGTTACAGCAGCGCTTCTGCTGCACACTCTGCACCCCTGCCACAACCATTTGGGTCCCTAATGATTTCAGTGGGAACTGGGTCGGAACATTTATTCAAGGTTCGGCCAACATTGACAAATCCTAACTTTCGGGGGTTTGCCCATTTCTAATTACCATCAAAAGAGGCCTTTGAATGGAAATGTGTTCTAAAGGACACCTGCCACATTGCATTTATAACATAGACAATATATTGAATTTGCTGTAAAAGCAATTAAATATTAGGAATATGTTTTATAATTATTACTGGACTTTAATGGTCCAACTTCCCTCCCCATGTCTTTTCAGATTGCTGTACATGAAAATTAAGTTTGCTTTTTTATAACTCCTGGAGTGGTCAATTTTCCACCCTTAATGGCATCCTATGGAGTCTGGAAAGAGGAAGTGCTGTTGCGTTTCCTGCCACTGTGCATTGTGGGTCACTTAAATCCATGTGGCAGCCTGGCTGGGATGCTGGGAAAGGAAGCCTCCCAGGTCCTGAAAGATGTTCGTGACCAGGAAAAAAATCAGTGAGGTGGATACAGGAGCAGCTGTAAGTGCTGACAATGATTTAATAATTCATCATGATTTGGGATGCCCCACAATGGGAAATCCCAATGCTCGACAAGTAAAATAACATTCAGAAATGTCTGGGGTGGGAATGTGGAGGAGTAGGGGTGCAACAAGCATCAAGTTCACTCCATTCCACTTGCTCGCCACTCTGACATCAGACAAGCTAACTTAAGCTGAATGGAATGGATCAAGCTTATTGATGCCTGGGCTGTGGAATCACCAGAAAGGTAAGGTAACATGGTAATCCACAGGGAAACACACAGTGGGCACCTAAATTAGGATGCCCTGTCGGAGAAGGACAGCACTGGGTTTTTTTTTACTCTCCTGGGTGTTGTTCCCCTTTATAACCAACCATATTTGCATTTTGGTCCACTTCCTATGATTCTTAGGGGCATCTTGATTTGGACTGCCCCACCATCGGAACCACATGCTCCCTGTCCCCACACTTACCAAGCCACAATCCAGCCCTGTGCTGAAATGTGGCACATGCATCCCCTTTTTCCCCACTGTATTAATGGTCCCCAGTGGAATATAGAGAACTTGCACAGCAGAGGAGGAGGGGATGCAGCTGCGTGCATTTCTGTGCCATGTTTGAAACCAGTACTGGATCATGGTATTGATAAGTGTAGATTGAGCAAGGGATTTAGTAGTGATTATGACTTGGGGCAAAATCAGAATGCCCCTCGGAATCATTGTCATACTGACTTGGTCTGGCTTAAGGCTCCTATCACACAGGAGTGTGGCATGACATAAGCAATAGTCACTATCACTAACGCCCCCCCGCACCCATGACTAGCCATCATTTAATTGGCCATAACGTTCTCACTATTTGCTATTGAGTGATCATAAGCGCAATCATGGCTAAATTGTTGTATGTAGGGATTTTAGGGTACAAGTGCAATAGCCCCGCTAGAATGTGAAAGGGCCCGTGGTTTCCTATGGGCAACAATTCACTGGCAATTGCGGAGCAATCATGAGCACATCACAATTGCCCCCATCCCAATCTGGCCAGTGTGAAAGGAGCATGAGGGAACATAGCTAAATTTCAGCACTATTATGCAGCACATTACAGATTATAGTGAACAATTCACATCTGCCCTAAGGTATTCACAAATCTGACAGTTTACCTTGGTTCATCGATTTTTATGGCAACATATTTGGCCGAAACAAAAAGATTAATTAATACAGAAAAAAGGATTTTTTTTCATAATGGTTTCAAGTCTATGTTTCTTTTAAAGAACCAGTCTTGTGCAGGGCCGTGGCTCATCCCCCTCAAATAATGGACTATTTAAAGTGTTTTATTGAAAGATACCTAGACAGCATTATTATCTTGCAGGCTGTCTTAGGTTTGGACCCGTCTTCTGTGGATTTAGTAGTGATGGGCTGGAGTTTGATCTATCTGGTCTGTACCCCTGTACCCCTACTAGTTCACAAACAGTTAAAAAAACTTTAGAAAAGAGTCTTACTCTTCCTGCTACCTTTGGGGATTTGCTGGGGATTCTCCCTCTATGTCCCTGCCCACCAGTTACATCATTAGTTACATGGGGGGGGATTCTAAAACAACTCCACAACTGTGGCATAAAAGGTTCCTTCCCTGGCGGCCCTGAATTAGTTTGGAAGGCCACCAAGGAGAGGGGAACTGTGCCTTGTCAGCTGGACGAGGAGGGGGCCTCTGACCCAGCAGACCTATAGGAGACCTGTAGGTCTGGCAACTGGTCCAAGGGATCCCTATACAGGTTATCATGTAGTCGCTGCTGGCACTGTCGAGTGGCATGTCAGATGATTTGACGCCACAAGATCCAGGCTGAATCTAGTTTCGCCCCGATTTCCAAAGCGCATCACTTCCCATTAGGCTGAGAGCTTGTGTAGTCCTGAAATATGTACTCGGGAGCTTCCATGGCACATTGTTCAATATTTCAGTTAATGCAGCTCATTCTTTAAAAAAAAAAAGCAGAGCTCATGACAATAAGGGTTTCTTCTCATGCCTGGAATGTGAGGTTTACTGGTATCTCTCTAACCTAGCCTCACTGAATATGTGTAGCAAACATTTTTAAATTGAGCTGTTATGAGTGCCAATGATACTGATACTGATAAAATATATGGTACATGTAATACAAAAGGAAAATGAACCAGTGCTCTGTATTTCAAAAAAAACGTAAATTTTCCATCAAAAGAGGCCTTTACGTCTAAGCAAATTCTACTGGACCAATCAAGCGCATTTAACACAGAGCATATACTTAATCTGCATTGAGAGCAATGGCAAATCAAGTATATATTCTGGATTTAAAGAAGACCAAAAGTCACATTTAATATTTGGTTCACTCGTTATGACTCCTAGGGAACATCCCGATTTGGGATGCTCCACCATAGTGAATCACAGACAAATCTACCCCAGCCTACACACTTACCAAGCTGCAATACAGTGCTGTGTTCAAAGGTGGTACAGGCATCCCCTGCTGTGCGCACTGCCACCCAGTGGACTGTGAAAAAGGGAGGAGGAAATGTTGCTGCCTTCACTTCCTGTGTCACATTTGAAAACAGTACTGGATTAAAGTATTTTTAAATAGTGTAGCTTGGGTGTGAGGTTCAGTAGTAACTCCGATCATGGGACATCCCAAATTAATATGCTGTTTGATCCCGCTTAAGGGATGTTAGATGAACTCAACTGATGTAGGTTGCTCCAGTAACAACAACTTTACAGACTGCACTATGCACAGACTTCCCGTTCAAAACCTATTGACCCTAAACTGTGACTCAAACCTTTCATCACCGGTGTAAGGAAATATAGAGCCAAGATGCAGAAACTACAAAGGTCAACCAACCAGTCAAATATCTGGCATAGACCCTCATGTTGTCAACTAACTTGCTCCTTTTTTATACTTGACAAATATTGGAAATAATGGATATAGTAAAACTTGCTGATAAGGTTTGAGTTGGTAGGTTGGAAACCACTAAAACAAGGATTGAAAACCAACAAATACCACTGGTGGTTCACAATCCTATCAGGTGGTCTGTGGTGAGGCTGCAAAATGATCTCTCCCACAACCTGATCTGCTACCCTTTATACTTGCTCCATAAGTAAAGTACTTCTCCAAAACTGAAGACAACTATTAATGTATATTCATGTGCATCTCTAAATGGTTTTAGGTGATTGCCAACCTTTACATACCCACTGGTGGTACCTGAGATCATTGAGAAAAAAATGGAAAGGGGTACTTAATAACAAAAAAAGGTTGGGAACCTCTGCACTAAAACTGAGCACTCAAAAGATTGGTGAAACACTCAAACTCATGTATAGGAAACATGAATAACCTGGAGCCATGTAAAGGGTGGTGTTATAATTGCCTAGCTACTTTACTTTGCATTTTGCGCTGTTTTGTTAACTAAGCTTGATAATCTCATTTACATTCACCTATAGTAACACAGAGATCATGCTGAAAGATGTGCTGGTGCTTAATGAAACTCACGGTGTGCAGTAAAACCTGTGATGTTTCTTTTTTTTTTGTGATTATTCATAGCTGGCAGTACACAATAAAGTCCTCATTATGAGTTTTATAGCTAAGATTAGCGTTGTATTACTCATATCACCCCATTGACTCAATCAAATAGGTAAGAACAAGTCAACAGTTAGCATAAGGAAGTTAAATATTCATGTTGCTGGGCTAAAACAATTTCTTCCCAGAGAATCTACAGGAATTTGCTCTGAGATTGTGAAAACCTGGTTGTGGCTGTAAGATAAAAGGAAAAGCTTCCAGTGCAATCCCAGGTCTAAAAGGCCAGGAATTGTTTCTTTCTTTGTAAAAGAACCTCTGAAACTGCAGAAATCTAAAAATGAAAATGCTGATGAACCATATTTCGAATCTCTTGCCGTATGGCCACAAATATGA
Source organism: Gastrophryne carolinensis (assembly GCA_027917425.1). Taxonomy (NCBI): domain Eukaryota; kingdom Metazoa; phylum Chordata; class Amphibia; order Anura; family Microhylidae; genus Gastrophryne; species Gastrophryne carolinensis. Next base: position 386,577,496 of record CM051236.1, on the reverse strand, counting down.
TTCAGAACACAGTGCTCTAGTGGAACAGGCTTTCCAAAAGAATATACTTCACAAGGATTATGCTAAAGTCACACCAAGCTAAGATGTTACTGACAAAGCACAGAATTATTTTGTTTATAATAAAATGTTTGGTTATATATGGTAAAAAATAACCCTAGAGCAAAATTAAAAACTTTACTGGAAAGTGGCAATCAAGGCCAACTCAGTTAAGTTTATGTGTATATTTGATTTGAGTATTTAATAAATAAATATATATATATATATATATATATATCTGTATATTTGATTTGAATATATATATATATATATATATATATATATATATATATTACATGAATTAATTTCAGTATTTTCAGTATGCGTGCCTTATTGTGGCATGTATACATCGGGGAAGCCTTTTTGAAAGGCTACCAAGCTTAGGAATAGAGAGGCCTGGCCACCGTTCGCTTCATGGAAGGCTGTTTTTAGAATTCGAAAAAAAAGATATATGCCTTCTTGGAAGACTTGTGCGCATCACCTGTAGAACTTCTCTATTGTAAAACCCAACTAGGTACAAGAAATCTGTTTAATCTTACACTTTATTTTGCGTTGAGTTGGAGAGGCTCTTAAAATTCTGTGTAAGCATGTTGTTCAGCGATTTAAAAATAATATACTATGCATAATAATGCATAGTAGAACACACACACACCTTACACTTGATGCATGCTACATAAAAAAAGATAAAAAAGATAAAAAAATAAATCAGTGTTTTTTCTTATAGGTGCTAATATACATTTTTGATATAAATGAAAGCTCATATTGTAATTTCTTGCATAAGTAGATGTCCTACAGATAGAAATTCACACTGGGAATCAACCCACTATTTTATCCATCATTTGTATTGTACGTGCATTTCTCTTTTTTTTAATTGGCTGAGCATATTTTTTTTTCACCTCCTGGTCCTTGAAAATGTAAAATACATTTTAATATAAGCCAGAGGCATAATACATTACAGTGGTGTGAATGTTACATACAATATGCAGGACATCAAAGTAGCTGAACTGCATAGCACAGACACGGTAGCATCAGGAATTCAGCTGATTTGCTTAAAAGCAGGTAGAAAATGCTGGGTTTGTGTTTTTGCCTTGCCTGGTTATTGAAGGGAACCTCAAATACTCAATTCATTCAGCCAATTAGGCAGATGCTTTGATTCCTGAACAAGGCAAACACAGCAGAGCATGAAAGCACTATTCAATGTGAAGCATACAGGCAAACTTTATCCAGTTAACATATGCTGATTATTCCTCCATTCACCCTCCATTAACATGTCTGGATGATTGATTATAGCAAATAAATTGCTCTTCAGATTATTGCAAATAGTGCGAGGGGAAAGGGTGCCTTGGAATTTATCATTTCCATTATTGTCACATACTAGCCTGAATATTTCCCATGCAGACACCTATCTTTGCTTAAAAAAAGTGATCCCTACCATCATTTAAGATCAAGATGATTAAAATGTATCTTCAGCAGCTGCGGTAAGAAATAAAAATATTGCAGACCCATCCCTACCTGTGGTGTTTCTTTCGAATCTATATCCATCAAATATCCAAGTTACAATTCCATCATTGAACAAGAAGGCATCTTGCTGTCTAATGAAACTCCACAAAGTTTGCTCATTCTTCAGGAAGAAGACCAGGGTGGCATCAGCCCATCCATCAGCTATCCAGAAAGGGACAATCAAGCAAATATGAAAAAAAAAGAAGGTAACCAAAAAGGACTTATCTCCAGAAACTCTTGCTACTGTCTTCTCTAGTGCTTTGCAGAAAAAAAAATCAGAGTTGCCCCTCTAATCCAAACTGGTGTAAAGATGTACTCCCCAGGTAACGCAGGCAGGTACTTTGCCGGGGCACAGATGTGCGTGAGTATGCGTATGTGTGTGTGCTCGTGTGTGTGCGTGTGTGTGTGAGCAGAGGAGTCCCGGAGATGCTAATTCAGAAAATGCTGTCTGGTCCGTCTGCACTGTAATTTGAAAGAGATGCAGCCTGTGGTACCACTGAGAAATGCATAAGGCTTTGACTTCATTGGCAGCCTTAGCTTAAGCAGAATCCTCAGGGACTATGAAGGAGGTAGGATGGGATGACTGTGCTATGAAAGATGCACAGTGTCCCCTAGTGCCCTCTCTTAATATAACATACAAAAACTGGGAAAGCGCAGGATCTCGCAGCAAAGGGACGCTCTGCTGAATTCAGTCCTGGGAATCTGACACTTGTTTTTTTTTTTTCTTTGCAGCGACTGATTTGCTGAGCAGCCCTGAGAATGGCTAATGGTACCCAGTGATGTTAGGACGCACTGATGGGAGCTACTCTGATTCAAGGGAGGCTTCAAGGGAAGCATCTATGTTATTGCTTAACAGACAGTCTGATTCTTTTAACTGGAGCTGAACAATTTACAGATTTAGACATCCAGCTTGCTTAATGAATCGAGGAACCAAGAAAAACTTCACTGGAAAGTTGCAATCAAGGCCAACTGAGTTAAGTTTATGTGTATATTTGATTTGAATATATATATATATATATATATATATATATATATATATATTTTTTTTTTTTTTTTTTTTTTTTATTTGAGTATAATATATATATATATCTCAATTATTAATTTCAGTGGCATGGAAGGCTACTAAGCTTAGGAATGGAGAGGCCTGGCCAATGGTCGCTTCATGGAAGGCTGTTCCTACAAATTAAAAAACTGTATATATGCCTTCTTGGAAAACTTGTGCGTTTCATCTGTAGAACTTCTCTATTGTAAAACCCAACTAGGTGCAGGAATTTTTTTTAATGTTACACTTTTACACTTAATGGCCTTGTTTCAATAAAGGTAGAAAAAAAAATTCTCATGGTAGTAAAAAATGCAGGTCATGAGAAACAAGCCTGAGAATTTCACTGTTACTGAATCACCAGATAAAAAGACAATGAAAGTCAATGGCAGCTTATACTACAGTGTAGAAAGGAGTAAACAGTTCTCTACTTTTCTTAGGAGTAAAAAAGTGCCATTGACTTTCATTGTTTTCTTATCTGGTGATTCAGCAACAATGAAATTCTCAGGCTTTTTTCTCATGAATTGAATCCTTTACTACCATGATAATTTTTTTCTACCTTTATTGAATCGAGGCATTGTGTGTTGAGTTGGAGAGGCTCTTAAAATTATGTGTAAGCATGTTGTTCAGCAATTTAGAAATAATATACAATGCATAATAATGCATAGTGTAACACACTATGGGATAGTGCATAATAATGCATAGTGTAACACACTATGGGATAGTGCATAATAATGCATAGTGTAACACACTATGGGATAGTGCATAATAATGCATAGTGTAACACACTATGGGATAGTGCATAATAATGCATAGTGTAACACACTATGGGATAGTGCATAATAATGCATAGTGTAACACACTATGGGATAGAGCATAATAATGCATAGTGTAACACACTATGGGATAGTGCATAATAATGCATAGTGTAACACACTATGGGATAGCGCATAATAATGCATAGTGTAACACACTATGGGATAGTGCATAATAATGCATAGTGTAACACACTATGGGATAGTGCATAATAATGCATAGTGTAACACACTATGGGATAGTGCATAATAATGCATAGTGTAACACACTATGGGATAGCGCATAATAATGCATAGTGTAACACACTATGGGATAGCGCATAATAATGCATAGTTATAGGTACTGCAACAGTTTAGCCAGTAAGTCCAAACGCACGGTCAGCGGTCAAATATATAAATCCAGATTTATTTAAAAATAAAGCATATCAGCATATTGGTTTCTCACCCATAAAATATCTCAAATGGACAGAAGACGACAATGCATTCCATGCATCGATGCGTTTCAGACTAGTTGTCCTTAATCGTGATACAACAATCATAAAATGAAAAAATCTATTTAAATCTACCTGTCTCATGGCCGTGCCTCCTGCCACTCGTCCTCACGCTGCTCGAAGCACAATTTTACAGGTGCCCAAAGGAAAAAGTTAGTGGCTGGCCCTGGAATCTTCTAGATTTCAGGCTGGCCGCTGGTGGGTTTTGTTCTGCTTTGAAGTTGTTGGCCAGTGTTCTTGAGCAGTGAACAGGGGCTTGAGATGATTTCTTGAGACAATAATTGCAAAAACAAACAGGTTTCAAGATATGGGGCACTATGAAGCTTATTTGATAGCTTCTCTGCCCTTTGTTAAGAGCTTTTCAACTCTCTAGAGATTACTAGCTGGAGCGGGGAATAATACTTAACATTGCATAGCATTGGCCCGAATCTGAAGACCATCACTAGTGATTACCTCTTGAATGTTTTTGAAAATATCTCTACAACATTGGAATACATGTGCACCACTAATTTCATCCAAACCCCAATAAAATGCAAATAGTAAATGAGATTAGAGGATCTCCAGTCATTTGCCAATACCTAAGGTGGTGAGAATCTCTCATAAATTACCCCAGTATTGGCTTCAGTTTCCTGCAGTTTGTGCAAAAGACATTACGTTGTGAGCTCCTTGGATGCATGGGGACTAATCTGTAAAATCCTGTGTTTCATTAATATTGTGGACTTCATGACTAACATCAAAATTAAAATAATGCACCAAAACAAATATTAGCTGGAACGATAGTTACATAAGACTCGGCACCAGGTGAGAAAAGTCATCACTTTTTAGGAGAGAAATCTGTCACTCACTTTCTGCCTGCTTGCCAGCAGAGGGCAACAAGGCTCCCAAGGCGTCCACAGATGCGTCTGCCGGTAAGCATGCGCCAGTGCTCACAGCGGCTTGCCTAGCTGTTGTGATGCACTTATGCGTGTCTGGGTGTTCGTTTGCATGTGTGTGCATGTGCATTGCATGCACAAATGTTGGCTCTTAGATTCCAGGTTCCGAGTTTAGAGGTGAGTCGCACTGTAGTCCCTGCATTCAGGGCTTCATCTAGGTAACCTTGAGGGTGATTCATTTTAACCTGGTGCTGAATCAGTCCCAAGGTAAACAACGAAAGTGAACAGTAGTTTTTCACGATGCAGAATCGAACCCATAGTTACATAGTTAATATGGTTGAAAAAAGACAAATGTCCATCAGGTTCAAGGGAGGGGGTTGAGGAAAGTTTTTTTTTTTATTATTTACAGATAACAGCTAAAAGTAACAGGTAATTTTATTTTCTTTCTAAAAAGCATCTTATTCTTTTATGAAGCTGTTTCCTTTTATGCGGCTATTCCACAGATTTATAGTTCTTATGGTAAAAGAGGATTGTTGCCTCTGAAGATCTAGGCCCTTATTTATGAAGGAATAGCGACAGGTAGCGACTGGTGAGCGACCGGTAATGACGGGCACCGCCACGAGAACGCCGGCTCCCCACCACAATCACACATTTATCAAGCCAATCCTGCTTAGCGACTGAGATAGCGCCAGATAGCCACTCATTCATCATTATTCCAGCCCACAGCGCCAGCGTCCGACCTTGAACAGCGACAGGTATGACCTCTCGCTACCTGGCGCTCTCCAATGCATTTCAATTGGACAATCTTTAAATATTCATAATTAATTGTTATTAATGTTTTTTTTTTTCTTTAAATGTGAAAAATTCTGTGACCACTTCTGCCATGTTAGATATTTTTTTTAAGGAAAAAAAAAAAAATTGTGCAGAATTGATATTACAGGTCTGATATATGTATTCATATTACAAAATTATTGAAAAAACTTGTTTTTTTTGGTTTCCAAAAATATGGTTGTTTGGGGGTTAAAAAACTACTTTTAACCCATCTCTGGGGTTTAAGCATGCATTTCACAGCGCGAGAATTTTTTGAGCGTGAGTTGTTAATGAATATGGTGGGAGCCGGTCGCTATGGCCAGTCGCTATCATGCGCTCCCATACAGCGCAAAACCTGTCAAATAGCGACTCCTCACCCAATATTCAACATTACTGCACACTGACTGAGTCGCTGTCAACAACCGAACAACGGGCAAGCACAGCGACTACTAGCGGGCGCTGTGAAAATACTGCTACAGTCGCTCAACGGTCGCTACCTGCCGCTATTAATGAATCGGCCTCCCCGTCTTTTATTCCTAGATGGATTTTACATGAAATAGCTTTTTTCTTATATTTCTTAATTGCCATTTTCCAAAAGAAAACACAACGCCTGCACTTGCGCTCAAAAACCCGGAATTTCAGGCATACAGCGCCTCGTGAAAGGATGGCAGCACAGTGACAATGTGCGGGAATGACATTGCGGACGCTTGAATGACATTACACATGTTTTGCAGGGCAAAAAGCACAAGTTTGCAGTGCATAATAAAAGTATAATAAAATGATCACAAAAAACTGTCCCAACAGGCCAGGGATCCCATGGCACATTCATGAACACATAAAAAAAGAACGCTAAAGAAAATTGACAAAATAGGACATTTATTGAAAGCCCCATTAAACTCTCAGGGAGAATGACACCGAGTACATGGTGTGTGCATGGTGTGATGTGGCATTGCAGAAAGCACAGCGCCAGCGCACGGATAATCCCCAGCGCTGTTGATGCATGGGGCGCTTTAGAGGAGCTATTCATTTTTTCATTGTTAAAACGAATGCTGGTGGCTGGACCAGGCTGGGATGTGGTGCTAAGGCTCTAAATAAATGTAATTTATGTAATCTTATCTCATATCTTATCTCATATCTAAGATCCTTCATGCACCTCCTTAATTTGATGGTTACGCTCTGCAGAGGCTTAGCTAGGCTTTCTTGCACCCGGTGCAAATAATGGCACCCCCCTTTCATGCCGATATTCTCCATTTTGGAGAATATGGGTGGCAGTGCTGCCATCCGGCCACCTGTGCTCAGTACCCCCCTAGCTACACCCCTACCCCTCGGCACCCTTTCCAAAATCAGAGCACCCTGTCAATGAACTGGTGACCTGAACTGGACCACATAGTCTAGATTTATGCTGTGGTCTACCAGTGCCCCCAGAAGACAAATGTTACCTGCAGATTATAGACCCCAAGGCAAGTCAATGCCCGGACACTCAAGTCCGCCCGAAGCTTGTGAATGTCTTCAATAGACTACACTGTGCTACATATCTTGGTTTGGTGGTGAAGCTTTAGCATACTGCTGCAGATGTGTGCCAACCAAGTCCTCTGTTTTTAACCAGATTTAGAAACAGATTATAGGACTGGTTGCTTGCTATCTAACTGAGTTGAGTGCTGTGGCCCCTTTAAGATTTGTGTATTCTAATAGCCCTGCTTATGTGCACTTCCAGGTTAGTTATAAAGTGGTCTGAGCAGCTGCCACCCCTCCTTTGTATCTCCATTTCTTGATGTCACCTGCAGAAATGGAGACAGTGCTATTAATTCCATCTTCTATATCATTTATAAACAAATTGAATAATATAGGACCCAGAACTGAACCTTGGGGTACACCACTTACAACCGGGGACAATTTGGAGTAGGTATCATTACCCACAACTCTCTGCACACAGTTTTTTTTATATTTTCTTAAAGTGGAATTTGACTTTCCCAGGCTTTGTTCCATGCGCCGCTGTGTGGAATCCCCCAGGAAGCCCCCAAAAATTCACCTTGCCCTCTCCAATGATGCATGCATAGGCTTTCGTCCAATGAGAGAAGCCTGCTATGACAACATCAATCGGCAGCCAGCTCATATTTTAATCAATGGGGAGCATGCGCACTTCAGCATCCCCTGTCTGAATGGCTAGGTCGGGAGCATGTGCACAATGCCAGGGATGTGCAGCGCGCACTCCCCATTGTAGACAAATGAGAGCCGTTTGCCTGTCGAATGACGTCATAGCAGCTGGCTCTCATTGCATGCGAAAAACAAAAAAGGCTTGCCCAGATGCGGGGAGGCCCCACTGCTGCCGATAGATTTGTTGCTGGCCCTGTGGCCCGTCACACCAAAGACGGAAGAGCTTCCTGGATCAGACATAACTCAAAGGTTGGTGGAGGCCCCCTTTACATAGCAAGTGGTAGAGGTCCTTCATATTCCAACCCTGGGTGTTTGTATCGTTGTTCTATCATGACCAGTCCTCACAGTATACTCCTAGTGTCTGAATAACTGTTTATTGTATTTGTGTGCAAAATACTTTTGGCTGTGAGTTCCTTTGAGGCACAGGGCCACGTATGAACACGAGTTTGTCAGCACTATAGAAATACATTAAATTGAGAAGGTCATTCATTGCTTAGGGGCCAATGATTTCCGAAGTCTTATATTGAGAAAAGACATGACAAAGCTTTCTTAATCCTCTGAGCTCCTAAAACTGCATCATAAAAATAATAGGCACATGTTGAGCATGCCTGCTGTAACATCTTCCACTAAAGCCCTGCTCCTACCTTTAATATAACATCTGTTTGGACTGACAAGAGTATGTGAATGAAGTGGTCACTCCTTGGCCATGTAAAGCTTTACCTCTGTGTAATATAAGCCTCGCATAAAGTCTAACAGTCAGTTACCGAGTAATGCCACACCCAATAAAATTAAACCAATGTAGACCAATAGATAGAACTATTTGCAGTTAGAATGAGCAGGCAGATTATAAAATGTGGTCTAATTGCCCTTTATCTCATAGCTCATTCCATTTTCACCTATAGGCTGTAGCTCCCATTAATACCTCACATTCACATTATTCAGAGCTCTCTTGGAACACTAGTGAGGAAGGGAAAGAACCTTGTCACAGGGCTTTATGGCTCAGCAATGAACACTCAGATCCCTGGTGAATGGTCAGCTCTGATTCCTCTTCTTCCTATTTTCTTTTCCTCTTCTCATTCCACTCCCCCTCCCCTATTTATCCTTTCTGTTTCTAGCATCATATGCTCAGTCAGTATTATGTATGCAAACAATGTTTCCCGAATTGTCCTAATACTGGCAGATGTCAATCTGACCGTCTATTGATGATGCTTAGCTCTGCCCATTATCTTTTGATTTGCTGGATGCATTCTGCTGCCCTGTTATCTTTTTATTGTATTGCTATACTACAAATAAATACAACTGGTTGTCCCTAGTCAGAGCGGCTTTAATTCTTTAATGATCTCTCTGGACTACCAATAATTTCATAAATTTGGCTGCTTCAGGTTTATAAATTCCCCTCCACCTACAGCTATACACCCTGTAGCCCCCCAACCCCCGGGAAGTATTAACCTCTTAACACCCACAATAGATTGAATATTCCGACAAAGAACCCAGTCATGCTGCCTTTTGTGCTTAAATTTGAAAAAGGAAAAACTTGGAAATAAGAAACGCAAAGGGCAGCAGAGTGTGAACTTTAATGATCCTGGTCCACGATTGTCTAAATCTTGTTTCTTTTTTGTTAAAGCTAAATTGTTTTTAAAGGGACCAGGCTCATAAAAAAAGCAAACCCATTAACCTGCCAGCTCATAGACCCATCCCAGATTTTCAGTACTGTTAGCTCAGATGTCAACCGTGCATCCCTGCTGCCAGTCACAAAGCTTTTTTTCAATAATGAGGCAGGGGTGTCCACAACAATGACTGCTATCAATGGTGGACACTCACATAAGCACCTGGAGCCAGTTAGCAGTGTACAAACCAAGAAACACACACTGTGCCCAAACAGACTAGGAAGAGTAATCCTGCATGAAGGACAATGCTGTGTGCCATCTGCTATAACATTGTGCAAAGACACAGCAGCACTAGTTCTGCTATAAGGTCTTTAAACCAATGCAGTTTGTGGTCTGCAAGCCACTAATTGAGCCATTAATGTGGGCTAACCCCCCTCCCCCAGGGGTGGTCAATCAAGTAAACTTGGGGCACCCTGATGCCCTGTGTGATCCCCCCCAGATCGCTCTGCATTCATACATTTTCCGGGGCTCCCATACTGCACTCGCCTACTGTGGTCACATCCCCTGCACCCCTGTAGACACCCCTATCTGATTGGCTGGTGGTAGGAGCATGCCACATATCGGGCCATATGCCGATAATTAATATTCACTGCAAACAAAGCAGTATGGGAGTGAGGAAAAGGGAGTTCTTGGGGTGAAGTGGGGGGAATCTCAAATAGAAATGTCACCAGTGCAAGAACTAAACCCCGGAATAGTGAAAATACCAGAGGGGCTTTGGTCCACTTTAACCTGATTCCAGCACAAACTGCCACAGAATGTAGATTCTTACTGAAAAAAGAGCGTGAGCGGAATTTAGGGAGATGTTGCATGATTGACGCCCAGTTCCTCTTCTACTGATTAATCCAAAACAGTGGTTCCTATGTGGTATTATTGTTTTATATACTTATATAGTTCCATCCTTCCATCTGCAAACAGAAAGCTAATAAAACAGGAGACAGTAAGAGACAGAGACCTACAGTCTAATGGATAAGAAGTGGACCAGGTTATATGCTTGTCCAAAGAGATGAGGGTGCTTTTGTTAGGGAGTGTTGGGGAGTGTGAAAATGAGTGGGTAATGGCATTCCAGAGGAGTAGAGAGGCACGTAAGGAGTCTTGGGGGCTGGAGTGTGAGTAGGTGACCACAGTGTAGGATAGGAGAAGATCTGGGGCAGAACGGAGGTTGTGTCTTGTTTCAGATGTAGGGAGGAACCAAGATGAATAGAGCTTTGTCGGAGTTAAGACTTTGAAATGAACTCTCTGTGAAACTGGCAGCCGCTGGAGGGACTGACAGAGGGGAAAGACACTAGAAAGGAAGTAAATGTGATGAGCAGAAGAGTTAAGAATAGATTAGAGAGGGTGCCAGGCTGTTTATTGGTAGACCACAGAGGAGAATTTTGCAGTAGTCTATTTAGTAAAGGAATAGGGTCTGCACCAACATTTTGGACAGATGCAAAAACTATTTTTGCTATATTACCGTATTTTTTTTGCCCTATAAGACAGACCTGACTATAGGACGCACATTTGGAGGAGAAAAATAAGAAAATAAATATTCTGAACCAAATGTTGTGCAAAAATATCACCCCCCCCCCAAGAAAAACAAAAAAAACAAATAATAGGCAAGGTGAAGAATCCCACCATTACAGAGGCAGAGTGGCATTCTCCCCCGATTTCCTATGGGCAGTGTGGCTATCCCCCGTAACATTCCCATTGGCAGTGTGGCATTTTCCCCTCCCATTCCCATAGGCAGTGTGGTATTTCCCCCCTCATTCCCCATAGAAAGTGTGGCATTCCCCACTCCTATTCCCCATATAGGTAGTGTAGCCTCACCCCTCCCATTCCCATAGTCAGTGTGGCAATTCCCCCCTCCCATTCTCATAGGCAATGTGGCATTCCCCCCTCCCATTCCCATAGGCAATGTGGCATTCCCCCCTCCCATTCCCATAGGCAGTGTGGCATTTCCCCTATCTATTCCCATAAGCAGTGTGACATCCCCCCTCCCATTCCCATAGGCAGTGTGGCATTGCCCCCTCCCATTCCCCATAGGCAAAAGAAAAAAAAGTATACTCACCTTTTCATTTTACTCATGCTGCTGGCCAGGCAGCCACAGCCATGGGAGGCCAGAATATGGAGGACCAGCAGGTGGGTGGGCGGGTGACCGCCGCTCGTGCTGCCCTTGCCATTCACGCTGTATCTTCCGCTGCCCCGCTTCTTCGCCATGGCGCCTGCACATACAAAGCAAACAACTGGCTCCATACAGCGGGTGGACGTGGCTGATGCTCCCCCCACTTTTGCGTATTATAGGGCGAAAAAGTCTATACCATGGGAGGTTGCTAAGGAATAAATCTGAGGTTTGTATGAAAAAGTCAAGAAAAGCAAGGAGTAACATTAACATAGAAAAAAAGGTTCCTATGAGACACTTTTTAGGGAATGGCGGTTTGGCCACAACTTTTCTTCAAAGCTAGGGTTACACCAAGCCATTCAATTTTATGTGACATACTTGAGAGGTTTAAGCCATTCCAAATAGACCCACAACCAAGCAGTGTACTACCAACTTCCAAATGGTAGCTATATTAGGCTCCTCTTCTGTACTCATATTGTAAAATGTGCTGGACCCAACAAAGAAAACCTGAACATCAGTCTTTATGTATTGTGGGAACTTTTTGGAAGGGTTAAAAACCTTCCTATACTAGTGAGCTTAGTGCTGGTGTGAATAGTCTTGATCATGGGCAGAGTGAAACATTAAAAGTTCACTCAGAAAGACTAGTTGTATAATAAAAGGGTAGGTGCACACAGGTAGGTTATGTGTATACAGGTGACATATATAAAACAGAAAATGCAGTAAAGTGATATGCTGTGTTTTAGAGATTGCACATGCTATTTCTATTCACTAATTTCTGTTGACTGATATAAAAAATAAATGAAAAGAACAAAAAAAGGCAGCTGAACTTAAATAACACAAATTCGTCAACGTTATCGTGTTTGATTAAATACAGATTACAAGTTCTTGGTTTCAGATGATTATCAAACCAATCCAAACTGCAGCTCAGTGCAAATATCACATGTCTATGTACACAAGTCCTTAATAAAGTTTGAAAAAGACCATCTAATTCAGCTTGTCTGAATCCTGGCGGTTTTGGTTCAGGGAATAGTGTTAAATCAGGACATTTTGGTATTTCAAGTCCAATGTAAGGCTTTCTAATTATAGCATATTTCTTTTTAGGCTGAAGACACCTTTAAAAGCTAAGGCAGAGGAAATCATAAGTTTGAGGGAGACATGAAGGGCCTAATTCATCAGCACTGCACCGGTTTTGCGCCAGTTTGATCACATGATGCACCAGTTTTGTGTGACAACTGTAGTTGTTGTGTGAAAAAGTTTTTCACATAAGCGCATGTCAATGCAACGTGAAGCAGGTATTTGCTAATCTATGAGCACACATAGACGCACCATTTCACTGCGCCTGCATTTTGTGGCGCATAGCTTGCTACTCCTGTAGAATACAGTGGGAAAATGATTCAGTGAGTTATTTTACTGGTTTTGGTATTTTGTTTTATATCAAATGTCAGCAATGGCTTTTGGGACATAAAAAGGAGTACGGAAATTAATTTTATGGAGCTATTTTTTTTTTTTTTTAAACTTATTGGAAAATGATTTATTTTATCTGTTATGTCTGTCACCTCTGTTGCATTTATAACATATTTTTTCTCTACTGAATTTTTTTTTATACAAATAAACAATCTTTTTCATCAGAAACTGTCTAAAACACTCTGTGCCAGTTCAAAAATATCCAATTAATATGTATGGACTGTATAGGAACACACTGACTCAACATTGGTGCACCCTATATATAGGCTGTCTCATCGTTACTAGAGATGAGCAAACCCGAACCGCAAAGATCAGGCTCGTACAAAAGCTTTGCGGGTTCGGGTTCCCAAACCCGAACACAGACTTCAGCCAGAAGTCTGCTTTTGAGATCGGCATCTGGTTAAACATGGAAGAGCTGGTTGATAGGGTAAAAGCTGCTGTTGACCTCTGCCTGATACTCTCCTGTCAGCGGTGGTGGCAGCAGCGGCAGCAGCATTTAAATCTGGCCCCAGCTGTGGCTACAAAAAGATGGCCGTCTGCTCCCATGAGTGAGGACACTCCTAGTGCTCAGTGGCGTAGCGACCCGGGGGCGGGGGGGGCGGACCGCCCCGGGTGACACCAGACCTAGAGGGTGACACCGCACTATAGCATTATGTCACCTCAATTATTGCCAGCCTGTGGCACAGAGCAGTCAGTTGTGGGGATGCTATGCCCTCACGGCGACACCTACGCATCTCTCCCACAGCGCTCGAGCGCCATTTGGCAGGAGGCGGAGCGGCTGCTGGTGCCTGTCCAGAATCTGTGGACCAATGGTGTGCGCGCACAGCAGGTCACGTGGACGAGGTGGGAGCTTTTGTTCGCTGTTGCTGAGAGCGCGCGCGGTATTCGTCGCCAGAAACAGGTGAGGGCGTGTGTGGTGTTGCTGGGGTGAGCGCACGCTGTTCCTGTTTATTCGGGGATTTATAGCTGTAACTGCTCAGTGGCGTGTGTGGTGGTGTTGCATGGTGGGCACGTTACCTGGCGGGAGATGGGTGTTTTTAATGGACATAAAGGGAGCGTGCAGGCCGATGTATGTGTGCTAGTGAGGTACTGCACAACGCATAAGCGCCTCTGCTATCATACATTGATTATAATAGGCGCGCGACCCGCTTTTGTTCAGGTGCGATGTCTGGCCCTGCCCCGACTCCTATTGGTTGCTGCCTGTCTGGCCCGCCCCTTTTCTCCTCCAGCTGTCTGTAATCGGTGTGCTCCTTTTCTCTGCCATTGAGTTCTTTCAACATACAAAAATTTTTTTTCTTTGGGGGGGGGGGGGGTGACACCATTTCCTACCGCCCCGGGTGACACCAGCCCTAGCAACGCCACTGCTAGTGCTCACTCATGGGAGCCATATTGAAATGCTGCTGCTGCTGCCGCTGCCGCCGCCACACTCCACCGCTGCTCACAGCAAAGGATCATGCAGCATGGAGCTTCTCCTTCACATTCTGCACTTGATTTCAATGGAGACCAGGTTTAGGTTCGACTCCCCAAACCCGAACATTTATTCCGTGTTCGTCCAAACCCAAACTTTGGGGTGTTAACCCATCCCTTATCATTGCTAATTAGGCACACTATGCCACTTTATTTCATGCTGAGCCACAGTTAGGCACACTACGCCACTTTATTTCATGCTGAGCCACAGTTAGGCACACTATGCCACTTTGTTTCATGCTGAGCCACAGTTAGGCACACTATGCCACTTTGTTTCATGCTGAGCCACAGTTAGGCACACTACGCCACTTTATTTCATGCTGAGCCACAGTTAGGCACACTACACCACTTTATTTCATGCTGAGCCACAGTTAGGCACACTACACCACTTTATTTCATGCTGAGCCACAGTTAGGCACACTACGCCACTTTATTTCATGCTGAGCCACAGTTAGGCACACTACACCACTTTATTTCATGCTGAGCCACAGTTAGGCAAACTACGCCACTTTATTTCATGCTGAGCCACAGTTAGGCACACTACACCACTTTATTTCATGCTGAGCCACAGTTAGGCACACTACGCCACTTTATTTCATGCTGAGCCACAGCTAGGCACACTACACCACTTTATTTCATGCTGAGCCACAGTTAGGCACACTACACCACTTTATTTCATGCTGAGCCACAGTTAGGCACACTACACCACTTTGGCCCTTATTTAGGAAGGAATAGCGACAGGTAGCGACTGGTGAGCGGCCGGTAATGACGGGCCCCGCCACGAGAATGCCGGCTCCCCACCACAATCACACATTTATCAAGCCGATCCTGCTTAGCGACTGAGATAGCGCCAGATAGCCACTCATTCATCATTATTCCAGCCTCAGCCCACAGCGCCAGCGTCCGACCTTGAACAGCGACAGGTATGACCTCTCGCTACCTGGTGCTCTCCAATGCATTTCAATGGAACAATCTTTAAATATCCATAATTAATTGTTATTAATTGTTTTTTTTTTGTTTTTTTTAAATGTGAAAAATTCTGTGACCACTTCTGCCATTTTAGATATTTTTTTTAAGGAAAAAAAAATTGTACAGAATTGATATTACAGGTCTGATATTAATGTATTCATATTACCAAATTATTTGGGGGTTAAAAAATTACTTTTAACCCATCGCCGCCAGCGCTCTGGGGTTTAAACATGCATTTTACAGCGCAAGAATTTTTTGAGCGTGATTTTTTAATGAATATGGTGGGAGCCGGTCGCTAGGGCCAGTCGCTATCATGCGCTCCCGTACAGCGCGGAACCTGTCAAATAGCGACTCCTCACCCAATATTCAACATTGCGGCAAACCGACTGAGTCGCTATCAACTACAGAACAACGGCCAAGCACAGCGACTACTAGTGTGCGCTCTGAAAATGCCGCTACAGTCGCTCAACTGTCGCTACCTGCCGCTATTAATGAATCGGCCTCTACATTTCATGCTGAGCCACAGTTAGGCACACTACACCACTTTATTTCATGCTGAGCCACAGTTAGGCACACTACACCACTTTATTTCATGCTGAGCCACAGTTAGGCACACTACACCACTTTATTTCATGCTGAGCCACAGTTAGGCACACTACACCACTTTATTTCATGCTGAGCCACAGTTAGGCACACTACACCACTTTATTTCATGCTGAGCCACAGTTAGGCATACTACGCCACTTTATTTCTTGCTGAGCCACAGTTAGGCACACTACACCACTTTATTTCATGCTGAGCCACAGTTAGGCACACTACGCCACTTTATTTCATGCTGAGCCACAGTTAGGCACACTACACCACTTTATTTCATGCTGAGCCACAGTTAGGCACACTACACCACTTTATTTCATGCTGAGCCACAGTTAGGCACACTACACCACTTTATTCATGCTGAGCCACAGTTAGGCACACTACACCACTTTATTTCATGCTGAGCCACAGTTAGGCACACTACGCCATTTTATTTCATGCTGAGCCACAGTTAGGCACACTACGCCACTTTATTTCATGCTGAGCCACAGTTAGGGACACTACGCCACTTTATTTCATGCTGAGCCACAGTTAGGCACACTACGCCACTTTATTTCATGCTGAGCCACAGTTAGGCACACTACGCCATTTTATTTCATGCTGAGCCACAGTTAGGCACACTACGCCACTTTATTTCATGCTGAGCCACAGTTAGGCACACTACGCCATTTTATTTCATGCTGAGCCACAGTTAGGCATACTACGCCACTTTATTTCATGCTGAGCCACAGTTAGGGACACTACGCCACTTTATTTCATGCTGAGCCACAGTTAGGCACACTATGCCACTTTATTTCATGCTGAGCCACAGTTAGGCACACTATGCCACTTTATTTCATGCTGAGCCACAGTTAGGCACACTACACCACTTTATTTCATGCTGAGCCACAGTTAGGCACACTACGCCACTTTGTTTCATGCTGAGCCACAGTTAGGCACACTACGCCACTTTATTTCATGCTGAGCCACAGTTAGGCACACTACACCACTTTATTTCATGTTGAGCCACTTTACTCCACACGGTGTGCTGAAAAGCAAGCAAATTGTATTTACTATGGCGCAAGTAGTATTCTTAAAAAGGGCGCACTGTTGGAAAATGTATAAATCAGGGCATGAGAGTAGACATAACAGGTCTAATTTTCCACCTTCCACCTCACTGACCTGATATCAATTCTTGTTTGGAGACATATTCATTTTAACAGTGAAAAAAAGAAGTTCACAAGACCTTTTTCTTGGGATTATCAGGGCAATTCATTGATCAGGGTGGGCTAGAAATTAGTCCGGAAATAATGGTGATGGCTGGTCAGTTTGGATGCACTTTGACTGAATGTGGTATTCAGCTATGCAAATTTTGGTGGGAAATATTTGGGATGTGTTTTGTGTTTGGGAAAGCAAATAACACAGACAAGTGCTTCCAAAAGTGCTTTAGAACAAGGTAGCCAAATAATGTATATATCGGTTGAAGAAGAATCCTCCTTTAAAGCATCTGTATGTAATTTAGTTTTTTTGGGCAATTCTAATACCTAAGGATACATTAATTTCCCTAGAGTTCTTTCATCAAAGAGAAGCCTATGATGGCTATTTAAGATAAGATAGCTTTTAATTAAAGCAGATCAAAGCCACTGGGGCCAGCCCTGGAGTCTAAATAGACTTCAGGGCCTGACAATAGATTTGTCTAATCCTTTTGAATACTGCTACCCACCTTGACCTCCTAGCCTCTCCTCCGTGTTTGGTTACTAGACACAGCAAATTGGTTTGAAAAACTATGAGTGTCATCAGGACAGGTGTTGACAAGCAAAAAAATGTTAGGATACCTGTGCCAGTGACACCCCTTATTTTGGTTAGAATCCCTTCCTGATTGGCCATCAATGATAGTGGAGTTTAGATGTATATCTTGAATTTCACTTTTTACTGGTGAACAGGGCTGGATTATGAGCAGGGGGCCTCCACCACTTGCCTTGCAAAGGGGGGCTCCACCAACCTTTAGGTTATGGTCTGGTTTAGGAGGCTTTCAAGTCATTGGTCTGACGGGCCATCAATGAAGCTATTGGCAGCAGTGAGGGCAAAACTGCAGCCAAAACCACCATAGGGCA
Organism: Gastrophryne carolinensis; assembly: GCA_027917425.1. Lineage (NCBI taxonomy): Eukaryota > Metazoa > Chordata > Amphibia > Anura > Microhylidae > Gastrophryne > Gastrophryne carolinensis. The sequence goes on along the minus strand of CM051236.1, from coordinate 386,559,427 downwards.
GGACAGAGAGTCTAGAGCAGCAAAGTCGCCATCAGCAACACTACAGTGATAGATGCAGAGCTGTCAATCGGTAGCCACTCACTGCACATAAGCCACGAAGCACAGCCGCTGGCAGCTCAATGCAAGGAACGGGTGACTACACTACCCCCCACCCAGAATGGCAAAGCAGTTCCCGAGCAGCACACACCCGCACAAGGGTGACACAAGGGACTCCATCTGACATTCCAGTAAGTAGAAGGGAGCCAGACAACCACCAACCAGTTATTTGGCTGGACTATTATATTAAAGGTAAAAAAAACTTGTATCTGGGGCCTCCACCAGCTTTTGTGCCCAGGCGCCTCTACCACACTTAACCCGGCCCTGCTGCTGATACTAAACTAACTGCTAAATCTTTAAATGTGGTCACAAAAAGACAACTACTTTGGTTCCATACTTCCAACATAACACAAAATACAGGAAGAGAGAGAGCACTGGCCTAGATCTTTTAAGATTAGTCCTCCTGGATGGCCATAAATTCACGTTTCCAGTGATCCCACGGTCAATCCACAGTGTGAAGGAATTGGCTTCAGGCATGCCTGCAGCCCACCCCCCTCCACTCAGCTTTTTATGAAAGCTGATTGAAGCAGCCGGCACGTGCCATAGGATCCCTAGTGAGGTAGGAATACCTGCATTCTCTATGGGTTTCATATAGAGGGACATCACAAATGGGGATGCCCCCAGAAAAGCATCTGGTGCTCTATTCTATAGCGACCAGATTTAGCGCGCCGACGCTGTGTGTGTGTAGTTTTTTGATAAGTATGGTGTGGAGCGCTGAGAGTCGGTCGCACTGAGCTGGCGCTGCCTTTCGCTCCCTGCAGCACTGTACTGGTGATACAGCCCCCAGCATACATCATATTCATCAATGCCGGCCAGGTTACAATAGCGACTGAGGCGCTCTGTTACAGCGCCCGATAGCCGATTACAGCGTATACTAGCGGTCACTCTTAGCTCCTCTGTACAGACGCTCATCTGCCGATAGCTGGCGCTAGTAATGAATCAGCCTTCCCATTTCTATTAGGTTGTGCCTGCTGATAATGTATGTCTAATATATATTCCAGGGCAGTTCCTAAGTAAAATAACAAGGAAACAAATCTTCCCCATCCTAACACATCCTCTTCCTTAGAAGCAGGCAGTGCCCACTTACCAGGGCCGGCTCCAGGTTTATGTGGGCCCTCGGGCGGCATGGCCTCAGTGGGCCCCTTTGCAGTGGAGAGTTGTGGGTCAGGGGTCTATAAATTCCATGACCAAAACTAAGAAGGGCTGCTTGTACTCCAACCTCCTATTGGAGTTGTTTTTTAGTTATGGCCCCACATGAATGGGCAGAGTATTGAGGAAGAGGGATGGACAAAACAGGAAGGGCAGGGATGGATGGATGGAGAAATAGCTGTGAGAGTGAGGGAAGATGGGGCAGAACTGGGGGCTGGGCATGGATGGATAGGGGCAGAACTGAGGGTACATGAATGAATGGAGCTGAGCTGGGTGAACATGGATGGATGGGGCAGAGCAGATGGGACAGGGCTGGATGGGGCAGAGCTGAAGGGACAGGGATGGATGGGGCAGAGCTGATGGGACAGGGATGGATGGGGCAGAGCTGATGGGACAGGGATGGATGGGGCAGAGCTGATGGGACAGGGATGGATTGGGCAGAACTGGAGGCAGTGCAGGGGCCCGTAATGTTAGTGCAAACAAGTTTACATTCTTTAACCACATTGTGCCAGCTGACAGTGGACCCCCCTGGGACGTGGGGGCCCTCGGCAGTTGACCGGGCTTGCCGAGTGCTGACGCCGGCCCTGCCACTTACCATGACTGAGGCCAATCTGGGGGGTGAGAGGCCTGTTTTATGGCCTTCTCCACAGTGGCCCTGACTCATAAGCAGAAAATAGGAATAGGAAAATAGGAAGGCTGGCATAAAGGTGCCCACATTGGCCTTGGCGCACAGGGCAATTGGCCTGTACGCACTTCCCTAGAAACATCCCTAGTGTATTCTGTTATGGTAATTACAATGTCTGCCATTTTTTGTCGGTGGGAGGCTAATTTTTGTAATATGTATATCAGAGGAGTTTTGAGATAACTGAAAAGTTGGGCTTGCTTTTTCACGCCATTGTGTAGCGGCACCGTTAATAAATGTGTGACAGGACGGCAATATCATACTGCATGACAGCTTGAAAATCTAAAAGTGAAGCATAAACTACAGAAAATGCCATTCATTGCAGGCAAAAGACCAAATCTAGATAAGGACCCACTTACAGCGATACTCCCATAATCCCATAACACTGCAAAATGCGAATGACAACCATTTTACCAGGGATGACAAATGGCGCTCGTGAAACAGCAGATGTGTTTATCATGGAAAAGCAAAGTTGTAATGCAGAGCACAAGGTCCTCGGCGTTGTTCTGGCGCATAACTACAGAACAGCATGTTGATAAGAGGAGCAGAGGTGAGTGAATCAAACACGCTCCCCTGCAAGAGATAAGTTCATGGGGAAGAATGACAGCAATAGTTTGCCTTGAAACTGGCTGCACACAGCTTTACATTGCCAACTAACAGAGGCTTGCATCTTATGATGCCAAGTAACAGCAGTAAAACTATTATAAAAAGTAATAAAGACAATGGAGTAGGAGTATTTCTGAAACAGCATCCTATGAGATATGCAGAAAAAAAGAGAAAACCATTTCTGCATATTCCATAGGGGGCTGTTTCCAAAAATCTAAATTAATTATTATTAATTTTATAAAATATTACTCTAAGTTTCTGAACAAAAAAAACGCATTGGAAAAATATGTCACTTATATGTAAAAATGCACCATTGCAGGTACTGTGGGGAATAGTTAGAGCAATATTTTGTGAAAACCTCACGCAGATGCAGAACTTAAAGAGGACCAAAGCCCATGGAGATCGGCCCAGGAATCTATAAGCTTCCAGGACCGCGTGATTCCCTCCCCCGGGACATCCAAAATTGGGATGCCCGCTGTGTGAAACCCCCCAGGTTGCCCAGAAACTCATCTACATCTTCTTTAGCAGGGCACGTGTCTGCATCAGGCATTTGTGAATGGCCTGCATGGGCATGCTCCTTATTAAAGGATAGCAGGGGAGGCTTAGACGAAGGGACTGGGTTTGATCTGAGCGCTCTGATTGGACGGGCGACCTGGGGGGTGTAACACAGCGGGGCATCCCTGACTGGAGTTCCCCAGGGGCAAGAACCAAAACCCAGGATAGTCAAAATCCTGGGTTTTGGTCCACTTTAACCAAAAGCACACCTACAGTTTAACTTACTTCACCAAATCATTAGCATTTAGCTCAGGTCAAAATTAAAGGGAGAGTCCACTTTCGATGTACAGTGCGACTGACTCACACCACTATCATCAAAAAAACAGCCTCAAACAGTTTCGGCGCTCAAAATCGGGTCGATGTAGCCCATAGCGCCAGAGGCTGTGTGATTAAAGTCTGATTTTGGACATGTATCCACTAGTAACAAAGCGAAAACATATGGAATTACATTGTTATTACATTGTAACATGAACACTTTAATACCAGACATGTAAGGACAATTCTGCATAAAAATACTATTAATCAAAAAAGTTTTCAAAAATGTCATTTTCTAGCCCAGGATACATGTCTAAAAGTTTTTTTTTTTTAAATTGGGATCAGGAAAGGGATCTAAGGATCATCCATAGAAAGAGGTAAGACGTGGCGCTCTGCAAGGCTGAATGCCGACGTTTTACACTGAGCCTGGGATAATGATGAATCGGACGCTACATGGCATTGTTCCAGTCGCTCACCAGAATCGCCTTCATAAATGTGTAATTGCGTGCCGTGTCCAGCGTTCACCTGCCGCTACCCGACGCTACCTGGCGCTATCCCTTCATGAATAAGTCCCTTGGTGTACAGTTGCAATAGCAACAGACTGGAGGTAGGGACAACTACTTCCATTTCCTAACATAGGAAAATAAATACTAGTACCTAGTAGTCATCCTTTTGGCACACAACAGATATACACTTTCAAAAATTCCATCAAAAGTGGACTTTTCCATTAAAAAGGACCAAAACCCATGCCCCAGCTGCCCTGAAATCTATAAGATGGATGCCCCACTTTGAGAAACCCCCCAGGTCGCATGGAAACTCACCTTCTTCCCCGCTCCAATGGCGCATGTGCAAGCTGTGGCCACATCCCTGTTATCCCTTTAGCAGGACACATGCCCACATCAGGCAGCAGATCCGAGCGTACTGATTGGATGAGGGAGCTGCACATGTGCCATAGGACCGGAGAAGAGTGAGTGAGATCAGGCAACCTGGGGGGTTTCAAACAGTGGGGCGTCCCCTGACCGGGGGGCCCCGGGGGCAAGGACCAAAACCCAGGATAGTCAAAATCCTTTGTTTTGGTCGACTTTAAATGTGGCCTAAATTTTGACATTCAGCAAAAACAGAACGTTGCTGAAATTCAGCCATCGCTGTTTTTTTTTTATTACGTTTTTTTCTTTTAACAATATACTTTTATGGCAACTAACTTATTTGAATGTGAAAATAGATAGAGGAAACCCCCCTTTAACCATAGTAAATGCATCCATGGTATAGCCCACCATTAATAGAATAAGTGTGTGTTTTTTATTAACTCATTTTGAAATAAAACAAGAAACAGTCCATATTTTCATTATATATCTTAAGGCAACTTATATCACTGAAGAAAAGATGCCTCTGATAACTAAGAGCCTTATTTAAAGGAGCAGTATTGCAAATTTTTCTTGGTGACTTATATTTAAATGGTACTTTGAATGTAGGTAAGTGTTGGAGTAAGAATTACAAATTTAGAAAAAAATGATGTGTGTGTTGAGCAGCTGGAGACTAATAGCTCATGTTTATGTCTTCTGAGTGTCGGGACCCGACACTCTGTCCTGTTCCACGCTGAGGAGAGGGGGAAACAATGTATCAAAGTATCAGCTGCTCAGTGCTGGCAGCCATCCAGCATAAGATAACAACATTGCAACATTGCCTGGCCAGAACTTATATATCTAAAACAGAGAGAAAAGCTCTAGAAGTCATTTAGCTGATTTTGACAGTTTTCCCTTCATGTTGGCTCTGCTGCAGAATCTTTCAGTTTACCATTTTCTCTTTCATATTCTTATTTTTAATTTTTCCATATGATCTTTCTTTCAGCTTTGTGTGTTTTGAGCAAAGCCCAACCCAGGATTTTCACTGTCTGGAGTTTTGTTTTGTGCCCCTAGGGGCATCCCGACTTGGGAAGCCCTGATATGTGAAATCCCCAAGTTCACCTGTGAAAACGTACCTTTCCCTGTCCCACAGCGCATGCGCGGGCTCTCATCCAATCAGCACTGTTTGCACGCAGATGGGGAGCCTGAGCAGTAACCTTCCTGGCCGCCCGGCCTGTCTAAATGACTATCTGCGTGAGTGCGCCAGAAAAATGGGGGGATCTGTGGTTATCCAGGGGTCGTTTCACACAGTGGGGCATCCTGATTTAGAATGCCCAAGGGGGAAGGTCAATGGCCGGGTCTTATAGACTTCAGGGTCGGCAACTCAGGGTTTTGTTCCACTTTAATACCTTTAGATTTTCCTGCACAGTTATTCAAAGAAGAATTTCAGTCATTTTCAGTCAGTTTAGTTTATTTTGTATAGATTTTACACATTTAAGTCACCTGGTCTCATAACAAAAGCAGCACCTCACACACACACAGCCGTTACCACTGATTACAGTGTCAGCCTCTGAGGTAAAGTGTTGCTAGGAGACCAGTGGGCTAAATGAAGCAGCTCATTAAATACAACCCAGCAGATCCCCCTATTCAGCAAATGGACTGAGCCATTGTCATTATACAATTTAAAAGAAAGGCATATATTTTTTTCCTTTTTCTATTGTCAGATTATTTATACACATGTTAGAAGCTATTGTGTGGCTATTTAATTATTTATCTTTTTTAATGCAAATTTCGCAATACTGCTCCTTTAAGCCTTATGTAGCGGCAGGTGTTTTTCTGCAGTGCCATCAGAATCCAATTTATGATACGACAAAATAGCGACATAAAAACGCTACATGCGACAATGTAGCGTTCCATATATCAAGAGCACCTAGTGCTTGGTTACCGCCAGTGATGTGTTCCCTACAGAGCCGCATCACATCAGTGTCTTTCTCCCATAGACTTCAATTATCCATTCCAGTTGTGTTATTTTTGGTTAGCGTTTTTATTTTTTTTTTGTGCTCAATCAAGTGACATGAGATCCCTGGTGTATTCTGAATATTTTTTGGTTAATTATTGTACTTAGGCTACCTGCTGCTAACTTGAGTTGTGTCCCCAATGTCATTCCATGTGCTTTCGCTTGGTCACTGTGAAGCCATCCTATGTTAAAGCCCTTTTCTGTATTGCACCTGGTGCTGTATGCCTGAGCGTCATGATTTTACAGTGCCAGTGCTGGCGCTGTGGAATTTACATGTTAAATACAGTATGGAGCGCCGGAGCCCCACCGGTACTACCTGTCACTCCATTGAAAAATGATCAAGCAAAGGTACAGCACCACATAGCCTTCAACGTCGAACACTAGCAGCTTAGGCCCTTATTTAACAAGGCATAGCGACAGGTAGCGACTGGTGAGCGGCCGGTAATGACGGGCCCCGCCACGAGAACGCCGGCTCCCCACCACCATCACACATTTATCAAGCCGATCCTGCTTAACGACTGAGATAACGCCAGATAGCGACTCATTCATCATTATTCCAGCCTCACCCCACAGCGCCAGCGAGCGACCTTGAGCAGCGACAGGTATGACCTCTCACTACCTGGCGCTCTCCAATGCATTTCAATGGAACAATCTTTAAATATTAATCATTAATTGTTTTTTTTTTTAATGTGAAAATTTCTGTTACCACTTCTGCCATGTTAGATTTTTTTTTTAAGGTAAGAAAAAAAAAAAAAAAAAATTGTGCAGAATTGATATTACAGGTCTGATATTAATGTATTCATATTCCAAAATGTTTTTATAAACTTGTTTTTTTTTGGTTTCCCAAAATATGGTTGTTTGGGGGTTAAAAAACTACTTTTAACCCATCGCCGCTAGCGCTCTGGGGTTTAAACATGCATTTCACAGCGCGAGAATTTTTGGAGCGTGATTTGTTAATGAATATGGTGGGAGCCGGTCGCTATGGCCATTCGCTATCATGCGCTCCCATACAGCGCGGAACCTGTCAAATAGCGACTCATCACCTTGTATTCAGCATTACTGCACACCGACTGAGTCGCTATCAACAACCGAACAACGGCCAAGCACAGCGACTACTAGCGGGCGCTGTGAAAATACCGCTACAGTCGCTCAACTGTCGCTACCTGGCGCTATTAATAAATCAGCCTCCCCGTCTGCCCGGCGTTGCAGCTGAGGCACTAATAGCATCTCTCAGCAGACGCTCAAGTGGTGGGTTGAGGCGCTAGTAATAAATTGGGCTCCCAATAAGATAAAAATCATAAAAAATAATAATTTGGATAAAATACTTTTGTTTTTAATTGCACCAATGTCCCAGTGTTCTTTAAAAGTTTGGAGGACTTCCCATGTAATTTGGGTGCATCTGTTTCTTTACAGAATCCCCAAAACACATATAACATGTTTTTCCTATATATTATAGCAAGTTAAGAAGAATTTTAGTGATGCAGAACCAGAATACTGCAGCAGAACAGGATGAAGGCATATTCAGCTAATCACATATTGTACGTGTATTTTTGATGCAGAAGTCAGTGCTTTCACTACTACATACCCATCCCTTGGGCTTTCAAAGTATTTTTGGCTTTTGAACTTGGTCTTGGGCGACTTTTCCACCAAGGGCTAGGTTGAAGATATAAGAGGTTTTTGGCCCACTGTAGGGTGTTGTGCCTTAAGTGGTGAACCCCATTCCTCTCCAATATTGCAGGTTGGTTGCTTCAAGTCTGTAAAGGGAGGTTATTACAAATTACTTACCAGTGTTGGGTAGGGTTCTTTAAAAACCTGTAATAAATCATTGATTAAACCTTAATTTGATGATTGGATAAACATGAATATTAAAAAAAAACCTAAATATTATGGTAAACGTGCATTTGAATAGGTGAGCTTCATTTTATCACGTAAAAATATCTGTTTATATCTATTACCGAGATTCCTTGTGCTCACTGTGGGAGAAATGACCATGATTGGTTGTTTTGATCACCAGGGATTATCTTAGAGTGGTGAAGAACTATAAGCATCTTGCTGTGGCCAAACTAGGGTGTAGCTGTGGGGACATGTGGGGGGTTCACACAGCGATTCAGGTTGCCCAGAGGTACGTAGTCAGACTCCAGAGTTGGCAGCTGGGTTGATTAGTCCACTTTAAATATATAGTTAAAAAAAACAGACCAACAACCTTATAAGACACTGTGGTCATATGACTCCCTCCCCAGGGCAATTCAGATTGCTGCATATAAAAATGAATTTACAGTTTAACTCCTGCCGTGGTCTAATATTTGTTGCTGTGGACCGCATATGCAATTTAAATGCATTGTAAATCCAATGCCAAAAATCAGACAGCAAGCAGCTCACCTGATCCTTGTCTCAGGGGCCACTCGCAATTTTCAGTAGTGCCTGCAGAAGCCATAGCAAGGCTGAAAAGTTTGCCTATCCTTTCAATTTCATTTCTCCAGGACCCCACAAAAAAGTAGTGTGACAGCCACTCTGTCTCTTGGAGCTCTCTGCACGAGGGGGTATGTGTCACAGTGGTCCCACTATGCAATTTAAAATATAGTTAAAAAAAACAGACCAACAACCTTATAAGACACTGTGGTCATATGACTCCCTCCCCAGGGCAATTCAGATTGCTGCATATAAAAATGAATTTACAGTTTAACTCCTGCCGTGGTCTAATATTTGTTGCTGTGGACCGCATATGCAATTTAAATGCATTGTAAATCCAATGCCAAAAATCAGACAGCAAGCAGCTCACCTGATCCTTGTCTCAGGGGCCACTCGCAATTTTCAGTAGTGCCTGCAGAAGCCATAGCAAGGCTGAAAAGTTTGCCTATCCTTTCAATTTCATTTCTCCAGGACCCCACAAAAAAGTAGTGTGACAGCCACTCTGTCTTTTGGAGCTCTCTGCACGAGGGGGTATGTGTCACAGTGGGCCCACAGCTATCTCTGTCTCTCTCTGTCTCTATCGTCTATCATATATGTTTACCTCCTGTCTAGAACCATCATCAGTTGCTAGGCATTTTTTGAACTGGAGTAATAGTGACAAATTAAGAATTACAAAATGCTATTTAGATTGAAATGTATCAATCTGCTACAAAGCAGAAACTGTGTTCAATATATTGTTACAATGTTATTAAAATTTGGAATGAAAAAAGCAGATACAAGAAAATCATTTTTAGCTTTTGTGTGAATTCATTGTAACAATATGAAAGGTTGTTTTACTATTATTCCTCTTTACTGAAGTACTGTATAACTATATAAAATGTCGTCACCAGATTAAGTGCACTACAGAATTCTTTATAGATTTCTTTCGAACAAGAGCTCTTCTCAAACTGCTGCTACATAATTAAAAGCAAATAATAGTCCAGAAATTCATTAAATGCTGTAAAATTAGAAAGGACCTAATCTTAAAGCGGAACAAAAGCCAGTGTGGCAGACCCTGGAATCTAAAAGATCAAAAAGAAATACAGTACTTGAGTTTTCATCATCTACTAACCTACCTAAACCCGACATCTCCCTCCCAGTATGTTGCTCATAACACCTAAGCAGCATGCCAGATTTCTAGGTGTCAAGAATGATCTGTCATTCACCCCCTATATTAAATCATTTTCCTGAGCATGCCACCTGCAACTTTTTCCCACAATCCACCCCTTTCTTACTCTAGACACAACAAAGATTCTAACTGCTTCCCTGATCCATTCTCGTTTTGATTACTGTAACTCATTACTAATCTGCCCTCCCCTCAGTAAGCTCTCCCATATCCAATCCATCCTGAATGCAGCAGTCATTATGCATAGTCCCATGATCCTGTATAAAGTCCTTCAAGCAATTTTCCCACAATGGACGTTGAGCTTACAGGTCTATATTCACCTAGAGAAGACATACAGCCCTTTTTAAAAATGGGCACAATTGCCTTATGCCAGTTCCTTGGCAATGCAACAGGTGTTAGCTCTTTAAATAACTGAGTTGAGTTCTTTCAACTCCTGAGTGAAGTCCATCCGGTCCTGAGGTCTGGTTAAATGCAACAGTAGAAAAGTTACTTAATGAGCTATGATGGAGCACTGTCTGGCTATTTATTAATGTGTGACACCTCTTTATATTTCAGTGGTTAATTTAGTTAGATGCTGAGAGTGTTATCTCAGGTGACTGGTGCCTAATAATGTTTCGTGAGCCTTTCCACTTCAACCCACAATGAGGTTAAAAAAAAACATTTGAACCCAATGTACCTAACTGGATTTTAGGATGAAGTCAATCTTCAGTTATGATGCAGTTTCCAATAAGGTAGAGAGATGTTTTTTACAAATTAGTAAATAACAATTGCCACAGCTTTACCCCATTTTAATGCATTACCCCCTACAAACCTACAATCAAGTGATGCCAGAAGGAAAGTTTTCTCAGCCCAACAGTAAACTATACTCACCTGATCCAGACATCCAGTAGAGTATCTGTGAAAAGGGAAATGAAATGTCACAGCAAACACTGCAGAAGATATGTGTCTACTCTTTGAAAGAGTTGCCAGAAGAGCTGCCATTAGGGCTGTACAAGCAGGACTCTTGTATGGGGCGCAGCCACTACGGGGGTGGGGGCAGCCTTGAGCCCTGTTGCAAACCCTGTGATCTTTCACATGTTCTCCCTACCTTCTGTAGCCTAGTCCTGCTTGGTTTTATTTCTTGAGACAGGTATTTTGCCAAGTGGCTGTGTAAAACTTACAAAAGATCAACTGCAGTCATTTGTCAGACAATTTGACTTTTGGCATCTTTTTTTGGTATTAGATCTGTGGCAAACACATACTGTCCTCGCTGTCACATCTCTTGGAAGTCATTGTTGGTATAAGAAGGGGGCATAGGGGTCTTCTAAAATTGAGTGTCAATTGGGCCCTAGAATTCCAAATGGGTGCGAGTAGGTGTGTATTAGGGCCTCCGGTACCAATCCTAAAATGACCCAACCAGGATCAGGGGAGTATTGTTAGCTGTGAGACTATGGGGCAGATAACGTTGGTCTACTATACCATCACTAGGGACAAATATCCTAGTGAAGGTATACGTTTGCATTGGTCAAACACATTCATGTATTGTTTTGAAATTGCTCTTCCATGTGCATTTTATATCGTGATTAAAGCCAGTATTTACATGATTTTGTAACTGGATGTTAAAGTCTGAGTTAAGTGCAGCAAAAACAACACTTGAAAGAAAAGCATCATCTACAAATAGAGAACCAATATCTTTCCACCCAATTACCAAAGCAGTAATTCTGGCAGCCATTAATGTCTGCTTCTCTGCTGATTAATTATTGGAGGAGCACACTGATACTTGCTGAGCCTTACAGTATTACACTAATTATAAATTAATATATTGGCCATTACATGCTAAGGCAGTGTAGGCAGCTAATGCATTCAAGCAAGACGTCTGTTTTCGAGCAGCTGTACCTTCTTTTTATCCCATTTGTTTTCATTTCTCGTTAGTTGTCCAGCCGCCAGATCTGCACTTCGCAAGTCGGCCTAAGCATGCAGGATTTGAAGGCGCTTTACTTATCTTGTTTACAATTATAAATTAATCTGAGCCAGGCATCCCAAGTAAATGTAATCGATGGGTGTGAAGGAAGGGGATCTTTGTTTCTTTATCATAAGCACATTTTATTGATTGCTCGAGCCTAGTCAATAAAGCTAAAAAATCCACTTCATTGGATCAATTTTCCTGGTGATCTTGGTCTGTTATGAGAATGACTTTGATAACAATACATACGATCTCTACCTAACAAACATACTGTATGACTTGAAATAAATGAAGGCAGACCAGTCCAATTCATGGGCACAGTAGCAACAATTTGATGCCCCACCCTTCCAAGGATGATCAAATTACATGATAAGAGTCATTCTCTGATGGATATATACCCCTTATTAGTTTATTTGTGGAACCTTAATAAACCTCTAAATTGGGGAGGAAAATAGGTATAACAAGGGCCCAGTACCAAAAGTCCTAGATAATGGGTCCCCATGCTTTTGTGACCTTAAAGTGTTGTTTATTTTCTTTTACAGAGATCATTGGGAGCTCATTGGGTAATGGCTGCCCCCCTTCCTCACTCCTCTGCCCACTGTGTGTATTACCTTGTAAGAATGAGTGAGGAGCCCTGGCAGCGCCTGTCTCTTTCAGTGAAGAGGATCGCTGGGAGAGAAGCAGTGGGTAGTGCAAAAGTAAATAGTGGTATCCAGCACCTTCGATATAAGATATCATTTTTTTTTAGTCTGTATGTTTAAAATCTCCTAGTGTTGCACTTCATTCACTATATGAAGCTTTTCAGCTTTTCAGGTGGATTGCTGCCCTTCCATACATCGAACCCTCCCATGCAGGCTGTCCAAAAGGAAGTAGTGGGTGGTACCATGCCCAAATGCTCCACAACGGAAATGGAAATGCAAACACATGGAATCACATGACACATGATTGTAAGGCATGAAAACGTTAACAGCAGGTAACTTAAGTACAATAATGAACGCAAAAAACATTCTGAACAAGCCAGAGATCCAGTGTCACTTGAAAAACTTGAAAAAAAAATAAAAATCCACTAACCAGAACCAGAGCACCTGAAAAACACGGGACTGGAATGGCTAATTGAAGTCAATGGGAGAACAACACTGAGTGTCTGATGTGATGTGGCGCTGTAGGGAACACAGCATCTGCGCTAACAAAGCACCGGACGCTCTTGATACATGGAATGCTACAAGGCGCAAGGAGAGGCGATAAACATTTTTTACATTATAGATATGACTTGCTGGTGGCGCTCACTAAAAACACCCGCTGATACGTGTTACATTAGTGTTTCTTAAATAAACCCCCCATTTACTGAATTCAACTCCATCAGACCTAAAGTCAGTAAAGGTCCTAGGGATCATGCAGACCCACACCCTGCCTGGAGCTGAGTTTCCAGGTAGAGTTACTTCAACTATACACTTGCTAGCAGCTGCAAACAATTTTTCAGTACAACACATGCTCATTTATGCATCAGTTCCTTTTTTTTTGACATTTTTGAATATTTTCAACAATCACTTTATTTCGCAAGGTACACATTTCTGCATGAAAGGAATACATTGTAACTGGTTACAGAGTTCAGGGGAAAAAGTAAGGGAGGCAAATGGGGAGGAGGGGGGAAGCACAATGTACACAAAGAAGTTTCATCACAGCAAAGTATGTCGATAAAGAAAGTTGCATTACATCGCTGACAAGTACGCTAACAGCAGGGGGCTCAGTGCTATCTACATATGTAAGGGCAGAGAAGCAGCTAGGCTTTCTGACACCTGGGGCAAACATTCGATATGTTGTCCCCCACCTGTGTTCAGGCCCCCTGACCTGCTGCACCCAGGGCACGTGCCCCCCGCTCCCCCGAGCTACGTCCCTGTTTAGCTATTTTTTATTTGTTCATGTATACAGGCCCATAAAGGTGTGAAAGCTTTCCTTTGCACTAGATATTGTTCATGTTTAGAAAGCAATGAGGTTCTACATTGGGGCATCCTAAGGCGTTATCTAAACTTTAGGGGAATGATGAAGAGGTGACCGGATGTGTTGGGTCAGAGAAGATTTTCTGGGCTTTTATTTTAATGATCTGATAATAATCTGAAGGCTTTTGATTATTTTAATCACGTTATACTTTAGCACGTTTTATGGCCTTACTAAGAAGCCACATGGTGTAACCTTTAGTAGTATAACAAGTTTTGTACTACATAGGCTACTCATTATAACCAGAGATAATCATACCTTTTTTTCTAGTACAGAATGAGAATAAAGGAATAACCTTACTTTAATATAAGCACAGTTAAACTTGTGAAATATTAGACATGACATAGACATGTTATGGATGTCTAAGCTGTCATAGTCAAACTGGGTCATTTCACAGAACAAGAACCATTAAATGTTTCTTTGACCTTGGCATGTTTATTTCTTAAAAAAATCAAATGGTACTAGTTACACAAATATGAACTATTAACATTAATGCTACCAGTAAGCAGGCAGGAGTGTCAGCTCCTGTCTGACAAAGGCTCAATCACCCAGTGGGGTAACTAAGAGGCCGATTCATTAATAGCGGCAGGTAGCGACAATTGAGCGACTGTAGCAGTATTTTCACAGCGCCCGCTAGTAGTCACTGTGCTTGGCCATTGTTCGGTTGTTGATAGCGACTGAGTCGGTGTGCAGTAATGTTGAATACGGGGTGACGAGTCGCTATTTGACAGGTTCCACGATGTATGGGTGTGCATGATAGCGACTGATCAGAGCGACCGGCTTCCACCATATTCATCAAAAAATCACGCTCAAAAAATTCTCGCACTGTGAAATGCATGTTTAAACCCCAGAGCGCTGGCGGCAATGTGTTAAAAGTAGTTTTTTAACCCCCAAACAACCATATTTTTGGAAACCAAAAAAAAAAATTTGTAAAGAATTTAGTAATATGAATACAATAATATCAGATCTGTAATATCAATTCTGCACAAAACATTGATAACAATTTAATTATGAATATTTAAAGATTGCTCCATTGAAATGCATTGGAGAGCGCCAGGTAGCGAGAGGTCATACCTGTCGCTGTTCAAGGTCGGACGCTGGTGCTGTGGGGTGAGGCTGGAATAATGATGAATGAGTGGCTATCTGGCGCTATCTCAGTCGCTAAGCAGGATTGGCTTGATAAATGTGTGATTGTGGTGGGGAGCTGGCGTTCTCGTGGCGGTGCCCGTCATTACCGGTCGCTCACCAGTCGCTACCTATCGCTATTCCTTCATAAATAAGGGCCTAAATGTGATGGGGCCCTGGCGTGAACATTAAATGGGGCCCTTTCAAAGCTCATACAGTAAACTTTTTTCTGTCTTTTAACTCAGCTGGATGCAACTTAAAGACTTAAATAACAGAAATAAATACTGCTTCCTTTTTTTTAAATGATGTCAAGTAAGAACAAATATGATAAATAAGGTGGAGGAGCAACAATAATGGGGCCCCGGGTGGTTGCACGCCTTGCACAGAGCTAGCAGCAAGTTGCAGGGCAAGGAGCACGTAGAAAAGACAGCAAGTTGGCCAGTTTTTAATCATCCAGTTAAAGCACAGCCCTCATGGATGATGTAAATAGCTGCGACGGCATGCTCAGCATCTCTAGACTAAGGTGCACTCCCACAAATAGCTATTCAGATAGTCTGGGCTCCCAGAGATGCTGCCACTCTGGCTCCCCATTGCTAAGTTCTGCATGCAAGCAGAACCATTTTCCACAAGAGCCCATGCATGCATCATGGGAAGGGGAAAGATACATTTTTACAGGCAAACTAGGGGGGTTCACACAGTTGGGACAAGAAACAAAACTCAGGATAGTGAAGATCCTGGATTTTGTTCTGTTTAAAACACACAAAGCTGAAAAGAATAATACACGGAAAACAAGGGAAAAGGGAAAATGGCGTTGTAAGAATAAGAAAGAGAAAATGGGAAACTGAAAGATACTGCAGATAGCAGCAGCTGTAACATAAAATAAAAACTGTAAAACTATTATAAGAATATACATCTGGAGAGCAAAAAAACAAATAGAATATCTCATATTATCTATTATTCGCTCTTTCTTTCTCCTCTCTTTCTTTCTCCTTCTCTTCCCTCTTTCTCACCCTCTCTTCCTCTCTTCTCTCTTCTCTCTTCCATTTGTCTTTCCTCTACTCTCTCTTTCTCTTGTCTATCTCTCTTTCACCCTCTTTCTCTCTTCTCTCTCCCTCTCCCCTATCTTTTTCTCTCCCCTATCTTTTTCTCTCTCCCTCTCTCTTCTGTTTCTCCCTCTGCCTCCCTTTCTCACTCTTTCTTTCTTTTCTCTCTTTCTCATAACCAGCAGTGCTACACACATAACCGACTGCACAATACTCATATCGGGACATGCAATACAAATAACAGGGTGCACACGATACACACAGTGGGGCGTGCAATACACACTGCAGAGAGTAAATTACACATAGCAGGACATGCGATACACATATTTGGGAGCGCAATACACACATAATGGGGCATACAATACATATGTCCGGGCATGCAATACACATACCTGGGCCTGCAATACACATAACTGGCAGCGGCATCTCCACATACCTACAGGAACCCTCTAACTCCGCCCACCTATTTCCTTCCTCCTGCGCTTACCTCCCAAGGCAGCAGCGGGGGAAGTTCTCCCCCCCCCCCCCCCCGTACAGGACATGGTATCATCCCAAATGACAGCACCCGTCATTCAGGCACTTTTAAAACAACTAGAGCTCTGCCACGTCACCATGTAATCTTTTCTTGTGAACCCACATTTGCTTAGCATCCCAAGAGCTAATGGAATTACATTAATTTCAATCAGTGTTCACATCTGATAGCGATCCTTTAACTTATAGGCACATACATGGCTGCCAGAGGGGCAATACAGACATAATTCATGTATAGAGCTCAGCCCTTGGCCATGAACATAGCCTGGATTTTCTGTCACTTTACAAATTGATTCCAGGCCCTTCTTACCTAGTGATGATTCTGAGCTCTCAGAGCTGCAGACGCAGGCCCAGACAAATCCTGTAATGGGGAGGCAAGAATTGCTGTCATGGTACTCAGGTCAGCCATTACATAACATAGGTTGTGTCTTAATGGGGAGCCAAACCCCTCCATACCCCACAACCAAGTCTTGCATGGGCTCTATGGCGGGCAGGCTCTAGCCATGCTTCAGTTTTTAATGGTTGAATACTGGAGCATGAACATTTTTTGTATTAAATCTGTGGATGCCTATGGGCGAAGGTTGCAATTTTGGGCACTGAAAATGATTTGATGGGGTGGGGCCCTAATGTTGCTCTGGGCAAGAAGTTATCTTTTAGGACTTGAGTGTGTGTGGGCATGTAAGGCCTTAAACCGAACCAACAGCCTGGCACAGTTGAAAAGAAAGGTAGCTGCCATTTTGGAGCTTTTTCTCCCAGCACCTCAGCCATGCTGCTGCCTGGATTCAACTGACATAACTGACAATGCCCAGTAACAGGAAGCCCAGCAGCACTTCCTGTTTGCAGGTGGCCTGCAAATGCATGAGCCGCCATTTAGTTTTTAAAATTTACCACAGCAAGAGTTAGAAAAAGGTAAATTAATTTTTACGCGCAGCAATCTAAATTGCCCTGGGGAGGGATACATATGAGCACTGTTGTTGTTAGTCCACTTTAAAGTCCACCGCAGCAAAAACAGAGCAGGATAACAAATATCCTACTTGGTGGGTTTCAGGAGGAGTAGCATGGGGAGTAATAAGTATTTGCTGCATTTTAAACTGGGGCATAACTGCACGGCAGCAGAGTAGTGGACCATACTGGGGGGGGGGGGGGGGGGGGGCAGGACACCACAGGCCACATGGCCCACATGCTGAACAATACACTAGTCCCTTCAGGGACTCAGAGAAGCCCCCCCAGTTCTCCATATGTGCAGTAGGGGTTAAGAAATTGGCACAAATTCCCTGCCAAAGGACTGGGCACAGGGTGGACATGGAGCTAAAGCAGACAAAAATCCTGGTAGCCCAGCTAAAAAGACTCCTAGGCCAGGTTACACCTTGCCGTGTGAAACCCCCAGGATCACCCATATACTCACCTTATGAACTGGTCCCACTTTGTATGCACTGTACCTGCCGGTTCCCGAGAGCAGGTATCACAGGCTATTCCCTGATCAGCAGCCTACTTGATGTGAGGAATTACGAGCCTGCTTGCCGGGGGAGTTTTAAATCAAGCAGACTAGGATGGACTGGCTGCAGGGACATAATGTTAGTATTTATGTAGGTTTTTCTCTGCTCAGACTGCCCCATTAACCAGAAGCAACCACTAGTCTAGAGTCTATAAGACTTTAGGGCCTCTGCTCTCCCTCTTTGTGGGGCATCCATTTTTGGGATGCTCCAATATAATGTGTGAAACCCATAGTTATTGCTGCAAAACTCACCTTTCCAGTGATGGACTGAGAATCACGAGGGAGGAGATGAGTATCATTCACTTACCTGCACGCCGGCTTCCACATTGCTCTGGTCTGCGGGACGGTGAGCGCTGCCTCAGCAGTACTGGAAGCCGGTGTGTACCCACCTCAGGCATGCTGAGGAGCAGGGTGTGTGGCCAGTGGTGTGCATTAGGCTTTGCTTACCCAGAGCAGCATAGCAAAAGCAGAACACAAGCCGGTGATTGGCAGGCATATGTGCCAGATGTATCAGATTACAGGGATTCACACAGTGGGCAGGAGGAACGAAACCCAGGATCATTCTTTGTTTTGTTTCGACTTCTCGACTTGCATCCTTATCCTTGTGGGCCACCCACAATGAGGATCACAAGGGAAAAGGCGAGTATCAGTCACTTACCTGCAGGCTGATTCCCCCTTCACTTCGGTCTGGTGGCTGGTGGTCGGCGCTGTCTCAGCTATACACACAGCAAGAGGAGAGGGGATAAAGCAACTGTGCTGTCAGCAGCCACCGCTGATCACCCACCGATGGATCCGAGCTATGGGGAAACCAGTGTGGAGGTAAGTGACAGTGAGTTTGAGTGAATGTCAGGTTCCAGTGCAAAAGTTGTAGTTATGAAATCAAAAATCCAGAGCGCCTGTGAGAGCGCCAGGTAGCGTCCCATATATCAACAGCGCCGGCGATGGGATGAGTGCCAGGGCTGAGTTCCCTACAGTACCAGATAGGACCAGGCACTCACCCTGCACTGTGTGGTCTTATCCCACAGATGTCAATGGGCTGGGTTGGTTATAATGTTTTCAAAAATAAAGTTTTGGGGGGCTGGTGCATTTGCCACGAGATCCCTGGGCTATTTGGAATTGTTTTTGTATGCACTTTTATCACTTTTGTTTTGTGCTGCAAACGTATGATTTGGCCCATGCAAAACATGTGGCATATCTTTTAAGCGTCCCCAATGCAGTCCCTTTTTTACTTTTTTTTTAAATTATTGTGCTGCCATCATCCCCCCCCAAAAAAAAGGTTATTGCAACAGGCGCTGAATGCCAAGAATCCCCTTCTCACAGCGCCCTTACATGTGCTGTGAATTCTAATAATGAATTTGGTGCTTTTCCTGTGCGCCCAGCTGCCGTTAGGGGTCGTGCTGGCTATTTCCAGGCCTGTGCTAGTGCCAGGCAGACGGGCGAGAGCTGGTGAACACAGAGCGCTGCCTGTCTCCAGGGGGATCTGCAATGTGGCCGCTGAGAGCGTGTCGCAAGACATGCTCATCTAGTGCCTGCACAAAAAATACATAAATTAGGCTCCCCGAATTCAGTAACTGACCTGATTTTTATCACATCCATGCTCTCATAATCACTGAACTGTTTTCCACATCATCCAATTATAGCAAGAAGCAGCACAATTGTATTTTAAAGCCAGTATAAGTCTCATTACTACAAATTGGAGAGTGCGGCCACGTAAATCCATATTCCAATGTAATGGTATTGATCGAGTTAACTGCAAATATCTGTGGTTTCTGATTGTACATCTCATCTTCTTTCAGCTGTATTTCACATTCTGTCAAGGTAAGTCTGATGTTATATTGTACTCACAGCAAGGGCGAATACGTGCTTGTGTGAAAACACTAATAATATAAGTAGGCATTCTATCCTGATAATATGTCGCTAAATGGCTTGCAGAAAACAAAAATAACTGCACAAGCTGTTTGCTTTAGGTCATCATGACTTTTACTTTTCAGGCTACAGCATGCTAAAATGTAAAATATCCAACTTGTACTGCTCTTTAACTACTCAATACAAAGTACTCAAATCACTGCCTTCCTTGGCTTAGCTCTTTATATATTTGGAAAGGCCTTTCACATCTCACAAGCCAGTACCTAGCTGACCAGGATGGAGGCAGGTGGCTATACTGCCTGGCAAATACCTGGAAGGATGGTGACTGCTGCCTGCCACATAACCTCTGTAAGCACTGCTATGGCATTGCCTAGCAGTAAACAGTAGTGGGCTTAGCATCCCAAAAGTGTACATATTGTTCCAGCCATCTGTCATCTCTGTTGCTCTGTTGCTGAACTCCCGACCATGTCTAGCCACATCCAGTGCCAATCGGCATTGCCGACCAATGCCACATCTGACTATGTTTGGTGCCAAGCTATAGTATTGACATGTTCAGGGCCAGATTAGTACGGAGAAGATTTTTTATGGCCCCCCGCCACCAATGTGACTGCGGCAAGGTGAAGACTCCTATCATGGCAAGTGGTGGAGGCCCTGGGGTGTGTATCCGAGGTGCCTTCTCTAGGTCTTAAAAGGCTCAAGGGTAGTGTTGGACATAGGTAACCATATTGCCATGTGTTTTATAAGTATGTTACTCATTCTACTCTCTTGTAATGTATACTTTGAACAGCACCATGGAATACAATGCCGATTTATAAATACAACAATAATACTCATAATAATACTCAATATCATCCACCCCCAGGAATGATTTCAGAAGCTGACATCCTCCCCAAATCACAGCAATGGCTAATCCTACCTTTCAGCTCCTCTTTGGCTCTCCCCTATATGCATAACTTCACTGCACACTAATGCAAC
Source organism: Gastrophryne carolinensis (assembly GCA_027917425.1). NCBI lineage: Eukaryota > Metazoa > Chordata > Amphibia > Anura > Microhylidae > Gastrophryne > Gastrophryne carolinensis. The sequence continues at coordinate 386,538,679 of CM051236.1, read as the reverse complement.
CATGGCGACTGTGACATGCCTGGCCAAAGAGAGGAAGAGCATGCTAGCTGGCAGAAGCAGTGACATCATCAGACTTTCAATGATAACCAGGGCTGGAACATTCTTAAAAACAAAGCCAAGTGTGCTAAACATGAGATATTCCCATGGAGATATTAGGTCTGGAGGCCAGGGGCCCCATTATCTGAGGAGGCCCAGAGCAGGTTCGCAATTGCACCAATAACAATCTGGTCCAGGACATATTCCACATCTGACTACATCCAATGCCAAGCCCTGTTACCGACATATGCCACAACTGACCATGCCTAATGCCAAGCCCTTTTACCGATGCTGACCTTACCACATCTTCTTCTTGCCACTGCTGTTTGTGCTTGTTTTTGTTCAAACTATGTTTCCATCACCAGGGTGCCTGGTCACTGGCCACTACTCCAGCACAAGACTGCTGTCCTTTGGTGGTTCCAATTCAAGGGACTTTATGGGCAGTGACCAAGGTGCTATAAGAAGCATTTTGTTAAAGAAACCCCCTGAACCAGATGGGGTTTAAGGTTACCAATTTTTTTTTACAAATTTGTAGACAACAATACCCTATGAAAACCCTTCCTGGCAGATTTATGCTGCCAGTAAGCCCAGCCATTAACAGATAGTTACCTTTTACTGTCAGAGGTCAGTCAGATGGGGAACCTAATGCAGCACCCTTTTGGCATCAGTACTTATGTGCAACATTTCTGGTACATGCCACAAAAAAAGTAAATATCTCCTAATTACATTTGGCTTACAGGGGTGGTGAATTAGGGTGCCATGGACCACCCCACCCCCCTGTTTGTAGCACTTTGTAAAGCATTGTAAAGCATCTTGGAAGACAAGGGCCCAGATTCAGTAAAAGTTGAAAAAAATCTCTTTAATGACCCTTAAGGTGAAAAAAGCATGAAAATGTCACTGTTACTGAATCAGCTAGGATGATAATGAAAGGCAATTGCACGTTTTATTCCTAAGAATAATAGTGTACATTTTATACCTTTCTACAGAGTATATGTGGTGATTCTGCAACAGTGAACTTCTCGTGATTTTTTCTACGAAAGTACATTTTTTTCTACCATGAGAATTTCTTTCAACTGTTACTAGGTCTAGGCAATTTTCACTAATTAAAGGAATTGAACATTCAATCTTTAAAATCATTTGCCTGGCAGCTCACCTGGTACAGTGTAAGTCTCTTTGCTCTTGTCACAGAAAGGAAGTTAATACATTCCTGAGGCTCGTGTCAGGTTGACACCCCCTCTGTTAGTGATAGGCTAGAATCAGCCTCAGGTCACTTCAATGCAACGCACATAGTGTGCTTGCATCACTCAGCCCTGCACCTCCCATCACAGAGCACAGCACAGCATGAGGTGAAAGTTTAATTTATAATTACTCTGGCAATATTGCTTTATTTTTAAAAAGGAAAAAAATAGATTTTTGTCATGTTTAATTCTACAAAATGGGAATAATCTTACATGTGCCTGGAAAATGACTTTATACAACAAAGTGTGCATCACCTATCTAACCAATAATAACCAATAATAAGTAATGTGCTCACTCCATCAAAAACATAAGCATACCAAATGGAGTGGACGTGGACCTAGGCCACACCTTCCTCCAAACAAGGAGCAATAAACCAATGCTAGCAATGAATCATGTTTACAAAAAAATCTATACAATACAGACAATTAAAATGCACAAAAAAACCCACAAGAGACACTTAAAAACACTGCTGCTCCCTCCCTCCTCACCAAAATTCAATGAGATCCAGAAATATATTATGAAATTGATGAATAAATGAAATGTCTATAGTACTGTGTAGTGGGATGAAAGAGCCCCTTTAAAAATGTAAAAAGGGGATTCAGTTTTTGTGCCGGCACAAAAGGTATACCTGACCAAAATAAAAGATAAAAAATAGGGATTTACTTATTCAAAAGATTTTTTTATATCCCAAAAAGTGACAGGGCATGCAATCCTCTATAATCACAACAAAAATAAGATTAAATATCACAACTCAAGAATAAATAATATAAAGTGCCAAGTGCAATATAATACTTCTTAATACCAGAGCCCATATATAGATACAGAATAAAAACACCCTAGATTATGCATAAAGTGACAAATCAGCCACGACACATGAAAGTGAAAGTGCAGAGTAAAAGATACAATTTACCGAGGTTACCAGGCACATGTATCAAAGTAAAGTAGCCGTCCACAATACACAAGGGAGAGAGGGAGAGAGCAGGAGGACACCCGCGCACGCGGCTCCCGTGCCATGTCAATGCAATGCACACAGTGTGCTTGCATCACTCCCAGCACAGAGCACAGCATGCGGTGAACATTTAATTTATAATTACTCTGGCAATATAGCTTTATTTTTAAAAAGGAAAAAGCACTTGGCCTCCTGTACACTTTGGGTGTATGTATAGAATGTATATAGAGATATATAGTACATATCGAGATATATAGATAGTACGTATCATCCAGTTTATTTGTTTATAGGTCTTGTTAGGTAGAGTTAATGTTTCTTTATTATTGCAAATAGTATTCAGTTTAATATTCAGATAAGGATAATTAGGATGTGTTATGCCCCTTTGGCTTCCCCCTCTTTATTTGTCTGTTGTTTTGGCATGTGGCTGTGCAGTGTGGGGGCGGCTGATGACGGCCGCTGAGGCTCACTGCGGTCTGCTGGCTTTGTCCGCGTCTTTTGCTGCCACCGCAACACACAGGGTCAGCTGTCTATGCTGTCATGACACTCGGTGGCGCGTTGACGTCAAGACCGCGTGACGTTGTGACGCGGTCTGCGTCTTGCTGGACTGGACGGCTGCCCGCTTCCTCTTCCGGTGGCGGCGCTGCCGCCCTCGCCTCCATGGCCGCACGCGGGATGACGATGTAAGAAGGGGTGAATATTTAAGGGTAAGAACTTCAAGTCTTTTTTACCCTCACCCTTTGAAGTGGCATAGGAGCCGCATGCGGGGGTGCTTAAACTGTGTTTGGCCCCTGTTGCTTTGGACCTATGGGTTGCCCTGTGATGTTTGAGGTTTTCATGGTATATCTTTAAACTATAGCTGGCACATGCACTTTATGTATTTACTGTGATTTTTTTGTCTTTATTTACTGTTCATTTGATTCATACTTTATTGCAGCACACTTTTTTGGGACTTTTGTGCAATATAAGTTTGTGGGCGATTTATGCATTTATAAACACTAAATGGCTTTAGGGATTGTGTTTTATATAGACTGTATAGATATCATTATCATCATAATTTTCTTTATAGTGATTTTTTTGTATGATATATTCAGCACATAAGCACTTTTTACTGTTTGCACTTTATTAGTATAGGTTTTGTGCCGGCACAAAATACTCAGGGTGTGATACTATTTAGGGCTATAGCTGCACATAGTGTTTCCGTTATTGATATTATCCTGTGGGATTGTGTATATATTTAGTATTTGTTATTAAGAGCATTCAGGGGTCATTACAGTATATTTTAAATGTCTTGTGGTATATGTGTTTTTAATGGTTTTTTTTTATGTATTAATAAAAAGAATATCTAATATATTTTTATAATGTGTTGGTGCTCCTCTTTGGGAGGAAGGTGTGCTTTGTGGCATGTCCACTTCATTGTTTAGGTTTGACTTCTAGAGTGAGCACATATATTTCAGGACAGGTGGTGCACCCCTTTTGCTGCTGACAATTTAAAAAGGAAAAAAATAGAATTTCGTCACGTGTAATTCTACAAAATGGGAATACTTTAGCATGTGCCTGGAAAATGACTTTAAATAAAGTCTTTGGCCAAGTCAATTACACTATTTAAAGGGCATCTGTGGGCACATTAGAAAATTAATATTGACCATACCATTTATAATTCCTCCCATGCAGCACATGAGCATCATACAGAAGCCATTCCTCTGCTTACCCCTAATAACTAGCATAACTAGTGTCTCTGGGTACTCTGGCCTGGTTGGCGCCTCCTGGTGTTCATTCAGGCATCCATTGCTGACACATTCTTCCGTCGCCAGGTCCTTCAGCCAACACCTGCCAACGGCCTCTTTACTGTAACAGCAGAGGTTGTTCTTTTAGAATTGGAGGGAGTAGCCTTAGGATGGCTGACGCTAATATTGCTCAATGAAGAGGGATCTAAGCAACCTAGAGTGATGTATTGCATGAGTGGGAGGTAAGAAAAGTATTATTAATTTTGTCTGTCCTCACTGGCGCCTCCTGGTGTTCATTCAGGCATCCGTTGCCAACACTTTTTCTGTCGCCAGGTCCTTCAGCTGACTCCTGTCACCAGCTTCTTCACTGTGACAGCAGAGGTTGTTATTTTAGAATTGGAGGGCGTAGCCTTAGGATGGCGCTAACATTGCTAAAAGACGAGGAATCTGAGCAGCATGGAGTGATGCGTTGCATTGGTGGTAGATAAGGAAAGTATTGTTAATTTGTCTGGGGCCTCATTCCTTGCTGGCACCTCCTAGTCTTCATTCTGACATCCGCTACCACCCCCGCCAGGTACTTCATTGAGGTTCTGCCACAGATTTTTTTGCTGCCGAGTCCTGCCACCACCTCTCCCCCATCTCCCACCTCAGGCACTGCAGCAATGCCGCTAACACAAAAGTCTACTGCAATACACCGCACTGTTATCATCTGGGAGTTGATAAATAGGTAGTCAGATATTGACATGTCAGTGCAACAAGGTGTGTTTCCTCTTTAGTAAACCTGCTTATTTAATGATTTGCTGGCTTGCCTAGAAAAAGGAATAATTATATACCAATGGAATTCATAGAATCCTGTTCTATTAAAATGTAATCTATATTTTTCATGCACTAAGTGGCAATTCTCCTTCAAGGTAAGCATAACATTTTGTGGAACAGACATTGCAGAAATGTTGTCTGCTGCAATACAGCATAGATAATTTCTTGTGATAGTTAGTGATAGATGTTAAAGCTCGAGGGCCCTGTGTCCTTTGTGACTGCTGATAGTAAATGAGGAAAACATTCAGATAGAAAGTGGAAGAATGAATCAGGGAATACACAATTTTCCAACATGCTGCTTATTTATACCAGACACGCAATTTTTCAATGCTACACAGAGATACGCTTATGTCTTTACAGTGGGTGCTGCAACCCAGATACAAAAAATTAAATCTATGGCGCTTTAGAAGTAATCTCTCATATCCATGATTTCACCTTGCAGTGTAACAGGCTGATTATATTAATTCACTATCACAATAGTCATCTCAACAATCCTTGTCCTTGTTTCAAAGAGGTGTCAGATTGCCATCAACATAAAACATTTACCATTAAAATGTCACCCAGAAACAAAGCAGAATGGGAGATATGAGCCAGAGATGTGACATTTCACATCTTCCCAAGTCTCGCATGGATGTATTTCGGTACAAAACTGCTGCAATGTTATTACCTTGGTTGGAAATACCATCAGTCGCTTGTGAGTATCTAACCACATGCTCTTTAGGAAAAATCAATGCATAGCAAACCGGGTAATGCGCTTGTTTTTTTTCTTCCTTCATATGTCTCTGAAAAGGCCAATGTTGTATTTTTATTGTTACTAAAAGCAAATAAAAATCAGTTTAACCAATTAATTTCTAGGAAAGGCTGAAAAGACACAAGAAGAAATGATTTATGTTTTCCATGGTATGTTCTATATGGCAGTAGTGATGAGTCGGAGTGGAAGCCCTCCGGGTAGATAGTCCCCAGAATCCAGCATTCAGGAGTACCTAACTCTTTATACAATAGCTCCAGACACCACAAGTTAATTTTAAATGTATGTGAACTGATATGGGGTCCAGTTCACATACTGTTAAAAAAGAAAACAAAATACTCATTTACAATGAAAAATGAACTCACTCCCGCCTCGTCTCCCTTCATCTGCCATGCAGTGTCCTCAATTCAGGTTCTCTGGGTTGGGGGGCTCCCTCCTGGTCAAACAGCACTGGTCTGCTGCTGGTGGGAAGCCACCCACCAGCATCTGTAGTTAGGAGGGGCATGAGCCCCTTTCCTCCTTCCTTGGTGTCACTCCAAGCAAATGCTGTGTTGCTGGACAAAGAGACTTTTATACCACAGAGTAGGAACCTCTGTGAACCCCCCATGTGAAAATGACATCAATGAAAAGGAGGAACTATGGGCACCTCCACCAAGCCCAGTACTCCCCTGTATACATCCAGCCAACAAAAAAGGGGACTGCAGGAGGTTCACTAAGACACTGGGGGCCCACTGGCCAAAGGAGTGATCGTCTAGTGCAGCAATACTCAACTGGTGGACCAGGGTCCGAATGCGGACCTTGGTGCCAGATTTCCGGACCCCTGCCCTGACAGCTCTGCTCTCAGTTGCTTCTGTGTTGCCATGCTCAGAGCTGCCGCCTTGATCGACAATGTTGTGCTTAGTCTACCTGCCAGTATCATGGCTCCCTGGCACCTAGCATTGCAATATGAAGTACTGCTCAGGCAGGAAGTAGCATTGCAAGGTATAAGCAGCATTTTTTAGTTTAGCCTGGCGAATCTATAGCCCCTCCCCCAGTGTCCTGTTATTTCACCCCCCCACAACAGCCGTCCACTGGGACCTTCACTTCTCACCGGATACCTTTAACCCTTTAAACGCCAGCCACATAAAATTTACGTGGCTGCCTCCCCTGCAGTTAACCACCAGCCACGTAAAATTTTACGTGCCTGACTTTCCCCACTAATAGTAAAAAAAGTTTTTAAAAAGTCACTTACCTGACCCCTCGTTCGATCCGGCCGGGTCTCCTCTTCAGCCAGAGGGGCTCCGATCGCCGATTGGGGCTCCTCCGGCTGCAGGGGAGGGCCCAAAATAGGGTGCCCCCCCGTTTCAGCAGCCGCCGGGATTGCCTGCAAAAAAAAAAAAAAATGACAGTTACTTACCTTCGTGCCCACCGGCTCTCCTCTTCACGGGGGGGGGGGGGCTCCGATCACCCCCCCGGCTCTTCCGTCTTCTGGAGGGGGCGTAGCTTCTGATGGCGGCCGCCATCGGATGACGTCATCGCCGCGTGTCGTAGGGGCACCCAGCAGTTCAGCTTTCAGATGCCGGTGAGGGCTGGACAGAGGAGGATCGCCTGCCCTCCTCTGCCCAGCCGTCAACTGCATATGATGGCCGCGGAACACAGGAGATGCAGATCGGAGGTGAGTAAAGTAAAAAAAAAAGTGTGTCTGTGTGTTTTTTTACTTTTAACCCTTTGTGAACTGGTAAGGGGTCCATGTGACCACCATACCAGTTCACATGGCTCGGGGGTCTGGCAAGTCACCTGCAACTATCGGGTGACTTGCCATTAACCCCTGGCCACCCAAATTACCTGCCTCCCTAAAGCTCAGGGGGGGGGCAGAAGAGCCGTGGCCCTAGGCTATGACGGCTTGTAGCCAGCAGGGCCAGGGGCCAGTAAAGCTGGCTCCTGCGCCCTGTTCTACAAGCCCCCATAGCTGGTCACAGGCTGGTTACGCTGGGTAGGGGGGACCTCACGCCATTTTTATTTTTTATTTTTAAGGGTTTTAACCCTTAAAAATCCCCCCAAAAAATGGGGTCCCCCTGCCTGGGAGGGGGGACCCTATGTCATTTTTTTTAATTAACCCTATGTTACCTGTAACCCAGTAGGTATAAAAGGCTTCCAGCAGCAGCAGGAGAGCAGAAGCCTAAGTGATCAGCGTGGGGACACAGGGATGGATGGGAGGTAAGTATTAAAAAAAAAGTAATAAAAAAAATATATATTTTTTTAATAAAGTTATTTTGAAAAAGTGTGTCTGTGTGTTTTTTTTTACTTTTAACCCTTTGTGAACTGGTAAGGGGTCCATGTGACCCCTATACCAGTTCACAAGGCTCGGGGGTCTGGCAAGTCACCTGCAACTAGCGGGTGACTTGCCATTAACCCCTGGCCACCCAAATTACCTGCCTCCCCAAAGCCCAGGGGGGGGCAGAAGAGCCGCGGACCTAGGCTATGACGGCTTGTAGCCGGCAGGGCCAGGGGCCACTAAAGCTGGCCCCTGCGCCCTGTTCTACAAGCCCCCATAGCTGGTCACAGGCTGGTTACGCTGGGTAGGGGGGACCTCACGCCATTTTTTGGGGGGATTTTTAAGGGTTTTAACCCTTAAAAATCCCAAAAAATGGGGTCCCCCTCCCTGGGAGGGGGGACTCTATGTCATTTTTTTTTAAATTAACCCTATGTTACCTGTAACCCAGTAGGTATAAAAGGCTTCCAGCAGCAGCAGGAGAGCAGAAGCCTAAGTGATCAGCGTGGGACACAGGGATGGATGGGAGTATTAAAAAAAAATAATAAAAAAAATTATTTTTTTTTAATAAAGTTATTTTTAAAGTGTGTCTCTGTGTGTTTTTTTTTACTTTTAACCCTTTGTGAACTGGTAAGGGATCTAAGAGACCCCTATACCAGTTCACAAGGCTCTGGGTCTGGCAAGTCACCTGCGGCTAGTGGGTGACTTGCCATTAACCCCGAGACCCCCCATTACCTGCCTCTCCCTTATATTCCCCCAAGAAATGGTGTCCCCCCCACCCTGTGAAGGGGGACCCCACACCAATTTTTTTTTTATTTAACCCTTTATTATGTGGATAGTAGTTGTATTTTATTTGTAAATGTTATAAAGTGCTCTTTTCAGTTTAGGGGATCACCTGTACAGGAACGGGGGGCTACGGATACATATGTGGTATCATTGTAATTGGGAAAAATGGGGCTTTCACGTGCAATATGGTTTTCTTTAACCCTTTAAATGCCAAGCACGTAGTTTCTACGTGGTTGCTTCTCCTACCGTTAAGTGCCAAGCACGTAGAAACTACGTGCCTGGCATTTCCCCCAAACAGTTAAAAAATAGAAAAAAAAAATCACTTACCTCCGGTATCCCTGTGAAGCCTGGGGTCCCCTCTTCCTTGGGGGGGCATCCGATCGCCCCCCCGTCGTCCTCCGTCTTCGGGGGGGGCCCGAAACCAGCCGCCCCCCCCCCCCCCCCGTTTCCAGCGCTGATCGCCGCTGTAAAAAAAAAAAAAAATAAAACTGTCATTTACTCACCTCCGCGCCCGAGCCTTCTGTCCGGGCCTCCTCTTCACCAGGGGGGGGTCCGATCCCCCCCCTGGGCTGCGCAGTCTTCAGGTGAGGACCCTCTTCCGGGTCCTCACCTCTTGTAATGGCGGCGATGGCCGCCGCCGCTTAGCCCCGCCCATTGTGGGAGGAGCGGGATGACGTCATCCCGCTCCTCCTATACCCCCTCCGAGCTCCGGCATCTGTCAGATGCCGGTGGTGATCGGAGCAGAGCGGGTGTCAGGTGAGGAGGCTCCGATCGGAGCCCCCTCGCCTGTCACCCGCCCTGCGCCGATCACCACCGGCATCTGTCAGTGAAGTGACAGCGGCGAGGGACAGCGGCGAGGGACGTCGGATCGGAGGTGAGTATAGTGTAAAATAAGAAAAATAAAGATTTTTTTTTCTGTGTGTCAGTGTCATTTTTTTTACTATTAACCCCTTGTGAACTGGTAAGGGGTCCATGACCCCTATACCAGTTCACAAGGCTGGGGAGATGGCAAGCCACCTGCGCTAGCGGGTGGCTTGCCATTAACCCCTGGCACCCCCATTACCTGCCTCCCCAAAGGCCAGGGGGGGGCAGAAGAGCCCGGGCCCACATGGGCTATGTGGGCTCGTAGGCTGCAGGGTGGGGGGGCCACATAAGCTGGCCCCCCCACTCTGTGCCTACAAGCCCCCATAGCTGGTCCCGGGCTGGTTACTGTGGGTAAGGGGGACCCCACGTCAATTTTTTTTTTGATTTTTAAGGGTTTTTAACCCTTAAAAATAAAAAAAAAATGGGGTCCGCCCCCCCTGGGAGGGGGGACCCTATGTCATTTTTTTTTTTGATTAACCCTTTGTAATCTGTCATCCAGCAGCTATAAAAGGCTTCTAGCAAGTGAGCAGAAGCCAGTGATCGCCGAGGGACAGAGTGCTCCAGGATGGATGGGAGGTGAGTACAGTGTAAAAAAAAAAAAAAAAATTAATAAAATATTTTTTTCTTTATGTGTGTCTGTGTCATTATTTACTTTTAACCCCTTGTGAACTGGTAAGGGGTCCATGACCCCTATACCAGTTCACAAGGCTGGGGGGATGGCAAGCCACCTGCGCTAGCAGGTGGCTTGCCATTAACCCCCGGCACCCCCATTACCTGCCTCCCCAAAGGCCAGGGGGGGGCAGAAGAGCCCGGGCCCACATGGGCTATGTGGGCTCGTAGGCTGCAGGGTGGGGGAGCCACAAAAGCTGGCCCCCCCACTCTGTGCCTACAAGCTCCCATAGCTGGTCCCGGGCTGGTTACTTTGGGTAAGGGGGACCCCACGTCAATTTTTTTTTTGATTTTTAAGGGTTTTTAACCCTTAAAAATCAAAAAAAAAATGGGGTCTCCCTCCCCTGGGAGGGGGGACCCTATGTCATTTTTTTTCCCGATTTAACCCTTTGTAGTGTGGATGGTTTTTGTATTTTTTTTGTGAATGTTATAAAATACTTGTTTCAGTTAGGGGGGTCTCCTGGGCAGGAACGGGGGGCTACCGATAAATATGTGGTACCGTTCTAATCGGTAGAAATGGGGCTTTCACATGCAATATGATTTTCCTTAATAAAATACATTTTTTATTTAAAATAAAGGAGTCAATTTTCTAAAAAAATTTTTTTATTTATTTATTTTTTTTTTCACTTAATAATATTGTAAAAAAAAAAAAAAAAATTACAAACAAGACATTTCATGTTAAAGTCTAAACTCTGCTGCAATAAATATATATATAATTTTTCTGAAAGTTACAGCAAAAATGGCGCAAAACATGTCGCAAAACATGACGCAAAATGGGGAAAATGGCCTGTCAACAGAGGGTGACAAAATCTCAAGTAGGCTGGCAATTAAAAGGGTTAATAGTACCTATGCATGTTGGGTATTGTTCTGTTCGGGGGACCTTGCGCTTTCAGACTTAGCTTGTTTTTTCTGGTTTGCATATTTATATTTTAGGAAAAGGTGTTTTTTATTCAGCTTTTTTATCAATTTTTTAGGGAAACCCTGCGCAACCAAAGAATTCTTTGAGGAATTAATTCCAGAAAGATGAGCCCACTACAACAAGCTGGGTACCCTTAAAAAGCTTAACGTGTGTACTTTCAGGGAATATATGGTTTAAAGGGGATATTCCAAATGTAAAGGGTTGTTTTGGTTGAAAAATCGCAAGGTGCGCACTTTGTCTGCAGAGCTGAAATTTTCAAGTAAAATTACCGTTATGCGCATGCTTTACTTTGGGGTGTTTGGCAACTCTTCCCTTGACAGAACCTATGCATGTTGGGTGTTGTTCTGTTCGGGGGATGTTGCGTTTTCACATTAAACTTGTTTTTTCTTGTTTGTATATAGTTTTTTTAGGAAAATGTGGCTTTGATTCTGCTTTTTTATCCTTTTTTTAGGGAAACTCTTTGCAACCAAAGATTACGTTGAGGGATTACTTCCAGAAAACTATGGCCACATCCACAAGCTTGGTACGCCTAGAAAGCCTGAGGTGTGTACTTCCAGAGAATATATAGTTTGTTGGGGGTATTTCAAATGTAAAGGGTTGTTTTTCTGGAAAAACCGCAAGGTGCGCATATTGCATAGCATAGTTGTATTTTATTTGAAAATCTCCTAAAGCGCTGTTTCAGTTTGGGGGAGTCTCCTGGGCAGGAAAGGGTGTCTACCAATACATATGTGGTACCGCTGTAACCGGGAGAAATTGGGATTTCACACGCAATAAGATTTTATTGACAAACTTACATTTTTTATTCCAAAAAAAACTACAATATGTAAAAATTTTTTTTTTTTTTTTTTTTTTGCACATATTTCACCCAAAAATATTAAGAATACACCTAACAAATGACAAACAAGACATTTCATGTTAAAGCCCAGACTCTGCTGAAAAAAACAATATATCATTTTCCTGGGAAATCCCTGGAAATCCCTTCAAAAATCACATTTGAACATGGGGAGCGCAAAATAGTGCAAAATGGTCTGGCAACAGAGTGTGACAAAAACTCCAGGTAGGCTGGCACTTAAAGGGTTAATAAAATAAATGTTTTTGTTTAAAAAATATATATATTTTTTTACTTATTCACTTAAAAATATATATAAAAAAAGTAGAAAAAATACAAACAAGTCTAAACTCTGCCACAAAAAGAAAATATGTCACTTTCTTGGAAATTCCTGCAAAAATCACAGTTAAACATCACGCAAAATGGTGAAAATGACCTGTCAGCAGAGGGTGACAAAATCTCAAGTAGGCTGGCAGTTAAAAGGTTACAGGTACCTATGCATGTTGGGTATTCTTCTGCTCGGGGGACCTTGCACTTTCAGATTTAGCTTGTTTTTTCTTATTGGCATATTGATATTTTAGGAAAAGGTGTTTTTTATTCTGCTTTTTTATACATTTTTTTGTGAAACCCTGTGCAACCTAAGAATTCATCGAGATATTACTTCTAGAAAGATGAGCCCACTACAACAAGCTGGGTACGCTTAGAAAGCTTAACATTTGTACTTTCAGGAAATATATGGTTTATCAGGGATATTCCAAATATAAAGGGTTGTTTTGGTAGAAAAAGCACAAGGTACGCACTTTGTCTGCAGAGCTGAAATTTCGAAGTAAAATTACCATTATGCGCATGCATCTCTCCTTGACAGAACCTATGCATGTTGGGTATTGTTGTGTTTGGGGGATGTTGCTTTTTCAGATTTTCAGTTATTTTCTGGTTTGCATATAGTTTTTTTTAGGAAAATGTGGTTTTGATTCTGCTTTTTTATTCATTTTTAGGGAAACCCTGTGCAACCAAAGAATACATTGAGGGATTACTTCCAGAAAACTGCACCTATGTCAACAAGCCTGATACGCCTAGAAAGCCTGAGGTGTATACTTCTAGGGAATATATAGTTTGTTGGGGGTATGTAAATGGTTGTTTTTCTTGAAAAACTGCAAGGTGCGCATATTGCATAGCATAGTTGTATTTTATCTGAAAATCTCCTAAAGGATTGTTTCAGTTTGAGGGAGTCTCCTGGGCAGGAAAGGGTTTCTACCTATACATATGTGGTACCACTGTAACCGGGAGAAATTGGGGTTTTTTATTACAAAAAAACACTACAAATTGTAAAAAATAGTTTTTTTTTTTTTGTTTTTTTTTGCACAATTTTCACCCCAAAATATTGAGAATACACTTAGAAAATGACAAACAAGACATTTCATGTTAAAGCCCAGGCTCTGCTGAAAAAAACAATATATCACTTTCCTGGGAAATCCCTGGAAATCCCTTCAAAAATCACAGTCGAACATGGAGAGCACAAAATAGTGCAAAATGGTCTGGCAACAAAGGGTGACAAAATCTCAAGGTAGGCTGGCTGTTAAAGGGTTAAATGGACCTTTACAAGAAGTGGTTGAGAACCCCTGGTCTAGTGCCACAAACGGCACTCATGGCCTGGGGTCTGTGAGAAAAGTCCACAGATGTTGACTTTCCCTTTACATTTTAGTTTTTTCTTACTATATAGTTGAACTCTTCATCCTCTCTCCTCCTAATTTTAAAGCTCACCCAAATGGCCCAGAAATCTCTCCCTTAATACATCTGTACCCAGGGGTGCAGCGAGTCTCCTTGCTGCTATAGAATGCCCCCCCCCCACTTTCTGCCTAATCAAATAGTATACTAGCTGTATATCAAATATGATTGCTTGGTTTCATGTTTTTTTTGATACATTCAATCATTGGTGGACAGGGCCAATGAGCCATCAGCTATTGAAGTTTTTAAAAATAAAAAACAACATGATGGTGTGTAGTAGTGCACAGATCAATGCTGACTTACCAATGGACTAGTTGAATAAAAAAGGGAGCCCAGCAATTGTTGCTCCTTCTAAATGGTGATGCCTGCTGCCCTCATTACAGGTGCAACCCTGCCACCCCATTAAGGTATCCACAGCATTTTGGTTCATCATTTATGAAAAAGCCAGTTCAGTGCTCTTGAAGACATTTATAGTAAACCAAAAGTCAAAAACAGCAAGGTCAGTAAATTCCACCCCTAAAGCCCCACTCTGGTAATCAGTTGCATAAACTATTTGAGAGAGTTTACCTCCATGCAAAAGAGTTAGCAGACAGTTATGATGTAATATAACTGTCTTCTATGGTTATGGAATAGCAGACATATTCTATGCTGCATAACTGGGTGGAAGCAGCCATCTTGCCCATACATGAGTGAAAACTTATGAAAACCCCCAATCCCACAGACAAAATTGCCTCGTATATGAGTGCAATCCTCCTTAAGTTCTAGATGACCATAGTCCTGCTTAATATATGGCAGCGGGACACTGCGTCCCGGCTGCTCCACTGTTCCTTGGTAATACAAAGAACCAGCCACCTGGGAACTCACCTCTTCTAGGTCCTCTTCTACAGCTACCATGGAGCAGCCTATAAGCCTCCATGGCCAGCACCATAGTTCCTCTTTAATTACTTAAACCGGACCAAATGCCTGGCACAGTTGAAAAAAAGGTAGCAGCCATTTTGGAGCTTCCTCTCCCAGCATCTCAGCCATGCTGCTGCCTGGATTCAACTGACATAACTGACAATACACAGTAACAGGAAACCCAGCAGCACTTCCTGTTTGCAGGTAGCCTGCAGTTACATAAGCCACTGTTTTGTTTTTAAAATTTACCACAGCAGGAGTTAGAAAAAGGTAAATATATTTTTATGTGTAGCAATCTAAATTGCCCTGGGGAGGGATGCATATGAGCTCTGTTTGTTGTGTTGATCTGGTTTAAGTAATTTTTGACTGTTGGTCCACTTTAAAGTGCACCTATACTCAGAGGGATGTTTTTGTCGTCACCTTTCAGCCCCAGCCCAGTGCCCCAAAACAGTCTGTGTGTTTCTTTTTCTACTAAAGCATTTGCCCCAAATTCATAAAAACACTAACAGGAAGTAGTATTATGGTGAATGGTCGCCATATGCTTATTCACTCAGTTGTCACAAAATGGCAGTTAGGGTGAAGTGCTCCCCATTGCAATCGCATGGGAGTAGTGGAAATTGCCTCTTTTTGCGCCTATTTGCACCTTCTGCAAGGAAAATCTGCTGTTTAGAAGTGCAAATGGCCCTGACCCATGTGCGTTTAGCCAGCTAAGCACGTCTGGTCCCGATGGTCCCCCATGTTTCTCCTCTTTCCTTAAATGTCTCCATAGCAATTTGATCTCTCCAGCTTCTGTGTTTTCTATGAAGCACTATTGCCATTTCAGTGTATTCTCTGGAGAACCTGTGTTCTCCATTTTTTTTTTTTTTTGGGGGGGGGGGAGGGTGGTTTGGGGGGTATTCTAATTCCAGTTAATCCTTAACTTTTTCTGGCCCAATGCTTTGTCCCAGATGTTCTCTTTAACCCTCCCTCCCCTGTTTGATTTGCATATTAATGGTTAATAATTTAAGTATCATTTTTATATTGTTTGTGTTTTTTCTAAACTTTGGGGCCCAATATCAACAGTTTTGTTGTTTTTACCTTAATTTTTGTGGTTTTAGACAACTTTTTATTTTTTCTTCCAAAAAAAGGGGGTTCGGTCCCTAAAGAGAACTTGTGGCTGACACTTTTATTGTTCAAAAACTTGCCGGACGCTGCCAGCATGCGTTTTCGGAATGATATAAGCCTGTTCTTCCACCTATTTGCTGGAGGAAATTTACTCTTCAAATTGCCACATTTGCACATGCTTTTCTGTCCTCTAAACATACCATAAACCAAGCGCTGGAGACAGTTTGGTTCGCCAAAATGGTGCCAGCGGAAAATTTCAGGCCCAAATTGGCCCATTGGCAAGCACTAGTGTGCAGATTGGCGAAAAAACAAATGCACATCCCATTTTGATGACCATGAATCATGCAGATGCCTAATCACAATTTGGTGCTCCAAGTAGCGTGGGCAAAGTCATCATGCACGACCATGAGTCGACCCTTATGTCAGACTTTGGCCCTTATTTATGAAGGAATAGCGACAGGTAGCGACTGGTGAGTGGCCGGTAATGACGGGCCCCGCCACGAGAACGCTGGCTCCCCACCACAATCACACATTTATCAAGCCGATCCTGCTTAGCGACTGAGATAGCGCCATATAGCGACTCATTCATCATTATTCCAGCCTCAGCCCACAGCGCCAGCGTCCGACCTTGAACAGCGCGCTCCAATGCATTTCAATGGAACAATCTTTAAATATTCATAATTAATTGTTATTAATTGTTTTTTTTTTTTTTAAATGTGAAAAATTCTGTGACCACTTCTGCCATTTTAGATAATTTTTTTAAGGTAAAAAAAAAAAAAATTGTGCAGAATTGATATTATAGGTCTGATATTAATGTATTCATATTACAAAATTATTTAAAAAACTTGTTTTTTTGGTTTAAAAAAATATGGTTGTTTGGGGGTTAAAAACTACTTTTAACCCATCGCCGCCAGAGCTCTGGGGTTTAAACATGCATTTTACAGCGCGAGAATTTTTTGAGCATGATTTTTTAATGAATATGGTGGGAGCCAGTCGCTAGGGCCAGTCGCTATCATGCGCTCCCATACAGCGCAGAACCTGTCAAATAGCGACTCCTCACCCAATATTCAACATTACGGCAAACCGACTGAGTCGCTATCAACTACAGAACAACGGCCAAGCACAGCAACTACTAGCGGGCGCTCTGAAAATGCCGCTACAGTCGCTCAACTGTCGCTACCTGCCGCTGTTAATGAATCGGCCTCATAGTATATTTTACAGGTGTGCCCCTTTTATCACATGATTGCAATAACACTGTATATACCTGGATAGGGATAAAAATTGAGGATTTCAGCAGTAAGCCACAATACCGCTCTGGACCATTTTTGCTGCAGATGTGAATGGCAACAACATTCAGCAAGTTATGCATGTTATCTGCCGACATTTCTAACTAAAGCGATTTTGGGATCGGGGGGGAAAATCTCATTTCAGGATGTACTTTATGTATTTAAAAATCATATCGCACAAGACATTGCTGCCAGATGAGAAAACAGAAACAACTTTTTTTTTAGTAATAAAACCCACAACTTCTAAAATATTGTGATAAAATAAACCGTTAAAAATGAAATATATTCTTTGCAATTCCCATTTACGCTGACTATGTGCAATGCTGAAATATGGTAGCTGGCTGCACATATATTATCTTGAATATTCCCATACATTTACCTGGCAGCAGCGCACTCCTAACTAGCAAAAAAACGGAATATGGAGTGTAAAGCAGGAACAGCAGTTAATGTGTTTTCCCTCCCTAACGTAAAAGTTGACTTAATGCAAAGAACCCCTAATTTCTATGCAAAATCAGGGATCCATGCTCAGCTCTGTCCCAGTTGAATTTTTATACTCAGCAGCTGCTTTGAATTAAAAGAAATTAAATGGCTAATTGTTTTTCAAGGCCTTCAAGTCCCAATGAGATCAAAGAGAGGCAGATGAGATGCTAAATATAAAAGTAATTTGCCGTGATTTAGGTGATACCTTATAATGTTTATCATTTCCTTCCTTTCGACAGATGTTTGTATAATGTCTCATTTTATCTCAGACTGTTCTAAAGGGCCATTAATAACTTTTAAATGACCACACTAAGTGCTTGAATGGCTGAACAATCAATAATCCTTGAATGCTTTGCATTGATGGAGTGTGAAAAAAGAAACATGTATGAACTCTGTTCAGGAGTTATGGGTCTCGCATTACCCTTGAATAATTGCAGTTTTTCGGTGGAAAGTGTGGGGGTAAATATATGTTTTCTTATATAATATATATTTTTAATATATAATATAATATATTAATAATTAGAGAACATTTACACAGTTACATAGTTAATACGGTTGAAATAGGACATATCTCCATCAAGTTCAACCAAGGGTGTTGGGGTAGGGGAAGTTATTTTTTATGTTATTTTATTTTTTTTTCTTTACTGATGACAGCTAATAGTAACTATTACTGTTATTTTCTTCTAAATAAGCATCTAATCCTTTTTTTGAAGCTGTCAGCAGTTGATGCTGTGACAAGCTTCTGTGGGAGGCTTTTCCACAGATTTATAGTTCTTATGGTAAAAAATCATTGTCGCCTCTGGAGACTATTTATTTTTTCCAGTTGAAGGGAGTGCCCCCTTGTCTTTAGAGACGATTTTACCTGAAATAGTGTGTCCCCATATTTTTTGTATTGCCCATTTATATATTTATATTTAAGTTAATCATGTCTCCCTTTACTCAGTGGTCTCCTCTAAAGACTTAACAGATTCTCGTAATCTTTCCTTATAACTAAGATCCTTCATTCCTCTTATTAGTTTGGTGGCTCTCCTCTGCACCCTTTCCATAGTCAGAGCATCCTTTCTATGAATTGGTGCCCAGAACTGGATGGTACATTCAGGTGAGGATGCACCAGTGCTTTGTAAAGAGGTAAAATTCCATCCCTATCCCGTGATTCCATGCCTCTTTTAATGCATGATAATATCTTGGTGGCTTTGGAAGCAGCAGATTGACATTATATGCTGTTATTTAGCCTGCGATCTACCAGTACTTCCAGATCTTTCCCAACAAGTGATTCCCTCCCCCGAAGACATATGTGGCCTTCAGGTTATTAGACCCCAAGTGCATTACACTTCTCCATATTGAACTTCATTTGCCAAGTGGATGCCCAGACACTCAAAGGGTCCAAGTCAGCTTGAAGCTTGTGGACATCTTCCATAGACTGCACTGTGCTACATATCTTTGTGTCATCTGCAAAAATAGAGACAGTGCTTTTAATTCCATCTTCTATGTCGTTTATAAACAATAGCGAATAGTTGAATAATAGCGGACCCAGCACTGAACCCTGGGGTACACTGCTTACAACCTGAATAACCATTCAGAGTAGGTATCATTAACCACTACTCTCTGCACGCGTTCCTTCCATTAAGAACATTACGAAGTTGTTTTTGGGTAAAAAGGCTTGGGCATAGTCTTTGATGATGGATCATGTTCTGAAGAATGATGTTGAAGGGGGTGAGAGGAAAAGGTTAGATTAGAAGATGTGGTAAACGTTCCAAGTACAGCCGCACTCTTACCCCTTGTATCAGGCGGGTGCACGGTTCGCGGAGACACCGCAAATACCAGTATACTTGTAAAGAACCAGCACTCCAAATAAGTTCATGCAGAAGATTGTATTGCTATAACATAAGTCAAGTACAGCAGTGGAGGCGAGTCGACGTTTCGGGGTGCGCTGGGGCCCCCTTCATCAGGACCCACCGCGTGTACAAGAAAAGAACAGATTGCCATCACCAAATCCATTAAATAGTACAGCAGTCCAATCAGATTGTAATCACAATGCATTTTCGCGCCTGACGTCATAATGACGTCAGGGGCGCTGTCAGACCATACCCTTATCATGTGCAGTATTACTGTCATCCTTGTGCCTCATTGAAACAATCATTATTAACAGTATAAAGTGAATAGCAGCAAAGTAAACTCACCTCCGTCTCCCAGGCTTGCAGAGGCCGTGTGCGTGTCGGGCACCGCCGTCCCGGTTGGCGGGGAGGTTGCCAAGCAACCTCTCACACCGTCCCCCAATTGGGGGAGGTCGGGACTGACGTCACCCGCCCCGGGATTCTCACCCGGTGACAGGTGACGCGGCGCCCAGGTGCCGCGTGATTGGCTCCCGGGCGTCGCCAGACAGGCATTCCATCCCCGGCCCTCTGACAGGCCGGAGACGGCTCGCCTGTCACGTCCCAACCCCAGGGCGGCAGGCGGCCGGCGCGCCCACCCCTCCGACCTGGCAGCTTATCAATTGGCAGGCGGTGGAGCGTGCATAGAAGTGGACTGTCCCCATGACAGGCATAGGGGAGGGGGTTGTAGGGTAATGCGGACTACTATGGGGCCCATTGTCAGGGGAAAGGATTGGGCATAAAGCGGGGAATAAAGTGGCATTCTATACATATGTGTGGGGTACAAGTAAGGGGAGTTGCATACACATGCCAGAGGCACGGGTTAGAAAGTACATGTGCACAGGATGCAAGTCGTTGGGCCCATTGTCAGGGGGAAGGTTGGGCATTAAAGGAGGGGACCAAGTGGCATTATATACATGTGTGCAGGGTGCTAGCAGTATTATAAGGGGAATTTTACATCCCTCTGTCCTAGGCACAGGTTAGAGTATACAATCTCCCATTATGGTGATTACATAACGGTGTTTCCATAATTCCATATGCACCCTGGGGGTCGCACTGGGTACCCCGGTGCCTCCTGTTTATAAGGCCGGGCGGGCACCTATGTGGGATCTGTAAGGATCAGGTGGGGAACCTGGCATAAGTGGGGCCCAGTTGGGTAGTCCTCCGGTATAAGAGGATGTGATAAGATCCATGTCTGTAGTAGTGGGGGGGGGGAAGGGAAGGCAGGGGAAAAGGAGGGGCCAAGGGAAGGGAGGGGAAATGAGAGGCTAAGGGGGAAGAAGGGAGGGGAAGGAGGGTTCGGGAGGGGGGGGGGCAAGGGGGGGGACAGACGAAAGGGGGGACTAGGGGAAAAAGAGGGGCCGGAAACAGCATTTAGGCGTCCATATTATCTGGTATCTAAAAAGCTACTAAAGCCAAACGATGTGTTTAGTCCCCGTGGATGTACGGTGTCCAATTTGTGGATCCAGAAAGTCTCTCGCTGCAATAGTCTACGATTCCTGTCGCCTCCCCTTGGGGGTCTGGGGACTTGCTCGATGACCATACCCCTAAGTTCATGGGTTTGATAACCTGATTTGTAAAAATGTACAGCGACCGGCTTATCCAGGTCCCTTGGTTCCCCGCTCTTGGCCTTCTCCTGGTGGACCCTGATATCGCTCTTGTGCTTCTGGAAACATTTCTTGAATGGGCCTATAGTTTTGCCCACATACAGTAGGCCACAGGGGCATTTCAATATGTACACACAGAAGTCCGTGTTGCAGTTGTAGTATCCCCTGAGTTTGAACTGGATCCCTGTGTGCGGGTGTGAGAACTGTGATCCTGTGATCAAGGAGTTGCATATGTTGCAGTTAAAACATTTATAGCAACCCGTCCTCGTTGACAATGTCCTCCGTTGTGGCATATATTTTTCTGTAGGGTCTGCCCTAATCAATAGGTCCTTCAGGTTCCGACTTCTGTTATAGACCCTGAGTGGGGGTCGTTTAATCACGGGTGCCAGGCTGTTATCTGCAAGCAGAATGTCCTGATGTTTCTTTGTAATCCGCTCGATATATGGAGATGTGTGGCAGTATGTCTGGGTGAACGGTATCCGTTCCTCTTTAACTCTTCTGGGGCTTTCATCATTGTAAATACTGTATGCCTTCTCTCTAGCAGTATTCAAAATCCCCTCGGGGTAACCTCTCTCCCGAAATTTCTTGTGCATAGTCTCCATCTGAGTCTCAATTGTGGTGGTATCCGAGTGAATACGAAGTACCCGTAAAAATTGGGAGATGGGAAGATTGTCGATGAGATGCTTGGGATGTGCACTTTCATATTTAAGTAGTGCATTCCTATCTGTAGGTTTAGTAAACAGTCCCGTTACAATGTGACCCCTTTATCAAGTGCCACATCCAGGAAAGTAACGTGGTCCCTCGAGATCTCTGGATTAAATTTAATACTAGGGAATATGGAGTTCAGCTTGCTTATGAATGTTAGTGCTGTCTCCTCATCGCCCCGCCACAGCATGATGATATCATCTATGTATCTTCCCCAGAAAGACACATACTCCTTATATTGGGGTGTGGGGTAGATATTAACCTCCTCCAGCCATCCCATGAATAAATTTGCGAAGGCCGGAGCAACTGCGCTCCCCATCGCAGTTCCGGTGATCTGCTGAAAGTACCCAGATTCAAACTTGAAAAAATTGTTCATCAGCACAATCTCAAGCCCCCTGGTAATATATTCTGTAGGAATACCTGTGGGTTTTTTTGTAAGAAAATGTCCCACTGCTTGGATACCCTCCATGTTAGGGATGTTAGTGTACAAAGACGATATGTCCATGGTCACCATGAGGGATGCCCCTGTTGTAGTGACCTTACTGAGTTTCTGTAGAAAGTCGCCTGTGTCTTTAAGATATGAGGGTAGTGTTGTTACATATGGCTGTAAAAGAAAGTCAATCCATTGGGCTAGGGGTTGGGTCACTGAATCTGTGCCAGCCACAATCGGGCGAAATTTCAAAGGGTCCAGTCCCTTGTGTACTTTGGGCAGGCCGTAGATTACCGGTGTAATCGGGAACTCCATATGTAGGAAGTCCGCAGTCTCCTGCGTGATCCACCTATTGGCTATGCCCAAGGAGATATAGTCTCTTATTTTATCCTGTACATATGTAGCAGAATTGGTGTCCACTTTCTTATAGCTCGAGTCGTCCGCTAGCATATCTAATATGCCTTTACGGTACTCCCCGTAATCCATGACCACAATTGCTCCCCCTTTGTCTGCGGGTTTTATAATAATCCGTGTATCCTCTCTAAGGGCTTTCAATGCCGCCGTCTCTTGTTTAGAAATATTACTGTAGTGACGTCTCCGGGCGGCCGCTTGAATTGCATCCGCCCTGATAGTGCGGGTGTATGCCTCAATGGACCCGAAGTTGCCCTGCGGCATGAATTTGCTTTTTAGTTTAAAGGCCCGGGTTTGCGCCTTGTTCTCTACGGGTGGGGCATCACTCTTAAAGAATTGTTTCAGCTTCAATCTTCGCTCATATTTAAACAGCTCGATGTCAAATTTAAAAAGATCAAACTTCGCTGAGGGGCAGAATGACAAACCCCGCGATAATAGGCTTACCTCATCTGTCGTCAGCTGTCTTGATGATAAATTCATCACCGGGCTCTCTTGGCTCTTGCCTAGGACAGAGGGATGTAAAATTCCCCTTATAATACTGCTAGCACCCTGCACACATGTATATAATGCCACTTGGTCCCCTCCTTTAATGCCCAACCTTCCCCCTGACAATGGGCCCAACGACTTGCATCCTGTGCACATGTACTTTCTAACCCGTGCCTCTGGCATGTGTATGCAACTCCCCTTACTTGTACCCCACACATATGTATAGAATGCCACTTTATTCCCCGCTTTATGCCCAATCCTTTCCCCTGACAATGGGCCCCATAGTAGTCCGCATTACCCTACAACCCCCGCCCCTATGCCTGTCATGGGGACAGTCCACTTCTATGCACGCTCCACCGCCTGCCAATTGATAAGCTGCCAGGTCGGAGGGGTGGGCGCGCCGGCCGCCTGCCGCCCTGGGGTTGGGACGTGACAGGCGAGCCGTCTCCGGCCTGTCAGAGGGCCGGGGATGGAATGCCTGTCTGGCGACGCCCGGGAGCCAATCACGCGGCACCTGGGCGCCGCGTCACCTGTCACCGGGTGAGAATCCCGGGGCGGGTGACGTCAGTCCCGACCTCCCCCAATTGGGAGACGGTGTGAGAGGTTGCTTGGCAACCTCCCCGCCGACCGGGACGGCGGTGCCCGACGCGCACACGGCCTCTGCAAGCCTGGGAGACGGAGGTGAGTTTACTTTGCTGCTATTCACTTTATACTGTTAATAATGATTGTTTCAATGAGGCACAAGGATGACAGTAATACTGCACATGATAAGGGTATGGTCTGACAGCGCCCCTGACGTCATTATGACGTCAGGCGCGAAAATGCATTGTGATTACAATCTGATTGGACTGCCGTACTATTTAATGGATTTGGTGATGGCAATCTGTTCTTTTCTTGTACAGTACAGTCAGCT
Organism: Gastrophryne carolinensis; assembly: GCA_027917425.1. NCBI lineage: Eukaryota > Metazoa > Chordata > Amphibia > Anura > Microhylidae > Gastrophryne > Gastrophryne carolinensis. Next base: position 386,514,934 of record CM051236.1, on the reverse strand, counting down.
TATGTCCTCCGGTGGCGCTGCACACAGCGCGGCCGCTGGAGGCTGTTTAAAAGAGCTAAACCTACGAGGTCCAGTTCTGGGCAATATGCCTTTAAAGTTCAGCTGGGGCAATCAGCCCAGAGGTCTCTAAGTGCACCAATCAAACCACAGATCCGAAGTGCATCAATCAGCACACAGATTCAAAGTGCAACAATCACAGTGGGTCCTGATGAAGGGGGCCCCAGCGCACCCCGAAACGTCGACTCGCCTCCACTGCTGTACTTGACTTATGTTATAGCAATACAATCTTCTGCATGAACTTATTTGGAGTGCTGGTTCTTTACAAGTATACTAGAAGATGTGGTAGGCTATCCCAAAAAAATGTTTTTAGGGAATGCCCAACATCTGGGTGTTGTGAATTAATTCTTGCTGATTCCGGGGTTTAGGCCTCCCCCAGTATGGTTCTGAACAGCCTGTGACCAAGACCTCACCATTTAAAATTCATAAACATTTTATTGTTATATACTTATTCACGGATACACCGCCGCTCACATTAAAAACACGTCATAATTGCTAACATACATATGCAGTTATATTTGAATTCATTAAATTCTTCAAAGTGTATGCATTCCGCATGTTATGTCATTACAACTTGAGACGCGATGGATCTATAGGCTGGGAGCATCCCGGCCTCCAGGCCTAAATGACATGTTTAGCTTCAAATCATTTTTATAATATAACAGCCGTGAATGGGTGACCGTGAAAATGTAAAAAATGTATATAACTGTAAATAAGGAGAAAAGGGTTGGGGGGGGGTTTGGGGGTGGGGGGGTGCTGTACTTGAGAAAGTGTGAACCGCACTATTAATTGTGAAACATAGACTATGAATTTCTTGAATATAATGACATAGGAGTAGTCCCGAAGGGCTTAAGGATAAAGTTATTTCCTCAGGTGGCATCACTGACGGAAATTCTCAAGAGACAGTGGGAGGCAGTCTTACAGGACTGCTCGCTCCAACTAATTAAAATCTTAATAGACCACCATACCCAACATCTCAAGGAAATAACAGAACAGATCAAAATAGTAATTGCCTCGTTTGAGGGCTCTGAGAAAGATGATCTATTCCATCAGAGGGACAAAAACATCAAAGAGTCAATAGAAAAATTAAATAAAGAAATCATACAAAACAAAGAAAAGAAATTCTTCAGGGACAAGCTAGCATACAGGCAAAAAGAAGCCTACATATGGCCAGATCAATCAAATTATATGCGAGGGAGAAGAGACCACCCAGGGAGATTTTCCAACTCATCGGACACATCATCGTCCAGAGAAAGGCCCACAAGATATAATATAGACAGCTGGGGCCCACAACGTAGGCTTAAAACCCCTATAGAGAGGGATAAAAAATTCAAAAAAAGTCAGCCATCTGCCCAAAGGGAAACTCAAGCTAGAGAGAGAGAAGAAAATCAAAAATATGTCACTAAACGCAAAATTGAGGATAGGAATACGTCTCAAGAAGAACAAAACGAATATTCCAGCCAGAGACGTGATTTTGTAGGAGAAGGAGAAACGCCCGCAGAAATGCGAGACGTAATGCAGCCCGGAGAGGGACAAAAAAATCCAACCCAGAAATCCAAAAAGCCGACAATGTTTCCCACAGTTCAAATCAAACAAGCACACAACGACCCTTAGAAAGCACGGCACAAATGGACGTAATCAATCTGTCCACATATAAATTAACTGACGAGGAGACTGAAACCTTGAGATTAGGACTCAACTATTGCCCAACCAAGAACTTGGACATATTTGAGACCATTAAGGATCTCCATCTCTTCTCACGAAAAATAATTTGTAAATATCAGTTCATGCCAAAGGACGGGGAGTTAAAAAGTAAGGCAGAAGTGCCCTCAGAACATCAATTAGAAAAAGACATGGAAGACCTGGCAATGGAAGTGGCAGGCCTCCAGGGGGGAACCACAAGTTATAAAAACAGAAAAAAACTTAAAAAATCTTCTACCTATTACCCACCAATGGGAGTTAATCATAATGTGGCGACCTTCCTAGACCTAGTAACGACAGAAGTAGAGCAATTACCCAAAAAATTAAAACATCAATCTAATCTGGATACCAAACTGCAGGAGGCGCTCCGCAGCCTAGAAACAAACACACAGATAATAGTGAAGCCAGCGGACAAGGGAGGGAACATTGTCATAATGTCGGTAGAACAATATGAGGAAATGTGCCACCGCATTCTCAACAACAAAGATTGGTACGAAAGGGCCTCCATGTCCAGACTCGCCAGGGATGCACAGGAATATCATGACATCATCCACGAGGCCCGCGACCGGGGGGTGATAGATGCCTCCACAGCTGGATTTCTGGAGTCCCCATGCCCGAAAATTCCAACGTTCTATGCACTCCCAAAAGTGCATAAGTCTAGGTCGTCACCCCCCGGACGACCTATAGTGTCGGGCATGGGGGCTCTGACAGAAAATGCCAGCCGCTACGTGGATCAGCATTTGCGGCCCCTGGTGGCGGGCCTACCATCTTTCGTCAAGGATACGGGCCATATAGTCCGTGTCCTTGATGACCTGTGGGTGAGTCCAGGTGCATTCCTGGTGACTCTGGACGTGGAGGCCCTGTACTCTAGTATTCCACACAAGGAGGGACTCAAGGCAGTCAAGGCCTTCCTTAGCGAATTGGACATAGAAGAACACGATCACAATATGTTCCTGCTTCGGCTCCTCAACTTTATCCTCACCCACAACCTCTTTCTCTTTAAAAACATCCTCTACCACCAGATACAGGGAACGGCGATGGGGACGACTTGTGCCCCATCGTTCGCCAACTTGTATCTGGGATGGTGGGAGAGGGGGTTGTGGGCTGAGGACCAGATGGCCAAGTACCTGTGTCACGTTTCGGCGTGGCACAGGTACATTGATGACATCTTGGTCATCTGGGAGGGGCCGAAGCAGGAGCTGGAGGAATTCATTATCCTCCTCAATCAAAATGACCTGAATCTCAAGTTAACATGGGCGTACAGTCTGAGTCAAGTAACATTTCTTGATATTTCCATAATAAAAGATGACCAAGGCCACATTACAACAACATTATACCGCAAAGATACAGCGGCCAACACAATGTTGAGAGCTTCCAGCTCTCATCCCAAGCACTTGCTGAAAAGTATCCCATATGGGGAGTATATTAGAGCGCGGAGGAACTGTAGTACGTTGGAAGCGTACCAAGAAGAGGCAAATCTAATTAGACAAAGGCTATTGCAACGGGGCTATAAACAATCAGTGTTGAAACAGGCCTATTATAAAGCAAAGAAGTATGATAGACAAACCCTGTTATACAAACCGAGAAAAGAAAATACTCAACAAGGCCCAGCATTAATATTAACATATAGTGAGTCCCACAAAAACATACGCCAAATAGTTAAAAAATATTGGCCTATCCTCCTAAACGACGACAATTTGAAAAGCTTCCTTCCCAAGGAACCACAATTAATCTTCAGGCGGTCCCCAAATATACGGGACAAACTTGTACATAGTCACCACAACAGTAATAGAAGGGAAAAATGCTGCAAACAACAAGGCACATACCGCTGCGGCGGGTGTAATATGTGCCGTTATGTACAACCTGGAGATACATTTACAACAAATAAAAAAGATAGCTACAAAATAAAGCATTTTATTAATTGCTCATCTACTAACATTATATATATGCTAACATGTGGCTGCGGATCCTTTTACATTGGTAAAACGAACCGTCAATTTAGACGCCGCATATACGAACACGTATATAGCATAAAAGTAGGTAACCAAAAAACACCGGTTGGCCGTCACTTTATGAAGTATCATAATCAAAACCCCAACTCATTAAAATTTCAAGGCATAGATAGGATACATGACCCCCAAAGAGGGGGCAACATAGAAAAATTGACATTACAACTTGAGACGCGATGGATCTATAGGCTGGGAGCATCCCGGCCTCCAGGCCTAAATGACATGTTTAGCTTTAAATCATTTTTATAATATAACAGCCGTGAATGGGTGACCGTGAAAATGTAAAAAATGTATATAACTGTAAATAAGGAGAAAAGGGTTGGGGGGGGTTTTGGGGGTGGGGGGGTGCTGTACTTGAGAAAGTGTGAACCGCACTATTAATTGTGAAACATAGACTATGAATTTCTTGAATATAATGACAAGTGTAAACCCTGGAGATTCAGGACCAGGAACCCTGGAGTATGGGAGGGTGATCCAGGAGCAGTGTTAGTCCCGTGTGTTTGTGCAATTTAAGCGCGAGAGAAGGTGTCAAAATGTAGGTGATATCCCTTTAAGTAAATGGATCATATAAAATGAAACATAAAGTACAGACCAATAAACATTAAACACAAGCTGCGAAGTCACGAATTGTTTCAGAGGAAATGAGTGGCATGAGTATAGTTATAAAGTGAGGAATCTGTGTGACATTGTGTCACAGTCATATAACAGGTAGTGGAAAAATAAATGCAGGGATCCGGGCTCCGACAAAATGGCCCCCGGACCGCAACAGTGACACCTCACAGAGCGCTCGGAAAGGCTCCAACAAAATGGAGTCTCCGAGCGCAATAGAGGGCGGCCGGTGACGTCACATCCGGCATAGCTTCCGGATTGACGCTGCCTGCGCTCCGGAGCTTGGAGCGCGCACCGGCGCCGTTGGCGGACGCGGGCGGGGGGCGCGCTCCCGGCCCAGAAGCGCATAAAAGAGGCCGCCCGGGTGGCGCCGCCTTATACCCCTAGACGAACGAGCAGTCTACACTCGGAGAGGACGACACAGGGCGGGCAGCCACCACATCAGCGCAGCACAACTCCGGGAATTTAAAGGTACAGCACCATAGAAATTGCATAATAACTAAAGCTCCAAAATAACCAATGTGGGAATAATAAGGGGATTTTTTATTTACTCCTAGAAAGTGGCCAGTGACGGGTCAAGGGGACATCATAAGCCTGAGTAAATCCGGGCGACATAATGGAGATACAACCTGGGGCATAAAGTAAGAAAAACTTGCCGGGCTATAATATCAGTAAATTATCTGTAAGTCTGTAAAACACTCTCTTTAAAGTACCGTATCACTGAAGGACCCTATCTATTTCCAGGGTGACCTCGGACTGGATCTCTAGGGGAACTTACTACAATTGTAAACAAATGTTATGATTGAAAGTGATTGGATGAGATTCCCTTTGAAGGTACACACAATAAGGTTTTGAAAAACGACAAAAAACGTTTATGGTATATCGGATACTTATTGCTAACATAGTCCTAATATATCTTCCAACAAATTAGGGGCACTGAGGAAGCCAAATGCCAAAGGCGAAACATGTTTGCCCAGGGAGGGAAATCTGATCACCAGATGGAAGATAGTGAACACATGGGACTGTAAAACAATTGACATAACATGCGGAATGCATACACTTTGAAGAATTTAATGAATTCAAATATAACTGCATATGTATGTTAGCAATTATGACGTGTTTTTAATGTGAGCGGCGGTGTATCCGTGAATAAGTATATAACAATAAAATGTTTATGAATTTTAAATGGTGAGGTCTTGGTCACAGGCTGTTCAGAACCATACTGGGGGAGGCCTAAACCCCGGAATCAGCAAGAATATATATAGGCTTGACCTTGTACCCGCTGGACAAAATAATCACATGTTTTTAAGGGTCGCACAATAAACCTATAAGTAGAGATTTTGTTGTGAATTAACCTAATTACTGGGGGTAGGACATTCCGAAGAACTGGTACAATTTGGGAGACATCTTATAGACTGGAGACAGAGGTTTAAATTATGGTAACATTTTTGTTTGTAATTGATTGAAGAGGTGTTCAATAAGTTAAAAAGCTCAGTATATTCTATTAGTGTTAGAGAGGGATTTAGAGCTTTATACCATGAATATATTTCTTACAAATGAAAGGTGTCATGAATGACTTACCTTCAGTCCGTGCCTGTGGCGTCCTTAGCGCGCCCTCATCCACTGTCATTTGACTCGTGCTTGCGCGCGAGTACAGTCAGCTTATGTCCTCCGGTGGCGCTGCACACAGCGCGGCCGCTGGAGGCTGTTTAAAAGAGCAAAACCTACGAGGTCCAGTTCTGGGCAATATGCCTTTAAAGTTCAGCTGGGGCAATCAGCCCAGAGGTCTCTAAGTGCACCAATCAAACCACAGATCCGAAGTGCATCAATCAGCACACAGATTCAAAGTGCAACAATCACAGTCACTGCCTCCCTGTCCAATCCAGTCGGGTTCAGTCCTATAAAGGGATTACCACTTCAGTGTGTCAGTGCCTGTGATAGCGTTTAGCTGGCTTTGTGATTTCTCCTGTGATTTCCTGTACATATCGTTATTGACCATTTGCTTGAATCTCAACCACGTCTCCGTCTCATCCTTTGTACTGCGCAGCTCTCTGACCTCCCGGTGTGACCCTTGGCTTGACATCTGACTTTGCTTGATTTCTCCTGAGCACCCGAATTGCTTCCAGTACTAACCTGTTTCCGAAGCACCCGAACTGTTTCCAGTACTTACCCGACATTGCCCAGTCAGGCCTCTTGTTCGTCCGCCTTCACCCCCTGTAAGCTCACATCCTTTGTGCTATTAAGTCCTGGGGGCAACCGTGTCCAGCGAGGCGTATAAAGCATCCCGGCAAACGGGGGCTTGACTAAAGGTGAAACTAGCAGCGTAGATTGGGGGTTGTGGGCTTACCTTGAAGGCGGGTGTCCCACGGGGCCTGACAAAAGGTGATGCTGTAAATGGTGATGATGCCCATTCTACTACGAAGCAATGTTTTGGGCCAAGCAGTTTTAATTGCTGTTGAAGCACCTTTGAGAAGGTCATGATTTTGGAGGATCATGGGGTCAAAGGCAAAAACTCATAAATTAGGCATTCCAGTTGGCATGGTTTCACTTGATTTATGATGTTTTTATGATATCATAGGTCAGTTTCAGGTGGATGCCCGAATGTTAATTCCTGAGCAAAAAGCATGTCCCTAGCAATTTGGCCAAGAGACGTTATACATGCTTAGAGAAAATCCAAATTTGTTTCTCAAATTGTCAGTGGTCATGAAACATGTGTCCTCCACAATAATCCTAGCAAGAGTGAAGCACCTAGTCCTGTCCATGGCCTTACCGCTTCATCTCTGGTGGGCAGTACAGCATCACCAGAGACTGAGTGGCTCTCTGGAACATACTTTACCTAAAGAGGCAAATTCTACATCCAGTCAGCTCACTTGTCTGGCTAGTATCTGCCATTCAGACCAATATCCTCTCACCATGGAGTCCAATCAATGTGTTCAGCTGTTGCCCCGTGAGTGGACGACGACTCAACTAAGAAGAATCTTTTATATAAATTGTGATAGCACCCAAGCCTGCAGATATTATGTGGATGCCCAGTGGTGGAAACCAAACAGTCCTTGAATCAAAACCCAAATAATTTGCCTTTAGCTCCACAAAAATAAATCATTGCAAGGTAATTGTGAGCATAACAAGCTGAGAGAACAAACTAGAAGCTTAGGAACAGTTTCCATAGATGATTGATTATAAAATGGCTGACAGGCTTTGTTTTTATACTAATTCCTCTCATCAGGTTTTTTGCTAGAGAAAGGGTGAGAGAGGGGCGCATGCTTTTTTTGTTGTTTTTAGTTTGGGCTTCCACTTTATGAGTGAAGAGCATGCAACCTGCACTCTTGTAAAATCCCTATTACAAATTTGTGAAAAATATTATAAAACTTCTAAGCCTCACCTGGACATCTTCTCCACGTCAGTCAAAACCAAATCAGCCATTTTATAAAATATCTACTCTTTTTGGCAGGTTTTTAGTGTTCTGCCTTATTGTTTTCCTCCTTTGTAATATAAAATAAACATATATGTCAGGATTGTTCCTCCAGACCTGTGCTGTTTCCAAATTTCTTGTATTCCTGTGGCTCTGTGTGCTTAAGTGGTTTCCTGGCCTTGAGTATAGCTCTTAGTATAGCATTTGCTACTGCAACACAAGATTGAGATCCCCTCACCTGAAGAGGCTATATTAGTGCCATCAACATTTATGTTTTTTTGGGTTTATAAGAAGCTTACCAGCAAAAGCGCTAAGCTCTTAACATTTTAGTAAATAAGAGGCCGATTCATTAATAGCGCCAGGTAGCGACAGATGAGCGACAGTAGCGGTATTTTCACAGCGCCCGCTAGTATTCGCTGTGCTTGGCCGTTGTTCGGTTGTTGACAGCGACTCAGTCGGTGTGCGGTAATGTTGAATACGGGGTTAGGAGTCGCTGTTTGACAGGTTCCGCGCTGTATGGGAGCGCATGACAGCGAATGGCCATAGCGAACGGCTCCCACCATATTCATTAACAAATCACGCTCAAAAAATTATCGCGCTGTGAAATGCTTGTTTAAACCCCAGAGCGCTGGCGGCGATGGGTTAAAAGTAGTTTTTTAACCCCCAAACAACCATATTTTTTGAAAAAAAAAAAAACAAGTTTTTCAAAACATTTTGTAATATGAATACATTAATATCAGACCTGTAATATCAATTCTGCACAAATTTTTTTTTTTTTAACCATAAAAAAAATATCTAACATTGCAGAAGTGGTCACAGAATTTTTGACATTTAAAAAAAAAAAAAAAAATACATTAATAGCAATTAATTATGAATATTTAAAGATTGCTCCATTGAAATGCATTGGAGAGCGCCAGGTAGCGAGAGGTCATACCTGTCGCTGTTCAAGGTCGCTCGCTGGCGCTGTGGGGTGAGGCTGGAATAATGATGAATGATTCGCTATCTGGCGCTCTGTCAGTCGCTAAGCAGGATCGGCTTGATAAATGTGTGATTGCGGAGGGGAGCCGGCGTTCTCGTGACGGTGACCGTCATTACCGTTCGCTCACCATTCGCTACCTGGCGCTATCCCTTGTTAAATAAGGGCCTAAGTCTTTAATCTCTAGTACTGTTTCAGTAAACACATAGCACAGACCATAGAAATGTAAACTAAAGATGGTTTAATGAGGGTTAGACCTCCAACAGCAGTGCTCAGGCAATGAGAAAAGGAGCTCACATCATCAACATCTTTAGGATCCTACAATCTGTTTCTAGGGCACCCAAAAGTTTACCTCTGTGTACCTTGCAGGGCTGGATTAAGTGTGCCACAAAATCTGGTGGAGACCCAAGATACATTTTATTCCGCCTTTACAATAATAGTACAGCCAAGTAACTTATTGGTGGATGTCTGTCACCACCTACTTACTGAAACGTCAAATTGAGTTCCTTGTGCCACCCTTGTGAGGGTGCGTGCCGCTCAGGAACTCCTGCTTTGCCATTCTGGGCAGGGGGGTGTGTAGTCGCCCAGCTGGTCCAGCAGAAAACAGTTCCCTGCCCTGAGCTGCCAGTGGCTGTGCTTGGTGGCTTATGTGCAGTAAGCAACCACCAATTGACAGATCTGCACCCACCCATCACTGTAGTGTTGCTGACAGTGGCTTTGCTGCTCTAGTCTCAGACCATCAGGCCAAAGACTGAAAAGCCTCCTGGACCAGACCATGACTCAAAATGTTGGTGGAGGCCCCCTTTGCAGGACAATTGGTGGAGGCCCCGGGGTGCACGACCCTTGCACCCCCTTATAATCCATCCCTGGTACCTGCTAATGGACTGGGGTTAACATACGCTGATTACAAGCCTGTGAAGCTTCTTCATAAAGAAAACAAAAAAACTGATTCAAAAGAGATGCAAAATTGATTCCTTTCACTGGGCATCCTGACTCTGACAATGCAGGCTATTTGTTTTCTATATCGGGAACCCTGGAATATTACCAATGTTGCTCTCTGAAGCCTGCCAACAGTTAATTTTAAAATACCCATTTTTAATTCATCCCCAAATTATATTGTCAACAGCTTTCCCTTTTATTATTTCAGTGATTTATTAATCCAATAGTGGAAACACAGATGTCAGTGGTGGGAGGGGGCATTCATTAGAGGTAGCCTACTCTGGACATAGAGCTCAGATTGTTTTCTAAACTATGGCATCAACACTCCATCATATGAAAGATTGCAGACTACTATTTAGGGCTCCAAAGGGACAGGAGAAACCGTTTATGGGATCGCCAATGAAAACATCTTAGTGTGCCAGAAATATCCCTTGTGATTTTTTAAGGACTGAGGAGGTGGTGTTCCAGTAAAAGTGAGAGGATTTTACATTAAATGACACATGTTAATTTACACTCTTTTTTCACAACAATTTTAGCAACCAGTCTGTTAATTAGTAATCCAGTATGTTCTCGGAGCGTTTAACACTTTGGCTTCAGTTCTATTGAATGTTATTGCCATGCACTGTCATTAATATTAGCAGAATGATGGGTTTAAGTATTTCCTTTTAAGATAAGTAACTATATGGAATACGAAGCAGCTATGAGTAACATTTGCAGAAATAGAAAAAGAGACAAGAGCGTACCACATGTTTATCACAAATGTAATGCTATAAATTAAAGACCTGATTTACAACTATATAAAAGTAAATGTTTTTTGTTGCTATTTCCATTTTGTGTGTATTTTATCTGGGTTTACAAAATTATTTTATTTTTAAAAGTTCGTTTTCTATAGCCTCTCATATAATAGCATTTTCACAGGTGTTTAATGATTTTTGTCCTATAATTTTATGATCTATAAACTATATAATGCTATAATCTATGGGCCAAATTTATGATGTGCGCCTTTTAGCATCTTTTTTTGTGTGGCTGGGATGGGGGGAATGCCACACTGCCTATGGGAATGGAAGGCAAGTAATGCCACACTGGCTATGGGAATGTGATGGGGGTATGCCACAATGCCTGTGGGAATGGGATGGGGAATGCCACACTGCCTATAGGGAATGGGAGGGGGGAATGCCACACTGCCTATGGGAATGGAAGGCGGGTAATGCCACACTGGCTATGGGAATGTGATGGGGGTATGCCACAATGCCTGTGGGAATGGGATGGGGAATGCCACACTGGCTATGGGAATGGAAGGCGGGTAATGCCACACTGGCTATGGGAATGTGATGGGGGTATGCCACAATGCCTGTGGGAATGGGATGGGGAATGCCACACTGCCTATAGGGAATGGGAGGGGGGAATGCCACACTGCCTATGGGAATGGAAGGCGGGTAATGCCACACTGGCTATGGGAATGTGATGGGGGTATGCCACAATGCCTGTGGGAATGGGATGGGGAATGCCACACTGCCTATGGGAATGGAAGGCGGGTAATGCCACACTGGCTATGGGAATGGAAGGCGGGTAATGCCACACTGGCTATGGGAATGTGATGGGGGTATGCCACAATGCCTGTGGGAATGGGATGGGGAATGCCACACTGCCTATAGGGAATGGGAGGGGGGAATGCCACACTGCCTATGGGAATGGAAGGCGGGTAATGCCACACTGGCTATGGGAATGTGATGGGGGTGTGCCACAATGCCTGTGGGAATGGGATGGGGAATGCCACACTGCCTATAGGGAATGGGAGGAGGGGAATGCCACACTGAATATGGGGAATGGGATGTGAGAATGCCACACTGCATATGAGATGGGGGGAATGGCACACTGCCTATGGGGAATGGGATGGGGAATGTCACACTGCCTATGGGGAATGGGATGTGAGAATACCCCACTGCCCATGGGGAATGGGATGGAGGAATGGCACACTGCCTATGGGGCATGGGATATGAGAATTCCACACTGCCTATGGGGAATGGGATGGGGGAGAGCCACAATGCCTATGCAGAATGGGATGGAGGAATGGCACACTGCCTATATGGGGAATGGGGGGGTGCCACACTTCTTATGGGGAATGGGAGGGAGAAATACCATACTGCCTAAGGGAATGGTAGAGGGGGAATGCCATACCGCCTATAGGAATGGGAAGAGGGCATGCCACACTGCCCATGGGGACTGCAGCACTGCCTATGGGGAATGGGATGGGGAATGCCACACTGCCTATGGGGAATGAAAGGGGGGGGGGATAATGTCACACTGGCTATGGAAAAGTGATAGGGGAAATGCCACACTGCCTATGCGAATGGGATGGGGGCAATGCCACACTGCCTATGGGAATGGGATGGGGAATGCTGCACTGCCCATGGGAATGGGATGGGGAATACCACGTTGCCTATGGGGAATGGGAGGGCAGAATGCTACACTGCCTATGGGAATAGAAGGAGGTAATGCCACACTGAATATGGGGAATGGAAGGGGAGATTGCCACACTGCATATGAGATGGGGGGAATGCCACACTGCCTATGGGAAATGGGATGAGGGGAATGGCACACTGCCTATGGGGAATGGGATGTGAGAATACCACACTGCCTATGGGGAATGGGATGGGAGGAATGGCACACTGCCTATGGGGCATGGGATATGAAAATTCCACACTGCCTATGGGGAATGGGATGGGGGATTGCCACACTGCCCATGGAGAATGGGATGTGAGAATACCACATTGCCTATGGGCAATGGGATGGGGGATTGCCACACTGCACATGGAGAATGGGATGTGAGAATACCACATTGCCTATGAGGAATGGGATAGGGGAATGTCACGGTGACCATGGAGAATGGGATGGGTGGAGGATTGACTGCCTATTGGATGGGGGGATGCCACACTGCCTATGGGAATGAGATATGGGGATGCTACAGTGCCTATGGGGAATGGGATGTGAGAATACCACATTACCCATGGGGAATGGGATGGGGGAATGCCATGCTGCCCATGGAGAATGGGATGGGTGGATAAATGCCACACTGCTTGTATGCATTGTATGCGTGGGTGTTTTAGCACAACATTTGGTTTAGAATTTTTTTTCCCCTCCTCCAAATCCTAGGTGCGTCTTATGTGTAAGTGCGTCTTATATGGCGAAGATACAGAATTTCAAATAATAAAGAATTATGAATGATATTACAAACCCAAAAAACTGCTAAAGTGCTATTGTATGAAAAAACAAAACATACATTAAAGGAGCACTGATAAAAATCCATATAAATATGCAGGATGGCGAGAGGACAGGTCACTTATACACACAACATCATGAAATATCAAGCCAGGCTTATTTCTTTTATTTTATTGGAAGGAAAAGACATCCGGGGTGACAGGCTCTGTCACCCCTCATAGACTAAACCTGTCATCCCTGGATCTTGTTCCTACCATGTGAGAATAAACTACAAGCTTGGTGGGAGTTTTATTTAGTTCGGGTATATAAGTGACCCCTCCTCTCATTAACCAATGTGTTTATATGGATTTTTAACATTACAAATTTCTCGATAGTGCTCCTTTAAATCCATAACATGCCAGTATATTCATTGCAGGCAAGAACCAGTAACCATAAATGAGAGACAGCATAAATGATTCAAACACATATATGAAAAATTTGTTATGGGCTGGATCAAATCCTGTCCCTGATGACCTGGTTTCACTGTAAAATAGCGGCTTTTTCAATATTCCGGGGGTGTGTGTTCGATGTGCGTTGTATTTTAGCGCATACTGTACTAGCCCTTATATGCAATAACGCTGCATTTCATGTGTTATACCTCCTATTCTTGCCATAATGTGTTTTGATGGTATGTTTTTTGTTCTGATTTATTTTACCAGTTTCATCCTATTTCTGTTTCAGATGACAAAGCTATATAGATGGACAGCTTCAATTTACTGACAAGCAATACAGGAGGATGTTTTTATTCTGTTCCAGCTAACCAGACCCTGAAGCGGTAATGCATTGTATGTGTTAGCCTTGAGAATAGTAGAAATGTGAACAAATAAGGCTGAGTATATTTTAAATCGGACTCAAGGTTATATTTGACTTTTGATCTTGTAGCAAAGATTCCTAGGGGCATACAGATTTGGGATGCATCACAGTCAAAATTAGTCCTAACCCCCGTCTGAGCCCCATGGACTTACCAAACCACAGTCCAGTACTGTATTCAAATGTGAACAAGAATATGGAGCTGGGATTCTAGATATATTCCAGATAAAAAAAAACCCTAAAATGAGCCGCACTCAGATGTAAAATCAAATCTTTTATTGAAAATAAATAAGCAACTACAGCGTACAATACACAAAGACAATGGCCCTTATTTATCAAGGGCTAGCGCCAGGTAGTGTCTGACGAGCGCCAGGTACCGCCAGCTAACGGCGGCTACCGACTCAAGTACGCCCGGCGGCGGTCACAATGACGCATTTATCACGCTAAATGAGGCTAGCGCCGGCGAGAGCGACAGCTGGCGCGGGATTCATCATGTAGCCGACTGCACCGAACAGCGCCGCTGCTAATCCCATCACAGCGCCAGGTATGACCTGGCGCTCCCTGGCGATGTCCAATGCATTTCAATGGAGCAATCTTTAATTAATCATAATTAATTCCTATTAATGTTTATTTTTTTTTTTTTTAATGTCAAAAATTCTGTGACCACTTCTGCAATGTTAGGATTTTTTTTTAAGGTAAAAAAAAAAAAAAAATTGTGCAGAATTGATATTACAGGTCTGATATTAATGTATTCATATTACAAAATGTTTATAAAAACTTGTATAATTTTACAATCAAAAAATATGGTTGTTTGGGGGTTAAAAACTATTTTACACCCATCGCCGCCAGCGCTCTGGGGTTTAAACAAGGAATTCACAGCGCGAAAAAATTCGGAGCGTGTTTTGTTAATGAATCTGCAGCAAGCCGTTCGCTCTGGCCATTCGTTGTCAGGCGCACCCATACAACGCTGAACCTGTGAAACAGCGACCCCCTAAGCCCGTATTCAACATTACCGCACACCGACTGAGTCGCTGTCAACAAGCAAACCCCGGCCAAGCACAGCGAATACTAGCTGGCGCTGAGAAAATCACGCTACTGGCGCTCATCTGTCGCTACCTGGCGCTATTAATGAATCAGCCTCCCCATTAAAAAACATATACACAAACAAGGTGACTGGTAGGGGGACCCAAAAGATGACTCTATTATGCATACAAATAATTTACATAAATGTATTAATATTATTAATGAATTAATAGATTCTATGCATGTTCAATAAGTCCAAAAAATATATATTTAAAAATATATTTTTATATATTTATATTTTTATGAATTATTATATTATAGTTTATTAATGTAAGTACAAATTGATTATGTGAAAAAAGTGTCACTGTGCATAGAAATGTGCTATAAACAGTGCAATACCGCAATTGAAAACATTTGCAAATAGCAATTAAGCACAATTGAAGAACTTAGTAATCCATGAAGCAAAGTTGACAGATGAAGTACTTAATAAATAAATGACATCACCAATATTGTTGAGTCTGGGTTTCCCACACACAGCAGCCGACACCGACGCGTTGCGTGTCTTCAATGACACTTCGCCAGGATGAATGAGCTGCCATTTCCGTCACCCCGTCCTTAAAGAGATGTAACATAAACACAAATCCGGAAGTGTGGCATGGAGCGCACAGTCCGGCGCGCAACAGGCCAGGCGCACTCCCCTGAGGTAGGAGGCGCCAGCCAGCCAGCCGCGCACGCGGGCGCGCGCATACCACGCCGACATCTCCCGTCCACCCAACATCGGTGGATCGATGTGGAATTGTGGAAGGTGAGTATCTAAGAGGGAGGGACAATACTTAACTATGCAAAAAGAGAAACGCTGTGCAAGTGACTACAAATAAACGTATATCACCATAAATATCTTACATATATAATGCCATTTCATGCATATGAATCATTACAGCACTGAAAGAGCCTTGAAGCGTGACACCACAACATGCTCCACAATTAGATCATAATTGTGGAGGGGACTGTACAATTGCCTGTATTTGTGAAGACTATACAATTACCTATATTTGTAAGGTCTTATTTTTTTTCTCTTTTTTTATATTACTGTTGTATAGTTAAGTTTGGAAAGTGTATTTTTTATTCCTGCCAAAAGGATGTCCTCAAAGTGCTGAGCTATTACTTTTTCTTAGGTTATCAAATGTGTGCTTTATGGCAGCAGTGCTCACTACCTCTAATCTGTTGCTATTGGCAAATGTACACCAGGTCTGTACACCAAGAAGAAAGAAGTGAGCCCTGTACACACAGAACACTGTTGCTATGGCCATTGCTGAGGTAAGGGAGCTCACTCAGCATTACATATACCCAGTAGAAGTGTTCTGTGTGTACAGGAGTCACATCTCTTTTTTGTAGATCTTGGTGTACAGACTTGTATCGACTTGCAGCCTTATTTATGTAAAATTCTTGTGGGAGCAAGATGAGCATCTCTTGTGGCAACCTCTGTGCCCTCACCACATCGCAGCCGGGGCTCTGTGCTCAAGTGCTTCTAGTTATGCGTTAGACGCTTCGCAGGGCTTTTAAAAGCCTATGTGCTAGCAACCCCTAGCGCCGCCTGGGAGCACCCGAATGACAGCATATTTAGCACAGAAAACACACAGCGCCCACACAGATGTTGCAATAAGGGGATGATGGCTGCAAATTTTCAATGCCAAAAAAACAGGAATTGCATTGGGGACACTTGAATGACATGACGCAAGTTTGCTGCGCGATCCAAAAGTACAAAAAATGCATATAAAAACAATTGCAAACAGCCCAGGGATCCCATGGCATATGCACCAGCCCCCCCCCCTCAAAAATTATAACCAACTCAGCCCATTGAAATCTATGAAATTAGGCCACAGAGTGCATGGTGTGCGCTTGGTTTTATCTGGCACTGTACTCACATACTCGCCGGTGCTGTTGATAGATGGGACATTACCTGGCAGGGAGTACATACTAGAGATGAGCGAACTTTTGAAAAATTCGATTCGACTGATTCGCCGAATTTTCCGACAAAAATCGTTTCGACCCGAATAAATTCGCGACGAATCGCTATTAAAAACGGCTATTTCTGAGCCTCCTACAGCCTCAATAGGGTTGTAAACCATTCAGCCTTGCTGTAACACGCACAGGATGCGTGCTGGGTTAGTTAAATAATACTTTGAAGAAATATCACATGCAGATCAGAGGCATCGCTAATAGAATCGCAGAGCGGCACAATTGCAGAGAGTTGAAGTGGCATCACTATGAGGGGCAGAAGGAGCCCAAATATACACTGGAGTTGGCCTCAGGAGCCCAAAAATTGGATGAATCACACCCTGGAGTTGGCAGGAGTTGGCAGCAGCAGCAGCAGGAGCCCAAATATACACTGGAGTTGGCTTCAGGAGCCCAAAAATTGGATGAATCACACCCTGGAGTTGGCAGGAGTTGGCAGCAGCAGCAGCAGGAGCCCAAATATACACTGGAGTTGGCTTCAGGAGCCCAAAAATTGGATGAATCACACCCTGGAGTTGGCAGGAGTTGACAGCAGCAGCAGCAGGAGCCCAAATATACACTGGAGTTGGCTTCAGGAGCCCAAAAATTGGATGAATCACACCCTGGAGTTGGCAGGAGTTGACAGTAGCAGCAGCAGGAGCCCAAATATACACTGGAGTTGGCCTCAGGAGCCCAAAAATTGGATGAATCACACCCTGGAGTTGGCAGGAGTTGGCAGCAGCAGCAGCAGGAGCCCAAATATACACTGGAGTTGGCTTCAGGAGCCCAAAAATTGGATGAATCACACCCTGGAGTTGGCAGGAGTTGACAGTAGCAGCAGCAGGAGCCCAAATATACACTGGAGTTGGCTTCAGGAGCCCAAAAATTGGATGAATCACACCCTGGAGTTGGCAGGAGTTGACAGTAGCAGCAGCAGGAGCCCAAATATACACTGGAGTTGGCCTCAGGAGCCCAAAAATTGGATGAATCACACCCTGGAGTTGGCAGGAGTTGACAGTAGCAGCAGCAGGAGCCCAAATATACACTGGAGTTGGCCTCAGGAGCCCAAAAATTGGATGAACCACACCCTGGAGTTGGCAGGAGTTGACAGTAGCAGCGGCAGGAGCCCAAATATACACTGGAGTTGGCCTCAGGAGCCCAAAAATTGGATGAATCACACCCTGGAGTTGGCAGAAGTTGGCAGCAGCAGCAGCAGGAGCCCAAATATACACTGGAGTTGGCTTCAGGAGCCCAAAAATTGGATGAATCACACCCTGGAGTTGGCAGGAGTTGACAGTAGCAGCAGCAGGAGCCCAAATATACACTGGAGTTGGCCTCAGGAGCCCAAAAATTGGATGAATCACACCCTGGAGTTGGCAGAAGTTGGCAGCAGCAGCAGCAGGAGCCCAAATATACACTGGAGTTGGCTTCAGGAGCCCAAAAATTGGATGAATCACACCCTGGAGTTGGCAGGAGTTGACAGTAGCAGCAGCAGGAGCCCAAATATACACTGGAGTTGGCCTCAGGAGCCCAAAAATTGGATGAATCACACCCTGGAGTTGGCAGAAGTTGGCAGCAGCAGCAGCAGGAGCCCAAATATACACTGGAGTTGGCTTCAGGAGCCCAAAAATTGGATGAATCACACCCTGGAGTTGGCAGAAGTTGGCAGCAGCAGCAGCAGGAGCCCAAATATACACTGGAGTTGGCTTCAGGAGCCCAAAAATTGGATGAATCACACCCTGGAGTTGGCAGGAGTTGGCAGCAGCAGCAGCAGGAGCCCAAATATACACTGGAGTTGGCTTCAGGAGCCCAAAAATTGGATGAATCACACCCTGGAGTTGGCAGGAGTTGACAGCAGCAGCAGCAGGAGCCCAAATATACACTGGAGTTGGCTTCAGGAGCCCAAAAATTGGATGAATCACACCCTGGAGTTGGCAGGAGTTGACAGTAGCAGCAGCAGGAGCCCAAATATACACTGGAGTTGGCTTCAGGAGCCCAAAAATTGGATGAATCACACCCTGGAGTTGGCAGAAGTTGGCAGCAGCAGCAGCAGGAGCCCAAATATACACTGGAGTTGGCTTCAGGAGCCCAAAAATTGGATGAATCACACCCTGGAGTTGGCAGGAGTTGACAGTAGCAGCAGCAGGAGCCCAAATATACACTGGAGTTGGCCTCAGGAGCCCAAAAATTGGATGAATCACACCCTGGAGTTGGCAGGAGTTGACAGTAGCAGCAGCAGGAGCCCAAATATACACTGGAGTTGGCTTCAGGAGCCCAAAAATTGGATGAATCACACCCTGGAGTTGGCAGAAGTTGACAGTAGCAGCAGCAGGAGCCCAAATATACACTGGAGTTGGCCTCAGGAGCCCAAAAATTGGATGAATCACACCCTGGAGTTGGCAGGAGTTGGCAGCAGCAGCAGCAGGAGCCCAAATATACACTGGAGTTGGCTTCAGGAGCCCAAAAATTGGATGAATCACACCCTGGAGTTGGCAGAAGTTGGCAGCAGCAGCAGCAGGAGCCCAAATATACACTGGAGTTGGCTTCAGGAGCCCAAAAATTGGATGAATCACACCCTGGAGTTGGCAGGAGTTGGCAGCAGCAGCAGCAGGAGCCCAAATATACACTGGAGTTGGCTTCAGGAGCCCAAAAATTGGATGAATCACACCCTGGAGTTGGCAGGAGTTGACAGTAGCAGCAGCAGGAGCCCAAATATACACTGGAGTTGGCCTCAGGAGCCCAAAAATTGGATGAATCACACCCTGGAGTTGGCAGGAGTTGACAGTAGCAGCAGCAGGAGCCCAAATATACACTGGAGTTGGCTTCAGGAGCCCAAAAATTGGATGAATCACACCCTGGAGTTGGCAGAAGTTGACAGTAGCAGCAGCAGGAGCCCAAATATACACTGGAGTTGGCTTCAGGAGCCCAAAAATTGGATGAATCACACCCTGGAGTTGGCAGGAGTTGGCAGCAGCAGCAGCAGGAGCCCAAATATACACTGGAGTTGGCTTCAGGAGCCCAAAAATTGGATGAATCACACCCTGGAGTTGGCAGGAGTTGACAGTAGCAGCAGCAGGAGCCCAAATATACACTGGAGTTGGCCTCAGGAGCCCAAAAATTGGATGAATCACACCCTGGAGTTGGCAGGAGTTGACAGTAGCAGCAGCAGGAGCCCAAATATACACTGGAGTTGGCTTCAGGAGCCCAAAAATTGGATGAATCACACCCTGGAGTTGGCAGAAGTTGACAGTAGCAGCAGCAGGAGCCCAAATATACACTGGAGTTGGCCTCAGGAGCCCAAAAATTGGATGAATCACACCCTGGAGTTGGCAGAAGTTGGCAGCAGCAGCAGCAGGAGCCCAAATATACACTGGAGTTGGCTTCAGGAGCCCAAAAATTGGATGAATCACACCCTGGAGTTGGCAGAAGTTGGCAGCAGCAGCAGCAGGAGCCCAAATATACACTGGAGTTGGCCTCAGGAGCCCAAAAATTGGATGAATCACACCCTGGAGTTGGCAGGAGTTGACAGTAGCAGCAGCAGGAGCCCAAATATACACTGGAGTTGGCTTCAGGAGCCCAAAAATTGGATGAATCACACCCTGGAGTTGGCAGGAGTTGACAGTAGCAGCAGCAGGAGCCCAAATATACACTGGAGTTGGCTTCAGGAGCCCAAAAATTGGATGAATCACACCCTGGAGTTGGCAGAAGTTGGCAGCAGCAGCAGCAGGAGCCCAAATATACACTGGAGTTGGCTTCAGGAGCCCAAAAATTGGATGAATCACACCCTGGAGTTGGCAGGAGTTGACAGTAGCAGCAGCAGGAGCCCAAATATACACTGGAGTTGGCCTCAGGAGCCCAAAAATTGGATGAATCACACCCTGGAGTTGGCAGGAGTTGGCAGCAGCAGCAGCAGGAGCCCAAATATACACTGGAGTTGGCTTCAGGAGCCCAAAAATTGGATGAATCACACCCTGGAGTTGGCAGAAGTTGGCAGCAGCAGCAGCTGGAGCCCAAATATACACTGGAGTTGGCTTCAGGAGCCCAAAAATTGGATGAATCACACCCTGGAGTTGGCAGGAGTTGGCAGCAGCAGCAGCAGGAGCCCAAATATACACTGGAGTTGGCTTCAGGAGCCCAAAAATTGGATGAATCACACCCTGGAGTTGGCAGGAGTTGACAGTAGCAGCAGCAGGAGCCCAAATATACACTGGAGTTGGCCTCAGGAGCCCAAAAATTGGATGAATCACACCCTGGAGTTGGCAGGAGTTGACAGTAGCAGCAGCAGGAGCCCAAATATACACTGGAGTTGGCTTCAGGAGCCCAAAAATTGGATGAATCACACCCTGGAGTTGGCAGAAGTTGACAGTAGCAGCAGCAGGAGCCCAAATATACACTGGAGTTGGCCTCAGGAGCCCAAAAATTGGATGAATCACACCCTGGAGTTGGCAGAAGTTGGCAGCAGCAGCAGCAGGAGCCCAAATATACACTGGAGTTGGCTTCAGGAGCCCAAAAATTGGATGAATCACACCCTGGAGTTGGCAGAAGTTGGCAGCAGCAGCAGCAGGAGCCCAAATATACACTGGAGTTGGCTTCAGGAGCCCAAAAATTGGATGAATCACACCCTGGAGTTGGCAGGAGTTGACAGTAGCAGCAGCAGGAGCCCAAATATACACTGGAGTTGGCCTCAGGAGCCCAAAAATTGGATGAATCACACCCTGGAGTTGGCAGGAGTTGACAGTAGCAGCAGCAGGAGCCCAAATATACACTGGAGTTGGCCTCAGGAGCCAAAAAATTGGATGAATCACACCCTGGAGTTGGCAGGAGTTGACAGTAGCAGCAGCAGGAGCCCAAATATACACTGGAGTTGGCTTCAGGAGCCCAAAAATTGGATGAATCACACCCTGGAGTTGGCAGAAGTTGACAGTAGCAGCAGCAGGAGCCCAAATATACACTGGAGTTGGCCTCAGGAGCCCAAAAATTGGATGAATCACACCCTGGAGTTTGCAGAAGTTGGCAGCAGCAGCAGCAGGAGCCCAAATATACACTGGAGTTGGCCTCAGGAGCCCAAAAATTGGATGAATCACACCCTGGAGTTGGCAGGAGTTGGCAGCAGCAGCAGCAGGAGCCCAAATATACACTGGAGTTGGCTTCAGGAGCCCAAAAATTGGATGAATCACACCCTGGAGTTGGCAGAAGTTGGCAGCAGCAGCAGCAGGAGCCCAAATATACACTGGAGTTGGCTTCAGGAGCCCAAAAATTGGATGAATCACACCCTGGAGTTGGCAGGAGTTGACAGTAGCAGCAGCAGGAGCCCAAATATACACTGGAGTTGGCCTCAGGAGCCCAAAAATTGGATGAATCACACCCTGGAGTTGGCAGAAGTTGGCAGCAGCAGCAGCAGGAGCCCAAATATACACTGGAGTTGGCCTCAGGAGCCCAAAAATTGGATGAATCACACCCTGGAGTTGGCAGGAGTTGACAGTAGCAGCAGCAGGAGCCCAAAAAATGGCCTAAAGACATAAATATGTTTTGCACCATTTGGAAAGTGTAAAACGTGGCACCATGCTGAATCTAGTCGCATGCATCAGGCATTGGTGGGTGGAAATCCTGGCTGATCCATCCCTGATTCATTTTGACAAAGGTGAGTCTCTCCACATTTTTAGTTGACAGACGAGTTCTCCTCGCCGTAACTATGGCCCCCGCCGCACTAAACACCCGCTCAGATGGCACGCTACTTGCCGGGCAGGACAGCTTTTCCAGGGCAAACTCTGCTAGTTGCGGCCACAAATCAAGTTTGGCTGCCCAGAAGTCCAGCGGATCCTCAAGGTGTGTTGGCATGGTCATGTCAAAGTATGACATGACCTGCTGGTTCAGGTCCTGCTCCAGGTCTTCCTGCTGCTCATGAGTAGCCTCACTATGCGGGTGTAGAAAGCTACTCATTAGCGACTGAAGACTGAGGCTGCTGCTGCTGATGGAGCTTCTGCTGCTGCTGCTGCCAACCCCCCCAGCGGCCATGGCAGTGGAAGGTGAGCGCAGAGGTCCCCTCGAGTCAGACCTGCGAGAGTATGGACCATGGCGCAGATAGGCATCGGCCAACTGCCTACGTAGAATGTCTTTGTAGTAGTTGAGTTTGTCCTCCCTCTCGGTGGGTTTAAAAAATGCCCCCATTTTGTGCCGGAAGCGAGGGTCCAATAAGGTGGACAGCCAGAAGTCATCCCGCCGACAGATGGAAACAATTCTGGGGTCACTACGCAAGCATGTGAGCATGCTTCGTGCCATTTGCGCAAGTGACTCGGATGGACTACCTGTCTCCATCTCCACTGCATACTGCCACGGTGTGCCCGGGTCCTCTGTCTCTCCTTCCTCAAAAACCTCTAGCTCCTCTGGCTGCTCCTGCTCCTCCTCTCCTGTCCGCTGACTAGATAAACCAGCCATTTCGCCAAGCCTAAACTGTGTTTCGCTGGGCAACTCCTCCTCCTCCTCTTCCTCCTCCTCCTCCTCCAGTTCAGCTCCAAGGGGGTTCATGTGGCCGTAAGATGTAAACGCCATGTCTCCAGTGCCCTGACCAGCCATGGTTTCCAACATGTGCTGTAGTACATGAAGCAGTGGAATCACGTCGTTCATCCCGTAATCCTGCCGACTGACAAATAAAGTGGCTTCCTCAAAGGGCCTGAGCAAACGGCAGGTGTCACGTATGAGCTGCCACTGGTTGACATTGAAGTTACACAGGGGAGTCCCCCTATCTGCTTGGATCATCAGGAAATCCGTGATGGCTTTTCTCTGTTCATATAATCGGTCCAACATGTGAAGGGTGGAATTCCAACGGGTGGAAACATCGCAAATCAGACTATGTTGGGGGATACCATTCTGACGCTGTAGCTCAAGAAGGGTGTGTTTGGCGGTGTAGGAGTGGCTGAAGTGCATGCAAAGTTTCCGTGAAGTTGTTAGGATGTCCTGCAGATGGGGGGAACACTTCAGAAACCGCTTGACAACCAGATTGAAGACGTGAGCCATGCAGGGGGCATGGGTCAGGCTTCCTTGGCGCAGCGCAGACAAAATGTTCTTCCCATTGTCGGTAACCATGATTCCCATTTTAAGTTTTCTCGGAGTAAGCCATGTTTGGATTTCCTGATGAATACATTTAAGCAATTCCTCCCCTGTGTGACTCCGTTCGCCAAGACAAACCATGTGAAGCACTGCGTGACACCTCCGTGCCCTGCACACATGGTAGACTGGAGGGGCACTGAGACTTGAGCCTACAGTGGAGGGTGAGGAGATGGCGGAGGATGAGGAGGCCGAGTCGCACGGTGTCACAGGCCCAATGGGCAGAGAGCGCGGAGGCCGAAGCGGCGTGACCTGTCCAAGTTGCTGCTGCAAAGGGACCACATTCACCCAGTGGGCCGTAAACGACATGTACTGCCCCTGACCGTAGTTACAGCTCCAGATGTCGGCGCTGCCATGTATTTTGCTACACACCGACAGGCTCAAGGACTGGCCCACCTTCTGTTCAACAAAAGTGTGCAGCGCTGGTACTGCCTTCTTGGCAAAGAAATGACGGCTTGGGACTCTCCACCTCGGCTCGGCACAAGCCATCAGTTCTCTGAAAGGTGCAGATTCCACCACCTGAAAAGGGAGCGACTGCAGCACCAGCAACTTGGACAGGAGCACATTCAGCTTCTGCGCCGTAGGATGAGTGGGCGCATACTGCTGTCTCTTGGACATGGCTTCGCTGATGGATTGCTGGCGGGATGCATGACTTGGAGGAGGAGGAGGAGGAGCAGGAGCGACAGAGGATGGGTGTGACGCACAGCTGCCTTCGGCTGAGGTGCTGGAGCCTTGGCTGGCAGAAATTGGGAGCTCACTTGGTGAGGAAGCAGACTGGACCACCCCTTGGGAGCCTCGGTTCTCCCAGGTCGTTTTATGGTGACGCATCATATGTTGACGCAGGGCCGTGGTGCCAACATTTGGACCCTGGCCACGCTTCACCTTTTGCCTACATATCTTGCATGTGGCCATGTTACCCTCCTGCGGATGCCTCAGGAAAAACTGCCACACTGCCGAGTAGCTACTTTTCCCACCCCCTGGCCTCACTGATTCACTGCTGCTGTTGCCAACTCCAGGAACCCCTGCTCCACTACCTCCCGATAAGGTAGACTGCCGCACAGCAGGTGCTCTACCCCGGCCCCGGCCCCGGCCGGCTCCAGCCTTTGGAATTGTGCCCCCATGCTGACTGCTACCACCTTGCTGCCTCAGCTGCTGACTCCGGGGCAACCTGCGCCCCTCTTCTCCTGATGATGACGATGAAGCCCCTTCATCACCCGGCTCCCAAGTGCGATCGGCTTCATCGTCATCATCATCATCATCACCGGGTTGTGGCTGTACGTCACTGATGTTCGTGGATTCGTCAACAGTGTCTGGCGCAGGAGCTGGAACGCTCGCAGCACCCACGACACTGTCCACATCACTATTTGTCTGCCTAGCTAAAGAAGCCACCTCCATTTCTTGGCTGGGCAGTAGCTGCTGACTGTCCTCCTGTATCTGATCGTCCTCCTCACTAAAGAGTGGAGCTGAACCCAAAGCATAGGATACGTCGCTGGGGGAGGGAACGGCGTAGGACAGAGGCAATGGGAGGACAGGGACTGCTCTCGGGGCATGCCAACTCAGGGTTGTGTCAGAGGAACCTACCGACCCTAGACTGGGGGTCTCAGATGTAAGTTGTGATGATGTTGTTGATGAGCGCGTCAGCCAATCTACCACGGCAGATGCGTTACTGGTGGAGACCCGACCGCTAGCAGATACTGGCAGATTAGGTCTCTCAGCGTGACTCCTGCTGCTACTGGCCCCCAGTCTGATGCGAGCTCTGCCTGCGGAATCTTGGCCTCTGCCACTCCTCTTTTCACTTCCAGGCACTTGTCTGCCCGACATAGTCTAACTGGCGTGGTAGTAGGTGATATTTTAAGAACCCCCAGGCAGCAGTGGGTCTATATAAAACAGAATATAATGCACACCAAAAGTGAGCAGTAACACTCAGCCTCCAACAGGCCTGCTTAGTGTAAATAAGAGAGCTGCTTAGTGTAAATAAAGAGGGGTATGCTATGTTACAGAATGGGATGCCTCAACAGAAGTGCACCTGGCAGGCAGCAGTAAGCCTATGCCCAGCAAAAGTGTCTTATAATATAAATATAATAAGAGCAAATGCTTATATGGTCTTAAACAGAGGCTGCTTTAGTCACAGAATGGGATGCCCTGGGCAGGAATCGACCTGGCAGGGTCCAGTAGTGCTTTGGCCAGCAAAAGTGTCTTTATCAGGCCTAATTTCAAATATAATAAGAGCAAATGCTTATATGGTCTTAAACAGAGGCTGCTTTAGTCACAGAATGGGATGCCCTGGGCAGGAATGGACCTGGCAGGGTCCAGTAGTGCTTTGGCCAGCAAAAGTGTCTTTATCAGGCTAATTTCAAATATAATAAGAGCAAATGCTTATATGGTCTTAAACAGAGGCTGCTATAGTCACAGAATGGGATGCCCTTGCAGGGTCCAGTAGTGCTATGCCCAGCAAAAGTGTCTTTATCAGGCTAATTTCAAATATGATAAGAGCAAATGCTTATATGGTCTTAAACAGAGGCTGCTGTAGTCACAGAATGGGATGCCCTGGGCAGGAATGGACCTGGCAGGGTCCAGTAGTGCTTTGGCCAGCAAAAGTGTCTTTATCAGGCTAATTTCAAATATAATAAGAGCAAATGCTTATATGGTCTTAAACAGAGGCTGCTATAGTCACAGAATGGGATGCCCTTGCAGGGTCCAGTAGTGCTATGCCCAGCAAAAGTGTCTTTATCAGGCTAATTTCAAATATGATAAGAGCAAATGCTTATATGGTCTTAAACAGAGGCTGCTGTAGTCACAGAATGGGATGCCCTGGGCAGGAATGGACCTGGCAGGGTCCAGTAGGGCTTTGGCCAGCAAAAGTGTCTTTATCAGGCTAATTTCAAATATGATAAGAGCAAATGCTTATATGGTCTTAAACAGAGGCTGCTTTAGTCACAGAATGGGATGCCCCGGGCAGGAATCGAGCTGGCAGGGTCCAGTAGTGCTTTGGCCAGCAAAAGTGTCTTTATCAGGCTAATTTCAAATATGATAAGAGCAAATGCTTATATGGTCTTAAACAGAGGCTGCTGTAGTCACAGAATGGGATGCCCTGGGCAGGAATGGACCTGGCAGGGTCCAGTAGGGCTTTGGCCAGCAAAAGTGTCTTTATCAGGCTAATTTCAAATATGATAAGAGCAAATGCTTATATGGTCTTAAACAGAGGCTGCTTTAGTCACAGAATGGGATGCCCCGGGCAGGAATCGAGCTGGCAGGGTCCAGTAGTGCTTTGGCCAGCAAAAGTGTCTTTATCAGGCTAATTTCAAATATGATAAGAGCAAATGCTTATATGGTCTTAAACAGAGGCTGCTTTAGTCACAGAATGGGATGCCCTGGGCAGGAATGGACCTGGCAGGGTCCAGTAGGGCTTTGGCCAGCAAAAGTGTCTTTATCAGGCTAATTTCAAATATGATAAGAGCAAATGCTTATATGGTCTTAAACAGAGGCTGCTGTAGTCACAGAATGGGATGCCCCGGGCAGGAATCGAGCTGGCAGGGTCCAGTAGTGCTTTGGCCAGCAAAAGTGTCTTTATCAGGCTAATTTCAAATATGATAAGAGCAAATGCTTATATGGTCTTAAACAGAGGCTGCTGTAGTCACAGAATGGGATGCCCCGGGCAGGAATCGAGCTGGCAGGGTCCAGTAGTGCTTTGGCCAGCAAAAGTGTCTTTATCAGGCCTAATTTCAAATATGATAAGAGCAAATGCTTATATGGTCTTAAACAGAGGCTGCTTTAGTCACAGAATGGGATGCCCTGGGCAGGAATGGACCTGGCAGGGTCCAGTAGGGCTTTGGCCAGCAAAAGTGTCTTTATCAGGCTAATTTCAAATATGATAAGAGCAAATGCTTATATGGTCTTAAACAGAGGCTGCTTTAGTCACAGAATGGGATGCCCCGGGCAGGAATCGAGCTGGCAGGGTCCAGTTGTGCTTTGGCCAGCAAAAGTGTCTTTATCAGGCTAATTTCAAATATGATAAGAGCAAATGCTTATATGGTCTTAAACAGAGGCTGCTTTAGTCACAGAATGGGATGCCCCGGGCAGGAATCGAGCTGGCAGGGTCCAGTAGTGCTTTGGCCAGCAAAAGTGTCTTTATCAGGCTAATTTCAAATATGATAAGAGCAAATGCTTATATGGTCTTAAACAGAGGCTGCTGTAGTCACAGAATGGGATGCCCCGGGCAGGAATCGAGCTGGCAGGGTCCAGTAGTGCTTTGGCCAGCAAAAGTGTCTTTATCAGGCCTAATTTCAAATATGATAAGAGCAAATGCTTATATGGTCTTAAACAGAGGCTGCTTTAGTCACAGAATGGGATGCCCTGGGCAGGAATCGACCTGGCAGGGTCCAGTAGGGCTTTGGCCAGCAAAAGTGTCTTTATCAGGCTAATTTCAAATATGATAAGAGCAAATGCTTATATGGTCTTAAACAGAGGCTGCTTTAGTCACAGAATGGGATGCCCTGGGCAGGAATGGACCTGGCAGGGTCCAGTAGGGCTTTGGCCAGCAAAAGTGTCTTTATCAGGCTAATTTCAAATATGATAAGAGCAAATGCTTATATGGTCTTAAACAGAGGCTGCTTTAGTCACAGAATGGGATGCCCCGGGCAGGAATCGAGCTGGCAGGGTCCAGTAGTGCTTTGGCCAGCAAAAGTGTCTTTATCAGGCTAATTTCAAATATGATAAGAGCAAATGCTTATATGGTCTTAAACAGAGGCTGCTTTAGTCACAGAATGGGATGCCCCGGGCAGGAATCGAGCTGGCAGGGTCCAGTAGTGCTTTGGCCAGCAAAAGTGTCTTTATCAGGCTAATTTCAAATATGATAAGAGCAAATGCTTATATGGTCTTAAACAGAGGCTGCTGTAGTCACAGAATGGGATGCCCTGGGCAGGAATCGAGCTGGCAGGGTCCAGTAGTGCTTTGGCCAGCAAAAGTGTCTTTATCAGGCCTAATTTCAAATATGATAAGAGCAAATGCTTATATGGTCTTAAACAGAGGCTGCTTTAGTCACAGAATGGGATGCCCTGGGCAGGAATCGACCTGGCAGGGTCCAGTAGGGCTTTGGCCAGCAAAAGTGTCTTTATCAGGCTAATTTCAAATATGATAAGAGCAAATGCTTATATGGTCTTAAACAGAGGCTGCTTTAGTCACAGAATGGGATGCCCCGGGCAGGAATCGAGCTGGCAGGGTCCAGTAGGGCTTTGGCCAGCAAAAGTGTCTTTATCAGGCCTAATTTCAAATATGATAAGAGCAAATGCTTATATGGTCTTAAACAGAGGCTGCTTTAGTCACAGAATGGGATGCCCTGGGCAGGAATCGACCTGGCAGGGTCCAGTAGGGCTTTGGCCAGCAAAAGTGTCTTTATCAGGCCTAATTTCAAATATGATAAGAGCAAATGCTTATATGGTCTTAAACAGAGGCTGCTTTAGTCACAGAATGGGATGCCCCGGGCAGGAATCGAGCTGGCAGGGTCCAGTAGTGCTTTGGCCAGCAAAAGTGTCTTTATCAGGCTAATTTCAAATATGATAAGAGCAAATGCTTATATGGTCTTAAACAGAGGCTGCTGTAGTCACAGAATGGGATGCCCCGGGCAGGAATCGAGCTGGCAGGGTCCAGTAGTGCTTTGGCCAGCAAAAGTGTCTTTATCAGGCCTAATTTCAAATATGATAAGAGCAAATGCTTATATGGTCTTAAACAGAGGCTGCTTTAGTCACAGAATGGGATGCCTCACAGCAGACTTAAGATCAGTTCAGTATATATGCACAGTTAGTTACTATAAGCAGCCTGAAAACGCTAACAAAGGCTGGATGAAAAAAAAAAAATCTCCCTGTCAGCCAGCTCCGTTTTTCCTACCTTTCCCTGGCTTTCTGTCTGTCTCCTGTCTGTCTCCTGCCTGTCTCCTGCCTGTCTCCAGCCTGTCCCTGTCTGTCCCTGTCTCCAGCCTGTCTAACTGCCTCAGCTACACAGCGTTCTGTCTGTCTGTCACGAATGCAATAGAGAAATGAGGAAAAGCAAGATGGCCGCCGTTAAATACCGCTGTGTGACGTCACCGGGCTTGCTGGCTGCTGATAGGCTGCATGTGACTGCCCCAGCTTGCACTGGCGCGGGATACATGTCCAGACATGTCCCGTCCGCCATCTTAGAATGCCTGTAATGTAAATGAATGGATGTTAAAGGAAAACTTCGAGTGATCGAATCGCGGGGAAATTCGGATTCGATCCGAATCGAATTTTTCCTGAAATTCGGATCGAATCCGGGTTCGTCCGGATCGATTCGCTCATCCCTAGTACATACCATAGGGGCAGTGCAGGCACGTGCCCCCGGGCCCTTGGAACACGCTGCCTCCATCACCCATGCGGTATGTACCAGCTCAAAATCTTTACCTAGCCATTGCATCTCCTTCCCAGGCCTTCTTCCAGCTGGGACGTGAGCACAGGCCTCTGCGGTGCACACAGGCACTGCCACTCTGTTGGCGCTGCTCGTGGCTCCGCTGCACTGCCGGCGCTGCGCTCTCTGTTGGCAGTGCGCTCTGGCAGTGATCTGTCAATGGCATTTGCCCCATGTCTCGCTGTGCCTATCTATTGGCGTGGCACATGGGCCCTGCTCTGGCTGGTGAATGTCCACGGGGGGCGGGGGGTCGCGTTGTCAGCTGATGATGGGGGCCCGTGTTGGGAGTCCTGCTATTGGGCCCCATCAGGGTTATGTACGCCCCTGCTACCTGGCACTAACAGAGGCGCTCTGGATTTTTTACTTCATGAATACACCTTTTGCCCTGGGACCTGACATTCACCTGACGCTCATGTGGGACTACACGGCTTCTTAAATAAACCCCTTGGTGTATGTTGCCTATAGCAGATAGTGAAAACTGCTTCCATAAACAAATTTGCTAGCATCAGAAAAATACATACCATCAGTTTAGTATATTCGAGAATGGACACTATTTAGTTGTTTGTGATATATTTTAAAAGAAACATTTTTCTCTAGAAACTAAAATGAGCACTTTTGAGCATTTATAAACAACCTTGGTGTTCTTGCTTTTTGGAATTATTCCTTTTTTTTATCTCAGCCCTTATTCTGGTTTACTGAATCAAGGCCAATATCTTGATTTTTCCATTATGCCAGTTTAAAAAATGTTGTTTATATCTAGGAAAACCTTCTAACGTCGCTCTGTTGTAGTGTGACTATACAAGTATTGGATATGTACAATCTGCCACTATTGATTTATATGCTGCTTTGTCTGTTTATAGTATATGTCACAGCTGACTTACTGTGTACCTGCTATCTACTTCTTTATATTCCTGTCAGTCATAACTGATATCTCTCTCTCACCCTCTCTCAAGATATTGCTTTTTGGTTCATTGTATACATTATATACTGTTTATTTCACTGTTGGTTTTGCAACTGTTTATTATCTATATGTATTTTGTTACATAATACAATGGTGTTAACTTGGCTGTGTTCTTATTTAAATTCCCATTCTATGTTCTGTAGAAAAGAAGAAGGGGTCAGTGCTACCTCTGAAAGCTTGTTTCTCTTTCTGTTCACAGTAACAAATGTAATAGTATTGTGTTGCCTCACTACCCTTCTCCAATTATGTGACCCTTGCTCATGTCTCCCCAGGCACCCGGCTTTCACAATGCTCATAGACAAGTCAGCTGGATCCATTTTTACTAAGGCCCTTATTTATGAAGGAATAGCGACAGGTAGCGACTGGTGAGCGACCGGTAATGACGGGCACCGCCACGAGAACGCCGGCTCCCCACCACTAGGGATGAGCGAATCGATCCGGACGAACCCGGATTCGATCCGAATTTCAGGAAAAATTCGATTCGGATCGAATCCGAATTTCCCCGCGATTCGATCACTCGAAGTTTTCCTTTAACATCCATTCATTTACATTTACAGGCATTCTAAGATGGCGGACGGGACATGTCTGGACATGTATCCCGCGCCAGTGCAAGCTGGGGCAGTCACATGCAGCCTATCAGCAGCCAGCAAGCCCGGTGACGTCACACAGCGGTATTTAACGGCGGCCATCTTGCTTTTCCTCATTTCTCTATTGCATTCGTGACAGACAGACAGAACGCTGTGTAGCTGAGGCAGTTAGACAGGCTGGAGACAGGGACAGACAGGGACAGGCTGGAGACAGGCAGGAGACAGGCAGGAGACAGACAGGAGACAGACAGAAAGCCAGGGAAAGGTAGGAAAAACGGAGCTGGCTGACAGGGAGATTTTTTTTTTTTCATCCAGCCTTTGTTAGCGTTTTCAGGCTGCTTATAGTAACTAACTGTGCATATATACTGAACTGATCTTAAGTCTGCTGTGAGGCATCCCATTCTGTGACTAAAGCAGCCTCTGTTTAAGACCATATAAGCATTTGCTCTTTTCATATTTGAAATTAGGCCTGATAAAGACACTTTTGCTGGGCAAAGCACTACTGTACCCTGCCAGGTCCATTCCTGCCCAGGGCATCCCATTCTGTGACTAAAGCAGCCTCTGTTTAAGACCATATAAGCATTTGCTCTTTTCATATTTGAAATTAGCCTGATAAAGACACTTTTGCTGGGCAAAGCACTACTGGACCCTGCCAGGTCCATTCCTGCCCAGGGCATCCCATTCTGTGACTAAAGCAGCCTCTGTTTAAGACCATATAAGCATTTGCTCTTTTCATATTTGAAATTAGCCTGATAAAGACACTTTTGCTGGGCAAAGCACTACTGGACCCTGCCAGGTCCATTCCTGCCCAGGGCATCCCATTCTGTGACTAAAGCAGCCTCTGTTTAAGACCATATAAGCATTTGCTCTTTTCATATTTGAAATTAGGCCTGATAAAGACACTTTTGCTGGGCAAAGCACTACTGTACCCTGCCAGGTCCATTCCTGCCCAGGGCATCCCATTCTGTGACTAAAGCAGCCTCTGTTTAAGACCATATAAGCATTTGCTCTTTTCATATTTGAAATTAGCCTGATAAAGACACTTTTGCTGGGCAAAGCACTACTGTACCCTGCCAGGTCCATTCCTGCCCAGGGCATCCCATTCTGTGACTAAAGCAGCCTCTGTTTAAGACCATATAAGCATTTGCTCTTTTCATATTTGAAATTAGCCTGATAAAGACACTTTTGCTGGGCAAAGCACTACTGGACCCTGTCAGGTGCACTCCTATTTGGGGCATCCCATTCTGTGACTAAAGCAGCCTCTGTTTAAGACCATATAAGCATTTGCTCTTTTCATATTTGAAATTAGCCTGATAAAGACACTTTTGCTGGGCAAAGCACTACTGTACCCTGCCAGGTCCATTCCTGCCCAGGGCATCCCATTCTGTGACTAAAGCAGCCTCTGTTTAAGACCATATAAGCATTTGCTCTTTTCATATTTGAAATTAGCCTGATAAAGACACTTTTGCTGGGCAAAGCACTACTGGACCCTGCCAGGTGCACTCCTATTTGGGGCATCCCATTCTGTGACTAAAGCAGCCTCTGTTTAAGACCATATAAGCATTTGCTCTTTTCATATTTGAAATTAGCCTGATAAAGACACTTTTGCTGGGCAAAGCACTACTGTACCCTGCCAGGTCCATTCCTGCCCAGGGCATCCCATTCTGTGACTAAAGCAGCCTCTGTTTAAGACCATATAAGCATTTGCTCTTTTCATATTTGAAATTAGGCCTGATAAAGACACTTTTGCTGGGCAAAGCACTACTGTACCCTGCCAGGTCCATTCCTGCCCAGGGCATCCCATTCTGTGACTAAAGCAGCCTCTTAAGACCATATAAGCATTTGCTCTTTTCATATTTGAAATTAGCCTGATAAAGACACTTTTGCTGGGCAAAGCACTACTGTACCCTGCCAGGTCCATTCCTGCCCAGGGCATCCCATTCTGTGACTAAAGCAGCCTCTGTTTAAGACCATATAAGCATTTGCTCTTTTCATATTTGAAATTAGCCTGATAAAGACACTTTTGCTGGGCAAAGCACTACTGTACCCTGCCAGGTCCATTCCTGCCCAGGGCATCCCATTCTGTGACTAAAGCAGCCTCTGTTTAAGACCATATAAGCATTTGCTCTTTTCATATTTGAAATTAGGCCTGATAAAGACACTTTTGCTGGGCAAAGCACTACTGTACCCTGCCAGGTCCATTCCTGCCCAGGGCATCCCATTCTGTGACTAAAGCAGCCTCTGTTTAAGACCATATAAGCATTTGCTCTTTTCATATTTGAAATTAGCCTGATAAAGACACTTTTGCTGGGCAAAGCACTACTGGACCCTGCCAGGTCCATTCCTGCCCAGGGCATCCCATTCTGTGACTAAAGCAGCCTCTGTTTAAGACCATATAAGCATTTGCTCTTTTCATATTTGAAATTAGCCTGATAAAGACACTTTTGCTGGGCAAAGCACTACTGGACCCTGCCAGGTCCATTCCTGCCCAGGGCATCCCATTCTGTGACTAAAGCAGCCTCTGTTTAAGACCATATAAGCATTTGCTCTTTTCATATTTGAAATTAGGCCTGATAAAGACACTTTTGCTGGGCAAAGCACTACTGTACCCTGCCAGGTCCATTCCTGCCCAGGGCATCCCATTCTGTGACTAAAGCAGCCTCTGTTTAAGACCATATAAGCATTTGCTCTTTTCATATTTGAAATTAGCCTGATAAAGACACTTTTGCTGGGCAAAGCACTACTGGACCCTGCCAGGTGCACTCCTATTTGGGGCATCCCATTCTGTGACTAAAGCAGCCTCTGTTTAAGACCATATAAGCATTTGCTCTTTTCATATTTGAAATTAGCCTGATAAAGACACTTTTGCTGGGCAAAGCACTACTGTACCCTGCCAGGTCCATTCCTGCCCAGGGCATCCCATTCTGTGACTAAAGCAACCTCTGTTTAAGACCATATAAGCATTTGCTCTTTTCATATTTGAAATTAGCCTGATAAAGACACTTTTGCTGGGCAAAGCACTACTGTACCCTGCCAGGTCCATTCCTGCCCAGGGCATCCCATTCTGTGACTAAAGCAGCCTCTGTTTAAGACCATATAAGCATTTGCTCTTTTCATATTTGAAATTAGCCTGATAAAGACACTTTTGCTGGGCAAAGCACTACTGGACCCTGCCAGGTCCATTCCTGCCCAGGGCATCCCATTCTGTGACTAAAGCAGCCTCTGTTTAAGACCATATAAGCATTTGCTCTTTTCATATTTGAAATTAGGCCTGATAAAGACACTTTTGCTGGGCAAAGCACTACTGTACCCTGCCAGGTCCATTCCTGCCCAGGGCATCCCATTCTGTGACTAAAGCAGCCTCTGTTTAAGACCATATAAGCATTTGCTCTTTTCATATTTGAAATTAGCCTGATAAAGACACTTTTGCTGGGCAAAGCACTACTGGACCCTGCCAGGTGCACTCCTATTTGGGGCATCCCATTCTGTGACTAAAGCAGCCTCTGTTTAAGACCATATAAGCATTTGCTCTTTTCATATTTGAAATTAGCCTGATAAAGACACTTTTGCTGGGCAAAGCACTACTGTACCCTGCCAGGTCCATTCCTGCCCAGGGCATCCCATTCTGTGACTAAAGCAGCCTCTGTTTAAGACCATATAAGCATTTGCTCTTTTCATATTTGAAATTAGCCTGATAAAGACACTTTTGCTGGGCAAAGCACTACTGTACCCTGCCAGGTCCATTCCTGCCCAGGGCATCCCATTCTGTGACTAAAGCAGCCTCTGTTTAAGACCATATAAGCATTTGCTCTTTTCATATTTGAAATTAGGCCTGATAAAGACACTTTTGCTGGGCAAAGCACTACTGTACCCTGCCAGGTCCATTCCTGCCCAGGGCATCCCATTCTGTGACTAAAGCAGCCTCTGTTTAAGACCATATAAGCATTTGCTCTTTTCATATTTGAAATTAGCCTGATAAAGACACTTTTGCTGGGCAAAGCACTACTGGACCCTGCCAGGTCCATTCCTGCCCAGGGCATCCCATTCTGTGACTAAAGCAGCCTCTGTTTAAGACCATATAAGCATTTGCTCTTTTCATATTTGAAATTAGCCTGATAAAGACACTTTTGCTGGGCAAAGCACTACTGGACCCTGCCAGGTGCACTCCTATTTGGGGCATCCCATTATGTGACTAAAGCAGCCTCTGTTTAAGACCATATAAGCATTTGCTCTTTTCATATTTGAAATTAGCCTGATAAAGACACTTTTGCTGGGCAAAGCACTACTGTACCCTTCCAGGTCCATTCCTGCCCAGGGCATCCCATTCTGTGACTAAAGCAGCCTCTGTTTAAGACCATATAAGCATTTGCTCTTTTCATATTTGAAATTAGCCTGATAAAGACACTTTTGCTGGGCAAAGCACTACTGGACCCTGCCAGGTGCACTCCTATTTGGGGCATCCCATTCTGTGACTAAAGCAGCCTCTGTTTAAGACCATATAAGCATTTGCTCTTTTCATATTTGAAATTAGCCTGATAAAGACACTTTTGCTGGGCAAAGCACTACTGTACCCTGCCAGGTCCATTCCTGCCCAGGGCATCCCATTCTGTGACTAAAGCAGCCTCTGTTTAAGACCATATAAGCATTTGCTCTTTTCATATTTGAAATTAGCCTGATAAAGACACTTTTGCTGGGCAAAGCACTACTGTACCCTGCCAGGTCCATTCCTGCCCAGGGCATCCCATTCTGTGACTAAAGCAGCCTCTGTTTAAGACCATATAAGCATTTGCTCTTTTCATATTTGAAATTAGGCCTGATAAAGACACTTTTGCTGGGCAAAGCACTACTGTACCCTGCCAGGTCCATTCCTGCCCAGGGCATCCCATTCTGTGACTAAAGCAGCCTCTGTTTAAGACCATATAAGCATTTGCTCTTTTCATATTTGAAATTAGCCTGATAAAGACACTTTTGCTGGGCAAAGCACTACTGGACCCTGCCAGGTCCATTCCTGCCCAGGGCATCCCATTCTGTGACTAAAGCAGCCTCTGTTTAAGACCATATAAGCATTTGCTCTTTTCATATTTGAAATTAGCCTGATAAAGACACTTTTGCTGGGCAAAGCACTACTGGACCCTGCCAGGTGCACTCCTATTTGGGGCATCCCATTCTGTGACTAAAGCAGCCTCTGTTTAAGACCATATAAGCATTTGCTCTTTTCATATTTGAAATTAGCCTGATAAAGACACTTTTGCTGGGCAAAGCACTACTGTACCCTGCCAGGTCCATTCCTGCCCAGGGCATCCCATTCTGTGACTAAAGCAGCCTCTGTTTAAGACCATATAAGCATTTGCTCTTTTCATATTTGAAATTAGCCTGATAAAGACACTTTTGCTGGGCAAAGCACTACTGGACCCTGCCAGGTGCACTCCTATTTGGGGCATCCCATTCTGTGACTAAAGCAGCCTCTGTTTAAGACCATATAAGCATTTGCTCTTTTCATATTTGAAATTAGCCTGATAAAGACACTTTTGCTGGGCAAAGCACTACTGTACCCTGCCAGGTCCATTCCTGCCCAGGGCATCCCATTCTGTGACTAAAGCAGCCTCTGTTTAAGACCATATAAGCATTTGCTCTTTTCATATTTGAAATTAGCCTGATAAAGACACTTTTGCTGGGCAAAGCACTACTGGACCCTGCCAGGTGCACTCCTATTTGGGGCATCCCATTCTGTGACTAAAGCAGCCTCTGTTTAAGACCATATAAGCATTTGCTCTTTTCATATTTGAAATTAGCCTGATAAAGACACTTTTGCTGGGCAAAGCACTACTGTACCCTGCCAGGTCCATTCCTGCCCAGGGCATCCCATTCTGTGACTAAAGCAGCCTCTGTTTAAGACCATATAAGCATTTGCTCTTTTCATATTTGAAATTAGCCTGATAAAGACACTTTTGCTGGGCAAAGCACTACTGGACCCTGCCAGGTGCACTCCTATTTGGGGCATCCCATTCTGTGACTAAAGCAGCCTCTGTTTAAGACCATATAAGCATTTGCTCTTTTCATATTTGAAATTAGCCTGATAAAGACACTTTTGCTGGGCAAAGCACTACTGTACCCTGCCAGGTCCATTCCTGCCCAGGGCATCCCATTCTGTGACTAAAGCAGCCTCTGTTTAAGACCATATAAGCATTTGCTCTTTTCATATTTGAAATTAGCCTGATAAAGACACTTTTGCTGGGCAAAGCACTACTGGACCCTGCCAGGTGCACTCCTATTTGGGGCATCCCATTCTGTGACTAAAGCAGCCTCTTAAGACCATATAAGCATTTGCTCTTTTCATATTTGAAATTAGCCTGATAAAGACACTTTTGCTGGGCAAAGCACTACTGTACCCTGCCAGGTCCATTCCTGCCCAGGGCATCCCATTCTGTGACTAAAGCAGCCTCTGTTTAAGACCATATAAGCATTTGCTCTTTTCATATTTGAAATTAGGCCTGATAAAGACACTTTTGCTGGGAAAAGCACTACTGTACCCTGCCAGGTCCATTCCTGCCCAGGGCATCCCATTCTGTGACTAAAGCAGCCTCTGTTTAAGACCATATAAGCATTTGCTCTTTTCATATTTGAAATTAGCCTGATAAAGACACTTTTGCTGGGCAAAGCACTACTGTACCCTGCCAGGTCCATTCCTGCCCAGGGCATCCCATTCTGTGACTAAAGCAGCCTCTGTTTAAGACCATATAAGCATTTGCTCTTTTCATATTTGAAATTAGCCTGATAAAGACACTTTTGCTGGGCAAAGCACTACTGTACCCTGCCAGGTCCATTCCTGCCCAGGGCATCCCATTCTGTGACTAAAGCAGCCTCTGTTTAAGACCATATAAGCATTTGCTCTTTTCATATTTGAAATTAGCTTGATAAAGACACTTTTGCTGGGCAAAGCACTACTGGACCCTGCCAGGTCCATTCCTGCCCAGGGCATCCCATTCTGTGACTAAAGCAGCCTCTGTTTAAGACCATATAAGCATTTGCTCTTTTCATATTTGAAATTAGGCCTGATAAAGACACTTTTGCTGGGCAAAGCACTACTGTACCCTGCCAGGTCCATTCCTGCCCAGGGCATCCCATTCTGTGACTAAAGCAGCCTCTGTTTAAGACCATATAAGCATTTGCTCTTTTCATATTTGAAATTAGCCTGATAAAGACACTTTTGCTGGGCAAAGCACTACTGGACCCTGCCAGGTGCACTCCTATTTGGGGCATCCCATTCTGTGACTAAAGCAGCCTCTGTTTAAGACCATATAAGCATTTGCTCTTTTCATATTTGAAATTAGCCTGATAAAGACACTTTTGCTGGGCAAAGCACTACTGGACCCTGCCAGGTGCACTCCTATTTGGGGCATCCCATTCTGTGACTAAAGCAGACTCTGTTTAAGACCATATAAGCATTTGCTCTTTTCATATTTGAAATTAGCCTGATAAAGACACTTTTGCTGGGCAAAGCACTACTGTACCCTGCCAGGTCCATTCCTGCCCAGGGCATCCCATTCTGTGACTAAAGCAGCCTCTGTTTAAGACCATATAAGCATTTGCTCTTTTCATATTTGAAATTAGGCCTGATAAAGACACTTTTGCTGGGCAAAGCACTACTGTACCCTGCCAGGTCCATTCCTGCCCAGGGCATCCCATTCTGTGACTAAAGCAGCCTCTGTTTAAGACCATATAAGCATTTGCTCTTTTCATATTTGAAATTAGCCTGATAAAGACACTTTTGCTGGGCAAAGCACTACTGGACCCTGCCAGGTCCATTCCTGCCCAGGGCATCCCATTCTGTGACTAAAGCAGCCTCTGTTTAAGACCATATAAGCATTTGCTCTTTTCATATTTGAAATTAGCCTGATAAAGACACTTTTGCTGGGCAAAGCACTACTGGACCCTGCCAGGTGCACTCCTATTTGGGGCATCCCATTCTGTGACTAAAGCAGCCTCTGTTTAAGACCATATAAGCATTTGCTCTTTTCATATTTGAAATTAGCCTGATAAAGACACTTTTGCTGGGCAAAGCACTACTGTACCCTGCCAGGTCCATTCCTGCCCAGGGCATCCCATTCTGTGACTAAAGCAGCCTCTGTTTAAGACCATATAAGCATTTGCTCATTTCATATTTGAAATTAGCCTGATAAAGACACTTTTGCTGGGCAAAGCACTACTGTACCCTGCCAGGTCCATTCCTGCCCAGGGCATCCCATTCTGTGACTAAAGCAGCCTCTTAAGACCATATAAGCATTTGCTCTTTTCATATTTGAAATTAGCCTGATAAAGACACTTTTGCTGGGCAAAGCACTACTGTACCCTGCCAGGTCCATTCCTGCCCAGGGCATCCCATTCTGTGACTAAAGCAGCCTCTGTTTAAGACCATATAAGCATTTGCTCTTTTCATATTTGAAATTAGCCTGATAAAGACACTTTTGCTGGGCAAAGCACTACTGTACCCTGCCAGGTCCATTCCTGCCCAGGGCATCCCATTCTGTGACTAAAGCAGCCTCTGTTTAAGACCATATAAGCATTTGCTCTTTTCATATTTGAAATTAGGCCTGATAAAGACACTTTTGCTGGGCAAAGCACTACTGTACCCTGCCAGGTCCATTCCTGCCCAGGGCATCCCATTCTGTGACTAAAGCAGCCTCTGTTTAAGACCATATAAGCATTTGCTCTTTTCATATTTGAAATTAGCCTGATAAAGACACTTTTGCTGGGCAAAGCACTACTGGACCCTGCCAGGTGCACTCCTATTTGGGGCATCCCATTCTGTGACTAAAGCAGCCTCTGTTTAAGACCATATAAGCATTTGCTCTTTTCATATTTGAAATTAGCCTGATAAAGACACTTTTGCTGGGCAAAGCACTACTGTACCCTGCCAGGTCCATTCCTGCCCAGGGCATCCCATTCTGTGACTAAAGCAGCCTCTGTTTAAGACCATATAAGCATTTGCTCTTTTCATATTTGAAATTAGCCTGATAAAGACACTTTTGCTGGGCAAAGCACTACTGTACCCTGCCAGGTCCATTCCTGCCCAGGGCATCCCATTCTGTGACTAAAGCAGCCTCTGTTTAAGACCATATAAGCATTTGCTCTTATCATATTTGAAATTAGGCCTGATAAAGACACTTTTGCTGGGCATAGCACTACTTGTCCCTGCCAGGGCATCCCATTCTGTGACTAAAGCAGCCTCTGTTTAAGACCATATAAGCATTTGCTCTTATCATATTTGAGATTAGCCTGATAAAGACACTTTTGCTGGGCATAGTACTACTGGATCTTTTTTGGGGGCATCCCATTCTGTGACTAAAGCAGCCTCTGTTTAAGACCATATAAGCATTTGCTCTTATTATATTTATATTATAAGACACTTTTGCTGGGCATAGGCTTACTGCTGCCTGCCAGGTGCACTTCTGTTGAGGCATCCCATTCTGTAACATAGCATACCCCTCTTTATTTACACTAAGCAGCTCTCTTATTTACACTAAGCAGGCCTGTTGGAGGCTGAGTGTTACTGCTCACTTTTGGTGTGCATTATATTCTGTTTCATATAGACCCACCGCTGCCCGGGGGATCTTAAAATATCACCTACTACCACGCCAGTTAGACTATGTCGGGCAGACAAGTGCCTGGAAGTGAAAAGAGGAGTGGCAGAGGCCAAGATTCCGCAGGCAGAGCTCGCATCAGACTGGGGGCCAGTAGCAGCAGGAGTCACGCTGAGAGACCTAATCTGCCAGTATCTGCTAGCGGTCGGGTCTCCACCAGTAACGCATCTGCCGTGGTAGATTGGTTGACGCGCTCATCAACAACATCATCACAACTTACGTCTGAGACCCCCAGTCTAGGGTCGGTAGGTTCCTCTGACACAACCCTGAGTTGGCATGCCCCGAGAGCAGTCCCTGTCCTCCCATTGCCTCTGTCCTAC
Organism: Gastrophryne carolinensis; assembly: GCA_027917425.1. Lineage (NCBI taxonomy): Eukaryota > Metazoa > Chordata > Amphibia > Anura > Microhylidae > Gastrophryne > Gastrophryne carolinensis. The sequence continues at coordinate 386,473,115 of CM051236.1, read as the reverse complement.
GCCGTTCCCTCCCCCAGCGACGTATCCTATGCTTTGGGTTCAGCTCCACTCTTTAGTGAGGAGGACCATCAGATAGAGGACAGTCAGCAGCTACTGCCCAGCCAAGAAATGGAGGTGGCTTCTCTAGCTAGGCAGACAGATAGTGATGTGGACAGTGTCGTGGGTGCTGCGAGCGTTCCAGCTCCTGCGCCAGACACTGTTGACGAATCCACGAACATCAGTGACGTACAGCCACAACTCGGTGATGATGATGATGACGATGAAGCCGATCGCACTTGGGAGCCGGGTGATGAAGGGGCTTCATCGTCATCATCAGGAGAAGAGGGGCGCAGGTTGCCCCGGAGTCAGCAGCTGAGGCAGCAAGGTGGTAGCAGTCAGCATGGGGGCACAATTCCAAAGGCTGGAGCCGGCCGGGGCCGGGGTAGAGCACCTGCGGTGCGGCAGTCTACCTTATCGGGAGGTAGTGGAGCAGGGGTTCCTGGAGTTGGCAACAGCAGCAGTGAATCAGTGAGGCCAGGGGGTGGGAAAAGTAGCTACTCGGCAGTGTGGCAGTTTTTCCTGAGGCATCCGCAGGAGGGTAACATGGCCACATGCAAGATATGTAGGCAAAAGGTGAAGCGTGGCCAGGGTCCAAATGTTGGCACCACGGCCCTGCGTCAACATATGATGCGTCACCATAAAACGACCTGGGAGAACCGAGGCTCCCAAGGGGTGGTCCAGTCTGCTTCCTCACCAAGTGAGCTCCCAATTTCTGCCAGCCAAGGCTCCAGCACCTCAGCCGAAGGCAGCTGTGCGTCATACCCATCCTCTGTCGCTCCTGCTCCTCCTCCTCCTCCTCCAAGTCATGCATCCCGCCAGCAATCCATCAGCGAAGCCATGTCCAAGAGACAGCAGTATGCGCCCACTCATCCTACGGCGCAGAAGCTGAATGTGCTCCTGTCCAAGTTGCTGGTGCTGCAGTCGCTCCCTTTTCAGGTGGTGGAATCTGCACCTTTCAGAGAACTGATGGCTTGTGCCGAGCCGAGGTGGAGAGTCCCAAGCCGTCATTTCTTTGCCAAGAAGGCAGTACCAGCGCTGCACACTTTTGTTGAACAGAAGGTGGGCCAGTCCTTGAGCCTGTCGGTGTGTAGCAAAATACATGGCAGCGCCGACATCTGGAGCTGTAACTACGGTCAGGGGCAGTACATGTCGTTTACGGCCCACTGGGTGAATGTGGTCCCTTTGCAGCAGCAACTTGGACAGGTCACGCCGCTTCGGCCTCCGCGCTCTCTGCCCATTGGGCCTGTGACACCGTGCGACTCGGCCTCCTCATCCTCCGCCATCTCCTCACCCTCCACTGTAGGCTCAAGTCTCAGTGCCCCTCCAGTCTACCATGTGTGCAGGGCACGGAGGTGTCACGCAGTGCTTCACATGGTTTGTCTTGGCGAACGGAGTCACACAGGGGAGGAACTGCTTAAATGTATTCATCAGGAAATCCAAACATGGCTTACTCCGAGAAAACTTAAAATGGGAATCATGGTTACCGACAATGGGAAGAACATTTTGTCTGCGCTGCGCCAAGGAAGCCTGACCCATGCCCCCTGCATGGCTCACGTCTTCAATCTGGTTGTCAAGCGGTTTCTGAAGTGTTCCCCCCATCTGCAGGACATCCTAACAACTTCACGGAAACTTTGCATGCACTTCAGCCACTCCTACACCGCCAAACACACCCTTCTTGAGCTACAGCGTCAGAATGGTATCCCCCAACATAGTCTGATTTGCGATGTTTCCACCCGTTGGAATTCCACCCTTCACATGTTGGACCGATTATATGAACAGAGAAAAGCCATCACGGATTTCCTGATGATCCAAGCAGATAGGGGGACTCCCCTGTGTAACTTCAATGTCAACCAGTGGCAGCTCATACGTGACACCTGCCGTTTGCTCAGGCCCTTTGAGGAAGCCACTTTATTTGTCAGTCGGCAGGATTACGGGATGAACGACGTGATTCCACTGCTTCATGTACTACAGCACATGTTGGAAACCATGGCTGGTCAGGGCACTGGAGACATGGCGTTTACATCTTACGGCCACATGAACCCCGTTGGAGCTGAACTGGAGGAGGAGGAGGAGGAAGAGGAGGAGGAGGAGTTGCCCAGCGAAACACAGTTTAGGCTTGGCGAAATGGCTGGTTTATCTAGTCAGCGGACAGGAGAGGAGGAGCAGGAGCAGCCAGAGGAGCTAGAGGTTTTTGAGGAAGGAGAGACAGAGGACCCGGGCACACCGTGGCAGTATGCAGTGGAGATGGAGACAGGTAGTCCATCCGAGTCACTTGCGCAAATGGCACGAAGCATGCTCACATGCTTGCGTAGTGACCCCAGAATTGTTTCCATCTGTCGGCGGGATGACTTCTGGCTGTCCACCTTATTGGACCCTCGCTTCCGGCACAAAATGGGGGCATTTTTTAAACCCACCGAGAGGGAGGACAAACTCAACTACTACAAAGACATTCTACGTAGGCAGTTGGCCGATGCCTATCTGCGCCATGGTCCATACTCTCGCAGGTCTGACTCGAGGGGACCTCTGCGCTCACCTTCCACTGCCATGGCCGCTGGGGGGGTTGGCAGCAGCAGCAGCAGAAGCTCCATCAGCAGCAGCAGCCTCAGTCTTCAGTTGCTAATGAGTAGCTTTCTACACCCGCATAGTGAGGCTACTCATGAGCAGCAGGAAGACCTGGAGCAGGACCTGAACCAGCAGGTCATGTCATACTTTGACATGACCATGCCAACACACCTTGAGGATCCGCTGGACTTCTGGGCAGCCAAACTTGATTTGTGGCCGCAACTAGCAGAGTTTGCCCTGGAAAAGCTGTCCTGCCCGGCAAGTAGCGTGCCATCTGAGCGGGTGTTTAGTGCGGCGGGGGCCATAGTTACGGCAAGGAGAACTCGTCTGTCAACTAAAAATGTGGAGAGACTCACCTTTGTCAAAATGAATCAGGGATGGATCAGCCAGGATTTCCACCCACCAATGCCTGATGCATGCGACTAGATTCAGCATGGTGCCACGTTTTACACTTTCCAAATGGTGCAAAACATATTTATGTCTTTAGGCCATTTTTTGGGCTCCTGCTGCTGCTACTGTCAACTCCTGCCAACTCCAGGGTGTGATTCATCCAATTTTTGGGCTCCTGAAGCCAACTCCAGTGTATATTTGGGCTCCTGCTGCTGCTGCTGCCAACTTCTGCCAACTCCAGGGTGTGATTCATCCAATTTTTGGGCTCCTGAGGCCAACTCCAGTGTATATTTGGGCTCCTGCTGCTGCTGCCAACTTCTGCCAACTCCAGGGTGTGATTCATCCAATTTTTGGGCTCCTGAAGCCAACTCTAGTGTATATTTGGGCTCCTGCTGCTGCTACTGTCAACTCCTGCCAACTCCAGGGTGTGATTCATCCAACTTTTGGGCTCCTGAAGCCAACTCCAGTGTATATTTGGGCTCCTGCTGCTGCTGCTGTCAACTCCTGCCAACTCCAGGGTGTGATTCATCCAATTTTTGGGCTCCTGAGGCCAACTCCAGTGTATATTTGGGCTCCTGCTGCTGCTGCTGCCAACTTCTGCCAACTCCAGGGTGTGATTCATCCAATTTTTGGGCTCCTGAGGCCAACTCCAGTGTATATTTGGGCTCCTGCTGCTGCTACTGTCAACTCCTGCCAACTCCAGGGTGTGATTCATCCAATTTTTGGGCTCCTGAGGCCAACTCCAGTGTATATTTGGGCTCCTGCTGCTGCTACTGTCAACTCCTGCCAACTCCAGGGTGTGATTCATCCAATTTTTGGGCTCCTGAGGCCAACTCCAGTGTATATTTGGGCTCCTGCTGCTGCTACTGTCAACTCCTGCCAACTCCAGGGTGTGATTCATCCAATTTTTGGGCTCCTGAGGCCAACTCCAGTGTATATTTGGGCTCCTGCTGCTGCTGCTGCCAACTTCTGCCAACTCCAGGGTGTGATTCATCCAATTTTTGGGCTCCTGAAGCCAACTCTAGTGTATATTTGGGCTCCTGCTGCTGCTACTGTCAACTCCTGCCAACTCCAGGGTGTGATTCATCCAACTTTTGGGCTCCTGAAGCCAACTCCAGTGTATATTTGGGCTCCTGCTGCTGCTGCTGTCAACTCCTGCCAACTCCAGGGTGTGATTCATCCAATTTTTGGGCTCCTGAGGCCAACTCCAGTGTATATTTGGGCTCCTGCTGCTGCTGCTGCCAACTTCTGCCAACTCCAGGGTGTGATTCATCCAATTTTTGGGCTCCTGAAGCCAACTCCAGTGTATATTTGGGCTCCTGCTGCTGCTGCTGCCAACTTCTGCCAACTCCAGGGTGTGATTCATCCAATTTTTGGGCTCCTGAAGCCAACTCCAGTGTATATTTGGGCTCCTGCTGCTGCTGCTGCCAACTTCTGCCAACTCCAGGGTGTGATTCATCCAATTTTTGGGCTCCTGAAGCCAACTCCAGTGTATATTTGGGCTCCTGCTGCTGCCAACTTCTGCCAACTCCAGGGTGTGATTCATCCAATTTTTGGGCTCCTGAGGCCAACTCCAGTGTATATTTGGGCTCCTGCTGCTGCTGCTGCCAACTTCTGCCAACTCCAGGGTGTGATTCATCCAATTTTTGGGCTCCTGAAGCCAACTCCAGTGTATATTTGGGCTCCTGCTGCTGCTGCTGCCAACTTCTGCCAACTCCAGGGTGTGATTCATCCAATTTTTGGGCTCCTGAAGCCAACTCCAGTGTATATTTGGGCTCCTGCTGCTGCTACTGTCAACTCCTGCCAACTCCAGGGTGTGATTCATCCAATTTTTGGGCTCCTGAGGCCAACTCCAGTGTATATTTGGGCTCCTGCTGCTGCTGCTGTCAACTCCTGCCAACTCCAGGGTGTGATTCATCCAATTTTTGGGCTCCTGAAGCCAACTCCAGTGTATATTTGGGCTCCTGCTGCTGCTACTGTCAACTCCTGCCAACTCCAGGGTGTGATTCATCCAACTTTTGGGCTCCTGAAGCCAACTCCAGTGTATATTTGGGCTCCTGCTGCTGCTGCAGTCAACTCCTGCCAACTCCAGGGTGTGATTCATCCAATTTTTGGGCTCCTGAAGCCAACTCCAGTGTATATTTGGGCTCCTGCTGCTGCTGCTGCCAACTTCTGCCAACTCCAGGGTGTGATTCATCCAATTTTTGGGCTCCTGAAGCCAACTCCAGTGTATATTTGGGCTCCTGCTGCTGCTACTGTCAACTCCTGCCAACTCCAGGGTGTGATTCATCCAATTTTTGGGCTCCTGAAGCCAACTCCAGTGTATATTTGGGCTCCTGCTGCTGCTGCTGCCAACTTCTGCCAACTCCAGGGTGTGATTCATCCAATTTTTGGGCTCCTGAGGCCAACTCTAGTGTATATTTGGGCTCCTGCTGCTGCTGCTGCCAACTTCTGCCAACTCCAGGGTGTGATTCATCCAATTTTTGGGCTCCTGAAGCCAACTCTAGTGTATATTTGGGCTCCTGCTGCTGCTACTGTCAACTCCTGCCAACTCCAGGGTGTGATTCATCCAACTTTTGGGCTCCTGAAGCCAACTCCAGTGTATATTTGGGCTCCTGCTGCTGCTGCTGTCAACTCCTGCCAACTCCAGGGTGTGATTCATCCAATTTTTGGGCTCCTGAGGCCAACTCCAGTGTATATTTGGGCTCCTGCTGCTGCTGCTGCCAACTTCTGCCAACTCCAGGGTGTGATTCATCCAATTTTTGGGCTCCTGAAGCCAACTCCAGTGTATATTTGGGCTCCTGCTGCTGCTGCTGCCAACTTCTGCCAACTCCAGGGTGTGATTCATCCAATTTTTGGGCTCCTGAAGCCAACTCCAGTGTATATTTGGGCTCCTGCTGCTGCCAACTTCTGCCAACTCCAGGGTGTGATTCATCCAATTTTTGGGCTCCTGAGGCCAACTCCAGTGTATATTTGGGCTCCTGCTGCTGCTGCTGCTGCCAACTTCTGCCAACTCCAGGGTGTGATTCATCCAATTTTTGGGCTCCTGAAGCCAACTCCAGTGTATATTTGGGCTCCTGCTGCTGCTGCTGCCAACTTCTGCCAACTCCAGGGTGTGATTCATCCAATTTTTGGGCTCCTGAAGCCAACTCCAGTGTATATTTGGGCTCCTGCTGCTGCTACTGTCAACTCCTGCCAACTCCAGGGTGTGATTCATCCAATTTTTGGGCTCCTGAGGCCAACTCCAGTGTATATTTGGGCTCCTGCTGCTGCTGCTGTCAACTCCTGCCAACTCCAGGGTGTGATTCATCCAATTTTTGGGCTCCTGAAGCCAACTCCAGTGTATATTTGGGCTCCTGCTGCTGCTACTGTCAACTCCTGCCAACTCCAGGGTGTGATTCATCCAACTTTTGGGCTCCTGAAGCCAACTCCAGTGTATATTTGGGCTCCTGCTGCTGCTGCTGCCAACTTCTGCCAACTCCAGGGTGTGATTCATCCAATTTTTGGGCTCCTGAAGCCAACTCCAGTGTATATTTGGGCTCCTGCTGCTGCTGCTGCCAACTTCTGCCAACTCCAGGGTGTTATTCATCCAATTTTTGGGCTCCTGAGGCCAACTCCAGTGTATATTTGGGCTCCTGCTGCTGCTGCTGCTGCAAACTTCTGCCAACTCCAGGGTGTGATTCATCCAATTTTTGGGCTCCTGAGGCCAACTCCAGTGTATATTTGGGCTCCTGCTGCTGCTACTGTCAACTCCTGCCAACTCCAGGGTGTGATTCATCCAATTTTTGGGCTCCTGAGGCCAACTCCAGTGTATATTTGGGCTCCTGCTGCTGCTGCTGCCAACTTCTGCCAACTCCAGGGTGTGATTCATCCAATTTTTGGGCTCCTAAGGCCAACTCCAGTGTATATTTGGGCTCCTGCTGCTGCTACTGTCAACTCCTGCCAACTCCAGGGTGTGATTCATCCAATTTTTGGGCTCCTGAGGCCAACTCCAGTGTATATTTGGGCTCCTGCTGCTGCTGCTGCCAACTTCTGCCAACTCCAGGGTGTGATTCATCCAATTTTTGGGCTCCTGAGGCCAACTCCAGTGTATATTTGGGCTCCTGCTGCTGCTGCTGCCAACTTCTGCCAACTCCAGGGTGTGATTCATCCAATTTTTGGGCTCCTGAGGCCAACTCCAGTGTATATTTGGGCTCCTGCTGCTGCTGCTGTCAACTCCTGCCAACTCCAGGGTGTGATTCATCCAATTTTTGGGCTCCTGAGGCCAACTCCAGTGTATATTTGGGCTCCTGCTGCTGCTACTGTCAACTCCTGCCAACTCCAGGGTGTGATTCATCCAATTTTTGGGCTCCTGAGGCCAACTCCAGTGTATATTTGGGCTCCTGCTGCTGCTGCTGCCAACTTCTGCCAACTCCAGGGTGTGATTCATCCAATTTTTGGGCTCCTGAGGCCAACTCCAGTGTATATTTGGGCTCCTGCTGCTGCTACTGTCAACTCCTGCCAACTCCAGGGTGTGATTCATCCAATTTTTGGGCTCCTGAGGCCAACTCCAGTGTATATTTGGGCTCCTGCTGCTGCTACTGTCAACTCCTGCCAACTCCAGGGTGTGATTCATCCAATTTTTGGGCTCCTGAGGCCAACTCCAGTGTATATTTGGGCTCCTGCTGCTGCTACTGTCAACTCCTGCCAACTCCAGGGTGTGATTCATCCAATTTTTGGGCTCCTGAGGCCAACTCCAGTGTATATTTGGGCTCCTGCTGCTGCTGCTGCCAACTTCTGCCAACTCCAGGGTGTGATTCATCCAATTTTTGGGCTCCTGAGGCCAACTCCAGTGTATATTTGGGCTCCTGCTGCTGCTGCTGCCAACTTCTGCCAACTCCAGGGTGTGATTCATCCAATTTTTGGGCTCCTGAGGCCAACTCCAGTGTATATTTGGGCTCCTGCTGCTGCTGCTGCCAACTTCTGCCAACTCCAGGGTGTGATTCATCCAATTTTTGGGCTCCTGAGGCCAACTCCAGTGTATATTTGGGCTCCTGCTGCTGCTACTGTCAACTCCTGCCAACTCCAGGGTGTGATTCATCCAATGTTTGGGCTCCTGAGGCCAACTCCAGTGTATATTTGGGCTCCTGCTGCTGCTGCTGCCAACTTCTGCCAACTCCAGGGTGTGATTCATCCAATTTTTGGGCTCCTGAGGCCAACTCCAGTGTATATTTGGGCTCCTGCTGCTGCTACTGTCAACTCCTGCCAACTCCAGGGTGTGATTCATCCAATTTTTGGGCTCCTGAAGCCAACTCCAGTGTATATTTGGGCTCCTTCTGCCCCTCATAGTGATGCCACTTCAACTCTCTGCAATTGTGCCGCTCTGCGATTCTATTAGCGATGCCTCTGATCTGCATGTGATATTTCTTCAAAGTATTATTTAACTAACCCAGCACGCATCCTGTGCGTGTTACAGCAAGGCTGAATGGTTTACAACCCTATTGAGGCTCTAGGAGGCTCAGAAATAGCCGTTTTTAATAGCGATTCGTCGCGAATTTATTCGGGTCGAAACGATTTTTGTCGGAAAATTCGGCGAATCAGTCGAATCGAATTTTTCAAAAGTTCGCTCATCTCTACCCACCACAATCACACATTAATCAAGCCAATCCTGCTTAGCGACTGAGATAGCGCCAGATAGCCACTCATTCATCATTATTCCAGCCTAAGCCCACAGCACCAGCGTCCGACCTTGAACAGCGACAGGTATGACCTCTCTCTACCTGGCGCTCTCCAATGCATTTCAATGGAACAATCTTTAAATATTCATAATTAATTATTAATGTTTTTTTTTTTTTTTTTTTAATGTGAAAAATTCTGTGACCACTTCTGCCATGTTAGATAATTTTTTTAAGGTAAAAAAAAAAAAAAAAATTGTGCAGAATTGATATTACAGGTCTGATATTATTGTATTCATATTACTAAATTCTTTAAAAATTTTTTTTTTTTTGGTTTCCAAAAATATGGTGGTTTGGGGGTTAAAAAACTACTTTTAACACATCGCCGCCAGCGCTCTGGGGTTTAAACATGCATTTCACAGCGCTTGAATTTTTTTAGAGAGATTTTTTTGATGAATATGGTGGGAGACGGTCGCTCTGACCAGTCGCTATCATGCACACCCATACATCGCGGAACCTGTCAAATAGCGACTCGTAACCTTGTATTCAACATTACTGCACACCGACTCAGTCGCTATCAACAACCGAACCGGGACCTGAGCATAGATGTGGGCACCATTTTGAATCTTTGCCCCGAGTGCCAGAAAGCCTAACTACTGCTCTTGGGGATCTGGCTTCTTCTGGCGCTATGCAGCATAGAGCTTCCAGCAAACAGATGCCTTCCCATTGCTGATTTATGAGGGATAACACAAATATTGAGCTTTGTTTCTATTTAAAGAAGATAAACCACTGATCTAGAGTCATTAAGACTTCAGAACAAATCGTCTCCCTCTTTGTAGGGCCTCCCAGTTTGGTAGGTCCCTTCTGTAAAATCCCCAAATCACCATGTATACTCACCTTGCCATCAATCACACAGCACATGCGTGGGCTATGGCCACATCCCCGACTTACCTCCGGCTGATGCACGCACATACAACAGACATTTCTGAATGGCTGCACAGGTACGTGGAAGAGTGAGGAAGCCATCTGCTCACGCTCTGTTCAGCTTTACTATCAGAAATGCTTAGTGCAACTGAATAGTGAGCGAGCTGCTAATTGCAGGAGAGTCCGCACATGCATCACATGGCCAGTGATGATGTAAGTATTACGGGTGTTCCAGGGGGATGGGATGCACTCAATGAAGAAGAAAAATCACCAGCAGAGTGAAAATCCTGGAGGTTGTTCCTCTTTAAAATAACGTTTGAAAGGAACCCTCCCTTTCACTAAATGCTTGTATGTTAGCAGAATATAACCCGAATAGACGTATCTTATGAGGACACCTAGTACAACTAACTCCAAACCATCTATAGATTTAAATTCATTGTCCAGGCACATTCAATCATATTCCCATTGTGTAGGGCTACACATGGCCAAGATCCCAATATAGCTATATTGCCAGAGTAATTATAAAATAAAGTTTTGCTTCATGCTCCTCCTGTCTCCTGTGATAGAAGTAGCAGGGCTGTATTCTAAGCAAAACAGATGCCTTTACTTATCTGACCCCCTGCAGGCTGTATTCTTTGCTAAATCTTCAGTGCTTTACTGCTGTCAGCTGAGCACTGAGCACTCTCCACAGCCTTGTGAGCAGCACATTTGGACTTTAATTCCCTTTAAAGTGGACCAAAACCCAAGATTTTCACTATCCCAGTTCTGGTCCTTCCCCCTGAGGCACCCTGGTTAGGGGTGCCCTGTTGTGTGAAACCCCCCAGAATGCTGGGCAGACTCACCTCTCCTCAGGCCCACAGCGCAGATGTGGCTGCTCCTTCAATCAGCTTCTCCCACCATGCATATTAATGTGCGCCTAGAGATGTTGAATGGATCCTAGCTGCACATACCAGTGGCGCGAGCATCTCTGGCTCCCTTCGACTGTTTAGTTGAGCCGGGTGGCCTGCGCACTGTGAGGAGGGATGCGAGTGATGCCGGAGCATGCTCAGCGGGCTCAGTGGGCTCGGGGGAAAGATAAAAATTTAGTGCGCCCTGGGGATTTTCTCACAGAGGGGCAATTCAGGATGCCCGGGGGGGGGGGGGGGGGTATATGTCTGCCCTGGAGTCCCTATAAAGCTAAAGCCTCCACTGACTAATGCACTTGTTGACTGGCTGGGTGTGACGGGTGGATACAGTGGTCATCACTACAGATAGAAAAGATTAGAGCCCTGTCAGTGGGGTAGACCCTGATAGTGATAGGAACTTTAATAAGTAGTAGTTAAATGTGGGACTTAGATACCATCATGAATCCACATTATGGCAGTGTTGCCTAAGGAATAAGAGTAGTTAATATTAATTAGTCTAGCGTACCACTTAAAGTAAGTAAATATAGACTAGCCAGGTGGCATTGGCAACATCACCTGCCTTGCCATTGGTTGAGCCTAGCAACATAATTGGTTAAGGCAACATTTCAGAGGTTAAATAAGGGAGGACCCAATCCTTCTAGAGTGTTCTTAGTTCTGTGCTAGTTCTAGTGAAGAGAGGAGGACTGTTAATGTAGTGGAGGAGCCGAGCAACAGTGAGGGAATAAACCAGGCTGTAATCATTGGAAGCTGTAAGGACTGTTTTGCTGTAACTGCTAAGGAACATTGCCTGTACTGAGATATTCTGTTGAGATGGATGGAAGCCCTCAAATAAAGGCCCCGTTGTTTGCTACAAGAAGTGTCATCATTGGAGACTAGCGACGGCTGAATCAGTAATTGCACCTCACCCCACGCATGCCACACCAACCTGAATCGCCCTACCCTAGGTCCAAGAACCCCCCTCGCTCCTCAGAGCATGTGCCATTGGCCAGGCACACACCCTGGAAGCACATTTTGGTGGTGGGCTGATTTGGGCTCTAGTCCCCCTAAGGTCCTCGTCCCCCCAGCTAATTTGTGGCTCGAGTCCCCCTCTGCAATTGTGTAAAATCAGAAATCCTTGCTTATTTAGTGTTGTTTTTATAAATACACATGGAATAATTGCTTTGTCCACATTAAAAGTCTTTCCCTGCATTGCTCTCTGCTGCCATGACAGCCAGCATGCCACCTGCCATGTAAACCATTCACCTTCTCAGTAGCCCTTTAATTACAGGCAAAACACTTTGTGGAAAAAAAATATTATTATGGCAACCAGTTGAAGGCCCAGTCTCCCGTTCTACCCAATACCAGCGAGTGAAATCTTAATTTAGGAAATTCAATTATTTAAAATGAATAAATAAATACTGTTGATTTAAATACAGCTCTGCCAATTCCTCCTTTAGAAATTCAGAACAGAAGAACATTTTGATTTTCATTTCATTTTACAGTTTCGCCTTCATCAAGATACGACAGTTTCCCGTCCTTGATTTCTCCCAAATGAAATAAAAAGTTCTATTGTCAGCACCTGCCTTGCGCACATTCCTGTATATTTTGGTATGAGTTGCTTTGTGGAGGTGAACACGCTAAACTCAATTACCTGAATTAGAAAAGCTCGCAAGCTTACTCGCTGGTCATAAAGTTAGCGTGTTCACTACATAAAACTTTATTGTGCAGGCATACAAATAGGTTTCTAAGGAGTAAATATTCACTGTTGCCCTGGTTACCATTCCCTCATTTCCCCTTAGGGCCTGTGTTTTATATCTTAGTCTTTTTACTAACAATGGCAGGCTATAGTTATTAAAAGAGAATAAATACTTTCGTATTTAACTAATTAAATTCGCAGCACTAGTATTTATATTTTCTTAGTTCTCAGTCATTTTGTTTAAAGGAGAGCTATTGCGAAAATAGTCTACTATTAAAATTAATTAGATGGCAAGAGGAGGGGTTACTTATACAACCGAAGCAAAAACAAATCCGACCAAGATTGTTGTTTTCTTTTACTAGAAGAAAGAAAAAATGGGGGGGGGGGCAGGTTTTTCAGTGTACCAATCATTTTTACATGGGTTATAGGGCAACCTCAGGTAAGCTGCTCCCAGTTTATCCATTGCATTGTATGTCCCTAGATTAGAATTAGGACAGAGGCACAGTGGCTTCTGGTGGTGGCAGCTTTAACATACCTCAGCAGATATATGTGGACCAAAGCTGGCAAACAACATCCCTCTTTTAGCGGCACCGCAAATTAGAATGCCCTGATGTTTACACACATGAGGGAATTCTGAGATCACTGCAAAACTCATCGTCCCAGCTTTTCAGCTGATGCACACTCATTTGGGAATGTCCGGTGCGGGCACGCTTTCTGTTAGAGGATAGGCAGGGGATGCGGCCGAAAAAACGCGTTAAGGTTCGCTTTCCGTAGTTGAGCTCTTGGACAAAGGGGGGGAGTGGATCAGAGCATGCTAATTGGACAAGATGCCGTGCATGCACCATAGGATTAGGGAAAGGTGAGTTAGGCTACCTAGGGGGCTTCACACAGCGGGACATCCCCCGTCAGGGTTGCCCGGGGGGCAAGGAGCAAAATCCAGGATAGTCAAAATATCGAGTTTTGGTACACTTTAAGTTTTCTTAAAAATAATGTGTATCATTTTGTATCTGTAAAATTTTGTTTTTTTACTTACATGTTTTATAATTTAAAATATCGTATTACTATTAGAGCTCTTTGGCCTCACATTTTCTAGATATATGCTTTTTTTTTTCTTTTTGCACCTACAAAAGAAGGGGAATCAATAGCTTGACTGAGAGTGAGAGGCACGTGCTGAGGACCATGTGAAGATGAGAAATCTTCACTGAGAATTGGGTCAGAAGCCTGCATTGATCACACACCGGTCAGCAGGCAGGCTGCTCTACATTCTTAAGCCTTTGTTTTCTCTGATGTTTTAAACTTCCTTAACACTGGGAGTTTCTGTCTAAGGACACATGCAGTCTTCCTACAATTGAGTGGCACAGATGTAACTGCGGTACACTGCAATATTGTAAGTACAAAAGACAGGAACAATTTAATATTTACGTGGGTTTTAACTACAGGTGACAGGTAGCAATATTATGTTTGACTAAGTACGGCAGTGAAGCATGCAGTTATTATGGCTGTAGATGTTAAAATGGGGTACATATAGATTTTGGAACAGGTGATGTACTGGGTCTGTCAGGGTTCAATTGAATTTATTGTTCGCCAAGTACATCAAGGATGAGCAAGGAATTCTTTTTGCCATATAAACAGTGCAAGATCGCCCCCCCCCCGGGCATCCCGACTCTGCTATGTGAAACCCGCCCAGATCACCCGGAAACTCACCTTCTTTCCTGGTCGCATGTGCAAGATACTACAAGCATTGAGCTGGAAATATACATAGGTAGGTGTCATGTCCCACGACATGTGTTTTATTTTACCCAGGGTGACTGTTTACTATAATATTTATTTACATGGGCTGAGCAGTGTGCTTTTAATGCCCTTTGTCCCTTCCTGGCTCCCTTAGTCTTGCTGTGATGTAAAGAGCTCCTCCCTTCTTCCCCTCTCCTTCAGCCATTTCTAGTTTGACATCCAAGCAGTGCACACCTGCTGCTCCCTTCTTCAGCTACAGTCTTTCTACCTACTGCTGTTGTATGGGTTACATCACAAGTTTCCTGCTGTATTGAACGTACATGTCAAGATTCCTGCTGTAAGAAGCTTTGCTGCAAGATTCTGTACTGAAATAAAGCTTTTGAAACATATTCCATGTGATCCACAAGCAGTTGAGTAAGCTATCTGCCAAGCCTTATGGAGTAAAGGAAACATCCATCACAGACACAAACAGGGAAGTGGAGCTGTCTACAGGATTCACATTGCTGTTATCTGGTCAGTCAGAATGGTAGGGATAGGCTTGAGATCCGGGCTAAAGCTAGATTCGACCATCCGGTATGAACTCACATATCAGCACCCCCATTGGGCAACATTCTCTCCTCACAGTTGGATATATGCAACCCCCTCACAACCTCAAATAGGAGGTACAATGTAGATTAGGGGGTTATTTAAGAAAGGCTAATGCCACGTAGTGCCAGATTCTCAGGTGAGTGTCAAAATCCAAAGCACCAGTTAGTGCCAGGTAGTGTCTCATCTATCAACAGCACCGGCGATGGGATGAGTGTCGGTGCTGAGTTTCCTACAGTGCCAGATAGGACCAGGTGCTCACCCTGCACTGTGTGGCCTTATCCCATACATTTCAATGGGCTGGGATGGTTACAATTATTTAAGCATTTTAGTAGATTTTTTTTATTTTGGGGGGTCGGGGGGCTGGTGCATGTGCCATGGGATCCTTGAGCTAGTTGCATTACTTTTAGATGCATTTTTGATTTTTTTGTTGTGCTCCAAACTTCTGATTTGGGCCATGAGAAAGCTAGGGCATGTTTGTTTATTGTCCCTGATGCAATTCCCATTTTTAATTAAAAAAATGAATTCCCTTTTTAATTTCCTTTTTTTGAACACCTCTTGGAGAGCATGGTATTTTTTTCATAAATTTTGTCAGCTTGCAGCGCTCTCGGCTGGAGCTAGGTGTCACTAGAGCATAGGCTTATATAAGCGATACATTGCGATCACTGCCTGGCTGGGAACACTACTGCTAACAGCTCCGTCAGGCAGAAGACAATGCTGTGGTGTGGGGGTTGCTGAGCCTCTCGAACAAGGTGCTCAGTTGGCGCCCGCACTAATAATCACATGTTTGCTTTAAAAAAGCTGTCTTCCTATGGCTGCTCCCACTGCCTTATGTTGGCTTTGGCCCTTATTCATCAAGCGATAGCGCCAGGTAGTGTCTGACGAGCGCCAGGTAGCGGCAGCTAACGGTGACTACCGACTCAAGCACGCCCGGCGGCGGTCACAATGACGCATTTATCAAGCAAAATGAGGCTAGCGCCGGCGAGAGCGACGGCTAGCGCGGCATTCATCATGAAGCCGCCTGGACCGAACAGCGCCGCTGCAAATTCCCTCACAGCGCCAGGTATGAGCTGTCGCTCCCTGGCGATGTCCAATGCATTTCAATGGAGCAATCTATAATTATTCATAATTAATTGGTATTAATTTTTTTTTTTTTTTTTTAATGTCAAAAAATCGGAGACCACTTCTGCAATGTTAGGATTTATTTTTAAGTCAAAAAAAAAATTAATAAAAATATGTGCAGAATTGATCTAACAGGTCTGAGATTAATGTATTCATATTACAAAATGATTCTAAAAACATGTATAATGTTACATTCAAAAAATATGGTTGTTTAGGGGTTAAAAACTAGTTAATACACATCGCCGCCAGCGCTCTGGTGTTTAAACAAGGAATGGACAGCGACAGCACATTCGGAGCGTGATTTGTTGATGAATATGAAGCTAGCCGTTCGCTCTGGCCATTCGTTGTCAGGCGCTCACATACAACGCTGGACCTGTGAAACAGCGACCCCCCAGCCCGTATTCAACATTACCACACACCGACTGAGTCGCTGTCATCAAGCTAATGCCGGTCAAGCACAGCGAATACTGGCTGGCGCTGAAAAAATCACGCTACAGTCGCTCATCTGTCGCTACCTGGCGCTATTAATGAATCGGCCTCCCCGTGTCTAAATGAGCCATATACGGGACATTAATATTGCATACAACTCTGATTGGATGAAAGCCTGCACATGCTCCATGGAACCAGGGAAATATAAGTTTTGGAGATGTGTGAGGGGGTTTCCCACAATGGTGCATTGCGAGGTGCAATGCAGAGGGATGTTTGCATTAAAAAACTTATATTCCCATGGCTTTTAAAGCATATCACTAGCCAGGTTTTAGGGGTTGCATTGTGAAAACATATATGATTTAGGGTATACTGCCTGAAACTAGTCATGCCGATCCTGCTTTTTTTTTTGGAGGTGAAGAAATTACTTTAGTGAATTCATTTTGCCTACTGAGAAAGAGGATCCAGCAGAAAATTTTGCAGGGTTTATTAGGGAATGCCACGTGCTGGTGAATGAAAGATGCCACCAAAAAGACAGCCATCATGGGGCAATCAGAAAGCGGCTGATTTAACCAGTTACTTTTAAGGGCCCTTTAAGTTATTTGATATTTTATTTATATTGTTATTTGTTAACTAAATTGCATTCCAATAAATATGCTTAATGTTCTAAACAAGTAGCTCTATTGCTTATATTGGTGGGAAAAAACACAATGTTACCATATTACTGCAGTACATTTATTACTATATACTGGCCATTTATATAGGAGTCGGGGCCCGATAAAATTGAGGAGTCGGGCTTTGGTTTATTACATTATCTACAGACAAACTGCCGATGTAAAAGGATGTTTAAAAAGGACGCAGAGATGGTCAAATATTCGGTTTTGGCCATATCGAACCACGTTAACAAAATACTATTTGCCTTTGACCTGAATCTGAAACTAATCACTAGTTAGAGCCCATAGAGAAATGAGGCTGGGTGTTGATTGGCTCATTGGTAGCACGTTTAATTATCTGAAGAGTCTAACTGTTAAACCTCCAGTTCTAAGTTCTTGGACAGTGCAGCACAAATGTGAAGAAAAGCTTGTCCACATATAAAGTACTGTTAGGTAAGGTACACTATTAGCACAAATGTGAAGAAAAGCTTGTCCACATATAAAGTACTGTTAGGTAAGGTACACTATTAGCACAAATGTGAAGAAAAGCTTGTCCACATATAAAGTACTGTTAGGTAAGGTACACTATTAAAACACGTCAGTTTCCCCTAGAATATATACAAGAAAATATATTGCGTTTACTATTCTATTCAGCATATGTCTACCTTTTTTGGATATAAAATTAACCTGGGTTAAACGCCCCACATTTCATGGGATACTTTGATGTGCACTGATTTTCACTGTTATGATTCGATACAATTTTATATTAAAACAAAAGGCTCTAAAAATGCATTAAGGCTAAATTAGCTGAAGCCAGGGAGTGAGCTGCGATACCCACCTCTCCGAGCAGACAAGCCATCTGCTTCCCTGAGTGTCATTGCCTTTATCTTTCTACCATTCATTTCGGATATAGCAATTTCCAACAGTAATGTCCCTTCTGCCACATTTGCCTTGGAATTAAATAGATAGAATAATGGGTCAATTGCAGCTTTGTAATTTGAGAAGCCATTTTAACAGCTTTGTAAAAAAAACATCACATGGGGCATATGTGGCAGCTACAATATAATGGTTTAGATGGGGAAAGCATGCACAGGTGTCAAGAGAAAATATATGGAGATAAGACTATTTACCTGGACATAGTCATGAGCAACTAATCACAGTGCACATAAAGAAGATGCTTCTGCTAATATATGCTGCAAACAGAATACAGCCTGCAGCTAAATATGATAGCCTTACCATATAGGCACGTATGAATTCATTAGACATTGTTCACTGCTCTTGAAATTAATATGATTGCATATCATTAGACCTTAAAATAATAAACTCGCAGACTTTCCTATTTTACAGTAATAAAACAACTGGCTATGCCATATTACTAGTGCAGGAAATGAATAAAATAAGCGTTGCTGGTTTCAAATAATTAAACCATCCAACAATAGTTTTCGGTGTATTTTTCTTAATATTTTCTTAGTAGCAAGGAATTACTTAGAATTCTACACAGAGCAACAGTTAAAAATAGTGGAGAGAATATTTTAAGAGTTGTATTAGTAATAAACTAATACATACAAACAATATACCATGAGTTATATAACTACATCCTAATACATACTAGTGACAGAATGGACTTGGCATATAAAACCAAGCAATTAATTCTGTGCTGCCATGTAAGCCAAGTAGGCTCCATACTAAACATAGCATGGAAAGGTACTTCAGCATGAAATTCTGGAAGACACCAATGCTAATCTTTGGAAAGCATGCTGTAGACTTGATAAACACAGATTGATATTAAAGGGATACAAAAGGCAAAGGCAATTATTAGACCATTGTGTTGTCTTCATTTGGCAGTTTCCTAAACTGTTTTCCATCTTTTAAATTAAAGAAGAAATGGCTGATATATCAAGGTTTACAGTTTTACCATATGATTTATCTTTTGAAGTAAGTGGACATGGCCCTTGGCTCTGTGATGCTGCATAATAATTAGCATTATGGGCGGGCTATGTAAGACAGGTATTCTAATCACGTTGGCTGTTCTCCCTCTCTTCCAATGTCCACTGTCTGATGATGCTTTAGACCACCAGCTTATCCTTATTATGGGTTGTCTATGGCAAAGAAATTCATGGGGTGTGCCACTACTATTTGCCTTGCTTCTCCTTTTGAGAGCAGCTGTGTTCTGACAGGGAGGAAGAGGGCAGCCATGATGAGGTGAGCTTCTGAATGACAGTTTATGCACTTTGCCTACAGAGTCCCTTTAATTAGCAAAGGAATCGACATAAACAATAGGCAGAAAAGCCAAAGTTATACAATTCAATCTCAATAGGTGGAAAAGGTTTTTGAAGCTCCTTAGTCCTCTTCAGGCATGTTACAATTACATATGAAGACACACATGTATACACAAAACCACCAGTTATTTTCATTTGAGGTTGTTGAGATATCATTATGACAAAAAGATATAAATTGCATGCTCCTGCCCAATGCTAATAATCATGGGTAAATCCCATTTTTCTAGGACTGTATGTGTCAAGTAAAAAGTTCTTGTGTTTAAAGTGGACCAACACCCAGGGGTGATCAGCCAGGGAATCTATAAGATTCCCGGGTCGATCACCTCCCTCACATCCCGATCTCGGATGTCCCGTGGGGTGAAACCCCCCCAAAACCCCCAAAAAACCTTACCTTATCGCGCCCCTCTAGACGTGCGCATGCTCGCCGTTTGTGAATGGCCGGCGCGCACCCTGTAAGAGTGACGTGCTGGAGGCGGCGGCGGATGCGCTGTCTTGTCCGTCGCTGTCACCCGCTCGGCGGGCATTGGACGGCGCGGTCACGTGGGAGCGTAGTGAGGTGAGTTTTTGGGGCTTTCTGGGGGGTTTCACACAGCGGGGCACCCCCAATCGGGAGTCAAAATCCTGGGTGTTGGTCCACTTTAAAAGGGTACCCTTGAATACAGGGCTTTTTGGTCACTTTAAGTTCAATACATTTAAGGCTAATTCCACTTTTAATGGTTTGTATAAATTGTCCAGTATTCTGTGCCAAGGTGCTGAGTATAGATGGGCAAACTTGTTAAAAATCCAGTTAGGTTGATTCAACGAATTTCTCCAAGAATTTCTGGTTCATCTGATTCATATTTTTAACTAATAACTCAAAAGAAGATTAACAGAACTCACCTCCTCTCTCTCTATCTTCTGCCGCAGGTGTCCCCCGCCGCTCTGCAGCTGGGCACAGAACACATTCTCACCTGCCAGTGCTCACTTCACGTGGCAGACCTCCAGCAGGAGGTGCGAGGTGGCAGAAGCCCAGTGGCAGACAAATCTGTGTCCTTCATCTGGCTGCAGAGCAGAGTGGGAAACCCACGCAGAGGATCGGGAGTGAGGAGGTGAGTAAGTCACTTGCCTGCACGTCCGCTGGTCAGGTTGGATAGCTGGCGGTGGGCACACTGGAAGCCAGCTTGCGCAGGTGACAGCCCAGCTAGCCTCCTCTGCTCCCCTCCTGCTTGATGGACAGAGAGGTGTCCGCAAAGCAGGAGGTGAGCAGGATGGCTGCTCTGTCAGCAATATGAGCTAGTTTCCGGGGCTGCTAAGTGCGCACGCTGCAAGACTGGAGTGACGGGTGTGCCAGCATGCAAGGAAGTGACAATGAATTTCTTTAAAGAATTGCAGGGAAAACTCAGCACAAATCCCACAGAAATTCAGATTCACGCCAAATCAAACTTTCCTTGAAATTCAGAGCAAAGGAAGAATCAGTTTTCTCATCTTTAGTGCTGAGCTTATCTGTTTTCTATTTATTTGAAACTCAATGTTTTAAAAGTAACAGTTTTTTTAGCAACAATGTGTTTACATTAGCAACTATAAAACAACGTTCTGTGATTGGTGTTCAAACCAGGAACTTCTTGACTCCAACATTATAATCATCTGATTAAATGAAGCAGAGACAAATCTCCACATAAACATATATGTTCAACCCGTCCTGTTCCATTTCAGTCTCTTCCGATGAGGGGATCACAATCTTGTGGTTCAGTAGCTAAAGGGTTACTGGTAGTGTTCTCCCCTGGGAGGGGTTCCTGTCATTACTTTTGCCTGATTTTTACAGGCTCTGCTTTGTGCGGAGAGGGGAGCTTCTAATGATCTCACCTTTGACAGTGGGAAACTGCTGGGCTTCGTAGGTAGCAGCTATACTAAAAGGCTTTACTCAGGCAAAGGAAAGCCATACCTACCTTAAGAACATAGAGCCACAGGGATATCAGAAGCTTGGAAACAGCCTGCTGATAAGTAAATCATAGATATGGGGACAAAATCCTAACACATGGTTATTTCAAATTATTCCAAAAGAGGGCGAAAATCAAACATCCAAAATGATTTTTTTTAAGCCTAAATAAGAAAGTATGTAAGGTAAAAACAGCATATAAACTCACCTTCAACTACAGGGCTCCTGTGGCATTCTTAAGTGGCTCCTGCCACTGGCAGGGTCATTGGACTGCCCACCAGAAATTGCAGGAGGACATATGCACATATTAGAGATGTATCTCAATGAAGCCAATTGGGCAAGGCAAAATAAAATACATACAAATAAATACATATTAGAGACGTTAGAGAGATTAGAATAGTTTCCAGGCAGAAAAATAAAATAGCTGAAATAAACCTCTTATACTCCTCAGCATCTATACTGTCTCAGGAACTTTAAACTTACCCGAACATGTTCCTTGTGTCCAGGTGTAGCCATATTGCCTCCATCTGTTGAATGGCATGAAATGCTCTGAAGGAATCTATAATTGACTGCATACCCCAGGGATCTCAGGAATCAAGTAAGTTTCAACTCACCAGAGACCATGTGGGCTGCTATGGGGGACAGGACAGTTTTCTGGCTTCAGGGGATTAGCAGTAGAGGGCCCATGATGCGTTGCGTTGGTTTGAATTCAATGTGGGACTGATCAAGCTGGTGGCACGGGACTGACAGTGCTGAAATTGGACAGTAGCAACCTGCAGGAGTTTGGAATTGAGATTGTGGGTAAGCTCTTTCAGTTTTTTTAGTGCCTGACTGACCATTTATATAGTTCTAGTAGTTGTCCAAAAGCAGCTAATAAGTTTCCTGGGCCTCCCAAGCCCAATCCCTCACTGGCCATGGGGACACTTAAATGCTTAATTTAAAAGAATAAAAGTTACAGTTGGATGAGCCTCGGTTACGGGCCTGTGAGATACAACATACAGTGATAGAATTAATGATTAATGAGGAAGTGCAAGCTAATGTCCACGCCCCCCCCCCCCCCAACCACTCACTGGGTGGCAGGCAATCTACATAAAAGCTGTAGCTGGAATCTTAAACTGGACCAACAGCCTGACACAGTTATAAAAGAAAGGTAGTGGCCATTTTGGAGCTTCCTTCCCAGTATCTCAGCCATGCTGCTGCCTGGATTCAACTGACATAACTGATAATGCACTGTAACAGGAAGCCCAGCAGCACTTTTGTTTTTAAGCCGCCATTGTGTTTTTAAAATTAACTGCAGCAGGAGTTAGAAAAAGGAAAATGATTTTTTATGTGCAGCAATCTAAATTGCCCTGGGGAGGGATGCATATGAGCACTTTGTGTTGTGTTGGTCTGGTTTAAGTCATTTTTGACTGTTGGTCTGCTTTAAGTGACAGGTCAGTTAGCCAATCTGGTATAGCAATATGACTTTTCTGGTCTGTCATTCAAGTCCACCTGCCTTCAAGTCTATGGCTGCCATGCAAAGCCCGGGCTCCAGCCAGCATCACAGATCAGGATTACCGACAATTAGGTGAGTTGTTTTAACGTTTTAATAACTAAATGGGGCTAAGCACAGCAGAAGGTAGAGGTGACTGAGGGGGGGTTCGAAAAGCTTGGACTTTTCGTAAGAAGCAATAAAAGTGAAGTTATCCCACAGAAATGACTATCATTTGATGTTGCTATCCATAATAGAGTATTTAATGTATGTATTGTATAATTCCCCAAAAATTACATACTCTATTATTGCAAGAGCAATTGATGTAATTTCTATGAATTTGGTCCGTGAGATAAGGCCACTATTATTTCTCCTTAATCATTTATCGCATTTGTGCATTGCCCCTAATAGCAGTTGTAGATTAGTTGGTCTGCTCAAAATAGTGACTTGCCTACACTGTGGACCACAGCCCTGTTTGCATCTAGGTATTTTTTCAGTTTGATTAGCAGTAATTGGATTTAGCTTCTTAGCGTCTTCTTGAATCACCAGAGCCCAACTTCTAATTATTTTCCCCATCATAAAGTGAAAATAAAAGAAGATGAAGGACAGAAACTTTTGGGATAAAAAAAGAAAAAGCATTTAAAAAAAAGGCTATATATATATATATATATATATATATATATATATATATATATATTAATATGCCCTTTATTGCATCCTGCATATGATAAAGGTAAGTGCTGAGCACACTTTGAATAGTATTAGCCATTTTGTTTTTGCCAAAGTCTCTTCACAACAGCCTTTACACTGATGTTTTGCATTCCTTGTGTACAGCTATAAATCAAAGCAATGTGGAATATTGGAAGGCCTTGCTGCAATAAAATTGTAAAGCTAAAGATAATTACTGAAATACCCTCTGGTATAACTTAAAGTGGCTACAATGAATACATTAAATCCTAAAATGACACTTTATTGCATATGTGTTGATTTCAAATGCAGCAATATTATTGGCCACTTTTTGTAATGTCATAAATTATAAATCCAGTAATCCATGCCATTAATTATATAAATGAGGTTACAGCTTTATTAGTAGTGGCTGGATTGAATGATGAAATTTTTTTATGTAAATGGGTGCTTACGAACTTATTAGGAATTCCTCTGCAATACACTTTGATAAGTGGTCTGAAATATTTATTGCCATACTCATCTTCTATTAGAACATTTTGGCATTAATCCTGAAGAGATGTAATTACAGTTAGGATGTCATATAACAAACTGTTTATTGAACTAAGATCATATGTTGCAGTAAGAAGAAGTGTAAGATAGAGCAAGACCAGTTATCCCAGCAATCTACAATTAAATCTACTGGTGTCCTAGATTAGACCATTCAAACTTGAGTAGACATTTGAGTTTGGTGTTTGTAGGAACTTTAGATGTATTGTCCCCGTCTCTGTTATTCAGTACTATCAAATGGAAAGGGAAAAGACAATCAAATTATTTTGTATTTTCTCCTTATTCTCCCCTATTTTTTATGTAATTTAATATAGCCCCTTCCCCAGGGCTACCTGCAGACGCACTAGGTAGAGATGAGCGAACTTTTGAAAAATTCGATTCGACTGATTCGCCGAATTTTCCGACAAAAATCGTTTCGACCCGAATAAATTCGCGACGAATCGCTATTAAAAACGGCTATTTCTGAGCCTCCTACAGCCTCAATAGGGTTGTAAACCATTCAGCCTTGCTGTAACACGCACAGGATGCGTGCTGGGTTAGTTAAATAATACTTTTAAGAAATATCACATGCAGATCAGAGGCATCGCTAATAGAATCGCAGAGCGGCACAATTGCAGAGAGTTGAAGTGGCATCACTATGAGGGGCAGAAGGAGCCCAAATATACACTGGAGTTGGCTTCAGGAGCCCAAAAATTGGATGAATCACACCCTGGAGTTGGCAGAAGTTGGCAGCAGCAGCAGCAGGAGCCCAAATATACACTGGAGTTGGCTTCAGGAGCCCAAAAATTGGATGAATCACACCCTGGAGTTGGCAGGAGTTGACAGCAGCAGCAGCAGGAGCCCAAATATACACTGGAGTTGGCTTCAGGAGCCCAAAAATTGGATGAATCACACCCTGGAGTTGGCAGGAGTTGACAGCAGCAGCAGCAGGAGCCCAAATATACACTGGAGTTGGCTTCAGGAGCCCAAAAATTGGATGAATCACACCCTGGAGTTGGCAGGAGTTGACAGCAGCAGCAGCAGGAGCCCAAATATACACTGGAGTTGGCTTCAGGAGCCCAAAAATTGGATGAATCACACCCTGGAGTTGGCAGAAGTTGGCAGCAGCAGCAGCAGGAGCCCAAATATACACTGGAGTTGGCTTCAGGAGCCCAAAAATTGGATGAATCACACCCTGGAGTTGGCAGAAGTTGGCAGCAGCAGCAGCAGGAGCCCAAATATACACTGGAGTTGGCTTCAGGAGCCCAAAAATTGGATGAATCACACCCTGGAGTTGGCAGGAGTTGACAGCAGCAGCAGCAGGAGCCCAAATATACACTGGAGTTGGCTTCAGGAGCCCAAAAATTGGATGAATCACACCCTGGAGTTGGCAGAAGTTGGCAGCAGCAGCAGCAGGAGCCCAAATATACACTGGAGTTGGCTTCAGGAGCCCAAAAATTGGATGAATCACACCCTGGAGTTGGCAGAAGTTGGCAGCAGCAGCAGCAGGAGCCCAAATATACACTGGAGTTGGCTTCAGGAGCCCAAAAATTGGATGAATCACACCCTGGAGTTGGCAGGAGTTGACAGCAGCAGCAGCAGGAGCCCAAATATACACTGGAGTTGGCTTCAGGAGCCCAAAAATTGGATGAATCACACCCTGGAGTTGGCAGGAGTTGACAGCAGCAGCAGCAGGAGCCCAAATATACACTGGAGTTGGCTTCAGGAGCCCAAAAATTGGATGAATCACACCCTGGAGTTGGCAGGAGTTGACAGTAGCAGCAGCAGGAGCCCAAATATACACTGGAGTTGGCTTCAGGAGCCCAAAAATTGGATGAATCACACCCTGGAGTTGGCAGAAGTTGGCAGCAGCAGCAGCAGGAGCCCAAATATACACTGGAGTTGGCTTCAGGAGCCCAAAAATTGGATGAATCACACCCTGGAGTTGGCAGGAGTTGACAGCAGCAGCAGCAGGAGCCCAAATATACACTGGAGTTGGCTTCAGGAGCCCAAAAATTGGATGAATCACACCCTGGAGTTGGCAGGAGTTGACAGCAGCAGCAGCAGGAGCCCAAATATACACTGGAGTTGGCTTCAGGAGCCCAAAAATTGGATGAATCACACCCTGGAGTTGGCAGAAGTTGGCAGCAGCAGCAGCAGGAGCCCAAATATACACTGGAGTTGGCTTCAGGAGCCCAAAAATTGGATGAATCACACCCTGGAGTTGGCAGGAGTTGACAGCAGCAGCAGCAGGAGCCCAAATATACACTGGAGTTGGCTTCAGGAGCCCAAAAATTGGATGAATCACACCCTGGAGTTGGCAGGAGTTGACAGTAGCAGCAGCAGGAGCCCAAATATACACTGGAGTTGGCTTCAGGAGCCCAAAAATTGGATGAATCACACCCTGGAGTTGGCAGAAGTTGGCAGCAGCAGCAGCAGGAGCCCAAATATACACTGGAGTTGGCTTCAGGAGCCCAAAAATTGGATGAATCACACCCTGGAGTTGGCAGGAGTTGACAGCAGCAGCAGCAGGAGCCCAAATATACACTGGAGTTGGCTTCAGGAGCCCAAAAATTGGATGAATCACACCCTGGAGTTGGCAGGAGTTGACAGCAGCAGCAGCAGGAGCCCAAATATACACTGGAGTTGGCTTCAGGAGCCCAAAAATTGGATGAATCACACCCTGGAGTTGGCAGAAGTTGGCAGCAGCAGCAGCAGGAGCCCAAATATACACTGGAGTTGGCTTCAGGAGCCCAAAAATTGGATGAATCACACCCTGGAGTTGGCAGGAGTTGACAGCAGCAGCAGCAGGAGCCCAAATATACACTGGAGTTGGCTTCAGGAGCCCAAAAATTGGATGAATCACACCCTGGAGTTCAGAAGTTGCAGCAGCAGCAGCAGGAGCCCAAATATACACTGGAGTTGGCTCAGGAGCCCAAAAATTGGATGAATCACACCCTGGAGTTGGCAGGAGTTGACAGCAGCAGCAGCAGGAGCCCAAATATACACTGGAGTTGGCTTCAGGAGCCAAAAATTGGATGAATCACACCCTGGAGTTGGCAGGAGTTGACAGCAGCAGCAGCAGGAGCCCAAATATACACTGGAGTTGGCTTCAGGAGCCCAAAAATTGGATGAATCACACCCTGGAGTTGGCAGGAGTTGACAGCAGCAGCAGCAGGAGCCCAAATATACACTGGAGTTGCTTCAGGAGCCCAAAAATTGGATGAATCACACCCTGGAGTTGGCAGGAGTTGACAGCAGCAGCAGCAGGAGCCCAAATATACACTGGAGTTGGCTTCAGGAGCCCAAAAATTGGATGAATCACACCCTGGAGTTGGCAGGAGTTGACAGCTAGCAGCAGCAGGAGCCCAAATATACACTGAGTTGCTTCAGGAGCCCAAAAATTGGATGAATCACACCCTGGAGTTGGCAGGAGTTGACAGCAGCAGCAGCAGGAGCCCAAATATACACTGGAGTTGGCTCAGGAGCCAAAATTGGATGATCACACCCTGAGTTGGCAGACAGCAGCAGCAGCAGGAGCCCAAATATACACTGGAGTTGGCTTCAGGAGCCCAAAATTGGATGAATCACACCCTGGAGTTGGCAGAGTTGACAGCAGCAGCAGCAGGAGCCCAAATATACACTGGAGTTGGCTTCAGGAGCCCAAAAATTGATGAATCACACCCTGGAGTTGGCAGGAGTTGACAGCAGCAGCAGCAGGAGCCCAAATATACACTGGAGTTGGCTTCAGGAGCCCAAAAATTGGATGAATCACACCCTGGAGTTGGCAGAAGTTGGCAGCAGCAGCAGCAGGAGCCCAAATATACACTGGAGTTGGCTTCTGGAGCCCAAAAATTGGATGAATCACACCTGGAGTTGGCAGAGTTGACAGCAGCAGCAGCAGGAGCCCAAATATACACTGGAGTTGGCTTCAGGAGCCCAAAAATTGGATGAATCACACCCTGGAGTTGGCAGAAGTTGGCAGCAGCAGCAGCAGGAGCCCAAATATACACTGAGTTGGCTTCAGGAGCCCAAAAATTGGATGAATCACACCCTGGAGTTGGCAGAGTTGACAGCAGCAGCAGCAGGAGCCCAAATATACACTGGAGTTGGCTTCAGGAGCCCAAAAATTGGATGAATCACACCCTGGAGTTGGCAGGAAGTTGGCAGCAGCAGCAGCAGGAGCCCAATATACACTGAGTTGGCTTCAGGAGCCCAAAAATTGGATGAATCACACCTGGAGTTGGCAGGAGTTGACAGCAGCAGCAGCAGGAGCCCAAATATACACTGGAGTTGGCTTCAGGAGCCCCAAAAATGGATGAATCACACCCTGGAGTTGGCAGAAGTTGGCAGCAGCAGCAGCAGGAGCCCAAATATACACTGGAGTTGGCTTCAGGAGCCCAAAAATTGGATGAATCACACCCTGGAGTTGGCAGGAGTTGACAGCAGCAGCAGCAGGTGCCCAAATATACACTGGAGTTGGCTTCAGGAGCCCAAAAATTGGATGAATCACACCCTGGAGTTGGCAGGAGTTGACAGCAGCAGCAGCAGGAGCCCAAATATACACTGGAGTTGGCTTCAGGAGCCCAAAAATTGGATGAATCACACCCTGGAGTTGGCAGAAGTTGGCAGCAGCAGCAGCAGGAGCCCAAATATACACTGGAGTTGGCTTCAGGAGCCCAAAAATTGGATGAATCACACCCTGGAGTTGGCAGGAGTTGACAGCAGCAGCAGCAGGAGCCCAAATATACACTGGAGTTGGCTTCAGGAGCCCAAAAATTGGATGAATCACACCCTGGAGTTGGCAGAAGTTGGCAGCAGCAGCAGCAGGAGCCCAAATATACACTGGAGTTGGCTTCAGGAGCCCAAAAATTGGATGAATCACACCCTGGAGTTGGCAGGAGTTGACAGCAGCAGCAGCAGGAGCCCAAATATACACTGGTTGGCTTCAGGAGCCCAAAAATTGGATGAATCACACCCTGGAGTTGGCAGAAGTTGGCAGCAGCAGCAGCAGGAGCCCAAATATACACTGGAGTTGGCTTCAGGAGCCCAAAAATTGGATGAATCACACCCTGGAGTTGGCAGGAGTTGACAGCAGCAGCAGCAGGAGCCCAAATATACACTGGAGTTGGCTTCAGGAGCCCAAAAATTGGATGAATCACACCCTGGAGTTGCAGAGTTGGCAGCAGCAGCAGCAGGAGCCCAAATATACACTGGAGTTGGCTTCAGGAGCCCAAAAATTGGATGAATCACACCCTGGAGTTGGCAGGAGTTGACAGCAGCAGCAGCAGGAGCCCAAATATACACTGGAGTTGGCTTCAGGAGCCCAAAAATTGGATGAATCACACCCTGGAGTTGGCAGGAGTTGACAGCAGCAGCAGCAGGAGCCCAAATATACACTGGAGTTGGCTTCAGGAGCCCAAAAATTGGATGAATCACACCCTGGAGTTGGCAGGAGTTGACAGCAGCAGCAGCAGGAGCCCAAATATACACTGGAGTTGGCTTCAGGAGCCCAAAAATTGGATGAATCACACCCTGGAGTTGGCAGAAGTTGGCAGCAGCAGCAGCAGGAGCCCAAATATACACTGGAGTTGGCTTCAGGAGCCCAAAAATTGGATGAATCACACCCTGGAGTTGGCAGGAGTTGACAGTAGCAACAGCAGGAGCCCAAATATACACTGGAGTTGGCTTCAGGAGCCCAAAAATTGGATGAATCACACCCTGGAGTTGGCAGAAGTTGGCAGCAGCAGCAGCAGGAGCCCAAATATACACTGGAGTTGGCTTCAGGAGCCCAAAAATTGGATGAATCACACCCTGGAGTTGGCAGGAGTTGACAGCAGCAGCAGCAGGAGCCCAAATATACACTGGAGTTGGCTTCAGGAGCCCAAAAATTGGATGAATCACACCCTGGAGTTGGCAGGAGTTGACAGCAGCAGCAGCAGGAGCCCAAATATACACTGGAGTTGGCTTCAGGAGCCCAAAAATTGGATGAATCACACCCTGGAGTTGGCAGAAGTTGGCAGCAGCAGCAGCAGGAGCCCAAATATACACTGGAGTTGGCTTCAGGAGCCCAAAAATTGGATGAATCACACCCTGGAGTTGGCAGGAGTTGACAGTAGCAGCAGCAGGAGCCCAAATATACACTGGAGTTGGCTTCAGGAGCCCAAAAATTGGATGAATCACACCCTGGAGTTGGCAGGAGTTGACAGTAGCAGCAGCAGGAGCCCAAAAAATGGCCTAAAGACATAAATATGTTTTGCACCATTTGGAAAGTGTAAAACGTGGCACCATGCTGAATCTAGTCGCATGCATCAGGCATTGGTGGGTGGAAATCCTGGCTGATCCATCCCTGATTCATTTTGACAAAGGTGAGTCTCTCCACATTTTTAGTTGACAGACGAGTTCTCCTCGCCGTAACTATGGCCCCCGCCGCACTAAACACCCGCTCAGATGGCACGCTACTTGCCGGGCAGGACAGCTTTTCCAGGGCAAACTCTGCTAGTTGCGGCCACAAATCAAGTTTGGCTGCCCAGAAGTCCAGCGGATCCTCAAGGTGTGTTGGCATGGTCATGTCAAAGTATGACATGACCTGCTGGTTCAGGTCCTGCTCCAGGTCTTCCTGCTGCTCATGAGTAGCCTCACTATGCGGGTGTAGAAAGCTACTCATTAGCGACTGAAGACTGAGGCTGCTGCTGCTGATGGAGCTTCTGCTGCTGCTGCTGCCAACCCCCCCAGCGGCCATGGCAGTGGAAGGTGAGCGCAGAGGTCCCCTCGAGTCAGACCTGCGAGAGTATGGACCATGGCGCAGATAGGCATCGGCCAACTGCCTACGTAGAATGTCTTTGTAGTAGTTGAGTTTGTCCTCCCTCTCGGTGGGTTTAAAAAATGCCCCCATTTTGTGCCGGAAGCGAGGGTCCAATAAGGTGGACAGCCAGAAGTCATCCCGCCGACAGATGGAAACAATTCTGGGGTCACTACGCAAGCACGTGAGCATGCTTCGTGCCATTTGCGCAAGTGACTCGGATGGACTACCTGTCTCCATCTCCACTGCATACTGCCACGGTGTGCCCGGGTCCTCTGTCTCTCCTTCCTCAAAAACCTCTAGCTCCTCTGGCTGCTCCTGCTCCTCCTCTCCTGTCCGCTGACTAGATAAACCAGCCATTTCGCCAAGCCTAAACTGTGTTTCGCTGGGCAACTCCTCCTCCTCCTCTTCCTCCTCCTCCTCCTCCAGTTCAGCTCCAAGGGGGTTCATGTGGCCGTAAGATGTAAACGCCATGTCTCCAGTGCCCTGACCAGCCATGGTTTCCAACATGTGCTGCAGTACATGAAGCAGTGGAATCACGTCGTTCATCCCGTAATCCTGCCGACTGACAAATAAAGTGGCTTCCTCAAAGGGCCTGAGCAAACGGCAGGTGTCACGTATGAGCTGCCACTGGTTGACATTGAAGTTACACAGGGGAGTCCCCCTATCTGCTTGGATCATCAGGAAATCCGTGATGGCTTTTCTCTGTTCATATAATCGGTCCAACATGTGAAGGGTGGAATTCCAACGGGTGGAAACATCGCAAATCAGACTATGTTGGGGGATACCATTCTGACGCTGTAGCTCAAGAAGGGTGTGTTTGGCAGTGTAGGAGTGGCTGAAGTGCATGCAAAGTTTCCGTGAAGTTGTTAGGATGTCCTGCAGATGGGGGGAACACTTCAGAAACCGCTTGACAACCAGATTGAAGACGTGAGCCATGCAGGGGGCATGGGTCAGGCTTCCTTGGCGCAGCGCAGACAAAATGTTCTTCCCATTGTCGGTAACCATGATTCCCATTTTAAGTTTTCTCGGAGTAAGCCATGTTTGGATTTCCTGATGAATACATTTAAGCAGTTCCTCCCCTGTGTGACTCCGTTCGCCAAGACAAACCATGTGAAGCACTGCGTGACACCTCCGTGCCCTGCACACATGGTAGACTGGAGGGGCACTGAGACTTGAGCCTACAGTGGAGGGTGAGGAGATGGCGGAGGATGAGGAGGCCGAGTCGCACGGTGTCACAGGCCCAATGGGCAGAGAGCGCGGAGGCCGAAGCGGCGTGACCTGTCCAAGTTGCTGCTGCAAAGGGACCACATTCACCCAGTGGGCCGTAAACGACATGTACTGCCCCTGACCGTAGTTACAGCTCCAGATGTCGGCGCTGCCATGTATTTTGCTACACACCGACAGGCTCAAGGACTGGCCCACCTTCTGTTCAACAAAAGTGTGCAGCGCTGGTACTGCCTTCTTGGCAAAGAAATGACGGCTTGGGACTCTCCACCTCGGCTCGGCACAAGCCATCAGTTCTCTGAAAGGTGCAGATTCCACCACCTGAAAAGGGAGCGACTGCAGCACCAGCAACTTGGACAGGAGCACATTCAGCTTCTGCGCCGTAGGATGAGTGGGCGCATACTGCTGTCTCTTGGACATGGCTTCGCTGATGGATTGCTGGCGGGATGCATGACTTGGAGGAGGAGGAGGAGGAGCAGGAGCGACAGAGGATGGGTATGACGCACAGCTGCCTTCGGCTGAGGTGCTGGAGCCTTGGCTGGCAGAAATTGGGAGCTCACTTGGTGAGGAAGCAGACTGGACCACCCCTTGGGAGCCTCGGTTCTCCCAGGTCGTTTTATGGTGACGCATCATATGTTGACGCAGGGCCGTGGTGCCAACATTTGGACCCTGGCCACGCTTCACCTTTTGCCTACATATCTTGCATGTGGCCATGTTACCCTCCTGCGGATGCCTCAGGAAAAACTGCCACACTGCCGAGTAGCTACTTTTCCCACCCCCTGGCCTCACTGATTCACTGCTGCTGTTGCCAACTCCAGGAACCCCTGCTCCACTACCTCCCGATAAGGTAGACTGCCGCACAGCAGGTGCTCTACCCCGGCCCCGGCCCCGGCCGGCTCCAGCCTTTGGAATTGTGCCCCCATGCTGACTGCTACCACTTTGCTGCCTCAGCTGCTGACTCCGGGGCAACCTGCACCCCTCTTCTCCTGATGATGACGATGAAGCCCCTTCATCACCCGGCTCCCAAGTGCGATCGGCTTCATCGTCATCATCATCATCATCACCGGGTTGTGGCTGTACGTCACTGATGTTCGTGGATTCGTCAACAGTGTCTGGCGCAGGAGCTGGAACGCTCGCAGCACCCACGACACTGTCCACATCACTATTTGTCTGCCTAGCTAAAGAAGCCACCTCCATTTCTTGGCTGGGCAGTAGCTGCTGACTGTCCTCTATCTGATGGTCCTCCTCACTAAAGAGTGGAGCTGAACCCAAAGCATAGGATACGTCGCTGGGGGAGGGAACGGCGTAGGCCAGAGGCAATGGGAGGACAGGGACTGCTCTCGGGGCATGCCAACTCAGGGTTGTGTCAGAGGAACCTACCGACCCTAGACTGGGGGTCTCAGACGTAAGTTGTGATGATGTTGTTGATGAGCGCGTCAACCAATCTACCACGGCAGATGCGTTACTGGTGGAGACCCGACCGCTAGCAGATACTGGCAGATTAGGTCTCTCAGCGTGACTCCTGCTGCTACTGGCCCCCAGTCTGATGCGAGCTCTTCCTGCGGAATCTTGGCCTCTGCCACTCCTCTTTTCACTTCCAGGCACTTGTCTGCCCGACATAGTCTAACTGGCGTGGTAGTAGGTGATATTTAAAAAAACCCCGGGCAGCAGTGGGTCTATATGAAACAGAATATAATGCACACCAAAAGTGAGCAGTAACACTCAGCCTCCAACAGGCCTGCTTAGTGTAAATAAGAGAGCTGCTTAGTGTAAATAAAGAGGGGTATGCTATGTTACAGAATGGGATGCCTCAACAGAAGTGCACCTGGCAGGCAGCAGTAAGCCTATGCCCAGCAAAAGTGTCTTATAATATAAATATAATAAGAGCAAATGCTTATATGGTCTTAAACAGAGGCTGCTTTAGTCACAGAATGGGATGCCCCGGGCAGGAATCGAGCTGCCAGGGTACAGTAGTGCTTTGGCCAGCAAAAGTGTCTTTATCAGGCCTAATTTCAAATATGATTAGAGCAAATGCTTATATGGTCTTAAACAGAGGCTGCTTTAGTCACAGAATGGGATGCCCCGGGCAGGAATCGAGCTGCCAGGGTACAGTAGTGCTTTGGCCAGCAAAAGTGTCTTTATCAGGCCTAATTTCAAATATGATTAGAGCAAATGCTTATATGGTCTTAAACAGAGGCTGCTTTAGTCACAGAATGGGATGCCCCGGGCAGGAATCGAGCTGCCAGGGTACAGTAGTGCTTTGGCCAGCAAAAGTGTCTTTATCAGGCCTAATTTCAAATATGATTAGAGCAAATGCTTATATGGTCTTAAACAGAGGCTGCTTTAGTCACAGAATGGGATGCCCCGGGCAGGAATCGAGCTGCCAGGGTACAGTAGTGCTTTGGCCAGCAAAAGTGTCTTTATCAGGCCTAATTTCAAATATGATTAGAGCAAATGCTTATATGGTCTTAAACAGAGGCTGCTTTAGTCACAGAATGGGATGCCCCGGGCAGGAATCGAGCTGCCAGGGTACAGTAGTGCTTTGGCCAGCAAAAGTGTCTTTATCAGGCCTAATTTCAAATATGATTAGAGCAAATGCTTATATGGTCTTAAACAGAGGCTGCTTTAGTCACAGAATGGGATGCCCCGGGCAGGAATCGAGCTGCCAGGGTACAGTAGTGCTTTGGCCAGCAAAAGTGTCTTTATCAGGCCTAATTTCAAATATGATTAGAGCAAATGCTTATATGGTCTTAAACAGAGGCTGCTTTAGTCACAGAATGGGATGCCCCGGGCAGGAATCGAGCTGCCAGGGTACAGTAGTGCTTTGGCCAGCAAAAGTGTCTTTATCAGGCCTAATTTCAAATATGATTAGAGCAAATGCTTATATGGTCTTAAACAGAGGCTGCTTTAGTCACAGAATGGGATGCCCCGGGCAGGAATCGAGCTGCCAGGGTACAGTAGTGCTTTGGCCAGCAAAAGTGTCTTTATCAGGCCTAATTTCAAATATGATTAGAGCAAATGCTTATATGGTCTTAAACAGAGGCTGCTTTAGTCACAGAATGGGATGCCCCGGGCAGGAATCGAGCTGCCAGGGTACAGTAGTGCTTTGGCCAGCAAAAGTGTCTTTATCAGGCCTAATTTCAAATATGATTAGAGCAAATGCTTATATGGTCTTAAACAGAGGCTGCTTTAGTCACAGAATGGGATGCCCCGGGCAGGAATCGAGCTGCCAGGGTACAGTAGTGCTTTGGCCAGCAAAAGTGTCTTTATCAGGCCTAATTTCAAATATGATTAGAGCAAATGCTTATATGGTCTTAAACAGAGGCTGCTTTAGTCACAGAATGGGATGCCTCACAGCAGACTTAAGATCAGTTCAGTATATATGCACAGTTAGTTACTATAAGCAGCCTGAAAACGCTAACAAAGGCTGGATGAAAAAAAAAAAATCTCCCTGTCAGCCAGCTCCGTTTTTCCTACCTTTCCCTGGCTTTCTGTCTGTCTCCTGTCTGTCTCCTGCCTGTCTCCTGCCTGTCTCCAGCCTGTCCCTGTCTGTCCCTGTCTCCAGCCTGTCTCCAGCCTGTCTAACTGCCTCAGCTACACAGCGTTCTGTCTGTCTGTCACGAATGCAATAGAGAAATGAGGAAAAGCAAGATGGCCGCCGTTAAATACCGCTGTGTGACGTCACCGGGCTTGCTGGCTGCTGATAGGCTGCATGTGACTGCCCCAGCTTGCACTGGCGCGGGATACATGTCCAGACATGTCCCGCCCGCCATCTTAGAATGCCTGTAATGTAAATGAATGGATGTTAAAGGAAAACTTCGAGTGATCGAATCGCAGGGAAATTCGGATTCGATCCGAATCGAATTTTTCCTGAAATTCGGATCGAATCCGGGTTCGTCCGGATCGATTCGCTCATCCCTAGCACTAGGCATAGGGGTGAGTAACCAAAGGCTAGAAGGTCCAGCCTCAGGTTTACCAGCTCCTATGTCCTACACACTGGTCACCACTCATGCTGATATGCACCAGGATCATCCACACCCCTGTGCCCAGTGGGAGTATGGGTAATAAGGTGAGGGTAATAAAGTGAGGCAGTATAGGCAAGTCACATGCCAGGTGGGTGGCTTTTTGCTTCTCCAATTTTTTGAACTAGTCTAGGAGTCAAGGGGAATTTAGGTTGTGTGGTTTAGTCTCTAGAATACAACTAAAGTAGTTAAATCGCACAGCTAAAACAGAAATAAAGCATTTCAGGAAATGCAGTTTTAGAGTGAAAGAAGAAAACCACTTAAACTTCTTCAAAACCATTGCTAGCGCTAAAGAATGAAAGCTCAAAAGAAGAAGCTGCCACTAAAAAGAGGAACAATGGACCTATAAATGACCCCTCACCCAGTTCTGCATACCTTTTGGAGGTCGTTGTGATCTGGATCGCCAACATTCTGCTGCTTTTTATCACCACAGGGCTTAGCCATCTTTACTGGATCCCCCATCATCACAAGCTGGTCTTCAAATCTTGTGCCTTTTCCCTACAGCCGCCCTGGGCCAAGTTAAGCAGCGCAGACAATTCACTGTGCAGACACAAGATCCCGGGGGCACCGCAATGCATCTTGGGAATTCAACATGGTGCTGCCCTATGCTGGCACCCTTAGAAGAACAGACGAGTGCAGAAGGAAGGACAGAAGACTGGTAAGTATTCCTTTCCATTTGTGCAATCAGAGGTCTAAAGGGAATGGAGGGCAACATTTGGGGAGTTTTTAAGAACTCCCCAGACCATCCAATGTTGGTCTTTAAAATAAAAAAAGTCTTTAAAAAAATACAAATACCACAAAATCTCTATAAATGAAGATTCACACAAAAATAAAGTGCACCCATCAACCATTAAATTGCACTTACCATCTAGGCAACAAACTTTGGGCTACAGGCATAGCCACAAAGGACTCAAATCAAGAGAAACATCCAGTATAGATATAGATAATTATAATGCTTGAGAAAGGCACTACAGAATATTGAAATCCAGTTTCTGATATCAGATTCTTGGAATCTTATAAGAATAATATGTAGGAAACTGGATTTCAATAAACTCAAGCATTATAATTATCTATATGATTACATGTCTCTCTGGATTTGAGCCCTTTGTGGCGGTGCCCTGTAGCACAGTTCCAATGGTTCTTTTATTCTTAGGCCCTTATTCATCAAGCGATAGCGCCAGGTAGTGTCTGACGAGCGCCAGGTAGCGGCAGCTAACGGCGACTACCGACTCAAGTACGCCCGGCGGCGGTCACAATGACGCATTTATCAAGCAAAATGAGGCTAGCGCCGGCGAGAGCGACGGCTAGCGCGGCATTCATCATGAAGCCGCCTGGACCGAACAGCGCCGCTGCAAATTCCCTCACAGCGCCAGGTATGAGCTGTCGCTCCCTGGCGATGTCCAATGCATTTCAATGGAGCAATCTATAATTAATCATAAATAATTGGTATTTATTTTTTTTTTTTTTTTTTAATGTCAAAAAATCGGAGAACACTTCTGCAATGTTAGGATTTATTTTTAAGTAAAAAAAAAAATTAAAAAAAATTTGTGCAGAATTGATCTAACAGGTCTGAGATTAATGTATTCATATTACAAAATGAATCTAAAAACATGTATAATGTTACATTCAAAAAATATGGTTGTTTAGGGGTTAAAAACTAGTTAAGACACATCGCCGCCAGCGCTCTGGGGTTTAAACAAGGAATGGACAGCGACAGCACATTCGGAGCGTGATTTGTTAATGAATATGAAGCTAGCCGTTCGCTCTGGCCATTCGTTGTCAGGCGCTCACATACAACGCTGGACCTATGAAACAGCGACCCCCCAGCCCGTATTCAACATTACCGCACACCGACTGAGTCACTGTCATCAAGCTAACGCCGGCCAAGCACAGCGAATACTGGCTGGCGCTGAAAAAATCACGCTACAGTCGCTCATCTGTCGCTACCTGGCGCTATTAATGAATCGGCCTCCCCGTATTGTAGTGCTTGGGAAAAGCATTAAGTTTTAATAAACTTTCACTTGAATGCAACCCAAACTGCAAAATATAGACACGCAGTTGATATTGCATATCACCTCTGATAAGTCTGCTATGTATATTTGGAATCTATTGGACGCCCATAGAACTAAATAGCAGAACTTTTCAGACTATGGGCCTTATTAAAGAAATGCTAATGAAACATAGCAGCACATAGCAGCTGGTGTTTTTCTGAGCGCCACCATCAAGTCATATTTATGACCCCAAAAAATGTTTAGTGCCTCTCCTAGCGCTGTGTAGTGTTCCATGTATCAAGAGCACAGGGTGCTTTGTTAGCGTGTTAGGGAACATAGCGCCACATCATATCAGGCGCTCAGTGGCGTTCTCTCATACACTTCAGTTAGCCATTAAGGTCCAGATATTTTGGTGACTTCCGGTTAGTGTATTTACATTTTTTTGTGCTCAGTCAAGGAACACCGGATCCCTGGCCTTGTTTCGTTCATTATTTATCATACTTAGGTTACCCACAGCTAGCTTGCGTTTTCATGTGTCATATCATTTGTATGTCCCCAATGTCATTCCATGTGTTTTTGCTTGGTCACTGTGCTGCCATCCCCAGTTAAAGCCTTTTTTGTATTGCATATGGCATTGTATGCCTGAGTATCGTGGTTTCAGTGCGCCCATGCTGGTGCTGTTCATTTATATGTTAAATACATATGATTTCTAGCCCTCCCTACTGGCGATACCTGTAGCTATCTCCATTGGAAGAAAAACAAACAAGACACAGCACCAGAGCAGAGCTAACATACAGCGCTGAACACTAACAGCACCATCTGCCTGCTGCTGGCGTTACGGCTGAGGCGTTCATAGCGTCTCTCTGCAGACGATCAAGTGGAGCTACAAGGCACTAGTGATAAATTGCCCTCCACGAATAATAATTGAACTGCCATTGGTTATCTTATAGTCTAACTATCACCCAGTCCCAAAGATACAGTACACATGCACAGCCTCTCCTAAACTCACTCATGGGCACTTCAGGTCTGCATCAAAGTGGATTGTAATCTTCCAGGACTAAATATCATAATATACCTGCTATTCATGAAATCAGTGTTTAGTTTCCGCCCAGTCTCTCAGACACAGCACACAAGCACTTGATCTATAAATTTATTATAAAATGTATACAATCTGCATAATTACAACATGTATCGCCTTCTCGTTTCTTTAGGGAAAGCCAGATTGCTATTGCTTCATAAATCATGCAGACTTATGCAGAAGGAAGCTTGTTCACAGAGTCTTTGCTGTGGTCTCTACCCTGATCTCATACCCCAACTGTGCAAATCACTCTATAACTGAGCTCTATAGGTGGCTCCAATAAGTCCCCCCTGGACGCTGGCCTGGACTCTCGTTGGTGTCCCCGAAGAGAGAAAGCTTGTGCGGCGATGATGGTGTTCAACATTAGGAAGAAAGAGGCAACATAACCTGTCACAGAATGACATATGTCTATCTGCCATTACAAGAAAGTTAAAGATGTTTAATGATAAATATTCCACAGCAGGATCCAGTTTGCCAGCTATTATATGTAACATATACTGTATAAAATCTAATGCACTCACAAACTAACTAAAAAGTAGCACAGTATCAGGAACATCAGGTACAACAGAGCTATGCTAAAATGTGAAAATGTGTCCACACCCAATCTTCCTTGACCTACATTTTACCTACTGTGGATCAAGATACCACTATGATTGAATGGGAGAGACCAGGCTTTTATGCGCTAGTAGGGGCTGTATGTATAAAGCTGAGGCCAGAAACTGCAGACAGCCAATCCGCAAAGACGCTGAAGATGGGACCTTGAGTGACAATCAGTGACACAAACCGTGTAGCAGTGTGACTGCATTGGCTTGTCATTCAAGTCCATGCCTTGTGAGCATAAACCTGATAAACAAGATGGGGGCAGACATAGGTCAATTGCATCTTGACCTTATGGGCTCTGATAAGGTATCTAACTCTGCATCCCCTGTAGTTATATCCCCTGTTTACAATACTTACAGTATCTAATCTTCAGCAGAGACTATTCTCTGTGCGGGTGCATGCCAAGATCTATAAGTTTTAAGTCAGTATTCCAAATGAGCATAATTTTGACCACATAAGATCTACAACAGTGATCCCCAACCGGTGGCTCCTAGTGGCTCACAGCCCCCTCCTGTGTGGCTTGCAGGCTCCTTGGGAGCCATAAGTATGATGTGCTGAGTGCCAAGTAAACAGAGTGCAATGCTTGAGGCACTCGTAGAACTGCAGCCCCAAAGGGAAGACATTGCCAGGTGAAGACACAGCACAGCTCTTCAGCGCCCTTCCCTTTGTTCAGACTAGTTTGAATGTAGTGTTGGATGAACCTGAAATGCAAAGTTTGGGTTCGATCTGAATTTTGCAATTCAGGTTCCCAAATCCAAACACGGACTTCAGCCAGAAGTCCGGGTTCCAGTTTGGTGTTCAGCCCAAACACGGAAAAGCTGGTTGATGATCTTACCTATGCAGAGTGTGCAGCTGGAAGCAGGCTGTAACATACCTGGGGGGCTCAGGGGCTCAGGTAAGTTACAGCCCTCTTCCAGCTGTTAAGTCTGCGCCCCCACTCGCCATCAGATTTTTTTTTCTTTTAGTTTTTAACCCTGTTGATGTGGATAACGGTTTGGGTTCCACAAGTTCG
This sequence comes from Gastrophryne carolinensis, assembly GCA_027917425.1. NCBI lineage: Eukaryota > Metazoa > Chordata > Amphibia > Anura > Microhylidae > Gastrophryne > Gastrophryne carolinensis. The sequence goes on along the minus strand of CM051236.1, from coordinate 386,432,840 downwards.
ACCATCTGAACCAAGTTCAACCATACTTGCCTAACCCCAACTTTAGGGGGTTTGCACATCACTGTTTGCATTCATTACATGGGTGCAGAGCCATGAACATCTCTGTGCTACCTATAGCTTGTGTTTAGAAGAGACTGGCGGCTGGGCTCAACATCTCCAGCTTTTCCTTTCCTTTTCCTACCTACAGTAGCAGTGTGCGGAGAGGAAATGCAGAGTGATAGAGTGTATCGTGTCTTTGAAACATGTCTCTGGTGCAAAGGGATTTTCTTTTGTAAATTGGGTGCTTTTGCAGGAAGAATTTGCAGCAGGGTTCTGCAGGTATCCAAATCTGTCCAGTGTTCTATAGTTGAATTCCAACTCCTGAGACCCTCTGCGGCAGTTGGAAAGCACATACACCTGTTTTAATGTGGACCTATCACCAGGAATATCACATTCAATTTTTCTTGGTGATAGGTCTTTGTCTTTGGGAAGCCCCGCTGTGGGTTTCCCCAGGGAATTCCTGAAAAGACAAACCTTCTGGTAATTCCACAACACAATAAGTGGTCATCTACCTTTGCCATCCATTCAGAAATTCCTGGTGCGGGTATGTGCCTCAGCTAAAGTTATAGTGAAGATGTGGCTCAGGCATGTACCGCAGAAATGTCGTCTACATCTGTATAACCAGCGATAGCGGGAGTTCACACAGCAGGCATCCCTAATTAAGGGATGAGGAACTCAATCCCCTTGGTTTCATTTAGACACCAGGGAGGTAGTTGTCTCTTTTAAAGAAGGCCATAGAACTCACTTCTTGCATTCCTGTGGTACCCCATGAGTGCTGCAGCCACAAATGTATATCCACATGTTTTCGAACAGCCAATAGGTGGCTTCATGCATGTCTACCCAGCAACTTCCATTGACTGCTAGTGATTACCCTGGCCTTGTGAATGCAGAGGGGGTGCATAGGCATCTTCCTTTGTGGTATTGGCTGAGAGTGTGTGTACATATGTTGGAGGGAGGCTGTGACACCCCCATATCACCACACATCACATGACTGGATGGTTATTTGGAACCGTTTCCAGTTGGTTCCTGTTCTGTATTGTTTATATGGCTTCTATGATCCCTTCAAACAGGTTGCGCAGGTCCCTGAAGCTAAATGTGGCTCTCAGGGTATAAAAGGATGGGGACCACTGACCTATCTACCAAATTATTATGTAAAATAACTGCAGTCTCCTCTTCAACTTACATATACTGTAGCGAATCATGGGAACATTCACAGATGTTGTTCAAGAGTTGTGATCAATATACACAGGGCAGCAAACATTGGAGGAGGGGGTGGCTTACATTAATACATGGTTAGTTATATATTTAATTAATTCCAATTATATGCCAACATTTTAGACAGCTGTTAAGCTAGAAATAAAATTGTATTCATTATAACTCTGTAAAAACAAGTTTGCCAGCTACTTAATGAACAAAACTTAATTTAATAAATAAATCATTTAAATTCATATAGGTCAAATCAATTTCCGTGACATCAATGCAAATAAATAATCAGCACAATAAAAGCAATTGTTAACATGTTTCAGACCACACAAGTCCTTAGTCATAACTAGGGAAAGCTCCTTTGTTTCTACAGACTGTTGGACTTTTGGAGACTGGCCATCTCCTTTTTGTGGATTCCCATTCACTAATTATGTTATGCTGACTCTGAAAATCATCCCTATTAATTTCCATAAGCTGTGCTGCAATTAAATTGAGTGGGTTGCTTCAAGGCAAATGAAGATTTTATTGCAAAGTATAGTACATTCCTTGATTATAAATATAAGCTGTAAATATAAAATGTCCTCATGAAGGCACATAGAGTTTCTCACTGTGTGCTGCAGCCCATTTCCATCAATCACTTGCTGCCAATCACAGTTATAGATCATGATCTCAGAGCTCCTCCGGAAGTAAAAGTTAATTATCCTGTTACGGAGTTCGGCATGCTGGAGATAATGTTCACCTTGAACGGGCCAGATAAGGAAGTCTACAGAGACATATGTCAGGCTGAGATGGGCAGCTAGTAATATGTAAGCATGCCTGCACAACAACTAAAAGAAGAACGATTTTCTAATAGAAAGCATTATTTTATTTATGCCTTAGAGTGGACAAATTGCCACGCTAACTGGTGGAGCATTGGACGCGGGTGTCCAAAGTACGATGTCAGGAAAATTGGTTACTTCCAAATATGTTTTTCCCTTCTCAACAGGTAAGTGTCACTCAAAACCACTCTCTAAAATTATTTTAATTGGTCATCGCTTTTCTTTTCCTATTCGGCAATTTCATGGCTGACAGTTAAATACACTTGTTGTTGTTAGAGGTGAAGCTGGCAATAATGGACAGCTATTCACAGAAGAATATCATGTGGTGAAAATAGAAAATAAGCAGTTGTCTTACCAATTGTAATACCTCTTACTGATCTAAGAAAAAAAAAACATTAGCCCCCCTCTGTGTTAGTGAGAGCTATGGGCGCATCATTGTTCTGTTTGCTCTATGTGGCTCTACCAGGGAGATCTTTACCTCTTATGCCACATGCCAGCTCAGGGCTTTTTATTTAAATGTAGAACATTTTTGGACTTGGTCTGGGGAACATCTTTGTACTTTATTGTGTGGGGTGTTGAAAAAGTTTTCCATACCACCCCAGTTGAGAATGATTTCTCCAATGGGGTTGTTAAATTTGCGACACTTTCGTAATTAAGCCTCTATTACATTTTGCCTGGCTACAGAAGATTGAAGTCCGCCCCTTTTCAGCCCTCCTCAGCAATAAACCCGATTTGGAGTTGTTAAAATAAAAAAGGACTCACCAGCTCAGTCATTTTCTTTTTATTTTCTATCCTTTATTGGACTTCATGCTGGGGGAGGATGCCTAATCCTTTTTAACCTTTAGGCTGCACTCTTTCTTTAAGACGCAAACTCAGCCAGCGCACCTCTTGCCCAAGACTGACCAAGCAGGTTGGAAAGGCAGACGTGCATGGCACCATGCATGCATGCCCCTAAATCCTACAGGTCGCCAGTGGTCACGTGGGGCTCAAGAGTGGTGTGAGGGCACGGGAAGTAAGTAATTTAGCCTGTTTTGGAGTTTACTAATGCTTGTTAATGAGCAGGGCATCCTAGACCAGGTTGGGTGGGTGAAGATGATCTAAAGTCTTTTGGGTGTGCTCTAACCAAAGCTCTATGGGTCAGATCTATTAGGTATACAGCAAAAAATATGTGTTTTCCACTCACCTGTTATAGGACAGGTTAAGCACTGTGTAAGATGCAGGGCCACCAGTACAAATGTTTGGGCCCATAAAACCTCAGGCCAATTTCTTATTCAGACATAGACTTTCATTGATGTGACAATGAGAACTGCTGCAAGAATATCTAGGACAGCACAAATGTCTGCTTTAAAAACATAACAGAGGCTGATTGGTGGCAGGATGCAGCAGGTATGGAACAAAGTGACACAATAACCATTGTGGTACAGACAATGTTAGACTGGGGTGTCTTGTGCTTACCATTATTAATGGCTCTAGAGTCCTACATCCTGCGGCTTCTATGATTGAAATATAAATGTTGTTATCATTAATATAAGTCTGTGCTGCATGAATAGAGCATTAGGGTTGTATACAAGGACACAACTAAGACATGGTTGATCATGTTGTTCCCCAATGTCCAGTAGATTAAGCACCAGACTGTTAGTATCTAACTCACGACAGGGGCATCTCTGAGGATGGGGGAGCAGAGGACCCCTGAGTACAGAAGCCGAACAAGATATTCCCCTTACCCTGTCAGACTAAAACAAGCTCAGATCTTCATTACACAAATATACTATGACAGCACACCAGCACCATAGGGGCTAATGTTTTATCCCTGTATAATGAAAAAGCTATTACTTACCTAATAGCTAGCTAACCCACAAGTTCCAGGGCAGGCACTAAGAGTCAAATAAAACTGTGCTTACTGAGAAGCTATTTTAGCCTTCTGGTTACAGGCACGGCACTAGCAATCAAATAAATCTACAAATTATACAGTGATGATGCTCATTAGTTGCTAATAATAAATGCGTGGTTTAAGGCTGTGTGCGAATGATACATTCGATCATGTAAAATTGTGAAAATCATTGCCACTAGAATTGTTTAACTTCTGATCACATAACATATAGGGGGTGATTTACTAAATGATTCACTGGGCATTCGCAGTGCTTTCGTCATTTTTCCCACATTTAGTTGAATAGTGGAAAAAACATGGAATAACAACTAATGATACTGTTTTCAATGTACTTTTCTATTTTAGTTCCCCTTTTTTTCAAGCTTTTTCAAATAAGATCCTATGCTATAAAAATGTTTTATAGTTTTCAGCAAAATATTATTATATATTTATTATTTTCCTTATCCAAATTTACTTCAGCAGTCCTCCTGATTTACCCAAAACTGTTTTTTCCAGTAAATTTTGACTTGGCGGCACAAACATGGCAAAATAATATCAGAAAGTCAGTTTTCTGTGTTCGCAGCAAAAAGTATAGCTCAGTTCACAGCGGTTTTCCCCTCTCATAGCACACACAATGCACGCAGGGAAGGCAAACTCACAGGAAGCCAGGAACACTGTAAATCAGGCCCATAATAAGCATAAATAAGCATTGTGGTAGGTGAGTGGGAGGTCTACACAGCTTAATGCTCCTCTATGTATTTTGACAATACTACATGGCTGCCATTGATTTCACCCAGTCTTACCTTAGCTAGAAATCTACAAGTCCAGCCCACAAGTCAACAGCAATAAGTGATAAGTGGATTAATCTGACCCCATAAATCTGTTTTACTTTCATGGTGTGATGCCGTAGTATGAGGGGTGTTCGAAAAGTTATTTACCTGGATATGAAAAGAATTTTTGGGGAGAAAATTTAACTTTCTACTTTTGACTGTAACCCCCTAGAAGTTGGATTCATTTCCTGAAAGCTGCTTGTCATTTACAAGACTTATGAGTGCTGACAAATTGTCATTAAGCCAAAACACGCCTGCCACAACGTCCCACATAGATTCTCTTTGATTGCCTTATATAATAACATCATTGTTGAAACATGGGTGTCTCCTGTATTTATTGTGGTATGAATTCTAGTAATAAAACATCTTCTGATTCCCTACCCTATGTAAACTGCTTGGCCCAAAATGTTACTTGGTAATGCATCATCACCATATACAGCAATTTTCATTTCATGGAATTCTTTGGATTATTTTTTTCATTTGTAAAGAATTTAATCATGGAGCAAAGCTCAAAGTCCCTCATTTTTTTGTAGACCCATACTGTACGGCACTTGCTATCCTGTCACTACCGATGCTTTTATCAGAATGAGCTGCTATTGTGTGTGTTGCATGTCCAAACATAGCTCAATCTGCACAGGCAAGCTCAGCTCTCTAACACTGACAGAACATACTGGGATTGTTAAATTACTGAGCACCCCTTGCATAATCAAGCATTTATTACAGTATGTTCTGCCAATCATCACTGGGCGATCTGAGTAGGTTGTCTCTTCTATACCAGCTTTATTGTACATGACTGACCCTTTTATCTAAGTCTGCTAGGGAAAATGTTTTTAATTATGGGCCTCTGGTGGATTATATGTAATTAAGGTCAAGTGTGAGTTTTAACGTGTGTACTGCATCTCGTATATCTTTGTGGCTTGTATTTTTATTTGGGAGGTTTTGTACAATATTGTGCGATATACCTTACCCCTAGGACAGCTGATCAACTGCAATGGTGGCTAAAGAAAATGTTTTTCAGCTTCTGAAACCCCCCCTAGAACTGTCTTCTCCTCAAGCTATAAATTAGTTACTGAGTCTGCAGCCATCCCAGCAACCTTCAACATGTTTTTGCAAGAGAATTGTATGTACTAAAATAGTGGAGAGATTTGGTCAGGGCATATTTCACAGGCTGCAGTATTTCACCCACATTGGGACCAATGCAGACCTGGCAGCATAAAGACCATGCAGTTCAAGGTGAAAGGGAAATTGCATCAGTCAGAGCCAGACAGTAAGCATGAAATAAACAGTACTCTGATCAAATAATCCAGTTTACAGAGTGGATCCTGTGTGTCATCACCACTACAATGCACTAGAAAGAAGGGAGGCATATCCAGGTTATTTACACTAATTTATATGCTGCCTGTCTCACTCATGATTCCACTGTAAGCCTTCTGAAGAGGAGCTATGGTCAGAAATGACTATAGTCCCTCTTAACTATGCAGCAGCAGGGAAGCCAGAACCTGGCTGTCCCACTGTACAGCGTGCTGCTAAGAAAAACGTCCACCCGGCTACTCACCTCTACCGGGTTGTGCTCTCACATGATTGCAAACAGTATATGAGCATGGCCTGTATCCCAGAAGATATGAGTACCAGTATTGCAGGTTATTATTTAGCGCTGCACACTGGGACAGCTCAGGTCTGGTTGCATCGCTGCTGTATATTTCAGAGGGACTATGGTCATTTGCACTGGGGTTACACTGCCTGTAATTGATGATTGGGAGGGGATTCTGCCACACTGTCTGTAACTGCATGAAAGGTGGGATGATTCTGCCACACTGCCTATAATATAATAGGAGGGATACTGCCCCATGTACTGTAATGTAATGGAGGCATTGGGGGGTTTGCCACATTGCCTTTTATTGCGTGATTGGGGAAGGTGATTCTGCCACACTGCCTGTAATGTAAAAGGGGGAAAGGGGGTTTCAGCAACACAGCCTATAATGGGGTGATTGGAAGGGGGGATTTTGCATGCTGTCTGTAATAGTGGATTTTGCTCTCTGCCTGTAATGAGGGGATTCGGCACACTGCCTGTAAGGGGGGATTCTGCAGACTAGCTGTAATGGGTGACTTGTGGGGGGGTTGCACACTGCCAGTAATAAGGGAATTAGGTGGGTGACTGTGCCACACTGCCTAAAATGGGGGGATTGGGGGGGGGGGATTTTGCATACTGTTTGAAATGGGGTAATGTAGAATTGGAGGGATTCTGCACACTGGCTATAATAGGGTGATTGTGGAGTCTGCACACTGCCTGTAATGGGAGTATTCTGCCACATAGCCTGCAATAGGGTGATGCTGCACACTGCCTGCAATGGGAGGGGCTAGTGCCACACTGCCTGTAATGGAGGCTTTATGTACACTGCCTGATTTGGGGTATGGGGGATTCTGCACACTGCCAGTAAAGGGAGAATTTAGGGAGTGACTCTGCCACACTGCCTGTAATGGGGGATTGGGGGGGATTCTGCATGCTGTCTAAAATAGGGTAACGGGGAATTGGGGGGATTTTGTACACTGTCTATAATGGGGTGATTGGGGGGGATCTGCACACTGCTTGTAATGGGGGTATTCTAACACACTGTCTGTAATGTAAAAGGGGGAGCGGGGGTTTCAGTAACACAGCCTATAATGGGGTGATTAGAAGGAGGGGGTTGTCTGTAATGGTGGATTTTGCACACTGCCTGTGATGGGGTGATTGGGAGGGGGTATTCTGCACACTGTCTGCAATTGGTGGGGGGGTTCTGTCAAAATGCCTGTAATGGGGGTATTCTGCACACTGCGTGTAAGGGGGGGACTCTGCACACTGGCTGTAATGGGTGACTGGGAAGGGTTATCGGAAAATGTAGGGAGTGATTCTGCCACACTGCCTGTAATGGGGTAACAGGGATTGGGGGGATTTTGGACACTGTCTATAATGGGGTGATTGGGGAGGGGATCTGCACACTGCTTGTAATGGGGGTATTCTAACACTCTGTCTGGAAAGGTGGGACTCTGCACACTGCCTGTAATGGGGGATTCTGACCCACTGCCTGTAATGGGGGGATTCTGCACACTGCCTGTAATGGGGGGATTCTGCACACTGCCTGTATCATATTCCCATATTCTGCAATCCTTTAAATAGGAATATTCACACCGCAGCTAATGATGATAAAACCACACTGACTTTCCAAGCTAGAGAAGAAACAGCAAATCATTTCTTACATAATAAGGTCAATGCACACCCGCTTCTGTTTACCAAAGAGATTCCAACAAATAATAGACACACAAAAAAAACACAAATCATTATTCAAGAGGTGACCCATATATTCCTCATATATTAATACATATATAAGTGCTATCAGAGAGGAAAATAGGTAAGCAGAGATTGTCATTATCATACAAATTTGCATCTAATCTTCCTAGATGATGTGCAAGGAGGAATAAACAATCTAGAAAATTGAACAGGGAAAGTACTCATAACAATAACAGAAAACAAAAACATTAAAGGAATACATAAAGAAATAAAAAACTTTAAATATTACTTTTTTTTACATGTGTCATAGGTCAAATTGGGGGGTAACACCAGAGTACTCAAAGTACTCAAAACAATAATAGAAAACTAAAAGATTAAAGAAATACACAAATAAAAATATACATTCAATCATCAAAATATACATATATACATGTATACATCAATAAATAAATATATACATAAATATATAAATCAATAAATATATACATCAATCTATACATGTATACATCAATAAATAAATTTATACATAAATCTATAAATCAGTAAATATATACATCAATCTATACATGTATACATCAATAAATATATATATATCAATCTATACATCTATACATCAATAAATATATATCAATCTATACATGTATACATTAAATATATACATCAATCTATACATGTATACATTAAATATATACATCAATCTATACATGTGTACATCAATAAATATATACATCAATCTATACATGTATACATCAATAAATATATACATAAATCTATACATGTATACATCAATAAATATATACATCAATCTATACATGTATACATCAATAAATATATACAACAATCTATACATGTATACATCAATAAATATATACATCAATCTATACATGTATACATCAATAAATATATACATCAATCTATACATGTATACATCAATAAATATATACATCAATCTATACATGTATACATCAATAAATATATACAACAATCTATACATGTATACATCAATAAATATATATATATCAAGCTATATACAAAAAAATAGAATAAAATATTGCTTTTTCTTTACATACCGTATTTTTCGCCCTATAAGACGTACTTATTTTTCCCCAAAAGTGGGGGAAAAATGTCCGTGCGCCTTATCGGGCGAATGTAAAAAAATAAATATAAAAAACTCACCTGTTCCCGGCGCTCCCGCGTTGTCTGCCACACTGCGAGAGGCCAGAGGAGCGGCGGGGGCTCTGTCCCGGTCCCGCCGCTGCGACCGCTGTCTTTTCAGGCAGCGATGACAGCGGCGGGGCAAGAGACAGAGCCCCTGCCGCTCCTCCATCTGCTGCCTCTTCTGGGCTCAGAGCACACGCGAGCACGAAGGTCCGGGCAGTGGGTGGGCGTGGCCTGCACTGGTGCAGGCCACGCCCACCCACTGCCCGGATCTTCGTGCTCGCATGTGCCCAGGAACAGCAGATGGAGGAGCGGCAGGGGCTCTGTCTCTGGCCCCGCCGCTGTCATCGCTGCCTGAAAAGACAGCGATCGCAGCGGCGGGGCCGGGACAGAGCCAGCTCGTGAATGGGGTGGGCGTGGCGCCTGCGCCAACGCTGCGGCGCAGGCCACGCCCACCCCATTCACGAAGCCGGCCGCTCAGCGCAGCGGTGTCAGCGGACAGGTGAGTTTAACTTTTTTTTTTTATATACATGGCGCCTGCCTATACTAATGGGGGGAGGGGGGTGGGAATGGGGGGAGAGGGGCCACACAGCCTATTCTAATGGGGGGAGAGGGGCCACACAGCCTATACTAATAGGGGGAGGGGGATGCCACACAGCCTATGGGAATGGGTAGAGAGGGATGCCACACAGCCTATGAGAATGGGGGGAGGGGGATGCCACACAGCCTATGCTAATGGGGGGAGGGGGATGCCACACTGCCTATTGGAATGGGGAGAGAGGGATGCCACACAGCCTATACTAATGGGGGGAGGGGGGATGCCACACAGCCAATGGGAATGGGGGGAGAGGGATGCCACACAGCCTATACTAATGGGGGGAGAGGGGGATGCCACACAGTCAATGGGTATATGGGGAATGGGAGGGGGGGATGCTACACTGGGTATACGGGGAATGGGATGGGGGCATGCTACACTGTCTATGGAATGGGGGCATCACACACGGCCTATGGGAATGGGATAGGGGAATGCCACACTGTCTGTAATGGTGCATTTTGGTTTAAAATATTTTTTTTCTTATTTTCTTCCCCCAAATCCTAGGTGCGTCTTATGGGCAGGTGCGTCTTAAAGGCCGAAAAATACGGTATGTTAGAGTACAGAGTGGGGGATGGATGTGGAGGTTTAAGCGTAAGAGCCAGAGGAAGAGGTAGCAAACACTTTAAAGAGGACCAAAATCCACCCTGGAGTCTATGGGGCATACTCGGCCCCCCACTTGTCCCATACTCGGTGCTCTGCTGTGTGAAACCCCCTAGGTTGCCAAAAACTCACCTTTGTTCCGTGTCCAACAGCACATGCATGAGCAGCGGCCACATCCCCGTGGCAGGCATTTGTGAATGGCCAGCGCGGACACGCTCCTGGACTCGAGCGGATCCGAATGAGCAGATTGTTCGGGCGACCTGGGGGGTTTCATACAGTGGAGCACCCCCAGGGGCACGGACCAAAACCCAGAATAGCCAAAATCCCAGGTTTTGGTCCACTTTAACCAGTCGCTCAGGTGCTGGCATAGCCAAGTCCTATGGGATCCACACCTGGTTAATCTTAAGAAATGTAAGCATGTCCACGTTGGCTGTAGATAGGTGGATCCTACTGTCAGTGATGAAACCCCCTGCTGTGCTGAACACATGTTCTAATAGGACACTTCCCGCAGGGCAGGCCAGAACCTCCAAGGCATAAAGGGTAAGCTCTGGCCACATGTCCAATTTAGTAACCGACCCAGAAATTGAACGTGGACTCACCGCTCAGTACCAGGAGATGCATAGACAGGTAGTCATCCACCATACGAGTCGGGGAGGCCGATTCATCAATAGCGCCAGGTAGCGACAGATGAGCGACTGTAGCGTGATTTTTTCAGCGCCAGACAGTATTCGCTGTGCTTGGCCGGCATTAGCTTGATGACAGCGACTCAGTCGGTGTGCGGTAATGTTGAATACGGGCTGGGGAGTCGCTGTTTCACAGGTCCAGCGTTGTATGTGAGCGCCTGACAACGAATGGCCAGAGCGAACGGCTAGCTTCATATTCATCAAAAAATCACGCTCCGAATGTGCTGTCGCTGTCCATTCCTTGTTTAAACCCCAGAGCGCTGGCGGCGATCTGTATTAACTAGTTTTTAACCCCTAAACAACCATATTTTTTGAATGTAACATTATACATGTTTTTAGAATCATCCCGTTATATGAATACATTAATCTCAGACCTGTTAGATCAATTCTGCACATATTTTTTTTTTTTTTTTTTGACTTAAAAATAAATCCTAACATTGCAGAAATGGTCTCCGAATTTTTGACATTTAAAAAATCAAAAAAAAAAATATTACCAATTAATCATGAATTATTATAGATTGCTCCATTGAAATGCATTGGACATCGCCAGGGAGCGACAGCTCATACCTGGCGCTGTGAGGGAATTTGCAGCGGCGCTGTTCGGTCCAGGCGGCTTCATGATGAATGCCGCGCTAGCCGTCGCTCTCGCCGGCGCTAGCCTCATTTTGCTTGATAAATGCGTCATTGTGACCGCCGCGGGCGTACTTGAGTCGGTAGTCGCCGTTAGCTGCCGCTACCTGGCGCTCGTCAGACACTACCTGGCGCTATCGCTTGATGAATAAGGGCAATAGTCTGCCCCCTGGTACTACGGGCCATATCCGATGGTGGTGGATGTGGCGGGCGATGGAATAAGTTCCACATTGTGGCCATGCTCACCACCCTCCCCTGTGAGGTGCTGCCGGTGCCCCTGCTGCGTTGGCGACTTGTTCCTCTTCCTACTCCTATTCATGTCACCACTGAGCCCTAAGTCAGCTGGGAATTCTGCCAGTAGTGTGTCCACCAGCATGCGTTTGTACTCTCTCATTTTTTGATCCCGCTCCAGTGTTGGAATCAAGGAGGTGATGCTGTCCTTATAGCAGGGATCAAGCAGAGTGGCCACCCAGTAATTGGCACTGGTGACTATGCAGGCCACTCTGCGTTCATTGTGCAGGCACCGGAACATGTTGTTGCTCATGTGAGCCAGTCTGCCCTGAGTCAAGGAGAAGCTGTCCTCAGTGTCAGGTGTCCCCTCCCTATCCATCAGGCTATCTGAGGGATTTCACACAGTGGGTCATCCTGAATTGGGATTGCTCAGGGAGTCTTTTAGTCTCCAGGGAGGCCAACATTCCTCTTTAAGAGTGAGCCTCCCAAAATGTTTTTTGAATCCCTATGAGCTGTTGTTCTTTTCAAACATCTACAATAAAATATCTAACCCATTAAAAATAATTTGCTCCTCACCTGTAGAACTACCTCATTGTATGTGCAAGGTATTTTAGATTTTTTGACAAAAGAAAAAACATTTCCAGGGAGAGAAAGCTCTCACTTCAGGCTCGATTTAGAAAGAATTTTCTCACTTTTTCGAAAGTACTCTCACCTGATTAACCACCTGATTGACCTTTTTATTTGCGTATTTTATACAAATATAATCTTGCACACATGTATAAAATACACACAATGTGGAAAAAGTTCTCCTGAAAATCTCTGAGCTTTTTTTAAGCGGACACTTTACTCCTGCCAAAAGCAGGAGTCAAAAAATCACTTGACAATCTTCACCTTTATCCCAGGAGAAAACATGCCATAAAAGCTAGCATTGTTTTTTTACTTTTAAAGTAAAAAATTAAAATAAAAAACCATGCCCCACCCAGGCACCAGGCATAGGGGCTGGTCACACAAGTCTCAGAGGCAGAATGGCTGGCTCCTGGCCCTGCCAATTAAACAGCCACTATGCCCTTTGTCACAGGCCCAGTGCTCTTCCAGAAGTGCTGAGATCACCCCTAGAAGAACACCAGGCCCATACAGATGTGCACTGGGCTCTTTCACACCCCAAGGGGCCACAAGAGAGTGTGCAGGCCGGTATGTTACCCGCTGGCTCTGGCCAGGGCCGGCAGCTAACACACTGGCCTGCCAACCCAGTTGACTGGTATAGGGAGAAAGAAGTAATAAAAAATCGCACCACACAAAAAGTTAATGCATTAGTCGAAATCAGAATACTTACTGCTTCAATTCTTATAACTTCTGAAGCAGAGCCTCTCTGGATTCCTCCCATGTGACTAAATACATCACGTGAATGGGAGGTATTTTCTGGAGCATCCCCCTTGTCCCTGCCCTGTCACATGAGGGAGATTCATAAAGCCATAAAGGAGATTAATAATAGCCTGCCTCCCCCGCTCCAAGTCATTATTCCTGGCTGGGTGCCAGGAAGGCAGTAAAGTTGTACCTGTGCACCCCTCCCATAAAAAGATTGCTGGAGGCGGCTGCATTAGATGTTGCCACCAGCATTGAATACTCCACTGGGAGAAGCACCCAGAGAAAGAAGAGGATGTCGCCCATTAAGGGACAGAAGTTAGAAGGTGTGGCATGTTTAATAGGCCAATTTAGACTAATAAATGTATTTTTAGTGTGTGTGTTTTTTATTACTACTGTTGGTTAATTGGTAAGGCTCCCGGGACTCCAATACCAGTTCGCGGGGTGGGGGGCAGCATGGCCTCTGCCAGTACTGCTGCCTGATTACCTGTCTCTCTTCAGTACAGGTCCAATAGGTTGTATGGAAAAGCACTGAATCTGTTCAGGACAGCAGGGCAAGGGGGTGTCCATTCCAGCCCATTCAATACAGCATGTCTTTTTAAATTAAAAACACATTGCCTGCATTGCATCTGAGCATCGGGAGTAAGATGAAAAACTTTCAAATGCAGAAAATATTGGGGTGGGTCCCTGAATTATCCGACACCTGAATATTTTCAGCATGCAAGGGGAGGCATGTTTCTCTGTAGCATATTCTCATGGAATTAAATCTAGCCCTTCCTCTCAAAACTCATTCATTCCAGAAATTAACAAATAGTTCGCTATATGTAGATTGGTATTCTGCAGCAGTTGGGGTTGGGATTAAGGAAAACTGTCTGCCCATAATTACCACTTATAAGGATTGATATAGCACTGTATTTTCACACCATGTTTTCTTGAGAGAAAACATAATTTTTCTCATGATTTTTTTCCTCGGGGCTGAATCAACCATATTGAAGCTGCTTTGGAAGCTGGTCTATGTTTTTCATCAACTTGCTTGGCCTTGGATCCTCCACTTTTAAAATGTTGCCTTTGCAAAGCTGTTCATGGTCATATCCAGGGTCGGCTTCAGGTTTATGTGGGCCCTCGGGCGGCATAGTCTCAGTGGGCCCCTTTGCAGTGGAGAGTCGCGGGTTAGGGTCTATAAATTCCATGGCCAAAACCAAGAAGGGCTGCTTTCCCTCCAACCCCCTATAGGAGCTGTTTTTTAGTTTGGCCCCACATGAATGGGCAGAGTATTGAGGAGGGATGGACAAAACAGGAAGGGAAGGAATGAATGGATGGAGAGATAGCTGGGAGGAAGAAGGATGGATGGGCAAAATGAAAAGCACAGGAATGGCTGGGTAAAGCTGGTGGGGGGGGGGGATGGGCAGAGCTGGAAGAAAGATGGATAGACTGGCAGAGCTGTAAGGAAGAGGGGTAGATGGGAAAAGCTGAGGCGTAGAGCTGAGGGGATGGGGCAGAGCTGAGGGTAAAGGGGTGGATGGGACAGAACTGAGGGCACAGGGTTGTGGGACAGAACTGAGGGGACAGGGTTGTGGGGCAGAGCAGAGGGGACAGGGATGGATGGTGCTGGGGCCCGATGCAATGTTAGTGGCAAAAAAGGTTATGTTCTTTAACCACAATATGCCAGCTGTCAGTGGGCCCCCCTGGGAGGTGGAGGCCCTCGGCAGCTGACCGGGTTTGCCGGGTGCTGACGCCGGCCCTGGTCATATCCAACATTTTTTATCTCTTTTGGATGGAAGTACATCCAAAATGTTTTTTAACGTGAGCAGAACTTTTCTGCGACTTTTCCTGAGACACCACACCCTTTCCACTAGATTTACTGTACAACAACAGAGAATCTCTAATTGGCACAACTGTGACTATCACCACCACTGTTCTTTCTTAGAAGTACTAATGTGTTGAGGGAGACACAGCTTAATTATTTCATCAATCCTGATTATGTCCCTGGAATCTATTATTACATCAGCTTATACTGTTATTTAGCTCTCACTCAGTCTTGAAAACTGCCACAAAGATTTCTTATTGTTACTGATAAGAAATTAACTCTGCCTGGTATGGAATTCTTCTGAAGATTGACAGACTGTACATTGTAGTTGATCTGTAGGTAGTATTACCTACGCTCCTACATTCACATTTACACACAGTTATACAGTCGGGATACTGTGGGATCATTTCAGAACCATCATGTATGCTGGGAGAAGAGAATGTCCTTGCAGAGAGAACCATTGGAGGACAAAATCCCTCTATATTGATTGTTAGAATGCCAGGTGGAATGATGGTAAAGACAGCAGATTCTGTTTCTCACAATGGCTGCTGCCAGTGTCCTTACTCATGGGGACAGGCATCTTACTGAAGTCCGGCTGTGGACATTCTGTGAGAGGAAAGGACGGCAACCCGATCTCAGGCACGTGTACAACCGCTTATTATGTGCTCCACACTCTACATTAAATAAGCCCACCCCTTATTTGCCGCTATGTGCTAAAAGCTGATTGATAGCTGCTGTGCTAAAAGCTGACTGATAGCCATCAACCAGCTTTTCCAGGTTCGGCCAGATGCTGAACTCGAAAACCCACTTCAGATAGAAGTTTGGGAGCCTGAACTCACAAAATTGAAACAAATAATATGCTTATAATACACTGAGTATTATGGATCAGATGTGACACAGATGCAGCAAATAGTAGAGACAAGAGGTTGGGTCATAAGCAGTGTTCTAAGCATTGTGGCAAGTTCTTTGAAGGTTGTTGAGATTGATAAGTGGGTTGCTTAAGCCAGATGACTATCTAGAAGGTTGAGGTTGAGGGTGGGTGTGGCAAATTGTGAGAAAGAAGGCAATCCCTAAGAGTGGAGCAGCATGTGTAATGTCTTGAGGATGAGAAAGGGAGATGGTGATCAGGGTTAAGAACAGGGGGAGGTCCTGGGCAGACTAGAGGCTGCACCTAGGTTGGTACCTTTGGATTAATGCAGGTGAAGTTTGAAATGAGTTGAAATTAGTTCACATATTGGTAGTCAGTGGAGGGCCTGAAAAAGGGAATCAGCATTGCAAAAACAAGAGGAGAGGTGGATGAGATGAGCAGCAGAGGTCATAATGGATAAGAGGATTGTGCAAGTCTGTGTGCTGGTAATGGTGTTTAAGATACTTGTGGATGGTAGGGGGTATGTAGGTGTTGATTGATTTGTAGCCCTTTCGTTACCTCAGTAAACACCTGAGCTGTGAGGGTAGATCCTCTATCAGAGTCCAACATTTTGCACAAGCCACACAATCTCAGAGGAAAATGTGTCCACACATACCAAGACATATTCATAGATACCACATTTTGGCAGCTGAATACAATCTATTTGCAAAAACTGGAAGGGGCAATCAGGTTTTAAGGTGTTTCATTTCTACCTTTGTCAATTTAACTGGATTATGTAAGATACAGATCAGCCATTTATTGCACCATTCTGCTGCAAGTTAGAAAAAAACAGCTGAAATCCAGAATTTGCTAACAGCATCAACATGAGAAGGTAGATGTGATAGACTTGCCAGGACAGAACACAGAGATGGGGGCGCACATAATCAGTCATCCTCTTGTTTCCAAACATCATTGCTGCTTCATCAGCCCTGTTGTTGCCCATAGTGATAGGATCTCTCTCCTGTTGATGTGCTACAGCTACAGCTTTTGGTAGTTTTTCTTCCTCTAGCAGATCTCAGATAAGATCAGCCTATTTCACAAAAAACCTTGGTGGGCCCACAAATATGCACTAGTCCGAGAATATATTTACAACCTTTCCTTCCGCTAACTTACACACTTTGATCAGAGCAAGCAACTCTGCACTCTGGGCAGAACATACGTTTGGATCAAAGTGTTTCAGAGTAGACAACAGATGAGTCATCCACTACTGCAAAACCAGCAGCAAAGCCTCCCTCTGGTATTTTCTGTCTCGACCAATCTACACAGAGAATCATTTAAGCATTAGGGATGGGTTATTATTATTATTATTATTATTATTGTTTATTTATATAGCGCCATCAACTTCCGTAGCGCTTTACAAGTTAAGAATACAGACAAGGTAAAACATATAGCACAGAGAACAATACAAAATTAGATGCCACAGGTTAAAACCAAGTGTTGTGAGCACAGGAGACAATAGGGAGGAGTGCCCTGCCCTTGCGAGCTTACAGTCTAAAGGATGGGGGTGGAGACAAAGGGGACGGGGTCACAAGTGGTAGAGCTTGAGTATGGCTGCATGTGCCATTGAAGGTTATAGTAGTTGCTTAAGCCAGGTCATATGCTTGTCTGAAGAAGTGAGTTTTGAGGGCGCTTTTAAAGGCTTGGAGTGATGGAGAGTGGCGGATCGAGCGGGGGAGTGCATTCCAGAGAAGTGGGGAGGCACGGGAGAAGTCTTGAAGGCGGGAGTGCGAGGAAGTAACCAAGGAAGAGGACAGGAGAATGTCAGAGGCGGAGCGGAGGTTGCGCTTTGGTTGGTAATGCTGGATCAGAGATGAAATGTAGGAAGGGGCCTGGTTAGAGAGAGCTTTGTAGGTTAGCACTAGAAGTTTGAACTGAACTCTATGGGAGACAGGTAACCAGTGGAGGGATTGACAGAGGGGAGTAGCACTGGAGAAGCGAGAGGAGAGATGGATGAGGCGAGCAGCAGAGTTTAGGATAGATTGGAGGGGAGCCAGTCTGTTTGTTGGCAAACCACAGAGGAGGGTGTTGCAGTAGTCCAGTCGGGATATGACCAGGGCATGTACTAGCATTTTAGTGGTGACAGGTGAGAGGAAGGGACGGATGCGGGAGATATTTTTGAGTTGGAGATGACAGGAAGTGGCTAGGGAGTGAATGTGAGGTCTGAAGGAGAGAGAGGAGTCCAGAATGACACCCAGGCATCGAGCTTGAGGAGTTGCAGTTATTGTAAGATTATTTACAGAGATTGTGGTGTTAGAGAGGGGAGGGGAGTGAGATGGCGGGAAAATGACCAGTTCAGTTTTGTCCATGTTCAGTTTAAGAGAGCGAGATGTCATGAAGGAAGAGATGGCTGTTAGACAGTCAGGAAGGCGAGAGAGGAGAGAAGAGAGATTCGGGCCAGAGAGGTAGATCTGAGTGTCGTCTGCATAAAAGTGATATTGGAAGCCTAGCGAGGTTATTAGTCGTCCTAGACCAGAAGTGTATATTGAAAATAGTAGGGGTCCTAGGACTTAGCCTTGTGGTACCCCTACAGACAGAGGCCGGGGAGAGGAAATGGTGTTTGAGTAAGATACACTAAATGTGCGGTGAGAGAGATAGGAGGAGAGCCAAGAGAGTGCGAGACCTTGGATTCCAAGAGAAGAAAGAATATTGAGAAGCAGAGCATGGTCGACAGTGTCAAAAGCAGATGATAAGTCGAGAAGAATGAGAGCAGAGTAGTGACCTTTGGATTTGGCTGTTAGTAGATCAGTGGTGACTTTGGTGAGGGCCGTTTCGGTAGAGTGACACGAGCGGAAACCAGATTGGAGGGGATCTAGGAGGGAGTTTGTAGACAGATAGTTTGTAAGTTCTGTATGGACATGCTGTTCAAGAAGCTTTGATGAGAAAGGAAGCAGAGAGATTGGGCGGTAACTGGGGAGGGCCCAGAGAGGGTTTTTTGATGAGTGGAGCTATAACAGCATGCTTATAGGCGGAGGGAAAGGTACCAGTGGAGAGGGAGAGGTTGAATAAAGATGTTAGGGCTGGAATGACAGATGGAGACAGTTGAGGGATAAGGTGGGATGGAATGGGATCAAGGGAGCAGGTGGTCAGGTGAGCCTTTGAGACCAGGGAGGAGACACCTTGAGCAGTTGAAATGAGTTAATGAGTGGGGCAAGGGGGATGTTGGTAGGAGAGAGGTGTTCTGGGGGGTGAAGCCACTTTGAATCCTGTCGATTTTGTCTTTGAAGTATGTGGCAAATTGCTCAGCCGTTAGCTGTGAGGATGGAGGAGGTGGCGGTGGGCGGAGAAGGGAGTTGAAAGTGTTAAATAGCTGTTTTGGATTCCGGGCCTGTGCCGATATGAGTGATGTGAAATATTCCTGTTTGGCAGATGAAAGGGCAGTCCTGAGTTCCTGAAGGGCTTTCTTGTATAACAGGAAGTCCTCCTTGGTTTTGGATTTCCTCCAATGCCGTTCACCCAGAACAGTACTAGGAGAGGTGTAGACGTTTTCTACCTCTCTCCCCCAATTGTTCTCCGTGTTTCCCTTCCTTTCTGAGTGTATTTGCAAAAGGCTTGCTGAATTCAACATGTTACATCTGAGTTTGGTGATATTAGATGGTGCCAACAAGGAAATGTCATACTTCGTCAATCTGAGAGAAGAGAGATGTCTGGTGATCAATCCCAAGAGCAAACACACTCACTGCCTCCACCGTGCGTGTTCCACAGATGTAGAGGTGAGTCTTGAGGCAGCACATTCACTCAGCCGTAAAGGAACTTTTTTACCCTGGTGCTGGTGGGCACCTTGATTCTCATTCACTCACACAAACATATCTAAAGGTATTAGTACCCAGCTGATTCAGGTTCTTAGAAACTAACAGAGAGAATAAAGGGCACAGTGTATTATGAGAGAAAGAGAATAAAAAAAAATCTCACCTTTTGTGGCGCCTTTTTATTGTTCAGTCTTCCGTTCTCTGTTCTTTTCTTGATTCCGTTACTTTTACCAAATTTGGACCAACGTTGAACAAGACGATAGTCATTTGCATTTTCTCTTACAGGAATCTACTAATTCTTCTTGGGTCAGATTTTTTTTCTATTATTGGCCTTATTTAGTAACCAATCAGTATACTCTTTGTCTTTAACATTCATCTATGTTCCTGCATTCCTGTCTAAATGTGTGGTCTGATGTACAATTTCTACTATTCAATGTGTGTCTTGGGTGGCAAATTGTTTAGTGTTGCCTGATATCTTCTTCCTATAGGGTTGATTCATGGTCGTGCGTCTGTGCATTTGCGCACATTTTTCGGAGCACCAATGCGGAAACTTGCACCTGTAATTTTGTGCAAGCGCAAAATAGTGACTGATTTAAGAGGTGTTTAGAAGGCAGAAAAGTGGGTGCAAATGTGTAAATTTCAAGAGTGGTGATTTCACTGACTAACAGGCCTATTTCATTCTTAATATATATGCCGGCAGCCAGGGCTATATTTAGGATTTGTGCTGCCCTAGGCACTTTTTGCCCCCCCCCCCCAATTTTTAGAACAGACCAAAACCCTTGTAACCTAGCTTTGGAATTTTAAAGATTTCAGTGCCAGTTTGTCCACAGGACATCACAACCAGGCATATATGGATGGCTGCTAGTAGGTGTGCACGAGAGGGAGCAGCCCAGGGAAGGCACCCAGCAGGGGCGGACTGACAGGCACGTCCAATCGGACGTCGTCCTAAGGCCCGGGCCTGGAAAAGGGCCCGCAGTCCGCCGCCAGCAGGGGCGTACCGGACGCATGTGCCTACCCAGAGGGGTGCAGGCGGGACACGTTGGAATTTTATGCGTCCGTCTGCCTGACTGGCGAACTCCCTGCGCTGCCGGCCACCCGCTGACGTCAGTGAGCAGCCCGCTACCAGTGCCACCTGTTGAGAGCTGCTGCGAGCGCTCAGGCAGCACTAGTTGCAAGAGTAGACTGAGCAGGCCAGGGATTTAGAGCACCGAGCAGATCGGCGCATACACCGTCCTGCTTATCGGGCTGGCTGTGCAGCGTGCCAGCTTCTCCCCCAGTTTCGTCCCACCATCATCCTCCATTTGAAGGGACTTGTTTCCATCTGATCTGAGGTTTGATTTTAATTATATTGTAGTAAAAACTGTATTTAATTTAAAGCGGTCCTTCACTCTGAATAAGAGCATAACTTATATGTTTCCCACACCCTGTACATACAGATTGCTCACATTAATCCAGACCCTCACCCTGAATAAGAGTCTATCTTATATGTTTCCCACACCCTGTACATACAGACTGCTCACATTAAAAATCATCCTACCTGCATCTACTGCATGTTATGAGCCTTTAAACATCCAAGGTGGCAGCTCATGGAACATCAGGCAGCCTGCAAACAGGAAGTGCCTTCTGACTGTGCTGCTCTGCATTCTGGGATTGCTGACCTTTTCCTGACCCCAGCTCTGCTCTGTCTGTTCAAAGCACAGCTGTAACCCGCCCCCTGTACTTTATCCCACTCTCCTCTTCTGTGAATGGCTGGAGCGTGCTGTTAGAGAGTAGCGGGGATGTGGCCGCCAGCATGCTCTGCTCCGCTCAGCTAGACTGGGCTGGAGCCAAGTCTTAGACGAGTTGAGGTCAGCAGATCCGAGCATGCTGGTTGGACTAGAGGCTCTGTAGGACCGGCGAAAGGTGAGTTAGAGTGGGCAACCTGGGGGGTTTCACACAGAGGAGCATCCCGGATCGGGGTCTCCTGGGGGCAAGAACTAGAACCCAGGATAGTAAAGATCTTGGGTTTTGGTCCACTTTAAGAAAATAAAAATCCCTAAATGCAAATCGATTTGCACTTAGGGCTGATTTTTTCAAAATTAAATATTTCATTAAATCACTTTTTAAACTTCTAATTGTGGGCTAAAAACAATTATTTTAAAGAGGAACCCCCCCCAAAGATGGTGGTCTTCCTCTTTACAGGGCAAATTGGGATGCCCCACTGTGTGAAACCCCTTGGATCAGCTAGCACTGAGAGCACTTTGCGTTGCCATGTCCTGGCTGAATCCCAGCTATGCTTTTAGATGGGGCACGTACCAGCGCGGGAACGCCCACAGCTAAAAGCAAGCAAGTGCATGCTTCATTCAGATTTTCTTGCCACCCGAAGTGGCAAAGGAAATCTGAAAGGAATGCGAGCCACTGATTGGCTTAGCAGTCCGCGCATGTGTGGTGAGAACAGAGAAGAGGTGAGGATTATGGGCGATCTTGGGGGATGCATATAGGGAATCCCCAATCGAAATGTCTCCACTTTAAAGGGGAGCAACCTGCCTCGCCTCAAGGGGTGGTGGTCCACCTTTTTATGGGGCATTCCAAATTGGGATGCTCTGCTGTGTGAATCTCCCTGGATCGCCCAATTGACCTACCTCTTCCCAGAGCCCTTGCCGCATCGCCGCAACAACACTCATCCCATTCAGATTTTCTTTGCTGCACAGCTCAGTGGGGTAAGGAACAAATGCTGCAGATTGGCTGGGCGGCCCACATAGGAACCAGGGAGAGGTACGTTTTTGCTCTTTCCGGAGGATACACACAGCAGAGCATCTCAAGTCGGGATGCCTGTCCAAAGTAGACCAAAACCCAAGAAAGTGGCATAGCCTTTAAAGAGGAACAACACCAGGGATTTTCATTCTCCCCGGTGTTGTTACTCTCTGATGTGGCACCCAATTTGGGAACATGCACTGTTTGTAAGAGCGCTCCGGCATTGAGAAGCAGGACTGGCCACATCCCAGCTACCCCGCTAGGCTCTGTCACAAACACAAGCAGACTGAATGATGGCCCATGCATGTATTGTTGGAATGAGGGCAGTGTTTTAAGGGCGATTCTGGGGGTTTCACATAGCAGGGCATCCTAAATCGGGACACAGAACAAAACCGAGGCTATTGAAAATCAAGGTTTTTGTCCCCTTTTAATGGCATAGTAGATCCCCCAAACCAAAATGTTATTTTGTGTCACAGCACCACAGCCCAAGAGAATCTGCTCTCCCCATCAATTTTAGATGGGGGGGGGGTTCTTCTGGTCCTCTAGATTTTTGGTTCTTGGGGGGGGCTGCTCTAGAATGCTGCATATTAATTTTAGGTTAGGGGGTTGGTCCACTGGTGCTCTGCAAATTAATATTTGTGTTAAGGGACAGGATGCACTGGTGCTCTGCATATTGACCAAGACTAAGGAATTTAAATTACCTAGGATTTGGTCTGCTTTACAGAGGCATCCCACTTTTATATGCCTCATCAGTCAAACCCCAAGGATTGCCTGTTTACTCACAAAGATCCAAGCTCCAATTGGATCCACTAGCTGCATATTAATGTTTATGTAAGGGGATGGCTCCACTGGTGGTTTATATACAAATGTTTGTGTCAGGGGACAGGATCTGCTGGTGCTCTGCATATTAATATTTGTAAACAAAGAGTCCGGCCAGCCTTCGTGAGTCAAATAAAACGTCCAGTTTAATGGAGAATCTTTAAAATGCTCCCTAGGGCAACATCAAATACACAGCAGGCAGAATATCATCTCTGGATGCGTCGACGCGTTTCGGGCTTCCCGCCCTTAATCATGACAAATTTTAAATGGAGAGACTACTCATTTATACAAACATCATACATTAATCTATTAATTATTAAAAACACCTGGAAATAAATCCCCCACATGGGTACTTACGCTCCTGTTGCGGCGTCGGTTGCGTCCACCTGCCGCGCTCGATCCCCGCCATCTCCCCGGACACCCAGAGACCAGGCCGGCCAATCACCTTGCCACAGATGACGTTCCTCACTCCGATTGGCAAAAAGGTTGCCACGTCAGAGTGAGGGCAAGCCAGGTCTCCGTGCGCTCCGGGCAAAAGGGCGGAAGTCCCGCACCGCAGGCGGAGGCCACTACAAACAGCCGCACAGCAGCGCTGTCATAAATATTATTACATCAGAAAATAATTAAATAATTAAAAACGATACACACAAAAAGCACTTTAAATGTCATTTGTATGAGTGTGAACACTCTGATTCTTTGCATACTTCTTCACACTGCATTGACTGTAGCTATAAATTTAATGGAGACACCAATAGACAGAAATTGAGAGCCAAAAACCTATAAAGCCCCTATTTTCATTTTTTATTTTTTCTGATTATTCACTTCATCTTTATAGGGGTAGGACCAAAATATATCTCTATACACCTCCCGCTAGACCATAATTATAATTGTATGTAACTACAGGGAAAGAACAAGAAAAATACCTGCATAATGGAGGAACACGTATTCATCTATAAGATATTCCTAAAGGAGGGGGAGGGAAGGGAAAAAAATACTGGTCTCAAGTTTTGAAGAAAGAATAAGAAAAAGAAAAAGAAAAATTACGACCACCATATTTATAAAAACCCTTACCGTGTAAACTAAATTAGCATGGGCTTCATCCCAATAATAGGATTTACACTTGGAAGCGTGCCTTCCGCAGATCCCAGAGGCCTAAGTCCATCCTGAAGAGTCCATCAGGCAAAAGGAATGTGTCCTTTGCGTCAGATTACACCGATTGGTCGTCCGGAAGTGAACGATCAGATACAGATCGGGAGGATCGGGATTTTCATCAAGAGAGGACCCCAAAGATAAGAAAGAAAAGGGGGCCAAGAGGTATCACAGAGCGGGGCGAAAGCACCAGCCAAGAGTCCCGGTACTCCCTAAGGACACGAATGACTTAAGTAAGAGTACTAATGTAATTAATCTGTCTAGCTATAATTTATCTGAGGAGGAAATCAGCCTATTGTCTAAGGGACTTTCATTTGCACCCACTTACCACTTTAATTTGTTCAATACCCTCATGGATGTTAATAAATTTATACGGAATTTAACCCTCAGAAAACATTTTTTGCCATTGGCTCATGAGGCCAGTAATGTAGCTATTGATGGGGGCATGTGTACACAATCAGAGTCAGATTCAGATCAATTTATCCAATTCCATTCGGCCCAGGATATTACAGCCAAAATTATGTTGGAGGGTCTGTCTGATCAGGGGCAACAGAGAATTCCACCTCCCAGGGTACCCAAACCTGCTAATAGCAAATTTTATCCTGTCCATTCCAGACCCTCTAGCCTAGATGTATTATAGATGAATACGTGTTCCTCCATTATGCAGGTATTTTTCTTGTTCTTTCCCTGTAGTTACATACAATTATAATTATGGTCTAGCGGGAGGTGTATAGAGATATATTTTGGTCCTACCCCTATAAAGATGAAGTGAATAATCAGAAAAAATAAAAAATGAAAATAGGGGCTTTATAGGTTTTTGGCTCTCAATTTCTGTCTATTGGTGTCTCCATTAAATTTATAGCTACAGTCAATGCAGTGTGAAGAAGTATGCAAAGAATCAGAGTGTTCACACTCATACAAATGACATTTAAAGTGCTTTTTGTGTGTATCGTTTTTAATTATTTAATTATTTTCTGATGTAATAATATTTATGACAGCGCTGCTGTGCGGCTGTTTGTAGTGGCCTCCGCCTGCGGTGCGGGACTTCCGCCCTTTTGCCCGGAGCGCACGGAGACCTGGCTTGCCCTCACTCTGACGTGGCAACCTTTTTGCCAATCAGAGTGAGGAACGTCATCTGTGGCAAGGTGATTGGCCGGCCTGGTCTCTGGGTGTCCGGGGAGATGGCGGGGATCGAGCGCGGCAGGTGGACGCAACCGACGCCGCAACAGGAGCGTAAGTACCCATGTGGGGGATTTATTTCCAGGTGTTTTTAATAATTAATAGATTAATGTATGATGTTTGTATAAATGAGTAGTCTCTCCATTTAAAATTTGTCATGATTAAGGGCGGGAAGCC
Organism: Gastrophryne carolinensis; assembly: GCA_027917425.1. Taxonomy (NCBI): domain Eukaryota; kingdom Metazoa; phylum Chordata; class Amphibia; order Anura; family Microhylidae; genus Gastrophryne; species Gastrophryne carolinensis. Next base: position 386,407,042 of record CM051236.1, on the reverse strand, counting down.
CGAAACGCGTCGACGCATCCAGAGATGATATTCTGCCTGCTGTGTATTTGATGTTGCCCTAGGGAGCATTTTAAAGATTCTCCATTAAACTGGACGTTTTATTTGACTCACGAAGGCTGGCCAGACTCTTTGTTTGCTATTGCTGCTCGTGGAGGTGAGCTCTCTCTCTCTCGTGCTGCCTTACCGTGGGGAGTGGTGAGACACATTTCAAGCTGGCATACACTTCTATAGTATATTAATATTTGTGTCGGGGGACAGGATCTGCTTGTGCTCTATATACTAATGTTTGTGTCAGGGGACAGGATCTGCTGGTGCTCTGTATACTAATGTTTGTGTCAGGGAACAGGATCTGCTGATGTTCTGTATAGTAATGTTTGTGTCAGGGGACAGGATCTGCTGGTGCTCTGTATACTAATGTTTGTGTCATGGGACAGGGTCTGCTGGTGCTCTGTATACTAATGTTTGTGTCAGGGGACAGGATCTGCTGGTGTTCTGTATACTAATGTTTGTGTCAGGGGACAGGATCTGCTGGTGCTCTGTATACTAATGTTTGTGTCAGGGGACAGGATCTGCTGGTGTTCTGTATAGTAATGTTTGTGTCAGGGGACAGGATCTGCTGGTGCTCTATATACTAATGTTTGTGTCAGGGGACAGGATCTGCTGGTGCTCTGTATACTAATGTTTGTGTCAGGGGACAGGATCTGCTGGTGCTCTGTATACTAATGTTTGTGTCAGGGGACAGGATCTGCTGGTGCTCTGTATACTAATGTTTGTGTCAGGGGACAGGATCTGCTGGTGTTCTGTATAGTAATGTTTGTGTCAGGGAACATGATCTGCTGGTGCTCTGTATACTAATGTTTGTGTCAGGGGACAGGATCTGCTGGTGCTCTGTATACTAATGTTTGTGTCAGGGGACAGGATCTGCTGGTGTTCTGTATAGTAATGTTTGTGTCAGGGGACAGGATCTGCTGGTGCTGTATATACTAATGTTTGTGTCAGGGGACAGGATCTGCTGGTGCTCTGTATACTAATGTTTGTGTCAGGGGACAGGATCTGCTGGTGCTCTGTATACTAATGTTTGTGTCAGGGGACAGGATCTGCTGGTGCTCTGTATACTAATGTTTGTGTCAGGGGACAGGATCTGCTGGTGCTCTGTATACTAATGTTTGTGTCAGGGGACAGGATCTGCTGGTGCTCTGTATACTAATGTTTGTGTCAGGGAACACAAATCAGAACTAAAGTGTAGTGGTGAAGGGGGGCCCTGTGGTGCTGTGATACAAGGCCCCAAAGTGTGTGGTGCTGCAGTGTGCAGCTATTTCTCACTCCACAGGAAAAAGTAAAGTGACTCTCCAGTGTGGGGCTCACAGACAGTGGAAGGAGGTGGGTTACATTCCCTTCATCACTGCTTTCCTAGCACAAAACTGCCAGGGTGGCTAAGGATCGGCTTTAAAGTAAACCTAAGCCCTCCTGCAGGGTTATTGACCACAGCCAGGATTGTGGCGACAAGGTAAGTACTGAGAGAATTGCTAGGTAGCAACAGCTGTCAGCAGTGGGTGGGGGGGCGCCATTCTAAATCTTTGCCCCAGGTGCCAGGAAGCCTAGCTATGCCTCTGTACCCAGGGGGTGATGGAGGCAGCATGAGATAGACTGGAAAGATCAGGGCTGTGCAGTGACAGATGGATCTGGGTAAAATGAAGCCACATCTTCTCATTGACGAATGGATAGGAAAGGAGGTTGTAGCAGTTACAATACTAGAAGCACTTTGAATAGGTCAATTAAAGTGGACCAAAGCCCACCTCGATTCCCGGGCCGATCGATTCCCTCCCCCTGGGGCATCCAAAATCGAGATGCTCCTTTCTGTGAAACCCCCAGGTTGCCCCATACACTTACCCTGATTCTCAGTCCTACGGTGCATGCACGAGCCACGGCCGCATCCCTGCTATCCCTCTAGCAGGACACATGCCCACGCCAGGCATTTGTAAATGGGCAACGTCCATCTGATTGGATGAGCGGCCGCGCATGCACTGTAGGACCAGGAAGAGGTGCGTTGCCATCGGCGATCTGGGGGGTTTCACACCTGGGTTTTGTTCCACTTTAATCATTTATTGATGCAGATCTGCATGTTCCACCACAAATAGGGACAAATGAGTACAAAAGGCAGAGGCATATGTACTCAAAAGAGGGACATGCATTCCAAATTAGGGACAGTTGTGAGGTATTTGTCTGATGTTATTCACCTGTAAAAGCATACCTCCCAGTTGTCCCTTATTTGCAGGGGCTGTCCCTGTTTTGAGCCCATGTCCCCCTGCCTCTTGTTGTTCTCATGTGTACCTGAATTAGGGTGTAATATGTGGATCAGCATCAATAAATGGTTTATTTGCCAATTCAAAATAGGAGAGGCTTCGGAGGTAAGTATCCTGGCATTGGGGGGGCATCCCAAAAGTAAGTTAGAGGATAAATAACTCACAGAACAGTACAAGGAAATCAAAGACACTGTGATAGTCTTGGATCACGTAATCGTTGTGCCCATCTACCTGCTTCTCCTTGCTCTAGCCATCCATCCCTCCCTCCCTGCTCCTCCTATCCATCCATCCCTCCCCATCTCCTCTCAGTTCATCCCTCACTCCTCAGCTCTGTCCTCTTTCCCACTATGACAGTGGAAGGTATGGTAAAAGCACAAACCCAACCCTCACCCTGACACACAAAAGAGGGCATTATCAAAATGCAGTGCAGAGAGAGACAAATTTGGGACACTTAAAGCGGTCCTTCACCCTGAATAAGAATATATCATATGTTTCCCACACCCTGTACATACAGATTGCTCACATTAAAAATCATCCTACCTGCATCTACTGCATGTTATGAGCCTTTAAACATCCAAGATGGGGGCTCATGGAACATCGGGCAGCCTGCAAACAGGAAGTGCTCTCTGACTGTGCTGTTCTGCATTCTGGGATTTCTGACCTTTCCTGAGCCCAGCTCTGCTCTGTCTGAGCAAAGCACAGCTATAACCCGCCCCCCTGTACTTTATCCCACTCTCCTCTCCTCAGTAAGTGTGATGCTTCTGAGCCAAGATGGCGGCGCCCGTATCCTAAAGTCCTGAACAGAGTTGCAGCCCAGTGGGGGAAAGAATAATAAGTAAGTGAATAAAAACGTAAAATATATTAACTTTAGATGCTGGGGAATCGTTTTTTAAGGGTTTGGGCTAGGGGCGGACTGACAGGCAGGTCCAAACGGACGTCGTCCTAAGGCCGGGCCTGGAAAAGGGCCCGCAGTCCGCCGCCAGCAGGGGCTGACTGGACAAATCCCGGTAGGCCGCCTCCCCCCTGCCCCATAGTTTGTAATGTTGGGCCGCTGCGGCCACAGCTGGCTGGCAACAAGGAGCTGCCATGGTCGCCCGGCGCACTGCTGCAGCACATGACATCCGGGTGGCAACACTGAGCTGTATGATAGGGCAGTCGGAGGGTCTACTGACAACTGTCACAGCCAATGAATGATTGGCTGTGTAGCGCAGCGGACGGGCTCCCTCCAGAGTGGGCGGGGCTTCTCTCTGGTCCCCAGCGAGGCTTGAAATGTGAGGAGTCCCAGATCAAGGCCGACATCAGAGGTGAGAGGGGGGAAAATCTGTAAGATTAATGTCATGGGCCCTGTCCATCGCATATATCATGCAGCTGCCCAGCATTGAGGCACCTGGGCCCACTGCACTGTAAAAGGAGGGAGGTGCAGGCAAGGTGCGAGCAACTCAAAGCTCCTGATACCGGCATTATGGTGGTTATGCCCCGCTCGACGGATCTCCTGCCTGCCTGACACTGACCTCTGGCTCTGTGTCACATTCCTTTGCTCAGTGAGGTGAGACAGACGCCGGCTGCAGCTGTTACCAGTGATAGAAGTAATGCTGCTGCAGTCAGCTTAAATTATTGTATAAGTTCACCTCCTTATGCTGTAATATGTTATGTCTCCCCTCTGTACCTCATTCATAAGCTGCCCCTGCTGTCACCCAGTCATCCCTCCATCCACACTCATCCCTACATCCACTCTCACCCCTACATCCACACTCATCCCCAGCCTGCCCCTGTCACCCACTCATCCCTCCATCCACACTCATCCCCAGCCTGCCCCTGTCACCCACTCATCCCTCCATCCACACTCATCCCCAGTCTGCCCCTGTCACCCACTCATCCCTCCATCCACACTCATCCCTCCATCCACACTCATCTCCAGCCTGCCCCTGTCACCCACTCATCCCTCCATCTACACTCATCCCTCCATCCACACTCATCCCCAGACTGCCCCTGTCACCCACTCATCCCTCTATCCACACTCATCCCTCCATCCACACTCATCCCCAGACTGCCCCTGTCACCCACTCATCCCTCCATCCACACTCATCCCTCCATCCACACTCATCCCCAGACTGCCCCTGTCACCCACTCATCCCTCCATCCACACTCATCCCCAGACTGCCCCTGTCACCCACTCATCCCTCTATCCACACTCATCCCTCCATCCACACTCATCCCCAGACTGCCCCTGTCACCCACTCATCCCTCTATCCACACTCATCCCTCCATCCACACTCATCCCCAGACTGCCCCTGTCACCCACTCATCCCTCCATCCACACTCATCCCCAGTCTGCCCCTGTTGTCACCCACTCATCCCTCCATCCACACTCATCCCTCCATCCACACTCATCCCCAGACTGCCCCTGTCACCCACTCATCCCTCCATCCACACTCATCCCCAGCCTGCCCCTGTCACCCACTCATCCCTCCACCCACACTCATCCCCAGTCTGCCCCTGTTGTCACCCACTCATCCCTCCATCCACACTCATCCCTCCATCCACACTCATCCCCAGCCTGCCCCTGTCACCCACTCATCCCTCCATCTACACTCATCCCCAGCCAGCCCCTGTCACCCACTCATCCCTCCAGCTACACTCATCCCTCCATCCACACTCATCCCCCAGCCTGCCCATGTCACCCACTCATCCCTCCATCCACACTCATCCCTCTATCCACACTCATCCCCAGCCTGCCCCTGTCACCCACTCATCCCTCCATCCACACTCATCCCTACATCCACACTCATCCCCAGCCTGGCCCTGTCACCCACTCATCCCTCCATCCACACTCATCCCCAGTCTGCCCCTGCTGTCACCCACTCATCCCTCCATCCACACTCATCCCCAGCCTGCCCCTGTCACCCACTCATCCCTCCATCCACACTCATCCCTCCATCCACACTCATCCCCAGCCATGCCCTGTCACCCACTCATCCCTCCATCCACACTCATCCCCAGTCTGCCCCTGCTGTCACCCACTCATCCCTCCATCCACACTCATCCCCAGCCTGCCCCTGTCACCCACTCATCTCTCCATCCACACTCATCCCTCCATCCACACTCATCCCCAGCCTGCCCCTGTCACCCACTCATCCCTCCATCCACACTCATCCCCAGCCTGCCCCTGTCACCCACTCATCCCTCCATCCACACTCATCCCTCCATCCACACTCATCCCCAGCCTGCCCCTGTCACCCACTCATCCCTCCATCCACACTCATCCCCAGCCTGCCCCTGTCACCCACTCATCCCTCCATCCACACTTATCCCCAGCCTGCCCCTGTCACCCACTAGTCCCCAGCCTGCCCCTGTCACCCACTCATCCCTCTACCCACAACTCTTTCCAGTCTATTCCTGTCACTAAACCCCTCTTCACTGGACCCCCTCTTCCTTTCTATGGTAACTATTCTTAAACATACTGACTGTGTTATTCCATAACAGCCTTCCTGTCTGCCAGCCAGCCTTAGCAATCTGCCAGCCAGCCACAGTATCCTGCCAGCCAAAGCAGCCCGTTTGCTTTAGTAGTCAGCTTCAGTAATTGAGGTGAGTGGTGGCTGAAGCCAAGTTGGACTGGGTATCACATACAGAGATCCAAGTTGGCAATAAAAGGAGGAGGATAGTTCAGTGTGTTGAAGCGTTTGGTGTAGTTAACGTGATTGGCATTGCCATCCGTTGAAGTACACCATAGCTAACTCACTGCACCCCCTCTTCCTTTCTATGCCAACTATTCATATACATACTGAACTTTTATATGCATACTGTATTATTCCAAAGCAGCCTGCCTTTAACTTGGATAAAGATGATGAGCCAGATCATACATACTCTGATATGTAGGGGTGGGGCATATGGAGTGGTTTGGGCGGGAACAGGGGCGGGACAGAGGTGGGACCAGGGGTGGGGTGTCGCTGGGGGCCCTTGCTTTTTTTGGTCGGGGGGCCCTGAGTGGTGTCAGTCTGCTTCTGGCACCCAGCAATCCATTTAGAATTTGCTGCTGGTCATTAAAGGAGCACTATCGCGAAATTGTGTAATATGAAAAATCAATATAAACACGTCAGCTAATGAGAGGAGGGGTAATTTTTACACCAGAACTAAATAAAACTCCTGCCAAGCTTGGAGTTTTCTTCCCCTGGTAGGAATAAAATCCAGGGGTTACAGGTTTAGTCTATGAGGGGTGACAGAGACTGTCACCCCGAAATGTCCTTTTCCTTCCATTAAAATAAACAAAACAAGCCTGACTGTATATTTCCTGATGCCGAGTGTATAAGTGACCCCTCCTCCCACCATCCAGCATATTTATATGGGTTTTTATCATTGGGCCATTTTTTTCGCGACAGTGCTCCTTTAATGCATGGAAATTAATGTTGATTGTGCGAGACGAGATGTTCTATGGGAGCATAGATTGAATTGACGGGACAAACCAGGGAGATTTGGTTTCACGCACAGGGCATCCCAAATAAGGCTTCCCCTATGCTGCAGGTCACAAGGGACCAACAGTTTTTTAGACTTTTGCATATCTAACCAATTGCCCTTATCTTAAAGTGGTCAATAATCCAGCCCTAGAATCTTACATTCACATCAATCCATCTGCCATACCATTACATGTTGTAGCCAGCTAGTCAGGGGAAAGGTGTACATGGGGGGGTCGATGCATGTATAGATGAATTAACTGATTAGAGAAGGCAGTTGGGGGGGAGGGGATAGGTGCAGATGGGGGATGGATGAATTGGATGGGGGAAGTCAGTCAGGGGGATAGGTGCAGATGGGGGGATAGAAGGATGAGAGAAGCCAGTTGAGTGTGGATAAGGGGGATTAATAGATGTGAGAAGCCAGCTAGGTTTGTAGAAACCCACTCTGTGAGGTGAATATTAGACAGAACATGGGAGTATCTTCCTTCGTGGTGGGCCTGCTTTTATTTGGGACAACAGTTCCACAAACATAAATCCACAAATCGACCCACACAGTATAACTCTTTTTGGAGGACATGCAGACCACCCCAATTTTCAGTCCTTTACAGGGGTCTTCCTATGACTTAAGGGCGGTGGGGCACCTCAAGTTTGTACCCTGCCCTCACGGGACTCAGAACCCAAAGAGTCGGTTGGGAAAGTGGCCAGCTCTACTCGGCCAACTGAGAGATTTACAAGAGAAGGGAACTGTCTGGCTTCACACACTCCTGGGACAAGGGGGGCAAATTATACTAACCCTTCTCTTTTGGAAAGGGGTTATTCCTTCTTCCTCTTTCTCTGTTCCTGCTCTTCTCGTTAGATGGCACTGCCCTCTTCTTTTAGACCTCAGGGCTGGCGTAATACAGGTTTAAAGGGGGCCTCTACCATGCCCCTTTTCACGCCTGACACTTTCACCCCTGCCACCAGGGGACCCAGGAGCCCTGACCCCAAAGAATGCCTCTATAGGCGACAAGAATAAGTGGGTGAGTGCCCACTTTGCTTGACCTCCTGTCTCCCTGTTTTGTATGAATTTGGGCTTATTACAGCTGTGGGCTCCAGTGTGTCCTGGAACGGCAAAACTATTCAATGGTTACAGACAAGGTAAAAATATAAATAATTTGCAGCCCATATAGTGATTGTGATTTTGCTCAGTAATTCCTGTAGACTTTCCACAATCACATTTCAGGGTATAAATCCTAACTACAGTCTAAAAATGGAGACATACAGTAGCTGTCGCTCGATTACAGGAGTGCTGTGATTAATGGTAAAGACAAGCAGAGACACAAAGGATGAGGCAGAGGAAACCAGTGTAATCCGTAGCCCTGACAAAATCAGTGCAGAGGTAAGACGGATGGTTTCCACTGTAAACTCTCCCCATTGATTTTTACTTTTAACAAGCTCAGATACGTTTTACTTAGAGATAAAAAAAAACAAAAGCACAAAACTATGTATATATACTGGCTGCTTGATAAAAAGTCCAAGTACCAAGGCAACTATGGGATTTTCTATCAGCAACCGTGTATATATTTTATGTTCCATTCAGACTTTTTGGCACAATAGGAATGAACTAATGCATAATTAACTGTTGTTTCTATGACAATGTAACAATTAAAATGCACTGATCCAATATATATACTTTAGGAAAATCCATTACTACAGGCTATGATGCAATTTGTATTTTATCCTTTATACCTTATTCTATACTTTAAATATTATTATTGCTTACATATAGAGCGCCATCATCTTCTGTGGCATTGCACAATATAGAAATAAATATAGCATATAGTATATAGTAAAACAAATAATAACATAATACATTATGGGTCAGATGTGACAAAGATGCAAATGCAAGTTATTAATTGTGTGCAATAGGAGGGGGAGAATTTACAAAATTTTAAAGCAGTGTCCCCCAACCTGTCCTCACAGACTGCCTATTAGATGGAGAAGCGTGCCAGCTTACCTGTCCCTGCACATTGCCAGGGAAGGTATATGTCCACTTTCCGAATCCTAATTACCATTATCTCACCCTCGGGCATATATTTCTTACCTACTTCTCACACACTCTGCAAAACTGAGTCATACAATTGGCTGGACATAGGAAAATAATGTAATCACTGAGCCATCTGTATTTGTGGTCTTTCTCAATGAAGGTGAATGCTTGTTAGGGCGAGCGCTGCACGCCCGTCTCACAGCAAGTCACTTACCTCCATGGCTGCATGCAGCCGTCATCCATCTTGCAGCACTTCCCTCATGGCTGCATCCAGCTGCCGCCTTTCCCCCCATGCTTCCTCCTCACATGCTCAGGTGTGCGCACGTCTCCGTCCACTAGAGGGCGAGCATGGCTTCCTGAGATTTAAAGGGCCTGTACAGCACTGATTGGTGTTTGGTCATCCAATCCTGCATCCTCTTCCCCTATTTAAAGAGGCACTTCCTTCCTTCAGTGCCAGATCTTGGTCTCTCCATGCTTGTTGAAAGTCAGACATTCTTGGATTGCTCACCCGTGTACGACCTCTGCCTTTCCCCGATTCTGAACCTTTGCTGCCTGCCCCGACCTCGGCTACTCACCTTTACTGCAAACCTGTGCTGCCAGCCCTGACCTCTGCCTGTACTTACTACGCCTTTTGCCTGCCACTTGCGTACCTCGCTGAACCTCGGCTGACTGTGGGACTGGGCCGCTGTTGGGGGGTAGCGACCTGGGGGTCACTCGCCGCACAAGACCAACCTGCCTTGCGGTAGGCTCTGGTGAATACCGGTGGCTCCTTAGACTACGCTCCACTGACACGGTACCCGCCATCGGTCCCACGGTTAAAGCAGATCCACACCTGTGTCCGCTCCACCTGGTCCGTGACAATGCTACAGGCATGTCTATATACAGTCAAAGCTTGCAGGAAAGAAAATGAATTTTTAGACATCCAGAGGAATCCCACCAATTTGGAGCATTAATACTAAAGCATCTGCATTTTTAAGGCTGCAACCACATCCACGTGTCTCTGCTGGAAGCCAGTAAGGTTATTCAGGCCATTCATATCCAGTGGGACATGAGAATGACAAGGAAACATGAGCTCAGTAAATAATCCTGACAGTTTTGGGCTTGCTAGGGATCTTTAACCAGAGGTACCCAGAGATGCCAACCTGACCCAGGGTGATTTTTCTCCAGTCCTGCACTTAGCACTGACCATTTTCTTCAACATAACTGGGTTCAGTCACTGAACTTGTTTGAATAGAAGTTCTAATAAGTTCAGGTGTGTTCAGGAAAATAGTCGATGCTAAATGCAGGACTGGAGAGAAATCACCCTGCATGAAAGGGATCAGGTTTGCGTCCCTGCATACCAAATCTTGATGCTCAAGGGGTGGTTGTTGAAGATATTGCCGGGGGGACAGCCCAGCCAATGGCAATAATAAGGCAGCAAGGAACTCACGCCAAGCCTGTTGCCTGTGTACCTCCCTCATTTTTTGTAGTGTGATGTAGATGGTGTGGCAGGTCTCCAATGTTTGCCCCTTTTTCCTTTACATTTTTCATCCCACACTCCAAATGTGGTCATACAGCCATCCTGTCCCTCAGCACTCCAAACATTCAAGGGCCGGGCAAGTGTGACCTGCAACTGTGGCTTTCTGGGCTTGCTTACGCTGGGAGAGCTGAGGGTCAGGAGCAGCTGTGTGTCCACATTTGGTGGAATGGAAAGGTAAGAAGGGGCAAAGTCTGAAGCCCTGCTTCAGCATCTACTGCTCACTGCAGAAAATGAAAGAGAGGCAATGAAAGAGACAGTCCAGGAATGTGAAATATTTAATGCCTATCCCGAACCATAAGCACATGAATTCAAAATGGCTGAATTAGACTCTGTCCAATTCCCAAGTGCATCGACATGCAAGAGCAGGACTATATTAGAGGCACTTAATGGAGTGTCTCTAAAACAACTTGTGACATTGCCAACTAGAGGAGATAACATTCTGGACTTAGTTCTGACCAATGGGGATCTGGTGTCCAAGGTCAGGGTTGAAGAAAATCTGGGTTCCAGTGACCATCAATGCTTATGGTTCAGAATAAAAACAGACATTGTGCAATCACACACCAGAACCAAAGTGCTAGACTTTAGGAAGACTAACTTCAAGGAAATGGCGGAGTATGTAGAAAGGGAATTAGGTGAGTGGAACAGAGTAGCAGAAGTGAGTGCCCAGTGATCACTATTAAATATGGCCATCTTAAAGGCAACTAAGCAATATGTGAAACAAACTAGCAAGAATAAAAGGAAGAAGAAACCATTATGGTTTACTAGGGAAGTCAGCACTATCATAAAAGATAAGAAGTCTGCCTATAAGAAGTATAAAGTAAGTGGAAGTGTAGCTGACAGAGAGGCGTATAAAATTAAACAGAGGGAAGCAAAACTGATTATAAGGACTGCTAAAGGAGGAAGAAATGGCCAAATCTATGAAGAGGGGAGATAAAACCTTTTTCCGATATATTGGTGACAGAAAGAAGAAAAACAATGCAGTCTCAAAAATTAGAAATGGGGAAAATAAATATATTGATGGAGATAAGTCTGTGGCTGACCATCTGAATAGCTACTTTTGTTCGGTATTTTCAGATAGTAGCAGGCATTGCCATAGCACAGCATCCAGCTGGGAGGGCACAGCTCCGGAGTTTCTGGAGGCTGATGTCTTAGCCGAGCTGGCACATCTAAAGGTGAGTAAGGCGATGGGTCCAGAGGGAATCCACCCCAGAGTTCTAAGGGAACTTAGGTTTGTGATTGCTGCCCCTCTGACTGATTCACTTAACCATTCCCTTTCAACTGGTGAGGTTCCAGATGATTGGAGAATGGCCAATGTCGTACCAATCCATAAAAAGGGGAGTAGAGAAGAAGCCAGTAATTACAGGCCAGTTAGTTTAACATCTATAGTGGTCAAATTAATGGAAACACTCTTAAAAAAACAGATAATTTCCCATCTAAAAATTAATGACCTATTGGACCCAAAACAGCACGGCTTTACTGAGGGCAGATCAATCTTATTGATTTCTTTGACAATGTCACTAAAGCGTTGGATGAAGGTGGTGCTGTGGATATCGCCTATCTGGATTTTAGCAAAGCCTTTGACACTGTACCACATAAGGAGCTCATAGATAAGTTATTGAAGGTAGGACTCAATCCCTGGATAGTTCAGTGGATTTCCAGTTGGCTGAGGGATCGTTATCAGAGCGTTAATGGTGTGCAAGCTGAACAAAGGCGAGTTACAAGTGGTGTGCCGCAAGGCTCTGTCCTGGGCCCCATTCTTTTTAATATATTTGTAAGTGACATAGGAGAAGGCTTGGTAGGAAAAGTTTGTCTGTTTGCTGATGATACAAAGGTTAGTAATAGGGTGGATATTCCTGGAGGTGTCTGAAACATGGAAAATGATTTAGCTTTACTGGATAGATGGTCAAAACTGTGGAAACTAAATGTAAAATCATGCACTTGGGTAGAAGGAATCCCTGCTCTGAGTACCGTATGGGCAGCACTGTGTTAGCCAGGACCTCGGAGGAGAGAGATTTAGGGGTACTAATTACTGATAGCTGCAAGATGAGTGGACAGTGTAGCCAGGCAGTGGGAAAAGCAAGCAGGATGCTCGGCTGCATAGCTCGAGGCATCACCAGTAGGAAGAGGGAGGTTGTGATGCCGCTGTATAGAGCCCTGGTGAGGCCACAGCTAGAATACTGTGTGCAGTTCTGGAGACCTTACCTGCAAAAATACATTATTTGTAAACTTAAAACTTATCAGGGGAGACTTAAAGAACTTAATTTGTACAGTCTGGAGGAAAGAAGGGAGAGAGGGAACATGATTGAGACCTTTAAATTTGTGAAAGGATTGAATAAGGTTCAGGAGGGAAGTGTTTTTAAGAAGAAGCTTAATGATAGAACAAGGGGGCACTACCTGAAGCTAGTCAGGGGGAAGATCAGGAGCAATGTTAGTAAATATTATTTTACAGAAAGAGTAGTAGATGCTTGGAACAAACTTCCAGCAGAGGTAGTTGAAAAATCAACAGTCACTGAATTTTAACATGCCTGGGATAAGCACACATCTATCCTAAGAGTACATACAGTATACACATAAGGGCAGACTAGATGGACCGTATGGTCTCCTTCTGCCGTCAACCTTCTATGTTTCTATGTTTCTATAATTATTATGAAAGGAGATACAGAACAAGATGCAAAAAGCAGAATTAATAAAGCAAATGAGCTTTCATTCAGCTGAGGCCTTTATGGAAACCAAAGCAAATACTTAAAAGTACTGAATGAAAAATATTTAACATGAGACTTGATTCAGAGAGACTTTAAAAACCAGTCGTATCAGTGCCGCTCTTTGTATTATTTTCGAACGCTCGTGCTCTCATATGAATGTGCGAGTGATTCTGTGCATTTATTCGTTTCCTTCGGTAAAGTGGCCGTCCATTCGTATGTTAAAGTACGAGATCGAGTATGTCATTTATCCGCGTGACTTTTCAGGTTCCTTTTCTCTGGTTGCAACGGCAGCATTCATTTTTACCCATTTCCCATCGTCTACCTCAACGAATCCCTTACGTTTGGCGAGCAAATTTAATAGTATTTTCCCAAAAATAATCATCTGGACGCATAAAGTTACGATCCTGCGCCTGCGCAATATAGACTTAACTCATTAAACTGTTCGCACACAAATGTGTCCCCATATATTGCACTAACAAGCTCACACCAACCACTTCGCGCTACTCTAACACTTACATAGCAGCCCCCTAAAGCTCACCCCAACCACTTCCAGCTTAGTTTGTTCCTCATTTAGCGCACCTTCAAACTTACCCAAACCACTTCCTGCTTAGTTTGTTCCTCCCGGTCATCTGAATGTTGCTTTCTTTAACTGTAATTTACCTTTTGTTTATTGACAATGTATTTGTGCAAATAATTGACACAGGAATTTTTTTGCATTTTTATGTTGTTTATTCTCTTAAACAGCCATTTTTGTGTGGCTTTTTTTTTTTGGTTATTTAAAATTTTAGAAAAAAGAGAAGATGTGATTAAAAACTATTTACAAAATCTGAGAACATTTCAAATCGAACAAATAAATACTTAAAAACTATATACAAATACACAGGGCCAGGACCAAGGACACTACTCTTCATCTTCTGTTGTCCCCAATGTGTCACGCATCGCATGCAGATCGGCCACCAACTCAAGGACCCTCCGATTCAGCTCCGCCAGTCTTTGACGTGTGGTCCCTGTAACAATTTTTTGGCACAAAATTAGTTTGCTAACTATACATGTTCGTCACCTGGGGACTTAATGTTTATTAGTTTGCCCAACCACGAAACTCGACATGTCATTCTTGCAAGTCATTAATCTAATGAAGTGGGCACAGGTAAGTCTGTCAAGTCATTAAGCTAATGAAGTGGGCACAGGTAAGTCTTCGAGTGCCATTGGCTAGGGCTTGATGGATTTGTGTGTTCATGTCAAGTAACACAGAAATGGCAATAATGGCATGAAGCATCCAAGCATCTTGGTCATACCTGAAATTGCTTGCCCCTTCCTTGTGGTGCGGGCTAACCATGGCCGCAGCTCACTATACAATTTATGGAGGGAAGCGCGATTAAGCCTGGTCAGCTCGAACAACTCAACGTCATGCATGCCACTGATGTTCATGCGTCGCCGCCGGTGCAATCTGGCCTCTGACCTCAGGATCCCATCAATGGCAAACAGAAGAAGAGCTTGATGCTCTTCAAAGTCACTCTCCATCACGCTTGGCTGCCTAGTCCCGAGGTCAAAAAGGTGCCGTAAGACGCTCGACAAGGAAATGACTATATTGGCGTCGGAATACTTGGCAATCAGCTCTCTGAATTAATCGCCAGCCCATTGCAATGACATAAATATTTGGACCGATCGAAACATTTACGATTTCGAAGGAAAAAGGGACCGAACTAGCGTAAAACAAAAGATAGACAGTTCAATATACGAAAGAACATATACGTCTATGTTCGAACGTTCGTGCGAGTCGAAAATGGCCAAAAAAAAAGGAAAAAATGACAAACACCCACAAAGACATTCGCTTTCAAATACGAAAACAATGACATTTGGGATTTTGAATCGAGGCTATGGTTGTGAAGTTTTACTGTATGATTTACTGTAGATGACAAATCTTCACAAACAGGTGCCTTTGACACATCCTCAGCTATAGGCTCTATAATGAAAAACTTTGGAATGAAGCAAGACAGAGACCAATTGAACTACAAGTGGAAGTGAATAGGTCACACTGAAAACCACACAGTTCTATAACAAGACAAGCATTATAATGGAACCCCCAAGGCCAGCGAGAGAGAGACTAAGAGAAACTTGGAGAAGAACAGAGAAATGAGGGGGATGGACAAAAACATGGGACCAGATAACAAATGAAGCAATGGACAGGATCCGATGGAGACTCTTTGTGGAAGCTCTATGTGTCACTTAGGCACAAATGGAATCTGACCGACTAAGAGAGATTTGCTATGTCATAGGGGTCATTGTCCTGCTCTAGAATAAACTTGTATCAGAAGCCTCCATGGTGCATTGTATGATGGATAAGTATCTTTATATTTCTCCATTTGATGAAATCAGCCCCAAACTTGCAAGACACCTGAATTATGCTTGACTATTGCCTGCAGACACTCATTACTGCACCTCTCTCTTCAGTCCTTCACCTAACAACTGCTATTTTTTACAGACAAATATTTAAAATATTTCACATTTGATGAAATCAGCCCCAAACTTGCAAGACACCTCAACTATGTTTCACTATTGCCTGCAGACACTCATTATTGCACCTCTCTAGTCCTTCACCTAACAAACTGCTATTTTTTACAAACAAATATTTAAAATATTTATTCATCAGTCGAGAGCCCCTAGTTGCACTTTTCTGCTCCCCAGTTCCTATGTTTTCATGCACAGATGAGTCGCATGGCCTTGTATTCATAACAAATGTATTGCTTTTTGGCCACATGCAGACCACTTCTTCTGGACAGAATCCCCCCCCCCAAAAAAAATGAGCATACTGCCCCCCCCCCAGATCCCTCCAGTTACGAGCTGATGGCATTGCTAGAGATCTTCATTTTTCAAAGATGTCTCTTTGGCTGACCACTGCATCTAAGGTCCTCAGTGTTGCCTCTTTGTGCTTCTTCAACAGAGTTTGAAGGGCACATCTTAAAATACCAGTCCCAGTAAATCTTTTTCTGGTAGAGACCAGGTGGTTCATGATAATTATTTAGTGAAGCTAAGTTAAACTCTGGGTGCACATTTGGGAGTGAATTGCAATCTGCATCTTAGTGAGATTTTTAACTTTAACACACAAACAATGCAAGATTTCTTTTGTTTTCTAATGTTTCCCGAACATAAATTACCTGTACTTGCAATGGGGAATATTTATAGGTGAGGTACATCACTTTTCCCATGAATAGCCCATAGAGTGCTGTGGTTTCCAAACTTTACAAAAACGAGCCTTAAACTCATTGGAAAAATGATGTACCTTGCCTGTAAAAATGCCCATCACGTGTGTAGGTGATTTTTTGTGGAAAAATGTATTTCAATTTTTGTGTGTTCAAGTTAAAAAACTTACCAAGATGCAGGCTGTAATTCACACCCCAAATATGCACCCAGAGTTAAACTTATTTCACCAAATAATTAGCATGACACCCAGTGCTGATGCGGTATAATATACCTTGTGTCTTGCTGTGCTTAGTGTTGCCTTAGTGTATTAAAAGGTCTTCCAAATCCTTAAATTCATAGCAGAGTTTAGTGTAATAAAGCACAGAGCTGGAAGTTAGTTTTCAATGGCAAAAGCGTGTTGATCCAATGCGCATACTTCACCACCAAACCAATCGCACACCAAATAGAGCGTCAAAACTCTTACCAGAGCTAGATCAAATTAATCGCATTGACTCCACACTCAGGTCTCTACATAACTGCTTGTATCCAACAGTCTTCAAGTCAAGGATTCCAAAGTTGTCCAGCTCAAAAGGCATATGTTTATAGCAAGAGCCATGCAAAGCAGCAAAGAGACAAATAATAGTGCAATATGTCTATTGCCATTGAAAACTAACTTCCAGCTCTGTGCTTTATTACACTATTTTTCGGGACTAAGTTGGAAAGACTTTAAGAGCTTTAATTTTATCTTGTTAGCGCGGTATTTACATTGTATTTTCATAGCAGAGTTTGACTGTTTCTTGTCCATGTTTAACCCTTTTACACAGCTGTTTAATCTAAAGACTGTGTTTCAACCTACATATGAAAATAATAATAATTGGTGTAACTGGTTAATGTTAAACATCTAACTCACATCCCAGATTTTATGTCATTGTATCATACATTTTTGAAAGTAATTCATGGTTACATAAATATTGACTATATAGATTTCTTTTCTGTTCATGCTCTTTGCATTTTATTTAATGATAATAAATAAAATGCTTCTAAAAAAACACTTCTACTTTTATAAGCATTCTTATTCGGCTGAATTTTTCCATAATGCCTAAAACTTGTGCTCAGTTTGCCTGATATTTGTGGTTAACATTATAAATATTAACTTTGGTATCCCCTTGCAGACATTCTATTATTACTATCCTTATTTGTCCTCAAAAGCTGGAATAATGCAGGTCCCGTTCTGATGCTCCTAGCTGACATGCTGACAAGCACTGTTTAAAATAAACTCCCAAGACCTGGGGTGGCCTATATTCAGAAGTCAGATTAAAAAAAATATCATGCTGTGTGAATACTGCCAAAATAACAGCTGGATCTTTATTTTGTGGTTTGGTTATCCAGCCTTGTGTAATGCTCTTATCTAAACTAAAGTTAACACAACTCAAATTAAATAAAATAAGGAGAAAACTGAATGAGACTGCAACAAATAAAATATTGCAAAGTCGTAAATGACATTCAATGCTGTGAGCCTGTAAAGTTTGAATGATTCATAGTAGGTAGACATTTTGTAGTCAAAACCTGCTTATTTATGCCTCTGCCCTGTAATTTAGCAATCTGTAGTAAGTCATCTGGAATAAATATTAGGCATTGGACACAGAAGGAAATTCAGCCTCAGTGTTACTTTGCATTTCAAATACTGCTTAGCTTGAGTGTTTCTGGCATTGTCAGACCAGGTCAGCAAATCACTGTCTAGGCAGTTTGGAGTAATAAATCCCTAAAGTGAGGACAAATAAACCACTGTCAGACTGGAGTATCTTGGGCACACCAGAGCAAATCATTTTTGGGACCTACCCTTAAAGTAAGTGACCACACATTTAAAAAGAAATTATACTCACCTTCATATAAAGATATATAAAATATATATAGCATATATGGACGCATGTCAATGACATGTTGACTGATGGTGGGGATGGCCCTGCATTTTGGAGGCCGCGAATGGCCTGGAAGATGGAGTCTTAGATCGGCGTGAGTTTTGACATTGCAGATTAGGAGTGATTAGCTGCGGGGAATCAAAGTTGAGTATCTATTTTTTTTTTTTTAATTGGATGGTCATTTACTTTGACTGCAGTGATCCTAAATGAACTTAACCCACTCCATGTTGTAGGTTCCCCCCATCATTTGAAGGAATCATGGGGAAGAGGCAAGTATGGGCAGGAACAGCAAGTAGGTAGGAACAGTATAGGTGGGCAAGGTTCACATGCCCACGACCTGCCAAGGAGGATTTAGGTACACTTTAAAGATGCATTTCGGCTGGGCCCCCCATCGCCACCACAACTTCCCAATTTTAGTCCAATTTTCTTTAACCTCCTAGGAGTGGAGCTTAGGCCATTTTTCTTTCTTCAATTTCTTTCCAGATGGATTGTTAGGAAAAAGTAGGTGTTTGCATTCATCATAGGAGGATTTTTTTTTTTATTATGCTAGTAGTAGCTAGTAGTAGTGGGAGATTAGTCCAATTTGGCATATTACAGTATGAAAATACTTACATGTCATTGTTACATTGCCAGATGTCCGATCCCCTGCCTTGGCCACTGCTTGTGGCTTATTTTGCTTCACTGACCATGACTGACTGCAGGGAGATCTGCCATAGGATTAAAGGGTACCAACAGTCAACAATGACCTAAACCAGACCAACACAACAAACAATTTAGATTGTTGCACATAAAAATTAATTTTCCTTTTTCTAACTCCTGCTTTAGTAAATGTATAAACAAAATGGTGGTTCATGAATTAGCAGGCCACCTGCAAACAGGAGGTGATGCTAGGCTTCCTGTTACTGTGCATTGTCAGTTGAATCCAGGAAGCAGCATGGTTAAGAGGCTGGGAGAGCAAGCTCCAAAATGGCCGCTAACTTTCTTTTCCAAATATGCCAGGCTGTTGGTTCGCTTTAAGCAAACATGTTAGATTTTTTTTATTCAGTGCCAAAGTCAGATTTAGCACTGGGTGGGGTGTTGAAGTGGGGGGGGGGGGGGTGATGATACATTAGCCAGACAGCTGCTTTAAATCAGACCCAAACAGTCAGTTACCACTCTGGGCCTAGATGGGTGCTGTGATACAAATAGCTTTTTCTTAAACTGCTCCAACTGATGGGGGACCCACAAAGGGCTGTACACTGTTGCCAAAAATAAATAGATATTCCCAGCAACATGGTGCTCTCAAATTTCTTTGAGAAATTCGGCGAATCGCCCGAATCGAATTTTTGAGAAGTTCGCTCATCTCTAACTATAACTCCAGAAAGAACAGCTTGCCACTTTACACAACATATACAGACTTAAGAAAAGGTATACAGCAGCTTAGGCATATGCAAACATCCACTGGTAACTAGTATGTAAAGTGGACCAAGAGTCAAAAATGACTTAAACCAGACCAGCACAACAAACAGTGCTCATATGCATCCCTCCCCGAGGCAATTTAGATTGCTGCACATAACAATTCATTTACCTTTTTAACTCCTGCTGAAGCAAATTAGAAACAAAATGGTGGCTCATGCATTTGCAGGCCACATGCAAACAAGTGCTGTTGGGCTTCCTGTTACTGTGCATTGCTCTGTGCATGTTTGCCCATCTTGTCCCTTCAACTTTAATCCTGACTCAGGCCTCATCTGGCGACTTTATTATTTTATAGCATTTTTTTTAAAAAAAGAGTATTTAGCATTGTGCTTAGCGTCTCCACATGTATTATTCCTATTCTGACATGTGCGTTTGACCTTTCTCATCATCTCAATATCATGCATTGTTCTTTAAATAATAACATATTGGTGGTTAATGTTATGATCATTATTTATTTTTTGTTTTTTTCTGTCTTTGTTTCATTTCATGTAGAACATGTGCCATCGGGAATATGAGTATGCCCGACCCTTGGCCCGGAAGGGGACCATTGTGGAGGAGATTGGGGCCAACGTGTCCCGATGCTTTAAAGTGAAGCTCTGGCCCAAGTCTGTCTGCTAACGGTGGTTGGACTTCAAGCGCCGGGACCCAGCATTGGTCTACCAGCTCTATGATGTCTAAATAATTTCGGACAGCATTGGTTGGTTTAGGAGTACAATCATTTTGCCTCTTCTTGTTTTGTGTGTTGACAGACAAGCAGTCTCCCTTCCACAAGCATGACAAAGAGGCTCTCCCCCTTAACCCTGATCCCAATACATTTGCGGGGGAGGGTCCTTTGCACCATTGTGAGGTGGAGGACCCAGGGAAGGAAGGGGGTCCAAATTGGGGGAGCAAATGCCACACTTCCTCCTCTCGCAGGTTGGAGGCCAGCTCCTCCTCCCCTGGTGAGTAGGCTTTGTGTATATTACTGTGTTGAGCTATTTTGGCTGTGTGGGCTTAATTGTTTTTTGGTCTAAATTCTTATTGTTTCAGGGCATCATAGGCTTATGATCACCTCCACACTCCTTCCCGTTTTTTCTCTGGAGCCAATGTCAGGTAATAATACCATACACAAACACACAGATACAAATCTTAATTGTTTATATGTTGTCAGAAAATATACTCCACAGATGTGATAATGTTAAAGTTATTGTTCTTGTTTTTGTCTTGGATTCTCATCCTATTCCCGCTTGCACATCCATTGTCCCCTCCAAACCTGTCTTGGGCCAAAGCCAGAGCTGCGATGGTAAGTTACATATACCCTGGGCTGTAACAGTAGCTGCCTTGCTGATCTCTCAATCATTTTATTTAAACCCCCACAGGAACATTTATTGGCCATTAGCAATTACGTGGTTGTTAGTCAAATTTTTGGGGCTTGAGGAATGCTTATCTCATTTATCATGTTACATTTTATCATGTATGCACGTAGGAGTGCTAAATTCTTCCAAAACAAGCTTCTCAGAAATCCTCCCCCTTACTTGTTTGAGATAGCAACTCTATCAATGACACCTGGACCTGTGTTGTGTCACACAGATAGTGTGTGTGTTTTAAGCTAACAACATTGGGTTTTAATTTTGGGGATGTATACACAAAGTTTTTTTTTTTACTATTAGATCTTTCTTTAAAACACAACCAAAAATCTAAAGTCTACAAGTCCTTAAACTATTAAATCCTGGAAAGTTATACATTTATATATGACTTTAGCAATCAACGTTACACTATGGTGTATGTACTATACATTTTTTGGCCCATCTCAATTAATCTATAATATGGATAATTAGCACCTATATTTACTGGTTGCCCCTTACAGCAATGCAACATGTTCTTAATGTATAGGGACACCACATGTACATGTAGTTGGCTTAATGGCAAAAAGTCTAACTAATCAATTGAGTGTATCTTGGCCAATGTTGTATTTAAAGCAGGATGCATTAAGAAGTCCAAAAAACCTATGCACAAATCGAGTAGCACTGCCTTGACTTCATATTTGGCCTGTGCACCATTGTGGGTGGACTGTTTGCCAATAAGACGCTTGTTGTGTGTTTTAACTGATGACACGTGTCTTTGTCCATTTCATGTATCGTCTTTTGTTTGTAATCTGTTTCTTGTTGAACACATGGCCATGTATTCCAAATGTTAGCTCAATACACTATTAGTGGGTAGGGACATGTTGTAGCTCAACTTTTTGAGTTAACGTTCTTTGTTAGTAGTTTTGTCAAAATGATTTTTTTTCTCCATGGCCTGCATACTGACTCTGGACAATATGTGCTCGAGTCACAAGCTGCTGGACCTGCGTGGGGAGATGCTGGTTGAGAGCAAAAAATAAGATTTTTAATGTTGGCTCATGTTGGCCTTTTTGGTACATTAAAATAATAAAAAACAAAAAAAATGTACAAAACCTTTCGACTTATGTGTTCTTAGGTGACTTACCTTTATGGTTTGTGTAAGTGTTTTGTCCTACTAAATACATTATTTTCACATTCCCATATATAACTTAAACGGTCTTACTTGTGAAAATCTAAAATTGAGTGGCTAAACTATGCCCACAAGGGTAAAATTGTTCAACTTGACCACCATGATTTGCCACATACAGGGATTGGCAGCCTGAATGAAGTGGTATTGATGTGGTTATAGTTTGGCCATTGTGTGCTGGTGAGTAGGGATGAGCGAACCGATTCGGACGAACTGGAATTCGCTCCGAATTTCAGGGAAAATTCGATTCGGCGCGAACCCGAATTTTTTTTGGTTCGTGCCGATCGAATTTTCCCTGAAATAAAAAAAAAAAAAATGGCGGCATGGTGGGAGCGGGCAGGCCGGCTACGCTGTCAGCGGGTGGCGGAAGCCGGCCCGCTGACACCGCAGCCGGCCTGCCCGCTCCCACCATGCCGGCATTTGTTTAAAAAGCAAACACTTACCTGCATGGTCGGAGCGTGGAGGCCGGCGCCGCTCTCAGTCGCCCTCTGATGACGCATCCTCTGATGACAGCTGAGAGCGGCACCGGAGCGTGGAGGCCGGCGCCGCTCTCAGCTGTCATCAGAGGACGCGTCATCAGAGGGCGACTGAGAGCGGCGCCGGCCTCCACGCTCCGACCATGCAGGTAAGTGTTTGCATTTTAAACAAATGCCGGCATGGTGGGAGCGGGCAGGCCGGCTGTGCTGTCAGCGGGCCGGCTTCCGCCGCCCGCTGACAGCGTAGCCGGCCTGCCCGCTCCCACCAGGCTGGCATTTTTGCTTAAAAAAAAAAATGCCGGCATGGTGGGAGCGGGCAGGCCGGCTGCGCTGTCAGTGAGCGATTCGTGAAAGTTCGATTCAGGCGAACCCGAATTTCTTGGGGAAATTCGGCGAATCGCCCGAATCGAACTTTCAAGAAGTTCGCTCATTTCTACTGGTGAGTTATACCCAGGCCTGGCCCCCGATCAAAACAGTGCATGGCAAAAAAATGCTTTGCTGCTGCACCTGCTGGTTGAGTACCTGTAGTAAATCTGCCATTTCTCTCTGACTCTCCTGTATTGCTGCTATTATAGCCACATGTGGTTCTGTGCACATTCTGCCTGCAGTTGTAGCTCTGCTCATTGTACCTGGGCCAGTGCTGTCTGTGGGACCAAAACATTTCTTACAACTGGAATTTGAGGGAGTTCAATGCCTTCCACTCTTTGTGCCATTTTCTTGTGATGTTTTGCCTATTGTATGCATCCAACATTTGTTTAAACAGCTAAAACAGTTGGACACTACTGGGTGGCCTTTCTGCTCCCCATCTAACACCAATGGAGGGTAAAACAATACAAGAAAGGACAGTGACCAAAGATAATAAATCTTATTGAGCCTTATGTAAACGCATCATCTCTCCAACACATGTAGTTAGCCATTTGTTTTAAGGTTTTGTCTTGATGCATGTGAGGGGAACCACACTTCTCTATTTGTGTCCAGGCCTGAACTTCATTGAAGTGTGTTAAAGATGGCATGTGGCAATGTTTGTTTTTTTGTGAGACCTTAAGGTATTCGATATGAGTGGGCACAAAGGGGCTTGGACTGCTGCAGCAGCTACAGCAAGAAGATATGTGTACCCAGCTGAAGCAGGCCTAAAATTATGCTAAAATACTGGCAACAATCAAAAGGTGGATAACAGCTATAGGTACAGAAATCCTAGAGATTTAGTGAATCCATAGACAGGTTAAATGAACAAAAGTGAAAGTGATTGCTTTAAAAATAAAGGTATTTTCTTTTGACTTCTAGATAACACAAAGTGTATAAAGCACATTCATTTTTACTATTGTTATTTATTTATTGAAATTTGATTTTTTTAACCAAATCATGGTTAATCAAAGAATATACGTAAACAATGTGAGTGATCTGTATTGGTTGTTGTAGTAGTGGAGAATGCTGCTGTGAAATGGCTATAAGCAACCAGCAGCATTGAATAGCAGAGATAGGATTTCATGTTCGCCCAGCGTTCATTACTTTTATCAAAGTCAGACAGAAAAACACAGCGGCACTTAGCAAGAAAGCTAACCGCCAATAGCGCCCTTTCTGTAGCGCTCTGCCGCGGACACTCTCAGCACCTCTCCTTAGCAGCAAAATTGGCACTCAGTGGTGCTAGCAATAAATTAACCTTAAAAGCTGACTAGCTAATGGTTGAGTGCAAAAGGGAACACGCCCCATTCACCTCAACCCGCTGTATCCCACCTATTTAGAGATCTATAAACTGGCTGGTACAAAACACTGGGGTATCCCATGAGGCCAAGTAACCTTTAATTTCTTGAAAGTGGGTGCTTCCCACTGACTACCCTACCCAGTTAGCTACTACCAAGCCTTTATCCTATACAATTCATTTCAATTTTATTCCATGTTTGTCAAAAAGTGCATACATACAATTAAAATGAACATGATCTGAGGACTTGTCTTATACAATCTTCCTACTACAAGTTACTGTTAAAAATAGAGTTGCTCCTGCTCCAATAATTCAAATCAATCATTGTCCGTTATCCATATTACTTGATTACATAAAGTGTGAACATGTTTTGCTTTAAAGTCATTGGCTTTCTCAACACACTGTTAGCCTGTAAATAAAGGAGTGCATATACATATACAGTTAGCAATTCATTGCTCATTTCTCAAAGGTATATTGGCCAAAAGGCCCCAATCATGTTAAACATTCACTTGAGCAGCAATCTCATAATATGCTATATAAAATTGGTAGCAATCTGCCCCTGTAGGCAATTTCTCTTGGCAGCTCATGATCTGAAAGTATGATTACATTGAAATAAATTCAAAAGACCTGTAATATAGCTATTGTGTAGTAAATAAATTAATGCCATTATTAAACTCAGCACTTAGAGCACATACTTCTACATTTTCCTATCTCTACCCCTTATTTATATTCATTGGTAACTGGGGACAATCCCATCTGTAATAGAGTAAAATGTGTGTGCCTTTGAAATAAGGCTATATAATATGTAAATAAGCGGAGAGATATGGAGAGTACCTATTGGTTTCAGGGTCTTACCTGTGTTACTGGTTCTCGGGAGCCAACCACTGTAGTGGACAAACCTGGTGAAGGGCCACCACTCCGTACTAAACCACCGGCAATGTCAACATAGTGTAGATACGGTCCAGACTTGTCACTGGGACCTCACAACGAACTTTCCAATTACCCGGAAGACATGAGATATAAATTTCAGGGCTGTATCCACTAAGGTATGCATTAACCAGTGGGTGGCTCACTGAGAATCAAATTAGGCTTGTAAGAACAGCCAGAACTTTTGTCATGTGTTTTACAAAGAACATGTAATGTCTTTCCTCTGCTGTTAAGCTATAGAGTGAAGTTTCCTGGGACAGATCCTCACCAATGTATACAAAAGTATTTTAATGCTTGATACAGGCCTTCATATGCATTGCAGATTATTGTCATGATGGTACATTCATTAATTCTAAACCTCTTCTGACCTCTAGTGTATTTTATTCTCAGAGGATAAATTTCACTTAGCATTTGGGATCACTCATAACCATACGTAAGTTAACATTTGTTAAGAAATGGGAGAAAAGAGAACTGGTCATTGAGATCAGGAGGGCTCAAGGCCTTTAATCGATGGATCCACCTGGCCTCCTCCTGTAAGGCCCTATTTATCATATCTCCACTCGTTTGATCTTCATGAAGTCTCATTAATACTTCTTGTTGAATAGTTGTTACCTTTCCCTCTTCTACATATCTACACTATATATATTATCTACATCCAGGTTTTCCCTGGAGAGTGTGTGCTCATTCGCCCGGTCTATCTGAATGGCGAGGCGTAGCGTGCGACGAAACAGTGGAAGGAAGCCAGCGATTGGACCACTTTAAATCTCTGATGAGATGCCAGTGTATAAGGTAGGGACAGTTCTGACCTGCTTTTCACCATGTAGTAACAAGATAAAGAAGAAGAGATGACAAAAAATTAAGACAGGTAAGATTAGGTGGTTAAAAAAGAGTCAAAATTAAAAGAGAAAGGAAGCAAGTAAAATGCTGGTAGAAGAGGAGAAGATGCCCCCAAACGCATTTATGTCATTTACTTTATTAAAGGGCCCTCCAGCCACTGTGTAAAATATTAACATACCCCCGCCCTGCCCCCTCCTATTAGTTGTGTGTTTAAGCGTTCCCCCATCCCTCTTCAGCAGTTGGACACGTGGATACTGGCTTTTGTTACACTCTTTGGTGATATTCTGTTTATTTATTGTTTTCTCTTAATGTTTGCAACTATTTATATACATGATATTCTGGGGAGAAGTTTATTTATTGAGTTTGCTGAATACTTGCTACTTTCGCCCTAATTTATGAAGGAATAGCGACAAGTAGCGACTGGTGAGCGGCCGGTAATGACGGGCACCGCCACGAGAACGCTGGCTCCCCACCACAATCACACATTTATCAAGCCAATCCTGCTTAGCGACTGAGATAGCGCCATATAGCCACTCATTCATCATTATTCCAGCCTCAGCCCACAGTGCCAGCGTCCGACCTTGAACAGCGACAGCGACCTTGAACAGCGACTCGCTACCTGGCACTCTCCAATGCATTTCAATGGAACAATCTTTAAATATTAATAATTAATTGTTATTTTTTTTTTTTTTAATGTGAAAAATTCTGTGACCACTTCTGCCATTTTAGACAATTTTTTTAAGGGAAAAAAAAATTGTACAGAATTGATATTACAGGTCTGATATTAATGTATTCATATTACTAAATTATTTAAAAAACTTGTTTTTTTTGGTTTCCAAAAATATGGTTGTTTGGGGGTTAAAAAACTACTTTTAACCCATGGCCCCCAGCGCTCTGGGGTTTAAACATGCATTTTACAGCGCGATAATTTTTTTAGCGTGATTTTATTAATGAATATGGTGGGAGTCGGTCGCTAGGGCCAGTCGCTATCATGCGCTCCCATACAGCGCGGAGCCTGTCAAATAGCGACTCCTCACCCAATATTCAACATTACGGCAAACCGACTGAGTCACTATCAACTATAAACAACGGCCAAGCACAGCGACTACTAGCGGGCGCTCTGAAAATGCCGCTACAGTCGCTCAGCTGTCGCTACCTGCCGCTATTAATGAATCGGCCTCTTTGTTTCCTATATTTGTTTTCTATTATGTGCTTCTATTGAAGGATTTTCACATCTATTTATATAGTAGTTTTTTCACCTTTATTTATGTATATTTTGTATGTGGTTTAGGACATTTATACAGACAAAAAATCCCCTCTCTTTTATAGATATTTATGCACTAGCCACTTTTTGGGTATCTGCATGTCTATTGGGGTTAAGCTAATATTCTTAAAATTGGGAGTTTTGTGTCGGCACAAAATATTTAAAGGGCCCTATACCTAACATAAAAGTTTTTGGGAGGGCCTTCCATCCATACAAATCTTTGCTTATTTATAAATGTGATTTTAGGGGATTGGTGGCTGCTCGGTTTTAACATTGTGCTTCCGTGTTGTGCATTTGTTTTTTAAAATGTTGTTTTTGCTTAATAACATTTAACATTCAATTTTAATATATTTGGTTTGTGGTGCTCCCATTTTTAGGAGTAGGAGAATAGTTGTCATCATCTCCTTTGTTTAGGACTTGAACTAGTGAGTGAGCACACATATCCTTATTTATGGGGGTTGCAGCCATTAACGCTAAAACACTTGTAATAGAAGAAATTCAAAAAGACACTCACCTTCATCCAGAATCCAGCGGCGAAGTCGGTGGTGCCAACGCAATCACCAGCCGCCATTATCTTAAAGTTAAAGCCAGCCACTAGGTGTGGCACGCTCCACATTGCGCATGCCCCTGTCCGCCCATTCTGGTGAATGGAAGAATGGGTAAGTCATGGCATGGTTTACAGATATTTTAAAGAAGGAAACGGATAACTGTTATGTTGCATTATTTCATTAAGGAAGAAAACCCAATATACAATTGCTTACTCTAGTTAATCTAGGAGGTATAATCTATCTTTTTTTATGCTAAAATATATTACTTGGTTTAGGGGGCTCTGCCATTATCTAAAATAGTTATGGCTTAATTTAACTGATATTTTGCCAAGATTTAGTTTAAAAACAAACCAAATTAAACCAAATTTACCCCGACCCCCATCTGAACAATAACAGAGTTTTAAAAGATTGAACACAATAGATTAATGATGTCAATTAGGGAGGAGCGAATCGATCCGGACGAACCCAAATTCGTTCCGAATTTCAGGAAATATTCGATTCTGAACGAATCTGAATTTTCCCGCGATTCGATCGATCGAAGTTTTCCTTTAAACTCCATTCACTTCAATTACAGGCATTGTAAAATGGTGGATGGACATGTCTGGACATATCCCCTGGGGCAAGTTATCATGGGAAGGTCACATGCAGCCTATCAGCAGCCAGGAGCCCCGGTGACGTCACAGCGCTATATAAATGGCGGCCATCTTGCTGGTGTGCATTTCAGCCTTGTATTGCGGCCACAACGGAGCTGTTTAGAGACAGGGAGAGACGGGGAGGCTGATTCATCATTAGCGGCAGGTAGCGACAGATGAGCGTCTGTAGCAGGCATTTTCAGAGCGCCCGCTAGTAGTCGCAGTGCTCGGCCGTGGGTCGCTAATTTATAGCGACTCAGTCGCTGTTCAGTAATGTTGAATACATTGTGAGGAGTCGCTATTTGACCAGTACAGAGCTGTATGGGAGCGCATGTTAGCGACTGTTCATAGCGACCGACTCACACCATATTCAGCAAAAAACAGCCTCACAAATCTCTGGCGCTGACAAATACTTGTTTGAAGCACAGAGCGCAGGTGTGTTTAAAGTGTGTTTTCAAGCATCTATCAACTAGTAACAAAGCGAAAACATATGGAATTACATTGTAACAACATTGTAACATGAACACTTTAATGCCAGACCTGTAATGTCATTTCTGAGGAAATATTTAAAAAATGAAAAAAATATGAAAAAAATGCTATTTCAAAGGTCAAATAATTATTTGTGATTTTTTTGAAAAATAAAAAAAAACCCTGTTTAAAGAGAAGAAAAGGATCGTCCATTGAAATGTATGGGGGAGGTAGCTAGAGGTCATACATGGCGCTGTGCAAGGCTGAATGCTTGCGCTGTTCGCTGAGGCTGTGAAAATGATGAATCAGACGCTACATGGCGCTATCCCAGTCGCTAAACAGATTCTGCTTAATTGCGTGCCGTGTCCGGCGTTCACCAGTCGCTACCTGTCTCTACCTGTCTCTACCTGTCGCTACCTGTCATTAACCAGCCACTACCTGACGCTATCCCTTCTTAAATAAGGGTCTAAGAGAGAGTCAGGGAGACCCACAGAGTGCAAGACAGAACCAGGGAATGATAGGGAAAAATCGGGAAAGATCGAGGCAGGGGCAGCAGAGGATTTCACTTCATTTGCCAGATCAGTTTTAAATTGCTTTTGTTTGTGCTGTAAAAATTCCTTGCCACTGTGCATCCCATCTTGGCAGTGGCATATTTAACCCTATCTGTTACACACAAGCATTTCTCATAACTCGATTAGTTTACATTTTTTTTGTGTCTGCTGTAAAAACCCCAGCCCACATGGGCATCCCAAACCAGCACATGTCACCCTATCTGCTATACTAAATAAGCGTTCCTAATCCTCAGCTTAATCAAGCAATTGCCTTTTGAATTTGTTTTTGGTCTGCTGCCAAAACACTAGGCCGCAGGGTATCCCAAACCTGCACGTAGCACCCTATCTGTTATACTAAATAAGCGTTGTTCATCCTCAGCTTAATCAAGCTATTGCATTTTTAATTGGTTTTTGGTCTGCTGCCAAAACACTAGGCCGCAGGGTATTCCAAACCTGCACGTAGCACCCTATCTGTTATACTAAATTAGCGTTGTTCATCCTCAGCTTAATCAAGCTATTGCATTTTGAATTGGTTTTTGGTCTGCTGCCAAAACACTAGGCCGCAGGGTATTCCAAACCTGCACATAGCACCCTATCTGTTATACTAAATAAGCGTTGTTCATCCTCAGCTTAATCAAGCTATTGCATTTTTAATTGGTTTTTGGTCTGCTGCCAAAACACTAGGCCGCAGGGTATCCCAAACCTGCACATAGCACCCTATCTGTTATACTAAATAAGCGTTGTTCATCCTCAGCTTAATCAAGCTATTGCATTTTTAATTGTTTTTTGGTCTGCTGCCAAACCACTAGGCCGCAGGGTATTCCAAACCTGCACGTAGCACCCTATCTGTTATACTAAATAAGCGTTGTTCATCCTCAGCTTAATCAAGCTATTGCATTTTGAATTGGTTTTTGGTCTGCTGCCAAAACACTAGGCCGCAGGGTATCCCAAACCTGCACGTAGCACCCTATCTGTTATACTAAATTAGCGTTGTTCATCCTCAGCTTAATCAAGCTATTGCATTTTGAATTGGTTTTTGGTCTGCTGCCAAAACACTAGGCCGCAGGGTATCCCAAACCTGCACATAGCACCCTATCTGTTATACTAAATAAGAGTTGTTCATCCTCAGCTTAATCAAGCTATTGCATTTTTAATTGTTTTTTGTCCTGCTGTCAAAAAAACACCAGGCTGCAGGGTATCCCAAACCTGCACGTAGCACCCTATCTGTTATACTAAATAAGCGTTGTTCATCCTCAGCTTAATCAAGCTATTGCATTTTGAATTGGTTTTTGGTCTGCTGCCAAAACATTAGGCCGCAGGGTATCCCAAACCTGCACGTAGTACCCTATCTGTTATACTAAATAAGCGTTGTTCAGCCTCATTTTAATTCAGCTATTGCATTTTGAATTGTTTTTGTCTGGTTTAAATACACCAGCCCACATGGGCATCCCAAACCAGCACATGCCACCCTATCTGTTATACTAAATAAGCGTTGTTCATCGTCAGCTTAATCAAGCTATTGCATTTTTAATTGGTTTTTGGTCTGCTGCCAAAACACTAGGCCACAGGGTACCCCAAACCTGCACGTAGCACCCTATCTGTTATACTAAATAAGCGTTGTTCATCCTCAGCTTAATCAAGCTATTGCATTTTAAATTGGTTTTTGGTCTGCTGCCAAAACACAAGGCCGCAGGGTATCCCAAACCTGCACGTAGCACCCTATCTGTTATACTAAATAAGCGTTGTTCATCCTCAGCTTAATCAAGCTATTGCATTTTGAATTGGTTGTTGGTCTGCTGCCAAAACACTAGGCCGCAGGGTATCCCAAACCTGCACGTAGCACCCTATCAGTTATACTAAATAAGCGTTGTTCATCCTCAGCTTAATCAAGCCATTGCATTTTGAATTGTTTTTTGTCTGGTTTAAATACACCAGCCCACATGGGCATCCCAAACCAGCGCATGTCACCCTATCTGTTATACTAAATAAGCATTGTTCAGCCTCATTTTAATCAAGCTATTGCATTTTGAATTGTTTTTTGTCTGGTTTAAATACACCAGCCCACATGGGCATCCCAAACCAGCACATGTCACCCTATCTGTTATACTAAATAAGCGTTGTTCATCCTCAGCTTAATCAAGCTATTGCATTTTGAATTGTTTTTTGTCCTGCTGTCAAAACACCAGGCCGCAGGGTATCCCAAACAAGCACGTTGAACCCTATCTGTTATACTAAATAAGCGTCTTCAGCCTCATTTTAATCAAGCTATTGCATTTTGAATTGGTTTTTGTCTGCTTTAAATACACCAGCCCCATGGGCATCCCAAACCAGCACATGTCACCCTATCTGGTTTACTAAATAAACGTCTACAGCCTCATTTTAATTAAGCTATTGCATTTTGAATTGTTTTTTGTCCTGCTGTCAAAACACCAGGCCGCAGGGTATCCCAAAAAAGCACGTTGCACCCTATCTGTTTTACTAAATAAGTGTCTTCAGCCTCATTTTAATTAAGCTATTGCATTTTGAATTGTTTTTTGTCCTGCTGTTAAAACACCAGGCCGCAGGGTATCCCAAACAATCACGTTGCACCCTATCTGTTATACTAAATCAGCTTCTACGGGCTCTTTTTTTATTTTTTTTATATAGAGCAGCAATAGCTTATATAGTGAGGTAAATTTGCCATTTTGCAGCATTATGTAGAGCAGGCACTGTGTAAATCTGAGGGGCAACAGCTTATACAGTGAGGTAAATTTGCCATTTTGCAGCATTATATAGAGCAGGTCCTGTGTAAATCTGAGGGGCAATAGCTTATATAGTGAGGTAAATTTGCCATGTTGCAACATTATATAGAGCAGCCCCTGTGTAAATCTGAGGGGCAATAGCTTATACTGTGAGGTACATTTGCCATTTTGCAGCATTATATAGAGCAGCCCCTGTGTAAATCTGAGGGGCAATAGCTTATACTGTGAGGTAAATTTGCCATTTTGCAGCATTATATAGAGCAGGCCAGTTGCCATCTAAATCAACTACTGGCCGGGCAGGACAGCTTTTCCAGGGCAAACTCTGCTAGTTGCGGCCACAAGTCAAGTTTGGCTGCCCAGAAGTCCAGGGGATCCTCAAGGTGTGTTGGCATGGTCATGTCAAGGTATGACATGACCTGCTGGTTCAGGTCCTGCTCCAGGTCTTCCTGCTGCTCATGAGTAGACTCACTATGCGGGTGTAGAAAGCTACTCATTAGCGACTGAAGACTGAGGCTGCTGCTGCTGGAGCTGCTGTTGCTCCTTCCACCCCCCCCCCCAGCAGCCATGGCAGTGGAAGGTGATCGCCTGTTCAGTTCTGACACGGCTTGATCGACCATTCCTGTCTGCTGCCTGTACTGACCTCTGCTTTGTCTGACCACGAAGCTGCCTGCCCCCCCGCGATCTCTGACCTCCTGGCTTGACCCTTTGGCTACTCCTGACTACGCACCTGTCTCATCCCTGTACTCTGACGCACCCTCCGGATTGACTACCTGTGAAGGAGCTCGGCTTCAGGATACCCTCGTGGTTCATCGGCCTTCACCGTAAGTAGCCATACTTTGCGCCTATTAAGACCTGGGGGCAACCGTGTACAGTGAGGCGTACCTAGCGTCCCGGAAAACGGGGGCCTGAATATAGGCAGAAGCGGCGGTGGAGATTGGGGGTTGCCTGCTTACAGAAGGCTGGTTTCCCGCTGGGCATCACAGTATGGACCATGGCGCAGATAGACATCGGCCAACTGACTACGTAGGATGTCTCTGTAGTAGGTCAGTTTGTCCTCCCTCTCAGTGGGTGTAAAAAATGCCCCCATTTTGTGCCGGAAGCTAGGGTCCAATAAGGTGGAGAGCCAGAAGTCATCCCGCTGACAAATGGAGACAATTCTGCGGTCACTACGCAAGCACGTGAGCATGCATCGTGCCATTTGTGCAAATGACTCGGAGGGACTACCTGTCTCCATCTACACTGTAAACTGCCACGGTGTGTCTGGGTCCTCTATCTCGCCTTCCTCACAACCATTTGTGCAAGTGACTCGGAGGGACTACCTGTCTCCATCTCCACTGTAAACTGCCACGGTGTGTCTGGGTCCTCTGTCTCGCCTTCCTCACAACGCTCTAGCTCCTGTGGCTGCTCCTGCTCCTCCTCTCCTGTCAGATGACTAGATAAAATGGTCATTTTGTCAAACCTAAACTGTGCTTCGCCGTGCCCCACCCCCTCCTCCTCCTCCACTTCAGCCCCCACAGGCTTCATGTGGCTGTGAAATGTATGCGCCATGTCTCCAGTGCCCTGACCAGCCATGGTTTCCAACATGTGTTGTAGTACATGAAGCAGTGGAATCTCATCGTTCATCTCATAGTCCTGGCGACTGACTAATAAAGTAGCTTCCTCAAAGGGCCTGAGCAAACGGCAGGTGTCACGTATGAGCTGCCACTGGTTTACAATGAAGTTACACAGGGGAGTCCCCCTATCCATTTGGATCATCAAGAAATCCGTGATGGCTTTTCACGGTTCCTATAGTCGATCCTGCATATGGAGGGTGGAATTCCAACGGGTGGAAACATTGCAAATCAGACTGTCTTGGGGGATACCGTTATGATGCTGAAGCTCAAGAAGGGTGTGCTTGGCGGTGTAGGAGTGCCTGAAGTGCATGCAAAGTTTCCTTCCCTTTGTTAGGATGTCGTTCAGATGGGGGGAAGACTTTAGAAAACGCTTGACAACTAGATTGAACACGTCTGCCATGGCAGGACGCATGGCTCAGGCTTTTTTGTCGCAGCGCAGACAAGATGTTCTTCCCAGTGTCAGTCACCATGGGTCCCATTTGCAGTTTTCGTGGAGTAAGCCAGGATTTCATGTATTGAGTTCTCATTTTTAGCAGTTCCTCCCATGTGTGACTCTGTGGCTCAAGGCAAACCATGTGAAGAACAGCGTGAAACCGCCGTGTCCTGCACACATGGTAGGTTGGAAGGTCACTGGGAAAAAAATAAATAAAATTTGAAAAAAGAGAAAAAATAAATATTTCGAAAAACAAAGTAGAAAAAAAATGAAAAAATGAAAAAAAAGATTTGTACAAAAATTCACAAAATATTAAAAGGCAATGGAAAAAAAATATAAAAATAATTCAAAAAAATATATATATATGTTTTTTAAAAATGCAAAATATAAAAAAAAATTTAAAAATATATAAAAAAAAACTATACAAAATTAACCAAAAAGACAAAAAATTTGGAGACATTTTATATGTTACTGTTATTATGTTATATGTTATTGTTGCTATGTTATATGTTATTATATGTTATTATTATAAATATGTTCAAATAATATGTTACGTATTAATATGTAATTGACAATTAGCCACTTTTTTCTGTGACACCATTGCTAAGTGCAAGTGCACTGTCACAGGCACAAAGGCCTAGGATGCATGGAGGCCACAGTGGAGGGACCTGTCCAAGTTGCTGTTGTGGTTGTACAGGAACCACAATCACCCAGTGGGCCAAAAAGGATATGTATTGTCCATGACCATAGTTACAGCTCCAGACGTAGGCACTGCTGTGCACTTTGGTACACACTGACAGGATAAAGGACTGGCCCACCTTCTGTTCAACAAAATTGTACAGGGCTGGTACTGCCTTCTTCACAAAGAAATGACAGCATGGAACTCTCTACCTCCGCTCGGCACAAGCCATCAGTTCTCTGAAAGGTCCACCAACTAAAAATGGAGGGACTGAAGCACCAGCAACTTATACAGGAGCACATTTAGCTTCTGCGCGTTGGATGAGTGGGCACATACTGTTGTCTCTTGGACATGGCTTGGCCAATGGATTGCTGGCAGAATGACTGACTCGGATTAAGAGGAGGAGGAGCATCTGGAGCGACAGAGGATGGGTATGACACACAGGAGGTGGTGGAACAGCAGGCTGGACAACCACTTTGGAGCCAACTCTCCCGGGCCGCTTTATGGTGATGCTGCAAATGTTGATGCAGGGCTGTGGGTCCAACATTGGGACACTGGCCACACTTCACCTTCTGCCTACACATCTTTCATATAGTCATGTTAACCTCCTGCGGAAGCTTGATGAAAAACCGCCACCGCCGCCAACTCCAGGGACCCTCTTCCACTACCTCCTGGGAAGATAGCCTGCAGTGTAAGTGGTCTACCGTGAGCACATTTGCCTCCATACTTTCCCCTTCTGCCACCATGCTGGCAGCTAAATCTGTCACTCTCCATCACTCCAAGCCTTTAAAAGTGCTCTCAAAACTCAATGATGTCCTCCTCCTCAGGTTCCTCATCAGTATCTGCTTAAGAAGCCAAAACGCTTGCAAAACCTCCTCCCACAACACTCTCCTCATCACTACTTGCCCACCTACTAGAAGAAGCGGCGAGTGTCTCCTCCACTTCTTGGCTGGGCAGTAGCTGATGATTTTCTGATTATCAGATCGTCCTCACTGAATAGTGGAGCTGAACCCAAAGCATAACATACAACAGTTGACTGGGGTGTCAGATGTCACTTGTGATGCAGTGGATGATCGTGTTAACCAATGGATGACGGCAGATGGGTTGCTGGTCAAGACACGACCGCAAGCTGATCCCGGGAGATCAGGCCTCTCACTGGGACTCCTGCTGCCACTCACCCCTATTCTGCAGAGACCTCTGCTTGATGAAATGAGGCCTTATATGTTACTATGTTACTAATATGTTACTATGTTACTAATATGTTACTAATCTGTCACTCTCCATGTTTTTTTTTGAGAGACTGGCCTGCGTGGAAATGAATCGGGCATGGATCAGCCAAGATTTCCACCCACCAATGCCTGATGCATTAGAGTAGATTGATGATGGGGCCAGACCAACACTTAAGAAATATGGATCATGCAAAACAGATTTAAGGCGCTGCTCTCCACTTACAGACATTCCTCCGCATCAGACCACAAGTAATTATTGAGAAAATGCTTTACGTTACTTTATTAATATTTTTCGGATAAGATATATGTGCCGAAAATTTGTATATGTTCTCTTCATGCTGCTGCCAACTCCAGGGTGTGTCTTTCTGGCAATTTTGGGCTCCTGCTGCAGCTGCTTGCTACTCCAATGTGTCTTTAGGCCAATTTTTGGGCACCTGCTGCCAACTCCAGTGTGTCTTTTAAGCAATGTGTGGGCTACTGCTCCTGCTGCTGCTGCTTGCAACTCCAGGGTGTCATTCAGCTAATTTTTGGGCTCCTGCTGCCAACTCCAGTGTCTCTTTCGAGCAATGTTTTTGCTCCTGCTCCTGCTGCTGCTTGCAACTCCAGGGTGTGATTCATCCAATTTTTGGCCTCCTGCAGCCAACTCCAGTGTCTCTTTCAAGCTATGTTTGTGCTCCTGCTGCTGCCAACTTCAGGGTGTGATTGATCCAATTTTTGGGCTCCTGCTGCCAACTCCAGTGTCTCTTTCACGCAATGTTTGGGCTCCTGCTGCTGCTGCTTGCAACTCAGGGTGTGATTCATCCAATTTTTGGGCTCTGCAGCCAACTCCAGTGTCTCTTTCAAGCTATGTTTGGGCTCCTGCTGCTGCTTGCAACTCCAGGGTGTGATTCATCCAATTTTTGGCC
This sequence comes from Gastrophryne carolinensis, assembly GCA_027917425.1. NCBI lineage: Eukaryota > Metazoa > Chordata > Amphibia > Anura > Microhylidae > Gastrophryne > Gastrophryne carolinensis. The sequence continues at coordinate 386,369,980 of CM051236.1, read as the reverse complement.
TCCTGCAGCCAACTCCAGTGTCTCTTTCAAGCAATGTTTGGGCTCCTGCAGCAGCTGCTGCTGCTGCTGCTTGCAACTCCAGGGTGTGATTCAGCTCATTTTTGGGCTCCTGCTGCTGCCAGCTCCAGGGTGTGTTTTTCAGGCATTATAGGGGCCCCTCATAGTGATGCCACTTCAACTCTCTGCAATTGTGCCGCTCTGCGATTCTATTAGCGATGATCTGCATGTGATAATTATTTACAGTATTATTTCACTAACCCAGCACGCATCCTATGTGTGTTACAGCAAGGCAGAATGGTTTACAACCCTATTGAGGCTCTTGAGGCTCTAGGAGGCTCAGAAATAGCCGTTTTTAATAGCGATTCGTCGCCAATAAATTCGGGTCGAATCGATTTTTGTTGGAAAATTCGTCGAATCAGTCGAAAATAATTTTTCAAAAGTTCGCTCATCTCTAATGTCAATAAGTAAATGTATAACCCTTTGAGGTGCATGTGCTAGTGGTTTCAGCAGGCCTGACCTACTAACATAAAATCTGAGTGGCGGTAGAAATATGTGGCCAATGTTTTGTAGGTTCATGGTAGATGCACATGGTGAGCTTAAACCGGACCTTCAGCATCATGTAATGAAAAGCCCAAACCCTGGCATCAAAAATTAATATATTTTAAGTTTTTAGCCACTTACACTTGCCTCAGTCAGAAGACACTTCCTGGTTGCTGGCAGCCTGAGACTCCATGGGCTGCCATCTTGGATATTTAAAGGCTCACAAAATGCAGTAGATGTAGGTAGGGTGATTTTTAATGTGGGCAATCTATATGCATATTTATATACAGGGTGGGGGAAACATATAAGATAGGCTCCTATCAGGGTGAAGGTCCAGATTAAGCCCTTATTTGCACAGAGAACAGAGCCATTTTGCAGAAAGTGTAAATAAATGTGAACCATCACCACCTGAAAGAATGAAATAGCTTACAAAGAAAGGCTTTGGCCCTTATTTAAGAAGGGATAGCGTCAGGTAGTGGCTGGTTAATGACAGGTAGTGACAGGTAGCGACTGGTGAACGCCGGACACGGCACGCAGTTACACATTTATCAAGCAGAATCTGTTTAGCGACTGGGATAGCACCATGTAGCGTCTGATTCATCATTTTCACAGCCTCAGCGAACAGCGCCAGCGTTCAGCCTTGCACAGCTCCAGGTATGACCTCTCGCTACCTGACGCTCTCCCATACATTTCAATGGACAATCCTTTTCTTCTCTTCAACCCTTTCGCTGCCAGGCTACCTGGAGTTTTTGTCACCCTTTGTTGCCAGACCATTTTGCACTATTTTGCGCTCCACATGTTCAACTGTGATTTTTTAAGGGATTTCCAGGGATTTCCCAGGGAATTATATATTCTTTTTTTTCAGCAGAATCTGGGTTTTAACATGAAATGTCTTTTTTGTCATTGTTAGGTGTATTTGGGGTGAAATATGTGCAAAAAAAAAAAAAATTTTTTTTACAATTTGTAGTGTTTTTTGTAATAAAAAAAGTAATTTAGTCAATAAAATCTTATTGCATGTGAAATCCGAATTTCTCCTGGTCACAGCGTTACCACATATGTATAGGTAGACACCCTTTCCTGCCCAGGAGACTCCCCCAAACTGAAACAGCGCTTTAGGAGATTTTCAGATAAAATACAAATATGCTAAGCGCTAGGCGCGCCTTGCAGTTTTTCAAGAAAATCAACCCTTTACATTTGAAATACCCCCCACAAACTTTATATTCCCTGAAAGTATACACCTCAGGCTTTCTAGGTGTACCAGGCTTGTTTACATAGGTGCAGTTTTCTGGAAGTAATTCCTCAATGAATTCTTTGGTAGCACAGAGTTTCACTAAAAAAGAATAAAAAGCAGAATCAAACTCATATTTTCTGAAAAAAAAATATGCAAACAAAAAAAAACAAGCCCAATCTGAAAAAGCAACATGCCCCGAACAGAGCTATGCAATACCCAACATGCATAGCTACTGTCAAGGAAAGAGTTGTCAAACACCTCAAAGTAAAGCATGTGCGTAAGGGTAATTTTGCTTGAAAATTTCAGCTCTGCAGACAAAGTGCACACCTTTTACTTTTTCTACCAAAACAACCCTTTACATTTGGAATACCCCCCCAGAAACCATATATTCCCTGAAAGAACATATGTTAAGCTTTCTAAGCATACCCAGCTTGTTGTAGTGGGCTCATCATTTTAGAAGTAATCCCTTGAAGAATTCTTAGGTTGCACGAGGTTTCCCTCAAAAAAATTATAAAAAAACAGAATAAAAAACAAATTTTCTTAAAAAATCAATATGCAAAAAAAAAAAAAAACAAGCTAAATCTGAAAGAACAAGGTCCCCCGAGCAGAACAATACCCCACATGCATATGTACTATTAACCCTTTTAATTGCCCGTCTACTTGAAATTTTTTCACCCTCTGTTGACAGGTAATTTTTCACCATTTTGCATCATGTTTAACCGTGATTTTTGGAGGAATTTCCAGGAAAATTATAGATATATTTTTTGCAGCAGGGTTTAGGCTTTAACATGAAATGTCTTGTTTGTAATTTTTCTACTGTTTTTTTAAATATTTTTGCATAAAAAGAAAAAAAAAAAAAAATATTTTTTAGAAAATTGTCTCCTTTAATTTAAATAAAACATTTACTTTATTAGAGAAAACCATATTGCATGTGAATATTGCAAAAAAATGGGGTCCCCCTTACCCAGCATTACCAGCCCGGGACCAGCTATGGGGGCTTGTAGGCACAGAGTGGGGGGGCCAGCTTTTGTGGCCCCCACCCTGCAGCCTATGAGCCCACATAGCTTATGTGGGCCCGGGCTCTTCTGCCCCCCCCTGGGCTTTGGGGAGGCAGGTAATTGGGGGTGCCGGGGGTTAATGGCAAGTCACCTGCTAGCAGGTGGCTTGCCAGCCCCCAGCCTTGTGAATTGGTATAAGGGGTCTCATGGACCCCTTACCAGTTCACAAAGGGTTAACAGTAAAAAAAAAACACACTGACACATAAGAAAAGATAAGTTTTATTAAAAAATAAAAACTTTTTTTTACTTTACTTACCTCCGATCGTCAGCTCCTTTGTCCCTCGATGTGATGACAGATGCAATCATGCTGGCTGCAGTAGCAGAGGGGCAGTTGATGATCTGATCACCTGCCCCTCTGCTCCTGTGGCCAGCATGATCGCATCTGAATGAAGAGCAGCAGGGAGCCTGGACGACACCCGGTGAGTGACGTCATAAGCCCCGCCCCCAAAGGGCAAGATGGCGGCGCCCGTCGGGAGAGGAGGGGGAGAGGGGGAGAGTCCTTTTAGGCTCTCCCCTGAAGCTGAAGCACCGGGTCTTCTCTTCACTGGGGGGGGGCCCCAGTGAAGAGAAGACCCGGCGGGAGGCAGCGCGGCCACAGGTAAGTAAATGTCATTTTTATTTTTTATTTTTTTTACAGTTAGCAGCTGCTGCTGCCGAAGCGGGGGGGGGCGGCCTATTCCGGGGGCTCTCCTGGAGCCATCCAAGCCCCCACGGGGGATTGGATGGCACCAAATTAAAGAGGAGACCTGGCCGGATCCAACGAGGGGTCAGGTGAGTATTTTTTATTTTTATTTTTTTAACTAGCAGCGGAGAAAGTCAAGCACGTAACACCTAGGGGCTTGGCACTTAACGCCCAGCCAAGCCAGCACGTAGGTGTTACGGGCTTGACAACTAAAGGGTTAAACGGGTTTTTTTTTTTCCAAAAAATCACAAATAATTCTTGGACCTCTTCTGGCATTGAAATAGCAGTTTTTTCATAATTTTTTATATATTTCCTCAGAAATGACATTACAGGTCTGGCATTAAAGTGTTCATGTTACAATGTGGTTACAATGTAATTCAAGATGTTTTCGCTTTGTTACTAGTTGATAGATGCTTGAAAACAGACTTTAAACACACCGCCTCCTGCGCTCTGGGCTTCAAACAAATATTTTTCAGTGCCAGAGATTTGTGAGGCTGTTTTTTTCCTGAATATGGTGTGAGTCGGTCGCTATGAGCAGTCGCTAACATGCGCTCCCATACAGCGCTGTACTGGTCAAATAGCGACTCCTCACAATGTATTCAACATTACTGAACAGCGACTGAGTCGCTATAAAGTAGCGACTCACGGCCGAGCACTGCGACTACTAGCGGGCGCTCTGAAAATGCCTGCTACAGACGCTCATCTGTCGCTACCTGCCGCTAATGATGAATCAGCCTCCCCGTTTTATTTCCACACTTTAGGCTGAGAATAAAATTAATGTAAAGTAATTATTATGGTCATGATAAGACTAATTTGCAGGGTTGCAGACTCGGGTTTATTGCTTTATTGTCTTTGGCAGCAATTAGCAAAACAAATTTTCTTTCTGCATTTGTTTGCCAATAATATTTTAGTAGGGTGGTTAAATCTAAAAGTTTTTATTTTAAAGTTTCTTTTACAAACAGAATATGTATGAGGACTTTTTTTTTTTTACAGGCTGAGGCTCTTCGGGAATTTTTTTTTATATTAGGACACTTGAGTCACAATTAAAGATAATTAGAAAGGAAGATGAGCGGCTTTAACACCAATTAGGAGCGACCTGCCTAGCCAGCAATTGTGAACGTGTGTTTAGTTGCTCAGACATTGCCCTAAGGTCATACAACGTTAAACAAATGATCCAAACAAACTTTATTGTTAGTAATTAGTCACTCTGTTGCTCATTTATGATTCAGCAAAAAAATCTGCACAGTTTTCTTTTTAATGATGCAGAATATTAGTATTGGGTTTACTGGAGGTTTAAGAGTGCATTCATTTTAATGTTATATCTATTGTCCTGCTAGTTTCCCTCACCCTTGTAAGCAAACCACATTTCCTGAATCCTTCTCAGTTTAACTTGATAATAATAAATTGTACTTTTTACACAGCGGGGAATCCTGAATCAGGAACCCCCACTGGATGTAATGAGGGATGCCCCCACTGGCTGCAATGAGGAATGCCCCTCATTAATTGTAATGTAGGAATGCCTGTCACTGCCTGTAATGAGGGATGCCCCTCACTTCCTGTAATGGGGGATGCCCCTCACTTCCTGTAATGGGGGATGCCCCTCACTGCCTGTGATGGGAGATGCTGCAACATACCTCATTACAGGCAAAAAATGCAAATCCACGCATACCCTTATGGCGTAATTTGGTTGAATATGTCAGACAAATAAACATAAAATTCTCACAAGTATAGCCAAGGTAGAAGCCTTTAAAATTGTCCCCAATGCCACAGTATATGCAGAAGGCAGCTTCCCATCTTCTAATTCTTCCACTGGAGCTCAGGCAACTTGGTTTACTATTTACCTCCTGTGCTCCCATCTGAACTCTTGTGGTACTACTGCAATGTCTGCCCTTCTCCTTCTGGTTCCCCATACTAACGTCACTTCCTGTGTGTGTGTTGCACATAATTATATAAAGCTAGATTTACTATTAACAAAAAATGTAATGTGTCATAAAAAAAATATGATTTAGCCTGTCATTAATGCCTATGGGGTATGGAAGATCTTCACATACAGTGAAGGTCTGTCCTTTTTATAAGGCAACCCACCCCTAACATAACATACTATTACCTTGGGGGGTCTGGAAAAACGCTGGCCCTATCCACACTGCGTACTTGCCTTTTGCGGAGGATTAGGCCAAAACTCATCAATACCAAAACTGTCTGTGGAAGAAAAGGCTAGAAAAGCTCCTACAAACAGTTGAGTGCTGAGGGAAAACCCCTTCATTCGCCTCCCTACAGTTACTCACCTATAACCTATGGTCTTTTTCTGATGGTGGAAGAAAAAAAAGCAGCACACACTGCAAAACTTTAGCAGGTAATTTCTGTGGGGTTGGGGGGAATGAAAAGCGGCTTTGGTCACAGCAAACCTTTCTAGAGACAAACATGCCATGGAGGACAATGCTGTGCTTCATGCATTATCTTTTAAACTTAAATACAGACCAGGTACGACGCTATGGAACATGATTGCACTTTATAAGTAAATAATAACAATAATAATAATAAATACAGGGGCAGCCAGGGAACAAAAATCATCCAGATATTTTGTGGGCCTCCAGCCAGCCCACAAGGCCCCTGCTGAGCTCAGCCTCCCGGTGAAACATTTAGTCTGCCCACAGCTTAGGCTTTAGCATTGCAGGGACAGATTATGAGAAGAGGTGGATATGACCACTCTCAAAGCAGTGGTACTGAAGCTTTAGTATTGCAGGGGCAGATAATGTGGAAGGAGTAGATACAGCCCACGTAGCCATGAGGTTTAGCCTACAATATTGTAGAGACAAAACAAAGGCTAGGTTGTCTTGGCTGAGGGGCACACAATAGGGACAAGTATAGTGGGGAAGTGCTAAGGGGGAGGCAGGAAGTGGATGGGGATGTAAAGTAAGTGGAATGAGATGGGTGAAGCAGGTTGCACTAAGCGGGAAACTCTGGAGGCAGGAAGTGGATGGGGATGAAGCAGGCTGCACTAAGGGGGACACTCTGGAGGCAGGAAGTGGATGGGGATGAAGCAGGCTGCACTAAGGGGGACACTCTGGAGGCAGGAAGTGGATGGGGATGAAGCAGGCTGCACTAAGGGGGATACTCTGGGGGCAGGAAGTGGATGGGGATGAAGCAGGCTGCCCTAAGGGGGACACTCTGGAGGCAGGAAGTGGATAAGGATGAAGCAGGCTGCATTAAGGGGGCACTCTGGAGGCAGGAAGTGGATGGGGATGAAGCTGGCTGCACTAAGGGGGGCACTCTGGAGGCAGGAAGTGGATGGGGATGAAGCAGGCTGCATTAAGGGGGGCACTCTGGAGGCAGGAAGTGGATGAGGATGAAGCAGGCTGCACTAAGGGGGCACTCTGGAGGCAGGAAGTGGATGGGGATGAAGCAGGTTGCACTAAGGGGGGCACTCTGGAGGCAGGAAGTGGATGGGGATGAAGCAGGCTGCACTAAGGGGAACACTCTGGAGGCAGAAAGTGGATGGGGATGAAGCAGGCTGCACTAAGGGGGCACTCTGGAGGCAGGAAGTGGATTGGGGATGAAGCAGGCTGCACTAAGGGGAACACTCTGGAGGCAGAAAGTGGATGGGGATGAAGCAGGCTGCACTAAGGGGAACACTCTGGAGGCAGGAAGTGGATGGGGATGAAGCAGGCTGCACTAAGGGGGGCACTCTGGAGGCAGAAAGTGGATGGGGATGAAGCAGGCTGCACTAAGGGGGCACTCTGGAGGCAGGAAGTGGATGGGGATGAAGCAGGCTGCACTAAGGGGGGCACTCTGGAGGCAGGAAGTGGATGGGGATGAAGCAGGCTGCACTAAGGGGGACACTCTGGAGGCAGGAAGTGGATAAGGATGAAGCAGGCTGCATTAAGGGGGCACTCTGGAGGCAGGAAGTGGGTGGGGATGAAGCTGGCTGCACTAAGGGGGGGCACTCTGGAGGCAGGAAGTGGATGAGGATGAAGCAGGCTGCACTAAGGGGGCACTCTGGAGGCAGGAAGTGGATGGGGATGAAGCAGGCTGCACTAAGGGGGGCACTCTGGAGGCAGAAAGTGGATGGGGATGAAGCAGGCTGCACTAAGGGGGCACTCTGGAGGCAGGAAGTGGATGGGGATGAAGCAGGCTGCACTAAGGGGGGCACTCTGGAGGCAGGAAGTGGATGGGGATGAAGCAGGCTGCATTAAGGGGGACACTCTGGAGGCAGGAAGTGGATGGGGATGAAGCAGGCTGCACTAAGGAGGACACTCTGGAGGCAGGAAGTGGATGGGGATGAAGCAGGCTGCACTAAGGGGGACACTCTGGAGGCAGGAAGTGGATAAGGATGAAGCAGGCTGCATTAAGGGGGCACTCTGGAGGCAGGAAGTGGATGAGGATGAAGCAGGCTGCACTAAGGGGGCACTCTGGAGGCAGGAAGTGGATGGGGATGAAGCAGGCTGCACTAAGGGGGGCACTCTGGAGGCAGGAAGTGGATGGGGATGAAGCAGGCTGCACTAAGGGGGGCACTCTGGAGGCAGGAAGTGGATGGGGATGAAGCAGGCTGCACTAAGGGGGACACTCTGGAGGCAGGAAGTGGATAAGGATGAAGCAGGCTGCATTAAGGGGGCACTCTGGAGGCAGAAAGTGGATGGGGATGAAGCAGGCTGCACTAAGGGGGACACTCTGGAGGCAGGAAGTAGATGGGGATGAAGCAGGCTGCACTAAGGGGGGCACTCTGGAGGCAGGAAGTGGATGGGGATGAAGCAGGCTGCACTAAGGGGAACACTCTGGAGGCAGAAAGTGGATGGGGATGAAGCAGGCTGCACTAAGGGGGGCACTCTGGAGGCAGGAAGTGGATGGGGATGAAGCAGGCTGCACTAAGGGGAACACTCTGGAGGCAGGAAGTGGATGGGGATGAAGCAGGCTGCACTAACGGGAACACTCTGGAGGCAGAAAGTGGATGGGGATGAAGCAGGCTGCACTAAGGGGAACACTCTGGAAGCAGGAAGTGGATGGGGATGAAGCAGGCTGCACTAAGGGGGACACTCTGGAGGCAGGAAGTGGATGGGGATGAAGCAGGCTGCACTAAGGGGGGCACTCTGGAGGCAGGAAGTGGATGGGGATGAAGCAGGCTGCACTAACGGGAACACTCTGGAGGCAGAAAGTGGATGGGGATGAAGCAGGCTGCACTAAGGGGAACACTCTGGAAACAGGAAGTGGATGGGGATGAAGCAGGCTGCACTAAGGGGGACACTCTGGAGGCAGGAAGTGGATGGGGATGAAGCAGGCTGCACTAAGGGGGGCACTCTGGATGCAGGCTGCACTAAGGGGGGCACTCTGGAGGCAGGAAGTGGATGAGGATGATAGAAAAATAAATGGAATGAAATGGATAAAGCAAGCTCCATGCTGGTGGCTACACCCAGCACAGCCAGCCCAAAAGAGTGCAGCCCACTGGGAATTCTCCAAGCTCTTCCTATGGCCAGTCTGCCTGTGACCAGATATCTACTTTATTACTTGTCAATGCCATTTTTAGTCCAATATTTGGCATCTTGGAACTGTACAGAAATCAAAGAATCCTACAAGGGATCAGTTGAAACTTTACTTTCATCCCTCCGCTTCTTTCGACAATCTTCATCTATTTTATGCTTCTGGAGATTTTTTTTTAAAACTCGTTGTACTGCATTTTATTCAGTCATCCATTTGAGTTTCTCTTTTCATTTTCTTCATTTTTATTCTAGTTTGAGTTGGCATATAACAAAAACAAAAATTCAACGTAAAGCTTAGTCTGTGGTATTCATGACTGTTAATCCGAAACTGTTTCATTATTGCCAAGGCTTTTCATATCATTTTGGTTTTACCTTACACAGTATGCAACAATACAAGTAACAACATGAGAAACGTATCTTGTCCAGGCAGACACTGATTATGGCGCCAAGCCAATCTACTCTCTCGTCAAGTAATTAATCGAGCTTCCCCTCATTAGTTTATCTCTTGATGGGAGCCGGTGCAGCCTGTTGATATGGGGATATTTAACGCCATCATTAAAGAGCTGATAATAGCCCGACAAAAGGGAGGTGGTTTAGACCATTAAGCACACAATGGAGCGTGCTCATCATTATTAAGTGTCATGGCTAGAGCAAATTATGCATCTCCAAAGAATTACTCTGAAATACCGGTCCAATGGAACATATAGAAAGAGTACACAGTAGTATAATCTAATTAATAAAGGCAAAGGTATATCACCATTTTTATATAGATACAATTATTGTTACAGTTATTAAAGTAACATTTTGTTCATATTCATATAACCAGAAGCCATTATAAAATCTACAACTTCACATACTGGAGCGTGAAATTATATAACCCTCATCCAAAGCAGAGCTGTCCATTGTTCCACTTTTCCTACATAAAGAAATACATCTGGATTTAGCCTACTGGGGCCCTAGGAACTGGCAGTTTAGGGGGGATATCTTATTCTGTATGGGGCCATCCCTAGCAGATACCTTTTTAAGTCAGCTTCACAGCTATGGACCACATTTTTGGGAAGATAAAGGTGGTCATGCTAAATATCTGGTGAAGCTAGGTGCACTTTGGGTGTTACTTCCATTATGAATTGCAACCTGCATCTCAGCGAGCTTTTAATTTTAATGTGTGCAATAAAAAAAAGTGTTGTTTTATTTTTTTCACAAAAAATTACCTGTACCTGTGACAGGGCATTGTTATAGGTTTTTACAAGTACATACCGTATTGTCTGCCCTATAAGATGCACCTGCCCATAAGACGCACCTAGGATTTGGGGGAGGAAAATAAAAAATATATATATTTTAAACCAAAAAAGCACCATTACAGACAGTGTGGCATTCCCCTATCCCATTCCTATAGGCCGTGTGGGACGTCCCCTTTCCATAGACAGTGTAGCATGCCCCCATCCCATTCCCCGTATACCCAGTGTGGCATTTCCCCCTCCCATTCCCCATATAGGCAGTGTGGCATTCCCCTCCCATTCCCCATATAGGCAGTGTGGCATTCCCCCTCCCATTCCCCATATAGGCAGTGTGGCTTTCCCCCCTCCCATTCCCCATATAGGCAGTGTGGCATTCCCCTCTCCCATTCCCCATATAGGCAGTGTGGCATTCTCCCCCTTTCCATTCCCCGTATACCCAGTGTGGCATCCCCCCTTTAATTCCCCATATAGGCAGTGTGGCATTCTCCCCCTCCCATTCCCCATATAGGCAGTGTGGCATTCCCCCCTCCCATTCCCCATATAGGCAGTGTGGCATTCTCCCCCTTTCCATTCCCCGTATACACAGTGTGGCATCCCCCCTTTAATTCCCCATATAGGCAGTGTGGCAATCTCCCCCCTCCCATTCCCCATATAGGCAGTGTGGCATTCTCCCCCCTCCCATTCCTCATATAGGCAGTGTGGCATTCCCCCCTCCAATTCCCCATATAAGCAGTGTGGCATTACCCCCCCCCTCCCATTCCCCATATAGGCAGTGCGGCATTCTCCCCCCTCCCATTCCCCATATAGGCAGTGTGGCATTCCCCCCCCCTCCCATTCCCTGTATACCCAGTGTGGCATTCACCCCTCCCATTCCCCATATAGGCAGTGTGGCATTTCCCCCTCCCATTCCCCATATAGGCAGTGTGGCATTTCCCCCTCCCATTCCCCATATAGGCAGTGTGGAATTCCCACCTCCCATTCCCCATATAGGCAGTGTGGCATTCCCCCATCCCATTCCTCGTATACCCAGTGTGGCATTCACCCTCCCATTCCCCATATAGGCAGTGTGGCATTCACCCCTCCCATTCCCCATATAGGCAGTGTGGCATTCTCCCCCCTCCCATTCCCCGTATACCCAGTGTGGCATCCCCCCTCCCATTCCCCATATAGGCAGTGTGCCCCGCCATTCCCATAGGCAGTGTGGCATCCCCCTCCCCCCATTATCCTAGGCTGTGTGGCATCTCCCTCCCCCCATTATTCTAAGCTGTGTAGCATCCCCCTCCCCCCATTATCATAGGCTGTGTGGCATCCCCCTCTCCCCATTCCCATTGGCAGTGTGGCATCCAGCTCCCCCATTGGCAGTGTAGCATCCCTCTCCCCCCCCATTCCCATTGGCTGTGTGGAATCCCTCTCCCCCCATTCCCATTGGCTGTGTGGCATACCCCTCCCCCCCACTGGCAGTGTAGCATCCCCCTCTCCCCCATTCCCATTGGTGTGTGGCATCGCCCTCCCCCCATTCCCATTGGCTGTGTGGCATCCCTCTCCCCCATTCCCATTGGTGTGTGGCATCCCCCCTCCCCCCATTTCCATAAGCTGTGTGGCATCCCCCTCTCCCCCCATTCCCATTGGCTGTGTGGCATACCCCTCCCCCCCACTGGCAGTGTAGCATCCCCCTCTCCCCCATTCCCATTGGTGTGTGGCATCGCCCTCCCCCCATTCCCATTGGCTGTGTGGCATCCCTCTCCCCCATTCCCATTGGTGTGTGGCATCCCCCCCTCCCCCCATTTCCATAAGCTGTGTGGCATCCCCCTCTCCCCCCATTCCCATTGGCTGTGTAGCACACCCCTCCCCCCATTGGCAGTGTAGCATCCCCCTCTCCCCCCATTCCCATTGGCTGTGTGGCATCCCCCCTCCCCCCATTTCCATTGGCTGTGTGGCATACCCCTCCCCCCATTGGCAGTGTAGCATCCCCCTCTCCCCCATTCTCATGGGTGTGTGGCATCCCCGCTCCCCCCATTCCCATTGGCTGTGGGGCATCCCTCTCCCCCATTCCCATTGGCTGTGTGGCATCCCTCTCCCCCATTCCCATTGGTGTGTGGCATCCCCCCTCCCCCCATTTCCATAGGCTGTGTGGCATCCCCCTTTCTCCCCCATTAGTCGGCATAAGTAAAAAATAAATAAATAAATAAAACTCACCTGTCCGTTAACACCGCTCCGCTCAGCGGCCCGCTCCATGAATTGGGTGGGCATGGCCTGGGCCGCGTCAGTGTCGGCGCAGGCCACGCCCACCCGATTCACTGAGCTGGCCGTAAGAAGCAGCGGCGGGCTGTGTCCCGGCCCCGCCACTGCGATCGCTGTCTCTTACCGGCAGCAATGACAGCGGTGGGGCCATAGGCAGCGCCGCCGCTCCTCCATCCGCTGCCTCTTCCTGGGCACATGCGAGCACCCAGGTCAGGGCAGTGGGTGGGAGTGGCGTGCAGGCCACGCCCACCCACTACCCTGACCTGGGTGTTCGTCCATGCCCAGGAAGAGGCAGCAGATGGGGGAGCGGTGGGCGCTGTCTCTGGCCCCATCGCTGTCATTGCTGCCGGTAAGAGACAGTGATCGCAGCGGCAGGGCCGGGACAGAGCCCTCTGTCTTCTTCTGGGCTCTGTCAGTGTGGCAGGCAACGTGGGAGCACCGGAAAAGGGTGAGTTTTTTTGTTACATTTGCCCGATAAGGCGCACAGACATTTCCGCCCTACTTTTGGGGAAAAATAAGTGCGCCTTATAAGGCTCGATTCAGAGACACATTCGTCCGGACTTCCGTAGCTGTCTGTGAAAGTTTTGGTGGGTGTTTGTCATTTTTTGGCTTTTTTTCGTATATTTTTCACTCGCACGAACGTTCGAGAACATGCGTATATGCTCTTTCGATAATGGTGCCAAAATCGGAAGATTTTCGTTACTTCGGGAGCTTTTTCCCACCAAATCGGAAATGTTTCGTCCGTTCAGAATTTTTTCGTTATTGCAATGGGCTTGCGATTAATTCAGAGAGCTGATTGCCGATGGTCCCACACCTCATAAATTCGTTTCAGGGCAAAAACATTCCCGGCACCTTTTTGACTACGGGAGCGCGAGCCAGCCATGGACGAGGCTACTGCCTTTGAGGAGCATGAGGATTTGCAACTCAAGGGCATTGAGATCGTCCGGAGGGCAGAGACCAGATTGCACCGGCGGCGACGCATGGACATCAATAGCATGCATGACACTGAGCTGTTCGAGCTGACCAGGCTTAATCGCGCTTCCCTCCATAAACTGTATAGTGAGCTGCGGCCATGGTTAGCCCGCACCACAAGGAAGGGGCAAGCAATTTCAGGTATGACCAAGATGCTTGGCTGCCTGCAATTTTTGGCGAACGGCTCGTTCCAGAGGCTGGGTGCCCTCTCCGTGGGGATTTCACAGCCTACGCTGAGCTGCGCGCTATCCCAATTTTTGGAAGGCATGGCTACCATAACTCGGAAATATATTTGTTTCCCTGAGGATATGGTAGCCAGAAACGCCATTAAGCTGGCATTTTTTAATATCGCCGACATGCCCAATGTCATGGGTGCTATTGACTGCACCCACGTTGCCCTCGTCCCTCCGTCAAGCGACGAGTATATATACAGGCAAGTTTTGGCTTCCATTGTCTCTAAATATTTGTGTGTCCCTCCTTTGCTCAATCACATTATTCGTTTGCTTCATTGGCAATAGTCCCTCCTTTACAGAAAAGCTTCCTTGTGACTAATCTCGCCATTTGTAGTAACTTTCATTGGCAATAGTCCCTCCTTTACAGAAAAGCTTCCTTGTGACTAATCTCGCCATTTGTAGTAACTTTCATTGGCAATAGTCCCTCCTTTACAGAAAAGCTTCCTTGTGACTAATCTCGCCATTTGTAGTAACTTTCATTGGCAATAGTCCCTCCTTTACAGAAAAGCTTCCTTGTGACTAATCTCGCCATTTGTAGTAACTTTCATTGGCAATAGTCCCTCCTTTACAGAAAAGCTTCCTTGTGACTAATCTCGCCATTTGTAGTAACTTTCATTGGCAATAGTCCCTCCTTTACAGAAAAGCTTCCTTGTGACTAATCTCACCATTTGTAGTAACTTTCATTGGCAATAGTCCCTCCTTTTGTTTAGTCCCTCTAGGTTAATATACTCTCTGATTTTACATCTTCCCTCATTGCAATCACTCCCTCCTTGCTAATGCTCCCTCCTTGCCAAGAGTGTATGTGCACCAACGGCCCTTATTTATAAATTAGTTCCAAAGTTAGTTATTTCAAAGTAAAACATTTGTAAGTGTCCTTTTAATAGAACAAGTAAGACTGTCAAGGCTTAAACATTGATCTTCTTTTACATGTTACATTTTGACATAGGCTGTTTGAAGTGTGCGTTGGATTTGTTTACTAAACGTAATTTTTTTGTGGTTTCTGTTTCCTTTTTAACCAGAAATCGCAAAATGGGCCATTCGCTGAATGTGCAAGCGGTGGTGGCCCAGGACCTGCGCTTTCTGAGCGTCCTGGCAGGCTACCCTGGCTCAGCCCATGATGCGTATATCCTGCGCAGATCTGGATTATTCCGCCGGTTTGAGTCAGGGGAATTTGCGGGTGCATGGCTCCTTGGTAAGTTGGCTCAAATTATCGATTTGGATTGTATATGTATGGCAAAGTTTTAGGTTGGCTTTACCTTTCATAAACGCTGCCTTGCCCCTCACCTTGTGAACATGTGTAAGCACACTGTAACCATTAGATTAGACAAACTCCATTGGCTGCAAAATTGTTTTGCCTGCATTGTTTTAATTAATAAGTGTAATGTGAGGCCAAGTCTGAAACAGCCTTCTAAACCATTTTCTTTCAAAATCTGTTATTGACTTTACCAGAGAGTCAGCGCCATCTTTGCTTACATGCATTTAAAGTGGACCAACACCCAGGATTTTGACTATCCTGGGTCTTGGTCCACTTCGGTGGGGCACCTCCGATCGGGGTGCCCCGCTGTGTGAAACCCCCCCGAACCCCCCGAACTCACCTCTGTCAGCGGCGACGGACAAGCCGCGGACAAGCGGCTCCTCCGCCGCCGCCTCCCGCGCGTCCCTGTTGACGCGCGCGTGCCCGCGCCGGCCATTCACAGACGGCCGGCGCGGGCGCGCGCACGACTAGAGGGGCGCGAGGGAGGCGGCGGCGGCCGGCCGCCGCCGAAACTAAGGTAAGGAGTTTGGGGGGGTTTCACCCCGCGGGACATCCCGATCTCGGATGTCCCGCGGGGAGGGAGGTGATCGGCCCGGGAATCTTATAGATTCCCGGGCCGATCACGGGTGGGTGTTGGTCCACTTTAACTTACTGAGTAGAGGTGAGCGGGATAAAGTGCAGGGGTCGGCTTACACCGGTTTTTGAGTAAGCCAAGAATTATAAAGGGGCAGGTCAAGTTAGACCATACTACATTGTTCTGCAGCACAGGCAGGAAACAATAGCTGCTAACAGTCTGCCTGATTGCCCACCATCCCCAGAATTATTTGACTACTTTTGACCCACATCTATCACATATGTTTAATTCTTGGTTTAGCATCTGCAATCTGTATGCTCATGTTTGTGTGACAATGTCACATACCTCTTTTATTTTTATTGCAGTAGGAATGTTGCGTGGCAATGTATGATTTCCTGTTATTAATTTTTTTTTTTTTTTGGGCTTATTTAGGAGATTTGGGGTATCCACTACTGCCGTGGCTCATGACTCCGGTCCTCCGGCCACAAACTCCAGCACAAGAGGCCTATAACCGTGCACATAGAAAGACCAGGGCAGTGGTGGAGAGGGCCTTTGGACTCCTCAAGACCCGGTTTCGGTGCTTGGACCACACTGGGGGCTCCCTGCAGTATGACCCGAAAAAGGTCATTGACATTATAATGGCATGTGCCGCGCTCCATAATTTAGCCATTATGCAAAGGGTCCCCCGATATCTGGATTGCCCACCCTCTCCACCCTCCGATGAGGCAGACGACGCCTATGTGGGCCAGCCAAGTGCGTCTGGGCAAGCCGTGCGGGCAAATTTAATAGCCACACATTTTTCCTAATTTAGTTTTTAGTTTAATTTGTGTTTTTTTTTTTTTTGGTTTGTTTGGCTATGTTTAATTTCATTATGAAGTAAACAATAATGAATTTGTGCAACCCAAAAAAAAAACTATGTTTGAGTATTTATTTGTAGACCTTGGTTATTGTTTGTTTTGGTGCCAACTTGAACTCATATTTCTATATCAAAACACCACACACATGAGCTTGTTCAAACCAAAATGTTTACTACTTAGTAAAAGGTATATGTGAGACAAACAGAATCGGAGGTGAGTGCCCCTCACATACTTTGGGCCAACACCTGTACATGCAATTATGTTCCATACATTTGTCCACAAAGGAAATAGCACAAAATTAATCCCTCTCCTGCTTGCCCACATTTTCCACCGACACAGGTTGAAAGCAAACCTAGCTATGCCACATCTACACCTGTAAGTCAGTGGGCCACCCAAACAAGAACACCCAGTCCCAATCCAAATCCAGTACAATCACAGCCAGGGTCCAAGGTCTTTGATGTTAAGGCCAGAATGTCACCCAATCATGCCGCCAAACATGAGGAGCCACCACAAATGTTATTGTGGCCATGGCAGCCGCGCAACACCTTAAGTGGCCGATTCACTGAGTCTTGGACTCGGCTACTGGGCTACCTCAGGCCTTGAATGAGCTATATGGTGGATAATCAAAAGCAACCGAGCAAGAACAGCGCAAAATCTGTGATTTTTAGCCCTCACCAGACAAGTCAATCCAGTGGGTAGGTTTCGCAAAGATATGGACCAGATTCATGCCTAACACACCTTAATATGTGTGATGCCCATAGAACCCAGGTTGGGGCCCTTGGTGGGGGGGGGCCATAACATGGGCCTGTGTGGCATTCAGAATCTGCAACTGTTCCAAAATGTGTCTTTGGTTAGTGTGCATTTCGGCCATGCCTGACCTTATTTCTGAAGTCAAGTTGGCCATGTGGCTGTTATGGGTCCTCAATTCAGTCAGCACGGCACTGAAGGTAGTATTTAGGGACTCTAATTGGCCCCTAATATGCTCCTGATTTTGTTGGTTTTGGCGGCGAAAAAGGCGCCTCTCATGGTGCCATGCTGACTCCATCATCTGCACGCCCCTCCCCTGGGAAACTGGGCGACGTTGCTGAGTACGCCGCCCAATTCCCCGGGTTGTGGGGCGTGCAGATGATGTTGCTCGAGGACCCCCAACAGCCACAGGTGTGCTCGCCAAATCCTCAGCAGCAGATGTGAAACTGGGGACTGAAGGGTCAGTCTCTGCATGCTGCCCACGATGTGCAGGCAGCATGCAGCCAGCTTCACTCTGCTGCTGTGGATTTGGCGGAGACACCATTTGGGACAGTTGCAGATTCTGTCCCAGGGGAAGATCTTCAGAATCTCCTATGAAGCTTCCATCTTCCTCCTGCTCCTGGATTTGCTCCATCAGTGTGTGGCTCTGTTGGGGACATGTAAAAAAAAACAGGTTCAGTGTGTGGAATACCTATAAAAACCACACAAGCCAAACATGGCAAGCTACATGCATACACAACAGCCTCAAAATACACTTACCGTAGACATCGGATCCTGGGCCCTATGCAGCGCGGAAGAAGACGGACGCGGTAACATGGCAGAGGAGTCCCCACTAGCTGAGGGATGATGCTGGCCTGCTTTAGAAGAAAAAGAGCGATTAATACACACAACTATGCATAGTTTATGATTAAGAACACATATGGTAATCCAAGAAACGTGGCAAAGCAGTAAGGGCCCCTCCCACAATGTGGCCACTTGGCATTCCCTAGGAATCCCATTACATTAGTGCATGGATTGTTAAACCAGACTAGACACATCACGTGTCTCAAACCAAACATGCAAAGAATGGCTGATGTGTGAGTTGCAACATCCCTTTAAGGGGAGGAAGTTAACACACTAAGGTGGGAAAAAACACTTACAATATGATTCTGGTGGGGAACATTTGTATGGCATAAAACCTTCCTAGAAAACCATCTTAATCAGTTGTGCAACTAAACCAGCTCCAACCAAATTGACCAACAGGCAAAGATGTTATTGTGGCGTGTGCTTCTCAATTAATACATAGCACCCATTCCTTTTCTACACTTCGAAGTGACATATTTTTCACAAATTTCATTAAACATCATGTATGTGGATGTCAATTTGCACATTACCAGGCCACACCCATGACACTCCCTAGTCAAAGTGAGCACTCCTAACAAACCCACCCCCTAGAGCCATGTGCTTAGCTAGCCCTTGCTCCCACCCCCTACAGCCATGTGCTTAGCTAGCCCTTGCTCCCACCCCCTAGAGCCATGTGCTTAGCTAGCCCTTGCTCCCACCCCCTAGAGCCATGTGCTTAGCTAGCCCTTGCTCCCACCCCCTACAGCCATGTGCTTAGCTAGCCCTTGCTCCCACCCCCTAGAGCCATGTGCTTAGCTAGCCCTTGCTCCCACCCCCTACAGCCATGTGCTTAGCTAGCCCTTGCTCCCACCCCCTACAGCCATGTGCTTAGCTAGCCCTTGCTCCCACCCCCTAGAGCCATGTGCTTAGCTAGCCCTTGCTCCCACCCCCTACAGCCATGTGCTTAGCTAGCCCTTGCTCCCACCCCCTAGAGCCATGTGCTTAGCTAGCCCTTGCTCCCACCCCCTACAGCCATGTGCTTAGCTAGCCCTTGCTCCCACCCCCTACAGCCATGTGCTTAGCTAGCCCTTGCTCCCACCCCCTACAGCCATGTGCTTAGCTAGCCCTTGCTCCCACCCCCTACAGCCATGTGCTTAGCTAGGCCGTGCTGCGTATGTGTATGTTTCAATACATTTGTGTGGTCATTCAGACATTACTAACCTGCAGGAATTGGTGGGTTGTCGGTGTCCTGCTGGCCCGAGTGTCCCTCTAAGGCCACGGGATGTAATAAGGACAGCACCATCTCCTCAGCCGGTGTAAATCGCATTTTGGTTGGGAAACCTCCGCCAGTTGTTTCGCTGAAAAACATAGTAAGCATAATTAAGCGCACTGATGGACAGACAAGAATAATAAAAACCCAAACATTAGCTATGTACCTGTGCATCCGCCTTAGATTCTCTTTCTTCCGCACTGCATATTTCAGGTCCGAAATCTTCCGTTGAATCTGGTCCATATCTTTACGTTCCTCACCCGCTGCATTGACTTGCCTGGTGAGTTCTTCAAAAATCTCAGTTTTGCGCTGTTTACTGGTGTGTTTTGATCTTCTACCATATAGCTCATCAAAATGTAAGGTGAGCCCAGTAGCCAATGCCAGAGTTTGGGACTCAGCAAAACGGCCACCCAAGTGTCCTCTGCGCAAGTTGCGCCCTCTTCGGGGTGGTTGTGGCTCCTCACTGCTTGGTTGCAAATGGGGTGACATTCTGGCCTGGGGGGATGGAGGAGACCTCAAGGACTGGAGGCTGGCTGTTGATCTTACTGGACTTGGGAAGGGACTGGGTGTTCTTGGCTGGGTGGACCCTGAAGTTGCAGGTGTAGATGTGGCATAGGGTGAATGCATGCCAACCTGTGCCGGAGGATAATGTGGGCGAGCAAGAGAGGGTGTTGGCGAGCTTGAGCTGCTGCTGTGGGTCTGTGGGGCCTTGGAGGTGGTTGGCTGGGTCTGTGGGCCCTTGGAGGTGGTTGGCTGGGTCTGTGGGCCCTTGGAGGTGGTTGGCTGGGTCTGTGGGGCCTTGGAGGTGGTTTGCTTGGCCTTAGTTTTGGAGCCACGTGCGGGGGGGGAGGGGGCCGTTGGCCTTTGGCGGCTTTTCGGGCTTCTGGAGCGTGTTCTGGTTTGGCCCCTGCGGCGCCTTGGGCCCCTGCTGCGGCTTCTGGACCTGGAGGTGGTTCGGCCCCTGCTGCGCCTTGGGCCCCTGCTGCGGCTTCTGGACCGGGAGGTGGTTCGGCCCCTGCGGCGCCTTGGGCCCCTGCTGCGGCTTCTGGACCGGGAGGTGGTTCGGCCCCTGCTGCGCCTTGGGCCCCTGCTGCGGCTTCGGGACCGGGAGGTGGTTCTGCCCCTGCGGCGCCTTGGGCCCCTGCTGCGGCTTCTGGACCGGGAGGTGGTTCAGCCCCTGCGGCGCCTTGGGCCCCTGCTGCGGCTTCTGGACCGGGAGGTGGTTCGGCCCCTGCTGCGGCTTCTGGGCCGGTGTTTTTGGCCTTTGCCTATGGCCTTGGTGCCACGTGGGGGGGGTGATGTGGGGCAGGGTGGGGTGGGGCTTCGTCCCCTCTTACCCATCTGTGGGCCATGAGTTTTAGCAGGCTTGGTTACCTTGCTCCTTGGTTGTGGTGGTGCTGCAACCTCCTTTTTTGCCGCAGCCTTGGTGGTAGCCCTTAGTCGGGCTTTAGGCTCTTGCAACCTTGTTTGCGGACCCTCGCCCTGCTCAGCCTGCTTGCTCTGCTTCTTTGCTGGAAGTTTTCTTTTGGGTGCCATTTTGTGTGGACTCTCAAAGAGAATGAGCTGTGTGTGCAGGGACCTTTAAATAAGGTCTCCGGCGTGTGACGCCTACGCGTTCGCTTACGCGCACGTCCGGCCGTTCGCACGGCCGTGCGAAACCCGGAAACCGCTGGGGCCGTGCTTATCTGCTGCCTAGAAGAAGAAGAAAGATGGCGCCCACTATCTTCACCCGCCAACAAGAAGAGATAATCATGCTTGTAAGTGTCTTTTAACGACTTTGCTTGGATTGTTAATTGTTGCTCTACATGTTAAGGATGCGCATAAAGTAATATTTTTGTTAAAGCTTTGGTTCGACTACATGCACAACCAAGCGCACGCCACACACGTGCCAAACGACAGTGCTGCCATATTTGAAAGTTAACTTAGCCTAAAAGTGTGTGTGTGTATGTGTTCATGTGATTGAACCAAATAATGTATTGTTGCCTCTTCTACATATGCATTTCTGAGTTCTTGCTATGTTTGTTTTTTGTTTTGCAGACCATGCTGGAGCGCAGGTACGACTACCTGCCCAACTCGTTTGCCAAACGAAACGTCGCCCTGGAGATCATCTCGGAGATACAACACCAGACCGACACCACCTTCACCCACACACAGATCATGCAGCATTGGTCGGACCTGAAGCGACTGCACATGCCCCGGGTGCGGAGGTTTTTTGGAATCCATTTCCCAAGTAAGTACATAGCGCTTGCATGCAAGATGTAACTAGGACAGAATTTAGGCCTTTTATTTATAATGCCTTCTCTTTTGTAGTGTTGGAAATGGATTACAGAATTCCCGCACCCGGAGGCGCACAGGCCGACCAGTGCTGCATGATTCTGCAGCTGGGAGTGAAGGTGGTGGATCTCCAGGGCGACGGGCCGACCCCTCCTCTGTGGCCTCCTCAGACCAGCCCCTGGACCTTACCACAGAGGAGGGGCGGCACAGCGTGGGCAGGCAGTCGTACCCTGCCACGCATGCGGGATCCTCTGGTATGTCACTCTTCATGTCTACACCCAAACATATAATTGCTAGCTCCTGATATCACCAAACTGAATCCTTTATTCTGTATTTGTAGATGTGTCGGTTGCGGGTGAAGTAGTGGGTGAGGAGGCAGCAGATAGGAGCCCACAAGACCCTGGAGAAGGTGAGTGATGTGACCCAGACTTAGCTAAAAACATTTGAGGACTGCGGAATCAGACATCCAAACTAACCATTTGGCCCATGTTTCTACAGGCACTTCTTCACAGCAGAGCCAGGAACCAGGACCTCAGGGTGTTGTCCCCAACGAGCCATCTCTCGGCCACCAACCAAGTAAGTAGTCATGGCATTATAGAGATTTCTGTCTAAATTCCCATGAACACCAAAACACATAATGCCCTAGTCAATGCCAATATAAGAGGGACCTGTGGCCACTGAATTAGCTTAATTAGTTGCCCAACTGTCCTGTGCCCACTGAATTAGCTTAATTAGTTGCCCAACTGTCCTGTGCCCACTGAATTAGCTTAATTAGTTGCCCAACTGTCCTGTGCCCACTGAATTAGCTTAATTAGTTGCCCAACTGTCCTGTGCCCACTGAATTAGCTTAATTAATTGCCCAACTGTCCTGTGGCCACTGAATTAGCTTAATTAGTTGCCCAACTGTCCTGTGGCCACTTAATTAGCTTAATGACCTGTGGCCACTTCCTAACCTTAATTCCTGTCATTAATGACATCTGTGCATTATAGTTAATTTGTTTATTAAAATACATTAAATCCACAGGTGAGAAACATGTATTGTTCTCCGAATAATTTGTTTTTCTGATTTTTTGGCAGGGACCACAAGACAGCGACTTGCTGATATGAATCGGAGGGTCCTTGAGTTGGTGGCCGATCTGCAGGCGATGCGGGACACGTTGGGGACAACAGAAGAGGAAGACTAGTGTCCTGGTTCCTGGCCCTGTAGATTTGTAAATAGTTTGATTTGTACATAGTTTTATTGGTTAAACACCAAAGTTTGTTGTATATAGTTTTATTTTTTTTAAAAAAGTTTTTATTGTATATAGTTTTTAAAGTTTAAAAAAAAAAAATAGTGTATATATTTTTAATAAGCAACAAACAATTTGTATATAGTTTTTAATTTTTTATGGCCAAAGTTGGCCCAAAAATTTTGATAACAAATGGCAATTGACCAATAAATACAAAAAAAAAAAAAAAAAAAGTTGTCCCATTTATTTGCACACATACATTTAACAAAAACAAGGGGACAATGACATATTTGAAAATCAAGATTGTGATGTCCGTGAAGTGATTTGGGTAAGTTTTAGGGTGTGAAAATGGAAGAAGAAACAAGGCGCTAAGTGATTTGGGTAAGTTTTAGGGTGTGAAAATGGAAGAAGAAACAAGGCGCTAAGTGATTTGGGTAAGTTTTAGGGTGTGAAAATGGAAGAAGAAACAAGGCGCTAAGTGATTTGGGTAAGTTTTAGGGACCTAAAATGGAAGAAGAAACAAGGCGCTAAGTGATTTGGGTAAGTTTTAGGGACCTAAAATGGAAGAAGAAACAAGGCGCTAAGTGATTTGGGTAAGTTTTAGGGACCTAAAATGGAAGAAGAAACAAGGCGCTAAGTGATTTGGGTAAGTTTTAGGGACCTAAAATGGAAGAAGAAACAAGGCGCTAAGTGATTTGGGTAAGTTTTAGGGACCTAAAATGGAAGAAGAAACAAGGCGCTAAGTGATTTGGGTAAGTTTTAGGGTGTGAAAATGGAAGAAGAAACAAGGCGCTAAGTGATTTGGGTAAGTTTTAGGGTGTGAAAATGGAAGAAGAAACAAGGCGCTAAGTGATTTGGGTAAGTTTTAGGGTGTGAAAATGGAAGAAGAAACAAGGCGCTAAGTGATTTGGGTAAGTTTTAGGGACCTAAAATGGAAGAAGAAACAAGGCGCTAAGTGATTTGGGTAAGTTTTAGGGACCTAAAATGGAAGAAGAAACAAGGCGCTAAGTGATTTGGGTAAGTTTTAGGGACCTAAAATGGAAGAAGAAACAAGGCGCTAAGTGATTTGGGTAAGTTTTAGGGACCTAAAATGGAAGAAGAAACAAGGCGCTAAGTGATTTGGGTAAGTTTTAGGGACCTAAAATGGAAGAAGAAACAAGGCGCTAAGTGATTTGGGTAAGTTTTAGGGACCTAAAATGGAAGAAGAAACAAGGCGCTAAGTGATTTGGGTAAGTTTTAGGGACCTAAAATGGAAGAAGAAACAAGGCGCTAAGTGATTTGGGTAAGTTTTAGGGACCTAAAATGGAAGAAGAAACAAGGCGCTAAGTGATTTGGGTAAGTTTTAGGGACCTAAAATGGAAGAAGAAAGAAGGCGCTAAGTGATTTGGGTAAGTTTTAGGGTGTGAAAACGGAAGAAGAAACAAGGCGCTAAGTGTTTTGGGTAAGTTTTAGGGTGTGAAAATGGAAGAAGAAACAAGGCGCTAAGTGATTTGGGTAAGTTTTAGGGTGTGAAAATGGAAGAAGAAACAAGGCGCTAAGTGATTTGGGTAAGTTTTAGGGTGTGAAAATGGAAGAAGAAACAAGGCGCTAAGTGATTTGGGTAAGTTTTAGGGACCTAAAATGGAAGAAGAAACAAGGCGCTAAGTGATTTGGGTAAGTTTTAGGGTGTGAAAATGGAAGAAGAAAGAAGGCGCTAAGTGATTTGGGTAAGTTTTAGGGTGTGAAAATGGAAGAAGAAACAAGGCGCTAAGTGATTTGGGTAAGTTTTAGGGACCTAAAATGGAAGAAGAAACAAGGCGCTAAGTGATTTGGGTAAGTTTTAGGGTGTGAAAATGGAAGAAGAAACAAGGCGCTAAGTGATTTGGGTAAGTTTTAGGGTGTGAAAATGGAAGAAGAAACAAGGCGCTAAGTGATTTGGGTAAGTTTTAGGGTGTGAAAATGGAAGAAGAAACAAGGCGCTAAGTGATTTGGGTAAGTTTTAGGGTGTGAAAATGGAAGAAGAAACAAGGCGCTAAGTGATTTGGGTAAGTTTTAGGGACCTAAAATGGAAGAAGAAACAAGGCGCTAAGTGATTTGGGTAAGTTTTAGGGACCTAAAATGGAAGAAGAAACAAGGCGCTAAGTGATTTGGGTAAGTTTTAGGGACCTAAAATGGAAGAAGAAAGAAGGCGCTAAGTGATTTGGGTAAGTTTTAGGGTGTGAAAATGGAAGAAGAAACAAGGCGCTAAGTGATTTGGGTAAGTTTTAGGGACCTAAAATGGAAGAAGAAACAAGGCGCTAAGTGATTTGGGTAAGTTTTAGGGTGTGAAAATGGAAGAAGAAACAAGGCGCTAAGTGATTTGGGTAAGTTTTAGGGTGTGAAAATGGAAGAAGAAACAAGGCGCTAAGTGATTTGGGTAAGTTTTAGGGACCTAAAATGGAAGAAGAAACAAGGCGCTAAGTGATTTGGGTAAGTTTTAGGGACCTAAAATGGAAGAAGAAACAAGGCGCTAAGTGATTTGGGTAAGTTTTAGGGACCTAAAATGGAAGAAGAAACAAGGCGCTAAGTGATTTGGGTAAGTTTTAGGGACCTAAAATGGAAGAAGAAACAAGGCGCTAAGTGATTTGGGTAAGTTTTAGGGACCTAAAATGGAAGAAGAAACAAGGCGCTAAGTGATTTGGGTAAGTTTTAGGGACCTAAAATGGAAGAAGAAACAAGGCGCTAAGTGATTTGGGTAAGTTTTAGGGACCTAAAATGGAAGAAGAAACAAGGCGCTAAGTGATTTGGGTAAGTTTTAGGGACCTAAAATGGAAGAAGAAAGAAGGCGCTAAGTGATTTGGGTAAGTTTTAGGGTGTGAAAACGGAAGAAGAAACAAGGCGCTAAGTGTTTTGGGTAAGTTTTAGGGTGTGAAAATGGAAGAAGAAACAAGGCGCTAAGTGATTTGGGTAAGTTTTAGGGTGTGAAAATGGAAGAAGAAACAAGGCGCTAAGTGATTTGGGTAAGTTTTAGGGTGTGAAAATGGAAGAAGAAACAAGGCGCTAAGTGATTTGGGTAAGTTTTAGGGACCTAAAATGGAAGAAGAAACAAGGCGCTAAGTGATTTGGGTAAGTTTTAGGGTGTGAAAATGGAAGAAGAAAGAAGGCGCTAAGTGATTTGGGTAAGTTTTAGGGTGTGAAAATGGAAGAAGAAACAAGGCGCTAAGTGATTTGGGTAAGTTTTAGGGACCTAAAATGGAAGAAGAAACAAGGCGCTAAGTGATTTGGGTAAGTTTTAGGGTGTGAAAATGGAAGAAGAAACAAGGCGCTAAGTGATTTGGGTAAGTTTTAGGGTGTGAAAATGGAAGAAGAAACAAGGCGCTAAGTGATTTGGGTAAGTTTTAGGGTGTGAAAATGGAAGAAGAAACAAGGCGCTAAGTGATTTGGGTAAGTTTTAGGGTGTGAAAATGGAAGAAGAAACAAGGCGCTAAGTGATTTGGGTAAGTTTTAGGGACCTAAAATGGAAGAAGAAACAAGGCGCTAAGTGATTTGGGTAAGTTTTAGGGACCTAAAATGGAAGAAGAAACAAGGCGCTAAGTGATTTGGGTAAGTTTTAGGGACCTAAAATGGAAGAAGAAAGAAGGCGCTAAGTGATTTGGGTAAGTTTTAGGGTGTGAAAATGGAAGAAGAAACAAGGCGCTAAGTGATTTGGGTAAGTTTTAGGGACCTAAAATGGAAGAAGAAACAAGGCGCTAAGTGATTTGGGTAAGTTTTAGGGTGTGAAAATGGAAGAAGAAACAAGGCGCTAAGTGATTTGGGTAAGTTTTAGGGTGTGAAAATGGAAGAAGAAACAAGGCGCTAAGTGATTTGGGTAAGTTTTAGGGACCTAAAATGGAAGAAGAAACAAGGCGCTAAGTGATTTGGGTAAGTTTTAGGGACCTAAAATGGAAGAAGAAACAAGGCGCTAAGTGATTTGGGTAAGTTTTAGGGACCTAAAATGGAAGAAGAAACAAGGCGCTAAGTGATTTGGGTAAGTTTTAGGGACCTAAAATGGAAGAAGAAACAAGGCGCTAAGTGATTTGGGTAAGTTTTAGGGACCTAAAATGGAAGAAGAAACAAGGCGCTAAGTGATTTGGGTAAGTTTTAGGGACCTAAAATGGAAGAAGAAACAAGGCGCTAAGTGATTTGGGTAAGTTTTAGGGACCTAAAATGGAAGAAGAAACAAGGCGCTAAGTGATTTGGGTAAGTTTTAGGGACCTAAAATGGAAGAAGAAAGAAGGCGCTAAGTGATTTGGGTAAGTTTTAGGGTGTGAAAACGGAAGAAGAAACAAGGCGCTAAGTGTTTTGGGTAAGTTTTAGGGTGTGAAAATGGAAGAAGAAACAAGGCGCTAAGTGATTTGGGTAAGTTTTAGGGTGTGAAAATGGAAGAAGAAACAAGGCGCTAAGTGATTTGGGTAAGTTTTAGGGTGTGAAAATGGAAGAAGAAACAAGGCGCTAAGTGATTTGGGTAAGTTTTAGGGACCTAAAATGGAAGAAGAAACAAGGCGCTAAGTGATTTGGGTAAGTTTTAGGGTGTGAAAATGGAAGAAGAAAGAAGGCGCTAAGTGATTTGGGTAAGTTTTAGGGTGTGAAAATGGAAGAAGAAACAAGGCGCTAAGTGATTTGGGTAAGTTTTAGGGACCTAAAATGGAAGAAGAAACAAGGCGCTAAGTGATTTGGGTAAGTTTTAGGGTGTGAAAATGGAAGAAGAAACAAGGCGCTAAGTGATTTGGGTAAGTTTTAGGGTGTGAAAATGGAAGAAGAAACAAGGCGCTAAGTGATTTGGGTAAGTTTTAGGGTGTGAAAATGGAAGAAGAAACAAGGCGCTAAGTGATTTGGGTAAGTTTTAGGGTGTGAAAATGGAAGAAGAAACAAGGCGCTAAGTGATTTGGGTAAGTTTTAGGGTGTGAAAATGGAAGAAGAAAGAAGGCGCTAAGTGATTTGGGTAAGTTTTAGGGTGTGAAAATGGAAGAAGAAACAAGGCGCTAAGTGATTTGGGTAAGTTTTAGGGACCTAAAATGGAAGAAGAAACAAGGCGCTAAGTGATTTGGGTAAGTTTTAGGGTGTGAAAATGGAAGAAGAAACAAGGCGCTAAGTGATTTGGGTAAGTTTTAGGGTGTGAAAATGGAAGAAGAAACAAGGCGCTAAGTGATTTGGGTAAGTTTTAGGGTGTGAAAATGGAAGAAGAAACAAGGCGCTAAGTGATTTGGGTAAGTTTTAGGGTGTGAAAATGGAAGAAGAAACAAGGCGCTAAGTGATTTGGGTAAGTTTTAGGGTGTGAAAATGGAAGAAGAAACAAGGCGCTAAGTGATTTGGGTAAGTTTTAGGGACCTAAAATGGAAGAAGAAACAAGGCGCTAAGTGATTTGGGTAAGTTTTAGGGACCTAAAATGGAAGAAGAAACAAGGCGCTAAGTGATTTGGGTAAGTTTTAGGGACCTAAAATGGAAGAAGAAAGAAGGCGCTAAGTGATTTGGGTAAGTTTTAGGGTGTGAAAATGGAAGAAGAAACAAGGCGCTAAGTGATTTGGGTAAGTTTTAGGGACCTAAAATGGAAGAAGAAACAAGGCGCTAAGTGATTTGGGTAAGTTTTAGGGACCTAAAATGGAAGAAGAAACAAGGCGCTAAGTGATTTGGGTAAGTTTTAGGGTGTGAAAATGGAAGAAGAAACAAGGCACTAAGTGATTTGGGTAAGTTTTAGGGTGTGAAAATGGAAGAAGAAACAAGGCGCTAAGTGATTTGGGTAAGTTTTAGGGACCTAAAATGGAAGAAGAAACAAGGCGCTAAGTGATTTGGGTAAGTTTTAGGGACCTAAAATGGAAGAAGAAACAAGGCGCTAAGTGATTTGGGTAAGTTTTAGGGACCTAAAATGGAAGAAGAAACAAGGCGCTAAGTGATTTGGGTAAGTTTTAGGGACCTAAAATGGAAGAAGAAACAAGGCGCTAAGTGATTTGGGTAAGTTTTAGGGACCTAAAATGGAAGAAGAAACAAGGCGCTAAGTGATTTGGGTAAGTTTTAGGGTGTGAAAATGGAAGAAGAAACAAGGCGCTAAGTGATTTGGGTAAGTTTTAGGGTGTGAAAATGGAAGAAGAAACAAGGCGCTAAGTGATTTGGGTAAGTTTTAGGGTGTGAAAATGGAAGAAGAAACAAGGCGCTAAGTGATTTGGGTAAGTTTTAGGGACCTAAAATGGAAGAAGAAACAAGGCGCTAAGTGATTTGGGTAAGTTTTAGGGACCTAAAATGGAAGAAGAAACAAGGCGCTAAGTGATTTGGGTAAGTTTTAGGGACCTAAAATGGAAGAAGAAACAAGGCGCTAAGTGATTTGGGTAAGTTTTAGGGACCTAAAATGGAAGAAGAAACAAGGCGCTAAGTGATTTGGGTAAGTTTTAGGGACCTAAAATGGAAGAAGAAACAAGGCGCTAAGTGATTTGGGTAAGTTTTAGGGACCTAAAATGGAAGAAGAAACAAGGCGCTAAGTGATTTGGGTAAGTTTTAGGGACCTAAAATGGAAGAAGAAACAAGGCGCTAAGTGATTTGGGTAAGTTTTAGGGACCTAAAATGGAAGAAGAAAGAAGGCGCTAAGTGATTTGGGTAAGTTTTAGGGTGTGAAAACGGAAGAAGAAACAAGGCGCTAAGTGTTTTGGGTAAGTTTTAGGGTGTGAAAATGGAAGAAGAAACAAGGCGCTAAGTGATTTGGGTAAGTTTTAGGGTGTGAAAATGGAAGAAGAAACAAGGCGCTAAGTGATTTGGGTAAGTTTTAGGGTGTGAAAATGGAAGAAGAAACAAGGCGCTAAGTGATTTGGGTAAGTTTTAGGGACCTAAAATGGAAGAAGAAACAAGGCGCTAAGTGATTTGGGTAAGTTTTAGGGTGTGAAAATGGAAGAAGAAAGAAGGCGCTAAGTGATTTGGGTAAGTTTTAGGGTGTGAAAATGGAAGAAGAAACAAGGCGCTAAGTGATTTGGGTAAGTTTTAGGGACCTAAAATGGAAGAAGAAACAAGGCGCTAAGTGATTTGGGTAAGTTTTAGGGTGTGAAAATGGAAGAAGAAACAAGGCGCTAAGTGATTTGGGTAAGTTTTAGGGTGTGAAAATGGAAGAAGAAACAAGGCGCTAAGTGATTTGGGTAAGTTTTAGGGTGTGAAAATGGAAGAAGAAACAAGGCGCTAAGTGATTTGGGTAAGTTTTAGGGTGTGAAAATGGAAGAAGAAACAAGGCGCTAAGTGATTTGGGTAAGTTTTAGGGTGTGAAAATGGAAGAAGAAACAAGGCGCTAAGTGATTTGGGTAAGTTTTAGGGTGTGAAAATGGAAGAAGAAACAAGGCGCTAAGTGATTTGGGTAAGTTTTAGGGACCTAAAATGGAAGAAGAAACAAGGCGCTAAGTGATTTGGGTAAGTTTTAGGGACCTAAAATGGAAGAAGAAAGAAGGCGCTAAGTGATTTGGGTAAGTTTTAGGGTGTGAAAATGGAAGAAGAAACAAGGCGCTAAGTGATTTGGGTAAGTTTTAGGGACCTAAAATGGAAGAAGAAACAAGGCGCTAAGTGATTTGGGTAAGTTTTAGGGACCTAAAATGGAAGAAGAAACAAGGCGCTAAGTGATTTGGGTAAGTTTTAGGGTGTGAAAATGGAAGAAGAAACAAGGCACTAAGTGATTTGGGTAAGTTTTAGGGTGTGAAAATGGAAGAAGAAACAAGGCGCTAAGTGATTTGGGTAAGTTTTAGGGACCTAAAATGGAAGAAGAAACAAGGCGCTAAGTGATTTGGGTAAGTTTTAGGGTGTGAAAATGGAAGAAGAAACAAGGCGCTAAGTGATTTGGGTAAGTTTTAGGGACCTAAAATGGAAGAAGAAACAAGGCGCTAAGTGATTTGGGTAAGTTTTAGGGACCTAAAATGGAAGAAGAAACAAGGCGCTAAGTGATTTGGGTAAGTTTTAGGGACCTTAAATGGAAGAAGAAACAAGGCGCTAAGTGATTTGGGTAAGTTTTAGGGTGTGAAAATGGAAGAAGAAACAAAGCGCGAAGTGGTTAGGGTGAGCTTTAAGGGACCTCAAGGGAAAAGGCAGGATAGCGCTAAGTGGTTAGGGTGAGCTTTAAGGGACCTCAAGGGAAAAGGCAGGATAGCGCGAAGTGGTTAGGGTGAGCTTTAAGGGACCTCAAGGGAAAAGGCAGGATAGCGCTAAGTGGTTAGGGTGAGCTTTAAGGGACCTCAAGGGAAAAGGCAGGATAGCGCTAAGTGGTTAGGGTGAGTTTAGTGATGGAAGTGAAATTATGTAGGTGAGCACTTTAATGAGAGAAGTTTGTAGTGCGCAGGCGCAATATCGTAAGAATTTCGTCTGGCCAGATATTTTAGGAAAAAATGAAGCAGGATGTAGCGGGAAAATGATAGGATTCGTGTGAGGATACGATGGGAAAAGGGCAAAAACGAAAGGCTACGTTGGTAGTTGTGAAAAATGAATCTGAACATTTTCGATGGAAAATGACAGCCTCGTCTGCGTACTCTGGCATACGAGCACACGGACGCGCTACGGAAGGTTTACGAAGCATGCATAGAATCGCTCGAACGTTCATGCGAGAGCGGGAAATTTTGAAAATCTTACGACGTCGGCACCAAACCGAAGCCTATAGGGCGAAATTTTTTTCCAATGAGGTAAGGTTTTTTTTTTTCAAATTGGACCAACACGCTTGCAACAAACAATGCTTATATGCATCCTTTCCCAGGGCGGCTGCACATAAAAATGAATATACATTTTTGTAACTCCAGCTGTAGTCAATTTTAAAAACAAATTGGCTCATGAAGCTGCAGGCCACCTGTAAAGAGGACATTTCCTGTTGATGTGCATTGTGGGATTATGTCAGTTAAATTCCGGCAGCAGCATGTCTGGGATGCTGGCAAAGGAAGCTCCAAAATGGCAGCTACCAGGAGAAAATCAGTGAGGTGGTGTTTCAGCTTTGAGTTGATGAAGTAGCAAATATAAGTTCTGACAATGATTCAGTATCATGCATGCAGATGGGTCAAGTGGGTTTTGGGGAGTTTTCCCAGCTGTACATGGGCTATGCAAAATAATTTGACTATTTTTTTCTGCATGCCCCCTAGGGCACTGTTTTTAACTTCCTGAAAATTATTACAGTCCTGTAAATTATACTTACCTCACAGGAAAAATTAAGTATCTTATCTGTAAAAATGCTTGTATAGGTGACATTTTTTTTCATTTTTGTATGTTAAAATTTAAACTCACGAATATGCAGATTGCAATTCACACCGCAAAGCGCGAAGATAATAATAAATACATTGGTTTACCAAATAATTAGCAGATCTTCTTGACTAACTCTATTGGCCACTGCAATTAATTTGTCTGCTGCCTTCAGAAGTATTAAAATGGTTTCTAACAGACAGAAACTGCTAACTGGGCATCACTTCACTATAAAAGCCTCTGTAGAGTGTATTTTCACTGTAGGAAATATCATCGCAAATATGACTGCTTGCCAGTGTGCTTATAATTAGTGATGAGCGAGTAGTATTCGACCGAGCCGGTATTCGATCGAATACTACGCTGTTCGTCATACTCGATTTCGATCGAGTACAGCGGCGATGGCGCACTCACAATTCGTTTCCCCTCCCACCTTCCCTGGCGCGTTTTTTACACCAATCACCATGCAGGGGGGGTGGGACAGGTCCTGGGAGGACGCTGGCATCGCGAAAACGGCGTCTACACGCATTGGCTGGAAAAACCATGTGACCTCGAATATACAAAACTCAGCACTTCCTCTTCGTCAGCATTAGCAGCTTGAACTTAGTGAGGGACAGACGCTCACAGCAGGGAAAGACAGGCTGTCGCTGGCAGGGCCCCAGAAGCTCGGAATATCGCTTTTACCACCATCTATACCAGCTACCAGAAGACAAGACAGTCCTTAAGAGCCCTTATTAGGGCTGCTACGCTGAACAGTATATAGCTCATTTTCTATGTAGTCAGGCAGGGCCCCAGAAGCTCAGAATATACCTTTTACCACCATATATACCAGCTACCAGAAGACAAGACAGTCCTTAATAGCCCTTATTAGGGCGGCTACGCTGAACAGTATATAGCTCATTTTCTATTTAGTCAGGCAGGGCCCCAGAAGCTCAGAATATACCTTTTACCACCATATATACCAGCTACCAGAAGACAAGACAGTCCTTAATAGCCCTTATTAGGGCTGCTACGCTGAACAGTATATAGCTCATTTTCTATTTAGTCAGGCAGGGCCCCAGAAGCTCAGAATATACCTTTTACCACCATATATACCAGCTACCAGAAGACAAGACAGTCCTTAATAGCCCTTATTAGGGCTGCTACGCTGAACAGTATATAGCTCATTTTCTATTTAGTCAGGCAGGGCCCCAGAAGCTCAGAATATACCTTTTACCACCATATATACCAGCTACCAGAAGACAAGACAGTCCTTAATAGCCCTTATTAGGGCTGCTAAGCTGAACAGTATATAGCTCATTTTCTATTTAGTCAGGCAGGGCCCCAGAAGCTCAGAATATACCTTTTACCACCATATATACCAGCTACCAGAAGACAAGACAGTCCTTAATAGCCCTTATTAGGGCTGCTACGCTGAACAGTATATAGCTCATTTTCTATTTAGTCAGGCAGGGCCCCAGAAGCTCAGAATATACCTTTTACCACCATATATACCAGCTACCAGAAGACAAGACAGTCCTTAAGAGCCCTTATTAGGGCTGCTACGCTGAACAGTATATAGCTCATTTTCTATTTAGTCAGGCAGGGCCCCAGAAGCTCAGAATATACCTTTTACCACCATATATACCAGCTACCAGAAGACAAGACAGTCCTTAAGAGCCCTTATTAGGGCTGCTACGCTGAACAGTATATAGCTCATTTTCTATGTAGTCAGGCAGGGCCCCAGAAGCTCAGAATATACCTTTTACCACCATATATACCAGCTACCAGAAGACAAGACAGTCCTTAAGAGCCCTTATTAGGGCTGCTACGCTGAACAGTATATAGCTCATATTCTATGTAGTCAGGCAGGGCCCCAGAAGCTCAGAATATACCTTTTACCACCATATATACCAGCTACCAGAAGACAAGACAGTCCTTAATAGCCCTTATTAGGGCGGCTACGCTGAACAGTATATAGCTCATTTTCTATTTAGTCAGGCAGGGCCCCAGAAGCTCAGAATATACCTTTTACCACCATATATACCAGCTACCAGAAGACAAGACAGTCCTTAATAGCCCTAATTAGGGCTGCTACGCTGAACAGTATATAGCTCATTTTCTATTTAGTCAGGCAGGGCCCCAGAAGCTCAGAATATACCTTTTACCACCATATATACCAGCTACCAGAAGACAAGACAGTCCTTAAGAGCCCTTATTAGGGCTGCTACGCTGAACAGTATATAGCTCATTTTCTATGTAGTCAGGCATGGCCCCAGAAGCTCAGAATATACCTTTTACCACCATATATACCAGCTACCAGAAGACAAGACAGTCCTTAAGAGCCCTTATTAGGGCTGCTACGCTGAACAGTATATAGCTCATATTCTATGTAGTCAGGCAGGGCCCCAGAAGCTCAGAATATAGCTTTTACCACCATATATACCAGCTACCAGAAGACAAGACAGTCCTTAAGAGCCCTTATTAGGGCTGCTACGCTGAACAGTATATAGCTCATTTTCTATTTAGTCAGGCAGGGCCCCAGAAGCTCAGAATATACCTTTTACCACCATATATACCAGCTACCAGAAGACAAGACAGTCCTTAATAGCCCTTATTAGGGCTGCTACGCTGAACAGTATATAGCTCATATTCTATGTAGTCAGGCAGGGCCCCAGAAGCTCAGAATATACCTTTTACCACCATATATACCAGCTACCAGAAGACAAGACAGTCCTTAATAGCCCTTATTAGGGCTGCTACGCTGAACAGTATATAGCTCATTTTCTATTTAGTCAGGCAGGGCCCCAGAAGCTCAGAATATAGCTTTTACCACCATATATACCAGCTACCAGAAGACAAGACAGTCCTTAATAGCCCTTATTAGGGCTGCTACGCTGAACAGTATATAGCTCATTTTCTATTTAGTCAGGCAGGGCCCCAGAAGCTCAGAATATACCTTTTACCACCATATATACCAGCTACCAGAAGACAAGACAGTCCTTAAGAGCCCTTATTAGGGCTGCTACGCTGAACAGTATATAGCTCATTTTCTATTTAGTCAGGCAGGGCCCCAGAAGCTCAGAATATACCTTTTACCACCATATATACCAGCTACCAGAAGACAAGACAGTCCTTAAGAGCCCTTATTAGGGCTGCTACGCTGAACAGTATATAGCTCATATTCTATGTAGTCAGGCAGGGCCCCAGAAGCTCAGAATATACCTTTTACCACCATATATACCAGCTACCAGAAGACAAGACAGTCCTTAATAGCCCTTATTAGGGCTGCTACGCTGAACAGTATATAGCTCATATTCTATGTAGTCAGGCAGGGCCCCAGAAGCTCAGAATATACCTTTTACCACCATATATACCAGCTACCAGAAGACAAGACAGTCCTTAAGAGCCCTTATTAGGGCTGCTACGCTGAACAGTATATAGCTCATTTTCTATGTAGTCAGGCAGGGCCCCAGAAGCTCAGAATATACCTTTTACCACCATATATACCAGCTACCAGAAGACAAGACAGTCCTTAAGAGCCCTTTTTAGGGCTGCTACGCTGAACAGTATATAGCTCATATTCTATGTAGTCAGGCAGGGCCCCAGAAGCTCAGAATATAGCTTTACCACCATATATACCAGCTACCAGAAGACAAGACAGTCCTTAAGAGCCCTTATTAGGGCTGCTACGCTGAACAGTATATAGCTCATTTTCTATTTAGTCAGGCAGGGCCCCAGAAGCTCAGAATATACCTTTTACCACCATATATACCAGCTACCAGAAGACAAGACAGTCCTTAATAGCCCTTATTAGGGCTGCTACGCTGAACAGTATATAGCTCATATTCTATGTAGTCAGGCAGGGCCCCAGAAGCTCAGAATATACCTTTTACCACCATATATACCAGCTACCAGAAGACAAGACAGTCCTTAATAGCCCTTATTAGGGCTGCTACGCTGAACAGTATATAGCTCATTTTCTATTTAGTCAGGCAGGGCCCCAGAAGCTCAGAATATACCTTTTACCACCATATATACCAGCTACCAGAAGACAAGACAGTCCTTAATAGCCCTTATTAGGGCTGCTACGCTGAACAGTATATAGCTCATTTTCTATTTAGTCAGGCAGGGCCCCAGAAGCTCAGAATATACCTTTTACCACCATATATACCAGCTACCAGAAGACAAGACAGTCCTTAATAGCCCTTATTAGGGCTGCTACGCTGAACAGTATATAGCTCATTTTCTATTTAGTCAGGCAGGGCCCCAGAAGCTCAGAATATACCTTTTACCACCATATATACCAGCTACCAGAAGACAAGACAGTCCTTAAGAGCCCTTATTAGGGCTGCTACGCTGAACAGTATATAGCTCATATTCTATGTAGTCAGGCAGGGCCCCAGAAGCTCAGAATATACCTTTTACCACCATATATACCAGCTACCAGAAGACAAGACAGTCCTTAATAGCCCTTATTAGGGCTGCTACGCTGAACAGTATATAGCTCATATTCTATGTAGTCAGGCAGGGCCCCAGAAGCTCAGAATATACCTTTTACCACCATATATACCAGCTACCAGAAGACAAGACAGTCCTTAATAGCCCTTATTAGGGCTGCTACGCTGAACAGTATATAGCTCATTTTCTATTTAGTCAGGCAGGGCCCCAGAAGCTCAGAATATACCTTTTACCACCATATATACCAGCTACCAGAAGACAAGACAGTCCTTAATAGCCCTTATTAGGGCTGCTACGCTGAACAGTATATAGCTCATTTTCTATTTAGTCAGGCATGGCCCCAGAAGCTCAGAATATACCTTTTACCACCATATATACCAGCTACCAGAAGACAAGACAGTCCTTAATAGCCCTTATTAGGGCTGCTACGCTGAACAGTATATAGCTCATTTTCTATTTAGTCAGGCAGGGCCCCAGAAGCTCAGAATATACCTTTTACCACCATATATACCAGCTACCAGAAGACAAGACAGTCCTTAAGAGCCCTTATTAGGGCTGCTACGCTGAACAGTATATAGCTCATTTTCTATGTAGTCAGGCAGGGCCCCAGAAGCTCAGAATATACCTTTTACCACCATATATACCAGCTACCAGAAGACAAGACAGTCCTTAAGAGCCCTTATTAGGGCTGCTACGCTGAACAGTATATAGCTCATATTCTATGTAGTCAGGCAGGGCCCCAGAAGCTCAGAATATAGCTTTACCACCATATATACCAGCTACCAGAAGACAAGACAGTCCTTAATAGCCCTTATTAGGGCTGCTACGCTGAACAGTATATAGCTCATTTTCTATTTAGTCAGGCAGGGCCCCAGAAGCTCAGAATATACCTTTTACCACCATATATACCAGCTACCAGAAGACAAGACAGTCCTTAATAGCCCTTATTAGGGCTGCTACGCTGAACAGTATATAGCTCATATTCTATGTAGTCAGGCAGGGCCCCAGAAGCTCAGAATATACCTTTTACCACCATATATACCAGCTACCAGAAGACAAGACAGTCCTTAATAGCCCTTATTAGGGCTGCTACGCTGAACAGTATATAGCTCATTTTCTATTTAGTCAGGCAGGGCCCCAGAAGCTCAGAATATACCTTTTACCACCATATATACCAGCTACCAGAAGACAAGACAGTCCTTAATAGCCCTTATTAGGGCTGCTACGCTGAACAGTATATAGCTCATTTTCTATTTAGTCAGGCAGGGCCCCAGAAGCTCAGAATATACCTTTTACCACCATATATACCAGCTACCAGAAGACAAGACAGTCCTTAATAGCCCTTATTAGGGCTGCTACGCTGAACAGTATATAGCTCATTTTCTATTTAGTCAGGCAGGGCCCCAGAAGCTCAGAATATACCTTTTACCACCATATATACCAGCTACCAGAAGACAAGACAGTCCTTAAGAGCCCTTATTAGGGCTGCTACGCTGAACAGTATATAGCTCATATTCTATGTAGTCAGGCAGGGCCCCAGAAGCTCAGAATATACCTTTTACCACCATATATACCAGCTACCAGAAGACAAGACAGTCCTTAATAGCCCTTATTAGGGCTGCTACGCTGAACAGTATATAGCTCATATTCTATGTAGTCAGGCAGGGCCCCAGAAGCTCAGAATATACCTTTTACCACCATATATACCAGCTACCAGAAGACAAGACAGTCCTTAATAGCCCTTATTAGGGCTGCTACGCTGAACAGTATATAGCTCATTTTCTATTTAGTCAGGCAGGGCCCCAGAAGCTCAGAATATACCTTTTACCACCATATATACCAGCTACCAGAAGACAAGACAGTCCTTAATAGCCCTTATTAGGGCTGCTACGCTGAACAGTATATAGCTCATTTTCTATTTAGTCAGGCAGGGCCCCAGAAGCTCAGAATATACCTTTTACCACCATATATACCAGCTACCAGAAGACAAGACAGTCCTTAATAGCCCTTATTAGGGCTGCTACGCTGAACAGTATATAGCTCATTTTCTATTTAGTCAGGCAGGGCCCCAGAAGCTCAGAATATACCTTTTACCACCATATATACCAGCTACCAGAACACAAGACAGTCCTTAGTAGCCCTTATTAGGGCTGCTACGCTGAACAGTATATAGCTCATTTTCTATTTAGTCAGGCAGGGCCCCAGAAGCTCAGAATATACCTTTTACCACCATATATACCAGCTACCAGAAGACAAGACAGTCCTTAAGAGCCCTTATTAGGGCTGCTACGCTGAACAGTATATAGCTCATTTTCTATTTAGTCAGGCAGGGCCCCAGAAGCTCAGAATATACCTTTTACCACCATATATACCAGCTACCAGAAGACAAGACAGTCCTTAAGAGCCCTTATTAGGGCTGCTACGCTGAACAGTATATAGCTCATTTTCTATGTAGTCAGGCAGGGCCCCAGAAGCTCAGAATATACCTTTTACCACCATATATACCAGCTACCAGAAGACAAGACAGTCCTTAAGAGCCCTTATTAGGGCTGCTACGCTGAACAGTATATAGCTCATATTATATGTAGTCAGGCAGGGCCCCAGAAGCTCAGAATATACCTTTTACCACCATATATACCAGCTACCAGAAGACAAGACAGTCCTTAATAGCCCTTATTAGGGCTGCTACGCTGAACAGTATATAGCTCATTTTCTATTTAGTCAGGCAGGGCCCCAGAAGCTC
Source organism: Gastrophryne carolinensis (assembly GCA_027917425.1). Taxonomy (NCBI): domain Eukaryota; kingdom Metazoa; phylum Chordata; class Amphibia; order Anura; family Microhylidae; genus Gastrophryne; species Gastrophryne carolinensis. Next base: position 386,330,932 of record CM051236.1, on the reverse strand, counting down.
AGAATATACCTTTTACCACCATATATACCAGCTACCAGAAGACAAGACAGTCCTTAAGAGCCCTTATTAGGGCTGCTACGCTGAACAGTATATAGCTCATTTTCTATTTAGTCAGGCAGGGCCCCAGAAGCTCAGAATATACCTTTTACCACCATATATACCAGCTACCAGAAGACAAGACAGTCCTTAAGAGCCCTTATTAGGGCTGCTACGCTGAACAGTATATAGCTCATATTCTATGTAGTCAGGCAGGGCCCCAGAAGCTCAGAATATACCTTTTACCACCATATATACCAGCTACCAGAAGACAAGACAGTCCTTAATAGCCCTTATTAGGGCTACTATGCTGAACAGTATATAGCTCATTCTAGCTATATACACACTGCACACAACGGCTGCTTTAGTGAGGGGTAGCTGCTGCTGCTGGAATAGGGACAGAAAGACTTCAGTGGTGTATTAGCACCTATATACAAAACTATATACACTCTGCTCAAAACGGCTGCTTTAGTGAGGGGTAGCTGCTGATGCTGGAATAGGGACAGAAAGACTTCAGTGGTGTATTAGCACCTATATACAAAACTATATTTTGCACTACTGTTTTGTGTCCTCTGTGCCAACAAAACCTTGTTATATACCCGGTGCGTATAGGCACCATTTCACCTTCTGGCAGTATACGGCTGTATAGCCAGGTGTTTTTCTTAAAAATATTTTTATATTTGGCACTACTGTTTTGTGTCCTCTTTACCAACAAAACCTTGTTATATACCCGGTGCGTATATAGGCACCATTTCACCTTCTGGCAGTATACGGCTGTATAGCCAGGTGTTTTTCTTAAAAATATTTTTATATTTGGCACTACTGTTTTGTGTCCTCTTTACCAACAAAACCTTGTTATATACCCGGTGCGTATATAGGCACCATTTCACCTTCTGGCAGTATACGGCTGTATAGCCAGGTGTTCTTAAAAATATATTTATATTTGGCACTACTGTTTTGTGTCCTCTGTGCCAACAAAACACTGTTTTATACACGGTGCGTATAGGCACCATTTCACCTTCTGGCAGTATACGGCTGTATAGCCAGGTGTTCTTAAAAATATATTTATATTTGGCACTACTGTTTTGTGTCCTCTGTGCCAACAAAACACTGTTTTATACACGGTGCGTATAGGCACCATTTCACCTTCTGGCAGTATACGGCTGTATAGCCAGGTGTTCTTAAAAATATATTTATATTTGGCACTACTGTTTTGTGTCCTCTGTGCCAACAAAACACTGTTTTATACACGGTGCGTATAGGCACCATTTCACCTTCTGGCAGTATACGGCTGTATAGCCAGGTGTTCTTAAAAATATATTTATATTTGGCACTACTGTTTTGTGTCCTCTGTGCCAACAAAACACTGTTTTATACACGGTGCGTATAGGCACCATTTCACCTTCTGGCAGTATACGGCTGTATAGCCAGGTGTTCTTCTTAAAAATATTTTTATATTTGGCATAACGCGTGGCCAAAAAAGTAAAACGTCTGAAATGCGGAGGGCTAGCGCAAAGGGACGTGGACGAGGACGGGGGCGCGGAAATGCTGGTGGGGGCACAAACCGCGTTGAAGCCAGTGGGGATACAATGCGTGCTGGTGAGGGGCAGCCAGCATTACGCTCATCCAGCTTCCCTGCCTTTATGGGACAGTTATGCGGGGGGCGGGGTACACCTCTGTTAAGGCCTGAGCAGCGTGAACAGGTGGTGCAATGGATGGCCGATAACACTTCCAGTCACTTGTCCACCACCCAGTCATCCACACAGTCTCACTCTGACCCTCCTTCCTCCCAACCTGGCCAACAGAGTCAGCCCTACCTTGACCCCTCCCAGGACCTCTTTTCGGGTCCTTTTCCAGATGTGCTACAAGAATCCCAGGAGCTAGCAGAGGAATTTGTTTGTAGTGATGCCCAAACACTTGAGTATCCGCCATCTGCTAGTGATGTGGACCCGGAACCAGCATCTGCTATCATGAGCGATGATGATGAGACGCAGTTGCCATCAAGGGAGGCTGTTGGAATGTCCAGTGGGCAGGAGGAGGAGCAGAGAGAGGAAGTGGAAGAGGAGGTGGTGGACGACGAAATGACCGACCCCACTTGGACAGGGGTGATGTCCAGCGGGGAAAGCAGTGGAGATGCGGTCTGCGCATCACCGAATAAGGCAGCAAGAGGCAGAGGACAGTCCAGAGGCAGAGGACAGTCCAGACAGAGAAGGCAGGCCACAGCCAGCAGGGCCGAAGCTCTTCCCGGCAGCAGGCAGTCGCGCGAAGCTCCCCCATCGAGGCCTCGTACTTCTGTGGTGTGGAGATTTTTTAACGTTTGCGCGGATGACAAACTGAGCGCGGTTTGCGCAATCTGCCACTCAAAACTGAGTAGGGGCTCTAAGAAGAGCAATCTGACCACCTCAGGCATGCGCCGTCACTTGGAATTCAAGCACTGGGCTGAGTGGGAGAGAGCAAACGCAATACAACCTGCGCCCCGTCTTGCTGCCACTGCCTCTTCCCCTTTGTTGTGTGCTGCCACTGCGGTCCAGACCTCCAGCCAGGACACCTCCACATCTGCCTCTGCCTCGGCTACTTTGGGGCCTTCTCCTTCAGCCCCACCTTCCCCCGCATCTTCGTCTGCACCTTCCATCTCTTCGTCCCATCAACTGTCCATCTCGCAGGCGTTCAACCGCAGGCGGAAGTACGCCTCCAGTCACCCCCAAGCCCAAGCCTTAACCTGCCTCATCTCCAAACTGCTGGCCCTGGAGATGTTGCCGTTTAGGCTTGTGGAGACGCAGGCCTTCCGCGACCTGATGGCGGCTGCCGCACCTCGCTATTCCGTCCCTAGCCGCCACTATTTTTCCCGGTGTGGCGTCCCCGCCCTGCACCAGCACGTGTCGCGTAACATCAGGCGGGCCCTGAGGTACGCAGTCAGCGCAAAGGTCCACTTGACCACCGACTCGTGGACAAGCGCTTGCGGCCAAGGACGCTACATCTCTTTGACGGCACACTGGGTGAATGTTGTGGAAGCGGGGACGGGGTCGCAAACAGGGACGGCCTACATACCACCCCCGCCCAAGATTGCCAGCACGGGTTCTGATAGACCCCCCTCCTCTTCCTCCTCCTCCTCCTCCTCCTCTGCCTTAACATCGCCCTCAGCCCCTAGCTGGAAGCGTTGCAGCACTGGCGCGGGGAGACGTCAGCAGGCGGTGCTTAAGCTCATCAGCTTGGGCGACAGGAAGCACAGCGCCGCAGAGGTGAGGCATGCCATATTGCAGCAGACAGAGATGTGGCTGTCGCCGCTGCAGCTAGGACCAGGCATGGTCGTGTGCGATAACGGCCGTAACCCGGTGGCGGCTCTGGAGCTTGCAGAACTCAATCACGTACCATGCCTGGCCCACGTTTTTAATTTGGTAGTACAAAAGTTTCTAAAGACTTACCCCAACCTGGCAGAGCTACTGGTCAAAGTGCGGCGCTTGTGCGCTCACTTTCGGAAGTCAACTGTAGCTGCTGCTAGCTTAAAAAAAATCCAGCAACGCCTCCATTTGCCTCAACATCGGCTGTTGTGCGACCTGCCCACTCGCTGGAATTCCACCTATTGCATGTTGGCCAGGGTGTGTGAGCAGCAGAAAGCATTGATGGAGTACCAGATGATGCATCCACGCGTGCCTCCAACTCAGCTCCCTCAGTTTGCCAACCACGAGTGGCCATGGATGGCAGACATATGCGATGTATTGCGTATCTTTGAGGAGTCCACTAAGAAGGTCAGCAGCGAGGACGCTATAGTGAGCGTAACCATCCCGCTCCTATGCGTCCTTAAAGAATCGCTCATCGCAATAAGGGAGAACGCATTGCACACAGAGGAGACGGGGGTAGGAGGAGATGCAACGCAGGTAGACAGTCAGACCACACTTTTGTCTGCTGCTCGGTGGCAGTTGCAGGAGGAGGAGGATGAGGAGGAGGAGGACAACGTGGAGGTGGCTGTGGAAGAGGATGCTGGCGGCGAGGGTAGCAGTCAGGCTGTGTGCGTCCCATTGGTTCAGCGCGGATGGGGCGGAGAGGAGGAGGAAGAGGAGGAAATGGAAAATGATCCTTCTGGTGGGGGCAGTGAGGTCATGCCTACTCAGAGTCTGGCACACATGGCTGACTTCATGCTGGGCTGCTTTTCCCGGGACATACGTGTTGTTCGGATATTGGAGAACAAACTATACTGGGTCTTCGCACTCCTGGACCCCCGGTATAAAGATAACTTCTCCTCTTTTATTCCGGTAGAGGAGAGGACGAATCGATTACTGGAATACCAGAGGGAACTCTTGCAGAACATGATGCAGATTTTCCCACCCAGCATCGCTGGCGGCAGAGAGGAGAGTGTCTCCCAGAGTCTGACAACATCGATCAGGCCCACAGCCACCAGGGGAACACTCTCCAAGGTGTGGGACACGTTCATGTCACCCCCTCGTGCAACTTCCATCACTGCGGGGCCCGCTATCAGCAGGAGGGACAAGTATCGGCGGATGTTGCGGGACTACCTGGCAGACCACACCCCTGTCCTCCCCGATCCCTCTGCGACCTACACTTACTGGGTCTCCAAGTTGGACACGTGGCTGGAACTGTCCCTGTACGCCTTGGAGGTGCTTGCCTGCCCTGCCGCCAGCGTGCTATCAGAAAGGGTGTTCAGCGCAGCCGGGGGCATTATAACCGATAAGCGCAGCCGCCTGTCAACCGACAGTGCCGACAGGCTGACGCTAATCAAAATGAACAGCAAGTGGATTGACCCGGACTTTGCTTGTACAACAGTGGAAAGCAGCCAAGAGTGAAGTGCCATCTGTATGAAGTGCCATTTCCTCCTCCTCCTCCTCCTCCTCCTCCTCCTTAACCGCCGTAGAATTGCTGTATTAATAAAAAAAAATGATGGCTCACCTCTTGGGCTTAATACAATCAATTTTTAAGAGGTCTCAGCTCGTGGGACTCCACACAATTTTTAAGAGGTCTCAGCTCTTGGGACTCCACACAATGTTTGAGAGGTCTCAGCTCTTGGGCCTCCACACAATTTTTAAAAGGGCTCAGCTCTTGGGCCTCCACACAATTTTTAAAAGGTCTCAGCTCTTGGGCCTCCACACAATTTTTAAAAGGTCTCAGCTCTTGGGCCTCCACACAATTTTTAAAAGGTCTCAGCTCTTGGGCCTCCACACAATTTTTAAAAGGTCTCAGCTCTTGGGCCTCCACACAATTTTTAAAAGGTCTCAGCTCTTGGGCCTCCACACAATTTTTAAAAGGTCTCAGCTCTTGGGCCTCCACACAATTTTTAAAAGGTCTCAGCTCTTGGGCCTCCACACAATTTTTAAAAGGTCTCAGCTCTTGGGCCTCCCCTACTGCTGGGGTGACACACTGTAACAAACCTCCTCCTGTAAGCTTCCCCTACTGCTGGGGTGACACACTGTAACAAACCTCCTCCTGTAAGCTTCCCTGACTGCAGGGGTGCCACACTGTAACAAACCTCCTCCTGTAAGCTTCCCCTACTGCTGGGGTGACACACTGTAACAAACCTCCCCCTTAAGCTTCCCTGACTGCTGGGGTGACACACTGTAACAAACCTCCTCCTGTAAGCTTCCCTGACTGCTGGGGTGACACACTGTAACAAACCTCCTCCTGTAAGCTTCCCCTACTGCTGGGGTGACACACTGTAACAAACCTCCTCCTGTAAGCTTCCCTGACTGCAGGGGTGCCACACTGTAACAAACCTCCTCCTGTAAGCTTCCCTGACTGCTGGGGTGACACACTGTAACAAACCTCCTCCTGTAAGCTTCCCCTACTGCTGGGGTAACACACTGTAACAAACCTCCTCCTGTAAGCTTCCCTGACTGCTGGGGTGACACACTGTAACAAACCTCCTCCTGTAAGCTTCCCCTACTGCTGGGGTAACACACTGTAACAAACCTCCTCCTGTAAGCTTCCCTGACTGCAGGGGTGACACACTGTAACAAACCTCCTCCTGTAAGCTTCCCTGACTGCTGGGGTGCCACACTGTAACAAACCTCCTCCTGTAAGCTTCCCTGACTGCTGGGGTGACACACTGTAACAAACCTCCTCCTGTAAGCTTCCCTTACTGCTGGGGTGACACACTGTAACAAACCTCCTCCTGTAAGCTTCCCTGACTGCAGGGGTGCCACACTGTAACAAACCTCCTCCTGTAAGCTTCCCCTACTGCTGGGGTGACACACTGTAACAAACCTCCTCCTGTAAGCTTCCCTGACTGCAGGGGTGACACACTGTAACAAACCTCCTCCTGTAAGCTTCCCTTACTGCTGGGGTGCCACACTGTAACAAACCTCCTCCTGTAAGCTTCCCTGACTGCTGGGTTGACACACTGTAACAAACCTCCTCCTGTAAGCTTCCCCTACTGCTGGGGTAACACACTGTAACAAACCTCCTCCTGTAAGCTTCCCTGACTGCTGGGGTGACACACTGTAACAAACCTCCTCCTGTAAGCTTCCCTGACTGCAGGGGTGCCACACTGTAACAAACCTCCTCCTGTAAGCTTCCCTTACTGCTGGGGTGACACACTGTAACAAACCTCCTCCTGTAAGCTTCCCTGACTGCAGGGGTGCCACACTGTAACAAACCTCCTCCTGTAAGCTTCCCCTACTGCTGGGGTGACACACTGTAACAAACCTCCTCCTGTAAGCTTCCCTGACTGCAGGGGTGACACACTGTAACAAACCTCCTCCTGTAAGCTTCCCTTACTGCTGGGGTAACACACTGTAACAAACCTCCTCCTGTAAGCTTCCCTGACTGCTGGGGTGACACACTGTAACAAACCTCCTCCTGTAAGCTTCCCCTACTGCTGGGGTAACACACTGTAACAAACCTCCTCCTTTAAGCTTCCCTTACTGCTGGGGTGACACAATGACACAAGAGGACATGTCTGACCACATCTCACACACACACACACACACACACACACACACACACACACACACACACACACACACAATGACAATTAGGGGTGGGGTCTATTTATTTTCCCCCTTGCCTATGCCATCTGTGGTTGTCATTAGGCAACGTGATTTTAAGGGGTGCAGAATTTTGTTCTTCTTTTTTGTACAGTTTGGCTTGGGGTCCATGGCAATGTAGACGAAAGAAGGTTTCCTTGTCTTGTCTCACTTTACGTAGAAGTAATATTGTGTTTGGAGTGTATTGTTGAGAGGCTGTGATAGTGGCGTAATAGTGCGACTTGGGCGCGTTATATGCACCCAGACATGCTTCCCCTGCTGTCCCAGTTGCATTCCAGCAGTGTTGGCATCATTTTCTGATGTTTCAGGGTGGACTTGGTGACCTCCAAGTGGTCGAATTGAGATTTCCAAGTGTCGAGCATTTTTTTCCCATAGACTATAATGGGATTCGATATTCGGTCGAGTAGTCGAGTAACGCGGTCTATTCGAATCGAAATTCGAAATTTCGAATATTTCACTACTCGCTCATCTCTACTTATAATCAGGCCCATTGAGATGCCATCTGTGTGGAGGTCAACATTAGTGTTTGTTTGGGTCAATGTTACCCCACAGCCTCCATGGCCCCAAACGTTTCCAGGGGATCACCCTCATCCTTCACACCGTCCCTTAGCCTTTGCCAATTAAGCACACACATTTACCTCATGACTGTCTGGACTCCATTCCCTGGGTGGCTGGCTAGCTGGTGGGTGGGCCCGCCATTGATGGTGGCACGGTGGTAGGCACGCCAGACGGGGCAGATGTGATGGCGAGGTGCTGCTGGCTAGGGAGTTGCTGCAAAGTCAAGGTAAATGCACTGTTAGTTTACTCTTTACAGTATATGTGCCCTTTAACAATCACAATAAGGGCTACACACTGGAACCAACATCAACACGGGGGCCCTACAAAATATGCTGCTACCATCTTGTTAGGGATTAAATTTATAGATTGACAAATGACCTTGGTTTGTTTTGTAGGCCATGTTTGTCCCAGGCAAGCCCTCAAAGTTGGTGGATTGGTGTTTGGTTGGCCTCATCCTGGTGCTAATTTACAATTAGCAACCAAGTCTTAACACTGGTGCGCACATTGTGCCCGACACCCCCTGGTAGGTGTTAGGGTGGAGCATCTTCGCCACCTGCCCCTCAGCATGGGTAAATTTCAGAGTCTTGGGGAGGCCCCCATCAGTTTTCAACCTAGATTAAAACAAAGGAAAGGTTGGCTTTAAAGAGTTGTCCAATGTTTCAGGCACAAACATCCCTCTGGTTGATAACCACTTACCCTTCAACCCATCTAGCACTGACTCCGCCGAACCACTTTCAGGTCGTCCCACTTTTTCTTGGCCTGGGTACCATCCTTGGGTTTCAGCCCTGCCTGTCATGTTGTGGCCAATCTCCACCCATAACTCCTCCCACAATGCTTTGGGGGTCGAGCGGGACCGGGACCCAGCTAGCCGACCATAATTTTGGGCCACACCATCCAGCAGAATCTCCAGCTGGGCATCAATAAATCAGGCCAGGGTGAGTGGCGGATGCAGAGGTTTGCTGGGTGGTGTCTTGGCTGAAGGGGGAGCCACTATGCCCACTCCTAGTCCCAGGAAGGATGGATTCCAGGCTACTGGCTGGGGAAAGAGCAGGCCTAGCTGCAGCAGCGCTGTTCAGCCTTTGGCCATGCCGTTCGCTCTGCAGGGGGTTAAGAAGTGAACTCCGCACTGGGGCCCACACTGGGGTTGTCCTGACCATTGCTTGGTCCATGGTTGGCTGTGCCAAGAGCCCCAGGAGCCCTGGTTGTGTGACTCCCACTGCTGATGTTTCACACTGCTGTGAGTGGCGAGGGCTCATCACCTTACACTTTCACCCAAATAATGCAACACTGGTCAGACCTCAAAAGGCAATGGTAAGTGAATGTACAAGAGAAAGTGAGCTATCAGGGTTATGAGTGACATGTTTACACAATTGTATTCTTTTCTGTAGCTGGGGAGTGTTGGCTGCGCATCAATCCCACCCGGAGGCAAGGGGTCCAATCAGTGGGGCCCAGAAGAGAGGGTCTGTGTGTAAGGTGGTGGCCCCAAACCCTGCCAGTGTCCTTTTCCTCCTCTCAAGCCTCCCCTACCACCAGCCATGGAGCCCACTGAAGAGAAGTGTGTTGGAGTTGGAGTTGCCCACAGCTCCTGGCCACTCCAGTAGGCCGATACAACAAAAAAAACACAGGTTATGCTGTAATGAAGAGTTGCTAAGAGTTGGTATGTTGTGCATTTCTGTCAATACAGAATCATCCGAGGGTGAGTATGCGGCAATAGGGCCACCCGAGATGAAAGTGGCGCAAAACTCAGGTTGGTTTCAACCCAGCGTAGCCAAACACTACACAAGCATTACATAAACACCACATGCACAGAAATTCTTTCCCTATACAGACCCTGAAGAAGGGATGGCACAACGGAGGAGGGTGGCCCCCTAAAACTATGGCAACAACAGTTGGGATAAGTATGTAAAAATGTGCGTGCATGTACAGGCACATGTGTAAAAACAAAGGTTTTATTTATTTCTCTTTGCAGGTGCCATGTTGGTTTACCCAAAAATGTTAATGTTAAAACTTTTAAATAAAGTTAATATTTGTATAGGTTTGTAGGTTTTTACAATTTTAAACATGTAATTAAGAAAAAAAAACAATACCCAAAAATTTTTTTTTATAAAACAATAGTTTTATTTATTTTATTAAATGCAATGGCATAAAGCATATGCAAAAAATGAAAGAAACAGCGGTGTATAATAGTGAGACAAAACAGAAGGTGGCCTAAGTATGAGGTGAGTACCTGTGGGTAGAAGCAGATGAAATGGTAACCAGGGAACAAAGGATAAGAATTTATAAGGACAAGCACACTACATGGGGGGCCCTAGATGCCAGTAGGGGGAGAAGGTAATTTTGTAGACTGATATGCACACTACATGGGTATAATGGCAGGGGACAGAATGAAGCAATGTAAAATACCAGGGAAAAACAAAAATGCGTACGCTGATAGGCAACCAAAGAACATGGCACACCGAGAACAATGGACGCCACAGCAAGTTACGGACAAAAACAGATACAAACTGGGCTTCTGAGATGGGTTAGCAGCAAATACCATAAATGATCGGCTAAACTGTATGTGCACGCAAACAAATACAGTCGCATACGCATAGACACACTTTTCTAGGAATGCGGCTTTAAATTATATGAGCGTTCACAAGTTCCGGGTTCCCGAGTTTAGTTCCCGAGCATTCACGGGTGGGGGGGGGGGTGCATGAGTGCTTGCTAGGGGGAGGAGGGGGGCATCAGTGCGGGGATGACACATGTGGGAAGAGGGGGGCATCAGTTTAGGGATAGTACACAGAGGAGGAGGGGGATGCAGCAGTACAGGCTGTAATCGCAGGGGAAAGGGGAGGGGAAGAGAAGGGCAGCAGCGGGGGAAGCTCACATTTCACTTTCTTTTCCTGTAATTTTCCCTCCTCAGATACAACTAGACAACTATGACTAAAACAACTCAGACAACTGGCTTCTCCTTTTCCTGTACATCAAGCCAGGTGAGCAAAAATCTGATAAATAGGGTGGATGAGCAACAATAATGGGGCCTTCCTGACCTAATGTGCCATGGTGTGGTCACTACTCCGGCGCCCCCTGTAATTATGCTTCTATCGGCGATCTTGTCCCTGCATCCCAGCGGCTGTCCCCTACTGTCAGTCACAGTGACTGGCTATGCCCACTCCTTTCAATATAATCAGCTCTCAGAATGCCCCAATCCATTAAAATGGATAGAGCTGGTGTGGCAAGTTGCGTGAGTGATGCAAGAAGGCAGCATAATGACCAAAGTCTGTGGTTGTAAGCAGAGATGGAGCAGTCAGAAACTCAGGATAAGTATTAAACCTCCTGTATAGGGGTGATCAGCTGCGCAAGACTATTGGTTGAGGGTTTACCTTTTTATCATTTTATTTTTCATGTGTAATTTATGGGGATTAAAATGAATGCATTTTTTGTGTGTTAGTTCACAGCATATTTGGGTTCACTGAACATGGCTGTACTTGTAGTAACACTATAAATCATCTAAAATGTTTTTCTACATAAATATTTGTTCCAAGGAAAATTTCAATAATGCACACTGCCCCCAAATCATAAAAACAAGGTAAATAAATACTGTGTGCTCCAGCGGGGAGAAAGGTCTATTATAGATATGTAGGTGTTGGGGCGGTGGAAGGATTCCCATTCCATACATACATATAGGGCCTGATTTATTAAGCACAATCTGCCAAAATTTGCCACATTGGTACAAATTAAATTAGTGAAAAATATAATTTATATTTTTTCTGCATGTTGCTACACTGCTAATGTATTAGCATGTGTTTCTTGCAATGTCTCGATGTAAAAAGAAAATTCTAAATGATAATTTTCAGGTCTTATATGTATGTCTGGAATGTGTGAGATGGCATCAATATGTAAAGATCCAATTTATTAATCCAAAAAAGGACAACATGCACACTAAGATACATACACACAACAAATAAAAGCAATAGCAAGGGGGGATGAAGGCTATAAAAACCATGAACAAGCTCGATGGAAAACTTTCCTGTAATATCATACATAGTATGTCCTGTCTAACATAAAATAAAGTGCACTAAGGTCAAATCAGCCCAATGTAATAAAAACTTTCCTGTTGAGAGTAGAGATGAGCGAGTAGTATTCGACCGAATCGGTATTCGATCGAATACTACGCTATTCGTCATACTCGATTTCGATCGAGTACAGCGGCGATGGCGCACTTACAATTCGTTTCCTCTCCCACCTTCCCTGGCGCGTTTTTTACACCAATCACCATGCAGGGGGGGTGGGACAGGTCCTGGGAGGACGCTGGCATCGCGAGAACGGCGTCTAGACGCATTGGCTGGAAAAGCCATGTGACCTCGAATCTACAAAACTCAGCACTTCCTCTTCGTCAGCATTAGCAGCTTGAACTTAGTGAGGGATAGACGCTAACAGCAGGGAAAGACAGGCTGTAGCTGTATGTAGGCAGGCAGGGCCCCAGAAGCTCGGAATATCGCATTTACCACCATATATACCAGCTACCAGAAGACAAGAGAGTCATTGAGAGCCCTTATTAGGGCTACTATGCTGAACGGTATATAGCCCATATGTAGGCAGGCAGGGCCCCAGAGGCTCAGAATATCGCATTTACCACCATATATACCAGCTACCAGAAGACAAGAGAGTCATTAAGAGCCCTTATTAGGGCTACTATGCTGAACGGTATATAGCTCATATGTAGGCAGGCAGGGCCCCAGAAGCTCAGAGTATCGCATTTACCACTATATATACCAGCTACCAGAAGACAAGAGAGTCATTGAGAGCCCTTATTAGGGCTACTATGCTGAACGGTATATAGCTCATATGTAGGCAGGCAGGGCCCCAGAAGCTCAGAATATCGCATTTACCACCATATATACCAGCTACCAGAAGACAAGAGAGTCATTGAGAGCCCTTATTAGGGCTACTATGCTGAACGGTATATAGCCCATATGTAGGCAGGCAGGGCCCCAGAAGCTCAGAATATCGCATTTACCACCATATATACCAGCTACCAGAAGACAGAGTCATTGAGATCCCTTATTAGGGCTACTATGCTGAACGGTATATAGCCCATATGTAGGCAGGCAGGGCCCCAGAAGCTCAGAATATCGCATTTACCACCATATATACCAGCTACCAGAAGACAAGAGAGTCATTGAGAGCCCTTATTAGGGCTACTATGCTGAACGGTATATAGCTCATATGTAGGCAGGCAGGGCCCCAGAAGCTCAGAATATCGCATTTACCACCATATATACCAGCTACCAGAAGACAAGAGAGTCATTGAGAGCCCTTATTAGGGCTACTATGCTGAACGGTATATAGCCCATATGTAGGCAGGCAGGGCCCCAGAAGCTCAGAATATCGCATTTACCACCATATATACCAGCTACCAGAAGACAAGAGAGTCATTGATAGCCCTTATTAGGGCTACTATGCTGAACGGTATATAGCCCATATGTAGGCAGGCAGGGCCCCAGAAGCTCAGAATATCGCATTTACCACCATATATACCAGCTACCAGAAGACAAGAGAGTCATTGAGAGCCCTTATTAGGGCTACTATGCTGAACGGTATATAGCTCATATGTAGGCAGGCAGGGCCCCAGAAGCTCAGAATATCGCATTTACCACCATATATACCAGCTACCAGAAGACAAGAGAGTCATTGAGAGCCCTTATTAGGGCTACTATGCTGAACGGTATATAGCTCATATGTAGGCAGGCAGGGCCCCAGAAGCTCAGAATATCGCATTTACCACCATATATACCAGCTACCAGAAGACAAGAGAGTCATTTAGAGCCCTTATTAGGGCTACTATGCTGAACGGTACATAGCTCATATGTAGGCAGGCAGGGCCCCAGAAGCTCAGAATATCGCATTTACCACCATATATACCAGCTACCAGAAGACAGAGTCATTGAGAGTCCTTATTAGGGCTACTATGCTGAACAGTATATAGCCCATATGTAGGCAGGCAGGGCCCCAGCAGCTCAGAATATCGCATTTACCACCATATATACCAGCTACCAGAAGACAAGAGAGTCATTGAGAGCCCTTATTAGGGCTACTATGCTGAACGGTATATAGCTCATATGTAGGCAGGCATGGCCCCAGAAGCTCAGAATATCGCATTTACCACCATATATACCAGCTACCAGAAGACAAGAGAGTCATTTAGAGCCCTTATTAGAGCTACTATGCTGAACGGTATATAGCTCATATGTAGGCAGGCAGGGCCCCAGAAGCTCAGAATATCGCATTTACCACCATATATACCAGCTACCAGAAGACAGAGTCATTGAGAGTCCTTATTAGGGCTACTATGCTGAACGGTATATAGCCCATATGTAGGCAGGCAGGGCCCCAGAAGCTCAGAATATCGCATTTACCACCATATATACCAGCTACCAGAAGACAACAGAGTCATTGAGAGCCCTTATTAGGGCTACTATGCTGAACAGTATATAGCCCATATGTAGGCAGGCAGGGCCCCAGCAGCTCAGAATATCGCATTTACCACCATATATACCAGCTACCAGAAGACAAGAGAGTCATTGAGAGCCCTTATTAGGGCTACTATGCTGAACGGTATATAGCTCATATGTAGGCAGGCAGGGCCCCAGAAGCTCAGAATATCGCATTTACCACCATATATACCAGCTACCAGAAGACAAGAGAGTCATTTAGAGCCCTTATTAGGGCTACTATGCTGAACGGTACATAGCTCATATGTAGGCAGGCAGGGCCCCAGAAGCTCAGAATATCGCATTTACCACCATATATACCAGCTACCAGAAGACAGAGTCATTGAGAGTCCTTATTAGGGCTACTATGCTGAACAGTATATAGCCCATATGTAGGCAGGCAGGGCCCCAGCAGCTCAGAATATCGCATTTACCACCATATATACCAGCTACCAGAAGACAAGAGAGTCATTGAGAGCCCTTATTAGGGCTACTATGCTGAACGGTATATAGCTCATATGTAGGCAGGCATGGCCCCAGAAGCTCAGAATATCGCATTTACCACCATATATACCAGCTACCAGAAGACAAGAGAGTCATTTAGAGCCCTTATTAGAGCTACTATGCTGAACGGTATATAGCTCATATGTAGGCAGGCAGGGCCCCAGAAGCTCAGAATATCGCATTTACCACCATATATACCAGCTACCAGAAGACAGAGTCATTGAGAGTCCTTATTAGGGCTACTATGCTGAACGGTATATAGCCCATATGTAGGCAGGCAGGGCCCCAGAAGCTCAGAATATCGCATTTACCACCATATATACCAGCTACCAGAAGACAACAGAGTCATTGAGAGCCCTTATTAGGGCTACTATGCTGAACAGTATATAGCCCATATGTAGGCAGGCAGGGCCCCAGCAGCTCAGAATATCGCATTTACCACCATATATACCAGCTACCAGAAGACAAGAGAGTCATTGAGAGCCCTTATTAGGGCTACTATGCTGAACGGTATATAGCTCATATGTAGGCAGGCAGGGCCCCAGAAGCTCAGAATATCGCATTTACCACCATATATACCAGCTACCAGAAGACAAGAGAGTCATTGAGAGCCCTTATTAGGGCTACTATGCTGAACGGTATATAGCTCATATGTAGGCAGGCAGGGCCCCAGAAGCTCAGAATATCGCATTTACCACCATATATACCAGCTACCAGAAGACAAGAGAGTCATTGAGAGCCCTTATTAGGGCTACTATGCTGAACGGTATATAGCCCATATGTAGGCAGGCAGGGCCCCAGAAGCTCAGAATATCGCATTTACCACCATATATACCAGCTACCAGAAGACAAGAGAGTCATTGAGAGCCCTTATTAGGGCTACTATGCTGAACGGTATATAGCCCATATGTAGGCAGGCAGGGCCCCAGAAGCTCAGAATATCGCATTTACCACCATATATACCAGCTACCAGAAGACAAGAGAGTCATTGAGAGCCCTTATTAGGGCTACTATGCTGAACAGTATATAGCTCATATGTAGGCAGGCAGGGCCCCAGAAGCTCAGAATATGGCATTTACCACCATATATACCAGCTACCAGAAGACAAGAGAGTCATTGAGAGCCCTTATTAGGGCTACTATGCTGAACTGTATATAGCTCATATGTAGGCAGGCAGGGCCCCAGAAGCTCAGAATATCGCATTTACCACCATATATACCAGCTACCAGAAGACAAGAGAGTCATTGAGAGCCCTTATTAGGGCTACTATGCTGAACGGTATATAGCTCATATGTAGGCAGGCAGGGCCCCAGAAGCTCAGAATATCGCATTTACCACCATATATACCAGCTACCAGAGGACAAGAGAGTCATTGAGAGCCCTTATTAGGGCTACTATGCTGAACGGTATATAGCCCATATGTAGGCAGGCAGGGCCCCAGAAGCTCAGAATATCGCATTTACCACCATATATACCAGCTACCAGAAGACAAGAGAGTCATTAAGAGCCCTTATTAGGGCTACTATGCTGAACAGTATATAGCCCATATGTAGGCAGGCAGGGCCCCAGCAGCTCAGAATATCGCATTTACCACCATATATACCAGCTACCAGAAGACAAGAGAGTCATTGAGAGCCCTTATTAGGGCTACTATGCTGAACGGTATATAGCTCATATGTAGGCAGGCAGGGCCCCAGAAGCTCAGAATATCGCATTTACCACCATATATACCAGCTACCAGAAGACAAGAGAGTCATTGAGAGCCCTTATTAGGGCTACTATGCTGAACGGTATATAGCTCATATGTAGGCAGGCAGGGCCCCAGAAGCTCAGAATATCGCATTTACCACCATATATACCAGCTACCAGAAGACAAGAGAGTCATTGAGAGCCATTATTAGGGCTACTATGCTGAACGGTATATAGCCCATATGTAGGCAGGCAGGGCCCCAGAAGCTCAGAATATCGCATTTACCACCATATATACCAGCTACCAGAAGACAAGAGAGTCATTGAAAGCCATTATTAGGGCTACTATGCTGAACGGCATATAGCCCATATGTAGGCAGGCAGGGCCCCAGAAGCTCAGAATATCGCATTTACCACCATATATACCAGCTACCAGAAGACAAGAGAGTCATTGAGAGCCCTTATTAGGGCTACTATGCTGAACGGTATATAGCCCATATGTAGGCAGGCAGGGCCCCAGAAGCTCAGAATATCGCATTTACCACCATATATACCAGCTACCAGAAGACAAGAGAGTCATTGAGAGCCCTTATTAGGGCTACTATGCTGAACGGTATATAGCCCATATGTAGGCAGGCAGGGCCCCAGAAGCTCAGAATATCGCATTTACCACCATATATACCAGCTACCAGAAGACAAGAGAGTCATTGAGAGCCCTTATTAGGGCTACTATGCTGAACGGTATATAGCCCATATGTAGGCAGGCAGGGCCCCAGAAGCTCAGAATATCGCATTTACCACCATATATACCAGCTACCAGAAGACAAGAGAGTCATTGAGAGCCCTTATTAGGGCTACTATGCTGAACAGTATATAGCTCATATGTAGGCAGGCAGGGCCCCAGAAGCTCAGAATATGGCATTTACCACCATATATACCAGCTACCAGAAGACAAGAGAGTCATTGAGAGCCCTTATTAGGGCTACTATGCTGAACGGTATATAGCTCATATGTAGGCAGGCAGGGCCCCAGAAGCTCAGAATATCGCATTTACCACCATATATACCAGCTACCAGAAGACAAGAGAGTCATTGAGAGCCCTTATTAGGGCTACTATGCTGAACGGTATATAGCTCATATGTAGGCAGGCAGGGCCCCAGAAGCTCAGAATATCGCATTTACCACCATATATACCAGCTACCAGAGGACAAGAGAGTCATTGAGAGCCCTTATTAGGGCTACTATGCTGAACGGTATATAGCCCATATGTAGGCAGGCAGGGCCCCAGAAGCTCAGAATATCGCATTTACCACCATATATACCAGCTACCAGAAGACAAGAGAGTCATTAAGAGCCCTTATTAGGGCTACTATGCTGAACGGTATATAGCCCATATGTAGGCAGGCAGGGCCCCAGAAGCTCAGAATATCGCATTTACCACCATATATACCAGCTACCAGAAGACAGAGTCATTGAGAGCCCTTATTAGGGCTACTATGCTGAACGGTATATAGCCCATATGTAGGCAGGCAGGGCCCCAGAAGCTCAGAATATCGCATTTACCACCATATATACCAGCTACCAGAAGACAAGAGAGTCATTGAGAGCCCTTATTAGGGCTACTATGCTGAACAGTGTATAGCCCATATGTAGGCAGGCAGGGCCCCAGAAGCTTAGAGTATCGCATTTACCACCATATATACCAGCTACCAGAAGACAAGAGAGTCATTGAGAGCCCTTATTAGGGCTACTATGCTGAACGGTATATAGCCCATATGTAGGCAGGCAGGGCCCCAGAAGCTCAGAATATCGCATTTACCACCATATATACCAGCTACCAGAAGACAAGAGAGTCATTGAGAGCCCTTATTAGGGCTACTATGCTGAACGGTATATAGCCCATATGTAGGCAGGCAGGGCCCCAGAAGCTCAGAATATCGCATTTACCACCATATATACCAGCTACCAGAAGACAAGAGAGTCATTGAGAGCCCTTATTAGGGCTACTATGCTGAACGGTATATAGCCCATATGTAGGCAGGCAGGGCCCCAGAAGCTCAGAATATCGCATTTACCACCATATATACCAGCTACCAGAAGACAAGAGAGTCATTGAGAGCCCTTATTAGGGCTACTATGCTGAACGGTATATAGCCCATATGTAGGCAGGCAGGGCCCCAGAAGCTCAGAATATCGCATTTACCACCATATATACCAGCTACCAGAAGACAAGAGAGTCATTGAGAGCCCTTATTAGGGCTACTATGCTGAACGGTATATAGCTCATATGTAGGCAGGCAGGGCCCCAGAAGCTCAGAATATCGCATTTACCACCATATATACCAGCTACCAGAAGACAAGAGAGTCATTGAGAGCCCTTATTAGGGCTACTATGCTGAACGGTATATAGCCCATATGTAGGCAGGCAGGGCCCCAGAAGCTCAGAATATCGCATTTACCACCATATATACCAGCTACCAGAAGACAAGAGAGTCATTGAGAGCCCTTATTAGGGCTACTATGCTGAACAGTATATAGCTCATATGTAGGCAGGCAGGGCCCCAGAAGCTCAGAATATGGCATTTACCACCATATATACCAGCTACCAGAAGACAAGAGAGTCATTGAGAGCCCTTATTAGGGCTACTATGCTGAACGGTATATAGCTCATATGTAGGCAGGCAGGGCCCCAGAAGCTCAGAATATCGCATTTACCACCATATATACCAGCTACCAGAAGACAAGAGAATCATTGAGAGCCCTTATTAGGGCTACTATGCTGAACGGTATATAGCTCATATGTAGGCAGGCAGGGCCCCAGAAGCTCAGAATATCGCATTTACCACCATATATACCAGCTACCAGAGGACAAGAGAGTCATTGAGAGCCCTTATTAGGGTTACTATGCTGAACGGTATATAGCCCATATGTAGGCAGGCAGGGCCCCAGAAGCTCAGAATATCGCATTTACCACCATATATACCAGCTACCAGAAGACAAGAGAGTCATTAAGAGCCCTTATTAGGGCTACTATGCTGAACGGTATATAGCCCATATGTAGGCAGGCAGGGCCCCAGAAGCTCAGAATATCGAATTTACCACCATATATACCAGCTACCAGAAGACAGAGTCATTGAGAGCCCTTATTAGGGCTACTATGCTGAACGGTATATAGCCCATATGTAGGCAGGCAGGGCCCCAGAAGCTCAGAATATCGCATTTACCACCATATATACCAGCTACCAGAAGACAAGAGAGTCATTGAGAGCCCTTATTAGGGCTACTATGCTGAACAGTGTATAGCCCATATGTAGGCAGGCAGGGCCCCAGAAGCTTAGAATATCGCATTTACCACCATATATACCAGCTACCAGAAGACAAGAGAGTCATTGAGAGCCCTTATTAGGGCTACTATGCTGAACGGTATATAGCCCATATGTAGGCAGGCAGGGCCCCAGAAGCTCAGAATATCGCATTTACCACCATATATACCAGCTACCAGAAGACAAGAGAGTCATTGAGAGCCCTTATTAGGGCTACTATGCTGAACGGTATATAGCCCATATGTAGGCAGGCAGGGCCCCAGAAGCTCAGAATATCGCATTTACCACCATATATACCAGCTACCAGAAGACAAGAGTCATTGAGAGCCCTTATTAGGGCTACTATGCTGAACGGTATATAGCCCATATGTAGGCAGGCAGGGCCCCAGAAGCTCAGAATATCGCATTTACCACCATATATACCAGCTACCAGAAGACAAGAGAGTCATTGAGAGCCCTTATTAGGGCTACTATGCTGAACGGTATATAGCCCATATGTAGGCAGGCAGGGCCCCAGAAGCTCAGAATATCGCATTTACCACCATATATACCAGCTACCAGAAGACAAGAGAGTCATTGAGAGCCCTTATTAGGGCTACTATGCTGAACGGTATATAGCTCATATGTAGGCAGGCAGGGCCCCAGAAGCTCAGAATATCGCATTTACCACCATATATACCAGCTACCAGAAGACAAGAGAGTCATTGAGAGCCCTTATTAGGGCTACTATGCTGAACGGTATATAGCCCATATGTAGGCAGGCAGGGCCCCAGAAGCTCAGAATATCGCATTTACCACCATATATACCAGCTACCAGAAGACAAGAGAGTCATTGAGAGCCCTTATTAGGGCTACTATGCTGAACGGTATATAGCTCATTCTAGCTATATACACACTGCACACAACGGCTGCTTTAGTGAGGGGTAGCTGCTGCTGCTGGAATAGAGACAGAAAGACTTCAGTGGTGTATTAGCACCTATATACAAAACTATATACACTCTGCACAAAACGGCTGCTTTAGTGAGGGGTAGCTCCTGCTGCTGGAATAGGGACAGAAAGACTTCAGTGGTATATTAGCACCTATATACAAAACTATATTTGGCACTACTGTTTTGTGTCCTCTGTGCCAACAAAACCCTGTTATATACCTGGTGCGTATAGGCACCATTTCACCTTCTGGCAGTATACGGCTGTATAGCCAGGTGTTCTCCTAAAAAATATATTTATATTTGGCACTACTGTTTTGTGTCCTCTGTGCCAACAAAACCCTGTTATATACCCGGTGCGTATAGGCACCATTTCACCTTCTGGCAGTATACGGCTGTATAGCCAGGTGTTCTCCTAAAAAAAACCTTCTATATTTGGCACTACTGTTTTGTGTCCTCTGTGCCAACAAAACCCTGTTATATACCCGGTGCGTATAGGCACCATTTCACCTTCTGGCAGTATACGGCTGTATAGCCAGGTGTTCTCCTAAAAAATATATTTATATTTGGCACTACTGTTTTGTGTCCTCTGTGCCAACAAAACCCTGTTATATACCCGGTGCGTATAGGCACCATTTCACCTTCTGGCAGTATACGGCTGTATAGCCAGGTGTTCTCCTAAAAAAAACCTTCTATATTTGGCACTACTGTTTTGTGTCCTCTGTGCCAACAAAACCCTGTTATATACCCGGTGCGTATAGGCACCATTTCACCTTCTGGCAGTATACGGCTGTATAGCCAGGTGTTCTCCTAAAAAAAACCTTCTATATTTGGCACTACTGTTTTGTGTCCTCTGTGCCAACAAAACCCTGTTATATACCCGGTGCGTATAGGCACCATTTCACCTTCTGGCAGTATACGGCTGTATAGCCAGGTGTTCTCCTAAAAAAAACCTTCTATATTTGGCACTACTGTTTTGTGTCCTCTGTGCCAACGAAACACTGTTATATACCCGGTGCGTATAGGCACCATTTCACCTTCTGGCAGTATACGGCTGTATAGCCAGGTGTTCTCCTAAAAAAAACCTTCTATATTTGGCACTACTGTTTTGTGTCCTCTGTGCCAACAAAACACTGTTATATACCCGGTGCGTCTAGGCACCATTTCACCTTCTGGCAGTATACGGCTGTATAGCCAGGTGTTCTCCTAAAAAAAACCTTCTATATTTGGCACTACTGTTTTGTGTCCTCTGTGCCAACGAAACACTGTTATATACCCGGTGCGTATAGGCACCATTTCACCTTCTGGCAGTATACGGCTGTATAGCCAGGTGTTCTCCTAAAAAAAACCTTCTATATTTGGCACTACTGTTTTGTGTCCTCTGTGCCAACAAAACCCTGTTATATACCCGGTGCGTATAGGCACCATTTCACCTTCTGGCAGTATACGGCTGTATAGCCAGGTGTTCTCCTAAAAAAAACCTTCTATATTTGGCACTACTGTTTTGTGCCCTCTGTGCCAACAAAACACTGTTATATACCCGGTGCGTATAGGCACCATTTCACCTTCTAGCACAGGGGTACTCAACTACTTTCAGTGGAGGTCCACTTACCAGGGTCTGCCGTGGGATGAAGGTCCGGGGGGGGGGGTGTAAGTAAGAGTGCCAGCCCGGACAGGACGAGCGCGCCCAGGCGCATCAAGCGCATCAAGACCTGTCATGAGGGAAACAGGAGGATCACAAAACCTAAATGGAAGCTGCCTGGCTGTTACTTCCCAGAGCCAAAGATGGGGGTGGGGGGGGGGGGGAGGTCCAACACCTGCCATCAGAAACCAAAGCATTTCACCCAGGGGCAGGGGGCTAACATACATCTCCAGGGCTGAGGGGGTGAAAAGATACCCTCAGAGGCAAGAGGTGAACCTGCTCTAAAAGTAGCATAAAGTAGGGACCTGTACCGATACTTGCACAAAAAGGCAAAGTAATGGTGGAAACCATAGCTACACTTCCTATAGGTGGCAACGGGGGGAGGGGACCCAGAACTACACTTGCCAATAGGGGGAACCCAATACAACTATAGGCTCAGGGCAAAGATGGGGCACCTAGGCAGCAAAAGGTTAAACACCAAAGGTGGCCCACAGGAAAAGTGGAGAGGGCAGTAAAGCCAGATCTAGGGGCAAAGTGGATAAGGGAGCCAATTAGAGCCAGGCCCAGGGGCACAGTGTAACGGCGAAGCTCAGAGCTTGTGAGGGAAGCCGCGAGGCCTGCAGCCAGCACCTGCCGCACAGAGCCACAGGTGCCGCGCCTGTCACACAGCGCCTCTTATGAATGGCGCCACACCCGCTCCGGCCGGCTTCCCCCCAGTCACGCCTCCCGCTTACCCGGCACAGCTGCTCGCTCCCCTCCACCGGAAAACACAGCGCCCGCAACGGCTCCTCACACAGGACAATGACGGCGACACTTCCACAGCACCGGCCCCTACGTCCGCTACCAGGATCGCAGCGTCACCTTCCAACCAATCACAGGCCGGGAACTCCCAGTTACATGACGGGCCCCCCCATAGCTACGCCCCTGCTCTCACCGTGCGCAATATCCAGCCAGCCCGACTATTGAGTCCAGGGCAGCCACGGAGGAGGAGACAGCGCGTCATCAAGCGGCGCCCGAAAAGGGGACCACAGGCGGGGGCCATCGCCACAGCCCGGCCCTGGGCAGCGGTCCGGACAAATGGCGTCTGCGGTCCGGATTCGGACCGCGGTCCGCCATTTGAGTACCCCTGTTCTAGCAGTATACGGCTGTATAGCCAGGTGTTCTCCTAAAAAATATATATATATTTGGCATAACGCGTGGCAAAAAAAGTAAAATGTCTGAAATGCGGAGGGCTAGCGCAAAGGGACGTGGACAAGGACGGGGGCGTGGAAATGCTGGTGGGGGCACAAACCGCGTTGAAGCCAGTGGGGATACAATGCGTGCTGGTGAGGGGCAGCCAGCATTACGCTCATCCAGCTTCCCTGCCTTTATGGGACAGTTAAGCGGGGGGCGGGGTACACCTCTGTTGAGGCCTGAGCAGCGTGAACAGGTGGTGCAATGGATGGCCGATAACGCTTCCAGTCACTTGTCCACCACCCAGTCATCCACACAGTCTCACTCTGACCCTTCTTCCTCCCAACCTGGCCAACAGAGTCAGCCCACCCTTGACCCCTCCCAGGACCTCTTTTCGGGTCCTTTTCCAGATGTTCTGCAAGAATCCCAGGAGCTAGCAGAGGAATTTGTTTGTAGTGATGCCCAAACACTTGAGTATCCGCCATCTCCTAGTGATGTGGACCCGGAACCAGCATCTGCTATCATGAGCGATGATGATGAGACGCAGTTGCCATCAAGGGAGGCTGTTGGAATGTCCAGTGGGCAGGAGGAGGAGCAGAGAGAGGAAGTGGAAGAGGAGGTGGTGGACGACGAAATGACCGACCCCACTTGGACAGGGGTGATGTCCAGCGGGGAAAGCAGTGGAGATGCGGTCTGCGCATCACCGAA
The DNA here is from genome assembly GCA_027917425.1 of Gastrophryne carolinensis. Classification (NCBI taxonomy): domain Eukaryota; kingdom Metazoa; phylum Chordata; class Amphibia; order Anura; family Microhylidae; genus Gastrophryne; species Gastrophryne carolinensis. Next base: position 386,306,902 of record CM051236.1, on the reverse strand, counting down.
TAAGGCAGCAAAAGGCAGAGGACAGTCCAGAGGCAGAGGACAGTCCAGACAGAGAAGGCAGGCCACAGCCAGCAGGGCCGAAGCTCTTCCCGGCAGCAGGCAGTCGCGCGAAGCTCCCCCATCGAGGCCTCGTACTTCTGTGGTGTGGAGATTTTTTAATGTTTGCGCAGACGACAAACTGAGGGCGGTTTGCGCAATCTGCCACTCAAAACTGAGTAGGGGCTCTGAGAAGAGCAATCTGACCACCTCAGGCATGCGCCGTCACTTGGAAGTCAAGCACTGGGCTGAGTGGGAGAGAGCAAACGCAATACAACCTGCACCCGGTCTTGCTGCCACTGCCTCTTCCCCTTTGTTGTGTGCTGCCACTGCGGTCCAGACCTCCAGCCAGGACACCTCCACATCTGCCTCTGCCTCGGCTACTTTGGGGCCTTCTCCTTCAGCCCCCCCTTCCCCCGCATCTTCGTCTGCACCTTCCATCTCCTCGTCCCATCAACTGTCCATCTCGCAGGCGTTCAACCGCAGGCGGAAGTACGCCTCCAGTCACCCCCAAGCCCAAGCCTTAACCTGCCTCATCTCCAAACTGCTGGCCCTGGAGATGTTGCCGTTTAGGCTTGTGGAGACGCAGGCGGTTGCCGCACCTCGCTATTCCGTCCCTAGCCACCACTATTTTTCCCGGTGTGGCGTCCCCGCCCTGCACCAGCACGTGTCGCGTAACATCAGGCGGGCCCTGAGGTACGCAGTCAGCGCAAAGGTCCACTTGACCACCGACTCGTGGACAAGTGCTTGCGGCCAAGGACGCTACATCTCTTTGACGGCACACTGGGTGAATGTTGTGGAAGCGGGGACGGGGTCGCAAACAGGGACGGCCTACATACCACCCCCGCCCAAGATTGCCAGCACGGGTTCTGATAGACCCCCCTCCTCTTCCTCCTCCTCCTCCTCCTCCTCTGCCTTAACATCGCCCTCAGCCCCTAGCTGGAAGCGTTGCAGCACTGGCGCGGGGAGACGTCAGCAGGCGGTGCTTAAGCTCATCAGCTTGGGCGACAGGAAGCACAGCGCCGCAGAGGTGAGGCATGCCATATTGCAGCAGACAGAGATGTGGCTGTCGCCGCTGCAGCTAGGACCAGGCATGGTCGTGTGCGATAACGGCCGTAACCCGGTGGCGGCTCTGGAGCTTGCAGAACTCAATCACGTACCATGCCTGGCCCACGTTTTTAATTTGGTAGTACAAAAGTTTCTAAAGACTTACCCCAACCTGGCAGAGCTACTGGTCAAAGTGCGGCGCTTGTGCGCTCACTTTCGGAAGTCAACTGTAGCTGCTGCTAGCTTAAAAAAAATCCAGCAACGCCTCCATTTGCCTCAACATCGGCTGTTGTGCGACCTGCCCACTCGCTGGAATTCCACCTATTGCATGTTGGCCAGGGTGTGTGAGCAGCAGAAAGCATTGATGGAGTACCAGATGATGCATCCACGCGTGCCTCCAACTCAGCTCCCTCAGTTTGCCAACCACGAGTGGCCATGGATGGCAGACATATGCGATGTATTGCGTATCTTTGAGGAGTCCACTAAGAAGGTCAGCAGCGAGGACGCTATAGTGAGCGTAACCATCCCGCTCCTATGCGTCCTTAAAGAATCGCTCATCGCAATAAGGGAGAACGCATTGCACACAGAGGAGACGGGGGTAGGAGGAGACGCAACGCAGGTAGACAGTCAGACCACACTTTTGTCTGCTGCTCGGTGGCAGTTGCAGGAGGAGGAGGATGAGGAGGAGGAGGACAACGTGGAGGTGGCTGTGGAAGAGGATGCTGGCGGCGAGGGTAGCAGTCAGGCTGTGTGCGTCCCATTGGTTCAGCGCGGATGGGGCGGAGAGGAGGAGGAAGAGGAGGAAATGGAAAATGATCCTTCTGGTGGGGGCAGTGAGGTCATGCCTACTCAGAGTCTGGCACACATGGCTGACTTCATGCTGGGCTGCTTTTCCCGGGACATACGTGTTGTCCGGATATTGGAGAACAAACTATACTGGGTCTTCGCACTCCTGGACCCCCGGTATAAAGATAACTTCTCCTCTTTTATTCCGGTAGAGGAGAGGACGAATCGATTACTGGAATACCAGAGGGAACTCTTGCAGAACATGATGCAGATTTTCCCACCCAGCATCGCTGGCGGCAGAGAGGAGAGTGTCTCCCAGAGTCTGACAACATCGATCAGGCCCACAGCCACCAGGGGAACACTCTCCAAGGTGTGGGACACGTTCATGTCACCCCCTCGTGCAACTTCCATCACTGCGGGGCCCGCTATCAGCAGGAGGGACAAGTATCGGCGGATGTTGCGGGACTACCTGGCAGACCACACCCCTGTCCTCCCCGATCCCTCGGCGACCTACACTTACTGGGTCTCCAAGTTGGACACGTGGCTGGAACTGTCCCTGTACGCCTTGGAGGTGCTTGCCTGCCCTGCCGCCAGCGTGCTATCAGAAAGGGTGTTCAGCGCAGCCGGGGGCATTATAACCGATAAGCGCAGCCGCCTGTCAACCGACAGTGCCGACAGGCTGACGCTAATCAAAATGAACAGCAAGTGGATTGACCCGGACTTTGCTTGTACAACAGTGGAAAGCAGCCAAGAGTGAAGTGCCATCTGTATGAAGTGCCATTTCCTCCTCCTCCTCCTCCTCCTCCTCCTCCTTAACCGCCGTAGAATTGCTGTATTAATAAAAAAAAATGATGGCTCACCTCTTGGGCTTAATACAATCAATTTTTAAGAGGTCTCAGCTCGTGGGACTCCACACAATTTTTAAGAGGTCTCAGCTCTTGGGACTCCACACAATGTTTGAGAGGTCTCAGCTCTTGGGCCTCCACACAATTTTTAAAAGGTCTCAGCTCTTGGGCCTCCACACAATTTTTAAAAGGTCTCAGCTCTTGGGCCTCCACACAATTTTTAAAAGGTCTCAGCTCTTGGGCCTCCACACAATTTTTAAAAGGTCTCAGCTCTTGGGCCTCCACACAATTTTTAAAAGGTCTCAGCTCTTGGGCCTCCACACAATTTTTAAAAGGTCTCAGCTCTTGGGCCTCCACACAATTTTTAAAAGGTCTCAGCTCTTGGGCCTCCCCTACTGCTGGGGTGACACACTGTAACAAACCTCCTCCTGTAAGCTTCCCCTACTGCTGGGGTGACACACTGTAACAAACCTCCTCCTGTAAGCTTCCCTGACTGCAGGGGTGCCACACTGTAACAAACCTCCTCCTGTAAGCTTCCCCTACTGCTGGGGTGACACACTGTAACAAACCTCCTCCTGTAAGCTTCCCTGACTGCTGGGGTGACACACTGTAACAAACCTCCTCCTGTAAGCTTCCCTGACTGCTGGGGTGACACACTGTAACAAACCTCCTCCTGTAAGCTTCCCCTACTGCTGGGGTGACACACTGTAACAAACCTCCTCCTGTAAGCTTCCCTGACTGCAGGGGTGCCACACTGTAACAAACCTCCTCCTGTAAGCTTCCCTGACTGCTGGGGTGACACACTGTAACAAACCTCCTCCTGTAAGCTTCCCCTACTGCTGGGGTAACACACTGTAACAAACCTCCTCCTGTAAGCTTCCCTGACTGCTGGGGTGACACACTGTAACAAACCTCCTCCTGTAAGCTTCCCCTACTGCTGGGGTAACACACTGTAACAAACCTCCTCCTGTAAGCTTCCCTGACTGCAGGGGTGACACACTGTAACAAACCTCCTCCTGTAAGCTTCCCTGACTGCTGGGGTGCCACACTGTAACAAACCTCCTCCTGTAAGCTTCCCTGACTGCTGGGGTGACACACTGTAACAAACCTCCTCCTGTAAGCTTCCCTTACTGCTGGGGTGACACACTGTAACAAACCTCCTCCTTTAAGCTTCCCTGACTGCAGGGGTGCCACACTGTAACAAACCTCCTCCTGTAAGCTTCCCCTACTGCTGGGGTGACACACTGTAACAAACCTCCTCCTGTAAGCTTCCCTGACTGCAGGGGTGACACACTGTAACAAACCTCCTCCTGTAAGCTTCCCTTACTGCTGGGGTGCCACACTGTAACAAACCTCCTCCTGTAAGCTTCCCTGACTGCTGGGTTGACACACTGTAACAAACCTCCTCCTGTAAGCTTCCCCTACTGCTGGGGTAACACACTGTAACAAACCTCCTCCTGTAAGCTTCCCTGACTGCTGGGGTGACACACTGTAACAAACCTCCTCCTGTAAGCTTCCCTGACTGCAGGGGTGCCACACTGTAACAAACCTCCTCCTGTAAGCTTCCCTTACTGCTGGGGTGACACACTGTAACAAACCTCCTCCTGTAAGCTTCCCTGACTGCAGGGGTGCCACACTGTAACAAACCTCCTCCTGTAAGCTTCCCCTACTGCTGGGGTGACACACTGTAACAAACCTCCTCCTGTAAGCTTCCCTGACTGCAGGGGTGACACACTGTAACAAACCTCCTCCTGTAAGCTTCCCTTACTGCTGGGGTAACACACTGTAACAAACCTCCTCCTGTAAGCTTCCCTGACTGCTGGGGTGACACACTGTAACAAACCTCCTCCTGTAAGCTTCCCCTACTGCTGGGGTAACACACTGTAACAAACCTCCTCCTTTAAGCTTCCCTTACTGCTGGGGTGACACAATGACACAAGAGGACATGTCTGACCACATCTCACACACACACACACACACACACACACACACACACACACACACACACACACAATGACAATTAGGGGTGGGGTCTATTTATTTTCCCCCTTGCCTATGCCATCTGTGGTTGTCATTAGGCAACGTGATTTTAAGGGGTGCAGAATTTTGTTCTTCTTTTTTGTACAGTTTGGCTTGGGGTCCATGGCAATGTAGACGAAAGAAGGTTTCCTTGTCTTGTCTCACTTTACGTAGAAGTAATATTGTGTTTGGAGTGTATTGTTGAGAGGCTGTGATAGTGGCGTAATAGTGCGACTTGGGCGCGTTATATGCACCCAGACATGCTTCCCCTGCTGTCCCAGTTGCATTCCAGCAGTGTTGGCATCATTTTCTGATGTTTCAGGGTGGACTTGGTGACCTCCAAGTGGTCGAATTGAGATTTCCAAGTGTCGAGCATTTTTTTCCCATAGACTATAATGGGATTCGATATTCGGTCGAGTAGTCGAGTAACGCGGTCTATTCGAATCGAAATTCGAAATTTCGAATATTTCACTACTCGCTCATCTCTACTTATAATCAGGCCCATTGAGATGCCATCTGTGTGGAGGTCAACATTAGTGTTTGTTTGGGTCAATGTTACCCCACAGCCTCCATGGCCCCAAATGTTTCCAGGGGATCACCCTCATCCTTCACACCGTCCCTTAGCCTTTGCCAATTAAGCACACACATTTACCTCATGACTGTCTGGACTCCATTCCCTGGGTGGCTGGCTAGCTGGTGGGTGGGCCCGCCATTGATGGTGGCACGGTGGTAGGCACGCCAGACGGGGCAGATGTGATGGCGAGGTGCTGCTGGCTAGGGAGTTGCTGCAAAGTCAAGGTAAATGCACTGTTAGTTTACTCTTTACAGTATATGTGCCCTTTAACAATCACAATAAGGGCTACACACTGGAACCAACATCAACACGGGGGCCCTACAAAATATGCTGCTACCATCTTGTTAGGGATTAAATTTATAGATTGACAAATGACCTTGGTTTGTTTTGTAGGCCATGTTTGTCCCAGGCAAGCCCTCAAAGTTGGTGGATTGGTGTTTGGTTGGCCTCATCCTGGTGCTAATTTACAATTAGCAACCAAGTCTTAACACTGGTGCGCACATTGTGCCCGACACCCCCTGGTAGGTGTTAGGGTGGAGCATCTTCGCCACCTGCCCCTCAGCATGGGTAAATTTCAGAGTCTTGGGGAGGCCCCCATCAGTTTTCAACCTAGATTAAAACAAAGGAAAGGTTGGCTTTAAAGAGTTGTCCAATGTTTCAGGCACAAACATCCCTCTGGTTGATAACCACTTACCCTTCAACCCATCTAGCACTGACTCCGCCGAACCACTTTCAGGTCGTCCCACTTTTTCTTGGCCTGGGTACCATCCTTGGGTTTCAGCCCTGCCTGTCATGTTGTGGCCAATCTCCACCCATAACTCCTCCCACAATGCTTTGGGGGTTGAGCGGGACCGGGACCCAGCTAGCCGACCATAATTTTGGGCCACACCATCCAGCAGAATCTCCAGCTGGGCATCAATAAATCAGGCCAGGGTGAGTGGCGGATGCAGAGGTTTGCTGGGTGGTGTCTTGGCTGAAGGGGGAGCCACTATGCCCACTCCTAGTCCCAGGAAGGATGGATTCCAGGCTACTGGCTGGGGAAAGAGCAGGCCTAGCTGCAGCAGCGCTGTTCAGCCTTTGGCCATGCCGTTCGCTCTGCAGGGGGTTAAGAAGTGAACTCCGCACTGGGGCCCACACTGGGGTTGTCCTGACCATTGCTTGGTCCATGGTTGGCTGTGCCAAGAGCCCCAGGAGCCCTGGTTGTGTGACTCCCACTGCTGATGTTTCACACTGCTGTGAGTGGCGAGGGCTCATCACCTTACACTTTCACCCAAATAATGCAACACTGGTCAGACCTCAAAAGGCAATGGTAAGTGAATGTACAAGAGAAAGTGAGCTATCAGGGTTATGAGTGACATGTTTACACAATTGTATTCTTTTCTGTAGCTGGGGAGTGTTGGCTGCGCATCAATCCCACCCGGAGGCAAGGGGTCCAATCAGTGGGGCCCAGAAGAGAGGGTCTGTGTGTAAGGTGGTGGCCCCAAACCCTGCCAGTGTCCTTTTCCTCCTCTCAAGCCTCCCCACCACCAGCCATGGAGCCCACTGAAGAGAAGTGTGTTGGAGTTGGAGTTGCCCACAGCTCCTGGCCACTCCAGTAGGCCGATACAACAAAAAAAACACAGGTTATGCTGTAATGAAGAGTTGCTAAGAGTTGGTATGTTGTGCATTTCTGTCAATACAGAATCATCCGAGGGTGAGTATGCGGCAATAGGGCCACCCGAGATGAAAGTGGCGCAAAACTCAGGTTGGTTTCAACCCAGCGTAGCCAAACACTACACAAGCATTACATAAACACCACATGCACAGAAATTCTTTCCCTATACAGACCCTGAAGAAGGGATGGCACAACGGAGGAGGGTGGCCCCCTAAAACTATGGCAACAACAGTTGGGATAAGTATGTAAAAATGTGCGTGCATGTACAGGCACATGTGTAAAAACAAAGGTTTTATTTATTTCTCTTTGCAGGTGCCATGTTGGTTTACCCAAAAATGTTAATGTTAAAACTTTTAAATAAAGTTAATATTTGTATAGGTTTGTAGGTTTTTACAATTTTAAACATGTAATTAAGAAAAAAAAACAATACCCAAAAATTTTTTTTTATAAAACAATAGTTTTATTTATTTTATTAAATGCAATGGCATAAAGCATATGCAAAAAATGAAAGAAACAGCGGTGTATAATAGTGAGACAAAACAGAAGGTGGCCTAAGTATGAGGTGAGTACCTGTGGGTAGAAGCAGATGAAATGGTAACCAGGGAACAAAGGATAAGAATTTATAAGGACAAGCACACTACATGGGGGGCCCTAGATGCCAGTAGGGGGAGAAGGTAATTTTGTAGACTGATATGCACACTACATGGGTATAATGGCAGGGGACAGAATGAAGCAATGTAAAATACCAGGGAAAAACAAAAATGCGTACGCTGATAGGCAACCAAAGAACATGGCACACCGAGAACAATGGACGCCACAGCAAGTTACGGACAAAAACAGATACAAACTGGGCTTCTGAGATGAGGTTAGCAGCAAATACCATAAATGATCGGCTAAACTGTATGTGCACGCAAACAAATACAGTCGCATACGCATAGACACACTTTTCTAGGAATGCGGCTTTAAATTATATGAGCGTTCACAAGTTCCGGGTTCCCGAGTTTAGTTCCCGAGCATTCACGGGTGGGGGGGGGGTGCATGAGTGCTTGCTAGGGGGAGGAGGGGGGCATCAGTGCGGGGATGACACATGTGGGAAGAGGGGGGCATCAGTTTAGGGATAGTACACAGAGGAGGAGGGGGATGCAGCAGTACAGGCTGTAATCGCAGGGGAAAGGGGAGGGGAAGAGAAGGGCAGCAGCGGGGGAAGCTCACATTTCACTTTCTTTTCCTGTAATTTTCCCTCCTCAGATACAACTAGACAACTATGACTAAAACAACTCAGACAACTGGCTTCTCCTTTTCCTGTACATCAAGCCAGGTGAGCAAAAATCTGATAAATAGGGTGGATGAGCAACAATAATGGGGCCTTCCTGACCTAATGTGCCATGGTGTGGTCACTACTCCGGCGCCCCCTGTAATTATGCTTCTATCGGCGATCTTGTCCCTGCATCCCAGCGGCTGTCCCCTCCTGTCAGTCACAGTGACTGGCTATGCCCACTCCTTTCAATATAATCAGCTCTCAGAATGCCCCAATCCATTAAAATGGATAGAGCTGGTGTGGCAAGTTGCGTGAGTGATGCAAGAAGGCAGCATAATGACCAAAGTCTGTGGTTGTAAGCAGAGATGGAGCAGTCAGAAACTCAGGATAAGTATTAAACCTCCTGTATAGGGGTGATCAGCTGCGCAAGACTATTGGTTGAGGGTTTACCTTTTTATCATTTTATTTTTCATGTGTAATTTATGGGGATTAAAATGAATGCATTTTTTGTGTGTTAGTTCACAGCATATTTGGGTTCACTGAACATGGCTGTACTTGTAGTAACACTATAAATCATCTAAAATGTTTTTCTACATAAATATTTGTTCCAAGGAAAATTTCAATAATGCACACTGCCCCCAAATCATAAAAACAAGGTAAATAAATACTGTGTGCTCCAGCGGGGAGAAAGGTCTATTATAGATATGTAGGTGTTGGGGCGGTGGAAGGATTCCCATCCCATACATACATATAGGGCCTGATTTATTAAGCACAATCTGCCAAAATTTGCCACATTGGTACAAATTAAATTAGTGAAAAATATAATTTATATTTTTTCTGCATGTTGCTACACTGCTAATGTATTAGCATGTGTTTCTTGCAATGTCTCGATGTAAAAAGAAAATTCTAAATGATAATTTTCAGGTCTTATATGTATGTCTGGAATGTGTGAGATGGCATCAATATGTAAAGATCCAATTTATTAATCCAAAAAAGGACAACATGCACACTAAGATACATACACACAACAAATAAAAGCAATAGCAAGGGGGGATGAAGGCTATAAAAACCATGAACAAGCTCGATGGAAAACTTTCCTGTAATATCATACATAGTATGTCCTGTCTAACATAAAATAAAGTGCACTAAGGTCAAATCAGCCCAATGTAATAAAAACTTTCCTGTTGAGAGTAGAGATGAGCGAGTAGTATTCGACCGAATCGGTATTCGATCGAATACTACGCTATTCGTCATACTCGATTTCGATCGAGTACAGCGACGATGGCGCACTTACAATTCGTTTCCCCTCCCACCTTCCCTGGCGCGTTTTTTACACCAATCACCATGCAGGGGGGGTGGGACAGGTCCTGGGAGGACGCTGGCATCGCGAGAACGGCGTCTAGACGCATTGGCTGGAAAAGCCATGTGACCTCGAATCTACAAAACTCAGCACTTCCTCTTCGTCAGCATTAGCAGCTTGAACTTAGTGAGGGATAGACGCTAACAGCAGGGAAAGACAGGCTGTAGCTGTATGTAGGCAGGCAGGGCCCCAGAAGCTCGGAATATCGCATTTACCACCATATATACCAGCTACCAGAAGACAAGAGAGTCATTGAGAGCCCTTATTAGGGCTACTATGCTGAACGGTATATAGCCCATATGTAGGCAGGCAGGGCCCCAGAAGCTCATAATATCGCATTTACCACCATATATACCAGCTACCAGAAGACAAGAGAGTCATTAAGAGCCCTTATTAGGGCTACTATGCTGAACGGTATATAGCTCATATGTAGGCAGGCAGGGCCCCAGAAGCTCAGAATATCGCATTTACCACTATATATACCAGCTACCAGAAGACAAGAGAGTCATTGAGAGCCCTTATTAGGGCTACTATGCTGAACGGTATATAGCTCATATGTAGGCAGGCAGGGCCCCAGAAGCTCAGAATATCGCATTTACCACCATATATACCAGCTACCAGAAGACAAGAGAGTCATTGAGAGCCCTTATTAGGGCTACTATGCTGAACGGTATATAGCCCATATGTAGGCAGGCAGGGCCCCAGAAGCTCAGAATATCGCATTTACCACCATATATACCAGCTACCAGAAGACAGAGTCATTGAGATCCCTTATTAGGGCTACTATGCTGAACGGTATATAGCCCATATGTAGGCAGGCAGGGCCCCAGAAGCTCAGAATATCGCATTTACCACCATATATACCAGCTACCAGAAGACAAGAGAGTCATTGAGAGCCCTTATTAGGGCTACTATGCTGAACGGTATATAGCTCATATGTAGGCAGGCAGGGCCCCAGAAGCTCAGAATATCGCATTTACCACCATATATACCAGCTACCAGAAGACAAGAGAGTCATTGAGAGCCCTTATTAGGGCTACTATGCTGAACGGTATATAGCCCATATGTAGGCAGGCAGGGCCCCAGAAGCTCAGAATATCGCATTTACCACCATATATACCAGCTACCAGAAGACAAGAGAGTCATTGAGATCCCTTATTAGGGCTACTATGCTGAACGGTATATAGCTCATATGTAGGCAGGCAGGGCCCCAGAAGCTCAGAATATCGCATTTACCACCATATATACCAGCTACCAGAAGACAAGAGAGTCATTGAGAGCCCTTATTAGGGCTTCTATGCTGAACGGTATATAGCCCATATGTAGGCAGGCAGGGCCCCAGAAGCTCAGAATATCGCATTTACCACCATATATACCAGCTACCAGAAGACAAGAGAGTCATTGAGAGCCCTTATTAGGGCTACTATGCTGAACGGTATATAGCCCATATGTAGGCAGGCAGGGCCCCAGAAGCTCAGAATATCGCATTTACCACCATATATACCAGCTACCAGAAGACAAGAGAGTCATTTAGAGCCCTTATTAGGGCTACTATGCTGAACGGTACATAGCTCATATGTAGGCAGGCAGGGCCCCAGAAGCTCAAAATATCGCATTTACCACCATATATACCAGCTACCAGAAGACAGAGTCATTGAGAGTCCTTATTAGGGCTACTATGCTGAACGGTATATAGCCCATATGTAGGCAGGCAGGGCCCCAGAAGCTCAGAATATCGCATTTACCACCATATATACCAGCTACCAGAAGACAACAGAGTCATTGAGAGCCCTTATTAGGGCTACTATGCTGAACAGTATATAGCCCATATGTAGGCAGGCAGGGCCCCAGCAGCTCAGAATATCGCATTTACCACCATATATACCAGCTACCAGAAGACAAGAGAGTCATTGAGAGCCCTTATTAGGGCTACTATGCTGAACGGTATATAGCTCATATGTAGGCAGGCAGGGCCCCAGAAGCTCAGAATATCGCATTTACCACCATATATACCAGCTACCAGAAGACAAGAGAGTCATTTAGAGCCCTTATTAGAGCTACTATGCTGAACGGTATATAGCTCATATGTAGGCAGGCAGGGCCCCAGAAGCTCAGAATATCGCATTTACCACCATATATACCAGCTACCAGAAGACAGAGTCATTGAGAGTCCTTATTAGGGCTACTATGCTGAACGGTATATAGCCCATATGTAGGCAGGCAGGGCCCCAGAAGCTCAGAATATCGCATTTACCACCATATATACCAGCTACCAGAAGACAACAGAGTCATTGAGAGCCCTTATTAGGGCTACTATGCTGAACAGTATATAGCCCATATGTAGGCAGGCAGGGCCCCAGCAGCTCAGAATATCGCATTTACCACCATATATACCAGCTACCAGAAGACAAGAGAGTCATTGAGAGCCCTTATTAGGGCTACTATGCTGAACGGTATATAGCTCATATGTAGGCAGGCAGGGCCCCAGAAGCTCAGAATATCGCATTTACCACCATATATACCAGCTACCAGAAGACAAGAGAGTCATTGAGAGCCCTTATTAGGGCTACTATGCTGAACGGTATATAGCTCATATGTAGGCAGGCAGGGCCCCAGAAGCTCAGAACATCGCATTTACCACCATATATACCAGCTACCAGAAGACAAGAGAGTCATTGAGAGCCCTTATTAGGGCTACTATGCTGAACGGTATATAGCCCATATGTAGGCAGGCAGGGCCCCAGAAGCTCAGAATATCGCATTTACCACCATATATACCAGCTACCAGAAGACAAGAGAGTCATTGAGAGCCCTTATTAGGGCTACTATGCTGAACGGTATATAGCCCATATGTAGGCAGGCAGGGCCCCAGAAGCTCAGAATATCGCATTTACCACCATATATACCAGCTACCAGAAGACAAGAGAGTCATTGAGAGCCCTTATTAGGGCTACTATGCTGAACAGTATATAGCTCATATGTAGGCAGGCAGGGCCCCAGAAGCTCAGAATATGGCATTTACCACCATATATACCAGCTACCAGAAGACAAGAGAGTCATTGAGAGCCCTTATTAGGGCTACTATGCTGAACGGTATATAGCTCATATGTAGGCAGGCAGGGCCCCAGAAGCTCAGAATATCGCATTTACCACCATATATACCAGCTACCAGAAGACAAGAGAGTCATTGAGAGCCCTTATTAGGGCTACTATGCTGAACGGTATATAGCTCATATGTAGGCAGGCAGGGCCCCAGAAGCTCAGAATATCGCATTTACCACCATATATACCAGCTACCAGAGGACAAGAGAGTCATTGAGAGCCCTTATTAGGGCTACTATGCTGAACGGTATATAGCCCATATGTAGGCAGGCAGGGCCCCAGAAGCTCAGAATATCGCATTTACCACCATATATACCAGCTACCAGAAGACAAGAGAGTCATTAAGAGCCCTTATTAGGGCTACTATGCTGAACGGTATATAGCCCATATGTAGGCAGGCAGGGCCCCAGAAGCTCAGAATATCGCATTTACCACCATATATACCAGCTACCAGAAGACAACAGAGTCATTGAGAGCCCTTATTAGGGCTACTATGCTGAACAGTATATAGCCCATATGTAGGCAGGCAGGGCCCCAGCAGCTCAGAATATCGCATTTACCACCATATATACCAGCTACCAGAAGACAAGAGAGTCATTGAGAGCCCTTATTAGGGCTACTATGCTGAACGGTATATAGCTCATATGTAGGCAGGCAGGGCCCCAGAAGCTCAGAATATCGCATTTACCACCATATATACCAGCTACCAGAAGACAAGAGAGTCATTGAGAGCCCTTATTAGGGCTACTATGCTGAACGGTATATAGCTCATATGAAGGCAGGCAGGGCCCCAGAAGCTCAGAATATCGCATTTACCACCATATATACCAGCTACCAGAAGACAAGAGAGTCATTGAGAGCCATTATTAGGGCTACTATGCTGAACGGTATATAGCCCATATGTAGGCAGGCAGGGCCCCAGAAGCTCAGAATATCGCATTTACCACCATATATACCAGCTACCAGAAGACAAGAGAGTCATTGAAAGCCATTATTAGGGCTACTATGCTGAACGGCATATAGCCCATATGTAGGCAGGCAGGGCCCCAGAAGCTCAGAATATCGCATTTACCACCATATATACCAGCTACCAGAAGACAAGAGAGTCATTGAGAGCCCTTATTAGGGCTACTATGCTGAACGGTATATAGCCCATATGTAGGCAGGCAGGGCCCCAGAAGCTCAGAATATCGCATTTACCACCATATATACCAGCTACCAGAAGACAAGAGAGTCATTGAGAGCCCTTATTAGGGCTACTATGCTGAACGGTATATAGCCCATATGTAGGCAGGCAGGGCCCCAGAAGCTCAGAATATCGCATTTACCACCATATATACCAGCTACCAGAAGACAAGAGAGTCATTGAGAGCCCTTATTAGGGCTACTATGCTGAACGGTATATAGCCCATATGTAGGCAGGCAGGGCCCCAGAAGCTCAGAATATCGCATTTACCACCATATATACCAGCTACCAGAAGACAAGAGAGTCATTGAGAGCCCTTATTAGGGCTACTATGCTGAACAGTATATAGCTCATATGTAGGCAGGCAGGGCCCCAGAAGCTCAGAATATGGCATTTACCACCATATATACCAGCTACCAGAAGACAAGAGAGTCATTGAGAGCCCTTATTAGGGCTACTATGCTGAACGGTATATAGCTCATATGTAGGCAGGCAGGGCCCCAGAAGCTCAGAATATCGCATTTACCACCATATATACCAGCTACCAGAAGACAAGAGAGTCATTGAGAGCCCTTATTAGGGCTACTATGCTGAACGGTATATAGCTCATATGTAGGCAGGCAGGGCCCCAGAAGCTCAGAATATCGCATTTACCACCATATATACCAGCTACCAGAGGACAAGAGAGTCATTGAGAGCCCTTATTAGGGCTACTATGCTGAACGGTATATAGCCCATATGTAGGCAGGCAGGGCCCCAGAAGCTCAGAATATCGCATTTACCACCATATATACCAGCTACCAGAAGACAAGAGAGTCATTAAGAGCCCTTATTAGGGCTACTATGCTGAACGGTATATAGCCCATATGTAGGCAGGCAGGGCCCCAGAAGCTCAGAATATCGCATTTACCACCATATATACCAGCTACCAGAAGACAGAGTCATTGAGAGCCCTTATTAGGGCTACTATGCTGAACGGTATATAGCCCATATGTAGGCAGGCAGGGCCCCAGAAGCTCAGAATATCGCATTTACCACCATATATACCAGCTACCAGAAGACAAGAGAGTCATTGAGAGCCCTTATTAGGGCTACTATGCTGAACAGTGTATAGCCCATATGTAGGCAGGCAGGGCCCCAGAAGCTTAGAATATCGCATTTACCACCATATATACCAGCTACCAGAAGACAAGAGAGTCATTGAGAGCCCTTATTAGGGCTACTATGCTGAACGGTATATAGCCCATATGTAGGCAGGCAGGGCCCCAGAAGCTCAGAATATCGCATTTACCACCATATATACCAGCTACCAGAAGACAAGAGAGTCATTGAGAGCCCTTATTAGGGCTACTATGCTGAACGGTATATAGCCCATATGTAGGCAGGCAGGGCCCCAGAAGCTCAGAATATCGCATTTACCACCATATATACCAGCTACCAGAAGACAAGAGAGTCATTGAGAGCCCTTATTAGGGCTACTATGCTGAACGGTATATAGCCCATATGTAGGCAGGCAGGGCCCCAGAAGCTCAGAATATCGCATTTACCACCATATATACCAGCTACCAGAAGACAAGAGAGTCATTGAGAGCCCTTATTAGGGCTACTATGCTGAACGGTATATAGCCCATATGTAGGCAGGCAGGGCCCCAGAAGCTCAGAATATCGCATTTACCACCATATATACCAGCTACCAGAAGACAAGAGAGTCATTGAGAGCCCTTATTAGGGCTACTATGCTGAACGGTATATAGCTCATATGTAGGCAGGCAGGGCCCCAGAAGCTCAGAATATCGCATTTACCACCATATATACCAGCTACCAGAAGACAAGAGAGTCATTGAGAGCCCTTATTAGGGCTACTATGCTGAACGGTATATAGCCCATATGTAGGCAGGCAGGGCCCCAGAAGCTCAGAATATCGCATTTACCACCATATATACCAGCTACCAGAAGACAAGAGAGTCATTGAGAGCCCTTATTAGGGCTACTATGCTGAACAGTATATAGCTCATATGTAGGCAGGCAGGGCCCCAGAAGCTCAGAATATGGCATTTACCACCATATATACCAGCTACCAGAAGACAAGAGAGTCATTGAGAGCCCTTATTAGGGCTACTATGCTGAACGGTATATAGCTCATATGTAGGCAGGCAGGGCCCCAGAAGCTCAGAATATCGCATTTACCACCATATATACCAGCTACCAGAAGACAAGAGAGTCATTGAGAGCCCTTATTAGGGCTACTATGCTGAACGGTATATAGCTCATATGTAGGCAGGCAGGGCCCCAGAAGCTCAGAATATCGCATTTACCACCATATATACCAGCTACCAGAAGACAAGAGAGTCATTGAGAGCCCTTATTAGGGCTACTATGCTGAACGGTATATAGCCCATATGTAGGCAGGCAGGGCCCCAGAAGCTCAGAATATCGCATTTACCACCATATATACCAGCTACCAGAAGACAAGAGAGTCATTGAGAGCCCTTATTAGGGCTACTATGCTGAACGGTATATAGCCCATATGTAGGCAGGCAGGGCCCCAGAAGCTCAGAATATCGCATTTACCACCATATATACCAGCTACCAGAAGACAAGAGAGTCATTGAGAGCCCTTATTAGGGCTACTATGCTGAACAGTATATAGCTCATATGTAGGCAGGCAGGGCCCCAGAAGCTCAGAATATGGCATTTACCACCATATATACCAGCTACCAGAAGACAAGAGAGTCATTGAGAGCCCTTATTAGGGCTACTATGCTGAACGGTATATAGCTCATATGTAGGCAGGCAGGGCCCCAGAAGCTCAGAATATCGCATTTACCACCATATATACCAGCTACCAGAAGACAAGAGAGTCATTGAGAGCCCTTATTAGGGCTACTATGCTGAACGGTATATAGCTCATATGTAGGCAGGCAGGGCCCCAGAAGCTCAGAATATCGCATTTACCACCATATATACCAGCTACCAGAGGACAAGAGAGTCATTGAGAGCCCTTATTAGGGCTACTATGCTGAACGGTATATAGCCCATATGTAGGCAGGCAGGGCCCCAGAAGCTCAGAATATCGCATTTACCACCATATATACCAGCTACCAGAAGACAAGAGAGTCATTAAGAGCCCTTATTAGGGCTACTATGCTGAACGGTATATAGCCCATATGTAGGCAGGCAGGGCCCCAGAAGCTCAGAATATCGCATTTACCACCATATATACCAGCTACCAGAAGACAACAGAGTCATTGAGAGCCCTTATTAGGGCTACTATGCTGAACAGTATATAGCCCATATGTAGGCAGGCAGGGCCCCAGCAGCTCAGAATATCGCATTTACCACCATATATACCAGCTACCAGAAGACAAGAGAGTCATTGAGAGCCCTTATTAGGGCTACTATGCTGAACGGTATATAGCTCATATGTAGGCAGGCAGGGCCCCAGAAGCTCAGAATATCGCATTTACCACCATATATACCAGCTACCAGAAGACAAGAGAGTCATTGAGAGCCCTTATTAGGGCTACTATGCTGAACGGTATATAGCTCATATGAAGGCAGGCAGGGCCCCAGAAGCTCAGAATATCGCATTTACCACCATATATACCAGCTACCAGAAGACAAGAGAGTCATTGAGAGCCATTATTAGGGCTACTATGCTGAACGGTATATAGCCCATATGTAGGCAGGCAGGGCCCCAGAAGCTCAGAATATCGCATTTACCACCATATATACCAGCTACCAGAAGACAAGAGAGTCATTGAAAGCCATTATTAGGGCTACTATGCTGAACGGCATATAGCCCATATGTAGGCAGGCAGGGCCCCAGAAGCTCAGAATATCGCATTTACCACCATATATACCAGCTACCAGAAGACAAGAGAGTCATTGAGAGCCCTTATTAGGGCTACTATGCTGAACGGTATATAGCCCATATGTAGGCAGGCAGGGCCCCAGAAGCTCAGAATATCGCATTTACCACCATATATACCAGCTACCAGAAGACAAGAGAGTCATTGAGAGCCCTTATTAGGGCTACTATGCTGAACGGTATATAGCCCATATGTAGGCAGGCAGGGCCCCAGAAGCTCAGAATATCGCATTTACCACCATATATACCAGCTACCAGAAGACAAGAGAGTCATTGAGAGCCCTTATTAGGGCTACTATGCTGAACGGTATATAGCCCATATGTAGGCAGGCAGGGCCCCAGAAGCTCAGAATATCGCATTTACCACCATATATACCAGCTACCAGAAGACAAGAGAGTCATTGAGAGCCCTTATTAGGGCTACTATGCTGAACAGTATATAGCTCATATGTAGGCAGGCAGGGCCCCAGAAGCTCAGAATATGGCATTTACCACCATATATACCAGCTACCAGAAGACAAGAGAGTCATTGAGAGCCCTTATTAGGGCTACTATGCTGAACGGTATATAGCTCATATGTAGGCAGGCAGGGCCCCAGAAGCTCAGAATATCGCATTTACCACCATATATACCAGCTACCAGAAGACAAGAGAGTCATTGAGAGCCCTTATTAGGGCTACTATGCTGAACGGTATATAGCTCATATGTAGGCAGGCAGGGCCCCAGAAGCTCAGAATATCGCATTTACCACCATATATACCAGCTACCAGAGGACAAGAGAGTCATTGAGAGCCCTTATTAGGGCTACTATGCTGAACGGTATATAGCCCATATGTAGGCAGGCAGGGCCCCAGAAGCTCAGAATATCGCATTTACCACCATATATACCAGCTACCAGAAGACAAGAGAGTCATTAAGAGCCCTTATTAGGGCTACTATGCTGAACGGTATATAGCCCATATGTAGGCAGGCAGGGCCCCAGAAGCTCAGAATATCGCATTTACCACCATATATACCAGCTACCAGAAGACAGAGTCATTGAGAGCCCTTATTAGGGCTACTATGCTGAACGGTATATAGCCCATATGTAGGCAGGCAGGGCCCCAGAAGCTCAGAATATCGCATTTACCACCATATATACCAGCTACCAGAAGACAAGAGAGTCATTGAGAGCCCTTATTAGGGCTACTATGCTGAACAGTGTATAGCCCATATGTAGGCAGGCAGGGCCCCAGAAGCTTAGAATATCGCATTTACCACCATATATACCAGCTACCAGAAGACAAGAGAGTCATTGAGAGCCCTTATTAGGGCTACTATGCTGAACGGTATATAGCCCATATGTAGGCAGGCAGGGCCCCAGAAGCTCAGAATATCGCATTTACCACCATATATACCAGCTACCAGAAGACAAGAGAGTCATTGAGAGCCCTTATTAGGGCTACTATGCTGAACGGTATATAGCCCATATGTAGGCAGGCAGGGCCCCAGAAGCTCAGAATATCGCATTTACCACCATATATACCAGCTACCAGAAGACAAGAGAGTCATTGAGAGCCCTTATTAGGGCTACTATGCTGAACGGTATATAGCCCATATGTAGGCAGGCAGGGCCCCAGAAGCTCAGAATATCGCATTTACCACCATATATACCAGCTACCAGAAGACAAGAGAGTCATTGAGAGCCCTTATTAGGGCTACTATGCTGAACGGTATATAGCTCATATGTAGGCAGGCAGGGCCCCAGAAGCTCAGAATATCGCATTTACCACCATATATACCAGCTACCAGAAGACAAGAGAGTCATTGAGAGCCCTTATTAGGGCTACTATGCTGAACGGTATATAGCCCATATGTAGGCAGGCAGGGCCCCAGAAGCTCAGAATATCGCATTTACCACCATATATACCAGCTACCAGAAGACAAGAGAGTCATTGAGAGCCCTTATTAGGGCTACTATGCTGAACAGTATATAGCTCATATGTAGGCAGGCAGGGCCCCAGAAGCTCAGAATATGGCATTTACCACCATATATACCAGCTACCAGAAGACAAGAGAGTCATTGAGAGCCCTTATTAGGGCTACTATGCTGAACGGTATATAGCTCATATGTAGGCAGGCAGGGCCCCAGAAGCTCAGAATATCGCATTTACCACCATATATACCAGCTACCAGAAGACAAGAGAGTCATTGAGAGCCCTTATTAGGGCTACTATGCTGAACGGTATATAGCTCATATGTAGGCAGGCAGGGCCCCAGAAGCTCAGAATATCGCATTTACCACCATATATACCAGCTACCAGAGGACAAGAGAGTCATTGAGAGCCCTTATTAGGGCTACTATGCTGAACGGTATATAGCCCATATGTAGGCAGGCAGGGCCCCAGAAGCTCAGAATATCGCATTTACCACCATATATACCAGCTACCAGAAGACAAGAGAGTCATTAAGAGCCCTTATTAGGGCTACTATGCTGAACGGTATATAGCCCATATGTAGGCAGGCAGGGCCCCAGAAGCTCAGAATATCGCATTTACCACCATATATACCAGCTACCAGAAGACAGAGTCATTGAGAGCCCTTATTAGGGCTACTATGCTGAACGGTATATAGCCCATATGTAGGCAGGCAGGGCCCCAGAAGCTCAGAATATCGCATTTACCACCATATATACCAGCTACCAGAAGACAAGAGAGTCATTGAGAGCCCTTATTAGGGCTACTATGCTGAACAGTGTATAGCCCATATGTAGGCAGGCAGGGCCCCAGAAGCTTAGAATATCGCATTTACCACCATATATACCAGCTACCAGAAGACAAGAGAGTCATTGAGAGCCCTTATTAGGGCTACTATGCTGAACAGTGTATAGCCCATATGTAGGCAGGCAGGGCCCCAGAAGCTTAGAATATCGCATTTACCACCATATATACCAGCTACCAGAAGACAAGAGAGTCATTGAGAGCCCTTATTAGGGCTACTATGCTGAACGGTATATAGCCCATATGTAGGCAGGCAGGGCCCCAGAAGCTCAGAATATCGCATTTACCACCATATATACCAGCTACCAGAAGACAAGAGAGTCATTGAGAGCCCTTATTAGGGCTACTATGCTGAACGGTATATAGCCCATATGTAGGCAGGCAGGGCCCCAGAAGCTCAGAATATCGCATTTACCACCATATATACCAGCTACCAGAAGACAAGAGAGTCATTGAGAGCCCTTATTAGGGCTACTATGCTGAACGGTATATAGCCCATATGTAGGCAGGCAGGGCCCCAGAAGCTCAGAATATCGCATTTACCACCATATATACCAGCTACCAGAAGACAAGAGAGTCATTGAGAGCCCTTATTAGGGCTACTATGCTGAACGGTATATAGCCCATATGTAGGCAGGCAGGGCCCCAGAAGCTCAGAATATCGCATTTACCACCATATATACCAGCTACCAGAAGACAAGAGAGTCATTGAGAGCCCTTATTAGGGCTACTATGCTGAACGGTATATAGCTCATATGTAGGCAGGCAGGGCCCCAGAAGCTCAGAATATCGCATTTACCACCATATATACCAGCTACCAGAAGACAAGAGAGTCATTGAGAGCCCTTATTAGGGCTACTATGCTGAACGGTATATAGCCCATATGTAGGCAGGCAGGGCCCCAGAAGCTCAGAATATCGCATTTACCACCATATATACCAGCTACCAGAAGACAAGAGAGTCATTGAGAGCCCTTATTAGGGCTACTATGCTGAACAGTATATAGCTCATATGTAGGCAGGCAGGGCCCCAGAAGCTCAGAATATGGCATTTACCACCATATATACCAGCTACCAGAAGACAAGAGAGTCATTGAGAGCCCTTATTAGGGCTACTATGCTGAACGGTATATAGCTCATATGTAGGCAGGCAGGGCCCCAGAAGCTCAGAATATCGCATTTACCACCATATATACCAGCTACCAGAAGACAAGAGAGTCATTGAGAGCCCTTATTAGGGCTACTATGCTGAACGGTATATAGCTCATATGTAGGCAGGCAGGGCCCCAGAAGCTCAGAATATCGCATTTACCACCATATATACCAGCTACCAGAGGACAAGAGAGTCATTGAGAGCCCTTATTAGGGCTACTATGCTGAACGGTATATAGCCCATATGTAGGCAGGCAGGGCCCCAGAAGCTCAGAATATCGCATTTACCACCATATATACCAGCTACCAGAAGACAAGAGAGTCATTAAGAGCCCTTATTAGGGCTACTATGCTGAACGGTATATAGCCCATATGTAGGCAGGCAGGGCCCCAGAAGCTCAGAATATCGCATTTACCACCATATATACCAGCTACCAGAAGACAGAGTCATTGAGAGCCCTTATTAGGGCTACTATGCTGAACGGTATATAGCCCATATGTAGGCAGGCAGGGCCCCAGAAGCTCAGAATATCGCATTTACCACCATATATACCAGCTACCAGAAGACAAGAGAGTCATTGAGAGCCCTTATTAGGGCTACTATGCTGAACAGTGTATAGCCCATATGTAGGCAGGCAGGGCCCCAGAAGCTTAGAATATCGCATTTACCACCATATATACCAGCTACCAGAAGACAAGAGAGTCATTGAGAGCCCTTATTAGGGCTACTATGCTGAACGGTATATAGCCCATATGTAGGCAGGCAGGGCCCCAGAAGCTCAGAATATCGCATTTACCACCATATATACCAGCTACCAGAAGACAAGAGAGTCATTGAGAGCCCTTATTAGGGCTACTATGCTGAACGGTATATAGCCCATATGTAGGCAGGCAGGGCCCCAGAAGCTCAGAATATCGCATTTACCACCATATATACCAGCTACCAGAAGACAAGAGAGTCATTGAGAGCCCTTATTAGGGCTACTATGCTGAACGGTATATAGCCCATATGTAGGCAGGCAGGGCCCCAGAAGCTCAGAATATCGCATTTACCACCATATATACCAGCTACCAGAAGACAAGAGAGTCATTGAGAGCCCTTATTAGGGCTACTATGCTGAACGGTATATAGCCCATATGTAGGCAGGCAGGGCCCCAGAAGCTCAGAATATCGCATTTACCACCATATATACCAGCTACCAGAAGACAAGAGAGTCATTGAGAGCCCTTATTAGGGCTACTATGCTGAACGGTATATAGCTCATATGTAGGCAGGCAGGGCCCCAGAAGCTCAGAATATCGCATTTACCACCATATATACCAGCTACCAGAAGACAAGAGAGCCATTGAGAGCCCTTATTAGGGCTACTATGCTGAACGGTATATATCCCATATGTAGGCAGGCAGGGCCCCAGAAGCTCAGAATATCGCATTTACCACCATATATACCAGCTACCAGAAGACAAGAGAGTCATTGAGAGCCCTTATTAGGGCTACTATGCTGAACGGTATATAGCTCATTCTAGCTATATACACACTGCACACAACGGCTGCTTTAGTGAGGGGTAGCTGCTGCTGCTGGAATAGAGACAGAAAGACTTCAGTGGTGTATTAGCACCTATATACAAAACTATATACACTCTGCACAAAACGGCTGCTTTAGTGAGGGGTAGCTCCTGCTGCTGGAATAGGGACAGAAAGACTTCAGTGGTATATTAGCACCTATATACAAAACTATATTTGGCACTACTGTTTTGTGTCCTCTGTGCCAACAAAACCCTGTTATATACCTGGTGCGTATAGGCACCATTTCACCTTCTGGCAGTATACGGCTGTATAGCCAGGTGTTCTCCTAAAAAATATATTTATATTTGGCACTACTGTTTTGTGTCCTCTGTGCCAACAAAACCCTGTTATATACCCGGTGCGTATAGGCACCATTTCACCTTCTGGCAGTATACGGCTGTATAGCCAGGTGTTCTCCTAAAAAAAACCTTCTATATTTGGCACTACTGTTTTGTGTCCTCTGTGCCAACAAAACCCTGTTATATACCCGGTGCGTATAGGCACCATTTCACCTTCTGGCAGTATACGGCTGTATAGCCAGGTGTTCTCCTAAAAAATATATTTATATTTGGCACTACTGTTTTGTGTCCTCTGTGCCAACAAAACCCTGTTATATACCCGGTGCGTATAGGCACCATTTCACCTTCTGGCAGTATACGGCTGTATAGCCAGGTGTTCTCCTAAAAAAAACCTTCTATATTTGGCACTACTGTTTTGTGTCCTCTGTGCCAACAAAACCCTGTTATATACCCGGTGCGTATAGGCACCATTTTACCTTCTGGCAGTATACGGCTGTATAGCCAGGTGTTCTCCTAAAAAAAACCTTCTATATTTGGCACTACTGTTTTGTGTCCTCTGTGCCAACAAAACCCTGTTATATACCCGGTGCGTATAGGCACCATTTCACCTTCTGGCAGTATACGGCTGTATAGCCAGGTGTTCTCCTAAAAAAAACCTTCTATATTTGGCACTACTGTTTTGTGTCCTCTGTGCCAACGAAACACTGTTATATACCCGGTGCGTATAGGCACCATTTCACCTTCTGGCAGTATACGGCTGTATAGCCAGGTGTTCTCCTAAAAAAAACCTTCTATATTTGGCACTACTGTTTTGTGTCCTCTGTGCCAACAAAACACTGTTATATACCCGGTGCGTCTAGGCACCATTTCACCTTCTGGCAGTATACGGCTGTATAGCCAGGTGTTCTCCTAAAAAAAACCTTCTATATTTGGCACTACTGTTTTGTGTCCTCTGTGCCAACGAAACACTGTTATATACCCGGTGCGTATAGGCACCATTTCACCTTCTGGCAGTATACGGCTGTATAGCCAGGTGTTCTCCTAAAAAAAACCTTCTATATTTGGCACTACTGTTTTGTGTCCTCTGTGCCAACAAAACCCTGTTATATACCCGGTGCGTATAGGCACCATTTCACCTTCTGGCAGTATACGGCTGTATAGCCAGGTGTTCTCCTAAAAAAAACCTTCTATATTTGGCACTACTGTTTTGTGCCCTCTGTGCCAACAAAACACTGTTATATACCCGGTGCGTATAGGCACCATTTCACCTTCTAGCAGTATACGGCTGTATAGCCAGGTGTTCTCCTAAAAAATATATATATATTTGGCATAACGCGTGGCAAAAAAAGTAAAATGTCTGAAATGCGGAGGGCTAGCGCAAAGGGACGTGGACAAGGACGGGGGCGTGGAAATGCTGGTGGGGGCACAAACCGCGTTGAAGCCAGTGGGGATACAATGCGTGCTGGTGAGGGGCAGCCAGCATTACGCTCATCCAGCTTCCCTGCCTTTATGGGACAGTTAAGCGGGGGGCGGGGTACACCTCTGTTGAGGCCTGAGCAGCGTGAACAGGTGGTGCAATGGATGGCCGATAACGCTTCCAGTCACTTGTCCACCACCCAGTCATCCACACAGTCTCACTCTGACCCTTCTTCCTCCCAACCTGGCCAACAGAGTCAGCCCACCCTTGACCCCTCCCAGGACCTCTTTTCGGGTCCTTTTCCAGATGTTCTGCAAGAATCCCAGGAGCTAGCAGAGGAATTTGTTTGTAGTGATGCCCAAACACTTGAGTATCCGCCATCTCCTAGTGATGTGGACCCGGAACCAGCATCTGCTATCATGAGCGATGATGATGAGACGCAGTTGCCATCAAGGGAGGCTGTTGGAATGTCCAGTGGGCAGGAGGAGGAGCAGAGAGAGGAAGTGGAAGAGGAGGTGGTGGACGACGAAATGACCGACCCCACTTGGACAGGGGTGATGTCCAGCGGGGAAAGCAGTGGAGATGCGGTCTGCGCATCACCGAATAAGGCAGCAAAAGGCAGAGGACAGTCCAGAGGCAGAGGACAGTCCAGACAGAGAAGGCAGGCCACAGCCAGCAGGGCCGAAGCTCTTCCCGGCAGCAGGCAGTCGCGCGAAGCTCCCCCATCGAGGCCTCGTACTTCTGTGGTGTGGAGATTTTTTAATGTTTGCGCAGACGACAAACTGAGGGCGGTTTGCGCAATCTGCCACTCAAAACTGAGTAGGGGCTCTGAGAAGAGCAATCTGACCACCTCAGGCATGCGCCGTCACTTGGAAGTCAAGCACTGGGCTGAGTGGGAGAGAGCAAACGCAATACAACCTGCACCCGGTCTTGCTGCCACTGCCTCTTCCCCTTTGTTGTGTGCTGCCACTGCGGTCCAGACCTCCAGCCAGGACACCTCCACATCTGCCTCTGCCTCGGCTACTTTGGGGCCTTCTCCTTCAGCCCCCCCTTCCCCCGCATCTTCGTCTGCACCTTCCATCTCCTCGTCCCATCAACTGTCCATCTCGCAGGCGTTCAACCGCAGGCGGAAGTACGCCTCCAGTCACCCCCAAGCCCAAGCCTTAACCTGCCTCATCTCCAAACTGCTGGCCCTGGAGATGTTGCCGTTTAGGCTTGTGGAGACGCAGGCGGTTGCCGCACCTCGCTATTCCGTCCCTAGCCACCACTATTTTTCCCGGTGTGGCGTCCCCGCCCTGCACCAGCACGTGTCGCGTAACATCAGGCGGGCCCTGAGGTACGCAGTCAGCGCAAAGGTCCACTTGACCACCGACTCGTGGACAAGTGTTTGCGGCCAAGGACGCTACATCTCTTTGACGGCACACTGGGTGAATGTTGTGGAAGCGGGGACGGGGTCGCAAACAGGGACGGCCTACATACCACCCCCGCCCAAGATTGCCAGCACGGGTTCTGATAGACCCCCCTCCTCTTCCTCCTCCTCCTCCTCCTCCTGCTCCTCCTCCTCCTCCTCTGCCTTAACATCGCCCTCAGCCCCTAGCTGGAAGCGTTGCAGCACTGGCGCGGGGAGACGTCAGCAGGCGGTGCTTAAGCTCATCAGCTTGGGCGACAGGAAGCACAGCGCCGCAGAGGTGAGGCACGCCATATTGCAGCAGACAGAGATGTGGCTGTCGCCGCTGCAGCTAGGACCAGGCATGGTCGTGTGCGATAACGGCCGTAACCTGGTGGCGGCTCTGGAGCTTGCAGAACTCAATCACGTACCATGCCTGGCCCACGTTTTTAATTTGGTAGTACAAAAGTTTCTAAAGACTTACCCCAACCTGGCAGAGCTACTGGTGAAAGTGCGGCGCTTGTGCGCTCACTTTCGGAAGTCAACTGTAGCTGCTGCTAGCTTAAAAAAACTCCAGCAACGCCTCCATTTGCCTCAACATCGGCTGTTGTGCGACCTGCCCACTCGCTGGAATTCCACCTTTTGCATGTTGGCCAGGGTGTGTGAGCAGCAGAGAGCATTGATGGAGTACCAGATGATGCATCCACGCGTGCATCCAACTCAGCTCCCTCAGTTTGCCAACCACGAGTGGCCATGGATGGCAGACATATGCGATGTATTGCGTATCTTTGAGGAGTCCACTAAGAAGGTCAGCAGCGAGGACGCTATAGTGAGCATAACCATCCCGCTCCTATGCGTCCTTAAAGAATCGCTCATCGCAATAAGGGAGAACGCATTGCACACAGAGGAGACGGGGGTAGGAGGAGACGCAACGCAGGTAGACAGTCAGACCACACTTTTGTCTGCTGCTCGGTGGCAGTTGCAGGAGGAGGAGGATGAGGAGGAGGAGGACAACGTGGAGGTGGCTGTGGAAGAGGATGCTGGCGGCGAGGGTAGCAGTCAGGCTGTGTGCGTCCCATTGGTTCAGCGCGGATGGGGCGGAGAGGAGGAGGAAGAGGAGGAAATGGAAAATGATCCTTCTGGTGGGGGCAGTGACGTCATGCCTACTCAGAGTCTGGCACACATGGCTGACTTTATGCTGGGCTGCTTTTCCTGGGACATACGTGTTGTCCGGATATTGGAGAACAAACTATACTGGGTCTTCGCACTCCTGGACCCCCGGTATAAAGATAACTTCTCCTCTTTTATTCCGGTAGAGGAGAGGACGAATCGATTACTGGAATACCAGAGGGAACTCGTGCAGAACATGATGCAGATTTTCCCACCCACCATCGCTGGCGGCAGAGAGGAGAGTGTCTCCCAGAGTCTGACAACATTGATCAGGCCCACAGCCACCAGGGGAACACTCTCCAAGGTGTGGGACACGTTCATGGCACCCCCTCGTGCAACTTCCATCACTGCGGGGCCCGCTATCAGCAGGAGGGACAAGTATCGGCGGATGTTGCGGGACTACCTGGCAGACCACACCCCTGTCCTCCCCGATCCCTCGGCGCCCTACACTTACTAGGTCTCCAAGTTGGACACGTGGCTGGAACTGTCCCTGTACGCCTTGGAGGTGCTTGCCTGCCCTGCCGCCAGCGTGCTATCAGAAAGGGTGTTCAGCGCAGCCGGGGGCATTATAACCGATAAGCGCAGCCGCCTGTCAACCGACAGTGCCGACAGGCTGACGCTAATCAAAATGAACAGCAAGTGGATTGACCCGGACTTTTCTTGTACAACAGTGGAAAGCAGCCAAGAGTGAAGTGCCATCTGTATGAAGTGCCATTTCCTCCTCCTCCTCCTTAACCGCCGTAGAATTGCTGTATTAATAAAAAAAATTATGGCTCACCTATTGGGCTCAGCTCTTGGGACTCCACACAATTTTTAAGAGGTCTCAGCTCTTGGGCCTTAATACAATTTTTAAGAGGTCTCAGCTCTTGGGCCTCCACACAATTTTTAAGAGGTCTCAGCTCTTGGGCCTCCACACAATTTCTAAGAGGTCTCAGCTCTTGGGCCTTAATACAATTTTTAAGAGGTCTCAGCTCTTGGGCCTCCACACAATTTCTAAGAGGTCTCAGCTCTTGGGACTCCACACAATTTCTAAGAGGTCTCAGCTCTTGGGCCTTAATACAATTTTTAAGAGGTCTCAGCTCTTGGGCCTTAATACAATTTTTAAGAGGTCTCAGCTCTTGGGCCTCCACAAAATTTCTAAGAGGTCTCAGCTCTTGGGCCTCCACACAATTTCTAAGAGGTCTCAGCTCTTGGGCCTTAATAAAATTTTTAAGAGGTCTCAGCTCTTGGGACTCCACACAATTTCTAAGAGGTCTCAGCTCTTGGGCCTTAATACAATTTTTAAGAGGTCTCAGCTCTTGGGACTCCACACAATGTTTGAGAGGTCTCAGCTCTTGGGCCTCCACACAATTGTTAACAGGTCTCAGCTCTTGGGCCTCCACACAATTTTTAAGAGGTCTCAGCTCTTGGGCCTCCACACAATGTTTAAGAGGTCTCAGCTCTTGGGCCTCCACACAATTTTTAAGAGGTCTCAGCTCTTGGGCCTCCACACAATTTCTAAGAGGTCTCAGCTCTTGGGACTCCACACAATTTCTAAGAGGTCTCACCTCTTGGGCCTTAATACAATTTTTAAGAGGTCTCAGCTCTTGGGACTCCACACAATTTTTAAGAGGTCTCAGCTCTTGGGCCTTAATACAATTTTTAAGAGGTCTCAGCTCTTGGGCCTCCACACAATTTTTAAGAGGTCTCAGCTCTTGGGCCTCCACACAATTTCTAAGAGGTCTCAGCTCTTGGGCCTTAATACAATTTTTAAGAGGTCTCAGCTCTTGGGCCTCCACACAATTTCTAAGAGGTCTCAGCTCTTGGGCCTCCACACAATTTCTAAGAGGTCTCAGCTCTTGGGACTCCACACAATTTCTAAGAGGTCTCAGCTCTTGGGCCTTAATACAATTTTTAAGAGGTCTCAGCTCTTGGGACTCCACACAATTTTTAAGAGGTCTCAGCTCTTGGGCCTTAATACAATTTTTAAGAGGTCTCAGCTCTTGGGCCTCCACACAATTTCTAAGAGGTCTCAGCTCTTGGGCCTTAATACAATTTTTAAGAGGTCTCAGCTCTTGGGACTCCACACAATTTTTAAGAGGTCTCAGCTCTTGGGCCTCCACACAATTTCTAAGAGGTCTCAGCTCTTGGGCCTTAATACAATTTTTAAGAGGTCTCAGCTCTTGGGACTCCACACAATGTTTGAGAGGTCTCAGCTCTTGGGCCTCCACACAATTGTTAACAGGTCTCAGCTCTTGGGCCTCCACACAATTTTTAAGAGGTCTCAGCTCTTGGGCCTCCTCACAATTTTTAAGAGGTCTCAGCTCTTGGGCCTCCACACAATTTCTAAGAGGTCTCAGCTCTTGGGACTCCACACAATTTCTAAGAGGTCTCAGCTCTTGGGCCTTAATACAATTTTTAAGAGGTCTCAGCTCTTGGGACTCCACACAATTTTTAAGAGGTCTCAGCTCTTGGGCCTTAATACAATTTTTAAGAGGTCTCAGCTCTTGGGCCTCCACACAATTTCTAAGAGGTCTCATCTCTTGGGACTCCACACAATTTCTAAGAGGTCTCAGCTCTTGGGCCTTAATACAATTTTTAAGAGGTCTCAGCTCTTGGGCCTTAATACAATTTTTAAGAGGTCTCAGCTCTTGGGCCTCCACACAATTTCTAAGAGGTCTCAGCTCTTGGGCCTCCACACAATTTCTAAGAGGTCTCAGCTCTTGGGCCTTAATACAATTTTTAAGAGGTCTCAGCTCTTGGGACTCCACACAATTTTTAAGAGGTCTCAGCTCTTGGGCCTCCACACAATTTCTAAGAGGTCTCAGCTCTTGGGCCTTAATACAATTTTTAAGAGGTCTCAGCTCTTGGGACTCCACATAATGTTTGAGAGGTCTCAGCTCTTGGGCCTCCACACAATTGTTAAGAGGTCTCAGCTCTTGGGCCTCCACACAATTTTTAAGAGGTCTCAGCTCTTGGGCCTCCTCACAATTTTTAAGAGGTCTCACCTCTTGGGCCTCCACACAATTTCTAAGAGGTCTCAGCTCTTGGGACTCCACACAATTTCTAAGAGGTCTCAGCTCTTGGGCCTTAATACAATTTTTAAGAGGTCTCAGCTCTTGGGACTCCACACAATTTTTAAGAGGTCTCAGCTCTTGGGCCTTAATACAATTTTTAAGAGGTCTCAGCTCTTGGGCCTCCACACAATTTCTAAGAGGTCTCAGCTCTTGGGACTCCACACAATTTCTAAGAGGTCTCAGCTCTTGGGCCTTAATACAATTTTTAAGAGGTCTCAGCTCTAAGCTTCCCTTACTGCTGGGGTGACACACTGTAACAAACCTCCTCCTGTAAGCTTCCCTTACTGCTGGGGTGACACAATGTAACAAACCTCCTCCTGTAAGCTTCCCTTACTGCTGGGGTGACACAATGTAACAAACCTCCTCCTGTAAGCTTCCCTTACTGCTGGGGTAACACACTGTAACAAACCTCCTCCTGGAAGCTTCCCTGACTGCTGGGGTGACACACTGTAACAAACCTCCTCCTGTAAGCTTCCCTTACTGCTGGGGTGACACACTGTAACAAACCTCCTCCTTTAAGCTTCCCTTACTGCTGGGGTGACACAATGACACAAGAAGACATGTCTGACCACATCTCACACACACACACACACACAATGACAATTAGGGGTGGGGTCTATTTGTTTTCCCCCTTGCCTATGTCATCTGTGGTTGTGGTTGTCATAGGCAACGTGATTTTAAGGGGTGCAGAATTTTGTTCTTCTTTTTTGTACAGTTTGGCTTGGGGTCCATGGCAATGTAGAGGAAAGAAGGTTTCCTTGTCTTGTCTCACTTTACGTAGAAGTTATATTGTGTTTGGAGTGTATTGTTGAGAGGCTGTGATAGTGGCGTAATAGTGCGACTTGGGCGCGTTATATGCACCCAGACATGCTTCCCCTGCTGTCCCAGTTGCATTCCAGCAGTGTTGGCATCATTTTCTGATGTTTCAGGGTGGACTTGGTGACCTCCAAGTGGTCGAATTGAGATTTCCAAGTGGCGAGCATTTTTTTCCCATAGACTATAATGGGATTCGATAATCGGTCGAGTAGTCGAGTAACGCGGTCTATTCGAATCGAAATTCGAAATTTCGAATATTTCACTACTCGCTCATCTCTAGTTGAGAGCCCTGAGGTGAAAAATAATAAAGGGATGACACTCTAAGTGAATCACAGCAAGAAAATACTGTTAATTCAATTCTAGCCATAAAAGAATCAAAACATTAAGATGCCAAGTGCTACAATGAATACATAATTAAATGAATACAGTGCAATAAGATATAAATAGAGTGAATCACAAGTATCAAAAGTTAGTGCTCCTGTACAAAGCTTGCATACACTCAGGAACAATGAGTACACAACAATGCTACCTCTCCAAACCCACACTTTCCCTGGCAGGCTATGCCACTGCCTTGGGGATATGCTCAGTAATATGTGTTCAAATTGAGAAATTACAATCAAAAAGGAACAACACCTTGGATTTTAATATGTTCCAGGTGTTGATCCTTTTCATTGGCGCATCCTGATTTGAGATGCCCCCCTGTGTTTTTCCACAGGGAAAGCCTGTAAAAACTCACCTACCGTGCCTACCCGCACAAGGCCAATCAGTGCTTGTGCTGCATTGATAACTTTCTTAGCTGTCCTGACATCAGATCTGATGTCAGATTGGCTAGGAAAGACGAATGGTGCATCATTCACGGCAGTACCTACGCCATGCATTTCTGCATACTCTTTGGATGCATGAGTATACCGGGCGATACCAGGAGTTTCACACACTGAAGCATCCTGAATTGGGATGAGGAACTCAACCTACCTGGATTCGTTTAGACTTCATGGAGACCTGTACTCCTCATTATAGATGCATAGTTATACTTCAACCAAATGATCAAATAAGAAATTAATCTAACAAAGGAGCAGGGGGCTTCATTGGCCCATAAACATGTTTGTGATGGGCAGTAGCATACTTTGCCACCATGCAACCCATGCTACTGCAGGGGGCCCTCACCTCTCAGGGGACCACCAGAACTCTGCTGAGTGAACACTGGATGCGGCTGGCGTTTTACTGTAATACTGGTGTAATACTGATACATAAGTAAAAACTGCTTCTCTCAGTCATTTGTTCTCTTTAACATTGCATTTTGTTATATAAAAATGCCTTTGATTAGGGCCCCCACACACAACTTTGCCCCAAAAATAATATGCTCTTCCCTGGTGATGGTTAATACCTTGATCTGGTAATGCCCTCAAATAAGCATCCTGTCTCTGCTGACCAGATTGAACTTTATTATACATTTTTGTAATGCCCAATCAAAAGCATTTTTGGAATTGAAGACAACCAGTGCAATTTGTAATATTAAGCCCGGAGTTGGCAATATTTGCAATCGCGGGGGGCACAACATATGACTTGTAAAAGTACCTGCAGCAAAGAATGTAATACTTCAAAACTACCGTATATACTCGAGTATAAGCCGAGTTTTTCAGCCCACTTTTTGGGCTGAAAAAAGCCGCCTCGGCTTATACTCGAGTCAGTGAAATTTTTGCAGTGTGCAGCTGTCAGCTAAGGCGCTCACAAGACGGAACAAAAAACTCCTCTCTTGTTTCCCCCACTGTGGAGGCCAGCCCAGAGCACAGGAGAAGCCAGCACTTCCCCTTCCAGGCATGCTGGCCGGCCAGCGCGGGGAGAGGATGACGTGAGTAATTAAACGGAGAGAAAGTGTGATTGATGGCTGGAGCAGAGGTCGGTGAGGGGGAAAAGTGGGGAGGGGAGAGAGCGTCTGTGTGTGTGTGTGAGTGTGAGGGCTGCAGCCATAGAGGAGAGGAAGGGGGGAGGGAGAGAGAGAGAGATGTGTGTGTGTCTCACCCACAAGGACAAGTTAGCAGCCTGCAGACACCATGTTGATTGAAGGAGAGAAGAACTCAACAACAGAAAAGATTCTCCAACTTGGCAGTGAAGTGGCTCCAGGTGAGTCCATGCTGTTGCTGTACTGTGTTCCAATACACCTCAAACTAAATGCTAATACTAATTAATGGTGCAATGTTTTTCTCTTAACCCACCCTGCCCTGCCCATCTACCCACCTGCTCA
The DNA here is from genome assembly GCA_027917425.1 of Gastrophryne carolinensis. Lineage (NCBI taxonomy): Eukaryota > Metazoa > Chordata > Amphibia > Anura > Microhylidae > Gastrophryne > Gastrophryne carolinensis. Next base: position 386,273,301 of record CM051236.1, on the reverse strand, counting down.
CTCACCCACCTACTAATCCAACTGCCTAATCCACCCACCTATTTATATACCTGCCACTCACCTACCTACCTACCTACCCAGACCCTGGACCAGCAGCAGACTGGAGTGGTGTGCAGGCGGAATCAGCGGATTCTGAAGTGGAGGTGGCAGCCACCCACCCACCTACCTACCTGCCTGACCACCTGCCCACTCGCATATCTAAATACCCACCAACCAACCCTCCTGTCAACCCTGCCCCTTATACCCTAATAGAGTGTAAGCTCTTCTCCTCCTGTATCCTCCCTTATACCCTAATAGATTGTAAGCTTTTCTCCCTCTGTATCCTCCCTTATACCCTAATAGATTGTAAGCTTTTCTCCCTCTGTATCCTCCCTTATACCCTAATAGATTGTAAGCTTTTCTCCTCCTGTATCCTCCCTTACACCCTAATAGAGTGTAAGCTCTTCTCCTCCTGTGTCCTCCCTTATACCCTAATAGAGTGTAAGCTCTTCTCCTCCTGTATCCTCCCTTATACCCTAATAGATTGTAAGCTCTTCTCCTCCTGTATCCTCCCTTATACCCTAATAGAGTGTAAGCTCTTCTCCTCCTGTATCCTCCCTTATACCCTAATAGAGTGTAAGCTCTTCTCCTCCTGTATCCTCCCTTATACCCTAATAGATTGTAAGCTCTTCTCCTCCTGTATCCTCCCTTATACCCTTTTATTTAAGGAGGAATTTAATCCCAGTTATCAGGAATGCAGCAGGAGCCTCTTAGATCACATAGTATGGCCTATATGTGACCTCTTATACACTCTCAACCCCCCAGAACCTGCATTTCCCACCCTAGGCTTATACTCGAGTCAATAACTTTTCCAGTTTTTTGTGGTAAAATTAGGTGCCTCGGCTTATATTCGGGTCGATCTATACTCGAGTATATACGGTACTCCAAGTCATGGTCAGTTATTATAGCTCTTGGTAAGGCAAGTAAAGAGTGCCAGATTTCGTACTTACACAGCACTGTGCAGTTTAGCAAATATGCACTCTGATTATTAGGGAAATCAAAGCATGAAGAAAAAGTCTTCACACAGATGGGGGCCCCAGCCTGACACATTTCAGCATTCTGGGGTGATCATCTGCATTCCTTCCCTGTGCCTGGGGTTGTAATCTGGAGGAGAGTGGGTAAGCTGTGACACCTGCTTTTTGAACTATTAAATTGGTTCATTGAAACCCATTTACAAGAAACAGATTGCATTTAGCTGAAGATGTCTTTACCGTATATTTTTTACTTTTAGATGGCAGAGAGTTACAGGAGCACTATCACGAAATTGTGTAATATTAAAAGTCCATATAAACACGTTGGCTAATGAGAGGAGGGGTCACTTATACACCCGAATAAAATTTCTGCCAAGGTATTGTTAGGAATAAAATCCAGGGGTGATAGATTTAGTCTGTCCGAGGTGACAGAGCCTGTCCCCCCGGATGTTCTCCTCCTTCCATTAAAAGAGTGAAAAAAGGGATATTTTTTTATGCTGGGTGTGTAAGTGACCTCTCCTCCCACCATCCAGCATATTTATATGGATTTTTATAATTGGGACATTTCTTCGCTATATTGCTCATTTAAAGCCTTCCCATCAAACCTGGGAGGTGGGGGGAAGTAGGTTGCTAATGCGTCCTTCCAACCTGCCCTCTTTGGGCACCATGGTTGCTTATGAGGCTTCCGGTGTCTCCTGGGATGCTCTGCAAGGGGTTCCCATATCTTGGGAAGCTCCTTGCGGTGCACCCCCCATAGCCCAGAACCTGATAAGAGTATTACTATTGAAAATACTGGAAACATATATTGTCTGTGATCCTTTCAATAAGAAGCCACTTTTGCTCAAGATCTGTAATAGCTTCAGAAGAAATAACTGTTAAAGAATGTTTAGGTAAGGAATGCTTTAGACAACTGGACACTTTGCCAACACCATGAAATGGCTAAAAGAGGAATAATCAAGGACCTAGAGTCTATAAGACTCTTGGGTTAGCTGTCTCCCTGTCCTATGTGAAACCCCCTGGATGGCCATGAATCTTACCTTTTCAGTGGTACCTTAGTACATGGATAGGCCTATCTAAATGGCTGGTGCAGGTACTCACAGCAGGAATGGATGCTTTTTCCATGCACTAAGCATTCTTTGGCAGTTGTTATTATGCACAGCAAAGAAGGCTGCTTAAAAGACAGTCCACATTTGATCTGTGGAATCCTGGAAAAGCTAAGAAAACCAGTTAAGCCAGATTTAATGCAGCAGGACATCCAAAATCAGATTATTTAAACTTCCAGGTTTTGTTCCGTATTAACTGCACAGAGTGTGACTGTGAGGACTAGGGATGAGTGAATCGATCCGGACGAACCCGAATTCGTTCCGAATTTTAGGAAATATTCGATTCTGAACGAATCCAAATTTCCCCGCGATTCGATCGATAAAAGTTTTCCTTTAAACTCCATTTATTTCAATTACAGGCATTTTAAAATGGTGGAAGCACATGTCTGGACATATCCCCTGGGGCAAGTTATCATGGAAAGGTCACATGCAGCCTATCAGCAGCCAGGAGCCCCGGTGACGTCACAGCGCTATATAAACGGCGGCCATCTTGCTGGTGCGCATTTCAGCCTTGTATTGCGGCCACAACAGAGCTGTTTAGAGACAGGGAGAGACTAAGTGAGAGTCAGGGAGACCTTCAGAGTGCCAGACAGAACCAGGGAAAGATAGGGAAAAATCAGGAAAGATCGAGGGAGGGACAGCAGAGAAAGTGACAGGGAAAGCTTTTTTTTATTTTCACTTCACTTCATTTGGCAGATCAGTTTTAAATTGCTTTTGTTTGTGCTGTAAAAATTCCTTGCCACTGTGCATGCCATGTTGGCAGTGGCATATTTAACCCTATCTGTTACACACAAGCATTTCTTATAACTCGATTAGTTTACATTTTTTTTGTGTCTGCTGTAAAAACCCCAGCCCACATGTGCATCCGATTTCAGCACATTTGACCCTATCTGTTACACTAAAGCAGCTTTTGAAGGCTATTTCTCATAAAGATATTGCATTTTGAATTGGTTTTTGTCTGGTTTAAATACACCAACCCACATGGGCATCCCAAACCAGCACATGTCACCCTATCTGTTATACTAAATAAGCGTTGTTCATCCTCAGCTTAATCAAGCTATTGCATTTTGAATTGTTTTTTGTCCTGCTGTCAAAAACCAGGCAGCAGGGTATCCCAAACCTGCACGTAGCACCCTATCTGTTATACTAAATAAGCGTCTTCAGCCTCATTTTAATCAAGCTATTGCATTTTGAATTGGTTTTTGTCTGCTTTAAATACACCAGCCCCATGGGCATCCTAAACCAGCATGTCACCCTATCTGTTATACTAAATAAGCGTCTTCAGCCTCATTTTAATCAAGCTATTGCATTTTGAATTGGTTTTTGTCTGCTTTGAATACACCAGCCCCATGGGCATCCCAAACCAGCACGTCACCCTATCTGTTATACTAAATAAGCATCTACAGCCCTTATTTTAATTAAGCTATTGCATTTTGAATTGTCTTTTGTCCTGCTGTCAAAACACCAGGCCGCAGGGTATCCCAAACCTGCACGTAGCACCCTATCTGTTATACTAAATAAGCGTTGTTCATCCTCAGCTTAATCAAGCTATTGCATTTTGAATTGGTTTTTGGTCTGCTGCCAAAACACTAGGCCGCAGGGTATCCCAAATCTGCACGTAGCACCCTATCTGTTATACTAAATAAGTGTTATTCATCCTCAGCTTAATCAAGCTATTTCATTTTGAATTGTTTTTTGTCCTGCTGTCAAAAAAACACTAGGCCGCAGGGTATCCCAAACCTGCACGTAGCACCCTATCTGTTATACTAAATAAGCGTTGTTCATCCTCAGCTTAATCAAGCTATTGCATTTTGAATTGGTTTTTTGGTCTGCTGCCAAAACACTAGGCAGCAGGGTATCCCAATCCTGCATGTAGCACCCTATCTGTTATACTAAATAAGCGTTGTTCATCCTCAGCTTAATCAAGCGATTGCATTTTGAATTGTTTTTTGGTCTGCTGCCAAAACACTAGGCCGCAGGGTATCCCAAACCTGCACGTAGCACCCTATCTGTTATACTCAATAAGCGTTGTTCATCCTCAGCTTAATCAAGCTATTGCATTTTGAATTGGTTTTTGGTCTGCTGCCAAAACACTAGGCCGCAGGGTATCCCAAACCTGCACGTAGCACCCTATCTGTTATAATAAATAACCGTTGTTCATCCTCAGCTTAGTCAAGCTATTGCATTTTGAATTGGTTTTTGGTCTGCTGCCAAAACACTTGGCCGCAGGGTATCCCAAACCTGCACGTAGCACCCTATCTGTTATACTCAATAAGCGTTGTTCATCCTCAGCTTAATCAAGCTATTGCATTTTGAATTGTTTTTGGTCTGCTGCCAAAACACTAGGCCGCAGGGTATCCCAAACCTGCACGTAGCACCCTATATGTTATAATAAATAACCGTTGTTCATCCTCAGCTTAATCAAGCTATTGCATTTTGAATTGGTTTTTGGTCTGCTGCCAAAACACTAGGCCGCAGGGTATCCCAAACCTGCACATAGCACCCTATCTGTTATATTAAATTAGCGTTGTTCATCCTCAGTTTAATCAAGCTATTGCATTTTGAATTGTTTTTTGGTCTGCTGCCAAAACACTAGGCCGCAGGCCAGATAATAAGGCCACAGCAGGAGTGTTGGAGCGCCAACAACTAACCTATCCCAAACCTGCACGTAGCACCCTATCTGTTATACTAAATAAGCGTTGTTCATCCTCAGCTTAATCAAGCTATTGCATTTTGAATTGGTTTTTGGTCTGGTTTAAATACACCAGCCCCATGGGCATCCCAAACCAGCACATGTCACCCTATCTGTTATACTAAATAAGCGTTGTTCATCCTCAGCTTAATCAAGCTATTGCATTTTGAATTGTTTTTTGGTCTGCTGCCAAAACACTAGGCCGCAGGGTATCCCAAACCTGCACGTAGCACCCTATCTGTTATAATAAATAACCGTTGTTCATCCTCAGCTTAATCAAGCTATTGCATTTTGAATTGGTTTTTGGTCTGCTGCCAAAACACTTGGCCGCAGGGTATCCCAAACCTGCACGTAGCACCCTATCTGTTATAATAAATAACCGTTGTTCATCCTCAGCTTAATCAAGCTATTGCATTTTGAATTGGTTTTTGGTCTGCTGCCAAAACACTAGGCCGCAGGGTATCCCAAACCTGCACGTAGCACCTTATCTGTTATATTAAATTAGCGTTGTTCATCCTCAGTTTAATCAAGCTATTGCATTTTGAATTGGTTTTTGGTCTGCTGCCAAAACACTAGGCCGCAGGCCAGATAATAAGGCCACAGCAGGAGTGTTGGAGCGCCAACAACTAACCTATCCCAAACCTGCACGTAGCACCCTATCTGTTATGCTAAATAAGCATTGTTCATCCTCAGCTTAATCAAGCTATTGCATTTTGAATTGTTTTTTGTCCTGCTGTCAAAAACCAGGCAGCAGGGTATCCCAAACCTGCACGTAGCACCCTATCTGTTATACTAAATAAGCGTCTTCAGCCTCATTTTAATCAAGCTATTGCATTTTGAATTGGTTTTTGTCTGCTTTAAATACACCAGCCCCATGGGCATCCCAAACCAGCACGTCACCCTATCTGTTATACTAAATAAGCATCTACAGCCCTTATTTTAATTAAGCTATTGCATTTTGAATTGTCTTTTGTCCTGCTGTCAAAACACCAGGCCGCAGGGTATCCCAAACCTGCACGTAGCACCCTATCTGTTATACTAAATAAGCGTTGTTCATCCTCAGCTTAATCAAGCTATTGCATTTTGAATTGGTTTTTGGTCTGCTGCCAAAACACTAGGCCGCAGGGTATCCCAAACCTGCACGTAGCACCCTATCTGTTATACTAAATAAGCGTTGTTCATCCTCAGCTTAATCAAGCTATTGCATTTTGAATTGGTTTTTGGTCTGCTGCCAAAACACTAGGCCGCAGGGTATCCCAAATCTGCACGTAGCACCCTATCTGTTATACTAAATAAGTGTTCTTCATCCTCAGCTTAATCAAGCTATTTCATTTTGAATTGTGTTTTGTCCTGCTGTCAAAAAAACACTAGGCCGCAGGGTATCCCAATCCTGCACGTAGCACCCTATCTGTTATACTAAATAAGCGTTGTTCATCCTCAGCTTAATCAAGCTATTGCATTTTGAATTGGTTTTTTGGTCTGCTGCCAAAACACTAGGCAGCAGGGTATCCCAATCCTGCATGTAGCACCCTATCTGTTATACTAAATAAGCGTTGTTCATCCTCAGCTTAATCAAGCTATTGCATTTTGAATTGTTTTTTGGTCTGCTGCCAAAACACTAGGCCGCAGGGTATCCCAAACCTGCACGTAGCACCCTATCTGTTATACTCAATAACCGTTGTTCATCCTCAGCTTAATCAAGCTATTGAATTTTGAATTGGTTTTTGGTCTGCTGCCAAAACACTTGGCCGCAGGGTATCCCAAACCTGCACGTAGCACCCTATCTGTTATACTCAATAAGCGTTGTTCATCCTCAGCTTAATCAAGCTATTGCATTTTGAATTGTTTTTGGTCTGCTGCCAAAACACTAGGGCGCAGGGTATCCCAAACCTGCACGTAGCACCCTATCTGTTATATTAAATAACCGTTGTTCATCCTCAGCTTAATCAAGCTATTGCATTTTGAATTGGTTTTTGGTCTGCTGCCAAAACACTAGGCCGCAGGGTATCCCAAACCTGCACGTAGCACCCTATCTGTTATATTAAAATAGCGTTGTTCATTCTCAGTTTAATCAAGCTATTGCATTTTGAATTGGTTTTTGGTCTGCTGCCAAAACACTAGGCCGCAGGCCAGATAATAAGGCCACAGCAGGAGTGTTGGAGCGCCAACAACTAACCTATCCCAAACCTGCACGTAGCACCCTATCTGTTATACTAAATAAGCATTGTTCATCCTCAGCTTAATCAAGCTATTGCATTTTGAATTGTTTTTTGTCCTGCTGTCAAAAACCAGGCAGCAGGGTATCCCAAACCTGCACGTAGCACCCTATCTGTTATACTAAATAAGCGTCTTCAGCCTCATTTTAATCAAGCTATTGCATTTTGAATTGTCTTTTGTCCTGCTGTCAAAACACCGAGCCGCAGGGTATCCCAAACCTGCACGTAGCACCCTATCTGTTATACTAAATAAGCGTTGTTCATCCTCAGCTTAATCAAGCTATTGCATTTTGAATTGGTTTTTGGTCTGCTGCCAAAACACTAGGCCGCAGGGTATCCCAAACCTGCACGTAGCACCCTATCTGTTATACTAAATAAGCGTTGTTCATCCTCAGCTTAATCAAGCTATTGCATTTTGAATTGGTTTTGGTCTGCTGCCAAAACACTAGGCCGCAGGGTATCCCAAATCTGCACGTAGCACCCTATCTGTTATACTAAATAAGTGTTCTTCATCCTCAGCTTAATCAAGCTATTTCATTTTGAATAGTTTTTTGTCCTGCTGTCAAAAAAACACTAGGCCGCAGGGTATCCCAAACCTGCACGTAGCACCCTATCTGTTATACTAAATAAGCATTGTTCATCCTCAGCTTAATCAAGCTATTGCATTTTGAATTGGTTTTTTGGTCTGCTGCCAAAACACTAGGCAGCAGGGTATCCCAATCCTGCATGTAGCACCCTATCTGTTATACTAAATAAGCGTTGTTCATCCTCAGCTTAATCAAGCGATTGCATTTTGAATTGTTTTTTGGTCTGCTGCCAAAACACTAGGCCGCAGGGTATCCCAAACCTGCACGTAGCACCCTATCTGTTATACTCAATAAGCGTTGTTCATCCTCAGCTTAATCAAGCTATTGCATTTTGAATTGGTTTTTGGTCTGCTGCCAAAACACTAGGCCGCAGGGTATCCCAAACCTGCACGTAGCACCCTATCTGTTATAATAAATAACCGTTGTTCATCCTCAGCTTAATCAAGCTATTGAATTTTGAATTGGTTGTTGGTCTGCTGCCAAAACACTTGGCCGCAGGGTATCCCAAACCTGCACGTAGCACCCTATCTGTTATACTCAATAAGCGTTGTTCATCCTCAGCTTAATCAAGCTATTGCATTTTGAATTGTTTTTGGTCTGCTGCCAAAACACTAGGCCGCAGGGTATCCCAAACCTGCACGTAGCACCCTATCTGTTATAATAAATAACCGTTGTTCATCCTCAGCTTAATCAAGCTATTGCATTTTGAATTGGTTTTTGGTCTGCTGCCAAAACACTAGGCCGCAGGGTATCCCAAACCTGCACGTAGCACCCTATCTGTTATATTAAATTAGCGTTGTTCATTCTCAGTTTAATCAAGCTATTGCATTTTGAATTGGTTTTTGGTCTGCTGCCAAAACACTAGGCCGCAGGCCAGATAATAAGGCCACAGCAGGAGTGTTGGAGCGCCAACAACTAACCTATCCCAAACCTGCACGTAGCACCCTATCTGTTATACTAAATAAGCGTTGTTCATCCTCAGCTTAATCAAGCTATTGCATTTTGAATTGGTTTTTGTCCAGCTGTCAAAAACCAGGCAGCAGGGTATCCCAAACCTGCACGTAGCACCCTATCTGTTATACTAAATAAGCGTCTTCAGCCTCATTTTAATCAAGCTATTGCATTTTGAATTGGTTTTTGTCTGCTTTAAATACACCAGCCCCATGGGCATCCCAAACCAGCACGTCACCCTATCTGTTATACTAAATAAGCGTCTTCAGCCTCATTTTAATCAAGCTATTGCATTTTGAATTGGTTTTTGTCTGCTTTAAATACACCAGCCCCATGGGCATCCCAAACCAGCACGTCACCCTATCTGTTATACTAAATAAGCATCTACAGCCCTTATTTTAATTAAGCTATTGCATTTTGAATTGTCTTTTGTCCTGCTGTCAAAACACCAGGCCGCAGGGTATCCCAAACCTGCACGTAGCACCCTATCTGTTATACTAAATAAGCGTTGTTCATCCTCAGCTTAATCAAGCTATTGCATTTTGAATTGGTTTTTGGTCTGCTGCCAAAACACTAGGCCGCAGGGTATCCCAAACCTGCACGTAGCACCCTATCTGTTATACTAAATAAGCGTTGTTCATCCTCAGCTTAATCAAGCTATTGCATTTTGAATTGGTTTTTGGTCTGCTGCCAAAACACTAGGCCGCAGGGTATCCCAAATCTGCACGTAGCACCCTATCTGTTATACTAAATAAGTGTTCTTCATCCTCAGCTTAATCAAGCTATTTCATTTTGAATTGTTTTTTGTCCTGCTGTCAAAAAAACACTAGGCCGCAGGGTATCCCAAACCTGCACGTAGCACCCTATCTGTTATACTAAATAAGCGTTGTTCATCCTCAGCTTAATCAAGCTATTGCATTTTGAATTGGTTTTTTGGTCTGCTGCCAAAACACTAGGCAGCAGGGTATCCCAATCCTGCATGTAGCACCCTATCTGTTATACTAAATAAGCGTTGTTCATCCTCAGCTTAATCAAGCGATTGCATTTTGAATTGTTTTTTGGTCTGCTGCCAAAACACTAGGCCGCAGGGTATCCCAAACCTGCACGTAGCACCCTATCTGTTATACTCAATAAGCGTTGTTCATCCTCAGCTTAATCAAGCTATTGCATTTTGAATTGGTTTTTGGTCTGCTGCCAAAACACTAGGCCGCAGGGTATCCCAAACCTGCACGTAGCACCCTATCTGTTATAATAAATAACCGTTGTTCATCCTCAGCTTAATCAAGCTATTGCATTTTGAATTGGTTTTTGGTCTGCTGCCAAAACACTTGGCCGCAGGGTATCCCAAACCTGCACGTAGCACCCTATATGTTATAATAATTAACCGTTGTTCATCCTCAGCTTAATCAAGCTATTGCATTTTGAATTGGTTTTTGGTCTGCTGCCAAAACACTAGGCCGCAGGGTATCCCAAACCTGCACATAGCACCCTATCTGTTATATTAAATTAGCGTTGTTCATCCTCAGTTTAATCAAGCTATTGCATTTTGAATTGGTTTTTGGTCTGCTGCAAAAACACTAGGCCGCAGGCCAGATAATAAGGCCACAGCAGGAGTGTTGGAGCGCCAACAACTAACCTATCCCAAACCTGCACGTAGCACCCTATCTGTTATACTAAATAAGCGTTGTTCATCCTCAGCTTAATCAAGCTATTGCATTTTGAATTGGTTTTTGGTCTGGTTTAAATACACCAGCCCCATGGGCATCCCAAACCAGCACATGTCACCCTATCTGTTATACTAAATAAGCGTTGTTCATCCTCAGCTTAATCAAGCTATTGCATTTTGAATTGTTTTTTGGTCTGCTGCCAAAACACTAGGCCGCAGGGTATCCCAAACCTGCACGTAGCACCCTATCTGTTTTAATAAATAACCGTTGTTCATCCTCAGCTTAATCAAGCTATTGCATTTTGAATTGGTTTTTGGTCTGCTGCCAAAACACTTGGCCGCAGGGTATCCCAAACCTGCACGTAGCACCCTATCTGTTATACTCAATAAGCGTTGTTCATCCTCAGCTTAATCAAGCTATTGCATTTTGAATTGTTTTTGGTCTGCTGCCAAAACACTAGGCCGCAGGGTATCCCAAACCTGCACGTAGCACCCTATCTGTTATAATAAATAACCGTTGTTCATCCTCAGCTTAATCAAGCTATTGCATTTTGAATTGGTTTTTGGTCTGCTGCCAAAACACTAGGCCGCAGGGTATCCCAAACCTGCACGTAGCACCCTATCTGTTATATTAAATTAGCGTTGTTCATCCTCAGTTTAATCAAGCTATTGCATTTTGAATTGGTTTTTGGTCTGCTGCCAAAACACTAGGCCGCAGGCCAGATAATAAGGCCACAGCAGGAGTGTTGGAGCGCCAACCACTAACCTATCCCAAACCTGCACGTAGCACCCTATCTGTTATACTAAATAAGCGTTGTTCATCCTCAGCTTAATCAAGCTATTGCATTTTGAATTGGTTTTTGGTCTGCTTTAAATACACCAGCCCCATGGGCATCCCAAACCAGCACATGTCACCCTATCTGTTATACTAAATAAGCGTTGTTCATTCTCAGCTTAATCAAGCTATTGCATTTTGAATTGTTTTTTGGTCTGCTGCCAAAACACTAGGCAGCAGGGTATCCCAAACCTGCACGTAGCACCCTATCTGTTATATTAAATTAGCGTTGTTCATTCTCAGTTTAATCAAGCTATTGCATTTTGAATTGGTTTTTGGTCTGCTGCCAAAACACTAGGCCGCAGGCCAGATAATAAGGCCACAGCAGGAGTGTTGGAGCGCCAACAACTAACCTATCCCAAACCTGCATGTAGCACCCTATCTGTTATACTAAATAAGCGTTGTTCATCCTCAGCTTAATCAAGCTATTGCATTTTGAATTGGTTTTTGGTCTGGTTTAAATACACCAGCCCCATGGGCATCCCAAACCAGCACATGTCACCCTATCTGTTATACTAAATAAGCGTTGTTCATCCTCAGCTTAATCAAGCTATTGCATTTTGAATTGTTTTTTGGTCTGCTGCCAAAACACTAGGCCGCAGGGTATCCCAAACCTGCACGTAGCACCCTATCTGTTTTAATAAATAACCGTTGTTCATCCTCAGCTTAATCAAGCTATTGCATTTTGAATTGGTTTTTGGTCTGCTGCCAAAACACTTGGCCGCAGGGTATCCCAAACCTGCACGTAGCACCCTATCTGTTATACTCAATAAGCGTTGTTCATCCTCAGCTTAATCAAGCTATTGCATTTTGAATTGTTTTTGGTCTGCTGCCAAAACACTAGGCCGCAGGGTATCCCAAACCTGCACGTAGCACCCTATCTGTTATAATAAATAACCGTTGTTCATCCTCAGCTTAATCAAGCTATTGCATTTTGAATTGGTTTTTGGTCTGCTGCCAAAACACTAGGCCGCAGGGTATCCCAAACCTGCACGTAGCACCCTATCTGTTATATTAAATTAGCGTTGTTCATCCTCAGTTTAATCAAGCTATTGCATTTTGAATTGGTTTTTGGTCTGCTGCCAAAACACTAGGCCGCAGGCCAGATAATAAGGCCACAGCAGGAGTGTTGGAGCGCCAACCACTAACCTATCCCAAACCTGCACGTAGCACCCTATCTGTTATACTAAATAAGCGTTGTTCATCCTCAGCTTAATCAAGCTATTGCATTTTGAATTGGTTTTTGGTCTGCTTTAAATACACCAGCCCCATGGGCATCCCAAACCAGCACATGTCACCCTATCTGTTATACTAAATAAGCGTTGTTCATTCTCAGCTTAATCAAGCTATTGCATTTTGAATTGTTTTTTGGTCTGCTGCCAAAACACTAGGCAGCAGGGTATCCCAAACCTGCACGTAGCACCCTATCTGTTATATTAAATTAGCGTTGTTCATTCTCAGTTTAATCAAGCTATTGCATTTTGAATTGGTTTTTGGTCTGCTGCCAAAACACTAGGCCGCAGGCAAGATAATAAGGCCACAGCAGGAGTGTTGGAGCGCCAACAACTAACCTATCCCAAACCTGCACGTAGCACCCTATCTGTTATACTAAATAAGCATTGTTCATCCTCAGCTTAATCAAGCTATTGCATTTTGAATTGTTTTTTGTCCTGCTGTCAAAAACCAGGCAGCAGGGTTTTCCCAAACCTGCACGTAGCACCCTATCTGTTATACTAAATAAGCGTCTTCAGCCTCATTTTAATCAAGCTATTGCATTTTGAATTGTCTTTTGTCCTGCTGTCAAAACACCGGGCCGCAGGGTATCCCAAACCTGCACGTAGCACCCTATCTGTTATACTAAATAAGCGTTGTTCATCCTCAGCTTAATCAAGCTATTGCATTTTGAATTGGTTTTTGGTCTGCTGCCAAAACACTAGGCAGCAGGGTATCCCAATCCTGCATGTAGCACCCTATCTGTTATACTAAATAAGCGTTGTTCATCCTCAGCTTAATCAAGCGATTGCATTTTGAATTGTTTTTTGGTCTGCTGCCAAAACACTAGGCCGCAGGGTATCCCAAACCTGCACGTAGCACCCTATCTGTTATACTCAATAAGCGTTGTTCATCCTCAGCTTAATCAAGCTATTGCATTTTGAATTGGTTTTTGGTCTGCTGCCAAAACACTAGGCCGCAGGGTATCCCAAACCTGCACGTAGCACCCTATCTGTTATAATAAATAACCGTTGTTCATCCTCAGCTTAATCAAGCTATTGAATTTTGAATTGGTTGTTGGTCTGCTGCCAAAACACTTGGCCGCAGGGTATCCCAAACCTGCACGTAGCACCCTATCTGTTATAATAAATAACCGTTGTTCATCCTCAGCTTAATCAAGCTATTGAATTTTGAATTGGTTGTTGGTCTGCTGCCAAAACACTTGGCCGCAGGGTATCCCAAACCTGCACGTAGCACCCTATCTGTTATACTCAATAGGCGTTGTTCATCCTCAGCTTAATCAAGCTATTGCATTTTGAATTGGTTTTTGGTCTGCTGCCAAAACACTAGGCCGCAGGGTATCCCAAACCTGCACGTAGCACCCTATCTGTTATATTAAATTAGCGTTGTTCATTCTCAGTTTAATCAAGCTATTGCATTTTGAATTGGTTTTTGGTCTGCTGCCAAAACACTAGGCCGCAGGCCAGATAATAAGGCCACAGCAGGAGTGTTGGAGCGCCAACAACTAACCTATCCCAAACCTGCACGTAGCACCCTATCTGTTATACTAAATAAGCGTTGTTCATCCTCAGCTTAATCAAGCTATTGCATTTTGAATTGGTTTTTGTCCAGCTGTCAAAAACCAGGCAGCAGGGTATCCCAAACCTGCACGTAGCACCCTATCTGTTATACTAAATAAGCGTCTTCAGCCTCATTTTAATCAAGCTATTGCATTTTGAATTGGTTTTTGTCTGCTTTAAATACACCAGCCCCATGGGCATCCCAAACCAGCACGTCACCCTATCTGTTATACTAAATAAGCGTCTTCAGCCTCATTTTAATCAAGCTATTGCATTTTGAATTGGTTTTTGTCTGCTTTAAATACACCAGCCCCATGGGCATCCCAAACCAGCACGTCACCCTATCTGTTATACTAAATAAGCATCTACAGCCCTTATTTTAATTAAGCTATTGCATTTTGAATTGTCTTTTGTCCTGCTGTCAAAACACCAGGCCGCAGGGTATCCCAAACCTGCACGTAGCACCCTATCTGTTATACTAAATAAGCGTTGTTCATCCTCAGCTTAATCAAGCTATTGCATTTTGAATTGGTTTTTGGTCTGCTGCCAAAACACTAGGCCGCAGGGTATCCCAAACCTGCACGTAGCACCCTATCTGTTATACTAAATAAGCGTTGTTCATCCTCAGCTTAATCAAGCTATTGCATTTTGAATTGGTTTTTGGTCTGCTGCCAAAACACTAGGCCGCAGGGTATCCCAAATCTGCACGTAGCACCCTATCTGTTATACTAAATAAGTGTTCTTCATCCTCAGCTTAATCAAGCTATTTCATTTTGAATTGTTTTTTGTCCTGCTGTCAAAAAAACACTAGGCCGCAGGGTATCCCAAACCTGCACGTAGCACCCTATCTGTTATACTAAATAAGCGTTGTTCATCCTCAGCTTAATCAAGCTATTGCATTTTGAATTGGTTTTTTGGTCTGCTGCCAAAACACTAGGCAGCAGGGTATCCCAATCCTGCATGTAGCACCCTATCTGTTATACTAAATAAGCGTTGTTCATCCTCAGCTTAATCAAGCGATTGCATTTTGAATTGTTTTTTGGTCTGCTGCCAAAACACTAGGCCGCAGGGTATCCCAAACCTGCACGTAGCACCCTATCTGTTATACTCAATAAGCGTTGTTCATCCTCAGCTTAATCAAGCTATTGCATTTTGAATTGGTTTTTGGTCTGCTGCCAAAACACTAGGCCGCAGGGTATCCCAAACCTGCACGTAGCACCCTATCTGTTATAATAAATAACCGTTGTTCATCCTCAGCTTAATCAAGCTATTGCATTTTGAATTGGTTTTTGGTCTGCTGCCAAAACACTTGGCCGCAGGGTATCCCAAACCTGCACGTAGCACCCTATATGTTATAATAATTAACCGTTGTTCATCCTCAGCTTAATCAAGCTATTGCATTTTGAATTGGTTTTTGGTCTGCTGCCAAAACACTAGGCCGCAGGGTATCCCAAACCTGCACATAGCACCCTATCTGTTATATTAAATTAGCGTTGTTCATCCTCAGTTTAATCAAGCTATTGCATTTTGAATTGGTTTTTGGTCTGCTGCAAAAACACTAGGCCGCAGGCCAGATAATAGGGCCACAGCAGGAGTGTTGGAGCGCCAACAACTAACCTATCCCAAACCTGCACGTAGCACCCTATCTGTTATACTAAATAAGCGTTGTTCATCCTCAGCTTAATCAAGCTATTGCATTTTGAATTGGTTTTTGGTCTGCTGCCAAAACACTAGGCCGCAGGGTATCCCAAACCTGCACGTAGCACCCTATCTGTTATACTAAATAAGCGTTGTTCATCCTCAGCTTAATCAAGCTATTGCATTTTGAATTGGTTTTGGTTCGCTGCCAAAACACTAGGCCGCAGGGTATCCCAAATCTGCACGTAGCACCCTATCTGTTATACTAAATAAGTGTTCTTCATCCTCAGCTTAATCAAGCTATTTCATTTTGAATAGTTTTTTGTCCTGCTGTCAAAAAAACACTAGGCCGCAGGGTATCCCAAACCTGCACGTAGCACCCTATCTGTTATACTAAATAAGCATTGTTCATCCTCAGCTTAATCAAGCTATTGCATTTTGAATTGGTTTTTTGGTCTGCTGCCAAAACACTAGGCAGCAGGGTATCCCAATCCTGCATGTAGCACCCTATCTGTTATACTAAATAAGCGTTGTTCATCCCCAGCTTAATCAAGCGATTGCATTTTGAATTGTTTTTTGGTCTGCTGCCAAAACACTAGGCCGCAGGGTATCCCAAACCTGCACGTAGCACCCTATCTGTTATACTCAATAAGCGTTGTTCATCCTCAGCTTAATCAAGCTATTGCATTTTGAATTGGTTTTTGGTCTGCTGCCAAAACACTAGGCCGCAGGGTATCCCAAACCTGCACGTAGCACCCTATCTGTTATAATAAATAACCGTTGTTCATCCTCAGCTTAATCAAGCTATTGAATTTTGAATTGGTTGTTGGTCTGCTGCCAAAACACTTGGCCGCAGGGTATCCCAAACCTGCACGTAGCACCCTATCTGTTATAATAAATAACCGTTGTTCATCCTCAGCTTAATCAAGCTATTGAATTTTGAATTGGTTGTTGGTCTGCTGCCAAAACACTTGGCCGCAGGGTATCCCAAACCTGCACGTAGCACCCTATCTGTTATACTCAATAAGCGTTGTTCATCCTCAGCTTAATCAAGCTATTGCATTTTGAATTGGTTTTTGGTCTGCTGCCAAAACACTAGGCCGCAGGGTATCCCAAACCTGCACGTAGCACCCTATCTGTTATATTAAATTAGCGTTGTTCATTCTCAGTTTAATCAAGCTATTGCATTTTGAATTGGTTTTTGGTCTGCTGCCAAAACACTAGGCCGCAGGCCAGATAATAAGGCCACAGCAGGAGTGTTGGAGCGCCAACAACTAACCTATCCCAAACCTGCACGTAGCACCCTATCTGTTATACTAAATAAGCGTTGTTCATCCTCAGCTTAATCAAGCTATTGCATTTTGAATTGGTTTTTGTCCAGCTGTCAAAAACCAGGCAGCAGGGTATCCCAAACCTGCACGTAGCACCCTATCTGTTATACTAAATAAGCGTCTTCAGCCTCATTTTAATCAAGCTATTGCATTTTGAATTGGTTTTTGTCTGCTTTAAATACACCAGCCCCATGGGCATCCCAAACCAGCACGTCACCCTATCTGTTATACTAAATAAGCGTCTTCAGCCTCATTTTAATCAAGCTATTGCATTTTGAATTGGTTTTTGTCTGCTTTAAATACACCAGCCCCATGGGCATCCCAAACCAGCACGTCACCCTATCTGTTATACTAAATAAGCATCTACAGCCCTTATTTTAATTAAGCTATTGCATTTTGAATTGTCTTTTGTCCTGCTGTCAAAACACCAGGCCGCAGGGTATCCCAAACCTGCACGTAGCACCCTATCTGTTATACTAAATAAGCGTTGTTCATCCTCAGCTTAATCAAGCTATTGCATTTTGAATTGGTTTTTGGTCTGCTGCCAAAACACTAGGCCGCAGGGTATCCCAAACCTGCACGTAGCACCCTATCTGTTATACTAAATAAGCGTTGTTCATCCTCAGCTTAATCAAGCTATTGCATTTTGAATTGGTTTTTGGTCTGCTGCCAAAACACTAGGCCGCAGGGTATCCCAAATCTGCACGTAGCACCCTATCTGTTATACTAAATAAGTGTTCTTCATCCTCAGCTTAATCAAGCTATTTCATTTTGAATTGTTTTTTGTCCTGCTGTCAAAAAAACACTAGGCCGCAGGGTATCCCAAACCTGCACGTAGCACCCTATCTGTTATACTAAATAAGCGTTGTTCATCCTCAGCTTAATCAAGCTATTGCATTTTGAATTGGTTTTTTGGTCTGCTGCCAAAACACTAGGCAGCAGGGTATCCCAATCCTGCATGTAGCACCCTATCTGTTATACTAAATAAGCGTTGTTCATCCTCAGCTTAATCAAGCGATTGCATTTTGAATTGTTTTTTGGTCTGCTGCCAAAACACTAGGCCGCAGGGTATCCCAAACCTGCACGTAGCACCCTATCTGTTATACTCAATAAGCGTTGTTCATCCTCAGCTTAATCAAGCTATTGCATTTTGAATTGGTTTTTGGTCTGCTGCCAAAACACTAGGCCGCAGGGTATCCCAAACCTGCACGTAGCACCCTATCTGTTATAATAAATAACCGTTGTTCATCCTCAGCTTAATCAAGCTATTGCATTTTGAATTGGTTTTTGGTCTGCTGCCAAAACACTTGGCCGCAGGGTATCCCAAACCTGCACGTAGCACCCTATATGTTATAATAATTAACCGTTGTTCATCCTCAGCTTAATCAAGCTATTGCATTTTGAATTGGTTTTTGGTCTGCTGCCAAAACACTAGGCCGCAGGGTATCCCAAACCTGCACATAGCACCCTATCTGTTATATTAAATTAGCGTTGTTCATCCTCAGTTTAATCAAGCTATTGCATTTTGAATTGGTTTTTGGTCTGCTGCAAAAACACTAGGCCGCAGGCCAGATAATAGGGCCACAGCAGGAGTGTTGGAGCGCCAACAACTAACCTATCCCAAACCTGCACGTAGCACCCTATCTGTTATACTAAATAAGCGTTGTTCATCCTCAGCTTAATCAAGCTATTGCATTTTGAATTGGTTTTTGGTCTGGTTTAAATACACCAGCCCCATGGGCATCCCAAACCAGCACATGTCACCCTATCTGTTATACTAAATAAGCGTTGTTCATCCTCAGCTTAATCAAGCTATTGCATTTTGAATTGTTTTTTGGTCTGCTGCCAAAACACTAGGCCGCAGGGTATCCCAAACCTGCACGTAGCACCCTATCTGTTTTAATAAATAACCGTTGTTCATCCTCAGCTTAATCAAGCTATAGCATTTTGAATTGGTTTTTGGTCTGCTGCCAAAACACTTGGCCGCAGGGTATCCCAAACCTGCACGTAGCACCCTATCTGTTATACTCAATAAGCGTTGTTCATCCTCAGCTTAATCAAGCTATTGCATTTTGAATTGTTTTTGGTCTGCTGCCAAAACACTAGGCCGCAGGGTATCCCAAACCTGCACGTAGCACCCTATCTGTTATAATAAATAACCGTTGTTCATCCTCAGCTTAATCAAGCTATTGCATTTTGAATTGGTTTTTGGTCTGCTGCCAAAACACTAGGCCGCAGGGTATCCCAAACCTGCACGTAGCACCCTATCTGTTATATTAAATTAGCGTTGTTCATCCTCAGTTTAATCAAGCTATTGCATTTTGAATTGGTTTTTGGTCTGCTGCCAAAACACTAGGCCGCAGGCCAGATAATAAGGCCACAGCAGGAGTGTTGGAGCGCCAACCACTAACCTATCCCAAACCTGCACGTAGCACCCTATCTGTTATACTAAATAAGCGTTGTTCATCCTCAGCTTAATCAAGCTATTGCATTTTGAATTGGTTTTTGGTCTGCTTTAAATACACCAGCCCCATGGGCATCCCAAACCAGCACATGTCACCCTATCTGTTATACTAAATAAGCGTTGTTCATTCTCAGCTTAATCAAGCTATTGCATTTTGAATTGTTTTTTGGTCTGCTGCCAAAACACTAGGCAGCAGGGTATCCCAAACCTGCACGTAGCACCCTATCTGTTATATTAAATTAGCGTTGTTCATTCTCAGTTTAATCAAGCTATTGCATTTTGAATTGGTTTTTGGTCTGCTGCCAAAACACTAGGCCGCAGGCCAGATAATAAGGCCACAGCAGGAGTGTTGGAGCGCCAACAACTAACCTATCCCAAACCTGCACGTAGCACCCTATCTGTTATACTCAATAAGCGTTGTTCATCCTCAGCTTAATCAAGCTATTGCATTTTGAATTGTTTTTTGTCCAGCTGTCAAAAACCAGGCAGCAGGGTATCCCAAACCTGCACGTAGCACCCTATCTGTTATACTAAATAAGCGTCTTCAGCCTCATTTTAATCAAGCTATTGCATTTTGAATTGGTTTTTGTCTGCTTTAAATACACCAGCCCCATGGGCATCCCAAACCAGCACGTCACCCTATCTGTTATACTAAATAAGCGTCTTCAGCCTCATTTTAATCAAGCTATTGCATTTTGAATTGGTTTTTGTCTGCTTTAAATACACCAGCCCCATGGGCATCCCAAACCAGCACGTCACCCTATCTGTTATACTAAATAAGCATCTACAGCCCTTATTTTAATTAAGCTATTGCATTTTGAATTGTCTTTTGTCCTGCTGTCAAAACACCAGGCCGCAGGGTATCCCAAACCTGCACGTAGCACCCTATCTGTTATACTAAATAAGCGTTGTTCATCCTCAGCTTAATCAAGCTATTGCATTTTGAATTGGTTTTTGGTCTGCTGCCAAAACACTAGGCCGCAGGGTATCCCAAACCTGCACGTAGCACCCTATCTGTTATACTAAATAAGCGTTGTTCATCCTCAGCTTAATCAAGCTATTGCATTTTGAATTGGTTTTTGGTCTGCTGCCAAAACACTAGGCCGCAGGGTATCCCAAATCTGCACGTAGCACCCTATCTGTTATACTAAATAAGTGTTCTTCATCCTCAGCTTAATCAAGCTATTTCATTTTGAATTGTTTTTTGTCCTGCTGTCAAAAAAACACTAGGCCGCAGGGTATCCCAAACCTGCACGTAGCACCCTATCTGTTATACTAAATAAGCGTTGTTCATCCTCAGCTTAATCAAGCTATTGCATTTTGAATTGGTTTTTTGGTCTGCTGCCAAAACACTAGGCAGCAGGGTATCCCAATCCTGCATGTAGCACCCTATCTGTTATACTAAATAAGCGTTGTTCATCCTCAGCTTAATCAAGCGATTGCATTTTGAATTGTTTTTTGGTCTGCTGCCAAAACACTAGGCCGCAGGGTATCCCAAACCTGCACGTAGCACCCTATCTGTTATACTCAATAAGCGTTGTTCATCCTCAGCTTAATCAAGCTATTGCATTTTGAATTGGTTTTTGGTCTGCTGCCAAAACACTAGGCCGCAGGGTATCCCAAACCTGCACGTAGCACCCTATCTGTTATAATAAATAACCGTTGTTCATCCTCAGCTTAATCAAGCTATTGCATTTTGAATTGGTTTTTGGTCTGCTGCCAAAACACTTGGCCGCAGGGTATCCCAAACCTGCACGTAGCACCCTATCTGTTATACTCAATAAGCGTTGTTCATCCTCAGCTTAATCAAGCTATTGCATTTTGAATTGTTTTTGGTCTGCTGCCAAAACACTAGGCCGCAGGGTATCCCAAACCTGCACGTAGCACCCTATATGTTATAATAAATAACCGTTGTTCATCCTCAGCTTAATCAAGCTATTGCATTTTGAATTGGTTTTTGGTCTGCTGCCAAAACACTAGGCCGCAGGGTATCCCAAACCTGCACATAGCACCCTATCTGTTATATTAAATTAGCGTTGTTCATCCTCAGTTTAATCAAGCTATTGCATTTTGAATTGGTTTTTGGTCTGCTGCCAAAACACTAGGCCGCAGGCCAGATAATAAGGCCACAGCAGGAGTGTTGGAGCGCCAACAACTAACCTATCCCAAACCTGCACGTAGCACCCTATCTGTTATACTAAATAAGCGTTGTTCATCCTCAGCTTAATCAAGCTATTGCATTTTGAATTGGTTTTTGGTCTGGTTTAAATACACCAGCCCCATGGGCATCCCAAACCAGCACATGTCACCCTATCTGTTATACTAAATAAGCGTTGTTCATCCTCAGCTTAATCAAGCTATTGCATTTTGAATTGTTTTTTGGTCTGCTGCCAAAACACTAGGCCGCAGGGTATCCCAAACCTGCACGTAGCACCCTATCTGTTTTAATAAATAACCGTTGTTCATCCTCAGCTTAATCAAGCTATTGCATTTTGAATTGGTTTTTGGTCTGCTGCCAAAACACTTGGCCGCAGGGTATCCCAAACCTGCACGTAGCACCCTATCTGTTATACTCAATAAGCGTTGTTCATCCTCAGCTTAATCAAGCTATTGCATTTTGAATTGTTTTTGGTCTGCTGCCAAAACACTAGGCCGCAGGGTATCCCAAACCTGCACGTAGCACCCTATCTGTTATAATAAATAACCGTTGTTCATCCTCAGCTTAATCAAGCTATTGCATTTTGAATTGGTTTTTGGTCTGCTGCCAAAACACTAGGCCGCAGGGTATCCCAAACCTGCACGTAGCACCCTATCTGTTATATTAAATTATCGTTGTTCATCCTCAGTTTAATCAAGCTATTGCATTTTGAATTGGTTTTTGGTCTGCTGCCAAAACACTAGGCTGCAGGCCAGATAATAAGGCCACAGCAGGAGTGTTGGAGCGCCAACCACTAACCTATCCCAAACCTGCACGTAGCACCCTATCTGTTATACTAAATAAGCGTTGTTCATCCTCAGCTTAATCAAGCTATTGCATTTTGAATTGGTTTTTGGTCTGCTTTAAATACACCAGCCCCATGGGCATCCCAAACCAGCACATGTCACCCTATCTGTTATACTAAATAAGCGTTGTTCATTCTCAGCTTAATCAAGCTATTGCATTTTGAATTGTTTTTTGGTCTGCTGCCAAAACACTAGGCAGCAGGGTATCCCAAACCTGCACGTAGCACCCTATCTGTTATACTAAATAAGCGTTGTTCATCCTCAGCTTAATCAAGCTATTGCATTTTGAATTGGTTTTTGGTCTGCTGCCAAAACACTAGGCCGCAGGGTATTCCAAACCTGCACGTAGCACCCTATCTGTTGTACTAAATAAGCGTTGTTCATCCTCAGCTTAATCAAGCTATTGCATTTTGAATTGGTTTTTGGTCTGCTGCCAAAACACTAGGCCGCAGGGTATCCCAGACCTGCACGTAGCACCCTATCTGTTATACTAAATACGCTTGTTCATCCTCAGCTTAATCAAGCTATTGCATTTTGAATTGGTTTTTATCTTGCTGTCAAAACACTAGGCAGCAGGGTATCCCATATTGATAATTTTCATAGTATCTGGTGCAGAGAAGCAGTTCCTCACTTTATTTAGCTTCTGCTTTTTAAAGTAAACACATTTTTTAACGTACCTATTGTGCATTTCAAATACATAAAAATGTCAGGCAGACAAGTGCCAGGATGTTAAAAGAGGAGTGGCAGAGGCCAAGATTCAGCAGGCAGAGGTCGCAGCAGACTAGGGGCGAGTGGCAGCAGGAGTCACGGTGAGAGACCTGATCTGCCTGTATCTGCTAGCGGTCGAGTCTCCACCAGTAACGCATCTGCCGTGGTATCACAAAATGGTGCACCACTAATCATCAGAGGTAGCGGCGTGCTCACTAGAAATACTCACAGCTACAAATGAAGTGAACCCCAGGACAAAATTATTTCCAGGGGTCACCAAAAAAGGAGCACAACCAATAAACAATATATGAAAATTTATTGAGCCAAAAAAAGACAATTAAAACAACATTTAAGACACATTAAAAATTGCCTCCAATCGCCTAGGATACTAATTGATTATACATATATACAAGTATATAGTCCTCAATAGTGACCTGTTTGGTAAATGACTGCTGCCCTGATGTAAAGTCTGGTTCTCACAAGACAATATAACTGTTCTGGGAACACCCAAGCAAGAAGCGGTTTTCTATACCGCGAAGCGCAGGTGGAATCCTCATCCTCCTCTCGCCTTGTTGTCCTCCCCGGTGACTGCACTCTGTATGCTAACACAGCTGAGTATCTCTTTGTGGTATTATTTTGCAATTTATACATTTTTTGCACTGTTATTTCTTTGTGTGTTGAATTGTTACTTGTTAGGTTTCCTTTTTTTGCACTTGCTATTGTCACATTTACATGTTTCACTTAAATTGGTTATTATGGACTAATAATTTTTTTTGCACAATGTACATATATTTATATAGCTAATGGTTTGGTTATTTAGGTTTACAGACATTAGATGCTTTTGGATTGGTGGGGTTTTATATTTTGAAGGGTTTTTGTGCCGGCACAAAAAGGAATTTAATTAATTTATTCTTTATTATATATATTTTTGGGGGGGTTCCCAGAACAGTAATATTGTCTTGTGAGAACCAGACTTTACATCAGGGCAGCAGTCTTTTACCAAATGGGTCACTATTGAGGACTATATACTTGTATATATGTGTAATCAATTAGTATCCTAGGCGATTGGAGGTGATTTTTAATGTGTCTTAAATGTTGTTTTAATTGTCTTTTTTTGGCTCAATAAATTTTCATATATTGTTTATCGGTTGTGCTCCTATTTTGGTGACCCCTGGAAATAATTTTGTCCTGAGGTTCACTTCATTTGTAGCTGTGAGTATTTCTAGTGAGCACGCCGCTACCTCTGATGATTAGTGGTGCACCATTTTGTGATAATCAAATGCAGGAAGACGCAATGCGACGCAAATGCAGGGGAAACCACCGTGCCAAGGTGGAAGGGTACACAGACCCATCTCCAGAGAAGCTGGAACCCAGTCCAGCATTTACAATAAGAGTAGCAGAAGAGCCCAAGGGCTCTGAGCACAAGGGACAACTCTGGAACAGCCACCAACGCGCCCACCAGCTACAATCCAGCCTGGTGAAGAGACAGAAACAGCAAGAGGGACCGAGCCCATGCAACCAGATTGTCCAAGTATAGTCAAGGAGGCAGGTTCCTGTCTGAACCGAATCCAGGTCCAACCCTAGGAACGGAGATACCACTAGGGAAAAAAGAGGAATTGAGGTGATTGAGCACCCATCCAAAGACTCCCAAAGGACACCACCAACCGAGTAACAACTCGATCTGATGCAGGAATTGGGAAGCAAAGAGGGACGGCCCGGCAGTTCCTCGTGCGGACGCCCCCTAGGTCTCAGTAGAGATATCACCCCCCATCATCGCCTAGGCGATCACTCCGGGAGCAGAACCAAGGCCAGATAATAAGGCCACAGCAGGAGTGTTGGAGCGCCAACAACTAACCTGTAAGGTCCTTGGAGCCCGGAAGGCACAATGGCCATGAAAATACAATTCTGTGAAATACTCACCTGTAGAATTGGTATTATACGCATACAGCACGTCCTGCTCCAGATGTATTAATTACATGTGGGTAATCCTCCGCCTCCGACTAGGCCGCAGGGTATCCCAAACCTGCACGTAGCACCCTATCTGTTATACTAAATAAGCGTTGTTCATCCTCAGCTTAATCAATCTATTGCATTTTGAATTGGTTTTTGGTCTGCTGCCAAAACACTAGGTCGCAGGGTATCCCAGACCTGCACGTAGCACCCTATCTGTTATACTAAATACGCTTGTTCATCCTCAGCTTAATCAAGCTATTGCATTTTGAATTGGTTTTTATCCTGCTGTCAAAACACTAGGCCGCAGGGTATCCCATATTGGCAATTTACATAGTATCTGGTGCAGAGAAGCAGTTCCTCACTTTATTTAGCTTCTGCTTTTTAAAGTAAACACATTTTTTAACGTACCTATTGTGCATTTCAAATACATAAAAATGTCAGGCAGACAAGTGCCAGGATGTTAAAAGAGGAGTGGCAGAGGCCAAGATTCAGCAGGCAGAGGTCGCAGCAGACTAGGGGCGAGTGGCAGCAGGAGTCACGGTGAGAGACCTGATCTGCCTGTATCTGCTAGCGGTCGAGTCTCCACCAGTAACGCATCTGCCGTGGTAGATTGGTTAACGCGGTCATCCACATCATCACAAGTTACATCTGAGACCCCCAGTCTAGGGTCGGTAAGTTCCTCTAACACAACCCTGAGTTGGCATGCTCCGAGAGCAGTCCCTGTCCTCACATTGCCTCTGTCCTACGCCGTTCCCTCCCCCCAGTTTTTCCTGAAGCATCCGCAGGAGGGTAACATGGCCATATGCAAGATATGTAGGCAGAAGGTGAAGCCTGGCCAGGGCCCAAATGTTGGCAGCAGACTAGGGGCGAGTGGCAGCAGGAGTCACGGTGAGAGACCTGATCTGCCTGTATCTGCTAGCGGTCGAGTCTCCACCAGTAACGCATCTGCCGTGGTAGATTGGTTAACGCGGTCATCCACATCATCACAAGTTACATCTGAGACCCCCAGTCTAGGGTCGGTAGGTTCCTCTAACACAACCCTGAGTTGGCATGCTCCGAGAGCAGTCCCTGTCCTCACATTGCCTCTGTCCTACGCCGTTCCCTCCCCCCAGTTTTTCCTGAAGCATCCGCAGGAGGGTAACATGGCCATATGCAAGATATGTAGGCAGAAGGTGAAGCCTGGCCAGGGCCCAAATGTTGGCACCACGGCCCTGCGTCAACATATGATGCGTCACCATAAAGCGGCCTGGGAGAACCGAGGCTCCGAAGAGGTGGTCCAGCCTGCTTCCTCACCAAGTGACACGCCGCTCCCAATTTCTGCCAGCCAAGGCTCCAGCACCTCAGCCGAAGGCAGCTGTGCTTCATACCCATCCTCTGTCGCTCCTGCTCCTCCTCCTCCAAGTCATGCATTGCGTCAGCAATCCATCAGCGAAGCCATGTCCAAGAGACAGCAGTATGCGCCCACTCATCCTACGGCGCAGAAGCTGAATGTGCTCCTGTCCAAGTTGCTGGTGCTGCAGTCGCTCCCTTTTCAGGTGGTGGACTCTGCACCTTTCAGAGAACTGATGGCTTGTGCCGAGCCGAGGTGGAGAGTCCCAAGCCGTCATTTCTTTGCCAAGAAGGCAGTACCAGCGCTGCACACTTTTGTTGAACAGAAGGTGGGCCAGTCCTTGAGCCTGTCGGTGTGTAGCAAAGTGCATGGCAGCGCCGACGTCTGGAGCTGTAACTACGGTCAGGGACAGTACATGTCATTAACGGCCCACTGGGTGAATGTGGTCCCTTTGCAGCAGCAACTTGGACAGGTCACGCCGCTTTGGCCTCCGCACTCACTGGCCGTTGTGCCTGTGACACCGTGCGACTTGGCCTCCTCATCCTCTGCCATCTCCTCACCCTCCACTGTAGGCTCAAGTCTCAGTGCCCCTCCAGTCTACCATGTGTGCAGGGCACGGAGGTGTCACGCTGTGCTTCACGTGGTTTGTCTTGGCGAACTGAGTCACACAGGGGAGGAACTGCTTAAATGTATTCATCACGAAATCCAAACATGGCTTACTCCAAGAAAACTTAAAATGGGAATCATGGTTACCGACAATGGGAAGAACATTTTGTCTGCGCTGCGACAAGGAAGCCTGACCCATGCCCCCTGCATGGCTCACGTCTTCAATCTGGTTGTCAAGCGGTTTCTGAAGTGTTCCCCCCATCTGCAAGACATCCTAACAACTTCAAGGAAACTTTGCATGCACTTCAGCCACTCATACACCGCCAAACACACCCTTCTTGAGCTACAGCGTCAGAACAGTAGCCCCCAACATAGTCTGATTTGTGATGTTTCCACCCGTTGGAATTCCACCCTTCACATGTTGGACCGATTATATGAACAGAGAAAAGCCATCACGGATTTCCTGATGATCCAAGCGGATAGGGGGACTCCCCTGTGTAACTTCAATGTCAACCAGTGGCAGCTCATACGTGACACCTGCCGTTTGCTCAGGCCCTTTGAGGAAGCCACTTTATTTGTCAGTCGCCAGGATTACGGGATGAACTATGTGATCCCACTGCTTCATGTACTACAGCACATGTTGGAAACCATGGCTGGTCAGGGCACTGGAGATATGGCGTCTACATCTTATGGCCACATGAACCCCGTTGGAGCTGAACTGGAGGAGGAGGAGTGGCCCAGTGAAGCACAGTTTAGGCTTGGCGAAATGGCTGGTTTATCTAGTCAGCGGACAGGAGAGGAGGAGCAGCCAGAGGAGCTAGAGGGTTGTGAGGAAGGCGAGACAGAGGACCCGGACACACCGTGGCAGTATGCAGTGGAAATGGAGACAGGTAGTCCCTCCGAGTCACTTGTGCAAATGGCAGGAAGCATGCTCACGTGCTTGCGTAGTGACCCCAGAATTGTTTCCATTTGTCGGCAGGATGACTTCTGGCTGTCCACCTTATTGGACCCTCGCTTCCGGCACAAAATGGGGGCATTTTTTAAACCCGCCGAGAGGGAGGACAAGCTGAACTACTACAAAGACATTCTACGTAGTCAGTTGGCCGATGCCTATCTGCGCCATGGTCCATACTCTCGCAGGTCTGACTCGGGGGGACCTCTGCGCTCACCTTCCACTGCCATGGCAGCCTCAGTCTTCAGTCGCTAATGAGTAGCTTGAGGACACCTTGAGGATCCGCTGGACTTCTGGGCAGCCAAACTTGGCTTGTGGCCGCAACTAGCAGAGTTTGCCCTGGAAAAGCTGTCCTGCCCGGCAAGTAGCGTGCCATCTGAGCGGGTGTTTAGTGCGGTGGGGGCCATAGTTAAGGCGAGGAGAACTCGTCTGTCAACTAAAAATGTGGAGAGACTCACCTTTGTGAAAATGAATCAGGGATGGATCAGCAAGGATTTCCACCCACCAATGGCTGATGCATGCGACTAGATTCAGCATGGTGCCATGTTTTACACTTTCCAAATGGTGCAAAACATATTTATGTGTTTAGGCCAATTTTTGGGCTCCTGCTGATACCAATTTCAAGGTGTGCCTTTCAGACAATTTTGGGCCTCCTGCTGCTGCTGCCAACTCCAGTGTCTCTTTCAAGCTATGTTTGGGCTCCTGCTGCTGCTGCTGCTGCTTGCAACTCCAGGGTGTCATTCAGCCAATTTTTGGGATCCTGCAGCCAACTCCAATGTCTCTTTCACACAATGTTTGGGCTCCTGCTGCTGCTGCTTGCAACTCCAGGGTGTGATTCATCCAATTTTTGGGCTCCTGCAGCCAACTCCAGTGTCTCTTTCACGCAAGGTTTGGGCTCCTGCTGCTGCTGCTTGCAACTACAGGGTATGAATCATCCAATTTTGGGGCTCCTGTAGCCAACTCCAGTGTCTCTTTAAAGCAATGTTTGGGCTCCTGCTGCTGTTTGCAACTCCAGGGTATGATTCATCCAAACTTTGGGCTCCTGCTGCCAACTCCAGTGTCTCTTTCAAGCTATGTGTGGGCTCCTGCTGCTGCTTGCAACTCCAGGGTGTGATTCATCCAATTTTTGGGCTCCTGCTGCTTGCAACTCCAGTGTCTCTTTCAAGCTATGTTTGGCCTCCTGCTGCTGCCAACTGCAGTGTGTTTTTAGGTCAATTTTTGGGTTCCTGCTGCCAACTCCAGTGTCACTTTCACGCAATGTTTGGGCTCCTGCTGCTGCTGCTTGCAACTCCAGGGTGTGATTCATCCAATTTTTGGGCTCCTGAAGCCAACTCCAGTGTCTCTTTAAAGCAATGTTTGGGCTCCTGCTGCTGCTTGCAACTCCAGGGTTTGATTCATCCAATTTTTGGCCTCCTGCTGCCAACTCCAGTGTCTCTTTCAAGCTATGTTTGGGCTCCTGCTGCTGCTGCTGCTTGCAACTCCAGGGTGTGATTCATCCAATTTTTGGGCTCCTGAAGCCAACTCCAGTGTCTCTTTAAAGCAATGTTTGGGCTCCTGCTGCTGCTTGCAACTCCAGGGTTTGATTCATCCAATTTTTGGCCTCCTGCTGCCAACTCCAGTGTCTCTTTCAAGCTATGTTTGGGCTCCTGCTGCTGCTGCTGCTTGCAACTCCAGGGTGGGATTCATTCAATTTTTGGCCTCCTGCTGCCAACTCCAATGTCTCTTTCACGCAATGTTTGGGCTCCTGCTGCTGCTGCTTGCAACTCCAGGGTGTGATTCATCCAATTTTTGGCCTCCTGCAGCCAACTCCAGTGTCTCTTTCACGCAATGTTTGGGCTCCTGCTGCTGCTGCTTGCAACTCCAGGGTGTGATTCATCCAATTTTTGGGCTCCTGAAGCCAACTCCAGTGTCTCTTTAAAGCAATGTTTGGGCTCCTGCTGCTGCTTGCAACTCCAGGGTGTGATTCATCCAATTTTTGGGCTCCTGCTGCCAACTCCAGTGTCTCTTTCACGCAATGTTTGGGGTCCTGCTGCTGCTGCTTGCAACTCCAGGGTGTGATTCATCCAATTTTTGGGCTCCTGAAGCCAACTCCAGTGTCTCTTTCAAGCAATGTTTGGGCTCCTGCTGCTGCTTGCAACTCCAGGGTGTGATTCATCCAATTTTTAGCCTCCTGCTGCCAACTCCAGTGTCTCTTTCAAGCTATGTTTGGGCTCCTGCTGCTGCT
This sequence comes from Gastrophryne carolinensis, assembly GCA_027917425.1. Lineage (NCBI taxonomy): Eukaryota > Metazoa > Chordata > Amphibia > Anura > Microhylidae > Gastrophryne > Gastrophryne carolinensis. The sequence continues at coordinate 386,243,240 of CM051236.1, read as the reverse complement.
TGCAAATCCAGGGTGTGATTCATCCAATTTTTGGGCTCCTGCTGCCAACTCAAGTGTCTCATTCAAGCTATGTTTGGCCTCCTGCTGCTGCTGCTGCCAACTGCAGTGTGTTTTTAGGCCAATTTTTGGGTTCCTGCTGCCAACTCCAGTGTCTCTTTAACACAATGTTTGGGCTCCTGCTGCTGCTGCTTGCAACTCCAGGGTGTGATTCATCCAATGTTTGGGCTCCTGAAGCCAACTCCAGTGTCTCTTTCACGCAATGTTTGGTCTCCTGCTGCTGCTTGCAACTCCAGGGTGTGATTCATCCAATTTTTGGGCTCCTGCAGCCAACTCCAGTGTCTCTTTCACGCAATGTTTGGGCTACTGCTGCTGCTTGCAACTCCAGGCTGTGATTCATTCAATTTTTGGGCTCCTGCTGCCAACTCCAGTGTCTCTTTCAAGCTATGTTTGAGCTGCTGCTGCTGCTGCTGCTTGCAACTCCAGGGTGTGATTCATCCAATGTTTGGGCTCCTGAAGCCAACTCCAGTGTCTCTTTCATGCAATGTTTAGTCTCCTGCTGCTGCTTGCAACTCCAGGGTGTGATCCATCCAATTTTTGGGCTCCTGCAGCCAACTCCAGTGTCTCTTTCACGCAATGTTTGGGCTACTGCTGCTGCTTGAAACTCCAGGCTGTGATTCATTCAATTTTTGGGCTCCTGCTGCCAACTCCAGTGTCTCTTTCAAGCTATGATTGAGCTGCTGCTGCTGCTGCTTGCAACTCCAGGGTGTGATTCAGCCAATTTTTGAGCTCCTGCTGCCAACTCCAGTGTCTCTTTCACGCAATGTTTGGGCTCCTGCTGCTGCTTGCAACTCCAGGGTGTGATTCATCCAATTTTTGGCCTCCTGCTGCCAACTCCAGTGTCTCTTTCACGCAATGTTTGGGCTCCTGCTGCTGCTGCTTGCAACTCCAGGGTGTAATTTATCCAATTTTTGGGCTCCTGAAGCCAACTCCAGTGTCTCTTTAAAGCAATGTTTGGGCTCCTGCTGCTGCTTGCAGCTCCAGGGTGTGATTCATCCAATTTTTGGGCTCCTGCTGCCAACTCCAGTGTCTCTTTCACGCAATGTTTGGGCTCCTGCTGCTTGCAACTCCAGGGTGTGATTCATCCAATTTTTGGGCTCCTGAAGCCAACTTCAGTGTCTCTTTAAAGCAATGTTTGGGCTCCTGCTGCTGCTTGCAACTCCAGGGTGTGATTCATCCAATTTTTAGCCTCCTGCTGCCAACTCCAGTGTCTCTTTCAAGCTATGTTTGGGCTCCTGCTGCTGCTTGCAACTCCAGGGTGTGATTCATCCAATTTTTGGGCTACTGCTGCCAACTCCAGTGTCTCTTTCAAGCTATGTTTGGCCTCCTGCTGCTGCTGCTGCCAACTGCAGTGTGTTTTTAGGCCAATTTTGGGTTCCTGCTGCCAACTCCAGTGTCTCTTTAACGCAATGTTTGGGCTCCTGCTGCTGCTGCTGCTGCTGCTTGCAACTCCAGGGTGTGATTCATTCAATGTTTGGGGTCCTGAAGCCCACTCCAGTGTCTCTTTAAAGCAATGTTTGGGCTCCTGCTGCTGCTTGCAACTCCAGGGTGTGATTCATGCAATTTTTGGCCTCCTGCTGCCAACTCCAGTGTCTCTTTCAAGCTATGTTTGGGCTCCTGCTGCTGCTGCTTGCAACTCCAGGGTGTGATTCATCCAATTTTTGGCCTCCTGCTGCCAACTCCAGTGTCTCTTTCAAGCTATGTTTGGGCTCCTGCTGCTGCTGCTTGCAACTCCAGGGTGTGATTCATCCAATTTTTGGGCTCCTGCTGCCAACTCCAGTGTCTCTTTCAAGCTATGTTTGGCCTCCTGCTGCTGCTGCTGCCAACTGCAGTGTGTTTTTAGGCCAATTATTGGGCTCCTGAAGCCAACTCCAGTGTCTCTTTCAAGCAATGTTTGGGCTCCTGCTGCTGCTTGCAACTCCAGGGTGTGATCCATCCAATTTTTGGCCTCCTGCTGCCAACTCCAGTGTCTCTTTCAAGCTATGTTTGGGCTCCTGCTGCTGCTGCTCGCAACTCCAGGGTGTGATTCATCCAATGTTGGGCTCCTGAAGCCAACTCCAGTGTCTCTTTCACGCAATGTTTGGTCTCCTGCTGCTGCTTGCAACTCCAGGGTGTGATCCATCCAATTTTTGGGCTCCTGCAGCCAACTCCAGTGTCTCTTTCACGCAATGTTTGGGCTCCTGCTGCTGCTTGCAACTCCAGGGTGTGATTCATCCAATTTTTCCGCTCCTGAAGCCAACTCCAGTGTCTCTTTAAAGCAATGTTTGGGCTCCTGCTGCTGCTTGCAACTCCAGGGTGTGATTCATCCAATTTTTGGGCTCCTGCTGCCAACTCCAGTGTCTCTTTCAAGCTATGTTTGGGATGCTGCTGCTGCTGCTTGCAACTCCAGGGTGTCATTCAGCCAATTTTTGGCCTCCTGAAGCCAACTCCAGTGTCTCTTTAAAGTAATGTATGGGCTCCTGCTGCTGCTTGCAACTCCAGGGTGTGATTCATCCAATTTTTGGGCTCCTGCTGCCAACTCCAGTGTCTCTTTCAAGCTATGTTTGGGCTCCTGCTGCTGCTTGCAACTCCAGGGTGTGATTCATCCAATTCTTGGCCTCCTACTGCCAACTCCAGTGTCTCTTTAAAGCAATGTTTGGGCTCCTGCTGCTGCTTGCAACTCCAGGGTGTGATTCATCCAATTTTTGGGCTCCTGCTGCCAACTCCAGTGTCTCTTTCAAGCTATGTTTGACCTCCTGCTGCTGCTACCAACTGCAGTGTGTTTTTAGGTCAATTTTTGGGTTCCTGCTGCCAACTCCAGTGTCTCTTTCACACAATGTTTGGGCTCCTGCTGCTGCTTGCAACTCCGGGGTGTGATTCATCCAATTTTGGGGCTCCTGAAGCCAACTCCAGTGTCTCTTTCACGCAATGTTTGGGCTCCTGCTGCTGCTTGCAACTCCAGGGTGTAATCCATCCAATTTTTGGGCTCCTGCAGCCCACTCCAGTGTCTCTTTCACGCAATGGTTGGGCTCCTGCTGCTGCTGCTTGCAACTCCAGGGTGTGATTCATCCAATTTTTGGGCTCCTGCTGCATACTCCAGTGTCTCTTTCAAGCTATGTTTGGGCTCCTGCTGCTGCTGCTTGCGACTCCAGGGTGTCATTCAGCCAATTTTTGGGCTCCTGCTGCCAACTCCAGTGTCTCTTTAAAGCAATGTTTGGGCTCCTGCTGCTGCTGCTTGCAACTCCAGGGTGTGATTCAGCCATTTTTTGGGCTCCTGCTGCCAACTCCAGTGTCTCTTTCAAGCTATGTTTGGGCTCCTGCTGCTGCTGCTTGCAACTCCAGGGTGTCATTCAGACAATTCTTGGGCTCCTGCTGCCAACTCCAGTGTCTCTTTCAAGCTATGTTTGGGCTCCTGCTGCTGCTGCTTGCAACTCCAGGGTGTCATTCAGTCAATTTTTGGGCTCCTGCTGTCAACTCCAGTGTCTCTTTCAAGCTATGTTTGGGCTGCTGCTGCTACTTGCAACTCTAGGGTGTGATTCATCCAATGTTTGTCCTTCTGCTGCCAACTCCAGTGTCTCTTTAAAGCAATGTTTGGGCTCCTGCTGCTGCTGCTGCTGCTTGCAACTCCAGGGTGTGATTCATCCAATTTTTGGGCTCCTGCTGCCAACTCCAGTGTCTCTTTCAACCAATGTTTGGGCGGCTGCTGCTGCTTGCAACTCCAGGGTATGATTCAGCTAATTTTTGGGCTCCTGCTGCTGCCAGCTCCAGGGTGTGCTTTTCAGGCACTATAGGGGCCCCTCATAGTGATGCCACTTCAACTGTCTGCAATTGTGCCGCTCTGCGATTCTATTAGTGATGCCTCTGATCTGCATGTGATAATTATTTACAGTATTATTTCACTAACCCAGCACGCATCCTATGCGTGTTACAGCAAGGCAGAATGGTTTACAACCCTATTGAGGCTCTAGGAGGCTCAGAAATAGCCGTTTTTAATAGCGATTCGTTGCGAAACAATTCGGGTCGAAACGATTTTTGTCAGAAAATTCAGCGAATCAGTCGAATCGAGTTTTTCAAAAGTTTGCTCATCTCTAGTGAGGACCATGTTTAAGTGCTTCATATATCTTAGCACTTCCCTAAGATTCCTCTCCTGTGACAAAGCATGGAAAAAGTATACAGGTCAAGCAGCAAATCCACAATATCTTCTTCATGCACATAATTCTGCTAAGACGACATTTGCAACGAGTCCTCCTCAAAATATTTTAGTCAATGTATACCCAAGGGTCAAAGGACATTAAATTTGTGTTTAACAACTAGTCATGTTATTGTGATATCAAAAACATGCAATCTGTTTAAGTTAAAGGGGAATACTTACACCTTATGTACTTACAGTAGTAATAAAGATTTTCCAAGAGAAGGGCTATTGAACTCATTGAAGCTTCTCTTCAGGACAAGCTGGAGCTATCTATATCAACAATTTTCGCAGTAGAGTCATTCTTAGGGTCCATACTAGGCCTGCACAATAATGAAACTCTCGGTTGTTACATTGGCCCAATACCTTGATTTACTGTAGGTTGGGTAATAATAGGTAAAAATGATAAAGCCTAAGAAGATTTCTTTGTTAAAAAAAACATATGCTGCCAAATGGTTTAAACAACTGTATGAAAGCAAAACCACACAATATGAATGTAAGAGATCCTAAATAGTAGTCATTTGCAGTATGGTAACCAAGATAACACAAACGCTTCCTGTGATAACAGCTATGAAACAATTAAACAATTTGCAATTTAACAAGTGAAAAGTACACATTTGCACATGAAAGGTATGGAATCACTTTTTATGATCTTCCCTTTGTTAGACATACCTGAAATGGCCTCATAAGAGCTGTAATTCATGTAAAACAAAAAGCCTGTTGTAGAAATGTTTGACATGCAGAAATATTTAATTGCTAAAGCCCTACCCCACCCCCGCACCCCCCAGAGGCAGCCAGGAACAAGGATTAGGGGGATCTCGAAACAAGCCTTTTACCAGTGAGTTGGTGGTGGGCAGAATCCTGTGCCATTGGATAAGGCACCGTTATAGGTGTAAGTCTGGGCATAGGAAAGTATATTCCATTGGGTTTAAATCCTACATATGATAATTGTAGTGCAACCATGCAGAAATAGCAGTATACCACCTTTGTTAATAGGTAGTAGACCATAAGAGTGAAGTTTGAAATAGCAGCTGCTACAAAATTGGCTAATGATATAATAAACTGATAGATAGTTTGTATCTGTCTCTTCACTAATCCTTAGTAAAGCACAAGCCATACAAAAAAAAGCTCAGTGCTGCTGTCAGCCCCATTTACTACTGACTTTGTCCCAGTGACTTTGTGTCACGGGGACCACCACGCACTCACCTGTCCTCCGGTCCCACGCCGGCTGTACTCGGTCGGCCGGCGCGCGGGCTGGGCGACGTCTCCGGCAGGCGGCGGCTCGTCGTCTGCTGTCCCCGGCCGCCGCTCGGCTATTTTCGCCGCGAGCAGCCGCTCGGCTGTTTCCGTCGCGAGCAGCTGCTCGGGCGGCTTCCTCTTCGACGGCGTCTGGAGCGGCCGCGCCTCTGCCATCTCGGCGCGCGCGCGAGTCTCCTATACTTATGCCCTCCGGCGGCGCTATACACAGCGCGCCCGCCGGAGGTAATTAGTTCTGGGCCAATGAGCCCAAGGTCACTAGTTTGAATGGGGCAATCAGCCTCAGGGTTCCTGGTTGCACCAATCATGTCCCTCTCCCTGCTCCATCCTTCCTATAAAGGTGTTCCTTCTGCAGTTGATCCTTGCCCGTGATAGCGTGCTGCTGGGTGTGATTTGGTGTCTGTTTTCCTTACGAATCTTGCCATGTATGACCATCCCTGATTGCTGTCTGGACCGACCTTGCCTGTTTTTTTACCACGATTCCTGCCTGCTCCTCTGTACTGCGTATCTCTGATTCCCCGGTGTGACCTTTGGCTTGTCCTGACTATTCTTCTATCTCAACCCTCCTGTACCGTGCTTCCTTGGATTGATCTACCGTGTATGACCTTTGCCCGTTTGACCCTACCCAGTCTCGTTCCTGGTTCGTTTGCCTTCCCCTGCATAAGTCTGCATCCTTTGTGCTAACAAGTCCTGGGGGCAACCGTGTCCGGTGAGGCGTGTCCTGCGTCCCGGCAAACGGGGGCTTGTCTATAGGCGAAGAAAGCAGCGTAGATTGGGGGTTGCAGACTTATTGGAAGGTGGGCGTCCCACGGGACCTGACACTTTGTTCATGAAAGACTTTTGGCACATTCTCTGTTAGCTTCTCAAAATAAGGATTCCCAGATCTAAAAATATCAATTTTAATATGTTTAGTTGAAATCTCTAAGCTAACACAAAGGCAGTATCTTAGTGAGGTGAGGCTTTCAAATGACCCAGACTATTGAACAAAAGACATCTCGTGTAAACCTATATAATACTTCAGCATGAGAAGTCCAGCAAAATCATCAATTCTGATTATTTTTTACAGTGAACATTAATCAGCTAATGGACGTGTAACCTTAGCCCCTTCTCCCTTTAGACATTTATAATAGTTAGTTTAATGTGACACAGTACAAAGCCATATGGTAGAGGTTACAGAAATCACCTTATTAAGAATTTGGGGATTCGGGGCAACAAATAGGCAATCAAATTGTTCTTGTTTTGTAAAATAAAATACATAAATAAATGAAACATTTTTAATAAAGTCTAAACCTTTAGAACATTTAAAAAACATGACAGTTCTATGATGCATAAAAACTTGACTGTTATAGCATAACATTAGTGAAATACTTTATAGATCCTCCAATTATATTGTATGTACCATTTCCCTGCAAATCAATGTTCTCTTGTTATTAATTGCAGATTTCAGGGTTGTCAAACTCAAATCCCTTGTGATACTAATTTGTCAAATTCTTCTAATTAACGTGTAGTTAGCCAATTTACTTTACTATAGACTTGTCTGATAAATGTGCAGAAGTAAGCATTGGCTGAAAAACTTGGAACAGTAAAAGGTTCAATTAACAGACTTTAAAACGTACCAACAAGGTTTTTTCCCTGCTGATATATGAATAAAGATAATGACAAGAAATAGATGTATAACATAACTATTAATACTGGGAGATAATTGTAAAACTGACATTTAAAAAATGTAAAGTTGGAGCTATGCATAATATTTTAACTCATAAAAACCAAGGCATATATGATGTACATCTCCTATCTGCAAAAAATGTTGGAAAACTGACAATAGGCCTGATTCAGAGCCTCCTCAAAAACGTGTGGTATTTGGCTTGTTCTGTTTACGTTACTGAGGGCCTTATTCATGAAGGGATAGTGTCAGGTAGTGGCTGGTTAATGAGAGGTAGCGACAGGTAGCGACTGGTGAACGCTGGACACGGCAGGCAATTACACATTTATCAAGCAGAACATGTTTAGCGTTTTTCACATTTTTTTTTTTTTTTATATATTTCTTCAGAAATGACATTACAGGTCTGCCATTAAAGTGTTCATGTTACAATGTTGCTACAATGTAATTCCATATGTTTCGCTTTGTTACTAGTGGAAAGATGCTGAAAAACAGACTTTAAACACACCGCCTCCTGCGCTCTGGGCTTCAAACAAGCATTTTTCAGCGCCAGAGATTTGTCAGGCTGTTCTTTTGCTGAATATGGTGTCGGTCGCTATGGGCAGTCGGTACCATGCGCTCCCATACAGTGCTGTACTGGTCAAATAGCGACTCCTCACAATGTATTCAACATTACTGGACAGCGACTGAGTCGCTATGGAGTAGCGACCCACAGCTGAGCACAGTGACTACTAGCGGGCACTCTGAAAATGCCTGCTACAGACGCTCATCTGTCGCTACCTGGCGTTAGTGATGAATCAGCCTGCCCGTAAAAACGGTAAAAACTACCGTTATTCAGCGTTTTCCAACGTAGCTTCCTATAGAAATGGTGCACCACTAATCTCCAACCAGTATGGGCGTGCTCACTGATGCATATAACAGTAAAAAAGATTGACTCGGTGGTCAAAACTGACCAGAGAATCACATGAAGAAGCACCACCAATATGAATTCAAAAGCTATTTATTCAATTTGTACCAAAAAAACAAATACATTTAAAACCAACACAACACAACACACATGTTAAAACCACCTCTACCAGCCCTGAAAAAGGTGAAAATTTATACCATCTGGACAGACTCCCTGGCAAGCCGCTGATGCCCCTCCTCTGTAGAGAGGTTCAGTGGCTGGTCGTCGCCACCTACAGAGGAGGGGGAAGAACTTGGCACTGGAGACGCACCACCTTCACTTGGCCCAGATCGATCCCGCACTGGCCGGACTGGTCGCCTCCGAGTGGGTCTTATTCTATAATCCCATTCACTCACTAGAGGCCTGTCTAAGGGCTTTTGTAGATCTAACATGTAATAGTAATGTACTTACTTGGGAAATGCTGTGTGAAGAATCGCTTCACCCAGGGCCTCTTCCTTCGCTTCAGGTCCGACCAGTGTTGGATGATCTGGGTGTACGTGAAAGTGGTGTCACTGTCCTCTGCTATTTTGGCCACTATCTCCAGTCCCAAAGTCCTCTTTTGGTAGTCGCTCGCCAGGTAGTCATACCGGCTCTCCATCATCATCTAAAAGATAAAAGAAAAATAGATTTGCTTAATTCAAACATCATACAAATCACAATGTAAATGATAGCAGTTTCATACCTTACATTCCCCATAACATTTCAAACCTTTAGCTATCCTTCTAGAGGTCATTTTAGTGTTGCCCACATGTGCGCACTAACTTTTGCTTGGCACGGCGTTTAAATTCAAATTTCGCCCCCACTGTTTTGGCCTGCGCTGCCTAATCGCATATGCATGCATTTAGCCTGCAAATCAACGGCCTGCACAAACACTTACTAGCATTAGAGTCTCCTGTTGCTGGCAGGTGAAGAGCGTAGGTGCCATCTTCTATCTCCAGCATCACCAGATGTGTTGTGCCCCAGCGATTTCTGGGATGCGCACGTCCGTACACACGCTTACGCGTAAGCATCATACACAGTCATAACTATTTAAAGGGTACTTGGACAAACAGCTGAGTGTCTTTACAGATATCGCTATGCCTGCCAAGAAAGGTAGCCACCAGACCCCCTAGTCCCATGAACGCCATGAGCGTCATGCCAAACAGCATGAAAAAACTTCATCCAGGCCTGCAACTAGCTTCCACAAAACCAGTGGCCACTCGCATTCGACAAGAACATCCACTCGCCACATGAAGGATCCATTGTGCCACACTCCAGCCCCCACCAAATCTGGGACATCACGGAAGGTGAAGGAGACTTCCTCCAGCAAGAATGCTCCCCGGCCCACAACATCCAAAACCCAACGGAGCACTACCAGTAAGGGCAAGGGTAAGACTAGGCCTAGAAGCCCTAGCCCCCCAACAACACCCTCTCCTGCTCATGTCCAATTTCACGATTCCAACGTGGAGAGCCCTGAGTCACCGGGCAGCTCAACAACAGCTGTAACTTCTTTGGGCAGCCAGCCTATGACACCCAGTCCCCATGCAAGTCCATCTCAATCCCTTGTGAGCGAAAGGTCTGGCTATTCCACGGCTGCAAGTCACCCAAGAATGTCACCCAATATTCCACCCACCCAGGAAGAGGCAGCCAGGACAACATTAGGCAGAAACCTGCGGCGTGGGACGTTGAGCGGGTGCTTTACTGAGCCCCAAACTATGGCGTTGGCAAGTGGGGTCTCTGACCACTTTGATGAGCTGTATGGGAGAAATTCTAAATCCACCAGCAAAGTGCGCAAGAACCAAATCTCGGAGGACATCACCAGACAGGTCAATTTTGCGGGGACTGAGAGGAAAGATGTGGAGCAGATCCAGCGGAAATTCTCGGATCTAAAATTTGCCGTCCGGCAGAAGAGAAATAAGTGCAGGCAGCACGGGTATAGATGGGTGTTGGAGTTGGGCTGGTTGTTGTTGTGCAAGACCTTGTAAGTAATGTTTTATCTTTGTTTTAAAGGTTGCAAACAGGAGGTGGATTTCCAACTAAACTCCAGCGCAGCTGAGGAGCTTGTCCTGGGACTAATACACCCCTCGTCACTACATGGCTTATCCGCGTCCATAGAGACTGACAGCAATGTCATGCCAGAAGGTTAGTATTATAAGGATTGTTTTTTTTTTGCTTTGCCTTTAAAAAATGTAGATTAAAAGCCTAGGTCCACACAGGGCCGTAGCTAGGGGGGAGCAGGAGGGCCCACGCTCCCAGGGTGCAGCAGTTCAGGGGGCCGCCAAAGGGAGTCATGAAAACCGGTGGGGGAGTCCATTTTGAATCTTTGCCCCGGGTACCCTAAAGCCTAGCTACTCCTATGGGTACACAAGGTATGTTTATGTGATAACTTGCCTTTACTGTTACATTCCAGCTCCTCCAAATACTCAAGCGACTGTGCAACCCTCCACCTGTTTGCCCACTGCCACCACGTCCCGCCAGCCATTACCAACATATCCTACACAGGAACAGCTGGATCTGGTAAGTGTACTGTGCACTAACTGGTGATGCATGTGAACGAAGATGACTACTTGCCCCAACATATATTTGAGCAACTATCTCACATATTTTTTTTTCTGTCCCTACAGACACCACCCATAATGGAAGCAATACACCATATGGAGGACGAGAACCTTACCATGTCCCCACAAATGCCAACCCAGCACTATCATCTGTCACTGCCCCAGCAGCAGCCACTCTCAAATCCTCTGCAGCAGAGTCAATCACGCCCTCTGCTGGCAGACCAGCATAGCCAGCAGCAAGAGACAGAAACAACTGTCCCATGTGCTAGCTCTGCTGCAGAGAATTTGCCTACTACATCTGCTCCCGTTGCTAGGCCTAGACCTCCATCATCTGCACGCGCCCAAACCCAGGTAAGTGGAAGACACCCTCATCCACGTCGCCATGTCACCCAGGTGAGGTGTGTGCAGATCCTGGAGACAGCATGGCGCAATGACATCCGCTACTTTAGGGAAGTAAACTAAAGATTAAATGAGCAGCTGTCAGCACAATTACAAAACTTCAATAACAACTTCACCACCCTGCTGGAAGAAATTAGGACTAGCAACAGGCAGATGCCGGAGCAATGGCAGATGATGAATGCCACACATGCACAGGTGTTGGCCATCCTATAAGGCCAACAACAGCCTTATTATGGGAATCCACCATATTAAGTATTAGCGTTGTATTTGCTCCTTTCCACATCTTTCCTCTCCATCCCCACACTATTTCACCTGTCTGGTGATATCCACCCATATTTGTGTATTTGTGCCTTTGCTGTTGGCTTTAGAATGTCTCCCATACAGCTTATGATAGTGCTCAGAAACCCCACTTGCCAATGCCATAGTTTGGGGCTCAGTAAAGCGCCCGCTCAAGCTCCCACACAGCAGGTTTAGGCCTAATGAGATCCGGCTGCCTCCTCCTGAGTGGGTGGAATAGTTGGTGACATTCTTGGGTGACTAATACCCCACTAATAGCTACAACTTTTGCTCTGAAAGGATTGTGTTGGGCTTGCTTGAGGGCTGGGTGTCATAGGCTGGCTGTCCCAATAACTTGCAGCCGTTGAGCTGGCCGCTGACTCAGGGCTTGCTGCATTGTAATGCTGAAATAGGCCTCGAGCAGGAGAGGGTGTTGTTGTTGGGCTATGGATTAATGCCCTACTGTTCCCCTTGCCCTTAATACTAGTGCTCCCTATGGTTCTGGATGTTGGTGAACGGGGAGCATTCTGGCTTGAGGAAGTCTCCTTGGCCATCCAGGATGTGCCAAATTTAGAGGGGGCGGGAGTCTGGCCCAATGAATCCTTCCTTTGCCTAGTTGATGTCCTCGTAGGCTGTGAGTGCCCTTCCCCACCTAATTTCTCTATGGAATAGTAAATTATTTTAATGAACTTTCTCTGTTCTGTGTTATTTTTAGCCATTTCTGGTCTCTTTGGTTACAAAAAGATGAGTGTTGTTAAAGGAAATATTTGACAATAAAAATGCATTACGCTCAAAACTGTTAAAAAGTTTTTTTGTATTAGTTTGTGAAGATAAGCAAATGAAAGTATAAATCATAGAAATGTGTTCCATCACAAAGAAATAATATATATCATGACACCAATAATTAAGGCAAAAGAATAAATTTTAGGGAAAAAAATTGGTAATAAGATGGTCCCCGACGGACTGCCCAGAATCACTCTGGGTGCCCTCATATAACTCGTCCGGAATGTCGGTGACTGCTAATTGGGGGACCTGCTGCATTTTAGCAAAATTATGACGGACACAGCATGCAATAATTATCTTTATGACATTACTCGGGTCATATTGCAGGGCTCCCCCTGTATGGTCCAGGCATCTGAATCTGCTTTGCAGCAGGCCGAAGGCCCTCTCCACCACAGCCCGGGTCTTCCTATGGGCCTGGTTATAGCCCTCCTGGGCCTGAGTCTGAGGCCGCAGGACTGGTGTCATTAGCCATGGCAGCAGTGGATAACCCGAATCCCCTGAAAATAATAAAACACAAAGTTAGTGTCTACTTCTTAGTTACATTGTATATCATGTCAGCAGAGGGAAAGAACATCCATATGTTGAAACAGGGTTATCCAAAAACATTCATAGTCATACAGTGAAAGGCTAATGAAATTATTTGTCAAAACCTACCCAGTAACCAACCACCAGACAAGTTTCCTGATTCAAAACGACCATACAGGCTCGAGTTCCTCCCTGACACTTAGGAACCGAAGGTCCGGGCCAACCACAGCTTGCACGTTAATGGAGTGGCCCATCCGGTTCCTGTAAGAGCAGAAATACAGGTATTTTGTACACAAAAACAATCAAGCAAATAACCAAGTTAACACCAACAAAATAAGGGATCCTTATTGGTAAAGTTCGATTTTGTAAAAAGAATAATTAGTACTAAAACCAATAAGTAATAGTTGGTCACTCAGATTTAATTAAGGTCTACATGATAAGGACTAATTAAGGGCAACATGAAAATGATTACTTATGGGCTGCATGAAAATGATTAATTACGGTCTACATGATAAGGACTAATTAAGGGCAACACGAAAATGATTACTTATGGTCTGCATGAAAAGGATTATTACGGTCTACATGATAACGACTAATTAAGGGCAACATGAAAATGATTACTTATGGTCTGCATGAAAATGAATAATTACGGTCTACATGATAAGGACTAATTAAGGGCAACATGAAAATGATTACTTATGGTCTGCGTTAAAATGATTGATTTTGATATACCTTAAAACGTACTGTGATTCAATGAGTTAATACAAGTCATAATGTTGACCTAAACCACATACCTAAATAGATATTCATCAGCTGCTGGAGGCACCAACACAACATGCGTATAATCAATCGCACCCATGACGTTGGGCATGTTGGCTAGATAAAAAAAAACCCAACTTAAGAGCATTCCAGGCTACCATGTTGTCAGGGAAATATATGTATTTTGACACAGGGTAGCCATGCCATCCAAAAACTTGTTGAGCGTGCGGCTCAGCGTAGGCTGGGACATCCCCACGGAGAGGGCACTCATCCTCTGGAACGAGCCGTTCGCCAAAAATTGCAGGCAGCCAAGCATCTTGGTCATACCTGAAATTGCATACCCCTTCCTTGTGGTACTGGCTAACCGTGGCCGCAGCTCACTATACAAGTTATGGAGGGAAACGCAGTTACGTCGGGTCAGCTCGAACAACTCAACGTCATGCATGCAATCGTTGTCCATGTGTGCACGGTGCAATCTGGATTCGGCCATGCTGATGCAGACCATGCCATTTAGCTGCAAGCGCTCGTACTCCTCCACGTACTCAGCAAACATCTCAACAGCTAGATTTCTCCTACAAAACGACCCCGTAAGTTGAACGGAAACAAACCCGTTTTATTGGGCGGGTTGTCATCGGCAATCAAGGCTCTGAATCATGCGCAAGCCCATACCAATAATGTAAGTTGGCCGACATAACAGAAATTTTACGATAAACATACGACCATCGAAAGTGCGTAACGAAAATTCTAAAAAGCATACAAAAACTCACAAAACTTACATGGACACATGCGAAAGTGCATGTGAAAGAGGCTTTGAATCAGCCCGAATATCTCTGTTATGCTGTGATCTTGTCTTAAACTAAAATAAAGAATATTTTTAAAAAATGTAAAGTATATTTTTTATTTTCATTGCGAAACAGGTCTAAGGTTGTCCTGATAGGCCACTGCCAACTGTAATAATGAGCGATAGTGACATGACTTACTTTACGAGTAGCTGACCTTGTTTGCCTAAACCTGGTTTTGGGGGGTATTATATATCTGCATGCCAAGGTAAGGGAGGATTGGCTGACTGAAGTCAACTGTCAGCTCTCAAGTGAAAAGCAACTTGAAATCACTGTGTATATTCAGGTGATCCATGTATTGCTTATAAGTTGGTGCTTACCTTCTAACCAGTAAGCACAGCCTGGTATGCATTGACCCAGTACCTGCGTATGTTTGTGAGAGTGTAGTGATCAGCACCACTGGGTCAAGCTCACAATATGGACTTATAAAACTAGGATATGCAGTGGCAATTTCATAATTGGAATAGGGTTGTATGCTGATTTGTGTTCACTACCCTGGCAGTCACTGTTTATCAGTATATTTTCAGTGGACCTCTAACCCCAACAGAACCCCCTACACTGTTCAATTTCATGAAGTAATTAAACCCCAAATCTGAGATTGGACAGATTGGTAGGACTTAGTATAGAAATATAGAGTATATGCTCCCACTAAATCCGTACCTGCAACCCAAGATAAGAAAGGTAAACCCTAACTCCTCAAATAAAGGGTCTATAACCCAAAATCAAAAAGCTATTCACTTTTCTCTCCTCAACAGATTATGGCCAGTTGGGTGCTCAGAAACCTCCCAGGATGGGTATTCTGGTGTCCTAGCATGTACATAAGTACATACAGTGGCTGTGCATGCCCCTCTATTAACTGCAAAGGAGGGACTGTCTTGGTAAGCTCCTTCTGTACAGTGAGTGGTTTTGAAAGTATACAGGCTCTGGGGTGCTTCCCTACAGGAGACTGTAAAACATTAAGGCTTCAATTCATCATTCAAATATAATACAATGCAAGCACTGGCCTTCAATTTTGCTAGATGCAGTTCTGTCCCAACTGGAAACAAGAAGGACTGCAATGATCAGGCTCAAATTGGGAGGAGGGGTGAACAGAGGTGAGTCAGTAGGCTGGACCTCCTTTTTAGGCAAACAGCAGCACTGCAAGCAGGTAGGAATGAATACCTGGGATAAAGGACTTAATCAGGCAAGATGTGCTGGAATGCTAGATGCTCAAAAAGAGTCTGTTATATAGAGTGGAAGTGAGGAAATAAGGACCATCAAGCAAACATCCTCAACTGTTGAAATCAGGGAGTACATCGGGAGTACATTGTTTGAAAATAAAAATAAAGCAGGACAGTGCTGCCAGCATGCGAACAAAAAAAACCTTTTACAAAATCTACATTTAATTTGTGCAGGGACTACACAATAATAGTAACAAAAGCATTGGCTGACTTTAGAGCCCCATAAAAAAAAGTAAAAAACATACAGACTTACATGACCCCCCCCCCGGGCCTCTGATTTTCAGGAGGGGCCCTGGAATAGCCCCCCCCCCGCCGCCAACATCTGCAAGAAAAAAAAAGGTAAATGTCAGTACTCACCTTGCAGCGCGATCGCTCTACCCGGGTCTTCTCTTCACCAGGGGGGGCTCCATTCCCCCCCCCCCCCTGGGCTTTTCACGCTGCTAGTGAGGACTCAGAAACGGGCCCTCACAGTCCTCTTCGAGCGGCCCCACCCCTAGCCCCACCCACTTGTGGGAGGAGCGGGATGACGTCATCCCGCTCCTCGTATACCGGCACCCGGGCTCCGACTGTCACTTGTCGGTCGCGATCGGAGCAGGGAGGGTGGGAGGCAGGGAGGTTCTGATCTCCCTGCCTCCCACCCTCCCTGCTCCGATCACTAGTCATCTGTAGCGGCGCGGGACACTGGATCAGAGGTAAGTATAAGTGAAAAAGAATAAATAAAGAATTTTTTGTCTGGTGTCTTTTTTTTTACTTAACCCTTTGTGAACTGGTAAGGGGTCCATGAGACCCCTTATACCAATTCACAAGGCTCTGGGGCTGGCAATCACCTGTGGCTAGCGGGTGACTTGCCATAACCCCCAGCCCCCCATTACCTGCCTCCCCAAAGGCCGGGGGGGGCAGAAGGGCCCGGGCCAATTAGTGGCTATGTGGGCTAGTAGCCTGCAGGGCCAGGGGCCACCAACGCTGGCCCCTGCGCCTTGTTCTACAAGCCCCCATAGCTGGTCCGGGTCGGTAATGCTGGGTAAGGGGGACCCTACGTCATTTTTGGGGGTTTTCAACCCTTAAAATTCCAAAAAAAAATGAGGTCCCCCCCCCCCCCCCGGGAGGGGGGACCCTATGTCATTTTTTTTTTAAGTTAACCCCTTACAACTATGCAATCATATTGCATAGTTGTATCCTATCTGAAATCTCCTAAACTGCTGTTTCAGTTTGGGGGAGTTTCCTGGGCAGGAAAAGGTGTATACCAATACATTTGTGGTACCGTTGTAACCAGGAGAAATAGGGATTTCACATGCAATAATATTTTATTAACAAACTTAAATTTTTTATCACAATAAAACACTACAAATTGTAAAGAATAGATTTTTTTTAATTTTTTTGCACATATTTCACCCAAAAGTATTGAGAGTACACTAAGAAAAGGCCAAACAAGACATTTCATGTTGAAGCCCAGACTCTGCTGAAAAAAAAAATATATAATTTTCCTGGAAAATCCCTGGAAATCCCTTCAAAAATCAAGGTTGAACATGTGTAGCGCAAAAACGTGAAAAGTAGTCTGGCAACAGAGTGTGACAAAAAATCTAGGTAGGCTGGCACTTAAAGGGTTAAAGATGTAGGGGACCCAGTTATTCACATACTCCTGGGTATTTATCGTGTGCAACCAGGTGATATAGGCACTGAAAAGCTCCACCTTCCCAATAGAAACTCTCAGTCCAAATTTTACTTCATGTTTTATAGGAGGTGGTCATGTGCTACTTACAGGCAGCATCAACTTTACCTGGTACTGACCCCCCTGAATTGTACTCCACCATGGTCTCATCCCTATGGCCACCAGGGATAACTAATTTTTTCCTCCCTGTATTTTCTACTCTTACACTTTTTTTTATCTTTCTGTCCACCTACCTTGATCATTGTATTGCCAAAATTGAATTCCACAGCCAGAATGATCCACCACCATCATGTTCTTTACGCAGAAGTCTTGAGAATTTCCTGCATGTGCATCCTTGTTTGCCCTTGCCATTGTGTGCAGACCTTCAAAGCTGTGAGGCGCTTCCAGCAAATTGCCTTTCCTGTGTCACAGCCTTTGTCACAGCCTCAACTTGACCTGACAATGCTCCTGAATTGACTTTCCAGCTCAATTTGGCTTGTTCATCCCTCTTGAACCATTGCTTCCTATACCTACCTCCAGCTACCCTACTCACTGCTGAACCTTGACCTGTGACATAAGCCTGTAACTGGTACTACTGCTTTTCATTTGTGGCTTCCAGCCCCCCATCAGCGGCATGTTCCTAGCCTCAGTACCACCTTATTTGGATAACTTTCTGATAAAGGATCTCTTCTTATTAAAGTGGACCAACACCAAGCAAATATGATTTAAGTGCAATCCATCTAATCCCTCTGCCACCGCAATCATGCCCTGGGTTATAAATGGCCACTTTCGCCTGTTATGTAAATAGTTTCCTTCTTATTGCTTTGCTTCCCTTGAAAATTAACCCTAGGTTCTCACCATCAATGTCCACCAGGCAGGGAACTGGATTACTTTACAGCACTCATTAGTCTTACCATCTGCTGTCACTAATGCTCGTGCACTGGCAGTGCAATTACACTGGGGAGATCTGTGCTAAAATTAGTCTGAGGTGGTGGTTGCAGTCACCCTGCTGTGCCTGGTTAGTTCCTTCCTGACAATTATTGTGGGTGCTAGAATGTTAGGTTGGGCCCAGAAGAACTCTCTGTCAAGTCCTTTGTCTTGTTGGAGCTGAGGGATACCGTTATTCTGCCAATGGTCAGACAGCATCACAGCAGCGCTACAAATCAGTTACACAGGAAAAAGAGCTGCCATGGCAGAAGCCTGTCTGCTTTTTCTCTGGGGATCTGTCAGTGGCTCACAAGCTTACCTTGAAGGTAAAGATCTAATAGGTTGTGCGTGCAATGCTTCGTTTAATGTGTTCATTGAGTATTCAAAACAATAAACAAGTAATTAATCATTTTACATCACTCATTCAATAATTTACAAAATATGTACAAACAATAAAAGTAAAACCAGTTATATAACTTCAAAGTCTCCAGTCTTCAATTTTTTTACATCATACCGGTTTAACCATTATTGAACATATGAAACCGGGAGCTGCATGCACAAATTTTCAGGTCTTTTATTTCAGGCCTCTTCTTTTATAGCCCCCCCCCCCCCCCCCGTACATTTTCTGTGGAAAACATGAACATATGAATTTTCCACTTCTCTTTTACTGAATACAGTATTTCTATTCTCATTATCCTTTTTAATTGCTAATCTCAGTGACTCACAATGTGACAGTGGACTATCTGACAGGCAGCAAGTGTTTTGGGGGGTTTGGGCAAATATGCCACAATAAGGGACAAAAATGGACATGAAATGAACATTCAAATCAGGATGTCCCCAGCAAGCTACAAAACCCAAGATCAAGGTCAAAATCCTGAGTTTTGTTCTCTCTACTCATGATTCATTATATTAAAATAATGTTTGTATATTGTTTATATTCACTGTGCTACAGGATCTTCCTGTTAAACAACACACCTGATTTTCATTTTTTGGGGTGTTGTTCCTCTCAGTGGGGACATCACAAATTGGAAATCCCCGCTGTGTATATGCTCCTAGATCAGTCACCTTTCTGTCGCTCCCATGACGCAGGCTTGGGCGAAAATGTCCGCGCTGATTGGCTGAGCAGCCTGTTCAACCAATCAGTGCTCTCGCTTTCACTGGGCTCCTTTCAGCTCCGCTGACAGCGAGGCCGTCTGGAGCTGAGCGGCGCCGAAGGGAGCCGAGTGCGCCACCTGCCACATCCCCTGCTCACCTTCTAGCCATCGCATGGGAGTCGGGATGTGGCTGTGGCGCAGAGACGCGGTGAGGGCTCTGGGACAAGATGAGTAAAACAGGGCTTCTGGGGGGTTTTACACAGCGGGGCATCCCAATTCAGGATGCCCCAAGGAGTGGAACTAGGTGGCCCTGGAGTCTTTTAGACTCCAGGACCTCCGGTGTTCCTCTTTAAGTCTAGGTAAGATAAAATCCTCAGAAAGTACTAGAGATAGATCAATAGCAACTAGACTGTTTAATATCTAAATAGCTTCTACATTTTGTTTGGATATAGAATATTAAAAAAATGGGTATTAGAACTCCATGGCCACCCAGTTCCCAATTCACTTTTGTCCAGATGTTATATGACCTCAACCTTCAACAGCATTATGCCCGACATTCTCTATGGCAAACTTCAGGACATTGGAGTACCAATATCCATGAATATCTGTGATTGGATTTAGAACTTTCTCACAGATAGACTGCTGTGTTTTCAAGCAGAAGAACCAACATTGGTGTATCACAAGGATGTTCCTTCTTTATACCCTGTATTACCTCTATATTACCTTATTTCTCTCCTGCATCCCCGCTGACTAGGAAGGGTTAACTTGGTTCAGATGGTTTAAATTCCAAGGTACAACTCAGAGAGCATTGCTCAGAAAGCTGTGCTTGGAATAAGTGTGTCTTGATAAGTGTTTTGAGGTAAAAAACAGGAGTTTCTGTGGTAAGTTGGTGGTAAATTGTGACCAGTCCTCGTCATCTTGGTAAGTGAAATACTGCAAACTTTATCTGCTTTATTTTTGTGAATCAGTGTGTACTAATACTGACACACAAAGGGTTATTAACATTAGGGATAATATAGAGGATGAAAACATGAACAACATGAGGGTTCATTGGAACTAGGGTCCATCATGTTTGTATGCTTTGTGCTTACATTATATCATCCTTTAAAGTGGACCAACACCCAGGATTTTGACTATCCTGGGTATTGGTCCACTTCCCCGGGCCCCCCGATCGGGGGTGCCCCGCTGTGTGAAACCCCCCAGAAAGCCCCCAAAACTCACCTCTCCCCGCTCCCACGTGGCCGCGCCGTCCAATCGGCGCCGACGGACAAGCTGATTGACAGCAACGTACAAGCAGCTTGCCCGTCGGCGCCTCCCGCGCGTCACTCTTGACGTGTGCGCGCCCGCGCCGGCAATTCAGAGACGGCCGGCGCGGGCACGCGCACGCCTAGAGGGGCGCGAGGGAGGCGGCGGCGGCAGGTAGGTGGATTTGGGGTGTTCAGGGGGGGTTCACCCCGCGGGACATCCCGATCTCGGATGTCCCGCGGTGTGTGAGGTGATCGGCCCGGGAATCTTATAGATTCCCGGGCCGATCACCTCAGGGTGTTGGTCCACTTTAAACCAGCTACAAAAACAAGAATTCTTACCTTTTATATTGCTCCTCCCGGGAAATCGAGCCTGCTGTAACACCACAAAAAAAAAAAAAAAATAGCTGTTAAATCACTTAATTGCGTTCCACGAATGGCTGCCATAGTCATGTGGTCTCCAGTGGCCCCCCTGGGAATATGGCCACCGGCAAACATGTAACCGCAGAAGCCAATCACTATGCTTGATTTCAAGATACATCAACATATGTACATCAAGATACATTTCAAGATCTTATTTTCCAGCACAACACATGTGTCTTTTTCCAAACACGCCACCATACAGGTACAACAGTCCTACTATATATTAATATATTAATGAATTATTTTAGTATATATGCAAAAGGTTATGATTAACATTTAAGTAAGAGCCATTAACAGGAATATCATCCCCAGTGTGTTTTACATGTATATATGTTTTTTAATTGAGTCTTCTATGTTGTTTTGTTTAATATGATCTGAAATGATACAATAAACTTAATACTTTTTTATTCATATTACTTATGTGTGCAGCAGTTCTCATGTAAGGGCTTTTGGGCTACATCTAGGGCCCTTGTTCTTAGCCATTTATGTTTATACAGTATATGTCGCCCTTACCTGCCAGCACCTTCCCCCCCTTTTTATACTCTCTAATTATTTTTCAACGTAGCGGTGCACACCCAAATTAGTTTTTTGTATGATTTCAAGATACAGACTGCGCTGGGCTGACACACCTTTGCAGCTCATCTCACAGGGGCTGGTTCATATCAAATACAGGAGCTGTCAGACCCGCCAATAAAACATGGTGTCTGCTAACACTTAGAAGGTCTCTACACAAATTGATTTTCATTCAATTGATTTGATCTTTGATCCACAAAGGAAGAATCCAACAAAAAGAGATGTAGTCTATGGATCAAAGAATGAAACTAATTGTTTTTATCCTTGCTCAAGTGAAAATAAATAAGCCGCCTCAACACGTATCAATTTATATATAGAACATCATTGGAATTGTGTTTATCTTTTAACAGGTAGCCACAATAAACAGTATTAAGGAAAAGCATTAAAGTGTCCCTGAAATTGTAAGAATTCAATGGGTAAACCAGAAGCTGGATAAAAAAAGAGGCCAGGTTACTGTATTATCAGAGCTCTGCTTCCCTCTAGTGGCATTAGCCAGGTTTTCACATAGCATAGCACAAAGTCATAGCAAGATGGATTATTTTATCGGCATTCACAAACAGAATAAAGAAAATGAAATCGTGCTAGTGTCTTAAACAAACTCAAAATCAACTATACTTATTTAGGGTAAAAGGGACAAACCGGACCTTCAGTGTGATTTAATGAAAAGCCCAAACTCTTAAAAAACGGTTCCCCAGCATCTAAAATTAATATATTTTACATTTTTAGTCACTAACTTATTATTCTTTCCCCCACTGGGCTGCAACTCTGTTCAGGAATTTAGGATACGGGCGCCGCCATCTTGACTCAGAAGCATCACACTTACTGAGGAGAGAAGAGTGGGATAAGGTACAGGGGGGCGGGTTATAGCTGTGCTTTGCTCAGACAGAGCAGAGCTGGGGTCAGGTAAAGGTCAGCAGTCCCAGAATGCAGAGCAGCACAGTCAGGAGGCACTTCCTGTTTGCAGGCTGCCTGATAAGATGGCGTCTTCCATAAGCCGCCATCTTGGATGTTTAAAGGCTCATAACATGCAGTAGATGTAGGTAGGATGATTTTTAATGTGGACAATCTGTATGTACAGGGTGTGGGAAACATATAAGATAGACTCTTATTCAGAGTGAAGGTCCGCTTTAAGGTATAAGGTAGGTACTGGCCCATAACCCTGTACTGACTCACAGCCTTCTCACAGTGCATGTGCAGCTCTCCTCCAATCAGCACTTTTTTGCCAGTGTATATAAATGAGCAGCTAAAAAATCTGAATGGGAAATGTAGAGGTGGGACTAATGGCAGTAATCTTGGCAAGGAATCGCAATAATCGCAAGGATGGAGCTCTCACCCGCTGCGATTGCTGATGTGATTGGGCAGACAGCTGCCAAGTCACCAGGTTTTTCAAGTTTAAGGGGCTTATTTATTTTACATCTTTTGCCCCCCCCCACTCCTTACCCGGTCACCCTGAATGAAGGGGGGTTTTACACAGGCGCAAGGACTGTTCTAATGATTGGTGGAGGACTTGACTTTAAGTTCCTACTTACTATTCAGTATCTCTGTGAGTAGTCCGTCTGCTTGATAAGCAGCTCTGATAACCAGCCCCCTACAAACCATATATTCCCTGAAAGTACCCATGTTAAGCTTTCTAAATGTACCCAGCTTGTTGTAGTGGGCTCATCTTTCTGGAAGTAATCCCTCAAAGAATTCTTTGGTTGCACAGGGTTTCCCTAAAAAATGTATAAAAAAGCAGACTAAAAAACACCTTTTCCTAAAATATCAATATACAAACAAGAAAGAGCAAGGTAAATCTGAAAGCGCAAGGTCCTCCGAAACAGAACAATACCCAACATGCATAGATACTTTCAACCCTTTTAATTGCCAGCCTACTTGAAATGTTGTCACCCTCTGTTGACAGGTCACTTTTCGCCATTTTTCCCATGTTAAACTGAGATTTTTGCAGGAATTTCCATGAAAATTCTATATATATTTTTTTGCGGCAGAGTTTAACCTTTAACATGAAATGTCTTGTAATTTTTCTACGTTTTTTTAAAATATTTTTAGGCAAAAAAACTAAAAAAAAAATGTATTATTTCTTTTAAATTGTCTCATTTGTTTTAAATAAACAATTTGTTTTACTAAAGAAAACCATATTGCATGTGAAAGCCCCATTTTTCCTGATTACAACGGTAACACATATGTATCGGTAGCCCCCAGTTACTGTCCAGGAGACCCTCCAAACTAAAATGAGCACTTTATAACATTTACAAGTAAAATGCAACTACTATCCACACATAAGGGTCGATTCAGAGAAACAGCAAAAACGTTAGTATTTTTTCCGATCTGTGTTTTTTGGTGTAAATTTTCCGATTTCGTATGAACATTCGAGCGATTCTATAATGCATTTCAAACCGTGTGTAAGTTTTCCGTCCGTTCATATGGCAGTTAGTGAATCAGTTGAATGTCAGTTTCCATCCTGACCTTTCCGTTTCATTTCTCAGGTTTTGGATTTTGCCCTTTTTCCTTTTTTGTCCGGACGAAAATCCTTATGATCTTGCGCCTGCGCACTACAAACTTAACTCATTAAAGTGCTGCCTACATATTTGGCTCACTCACTTCTTCTACAATGCTTAGCTAAATCACTTTGCACTTTCTTACATCTTCCATGTCTCACCCCTAAAACTGACCTAAACCACTGTGCGCTCAGGCGAATCTTCATTTCTGCTTTTTCTTTATTTCATTCGTTTTGTGGTAACCAACCATTAATTAATGTATTTCTAAAAGTAAATCATACATTTATTTATTTTTTTTTATTTTGAACTGGCATTTTTTACTTGCGTTTTTTAATTAAAATTTTTGGTTTCAAATGGTACAACTTTAAATTTTTGGTGTTGTTACCCACACCCTGTACATACAGATTGCTCTCCAAATGTTTAAAACACCCAGCATCTTCTGCATGTTATGAGCCTTGAAACAGCCAAGATGGCGGGTCAGGTAATATAAGGCAGCCTGCAAACAGAAAGGGCCTTGTGACTGTGTTGCTCTGCATTCTGGGATTTCTGACCTTTCAAGGCCACCAGCTCTGCTGTCTCTGAGCAAAGCACAGCTGTAACCCGCACCCTGCACTTTATCCCACTCTCCTCTCCTCAGTAAGTGTGATGCATCTGACCAAAGATAAGATAAAATAATTACACAAAGCAAAGGTTGCCAAGTACAACAATAAATCCGAAAACAAATTAAGATTCAAGTACAACAACAATCCAAAAAAAAAATAACAAAGGACATAAGTTTAAAAATAAATCGCAATTATATGGATGTGTGGCAAAATAAAGGTTTACATGCAAAGGACTAATTAAGGTCCACATTAAAATGCTTTTATAAGGCATACATGAAATGTATTGATTCAGGTATGCATTGCTATACAATTTATGGCCTCGGCCATGCTGATACATGCAGTTCATTGGAGCTGAAGGCGCGCAGACTCCTCCACATAGCCACAAAACATGTTCTACAATAGCAAATCCGAGTCCTCAAAGGTGTCGGAAGTGGATTTTGTTAGTAAAACTTCCGATGATCGTAAGAGCATATACGAATTCGTTCGAACGTTCGCGCGAGTCGGAAATGGCCAAAAGAAAGGAAAAAATGACTAACACCCACCCAAACTTCCGATTCCCGATCCGAAATCAATTAACTTTTGCATTTAGAATAGACCCTTATAAAGGGTTAAATTAAAAATAATTGTCGTGTGGTCCACCTTCCCGGGGGAGGGGGACCCATTTTTTGGGGGGGAATTTTAAGAGTTAAAAACCCCTAAAAATCCCCCCCACCCAGCATAACCAGCCCTGGGACCAGCTATGGGGGCTTGTACAAGGCGCAGGGGCCAGCTTTGGTGGCCCCTGGCCCTGCAGGCTACAAGCCGGCATAGCCTATGGCCACGGGCTCTTCTGCTCCCCCTGGGCTTTGGGGAGGCAGGTAATGGGGGGCTCAGAGTGACAGGTGACTTGCCAGACCCAGAGCCTTGTGAACTGGTATAGGGGTCTTATAGATCCCTTACCAGTTCACAATGGGTTAAATGTAAACACACACACACAGAGTAAAAAAAATATATTATTTTTTTAATATTTACCTCCCATCTATCCCCGGGCACTGTGTCCCATACTGATCACTTTGGCTTCAGCTCTCCTGCTGCTGCTGGAAGCCTTTTTTCCTGCTGGGTGACAGGTAACATAGGGTTAATTAAAAAAATGACACCTAACCTGGGTCTTTCCACATGGCGACGACTTGCTCTGTTTTATTAGTTGTAAGATAAATTAATTCTAGCAGTCATTGGTATATTTTCTTTTTGTATCGTTCTTTTAAAATTAGAATCTTGATTTCACTCTTGCCTGCATTTATGATTATTCGGGAGGTCTGGGAAAGACAAAACAAATATTTTCCATCTACAAGATAGTGATATGTGTCCTTCAAGGGTTAAAAGTGTGCATGAGCCATTAAATGAGTTTACCTGTTGTTTTGACATATTGTTAGAATATGATGCTATTAATTATTAAGGATATGGAACAGAATAGCTAGTAAGGGAATACTCTGCATATAAATGCAAACACTTCCGCAGTACTGATGGTGAGTTACAGCAGACACGTTCTGCAATATATGTAAGCACAAATCAAGCACATATCACATACAATTCCTGGTAAAATCTAAACCTGGCAAACATTGAAAAACAATTATTGTTGTAGTTAAACTACAACAGAAGAGATAGAGATACAGTTTCTGGCTTATATGCATAAGGTAACAGGTAGGCCCTTTAATTAAGCAGATCTGCATCTTTACAGGAAAAAGTTTAAACATATATACAAATATAGATGCTAGTTCTGGTATGACTATGGCAATCCTTTTACCTCTTACCACCCTAGAACCAATGCCTTTTATCTCACGTTTTACACATGAGGCGACTGCCATCTAGAGGCTGGGTCTATAGTGTTAAAGTGCTACTGCAGGCAAAGGTAATTGTTACACCGCTGCTTTGGGCGACATTTGGCACTGTCCTAAATTATTTTCAATTTTTCCATTGAAGCAGAAATGGCTGTGATATCTGGGTTTACAGGTTCAGCCAATGACATTCTCTTTTTTATCCCAACCTCCAATCAGCTCAGCAGAGCGAGACAGGATTGCTGGTCCCAACTTCCTCCTGCCCCTCCCTCTGCATCCTCCTGCCCCTCCCTCTGCCTCCTTCTCAATATTCATCACATTGCTGTCAGAGCAGAGAGCTGATAATTATGCAGCATCACAGATCCTAGGGCCACACCCACTATTTCATAATAGAAATCATTGGGTGAAACTGTAAACCTTGATATCACTGCCATTTCTGCTTCAATTTAAAAATGACATCATTGCCACACACAACAGTGGCAATTAATGGAGGAGGCAGGGCTCTACAGCTTAAAGAGGCGCCATTATCTGGGATTAGAGCAAAGCAGGAGCAGTGGAAATTAGCAAAAGGTGCTCTTCTTTGGGGGAGCAATTCAGGGGATGATAATTAAAAATGTGCTCATGCTGTAGAGGCAGTTAAAGTACTCAACTAACTTCCACAAACCTATTTTTCTTAGGTACTGTGTTAAATGAGCCATTTCCATATTCTAAGCAGAGCCACTGTTTTGCTTAAATGTCTGGGGAATATGTCAAGGCACAGCTTTATGAGTCATGAGTATACTCATGTGGTCAGAGACAGCTGTCAGACCACTGGCTTGATGTGCTCACTCATGCTGAGAGTTCAAGGAGAAATACTGACAGACTTTTTTTGAGGAATGAAATTGAAAGTAGGGCAAACTTTGGAGCCCTGTTACAGCTTTACTTGGCACTACAGGAAATCAGGAAATGGAGGAGAGGCAAAGGGAACACACATTAGGTAAGCTGCTTGCTGACTTATTATTGCAGTCAGTGGTGGGCTTAAACTTAACCTTCACCCTGAATAAGAGCATATGTTATATGTTTTCCCCCTATACATACAAATTACCCACATTAAAAACCATCCTGCCTGCATCTACTGCATTTTATGAGCCTTTAAACATCCAGTATGGTGGCCCATAGAGTCTCAGGCTGCCTGCAGACAGGAAGTGCCTTCTGACTGTGCCACTCTGCATTGTGGGATTGTTGTCCTTGTTCTAACCTGGGCTCTGCTCTGTCTGTGCAAAGCACAGCTATAACCCGCCCCTCTGCACTTTTGCCCCCCTCCTCTCCTCAGTATGTGATGCTTCTGAGGCAAGATGGCGGGGCACATATCCTAGAGTCCTGAACAGAGTTGAAGCCCAGTGAGGAGAAGAATAAAAACTGTATTCATTTTAGATGTTGAGGAATAGTTTTTTAAGGGTTTGGGCTGTTCATGAAATGATGCTGAAGGTCCGGTTTAACCGCCATGCAAACCATGCAAATGCATGTAGCCCCCACCTGCCAGGGGGGCACCAGAGGCAGGGTCAGATCAATGGCAACTTTTTGTTTATCAAGAGATATATCTAGCTGTGTCTTTAATAAACAGGCTTATGGCACATTTACATAGAGTGATTATCGAGCGAGAAACCACTAAAGCAACTGCAATTTATTGATAATCACTCTGTGGAAACGTCCGCTGCGATTAAGCAATGAACGAGAATTGTTTCAACTGTCACCCAGCGTATCGTTTTGGCTGAGCAAAAAAATTTCGTTCATCGCTTGATTGTTGTGTAGGGAAGTGCTCAGTACCACAGAGTGGCAAATGGAACATTACAGGCCTGCTGGAGATCATAGATCACTCTGTCTCTAGCTACTGATGGTACACTTCCTGTCCCTGCTAATTGGGGTTGCAGCCCCTTTCTGGATGTATCAAAGACTATAAATACAGGAGCTGTGCTGCTGCCACCTGCATACACAGCCTCACAGTGGAGCCTGGATCACTTCACAGACTACTACTGTGTTTACCTGCATGTCCAGCTGCTGGTGCCACGTGGGGGATCTTCTGTAGCTTCTTCATTGCCTTCTGCCTGCTGACTTATGTGTCCAGCTGGTATGTGCCCTGTGGAGAGCTTCGGCTGCACTACATGTCTGATCGACGCCTGCGTGTCAAGAGCAGATCACATCTTCGAGTCAAGATCAGGGGCCCCTGCAGCTTACATCCAGTGCCAACTTTATCCTGGAGGTATTTAGCTATAGACTATGGGGGTTATTCATCAAGGAACAGCGCCAGGTAGTGCCTCGGTGAAAGCCGGGTGCTGTATGCAATACCACATTTATGAAAGCGAATCTGGTGAGCTACCCTAACAGCGCCATGTAGCGTCCAATTCATCATTACTGGTGGCTCTGCGTATAGCGCCGGCGCTCTAGCTTCCAGAGCACCAGGTATTACCTGTCGCTACCTGACGCTCTCCCATACATTTCAATGGACGTTCCTTTTCCTCTGTTTTACAGGGTTTTTTGTTTTTAATTTTTTTTTTTATCTCAATTTTTTTTGTCACCTCTCCTGGCCTAGAAAAAGTCATTTTTAAAAACGTTTTTGATTTTTTATATTTTTATGCAGAATTGTCATTACAGATCTGGCATTAAAGTATTAATGTCACAATGTTACAACAATGTAATTCCATGTGTTTTTGCTTTGTTAATGGTGGATATGTGTTCAAAAACAGACTTTAATCACACAGCGTCTCTATGCTATAGCGACCAGATCCAGAGCACCTACGCTCTGTGAGTCTGTTTTTTTGTTGAATATAAGGGTTGATTCAGAGACAGATACGTCTGGACTTTCGTATGTGTCTGTGTATGTTTTTGTGTCTGTTTGGCCTTTTTTTTGGGTATTTACGTGCCTTTTTCAATGTGTATGTTCGTTCCCGCTAATGAGTATATGCGCTTTCGATGGACGGATCTAAATCTGATCATTTGCGTTAGTTTTGATCTTTTTCGCATCTAAATCTGATCATTTGCGTTAGTTCAGATAACTTACATTATTGGGATGGGCTTGCGTCTGATTCAGAGAGCTGATTGCAGAGGGACCACCGCCCTTTAAAATGGTTTCATTTGCGATCCACTTACGGGACCATTTTGCACTCGGCTTGCTTGAAAAGGTATTGCGGCTTTGTGGAGGAATATGAGCGCCTTCAGCTCCAAGGCATTGCATGTGTCAGCAAGGCCGAGGCCAGATTGCACCGGCGACGCATGCATATCGATCGCATGCATGATGTTGAGTTGTTCAAGCTGACACAACTTAACTGTGCTTCCCTCCATAAGTTGTATAGTGAGCTGCGGCCATGGTTAGCCCACACCACAAGGAAGGGGCAAGCAATTTCAGGTATGACCAAGATGCTTGGCTGCCTGCAATTTTTGGCGAACGGCTCATTCCAGAGGCTGGGTGCCCTCTCCGTGGGGATGTCCCAGCCTACGCTGAGCCGCGCGCTATCCAAGTTTTTGGATGGCATGGCTACCATTAGTCCAAAATATATTTCATTTCCGGACGAAATGGTAGCCTGGAACTCGCTTACGTTGTTTTTTTTTTAATATCGCCGACATGCCCAACGTCATGGGTGCAATCGATTGCACCCATGTTGCATTGGTCCCTCCCGCAGCCGACGAGTACATCTATAGGTAAGTTAATTATGTCTTATTGTTATATAGTTTATGCAAACTGTATTGTAACTATCGATTAATCCTTCCTTGTAAAGTGTCCCTGTGAACCAGTTTACAGTGTATACCTTAATCCCTCCTTGTAAAGTGTCCCTGTGAACCAGTTTACAGTGTATACCTTAATCCCTCCTTGTAAAGTGTCCCTGTGAACCAGTTTACAATGTATACCTTCATCAATTTTTTAAATGTAGGCCTTATCAAAACATTTTAATGCTGACCTTAATTAGTCATTAGAATGTTAATCTTTATTTTCTCCCACATACATATAATCTTTGTTATTAAAACTACTTATGTACTTAGTTACTGTTATTTGGATTGTACAACATGTTTTTTTTTTAGGGTGTTAGGAGTTAGTGTTTGAGTAGTTTACCTTGGATTGCTAATTTTTTTTTTTTTCCAGGAACCGCAAAATGGGCCACTCACTGAATGTCCAAGCAGTGGTGGCACCAGACATGCGGTTCCTTAGTGTCCTCGCCGGGTATCCAGGCTCATCCCATGAAGCCTATATCTTGCGGAGGTAACAAGAAAACAAATGAGTGAGGGCACCACTAACAATTATAAGAAAATACTAAAATATTGACACCGGAAGGTGCACCCCGGGCTCCTCACATATGCATAGTAACCACTAAAGAACACCCCAACCAAGGAGTCCAACTTGAAGCAGGGCACTCAACCGGTTAATATGTATCACAAAAATCTTTATTATCTAGACTAGGCCATCACACAATATAAAACACAACAAAACACAATGACAACACATTTTTTTTGAAAATACAAGTAAAAAACAGACCCAGATCAGAGATTGGGTATGTCAGCTCAATCACGTGGAACATATGGAAGAAATATGCTATGCTAGACAAGACAGGCTGGACGCGTATAGAAAGATCTGGACGACGTGGTCACTTTTCAAAGACACAGCAGTTTATAAAAGAGTGTGGGAATAACTTACCCCAGTAAATACTATATTGGGAGGTTGGAGTAGATTTACTGGCGGGATGCTCTGGAGGGTAGCTGGAGGGCCTCGTCCCCCCCCTCTTAAGAATTGTTCGATTACTCACTAACGGTTGAATCCCCCCTGACTGATATTGATTGGTAAGGGTTCTCTCGTTCTTGTCTCTTCCCCTCTACTCTTTCTCCTTTCTCTTGGTTCCCCTGTTCCCCCTCCCTCCTCTTCGCACCTCTAGTCTCTCTCTACCTTTTAGTCGGACTGAATGTGAGTGTGGATGTCGTCTATATGTTTTCTCCCCGTTGGTCATTAGGTCTGTCTCCTGTGCAGTTGGTCTGTAGTAAGTTTGTCACCGGGGTTGCTGAAGTTGGGTCAGTCATTAATCCCCAATCACTATATTATCCCAGGGATTTAACTGGTAACACCAGGAATATATGGATTGCACCCCCTGTGTAGTTGGGGCTCTCCCCCCATACTGTATAGGGAGAATACAGGAAGGAGGTTCCCCCGTTGTTTGCCCCTGAGCAGCTGTTCAAGAGGGGCATTGTCTTGGAATAGTTCTTACCCTGACTTGAAGAATGTATTATATTGCTATGTTGCATATCTGACCCCTGTAATATGTGCTAACAATTGCTACTGTCTGTATTTTTGTCTTTTGTTCTAAATATACCAATAAAAATTGAGTATGATAAAAAAAAAAACAGACCCAGGACCTACACAGCACCAATAATTATGAAAAATTTGTAGGATATATGAAATCACAATAATATTGGTATAAACACATCAATTAATACATAGTACATGCGGCCACTCAAAGCATATGAATAAATAATGTCAAACCCCACAATCCAAAAATCATAAACATATCTGGCTGCCCAAATATTATAAATACAAATATTAATGCCCTAATATACCACAGATAAACACTATATAAAGTGACCATGTGCAAAAACTAACATGTAAAGTGCCCCTAGAGAAACTGTGGGTGCACGGCGGAGCGTGTGGGGGAGCTTTCACCCAAGACTGAACAGCACCTACATGCGGTATCTCTTGCTTTGGATTTCATTTCTTGTCATGATTGTGATGCATTAGGTCAGGCTGGTCTGACCTTTCTGTGTCAGCTGTACAGCATGTGCAGTGATTAGCTTATTTGCAGACAATAGTTTTTTTCTCAAATACTATTTATATACTGTTCATTTTTGTTTTTTTGCAACTTTGCACTTTAAATTGATATGTTATTACATATATATTAAGTTTTTTGGGGAATATTGTAGTTTGGAGGCATTTTGCCCCAGTTAGCACTTTTATTAGGAAGATATATACTTATTGCACATGGTCACTTTACATGTTAGTTTTTGCACATGGTCACTTTATATAGTGTTTATCTGTGGTATATTAGAGCATTAATATTTGTATTTATAATATTTGGGCAGATATGTTTATTATTTTTGGATTGTGAGTTTTGACATTCTTTATTCATATGCTTTGAGTGGCCGCATGTACTATGTATTAATTGATGTGTTTATACCAATATTATTGTGATTTCATATATCCTACAAATTTTACATAATCATTGGTGCTGTGTAGGTCCTGGGTCTGTTTTTTACTTGTAAAAAAATGTGTTGTCATTGTGTTTTTTTGTGCTTTATATTGTGTGATGGCCTAGTCTAGATAACAAAGATTTTTGTGATACATATTAACCGGTTGAGTGCCCTGCTTCAAGTTGGACTCCTTGGTTAGGGTGTTCTTTAGTGGTTACTATATCTTGCGGAGCTCCGCCTTATTCCGTAGGTTTGAGTCTGGAGAATTATCAGGTGGATGGCTCCTTGGTAAGCTTCCTCAAATTACGCCATTCCCTTTTCACTGTATGCCTATGAATCTAGTTGATGACCCATGTCTTAACCTATGGCTGTTTTTTCCCCTTCATGACATGTAAAACCGGACCTTCACTATGATTTTTAGAAAAGCCCAAACCCCTAAAAACTGATTCCCCAGCATTCCCACCTAATATATTTAAAGTTTTTAGTCACTTACTTAATAATCTTTCCCCCACTGGGCTGCAACTCTGTTCAGGACTTTAGGATATGGGCGCTGCCATATTTGCTCAGATGCATCACACTTACTGAGGAGAGGAGAGCGGGATAAAGTGCAGGGGGCGGGTTATAGCTGTGCTTTGCTCACACAGAGCAGAGATGGGGTCCGGAAAAGGACAGCAATCCCAGAATGCAGAGCAGCACAGTCAGAAGGCACTTCCTGTTTGCAGCCTATCTGATGGTCCATGAGCTGCCATCTTGGATGTTTAAAGGCTCATAACATGCAATAGATGCAGGTAGGATGATTTTTAATGTGGGCAATCTGTGTGTACAGGGTGTGGGAAACATATAAGATAGGCTCTTATTCAGAGTGAATGACCGCTTTAAACAATATTGTTGTTTAGAATGTGTAATTTATGTAAGTATTTTCTTATTCCTTCAGGCGATTCAGGATATCCGCTTCTTCCTTGGCTCATGGGGCCCGTTCTTCGGCCGCAGAATGAGGCACAGGAGGCATACAATCGGGCACACAGGAAGTAGAGAGGGCCTTTGGCCTCCTGAAAACCCGAATCCTGCTGTTTGGACCATACCGGGGGGGCACTCCAATATGACCCCAACACGGTCATAAACATAATCCTGGCATGCTGCGTGCTGCATAATTTTGCAATCATGCAGCGTGTCCCCCGGTATGTGGATCTGCCCCCCTCTCCACCCAGCCAGGAGGCAGATGTGCATGACGCTGGCACACCTAGTTCCTCTGGCCAAGCAGTGTGGGCCAATTTGATTACCAGCGATTTTGGCTAAAATTTGTTTTGTTTGTTTGTTTATGTTATTTTGTTATTTTCACTATGATTAGCCTTTGTGAAGGCCTTTTTCTTGTTTTTCCAAAAAAGTAATGACTTAATTACTAATAAATTGACACCTGATTTGAGCCTCATGCAGTTTATTTTCGCATGTTTGTTCTTAAAAACCTTCAT
This sequence comes from Gastrophryne carolinensis, assembly GCA_027917425.1. Lineage (NCBI taxonomy): Eukaryota > Metazoa > Chordata > Amphibia > Anura > Microhylidae > Gastrophryne > Gastrophryne carolinensis. The sequence continues at coordinate 386,209,324 of CM051236.1, read as the reverse complement.
TAATCTCAAAATAACCCAAACATTAATGCATAATGCATGCAGCCAAGGACAGGTAAAGTCACATTCAATCTAATTTCTCCAAATATGTCAATTTGTAGTTGAAGGGCACTCACAGACTCAAAATGTACATACATTATAGAACATAAGTATAAATTGTGTCAGACTCATGGCACCTAGCAATTGGCAACATCCAGGAGTTCTAAAGTAACTGACTCCAGGCCGAAGTTTCCCCGCCCACCAACATCAAGATCCATAGGGAGCAACAATTTCCCGGGGAATAGTGGGGAGGGAATACATAGGCCCACATACACACCCTCTCCTGCTCGGCCACATTTGCCACCGGCACAGGTGGAAAGCGGCCATACCTATGCCACATCCACGCCTGTAAGTTTGGTGGGCACCCAGCCAATGACATCTAGTCCTAATGCCAGTCCAGTCCAATCTTTGCCATGGGCAAATGTAGTTGGTTCCCAGCCAAGAATGTCCCCCAATATTGCCAACAAACAGGATGAGTCAGCCACCATTTGATTAGGCCCAAGCCTGCAGCGTGGGAGCTTGAGCGGCCGCTTCAGTGAGGCTTAATCTCAGCCATTGGCTAGTGGGGTCAGCACTCTAATGAGCTATATGGGCAAAATCAAAATCAAACCAGCAAAGCCATAAAAAGGCAATCTTGGTAGTGCTCACCAGACAGGTAAATAGAGTGGGGATGTAGAGGAAAGATGTGGAGCAGATCCAGGTGAAATAGATCTTAAAAGTGATGTTGCCCATCATAAGGTTGTGGTGGGCTTTGGAGGTGGCCCAACACCTGGGCATGTGTGTCATTCAGAATCTGCCACTGCTCAAGCATCTGTCTGTTGCTAGTTCAAAATGCATCTAGCATGGCAGTGAAGTTTGCATTTAAGGTGGCCATTTGTTCTGCCATCTGTGTGGTTAAGTTGGCCATTTGTTCAGACATCTGGCTGTTGCTCATCCTAAATTCAGTCAGCATGTTGGTTAATGTATTATTGAAAATCTCGAATTGTGCAGTAATGCTCTGTGGTTCGTTAAGTCACCTGCCGAAAGTAACGGCTGTCATGGCGCCATGCTGACTCCAGGCATCCTCCTCCTCCTCCATCTCCTGGATTACATCCATCAGTGTGGGAGTCTGTTGGGACATGTGAAAAAGTGTTTCAGATTTGGCCCTAAATATCTTTAGGATCCAAATTACTCATGTGCATTCACATGCATCAGCAGTTTCATCTAAGTCCACTTACCCTATATATCTGTTCCTGTGTCCTAGGCAGCAGGGAAGTAGACGGCATGCTCAACCTGGAAGAGCCTTCCACAATTCCAGAGGCTGGATGCTGGGCTGGGTTTAAAAGTAAAAGGCAGGTAAACACACAAACATCCATTGATGAGCTGAATTAGTACATATGCGTTATAAAACACGTGGCCAAGCAAGAATGACAACTCCCCCCAACGGTGCAAGTTGACCTTCACAATGAATGTCAGTATCTCTTATATGTATGCCTCACCCTGTACATACAGATTGGTCACCTTAAATAATACAAACATGCATGTACTGCATGTTAGGAGGCTTTACAGATACAAAAGGGCGCATTAGGGGGCCAGTCAGCTTGCAAATAGCATTTGGCTTCAGAGTATGCTGCTGTGCATTCTTCCTAGGTAGCCCTTTCCCTGACCCGAGCTCAAGTTTGTCTGACCAAAGTACAGCTACAACCCCATTGGTAGAAAGACAAAGAAGTAAGTGCTGTCTATTATTTACTATATTCACATCACATGCAGTGCTTTGGTAAGATAAATAGTTTAATAGTGAGCAGAAATACTGTCAAAGGTCGTGTATGGCCTGCAAACCATTTTAAGGACCATTAACTACTGCACCCTGGGAGAGTGGCCATAATGAAGGACATTCCTCAGACATTAAACACCTGCATAAAGCAGTAACCTCCCCTCAAAGCCACTCCCTAGGGGCATGTGTTCATATCTGCCTGTGAGCCTCATTTCACACATTTACAAAAGTTCACATTCAAACAAACATTACTTACCTGCAGAAATGGTATGGATGTCTGTGTCCTGTCTGCCAAAGAGGCCCTCTAATGCGACGGGGTGTATTAATGCCAAGACCATTTCTTCAGCTCTGGTATATTGTAATTTGGTGGGGAAGCCTCCACCAGTTTGTAAGCTGAAAAATAGAGGTTACCAAATTTTGGGCATTGTGGTCACTACAAGCAGCAAAATGCACAACTCAAATATGTACCTGTGATTGCGCCGTTTATTCTGTTTCTTCCGTGCTGCATACTTCAGGTCAGATATTTTTCTCTGTATCTGCTCCACATCTTTCCTCTCGTACAGAAATACCTTTGACAGTATTTCTGCTCACTATTAAACTATTTATCTTACCAAAGCACTGCATGTGATGTGAATATAGTAAATAATAGACAGCACTTACTTCTTTGTCTTTCTACCAATGGGGTTGTAGCTGTACTGCATTGACCTGTCTGGTGAGCTCGTCAAAGATTTAGGTCTTTCTCATTTTGCTGGTTGATTTTGAAAATCCAAATAGCTCATCATAATGAAGTGTGAGGCCACTTGCCAATGCTAGGGTTTGTGCCTCCCCAAACCGCCCACTCAACTGGCCTCTGCCTAATGGTTGGTCTTCTGGCTCATCTGTGTTTGGTGGCAATTCAGGGGACATTCTGGGCTGGCTCTGTGGTGATGAATCGGGCGTCACGTGGCTGGAAAAAGACTGGACTAGACTAGTCTAGGGCGTGGATGTTGCATAGGTCTCGCTGGATTCCACCTGTGCCGGTGGCAAATGTGTCCGAGGAGGAGAGGGTGTGCTTGGGGGGCTGGGGCTTCGGGCCCTCTGCTTCTTTTGGCCCTTGGAACTGGTTCTCCATTTATCATGGGATGTGCTTGCGCGGGGAGGAGGAGAGGGTGTGCTTGTGGGGCTGGGGCTTCGGGCCTTTTGCTTCTTTATGGCCTTTCAACTGGTGCTCCCTTTATCATGGGATGTGGTAGGGCGGGGAGGAGGAGAGGGTGGTGGGCTGGGGCTTCGGGCCCTCTGCTTCTTGGTGCCCTTGGACGATGTTGTACCTTGCTGTTTGGATGTGGGTGCCTTTTTCTTTGAGGTCCCTTCCTTGCTTTTGGTTGCTGTTTTGGATGTTTCGGGATTTGTGGCCAATGTCGCCCTGTGGTGGCCACTTTGGCTCCGCGTTTCACGCACCTTGCTAGTCGCTTGGTGCGACCGAGTGCTCGGTCTGGAGGATGAAGTGTCCTCATGCCGCTGTGGCGTTTTGGTCTTGGCCTTCTTTGCTGGTGTTTGCTTTGCGCTCTGTTTTTTGGGTGCCATGCTGACAATCTCAAAGAGAATAAGCTGTGTGTCCATGACCCTTTAAATCCTGATGACTGGGAGATCGGGATGTCCCGCGGGGTGAAACCCCCCCCCAAACACCCCAAATCCCCTTACCTTGTCTTCGGCGGCGGCCGGCCGCGCCCCTCTAGACGTGCGCGCGCCCGCGCCGGCCGTCTGTGAATGGGAGGCGGCGGAGGAGCCGCTTGTCCGCGGCTGTCAAACGGCTTGTCCGTCGGCGCTGGGAGCGGGGAGAGGTGAGTTTTTCGGGGGATCAGGGGGGTTTCACACAGCGGGGCACCCCGATCGGGGGTGCCCCACCGAAGTGGACCAAGACCCAGGATAGTCAAAATCCTGGGTGTTGGTCCACTTTAAGGAAGCGCACTTGCATCTAGGATAGTTTCAGGCTAGAAATGTGTTTGGGAATGTCATTTAGTCAACTGATCAAATTGTGATAGATATTTGTATGCAGTTGGATCTAACAACTATTTTTTTTTTGTGTTTTTTAGACCATGCTTTAGCGCAGGTACGACTACCTGCCCAACGCGTTTGAGAGGAACGTGGCCCTGGAGATCGTGGCCCGGATCCAACAGGAGACGGACACCACCTTCACCCATACACAGATCATGAAGCACTGGTCGGACCTGAAACGACTACACATGCCCCGGGTGCGGCGATTTTTGGTCTCCATTTCCCAAGTAAGTACATAGCGATTGCATGCTAGGTGTAACTAATACAGAAGGTAGGCCTTTATTTATAAATGCTTTTCTAGTGTTGGAAATGGAGTATCGAATCCGATGCACCCAGAGGCGCACAGGCCGGCCAGTGCTGCATGAATCTGCAGCAGCAAGTGAAGGTGGTGGATCTCCAGGGCCAAGTTCCTACCCCTCCTCTGTAGCAGCCTCAGACCAGCCCCTGGACCTTTCTACAGAGGAGGGGCGTCACGGCGTGGACAGGGAGTAGGGCCAAGCGACGGAGCCATTAGCCTCTGGTATGTGACTCTTAATGTAACCGCACACACATACATGCTATTAAAAGCAAAGCTGATTCCCTTAATCTCTTTTTCTAGATGAATATGTAGCAGGTGAAGGATCTGTGGAAGAGACTGCAGCAGATCTGCCCAGGAGGCACATGGAGAAGGTGGGTGATGTCACAAACACATTCTAAGTGTCATTTGCTTAATGTAGAATCAGACATTAGAAGTGACCCTATTTTATATGTCTCTACAGCCCCAACTTCCCAGCAGTGGCAGGCCCCAGAGCAGAGGGTGGTCCCCGAAGCAGAGGTTGCCGACCAACGAAGTAAGTTGTAATGTTAATTTTTGGAGTATGTGGGAAATTACATCATCACCAATTCACCTAAATCCATTGTCAAGGCCATTACCATAATGACATATGGCCTCTTCCTTTTAGTAATTCCTTAGCATAATGACATGGTCTCTTCCTTTTAGTAATTCCTTAGCATAATGAAATATGGCCTCTTCCTTTTAGTAATTCCTTAGCATAATGACATATGGCCTCATGAGTTAGCTTGCAACCTAATAAACATTACATCCACAGCTGTTTAACATGTATTTGCTGAAAAATAATTTTTGTTTATTTTGGGAACAGACACCGTACATGCCAGATTGGCACAACTCACGGCCCCGGTGTTTCAATTGGTGGGCGAGATGCAGGAGCTTCGCGATTCGCGGGACCACAGATGAAGATTACTTATCTGGGGCCTGCCATTGCTTTGTATATAGTTTTGCATTTCTTATTTTTGTTTTAAAATTTTTTAAACTTTTAAAATTTTACGTTTCTAAAAAAAAGAAAAAAAATGTTGTAGATGCAAAAATGCAAAAAAATTTTTTTTTGAAAAAAAGGCACTAAAAAAGCCATTTATTAGTAAACAAAAAAAACAAAAAACTTGTTTCTGTGTCATTTTCTTTTCTACATACATTCATTAAGGGTTGGTTGCAACAAAACGAAGGAAAAAAATCAAAATTTAGATATGAAGAATCGGCAGACCGCGATGTGATTAAGGTAAGCTTTAGGTGCGTGAAATGGAAGAATATACTGACCGCAAAGTGATTAAGGTAAGCATTAGGTGCGCCAATGGCAGAAGAATGAGACCGCGAAGTGATTATGGTAAGCTTTAGGAGCGGGAAATGGAAGAATATACTGACCGTGAAGTGATTAAGGTAAGCTTTAGGTGCAGGAAATGGAAGAATATACTGACCGCGAAGTGATTAAGGTAAGCATTAGGTGCAGCAATAGGTGCAGCAATGGCAGAAGAATGAGACCGCAATGTGATTAAGGTAAGCATTAGGTGCGCCAATGGCAGAAGAATGAGACCGCGATGTGATTAAGGTAAGCATTAGGTGCGCCAATGGCAGAAGAATGAGACCGCAAAGTGATTAAGGTAAGCTTTAGGTGCGGGAAATGGAAGAATATACTGACCGCAAAGTGATTTAGGTAAGCATTAGGTGCGCCAATGGCAGAAGAATGAGACCACGAAGTGATTAAGGTAAGCTTTAGGTGCGGGAAATGGAAGAATATACTGACCGCAAAGTGATTAAGGTAAGCATTAGGTGCGGCAATGGCAGAAGAATGAGTCCGCAATGTGATTAAGATAAGCATTGGGTGCGCCAATGGCAGAATAATGAGACCGCAAAGTGATTAAGGTAAGCTTTAGGTGCAGGAAATGGAAGAATATACTGACTGCGAAGTGATTTAGGTAAGCATTAGGTGCGGGAAATGGAAGAAGAATGAGACCACAAAGTGATTTAGCTAAGCATTGTAGCAGAAGTGAGTGAACTAAATATGTAGATGAGCACATTAATGAGTTCATTTTGTAGCGCGCAGGCGTGCATGCGTAAGGTCGTAACGATTTTCGTCTGGACGATTATTTATAGAAAAAGGGATTCAGAATCTAAAGGGAAACGTCAAGGAGACGATGGAAAAAGGGCAAAACCGAAAGCCAACGTTGTTTCATGACTAACATAAACGGAAAACGAAAGCTGAAAAATGACATTCTCGTTGGCATACGAACGAACGAAGACTTTACTGAAGGCTTGTGATGCATGCTTAGAATCACTCGTACACTCATACGAGAGTGAGAAAATAAAAAAATAAAAAACAGATCGACACAAAAACGAAATTCTTTTTATGTCTCTCTGAATCAACCCTATGGTGTGAGTCGCTGAGAGTCTGTCGCACTGAGCTGGCGCTACCTTATCGCTCGCTGCCCAACATTCATCTCATTAATTAACGCCCGGCAGGTTACTACAGCGACCAATGCGCTCTGTTACAGCGTATACTAGCGATCGCTCTAAGCGCCGCTATACAGAAGCTCATCTGCCGGTACCTGGTGTTAGTAATGAAATAGCCTCAATATATACCAGGGTATATGTGCACCCCCTAGCTGGGTCTTTCATTGTGTTATACTGTGTATGATCAATGTTTTATTGCCAAGTTAACCTTTACCACATAAAGTTCATAGTACTGTTATACTTGACTGTGTCAGTGAGTGACTTAACTAAATGGTTGCTGGGAGCAGTAGTCCCTCTGCTCCAAATGTATTGTTTTGCTTAGACTACTTGATCTATTTCCCAGAAAGGTGTTCCCTATTAGTTTCAAGGGCCCTATTCTGGGTGGAGGCATTAGCACACAAAACACTTAACTCACTCTTCCACTTAGTGAAGGCTCAGCCTCTTTCTGTTACCAACAGGTTAGCGCAATAGCCTGTCTTGAGTGGGGGTGTTTACCATCACCCCCCCCCCCCCCCAAAACAGCAGAACAGTTGGGAACAGACGTCTCCCTAAAAAACAAGTGTTTTGCTATGAGAACGAGCTACTGCATTAGCGCTCACTCTAGCGACCAACTGACCAACAAATCTTTGGCATCTGAACACAGTCGCTCAATCTCAGAAGATTTGTATGTTCGGTCGCTCGCTGAGTGAACAGCCAATTGATCTGCTCATGTAAACCCAGCATTAGTGATGGAGCTAAACTGGGAGAAAAACAGAACAATACAAAGTTTATAAATGCAGAGTCGCATTAAGATGACACATCATTAAAACAATACAGTGAACAATAGTGATGTAAATAAGTAAACCAGACTGCAGAGCTATAAAAAGAAGCAACTGGCTGTCAAGACAGAAATTTAGCAGATGCAACCTGCAAATAATGTGATTCTACAGCTACTGGAAGCAGTAAGGTGACTCTAAGTAAGTAAGCTCTTCCCAATAAATCTAAAATGTGGTGATCAAAGCAATGACCACTAGATGGCACCAATATTTATTTTTATATATTCCATTACAATACCTAACTGAACAGCAAAGTGTGACGGTAGGACTGTTGATGAGTTAGAACAGGTAACTGGGAACTCCTAGTCTAGCAGTGCCTAGGGAGGTAGTTATCCTGAGAGGCCTCTCTCCATCAAGGAATTACTTTTGATAGGCAGTGCAGCTAAACACTGACAATGCTTCAACATATTTAGTTGTAGGGAACATTACTAATTGATGTGTGTGCCTGTTTTCTCAGTTACAGTGGACCAGAACCCACCCTGGTGAGTCTATTACACCCTCCTACCAGGGCATCCCGAACTAGGACGTCTTGCTGTGTGAAACCTCCTGAGTCGCCAGCAAATCTTACCTTTTCCCCAAACCAATAGCAAATGCTCAACTGGAACTGGCATCACTCGCCTCCCTTCTTAGCTTTGCGCAGCCCCATCCACCGCAACCGAATGGCTGTGCAGGGCCGCGCACATCAAAGGCACAGCTGAGTGAAGCCGTATGCAGCTCGCAGGTGCGGCTAGGATTGCAGTCTGCTGCTCTAGCTGCATCATGGGCTCAAGGAGATTGAGTAAGCTCAGTGAATGGTGGGGTTTCACACAGCAGGGCACCCCAAACTGGGTTGCCCCAGGGGAAAGGACCAAAACCCAGGAAAGTTAAAATCTCGGGTTTTGGTCCATTTTAACCAGAAACTTCTTCACATGGTCTAAAATTTGACTGTGTAGTTATTGTGTTTGGGCTGTGCTTGTGTACTTACAGGGCTACTAAGGACAGGAATTAAACTGGACCAACAGCATGGCAAAGCTGGAAAAGAAAGGTAGTGACCATTTTGGAGCTTCCTCTCCCAGCATCTCTGCCATGCTGCTGCCTGGAACTGACATAACTGACAAGACACAGTAACAGGAAGCCCAGCAGCACTTCTTGTTTGCAGGTGGCCTGCAAATGCATGAGCCGCCATTTTGTTTCTAAAATATACTACAGCAGGAGTTAGAAAAGGGTAAATTAATTTTTATGTCCAGCAATCTAAATAGCCATGGATATGAGCACTGTTGGTTGCGTTGGTCTGATTTAAGTCATTTTTGACTGTCGGTCCATTTTAAATCAGTTAGAATATAGTTAAAACTAGCTGGAGACTAGGCTTAGACCGCTGTCCTGGGGACCTGTGGGGGGAATAAAGTGTGTGCGGAGTCCATCCTTAGCCAATGAAGGGGAAACCAGAGACCTGGTGCTGCAGTACGAAGAACATGCGACAATGTGTGTTGGAATCCATCTGTAAGACGTGTAGAAGGAATTTTGCTGCAGGAACAGGAGGCATACGAAAGAAACGTGAGAATCAAGGTGGACCTTCACTAGTGATGAGCGAGCTCAAGCTGCAAAGTACCAAATTTTGTGAGTTAGGGCCTCCAAACCTGAGCACGGGCTTTAGCAAAAAGTGCTCAAGTTAAGCCGAACCCGGAAACTGAGAAGCTGAGTGAATGGCTGTTGAGCAGCCAATAAACCAGCTTTTTACATATAGAAATAAAATGGCTGTGATTGTCCAGACACGACCGGTGATCATGTTGTATAGAATGCAGGGTCGCCTTTAAAAGCAAAGTTTAAAAGCACAAAAACAGTGGGGTGGGAAAATCAGGCAGCTGTAAACAGATGGGAAAATCGGACATATATAGGTGGGCAGAGGAGGCTGCTGGACATTTTTACAGCAATTTACCTAAATTGTACAGTTTAGTGGGAATTGTATACCACACTTGATCTACAACTTAAAGCTTAGTGGGAATTGTATGCCACATTTGATCTATACTGTACAGTCAGAGGGAATTGTATCCCAAATTTCACCTACATTATTCAGTCATTGGAAATTGTATACCACATTTTATCCACATCCTACAGTTTAGCGAGAATTGTATACTATGTTTGATCTACATTTTTCATTTAGTGGAAATTGTATGCCACATTTGATCTATATTGTACAATCAGGGGGAATTGTATATCCAATTTGATCTACATCCTACAGCTTAGTGGGAACTGTATGTCACATTTGTTGTTCAATCAGGGGAAAATGTATACCACATTTATCTACATTCTTCAGGTAGTGGTAATTGTATACCATTTGATATACATTCCTCAGTTAGTGGGAATTGATCTACACCATACAGCTTATTGAGAATTGTATACCACATTTGATCTATATTGTAAAATAAGGGGGGATTGTATACCACATTTGATCTACATTCTTCAGTTAGAGGGAACTGTTTACCACATTTGATCTACATACTACAGTGTAAATCTACATTCTTCAGTTAGTGGGAATTTTATACCACATTTGATCTATATTGTACAATCAGGGGGAATTGTATACCACAGTTACATTGTATACCACCACTATATTGTACATCCTACAGTTAAGTGGAAATTGTATACCACATTTGATCTACATTCTTCTGTTACTGGGAACTGTACACCACAACAATGCAGAAAGCAGCAAAAAGGGCATAGGGGCAAGACCATGCTGCTGCTGCTGCTGATGATAATGGAGCTAGTGCTGCACGGATAGGATGTGTTTCATCTGTGTCTGCTACTTCCTCTGGTGCAAGGGGCCAGTACTGTTGATATTATAGATTATTAGATTACATGGCACACAGTACTAACAGTTCCATGGGATTGTCTTCCACCCACTCCACTTCTGCTGAAAGTGCAGAGACATCCACCTGACCCTCTTAAAATCAACAAGGCTGTCCCAGCCACAGTTAACCCTTTAAGTGCCAGACTACGTTTCACTATTTTGTGCTATACATGTTTAACCTTGATTTTTGAAGGGATTTCCCCAAGGAAAATTATATATTGTTTTTTTCAGCTGTCTGGGCTTCAACATGAAATATCTCGTATGGCCGTTTTTAGTGGATTCTCAATACTTTTGGGTGAAATATGTGCAAATTTTTTTTAAATCTATTTTTTGCAATTTGTAGTGTTTTTTGTAGTACAAAATGTAAGTTTGTCAATAAAATTTTATTGTGTGTGAAACCCCAATTTCTCCCAGTCACAGCGGTACCACATATGTATAGGTAGACACCCTTTCCTGCCCAGGAGACTCCCCCAAACTGAAACAGAGCTTTAGGAGATTTTCAGATAAAATACAACTGTGATATGCGCTATGCACCTTTTTCCAGAAAAACAACCCTGTACATTTGAAATACCCCCCTCAAACTATACATTCTCTGGAAGTACACACCTCAAGCTTTCTAGACGTACCAGGCTTGTTTATGTGGGCATAGTTTTCTGGAAGTAATCCCTCAATCAATTCTTTGGTTGCACAGTTTCCCTAAAAGAGAATAAAAAGGAAGAATCAAAGCCACATTTTCCTAAAAAAAACAAGTAAAATCCGAAAAATCTGAATAAAATAAATAAAAATCAGGGTATTTTTCTATCCCCCGAACAGAACAATACCCAACATGCGCACCTTGCAATTTTTCAACCAAAACAACCCTTTACATTTGGAATATGCCCCATGAACCATATATTGCCTGAATGTTAAGGGTTAAAAACCCTTAAAAATCCCCCCAAAAAATTACACGGGGTCCCCCTTACCCATCATGACCAGCCCGGGACCAGCTATGGGGGCCTGTAGGAACAGGGCGCAGGGGCCAGCTTTGGTGGCCTCCCCGCCCTGCTGGCTACAAGCCCACATAGCCCACATAGCCACGGGACAGGCCCTTCTGCCCCCCCCTTTGGCTTTGGGGAGGCAGGTAATTGGGGGTGCCGGGGGATAATGGCAGGTCACCCGCTAGCCGCAGGTGACTTGCTAGCCCCCAGCCTTGTGAACTGGTATAGGGATCCCTTACCAGTTCACAAAGGGTTAAATGTAAAAAAAACACACAGAGACAAGGAGGAAAAATATTTTATTTATTATTTTTTTAACACTTACCTCCCCATCCATCCCTGGGCACTGTGTCCCACGCTGATCACTCTGGCTTCTGCTCTCCTGCTGCTGCTGGAAGCCTTTTATAGCTGCTGTGCGAAAAAACATGAGGGGTTAATAAAAGAAATGACATAGGGTCCCCCCTCCCAGGGGGGGCATTTTTTTGAGAATTTTAAGGGTTAAAAACCCTTAAAAATAAAAAAAAAATTACATGGGGTCCCCCCTACCCGAAATAACCAGCCCGGGACCAGCTATGGGGGCTTGTAGGAACAGGGCACAGGGGCCAGCTTTGGTGGCCTCCCCACCCTGCAGGCTACAAGCCCACATAGCCATGGGCCGGGCTCTTCTGCCCCCCCTGCGCTTTGGGGAGGCAGGTAATTGGGGGTGCCAGGGTTAATGGCAAGTCACACGCTAGCTGCAGGTGACTTGCCAGCCCCCAGCCTTGTGAACTGGTATAGGGATCTCATGGATCCCTCCCTTACCAGTTCACAAAGGGTTAAATGTAAAAATAAACACACAGACACATTATAAAAAAAATGACATTTATTTATTTTTTTGTTCTTTACTCACCTCCTGAAGCGAGAAGAGCCCTGGGGGGATCGCATGCCCCTGGGTGAAGAGAAGACCAGGCCCAATCGAACGAGGGGTCAGGTGAGTTTTTAACTTTTGTACTTTTTTTCTGTGTTCTGGATTTAAAGTCAGCTACTTGAGGAGCACGTGGCTGGCACTAAATGGTTAATTGAGTCACTACTGCTCTATGATGACACTCCTAGCTGGCATACCATGGGCAGTCCACCTGCCCCTCACCCATCCACTGACACGTGAACAACTAAGCATGGACAGGGACATTACATCTCTCTAACAGCCTACTGGGTCAATGTAGTGGCAGCTGGGACTGAGGCGGGAAGCATTTTACATATCCTTCCATCATCCAGGATCACTGGACATCAGCCGGTGCCTTCTGTTGCCTCCTCTGCCTACTCTGCTTCCTCCTCATGCCGTCAGTCCAGTCCCTGCACCAGCAAGTTGAGCACAGCCATAGGGAAATGGCAGCATGCAGTGCTAAAACTATTCCATCTGCACAAAAGGCCCCGCACCACCCAGAAGCTGTGGACTGGCATCCAAGAACAGACAGATGAGTGGTTGCTGCCACTGCACCTGAAGCCATGTGAAGTGGTGTTTGGCAATGGGCATAACCCAGTAGCAGCCTCAGTAGCATCAGGAGAAAGGTTTATTTTCTCAGGTGTCAGAGCAGTGCATACATGGCTCCCAGGATAGGTTGCTGGGCCGACAGCAGCCAGGTAATACACTGTCCAGCCAGCAGACAGTTTTGGAGGATTCAGAAGGGCAAGGGTGAGGGGGAAGGGGGGGGGCAGCAGGGTGGCACCCAGTGCAGCTCACTGGAGCATGAATGGAGGGAGAAGCAGGAGGATACATCTGACACTGAGGACTTCTCCTTGATCCAGGGCAGCTTGGCTCACACGAACCACTACATGCTGCAGCGCCTGCGGAGTGCCCACATAGTCACTAGTGCCGATTACAAGGTACAAAGTTCCCAGCTGAAGTTGAGGGCTTAGTGGTGGCACAAGGCCGAGGGGGAGGAGCAAGTCACTAGGGCAGAAGGGGCACCGGCAGCACCGCACAAGGGAGGGTAAGCATGGCCACAATGTGAAACACCTTATTTCCTTGTCCGCTACAGCCACCACCATCGGATACAGCTCGTAGTACCAGGAGGCAGACTAGCATGGTGGATGAGTATCTGTTGACGCGTCTCCTGGTACTGAGCAATGGGTCCTCCCCGTTCATTTTCTGGATTGCTATATTGGACACGTGGCCAGAGCTTGCCGTCTATGCCTTAGAGGTTCTGGCCTGCTCTGTGGCATGTGTCCTATGAGATAGTATGTTTAGCACCACAGGATGTGTCATCATCGACAGGAGGATCCGCCTATCCACAACCAATATGGATGGGCAGCGAGGGATTGCCGCTGTGCTTATTGTGAGCACAAGCTGCTATAGCCCCATACAATGCTGGCTGCCATTGGTTGTAATGGGAGGGAATTAATGTTTAAAGGTAAGCAAGCCATTAAATGTTTACATTGATTAAGGGCTGGTGTAGATGCCCAAAACTCATATGTGAGGCACATCGCTCATTTAGTGATTGCTCATTTTAGATGGTGTCTGAGACAGTAGTCATAGCATAAGGCTCTGCAACCTTTTGCTAATTTTGTTGCTTAAAATGTTATTTTACTTGCTCTACTATTTATTTAATTTGGTTACTTAGTAATTTAGTACTTCCTCCTTGTCCTGACCATGCTGGTCCGAGACACCCGAGACAGGGTGGCTGCATAGGCTTGTCTCAGTTCTCAGTGCAAAAAAGGTAGTTGTGGTAGTGGTGAGCTAAATCAAATGGATCAGTCATGTGGCCTTCTAGCAGCATGGAAGGATCAGCAGCCCTGATGTTGTTCTGGGTGCAGGCTGGCAGATCAGGATGACAGCATGCAAAAAACTGGGAATCCAGCTCAGGAGGTTCAAAGGCACTATTAGATCAGGACTGTGAGCAGCCCCAGATGTGTGTTGGAGGTGGCGAGTGGTGTAGCTGTGTTAGCGGTAAGCTGCCTGGCTGGGGATTGAGGAGCTGCTGAATAAGCCACAGACCAGAAGCTGCCTCAGCTGTGTCAGCGGGCAGCAAGCTGCTAGGTTACTAGGTTTGCTAGGTGCTGGCAATGGGCCAGGAGCTGCTTCATCTGTTGTTTGGTGGCAGTTGGCCTGGAGGTGACCGCGGGCAGCAAGCTGCCTAGCTGTGGATTGAAGAACAGTATCAGTACTGATTGCAGCGGACCATCAGATTCCTCATCTGTTGTTTGGTGGGCAACTGGCCAAGGAGTGTCCATGAGCGGTGAGCTGTCTTGACTGAGGATTGAGAAGCAGCATCAGCGCTCATCGCTGGGCCTTGAGATGGCTCATAAGCTCTTAGGGGTTCGTTAGGCTACAGTCTCTTGTGTGTGGTGGTTCCAGTCTCCTGTAGTGCTGTCTCTCCAGTCTCCTGGCACCTGGATGTCCGGTGGTGACGCTGGATGAGAATAAGTTGGATGGATGGAGGTTGCTGCACCTCAGCTGCCTTTAAGTACAAGCCTGGAATCTAAGGAAAATCTCATCATAAAGAGTATTGGGCTAAGGTATAGTACATGGTAGCATGAAGTATTACATCTTTATCCTCATTTCATTAGATTGTATACAAGGTGTATGACACTCCTGGGGATTATATTGAAAACCTCATTTACTTCACTGAATTTTGTACATGTATCCCTCTTGATAAAAGAAATAATTATTGTGTATGAATTTTAATACATGCTTGTTTTGCACACTAAATTCAATTTGTGTGATGTGCATCCCTCAATATATGTATATTGGTTATATGGTGAGGCAGAAGTGGAAATAGCCTCAGAAGGATACCACCCACCCTCGTTTATCAGAAATTTAGGAATGCATTTACCTATCTATTTACAAGCATGAAGTATTACACTCATCCTTATCCAATGTTCAAGTCGCTACACTGAGGATATATATTACATCCACCTTTCTCCTGTGTGACATTTGCTACACTGAGGATATTTATCTCACTTTCCTGCTGTCACTTGGTTAAAGTCACTTCCTACACTGAGGATATAGATACATTGTAGCTTCCTCCTGTTCAAATCACTTGCTACACTGAGGATGTATACCACATTCATGCTTCACAACTATAAAACATCCTTTTCACTGAGTAGGAAAGTCACACAACTTCAAAAGAATCTAACAGTCACCTAGTGATCAGACCTGCCGATGAAAGACGTATGCTCCAAAATCTCAACACCAGGAAGACTTCAGGCCTAGATGGTATATTAACCTAATGCTTGAAGACGTGTGCAGAGCAGCTTGCAACAGCCCTGAGAAGGATCCTAGATGCCTAAACAGATTGACCATCATACCAGTCCCATGGAAGGCCGTAGCCGCAGAACTCAATGACTTTGAGTTTTACTTACAAAGCAAAAAGATCTGGTTAACTTGGCCCAGAAGTACACACTAGAGCAAACAGATCAGGCTGATCTATCAGCCTTGATATACTCACCAGTAAGCGAATCAAATGTCTGTTCCTCCTGATACATGCGAATGGCTGCAGAGCTTTCTAACAGATGTAAAAATTGGCAACATCAATTCCAGTGTGAGAGCTGCAAACTATCTCCCTTATTGTTCACACTGCACACCAATGACTGTGTTTCCAAGAAGGAATCAGAGAAAATGCTTACATTTGTGGACAACACTACTATAGTAGAGCTCATAAATTACAACAATGGGCTACCATATCACAAGGAGGTAAATAAACAAATCTGCTGGTATAAATCTTATAAGAAATTCACCAAACGATTGCCAGCTTTAGCCCCAGACATGTCAGCAGAATCCCAGGAAGTCGGCACGGCTGTGAGAGCTCACCTCAAGTCCAACCAAACGAAGTAAAGCCGGCCAACATCAAGGATTCCCATAAAAAATCCAGCTTTATTGGAGATTCAGTAAAAAAGCTTGTGAGCTCATCTCTTATCTCAAATCTTATAATCTAATTCTAAATACTGCAAAGACTAAATACTTCAGTAAAACTCCACAATCGAAGAAGTGGAGGAAGAAAAAATGGAAACCACCACTTTTTTAATTAACGACTGGAGCAAACACATTGACTTACTTGTTAAAAAAGCTAATCCTGTGGCCTGTAACACAAATTGCTTGTTGCCTACTACAGTGCCACAAAAGACTCCATCACAACGTGGTACAGGAATGCATCCAAGAGAAACAGACCACGGCGTATTACAAGATCAGCTAAAAAAACATAGGCTCTTCCCTACCTTCCATGAACAAAGGACTAAGTCAAAAGCTACCAAAATAAATAAAGACCAGCCACACCCCGACTGCGTATTCTTCAACAGCCATCAGGGCACCAGCACAGAACATTTCCGTCATTGCTGTGCACTTACTGAACAAGGATAAAGTCTTAATCTAAACCAAATATGACCATTATTGTACTGGGACTTTATTACTACAATTGATGTTGATTGAAATTGTATATAATGCATCCAAGCTAGTTATTTTGAATTGCGTTTATTGTTAAATTCTGCCTTGCCTCAGTCATGTAAAAATTTCTGTACATTGTATATACATTGCAAAATAAACTGATTCTGATTAAGTCGACCTTTAGACTTATGTACATTCTAATGTCATTTTAAATAATCAGCAAATAAAGTTTATACTTTTATTTGACCCCCCTGGAAAAGCAGAATTCTTTTGTATCTAAAAAAAGTAAGTAAGCCTTCTAAAAAGATAGATGATTAAATAGCCACACAATAGCTTCTAGTCTATAAATAAATAGTGTGGCAATAGTAAAAAATGCATGCCTTACTAATTTTTTAATGAAAATGGCATAGTCAATTTTCTGAATTGGGGGGATCTGCTGGTTTTTATTCAGTGAGGTGATAGACAGCCGCTGTATTTAGCCCGCTTGTCTAGCAACAGCTGCAGTGAACTTGCTCCAGCTTTTTTCACAGGCTGGCGCTGTATACTACAGTAATAGCTCTGGGTGTGTGAGGTGCTGCTTCTGTGTGAGATCACCAGGTGACTCAATAAATATATAAAATCTTTACAAAATAAACTAAACTAACTGAAAAAAACATTCTACTTTGAATGACTGTGAAGGTATTTATAAAGGCATTAAAACAGAACAAAACCCAGAGTGGCCGACCCTGAGATCTAAAAGATTTGGGATGCCCCACTGTGTGAAACACCAACTGGGTCGGCACAAAACCCACCTTTTTCAGGGCTCCCATGGCGATGTAAATAGCCATGACTGCATCTTCAGCTTCTCTGGGCTGAGGCGTGCTCCCACAGATAGCAATTCAGATATGCTGGGAGCCTAGGGATGCAGATACTCCGGCTCCTCATTGCTGAACTCAACGTGCCAAGCAAACTGCACTGTTTGAACGAGAGCCCATGCCTGCACCATGGGATGGGGAAAGGTACGTTTCTATGAGCGAACTGGGGGGTTTCACATAGCGAAGCATAGCAAGTTGGGAAGCCCCTGGGGCAAGAAACAAAATGCGGGATAGTGAAAATCATGGCTTTTGTTCTGCTTAAAACATACAAAGCTAAAAGAAGAATACAGGGAAAACATGGTAAAAAAGGAAAATGGTGTTGTAAGATAAGAAAGAGGAAATGGGAAGCTGAAAGATACTGCAGAGAGCAGCTGAGGTAACTTGAAAGAAAAACTGTAAAAAAATTGATTCTGGAGGGCCACAAAAAAAAGGATGAAAACAGAAAAAAACAATGGGGAAAAAATTAAAATATCCACAACTCACCCAAGCAGGCATTAGAACCCTAGACACTCTGATTCAGAGCCCATCACTTTATCAACTGAGCTGTCTAGCTTGCTCGCAAGCAGCGGATGGGGGTTCTCCCCACAGATTACATGACTTCTTCCTAGGTGGCGGGAGCCGTCACCCAGGTGACTTTTTAAACAACTAATGCTCTAAAATGGCAACATGTCAGACTTTTGTTTTCACGCACATTTAATTATTACAAGATTTAAATACCAGACAAGTAGTGTTACAATCTGTGTTCTGCTCCAAAATTCACAATAGTGCTCCTTCAAGGAGGAACTATAGGCAAGTCAGCACTTCCTCATTCAAGGTGTATGGCACACAATGGCAGTCAATCACGTGACCAAGGGAAACTCTTCAGGTTGGATGTGCAAGCCCACTGAGAAATTTAGATAAGTCACTAGCAGTCATGTGATTAACTTCCATTTTGTGCCATACACTATGAATGAGGAAGTGGTGACTTGCCTATAGTTCCTCTTTAAGATACTGTTCTATGTGCATCTGTACATCTGCCTGAGTAATGAAATGTAATGTAATGAAGGTATATCAGCATGTTAATACCACACTTACGCACCCACAGGGCACCTCAGGGCCCAAAAAAAGCTCTATTCCTCACACAACATGGTGAAAGTGCAAGTGTATATACACACCAAAGTTATACACCCTGTAGTTAGGAAAAATACAACCAAGCGTGTTGTGAGTGCTTATTACTGGAAGAAGAATAAGGGGTAAAATAGAAAGTAGAATCCACTGTTACATGACAAAAGCAGTGCATGATGGGAAAAGGGCTTCTACACACATCAGAAGAAACTCAATAGCAATAGGCCAGTATTCTAGCACAGGCTAGCTTTCGGAGAGAGGCCTTTAGAGTTATGCAGCTCTCCACTGTAAATAATGGTTCATTTACAGACTGTTACCCCTGAATTCCTACTGGGACTTTTCAGGGCAAGTATTTTTTTTCAATTGCCATTGAAAATATTGTAATATAGTGTTGCTTTCTATTATACTTAAAAGAAAACTCTCTTTTGTCATGTTTTTGGTGTTCTGCCTTTTTGTTTTCCTCTTTTGGAATGTAAAATAAACATTTGAGTTAAGAGTGTGCCCCCATATCAGTGATTTACTTATCCATGTGTTGTTTCCAAGTTTTTTCTATTCTTGGTGCTCTGTGTTGCTAACGTGGGAAAGGCTTTCCTGCCCTTGAGTATAAACTACTGACAAGTCCCAGAAACCTTTCACTGTAACAGATGAGCTCATCAGCAGTTTTGGCAAAAGCAAGCAGCAGTAATGACCTCCCAAGGTGAGGATGATTTCAGTAACCCTCTATCTACTGGAACACAAGATTGTGATCCACTTATCTGAATAAGCTGTATAACAGTAACAGGGGTTAAACTTGTGAGCTGGGGAATATGCAGTGTCGTCTCTGCCTCAGCATCAGATGATTAGCAAGCCAGAGTTGGGAAGTATCTGTTCTGTACACCACACAAACAACAGTCAGCGTACATAGCTAAGGTAACCAAATTGTTGCTAAAGAAGACAGTTTTCTTTTATATAGAAAAGAAAAAATTACAAATACGCCCAGCACCTAAAGGACATCATTTTGTCATACAATAAGGCAAACTTTTAAAAATCACAACAAAATTACTGTTTAACCCTTTTAGTGTCAGCCTACCTAGAGATGTTGTCACCCTCTGTTCCCAGGCAAATTTTAAGCATTTTGTGCTATGTATGTTTAACTGTGACTTTTACAGGGATTTCCAGGAAAATATATATAGGACTGGAAGAAAGTCTGGACATCAATATGAAATGTCTTGTTCATAAAATTTTCAGTTCTTTCTCAATATTTTCAGGGAAAATGTGTGAAAACAAATTTTAAAAATGTATTTGCATTTTTTTGATAAAAAAGTAAGTTTTTCAAAAAAATCATATTCTGTGTAAAATCCCTATTACTCCCCAATTACAACAATACCCCATATACACTTTCCTGCCCAGTACACACCCCAAACTGTAAATACTGCTTTATGAGATTTTCAAATAAAATTCAACTACTATATGCAATATCAAGGGTTAACCCCTTAAAACTTTTTTTGAAAATGGCATTGGGTCCCCCCCTCCCCAGTAAAACTAGCCTGCGGACCAGCTATGGGAGCTGGTAGACCAGGGAGCAGAGGCCGTCCCCTCCTGAAGGCTACCAGCCTGCATAGCTCACATGGGCCGGGGGCCTTTCTGCACTCTCCTATGGGCTTTGGGGATGCAGGTAATGGGTGTGGGAGGTTATCCCTACCTTTTGTCTCCATCTCCATCCTTTAGACTGTAAGCTCACAAGGGCAGAGCTCTCTCTCCTATTGTCTCCTGTGCTCACAACACCTGGTTTGAACCTTGTGGCATCTAGTTTTGCATTGTTCACTGTACTATGTTTTACCTTGTCTGTAATCATACCTTGTAAAGCGCTATGGAAGATGATGGCGCTATATAAATAAGCATTAATAATAATAAATAATAATAATAATAGCAATTCACCAGCTTGCCACAGGTGACTTGCCAGCCTCTCCTGCCCTTTTAACTGGTATAGGAGTCTCAAAGACTCATCAAGTTTACAAAGAGTTAAATGTAAAAGACACACAGACACAAAGAAAAAGGTCCTTTATTTATTTATTTTCCCCCTACTTACCGCCAACACCAATCTCTGTTGACTCCCACCATCTGCTACTGCTTCTGACAGCCAGATTGATTGGTGGAAGTCAGAGGCAGGCAAAGGAACCAATCACTTTGGCTTCTGGCATCCTCCTTCCACTGCAGGGAGGGACCTTTTCTACCAACAGCTTCCTCACCGGTATAAAAGCGCCTCCCTGCAGCAGGGACCGAGATGCCAGGAGCCAGGCCAGGAACAGAGAATCTGTGTTCTCTGTCCTGCTGAAGATTAGGACGAGGATGAGGACATAACCTGACACTGGGACAGGGATTAAGGTAAGCTTGTCTTTTATTTTATGAGCTAGTTCGTAACAGTTTGATTCAACTGAACCTGAATTTCTTTGGGAAATTTGGTGAATCATCTGAATCGAACATTTAAAAAGTTTGTTCATCTCTACATTTTACCAAAATTTCAACTATGGGGGTTATTTAAGAAACAAATACTTTTAGAAACATTTTTGACTTTTTATATTTTTATGCAGAATTGTCATTACAGGTCTGGCACTAAAGTGTTAATGTCACAGTGTTAAAACAATGTAATTCCATGTGTTTTCGCTTTGTTACTGTTATATGTGTTCAAAAACAGACTTTAATCACACAGCGTCTGGCACTCTATGCTATTGCGACCAGATTTAGAGCGCCGACGCTGTGTGTGTCCTCTTTTGATGTGTAAGGTTCTGGAGCGCCGAGAGTCGGTCGCACTGAGCTGGCCCTACCCTTCGCTCGCTGCAGCACTGTACTGGTGTTAGAACGCCCAGAATACATCACATTCATCAATGCGGGCCAGGTTACTACAGTGACTGGGGCGCTCTGTTACAGCGCCCGTACCAGCTATACAGACGCTCATCTGCCGAAACCTGCCATTAGTAATGAATCTGCCTATATATATATATATATATATATATATATACAAATATATGGTGAGCGACATGAGGAACAGGGATAAGATATGTAAATATAGATAGCAAAACGTATATAATTATTTATAATACTTATTTATATCACATGATGTTAGTTAGTTCTTAGTACTTTAACTTTCTCCAGATGCTAAAAGAAAATGCAAATATATCAGCAAAGACATAGAGATTTTTTCTCTTAAATATTGCATTTCACTGCAGAATTCTCATGCTTATTATAACAATCATTGCATTTTGCTGTACACATCTCTCAGGAAAATGAAGAAAAATATTTCTGATTTTTTTGTGGAACCTGCATAATCTTATGCATTTTTACATCTTACGGTACATTCATTTTTAGGAAATATATTTTCCCCCCAGGTGGGAACTGCTGTTGTAATTTGTGTTAGGATTGATTTTTTTGAGTTAAAGATGGCATAGTCCTGATAAGATGCCTGCTCCAATATTCCTGTTTGAAAATCGGGTATTAGTTAACCAATGAATTATGAATCTTAGAGTTTAGTATGCATAGGCATGCAATTTTTAGAGAGATGTTCGGCACTAAGAAAGTTATAAATATTTATCTAGCATATCTTAAAACTCCCACTAACATCATGTTGTTTTCTTCCAGGTCCAGTATTACTTAATAAGTAATGCTTTAATATGTGAGTTCAGTGTGAAAAATTGTTATTGTCTTTTTTACCTGTAGCAAAGTGAGTCACATGAAATAGTAACTATTTTTACTAGATCTACGGAGGTCATGCATAAAAACATCATAGCACTTTTTTAGTTAAAGTGGACCAAAAACCAGGATTTTGACTATCCTGGGTTTTGGTCCTTGCCCCCTGGGCAACCCTGTGTGAAACCTCCCCGGTCACCCAATCTCACTCACCCCTCCCTGATCCTACGGCACATGCTAAGCCCTCTCGTCCAATCAGTACGCTGGCAGGCACATACCCGCTGGGGGTATCCAGCAGCCCTGGAATTCTATAGATTTCAGGGCCATTGAGGTGTGGGTTTTGGTCTACTTTAAAGCAGAAAAATGGAAATTTTGACTATCCTTGGTTCCTTGCCTCGCTGTGTGAAATCTCCTTGATTGCCTATAACAATGTACCGTCCCCTGGTCTTATGGAGCATGCCCAGACTCTCTTCCAATCAATGCAGTATGCTGTGCATAATAATGAAGGGCAATACGACTCTGTTTGCAAGCAGAGCTCAGCTATCTGGAGAAAGAGTGGCCACATCCCCAGTTCCTTTTAAATTAAGGTGCGCTCCCATACCCCAACCCATTCAAATGGCTGAGCACGGAAGTACGCCCCAGCCCAGAGATGCTAGGGATGCAACTGCGATTGTTTACATCAGCGAGGGACCCATCAGAAAATGTCGGTTTTGCGGTGACCCAGGGGGAGTTTTACACAGCAGGGCATCCTGATTTGGAATCGGAATTTAAAATCACATATGACAAAGACAAACCCATACACCAGAGGGCGACTACAGCGATCAATGTCACAATACAGTAATCCCCCAAAATCTTCAGCACCAGCGGTTACTGCCCTGCGAGGGTCGGGCACCTGTCAGGGCCCCCCTCGCCAAGTTTCAGTTCAGGCAGGTGAGGATCGCGGGTGGGGGGTGGGACCTGGAGAAGAGGAGCCGGCGCCATCTCTCTGGTGACATGCAGGGCGCAGCTCCCAACTGCTTGCTGCAGCTCTGTGCTCAGTCTGCATCTGGCCCCATTTCCCCCTGGGACACGACTACCCGAAGCAGGGAAGCCTGTGCACATAAAGCGAAGCCCCCCTTTTCATCACAAGCCCCTGAGGGGCGAATATCGCTACGCCCCAGCATCACCTTCCTAAAAGGACAGTACACCACATCAAAGTAGGGGCAACTGACACCTGGTCTCTTTTTTTACGGCGTGTGCAAGTGGTGTGAGGGTCATCTACTTGTGCGTTATATCACCCCTGCCTCCCCCTGGTACCCCAGGTTACCGTTTCTGCTCTCCCTTCGCTGCTACCCTCTATCTCCGGCTCTGCGAAGCGACCCGAAAGTGGCACAGATAATGGATGCCCCTGCTAGCCCCCAAAGTGCAACCTGAAATATGTTAGATCTTTTGCCAGAGGACGAGTTCTGAATAGATGAATTGTTGCATGGACCGCCGTCCCAGCCCCCGCCTTTGGATAGATATGATATGAATGTACTGGTTAAGCTGCACTTCTACCGCACCAAGGAACAACTTATGGCAGCGGCGTGGGATTGTGACGATTTGAAGTTTCAGAGCTTCACATACCAGCTCTATGCCGGCCTTTCCCCTCAAACTATTGCCAGAAGGCAGGCCATGAAACCCTTGTTTGAAGTCCTGCAGGCAATAGGGATAAGATACAAATGGGGGTTCCCCTTCAAAGTCTCCTTCATCTACTTTGACAAACACTTTGAGGCCTCTACACCCCAAGAACTGGACCTTGCATTGTCTTCGGCGGGCCTGAAAACCCCTCCAGCTGCTCCACCGGCTCCGCCGCAAAAGCAATGGAGAGAGAGTGCTCTCTTTCTTTCCAGCAGCTAAGGAAAGGCAAGAACCTCGGAGGAGCACCGCAACGAGTTGCAAATCTGCAGCGGCGTTGGTCCACAGGTTCAGGAAGCCAGTTGCGGGAGAGGGATGATAGATAGGAATCCCCGTGTTTATTTTCAGGGGTCCTGCCCTCCACCCTTCCTTGGCTAAGGCTGGATGGGGGGTTTTATAAGACTTCTAAGTTATCGTTGTTCTTTGTTATGTTAGTTTGATTGGTGGGTCGGGCGCCCGGGTATCAGGTGTGTGCTCACTCCTCGCTCCCTTATCCGCTGGGTTTCCGATGGGTGAGGAAGCAGTAGGGTCTTGCCCCTGTTTGAAGGTCAGTTATTTTTCGAACGTGTTATGGGGCCTCTAGTAGGAAGTTCCATAATTTCGCTATATGTTTCCCACCGAGGCTGTTTCTCCGCCTCTGTGGGACTCTAGTGTTTGGAAGCTGGTTTTACCTTCTTTAGAATGGTTTTGTGCTTTGTGTTAAATGCTTCTCTTCTTCTTTCTACTATTATTTCTTAACTTCTCCTTCGTCCCCCAGAAGCAGGTGAAAGCCTTTAGGCAAATGAGGTCATTACATGCCGATATTGTATGCCTACACGAGATGCATTTTACTAAAAAATGTACCCCTACATTTCTTAGTGTAGTTTACCCCGTTCTACACGGCTTCTGTGGACACCAAGCAAAGGGCAGTCCTAATTGCTTTTAAATGCTCGGTCTCCTTCTCCTTGGAGCAGGTAGTACGTGATCCCTTAGGTTGATACCTGATTATAATGGGCATGATTCAGGACCTCAAGGTCACGGTTGCTACTTACTATGCCCCAAACCGAAACCAAAATGCTTTCCTTGAGGAGTTCTTTAAGGTTCTGTATCAAGCTGTGAAGGGGCTCCTTATTGTAGCAGGAGACTCTAATCAGACTTTGTACCCTACCCTGGACAAACAAACCGCTGGAGGGGTGACTAATGAGGTCAAGGGCAGCTCCTCAGGGAAAACATTTTGTGCTCTTTTTAAATCAATATCAGTTGGTGGATGCGTGGAGAGAGCTTCACCCTACCAGGAGGGATTATACTCATTATTCTTGTCCGCACAAGGTTTTTACAATAATTGACCATATCTTCTTGCAGCAGCCCTCTCTGCCTCAGCTGACCCATGCGACTATTGTCCCAATTGTTTGGTCAGACCATGACCTGGTAGCAGTTGAACTGGTGTCTATGACTCAGAGAACTTCTCAGAGGGCATGGAAACTTTATGATCCCATGTTATCTGACGAGGCCTTGTTAGGACGAGTCCGTAAAGGAATGAAAGATTTTTTTCTGCATAACTCGGGGTCTGTAAGCTCTAATATCATTGTTTGGGAAGTGCATAAGGCTGTGATTAGAGGGCTTTTGATCCAGGAGTCAGCCCGGCGAAAGGCTAGCTATAAGAAAAAAATCCTAGCGCTAACGGACGCTTACCAAATAGCCTTGACAGCTTTTAAGTCCTGCTTTACCCGGTGGGTGATCTTAATCTGTGCTTATCAGGGTAAGCTGAACGCCAAATAAGCCGGTCCAGGTTCATTTGGTATTGTCTTAGTAATAGGCCAAATACTCCTTAGCTAAAAGACTTAGAGGGATTGCACAGGGGTCCAAACCCCTATTAGGATTAGGACTGTGGAGGGTACCCTTTCTAGCCATCCGGCGAAGGTGGTTGCAACTTTCCACAAGCATCTGGAAGATTTGTATAAACCTAAAATGACCCTGAACAAGTGCTTGGCAGAGGACATATTAGGCCAGCTTGATCTGCCCCTTCTCCCCCTTGGAGCCAAATCCTCTATAGATAAGCCCATTAATTTGGCTGAGTTGCAGGAGGCTATAAATACTCTAAAGATTGATAAGCAGCCTGGTCCTGATGGCTTTTCTGCGCTTTACTATAAAAAGTTTGGCCAGATATTGTCTCCCCACCTGGTGTTGGCGCTGAATTCCATGAGAGATGGCGCCTCATAGAGCTACGAGTCGCTCACGGTGGCTGTGAGTATGATACCGAAGCCTAATGTTGATACCACAGTTTGGTCCAACTACAGGTCCATTCCCCTGCTGAACATTGATGTAAAAATACTCGCAAATGTTTTAGCAGCACGTCTTCCTCCTTGTACTCAAACCTGGGGGCATTCCTCAGATACTCCGGCTTTGTATCTGACCGTTTTACCTTGTGCAGGAACACAAGGCAGGGGTGTCCTCTCTCTCCCCTGCTATTTACACTAGCAATCGAACCCCTTTCCAAGTTACTCCAAAATAATAATAGTGTAGCAGGAATCACAGTGGGGGGGGGGGGGGGGGTACGAGCATAAAATATCATTGTTAGCCGATGATATCCTGATGGTTATTACAGACCCAATAATGTCCCTACCAATCCTTTTCAAGGATTTCTGGCCTCCAGATTAACCCATCAAAGCAGCAGGCGCTTAACATTTCCCGTCCTGATAGTATATTGGGCACTGTTAAAGCTTCTTTTGATTTTCAATGGCAAGCACGACACATTAAGTATCTGGGCGTGAATGGCAGATTATAATTCTCTTTAGTGGGCTAACTACCAAGGTATGTGTCAGGGATCGCCGGACACCCTTCTTTCATAAGCCAAGCAATCCCCAATCTCCACCGCCTCTTGTGCCTATAGACAAGCCCCCGCTTGCTGTAGACACGGGTTATGCCTCTCCAGACTCGGTTGCCCCCAGGACTTACTGGCGCAAAGATTGCTGGCTTATGGTGAAGATAGGTGAACGGCAGGGTATCCCAATTCGGAAGTTCAAGCGGGCTGAGACCGAAACGTTGAGTCCAGCAGGTTAGGCAAGAATGGTCGAGACGAGCAGGGGTCAAAGCCGGGTGGTCACAGGGCACGGTATCCAAGGGGTTAGACGGAGAATGGTCAAGACAGGCAGGGGTCAAAAGCCGGGTGGTCACCAAAGCGCGGTATCAAAGGGGTAAGGCAGAGACGAGGTCAGACAGGCAGATGGTCGGTGCTGGCAGCAGGCAGGAATGGCCAAAGACGGAGCCGGATCAAGACACACTAACACAAATCCAACAGCACACCCAAGCTAATAATGGCTATAACGGGCACTGATGGTCAGGGCAAGGACACTTTTAAAAGGGGAACTGGCCAATGGGCAGGGGGGGAAGGGGTGTGGGTGTGATTGGTGCAAGACTGGTGATTGGTGCAACATAGAACCTGCTCCTGATAGGAGCCTCCCAGGGACTGGACCACCCTGACCAGCCAGGCTGTCCAGTCCCTGGGTTCCTAATCCCCACGGGACCCCCCTCCTGGACCGATAGGTCCAATCAAACCTGTCCCCGGCGAATGCACTTGGAGCAGCTGAAGCAGCGGCGCGGCCGCCGCCAGAAGCCCCAGCCGGTGCCTCAGGAGAGGAGGCGGAAGCCGGAGCCCCAGCACGGACGGACGGGAGGGAGGCAGTCGCCCCACGTGGCCGCCGGACGCCCGGAGCAGCGCCATGGGAACGGCCCGCAGGTAAGTTCCTTACAGTATGTTTAAGATTCTGCGCTCTTTATTGGTCAATTGGGCTAAGCTGAATCTCTCATGGCTGGTTAGGATTGCTGCAGTAAAGATGTCATGGCTCCCTAAATTGTTATACCTCTTTCGGGTACTACCGATAGAAATTCCAGCTGCCGTTCTGAAGAGTCTCCATGTTTGACTTAAGTTGTTTTGTTTGGGGTAAGCAGAAGCCACGTGTAGACCGTATGACGCTCTATAGGGCCAAACAGCAGGGTGGCCTAGGAGTCCCCAACCTGGCTCGATATTACTGTGCGTGCCAGATTGCCCAGTTGGTGGCTGTACACGGGGGGGGGGGGAGATAGGCCGTTGTGGGTCGACATAGAAGAGGCATATTGCTTTCCGCTCTCTATTTCAAACCTGCTATGGCTACCCCCGTCGGCATATAGGGGAATTGGTAACCCTGTACTAAATCACTTCCTTAGAGTTTGGAAGATGAATAAGTTGCGAGGGAACCTCTCCTCTCCCCAGAGTTTATTACTCTTTTGGGTTTATTACTGTTTTGGGTAACCCAGGGTTCCCTCTGGGTTTCTCTGAGCCAGCAGCGTTTTCCTGGTGGAAGGCGCATAACCTAATTAGGGTTAAAGATTTCATCATGCCTCGGGGGATGCTTACCTTTTCAAATTGGTGCTCCTCTAGGAACATTCCCAATAGCGAGTTCCTCTGCTTCTTACAAATCTCCCATTATGGGCGAGCCAAAATCAAAGCAGCTGCTATTCCACTTAAGCTATCGCCATTTGATAAAGTTTGTGGGGAGTACCCCCTGGGGAAAAGAGGGATAGCACTGGTATACAGGCCATTGTGCAAAGCGGAGGGGGCGCGTCCTTCGAAGTATGCGTTGCAATGGGTGGCGGATCTCAACATGTCCATCTCTGGAGGGCATTGGAGAGTGGTTTGGAGGCATTCATTTTTTTGGTCCTTGAATACTAGTGTTCAGGAGGTCAACACTAAAGTAATGCTCAGGTGGTATCTTGTTCCAGAAAGGATTCATAGATTTTGCCCAGCCTATCCTCTGGAGTGCTTTAGTGGTTGTCTGCTTTCCGGAATGTATATGTTACAGGACATTGCCCCTAATTCATACATACATTCATACATTCAAATAGTGGTCCCACATCCTGACAATAAACACCTATTCACACCTAGCTGGCAACAAGCTGTACTTGTAAAAGGACACTCAAAGTAGGGTGTGGTAGTCCTACCATGTCTATGGTAAACAGAACAATAGATAACTAGCTGTACTTGAAAGGGCCTCCTTGAATTTCCTAATGAGGACTTCAGACGGCCAATATACATTGGATACTGGGAATTGGCTGTTATTTCTGAGACGCATTGTAGCTCTTGTAATGTTTCACTCATGCCAATATTAATGAGAGATTCTCATTCAGAATTATTAGACCTTTCATTTGATATCAAACATGGCATACATATATTGTCCAGGGCTTGACAATCTACACAGTATTGGACCCTGGATGATATACATTTGGTGTTTGGGCTCATTTAACTAAGAAATTTATGGGGATCATGAATTTCTTGGTTACAAGTTGATAGCATGCATATTGTGAGAGTTATGGCCTTTATGAAATATACATCTAATTCGTAAGAGTCCTGATGGGGGCCGAGCTTGGCAGACACTCCCACGAGGCGGGGAATGCTGGCCACTCCCTCTATTGTTCATACATTAGTAAGCTCTGTGCCAGGGGCCAGGTAGTCGATGGCTAACGAGGGTCGATGGCTGATGGCAGTCGATGGATGGCGGGGGAATAGATGGACACCTGAACGCCCATGAAACTTAAGTATCGCTATGTATCTGTCTCTGCTTTGTCTCTCTATATATCCATTATAACATATATTGTACCGTAACTTACTGTAACTTTCATTAATGTAACAACTGCCTATATTTAAGGATATCTGGGAACTTTAGGAACTTATTGGGTTAGTAAGGTTAATTACTGTGCTACTAATTAAACCCGTTTAATATATACAACTTACTGTGTGCGTAGTGGATAATTTCCCACACAATAGTTTTAAGGTGCAAAGTATTTATCAAGGCATAACCTATTTCCCTTTTAGGACAGGGAGAGGTTGTGCTGTGAAATCTTCCTGAGCCATTTTGCTCAGGGGGATACGTTACAGGACATTGCCCCTAATTCATACATACATTCATACATTCAAATAGTGGTCCCACATCCTGACAATAAACACCTATTCACACCTAGCTGGCAACGAGCTGTACTTGTAAAAGGACACTCAAAGTAGGGTGTGGTAGTCCTACCATGTCTATGGTAAACAGAACAATAGATACCTAGCTGTACTTGAAAGGGCCTCCTTGAATTTCTAATGAGGACTTCAGACGGCCAATATACATTGGATACTGGGAATTGGCTGTTATTTCTGGGACGCATTGTAGCTCTTGTAATGTTTCACTCATGCCGATATTAATGAGAGATTCTCATTCAGAACTATTAGACCTTTCATTTGATATCAAACATGGCATGCATATATTGTCCAGGGCTTGACAATTCACAAAGTATTGGACCCTGGATGATATACATTTGGTGTTTGGGCTCATTTAACTAAGAAATTTATGGGGATCATGAATTTCTTGGTTACAAGTTGATAGCATGCATATTGTGAGAGTTGTGGCCTTTATGAAATATACATCTAATTCGTAAGTCCTGATGGGGGCCGAGCTTGGCAGACACTCCCACGAGGCGGGGAATGCTGGCCACTCCCTCTATTGTTCATACATTAGTAAGCTTTGTGCTGGGGGCCGGGCAGTCGATGGTTGGCGAGGGTCGATGGCTGATGGCAGTCGTTGGATGGCGGGGGAATGAAAGGATGGACCTGAATGCCCATGAAACTTAAGTATCTTTGTGTATCTCTATCTGTCTATATCACTCTATATCCATTATAACATAGTGTACCGTAACTTAATGTAACAACTGCCTATATTTAAGGATATCTGGGAACTTTAGGAACTTATTGGGTTAGTAAGGTTAATTACTGTGCTACTAATTAAACCCGTTTTATAAATACATCTTACTGTGTGTGTAGTGGATAATTTCCCACACAATAGTTTGTACTTGCAAAGTGTTTAAGGTATTAATATATTTCTTTCTTAGGACAGGTCACTGGTTGTGTTGGGAGAGCCTTAGCGGCCATTGTTTGTATGAGATTGGTGGCCGCTGGGCTGATATGATTGTTAGTATTTGCAACATTTATAGCATTGATCTCTAATAGAGATATTGGAGGTTAATGTGAAGCAGATATTAATATTAATATTTAATCATATATATTCTCCTTTTTCACTGGCGAGCGGCGGCCCATTGTTTAGTTTTATTTGTGCATTTTGTTTTATTAAAACGTGTGCTATTCGGGGAATTAAGATAAGTTGATTTGTGCATAAGTAGCATAGGTACACAGTGAAGTGTAGGTTGTATGCTGGGCGCAGACTTTGAAATTCAGAGGAGTAGCACAGTTTTTGTTTAAGGCTTAATCACTATAAAATTTAAACATCGAACCTATTGTTGTATGAGTAATGTTTTTCTGTCTTATGATTTAATTTAGCTGTTTGGTTTTGTGGTAGTTTTGTGCTGTTTATTGGAATTAAGATAAGTAGGTAGTGTGCCACAGCTAGGGACATGGTAAGTGTGACGCTGTGCACTCAGGCTTTGAAATTTTAGTTAAATAGCGCAGTCTGTTTATAGAACCAAGCACAAGTTATAATCTCCACAGAGAATCCATTACTTCAGTGTCTGCCCTATGGTATTAATGCTTTTTCCTCTTACTTTGCAAAACCATTAAAACGGGGGGAGAGGTTGTGCTGTGAAATCTTCCTGAGCCATTTTGCTGATCTGCTGGAAAAAGGCGGGAAAAACTCTGGGGACAAAGGAGCATCTTTACGCCAGGACAAAGGAGCATCTTTCGTCAGCTGGACAGATATGGCACCAGGTAATGTACACAATCCCCTTTCCACTTTTGATAAGTTAGCTAAGCATAGTGATTTTAATCCAATATTGTTACCTGAGGATAAGAAATCCCCAGAAGTTTTGTGGGCAGTACTTTTAAAACAAGCCTTCTCTCATGATTTGTGCATTAAAAGAAATACTGTGTTTAATAAGAACTCAAAACGCCTGTATATGTTAGCCAAATTACTCTGTATATTTGAAGCTAGTGTGCAGGAGGTAGCATCCAATGTTCATTGTAGAGATTGTTCTGATACAAAGCAACAATTTCAGACAATGACCAAACAATTGGATAAACAGTATCAATGCATAAATGAAAGAGAGGAGGAGGTCTGCAAATTAAGATCTGCTTTGTTGGTAAAAGAGAGTGAGTTGGGTAAATTCCACTCTCAAATAGAGGGAAAAGACGCAGAGCTGGCTAGACTTCAGTCACAAGTGGAGGCAGCATCCATTAAAAAGACTAGCCCTGATTTATGTAGGAATCTAAAACCTCAGAGGTCAGAAGCCATAGCTTTGCAGGCCTCTGAGGAACAGAAAGGTGATTTCAGCGCGAGGTATAATGGAGGTAAATCAGGGGAAATAGGAACCAAGGCCCCTGGGGATACTAGATCCATTGCCCCCATAGACTCAAGAAGTAGGTCTGGGCTTGCCCAGAGGGATACAGGAGCAACAGTGCCTCCTGGGATTAACCGTGCTAAACAGGTGAGTATACTTAGAGGGACACAGGGGGAGGTAGGTAGGCCTCCTGTGCCCCAACGGTATGTGAAAAACATCACAACAAAATGCTTTTCCTGTGGGAAAATAGGGCATGTGTCCAGTTTCTGTAAGTCTTTGCAAAGTGCAAAGCCTGAATGTAGGCCCCGATACACACATAGACGGGATACTATAGTCTATTCAGCTAGATTGGGCGCCCAGTACCGCAGTGTACAATCAGAATGGGTTCCCTTTTCAGTTACAAGAAATCCACACAGATCTTTAAGGCTCGATCTGTGTAATCCCATTTAGAACCACTATGGTGGGGTTATGGGGAAGGGTGTTTCAAATATAATACCAGATGTGAACTTTGAGGAGAGATAGCTGTGGAAGCGGATTCAGATGGAATCATTAAGTGTTCATGATTTGGAAGGTTTTGGCGTGGACAGTTCATCTGCTGTGCTTCATATTTTCACAGGCATTCAAGTCCAGGACTCATTTTCGGACGAGGGCGGAGGAGGAGCGTGTTGTGTGACCAACAGACTTCGGGTGGCCTTACCGCGAGAATGACGGAATGGGACGATGATGCAGTTTGACGATTGAAGCAGCCGGGATTCCACACCAGAAACCTATTAACTGGACATTTATGAAATTGCTTATAACGCATAATTTATATGAGAGCTTTTTCAGGGTTTTCCATAGAAAAGGGTTTTTTCCCTGTTTTTTCAGCTTCTCATGAGCAATCTCTTGGCAGACTGTTGCTGCCCAATGTCTAACAATGGTATCCTATATTTGATCATAAATTGTTAAGGGACCTATAGGTTATTCTGAATTCTGAATATGTCAGAATGAATAATCTAAAGATATTATTCTGTCACAGGGGGATATGTTACAGGACATTGCCCCTAATTCATACATACATTCATACATTCAAATAGTGGTCCCACATCCTGACAATAAACACCTATTCACACCTAGCTGGCAACGAGCTGTACTTGTAAAAGGACACTCAAAGTAGGGTGTGGTAGTCCTACCATGTCTATGGTAAACAGAACAATAGATAACTAGCTGTACTTGAAAGGGCCTCCTTGAATTTCTAATGAGGACTTCAGACGGCCGATATACATTGGATACTGGGAATTGGCTGTTATTTCTGGGACGCATTGTAGCTCTTGTAATGTTTCACTCATGCCGATATTAATGAGAGATTCTCATTCAGAATTATTAGACCTTTCATTTGATATCAAACATGGCATACATATATTGTCCAGGGCTTGACAATCTACACAGTATTGGACCCTGGATGATATACATTTGGTGTTTGGGCTCATTTAACTAAGAAATTTATGGGGATCATGAATTTCTTGGTTACAAGTTGATAGCATGCATATTGTGAGAGTTATGGCCTTTATGAAATATACATCTAATTCGTAAGAGTCCTGATGGGGGCCGAGCTTGGCAGACACTCCCACGAGGCGGGGAATGCTGGCCACTCCCTCTATTGTTCATACATTAGTAAGCTCTGTGCCAGGGGCCAGGTAGTCGATGGCTAACGAGGGTCGATGGCTGATGGCAGTCGATGGATGGCGGGGGAATAGATGGACACCTGAACGCCCATGAAACTTAAGTATCGCTATGTATCTGTCTCTGCTTTGTCTCTCTATATATCCATTATAACATATATTGTACCGTAACTTACTGTAACGTTCATTAATGTAACAACTGCCTATATTTAAGGATATCTGGGAACTTTAGGAACTTATTGGGTTAGTAAGGTTAATTACTGTGCTACTAATTAAACCCGTTTAATATATACAACTTACTGTGTGCGTAGTGGATAATTTCCCACACAATAGTTTTAAGGTGCAAAGTATTTATCAAGGCATAACCTATTTCCCTCTTAGGACAGGTCACTGGTTGTGTTGGGAGAGCCTTAGCGGCCATTGTTGTGAATCAGATTAGTGGTCGCTGGGCTGATATGATTGTTAGTATTTGCAATGTTTATCATATTGATCTCTAATAGAGATATTGGAGATTAGTGTGAAGCAAATATCTAATAAGTTAATCATATTTAACTCTCCCTTTTTCAGTATATTCATATTTGGTGGGAGTGTAGGGTTATTAGACAATTTTAGGCCAAAGTATTCTGTGTTCTGAAGAAGGCCTCTGGGATGCAGTTGACCACCTCGCCTCAGTTGGTCCTACTTAATTTAAAGCCTCAAGGCTGCCCAAGGTCTCAATTCAAGCTCATCAGACATATTGTGATGGCAGGCAAGTTAATCATTGTGCATTCTTGGAAGAAGCAGGAAATACCTAGTGGGAGCCAAATTTCTCAAGTCAGTGAGGTCATGTTTTTTGAGAAGATGGCGGCCTCGATGCAGGGAGATCTTGCTCCCTTCGTAGCTACGTGGGAACATTGGATTGCCCACTTCCAACTGAGACAGTTTGACCGA
This sequence comes from Gastrophryne carolinensis, assembly GCA_027917425.1. Classification (NCBI taxonomy): domain Eukaryota; kingdom Metazoa; phylum Chordata; class Amphibia; order Anura; family Microhylidae; genus Gastrophryne; species Gastrophryne carolinensis. The sequence continues at coordinate 386,174,599 of CM051236.1, read as the reverse complement.
GATCTTCTCACGTTTTAAGGTGCTAACCTGCCCGTTATTTGGTTGGGTGGAGGTCTGGTGCCCATCCCCTTCTCTGTGTTTCTCTTCTTCTCTTTTCTTCTTTCTACTCTTTCCTCTTTTCCTTTGCTTTTCACTTTGCTCTATCCTCCGACTGGTTGTTTTTCCTAGTGGTCTTACGACTAGATTATGGCATGGAGGATCTCTGCTATTGTACATCCGGTATATCTTGATGTTTATGTCTTATTTTATGAGCAAAAAAAAAAAGTTTTGGATTTTGACTTCTAATGTATGATCTCTATTCTTGTAATAAAATCTTGTAATAAAAACTATTGCTTAAAAAAACAGATGTATGGGTCCATAGATGAGTGGGGATAGACCTAGAACCTAGTACAGTAGAATAGTAGCGGGCAATTTGGTGGCTGCAACGCATGCCACCAATAGTGGCAAAAAAGGGGTCTAAAGTGTGCAAGAAGATTTTGGTTAGTCTGTATGTTTTTTTTAAACCTTCTCCCTTATCCCCCTTCCTTCACTTCATACCCCTCCCTTTCTTCTTCTTTCTAGTCCTTCCTCTATTTATTTCCTTATTTTCTTCTTTTACTATCCTCTTACTTCATCTGTCTCTCTTTGTTCCTTAAAGTGGTACAAACGCCACCGTGGACGGTCCTGGAATCTAAATGACTCAAGCGCCTGCTGCTAGCTTGACCCGAGACATCCTAAATTAGGATGCCCCACTGTGTGAAACCCCACCGGGGTCACTGGTAAACTCACCATCCCTGTAGCTTTAGAATGATGTGGCCACTGTTGAGATTAGCCATTCGACGGTGGAAAACTCCCTCCCCCAGGGCATCTCAAACTCATTGGATGGCATCATTCACCTCCCTTCTCAGGTCTCCAAGGCACAGGTGAATGGGGCAGTGTGAGCTCGAGTAGAGGTGAGTGAATTTGGCATTCTGGGGGGAGGGGGTCGCAGATCAGGGCACCCAAAATCGGGGTGCCCCAGGGGGAAGAACCAGAACCCGGAATAGTGAAAATCCCAGGTTTTGGTCCACTAAGCATTATCTGCTTTGTATATTTGGGATGTCAACCAAGGCCCCTCTCTTTCAATGCATTCTGTTTTAGCTAAAAGTTGAGAATAATTGGTAAATTCTTTAATAATTAAAAAAAAAGTTGTTTTTATTATTGATTTGTCTTCACATCACACATACATTGCTGTACTTTATGCTACTGTAACTGTATCATTTTTGAATTACATTATTGGTACTATGTTGATCCAACTTTTGTGAAAACAAAACTATAAATTACGCATGTTGAAGTTATCTTGTAACAATTTGTAGTACACTTGATATACTAAGGGGGTTATTTAAGAACGAATAGTGCCTTGTAGCGGCAGGCAGCGTCTGGTGAACGCTGGGCGCTGTATGCAAAACCACATTTAAGAAAGCAAATCTGGTGAGCGACTCTAACATTGCCATGTAGCGTCACATGTATTAATATAGCGTCGGCGTTCTAGGCTCAGGAGCGCCATGTAGTACCTGTTGCTCTATAGTGCTCTCCCATACATTTCAAAGGGGTTTCATAAGTTGTCTATAAATAGCATGTTTGGCAATTTATTATTTTTTGTTTTGTTCAAATCATTGTGTGACCTCTCCTGGCTGTAAACCAAGACTTGGAGTTTTTATATTTTTATGCAGAATTGTATTTACAGGTCTGGCACTAAAGTGTTATTGTCACAGTGTTAAAACAATGTAATTCCATGTGTTTTCGCTTTGTTACTGGTGTATATGTCTTTAATCACACAGCGTCTGACGCTCTATGCTACAGTGCCCAGCTTTAGAGAGCCGACGCTGTGTGTGTAGTTTTTTGTTAAATATGGTGTCGAGCGCTGAGTGCTGGACGCACTGAGCTGGCGCTACCTGTCACTCGCTGCAGCGCTATACTGTTGTTACAGCACCCAACATACATCATCAATGCTGTCCAGGTTACTACAGCGCATGCCACGCTAGGTTACAGCACCTGATACTCGCTTACAGCATCTACTAGCGGTCCGCTATACAGACGCTCATTTGGCAATACATGTCATTAGTAGTGAATCAGCCTCCACCTTAATTACAATTTAAAAAGTTTGATACAAAACAAATAAAAACAACAAGTTTAATAAGACATTACAAGCATTACAATCTTACTGCTTCCTGATGTCACTGTACTGGCTGTCAGGAGCAGAAGCTTTCATCCATTGATCATTCAGCCTGCTTTTTAATTCTAAAAACTCCCAGTGGACTCTGTCTCCTCTGCAGGGCCTCCTCAGCAGCAGATGATGACTCATCCATGTTTTCAAATTGAGAGTCCCTTCAGAAGCCAATTCATTTTGCAGACCCTGAAAAATGAGTCAGCAGAAGGGAGCAAGTTCTACAGGGTTTCTCAGGGAATGCAAAGTGCACATGAATGAAAGATGCAGCCCTTGAAAGCAAAGGTGGGACAAGCAGAAAGCAGGCGAATGGAAACCCCGGTTTGAGGTCTAGAAGTGCTTGAAAACTGATCGTTGCCTCTTCCAGGTTTAGGAGCTTGTCCAGATCTGGTATACAACGTTCACACTAATCATCAGCAACATTGCGTATCTTTAAAAAATGTTGGTTAGCCTCAGAACATCTGCACTCCTCCTTGTGTTAATGGTGTTATAATTGCCAGGTTCAGCTGTCTTAGCTATTGACCCTAACCCAGCTAACAGACTGTGACGCTTCGACAGAATGGTGCATGCAAACACAATACAAGAACTTTAAATCTAAAATGATACTTAAATATCTACACTGCATAAAGTAATTTGTTTATTTTTGAGGTTCAGGCTAAACCTTTAAGAGGATAATGCTATACACAGACAATTGCTTTAAACTTTCTTTCTTTAAAAAGCCAAGACTCTCTCCCTTGGTCGGACAGAATCCCATCTCAGGGATTATTCTCCTATGCTTTTCTGTGCAGTCTATCCATATACCACACTGCTCTTATCTGCACTCCCAAAAGGCTCACTAAAACCTGCTTATCATTAGCTGCTGTGAACTGAAAATCTAAAATTAATGAGCTCCATATTCCTGACATGAGTCCCAGTAGATTGCCATCCATCTGGAGCTCACATTGCTCATCTTCCTTCCTTCTTTTTTGTCTCATAAAAACCAAAGTATGCCGGGGGATCGGTATGTCTCATGATAGCCTTGCTCAGCTCTGTTCCCCATCCTTATAAAAGAAGCTCTTCCTCAGAACATGACCTAGTTTAAAAGAATACGAATTTACTGTCAACTGCTGACTTTATTTTCTTGGTGTTAAAAAAGTCTGATGTGTATGGTTTATTAGTAGTCGCTTTGCTTTTATTACTGTTATCAGGAGTATCTTTAGCCTCTTGCCTTATGGCAATATTTTCAGTGGCATTCTAGTGCACGTGGAGAATTTTCCATCCATAAATCATGGGGCCACCTAGAAATATTTTAGGACCCTTTGCGTACCCTGGAATTACATCATCCTATCAAGTATTTGCAGTAAAACAGGCCATCCACAGAACTATTTACACTGCTGATGTATGAATGCTGTCAGACTGAGCCTGCTTCCAGCTCAATCTATCAACTGTTTCTGCTTTATTTCAAATGAAACCACACCCTCTTGCCACATACATTTTACATGTATAATGACACCACAATTATGTCATTAACTTAATGCTAACAAACTCAACAGTGGTAAAAACCTATAATAATCAGTCAGAAATCACTGTTAGAAATGCAAAAACAGCTCATAACATTGTTGAATAATTCTGGAGTGTTTATTCTGCATTGCTGTTGTCCTTTTGTATTCTCTGAAATCAGGACCTTTCACCCCGGGACCTCCAACACTTGATATAGCCAAAGGCCGTTTACCACTAACAGAAATTTAGTTCATGGTAACCAATAGCTAAAAAGGCAAAATATCATCTTGAAAGCTTGACCACCCCAGTGCCTTTTAACAATTAACAGCTGCCTATATTTACAACTAAGGGACTTACAAATGCGCCAAATTACAAAAGTTGTTGGAAGAATTTAGTTTAGGGTTGCAGTTTAAACGCATACCTGTAAAATTAGTTGATATGAGTTGAGATAACTGTTGGATTACTGGCCGTGAGCAAGAGTCATTATTTGACTCGAAACGCGTTGGTTGCAGTCCCGGGGGGGTGCACACCGCTTGGAAACTGTAAGCACTTTTCTTTGTTATTTGCACTATTTTGCTGATTTGCACTTGTAACTTTGACTGGGTTATTCACTCTTGCTTTGGCCTTGTACTTGAGATGGAAGCACAGTGAGAAGCACTGACACTTTTTGTATATATTATACTGTATTTTTATACATAAGGGTTAGTTACATGGGTAATAGAATGATTAGATTGATATAGAGGGTGTGCTCCCCCTGATGGTGATCATGTTTATGGCACAGAAACCTTGTTTTTAATTGTGTTTTTAGTCTGATTCTTGTAATAAAGCTGATATTGTATTTAATATTGTGAGTGTATTAGTCAGTCCTTGTGGGGTTCTAGGTGTGTACAGAGGGCACACCAGTGAGGTTACAGTACCTGTAAAATTAGGCATTTTATTTACCTCCGTGGCCCCCCAACAGGCTAGGTTTTGCAGATCTCCAGACAAATGCACACATTACAAGTGTAATAATTAGCTCCTCGGCGTGGGGCGAGCACACACACAGATCCGTGCAGTGGGTGGGCGTGGCCTGCACCATGCCAACAGAATGGCAAAGAAATCCTGCAATTAACCCAGGTGCCCTTTAGGATTCTTTCCCTGCACTTACCCAAGAGGAAACTCATGAGGCAGCATTGTGGCAGAGGATTCTGGTGGATTACGTGAATAGCACCCAATTCCCCCCAGTGCCTTCAACATAAATTAATCAGATTGTCTAGTGCCAATGGACAGCGATGTAACCCTTGGCTTTGGATTTTCCTCAACACCTTCCCCAAAAAGAAACAGGGAGGCAGTGGCGTGTGGAATATTTTCTGTGGATAAACCAGGTTTGTCCTGCAGAGTAAGTCATGTCTGAGACCAATAGCTGGAGAGAAGGATTCCAAGAAGATGTACAGTGTAAATAATGAATGGGTCTGGGATGGGTTAGCTTATATACTAGACACCTGTGGGGACACAGGTAGGAAGACACATCAGACCAGTAGACCAAAATCCACTGAACATCTGAAAGAAATTTAGCCAAGGGCTCGGCCTGTACACCCTTCTTAGAATGTAGTATTGCAAATGGATATTTTCGCCCACAGAATTGCCGCGGAATACTGATTTATTTGCTGGCCCCTACATATAAAATAACTGAGATAGATCTTCTCAACAGGTAAGTATAAAAGACCCAGTCTGAATGATGCCCTGCATAGAACAAAAGGTGAGTACCTTATTTTAGGTTTTACCTAAGATGACAGTTGAGGTAACTGAGATGGATCTCCGCTTTGGGAAAGTATAAAAGATCCAGTCTGAAAGGGATGTGCTAAGTAGAACAGAAGGTGAGTACCTTGTTTTAGGTTTGCTTGAGATGACAGGAAAAATAACTGCGATGCATCCCTGCAACAGGTAAGTATAAAAGGTCCAGTCTGAAAGGGAGGTGCTAAGTAGAACAGAAGGTAAGTACTTTGTTTTAGGTTCTGCTAAAAAGAAAGGAAACCTGAACCTTTTAGTAGGTGGTGAAAAAATGCTCCTGCTGCATCCACTACTAATTGCAGCCTATTGCAGGAGCTTTGGCTGCCATCTTTGCTTGCACATGCTTCTGGTCCTGCAATGCATACGAGATAAGACACTGGATTAAAGTGGACCAACACCCAGGATTTTGACTATCCTGGGTTTTGGTCCACTTCGGTGGGGCACCCCGATCGGGGGTGCCCTGCTGTGTGAAACCCCCCAGAAAGCCCCAAAAACTCACCTCTCCCTGCTCCCACGTGACCGCTGCTGCCAATCCCCACCAACGGACAAGTGGGAGGCAGTGACTCTTACAGGGCGCGCGCCTGCGCCGGCCATTCACAAACGGCCGGCGCGGGTGCACGGCCTGCTAGAGGGACGCGCGTGAGGCGGCGGCGGGCGCCGCTGGATCGAGGAGCAGGTAGGGATTTAGGGGTTTCTGGGGGTGCCCCGCAGTTAGAGGACTGATCGGTCCGGGAATCTTATAGATTCCGGGGCCGATCAGTGGAGGGTGTTGGTCCACTTTAAGTAAGAATTAGGTAAGCAATGCCAAGCTTTTACGACTACTTTAAAATGTAAGCCGAATTTACATAAAACCATCATTTTAGCGTTTTGGGAAATCTTCAGAACAGGACGTTAATTTAATTTAAAATAAGGATTGATACATTTGAGCAATATAAGTAGATAATCAAGCCAAATTTGCAGCCTAAGTAATGAATGTAATTAGCTAAATAAGAAAATCAACTAAATCTACTCAGTTAATGACTCTAAACATCCAATAAACAGATTAATCAATTAACTGAATGATCTAAAGATAATCAGTTCTGCTAGCCTTTCTAGGAGGATTATGTGATTTGGTCACATGCTTCCTATCATTCCATTTGTGGCCTTGCAGATCCGGTCTAAGGTTGAGTTCCTGGATACTTCAGACAACATTTTCTGGAGTTATGTTTAGAAAGAATCTGCCTATAAATATCCCCCAAAAAACCTCCAGCCACCTTTTTTTTTTTAACTTTGGATATAGCTAAAATTAAGTACTTCAATATTCCCAAGATTCGATCAATTAGCCCCGTAATCCTAAGAAGGACAATGATGCTGATGGTGCACCTTCAAACTGCCAGCAGTAGCAGATACTCAAGCAGGGGGGGTGAGGACCCAGGGAGCAGTGACAGAAGTGGTGACCCAGGCGGCAGCATTGATGGAGGTGCAGAGGACAAGGATAGCAGGAAAATCAGCTGAGGTGTGGAGGACCCAAACTGATGGCAGCATTGAAGATCCAGTAGCAGCAGAGGAGGATGTGTCTAGCTCAGGGAAAAAGAGTAGCAGTGGAGAAGGTGCAGAGGACACAGAGACAGCACCAAGGTGAAAAATGCATGGAGGAGCCAGAGACCAGCAGTTGAGACCCAAGTGGCAGTAAAGGAGGCACAGAAGACACAAAGACCAGCAGCAGTAATCAGCCACAACAGTGGAAGTGCCAAGGAACTTGAGACCAAGAGTGGCAGCAGAAGACCTTGCTCAGGATATGATGACATCCCATGCTCTGTGCATGCCCCCCCCCCATTCACCTAAAGCAGACTAAAACCCATATTTTTTACTAGCATCCTCTGAATTGCTCCACTCATGAGGAGTACCATCTGCCAATTTTCACCGCTCCTGCTTCACTCTAATCCCAGATAATGCTGCCTGGTTTAGCTGCTTTAGCTGCCACAACAACGCAATGACTGATCGCCTGCCATCTCACACCGCTCATAATATTGTTGAATAATTCTGGGGTTTCTGTTTATTCTGCATTGCTGTTGTACTTTTGTACAACAGCAAGGCGCCTCCAACACTTGATATAGCCGGAGGGCATTTACCACTAGTAACAGAAATTTAGTTAATTTAGTTTCTATTAACCTTGAGGACATAATTTTACACAATTATACACTCTTGAACATGGCCATGATAGTGGACATTTCCTTTTAATGCAGAACAAAAAACAAAACCTGGGATTGTCACCTTCCTGGGTTTTATTCGGTTCCATGGAGGCATCCTGATTGAGGATGCCCCACTGTGTGAACCCCCCAGAAAGCCCCAAGGTGTGCAGGATGGGCTTGCACCTGTCCAGTTAGCCCCACAGGTCACAAGCAATCATGTGCAATGATCCAGCACCTGAAACGAGGGATTGCGGAAGTAAGTACTGGGGTCAACGTTCAGGCTTCTGTTGCCGATATGTGAAGTGGTGCCTCCCTCTTTGCGATGCCCCCAAGCTGCCTAGCTAAGGGACCTTCCAGTCCTATTTAGTGTTTTTTTTTTGTATATTTACATATACATAATTATTGTTTATTTACAGAGCAGCAACATCTTCTGTGGCACTGTACAAGGTGGAGATTATAGGAGGGTAAGTCAAGTAATAAACAGTGTGTTTCAAAACGGCGTATTATGAATCAGATTTGACAGAAGTGCAACAGATTCACACTGATACAGAGGCGCAGTAAGAAAGTTGATGCTGCCCTTGTCAGCTTACAATCTAAAGCAGTGGTTCCCAAACTTTTTTCCTCAAGTACCACTTTCGATTTTCTAGATGGTACACCTAAAAAAATGCACAAAACAACCATATAAAGTGAAAGAAATGCCCAAAACTGCACATCTACATAGTTGCAGCCAATGGAGGGGGAAGAGCCAGATTATGAGGAGGGCACAAGGGGCGCACGCCCCAGGGCCTCCACCAACCTTTGGGTTATGGTCTGGTCCAGAAGGCTTTTCAGTCTTTGGTCTGACAAGCCATGAGGTCGGTAACAAAGCTATTGGAGGCAGTGCTCCCCCCCCCCCCCCGTGCCTGGGCAAGCCTTTTTTTGTTTTTGCAAACCTGCAGCCAAAGCCATCACAGGGCAGGGCGGAGGTTGCTGCCAGCAACACTACAGTGATGGGTGGGTGCAGAGCTGTCAATTAGTGGCCTCTCACTGCACATAAGTCACCAAGCACTGCCACTGGCAGCTCAATGCAGGGAACTGTTTTCTGCTGGACCAGCTGGGTGACTACACTACCCCCCTGCCCAGAATGGCAAAGCAGGAGTTCCCGAGCAGCACGCACCTGCACAAGGGTGGCACAAAGGGACTCGATCTGACATTCCAGTAAGTAGGTGGGTGCCAGACAACAACAGATCAGTTACTTGGCTGGACTATTATTTGAAAGGAAAAAATACTGTAACTGTAACCACACTTAATCCGGCCCTGGGACGGGGCATGCAAGCATGACTGAAGTTGGGGCAGTGCCATGTCAAGAACCAGGAAGTGCCTGGCTAGTGGGCCAGGCAGTGCAGGACCTGACCTAGGTCAGGTGATCAGGCAGCAAGCGCTGGACTTGGAGCGATCATCTTCAGGAGACAAATAGTGAGTATGCAGCATTTTTTTTTAAATTTTAGTCTGGACAATGTCTTGTATGAATATCCCATAGCCCACGTCTCCCTGACAATAACACAGGTCTTATATTGATTGATGTGCATTTCTTGACATTCCAGCTGCTCTTTCGCAAGTTCCACTGCATTGCAAGTGTAGCAGTTTGCTCCCCCTGGTAGCCAGAAGCAAAAACAATGCTGGTATATGTGCTCAGGAGTGAAGTGACTCCAGTGGGACTACTTGGTATGTGTATGTGAATCATGCTAGGACTTATTTTTTGGGGTAGGCCTTATTTTCATGGAAACAGGGTATGTGTACCACTGCTTGGGAACCTCTGACCTAAAAAAATTGTAAAGTGATATATATAGATTTATATACGGAAAGGTGAGCTGTAGCTTATACCTTTAGCAGGGCACGCACCTACACCAGGCATTTGTAAATGGCCACTGCAGGAACGCTCCCTAATAAATCGTGTTTGTGTATTAATAAATCAAACAGCCCATGGAGTTTCTATATTTATACAACATACCTCCCAAGTGTCCCTCATTTGGAGAGATTGTCTCTCCTTTGAGTCCGTGTCCCCCTGTCCCTCGTTGGGCTCATTTGTCCCTCTTTGAGTTGTAACATGCAAATCTGCCTCAATAAATGATTTATTTGCCTAGTTAAAGTGTTTCCATTGTTGTAAGTGTTACAACCTCCTTTTATCCATCACTCAATGAGGGGGTGTGTCCAAATTTAAAGAGACATAACACACGCAATTTTTACTTTTCGGGGTGTTGTGCCTCTCAGTGGGGGCATATCGAATTGGGATGCCCCGCTGTGTGTATCTCCCTATGCACTCCCCCTCTTGTCGCTCCCTGGGTGCAGACTGAGGGCCGGAAACGAGCGCGCTGAATGGCTGATCGGCCCACTCAACCAATCAGCGTGCTCGTTTTCACTCAGCTCCCTTTGGCACCGCTGAGGGCTAAGTCGCCTGGACAGCTAAGCCGCCGAGCGGCGCCGAAGTGAGCAGAGTGCGCAGCTGGCCACATCCCCCACTCACCTACTAGCCTTCGCGTGCCTGCATCGCCCATTTAGAAGGGACCGGTGCACAAAGCTAAAGGTGAGCCGGGATGCGGCTGCAGCACAGAGATGTGGTGAGAGAAACAGGCTTCTGGGGGGTTTAACACAGCAGGGCATCACAATTCAGGATGCTCCAAGTAGTGGAACTCAGATGACAACTCCAGGGCTTCTGGAGTTCCTCTTTAAAGAGGACCAAAACACAGTTCAACTGCAAAATGCACCTGATCTGTGACTGTAGTCTTAGACACTGGGCCAGGCTCCCTCTTGACATAAACCACCTGAAGGAAGCTTGTCCATAGAGACACCATCTTTTTGAGTTTTTCACCGGTGTTCAAGTAGCCAGAGACAGTTAAATTGTGGTCCTGGACCCTGCACTGAATTGCCATGGAGGATTTAAGTCTGCTTTAACTGCTGTGTACTTGCATAGTTTATATGCTTTTATATTATTCTAAGACTTTAGCTTTGGTTCTCATTGTTAGGATCAGAAGCAGGAGGATGTCCTGCCAATAGCCAGTATATATATTGTGTACAATGCATTTTGAGAAAGCTGAAAAAACCAAGCCCGATTGTCTCGGGCACCTTTAAGATTCCCTCCCCATGGGGCATCCAAATTCAGGATGCCCCGCTGTGTGAAACCCCCAGGTCACCTCATTTACTTACCTTCTTTTCCGGTCCAATGGCGCATGCGCGAGCCGCATCCCCGCTATCACTCTAGCAGGGCGAGTGCCCACACCAGGCATTTGTGAATGCAGCTGCCAGCGCGCTCGGAGCCGCTGTCCTTGGATGAAGGCTTAGATGCCATGACATCAGCAGCTCTGAGCGTGCTGATTGGATGAGCGGCCGCACATGCGCCGTAGGACTGGGAAGTGGTGAGTTGGCTGTGGAAATCTGGGGGGTTTCACACAGCGGGACACCCCCGATCCCGATGCCCTGGGGAAAAGGACCAAAACCCTGGATAGTCAAAGTGCTGGATTTTTGTCCGCTCTTTCTCAACCTGAAAAGTTGGTATATATATATATATATATATATATATATATATATATATATATATATTTTTTTTTTTTTTTTTTTTTTTTCTTTTTTTTTAATTTATTTATTTTTTTTCTCGTAGTTTGTTTGCATGAGCCATAACGAGCCAACGCATAACCATGAAGCGTCAGGAAGTAAGCCTACGGTTGCAGCAGCCCCTCCTCTCTTAGCTTGCCCATAACCAAAATGGCGCCCGCGTTTTGTGACGTAAGCACGCGCTGCACGGGAGAGCGGAATCGGAACGGCTGTGAGGTAGTAGGCGGCCCGCTCGGCGTATCGGAGGAAGAGAGGCAGCTGGACCGGGCCGTAACGGCTTGTGGCGAGTGTGCGCTAGCTGGAGTGGAGCCTGGGCTGGCGTGTGGGCTCCAGAAGATGGCGTGTGCCGTGTGGCTGGCCCCGGGGATCATCCTAGCGGCGCTGCTGCTCGGCGCGGGGGCCTCGGATACCTCCTGCCCGGCTCCCTGTGTGTGTGAGGGCCGTATGCTGGACTGTAGCAGGAGGAGGCTGGCCCGCCTGCCCCCCGCACCCCTGCCAAAGGGCATCACCAGCCTGTGAGTAACCTCCCTCATTGCATGGCCCGCGCTCTATTAATGTGCAGGCTGCTTGTTTCCCAAACCTGTTGTACTACAAATCCCAGCATGACAGGCAATTGCCTCCTACACTTATGACGTACTTCCCATTGCATGCTGGGACTTTACTCTAACAATACCTAGATTGGCTCTATACTTCATTGTGTTTATGCTGTGGCCTGGCTTCTGGTTACATGTATTCACTCGTGCTGCTCGGGGAACAAAATCCGCTAGTGGCCAGCCTGGAAGCTAAAAGGGGCAGCTGGCTTTTCTCTGGGGCATCCTAAATTGGGATACCCCGCTGTGTCAAACCCCCCAGGAAGCCCCGAACACACTTGCCTCTCCTCGCTCCAAAGGCACATGTGTGGGCTTTCGTCTAATGAGAACCGGCCGCTGAACTAGCGTCATTCGGCAGCTCTCATTGTTTTGCATGGGGAGCACCCGCCCCAGCCTTTCAGTGTGCTCCCCTTTATAGTCAATAAAAGCTAATAAGAGGACATAAACATAGCAAACCTCTCCCATTGGCTGAGCGCCCTCGCATGTGCCGTTGGGCTGAGAATAGTTGAGTTTTACTGGGGGTTTCACAAAGCGGGGTGCCCCCGGGATAGTCAAAATCCTGGGTTTTATTGCGCTGGGCAGGACAGTCGGCAGCTGGAATGTCACTGCCCCGTGAGCATGGGGAAGCCAATTGCGGCACTTTATTCCCGGCGGGGGGAGCGAGGTTAAAGAGGACCAAAACCCACCCTGTGGTCTGAGACTCCAGGGCAATACTCGCCCCCCAAGTTGCCTTCGTCCCTGCTCCAATGGCACATGTGCGAGCAGCAGCTGCATCCCCGCTATGTCTTCAGCAGGGTGCGTGCTCATGCCAGGTATTTGGCTGGCATGGGCACGCTCCCTGTTACAGGCTAGTGGAGGATGCTACCACCAGCACGCTCGGATCCGCTCACATTAGAGGAGTTCCTGGATGAAGGAGCTCAAACGGATCCGCTCGCACTGATTGGACCAGTGGCCGTGCATGTGCCGTAGGACTGGGAAGAGGTGAGTTCGTTCAAGTGACCTGGGAGGTTTCACACAGCGGGGCAACCCTTGATCGCGGGGACAAGGACCAAAACCCAGGATAGTTAAAAATCCTGGGTTTCTGTTCACTTTAAGGTGAATTTTACGGGTGTCCTGGGGGGGCTCTAGCATTCTGGATGCCCCTTGGGGCCCCCCAGACTTTAATATAGCAGTGGTGCCAGTGGCCATCAACACCCTCGCTGTGGAGGGCGGTGTTCTGCTTTAAGCTATTATTTGTAATGGGCCAGTACACAAATATACATGCTGTGATGCAACTAAGCATTAGTTAGTGCGGGCCAATAGCAGTCTGCGGTAACTCGGGGGCACTTTAGCCGCATTGCTATAGACTTTCCATGTTGCATACTGTGCAAAAATATATATTTTTTAAAAAAAGCATCACAAATTTCTCAAAAGCGCAATATTTGGATACCGTGCACTGGAATAGCTAAAACCATCATAAAATGCCCGTGGCAGACCCAGCAGATAGGTGTGGCTTCCAAGCTACAGGTTGGGGATCCATGTGGCTTGTGGACCCCAGTGTGGCACACTCCCCACTTTACCCTGTTCTGGATTTAATTTTGTTAAACCGGAACAAAACAGTCTTTTTCTACTGGTTTTTGATCCCCCAATCCTGCCCAGTTTGGGATACCCTGCTATATAAAACCTCTCGTATCGCCTATAAAAAGGCACATTTCCAAATTTAAGCCCGGCGTAAGGCTCTGTTTAGACACAAAGCTCTGTAATAGGGAGCGGCTGCATCCCCACTTTTCCTTTAGACAGGGGAAGGTTCTGCCAGCCTATCTGAATGGCTGGGTGTGGGAGCACGCCTCAGACAAGAGATGTGCCCTTATTGTTTACCTCTCTGTAGGAGCCAGGGAAAAGGTTGGTTTGTTAGTGACCCAGGTGGAGGCTGGTTCCACACCTGCACGATACGGAGCTTTGGCGCTTTCGGGCAAGCACCCCGCAGACAGCTGTGAAAAGCTGCCCGTAGTAATCTATGGGCGCCTGCTTTGGAGAGGCTAGCGCTGAACGCCCTCCACATGCTGCACACAGCAATTGCGGGGTGCTCGGCCTAAAGTGCAAGTGCTCCTCAATCGGCTTGGTGTGTAACCAGCCTGAATGGAGCAGAACACACTGATCGACTGCCTACCTGTGCCTGCACCGTGGGATCCCCAGAAAGATGAGTTTACTTGGCCACCCATGGGAAAATGTACAGCGGCTCATCCTAAAGGAACAGCCCCTGGGGAGAGTGAAAATCTTGAGCCCCTGAGGCAGATTTGGCCATTTAAAATAACAAACCAATCTCACCTTACTAGCATTGCTGTGCTGATTGGTGGCCAGGGAGCAGGCGCCAGTAAGGTAAGCTTTATTTTTTATTTTAAATGACCAAATCCACTTCGGCATGGGGCTGGGCATAGAATGTGACAATAAAAACATCACCACTTTAATAATAACGCATCACTAGGACACCAATCATTTTTTGTTTTACAATAGGTTAACTTGCATTTGTTCTAATCCCTTAACCCCCCCCCCCCCTTTATTCCTAAAATAAATGTTCTGGCAGGAGATGGGCTTTAACTTTCTACTGGTTCCCGGTCGCATGTTTTGCATACAATGGCATTTAATGGATCTGTTGGTGCTGCTTTTGCCAAATGTTTCAGTGATTCCAGAATCGCCTTATTTGCCATGGATGTCCCAGTGGCTCACAAGGGTTTTACTTTTTTAAAGAATGATGCCCAGCTGTAATCCACTATAACCTAATACAGAGTGAAAAAAAAAAAAAAAAATATATATATTATATATATATACTTTTGCATGGTCAATACTTTTGTGCTGTGTTTCAGTTCTACTTACATGGGTTTGCTGGGGGGGGGGGGGGGGAGAAACACCCAGAGCTTTGATGCAGCCTTTGGACAACAAGACAAGGAGGTAAGGGCCCTGGCAGGGGATTTTCAGTTGTATGTTTTGAAGGATTGTCCAGCAGGCAGACAAGTCAAGGGCCTGCAGAAAAAGAAAGAATTCAACAGGGCAAATATTCTATAAAAGATGCAGGACTGGGAGTTGGGATACCTTTTTCCTTCAATTGGATGGGGTGTTCTATGGTAGGCTCTTCAGGAATCATTTTTGTAACTTGCATTTTGGTCTCAAATGTTAAAATGGGTTGTTGTGTCTGTGATCTGTTCATGTAACAAAGTTATTGAGCAGATTGGCAATAAAAATAATCTAGGCAGTTTGCTAATCTCTTGTCTTAAATCGGTTTTTCCCAACGAGTGGCATGAATACCACTAGTGTTAATTTTCTATCAGGTGGTAGGTACTCCTCAAGGCTGCAAACTGAGCTTACCCCAACCTGATCTGCTTTCATATATACTTTGCCCACATCTAATTTGTTGTTCATGCACTTTAGTTGGAAGTCTTAGGTGACTGGCAACCCATATCTATCACCTGGGTGGTACTTTATATTTAAATAGGAAAAATGGTTCTTGATTAAAAAGTGGTTGGAAACCCCTGGTCTAATTCTAGCATTTTATACATTTTTCTAATGGTACCAGCAGTTGAGGCCTGTAAGCTGGTGCAGTTTTTGATCCCCCCCCCAGCTTGAGTCCAAGTTCAGACAGGTAATTACAGGTAAAAACTTTAGGCCCTTTCTAGATGATGCTGAAAAAATCTTTAAACGTAAAGGTGCGAATTGTAATTGATAGCACATATACAGCCATGTTGCAAATGATTTTACTTCTGTCAGGGCAGGCTGCATTTATTATTAGTATGCCTTACGTCAAGGCAGAGCAGTTGATACCGGATACATGATAATATAATAATATAATACAATACTATTGCGTTAGATACTGTAAAAAGTTTGTCATGTGGGGGTTATTGGGAATTTGCGTTCGCAGGATAAAACCTTTAGCCCAGTACTTTTGTAGTGTGTGACTTCCTAGAGTAAGGCACCCGGTTAAAGTGCACCTTTTATTGCTGTGTAATAAGTTTTATATTTATATTCTCAAGTACAACATCAGACTGGAATGCTTCGTGTAGTTTTTTTCTGTGTGTTTTCTCAGCTGGCTGGATATTTTGAAGTATGGTATTTCAAGTCATGTATACATTGTAAGGTATCCCCTCAAATATACTTGCGTGTCCTTGTTGTTGAGTTAGATCTGTGTGTGGCTGGTGTCCTAAAGAAATGTTGCAGATTTTCACTTTCTGTAAAATGCAAGGGGTGGGGTCACTTGCTGCAATGTATGCCTCTGCAATAGGTATACAACAGTTATTGAGTTCTCTGATCTTGGAACATTTTACCTGCACCCTCCCCCTTTAATTATTTTTTTCCTAGTCACAGGGCAAGAAATCGGAATATATGATTTACTAGAATCTTTTCCAATTTATACCCCCCCCCCCGTAATTATGTCCACTATCGTATAAACAATGTTAAAATGGCACAGGTGGTGCTCCCCCCCCCCCCCCTTCCCCAGGAGCTAGTCCCACTGGCAGTCTCCAGGGCGGTAGCCAGGATGCAGTCTGGGCTTGGATCCCACCATTTTCCTGTACGGGTTATGTGGAAGTGAAGGGGTCAGTGATGGCAATATCAGTAGGCTGCAGCCCCAGGACAGAGCCTTGGCTGCACCTCTCTCAAAGGGGAGGGGAGTACAGAGGGGAGTACAGCTCGGACTGCCCAGGCATATCGGAGGGCTTCCCGGCTGTGATGGTGGGTGGCATGGCTTGCGGTGACACTGGATGGGGTAAGTCACCAACCCCATCCCCCCCCCCCCCCCCCCCCCCAACACCCAAGATATCCGGAACCCCAGTCACTCCTTACTCCTGACCTGAGACTGGGGGCAGCCACGGGAGGCTGATATCTTCGGAAGAGGAGGTATGTGTCTCTTAGGATGAGTCTGTCCATTCATCAGACACAGGGAGAGGACTAGGCCTCCTTCCCACACTAGTGGGTTTAATTTTTCGCTTGAGCATACGCCTGACCTTATTAGAGGCATTTTATCCTCCCTCAAGACTGAATTGGAAAATAAGCCCCTCTCCATTTAGGATTCCCTCTACCAGGGTTTGTTGGAAAGAACGGATCCCTGTTTTCCGATCCACCAGTCGCTAATTGGCATCATTTAGTGAATGGAGAAATCCGGAGTCCCGTTTCTTCCTTCCTAAATCTCTCAAGCGAAGATTCCCTTTTGAGGAGTTGGAGATGGAGGTTTGGGCTAAGTGCCTTAAAGGAGCAGTATTGCGAAATTTGCATTAAAAAAGATAAATAATTAAATAGCCACACAATAGCTTCTAACATGTGTAATAATAATCTGGCGATAGAAAAAGGAAAAAAATGTATTTCTTTTAAATTGTATAATTACAATGGCTCAGTCCATTTGCTGAATAGGGGGATTTGCTGGGTTGTATTTAGTGAGCTGCTTCATTTAGCCCACTGGTCTCCTAGCAACACTTTACCTCAGAGGCTGACACTGTAATCAGTGGTAACGGCTGTGTGTGTGAGGTGCTGCTTTTGTTATGAGACCAGGTGACTCAAATGTGTAAAATCTATACAAAATAAACTAAACTGACTGAAAATGACTGAAATTCTTCTTTGAATAGCTGTGCAGGAAAATCTAAAGGTATTAAAGTGGAACAAAACCCTGAGTTGCCGACCCTGAAGTCTATAAGACCCGGCCATTGACCTTGCCCCTTGGGCATTCTAAATCAGGATGCCCACTGTGTGAAACGACCCCTGGATAACTACAGATCCCCCCCCATTTTTCTGGCGCGCTCACGCAGATAGTCATTTAGACAGGCTGGGCGGCCAGGAAGGTTACTGCTCAGGCTCCCCATCTGTGTGCAAACAGTGCTGATTGGATGAGAGCCCGCGCATGCGCTGTGGGACAGGGAAAGGTACGTTTTCACAGGCGAACTTGTGGATTTCACATATCAGTGCATCCCAAGTCGGGATGCCCCCAGGGGGCACAAAACAAAACTCCAGATAGTGAAAATCCTGGGTTGGGCTTTGCTCAAAACGCACAAAGCTGAAAGAAAGATCATATGGAAAAATGAATAAGAAGAATATGAAAGAGAAAATGGTAAACTGAAAGATTCTGCAGCAGAGCCAACATGAAGGGAAAACTGTCAAAATCAGCTAAATGACTTCTAGAGCTTTTCTCTCTGTTTTAGATATATAAGTTCTGGCCAGGCAATGTTGCAATGTTATCTTATGCTGGACGGCTGCCAGCACTGAACAGCTGATACTTTGATACATTGTCTCCCCCTCTCCTCAGCGTGGAACAGGCCAGAGTGTCGGGCTCCGACACTCAGCAGACATAAACATGAGCTATTAGTCTCCAGCTGTTCAACACAGACATCATTTTTTTTCTAAATTTGTAATTCTTACTCCAACACTTACCTACATTCAAAGTACCATTTAAATATGTCACCAAGAAAAATTTGCGATACTGCTCCTTTAAGGTGGATGCTCCTTTGGCTCAGGTATCTCAGGAATTGGATCTCTTTTGAGGATATGGGTTCCTTAGAGGTCCTTCAGATAAAAGGTCAGATATTCTGCTCAAACGGGGATACTGATTCCTTTTAGTTTAGACCCCTGCTTGTCACAGATTGCTTGAGTAGAGTTCTGGAAATCTGGGTAGACAAGGTCAGGAGTGGGATAACAATTGACGCCCCGAAGGAGGAGGTATTGGACACCCTGCTCTTTATTTCCAAATCAAGTATGGCCTTGATTAATTGTGCACATAGATCTCTCTGGCTCAAGACCTGGCAGGGGGGGCAGTTGTCTAAATCACACCTGTGTAGCATACCATTTGAGGGTACGCTTTTGTTTGGGTCATAACTCGAAGATTCTAACCCTCCTTTTGGCTAAGGGAAAATCCCTGCCTCGTTCAGAATTCAAGAAGCCTAGCATTCCACAACGGGATTTCCGGAGCTTGGATTCCCGTAATTCTTGGTCAACCCAAAGGCTGAAGGCCAAGGGAAGTTGTTCAAACCACCTCAGCAACCTAAACGGCAGTCCTGACGGAGGACCATAAGGGGGCGAGACTTCTGTTTTTTTCTTCCCGCCTAGCAGATCATCTCTCAGAACACCTTCATTCTTCAGACAATTCAGACCCACGGAAATCTGTGAAAGCACAGGCCCTGCCTTTAGTGATTACACAACTTAAGGAAATGGCAGGCATAGAGGAGGTTCTGTGGCACCTGAAATGGACAGGTTTCTACTCCCATGTGTTTTTGGTCCAGAAACTGCCAGGAAATGTTTGCTTTATTCTGAACCTAAAGCAGTTACATTTGGGGATCAGATACAAGACATTCTGTACGGAATCAATCTTTACCATCAAACGTATCATGCTTCAGGGTGTCTAGGTGGCCTCTACAGATCTCCAGGATGCATATCTGCATGCTCCTATTTTTCTTGCTCACAGAAGGTTTCTGAGGTTTGCGATAATGTTAAACCGGACCTTCACCATGATTTAATGAAAAGCCCAAACCCTTATAAAATGATTCCCCAGCATCTTAAATTTAATATATTTTACGTTTTTAGTCACTTATTATTCTTTCCCCTGCTGGGCTGCAACTCTGTTCAGGACTTTAGGATACGGGCGCCGCCATCTTAACTCAGAAGCATCACACTTACTGAGGAGGTTATAGCTGTGCTTTGCTCAGACAGAGCAGAGCTGGGGTCAGGAAAAGGTCAGCAATCTCAGAATGCAGAGCAGCACAGTCAGAAGCCACTTCCTGTTTGCAGGCTGCCTGATATCCCATGAGCCGCCATCTTGGATGTTTAAAGGCTCATAACTTGCAGTAGATTCAGGTAGGATGATTTTTAATGTGAGCAATCTGTATGTACAGGGTGTGGGAAACATATAAGATAGGCTCTTATTCAGAGTGAAGGGCCACTTTAAGTGGAGTAACCTATCATTGGCAATTCAGAGCGATGGTCCTTTGGTCTTTCGTCCGCTCCTCAGATCTTTATCAAGACACTTGCGGAGGCTAAATCGAGTTAAATAGAGTTTGGAGAACAATGTGAGGATACCATTGTCCCTCCTTTCAGATCTGAGGTGTTTCAGAAACTGGGAAATGTCCCCCCAGACTTCATGCATTTAACTAGGGTATCTGATCCCTAGAGAGAACTTTCCATCAACAAACTAAGATAGAAAGGATTGTCTCCCTGTCATCTTACATTTAGGAACATCCCAGAATCTCCCTAAGGCAGATTCTGGTTCTGTTGGGGCTTATGTCTTCAGCACCCCCGATCATGGTGCCCTGGGGGAAATGACCAAAACCCAGGATAGTCAGAATCCTGGGTTTTGGTACAGAGGTACATATGGGGAGGTTAAAACCTCCTGCAAACCTCACCGGACCGCCCCCCCCCCCCCCCCACCGTTTTCACAATTGGGCAGTATTTACTCACATCTTACATCCTATCAGGCACTGCGCACAGCCCCTGCCTGCGTAGTGTCTATGAATGGGATGCAATGGAACAGCCCGAAATTCCGCAAGACTACCGTGGGAAATTGAGAAGCGCGGCTAATATTAGGTCCGATGTTCCTCTTTCTTAGACCCCTAAGCTTAGACAGGAAGATCTAATCGAAAGGTTTTTTGTTTCTCTGTCTAGAGGAAGACCAGTGAATCTTAAGGCCTTCCCTCGCTGGGACCTTTCCATAGTCCTAAACTGTCTTACAAGGCCATCTTTTGAGCCCATGAAGGAGACGTCAGTTAAGTTTCTGATTCTAAAAGTTGCTTTTATATTAACCATTACTTTGGCCAGAAGTATTAGTGATATGCAAGCCTTGTCCATCAAGAAACCATATTTTAGGATTTTTTTCAGATTATCTTGCCATCAGACCTGGCTCAGCTTTACCTTTCCTGGATATTGCGTCGGAATTTCACAGGTCCCAGGAAGTGTACCTGCCAGTTCTCAGACCAGAGGACCTTAAGGACCAGCAGGGGATGCATCTGTTGTATGCCACTTTGTTGACATCCTTGAATCGCACCTCGGAGAGGAGGTTGCTTTTTATTTGCATGGAAAAAATAAAGGACTGCAAGCCTCCAAAGCCACCAGGTGGATTAAAGAAGCCATTCAGTTAGCTTGCAAAGGTTCTGGGGGACAGGCCCCAAAATCCATGCTTCTTGGGTGAACTGGTCAGGAGTCTCCCTGGAGGGGATTTGCAAAGCAGCGACTTGGGCTTTCCTCACACATTTTTGAAGCCCTATATAGTTGATCTTTTTTCCAACAAGAAACAGGAAGTCTCTACAAGTTATTTGCCCTCCCTGAACTGGGCGATATTTAGTATTTCTCGCTTATCAGCTAAGGTGTCCTCAAGGATGTTTGGGGAAAACCCCAATTAGCTTACCGGTAATGGCTTTTCCGATAGTCCTCCGGGGACGGCGTCCTACATCCCATCCAGTAGCCCCTCCGGCTGCAACTCCATTCAGAACTGTAGGATACAAGCGCCGCCATCTTGACTCAGAAGCATCACACATACTGAGGAGAGGAGAGTGGGATAAAGTACAGGGGGCAGGTTATAGCTGTGTTTTGGTATACAGACAGAGCAGAGCTGGTGTCATTGAAAGAACAGCAATCCCAGAATGCAGAACGACAGTCAGAAGGCACTTCCTGTTTGCAGGCTGCCTGAGGCTCCATGAGCCACCATCTTGGATGTTTAAAGGCTCATAACATGCAGTAGATGCAGGTATGATGATTTTTAATGCGAGCAATCTGTATGTACATGGTGTGGGAAACATAATATAGGCACTTACTCAGGGTGAAGGTCCGCTTTAAGGAGCTGCTCGGCTAAGCCATCCTGGAGGAATTCTGGAAATGCCACTATTGGTAAGCGAATTGGAGTTTTCACTCTATTTCCCCATGACATCAGAGATTTCCAGCCCACACTGAAGTGGTGTGTGACACTATATATATATATATATATATATATATATATATATATATATATATATATATATATATATATATATATATATATATATATTTATTTTCACACCATGGGTAGGAGATACATCTTACTAATTATTTTTATATAACCTATTATGGATACAGTCTGTTACACTGAGGACTGATGGGTGGGGACAAAATATATGCCTTCTTAGGGGTGTTGTCGTGGAGTCTAAAGGGAAAAGACATTGCTGGTAAGGAATTTTTTGGAATCCTCACCCTTGTAACCTGATCCTTATTAAAATGCTAATCGCCTTATAAGATTTGAGAATGTTGTCTATTTATGCATCTGTGACAGTACCTAGAAATCTGTGTATTGTGGTGCTCAATTTGGTAAAGGTAATGACATGTTTTACTCGCTTACTTTGTAATGGTTGGAAAAGATTAATTACCTGAGAATTTCTCTTCGTTTTGCACAAGCTGATGGGACTTGCAGCTAATGGAATGGAATTGTTAGTGCAGGGTTTCATTTGCTGTCTGAGACCTTACTAGTGATATTCAGCCTCTCCCTTACTCCCTCCTGGCATGGTTTCACTTGGTTACTCAATACATTTATGGTCTCCCTTAGGATAGAGGGAGGCATCGGCGCAGATGAGATGTCAGGTGAAAGTTATGGGCTACCCTTCATTCCATGTGGGATGCCACATTTTCTTGTCTATGTGGTGCTGACCTAAACCAATAAAAAAAAATATTGGCTAGAACAATTTTTTCCTCAAAGTAATAGTGCCAAAGGCTAGGTTGCAGTAGTTCTTGAAATATTTGAAAAATGTTTTGCATTTCAAGCTTCTATAAATCACAGCAAATAAAGTTTGGTTTAGCAAATGTGGAGCAGATGTTCCTAAGGTTAGTGTAGCACAACGCTTTGTTCATAGATAAATGGTCCCCACAATTGCAGATTATCAGCAAAAAGACTTAGCAGCGTACAGTTCATGGCATTCATGAGCCAGTTACATTTATGTGGGCAGCATTTGTCTACATTGCAGGTTGTCATAAATGTGTGTTCATTCAACCTCTTCTTAGACTGGGCATCCACTTTAAAGTGCTACTGCAGGCAATGGTAATTGACACATCAATGCATCGGCTACATTTGGCACTGTCCTAAGCTGTAAATCTCGATGTCTCGGCCATTTATTCTTCAATTTAAATATAGAAAATTGTTTAGGACAGTGCCAAATGCAGTCTGATGTAAATGGTGTAACAATTACCTGCAGTATCACTTTAACATAGAGCATATTTAATGCATATATTACGCATAAATCTAACACCCATTCCCAAGTCCACAAAGGATGGGGATACTCTCCAAATGAATGAATATATCAACTTCTCTTCTCAGCCTAGCTGGCTTCTCTGACCCCTTTCAGACCAAAATTGTGCTTCAAGTCCATCGTCTTGCACATTTATAGAGGTGATTACACTCGCTGCCAAGAAGCCTTGTAGTCAGTGTTTTGAAGTGCACTGCAGTGGTGATTCCACTCTGAGTTGATATCTTTTGCTGAATAGTTAGGCAATCAAGTCATTGCCCAGGCAAACTTACAAGTGTCCCAATTGTGTAGGGCTAAACTTGGCAATGTTTATGGGTTTATATTTCCTTTTTGAAAATGAAGCTATATTGACACAGTAATAATATCAAAGTTTACCTCATGCCCTCTGATGGGAGAGCTAAGTAATGCATTGCATTGGAGTGCGGAGGGTGCCATTCTAGCCTATCACCAAGAGTGGGGGTGTCAACCTGTTAAGAGCCCTGAGCTTGGATTTTTGGTCAGGATCAGAGGGGAGGTGCTAAAGGAAGAAGACCCCCCCCCCCCTTCCTTTCAATGACCAGAAACAGCAGGAGACTGACACTGCACCAGGCAAGTGCTATTTTGACAGGCCAATACCTTTAACTGCCGTGAACAGTTGTCTGAAGCAGATGTGGCTGAATCAAACCTGCCAAAATCAACCTTCTATTCACTTAGACCAGACAAAAAGCTAAAATACTCTCCTGCTTCTGGGTCCAGCAATGTGGGTGACAGTAGCAACTGATTGCCGCCTGCCTGGATCTTCTATACCTGTTAGTTCTGAAGATCCAGGTGCCCATTCATCCATCTATGGTGGAAGCAACTTCTACCACACAGATTTAGACCACATTTTGGTAAGCCCTACTTCCACTGGAATCAGGGAAGGGTTGCAGCTATCAGATTAGTTGTTTTAATATCCGAATCAGGCTTAGCACAGGGGGAGGGAGGGGCTGCTGGGCGGGGCTTTATAAAAATCTTGTACTTCCTCTTAAAAAGGACTCCCCTTTCTCGAGTCTATAAGGCTCTTGCCTTTTTTAATGTCACATCCACAATTGGGATGCACTGTCTGATTGGCTCATTTGTTCCCTGTGCATCTTGGTGCTGTAGTTGAATCCTCATCATACTTCTTGCTAGATACATGGCTGCGCCAGGCCTCTCTGAATGGCTGACTCGGACGCGCCCACACCTAGAGTTGAGCAGGGTTGCTGCTGGCGGTGCTCCCTCCATTCAGACTTCCTTTCTGCATGGAACTAGCACCATCTGAGCCCCCCACAGTAAAGGTGTGTTTACTGGTGATCCCGGAGAATGCACACAGACTGACACACCAAAAAACCCAAATAAGTGAAAATCTTTTGTTTTAATCCTTAGGAAGCCAAAACCAGGAAATAAGCCCCGACATTCACACGTCAGTGAGCCATGTCTCCTATTGGTTGAGCTGCAGATTCTGCACGCGTGTAGCTGTTAAAGCAGCCCAAAACCCACTAAAACGTATGAAATACATTTGACCAAAGCCCCGGCCAATACTCTCTTCTTAAGGTGTAGAACTAGAAATGGATATTTTTGCTTATCAAATCGCCCTGGAACACTGATTTTTTTTTTTTCAATGCCATTATTATTAAAGTGGACCAAAACCCAGGATAGTCAATATTTTTGACAATCCAGGTTTTTGGGTCCTTTTCTCTGGGGGCGCCCTGCTGTGTGAAATCCCCCAGGACGCCTCTTCCCGGTCCCACGGTACGTCTAAGAGCAGTGGCTCTGACGGCCCCATCCTCCACCTCCCTAATAGGGAGCGTGCCCGCGCCGGCCATTCACAAATGCCTGGCATGCGCACTGCTGGAGGGAAGTGGAGGATGCAGCCGTCAGAGCTGCTGCTCTTAAGGCGCGGTGTGGGACCGGGAAGAGGTGAGTTGGCTGCGGCGATCTGGGGGGGGGGGGGGGGTTCAAACAATGGGACACCCCCGATCGGGGTGTCCCCAGGGAAAGGACCAAAGCCCAGGATAGTCAAAATCCTGAGTTTTGGTCCACTTTAACTGTCCCCCCAACGGATGCTGCTCTGTTACACAAAAGTCAGTATCTCTCAAATGCAGGGCTCACTGATGGTGCAAGAAGTTAGGATGAACCCTTTCACCTAAACAGATTCAAGGCAGAACTGAGAATTGTATTCTTAGCATCCAGGCCCCTGTCGCCCCTGATTATGAAGAGGTTAATTGTCGTGCCCAGAGGTAAGAATAGGTAACACAAGGTGACAAAGGTCCTTGGTTTTGACTGGCTGAATCAAGTTGAAACTGATTGCTGGGATCCTGGGAGCAAGTTGTTATGAATTGTGTATTTTCCACCCATCCCTTCCCCCAAGCAGAAAGATGGCTGAGCCAGAGTATGTGTAACTGGCCGTCACATCAGCAATCAGCCTGCTATTGCTGCAGGGTATAGATACAGCTTTTTGCTCCAAAAGCCTGTCTGCTTCCTGTAAAGCGCTCTGCAGAGACTTATTTTAATTACGGACACATAACCGGCTCACCGACATCTGGTTTTACTTAATCCATAATAAGGCCATTCTAGGGGAGCGTTCAGGTATCCCTGTGCGAAGCTTGAGTAGCCAGCAGCTTAGATGGCTCAGACTGTAAGGAGAGCTTGCTGCTGAGAATAACGTCTTTATCATTGTTGCACAATTGGAGATTGTTTACCTGGCAGCCTTACTGGGCTACATTTGAGCAGATTTTACTTTGGCCTCCAGCTATGTGGCAGAGACATTAAAAAGTCCTAGCATTGTGGGATTAAAGTTTTGCTGTGTTTCAGAATTAATTAGGAGTAAAAGGGTAGCATTTGTGTGAGAAATGGATACTGCAATGCTGGGAGGTAAGGTCTATGGCACATTAACCTATCCCATCCTGCTTCTGGTAAACCTGGCAATAAAGAGATACTTAACCTTTAACCCCAGACCTCGTCACAACTGGGGAACCGCAAATGGCTGCAAACTGAGGCATCACATGCAATATTGGTGGTTTGGCTGCCATGCTTGTTTGCTGTCCTTGTATGGCCCCCTGTCATACTGGACTTTGGGATTAAATGGTAGGGGTGTCAGAAAAAAATCGGTTCGGTCAAGTTTCACGATATTTCATTTGACAATACTTGAATTGATTCTTTCTCCCTAGTATCTATTCTGACTCCCCCCCCCCCCCCCCCCACACCCCCGCTACAGTAAAAAGTGAAAAGTAAAACCCACTCACCTGGCCCCTCTGGTCACCAATTCAGTCAGATGCTATGATTGCTGGGCAGAGAAGGAGAGGGTCATCTGATCCCCTGCCTCCCCTCTCCAGCAATCACTGCATCTGTCGGTTCGGTGAGCGACGCAGGAGCTGACAATTGGAGGTGAGTAAAGAAAACCCCTTTTATTAAAAAAAATACATTTTTTTATGATGTGTAGTGTTTTTTTTTTTTTTTTACTGTTAACCCTTTGTGAACTGGTAAGGGGTCCATGAGACCCCTATACCAGTTCACAGGGCTGGGGGCTGGAAAGTCACCTGCGGCTAGCTAGATTATTTCCAATTCACACCCCTAGTAAATCTAGTATATAGTAAATCTCTTTATTGCTGAGATTACCAGGCGTGGGGTAGTTTTGTTTCGGGTTCCTGTCTGGAAAAGAGGAAACCTACAAATGGGGCACAATACTCACTTTTCACTTTTTCTGGCTTGCTGATTACTACTAAGTTACTTTATCATCAGCACGTGAGCCAGAAGCCCAAACACAGGCAGCATAATGGGGGTGACATGCCTGTTGTAGGTGATATAGTGACCTGAAGCCTGGCTATAGGATTTGGGTGAGAAGGGATGCAGCCTGCACCATGGCTTCACTGGCTAGGTGAGTATACCAGGGGTTTCAGAGCAGGATTTTACAAAACTGGATGTCCCACAAAGAGAGAGACCTGTGATGTACATTCATTCTTGAGAGTTCCCCTGTGAGGTTTCATAAAAAGGCTAAAAGCTAGCTGCAGCTTGGCCCTGGTTTCAATTTGTGCATGTGTTTTCCCCCTCATAGTGTATATGTCATTTTTAATGTGGGTTATTTTATGTTACTTTGGAGCAGATGGCGCTATTCAACTTTGAGGCAGCATCTTGCCTCAACATGAAATAGAAATATCGGAACTCCCATACTTCAAACAACTGCTTTATATTCTAAGTATGTCACACACCCCGCTTCAGAATAGTCATTACACTTGGGTTATACTGACCTGTAGAGGGCGATCTTGCAGAGACGTCATGAAAAAAGGGAGCCCCTCCCGGTCCATAAATACCTGGGACCTCCCACTCATTACCCAGTCTTTCATCCCAGTCAGAAGATGGATGTCTCCTCCTTGCAGGTAGCCGTGGTAACCCCCGGCCCTCTTGTTGGTCTATTTCTGCCTGGACCCACTTTAATTAAAATTCCCCTTGCCTCCCAGCCTAGGCTGCTGGTCCGGGCAAGGGTAGACTGCACCTTACGGTGCTTTAGGAGCTATGCTCCACCGTGAGACCCCATACTAAGGGGTAGGCGGTTGCCCGGGTTGGTGATCCCGGAGTGGGATGCCCCGTCCCTTGCCCTTCCACCTTTGGTGCGATTTACCCTCTCCCGGTCACCCATGGGGGGGGGGGGGGGGCTTTTCCCTTGAGGATTGTTTGTTTGTTTTTATTGAAACTGTGTTTTATTAGTGTGTGTGTGTCTGTTACACGTTGGCCGGCGCCGGCTGTTGCTGCGGCGCTGGCCATGCGTTTTTTTCTTTCGTTGGGGGAGCTTCTTCCCCTCAGGTGCGGTGATGTGGGGGGCGGGGCCGGGATGGAGGCTCCCCAGGATACCGGGCTTGGGCTCCCCTCGGGGGCAATCCCGGAAGTGTGTGGGTTGTGGGGCATCCCTTTCGGGGGATAATGTATTACTTTGTATACCATGTGCGCAGCAGGCTATCCCCCCCCCCCCCCATTTCCATTGGCTGTGTGGCACCCCCCTCTCCCCCCCCATTTCCATTGGCTGTGTGGCATCCCCCTCCCCCCCCCCCCCCCATTTCCATTGGCTGTGTGGCATCCCCCTCTCCCCCCCCCCCCCCCCCCCATTTCCATTGGCTGTGTGGCATCCCCCTCCCCCCCCATTTCCATTGGCTGTGTGGCATCCCCCTCCCCCCCCCATTTCCATTGGCTGTGTGGCATCCCCCTCCCCCCCCCATTTCCATTGGCTGTGTGGCATCCCCCTCCCCCCCCATTCCCATTGGCAGTGTGGCATCCCCCTCCCCCCCATTCCCATTGGCAGTGTGGCATCCCCCTCCCCCCCATTCCCATTGGCAGTGTGGCATCCCCCTCCCCCCCATTCCCATTGGCAGTGTGGCATCCCCCTCCCCCCCATTCCCATTGGCAGTGTGGCATCCCCCTCCCCCCCCATTCCCATTGGCAGTGTGGCATCCCCCTCCCCCCCCATTCCCATTGGCAGTGTGGCATCCCCCTCCCCCCCCATTCCCATTGGCAGTGTGGCATCCCCCTCCCCCCCATTCCCATTGGCAGTGTGGCATCCCCCTCCCCCCCATTCCCATTGGCAGTGTGGCATCCCCCTCCCCCCCATTCCCATTGGCAGTGTGGCAACCCCCTCCCCCCACCATTCCCATTGGCAGTGTGGCAACCCCCTCTCCCCCCATTCCCATTGGCAGTGTGGCATCCCCCTCTCCCCCCAATTCCCATTAGCAGTGTGGCATCCCCCTCCCCCCCATTCCCATTGGCAGTGTGGCATCCCCCTCCCCCCATTCCCATTGGCAGTGTGGCATCCCCCTCCCCCCATTCCCATTGGCAGTGTGGCATCCCCCTCTCCCCCCATTCCCATTGGCAGTGTGGCATCCCCCTCTCCCCCCAATTCCCATTGGCAGTGTGGCATCCCCCTCCCCCCCATTCCCATTGGCAGTGTGGCATCCCCCTCCCCCCCATTCCCATTGGCAGTGTGGCATCCCCCTCCCCCCCATTCCCATTGGCAGTGTGGCATCCCCCTCCCCCCATTCCCATTGGCAGTGTGGCATCCCCCTCCCCCCATTCCCATTGGCAGTGTGGCATCCCCCTCCCCCCATTCCCATTGGCAGTGTGGCATCCCCCTCCCCCCATTCCCATTGGCAGTGTGGCAACCCCCTCTCCCCCCATTCCCATTGGCTGTGTGGCATCCCCCTCTCCCCCCCCCCCCATTTCCATTGGCTGTGTGGCATCCCCCTCTCCCCCTTCCCATTGGCTGTGTGGCATCCCCCTCTCCCCCCCCATTTCCATTGGCTGTGTGGCATCCCCCTCCCCCCCCATTTCCATTGGCTGTGTGGCATCCCCCTCCCCCCCCATTTCCATTGGCTGTGTGGCATCCCCCTCCCCCCCATTCCCATTGGCAGTGTGGCAACCCCCTCTCCCCCCATTTCCATTGGCTGTGTGGCATCCCCCTCTCCCCCCCCATTTCCATTGGCTGTGTGGCATCCCCCTCTCCCCCCCCATTTCCATTGGCTGTGTGGCATCCCCCTCTCCCCCCCCATTTCCATTGGCTGTGTGTGGCATCCCCCTCTCCCCCCCCATTTCCATTGGCTGTGTGTGGCATCCCCCTCTCCCCCCCATTTCCATTGGCTGTGTGTGGCATCCCCCTCTCCCCCCCCATTTCCATTGGCTGTGTGTGGCATCCCCCTCTCCCCCCCCATTTCCATTGGCTGTGTGTGGCATCCCCCTCGTAGTCGGGGGGGGGGGGGGAAGAAAGGGGGGGTGTGCCTGTGTGGTCTGTATTGGATCCTTGCACGTATATGGCCTTTGTCTGTCTTTGGACTCTTATAGATATGGTGTCAGCCGCCGCACCCTTTTTATGTACTTTACTTGTATGACTGCTGCCGCCGCATGCGCTTCTTTCCTTAGTTGAAGGTTCTGCGCCGGGCGGCGGCGTTACCTCAGACACCTCTGTGTCCTCATTGGCTGATGTTCGACTTCGCACTCTTCGGGAGGGCGGGGTCTGGTTTGGCACGCTCCGCGTCATGGTACGCTCTGCCCTGCCCTTCGAGGTACACGGCGCCATTTTGTCTGTTCGCGCGCGACGCGTGGGGCGCTCCTGCTTACCGTGGTACTGTAAGTGCCCTCTCGGGCGGCTTATTCTCATTATAGTTTTTCGCTCCTGACACCATTTTCTTCTCTTTGTGTCTTTCAGACTGGTGAACACCATTGGCTTCTCCCGGCCTGGTGTAATTTATAGCGGGCCTTGTAATATTCTCCCACTTCCCTAGCGGGTCTTTGGGGCATCCAGGGTTGCTTATAGTGTAAATCCCTACTGGCATATTGTGCCTAAATAATCACCATATGAAGGCATCTCAAAATTATGTGACCGGGGTCCCTCTGGGACAAGACCGGCTGTGTATAGCGTGTGGACAACCCCATGCTGATGCTGACAGGGCACGGGTCTGCGGACCCTGTGCCGAGCAAGCACTGGCTCTGCAATCAGGCCTGCCAGTGGCTGCACCTCGCTTCATTTCACCTATTTCCCCATGCTTACATCTCACTCCTGCTGAGTCGCATACAAAGGGGGATTTGCAGCCTGTTGCGTCTTCCAGACTGCCTACAGCTGAACAGATTATTGCGAGGTTGTCGGAGCGCAAGGGCCCTGGTAAGAAGCTGCACTTGACGCCTCCTGTTACTGTTTTTCCTATGGGAACTGAGGAGTTTTCTACTCGGTGTGACTATTCCCCTTCTGATGGAGAGCTATTCTCTGACTCAGGCTCATCTGATGAGAGGCCGAGGAGTCATGACGATTCTGGAGCTGAATACTGGGCCCAGTATGACACTGACGATTTGTTGATTAAGGTCTTTAAGGCTCTGTCTATCTCTCTCCCTGGTGAGGCTTCCAAGCCGAGAGGGGAGGTTTTCCATACAGCAACAGCACGTTTGGAATTCCTAGAGCAGGCTCACTTCCATGCTCTTGTTCTCAAGGAATGGAAATGCCCCAGTAAACTTTCAGGGGTCCCAGGGGACTGGGATAGGAAATACCCTTTTCCCCCTGAGGTGGTTAATTGCTGGTCATTCCCCCCCCCCCCCCTTCGTGGTGGATGCCCCGATCATAGGGGTTTCTAACCCCCCCTTTATTACAGCCCCTGCTCATAATACCCTTCGGGATGCTGAGGACCGGCGCATTGAGCTGCTGGCCTCCGATGCCTTTTCTTGTGCAGGGACGGCGCTGCGCCCGGTCTGTGCCGCGGCTATTACTGCAGTGGCCGCTAGAACCCTCGTCAGAAAGTTGCTTGATCATCACTCTGATAATCTCCCCTGGGAGGTGTTTAATGCACTCTCCAGCTGTGATGTGTTTGTAAAATTTATCCTATTAGCGTTGAACGACACCATTAGAATGTGTGCAAGAACTTCTGCCCTTGCGGTAGCTATACGTCGCTTGGTTTGGCTGCGACAGTGGGGTGCTGACGATGCTACTAAAAAGACTCTTACTGGGATTCCCTTTAGAGGGCTACGCTTGTTTGGGGCCTGTCTAGATCTGTTTGGTAAAAAGGGTAAGTCTCGGCCCCCTCGGGGCAGGGGCACCCCTACTCCCCCCTACCATAGTGTTAAACAAGAACCAGGGGTGTCCTTCGTGGGGGCTCGCGTAGACTCCGGCCCTGGGAGCAGCAGACAACGCTCTGGCCCCTCCGGCGGGGCTAAGACTAAATCTTCCACCAAACCCCCTCAAGCGTGATGGGGCGCCCTCGCCCGTCTGGGTGAGGGGATGGCTGCGGCACTTTGCTCTTGTCAGGAGGCTTTACGCCTCATACTGGTGGATTCAGGAGGTAGTGTCCTCTGGATACAAGAGAGTTTGCTGCGCGGCCTTCCCCAGGTTTATCAGGTCCCAGGTACTCCTGGTCCCTGCCGCTGTTCAGGTGCTGGCACAGGCCATGCAAGGCCTGCGAGGTCTGAGGGTCACTTGCAGATTGCCCTTAACTGGCAGAGGCAGGGGCCGCTATACCAACCTTTCCACAGTCCCCCAAAAGGATGGGTCAGTCTGGCCCATTCTGGATTCACAGGTCTCGGCAATTCTCCAATTACAGGCAGTTTTCTGCATGGAAACTCTGAGATGGGCCATCAGCGCCTTGCGCCCAGGGGGCTTCTTGTCGTCCGTGGAGCTCAAAGATGCTTATGTTCACATCCCTGTGTCTTCTGGACACCCAGGCTCTTCAGGTTCGTGTTGGAAGTCCAACACTGCCAATTGGGGCCTTGTTATCTGGCCTCGCTTCAGCTCCCAGAGTGCACACCACGGTGCTGATGAGGGTGATGTCTCTGATGAGACCAAGGGACGTCCGCGCGAGACCTACCTGGACGTCCTTTTCACTTCCCAGTCTCTGCGTCAGGCTAAGTTTTATACTCGGCTGGTGGTGCCCATTGGGAGTCTTTTGAACGGGTGATCAATCACCCCAAGTCCTCATTGTCCCCTTATCGGTATTCTTTTTTTTAGGAATTAATCTGGATTCTGTTCAGGCGAGAATCTTCCTTCCTCAACAATAAAGTGGACAATCTGGTTGCATAGGCTCGTTCCCTCATTGCTGTCCCCGTACCTTCACCAGGCAGGGATGCTTCTGGTGGGCCCGTTGGTGGCTTGCTCAGAAGAGGTCCCTTATGCTCAGTCCCCCTTGGGCCCTTCTGCAATTTCTTTTGTTAATACAGGACAGGGATACAGCATCCCTGGAGCAGGGTCTATGTGCCTTCCCCCTCTGGTATGGAGGTCCCTCTTGCAGTGGATGAACTCAAGGAACCTGTCTGGAGGCAGTTTCCTTCCTTGCCCCTTCCTGGAGAAGGTCACCATGGATGCCAATCTATCAGGTTGAAAGGGGGGGGGGGTTCTCTTCTGAAACTCCCTGCGGTTCTGGGGGAGGTGGAGCCCTTAGAAGGTCCATACACCTATCGATGTTTGAAACTGTGAGCATTCAGGTTGATTCTGTCTTGTTTTGACTACTCCTCTTCAGGGCCTGCCTGTTCGGGGGCGCTCGTTCTGTATAACGACAGTGGCCTACATTAATCCTCTGGAAGGGACCTGGAGCAGGAGGGTCCTCCAAGAAGTGTCTGATACTAATCTGGGTGGAGGACAATGTTCCCTGCATATCAGTGGTATTCGCTCCGGTGGGGGTCTCTCTACGACAGGATGTGCTAATCCCTGTATCACTATAGGGTCCAACCAGTTGTGGATCTGTTTGTGTCCCGTCACTTTCACAAGCTCTCGGCCCTTGTTTCCCTGTCCCAGGATCCTCTGGCAGTTGTCAGGATGCCTTGGTGATGTTATGTCTGGACATTCTGTTCTGTATGTCCTTTCTCCATCCCCCCTGCTAGGCAGGGTTCTGCGCAAGATTGCTCTGGAAGGGGGACCAGTGACTCGGGTGGTCCCCGCGTGGCCTAGTAGAGTGTGGTTCGCAGACGTGGTACTGAGGGCAGTAGTTCTGTACGTTCTGCCAGGAGTGCCAGCCCTGCTCACTCAGGGCCCCTTTACGTCACCCCAATCTACAGACTCTGGCCTAGACGGCCTGACTGCTGAAACATCCTTCTTGCTGGAGACAGGCTTATCTGTCTCGGTGATTGAGACTATGGGAAGACTAGGTGCAAGCTTCTTCTTCTTCCATCTGTTATAGGGTATGGTTTACCCTTATTGATTGGTGTGAGTCTAGGTCTCTTCCCTGTCAGGCGTTCTCGGTTCCTAGGGTCCTAGAGTTGTTTCAGCATGAGTTGGAGTTGGTATTCTGAAGGGTCAGGTTCTGCCCTGTCCACCTTGCTTTAGAAGTCTTGTGTTCAGTCTTCCTGGTTAAGACTTCTTTCAGGGGGTACTCATGTGCGTCCCCCATGTAATCCTATGGTCTCTGTTGGGATTTGAATCTGAATTGATTCTGTCTGCTTTGCAGGGTTTTGTCCCTTTGGTCCTATTCAGGATGCTGTCTGCCTGTTCTTACCCTCATGGTTGTCCTTCTGGTGACTGTTACTTTGGTCAGACGTGCGTTGGCGGGCGGCTCTGTCTACCTAGCCCCATTCTTTGAGTTACACCAGAATAAGATGGTGTTCCGCCTGAAGCCGGACTCTTTGCCTCAGGTGGTGTCTTATGTTCCTTGATTCGAGACATTGTTCTTCCTGCTGTGCCTTATTCCTAGCAACGCTGAGGAAAGGGTTCTGCATTCCTTGAACAGGTGTTGGAAGTTTTTTCCTTGGTAGTCACTGTGTTCTTAGGAGAACTGATGTTCCTATGGGCCTATGGTCACTACATTCTGAATGTGCCCGATCTCGTCTGCTCTCGGGGAGTTGGGTGGCCTTTGCCATGGTTATTACTTGAATGGGATGTTCCTTCTGGTCCTAGGAAAGGGTTTTTTTTGGCTTCTGCCAAGTCTACTGTTAGCGATTGGATTCGTCAGGCTGTTACTCAGGCCTATTCCAACAAGGGGAAGAATCTTCCTTTTCGCTTTGATTCTTATTTTACTCGTGCTTTGGTGCCTCTTGGGCTTTTCAGCACCAGGCTTCTGTTGAACTGGTTTGCTAGGCAGCTGTTTGGTCTTCTGATTCATACCTTTTTCAAAGTTTTACAAGGTTGATGTTTGGGTCTCAGCTCATGCCGTCTTGGCCGCATGGTTATGCAGGTGACAGTGGTTTAAACTGTCTGCTGTTGCCTTTTTTGTTGGGGATCCCACCCTACTTTATGGACACTGCTATTGGATGTCCCAAGTGTAAGTATTATATCTGGAGCAGGACGTACTGTATACTAAGAATACAATTCTGTGAAGTACTCACCTGTAGAATTGATATTATTTGTATACAGTACGTCCTGCTCCACCCCACCCTGGTTTTTGCATTATTCTGGATCCCCTGTATGGTGATTGTTATCATTGTTATAAGTTACCAGTTTTTGGGTGGTTAAATTCTCCCGGCTTCTTTTTCACTGCTTTTCAATGCTGGGGATTTGTATTTGAGGGGCCGGGAGGAGCCTGTTTTGCATGTCTCTGCAGTGCAGCGCCATCTGGCGGAGGGTAACCCAAGTGTAAGTACTATATCTGGAGCAGGACGTACTGTATACAAATAATATCAATTCTACAGGTGAGTACTTCACAGAATTGTATTTTTTTAATGTGGGCAATTTGTATGTACAGGGTGTGGAAACATATACGATAGACTCTTATTCAGAGTGAAGGACCGCTTTAAACTGAACATGAACAAAATGGAACTGATCATTTTCCCACCATCTCACTCCCCTCCCCTCTCTAACGCCACAGTCTCTGTAAATATTACAATAACCCCAACCCATCAAGCTAGGTGTTTGGGCGTCATTCTGGACTCCTCTATCTCATTCACACCTCACATACACTCTGTAGCCACCTTCTGTCGATTGCAACTTAAAAATATCTCCCGCACCCGCCCCTTCCTCTCACCTGACACCACTAAAATACTAGTACATGCCCTGGTCATCTCCCGACTGGACTACTGCAACGCCCTTCTCTGTGGTTTGCCAACAACCAGACTGGCACCCCCCCCCTTAAATCTGTTCTAAACTCTGCTGCTCGCCTCATCCACCTCTCCTCTCGCTTCCCCAGCGCTGCTCCCCTCTGCCAATACCTCCACCGGGTTACCTGTCTCTCAGAGAGTTCAGTTCAAACTTCCAACACTTGCCTACAAAGCTCTCTAACCAGGTCCCTCCCTACATTTTATCTCTGATCCAGCGTTACCGACCCAAGCGCAACCTCCACTCTGCCTCTGACATTCTCCTGTCCTCCTCCTTGGTTACCTACTCACACTTCCGCCTTCAAGACTTCTCCCGTGCCTCCCCACTTCTCTGGAATGCACTTCCCTGCTCAATCCGTCACTCTCAATCACTACAAAAAAGTGCCCCCAAAACTTACTTCTTCAGGCAAGCATATAACCTAGCTTAAGCAACTCCTATAACCTTTAAATGGCATATGTTGCTCAACTCAAGCTCTACCACTTGTGATCTCTACCATTTCTCACCTCCATGCTTTAGACTGTAAGCTAGCAAGGGCGGGGCTCTCCTTCCTATTGTCTGCTGTGCTCACAACACCTGGTTTGAAACTTGTGGCATCCAGTTTTGTATCGTTCCCTATACTATGTTTGTCTATAATCACCTTGTTTATATAGCTTCATCATCTGCCGTAGCACTTTACAAACAAAAATAGCAATAATATCTGGAATATGTTCCCAAAACCTGAAATATGTGCCTCTTTAATAAATGACATTGAAAAAGCAAGTCTCCAAGGTGCACTAGAATGACATCACATAGTGACTGAAGGCTTTGTGCTACCTGAGCACTAAACAGTTAAAGGAAAAGCCAATGTTACACGTACAATGGTATGTGTTTGGATGCTTGGTAAAATATGAAGAAAACAACAATACAATTATTTGGAAATTTCAACAATATATTATTCACAGTAGATCACATATCAGAAGTTAAAAGTTAGACATTGCTTCATTTCTTTTTAACTAATTAACTCATTTTGAAATTGAATCCTGCTGAGCATCCTGCTTGCTCGTAAAATATTTACAAAGTCACTTCAGTTGCCATTTGTCGATAAAGAATGATGCAAGCAAGGATCAATTTGCTCTTGTTCCAGACACATAGTAGTGTCAGGCTTGCGGTGTCATTTAATACTGTGTGAGTCATATAAACAGACCGCACTTGCATTTAGCTTTGTGTGAAAGCCGGAAATGACACGCTTGCTGTATTTTATGAAGTGACTGATAGCAGAAATAAAATATTTGCTTAAAAACAAAGCAAGACTCTAGTGGTTCCATTTTCTCTAGCTAAAGCCGGCGTCTTACCTAAAAAATATATATTAACCTGCTTGCCTCAATCCGGCGATCCCACATTGCATGCGTTGGCCCCTGTCCGCTCATGCATGCCCGCCTTTAGCCCCCTTCCATCTGCATAGGTGTGAACAGGGGTTTATGAAGGCTCTGGCTTCTCAGAGATGCGATGTGGGTCCATAAACAGTTGCTTGGGAACAGGTGGCAGTTAAGAGAGGTCTGAGGGGAAAGACCATGAAAGTTGACATTCCCTTTAATTAGATGAGCGCAAGTAGAGAAACCTGCTTTGCACCTCCCCATTTTTTTAAATAAGAATTTAAAGTACTCAATACTCAGATTGTAGTAGAGTACTTTGTACTTAAACCGGACCTTCACCCTGATTTAATGAAAAGCCCAAACTCTTAAACAATTCCTCAGCATCTAAAATTAATATATTTTACATGTTTAGTCACTAATTTATTATACTTTCCCCCACTGGGCTGCAAGTCTGTTCGGGAATTTAGGATACGGGCGCCGCCATCTTGACTCAGAAGCATCACACTTACTGAGGAGAGGAGAGTGGGATAAGGTACAGGGGGGCGGGTTATAGCTGTGCTTTGCTCAGACAGAGCAGAGCTGGGGTCAGGGAAAGGTCAGCAGTCCCAGAATGCAGAGCAGCACAGTCACTTCCTGTTTGCAGGCACTTCCTGTTTGCAGGCTGCCTGCAAAAATGGCAGCTTCCATAAGCCGCCATCTTGGATGTTTAAAGGCTTATAAAATGCAGTAGATGCAGGTAGGATGATTTTTAATGTGAGCAATCTGTATGTACAGGGTGTGGGAAACATATAAGATAGACTCTTATTTAGAGTGAAGGTCCGCTTTAAAGGGAAATTTTGTTTTTAAATTTACTTGTGTACAGTCTAATATGCAAAGCAACGTGCCTATTTATTATGGTACAAGCATCTAATATTGTGTTTTTTTTTTTTTTTTTTTTACCTTTTAGAGAGATCAGTCACAACTGGTTGACTTTGTCCAACAGCAGTCTGGTGCCGGAGCTGTACTCTCTTCAAGAAGTGTAAGTTCTTCTTTTTTCCAAGTATACAGCGTGTCCTGTTTCACTAAATTCTTTACGTCTGGGTTACGTGGACTGCAGAAAAACATGTGGCATCTCCCAGCCCTATAAAAGTTCAGGAACCTCCCACAAATTCCCAGTTTCCTTCTGCAGTCAGGACTGCGAAGATAGAAGATGGCTCTCTATATTGCGCAGGCGAGCGGGGCCTTCCAGCCTGCGGCCCTACAGGACTATTTCCACCCATTCTGGACCCACTGCCTCCCAGCCTCGG
The DNA here is from genome assembly GCA_027917425.1 of Gastrophryne carolinensis. Taxonomy (NCBI): domain Eukaryota; kingdom Metazoa; phylum Chordata; class Amphibia; order Anura; family Microhylidae; genus Gastrophryne; species Gastrophryne carolinensis. Next base: position 386,136,496 of record CM051236.1, on the reverse strand, counting down.
CTGACTGGTTCGGGTGAAGGTAGGACAGCACCAGGGTCAGGTGCTTGGGGAGCTCTGCTCCAACCGCAATCCCTGTACCAAACTAGGGTAGTCGGTTAAGGCTTATTGTGAGCCTTTGTGGGATGCCCCTTCCTGTTATCTGTAATTGTGGGCCCTTCCTCTCCCCCTCCCCCCTCCCTCCATCTGCCTTGGGTGCCCCTGCTGCTGCTCTCTCCCTGGGGAGCTCTCCCGATGGGGGTAGGCGTTGGTGGCCTGAGTAGTTTTGGCTGTTTTACTGTATTTTTCTTTGCTGTCTTTATTTGCGCTCGCCACCGCGCCGCTGCGGGCAGCGACATACTGTGGTAATTCTCTGCCCTGTCATAGGCGCTGGGGGGGTCACGTGGCTCGCGATTCGCGCTCTTCGGGGGGGGCGGGGCATTTTTTGCATCAAACACATCCGCGGCCTGCCCCTCAAGGTCAGTTCGGGCGCCGCTTTGGCTCTGCGGTGTACTGGGGCCCTCGTGTGCTGCTGCGCGCTGCCTTTTCCTGTCTGGATTTCAGTGATTCGGTCTCTTGGTCCGTGGGTCCCCTTCTTGGTTATCTTATTGCTATTTCGCCAACACTATGGTATTGTTATGTGTGTTTTATTATGTCTTTCAGGCGGGATAAACGTGACACTGGTTTTTCCCGGCCCTCTTCCCCTTTTTCATCTCCCACCTTCCCTAGCGGGGTTTGGGGCATCCCAGGTGGCTCTTGCTAGCCTTAACCCTATACGGGCCAGCGTGCCCTTTCTAATCACCATATGGAGGCTTCCGGGGATAATGTGCTTGGGGTTCCTTCCCATTACGGTTTGGCTATGCGGGTGGCCAGCCTGGAAAGGCATATTACTGGGCCTGTCCCCCGCAAGGCTTCTGGTAAGAAGCGGCACCTAAACCCCGCTGTTTCCCTTTTTCCTGTTGACGATGAGGGACATTACACTCTGTCTGACCATTACCCCCTAGAAGAGGGGGAACTCTTCTCGGATTCCTCTGAGGAACAGCAGGAGATTTATGGCGGTACTGGGTCTCCCTTTGGAGAAGATCCATGGTCTACTGAGAATACTGATAGGCTGTTGGCTCACATTTTTGAAGTGCTATGTATTACCCCTCCTGTGCTGGCTAAAAAGCAGCAGGGTGAGCTTTTTCACACTGTTAAACAACGCTTGGAGTTCCCTGAGCAGAATCACTTTAATAATTTGGTTCTCAAGGAGTGGGAACGTCCTAGCAGATTGCCCGCGGTACCCAAGAGTTGGGACAGGAGGTATCCCTTCCCTGCTGATGTGGTTAAGGGCGATGCTCCCGTGATTGGGTTGCCCAATACCTCGGTCATGCATTCCCCTGACACTTCTACTCTGAGGGATGGTGAGGACCGGCGAGTGTATCAGCTGGTCTGTCACGCATTTGCTTGTGCAGGGACTGCGCTGCGCCCTGTGTGCGCCATCACGGCTTTTGCTATTAAAGGGCTGCTCAAGTGCCTTCTGGATAATGCTTCGGATGCCAATGGGGGGAGGAGTATAGATCCCTCCTGCTTTGCTATGAATTTGTTGCATTAATTCTTTCTGCTATGGATGATGCGGTCAGGATGTATGGTAAGACTTTTGGCCTTTTGGTGGCTATACGCCGCTCTGTTTGGCTGCGTCAGTGGGCGGCTGATAATGCTGCTAAGAAGGCTTTCACTGGCTTCCCCTTTACTGGGCTATGGCTCTTAGGTGAGCGTCTGGATCTGTTTGCCAAGGATGGTAGGCTGCCTCAATGCAGGAGGCAGCCGTGGCCTTTTCGGGGGGGTTGGTTCTTCCCTCCCCTCCTTCCGTGCTCCCAGATCTGGCCGGGGTGCACCATTTGCGGGGACACGTAGAGACCCTTGGGGCCGGGGCAGAGGCCGTGGACGCCCCGGTCTCTCTTGGGGTCCCAAGTCCAAATCTTCCCCCAAGCCCCCTCAGGCATGAGGAGGCACACTCACCCATCTGGGTGGGGGGATGGTTGTGGCTCTTTGCTCATGTCTGGAGACTGCGCGTCTCAGACCGGTGGATTCAGGAGGTGGTGTCCTCTGGGTACAAGATAGTTTGCTGCCTGGCCGCCCCCAAGATTTATCAGATCCCGGATGGCTCAAAGCCCCCCGTCAGCTCAGGGATTGCGGTCCAAAGCCTTTTGGAATTGGGTGTCATCTGCCCGGTGCCCTTCCAAGAAAGGGGCAGAGGCTTCTACTCCAATCTGTTCACGGTTCCCAAAAAGGATGGGTCCCTGAGGCCCTGGATTTGAAGCGCCTGCCTCTGACCCCCCAGTGAGGGACATGCTAGCGGGGAATCCCATTACGGTTTGGCTATGCGGGTGGCCAGCCTGGAAAGGCATATTACTGGGCCTGTCCCCTGCAAGGCTTCTGGTAAGAAGCGGCACCTAACCCCCGCTGTTTCCCTTTTTCCTGTTGAAGATGAGGGACATTACACTCTGTCTGACCATTACCCCCTAGAAGAGGGGGAACTCTTCTCGGATTCCTCTGAGGAACAGCAGGAGATTTATGGCGGTACTGGGTCTCCCTTTGGAGAAGATCCATGGTCTACCGAGAATACTGATAGGCTGTTGGCTCACATTTTTGAAGTGCTATGTATTTCCCCTCCTGTGCTGGCTAAAAAGCAGTAGGGTGAGCTTTTTCACACTGTTAAACAACGCTTGGAGTTCCCTGAGCAGAATCACTTTAATAATTTGGTGCTCAAGGAGTGGGAACGTCCTAGCAGATTGCCCGCGGTACCCAAGAGTTGGGACAGGAGGTATCCCTTCCCTGCTGATGTGGTTAAGCGCGATGCTCCCGTGATTGGGTTGCCCAATACCTCGGTCATGCATTCCCCTGACAGTTCTACTCTGAGGGATGGTGAGGACCGGCGAGTGTATCAGCTGGTCTGTCACGCATTTGCTTGTGCAGGGACTGCGCTGCGCCCTGTGTGCGCCATCACGGCTTTTGCTATTAAAGGGCTGCTCAAGTACCTTCTGGATAATGCTTCGGATGCCAATGGGGGGAGGAGTATAGATCCCTCCTGCTTTGCTATGAATTTGTTGCATTTATTCTTTCTGCTATGGATGATGCGGTCAGGATGTATGGTAAGACTTCTGGCCTTTTGGTGGCTATACGCCGCTCTGTTTGGCTGCGTCAGTGGGCGGCTGATAATGCTGCTAAGAAGGCTTTCACTGGCTTCCCCTTTACTGGGCTATGGCTCTTAGGTGAGCGTCTGGATCTGTTTGCCGAGGATGGTAGGCTGCCTCAACGCAGGAGGCAGCCGCGGCCTTTTCGGGGGGGTTGGTTCTTCCCTCCCCTCCTTCCGTGCTCCCAGATCTGGCCGGGGTGCACCATTTGCGGGGACACGTAGAGACCCTTGGGGCCGGGGCAGAGGCCGTGGACGCCCCGGTCTCTCTTGGGGTCCCAAGTCCAAATCTTCCCCCAAGCCCCCTCAGGCATGAGGAGGCACCCTCACCCATCTGGGTGGGGGGATGGTTGTGGCTCTTTGCTCATGTCTGGAGACTGCGCGTCTCAGACCGGTGGATTCAGGAGGTGGTGTCCTCTGGGTACAAGATAGTTTGCTGCCTGGCCGCCCCCAAGATTTATCAGATCCCGGATGGCTCAAAGCCCCCCGTCAGCTCAGGGATTGCGGTCCAAAGCCTTTTGGAATTGGGTGTCATCTGCCCGGTGCCCTTCCAAGAAAGGGGCAGAGGCTTCTACTCCAAACTGTTCACGGTTCCCAAAAAGGATGGGTCCCTGAGGCCCTGGATTTGAAGCGCCTCAACAAATTTGTCAGGTTCAAGCATTTTCGCAAGGAGACTCTGCGCTCGGCGATCAGTACCTTGCACCCGGGCGACTTCATGATGCTTACCTTCATGTTCCGATCTTTCCAGGTCATCAGAGATTTCTCAGGTTCCCTCTGGAGGATCAGCACTACCAATTTGTGACCTTACCGTTCTTACCTCAGCCCCTCGGGTCTTCACCAAGGTGCTGGTGGGGGTGATGGCTCTGTTGAGATCTCAGGGCATTAGTATCCTTCCATATCTGGACAACATTCCGATTGCATCTCAGTCCTTCCATCAAGCGAAGCTGGATACCCAGATGGTGGTCTCCACACTCGAGTCCTTCGGTTGGGTCATCAACTATCCCAAGTCTTCTCTGTTTCTGTCCTTGGTGAGGTCCTTTTTTTCCAAAGATCTTTTGCCAGTCACCGTTTGGTTAAGATTTTTTTCCAGGGGGTTTCTCATGTGCGTCCGCCACATAAACCTATGTTACCAGTTTGGGATTTGAATCTGGTGTTATCTGCTCTGTAGCGTCGTCCCTTTGAGCCTCTCCGTGAGGCCGCTTTGCCCATTTTGGCTCTTAAGGTAGCCTTTTTGGTGGCTATCACTTCTGTTTCTGAGTTGGCGGTGCTTTCCATCAAACCTCCTTATGTTGAGAGACACCAGGACAAGGTGGTGTTTTCGGTTTAAGCCAGATTTCTTGCCTAAGGTTGTGTCTGCTTTCATCTCAATCAGGACATTGTCTTCCCTTCATTGTGTCCTAATCCTGCTAATTCCAAGGAGTGGACTCCTTGGATGTGGTCAGGGTTCTGAAGTTTTACTTGGTAGCTACTGAATCTTTCAGGAAGACTGATGCTCTTTTTGTTCTCCCTTCTGGACCTAGGAAGTCTTTGCCTCCGGCTAAATCCACTTTCAGCAAGTGGATTCGTCAGGCGGTGGTGCCAGCCTATTCTGCTAGGGGGAAGGAACCTCCCTTCCGCCTTACTGCTCATTCCACTCGTGCTATTGGTGCCTCTTGGGCTTTTCAGCACCAGACTTCTGTTCATACTATTCTCAGTGTGCCACACACCCCGCTTCCCCTTTAATTCTTACGATCGGGTTACTCACCAGCAGGTGACGACGTTGCAGAGAGGAAGTCTTGTAACGAGCCCCCTTGCGGCCCTTATATACCTGGTACCTCCCACTTAACACCAGTATTTTTCTCTCTGCATGGCGACAAGACAGAAGAAAGAAGTCTCCTGCTTGCAGGTAGCCGGGGTCTTGCCCCGGCACCCCCTTTGGGTCTATTTCTGCCCAGTTTGATTGTTTGTTACCTAGATGGTTAATGGAAGCCTCCCAGCCCAGGCTGCTCACTGGGCAAACGGTAGATGGCACTATAGTTGCCTAGGAGCTTATCTCCTCCGCTCAACCTCACGCGTGGGGCAATGCGGCTATCCGGCATGGTGATCTGGATTTGGGATGCCCCTGTCCCAAGGTTCCCCTTGGCCCCTTTCTCTCCTGTTACGGTCCCTTCTCCATTCACTATGGGGGGGGGGGTGTGTATTATATGCATGTGGTGTTTTACTTTACTTGTGTATTGAAGTATTAACAGTCAGGCTCAGCGCCGCGGGATGCGCGCACGCGGCCTGACCTGCTAAGACTATGTATTTGTGTATATGTTTCCCCCCCCCCCCCCCACTGATCCAAGGGCGTCGGAGCGCCCTCTTTGTTTGCGGCACCGCCATTGTGCGGGCCGCGCTGTTGGCAGTTTCAGGCACGGCCTGAACTGCCAGGGTTGTGATTAGGCTCCCTTCCCGCTGACCCGAGGGCGTCGGGGCACTGTTTGAACGCGATGAGGGGGCGTGGCCTGAGCGGGTTGACTCACAGCTCGGCCACGCCGCACTTCCTCCTTCTAATCAGGAGTCAGGTGCGGGGGACTCGGCTGCAGGAAGTGGTGTTTCAGACTCTGCTGCTTGCTGCTGCCTTTGCTCTGCATGCCTTGTTCAGGTAAGCGGCCTCACCTCGTGTGGGGCCGTTTTGTTTGTTACTAGGATGGTTTCAGCTTGTTTTGAAGTGTATATTGGCTGGCCTCTTAAAGCGCTTTAGGGCTTTTGCAATGTATTTGTATATGCTGCTTTCTGTATGAATGTTGTACTGCATGCTGCCCCTTTTTTTCTGGGGATCTTACTATTGTCTCTTTTCCCCACAGATCCTGGGATCCCCTCACTGCAGTGGCTCTCCCGGGTCTGTTATACCTGGCTAGTCTTATTACTCTAAATTGGGAAATTAAAAAAAAAAAACATTAATTTAAAGGGGCATCCCGGGTGGCTTTATGCGTAAAACCCATGGTTGTTGCGAATACCATAAAATCACCATATGGAGGCTTCCGATAATACCGGAAATGGCTCTTCGGGGCCATTTAGGCTGTGTGGGGGCTGTGGGACTCCGCTCCCAGGCGATGATGTTATATTATGCATTCCTTGTGCAAAGCAGAATATTGTGCGTCAGTCCGTCGCTCCGGCTTCTGGCTCCTCGCAACTTCCGTCATCTCCTACCCCCCCCTCCCTATTCCGGACCCCGTGTGACATTGTCAAAAGTGGGGATTCGCAATCCGAGGTGTGTGCGCAATTGACCCACCTCGAGAAGATATTTTCCGCCAAAGTAGCTCAGAAGGCTACAGCGAAGCGGAAACACCTTTCTCCGGCAGCTCCTGCTTCGGAGGATGAGAGGTGCGAAGTTGTAGATTGATCCGATTATTCCCTGGACGAGGAGGGGGAACTCCTTGTGGAGTCGGATGAGCCTGCAAACCAGCTAGAGATTGATGCTGTTGGCGATCAGGCTACGGGGGTATCCCTTGACACCCCCTCCATTTTGGCTCAAATGTTTGAAATTTTGAATTTAGATCTGCCTGAGGCAGTCGCCCTGCCAAAGGGTGAGTTGTTTGGTGTGCCTCAGCCGCGTTTGGTATTTCCCAGGCAACAACACTTTGAGAGGGTTGGGAATGGAATGGGAACAACCCACGCGACTGGCTGGAATCCCTTCTAGTTGGGATAAACGCTATCCTTTTCCGGAGGAATTGGTGAAGCTTTGGTCAGTTCCCCCTGACGTCGATACCACTGTGTTAGGGCTGTCTAGCACAGCTGTGGTACATTCTTCTGACACCACTGCCATTAAGGATGGTGAGGATCGTCGGATTGACCAGTTTGCTCGCCATGGTTTTATCAGTGCCGGATCGACGCTGCGGCCGGTGTGTGCTTCGGCGCTTCTTCTGTTGGCAGTTAGGTCCATTATTCGGGATCTGTGCGCAGATCTTGTTCCCGCTTGTGATGAGTTTAGTGCTCTTAAGCAGTGTGAGTCATTTATTTCCTTTGTCTTGACCGCTCAGTACGATGCTCTGGCGATGAGTAGCAGGACAGCGGCAATGCTGGTGGCTATTCGTCGGTCAGTGTGGCTGCGCCAGTGGTCGGCAGACTTGGTCTCTAAAAAGGTGCTCACAGCACTTCCTTTTTTGGGTTTGCGACTGTTTGGTGATAAATTAGATTCAGTTGCAAAAGGTGGTAAATTGTCAACACGAGGCCTCGTCGCCCCTTTCGGGGTGCAAGTGCCTTTAGACCTTCCTTTCGGGGATTTAGAGCGGGTAGGGGGGCTTCCTTTCCCGCTACCAGAGGTGCAGGTTGGACCCGGGGGAGGGGCCGTGGCCGTCCCGCTCAGTCCTGGGGCGCCAAGTCCAAACCTGCTGGTAATCCCGCTCAGCAATGAGGGGCTGCCCTCACCCGTGTGGGTGGGGGGACGATTGCGACACTTCTCCCAGGTTTGGGACCAGGAGGTTCCGGACAGATGGATCCAGGAGGTGGTGTCGTCCGGTTACAAGCTGGAGTTCGAGTCTCGCCCTCCTTCACGTTTCTTTCGGTCTCGGGTGCCCATAGATCCTTTAGCCGCACAGGGGCTCCTGGCGTCGGTAAGGAATCTTTTAGAAATGGCGGTCATCCGGCCGGTGCCACGCTTAGAGATGGGCCTCGGTTTTTACTCCAATCTTTTCGCAGTCCCCAAAAAGGACGGGTCGGTTCGTCCCGTCCTGGACCTGAAATTACTCAACAGGTTCATCCGTATTCGGAGGTTTCGCATGGAAACTTTGCGTTCGGCCATCGGTTCTCTTCGGCAGGGGGACTTATGACGTCCATAGACATCAAGGATGCTTACCTTCATGTTCCCATCTGCCAGGCTCATCAACGTTTTCTTCGATTCGTGATGAAAGATCAGCATTTTGAATTCGTGGCACTTCCGTTTGGCCTTACCTCGGCTCCAAGAGTGTTCACCAAGGTGCTGGCAGGGGTGATGGCCATTTTCAGATCTCGGGGCATTCGTGTCGTACCTTATTTGGACGACCTTCTCATCATGGCTCCGTCCCTCAATCAATCAGAGACAGACACCAGGATGGTGGTCTCCACGCTGGAAAGCTTTGGTTGGGTGATCAACTTTCCCAAGTCCTCCCTCGCTCCGGCCAGGGTGGTGTCCTTTCTGGGGATGCAGTTGGACTCTTGTCAACACAGGGTGTTTCTCCCTCAGTCCAAAATTTATCTGATTCTGGAATTGGCTCGGGTCCTACTTTCCAATCCTCGGCCGTCCATCCGTCTGGGGATGAGGCTGGTAGGGTTGATGGTTGGTTTGAGGCAGTCCCTTTCGCTCAATTTCACACGAGGACGCTTCAGCTCCATCTGTTGGCGTCCTGGGACCGGCGGCCTCGGTCGCTGGATCGGCCCTTCCAGTTGTCCTCCCGGGTCCAGAAGTCCCTCCAATGGTGGTTGGTCTCGGCCAATCTCGTGAAGGGCAGGTTTTTCCTGACCCCTCTTTGGGAAATTGTCACCACGGACGCCAGTCTTTCGGGATGGGGGGGATTCTGGAAGGATCTTCAGTTCCAGGGGCAGTGGGGACCTCGAGGCCCACTTACCCATCATTGTTCTGGAACTGAGAGCCATTCGTCGGGTTCTTGCTCTTCTGACTCAACACGTTCTGGGCCTTCCGGTCCAGGTTCGTTCAGACAATTGAACAGCGGTTGCTTACATCAATCATCAGGGAGGGGCTCGCAGTCTGGGTGCTCTGAGAGGTGTCCCTGATCCTGACCTGGGCGGAGGCCTATGTTCCTTGTCTCTCGGTGGTGTACATCCCAGGGGTGGAAAAACCAGGAAGCGGACCTGTTGAGCAGGGGCTCTTCCCGTCTGGGAGAATGGGCTCTCCATCCTCAGGTTTTTAGCTCACTGTGTCTCCGGTGGGGGACGCCGGAGGTGGACCTGTTTGCCTCTCGTCACAATTGCAGGCTCCAGAACTTCGTGTCGCTCGTCACAATTGCAGGCTCCCGAACTTCGTGTTGCTCTCCCAGGATCCTCTGGCTCTGGCATGTCCCTGAGCTGGGGGGGTCTGGGGTTTCTGTACCTATTTCCTCCAATACCCATGCTGGGCAGGGTGGTACGGAAGCTGGCTCTGGAAAGGGTGTCCGCCATTCTCGTGGCCCCAAGGTGGCCAAGGCGAGTATGGTTCGCAGACATCGTTCGGCTGGCAGTGGACCAGTTTGTTCTGCTTCTTCGGCCTGATCTGCTCACTCAGGGTCGGCTGTGTTACCCCAATTTACCAACGCTGGGTTTGACGGCTTGGCTGCTGAAACCTCCATCCTAAAGGAGGAGGGTCTTTCTGACTTGGTCGTTAAGACTCTGATCAGTGCCCGGACGAGGTCTTCTTCTATCATCTACTATAGGACTTGGAAAGCCTATATCGCTTGGTATGAGATTAGATCTTTTCCTTGTAGGGTCTTTTCGGTCTCCAGGATTCTGGAATTTTTACAATCTGGCCTGGACTCTGGTCTTCAGCTAAGTACTTTGAAAGGGCAAGTTTCTGCCTTATCTATTTTTTTTTTCAGAAGCGTTTTGCGCTTCATCCTTTTAGTTAAAACTTTTTTTCCAGGGGGTTACGCATGTGCGGCCTCCCAGGAAACCATTACTCCCTGTTTGGGACTTGAATTTGGTTGTTTCTGCTCTTCAGGCTCCTCCTTTTGAGCCTTTGCAAGATATTGCTTTGTCTGCTCTGACTCAGAAGATTGTCGTTTTGGTAGCTATCACTTCGGTTCGGCGTGTCTCTGAGTTGGCGGCCTTGTCTATTCAGGCGCCCTACTTTGAGAGGCATCAGGATAAAGTGGTCTTTCGGTTCAAACCAGACTTTCTTCCTAAGGTTGTTTCTGCTTTTCATTTGAATCAGGATATTGTTCTTCCCTCCTTGTGTCCTAATCCTAAGAATGACAAAGAGAGGGTTTTGCATTGTTTGGATGTAGTACGCTGTGCTAAGTACTATTTGATTATTACTTCTCCTTTTCGTAAAACGGATGCCTATTTTGTTGTGCCCTGTGGGCCTAAGAAGGGTTTGGCACCGGCCAAATCTTCCATTAGCAAATGGATACGTCAGGCCGTTATTGCAGCCTATTCTGCTAAGGGGAAAGTTCCCCCTTTTCGTATCGCTGCTCATTCTACTCGCGCCGTTGGAGCGTCTTGGGCTTTTCAGCACCAAGCTTCTGTTGAACAAGTTTGTAAGGCCGATACTTGGTCTTCTGTTCATACTTTTTCTAAGTTTTACAAGGTTCATGTGCGGGCTGTTTTTTGCCGCAAAGTTCTGCAGACTGCAGTCATTCAAGTTATGCTTCATTTTTGCCTTCGGATACCCATCCCTTGTGGACACTGCTTTTGGATGTCCCGATCGTAAGAATTAAAGGGAAAGCGGGGTGTGCGGCACACTGAGAATACCATTTTGTGAGTACTCACCTGAAAAATGGATATTGTCAGTGTGCCACACACCCCGCTTCACCCGCCCTTTTCGGTATCCCGAATCCTTTATATGGTGAAGCTTTTATTTATTTTGAGGTTACCGTTAGATTTACTGGTACCTTGTCTTTCTGCTTTTTAAATCACTGGTGTTAAGTGGGAGGTACCAGGTATATATGGGCCACAAGGGGGCTCATTACAAGACTTCCTCTCTGCAACGTTGTCACCTGCTGGTGAGTAACCCGATCGTAAGAATTAAAGGGGAAGCGGGGTGTGTGGCACACTGACAATATCCATTTTTCAGGTGAGTACGTAATGGTATTTTTTCCAAGTTTTACAAGGCTGATGTTAGGGCCTCAGCTGATGCTGCTTTTGGCCGCAAAGTTCTTCAGGCTGCAGTGGTTTAAACTGCCCGCCGTTGTTTCTTGGGGATCCCACCCTACTTTACGGACACTGCTTTTGGATGTCCCAGACGTAAAGAACTTGGTGAAACAGGACGTGCTGTATACTTGGAAAAATACAATTCTGTGAGTACTCACCTGTAGAATTGATTTTGTAGTATACAGCACGTCCTGTTTCATCCCTACCTTGTTGTTATTCTTGGTTACCTCTCTATGGTGATTTGTTCAAATGTTTTGGTTGGGTTTCCTTCATTATTATGCTCCTGGCTTCTTGTCTAACTGCTTTGTAACACTGGGGATTTGTGGGAGGTTCTTGTCCTTTTATAGGGCCAGGAGATGCCACACGTTTTTCTGCAGTCCACTGCGCCACATTGTGTCGGATAACCCAGACGTAAAGAATTGAGTGAAACAGGACATGCTGTATACTACAAAATCAATTCTACAGGCGGGTACTCACAGAATTGTATTTTTTAGTTTGGAGCCTGTGCAAACCAAGGGCTTGACTACAGATATTTAAGTGTTGTGGTGTTCTTAAAGTGGACCAACACCCACCCGTGATCGGCCCGGGAATCTATAAGATTCCCGGGCCGATCACCTCCCTCCCCGCGGGACATCCGAGATCGGGATGTCCCGCGGGGTGAAACCCCCCCAAACCCCCCAAACTCCTTACCTTAGTTTCGTCGGCGGCCGGCCGCCGCCGCCTCCCTCGCGCCCCTCTAGTCGTGCGCGCGCCCGCGCCGGCCGTCTGTGAATGGCCGGCGCGGGCACGCGCGCGTCAACAGGGACGCGCGGGAGGCGGCGGCGGAGGAGCCGCTTGTCCGCGGCTTGTCCGTCGCCGCTGACAGAGGTGAGTTCGGGGGGGTTTCACACAGCGGGGCACCCCGATCGGGGGTGCCCCACCGAAGTGGACCAAGACCCAGGATGTTGGTCCACTTTAATGCACTTGACAGTTTATTATGTAGTTTCCCAGAAGTACTTTTTACGGGGCTCATTAAGGACTTGATTTGCTAAAGCTCCAGTGACCAGTGCAGTGTGGAATGCCTCCATTGGCTACATGCGGTCATGTGGGATGCCTGGTTAGTGGCTGACCTTCTGTCATTTTTTTTATTTTTTACTCAAGGACATGCTAAGAAGTAACTAACTAGCTTACTCCATTTTTTGAAAGGAATGGAACAAATAAAATAGCGAGCAACACCTTTTTAATTTAAAGCTGAACTGGGTGGTGCACACTCTCTTGGTCAAATCCGCACCAACCTGCAACAAATCCTAAAATCTGTCTAAATTTGTTAAACACAGAGAGATTTCTGTTTTACTGTTGATATCTCCTGGTCAGTTTCCTGCTGCATCCCTTTTTATGTAATCAAGAAGTGTTGACCTCCACTCCCAGACCCTAGTGATTGCTGAAAAGATGGAGAGTTTGCACATGTGTGGATGTTGGTGTTTAGTGTAGGCCTATGTATGCATCTGTGCACATTCTAAAGCATGTAGAATGTGTTATTGTTGCTGCATGGCTTTTAAGGAGAATTCACATAAAAGTTTTCTCTCATATTTCACTCCAGGCTGTCACAAAACAGATACGAATGGTTAACTCTCGACCGAAGAGTGGGACTGCAAGCTAAAAAGGTCTACATATACCTCCGGCTGCTTTTGCATTTCTAATTTTATTCTTGCAGTTGGACTGGGACTGCGAAGATGTGGCTTGGATTTATTTTATTTTTTAATTGATTTTCTTTCTTAGGTTTTCCCAGGAAGCGGTTGACTTTACTCTGTCTGCTTCCAGACCCTCATGTTCTCCTGTTCTGGATGGACCCATTTTGTGCCTCCTGGAGTCAGTTAAACCGATAGCATCTCAACAGGATCTGAGCGGATGGTGGACGTCTGGGTCCATGTGGTGCATCGGGATGTCTGCCTGTTTTTTTAGGCAGGCACCCCAGGGTTTGGAGGTTCCTTTTCAAAAGGATACCCAAACGCAGGTTTTTGCATGGTGGCCTGTCAGATGGACCTGGGGATCTCTCCCCCGCTACTATATATATATATATATATATATATATATATATATATATATATATATACCTTGCTGATGGCAGCATGATGATTATGAGGCAGGCGGGGGGTATATTCAGCTGCACCGCCAGTATAACGTCTCTGTAGGTATCAGCTGGTAGTGTTTTTTATATTTCATGCCGGGTTCCTGCAGGGGACATGGGCCCGCACTGAGGGGATCAGTAGCCCAGGAAGTAGTTCCGCCATTTTTTTCAACCAGTTTGCACTCCACCGAGTTTGGAGTGCAGGGATCAGGAAACGCTCTCCTTTTGCAGGAGAAAAACATGCTGCCACTCTGAACCTCTTCCTGGTTCCCTAACAGAGAGTGGCACCCTATGTCCCTTGCAGCAGCCTCCGGAACAGGATTGCACTATATGTACGGATTGTACTGTAGCCGTAGTACTGTCCAGCCTTAAGATACAGCCGGCCCCTTCTGAGGGCATCCCGCCTGCGGAATCTGGTTCGGGTTCAGGATTGCTAGCCCCTTCTGAGATTCAATCTCATTCTGAGCCCCTGCTTTCAGTTTCAAATAAGCTGGCTAGACTGGAGAGTTATTGTTTTTATCCCGTGCAGGGTATCTGGATAATAATTCTGATGCCAGCACCCTTAATGATACTCGGATGCCTAAACATTTGGTTTCTTTTGAGTTGTCCGATTTTGAGGAAGAGGACCTTTATGTGGCCTTGGTCTCTGTAGAAGAATCAAAAGGGGAAATCATTTCTAGCAGGGAGGGGGAAGTGCCGGACTCTGATGGCTTAAAGAATAGAACCTCACAATTGATTAAGGAACGTATGGATAGGCTTATGCCCTCTATTTTAGGCACCCTGGATATCTCCGGAAACAAAGGACGGGTGGCAGCCACTCGGACCATTTTATAACTAACCTGGGAGGTGCATGTGAGCAGGGCAAGTAAGATAGACAAGTCTTAATGGAGCCACAGCACTCAACCCTGTTAGCTTGCAAACAAACCTGTAATCGGTCTCTTAATCTTGGTCCACACACATCTGCAGAGGTAAGCTAAAGCTGCACCACCAAGTGCCAAAGTGCCTCTGTGAGGTGCAGTCCTAACTCTAACCTCTGAGAGCCCCCTTTGGGAATTTGGAAGGGGTTAGACATTTTATTTTTATTTATTTATGCAATTAATGCTATTGTAAGGCTTAATGCCAGTGGTCTGGCCTTGCTGGTCTCCCAGTGCCACTCTTTATGGCTAAAGCAATAGTCTGCCTACAGTACTTCAAAGAAAACCCTTACAGGGCTTCCCTTTGTGGGAAATAGGCTCTTTAGGGAATTTCTTGATGTCCTCAAGACTACCGGCGGTCGATTTTCTCACCAACTTTGGAAAAGGAAGCCTAATCCATCCTTCCTAAGATTGAGTTCCCGGCCTTTTCGTGGACGCAGGGGTGCAGTCTATTCCGGACGTCAGGAGGACTTCTGGGCTAAGCCAAAATCCCAGAGGCAGTCCAGAGTATATCCTGGCTGACTTCCGGAGCAGACTGACTCTAGATGACCGAGAATGGTCACTCGGTCTCAAGATGTTGTGCAGTCGTCCCTGAGGTGGACCTTTTTCCAAGTGTACAGCACGGCCTGTTTCATTTCAGTCATTACTTCTGGGTATTCTGCCACAAGGTGGCGCAGTTGACTGCAGAAGACTTATGGATCCTCCCGGCCCTATAAAAAGCCAGGAATCGCCCATAGACCCCCAGTGTTTCTCTGCAGTCATGACTGCGAAGACCAGTAGATGGCTCTATGGTTATTCGCAGGCAAGCGGGGCAACCAAGCCTGCAGCCCTGTAAGCCTATTCCCACCCGTTTCTGGACCCTCCTGCCTCCCAGCCTAGGCTGATCGGATCGGGTGACTGTAGGGGAACACCTGGGGTCGGCTGTTCGGTGAGCTCTGCTCCAGGCCGCAGACCCTGTACCCGAAGGGTAGCCGGCCATAGGCATATGGTGAGCCTATAGGGGGATTGGAGAAACCACTGCTGCTTGGTGTCCCTGGTGTGATTTTAGTGGGGTGAGTTGTATTGTGGGGGGGTTCTTTATTTCATGCACTGTTGTTCCTGGGCCCTTTTTTTTTTTTTTTCTGCCCTTCACTTTTTACCTTTTTTCCACGTTTTATGCTTATGTCTTACAGACTGGATAGCAGTATTGTGGTTTTCTCCTGGTCCAATACCCCCCTCCCCCTGTCCCTTGTCTGTGGGGCATCCCTTGGGGGCATCCCGGGTGGGCTCTTCTTAGCCTTTACTCCGTGTTGGCTTATTGTGCCTTTTTTGATAATCACCATATGGAGGCTTCTGGTGATGGCGAGCCTGGGGGCCCCTCGCGAGCATGCTCGGCTGTGTATCATGTGCGGGGCATTCCCTTTGAGTGGTGGCGCCGCGGTTTGTGTTCCGTGCGCCCAAAGTATTATTGCCGAACAGGTTGGGCTGAGCGTCTCTTTCCAGTTCTGTCCTGCCTACAGCATCTCCTACTCCCCCCCGTGCCTTCATTTAGCCCCCAGCGAGGGGGAAGCCAGCAGGGGGTCAAAATCAGATCTGGCACTGCGCGTGGCCAGCATTGAGCGACAACTGGCCCGGCCGGCTGCGGGCAAGGCCTCTAGCAAAAAGAGGCACCTAGACGCGGATTTGTCCCTCTTTGCTGATGAGGACGAAGGCCTTGACATGTATGGTGGCAGTTATTCCCCGGAGGAGGGGGAGGAGTTCCGCGACTCGGATTCCTCTGGGGATCGTCAGGGCGAATATGATAGTGATTTCGGATCTTCCTCGGATGATACCGACAGGCTCCTGTCGGCTGTTTTTGATACATTACACATCGCTCCCTCAAAGGTGGCGAAGAAGAAGCAAGATGAGCTCTTCGGCCCTGGCAAGCAACGCCTGGAGTTCCCGGAACAGGGCCATTTTTCTAATATGGTCCTCAAGGAGTGGGAACGCCCTAACAGGTTACCTTTGGTGCCCAAGGGGTTGTATAGAAGGTATCCCTTCTCGGCCGATTTGGTTAGGTGCTGGTCATGCCCACCTGAGGTGGACGGCTCGGTCCTGGGGCTATCCAACACTTCGGTCATGCTGTCCCCCGACACTACCACCTTGCGTGATAATGCGGACTGACTCATGGATCAGTTGGCTTGTCATGCCTTCACCTTTGTAGGGGCCGGTTTGCGTCCGGTCAGCGCCACGGCTATTGTGGCCATTGCTATTAAGAAGGTCAGGCGCCTTGCTGAGGCCGCCCTATCTCACAAGATCATGGAGGATTATAAGGACCTTTGCTTTGACTTTGTTGCCTTTGTGCTGTCTGCTATCGATGACACCGTCTGGCTTGGCAGTAGGGACTCAGCCCTGCTGGTTGCTATGCGTCGGTCCGTCTGGTTGCGGCTCAGTGGGTGGCTGACATGGCCGCTAAGAAGTCTCTCACTGGGCTCCCTTTCGCTGGTCTTCGTCTCTTCGGTGAGCGTCTTGACACTCTGACCAAGCATGGTAGGCTTCCCCAGCGTAGAAAGCATGCTCGGCACTTTCGGGGATCCTCTTCCTTTCGCCCTTCAGGGGGGGACGTCTCGTCTGGTGGAATGGTCTCCCAGCAACAAGGTATTTCACGCTCTGTGCCGCTGCTGGGGTCAGCCGGATGTGGACCTGTTTGCGTCCCGTCACAATCACAAGCTTCCAAGATTTGTCTCCCCCCTTCATCAAAGGATCCTCTGGCCTTCGCCACGGACGCGCTAGCGATTCCCTGATGGAAATGGGGTTGCCTGCCTCTGTTGTTGATACCATGATTAGGGCTGTGAAGAAGTCCTCGTCCTTTACTACAGGGTCTGGCATGCTTACATTGCCTGGTGTGAGTCCAAATCTCTTCCCTGTCGGGTGTTTTATATTCCTAGGATTCTGGAATTCTTGCAACATGGTTTGGATTTGGGCCTTCAACTTGGTACCCTCAAAGGTCATGTTTCAGCTCTGGCAATTTTTTTCCAAAGATCTTTTGCCAGTCACCGTTTGGTTAAGACTTTTTTCCAGGGGGTTTCTCATGTGCGTCCGCCACGTAAAGCTATGTTACCAGTTTGGGATTTGAATCTGGTGTTATCTGCTCTGCAGGGTCGTCCCTTTGAGCCTCTCCGTGAGGCCGCTTTGCCCATTTTGACTCTTAAGGTAGCCTTTTTGGTGGCTATCACTTTTGTCAGGCGTGTTTCTGAGTTGGCGGTGCTTTCCATCAAACCTCCTTATTTTGAGACACCAGGACAAGGTGGTGGTTCGGTTTAAGCCAGATTTCTTGCCTAAGGTTGTGTCTGCTTTTCATCTCAATCAGGACATTGTCTTGCCTTCATTGTGTCCTAATCCTGCTAATTCCAAGGAGTGGACTCCTTGGATGTGGTCAGGGTTCTGAAGTTTTACTTGGTAGCTACTGAATCTTTCAGGAAGACTGATGCTCTTTTTGTTCTCCATTCTGAACCTAGGAAGTCTTTGCCTCTGGCTAAATCCACTATCAGCAAGTGGACTCGTCAGGCGGTGGTGCCAGCCTATTCTTCTAAGGGGAAGGAACCTCCCTTCGGCCTTACTGCTCATTCCACTCGTGCTATTGGTGCCTCTTGGGCTTTTCAGCACCAGACTTCTGTTGAACAAGTTTGTAAGGCCGCTACTTGGTCTTCTGTTCATACTTTTTCCAAGTTTTACAAGGCTGATGTTAGGGCCTCAGCTGATGCTGCTTTTGGCCGCAAAGTTCTTCAGGCTGCAGTGGTTTAAACTGCCCGCCGTTGTTCTTGGGATCCCACCCTACTTCACGGACACTGCTTTTGGATGTCCCAGACGTAAAGAATTTAGTGAAACAGGACATGCTGTATACTTGGAAAAATACAATTCTATGAGTACTCACCTGTAGAATTGATTTTGTAGTATACAGCACGTCCTGTTTCATCCCTCCCTGGTTATCATTATTCTTGGTTACCTCTGTATGGTTATTTGTTCAAATGTTTTGATTGGGTTTCCTTCATTATTATGCTCCCGGCTTCTTGTCTAACTGCTTTGTAACACTGGGAATTTGTGGGAGGTTCCTGTCCTTTTATAGGGCCAGGAGATAACGCAATTCATTCTGCAGTCCACTGCGCCACCTTGTGGCGGATAACCCAGACGTGCTGTATACTACAAAATCAATTCTACAGGTGAGTACTCACAGAATTGTATATTCTAAGTATACCGCACGTCCTGTTCCAGAATAATCCTTACTCACGGGTAATACATCCTCTAGATGGCGCTGGACTGCAGAGACAGAAAAGTGGCTCCTCCCGGCCCCATATTTAGTAGGGACCACCCACAAATTCCCCAGTTCTTCTCTGCAGTCTGGGCTGCGATGACTAGAAGATGGCTCTTTCTACTCGCAGGTGAGCGGGGCTTATTAGCCTGCGGCCCTGTAGGACTGATTCCACCCGTTCCTTTTCACTGCCTCCCAGCTTGGGTGATGTGGCCTGTGGTGAGCCTTATGGGATGTCCCTCCCGCGGCCGTTTGCCCCTGTCCCCTCAGTTAGGCTCCTCTTAGGCCGACCGCTGTTTCCCCTTCGGTAGATCTCGGGGGGGTGGTGTATGTATTATTTATGCCACTTTGCCTTGATTGCACTGTTTTTTTATTATCGCCGCTGCACGGTTTTATTTTGTTCCGCGGACGGCGGCGACATCGCCTCAGGCGCTGCTGCGCTGTCATTGGCTGGCCTTGTCACGGGGGCGCCCCTCGAGGTATACGCGGGCGCCATTTTGGGGCTCCTGTGCTGCGTGTCTGGCGTCTCCCTAACGCGGTCTGTAAGTGCCCCTGCGGGCTGGCTTTTCTTTGTTTTTCATTGTATTATGCTTACGGGTCCTTTGCTTTATGTCTTACAGGCGGGTCAAACTTTTTTGTGGTTTCTCCCGGTCCTATCCCCTCTATTTAGCGTTAACTCCTTATTGGAGGGCTATTGTATTTGTATATCTCCCACTTCCCTAGCGGGCTTTGGGGCATCCCGGGTAGCCTTATTGGCATCAATCCCAATTGGCCTATTGTGCCACAATAATCACCATATGGAGGCTTCTCAGGATAATGTGCTTGGGGTTCCTTCGGGACAAACCCGGCTGTGTATGGCTTGTGGTGTATCCCCTATAAGTGACGATGTCAGGGTGTGTGTACCTTGCACCCAGCAGACGCTTGCGCTGCAGTCCGGTTTACCGGTGGCTGGGCCCGCGCCCCCTCTGGCTTCGCCTACCCCTCTGGCTTCGCCTACCCCTCCGGCTTCGCCTACCCCTCCGGCTTCGCCTACCCCTCCGGCTTCGCCTACCCCTCCGGCTTCGCCTACCCCTCCGGCTTCGCCTACCCCTCCGGCTTCGCCTACCCCTCCGGCTTCGCCTACCCCTCCGGCTTCGCCTACCCCTCCGGCTTCGCCTACCCCTCCGGCTTCGCCTACCCCTCCGGCTTCGCCTACCCCTCCGGCTTCGCCTACCCCTCCGGCTTCGCCTACCCCTCCGGCTTCGCCTACCCCTCCGGCTTCGCCTACCCCTCCGGCTTCGCCTACCCCTCCGGCTTCGCCTACCCCTCCGGCTTCGCCTACCCCTCCACGCTTACATCTGACTCCTAGTGAGGTGCATACCAGTGGGGAGTCTCAGCCTGATTTGGCTGCACGGGTGGCCAGCATTGAGAGACGTATTGCTGGGTCTGGCCTGCGTAAGGATTCTGCTAAGAAGCGGCATTTATCACCTGGCGTTACTCTTTTTGCTATGGAGGCTGAGGAGTTTTTTGACGTTACCGGTTATACCCCCCTGGAAGAGGGTGAATTATTTTCTGATTCAGAATCATCTGAGGAACAATCTAGGGTGTATGGTGCCGATTCTGGGTCTGACCCATGGGCTTTAGATGATACTGACAGGCTTTTAGCTCACATTTTTGAAGTACTCTGTGTCTCTCCTCCTGCCTTGGCTCCGCGGCAGCAGGGGGAGCCGTTTCATACTGTTAAGCTACGCTTGGAGTTTCCTGAACAAACTCACTTTAATAATCTGGTGTTCAAAGAATGGGAACGGCCTTGCGGCTTCCCGGGGTACCAAAGAGTTGGGAAAAGAGCTATCCCTTTCCCGCTGAGATGGTTAAACGTTGGTCATCTCCTCCCGAGGTGGATGCTCTAGTTCTGGGGTTGTCCAACACATCCGTCATGCATTCCCTTGACTCTACTACCCTGAGGGATGGGGAGGACAGGCTCATAGATCAGCTGGCTTGCCATGCCTTTACCTGTGTGGGGACCGCGCTGCGTCCGGTCTGTGCATCTGCCATTACGGCTGTTGCTGTTGCTATTAAAAGCCTGCTCAGGAGTCTCTTAGATGGGGCCCCTGATGATGCTGGTAGTGAAGAGTATAGAGCTCTTCTGCGTTGTGAGGAATTTGTTGCATATGTTCTCTCTGCCTTGGATGATACCATTAGAATGTGGGGCAGGGCATCTGCCTTGTTGGTAACGATACGTTGCTCGGTCTGGCTGCGCCAGTGGGCAGCTGACAACGCTGCTAAGAAGGCTCTCACTGGTTTTCCCTTCAAGGGGCTGCGCCTCTTTGGTGAACGTCTGGACTTGTTTGCTAAAGGAGGCAAGTTACCTCAGGGTAGAAGGCAGCCCCTGTCCTTTCGGGGTATAGGTGCCTTTCTTCCTTCCTTCCGGGGTCCCAGAATTGGACGGGGAGCTTGCTTTGCTGGAGCCCGCGGAGATTTTTGGGGCAGGGGCAGAGTACGTGGCCGCCCTGGTCCCTCCTGGGGTCCCAAGCCTAATTCCTCCCCCAAGCCCCGTCAGGCATGAAGGGGCGCCCTCACCCATCCGGGTGGGGGGGGGCGGCGGCTTCGGCTCTTTTCTCACGTCTGGAGGCGTCATGTCTCAGACCGGTGTATTCAGGAGGTAGTGTCCTCCAGTTACAAGATAGTTTGCAGCCTGGCCGTCCCCAAGATTCATCAAATCCCGGATGGCTCAAACCCCCCTGTCAGCTCAGCATCTGTCCCTTGCTGTCCAAGGCCTTCTGGAGTCATCTGCTGGGTTCCCTTGTGGGAAAGGGGCAAAGGCTACTATTGCAATCTTTTCACTGTTCCCAAAAGGGACGGGTCCATCAGACCCATCCTGGATTTAAAGTGCCTCAACAAATTTGTCAGATTCAAACACTTTCGCATGGAGACGCTGTGAATTCTCTACACCCAGGGGACTTCATGACCTCTGTGGATATCAAGGATGCTTATCTTCACATTCCAATATTTCCTGGTCATCATAGATTCCTCAGGTTTGCTCTGGAGGGTCAGCACTACCAATTTGTGGCCTTACCCTTCGGTCTCACCTCGGCTCCCAGGGTCTTCACCAAGGTGCTGGCAGGGGTGATGGCTCTGCTGATATCTAAGGGCATTCGCATTCTTCCCTACTTGGACGACATGCTTATCGCTTCTCAGTCCTTCCAACAGGCAGAGCTGGATACCCAGCTGGTGGTGTCCACCTTGGAGTCATTCGGCTGGGTGATTAACCACCCCAAATCTTCCCTGTCTCCTTCCATGGTGAAGTCCTTTCTGGGCATGATTCTGGATTCATCTCAGGTCAAGAGCTTTCTTCCTCAGCAGAAGGTGGTGGGTCTTCAAGAGCAGGCACGGCTCCTTCTGTCTTGTCCTCATCCGTCCATCAGGCAGGGTATGCAGCTGGTGGGCCTGATGGTGTCCTGCTTCGAGGCGGTTCCATATGCTCCGTTTCACATGAGACCTCTTCAGCTTCACCTCCTGTCAGTATGGGATCGGGGCCCCGTGTCCTTGGATCAGGTGTTCTGTCCCCTCTGGCCAGGCGGTCTCTATCGTGGTGGCTGGACTCAAGGAACCTGCTGGGGGGCAGATACTTTCTGGCCCCTTGCTGGGAGACTGTCACTACGGATGCCAGTCTGACAGGTTGGGGGGGGCTTTTGGAAATCCCTGAAATTCCAGGGTCAGTGGGGCCCTCAGGAGGCCCACACCCCTATCAACATTCTGGAGTTGAGGGCGATCAGGTTGGTTCACGCCCACTTAACCTCACATCTTCGGGGTCGGGCTGTTCAGTTCCGCTGGGACAACCAGACGGCGATTGCCTACATCAATCATCAGGGAGGGACCCGGAGCAGGAGGGCCCTCAGGGAAGTGTCTGATTCTGTCCTGGGCAGAGGACAATGTTCCCTGCATCTCGGCTGTGTACATTCCGGGGTGGAGAACCTGGAGGCAGACTCTCTGAGCAGGGGGACCTCTCGTCTGGGAGAATGGTCCCTCAGCAGCAGGGTGTTTCGCCCCCTGTGCCACCGCTGGGGTCAGCCAGATGTGGATCTGTTTGCGTCCCGTCACAATCACAAACTTCCAGTCTTTGTATCTCTGTCCCAGGATCCTCTGGCCTTAGCCATGGAGGCCTTAGCAATGTCTTGGACGAGTTTTCAGCTCCTGTATGTGTTTCCCCTGCTGGGCAGGGTGCTGCGCAAGATAGCTCAGGAATGGGTGCCAGCCATACTGGTGGCCCCCTGTTGGCCAAGAAAAGTGTGGTTCGCTGACATCGTGCAGCTGGCAGTAGATCAGTACGCCCTGCCCCAGGTTCAAGATCTGCTCACTCAGGGGCACCTACGCCACCCCAATTTACAAACTCTGGCTTTGACGGCCTGGCTGCTGAAACCTCCATCTTGATGGAAAAGGGTCTGGCTGCCTCGGTTGTTAATACCATGATCAGGGCTAGGAAAAGGTCCTCTTCTTCCATCTATTATAGGGTTTGGCGTACTTACATTGACTGGTGCGAGTCTAAGTCGCTTCCCTGTCGTGTGTTTTCTATTCCTAGGATTCTGGAATTCCTGCAACATGGTTTGGATATGGGTCTTCAGCTCAGTACTCTGAAAGGTCATGTTTCTGCTTTGGCCATTTTCTTCCAAAGATCTTTTGCTCAGAATCCCTGGTCAAGACCTTCTTCCAGGGGGTTACTCACGTGCGTCCCCCACGTAAGCCTATGTTACCAGTCTGGGACTTGAACTTGGTCTTATCTGCCCTGCAGGGTTCTCCCTTCGAGCCCTGGCAGGGGGCCCCTTTGTCTATTCTTACGCTTAAGGTATTCTTTTTGGTGGCTATTACTTCTGTTCTGCGTGTTTCTGAGTTGGTGGCACTTTCCATCAAGCCCCCTTACTTTGAGAGACACCAGGACAAGGTGGTGTTTCGTTTTAAGCCAGATTTTCTGCCAAAGGTTGTTTCTGCTTTTCATCTCAATCAGGACATTGTTTTGCCTTCTCTGTGTCCTAATCCTAGTAACTCTAAGGAGAGGGTTTTACACT
This sequence comes from Gastrophryne carolinensis, assembly GCA_027917425.1. NCBI lineage: Eukaryota > Metazoa > Chordata > Amphibia > Anura > Microhylidae > Gastrophryne > Gastrophryne carolinensis. Next base: position 386,113,215 of record CM051236.1, on the reverse strand, counting down.
CTTTGGATGTGGTCAGGACTCTGAAGTTCTATTTGGTGGCTACTAAATCCTTCTGGAATACTGATGCTCTTTTTGTGCTCCCGTCTGGACCTAAGAAGGGTCTGGCTCCAGCTAAGTCCACTATCAGCAAGTGGATCCGTCAGGCTGTGGTACAGGCCTCTTCTGCTAAGGGGAAGGAGCCTCCCTTCCGCCTTACTGCTCATTCTACTCGTGTTATTGGTGCTTCTTGGGCTTTTCAGCACCAAGCTTCTGTTGAACAAGTTTGCAAGGCCGCCACTTGGTCTTCTGTTCATACTTTTTCTAAGTTTTACAAGGTTGATGTTAAGGCCTCAGCTGATGTTGCCTTTGGTCGCAAAGTTCTGCAGGCGGCAGTGGTTTAAACTGTCTGCTGTTGCTTTTGGGGATCCCACCCAACCTTACGGACACTGCTATTGGATGTCCCATGAGTAAGGATTATTCTGGAACAGGACGTGCTGTATACTTAGAATAATACAATTCTGTGATTACTCACCTGTAGAATTGGTATTATATGTATACAGCACGTCCTGTCCCACCCCGCCCTTATCATTATTTTTAATTACCTCTTTATGGTGATTGTTCTTATGTTCAATATTGACAATGGTTATTCTCCCAGCTTCATTTTAACTGCTTTTCAATATTGGGGAATTTGTGGGAGGTCCCTGGTATGTATGGGGCTGGGAGGAGCCACTTTTCTGTCTCTGCAGTCCAGCGCCATCTAGAGGATGTATTACCCATGAGTAAGGATTATTCTGGAACAGGACGTGCTGTATACATATAATACCAATTCTACAGGTGAGTAATCACCAAATTTTCTTTTCTTTTCTTCTTGAGTGTTTCAGCATCAGGCCTCGGCAGAACAGAGCTGCAAGGCCGCAACCTGGTCCTCTGTATATGCCTTAACCAAATTTTACAGGGTAAACATCAGGGTTTCTGCGGATACTGCCTTTGGCCATAAGGTATTGCAGACTGTAGTGAATCCTTCAGCTGATGACACAGTTTGGTTGGCTACCCTTGCGGGTCAAGGTGATATGGTTTTTATATTGGGAATACCACCCTGAATCAAGGATACTGCTTTGGAACATCCCATTCGTATCTGATTTGTGACATCCTGGAGTGGACTATGAGAGAAAATGCAATCCTGTGATTCTTCCCTCTAGAATTGTTCTCTCCTTTTCTACTCCAGGCCGTCACACCCGCCCTCTCTCTATTTCGGAAGGAAGGACCAGGAGGGGCCACGCCTTTTTATCTTGCACTCACGCCCTTCGGTGGAGAGTTAACCATTCGTACCTGATTTGTGACGGCCTGGAGTGGAAGAGGAGAGAGAACAATGCTACAGGTGTCACAGAATTGCATTATGTCTGGAATTAGGAACTGAAGTTTGTTGCTTATTCAGCCATTTAAATAATAAACAAGTTTGCTTGGTGGAACTGACACTTGTTGTTTTTAAGTGAAACCAAACCCAGGGTCAGGATGCCCAGCTGTGTGAAATCTCCATGGGCGCCACAAAACTCGCCTGCTTCCTGGAGCCCTCTGCGATGTAAACAGGCAGCTGCATCTTTGAGCGGTGAGCACGCTCCCACCCCCAAACGATTCAGATAGGCTGGGGATGTGGAGGCTCGGGCACGAAACAAGACCCGGGATGCAATGTTTAGCAACGTACTATTGATTTTGGTGAATGCGGTTATTTGTTATATTAAATCCAAATGTTTTTTTAATGTTCAGACTAATTATCTTCTGTTGGCATTATTGTTATATGACAATTGTGTTTGGTCTTCTAGGAAAATGAATTACAATGAATTAACTGCAATCCCCCATCTTGGGGAACCAACAGCAAATATAACTCTTTTGTCGTTGTAAGTATTTTTTATTTTTCTGGCAAACACACAGACAAATCATTTTCAATATCACTGCCATAACAATACTATCAGAAAGCAATAGATAGTCAGGGCTGGAAAGGTAGCAGGAGCATGGCAGCAGCCATGCTGGTTATCTGGCTGTGGCCCAAGTATTGGTCTTTAGGTCATGAGGTGGTCCCACGCCCATTTCCAGCACACACTTCCTTAGATGATGCCTCCTGTTGGGGCACTTGCGTTCGCAGTGTGCCGAGTTTCGGAGGATCACCAGTGCCTTTTTTTAGCGTGCTTTAAGTTTAATTTATAATATTTTCATTTCTTGTGTAGTACAGCAACATTGTAACTGTATGTAAATGTAGTCAAAGTTTAGTCTATTTTTCTTAACCTGTATTTCTTCTGTAATCTGCAGGGTGCATAACAAAATCTCTGAGCTTAACGGAGACTCGCTTCAGCAGTACCTTTCCCTGGAAACTTTAGATCTGAGCTCCAATCTTCTCACTGAAATAAAAAGCTCATCCTTTCCATTAATTCCTCTGAAATACCTGTGAGTGTTCGCTTTGTACTGTATAATTACATGAATAATTCTTGTCCAGACAACTACCTTTGTAAATAGACTAATTGTTTTTAGGTTGTAGAAATGGGGGTGTTGGTGGGATACAATTAGTTGTCCAAAAAAAGTTATATTTTATGAACATTATGCTGAAAATATAATATCACATCTCTGGCCTGCTTCTGTACGGACAGAAACAAAACCTTAAAATGCATAGCTCATGCCCCTGGGGCATGCCCCTCCCCTGATAGGAGTCCCACCATAGTAGGAATGGAGATTGAAGGTCTAGTTTGGGTTTCCTATGCCTATTCCTATATTCCTTTTGTTTTGTATTCATTCTTGTATTTGTTGTCTTAAAGGAATCTGAGCAACAACAGAATTGCAAATTTAGAGCCTGGATCCTTTGACAACTTGTCTGGTTCATTACTGGTTTTAAAACTGAATAGGAACAAGATCAGTGTGCTACAACCAAAAAGTTTGAAGCTCCCTCATTTGCAGTTTCTGTAAGTATTTTAACCTGTCAAGCAACAAAAATTAAAGCATTATATAGTCGATAGTCACTTAACGTTCTTACCTATCTTGCAGCGAGTTGAGACGTAATCGAATCTCAATTGTTGAGAGTTTAACTTTTCAGGGATTGGATTCCCTAAAGTCTTTAAAGCTACAACGGAATGGAATCAGCAGACTAATGGATGGTGCCTTTTTTGGACTGGACAACATGGAACAGTTGTAAGTAGTATTATCTTTAATACTTTGAGCTGTGCACTCGGTTCCCTTTGGCTATGCAAGTGAAATTAAGCGTGCTGATTGGATGAGTGGAGCTGCGCAGCCAATCAGTGCACTCATTTTTGGCCCAGCCTGTGCCGTGGGAACAACAGGTAGGTGAGTGAGTAGGCAAACTGGAGGGATACACACAGAGGGACATCCCAATTTGGGATGAACCCGAGAGGAACGCCACACAGGAAAGTGAAATTCATGTGGTGTTCCTCTTTAAAGGGACTGTAAAGCCAGCAGCTGACCTTCCAGCAGTGTAGGGTAGAAGCCATAGTAGGACTACAAAGTTATTCTTAGTATACAGTACGTCCGGCTCCAGATATAATACTTACACTTGGGTTATCCTCCGCCAGATGGCGCTGCACTGCAGAGACATGGAAAACAGGCTCCTCCCGGCCCTTCAAATACCCAGGGACCTCCCACAAATCCCCAGATTTCTCTGCAGTGCTGACTGCGAAGACATGAAGTATCACTCTCTCGCAGGTGAGCGGGGCTATTAAAGCCTGCGGCCCTGTTGGACTACTCCCACCCTTCCTCTTCGTGATGTGCCTCCCAGCCTGGGCTGCGCTGGTCGGGTGAAGGTAGGCAGCACCACGCGTGCTCATGGTGCCATGCTCCACCGCAGTCCCCCACCAAAGGGTAGGCGGTTTACGCTGATGGTGAGCCTCTAGTGGATGCCCGTCCCGTTTTATTACCCCATGTAGCGGTGGACCCTGTTCAAAGGGTCGCCATCCTCCCTCGTTCCCCCCCCCCCCCCCGTAGCTCGGGGGCAAAGAAAGGGGGGGGTGTGTGTGTGGTGGTCTTAGTGTATTGAGTTACACGTTATGGCCTTAGTATTGTCCTTGTCTTATACACCTTGGTGTCAGAGCCACGCTGTTTGCCTTTTATTGTCTATCGCCCGCGCGAGTCTCTTGCCCTTATTGGATGGGCATGCGAACAGACGGCGGCATCACCTCAGACGCTGCGGCGTCTTCATTGGCAAACCCCTTTTTTCTAAGTGTGTCATACACTCGCGTTTTCTTGTCTGCATTGACTACTGCCTCAGAGCTTCGCGCTCTTCGGGGGGGGGGGGGCGCGATGACCTGGCTTGGCGCGCTCCGCGTCACAGCCCGCTCTGGCCCGCCCTTCGAGGGTCGCTTGGCGCCATTTAGATGCTCGTCGCGCGAGCGCGCGTGGTAAAGGTCCTCCTCCCTCGGTCTGTAAGTGCCCTCGCGGGCGATTTTCATCATTCTTGCTTACTGCGCATGGCTTTTGACATCCCTATTCCCATTATGTCTTTCAGACGGTCGAATCCAGTGGCTTCTCCCGGCCCGGTGTAATTGCCAGTTGGACCTAGTATAATTACTCCCACTTCCCTGCGGGTCTTTGGGGCATCCAGGGTAGCTTATAGTGTCAATCCCTACTGGCCTATTGTGTCTATTAATCACCATATGGAGGCATCCCAGGATATTGTGAACGAGGTTCCCTCGGGACAAGCCCGGCTGTGTGTAGCTTGTGGGGTCTCACCTATCAGCGGTGACAATGCACGGGTAAGCGTCCCTTGTGCACAGCAGGCGCTAATGGTACTTCCCGCCCCTCCTGTGGCTGGGCCTGCACCTCGCCTCACTTCACTTACCCCCCCCCCAAGCCTGAGTCTAACCCCCAATACAAGCGGGGATTCTCATCCTGATGTGGCTACTAGACTGGCCAGTGTTGAAAAATTGCTTGCTAGTACTCTAGTGCGCAAGGCCACCGCAAAAAGCGGAACATAATCCCTGACTCTGCTCCTTTCCCTACTGCTCTCTGACTCAGTCATCTGATGAGAAGTCTAGGGGTCATGACGATTCTGGTTCTGATCACTGGACCCCGGATGATACTGATAAACTGCTGCTTCAGATTTCTGTGGTTTTGTCCATCTCTCCCCCTGTTGCAGCTCCCAGGCAAAGGGGTGAGCTATTTCATACTGCTAAGGCTCGATTGGAATTTCCTGAGCAAACCCATTTCAATAACCTCGTGCTTAAACCGGACCTTCACCATGATTTAATGAAAAGCCCAAACTCTTAAAAAACAATTCCTCAGCATCTAAAATTAATATATTTTACATGTTTAGTCACTAATTTATTATACTTTCCCCCACTGGGCTGCAACTCTGTTCGGGAATTTAGGATACGGGCGCCGCCATCTTGACTCAGAAGCATCACACTTACTGAGGAGAGGAGAGTGGGATAAGGTACAGGGGGGCGGGTTATAGCTGTGCTTTGCTCAGACAGAGCAGAGCTGGGGTCAGGGAAAGGTCAGCAGTCCCAGAATGCAGAGCAGCACAGTCACTTCCTGTTTGCAGGCACTTCCTGTTTGCAGGCTGCCTGCAAAAATGGCAGCTTCCATAAGCCGCCATCTTGGATGTTTAAAGGCTTATAAAATGCAGTAGATGCAGGTAGGATGATTTTTAATGTGAGCAATCTGTATGTACAGGGTGTGGGAAACATATAAGATAGACTCTTATTTAGAGTGAAGGTCCGCTTTAAGGAGTGGGAACATCCCAGTAGACTTCCCGGGATCCCTAAGAGTCTGGACAGGAAGTATCCATTTCCTGCTGATATGGTCAAGTGCTGGTCATCGCCCCCCGAGGTCGATGCTCTTATTCTAGGGCTGTCTAACACCTCTATTATGCACTCCCCCGACACTACTACGCTGCGGGATTCTGAGGACCGGCGCATTGACCAATTGGCGTGCCATGCCTTTGCGTTTGGAGGGGCGGCGCTGTGCCCGGTCTGCGCTTTGGCCATTACTGCTTGGCACTCAGGGCCATGGTCAGGAATGCACTTGACGGCCCAGACGAGTTGCCTACTGATACTATTAATGCACTGTCTAACTGTGATGTATTTGTGAACTTTATCCTGTCTGCATCGGATGATGCTATTAGGCTGTGTGCCAGATCTTCCGCCTTGGCGGTGGCTATACGCCGCACGGTATGGCTGCACCAGTGGGCGGCCGACAATGCTGCTTTACTGGGCTTCCATTTAAGGGACTACGCCTGTTTGGGGACCGCCTAGACCTCTTTGCTAAAGGAGGTAAGTTACCACAGCGCAGGCGGCAGCCTCTGCCCTTTCGTAGCCAGGGCCCCCTTTCAGCCCCCTACAGAGGCGCTAAGCAGGGAAAAGGGGTGTCCTTCGCGGGGGCTCGCACAGACTCCTGGCATAGGAGCAGGGGGCGACGTCCTGGCTCCTCCTGGGGGACCAAACCCAAAGCCCCTCCCAAGACCCCTCAGGCATGATGGGGCGCCCTCGCCGCCAGGGTGGGGGGGCGGCTACAGCACTTCGCGCACGTCTGGAGGCGCCAAGTCTCAGACCGGTGGATTCAGGAGGTAGTTACCTCCGGCTACAAGATAGTTTGCTGTGCGGCCCCCCTCAAGATTCGTCAGGTCCCGGATCCCCCAGGACCCGGTATCAGCTCAGGTCCTGATGCAGGCAGTGCAAGGACTTCTGGATCTGGGAGTTATTTGCAAGGTTCCCTTGAGAGAATTGGGAGAAGGGTTATACTCCAACCTTTTCACAGTAACCAAAAGAGATGGGTCAATCAGGCCCATACTGGATTCTCAACAAATTTGTCAAGAACAAGCGCTTTCGCATGGAAACTCTGCGCTCGGCCGTTGGCTCTCTGCGCCCAGGGGATTTTATGACGTCCTGTGGACATCAAAGATGCTTACCTTCACATCCCTGTGTTTCCGGGACATCAAAGGTTTCTCAGATTCGCGCTGAAAGATCAACATTACCAATTTGTGGCCCTACCGTTTGGCCTCACTTCAGCTCCCAGAGTGTTCACCAAGGTACTGGCGGGGGTGATGTCTTTGATAAGGTCAGGGGGCATTCGAGTGCTACCCTACCTGGACGACATCCTCATCGCCTCATGGCCTCTACAGCAGGCAGAGCTGGACACTCAGCTGGTGGTGTCCACCTTGGAGTCCTTCGGCTGGGTGATCAATCATCCCAAGTCCTCTGTGTCCCCTTCGCCGGTGACCCCATTCCTGGGGATGATTCTGGATACGGTTCAGTCACGAATATTCCTTCCCCAACAGAAGGTAGAAGCTCTGAGTGCGCAGGTGTGGTCCCTGCTCTCGTGCCCCCAGCTCTCCCTCAGGCAGGGAATGCAGCTGGTGGAACTGATGGTGGCGAGCTTCGAGGCGGTGACCTTTGCTCAGTTCCATTTAAGGCCTCTGCAGCTTCACCTCCTATCAGTATGGAACAAGGACCCCGCGTCCTTGGACGGGGTTTGTGTGCTTCCCCCATTGGTCAGAAGGTCCCTCTCGTGGTGCTAGACCGCAAGAACTTGCTAAAGGGCAGGTCCTTTCTAGCCCCCTCCTGGGAGACGGTCACCACGGATGCCAGTCTGTCAGGTTGGGGGGGATTCTGGAAGTCCCTGAGGTTCCAGGGGAGGTGGGGCCCTCAGGAGGCCCATTTTCCCATCAACATTCTGGAACTACGGGCGGTCAGGTTGGTTCTGGAGCAGTTGACCGATCACCTGCAGGGACTGTCTGTTTTTCTGCCATCTATTATAGGGTATGGCGTTCCTACATTGACTGGTGTGAGTCTAGGTCTCTTCCCTGCAGGGAGTTATTAATCCCTAGGATTCTGGAGTTTTTACAACATGGATTGGAATTGGGTTTAAAACTCAGTACTCTGAAGGGTCAGGTTTCTGCCCTGTCTGTCTTCTTTCAGAAGTCTTTTGCTCAGCATCCCTTGGTTAAGACCTTCTTTTAAGGAGTCACTCACGTGCGTCCCCCACGTAAGCCTACAGTCCCTGTTTGGGACTTGAACCTGGTTTTGTCTGCCTTGCAGGGTGCTCCCTTTGAGCCTATTCAGGATGCTGCTCTGGCTGTACTTACCCTCAAAGTTGTTTTTCTGGTGGCTATTACTTCGGTCAGGCGTGTGTTTGAGCTGGCGGCTCTGTCTATTCAGCCCCCATACTACGAGAGAGACCAGGACAAGGTGGTGGTCCACTTTAAGCCAGATTTTCTGCCAAAGGTGGTGTCTACTTTTCATTTGAATCAGGATATTGTTCTTCCTTCATTGTGTCCTAATCCTAGCAACGCTAAGGAAAGGGTTCTGCATTCCTTGGATGTGGTCAGGTGTCTGAAGTATTACCAGGTAGTCACTGCGGCCTTCAGGAAGACTGATGCTCTTTTTGTGGTCCCTTCTGGTCCTAGGAAGGGTTTGGCTCCTCGAAGTTTTACAAGGTTGATGTTAGGGCCTCAGCAGATGCTGTTTTGCAGGCGGCAGTGGTTTAAACTGGCTGATGTCACCTTTTGTTGGGGGATCCCACCCTACTTAATGGACACTGCTATTGGATGTCCCAAGTGTAAGTATTATATCTGGAGCAGGACGTACTGTATACTAAGAATAATACAATTCTGTGAAATTCTCACCTGTAGAATTATTTGTATACAGTACGTCCTGCTCCACCCCACCCTGGTTTTTGCATTATTCTGGATCCCCTGTATGGTGATTGTTATCATTACCAGTTCTGGGTGGTTTAATTCTCCCGGCTTCTTGTTCACTGCTTTTCAATGCTGGGGATTTGTGGGAGGTCCCTGGGTATTTGAAGGGCCGGGAGGAACCGGTTTTCCATGTCTCTGCAGTGCAGCGCCATCTGGTGGAGGATAACCTAAGTGTAAGTATTATATCTGAAGCAGGATGTACTGTATACAAAATAATATCAATTCTACAAGTGAGTATTTCACAGAATTGTATTTTTCTCAAAACATCCTTCGGGCAGCATACGCCTGAGACCTCCGGGCTCCTCCCACCGAGTGGAACACGTGACCACCAGCAGATAAAATCTTGACTCCTCCCTCTCTTCCCCAGTTGTTTTCGTGTTCCTCCACGAGGAAGGAGCCTTGACCACTGGCTCCTGGACCGTTGGTTCAGGTATGTATTTCCGGTTACTATGGACCTATTTTTGAAAGCAGGTGGTCCATTTCCTGTTCCCGAAGACCTTCTCAGAGTCTGGGGTTCGGGATACCCTATGGGATATGGCCAGATCCCATTCTTTGAATTTATATTCAAAGGGGGGTAAGTAAGTTATGCCCTCTTACTGAGGATGATGGGAAGAGTCGGAGTTACCGGACTCCTTAGGATTGGGACCTTATTTAGGCTGGAATTTAAAAAAAAAAAAAAAAAAAAAAAAAAAAAGCTTTTTTGTGCAGTACCTTTAAGAGGCGGGGAGCAGAGGCGATGACGCGTCCTCTGTCTCCCCGGCTGACTTCCGCATTTCTTTGCCGGCATGACTGGCGGCCGAGTCGGCACCCCGCCTGGGCATATCTTCTCCGGGGGTCACCGGCAGCGGCTGCAGTACTCCTCGGGCGGGCACCACACATACGGCGGCGGCGGTGCAGCGGCGATGCCTCAGCGGTGGTGCAGCGAGGCTCCAGCGGGGCAGATTCCAGCGGCAACGGCCCAGGTACACGCGCGCGCGCTGCCAGCATTTTTTTATATAGACCAGCCGGAAATAAGGTCCCAGGCTGCTTCCTCCCGGTCTGAGGTCACATTCCTGCGCCGGGGTAAAAATCCTGCTTCCCTAGAACACGTGTTCTTAAAGTGATATCACGGTGTTTAGGGCAGTCTAACGGTCTGGCCTCCCCTTCTATTTACTACAAGGGGTTAATGTCATTAAATTGAGAAACTTGCACCTGCCCTATTTAATGGGTTCAGAGACTTAGTTTCTTGTTGCCTCTTATCCAGAAGCATGGCGGAACAGCCACAGGACGGATTGTTCAATCTTATGGGAGATTCTTCCACAGATTTCATCTATGTGGAACAGGATCCTTCCATCATCCCGTCTGCTGCTGATTCTGGGATGAGGAGGCCCAGCTCTGCCCTGGTAAGTCCTTAATTTTTTTGGGGGAAACTAATGTATTTTTTTGCTCCTTACTGATCCCAATTTTTTTGTTGCTTATGTCTTATAGTCTAAAACTCCGGACAAAGCCTCAAAAAATATTTCCAAGTCCTCTTCTTCTGGGTCAAAGTCCAGTAAAAAGAGTAGAAGATGTCCCCTTTGTGATGTGAAGCTTCTGGATTCTTACATTAAGCCTCTTTGCCAAGTTTGTACAAGTAAAATTGTTAATAAGGAGCAAAATGAGGATTTGATGAGGATGATGAAGGAGCTTAAGGATCAGATCTCTTCTTCTCCCATGTCACATAGAGTCCCTGATTGTGCGGGCAACCAGGTGTTTTCCCAGCCTTCTTCGGGTCCATTTGATACTTCCCTGTTTTCAGGTCAGTTAGGAAAACCATCCTTCTTTGCTTGCCAGGAATCCTTTACTCCTGAGGAGGATTCTGAAGAGGGGGAAGTTTCCTCTGCGGATGAGGATCCTTCATTGGAATCTTCCTCATCCAAGACCAGGTGTTTGTTTCCCCCGGGAGACTTACCTTACCTATTGCACATGATATATTTATCGATGGGCATAGAGGAAAAGGTAACGGGTCCATTATCTAAACAGGACAAATTTTATCCAGATTTGGCCCCGGATTCTTCCTATGTTTTTCCCTTTCATGACTACCTAAAGGACATGATTTTGGAGCAGTGGAAGGATCCATCGAGGAAGGTTTACATTACTCGGGGTCTTAAGCGTAGGTATCCCTTTGCTGAAGAAGATTCCCTCTTTTGGGAGAAATGCCCCAAGTTGGATGCCCCCTTTGCTAAAGTATCTAAGGGGCTGGTTTAGCGTTTGAGGATTTTGGGGTTCTTAATGATCCTTTGGATAGGAAGATGGATTCTCTCCTTAAGAAAGCTTGGCAAGTGGAATCCAACATACTTAGAACTAATTTGGCTTCCAATTGTGTAATCAGAAATCTGGGATTTTGGTTACAACAGCTTAAGGATTGTCTCTTGGAAGGAACAAGCATAGAGAAAATCCTTAAAGCCTTACCCATTCTGTTTTCGGCCACAGCATTTATTACAGACGCTATGGCTGAATCTATCAGATTCTCAGCGCAGAACTTAGCTATCACCAATTCGGTTCGCAGGTCTCTTTGGGTTAAGACCTGGCCGGGCGATATTGGATCCAAGATGAGACTCTGTGCAATGCCATTTAGAGGTGAATGTTTGTTTGGATCTGATTTAGGTAAAGTCTTAGATATGACGGCGGATAGAAATAAATGTTTTCCTCCCCGTCCTAAGCCTTCTACTAGTAGAATTTATTTTCCTAGGAGTTCGTTTAGACGTCCCTTTCTTAACAAGGGTGCTCCAAAGAGGGCCAGAGGAGCCTCCGCTTCCGCCAGTACCGCTCGGAAGGGCAATTTTAAAGGTTCCACCCTGTTTGGAACCTATCAGGCTAGATCCAAGAAGCAATGACGCCAATATCATTATTGGCGCCAGGCTAAAGGGATTTTGCACAGCCTGGCAAGGCCTGTTGGATTGTCCTTTCATAATAAGAGGTATTACGGAGGGCTTCCATCTAGATTTTTCTCAAACCCCTCCTTCAAAATTTTTGATTTCTTCTCTTCCCGGAGGCAGGGAAGAAAGAGAAGCAATTTTTTCAATTATATTGGACATGAAGTCAAGGGGAGTAATTGTTCCAGTGCCATTGCCCTTGCAGGGAACAGGGTTTTACTCCAGCGTTTTCCTAGTAAGCAAAAGTACGGGAGGATTCAGGTTCATTTTGAACCTAAAGTATCTCAACCATTTTGTCCAATACAAGCATTTCAGAATGGAAACTATTTTTTCCGTAAAAAGTATGCTTCACAGGGGGGCTTTTTTGGCTTCAATAGATTTGAAGGATGCCTATTGGCAAGTACCAATGAGTCCCCTGGCTCAGTCCTTTATGAGGTTTGCAATAAAGGATGGAGACCGAATCCTTCATTTCCAGTTTGTTTGTCTTCCCTTCGGCCTTGCCTCCGCTCCAAGGATCTTTACGAAGGTATTAGCAGAACCTCTGGCTTTTTTGAGACGCAGGGGGATAGGAATAGTCGCTTATTTGGACGTCCTCCTTCTCTTTGCTCAGTCAGGAGACAAATTGGAGGAGAATCTTTTTTTCACCATGAATCTTTTAGGCCGTTTGGGTTGGATTGTGAATTTCAACAAATCATCCCTGGTGCCTTCGCAAATCATGACCTATTTGGGATTCGAGATCAATACAGTCCTTCAAGTCCTGATTCTTCCTCGTCAAAAGATTGCTATCCTGCAGGAAGCAGTTCGGAATATCTGCTCAGGTCCGATTCCCTCCGTAAGGCAAGCTATGAGAGTCCTCGGCCTGTTAACTTTATCCTTTCCGGCAGTAAGATGGGGTCAACTTCATTCCAGATGCCTTCAAGCCCATATTTTGGAGAATTGGGATGGAACTCAGATCGGACTAGATCAACATTTTCCGATCCCACAGAAAGTCAAAGAATCCCTGATTTGGTGGTTGGAAGAAAACCGTTTCTCAAGGGGATTACCATGGGTAGATCCCAGGGAGATAATTGTAACTACAGACGCCTCAGCCTGGGGCTGGGGGGCGCATTGCAAGACATGGACAGCTCAAGGGAAATGGTCACCGGTCATGAGTGTTTCCTCATCCAACCTCAGAGAATTGGTGGCAGTAAAGAACGCATTATGGGCCCTACGGTTACATTTACGGGGAAGACATGTTCAAGTAAGAACAGACAATGCTACGACAGTGGCCTACATCAATCACCAAGGAGGGACAAGATCCTCAAAGTTGATGATGGTGGCCTCAGAGATTTTAATGTGGGCAGAGGTCCATCTTTCGTCCCTAACAGCAATACACTTGAAGGGGACCCTAAATCAGATGGCAGATTTCTTGAGCCGGTCACAAATAAAAGAGTCGGAATGGTCCCTGAATCCAGAGGTCTTCCGGATGATTTGCAGTCGAACGGTTTTCCGGAGGTGGATATTTGCTTCTGCAAAAAATCACAAAGTGAGGAGTTACTTTTCTCTGAATCCGAGAGATCGGTCTCTGGGGGTGGACGCATTAGCCCATCATTGGCATTTCCATCTGGCCTACGCTTTTCCACCAGTACGCCTGATTCCATTATTTCTGAAGAAGCTGTTCCGGGAACCAGTTACAGTTCTCCTATTAGCACCATGGTGGCCGAAGAGATCCTGGTTTTCAACACTGGTGGAACTATCAGTGCGGGACCCTTGGGAAATTCCGGTGATCCCTCGTCTGTTGACACAGGGCCCTATAGTTTGCCAGAATCCTCATTGGTGGAGATTGACACTGTGGACCCTGAAGTCTCCTTACTACGAAAGAGAGGGTTCTCAGGGCCAGTGATTAATACTCTTCTTTCAAGCAGGAAGCTAGTGACGAGAAAAATTTACCTTAAGGTTTGGAAGACTTTTATCTCCTGGAAGAAAGAAAATAGGAAGACTTCATTTAAAGTTCCGGTCATTTTGGATTTCCTGCAACAGGGAGTTGACAAGGGACTAAGCCTTAGTACTTTGAAGGTCCAACTTGCGGCCCTTTCAGTTTTCTTGGACAAGAGGCTCTCTTCTATTTCTATCATCAAGAGATTCTTGCTGGCTGTCAAGCGCGCCAAACCAATTCCAGTAAAGGTGATTCCTCAATGGGATCTAGCAAGGGTGTTAACTATGTTGAGTTCTCCACCTTTCTATCCGAATAAACATCTGGATATTAAGTTGCTTACGTGGAAGGTTTTATTTCTTGTTGCCATTACATCAGCACGAAGAGTTAGCGACATTCAAGCATTATCTTGTCGTCATCCGTTCCTTCAAGTGTTTCCAGACCACGTTCTATTGAAGGTGGATCCCTGTTACCTTCCTAAAGTAGTATCGGACTTCCACCGATCTCAGGAGATTGTAATTCCTTCCATCACGGAACAGAATCCAGAATTGGCGGCCTTGGATGTCAAATCGCTACTATTGTTCTATTTAAATCAAACCAGCAATTTCAGGAAGTCGGACAGTCTATTTGTAGCTTTCTCGGGACCGAGAAAGGGATTGAGTATTTCAAAAACGACATTGGCACGATGGATGAAAAATGCCATTAAAATGGCTTATGGCGATTCCAACATACCAAATGGAGTGACAGCCCACTCAACACGGAGTGTTTCCACATCTTGGGCAGAGCAAGCTGGGGTCTCCATTGAACAGATTTGCAAAGCAGCAACATGGGCTTCAGCTAAGACCTTCGCTAAGCATTACCGTTTGGATGTCTTGTCTCAGAGGAACCAGTCCTTTGGAAGGAGTGTTCTTCGAGCAGTTCTTCCCACCCTATGAGGTAGTCCTCGCCTATCTCTCAGGCGTATGCTGCCCGAAGGATGTTTTGAGAAAACCTAAGTTAGTTACCTGGTAACTTTTTTTCTAAACATCCGTAAGGGCAGCATACGCCTACTTCCCCCCCTTATGTTAAGTCTGGAGGGTTATTTTATTGTCCTACAGTATTTGCACGGTGGGAGTGGTGTTCTTAGTTTCTTCTTCTCTCCTTCAGATCTCTACAACAACTGGGGAAGAGAGGGAGGAGTCAAGATTTTATCTGCTGGTGGTCACGTGTTCCACTCGGTGGGAGGAGCCCGGAGGTCTCAGGCGTATGCTGCCCTTACGGATGTTTAGAAAAAAAGTTACCAGGTAACTAACTTAGGTTTTCCCTACTTTGTACATTTATTCTTAGTATACAGTACGCCCTGCTCCAAATATAATACTTACAATCGGGTAATACTCCGCCAGATGGCGCTGGACTGCAGAGACATCGAAAATAGGCTCCCCCTGGCCCCTCAAATACCCGGGGACCTCCCACAAATCCCCAGAATTTCTCTGCAGTTTGGCTGCGAAGGACGAGAAATTGGCTCTCTACTCGCAGGTGAGCGGGGCTATTAGCCTGCGGCCCTGTAGGACTGTTCCCACCCGTTCCACTAGTAATATGACTCCCAGCCTTGGCTGCGCTGATCGGGTAAAGGTAGGCAGCACCGCTGTTAGGTGCTTAGGAGCGATGCTCCACCGCAACCCCCACCAAAGGGTAGGCGGTTCAGGCTTATGGTGAGCCTCTATGGGATGCCCCTCCCGCACTATTGCCCCTTGCCCCTACCTATCGGTGGGCCCTATTTAAGTGGCCGCCGTCCTCCCTCATCCTCCTTGTAGTCTTCGGGGGAAAAGAGGGGGGGGGGGGGTGTATGTGTATAGATAGGTATGTTATGCATTTTGTGTTTTTTACACTTCTTTTCACATGCCTTTATTCTTGTGTCAGCTGCTGCGCTGACTTGTCTTTACTGCATTTTAAATTTGCCGCCGCCGCGCGCACTTGGCGACGGCATTACCTAAGGCTGGTGCGCCATCATTGGCTGCTTGCCGTTCTGGCTTCGCGCTGTTCGGGGGGGGGGGCGGGGCCCGTCTTTGGCACGGTCCGCATCATCGCTGTTACTGGCCCGCCCCTCGAGGTATACTGACGCCGTCTTTCCTGCTTGGTTGGCCTATACGCAACGGTCTCCTACCTACCGCGGTCCGTAAGTGTCCTCACGGGCGGCTTTATTCCTTCACTTTGGTTACGATGTACTTAAGGTCTTGTCTGCTTAATATATTACTTATAGGTCTTCCCTAGCCGGTTATTGGGGCATCCAGGGTTGCTATATAGCATTATTCCCTATCGGTGTATAGCACCGCTATAATCACCATATGGAGGCATCCCAGGATAATGTGACCGGGTCCCTTTGGGACAAGACCGGATGTGTGTAGCGTGTGGGCAGCTTCATGCTGATGCTGACAAGGCGCAGGTCTGTGTACCCTGTGCTGAGCAGGTGCTTGCATTGCAATCTCCAGTCCTGCCAGTGGCTGCACCTCGTTTCACTTCGCCTACTCCCCCAAGCTTAAACCTCACTCCTACTGAGTTGCATACTAGTGGGGACTCTCAGCCTGATGTGTCTTCTAGACTGGCTACTGTTGAACAGATTATTGCGAAGTCCTTAGCGTGTAAGGCCCCTGCTAAGAAGCGGCACTTGATGCCTAATGTTACTGTTTTCCTTATGGGAACTGGGGAGTTTTAGAATCTGTGTGGCTATATGATGAAGGGGAGCTCTTTTCTGATGCAGTCTCATCTGATGAGAGACCGAGGGGTCATGACGATTCTGGCTCTCTGGGCCCCGGATGACACTGACAGATTATTGACCCAGATTTTTGAGGTTCTATCTCTCTCCCTGTTGAGGCTCCCAGGCAAAGAGAGGAGCTTTTCCATACAGCAAGATCACGTTTGGAATTTCCAGAGCAGGCACATTTCCATAACCTTGTGCTCAAGGAATGGGAGCGCCCCAGTAAACTTCCCGGGGTTCCAAAGAGTTGGGATAGGAAGTATCCCTTTCCTGCTGAGGTGGTTAAATGTTGGTCATCCCCCCCCCCCCCGAGGTGGATGCCCCGATCCTAGGGCTATCTAACACCTCTGTCATGCATTCCCCTGATTCTACTACCCTGCGGGATGCTGAAGACCGGCGTATTGATCAGCTGGCATCTCACGCCTTTGCATGTGCGGGGACGGCGCTGCGCCCGGTCTGTGCCTCTGCCATTACTGCTGTGGTCACTAGAACCCTTATCAGAAATACGCTTGATAGTGCCCTTGATGATTTGCCTTGTGAGGTGTTTAATGCACTCTCCAGTTATGATGTTTTTGTAAATATTCTTAGTGTACAGTACGTCCTGCTCCAGATATAGTACTTACACTTGGGTTATCCTCCGCCAGATGGTGCTGCACTGCAGAGACACATAAAACAGGCTCCTCCCGGCCCTCAAATACCCGGGGACCTTCCACAAATCCCCCCAGATTTCTCTGCAGTGCTGACTGCGAAGACATGAAGTATCATTCTCTCGCAAGTGAGCGGGGCTATCAAAGCCTGCGGCCCTGTTGGACTATTCCCACCCGTCCTTCGTGTGATGTGCCTCCCAGCCTGGGCTGCGCTGGTCGGGTGAAGGTAGGCAGCACCATGCGTGCTTATGGAGCCATGCTCCACCGCAGTCCCCCACCAAAGGGTAGGCGGTTTAGGCTGATGGTGAGCCTCTAGGGGATGCCCCTCCCGCACTATTGCCCTATGCCCCGTGTAGCGGTGGGCCCTGTACAAAGGGTTGCCATCCTCCCTCATTCCCCCCATAACTCGGGGGGGGGGGGGAAGAAAGGGGGGGGTGGTCTCAGTGTATGGTGTTTACACGCTTATGGCCTTAGCATTGTCCTTGACTGGTGGTACTGGTGTCAGAGCCGCGCTGTTTACATTTTTATTGTCCATCTGTCGCCGCCGCGCGCACCTCTTTTCTTTACTGGATGTGCTGGGCGGCGGCGCCGCCTTCATTGGCAAATCATTTTCTAAGTGTGTCATACACTTCGCTCCTCATGACAACGTTGAAACTATCTCAGAGCTTCGCGCTCTTCGGGGGGGCGGGGACCTGGTTTGGCGCGCTCCGCGTCACAGCCCGCTCTGGCCCACCCTCCGAGGTTCACTTGGCGCCATTTCGATGCGGGTAGCACGAACGCGTGGTAGCGGTCGTCCTCCTCCCTTGGTCTGTAAGTGCCCTCGCGGGCGATTTTCTTGATCCTTGATCACTGCGCATGGTTCTGACACCCTTTATTCCCATTATGTCTTTCAGACAGGACGAACACCATTGGCTTCTCCCAGCCCGGTGTAATTATAGCG
Organism: Gastrophryne carolinensis; assembly: GCA_027917425.1. Taxonomy (NCBI): domain Eukaryota; kingdom Metazoa; phylum Chordata; class Amphibia; order Anura; family Microhylidae; genus Gastrophryne; species Gastrophryne carolinensis. The sequence continues at coordinate 386,095,417 of CM051236.1, read as the reverse complement.
AGCCTTGTAAATCTAATCCCACTTTCCTAGCGGGCTTTGGGGCATCCAGGGTGGCCTATTGCGTAAATCCCTGCTGGCATATTATGTCTAAATAATCACCATATGGAGGCATCTCAGAATTATGTGACCGGGGTCCCTCTGGGACAAGACCGGCTGTGTATAGCGTGTGGACAACCCCACGTTGATGCGGACAGGACACGGGTCTGCGGACCCTGTGCCGAGCAAGCACTGGCCCTGCAATCGGGCTTGCCAGTGGCTGCACCTCGCTTCAATTCACCTATTTCCCCAGGCTTAAATCTCACTCCTGCTGAGTCGCATACAAGTGGGGAATTGCGCCTGCTAGGCCTTGCAGACTGCCTACAGCTGAACAGATTATTGTGAGGTTGTCAAAGTGCAGGGGCCCTGGAAAGAAGCGGCACTTGTCGCCTCATGTTTCTGTATTCTTTATGAGAACCGAGGAGTTTTACTACTCCGTGTGACTATACCCCTTCTGATGAAGGGGAGTTGTTCTCTGACTCGGGCTCATCTGATGAGAGGCCGAGGAGTCATGAGGATTCTGGCCCTGAATACTGGGGCCAGTGTGACACTGACGATTTGTTGAGTAAGGTCTTTAAGGCTCTGTCTATCTCTCTCCCCGGTGAGGTCCCCCAGCCTAGAGGGGAGCGTTTCCATATTGCGACAGCACGCTTGGAATTTTTAGAGCAGGCATTTCCATGCTCTTGTGCTCAAGGAATGGGAATGCCCCAGTAAACTTCCAGGGGACTGGGATAGGAAATACCCTTTTCCCCCTGAGGTGGTTAATTGTTGGTCATCACCCCCCGTGGTGGATGCACTGATCATAGGGGTCCCTAATCCCCCCTTTATTACTGCCCCTGCTCATAGTACCCTTTGGGACGCTGAGGACCGGTGCATTGATCTGCTGGCCTCCCATGCCTTTTCTTGTGCAGGGACGGCGCTGCGCCCGGTCTGTGCCGCGGCTATTACTGCAGTGGCCGCTAGAACCCTCATCCCAAAGATGCTTGATCATCACCCTGAGGATTTCCCCTGGGAGGTGTTTAATGCACTCTCCAGTTGTGATGTATTTGTAAAATGTATTCTATTAGCGCTGGATGACTCCATTAGAATGTGTGCAAGAACTTCTGCCCTTGCGGTGGCTATACGTCGCCCTCGCCCGTCTGGGTGAGGGGATGGCTGCAGCACCTTGCTCTTATCAGGAGGCATCTCGCCTCATTCTGGTGGATTCAGGAGGTAGTGTCCTCCGGATACAGGATAGTCTGCTGCGTGGCCTCCCCCAAGTTTATCAGGGTACTCATGGTCCCTGCCTCTGTTCAGACGTTGGTGCAGGCCTTACAGGCCTATGGGGTCTTGGGGTCACTTGCAGTTTGCCCCTAACTGGCAGAGGCAGGGGCTGCTACACCAACCTTTCCCACAGTTCCCCGAAAGCATGGGTCAGTCTGGTCCACCCTGGATTCACATGTTTGTGGCAATTCACCAGTTACACCAGTTCTGCATGAATACTCTGGGTTGGGCCATCAGCGCCTTGCGCTCAAGGGGCTTCTCGCCGTCTGTGGAGCTCAAAAGATGCTTCCGATCACTTCCCTGTGACCCCTGGACACGAGGCTCTTCAGGTTCGTGTAGTGTCCAACACTGCTAATCTGTGGCCTTGTTATCTGGCCTCTCTTCAGCCCCCAGAGTGCCTACCAAGGTGCTGACGGGGGTGATGTCTCTGATGAGACCAAGGGGCGTCCGCGCTATGACCTACCTGGACGTCCTTTTTCACTTCCCAGTCTCTACGTCAGGCTAAGTTGGTCTCTTGGCTGGTTGTGTCCGCTGGGAGTCATGGGATGGGTGTTCAATCACCCCATGTCCCCATTGTCCCCTTGATTGGTAACCTCATTCCTAGGAATGAATCTGGATTCGGTTCAGGCGAGTATCTTCCCTTCTCAACAATAAGGTGGACAATCTGGTTGCATGGGCTCAGTCCCTCATTGCTGTCCCCGTCCCTTTACCAGGCAGGGATGCAGCTGGTGGGGCCGTTGGTGGCTTGCTTGGAAGAGGTCCTTTATGCTCAGTTCCCCCTGGGCCCTTCTGCAACTTCTATTGTTAATACAGAACAGGGATCCAGCATCCCTGGAGCAGGGTCTGTGGGCCTTCCCACCTGGTAAGGTTTCTCTTGGCCCTTCCTGGAAACGGTCACCATGGATGCCAACCTATCTGGTTGAAGGGGGAGGGTTTCTTCTGAAACTCCCTGCGATTCTGGGGGTGGTGGGGCCCTTAGAAGGTCCTTACGCCTATTGATGTTTGAAACAGTGAGCGTTTTTTCAGTTTGGTTCTATCTCGCTTGACTACTTCCCTTTTGGGCCTGCCAGTTGGGGTTGCTCGGTCTTCTGACGACAGTGTCCTACACTAGTCACTGGCAGGGGCTGGTGGACCCTCCAGGAAGTGTTCCAGGAAGTGTTCCAGGATGTTCCTGATCTGGGTGGAGACAATGTTCCCTGCATATCTGTGATATTCGCTCCGGTGGAGTCCCTCTGCCACAGGATGTGCTAATCCCTGTGTCACTATGGGGTCCAACCAGTTGTGGATCTGTTTGTGCTCCGTCACTATCACAGGCTCTCGGCCCTTGTTTCCCTGTCCCAGGATCCTCTGGCAGTTGTCCGGATGCCTTAGTAAGGTCATGACTGGACGTTCGTTTCTGTATGTCTTTTCTCCATGTCCCCTGCTAGGCAGGGTTCTGCGCAAGATTGCTCTGGTAAGGGGACCAGTGATTCTGGTGGCCCCCGGGTGCCCTAGTAGAGGGTGGTGCAGACATGGTACCGAGGGCAGTAATTCTCTGTACCTTTTGCCAGGACTGCCAGCTCTGTTCACTCAGGGCCCCTTTACGTCACTCCAATCTACAGACTCTGGCCTAGTTGGCTTGACTGCCGAAACGTCCATCTTGATGGAGACAGGCTTATCTGTCTCAGGTGATTGAGACTAGGGGAAGACTAGGAGCAAGCTTCTTCCTCTTCTTCTTCTATCTGTTATTGGGTATGGCATGCCCATATTGATTGGTGTGAGTCTAGGTCTCTCCCTGTTGGACTTTCTCGGTTCCCAGGGTTCTAGAGTTGGTTTCAGCATGACTTGGAGTTGGTTCTCCAACTCAGTATTCTGAAGGGTCAGGTTCTGCCCTGTTCACCTTGCCTTAGTAGTCTCTGGTTCAGTCTTCCTTGGTTAAGACTTTTTTCAGGGGGTACTCATGTGCGATGTAATTCTATGGTCCCTGCTGGGATTTGAAATCGGATTCATTCCGTCTGCTTGCAGGGTTTTGTCCATTTGGTCCTATTCAGGATGCTGTCTGGCTGTTCGTACCCTCAGGGCTGTCCTTCTGTTGACTGTTACCTTGGTCAGGCGTGTGTTAGTGGGCGGCTCTGTCTTCCTAGCCCCCATTCTTTGAGATACACCAGTATAAGGTGGTGTTCCGCCTGAAGCCGGATTATCCGCATCAAGTGGTGTCTTATGTCATTGATTCGAGATATTGTTCTTCCTGCTGTGCCTTTTTCCTAGCAACGCTGAGGAAAGGGTTCTGCATTCCTTGAACAGGTGTTGGAAGTTTTTCCTTGGTAGTCACTGTGTCCTTAAGGAGAACTGATGTTCCTTGGGGTCTATGGTCACTACTTCCTGAATGTCCCCGTTCTCGTCTGCTCTCGGGGAGTTGGGCGGCTTTGGCCTTGGTTATTACTTGCATGGATGTTCCTTCTGTTCCTTGGAAGGGTCTTTTTGACTTCTGCCAAGTCTACTGTTAGCTATTGGATTCGTCAGGCTGTTACTCAGGCCTATTCCAACAAGGGGAAGAGTCTTCCTTTTCGCCTTGATTCTTATTCTACTCGTGTTTTGATGCCTCTTGGGCTTTTCAGCACCAGGCTTCTGTTGAACTGGTTTGCTAGGCCACTTGGCTTTCTGTTCATACCTTTGCTAAGTTTTACAAGGTTGATGTTAGGGCCTCAGCTCATGCTGTTTTGGCCGTATGGTTATGCAGGTGGTTTTTAAACTGTCTGCTGTTTTTGTTGGGGATCCCACCCTACTTTATGGACACTGCTATTGGATGTCCCAAGTGTAAGTACTATATCTGGAGCAGGACGTACTGTATACTAAGAATAATACAATTCTGTGAGATACTCACCTGTAGAATTGATATTATTTGTATACAGTACGTCCTGCTCCACCCCACCCTGGTTTTTGCATTATTCTGGATCCCCTGTATGGTGATTGTTACCATTGTTATAGTTACCAGTTTTTTGGTGGCTATTTCTCCTGGCTTCTTGTTCACTGCTTTTCAATGCTGGGGATTTGTGGGAGGTCCCCGGGTATTTGAGGGCTGGGAGGAGCCTGTTTTGCGTGTCTCTGCAGTGCAGCGCCATCTGGCGGAGGATAACCCAAGTGTAAGTACTATATCTGGAGCAGGACGTACTGTATACAAATATCAATTCTACAGGTGAGTATTTCACAGAATTGTATTTTTGTCCTCTCAGCATTGGATGACACCATCAGAATGTGTGCCAGAACTTCTGCCCTCGTGGTGGCTATACGCCGCTCGGTTTGGCTGCACCAGTGGGCTGCTGACAACGCTGCCAAGAAGGCCCTCACTGGTTTTCCCTTTTAAAGGACTGCGCCTGTTTGGGGACCGCCTGGACCTTTTTGCTAAGGGAGGCAGGTTACCCCAGCGCAGGTGGCAATCTCTGCCCTTTCGGGGTCAGGGTTCCTTCTCCCCCTTACAGTGGTGCAAGAAAGGGAAGGGGGGTTTTTCCCTGGGGCCCGGAGAGATTTCTGGGGTAGAGGCAGAGGACGTGAACGTCCTGGCTCCTCCTGGGGTACCAAAGCTAAATCCTCTCCCAAGCCCCCTCAGGCATGATGGGGTGCCCTCACCCATCCGGGTGGGGGGGACGGCTGCAGCACTTCGCTCACGTCTGGAGGCTTCATGTCTCAGACCAGTGGATTCAGGAGGTAGTGTCCTCCGGTTACAAGTTGGAGTTTGCTGCCGATCCCCCTTCAAGATTCATCAGATCCTGGATTCCTCAGGACCCTGTGTCAGCTCAGGAGCTAGTGCAAGCAGTGCAAAGCCTCCTGGAGCTGGGGGTCATCTGCCAGGTCCCTTTAATAGAAAAATGCAAGGGCTTTTATTCCAACCTATTCACAGTACCCAAAAAGGATGGTTCTGTCAGGCCCATCCTGGACTTAAAGATTCTCAACAAGTTTGTCAGGGGCAGGCGCTTTCGCATGGAGACTCTGCGCTCTGCCATCAGTTCCCTGCGCCAAGGGGATTTCATGACTTGTGTGGACATCAAAGATGCTTACCTTCATATTCCTGTGTTCCCAGGTCATCAAAGGTTCCTCAGGTTTGCTCTGATGGATCAACACTACCAATTTGTGGCCTTGCCCTTCGGCCTCACTTCAGCTCCCAGGGTGTTCACCAAGGTGCTGGCTGGCGTGATGTCACCTGAAAAATGGATATTGTTGGTGTGCCACACACCCCGCTTCACACCCGCCCTTTTCGGTATTACCGAAGCATTTATATGGTGAAGCCCTTTTTTATTTATATCAAAATTAATTTTGGAGGTTACTGGTGGAATACTGGTACCTTGTTTTACTGCTTTTTGAATATACTGGTGATTGAAGGGAGGTACCAGGTATATATAGGCCGGAAGGGGGCTCGTTACAAGACTTCCTCTCTGCACTACGTCACCTGCGGTGGATTAACCCATGAAGTGATGAATATTTAAGAAGTGAAGCGGGGTGTGTGGCACACCAACAATATCCATTTTTCAGGTGAGTACTCACAAAATGGTATTTTTGTCTCTCTGTCCAGGGATCCTCTGGCCCTGACCTCGGAATGCGCTAGCAATGTCATGGAAGGACTTTCAGTTCCTGTATGCCTTCCCTCCAATTCCCCTGCTGGGCAGGGTTCTGCGCAAGATTGCTCTGGAAGGGGTGCCAGCAATTCTGGTGGCCAAGAAGAGTGTGGTTCGTAGATGTGGTACAGCTGGCAGTAGATCAGTACTCTCTGCCCTTGGTGCCAGATCTGCTCACTCAGGGCTCGCTACGCCATCCCAATTTAGAAACTCTGGCTTTGACTGCTTGGCTGCTGAAACCTCCATCTTGATGGAGAAGGGGCTGTCTTCCTCGGTTGTGGATACTTTGATTAAAGCTAGGAAGAAGTCGTCGTCTTCCATTTATTACAGGGTTTGGCGTGCCTACATTGACTGGTGTGAGTCTAAGTCTCTTCCCTGTCGTGTGTTCTCTATTCCCAGGATTCTGGAGTTCCTGCAGCATGGGTTGGAGATGGGGCTCCAACCCAGTACTCTGAAGGGTCAGGTTTCTGCCCTGGCTATTACAGAAGTCCTTTGCTCAGCACCCTCTGGTCAGGACTTGTTTCCAGGGGGTCACTCATGTGCGCCCCCCACGTAAGCCTATGGTGTCTGTTTGGGATCTGAACTTGGTTCTTTCAGCCTTGCAGGGTGCTCCCTTTGAACCTGTGCAGGATGCTGCCTTGGCCATTCTTACGCTCAAGGTTGTGTTTCTGGTGGCTATCACTTCTGTCAGGCGTGTGTCTGAGTTGGCCTGTAGAATTGGTATTATGAGTATACAGTACGTCCTGCTCCAACCCGCCGTTGGTTTTGAATTATCTTGGATCCCCTGTATGGTGATTGTTATTGTTATAGTTGATAGTTGGGTTGTTTAATTCTCCTGGCTTCTCGTTAACTGCTTTTCAATGCTGGGGATTTGTGGGAGGTCCCCGGGTATTTGAGGGGCTGGGAGGAGCCTATTTTCGATGTCTCTGCAGTCCAGCGCCATCTGGCGGAGTATTACCCGATTGTAAGTATTATATTTGGAGCAGGACGTACTGTATACTCATAATACCAATTCTACAGGTGAGTAATCACAGAATTTTATTTTTTCAGGATCATGCAAAACAAGTTGTCCTACAGCTACTCTGTCCTTTGGAGCGCTGTGTGAGCGAGCACAGCAAGCCACAGTGGTCCCACAGCTGTCTGACCACAGCAGAGCATGCTCTAGATTAATAAAGCTGCTGCATGACATGTCCTTTCCATATCAACCATGCCCAGAAATTGAAGCAAGCAAATCAGTTTCACCTACTTAAAACTACATACAGTCAGGTTTTCAGGTGCTTTGAAATGGCTCATTTTATTCTGTTCCCAAGTGGGATACGGTGGGAGAAAGTTAGTGTTTGCCTGGGCAAGGACTTTAAAGCAAAGCATTTTTCTTTCTTTGTGCTGGATGTTGTAAGCCTATATAGCGTCTCTAAATCTGACAACATGAAGGCTAAGGCGCCTGAACGTAAAGGATCCGCTTTTTCACTTCAGATGAAGAAATAAATTGGGCCTCTGTGTATTAGATATTTTTCTTCCAGTTTTTCTGGCCTGGCCAGTTGTAGTTTTGTCACATGCATGCCAGATAACTGATATATTTCTCCAGGGGCTAATGACTTGCTTCTCCAATTTGCTGCAGAGAACTGGAATATAATAATGTCACAGACATAAATAAAGGTTGGCTATATGGACTGAGATCCCTACAACAGCTTTACATGAGTCAGAATGCTGTGCAAAGGATCGTTCCAGATGCATGGGAGTTCTGCCAGAATCTTTTGGAATTGTAAGTGTTCCAGTTCATTGGTTTTGTATGTTTTGAAGATGTTTTGCTCTGTTCTGATCAGTTTAGTACTAAAATGTGTTTTTGGCTTTAAAAAAAAATACAAAACTCTGGTTAGCTTAGAATGCGCTATTGTGCAGCAGAGGCTGCAACTTCCTCTCGTCTGCTCCTTGTTCAAGAAGCCCATGAATATAGACCTGGTAGGTCCACACTGATGAGCTTCTTCTATGATGAGGGGAAGAGGTGCTTATCCTGGTAGAGGCTAAAGCTGCTGCTACTCAAATGCATAACTTGCAGAGATCGGGTATGTACCTTAGTTGAGGGGGTAATGAGCTACCAAATGCTTTTTAAATTCCTAACCTGGAAGAAGAGAGAAATCAATTCTACAGGTGAGAATCATAGTATGTGTGTGTAATCATGGCACAAGCATTCTCATCATACAAAGTTTCAATTCTACTGCTTGAAATGTAGTTTTACTGTAATCTGTAGAAGCCAGTCGTGTTCTAAATGCTCAGGATGAAATCGGATTCTAAATTGTTTTATAGTATAGTGTGATATAATTCTTGGGTTAATATTTACTGTTAAGGCTTTGACATTTACCTAGATTGGCCTGCTACAGTACTTATGCTGTTCTTATTTATTTTATAAACCATCTGAGGTGTACCTGCTTTAACGGCTCAGATTTTGTAACAGAGTTGAAAAAGCAAGTGTCTAAAAAAAATAGTTTTAGCCTTTTCTGCATTTCTAAGTGTCAGCATGTTAATGCAAATGCCTCTCTAGGGATGTGTCGATCAATCAGCTACACCGTTTGGATGAGTTTGCATTTGTTGGTCTGAGCTCATTGGAAAAACTGAACCTAGGCGATAACCGGATAAATCACATTGCTGAAGCCGTTTTTAAGGGACTCACAAATCTTGTGACATTGTAAGTATGCAATTTGTCTTAAGTGTTTACTGTCGCTCAGGTTGGCCTATAAATTAACTGTTGTACACTGCTAGTCTGTGCAAACTTGCGTATGTGCCCTGCCCATTGAAAACATATTACAGGGCCACTCTGTGGATTATGTGACTGGTAACTACATTCACCTCTGTGTGGCTAATCGGGTTGCATTTATCAAATGTGCAAAAGCTAGAAAAAACCTTGTTCACACTGTACTGACTCTACCAATGCAGAAACAATCCAGCTCCATATTTTCAGTGAGCAGATTCAAATCCGTGCACTGCGCAGCACTGCATGCGGCCTTGAAAATGCAACCACAAATATGCAGAATATAAATTTATAGCAGTTTTAGAAATTGGTGCATTATTGCAACGTGACATGAAAATGCATAGGAACAGGAGTTCTGAAGTTTAAGTTAAAAAATGTCCTGTGAGTCGCTACTTTATATCTACTTGGGAAAAATGTCTGACTACATGCTCTTTTTTAAAATAACCGATCTTAATCGTAAGTGTTGTGAAGCTTTTTGGAAGCCAGATGGCAATACATTGTCAGCGCTAAATAAATCTAATGCAGCCCTCATGCAATCAGTGACTGTGCAAGATGCTCACATTTTTCACTTTACTCACACACCATGCATATAGGATAATCCTTCTATCACCAGGAGAAGGATCTGGATGAGAGGAAATAAATACAAAGCTTCTGCTGTCTGACCCTTCTGGTGGGATTAATACTTGTCTGCTCATAGTTAGCAATTAACTTTATTTTTTTTTTTTTTTTTTAAAGGAGCACCATTGTGAAAAAATTGGTCAATGAATGAATATATATATAATATATATATATATATATATATATATATATATATATATATATTTTTATATCGGATAGCAGGAAGGAGGGGTCACTTGTACACCCAGCATCAATAAATATCCAGCCAGGCTTGTTTGTTCTGTCACCCCAAGATACACTCCAGAGGAGCTGGCCCCCCTGGATGTTTTTCCCAATTGGAGAATACCACCAGCTTGGCGGGAGTTTTATTCAGCTCAAGTGTATAAATTACCCCTCTTCTCATTAGCTGATGTGTCTGGATCTTTAATATGGATAGCTATCTGGATGCCCCCCCCCCCAAGCCTATCACAGCGGCTCCCCTGCACATGTTTGTTCGAAAAGGTGAGTGGGACCAATTTAACACCAATCGGGTTTCCAGAGAGAGCTTGCACATCGAACCTGATTGATGGTCAGCAGTCACATAATTGTATGCCATTTACTTTGAAACAAGTGAATGAGCAAGTGATTTGAATCTACTTCAGATGGATTTTTAGTAATGGCCAGTGCAGGTAATATGTGCTCTTGAGTGCCTCACTGCTTAATCCCCCCTTTATGCCAGGACACAGTACTCATGGTCCTGCCGGTGTACGAGCATTGAGGCTGCAGATCTTGATCATAGCTCTCCTGGTCCCCGTCATGCAGAGAACATCCCAAATTCACATTGTGAAAAGGGACACGGCCATCTTTGACTGCTCTTGTGCTTTTGGAGGGGAACTTGGGAAGAACCGGATCAGCTATAAGCTATTAGTGGTCTGACCAAATGCTCAGGTCTTTCATTCACCTGCTTTTATAAAGAAGTCACATAAAGGTTCTTAAACGGGCCAGTTTTATGCATGATTGTTACATGTTTGATCCAGAATCTTGTCTGTCATTTTCCCACACTGCTGCCCACCTATTTCTCCCTCCTTTTACCGTTCACACATGACTTGGTGTGCTTTTCACACTTTCTTAATACCTTCTCCTCAGACTGCAGTGACCATATACAAATTGTACAGTGTGTTCCCAATTATCCATTGAAGCTTTTTCTGTTCTGGCTGAGAAAAATGTCTGAACGCATCTATATTCTGTTAACCTTTGAGCAACCTCCCTAATGTAATAATTAAAACCAATCTGTTGGAATTTGAGCTGCATGAAATGGAACAAGAATACATTAATTAAGGCCTTTTTGTGGTGCAGGAAGAGCACAGAGACAAATGACAGGCAGACTATGGATTTCAGGGTCATAAAAAGTTCAGAAGCAGGAGGGCGGCACATGGCTCCAGCCACTGATGCTTAACCAAGCATGAGCCAGGGAACCTAGTCAGACATGATGGTAGGTTTCTCTTCTGCCGGCTTCTCTGACCGTTGGAATTTCTTAACCATGTTGCTACTGGAGATTAGTAGATTCTTATTGCCTGTGTAAACCTCCTGTGAATTAAACTTGGGCCACTTTGTGCTTGAATGATGGCTGCAATAGATTTAAAAAATGTTGCTATTCACTGAAGGCCTATTTCTGACATTGGTATATGTTGGATTTTTTTTTGCTTTTGGCAGCGAACCCTGAAAATATTTTTACCTTTTTAAAAAGTGTTTTGGGATTGAGCTTTACCATGATTTCAGATGTTTTCTCCTCTTGAGTGTTCCAGTTTACTCCCAAAACCCTAGAATACACACGTTAACCTGCATCAAACTAGAAATGTTTGTATGCATATGTGATGGCATGGATCATACCAAATGTTCATTTCACAACCGTTTTATATAAGAGGTATTGTTTATTGCAGGCTGTATATTAACATCACACTGATGAAATGAATTGTTTACAACAGGGACCTTCGTAACAATGAGATTTCCTGGGCCATTGAAGATTCAAATGAAGCATTTGCCGGCCTAGTTAAATTGCATACGCTGTAAGTATTACGCATAACAAAAATCTATTCAGATTTTTAATTGGATAAGCCGAATCCTAAATGTTAGAGCGGATTTACTATATTTAGGTATTTGGTAACTCCAATCCATGTAATTCTTACTAAATGAAAAGCAATACAGAAAAGACAAAATCTTAAATGAATAGGTGTAGGTCTACTTTAACTGCAAAACCACTGGCTACAATGTATTTAGTATGGTAACTAAACCAAGCACTGTACGAGGATATAGGGTTCCTCCCTCGTACAGTGCTTGTATTCTTAATATACAGTATGTCCTGCTCCAAATCTAATACTTAACAGTTGGGATATACTCCGCCAGATGGCGCTGGACTGCAGAGACATCGAAAATAGGCTCCTCCCGGCCCCTCAAATACCCAGGGACCCTCAAATACCCAGGAACCTCCCACAAATCCCCAGAATTTCTCTGCAGTCTGGCTGCGAAGGACGAGAAATTGGCTCTCTACTTGCAGGTGAGCGGGGTTATTACCCTGCGGCCCTGTAGGACTATTCCCACTTGTTCCACAAGTAATATGCCTCCCTGCCTTGGCTGCGCTGGTCGGGTGAAGGTAGGCAGCACCGCCGTTGGTGCTTAGGATCGCTGCTCCACCGCAATCCCCCACCAAATGGTAGGCGGTTCAGGCTTATGGTGAGCCTCTATGGGATGCCCCTCCCGCACTATTGCCCCTGCCTATCGGTGGGCCCTATTTAAGTGGCCGCCGTCCTCCCTCATCCTCTTTGTAGTCTTCGGGGGAAAAGGGGGGGGGGGGGGTGTCTGTGTGTATGTGTATAGATATGTATGTTATGCAGTCTTTGCTTTCACTTTTCACATGTCTTTATTCTTGTGTCAGCCACCGCGCTGACTTGTCTTTATTGCTTTAAATTTACCGCCACTGCGCACTGACTTGGTTCCGCGCTTGGCGGCGGCATTACCTCAGGCGCCGGTGCACCATCATTGGCTGTTGGCCTTCTGGCTTCGCTCTCTTCGGGGGAGCGGGGCCCGTCTTTGGCGCATTCCGCATCATCGCTTTTACCCCCTTTTGGCGCGCCACTCGAGGTATACCGACGCCAACTTTCTGACTTGGTTGGCCTGTGCGCGACAGACTCCTACCTACCGCGGTCCGTAAGTGCCCTTGCGGGCGACTTTATCTGCTTCACTTTTGTTACGATGTACTTAAGCTCTTGTCTGCTTATGTCTTTTTCAGGCGGGACGAACCCTAAAAACACCCGGCCCTGTTATTCTTGGTGTGCCACACACCCCGCTTCACCTTTAAATATTCATCCATTATTGGGTTAATCCACCGCAGGTGACGTAGTGCAGAGAGGAAGTCTTGTAACGAGCCCCCTTCCGGCCTATATATACCTGGTACCTCCCTTCAATCACCAGTATTTTTCTCTCTGCTTGCTGACAAGTCAGAAGATGGAAGTCTCCTGCTTACAGGTAGGCCGGGGTATTCTTACCCCGCCACCCCCCTTTTGGTCTATTTCTGCCCGGTTTGAGTTTGTATACCCTTATGGTGGATTGGAAGCCTCCCAGCCTAGGCTGCTCACTGGACAATTGGTAGACGGCACTATTGGTGCCTAGGAGCTTATCTCCTCCGCTCGTCCCCCTCTTTTGGGGGCAATGCGGCTATCCGGCATGGTGATCCGGAAATGGGATGCCCCTGTCCCGAGGGTCCCCTTAGCCCCTTACTCTCCCGTTACGGTCCCTTCTCCCTTCACTATGGGGGGGGGGGTATAGAGGGTTGTGTATTATGTATAGTGTTTTCACTGTATTGCTGTCTTTTACATATGTGTGTTCACTTTGTGCATATAAACGGACTGCGCAGCATGGTGCGCTTTGTCTGTTATGCTGGAGCTCCGGGCAGATCCTCTAAGAAATTCATCAGTGGCCACTGTGTTGGTCAGCTTTATGGGGGCGGGGCAGCGGACCGCGCTCAGCTGTTGGGCTTGCCGCCTCAGTCTGCAACCCCTCCCGCCTCCCCCCTTCCCCGCTGTCTCCGTGCGGCAGCCTGTGTGGCTGCGCTTATGCTTCTCCTTCCCCTCCGCCGCCTGGCTGTGCGTGAACCAGCGCAGCTGGTGGCAATCCCTCAATGAATGGGCGCACACGAGGATGCTTCTGACCGGGTTGTTGGGGGCGGCTCCCTGTGACACGGGGGGGCGTGGCGCCGGCGGTAGCGGTGCTCGGCGGCCCCGGCCTCACTTCCTTCCTGTCTCTGTTAAGAGAGGTCACGTGGGGGGGGCGCGCTGCAGCACATGTGTTTTGTTATCCTACTGCTGCGGCTGCTACATTGTCCCTCCGGTCTTGCGTTTTGGCCTGTCAGGTAAGCGGCCCCGCTTTGGTGGGGCCGAGGGTGGGATTTCTTTTTTCCTTATTCTCTGATTATGGGGGCAAGCTTTTAAGGAGGCACTCTTATCATATTATTGTTTTATATTATGATTGTGCATAATACATGCTGCATGTGTTACACTCATATAGGGTTCTGATGGTTTGTTTCTTTCCTTTCAGATCCTGGGATCCCTGATTATAGCGGCCCTCCGGCTCTATGTTGCCTGGCTAGTCTTTCTTTTTTTAGAAAAGAAAAAGGGGGATATTTCTTTATATATAAAGTTACACATTTAATAAATATATATATATATTTATATATTTATATTTATATATTTATATTATATATTGAGATTATTAAGGGGGACCTTTTCTTGAAAAAAAAAAATAAATAAAAAAGTATTTATATAACAAAAACCCTCCCTTCCGGGACATTTTTTATAAGGGGGCATCCCGGGTTGGCTTATGCCTTAAAAATCCCAGTATTTGCGATACCATAAATCACCAATATGGAGGCTTCTGTTACTACCGGAAACGACTCGTCGGAGCCGTCCAGGGGGTGTGTAAAATGTGGGGCTGCGCTCCCGGCTGATGATGTCTTTATTTTCATTCCTTGTGCAAAGCAGAGTATTGCGCGTCAGTCTGTTGATCCGGCTGCTGGCCCGTCGCAACTTCCATCATCTCCTGCCTCTCCCTCCCTGTTCCGGACCCCGCATGACACTGTCAAAAGTGGGGATTCGCAATCCGAGGTGGCGGCAAAATTGGCCAGCCTTCGGAAAGTATTGCCCGTTAAAGCGGGGTTGAAGGCCCCTGCAAAACGGAAGCGACTGACTCCGGTATCTTCGGCTCCACAGGACGAATTATGTGAGCCTGTGGAATGGTCCGATGGCTCCCCGGATGAGGAGGAATTCCTCTTGGAGTCAGATGAGCCGGCAGATCAGCTTGAGGCTGATGCGATTGGTCAGCGGGGGTTGCCCTTGACACCCCCTCCATTCTGGCTCAAATGTTTGAAATTCTGAATTTAGATCCGCCTGAGGCTGTCACCCTGCCAAGGGGCCAGTTGTTTAAAGAGCCTCAGCCGCGTTGGGTTTTTCTCAGACAGCACCACTTTGAGAGGGTGGTCCTTAAGGAATGGGAACACCCCACGCGGTTATCTGGAATCCCTTCCAGTTGGGAAAGGCGTTATCCCTTTCCACCAGAATTGGTGAAGCTTTGGTCCATTCCTCCTAAAGTCGATACCCCTGTGCTAGGGCTCTCTAGCAACACTATGGTACAGTCGGCTGAGACCACTGTCCCTAAAGATGGGGAGGATCGTCGGATTGACCAGTATGCTCGCCATGGTTTTATTTATGCTGGGTCAACAATGCGCCCGGTGTGCGCTTCGGCCCTTCTTCTATTGGCGGTCAGATCTGTAATCCAGGGGCTATACGAGGATCTCAATCCCGCTTGTAATGAGTTCGCTGCGCTTAAGCAGTGTGAATCTTTTGTGTCCTACGTTCTATCCGCTCAGGACGATGCGCTGGCTATGAGTAGCAAGACAGCAGCAATGCTGGTGGCCATTCGTCGGTCTGTATGGCTGCGACAATGGTCGGCGGATTCAGCTTCCAAAAAGGTGCTCACAGCTCTCCCCTTTTTGGGGCTGCGTCTGTTTGGGGAGAGAATTGATTCTGTCGCGAAAGGTGGTAAGATGCCACAACGCAGGAGGCCTCGACGCCCCTTTAGGGGGGCAGATTCTGGTAGGCCTTCCTTTCGAGGATACAGAGCGGGTAAGGGGGCTTCCCTTCCCTCTACCAGTCGTACAGGTCGGACTCGGGGGAGGGGCCGTGGCCGTCCCGCCCAGTCCTGGGGCTCCAAGCCCAAACCTGCCGGTAAGCCCGCTCAGCAATGAGTTGCTGCCCTCACCCGTGCGGGTGGGGGGACGATTACGACACTTCTCCCAGGTTTGGAACCGGGAAGTTCCGGACAGATGGATTCAGGAGATAGTGTCGTCCGGTTACAAGCTGGAATTCGAGTCTCGCCCTCCTTCACGGTTCTTTCGGTCTCGGGTGCCCATCGATCCTTTCGCCGCACAGGGGCTCCTGGCGTCAGTAAAGAATCTACTAGAGATGGCGGTCATCCGGCCGGTACCGCGCTTAGAGATGGGCCTCGGTTTCTACTCCAATCTGTTCGCAGTCCCCAAGAAAGATGGGTCAGTTCGTCCCGTCTTGGACCTGAAGTTACTCAACAGGTTCATCCGGTTTCGGAGGTTTCGCATGGAAACCTTGCGTACTGCCGTCGGCTCTCTTCGGCAAGGGGACTTCATGACGTCCATAGACATCAAGGATGCTTACCTTCATGTTCCCATCTGCCACGCTCATCAACGTTTTCTTCGATTCGTGGTGAAGGATCAGCATTATCAATTCGTGGCACTTCCGTTTGGCCTTACCTCAGCTCCAAGAGTGTTCACCAAGGTGCTGGCAGGGGTCATGGCCATTTTCAGATCTCGGGGCATTCGTGTCGTACCTTATTTGGACGACCTTTTCATCATGGCTCCGTCGCTCAATCAATCAGAGACAGACACCAGCATGGTGGTCTCCACGCTGGAAAGCTTTGGTTGGGTGATCAACTTCCCCAAGTCCTCCCTCGCTCCGGCCAGGGTAGTGTCCTGGGGATGCAGTTGGTCTCTCATCAGCACAGAGTGTTTCTTCCCCAGTCCAAAATTCATCTGATTCAGGAGTTGGCTCGGGTCCTACTCTCCAATCCTCGGCCGTCCATCCGTCTGGGGATGAGGCTGGTAGGGTTGATGGTTGCCTCCTTTGAGGCAGTTCCTTTTGCTCAATTCCACACGAGGACGCTTCAGCTTTATCTGTTGGCGTCCTGGGACCGACGGCCTCGGTCGCTGGATCAGCCCTTCCAGTTGTCCTCCCGGGTCCGGCAGTCCCTCCAGTGGTGGTTGGTCTCGACCAATCTCGTAAAGGGCAGGTCTTTCCTGACCCCTCTTTGGGAAATTGTCACCACGGACACAAGTCTGACGGGATGGGGCGGATTCTGGAAGGAGCTGCAGTTCCAGGGGCAATGGGGACCTCAGGAGGCCCACTTACCCATCAATATTCTGGAACTGAGAGCCATCCGTCAGGTGCTTGCTCTCCTGACTCAGCACGTCCTGGGCCTTCCGGTCCAGGTGCGTTCAGACAATCGAACAGCGGTTGCTTACATCAATCATCAGGGAGGGACTCGCAGCCTGAGTGCTCTCAGGGAGGTGTCCCTGATCCTGATCTGGGCAGAGGCCCATGTTCCTTGTCTCTCGGCGGTATACATTCCAGGAGTGGAGAACCAGGAAGCGGACCGGTTGAGCAGGGGCTCTCCCCGTCTGGGAGAATGGGCTCTCCATCCTCAGGTGTTTCGCTCACTATGTCTCCGATGGGGGACACCGGAGGTGGACCTGTTTGCCTCTCGTCACAACTGCAGGCTCCCGAACTTCGTGTCGCTCTCCCAGGATCCTCTGGCAGTGGACGCCATGTCCCTGAGCTGGGGGGATCTGGGATTTCTATACCTGTTTCCTCCGATACCCATGCTAGGCAGGGTGCTTCGGAAGTTGGCTCTGGAAAGGGTGTCCGCCGTTCTCGTGGCCCCAAGGTGGCCAAGGCGAGTGTGGTTCGCAGACATCGTTCGGCTGGCAGTGGACCAAGTCGTTCTGCCTCTTCGGCCCGATCTGCTCACTCAGGGTCGATTGTGTTACCCCAATTTACCAGCGCTGGGTTTGACGGCCTGGCTGCTGAGACCTCCATCCTGAAGGAGGAGGGTCTTTCTGATTCAGTCATTAAGACTTTGATCAGTGCCCGGAAGAAGTCTTCTTCCATCACCTACTATAGGACTTGGAAAGCCTATATTGCTTGGTGTGAGATAAGATCTTTTCCTTGTAGGGTCTTTTCAGTCTCCAGGATTCTGGAGTTTTTACAATCAGGGCTGGACTCTGGTCTTCAGCTTAGTACGTTGAAAGGGCAAGTTTCTGCCTTATCTATCTTTTTTCAGAAGCGTGTTGCGCTTAAACCTTTGGTTAAAACCTTTTTCCAGGGGGTTATGCATGTGCGGCCTCCCAGGAAACCATTACTCCCGGTTTGGGATTTGAATTTGGTTCTTTCTGCTCTTCAGGCTCCTCCTTTTGAGCCTTTGCAAGATATTGCTTTGTCTACCCTGACTCAGAAGATTGTCTTCTTGGTAGCTATCACTTCGGTCCGGCGTGTCTGAGTTGGCGGCCTTGACTATCCAGGCGCCTTACTTTGAGAGGCATCAGGATAAAGTGGTCTTTCGGTTCAAGCCAGACTTTCTTCCCAAGGTTGTTTCTGCTTTTCATTTGAACCAAGACATTGTTCTTCCCTCCTTATGTCCTAATCCTAAGAATGACAAAGAGAGGGTGTTGCATTGCTTGGATGTAGTACGCTGTGTTAAGTACTACTTAATTATCACGTCTCCTTTTCGTAGGACGGATTCCTTTTTTGTTGTGCCCCATGGGCCTAAGAAGGGTTTGGCACCAGCCAAATCTGCCATTAGCAAGTGGATACGTCAGGCCGTTACTGCGGCCTATTCTGCTAAGGGGAAAGTTCCCCCTTTTCGTATCACTGCTCATTCTACTCGCGCCATTGGGGCGTCTTGGGCTTTTCAGCACCAAGCTTCTGTTGAACAAGTTTGTAAGGCCGCCACTTGGTCTTCTGTTCATACTTTTTCTAAGTTTTACAAAGTTGATGTGCGAGCCTCAGCGGATGCTGTTTTTGCCCGCAAGGTTCTGCAGACTGCAGTCATTTAAGTTATGCTTCACCTGGCCTTTAGTTGCCCTGCCCTTGGGGACACTGCTTTTGGATGTCCCAATAATGGATGAATATTTAAAGGTGAAGCGGGGTGTGTGGCACACCAAGAATAATACCATTTTGTGAGTACTCACCTGAAAAATGGGTATTGTTGGTGTGCCACACACCCCGCTTCACTCCCACCCTTTTCGGTAGTTCCGAAGCCTTTATATGGTGAAGCTTTTTATTTATATCAAATTTGATTTTGAGGTTACTGGTGGAATACTGGTACCTTGTCTTTCTGCTTTTTAAATATACTGGTGATTGAAGGGAGGTACCAGGTATATATAGGCCGGAAGGGGGCTCGTTACAAGACTTCCTCTCTGCACTACGTCACCTGCGGTGGATTAACCCAATAATGGATGAATATTTAAAGGTGAAGCGGGGTGTGTGGCACACCAACAATACCCATTTTTTCAGGTGAGTACTCACAAAATGGTATTTTTAGTATATTACTTGTAGGCCTTGTAAAAATTATACTCCCACGTCTCTAGCGGGTTATTGTGGCATCCAGGGTTGCTATATAGCGTTATTCCCTGTCGGCGTATAGCGCAGCTATATTCACCATATGGAGGCATACCCAGGATAATGTTACCGGGTTCCCTTCGGGACAAGACCAGCTGTGTGTAGCGTGTGGGCAGCCTCATGCTGACGCTGACAAGGCGTGGGTCTGTGTACCCTGTGCTGAGCAGGTGCTTGCATTGCAATCTGGCCTGCCAGTGGCTGCACCTCGTTTCACTTCACCTACTCCCCCAAGCTTAAATCTCACCCCTGCTGAGTTGCATACTAGTGGGGATTCTCAGCCTGATGTGTCTTCTAGACTGGCTACTATTGAACAGATTATTGCGAAGTCTTTAGCGCGTAAGGCCCCTGCTAAGAAGCGGCACTTGACGCCTAATGTCACTGTTTTCCCTATGGGAACTGAGCAGTATGAATCTGTGTGGCTATACCCCGTCTGATGAAGGGGAGCTCTTTTCTGATTCATGCTCATCTGATGAGAGACCAAGGGGTCATGACGATTCTGGCTCTGACCCCTGGATGACACTGACAGATTATTGACCCAGATTTTTGAGGTTCTGTCTATCTCTCTCCCTGTTGAGGCTCCCAGGCAAAGAGGGGAGCTTTTCCATACAGCAAGATCACGTTTGGAATTTCCAGAGCAGGCACATTTCCATAACCTTGTGCTCAAGTAATGGTTGGTGGCTACTCATTTGGATGGGTGATAACCACCCCAAGTCCTCACTGTCCCCTTCCTTGGTAACTCCATTCCTAGGAATGAATCTGGATACAGTTCAGGCAAGGCTCTTCCTTCCTCAGCAGAAGGTGGACAGTCTGATTGCACAGGCCCAGTCCCCCCTAGCTTGTCCCCATCCCTCCATCAGGCAGGGGATGCAGCTGGTGGGCCTGATGGTGGCGTGCTTCGAAGCGGTCCCTTATGCTCAGTTCCACTCGAGGCCTCTGCAACTTCACCTATCGTCTGTATGGGACAAGGACCCAGCTTCCCTGGACAGGGTCTGTGTGCTCTCCCCCCTGGTCAGGAGGTCCCTCTTGTGGTGGATGGACTCAAGGAACCTGTTGGGGGGCAGATCCTTTCTTGCCCCTTCCTGGGAGACGGTCACCACGGATGCCAGTCTGTCAGGTTGGGGGGGTTTCTGGAAGTCCCTGCGGTTCCAGGGGAGGTGGGGCCCTCAGGAGGCCCACACACCTATCAATGTCTTGGAGCTGCGAGCGATCAGGTTAGTTCTGGCTCGCTTGACTACTCATCTTCAGGGCCTACCTGTTCAGGTGCGCTCGGACAACCAGACGGCAGTTGCCTACATCGATCATCAGGGAGGGACCCGGAGCAAGGGGGCCCTCCAGGAAGCGTCTCTGATCCTGATTTGGGTGGAGGCCAATGTCCCCTGTATTTCAGCGGTGTACATCCCGGGGGTGGAAAATCACCTGGCGGACTCTCTGAGCAGGGGGACCTCTCGCCAGGGAGAATGAAACACCCTGCTGCATATAACCAATCTCTCTGTCACCGTTGGGGCCAACCAGATGTGGATCTGTTTGCGTCCCGCCACAATCACAAGCTTCCAGCTTTTGTCTCTGTCCAGGGATCCTCTGGCCCTGACCTCGGATGCGCTAGCAATGTCATGGAAGGACTTCAGTTCCTGTATGTCTCTCCCCCCCCCCCCCCCCCCCCCAGGGTTCTGCGCAAGATTGCTCTGGAAGGGGTGCCAGCAATTCTGGTGGCCCCCAGGTGGCCAAGAAGAGTGTGGTTCGCAGACGTGGTACAGCTGGCAGTAGATCAATGCGCTCTGCCCTTGGTTCCAGATCTGATCACCCAGGGCTCACTACGCCATCCCAATTTACAAACTCTGGCTTTGGTGGCTTGGCTGCTGAAACCTTCCTCAGTTGTGGATACTTTGATTAAAGCTAGGAAGAAGTCTTTCTCTTCCATTTATTACAGGGTTTGGCGTGCCTACATTGACTGGTGTGAGTCTAGGTTCTTCCCTGTCATGTGTTCTCTATTCCCAGGATTCTGGAGTTCCTGCAGCATGGGTTGGAGATGGGGCTCCAACTCAGTACTCTGAAGGGCCAGGTTTCTGCCCTGGCTATTTTTTTTTGCTCAGCACCCTCTGATCAGGACTTTTTTTCCAGGGGGTCACTCATGTGCGTCCCCCACGTAAACCTATGGTGCCTGTTTGGGATTTGAACTTGGTTCTGTCAGCCTTGCAGGGTGCTCCCTTTGAACCTGTGCAGGATGCTGCCTTGGCCATTCTTACGCTCAAGGTTGTGTTTCTGGTGGCTATCACTTCTGTCAGGCGTGTGTCTGAGTTGGCGGCGCTGTCCATTCAGCCCCCCTACTATGAGAGGCACCAGGACAAGGTAGTGTTTAGTTTCAAACCTGATTTTCTGCCTAAGGTAGTGTCTGCCTTTCATTTGAATCAGGATATTGTTCTTCCTTCTTTGTGCCCTAATCCTAGCAATGCTAAGGAGAGAGTTTTTGCACTCTTTGGATGTGGTTAGGTGTCTGAAGTACTATCTGGTGGCTACTGCACCTTTCAGGAAAACTAATGCTCTTTTTGTGGTCCCTTCTGGTCCTAGGAAAGGTGTGGCTCCTGCCAAGTCTATATCAGCAAGTGGATTCGTCAGGCTGTGATTCAGGCCTACTCTGCTAAGCGGAAGAATCCTCCCTTCCGCCTTACTGCTCATTCCACTTGTGCTATTGGTGCCTCTTGGGCTTTTCAGCACCAGGCTTCTGTTGAACAAGTTTCAAAGTTTTACAAGGTTGATGTTAGGGCCTCAGCTGATGCTGCTTTTGGCCGCAAGGTTCTGCAGGCGGCAGTGGATCCCACCCTACTTTATGGCCACTGCTATTGGATGTCCCAACTGTAAGTATTAGATTTGGAGCAGGACGTACTGTATACTAAGAATAATACAATTCTGTGATTACTCACCTGTAGAATTGGTATTATGAGTATACAGTACGTCCTGCTCCAACCCACCCTTGGTTTGCATTTTCTTGGATCCCCTGTATGGTGATTATCATTGTTATAGTTGATGGTTTGGATTGTTTAATTCTCCTGGCTTCTCCTTAACTGCTTTTCAATGCTGGGGATTTGTGGGAGGTCCCTGGGTATTTGAGAGGCTGGGAGGAGCCTATTTTCGATGTCTCTACAGTCCAGAGCCATCTGGTGGAGTATATCCCAACTGTAAGTATTAGATTTGGAGCAGGACGTGCTGTATACTCATAATACCAATTCTACAGGTGAGTAATCACAGAATTGTATTTTTAGTATCCACATTGTATCCGCTGGTTTTGCAGATAAAACAGACCTACACCCATGAATTTATAGCTTGTGCAGACGGATTGTGTAAGACGCATGTCCAACACATTGTCACTGATTGCCACTTTAGCATTAGTCCCCTTCAAATTCATTTTACAATAAATGGTTGGTTGTGCACTGCGCGGGGCACCCCAATTGCCGCCCCCCCCTTGAACGAGCGCAGTAAGCCACCAAGCATTACCTTACAACTCTCTCCCTCTGGGAAAATGCCAAACGTGCGGCTGTCACATCTCCCGTGTTCCAGCTTCCGGTTTGCCGGCAACTGGCCATGTGAAAGTCGCTGGCCGATTGCGGGCCTGCATTTGTCAGAGGGGCTGAGTTGTTGAGTAAGGTATACAGGCTTTACAGCACTTGATTGAGGGGGGACCCCAGCAATCGGGGTGCCCTCTCCACGCGTCAGACCAGCACCCATGTTTTGTAAAATGGGTGTTGGGCCAGTTTAATAACAAATGCAAAACTAAATGCAAACAGATCAGTTTACATGTGTGTTAACCAGACTGCTGAATTCTTTTGCCCAGGACAGATGCAGACGCACAATTCTTTTTCCTAGAACAGAACTACAATTCTTTTTTCACATTTCACTTGGCAAATGCTTACAACACCTGCATGAGAAGTAACACCCTCTGCTGTGGCAGTTATTTGGGTGGTTTATCCCCCTCCCCCCTTGTGTAGTGGAAGCTGGTTGCACAAAGACACAATTGCAGACACTACTCTCTTCTCTCACAAGTTTATAAGGTGCACACCAGCCACTTTTAGGCTAAGGTATTGGAGCTGGTATTAGAGATGGTTCTGTGCCCCACTGCAGCGTAACAGTGCATCACTTAGCAGCACCTCACACAGAATCGAGGTCATGCGGCCAGTGTCGGAAGCCGTGCAGTGACCTGGCCAATTAGAAGTGGCTCTCCCCAGCCACCACTGTCTGGTAGCTGTCAGAGGGCCACATAAAAAGGCTTGCAGGGCCTTGAGTATGATGAATGTCATATAAGATGTGTGGCTAACATTAAATACCTGGATTAAGCTCTTAATGTATTTTTTTTTTTTAAGAATCCTGCAAGGAAATAAAATTAAAACAATCACTACAAGGGCTTTTACTGGCCTGGATTCTCTGCGGCATCTGTAAGTATTTTTCACAGCTTTTTTCTACTAAAGAACATTTTATAATACTGTGTAAAACCTGACACTCTATCCAGATCTTATGAATATGGAAAATATTTTGCAGTTCTACAAAACTGCCAAACTTCCCTTTTTGTATAAGTTAACAAAGGTGAAATAGAACTGAAACTTCACTTTACAAATTCTATTCTATTACGATTGCTGCTCGTACATGGGGCAAGTAGCAGCAAATCATACAACCAGTTTGTGGGAGAATAGGTACTCTGCATACAACAGAACTGTGCTTGTCAGTCATTGGCAAAGCGGAGTGGCCAAGCAGGGTTGGTTCCATACTGGACAGGAGTTTGGGTCTGTGATAGTTGCTTGGAGAGTTATAATCAATCTGAAGAAGGCGGGAAACTTCAGCAAATGTTTTCTAGAGCATAACTAGAGACGACTATCTTCTGGTAGAGGTGAGCTTCTTACTAAGGTACAGATGTATTTGACGTTGATTCCACACTCAAAGGTACCTCCTAGAGTTCCTTTTGATGAGCTAGGAAATGCCCCACTAAAATCCTTGGTGTTGACAATACTGACAGATGTCCACCGAGAAAATTATTTGCAAGTAGATCCTGCATCAATAGAATGCATCAGAAATAGGCTAGGTGTCTATTGCTTTTGCTCCATAAGGTAAATATAAGGGTAGATTCCGAGGCAGGTGAGAAAACGGGCATTGACTTATTCCTAGTATACAGTACGTCCTGCTCCAGATTAGATTACTTACACTTGGGAACTACACGAGTTGGCTCTGGACTGCAGAGACAGCGAAATTGGCTCCTCCCGGCCCCTCAAATACCCGGGACCTCCCACAAATCCCCAGATTTTCTCTGCAGTCTGGACTGCGAAGGACAAGAAGATGGCTCTCTCTTCTCGCAGGTGAGCGGTGCTATTAGCCTGCAGCCCTGTAGGACTATTCCCACCCGTTCCATTATTAATTTGCCTCCCAGCCTTGGCTCCGCTGGTCCGGGTGATGGTAGGCAGCACCGCTGTTAGGTGCTTAGGAGCGCTGCTCCACCACAATCCCCCACCAAAGGGTAGGCGGTATAGGCATATGGTGAGCCTCTATGGGATGCCCCTCCCACCCTATTGGCCCTTACCCCTATCTATCGGTGGGCCCTATATAAAGTGGCCGCTGCCCTCCCTCGCTCTCCCGTGTAGCTCTCGTGGGGGGGTGTGTTATGTGAATTTGCCTTGTGCTTCACTGTATTTTGTTTTTTGTCTGGTTGATGTCAGTCGCCGCGCTTACTTGGTTGCACTGGTTGCTTTTTAAAATGTAAAATTTGCAGCCGCGCGCGCTTCCACTGTGCTCCGCGGCGGCGTTACCTCGGGCGCCGTTATTGGCTGCTTGTCACGTGTGCGGCTTCGCGCTCTTCGGGGGGTGGGGCCCGCGGTTGGCGCGCTCCGCTTCACTGTCTCTGCGGCCCGCCCCTCGAGGTATACCCGGCGCCATTTTCTCTGGATCAGGCTGCTGCGTGACTGGCATCTACCTACCGCGGTCCGTGAGTGCCGTTATTTACCCTATGTCTTTTACATGCCACTTACGGGGTTCTCTTCGCTTATGTCTTTGAGAGGGGCCAACCTCTATTGGTTTCTCCCCACCCTACTCCCTCTATTTAGTTATTAAACTTGTGAGGCCTAGTGTGTAAATTACTCCCTCTTCCCTAGCGGGCTATTGGGGCATCCCGGGTTGCTTTTATAGCGTGAATGCCTATCTGCCTATTATGCCGCTATAATCCCCATATGAAGGCGTCTCAGGATAATGTGCTCGGGGTTCCTTCGGGACAAGCCCGGCTGTGTGTAGCTTGTGGGGTGTCCCCTACTAGTGCTGACAATGTGTACCTTGTGCCCAGCAGGTGCTTGCGCTGCAGCCTGGTTTACCAGTAGCTGGGCCTGCGCCTCGTATGGCTTCACCTACTCCCCCCAAGCTTATATTTGACTCCCATTGAGTTGCATACAAGTGGGGATTCTCAGCCTTGTGTGTCTTCTAGACTGGCTAGTGTTGAGAAGTTGCTTGCTAATACCTTGGCACGTAAGGCCTCTGCTAAAAAGCAGCACTTAACGCCTGATGTCACTCTTTTCCCCATGGAAGCTGATGGGTTTTTGGAACTGTCTGGCTGTACCCCTTTGGAAGGGTCATCTGATGAGAGGCCCAGGGGTCATGATGATTCTGGCTCTGACCCCTGGGCCCCAGATAATACTGATAGGCTGTTGGCTCAGATTTTTGGGGGTACTGTCTATCTCTCCCCCGCTTGCGGCCCCCAGGCAACAGGGGGAATTGTTTCATACTGCTAAGCCACGTTTAGAATTTCTTGAGCAAGCCCATTTTGTGATCAGGGAATGGGAGCGTCCCAGCAGGCTTCCCGGTGTACCTAAGAGTTGGGATAAGAGGTATCCCTTTCCTGCTGATGTGGTAAAGTGTTGGTCATCCCCTCCTGAAGTGGATGCCCCGGTCCTAGGGCTATCTAACACCTCCGTCATGCATTCCCCTGACTCTACTACGCTGCGGGATGCTGAGGACCCGGTGCATTTATCAGCTGGCGTCCCATGCCTTTGCATGTGTGGGGACCCTGCTTAGAAGTATCCTTGATGGTGCCCCTGATGATGTGTCTAGTGAGGAGTTTAATGCACTCTCTCGTTGTGAGGTTTTTGTGACTTATGTCCTCTCTGCCTTGGATGATACCATTACAATGTGCATCCCCCACGTAAACCTATGGTGCCTGGTTGGGATTTGAACTTGGTTCTGTCAGCCTTGCAGGGTGCTCCCTTTGAACCTGTGCAGGATGCTGCCTTGGCCATTCTTACGCTCAAGGTTGTGTTTCTGGTGGCTATCACTTCTGTGAGGCGTGTGTCTGAGTTGGCGGCGCTGTCCATTCAGCCCCCCTACTATGAGAGACACCAGGACAAGGTGGTGTTTCGTTTCAAACCTGTCTTTCTGCCTAAGGTAGTGTCTGCCTTTCATTTGAATCAGGATATTGTTCTTCCTTCTTTGTGGCCTAATCCTAGCAATGCTAAGGAGAGGGTTTTGCACTCTTTGGATGTGGTTAGGTGTCTGAAGTACTATCTGGTGGCTACTGCACCTTTCAGGAAAACTGATGCTCTTTTTGTGGTCCCTTCTGGTCCTAGGAAAGGTGTGGCTCCTGCCAAGTCTACTATCAGCAAGTGGATTCGTCAGGCTGTGATTCAGGCCTACTCTGCTAAGGGGAAGAATCCTCCCTTCCGCCTTACTGCTCATTCCACTCGTGCTATTGGTGCCTCTTGGGCTTTTCAGCACCAGGCTTCTGTTGAACAAGTTTGCAAGGCTGCTACTTGGTCTTCTGTTCATACCTTTTCAAAGTTTTACAAGGTTCATGTTAGGGCCTCAGCTGACAGCTGTTTTTGGCCGAAAGGTTCTGCAGGCGGCAGTGGTTTAAACTGCCTGTTGCTGATTTTTCTTGGGGATCCCACCCTACTTTATGGACACTGCTATTGGATTTCCCAACTGTATTAGATTTGGAGCAGGACGTACTGTATACTAAGAATAATACAGTTCTGTGATTACTCACCTGTAGAATTGGTATTATGAGTATACAGTACGTCCTGCTCCAACCCACCCTTGGTTTGCATTTTCTTGGATCCCCTGTATGGTGATTGTTATCATTGTTATAGTTGATAGTTTGGATTGTTTAATTCTCCCGGCTTCTCCTTAACTGCTTTTCAATGCTGGGGATTTGTGGGAGGTCCCTGGGTATTTGAGGGGCCGAGAGGAGCCTATTTTCGATGTCTCTGCAGTCCAGCGCCATCTGGCGGAGTATATCCCAACTGTAAGTATTAGATTTGGAGCAGGACGTACTGTATACTCATAATATACCAATTCTACAGGTGAGTAATCACAGAATTGTATTATCCAATTCTACACCCTAAAGTGAGTATTGGAAGGGGGGGGGGTTGGCCAAATGCATTTTGCAATTTCAGTTGGTTTTGGTCCACTTTAAACGGACTGTCCAGGAAAACCCATTACCTAAGCAAATGAATATTTGCGATGGGTGTGACAAGCACATAAGCATTGTAAACATAGTTTTTACTAGCTGTTCCATGGTGCAAAAACGATATAGCTTTTCATTTTAGCTAAAGACATCACGGCAACATTAGTCACTTACTGCTGTACATTCATACAGTCATATTAATATTTATTAACCTTTCTAATAAACCTGCTATGAAAATATTAAACCGAACCTTCACGATGATTTATTGAAAAGCCCAAACCCTTAAAATATATTAACTTTAGATTTTTTTTTTTTTTTAAGTTTAGTTACTTATTATTCTTTCCCCCATTGGGCTGCACCTCTGTTCAAGACTTTAGGATACGGGTGCCACCATCTTGACTCAAAAGGATCACACTTACTGAGGAGAGGGAGAGTGGGATAAAGTGCAGGGTTTGGGGGTCAGGAAAAGGGCCGCAATCCAGAATGCAGAGCAGCACAGTCAGAAGGCACTTCCTGTTTGCAGGCTGCCTGATGGCCCATGAGCCGCCATCTTGGATGTTTAAAGGCTCATAAAATGCAGTAGATGCAGGTAGGATGATTTTTAATGTGAGCAATCTGTATGTACAGGGTGTGGGAAACATATAAGATAGACTCTTATTCAGAGTGAAGGACCGCTTTAGAATTGCTTCTGAGATGTATGTGACGCCTATACGTTTAATTGGTTTTTTGCCCCATATCACTATGGGGCTGCACTTAGATATTTGCATCCCAAGTAGTGCCCATTGAGATTTAAAGTTTTATTTTTATACTAATTTAATGGTCATTTTGATTTGCAGAGACCTAAGCAATAATGGAGTGATGTCTGTTCAAGAGAACGCCTTTGTTCATATCAAACTTCAGGAGCTGTAAGTAGTGCATTTGTTCATTTGCTAGCCTTGTAGAGAGTTTGGGTTGGACCAATAAAATGCCATGTCCCTTTTCTTGCAGAATCCTTAACACAAGCAGCCTACTTTGTGACTGTCAGCTCAAGTGGTTTCCCCAGTGGCTCATTGACACTAGTTTTCAGCACTCTGTTCATGTTGGCTGTGCGCATCCTGATTGGCTCTCTGGTCGTCCTTTACTCAGTGTCGAATCGGGGGATTTTATCTGTGGTTAGTGCATATATTTCAAGTTTTGGCTTATAACTCTATCTCTACTAGCTTGGTATTAAGTAAAAAAAAACATTCATCTGTTAAAATACCCGTGGAGATTGACAAATACATATAGCATATCTGTTGCTGTCTTGTGTGTTCGTTCATGCAATATAAAAGGATTCATTGGTTGTGGCAAGATCTATTGACCCTATAGGATACCAGGTGTGCATCATATGTTTCATCAGTAGTAATTACACAATTGGTCATTGGTCGCCTGTTGTCTTTACTTGTCTGCTACATAGAGGTTTGCATTAACCCTTTAAACGGCAGCAACGTAAAATTTACGTGGCTGCCTCCCCTGCAGTTAACCGCCAGCCACGTAAATATTCCAAGTGTGTCTCACACCCTGCTTCGGAATAATTAATAACACGTGGGTTATAGTCCAGTAGAGCGAACTTCTGCAGAGATGACTAGAAAAAAGAAGCCCCTCCCAGTCCATAAATACCTGGGACCTCCCACACATTCCCCAGTAATCGTCTCTGCAGACGGCGAACAAGTCAGAAGATGGCGGTCTCCTTCCTTACAGGTAAGCCGGGTTCACACCCGGCCAACTTTGTTCCTATTTCTGCCCGGACCTGAGTTATTTAAAAACCCCTATGCCTCCCAGCCTTGGCTGTAGGTCCGGGTGAGGGTAGGTTACACCTTAGCAGGTGTACTGCTAGGATCCCATAATAGGGGGTAGGCGGATACCAGGTTGGGGACCCTGGTTTGGGATGCCCTGTCCGTTTCCCCCATTTCTACTCCTGTAGTTGGGGACCCCCCCTTCCATTACTCCCTTTCCCGCAATAGGTACACACTCAGATTGGGTCACTGTTACTAGTGGAGTACCATAAGGGTCAGTTCTGGGACCAATTCTCTCTCTCTCTCTCTCTCTCTCTCTCTCTCTCTCTCTCTCTCTCTCTCTCTCTCTCTCTCTCTCTCTCTCTCTCTCTCTCTCTCTATCTATCTATCTATATATATATATATATATATATATATATATATATATATATATATATATTAGACATTGGGTATGGATTAAACAGTAAAGTCTCAATCTTTGCAGATGATACTAAGCTGTGTAAAGTAATTAAAACAAAAGAGGACAGCAGGCAGCTACTAACAGATTTAGATAAATTGGAAGCATGGGCAGTTAAATGGCAAATGAAGTTTAACACAGATAAATGTAAGGTTATGCACATGGGAAGGAGAAATCTGTATCATGATTACACACTAAATAAACAAACACTTGGTAAAACAACAATGGAAAAGGACCTAGGGCTTTTAGTTGACAATACGCTCAACTGTAGTAATCAATGCCAGGCAGTTGCTGCCAAAGCAAATAGGATCATGGGGTGCATCAGGAGGGGCATAGGTGCTCATGACCAGAGCATCATTGTACCCCTGTACAAGTCACTGGTCAGACCCCATATGGAGTACTGTGCACAGTTCTGGGCACCTGTGCTTAAGAAGGACATATCAGAACTGGAGCGCGTTCAAAGAAGGGCAACAAAGTTAATAAACTGAGTGCGGGGACTAGAGTACCCCGAAAGATTGTCAAAGTTAGGTTTATTTAGTTTAGAAAAAAAGACGATTGAGGGGTGATCTAATAACTATGTATAAATATATTCGGGGTCAATACAAAGATCTGTCCCACAATCTATTTATACCTCGGAGTGTAACTATAACCCGAGGGCATCCACTAAGGTTAGAGGAAAGGTGCTTTCTCCACTGACATAGGGGATTCTTCTCTGTAAGAGCAGTGAGACTATGGAACTCGCTGCCAGAGGAGGTAGTTATGAAGGATACAGTAAAAACTTTCAAAAAGTGGCCTTGATGCCTTCCTGGCATGTAATAACATTTCCAGCTATGGCTACTAGACCACTGGAAGAAGATCTATAGTGGCCGGGATGCCCTCCTTGCATGTAATAACATTTCCAGCTATGGCTACTAGACCACTGGAAGGAGTTAAACAGGCTGAACTGGATGGACTAAAGTCTTTATTCAGCCTTACATACTATGTTACTAATAGGTGGGGGGGGGGGGGCTGTTCCTTCTCCCTTAGTGGTTGTTTTCATTTCTTTATGCTGTGTGCCTGAGTGTGTGTGTGTGTGTGTGTGTGGTGTGTTTTTTTTTGTACACTGGGCTCTTGGTGCGGCCGCGTTGGGAGCTGGCCACTCTGGCTGGCTCCGCATTTGGTGGGGAGAGCTTCTCCCCCCTCATTTCTGTCAGGGGCAGTACTGTGAGTGCCCTGCGGGGCCTTTTTTGTCCTATATCTCTTGTTAGTGGGCTTCTACGCCTTTACCCAGCGCGGTGGCGGCCATTACCGCTTTTTTTTGGCCATGTATGATTGCTTGTCTTGTGCTTAGTGTGCCTTGCTTACAGGGTCCCCTGCTTTATGTCTTTTAGGAGGACTCCCTGCTTCGTAAAAAAGGGGGGTTCTCCCGGCCCTAGGGTCCCTTGGCTAAATTTGGGGCATTACAAATCCTCCCACTAACGGACGTAAGGGGCATCCCGGGTAGCTTACTAGCGTAATTCCCTCTGGTCATTGCGACTACCATAAAAATCACTGTATGGAGGCTTCCCAGGATACCGGGCTCGGGCTCCCTCCGGGGCAATCCCAGCAGTGTGTGGGTTGTGGGGCATCCCTTGCGGGGGATAATGTGCTGGTTTGCATACCATGTGCATAGCAGGCCCTAACGCGGCAGTCGGGGTCCCAGGCGTCTGAGTCAGCGTCGCCGGCCCCATCACTTTCTCCACCACGCCTGATCTGTACCCCAAGTGACACCGTCACTAGCGTGGAGTCGCATTCTGATGTCTGCACTAGTTTGGCTAACATCGAGAAATTGATTTCTAGCTCTGCGGACAGAAAGGCCCCGGCTAAGAGAAGGCATTTATCACCGGCTGCGCCGGGTTTGGATTTTGAGGGATATGGTTCCTTTGACTGGATGCTGATGCTGGGCAGGAGCGTGGGGATACTGTTGATACCCCCAGGCTTCTGGCCCATATTTTTGAGGTGCTGGCTATTTCTCCTACTGCGGAGTCCCCTCCACGGAGGGGGGAATTTTTTTGGGACCTCTAAGTCTCGACTGGAGTTCCCAAATCAGAAGCATTTTAACAATTTGATTCTTAAAGAATGGGAAAAGCCTAGCCGACTTCCCGGTGTTCCTCAAGGACGGGATAGGAAGTATCCCTTTCCGGTGGACATGGTAAAGCGCTGGTCGTCACAACCCGAGGTCGACGCCCCTGTTCTGGGTTTGTCCAACACATCAGTTGTGCACTCACCAGATGCTACCACGCTTAAGGATAGTGCGGACCGACGCCTTGATCATATGGCGTCTCATGCCATGCGTCCTGTTTGTGCTTCAGCTCTCACGGCTGTGGCTTCCAGGTCGGTTATTAGGGACCTGCTGGATGGTCCCCATCTTGACCCCGCTAGTGATGAATTTGCTGCACTTACGCGGTGCGATTTGTTCATATCCTCTATCTTGTCAGCATTGGATGATACGATATGTATGTGTAGTAGAACCTTGGCTTTGCTTGTGGCTATATGCCGGTCGGTTTGGTTGCGCCAGTGGGTGGCTGACATTGCGGCTAAGAAGTCACTTACTGGGCTACCCTTCCTGGGTATGCACCTTTTTGGTGATAAATTGGACTCGGTGGCGAGAGGTGGAAGGTTACCACAGCGCAAGAAGCAGCGCTGCCCCTTTCGGGGTGCAGGCTTCTTTCATCCTTCCTTTCGTGGCTCTCGAGCAAGCAGAGGAGTTGCTCATTCAGCGTTCAGAGGTGCTTCCTGGGGCAGAGGTTGTGCCCGTCCCGGAACTGCCTGGGGTTCCAAACCCAAGTCTGCTGTCAAACCCTCTCAGCAATGAGGGGGCGCCCTCACCCTCGCGGGTGGGGGGAAGGATACGGCACTTCGCCCAGGTCTGGACCCGGGAGGTCTGAGACAAATGGATACTGGAAGTGGTCTCCTCTGGGTACAAGCTGGAGTTCAAGTTCCAGCCTCCTCACAGATTCCTTAGGTCTCGGGTTCCTTCGGACCCCAGGCCGTGCAGGGGTTTTTATTGGCAGTACAAAACCTTCTGGACATGGGGGTCGTCTGCCCGGTGCCCTCCTAAGAGAGAGGCCGGGGCTATTACTCCAACCTTTTTACAGTGCCCAAAAAGGATGGCTCCATAAGACCCATTCTGGATCTAAAGATTCTCAACAGGTTCATCAGAACCAAGAAATTTTGCATGAAGACTCTGCATTCGGCCATCCACTCTCTTCGTCCAGGGGATTTCATGACGTCCATAGGCATCAAGGACGGTTACCTTCATGTGCCAATCTTCCCAGGACACCAACGGTTTCTCAGATTGGTGGTGGGAGATCAGCACTATCTGTTTGGGGCTCTTCCTTTTGGGCTGACCTCAGCACCAAGGGTGTTCACAGGTATAATGGTCCTTCTCAGAGCCCAGGGCTTTCGCATTGTGCCGTATCTGGTCGACCTTCTCATCACGCCATCCTCTCTCGGTCAAGCAGAGCTGGACACCAGGTTGGTGGTGTCAACGCTGGA
Source organism: Gastrophryne carolinensis (assembly GCA_027917425.1). Classification (NCBI taxonomy): domain Eukaryota; kingdom Metazoa; phylum Chordata; class Amphibia; order Anura; family Microhylidae; genus Gastrophryne; species Gastrophryne carolinensis. The sequence goes on along the minus strand of CM051236.1, from coordinate 386,062,282 downwards.
GAGGTTCGGTTGGGTGATCAACTACCCCAAGTCTTCCCTCTCCCCGTCAAGGGAGGTTTCCTTTCTGGGCATGACTCTGGATGCCATTTAGACCAGGGAGTTCCTACCTCAGTCGAAGGTGCAGACGGTTCAAGATCTGATACGTCGTCTTCTGTCCATCCCTCACCCGTCCATTCGGCAAGGGATGAGGCTGGTGGGATTGATGGTGGCCTCCTTCGGGGTAGTTCCTTTTGCTCAGTTTCACATGAGGCCTCAACTCATTCTGTTATTGGATTGGGACAGATGCTCTCTGTCCTTGGATCAGTCATTTGCAATGTCTCCCCTCGTCCGGTGGTCTCTTCAGTAGTGGCTGGAACCGAGGAATTTTCTGAGGGGCAGATCTTTTCTGGCCCCTTGTTGGGAGACGGTCACCACGGATGCCATCCTGTCGGGCTGGGGGGTTTCTGGAAGGAACATCAGTTCCAGGGGCTGTGGGATCCTCAGGAGGTTCACACCCCCATCAACGTCTTTGAGCTGAGGGCTATTCGGTTGGTGCTTTCGCACTTGACGCATCACCTCCAAGGCTTACCGGTTCAGGTTTGGTCAGACAATCGGACTGCGGTCGCTTACATCAATCACCAGGGAGGGACTCGCAGCAGGGAGGTGTCTCTGATTCTTGCATGGGCCGAGAGCAATGTTCCATGCATCTTGACGGTGTACATTCCATGGGTGGAGAATGTGGAAGCGGACTCTGAGCAGGGGGTCCTCTCGCCGAGGGGAGTGGTCCCTCAACAACAAGGTATTTCTATCAAGGTATTTGTCACAAATGGGGGTTCTCGAGGGTGGATCTCTTTGCCTCCCATCACAACCACAAGCTCCCTGCCTTTGTGTCTCTCAGGATCCTCTGGCAGTGGATGCCATGTCCCTTGCCTGGGGAGATTTGGGTTTCCTGTATCTTTTTTCCCCCTTTCTCCATGGTAGGCAGGGTGGTGCGCAAGCTGGTTCAAGAGGATGTGCCAGCAATTCTGGTGGCTCCAAGGTGGCCAAGACAGGTGTGGTTCGCAGACGTCGTGCAGCTGGCGGTCGATCAGTATAGGTTACCCCTGTTTCCGGATCTGGTCACTCAGGGTCAGCTTTGTTACCCCAATTTACAAATGCTGGTTTTGACGGCGTGGCTGCTGAAACCTCCATCCTAAAAGAAGAGGTTTTGTCTGATGATGTGATCCAGACGCTAGTTAGGGCTAGGAAGAAGTCTTCCTCTAACATCTACTACAGGACTTGGCGGCCCTATATTGATTGGTGTGAGGCTAGGGCCTTGACTTGTAGGGTGTTTTCGATTCCCAGAATTTTGGAGTTTCTTCAACACTGTTTAGACCTGGGCTTTCAGCTTAGTACTCTGAAGGGGCAGGTCTCCGCCTTGGCGTTTTTTTCTTTCATAGGTCTTTTGCTCTTCATCCTTTGGTTAAGACTTTTTTCCAGGGTGTCACTCACGTGCGGCCCCCTCGCAAGCCCTTGTTGCCTGTTTGGGATTTGAATTTGGTTCTGTCGGCCCTCCAGGGGGCTCCTTTTGAGCTGGTGCAGGATGTTGCACTTTCTATTCTCACACAAAAGGTTGCCTTTTTGGTGGCTATTACCTCCGTTTGACGTGTTTCTGAGTTGGCGGCTCTGTCTATTCAGGCCCCTTACTTTGAGAGACACCAGGACAAGGTGGTCTTCCACTTTAAGCTGGATTTCCTACCTAAAGTGGTCTCTGCTTTCCATCTCATTCAGGATGGGGTTCTCCCTTCCTTGTGTCATAAGCCTAGCAAATGTCAAGGAGAGGGCCCTGTACTCTTTGGATGTGGTTCGTTGTGTGAAGTTCTATTTGGTGGCTACTTCTCCTTTCCGTAGAACGGACGCCTTGTTGTGGTGCCCTCTGGGCCCAAGAAGGGTTTGGCACCCGTCAAGTCTACCATTAGTAAATGGATATGTCAGGCCTTTGTTGGGGCCTATACTGCCAGGGGGAGGGATCCCCCTTTTCAGATCACTGCTCATTCTACTCGTGCTGTACTTGGTCTTCTGTTCATACTTTTTCCAAGTTTTATAAGGTTGATGCGCGGGCCTCAGTGGATGCTGTTTTTTGGCCGCAAAGTTTTGCAAGCTGCAGTGTTTTACTTTGTGCATTATTGCCTGTTGGGATCCCCACCCTTTTTTGGACACTGCTATTGGATGTCCCACGTGTTATTAATCATTCCGAAGCAGGGTGAGACACATACTTGGAATAATACCATTTTGTGATTACTCACCTGTAAAATAGGTATTACAAGTATGTGTCTCACCCTGCTTCGTCCCGTCCTGAGTTGTATCTTGGGTCCTCTTTTTGGTGAAAATTTTTTCACATAGATTTTATTGGCTCTTCCTGGTCCCCTTACTGCTATCTTATACTGGGGAATGTGTGGGAGGTCCCAGGTATTTATGGACTGGGAGGGGCTTCTTTTTTCTAGTCATCTCTGCAGAAGTTCGCCCTCTACTGGACTATAACCCACGTGTTATTAATCATTCCGAAGCAGGGTGTGAGACATACTTGTAATACCCATTTTACAGGTGAGTAATCACAAAATGGTGTTTTTACGTGCCTGACTTTACCCACTTACAGAATAAAAAGTAAAAAAAAAAAGTCACTTACCTGACCCCTCGTCCGATCCGGCCGGGTCTCCTCTTCAGCCAGAGGGGCTCCGATCGCCCATTGGGGCTCATCCGGCTGCAGGGGAGTGCCCAGAATAGGGTGCCCCCCCGATTCAGCAGCCGCCGGGATTGCCTGCAAAAAAAGACAGTTACTTACCTTCGTGCACGATGGCTGCCGCCAGCTCTCCTCTTCACGACGGCTGCCGCCAGCTCTCCTCTTCACGACGGGGGTGGGCGGGCATAACAGCCCTCCTCCCTCCGGAGCTCCGATGGCGGCATTGTTTCAGTTTGGGGGAGTCTCCTGGGCAGGAAGGGTGTCTACCTATACATATGTGATACCGCTGTAACCGGGAGAAATTGGGGTTTCACACGCAATAAGATTTTATTGACAAACTTACATTTTTTATTACAAAAAAACACTACAAATTGTAAAAAATAGTTTTTTTTTTAATTTTTTTGCACAATTTTCACCCAAAAATATTCAGAATACACTTATAAAATGACATGTTAAACCCACACAGTTGAACATGGGGAGCGCAAAATAGTGCAAAATAATCTGGCAACAAAGGGTGACAAAATCTCAAGGTAGGCTGGCGGTTAAAGTGTTAAAGCCAGCCGACTCATTCTCCTAGTTTTGTATGGTGTGTGTGACTTTGAGTGTGGCTATTGCCATATATTTTAGGTTTTTATATTGGGCAAACGCTCTATTTTTTTCATAAAGAAAAGCTTTGTTTCACTTTTCAGATAATTTTCCAAAGCCACAAATCAAATCCCATCCTGAAACCACGGTGGCATTAAAAGGAGTAAATGTGACCTTCATGTGTTCAGCAAGCAGCAGCAGCGACTCGCCCATGTATACGGCATGGAGGAAAGATGGTGAAGTGCTATACGATGCCAAAGTGGAAACCTTTGCCAGATATCATAAACACGGAGCGGAGCTCATTGAGTACACTACAGTGCTGCATCTCTCTAATGTCAATTTCACTGATGAGGGCACATATCAGTGTGTTATCACCAACCATTTTGGTTCCAACTACTCCACCAAAGCCAAACTCACAGTAAATGGTATGTTTTATTTGTGTTGGTATCTGTAAAGGCAATGTGAAAAGGACTTAATACTAAAAACAGTTTTAGAAGATGCATGTCCCAAGTGTGTGAATTTATTAACCCAGTACTCGGACCACAAATTTTTCTAAGCTGGTGAAAGTCAAGCCATTGCTAAAGTCAACCAGATGTCATGGTGTCATGGATTTCTCATCAGAGAAATCCCAATAGTAGTAAATTACCAGAATTAGACAGAGGCGGATATGCGTCAAACCGTGTTTATTAATAACAAACATTGAGTAGACACCAACCAAGCGGCTATATACATATATACACATAGATAAACCAGGAAGCATGAAACACACTCAGATTGAGTCAGAAAAACATACGTGCTTAGGAGTCCAAAGTCCAACAAAGGCTGAGGCTGTGGCCAAGACTATGACTGAGGCTGGGACTAAGGCTAAGGCAGGAGTCCTGGGTACAGAGTTCAGGTTACAGAGTCCAGGTTCAAAAGACAGATTTAATGCTAATCTGCTGAGGCCATGTGTGGATCAGTTTATATAGGCCAGGAAGTCCCACAGGTGCTGACTAACACACCTCAGCAGGGCAGAGCCATCTGCTGGTGGAGCAGCATAATGCAGGGGAAATCAAGCTGTGGAGGAACTCCAGACCTGACATCTGGTTTCATTAACTGATGAAATGTTGCTCCAGTTTTCCTTACACAATCCAGGACTTGATGCAAGACAAAATCCACCAGCTGCTGGCTTTTCCCCGGGGCATCCCACCAAAACTCACCTTTGCCTGCTCCAACAGCACATGCGCGGGCTCTCGTCCAATCGGAGCAGTTTGCCTTTCGGTGTATGCTCCTCATTCATTTCAGTCAGAGCCCTTTGCCGAATGACATAGTCATGGCAAAGTGTTCTTATTAGACGAGAGCCTGCGCATGTGCTAGTGAGAGGTGAGTTTTAGTGGGCTTTCTGGGAAATTTCACACAGGTCTAATTCCTGGGTTTTGTTCCGCTTTAAAGCAGACCAAAACCCACATTTTTAACTAGTATCCCCTTAATTGCTTCCCCCGTGAATAGTAAATTTTGCCTATTTTCACTCTTGCCAGATAATGGCACCTATTTTAGCTGTAAAGCTTCGCCTCCTCCATTCATTGCCGCTGCTGAGTGTGGCAATGATGTCATTGCCACACTTATGCAATGACTAATCTCCTGCAATCCTACAGAGAGGGAGAGCCAAAAAAGTCTTCCAGGGTCATTTGATAAACAAAATATCAATTTCTAGTTCTACACCCTAAGAAGAGAGTATTAGCAGGGGCTTTGGTCAAAATTATTTAGCAATTTTTGTGGGTTTTGGCCTGCTTTAAAGTGTACCTATACCCAGATAGGAAGTTTATCAGCCCAGTGCTCCAAAACGGCCCATGTTTCGGGTTTTTTTTTTTCTAAAGCATTTAACCAAAATTCATTAAAACACTTAACAGGAAATAATGTCTGAATTGCTTTAGAAAAAAGAAACCCACGCAGTTAAGGGAACTGGGCTGGGTATGGAAGCTGACAACTTAAACTTATAGGATCACTTTAAGTTTGCTTACATTTGAGTTTTTAAAATACAGGACAATATTCTTAGTATACAGTACGTCCTGCTCCAGATATAGTACTTACTATCGGGTATTACTCCGCCAGATGGCGCTGGATTTCAGAGACATCTAAAATAGGCTCCTCCCGGCCCCTCATACCCAGGGACCTCCCACAAATCCCCAGATTTTCTCTGCAGTCTGGACTGCGAAGGACGAGAAATGTCTCTCTCTACTCGCAGGTGAGCGGGGCTATTAGCCTGCAGCCCTGTAGGACTATTCCCACCCGTTCCATTAGTAATATGCCTCCCAGCCTTGGCTGCGCTGGTCGGGTGATGGTAGGCAGCACCGCCGTTAGGTGCTTAGGAGCGCTGCTCCACCGCAATCCCCCACCAAAGGGTAGGCGGTTCAGGCTTATGGTGAGCCTCTATGGGATGCGGCGGCGTTACCTCAGGCGCCGGCACGCCGTTATTGGCTGCTTGTCACGAGTTGGCTTTGCGCTCTTCGGGGGGGGGGGGGGGGCAGGGCCCGTCTGACGCCTTCCGCGTCATTGCTGTTGCCGGCCAGGGTTGCTGTATAGCGTTAATCCCTATCGGCCTATAGTGCCGCTATAATCACCATATGGAGACATCTCAGGATAATGTGACCGGGGTTCCTTCAGGCCAAGCCCGGCTGTGTGTAGCGTGTGGGGAGTCTCATGTTGACGCTGACAAGGCGCGGGTCTGTGTACCATGTGCTGAGCAGGTGCTTGCACTGGCCTTCCAGTGGCTGGGCCTGCACCTCGTTTCACTTCACCTACCCCCCAAGCTTAAATCTCACTCCTACTAAGTTGCATACAAGTAGGGATTCTCAGCCTGATGTGTCTTCTAGACTGGCTACTGTTGAGAAGTTGATTGCTAATACCTTGGCGCGTGAGGCCCCTGCTAAAAAGCGGCACTTAATGCCTAATGTCACTCTTTTCCCTATGGAAACTGAGGAGTTTTGGAATCTTTGTGGCTATACCCCTTCGGATGAAGGGGAGCTTTTCTCTGACTCAGGTTCATCTGATGATAGGCCAAGGGGTCATGACTATTCTGGCTCTGACCCCTGGGTGCCGGATGACGCTGACAGATTATTGACCCAGATTTTTGAGGTTCTGTCCATTTCTCCCCCTGTTGCGGCTCCCAGGCAAAGGGGGGAACTTTTCCATACCGCTAAGTCACGTTTGGAATTTCCTGAGCAAGCACATTTCAATAACCTTGTGCTCAAGGAATGGGAGCGCCCCAGTTGACTTCCCGGGGTTCCAAAGAGTTGGGATAGGAAGTATCCCTTTTTTCTGCTGATGTGGTAAAGTGTTGGTCATCCCCTCCTGAGGTGGATGCCCCGGTCCTAGGGCTATCTAACACCTCTGTCATGCATTCCCCTGACACTACCCTGCGGGATGCTGAGGACCGGCGCATTGACCAGCTGGCATCCCATGCTTTTGCATGTGCAGGGATGGCGCTGCGTCCGGTCTGTGCCTCTGCCATTACCGCTGTGGCTTCTAGGACCCTGATCAGAAGTATACTTGATATTGCCCCTGAGGATTTGGGGGGACGGCTTCAGCACTTCGCTCACGTCTGGAGGCTTCATGTCTCAGACTGGTGGATTCAGGAGGTAGTGTCCTCCGGTTACAAGATAGTTTGTTGCCTGGCTGCCCCCAATATTCATCAGATCCTGGTTTCCTCAGGACCCTGTGTCAGCTCAGGAGCTAGTGCAGGCAGTGCAAGGCCTCCTGGAGCTGGGGGCCATCTGCAAGGTCCCTTTAAGAGAAAAGGGCAAGGGCTTCTATTCCAACCTCTTCACAGTTCCCAAAAAAGATGGTTCAGTCAGGCCCATCCTGGATTTAAAGATTCTCAACAAATTTGTCAGGAGCAGGCGCTTTCGCATGGAAACTCTGCGCTCTGCCATCAGTTCCCTGCGCCCAGGGGATTTCATGACTTCTGAGGACATCAAAGATGCTTACCTTCACATCCCTGTGTTCCCGGGACACCAAAGGTTTCTCAGATTCGCGTTGGAAGATCAACATTACCAATTTGTGGCCTTGCCATTTGGCCTCACCTCAGCTCCCAGAGTGTTCACCAAGGTGCTGGTGGGGATGATGTCTCTGGTAAGGTCAAGGGGCATACGAGTGCTGCCCTACCTGGACGACATACTCCTCACCTCTCGGTCTCTACAGCAGGCAGAGTTGGACACTCAGCTGGTGGTGTCCACCCTGGAGTCCTTCGACTGGGTGATAAATCACCCCAAGTCCTCTCTGTCCCCTTCCTCGGTGACCCCATTCCTGGGAATGATTCTGGATACGGTTCAGTCAAGGATATTCCTTCCTCAACAGAAGGTGGAAGCTCTAACTGCGCAGGTGAGGTTCCTGCTATCATGTCCCCAGTCCTCCCTCAGGCAGGGAATGCAGTCGGTGGGCCTGATGGTGGCGTGCTTCGAGGCGGTGCCCTTTGCTCAGTTCCATTTGAGGCCTCTACAACTTCACCTTCTGTCAGTATGGGACAAGGACCCAACGTCCTTGGACGGGGTCTGTGTGCTTCCCCCCTTGGTCAGGCAGTCCCTTTCGTGGTGGCTGGACCACAGGAACTTGCTGGGGGTCAGGTCCTTTCTGGCCCCCTCCTGGGAGACGGTCACCACGGATGCCAGTCTGTCAGGATAGGGGGGATTCTGGAAGTCCCTGCGGGAGGTGGGACCCTCAAGAGGCCCACTTACCCATCAACATTCTGGAACTTCGGGCGATCAGGTTGGTACTGGAGCAGTTGATCAATCACCTGAGGGGTCTGTCTGTGCAGGTGCGCTCAGACAACAGGACGGCGGTTGCCTACATCAACCATCAGGGAGGGACCCGGAGCAGGGGGGCCCTCCAGGAGGTGTCGCGGATTCTGACATGGGCGGAGGCCAATGTTCAATGCATTTCGGCTGTGTACATCCAGGGGGCAGAGAATCTACTGGCAGACTCTGAGCAGGGGGACCTCTCGTCAGGGAGAGTTGTCCCTCTGCAACAGGGTATTCCAGTCCCTGTGTCACCGTTGGGGTCTACCGGATGTGGATCTGTTTGCATCCCGTCACAATCACAAGCTCCAGGCTTTTGTCTCCCTGTCTCAGGATCCTCTGGCCTTGGCCACAGATGCTCTGTCCATGTCGTGGCAGGAATTTCAGCTCCTGTATGTCTTTCCTCCATTCCCCCTGGGCAGGGTCCCTGCGCAAGATTGCTCTGAAAGGGGTGCCAGTGATTCTGGTGACCCCCAGGTGGCAAAGAAGAGTGTGGTTCGCAGACGTGGTGCAGATGGCAGTAGACCAGTACGTTCTGCCAGGAGTGCCAGATCTGCTCACTCAGGGCCCCTTACACCATCCCAATTTACAAACTCTGGCTTTGACGGCCTGGCTGCTGAAACCTCCATCTTGATGGAGAAAGGCTTGTCTGCCTCGGTGGTTGAGACCATGGTGAAGGCTAGGAAGAAAACTTCTACATTGACTGGTGTGAGTCTAGGTCTCTTCCCTGTCGGGTGTTCTCAGTTTCCAGGGTTCTGGAGTTTTTACAGCATGGGTTGGAGTCTGTCTCCAACTCAGTACTTTGAAGTGTCAGGTTTCTGCCCTGTCTGTCTTCTTTCAGAAGTCTTTTGCTCAGCATTCTTTGGTTAAGACTTTCTTTCAGTGGGTTACTCATGTTCGTCCCCCACGAAAACCTATGGTCCCTGTTTGGGATTTGAACTTGGGTCTTGTCTGCCTTGCAGGGTGCTCCCTTTGAACCTATTCAGGATGCTGCTCTGGCTGTACTTAACCCTCAAGGTTGTCTTTCTGGTGGCTATTACTTCGGTCGGGCGTGTGTCTGAGCTGGCGGCTCTGTCTATCCAGCCCCCATACTTTGAGAGACACCAGGATAAGGTGGTGGTCCGCTTTAAGCCGGATTTTCTGCCACTAAAATCCCTAGCGGGTCTTTGGGGCATCCAGGGTTGCTTATAGCGTTAATCCCTTCTGGCATATTGAGCCTAAATAATCACCATATGGAGGCATCTCAGAATTATGTGACCGGGGTCCCCCTGGGACAAGACCGACTGTGTACAGCGTGTGGACAACCCCATACTGATGCTGACAGGGCACGGGTCTGCGTACCCTGTGCCGAGCAAGCACTGGCTCTGCAATCAGGCCTACCAGTGGCTGCACCTTGTTTCAATTCGCCTATTTCCTCATGCTTAAATGAGTCGCATACCAGTGGGGATTCGCAGCCTGTTGTGTCTTCTAGACTGCCTACGGCTGAACAGATTATTGCGAGGTTGTCAGAGCGCAAGGGCCCTGGTAAGAAGCGGCACTTGACGCCTCATGTTACTGTTTTCCCTATGGGAACTGAGGAGTTTACTACTCGGTGTGGTTATAGCCTTTCTGAGGAAGGAGAGCTCTTCTCTGACTCAGGCTCATCTGATGGGCCGGGGAGTCATGACGATTCTGGCCATGAATACTGGGCCCAGAGTGACACTGATGATCTGTTGATTAAGGTCTTTGAGGTTCTGGCTATCTCTCTCCCTGGTGAGGCTCCCAAGCAGAGAGGGGAGCGTTTCCATACAGCAACAGCACGTTTGGAATTCCTGGAGCAGGCACATTTCCATACTCTTGTGCGCAAGGAATGGGAGTGCCCCAGTAAACTGCCAGGGGTCCCAGGGGACTGGGATAGGAAGTACTCTTTCCCCCCTGAGGTGGTTAATTGTTGGTCATCACCCCCCGTGGTGGATGCCCCGATCATAGGGGTTCCTAGCCCCTCTTTATTGCAGCTCCTGCTTATACTACCTTTCGGGATGCTATTGACGGCGCATTGATCTGCTGGCCTCCCATGCCTTTTCTTGTGCAGGGATGGCGCTGCGCCCGGTCTGTGCCGCGGCTATTACTGCCTTGGCCGCTAGAACCCTAATTAGCAAGATGCTTGCTCGTCCCCCCCGATCTCCCCTGGGATGTGTTTAATGCACTCTCCAGTTGTGATGTGTTTGTAAAATCTATCCTATTAGCGTTGGATGACACCATTAGAATGTGTGCAAGAACTTCTGCCCTTGTGGTGGCTATACGTCGCTTGGTCTGGCTGCGACAGTGGGGTGCTGACGATGCTTCTAAAAAGACTCTTACCGGGCTTCCCTTTAGAGGGCTACGCCTGTTTGTGGTCTGTCTAGACCTGTTTGGTAAGAAGGGTAAGTCACCGCAAAGCAGGCGGCCGTCACGGTTTTCAGTTGGTTCTATCTCGCTTGACTACTCCTCTTCTGGGCTGCCTGTTTGGGGGTGCTCGGTCTGACAGTGTCCTACATTAATTATTTGGGCTCTGTCTATCTAGCCCCCATTCTTTGAGATTCACCAGGATGGGTGGTGGTCCGCCTGAAGCCGGATTTTCTACCTAATGTGGTGTCTTATGTTCATTGTTTCAAGATATTGGTCTTCCTTCCTGCCTTATTCCTAGCAACCCTGAGGGAAGGGTTCTGCATTCCTTGAACAGGTGTTGGAAGTTTTTTCCTTGGTTGTCACTGTGTCCTTAGGAGAACTGATGTTCCTTTGGGCCTACGGCCACTCCATCCTGAATGTGCCTGATCTCGTCTGCTTTCGGGAGTTAGGCGGCTTTGGCCCTGGTCATTACTTGGATGGGATGGTCCCTTCTGGTCCTAGGAAAGGGTTTTTGGCTTCTGCCTAGTCTACTGTTAGCGATTGGATTCGTCAGGCTGTTACTCAGGCCTATTCCACCAAGGGGAAGAATCTTTCCTTTCGCTTTACTTCTTACTCTACTCGGGCTTTGGTGCCTCTTGGGCTTTTCAGCACCAGGCTTCTGTTGAACTGGTTTGCTAGGCCGCTACTTGGCCTTCTGTTCATACCTTTGCAAAGTTTTACAAGGTTGATGTTGGGGCCTCAGCTCATGCTGTCTTGGCCGCATGGTTATGTAAGTGCCAGTGGTTTTAAACTGTCTGCTGTTAACTTTGGGGATCCCACCCTACTTTATGGACACTGCTATTGGATGTCCCGATAGTAAGTACTATATCTGGAGCAGGACGTACTGTATACTAAGAATAATACAATTCTGTGATTACTCACCTGTAGAATTGGTATTATGAGTATACAGTACGTCCTGCTCCACCCCACCCTTGGTTTTGCATTATCTTGGATCCCCTGTATGGTGATTATCATTGTTAGTTACTAGTTTGGGTTGTTTTAATTCTCCCAGCTTCTCGTTAACTGCTTTTTAATGCTGGGGATTTGTGGGAGGTCCCTGGGTATTTGAGGGTCCGGGAGGAGACTATTTTCGATGTGTCTGCAGTCCAGCGTCATCTGGCGGAGTGATACCCGTTAGTAAGTACTATATCTGGAGCAGGACGTACTGTATACTCATAATACCAATTCTACAGGCGAGTTATCACAGAATTGTATTTTTGTATCGTCTTCATGTAGTATCCCCGAGTTAATTTTGGGCATCTGCTAATTTTTAGTCGTGTTTTTTTTTTTTTTTTCCAGTTGTACCAGATGTCTTTTTACTAATGTCTGTTTTGCTTCTTCCGAAGTTTACTGGAAGTATTACATAATAGCCAAACTACTGTGAAAGTGCTGCATTTTACATTGTCCTTTTAACATTTTATGCAATTGCAAACCATTTTAATGTCAGCCTACAAAATTATTTAATTCCTAATGTATGACTCAACATTGGTTATGTAAAACAGACATTTACAGACTAGAAATGTCTTATTTTTTTAGTGCAGTCCATTTTTGTTACCTCCCCACAATGTATAATTTCAGCATAATCTTTTTCTTCTGCCTCTACTGAGGCCTCAGTCCAGCTGTTTGCAAACTCTGCAGATTCTGGCTCCCCTTATTCCATGTTCCTACCTAGAAATAATGAGGCATGCAGTCCATGGGGCTAAAGATTCCAGCAGCCCCTACACCTATTCTCCCCTCACCTTTTAAACTGCCATTATGCTGTAGTCCGTCTCCAGCTATTTAGTCATTAGTATTTCTATAGGGTATTGTATACTTAAAATGTAATCCTGGGTTGCTTCTAATTATTGTTATAGTATTGATAGCTGTGGTTATTTCATGTGCATGCTGAATGACATATTTTGTCGTCTCTTGAAACAGAAATGCCATCATTTCTAAAAACTCCAATGGACTTGACAATCCGCACTGGTGCCATGGCACGTTTGGAATGTGCAGCAGAAGGTCATCCCCCACCACAAATCGCTTGGCAAAAAGATGGAGGAACGGACTTCCCAGCAGCCCGAGAACGCCGCATGCATGTAATGCCTGAAGATGAGGTCCTGTTCATTGTCAATGTAAAAATAGAAGACATGGGCCTTTATAGTTGCACGGCTCAAAATGCTGCAGGAAGTATAACTACTAATGTCACCCTGACTGTACTAGGTAAGTAGTTTTACTTCTGCTGCTGCTAATGTCAGAAGTGTAAGTCCCTATATGTGACTTTTGCTTTAAAATAAATATGAATGAGAGAATTAGCCCCCTCTATTCCCCAACTCACAAATTATCCAATCCATGAGCGCCACAAACTTTTTAATCAATAACGGCCTGTCTGAAATTTTTTTTACTGGTTCAAAAAGATCCTTGTCCTTGGAAACCTCCACGTCTCCAGCCACAAAACACCCATAAACTCCACAGCTAGTGATGCCACACACAAAATACCAATACACCCTACAACTAGTGATGCCACACACATCCTCAAAATATCCTGCTAGAGATCTATTCCATACCAGTACAGCCTGCCCAAATAGAGACTAAGCATGAACAGGCCGTTGATCCGACCATGCAGAAAAAGTGTTCAGCACTTGTCCAAGGTAACTGCTTTTCTCTTATTCCACTCCAAGGAATCACCGATTCAGATACGAATGGGTTAACTCTCAGCTGAAGGCGGGACTGCAAGATAAAAAGGTGGTTGTTTTCCTGGCCTACCACCTGCTCTGAGTGCAACACTGCTGTAGTACTCTCCAGATTTATAGGACAGCCTCCCTCCTCAGATGTACTACCTTCCAAGAAGGTTACAGAGTCGGCTTCCTCAAGGATCACTGCTCCACCTTCTGGCTTTTTGCTCAGGCAGAATCGGTGGAGAGATTAGCTCGCTTGGAAAAGCCATTGCTTCCAAACTCCTGAGGATCATGTTGTCTCTAGGTCCTTAAAGGTTTAAAAAAAGTGGAAACAGCCTCTGCAGATTCTTCTGCTCCTATGAGGAGGAAGTTATTTATGCGGCCATAGAATCTCAGGAAAATTATTTAGAAGGGGAAAGCTGCTCCAGCAGAGGCATTGAATATTCCAGCATCCAAGGATAAAAGGGGATCAGTATAGTTTCGAGAAACAGGCAGCTTTTTCCTGAACAGCCTAATTATTCTAGGCTAATCCAGAAGTAATGGGAAAAGCTTCCCAACATTCCTAGAATTTTGGACACTAAATATCCTTTTCCCACTGACCTAATCAAGTTATGGTCATTTCCCCCCCCGGAGATGGATGACCTTGTATTGGGCCTGTCAAAGGAAACACTGCTATTCCTTCCTCATACAGTGCTTCCCTTAAGGATCCTATGGATAAGCTGCTCGACCAGCTGTCCAGGCATGTTTTTCTATTATAGGATCTGCCTTGCGACAAGCCTGTGCAGTTTCTATGGCTGTCATGGCTGGTAAGAGGTGATTGATGCAGTTGAGTGCACAGCTGTGGCGGTGTCACTCCTGAAGTTTGTATGCAACTGATTAAGTCTACAAATATGTTATATATGCTATGGATGATCATGTTAGATTGAATGCCGGGGGTTTAGCCCTACTGGTATTCCAGAGACATTCACTAAGGCTGAAGCAGTGGTCTGTGGATGCAACTTCTAAGAAGACTCTGACAGGGCTTCCGTTTTGTAGGAGGTTGTATTTTTTGTGGATGATACTGGGCCATGGGGGTTGTATTTTTTGTGGATGATACTGGGCCATGGGGGTATGTCCACTTGGCAAAGGAGGAAGTCTCTCCCTGCTTTTTGTTGCTCAGTTAATTTCCAGCCTTTTCACAGTGGCAGAGGTTAATTTAATTCCAGATGCAGACGAGTTTTGGAAAAAGATTAAGGCCCAGAGCAAGGCCATATACATCTTCAGTGTACAAGCTTCTGTATGCCTCCCCTCCATTATCTCTCCTGGACCTTCCAAAAGGTAGTCTCCTCTTTCCATCCTCATGAAGAGGTGGTTCCTCCTTCTCTGTGCTGCTCCTACTAGCCATAAGGAGAGAGTTCTCCACTCCTTGGATGTGGTGAGAGCTCTTAGGTTTTATGTTCCAAGTGTGACATACACTCCACTTCAATTCTTCATGACTTTTGGGTTATTCTCTAGTAGAGGGCGAACTTCTGCAGAGATGAATGCAAAAAAAGGAGCTCCTCCCAGTCCATAAATACCTGGGACCTCCCACCAATTCCCCAGTTCCTTCTCTGCAGGGAAGGCAAGACAAGACAGAAGATGAAGACTTCTCTTACTTGCAGGTAAGCCGCGCCCTGACGTTTATGGCCCCTATTGCTGCCAGGACTCTTTCTAAATTGTGCCTGTTTGAGCCTCCCAGCTTTGGCTGCGGGTCCTGGTGAGGTAGCATAAGGGGTAGGCGGTTATCCATGTTTTGGTGATCCTGGTGTGGGATGCCCTGTCCCTTCATACCTATGGCCGGATTCTGGCTGGGTCCCCCCCCCCCCTCTTCGGGTCCCTTACTTCCCTCTTTGGGGGGGAGGGGGGGTTAGTATAATCAGTAACTGTGTGTGTGGTGTGTTTCACTGTTAGTGTGTGTGTGTGATGGCAGTGACTCATCTGGAAGTAATCCCTTGATGATTTGATTACAGTGCATTGTTACATCGTTTGCCTAGCCTGCTGGTGTTTTTTTCTCTCAGCCTGGGGAGCTTCTCTCCCTCAGGCTGTGTTCAGGGAGGGGCCGGGCTCTCGGTGTGGCTGCGGTAGCCCCGCCCCCTCGTTTGGTGCGATTTTGGGGCCTGCCCCGGTTGGATCAGCACTGCTGGGAAGGGGGGGCGTGGCCTGGAGAGCTCGCTTTTGGCGCTTCTCCTTCTCTTCCTGCTTCTCCTCACAAGGCTCTCGGGGGGCCATCTTGTGCTGCTTGCTGATCCGTGGGAACGGTAAGGGCCTGGTGGCCACTTCCTTTGCTACGCGGGGGCCCCTCTCTAGCGGGGGGGCTCCCCCTTGGTTGCGGGTATGAGTGATTTTGCTGGGCATGTCTGTTTTTCTGATGATATATATATATATATATATATATATATATATATCTTATTTATACACTGCTATATAGTGACTGATTATGCCTTGTTGTGTGTTACAGATTGCATCATACATGTGCATGTTAAGGGGTTCCTCCTGGTCCTGGGGTCCCTAGTCTTTAAATTGATCCCTCCCACTGGGACTTTTAAGGGGCATCCCGGGTTGCTTTTGCTTAAATCCCCTAAGGTCTTGCGACTGACCACAAAAATCACCATATGGAGGCTCCGCAGGATACCGGGCTCGGGCTCCCTCTGGGACAATCTCGGCCATGTGTGGGTTGTGGGGCATCCCTTACGGGTGAGAATGTGCTTATTTGTATACCATGTGCACAAAAGGCCATATTGCGGCAGTCGGGTGCCCAGCCTTCTGGGTCGGCGCCCCCCGCTTCATCGCCTTCCCCTCCCCGCCTTATCTGTACCCCAAGTGGCATTGTTATTAGCTGGGAGTTGCATTCCGATGTTTGTGCTAGGTTGGCCAGCATCGAGAAATTTATGGTTAGCGCGGTGTGCAAGAAGGCCCAGGCTAAAAAGAGACATTTGTCATCGGTCCAGGCGACTTGGGATATTGATGATTCATTTGATATGTCAGATTATTCCCCGTTAGAGGAGGGGGAATTGTATGAGAAGTCAGAGGATGACAATGTACGATTTGGCGAGGCTGATGTTGGGCAGGCGCTGGGGGATGCTGTTGACACGGCCACGGTTTTGTCACATCTCTTGGAGGTTTTGGATATTGCGCTGCCTGAGGCGCCCCCTCTCAAGAAGGGGGAATTTTTTGGGGCCCACAAGCCTTGTTTGGAGTTCCCTACCCAGGGTCATTTTGATGCACTGAGGGAGTGGGAGAAACCTAGTCGGCTTCTGGGCGTTCCTCAGGGATGGGATAAGAAGTATCCTTTCCCGGTGGAAGCGGTTAAACGCTGGGCTTCTCCTCCCGAGGTCGATGCGCCAGTTTTGGGGTTGACCAACTTCTCCGTGCTTCACACCCCAGATGCCACTTCCCTAAAGGATGGTGAGGATAGGCGCCTTGATCAGATGGCATGCCATGCCTTTGCCAGTGTTGGGTCGGCCTTGCGGCCTGTTTGTGCATCTGCGCTTGTCTTTGTGGGTGCTAGGTCTCTGATTAGGGACTGGTTAAATGACGTTCACCTTGATCCGGCCAGCGCCGGATTAAAAGGTTTGAATTGTTCATGAATTTTGTCTTGGCCGCTATGGAAGACACTATTGTTGTGTAGTAGGACTTCAGCCTTATTGGTGGCCATGCGCCGATCGGTATGGCTCCGTCAGTGGACGGCGGACTTTGCGGCCAAGAAATCGCTCACAGCTCTTCCCTTCTTGGGTACGCGGCTGTTTGGAAATAAGTTGGATTCTGTGGCAAAGGGAGGTAAGTTACCTCAGCGGAAAAAACAGCGCCGTTCCTTTCAGGGGGCAGGCTCTTTCAATCCTTCCTTTCGAGGCGCCAGAGCTGGTAGAGGTTTGGTCTTCTCGGGTGTCAGAGGCTCTTCCTGGAACAGGGGCAGAGGTCGGGTCCGTCTCGCTTCGGCCTGGGGTTCCAAACCCAAGCCTGTGGGTAAACCAGCTCAGCAATGAAGGGGCGCCCTCACCCGCTCGGGTGGGGGGATGGCTGCGGCTCTTCTTCCAAGTCTGGGCTCGGGTGGTCGCAGATAATTGGACCTTGAAAGTGGTCTCCTCCTGGAGTTCGAGTACTGGCCTCCTCCAAGATTTTTAAGGTCTCGGGTGCCCTTGGACCCTCAGGCACCTCAGGGGCTCCGGTTAGCAGTAAAAAATCTTCTGGACATGGGAGTTGTATGCCAGGCGCCTCAGTCGGAGAGAGGCAGGGGTTTCTACTCCAATCTTTTCATGGTTCCCAAGAAAGAAGGTTCTGTAAGACCCATTTTGGACCTCAAGGTCCTCAACAGATTCATCAGAACCAAGAAGTTCCGCATGGAGACTCTGCGCTCGGCCATCAATTCCCTTCGTCAAGGGGATTTCATGACATCCATAGACATCAAGGATGCATATTTGCATGTTCCAATTTTTCCAGCGCATCAGAGATTCCTTAGGTTCGAGGTGGACGATCTACACTTTCAGTTTGTAGCCCTTCCCTTCGGGTTGACCTCAGCGCCGAGGGTCTTCACCAAGGTTCTGGCGGGCATAATGGCCCTATTCAGAGCTCAGGGAATTCGCACTGTGCCGTATCTGGACGACCTATTGATTTCAGCTTCTTCCCTCCGTCAGGCGGGGCTGGACACCCACCAGGTGGTGTCGACCCTGGAGAGGTTCGGGTGGGTAATCAATCGCCTCAAGTCCTCTTTCCCGCCATCACAAGTGATTTCATTCCTGGGCATGAATCTGGATACCATTCAGGCCAGAGTGTTTCTACCCCAGACCAAGTGGCAGGGGCTTCAGAATCTGATCCGCCTTCTTCTGGCCAATCCTTGCCCTTCTATCCGACAGGGGATGAAACTGGTGAGATTGATGGTGGCCTCCTTCGAGGCGGTCCCGTTTGCGCAGTTTCACATGAGATCTCTTCAACTTCACCTATTGACGCATTGGGACAAATGTCCGCTGTCATTGGATCAACCGTTCAGGATGTCTCCCAGGGTTAGGCAGTCCCTTCGGTGGTGGCTGGAGTCGAGCAACCTGTTGAGGGGCAGATCCTTTCTGGTTCCTCGCTGGGAGACGGTTACCACGGATGCCAGCCTGTCGGGCTGGGGAGGTTTCTGGAAAAGTCATCAGTTCAGCGGGGTGTGGGGTCCTCAGGAGGTTCACAACCCCATCAATGTCTTAGAGCTCAGAGCCATCCGGCTTGTCCTGTCACGGCTGAGGTTGCACTTGCAGGGTCTTCCGGTTCAGATTCGCTCAGACAATCGGACGGCGGTAGCCTACATCAATCACCAAGGAGGGACTCGCAGCAGGAGTGCCCTCAGGGAAGTCTCTCTGATCCTGCATTGGGCGGAGAGCAATGTCCCTTGCATTTCGGCAATCTACATTCCAGGAGTGGAAAACACGGAGGCGGACTCCCTGAGCAGGGGGTTCTCTCGCCAAGGAGAGTGGTCTCTCAACCCCAGGGTTTTTCGTTTTCTTTGTCGCAAGTGGGGGACTCCGGAGGTGGATCTCTTTGCCTCACGGCACAATCACAAACTCCGGGCCTTTGTGTCTCTATCTCAGGATCCTCTAGCTCTGGCAGTGGATGCTTTGTCCCTTGCTTGGAAGGATCTGGGGTTTCTGTACCTGTTTCCTTCCTTCTCCATGCTGGGCAAGGTGGTTTGCAAACTGGCTCTGGAGGGGGCACCAGCAATTCTGGTGGCTCCAAGGTGGCCAAGAAGGGTTTGGTACGCAGACGTTGTAAGGCTGGCGGTAGATCAGTACCGGCTTCCCATGTTTCCGGATCGGTTATCTCAGGGTCAACTACTTTGCCCCAATTTACAAACGCTGGCTTTGACGGCTTGGCTGCTGAAACCTTCATCCTGAAGGAGGAAGGTTTGTCTGAGGCTGTGGTTCAGACCTTGATTAGAGCTAGGAAGCGGTCCTCTTCTGGCATCTACTATAGGTCTTGGCGGTCCTATATTGACTGGTGTGAGGCTAGGGGCTTGCCTTGCAGGGTGTTTTCGATCCCTAGGATTTTGGAGTTTCTTCAGCACGGTCTGGATCTTTGGTTCCAGCTTAGTACCTTGAAAGGGCAGGTCTCTGCTTTGTCTGTTTTCTTCCAAAGATCTTTTGCCTTGCACCCGCTGGTTAAGACTTTTTTCCAGGGGGTCACTCATGTTCGACCCCCTCGGAAGGCTATGGTCCCTGTTTGGAATTTGAATTTGGTTCTTTCAGCTCTCCAGGGTCCTCCTTTTGAGCCATTACAGGATATTGCTCTTTCTGTTTTCACTCAAGAGGTGGCCTTCTTGGTGGCTATTACCTCTGTTCGGCGTGTCTCTGAGTTGGCGGCTCTGTCGATTCAGGCCCCTTACTTTGAAAGACACCAGGACAAGATGGTCTTTCGCTTTAAGCCAGATTTCCTTCCTAAGGTGGTGTCTGCTTTCCATCTCAATCAGGATATTGTTCGCCCTTCCTTGTGTCTAAGGCCTAAGCCTAGCAATGACAAGAAGAGGGTTTTGCACAATTTGGATGTGGTTCACTGTGTTAAGTACTATTTGGTGACTACTTCTTCTTTCCGCAAGACTGATGCCTTTTTCGTGGTGCCCTGCGGGTCCAGGAAAGGTTTGGCGCCCGCCAAGTCTACCATTAGCAAATGGATTCGTCAGCCCATTGTTGGGGCCTATTCTGCTAAGGGGAAGACTCTCCCTTTTAGGGTCACTACGCATTCTACTCGTGTTGTTGGTTCATCCTGGGCTTTTCAGCACCAGGCTTCTGTTGAACAAGTTTGTAAGGCTGCTACTTGGTCTTCCGTTCATACTTTTTCCAAGTTTTACAAGGTTGATGTGCGGGCTTCAGCGGAGGTTCTGCAAGCTGCAGTGGTTTAAGTTGGTGCATTCTTTACTGTTTATGGTTCCCACCCATGATGGACACTGCTATTGGATGTCCCAAATGTCATGAAGAATTGAAGCGGAGTGCATGTCACACTTGGAATAATACCGTTTTGTGAGTACTCCCCTTTAAAACGGATATTATAAGTGTGACATACACTCCGCTTCATCCACCCTTTTTGGTATTCTGGATCCTTTATATGGTGAACCATTGTTTCTTGGTTGTTAGTATTTTTATTTTTGGTTCTTCCTGGTCCCCTTACTGCTATTTTACACTGGGGAATTGGTGGGAGGTCCCAGGTATTTATGGACTGGGAGGAGCTCCTTTTTTTGCATTAATCTCTGCAGAAGTTCGCCCTCTACTGGAGAATAACCCAAATGTCATGAAGAATTGAAGCGGAGTGTATGTCACACTTATAATATCCGTTTTAAAGGGGAGTACTCACAAAACGGTATTATTTCTGCTATTCAGACCTTTCACAGGACTGACTCCTTGTTTATTATTTTTGAAGTACCAAGAAATGGTTTAACTCTGGCCAAATCTACCATCAGTCGATGGATCAGATGGACAGTGTTAAAAGTTTACGTTTCTAGGGGGAAGGAATTTTCTTTTCGGGTCTCTGCCCATTGTACCCACAGCTTCAGCTGAGTTTTGATTTATACATGTCTTAATCCTCAGGCCAGAAGAATAAGGTTCACCCACGAGATTCCCACCCTGAGAGAAGAGTACTGCTTTGGGAAGTCCCATTTGTATATGACTCTGTGACACCCTTCAGTGGAATATGAGAGAAAATACATTTCTGTGATTCTCACCTGTAGAATTGTTTTCTCGCTTCTTCCACTCCAGGGCATCACATCCTCCCCGTTGCTAGGCTACTACATACATTCCTTAGACGCCTTAGCCATGATGGAGCCTTTTGTACTTGTGTGCCAGCATGAAGAAGAAAAAAAAAAGATATATTCATGGAAAGACAAGAATATAGGTTTCCTCCTAGACTTAAATGTGGGCTCTCTTTGAAGATTCTTTCATCCTCCCGTAGAGCTGTTCCTACTGCTTTTCAATTACTGGAGGGCGGGGGCAGCCAGAAGTATATGTAGGCCAGGAGAGACCACACTTCTTTATCTTGCAGCCCCGTCTTTGGCAGAGAGTTAACCCATTCGTATCTGAATCTGTGACACCCTGTAGTGGAAAAAGAGAACAGTTCTACAGGCTAGAATCACATTAGTGGACAAAACCTGGTTCACCTATTGGGTAGTTTACGCCTTGCTAAAAGTATTGATACCAGGTGTCTCAGAAGTTTTTCAAGCCTATTTGCCTTTTTCATTCTTTGTGGAAATATATAGGCATGGCTTTGTGTTGGGAAATAGGTTAATGAAAATGAACAAGCTGTCTCTCCATATGTACCATAAAGCCGATGTTTCCTAATAACTTGCCCCCCCCCCCCCCCCACCCATTTTTATTTTTTGACTGACTTGTTTCACTTGGTGCAGGCCTCAATTTTACTACTTGCAGTTCAGTCAGACTTGACATGCAGGGAGAAATATGGGATGCTCATTATTTCCTGCCATCCCTAGAGTTGCTCTGTGGCCTGCACTGGATCAGTCACCCATTCAGCCAACTGGAAAGATTCCCAGTAAGCTGGGTGAGGTTTATAATAAAAAACATATATTTTCCCAATGCATGGCACGGCCTGCTTCACGAAGTCATAACATCTGGGTATTCCCCCACAAGGTGGCGCAGTGCACTGCAGAAGAGTTGTGGCTCCGCCCGGTACCATATAAAAACTGAATCACCATGGACTTATCCATTTCTCTGCAGTGCTTATTGCAAAGATAGAAGATGGCTCTCTCTCTATATGCGCATGTGTGCAGGGCAACCATGCCTGCGGCCCTGCATGTCTATTACCACCAGTTTCCGGACCCTCTGTGCCTCCCAGCCTCGGGTGACGGTAGCGGAGCACTAGGGTCAAGTGCTCAAGGAGAGCTTCTGAGGGGGTGAGTGTTTTGGGAGTTTATGTAATGTGTTCGGGGTCCCCCTCCCCCAATTGGCCTCGATGGGTGTCGGGGGGGGCGGGGGTGGTAGTGGTGTGTGTTTCTAGACAGTTTTTGTATACTTTTGCCGCCGCCGCCGCCTTGTACTGCGTATCGCGTCGTTCTCCTGCGGCCCTCAAGGTTCCTCTGCCGGCGCAATCTTGCTTCTGCTGCGTGTCTGGGGCCCTCTTCGTCCCTGGGCTGCAGCAGTGATTTCTGCTTGTGTCTCTTCCTCCGGTGGTCTGGCGGTGGGCGCTCCTTGTCCTGCTTGGTCCGTGAGTCCCCTTTGGGGTTCTTTTGTTGTCCTTGGGGCATGTGCTGCGGGATACTTATGTATTTTTGGATATGTCTTTCAGGCGGGACACCCGTGGGTTGTGGTTTCTCCAGGTCCTGCTCCTTACTCCCCCCTTCATCTCCCCTTATTATTCTGGGGGCATCCCTTAGGGGGGCATCCTGGGTGGCCTACCTCCGAAGTAGACGCGCCTGTTCTTGGGTTGTCTAACACTTCAATCATGCCTTCCCCCTACACTGCAGGACAGCGAGGACCAGCGTATGTATCAGCTGGCCTGCCATGCCTTTGCATTTGTGGGGGCTGGGTTGCGTCCGGCCTGTGCCGCTGCCATAACTTCTATTGCTCTTAAGAGACAGATCAATCGTCTCTTTATGGTGCTACAGCTGGAAGGGCTGAGTATAGGACCCTCTTGCTGTGCTCCGAATTTGTTGCCTTTATACTTACTGCCATGGATGATGTAGTACGGCTGAGTGGTAGGGCCTCTGCCCTCTTGGTGGCTATGTGCTGCTCTGTTGGCTGCGTCAGTGAGCAGCTGACGCTACTGCTAAGGCGGCCCTCACTGGGCTCCCCTTTGCGGGGCTGCGGCTCTTTGGTGAGCGCCTGGATGTTTTAGCCAAGGATGGTAGGCTGCCGCAGCGTAGGAGGCAGACTCAGCCTTTTCGGGGGCCATCCGCTTCAGCCTCCTCCTTTCATACCCCCAGAGGAGGTCGAGGGCCCTTCTTTTCAAGCACCCGCAGGGGTTCTTGGGGCCGTGGCAGATCCCGTGGTCGTCCCCGTCTCTCATGGGATCCCAAGTCCAAACCTTCTCCCTAGCCCCCTCAGGCATGAGGAGGCGCTCTCACCCATCCGGGTGGGCGGGACGGCTTTGGTTCTTTGCTCACGTCTGGAGGCTCCGCTTCTCAGACCGGTGGATTCAGGAGGTGGTGTCCTCCGGTTACAAGATAGAGTTTGCAGCCTGGCTGCCCCCCAGATTCATCAGATCCCGGATGCCTCACAACCCTCTGTCAGTTCAGGGTTTGCGCCTTGCGGTTCAACGTCTGCTGGAGTCAGGAGTCATTTGCCTGGTGCCTTCCCAGGAACGGGGTCAGGGTTTCTACTCCAACCTGTTCACGGTCCCCAAGAAGGACGGGTCCCTGAGGCCCATCCTGGACTTGAAGGGTCTCAACAGGTTTGTCAGGTTCAAGCACTTTCGCATGGAAACCCTTCGCTCGGCTGTCAGTACCCTTCGCCCGGGATACTTCATGACCTCCGTGGACATCAAGGATGCATATCTTCATGTGCCTATCTTCCCAGGTCATCAGAGATTTCTCAGGTTTGCTCTAGAGGATCAGCATTACCAGTTTGTGGCCTTACCGTTCTGTATCACCTCGGCACCTCGGGTGTTCACCAGGATGCTGGCGGGCGTGATGGCTCTGCTGTGGAATCATTCGCATCCTTCCTTACCTGTACGACATTCTGATTGCGGCTCAGTCTCTTCATCGGGCCGAGAAGGATACTCAGGTGGTGACCTCCACTCTCGAGTCCTTCGGCTGGGTGATCAACTATCCCAAGTCTTCTCTGTCTCAGTCTTTGTTGAGGTCCTTTCTGGACATGACTCTGGATACCTCTCAGGTCAAGGTATTCCTGCCTCAGCTGAAAGTGGAGGGCCTTCAGATGCAGGCTCGGGTTCTGTTCTCGTGTCCCCATTCCTCCATCCGGCAGGGGATGCAGTTAGTGGGCCTGATGGTGTCCTGCTTCGAGGCGGTCCCCTTTGCTCAGTTTCACATGAGACCTCTTCAGTTGCACCTTCTGTCTGTTTGGAATTGGGATTCTGTTTCCCTGGATCAGGAATTTGCTCTGTCCCCCCTGGCCAGACAGTCCCTCTTGTGGTGGCTGGACTCAAGGAATCTTCTAGTGGGCAGGACATTTCTGCCTCAGTGTTGGGAGACTGTCGCCGCAGATGCCAATCTTACCGGTTGGGGGGGGCTTTTGGAAGTCTCTGCTGTTTCAGGGTCAGTGGGGCCCCCAGGAGGCCCATGCTTCCATCAATGTCCAGGGATTGACTCGGAGCAAGCTAGCCCTCAAGGAAGTGTCCCTGATACTGTCTTGGGCGGAAGAGAATGTGCCTTGCATCTCGGCGGTTTACATTCCGGGGGTGGAGAACCTGGAGGCAGACTCCCTGAGCAGGGGGATGTCTCGGCTGGGGGAGTGGTCCCTCAGCAACAAGGTTTTTCACTTCCTGTGTCACCGCTGGGGTCAGCCGGATGTGGACCTGTTTGCATCCCGCCACAAGCTTCCCAGGTTTGTCTCCCTGTCTCAGGACCCTCTGGCCTTCGCCACGGATGCTCTAGCAATGCCTTGGAGTTTCGGCTCCTCTGCGTTCCCTCCTTTTCCTCTGCTGGGCAGGGTGCTGCGCAAGATAGCCCAGGAAGGGGTACCGGCTACTCTGGCGGCCCCCTGTTGGCCAAGGAGGGTGTGGTTCGCAGCAGTCGTGCAGATGGCAGTAGATCAGTATGTCCTGCCCAAGGATCCACATCTGCTCACTCAGGGATGACTGTGCCATCCCAATTTACATACGCTGGCTTTAACGGCTTGGCTGCTGAAACCTCCATCTTGATGGATAAGGGGTTGCTGGCCTCTGTTGTTAACATGATTAGGGCTAGGAAGAAGTCCTCGTCCTTTATCTACTATAGGATTTGGCATGCTTACATTGCCTGGTGTGAGTCTAGGTCTCTGCCTGGTAGGGTGTTTTCTATTCCCGGGATTCTGGATTTTTTGCAGCATGGCTTGGATTCGGGCCTTTAACTTAGTACCCTCAAGGGACAGGTGTCAGCTCTGGCAATTTTCTTCCAAAGATCTTTCGCCAATCACCAGTTGGTCAAGACTATCTTTCAGGGAGTTAATCATGTGCGTCCACCACGTAAACCTATGCTACCTGTTTGGGATCTAAATCTGGTGTTGTCTGCTCCGCAGGGTCCTCCCTTTGCGCCTATCAGTGGGGCTGCTTTGCCCATTATGACTCTTAAGGTGGCCATTACTTCGGTCAGGCGAGTCTCTGGGCTGGCGGCTCTCTCCATCCTCATTTTAAACGGCATCAGGATAGATGGTCAAAACTGCATCAGGATAGATGGTCAAAACTGCATCAGGATAGATGGTCAAAACTGTGGAAACTAGAGTTTAATGTCTCTAAATGTAAAATCATGCACTTGGGTAGAAGGAATCCCTGCTCTGAGTACCGTATGGGCAGTACTGTGTTAGCCAGGACCTCGGAGGAGAGAGATTTAGGGGTACTGATTACTGATAGCTGCAAGATGAGTGGACAGTGTAGCCAGGCAGTGGGAAAAGCAAGCAGGATGCTCGGCTGCATAGCTCGAGGCATCACCAGTACCAGTAGGAAGAGGGAGGTTGTGATGCCGCTGTATAGAGCCCTGGTAAGGCCACAGCTAGAATACTGTGTGCAGTTCTGGAGACCTTACCTGCAAAAAGACATTATTCAAATAGAACGTGTCCAAAGGCGGGCAACGAAAATGGTGGAAGGACTTAAACTTAAAACTTATCAGGAGAGACTTAAAGAACTTAATTTGTACAGTCTGGAGGAAAGAAGGGAGAGGGGGGACATGATTGAGACCTTTAAATATGTGAAAGGATTGAATAAGGTTCAGGAGGGAAGTGTTTTTAAGAAGAAACTTAACGATAGAACAAGGGGGCACAACCTGAAGCTAGTCGGGGGGAAGATCAGGAGCAATGTTAGAAAATATTATTTTACAGAAAGAGTAGTAGGTGCTTGGAACAAACTTCCAGCAAAGGTAGTTGAAACATCAACAGTCACTGAATTTAAACATGCCTGGGATAAGCACACATCTATCCTAAGATAAAGAGTACATACAGTATACACATAAGGGCAGACTAGATGGACCGTATGGTCTCCTTCTGCCTTCTATGTTTCTAAGGTGGCGTTTCGGCTTAAGCCGGATTTCTTGCCTTAGGTTGTGTCTGCTTTTCATCTCAATCAGGACATTGTTTTGCCTTCTCTGTGTCCTAATCCTGCTAATTCCAAGGAGTGGACACTTCATTATCTGGATGTTGTCAGGGCCCTGAAGATTTATTTGGTTGCTACTGAGTCTTTCAGGAAATCTGACGCTCTTTTTGTTCTTCCTGCTGGACCTAGGAAGGGTCTGCCTCCGGCTAAATCCACTATCAGCAAGTGTATCCGCCAGGCGGTGGAGCAGGCCTTTTCTGCTAAGGGGAAGGTTCCCCTTTTAGGGTTACTGCTCATTCCACTCATGCTACTGGTGTGTCTTGGGACTTTCAGCACCAAGCTTCTGTTGAACAAGTCCGCAACTTTGTCTTCTGTTCATACTTTTTCCAAGTTTTACAAGGTTAATGTTAAGGCTGATGCTGGTTTTGCTGCAAGGTAATTCAGGCAGTGGTGGTTTGAACTGCCTGCTGTTACTCTTTGGGGATCCCACCCTACTTTATGGACACTGCTTTTGGAAGTCCCAGATGTTATGACTTCGTGAAGCAGTCCGTGCCATGCATTGGGAAAAAGACAATTCTGTGAGTACTCACCTGTAGAATTGCTTTTACCATGCATGGCACGGCCTGCTTCACCCCACCCTTGTTTCCTATTTATGGTGATTGCTCTAAATTAGTTGGGGTTGTTATTTTTATTATTTCCCGGTTCTTGTATCACTGCTTGTCAACTACTGGATAAGTCTACGGTGATTCCGTTTTTATATGGTACCGGGCGGAGCCACAACTCTTCGGCAGTGCTCTTCGCCACCTTGTGGCGGAATACCCAGATGTTATGACCTCGTGAAGCAGGCCGTGCCATGCATGGCAAAAGCAATTCTACAGATGAGTACTCACAGAATTCTGTTTTAGTGGTTTCATCATCTTTATGCACTTATATATATATATTTTTTTTTTGTTTTTGTTTTAGAAACTCCATCATTCATTAGACCTCTAGAGGACAAAACGGTTGCGCGTGGAGAGACTGCTGTTTTACAGTGCATAGCAGGGGGCAGCCCAGCTCCTCGTTTAAATTGGACTAAAGATGATGGCCCCCTAGTTGTGACAGAACGTCATTTCTTTGCTGCTGCAAATCAGCTGCTCATCATTGTTGATGCGGGACCGGAAGATGCTGGAAAATATACATGTAGCATGTCCAATACCCTTGGAACGGAGCGGGGGCACATCAACCTTTATGTATTATCCTCACCAAATTGCGACACTTCGCAGAATGTCATTGGATTTGAAGATGATGGGTGGACTACAGTAGGCATTGTGATAATCGTCGTAGTCTGCTGTGTAGTGGGGACATCTTTAGTCTGGGTTATCGTTATATACCACATGCGAAGGAAAAATGAAGATTACAGTATGACTAACACCGGTGAGTAATTTTTATTTTTTTTTCTTACAAATGCTAATCGAAAAAGTGCAATAAGCTTAATCTGTGATTAGTCTGTTTTTAGATATGGTAGTAAAAATTAAATTCATGAGAAAAAGGCCTGAGAATGTCACTGTTACTGAATCACCCGATAGAAAGAGACAATAAAAGCCAATAGCAATTTTTACTACGAGTAAAAAGTTTAATACTTTTCTCAGGAGTACCACGTGCCACTTGCCTTTCATTTTCTTCCTATCTGGTGATTCACTAACATTAACCTTCTCAGGCTTTTCCCTCGTGAGTTGAATTTTTTACTACCGTTCATTTTTTTTTTTTATTCTTAGTAT
The DNA here is from genome assembly GCA_027917425.1 of Gastrophryne carolinensis. Classification (NCBI taxonomy): domain Eukaryota; kingdom Metazoa; phylum Chordata; class Amphibia; order Anura; family Microhylidae; genus Gastrophryne; species Gastrophryne carolinensis. The sequence goes on along the minus strand of CM051236.1, from coordinate 386,034,240 downwards.
ACAGTACGTCCTGCTCCAGATATAGTACTTACACTTGGGTTATCCTCCGCCAGATGGCGCTGCACTGCAGAGACATGGAAAAACAGGCTCCTCCAGGCCCTTCAAATACCCAGGGACCTCCCACGAATCCTCAGATTTCTCTGCAGTGCTGACTGCGAAGACATGTGTCACTCTCTCGCAGGTGAGCGGGGCTATTAAAGCCTGCGGCCCTGTTGGACTACTCCCACCCGTCCTCCCTGTGATGTGCCTCCCAGCCTTGGCTGGTCGGGTGAAGGTAGGCAGCACCTTGCGTGCTTATGGAGCCATGCTCCACCGCGGACCCTGTTCAAAGGGTCTCCATTCTCCCTCGTTCCCCCCCCCTAGTTCGGGGGGAAAGAAAGGGGGGGTGTGGTGGTCTTGTGTATTCAGTACACGTTATGGCCTTAGTATTGTCCTTGACTCATACACCTGGTGTCAGAGCCGCGCTGTTCTTCAATTGTCTATCGGCCGCCGCCGGGCGCCTCAGACGCTGCGGTGTCTTTATTTGTATTTGTTGTTGGGCGCATCTGGAAGTAATCCCCGTTTTTGGCTTCTATAGTGTGTCATTCACTCTACTGTCTGCGCTGACTACTGTATTCAGAGCTTCGCGCTCTTCCGGGGGGCGGAGACCTGGCTTGGCGCGCTCTGCGTCACAGCCCGCTCTGGCCCGACCTTCGAGGTCCGCTTGGCGCCATTTTGATGCGCATCGTAACGGTCCTCCTCCTCCCTCGATCTGTAAGTGCCCTTGCGGGCGATTTTCATTTGTCTTACTGCGCATGGCTCTGACATCCCTATTCCCATTATGTCTTTCAGACCGTCAAATCCAGTGGCTTCTCCTGGCCCGGTGTAATTCCCAGTTGGATCTAGTATAATTACTCCCACTTCCTTGCGGGTCTTTGGGGCATCCAGGGTAGCTTATAGCGTCAATCCCTACTGGCCTATTGTGCCCATTAATCACCATATGGAGGCATCCCAGGATATTAACGGGGTTCCCTCGGGACAAGCCCGGCTGTGTGTAGCTTGTGGGGTCTTCTCCATCAACGGTGACAATGCTCGGGTCTGCGCCCCTTGTGCACAGCAGGTGTTACTGGTACTTCCCGCCCCTTCTGGGGCTGAATCAGCACCTCGCCTCACTTCACCTACCCCCCCAAGCCTGAGTCTAACCCCCAATACAAGCAGGGATTCTCATCCTGATGTGGCTACTAGACTGGCCAGTGTTGAAAAATTGCTTGCTAGTACTCTAGCGCGCAAGGCTACCGCAAAAAAGCAGCACATAATCCCTGACTCTGCTCCTTTCCCTACGGAGGCTGATGAGTTTACGCATCTATATGACCATACCCTTTCGGACGAAGGGGAGCTGATCTCTGACTCAGAGCCATCTGATGAGAAGTCTAGGGGCCTTGACGATTCTGGTTCTGATCACTGGACCCCGGATGTTACTGATAAGCTATTGCTTCAGATTTTTGAGGTTTTGTCCATCTCTCCCAGGCAAAGGGGTGAGCTATTCCATACTGGTAAGGCTCGATTGGAATTTCCCGAGCAGACCCATTTCAATAACCTCGTGCTTAAGGAGTGGGAACATCCCAGTAGACTTCCCGGGATCCCTAAGAGTCTGGACAGGAAGTATCCATTTCCTGCTGACATGGTCAAGTGCTGGTCATCACCCCCCCGAGGTCGATGCTCTTATTCTAGGGCTGTCTAACACCTCTATTATGCACTCTCCCGACACTACTACACTGCGGGATTCTGAGGACCGGCGCATTGACCAATTGGCGTGCCATGCCTTTGCGTTTGGAGGGGCGGCACTGCGCCTGGTCTGCGCTCTGGCCATTACTGCCGTGGCGCTCAGGGCCATGGTCAGGAATGCAGTTGATGCCCCAGACGAGTTGCCTGTTGATACTATGAATGCACTGTCTAACTGTGATGTATTTGTGAACTTTATCGTGTCTGCATCGGATGATGCTATTAGGCTGTGTGCCAGATCTTCCGCCTTGGCAGTGGCTATACGCCGTGCGGTATGGCTGAGACAGTGGGCTGCCGACAATGCTGCTAAGAAAGCCCTTACTGGGCTCCCTTTCAAGGGACTATGCCTGTTTGGGGATTGCCTAGACCTCTTTGCTAAAGGAGGTAAGTTACCACAGCGCAGGCGGCAGCCTCAGCCCTTTCGCAACCAGGGCCCCCTACAGAGGCACTAAGCAGGCTAAAGGGGTGTCCTTCGCGGGGGCTCGCACAGACTCCTGGCATAGGAGCAGGGGGCGACGCCCTGGCTCCTCCTGGGGGACCAAACCCAAACCCCCTCCCAAGACCCCTCAGGCATGATGGGGCGCCCTCGCCCGCCGGGGTGGGGGGACGACTACAGCACTTTGCGCTTGTCTGGAGGCGTCAAGTCTCAGACCGGTGGATTCAGGAGGTAGTTACCTCCGGCTACAAGATAGTTTGCTGTGCGGCCCCCCTCAAGATTCGTCAGGTCCCGGATACCCCAGGACCCGGTATCAGCTCAGGTCCTGATGCAGGCAGTACAAGGACTTCTGGAGCTGGGAGTTATTTGCAAAGTTCCCTTGAGAGAAATGGGAGAAGGTTTCTACTCCAACCTTTTCACAGTACCCAAAAGAGATGGGTCAGTCAGGCCCATTCTGGATTTAAAGATCCTCAACAAATTTGTCAAGAGCAAGCGCTTTTGCATGGAAACCCTGCGCTCCGCCATTTGCTCTCTACGACCAGGGGATTTTATGACGTCTGTGGACATCAAAGATGCTTACCTTCACATCCCTGTGTTCCCCGGGCATCAAAGGTTTCTCAGATTCGAGTTGAAAGATCAACACTACCAATTTGTGGCTCTACCCTTTGGCCTCACTTCAGCTCCCAGAGTGTTCACCAAGGTATTGGCGGGGGTGATGTCCTTGCTAAGGTCAGGGGGCATTCGAGTGCTGCCCTACCTGGACGACATTCTCATCGCCTCATGGCCTCTACAGCAGGCGGAGCTGGACACTCAGCTGGTGGTGTCCACCTTGGAGTCCTTCGGCTGGGTGATCAATCATCCCAAGTCCTCCCTGTCCCCTTCACCGGTGACCCCATTCCTGGGGATGATTCTGGATACGGTTCAGTCACGAATATTCCTTCCCAAACAGAAGGTGGAAGATCTAACTACGCAGGTGCGGTCCCTGCTCTCGTGCCCCCAGCTCTCCCTCAGACAAGGAATGCGGCTTGTGGGCCTGATGGTGGCGTGCTTTGAGGCGGTGCTCTTTGCTCAGTTCCATTCGAGGCCTCTGCAGCTTCACCTCCTATCCGTATGGGACAAGGACCCCGCGTCCTTGGACGGGCATTGTGTGCTTCTCCCATTGGTCAGAAGGTCCCTCTCGTGGTGGCTGGACCACAAGAACTTGCTAAAGGGCAGGTCCTTTCTAGCCCCCTCCTGGGAGACGGTCACCACGGATGCCAGTCTGTCAGGTTGGGGGGGATTCTGGAAATCCCTGAGGTTCCAGGGGAGGTGGGGCCCTCAGGAGGCCCATTTACCCATCAACATTCTGGAACTATGGGCGGTCAGGTTGGTTTTGGAGCAGTTGACCGATCACCTGCAGGGTCTGTCTGTGCAGGTGCGCTCAGACAACAGGACGGCGGTTGCTACATCAACCATCAGGGAGGGACCCGGAGCAAGGGTGCCCTCCAGGAAGTGTGGCGGATTCTGACATGGGCGGAGGCCAATGTTCAATGCATCTCGGCTGTTTATATCCCGGGGGTAGAGAATCTTCTAGCGGACTCTCTGAGCAGGGGGAGTGGTCTGCAACAGGGTATTCCAGTCCCTATGTTACTGGTGGGGCTTACCGGATGTGTATCTGTTTGCATCCCGTCACAATCACAAGCTTCCGGCCTTTGTCTCCCTGTTGCAGGATCCTCTGGCCTTGGCCATGGGTGCTCTGTCACTGTCTTGGAAGAAACTCCGGCTTCTGTATGCCTTCCCCCCGTTTTCCCTGCTGGGCAGGGTTCTGCGCAAGATTGCCCTGGAAAGGGTGCCAGTGATTCTGGTGGCCCCAAGGTGGCCAAGAAGAGTGTGGTTCGCAGACATGGTACAAATGGCAGTAGACCAGTATGTCCTGCCAGAGGAGCCAGATCTACTCACTCAGGGCTCCTTACGCCATCCCAGTTTACAAACTCTGGCTTTGACGGCCTGGCTGCTGAAACCTCCATCTTGGCTTGTCTGCCTCAGTGGTGGATACCATGGTACAGGCTAGGAAGAAAACTACTTCTGCCATCTATTATAGGGTATGGCATTCGTGCATTGACTGGTGTGAGTCTAGGTCTCTCCCCTGCAGGGAATTCTTAATCCCTAGAATTCTGGAGTTTTTACAACATGGATTGGAGTTGGGTTTAAAGTGGACCAACACCCACGGGTGATCGGCCCGGGAATCTATAAGATTCCCGGGCCGATCACCTCCCTCACCGCGGGACATCCGAGATTGGGATGTCTCGCGGGGTGAAACCCCCCAAAACCCCCAAAAAACCTTACCTTATCCTCTGCGCGCCCCTCTAGACGTGCGCGTGAATGGCAGGCGCTTGCGCGCGCGCCCTGTAGGAGTGACGTGCGGGAGGCGGCGGCGGCGGACGCGCTGTCTTGTCCGTCGCTGTCACCCGCTTGTCCGTCCGCGGGGATTGGACGCCGCGGTCACATGGGAGCGTGGTGAGGTACGTTTTTGGGGCTTTCTGGGGGGGGTTTCACACAGCGGGGCAACCCCAATCGGGGTGCCCCCCCAAAGTTGGCCAAAACCCAGGATAGTCAAAATCCTGGGTGTTGGTCCACTTTAAAACTCAGTACTCTGAAGGGTCAGGTTTCTGCCCTGTCTTCTTGCAGAGGTCCTTTGCGCAGCATCCCTTGGTTAAGACCTTCTTTCAGGGGGGTCACTCATGTGCGTCCCCCACGTAAACCTACGGTCCCTGTTTGGGACTTGAACCTGTTTTTTTCTGCCTTACAGGGTGCTCCCTTTGAGCCTATTCAGGATGCTGCCCTGGCTGGACTTAACCCTCAGTTGTTTTTCTGGTGGCTATTACTTCGGTCAGGCGCGTGTCTGAGCTTGTGGCTCTGTCTATTCAGCCCCCATACTATGAGACACCAGGACAAGGTGGTCCGCTTTAAGCCAGATTTTCTGCCAAAGGTGGTGTCGGCTTTTTATTTGAATCAGGATATTGTCCTTCCTTCCTTGTGTCCTAATCCTAGCAACGCTAAGGAAAGGGTTTTGCATTCATTGGATGTGGTCAGGTGTCTGAAGTACTACCTGGTAGTCACTGCGGCCTTCAGGAAGACTGATGCTCTTTTTGTGGTCCCTTCTGGTCCTAGGAAGGGTTTGGCTCCTGCCAAGTCTACTATTAGCAAATGGTTTAGGCCTATTCTGCTAAGGAGAAGAATCCTCCCTTCCGCCTTATGGCTCATTCCACTCGTGCTATTGGTGCCTCTTGGGCCTTCCAGCACCAGGCTTCTGTTGAACAAGTTTGCAAGGCTGCTACTTGGTCTTCTGTTCATACCTTTTCAAAATTTTACAAGGTTGATGTTAGGGCCTCAGCTGATGCTGTTTTTGGCCGCAAGGTTTTGCAAGCGGCAGTAGTTTAAACTGCCTGTTGTCACCTTTTGTTGGGGGATCCCACCCTACTTTATGGACACTGCTATTGGATGTCCCAAGTGTAAGTATTATATCTGGAGCAGGAAGTACTGTATACTAAGAATAATACAATTCTGTGAAGTACTCACCTGTAGAATTGATATTATTTGTATACAGTACGTCCTGCTCCACCCCACCATGTTGTTGCATTTTTCTGGATCCCCTGTATGGTGATTTGTTTTTGTTATCATTACGGGTTGTTCTGGGTGGTTTAATTCTCCTGGCTTCTTGTTCACTGCTTTTCAATGCTGGGGATTCGTGGGAGGTCCCTGGGTATTTGAAGGGCCGGGAAGAGCCTGTTTTTCCATCTCTTTGCTCTTTGCAGTGTAGCGCCATCTGGCAGAGGATAACCCAAGTGTAAGTACTATATCTGGAGCAGGACGTACTGTATACAAATAATATCAATTCTACAGGTGAGTACTTCACAGAATTGTATATTCTAAGTATGTCACACACCCCACTTCAAACATTAATAATTACACTAGGGTTAACGCACCGCTAGGTGGCAGCATTGCAGAGAACTCTCCAAAAAACTTCAACAGGCCCCTCCTGGTCTATACATACCTGGTACCTCCCAAGAACCTCCCAGTGGTGTTCTCTGCAAGGTGGCGACAAGACAGAAGAAAGAAGTCTCCTGCTTGCAGGTAGCCGGGGTATCCCCCCGCCCCCCCCCCCCTCGTGGTCTATTTCTGCCCGGCTCTTGTTTGAGAGTATACTATTTAATGGCAGCCTCCCAGCTTCGGCTGTAGGCCGGGCAAAAAGGTAGCCGGCACCATTGGTGCCTAGGAGATTAGCTCCTCCGCTCGACCCTTCATTGCGGGGCATAGCGGGATTCCCGGAGTGGTGATCCAGATGTGGGATGCCCCATTTAATAGGAGGTTAGCGGTCAGGATGTGCCTAGCCCTGGGATATTGTTATTTCACATCCCGGGGTGTGGGGCGCGCTTGGGACGGTGACATGCTGTGTGAGTGTGGCTGCTGCGCTGCTACATTGTGAGGCTTTTCGTGATTTTTACTGTGACTACCTTTATTGCAAGTTTTGCCTGGGTGTCCCTCTGTCCCCCTGTCTGTGTGTCTGTCCTCTCCCCTCAGGAGCCGGGGGGGGCGGGGCCTCGCGGCGCGCTGCGCCGCGGTCCCGCCTGTGGCTGAGCACCGTGTCCGGCGCTTGCAGCCTGCGTGTCCGGTCTGCACAGGGGGGGGGAACTGAGTATCAGTGTGTGGGTCTGTGTCTGGTGCGCACTGGGAACCGGTGGGTTGCTCCGCCGGTCCCGTCCTTGAGGTCTGAGCGCGGTCTCCGCCGGCAGACGCTGACGCTGCCAGGGGGCGGGGTCGCGCGGGCGGGCCGCGCACTGATTGGATGTCCCGGAGGGGCGGGGCCTTCTCGGCTCCCGGAGCTTGTCTTCTCCTCCCTCACAGCGCTGTGTGCGGGCCGCCATCTTCTGCGGTGCCTGGCTGCGCGGTTTCTCTCTCCCTCTCAGGTAGGCGTTTTTAGTTTTCTTGCGATGGCCCCTCGGATTGCGTCCTCTCCTCCTCCTCCTCCTTCCTCCTCGCTCCGGCGCATCTTTAAGGTGCTGGTTTGTATTAACCATTTCCTGTGTCTTTGGTTAATGGTGGGGGGGGGGGTGGTGTAAGGGGGGTTTTGTATGTTATGTTGGTTTTTGGTATATGGTGCTGGATTGACGCCTGTCCCTCTCCCTTTGTGTCTTTCAGATCCTGGGATCCCGTCTGGCAGGGCTCTCCCGGTCATATATACCTGGCTCGTGGGGGGTGTTTTTTCATTGCAATATATATGTATATATATATTTATATATTTTTATAAGGGTCTTATGCTATTCCCCTGGGTCAGGATCTTGTGACTATCCTTAGACAAGTGTTAGGTTATTAAGGGGCATCCCGGGTCGCGTACCGCATAAATCCCTGGGTTCTGCGAATACCATAAATTTCACCACATGGAGGCTGCCACAGATACCGGGAATGGTTCTTCGGAACAATCCAAGGTGTGCGGGGGTTGTGGGACTCCGCTCCAGGGAGATGATGTCATTTTGTGTATCCCTTGTGCACAGCAGAACATTGCACGGCAGTCCAGTACTCCGGTGCCTAGCACTTCTTCAGCCGCGCCATCTCCCTCTCCCCCTCGCTTATTCCGGACCCCGTGTGACGTTGTCCTGGGCGGGGATTCGCAGTCTGATGTATGTGCCCGCTTGACCAGCCTTGAGAAGCGGTTTTCTGCTATAGCCGCTCAGAAGGTTTCAGCTAAGCGGAAGCATCTGCCTCCGCCGGATTCAGATGAGGAAGTGGTGGGAGATCTGGATTGGTCGGATCGTCCCCGTGAGGAAGGTGAGCTCATTGAGGAAGAAGATTCTGATGTTCAGCAGTTGCTGGGTTCTGAGGGGGATCAGGATGATGGTCTCCCTCTCGATTCCTCTACCATTCTGAGCCAGATGTTTGAGGTTTTGGATTTGGAGCCTCCGGTTGTTGCTCCTAGGCCTAAGGGTCAGCTTTTTGGGGTGTCCAAGCAGCGTTTGGAGTTTCCCAGCCAACAGCATTTTGAAGAAATTGTTTTCAAGCAATGGGAGCAACCTACACGTCTTGTTGGTGTGCCGTCTAGCTGGGATAGGAAGTATCCCTTTCCGGCGGAATTGATGAAGCGTTGGTCTGTTCCCCCTGAGGTCCTGGGACTGTCCAACACGGCGGTCGTGCATTCCCCTGACACGACTTCGCTCAGGGACGGCGAGGATCGCCGGGTTGATCAGCTTGCCCGTCACGGTTTTGTATGTGCGGGTTCGGTGTTAAGGCCTGTCTGTGCTTCGGCCCTGTTGACTTTTGCTGTCAGGTCTATTGTCAGGGACTTGGGGGTGGATCTCGAGCCCACCAGTGACGAGTCCCTTGGGCTTAAGCGCTGCGATGCTTTTTTGTCTTTTATCCTGGCCGCTCAGGAGGATGCCATGCTGATGTGTGGCAGGGCTACTGCCTTGCTGGTGGCTATCCGGCGCTGTGTGTGGTTGAGACAGTGGACGGCCGATTTTAATTCAAAAAGATCGCTCACGGCTCTGCCCTTTTTGGGTTTGAGGCTTTTTGGTGAGAGGCTGGATTCTGTTGCCAAGGGAGGTAAGTTACCTCAGCGCAAGAAATTTCGCCGTTCCTTTCGGGGGATGGTCTCGTTCAATCCGTCCTTTCGGGGAGTCGGAGCCGGTAGAGGTGCGGGCTCCTCGGCCCCCAGGGGCGCCAGTTGGAATAGGGGCAGAGGCCGTGGCCGCCCCACTCGCGTCTGGGGTGCCAAGCCCAAGCCGGCTGCCAAGCCCATCCAGCAATGAGGGGGCGCCCTCACCCGTTCGGGTGGGGGGGACGGTTGCAACTTTTCTCCCGGGTGTGGGACCAGGAGGTCCCGGACAGATGGATCCGGGAGGTGGTTTCGGCCGGTTACAAGTTGGAGTTCGAGTCCCGTCCTCCTCCAAGGTTCTTCAGGTCTCGGGTGTCTTTGGATCCTTTGACCGCGCAGGGGCTCCTGGCGGCAGTAAGGAATCTTCTAGATTTAGCTGTCATTTGCCCGGTTCCTCCTTCAGAGGTGGGGCGCGGGTTTTACTCCAATCTCTTCACGGTTCCCAAAAAGGACGGGTCCTTCCGTCCTATTCTGGATTTGAAGTTCCTCAACAGGTTTATTCGTCCTCGGAAGTTTCGCATGGAAACCCTGCGGTCTGCGATCGGTTCGCTTCGGCAGGGGGACTTTGACGTCCATAGACATCAAGGATGCGTACCTGCACGTGCCGATCTTTCCTGCTCATCAGCGGTTCCTTCGTTTCGTGGTGGGGGATCGGCATTTTCAGTTTGTGGCTCTTCCGTTTGGCCTCACCTCTGCTCCGAGAGTGATCACCAAGGTGTTGGCGGGGGTGATGGCTCTGCTCAGAGCTCAGGGGATTCGCATTGTGCCTTACCTGGACGATCTTCTCATCATGGCTCCTTCCTTCAGTCAAGCAGAGGGGGACACCAGCACGGTGGTGTCTATGTTGGAGAGGTTCGGCTGGGTGATCAATTTCCCCAAGTCCTCGCTGGTTCCGGCCAGGGTGGTGACCTTTCTGGGGATGTCGTTGGACTCCTGCCAGCACAGAGTGTTTCTTCCTCAGGCCAAGGTTCTGTTGATTCAGGTATTGGTCCAGCTGCTCCTCTCCCATCCTCATCCGTCCATTCGTCTGGGGATGAGACTGGTGGGGTTGATGGTGGCCTCGTTCGAGGCAGTTCCCTTTGCTCAGTTTCATACGAGGACTCTTCAACTTCATCTTTTGGCGTCTTGGAACCGGTGTCCGGGGGCGTTGGATCGGTCCTTCCGGTTGTCCCCTTGGGTTTGGCAGTCCCTTCTGTGGTGGTTGGTCTCGGACAACCTTCTGAAGGGCAGGTCGTTTCTGACTCCACTTTGGGAAACTGTCACTACGGATGCCAGTTTGTCAGGCTGGGGAGGTTTTTGGAAGGATCTTCGGTTTCAGGGGCAGTGGGACCCTCAGGGGGCCCACTTGCCCATCAATGTTCTGGAATTGCGAGCCATCAGGTTGGTTCTGTCTCGCTTGACGCATCATTTACAAGGTCTGCCGGTTCAGGTTCGCTCAGACAATCAGACGGCGGTTGCTTACATCAATCACCAAGGCGGGACTCGGAGTCTGGGTGCCCACAGGGAAGTGTCTCTGATTTTGGTCTGGGCGGAGACTCATGTCCCTTGCATCTCGGCAGTTTACATTCCGGGTGTGGAAAACACAGAGGCGGATTTTCTGAGCCGGTGTGCGTCCCGTCGGGGGGAGTGGTCTCTCCATCCCCAGGTGTTTCGGTCACTTTGTCTCCGGTGGGGGACGCCGGAGGTGGATCTGTTTGCCTCTCGTCACAATCACAAGCTTCCGTCGTTTGTGTCCCTGTCCCGGGACCCTCTGGCTCTGGCGGCGGATGCCATGTCCCTGAGCTGGAGGGACCTGGGGTTTCTTTATCTGTTTCCTCCGATTCCCATGCTAGGCAGGGTTCTGCGAAAGTTGGTTATGGAGGGAGTTCCCGCCATTCTCGTGGCTCCAAGGTGGCCAAGGCGGGTGTGGTTCGCGGACATCGTTCGTCTGGCCGTAGATCAGTTCGATCTGCCTCTTCGGCCAGATCTTCTCACTCAGGGTCAACTATGTTACCCCAGTTTACAAACGCTGGCTTTGACGGCTTGGCTGCTGAAACCTCCATCTTAGAGGAGGGTCTTTCGGATGCGGTCATTCAGACTCTTATTAGTGCCAGAAAGAGATCTTCTTCTTCCATCTATTACAGGTATTGGAGATCTTATATTGATTGGTGTGAGGCTAGGTCTTTGTCTTGCCGGGTCTTTTCTGTGTCTAGGATTTTGGAGTTCCTTCAGTCGGGGCTGGACTCCAGCCAGCCAGTCTTCAGCTGAGTACCTTGAAGGGGCAGGTTTCTGCTTTGTCTATTTTTTTCCAGAAATCTTTTTGCTAGTCATTCCTTGGTCAAGACTTTTTTCCAGGGGGTTTCGCATGTGCGGCCTCTAAGGAAGCCTTTGCTCCCAGTGTGGGATTTGAATTTGGTTCTTTCCGCTCTTAAGGCTCCTCCTTTTGAGCCTTTGCGGGATGTCGCTTTGTCCATTCTTACTCAGAAGGTTGCCTTTCTGGTGGCCATCACTTCGGTTCGGCGTGTTTCAGAGCTGGCAGCTTTGTCTATTCAGGCTCCTTATTTTGAGGATCATCAGGACAAAGTGGTTTTTCGTTACAAGTCAGATTTTCTCCCTAAAGTGGTCTCTGCTTTTCATCTTAACCAGGACATTGTTCTTCCTTCCTTGTGTCCTAAGCCTAAGAATGTCAAGGAGAGTGCTTTGCACTGCTTGGATGTGGTACGATGTGTCAGGTACTATCTACGTGCTACGTCTTCTTTTCGTAAGACTGATGCCTTTTTTGTTGTGCCATGTGGCCCTAGGAAGGGTTTGGCTCCGGCCAAATCTTCCATTAGTAAATGGATTCGTCAGGCCATTGTTGGTGCTTATTCGGCTAAGGGGAAGGATCCTCCTTTCCGAGTTACTGCTCACTCTACTCGTGCGGTTGGTGCGTCCTGGGCTTTTCAGCACCAGGCTTCGGTTGAACAAGTGTGTAAGGCTGCAACTTGGTCTTCTGTTCATACTTTTTCTAAGTTTTATAAGGTTGATGTGCGGGCTTCAGCGGATGCTGTTTTTGGCCGTAAGGTTTTGCAGGCTGCAGTGGTTTGAGTTTTTTCTGCGTTATTGCCTGTTCGGATACCCACCCTTTTCTGGACACTGCTGTTGGATGTCCCTAGTGTAATTATTAATGTTTGAAGTGGGGTGTGTGACATACTTAGAATAATACCATTTTGTGAATACTCACCTGTAAAATGGGTATTATAAGTATGTCACACACCCCACTTCACCCGCCCTTTTCGGTATCCTGGCTCTTTATTTGGTGAAGTTTAGTTCTTTACGTTGAGGGTTACATTGTTGGTTCTGGTACCTTGTCTTACTGCTGTTCTAATACTGGGAGGTTCTTGGGAGGTACCAGGTATGTATAGACCGGGAGGGGCCTGTTGAAGTTTTTTGGAGAGTTCTCTGCAATGCTGCCACCTAGCGGTGCGTTAACCCTAGTGTAATTATTAATGTTTGAAGTGGGGTGTGTGACATACTTATAATACCCATTTTACAGGTGAGTATTCACAAAATGGTATTTTTCAACTCTTAGTGAATCAAGGCCTATGTGAGCACTTTTTAACAAAGCTTACAGGAAGTTTCCACAGAAGACGTACACATATTAACTTATCGGTTCAGGGCACCCATTAAATGCGGGCCTTGTAAGCCCATGTCCTTATAATAGTTGTGTATTTTAAAGTTTGAAGTTTGAAGTACTTACTGTTAGACAACCACAACAGGAAGTGGTACTAACTTTCCACCATGCATTAACTACGTGTGTGAACATTAACCTAGTAGGTCAAGGCAATTGGATTTCCTGAAGTTTCATTAGTCATCTTGCTAAAGGTAAGATGTTTGTGTTTGCATGATCTTCAAGAAAAGTATACGAAGACCAGCTACGTTGGTTTTATTACTACAGATATAATTTCCTGGATGAATGAGGGCCTCTATAAATTCAGTGGACCTGGGTCCAGTTTGCACTGGTTATGCTTCTCCTTTTAAAATAAACTACCATTTCGCCCCATAGGATGCCCCTAGGATTTGGAGGAGGGAAAAAAAATAATAATCGGAACCTAATGGTGTCGCCCACCCCTTTCACCTCACTAGAGACAGTGTGCAGAATCCCCCACTCCTAGTCACCACCATAACAGAGCCCACATGCAGTGAGTGGCATCCCACAATGCAGGCAGCGTGTCATTTTAGTTACACACAATGTGCAGCTTGCCGCCTCAAAAGAACCCTTACATTCCCCAAACTCTCACGCCGCAGCAGCCATCTCCCTCTGACATAAACCCAGACTCACGCATGCACAAACATACATTACCGGTGTACGCTGCCGCCACCTCCACACAAATAAGTTCCTGGGGCGCCAGTTCCGGCATATTGGTTGGCATAGCCTGTGATTTATGCCTGGAGGCGATGGGTAGTGGATACCGGTAGTGTGTGTGTCTGTGTATAGGTCGACAGGAGACTGCTGCTGCAGCATCAGCGCTCCGGAAATGTTTATTTTTTTTAAACAATCTCCTGATAAGACATTCTTTTAGGGGGAAAGTGCGTCTTATGTAGAGTAAAATACTGTATACAATACAAATTGTCTACCAAATATAGAATCCAGACTGTCCTATTAAAAATATTTTTACATGGTTCTTAAATCTGCTTTTATTTTACCCCCCCCCCCCCCCCCCCCAAAAAAAAAAAACCCTACCAATCTCAAAGTAAACAAATTTAAATTCTGCCAATCCTGATTTATATCTCCTACGATCATCCTGTATGTATATAGCAGCAAGTATCAAGAAACTGTTCAAATGAAAAGAATAACATTGTAGAGAATAAAATACAAATTGTCCGAACTTTCCCTGTTGGATGCTCACGGCCTTTCTGTGGAGAGGTTTAGTCAGGTCTTTGGGCTTCACCATTGTTCACTGTAGTTGTCAGTATTTTGACTGGTCCTCTTTATTGCTTTTCTATTTTATAAAAAGGAAAGTTCTGCAGTCTGATTCATTTCTTGTCGGTGTTTTTTTTACAGATTATGATATGGACTCAAAATCTTGTTTTTAATAATGCATTTTTTTTTTTTACTTCTTCTCACAGAGGACATGAATCTCCCTGCCGACATTCCCAGTTACCTGTCGTCCCAGGGAACATTGTCTGAGCCACCAGAAGGATATAGTAGTTCAGAAGCGGGCAGTCACCAGCAACTTATGCCTCCTACCAGTGGCTGTGTTCACAAAGGGACTGATGGTAAGTAAGACTAACAGATACTTGTTAGACTATTCGGAATGAATTGTTTTCATTTAGAGTAACAAATCAAAGGGAGGACACTCTTCTAGGTTCATTGGGATGCCTCCCTGTACTCAAATACCCCCCATCCAATCATTTGTGTATTCCATGCATACTAATGTCCAGTGTACAGCTCTGTTTGCACTCAGAGTGCAAGGAGCAGATAAATATGTCCCTGGTCTCCCTCCTGCTGCCATTCACGCTCACAGGCCAACTTGATAGCTGGGTGCCAGAGCGCACACAATGCACATGTGCTGTGGGGATATTCTAAGCATACAGTACGCCCTGCTCCATCTATAATACTTACACATGGGTAATCCTCCGCCAGATGGCGCTGTTCACTGCAGACATGCAAAAACAGGCTCCTCCTGGCCCTTCATATACCCAGGGACCTCCCACAAATCCCCAGATTTCTCTGCAGTGCTGACTGCGAAGACATGAAGTATCAACTCTCTCGCAGGTGAGCGGGGCTATTACAGCCTGCGGCCCTGTGAGACTATTTCCACCCTTCCTCTGTGTGATGTGCCTCCCAGCATGGGCTGCGCTGGTCGGGTGAAGGTAGGCAGCACCATGTGTGCTTACGGAGCAACGCTCCACCGCAATCCCCCACCATAGGGTAGGCGGTCAAGGCCGATGGTGAGCCTTCAGGGGATGCCCCTCCCGCATCATTGCCCCACGCCCCATGTAGCGGTGGACCCTATGTTAACGGGTCGCCTTCCTCCCTCATTCCCCCCTTAGGGGGAAAAGAAAGGGGGGGGGGGGTTGTGTGTATGGCGGCCTCAGTGTATACTTACACGCTTATAGCTTGGCTGTGTTTCACTGGGAACGGGGATCAGAGCCGCGCTCTTACCTTACTGTCAACCGCTGCACCATTAGTCTGCTTTCTGCTCGCACCGCACGTACTGCGGCGGCTTGTGGACGCCTCGGCGTCTTCTTCTTCTTCCTTCCTTCACTCTTTTAGCCTTAGTGGCTCTTCCTAGATTGCGCTGGCTTGAGCGCCTGTCTTATTCTGTCACAGACCGGGGTTCATTTCCCGACGGGGAGCCGCAGGAGAGCCAGAGTACTGCTCTCGGCTGTGCCTGTCCTGGCTCCGAACGCCATTTACAATCTGCTTTTCTATCTTGCTACTTTTCTACTTTCTGTGCCCTCATGGGCTAGATGCCTTACGAGCTTCGCGCTCGCTGGTGAGGGGCGTGGTTCCGGCTTGGCGCGCTATGCGTCACGATCGGCTCAGGCCCGCCCTCCGAGGTTCGCTGGGCGCCATTTTCTTCTCCCGCGCGCGTGGTGAAGATCGTCCTCTCCTCTCTGTATGTGAGTGCCCTTGCGGGTGATTTTTCTTCTATCCCCATTGCGCATGGCTCTGACATCCTGTTCCCCCTTATGTCTTTCAGACCGCGGATTTCACAAGTGGCTTCTCCCGGCCCAGCGTAGCTCCCGGTCGTGACCATAAAAAATTACTCCCACTTCCCAGTGGGTTATTGGGGCATCCAGGGTAGCTTCCAGCGTCAATCCCTACTGGCATATAGTGCCGATTAAATCACCATATGGAGGCATCTCAGGATATTGTGAACGGGGTTCCTTCGGGACAAGCCCTGCTGTGTGTAGCTTGTGGGGTCTTACCTAGCAGCGGTGACCATGCACGGGTCTGTGTTCCTTGTGCACAGCAGGCGCTATCGGTGCTTCCCGTCTCCTCTGAGGCAGGGCCTGCACCCCGCCGCACTTCACCTACTCCCTCAAGCCTGAGTCTAACCCCCAATACCAGTGGGGATTCTCCTCCTGATCTAGCCACGAGGCTGGCTAGTGTTGAAAACTTGCTTGCTAATTCCTTAGCGCGTAAATCCACCGCCAAGAGGCGGCACTTGAACCCTGAATCGTCCCTCTTCCCTGTAGAACCTGATGATTTGTTGCATTCTTATGCCCTTATCCCCTCGGACGAAGGGGAACTGTTCTCTGACTCAGGGTCATATGACGATGAGTCCAGGGGTCAGGAAGAGTCTGGCTCCGAGCATTGGTCCTCGGATGATATTGATAGACTGCTGGTCCAGATCTTTGAGGTTCTGTCCCTCTCCCCCTGCTGCGGCACCCCGACAAAGGGGTGATCTTTTCCATACTGCTAAAGCTCGCTTGGAATTCCCAGAGCAAACCCATTTCAATAGCCTCGTGCTTAAAAAATGGGAACATCCCAGCAGACTTCAAGGAGTCCTTAAGAGCGTGGATAGGAAATATCCCTTCCCTGCTGACTTGGTCAAGTGCTGGTCATCACCGCCTGAGGTTGATGCTCCTATTCTAGGGTTGTCCAACACCTCTATTATGCACTCTCCTGACACTACTACGCTACGGGACTCTGAGGACCGGCGCGTTGACCAACTGGCAGGTCATGCCTTTGCATTTGGGGGAGCGACTCTGCGCCCGGTTTGTGCCTTAGCCATTACGGCTGTAGCGCTCAGGGCCGTGGTGAGGAATGCTCTCGATGGCACAGATGAGTTGCCTCCTGATACTGTCAACGCTCTGTCCAGCTGTGATGCGTTTGTGAACTTTATCCTGTCCGCATCGGACGATGCTATTAAGATGTTTGCCAGGTCATCTGCCCTGGTGGTTGCTATACGCCGCACGGTCTGGTTGCGCCAGTGGGCCGCAGACAATGCCGCCAAGAAAGCTCTCACGGGGCTTCCATTTAAAGGGCTGCGCTTGTTTGGGGATCGATTAGACCTCTTTGCCAAGGGAGGCAAGTTGCCCCAGCGCAGGCGGCAGACTCTACCTTTTCGTGGCCAAGGCTCCCTATCAACCCCCTACCGTGGGGCACAGGATCAGAGGACGCCGTCCAGGTTCCTCCTGGGGAACCATGCCCAAAGCCCCTCCCAAGGCCCCCCAGGCATGAGGGGGCGCCCTCACCCGTCAGGGTGGGGGGACGTCTACAGCACTTTGCGCACGTCTGGCGGCGCCACGTCTCAGACCGGTGGATTCAGGAGGTAGTGTCCTCCGGCTACAAGATAGAATTTGCTGTACGGCCCCCCACCAGGTTCATTGGGTCTCGAATCCCTCAAGACCCCGCCTCAGGTCTTGTTGCTGGCCGTACAGGGTCTCATGGACCTAGGGGTCATTTGCAAGGTCCCACCTGGAGACAGGGGCACGGGGTTCTACTTAAACCTTTTCACAGTACCCAAGAAGGGTACTTTCGCATGGAAACTCTGCACTCGGCCATTGGCTCACTGCGCCCAGGGGACTTCATGACGTCGGTAGACATCAAGGTTGCTTACCTGCACGTCCCGGTGTTTCCGGGACACCAAAGGTTTCTCAGATTTGCACTAAAAGATCAGCATTACCAGTTTGTGGCCCTGCCATTCGGCCTAACGTCTGCTCCCAGGGTGTTCACCAAGGTGCTGGCAGGGGTGATGTTCCTGATAAGGCTAAGGGGCATACGCGTGCTGCCCTACCTGGACGATATACTCATCACCTCTCGGTCTCTGCGGCAGGCAGAGTTGGACACTCGGCTGGTAGTGTCCACCCTGGAGTCCTTCGGCTGGGTGATCAATTACCCCAAGTCATCCCTGTCCCCCTCCTCGGTGACTCCGTTCCTGGGAATGGTTCAGTCAAGGATATTCCTTCCTCAACAGAAGGTGGAAGCTCTGACAGCGCAGGCGAGGTTCCTGCTCTCGAGCCCACAGTTCTCCATCCGGCAGGGAATGCAGTTGGTGGTCCTGATGGTGGCGAGCTTCGAGGCGGTGACCTTTGCCCAGTTCCTTTTGAGACCTCTGCAGCTTCACCTTCTGTCAGTTTGGGACAAGAACCCTGCGTCCTTGGACGGGTTCTGTGTGCTTCCCCCCTCGGTCAGACAGTCCCTTGCGTGGTGGCTGGACCACAGGAACTTGACAGGAGGCAGGTCTTTTCTGACCCCATCCTGGGAGACGGTCACAACGGATGCCAGTCTGTCAGGTTGGGGAGGATTCTGGAAGTCCCTGCGCTTCCAGGGGATGTGGGGCCCTCAGGAGGCCCATTTACCCATCAACATTCTGGAATTACGGGCAGTCAGGTTGGTTCTGGAGCGTTTGACCCAGCACCTGAGGGGTCTGTCGGTCCAAGTTCGCTCAGACAACAGAACAGCAGTTGCCTACATCAATCATCAGGGAGGGACCCGGAGCAAGGGTGCTCTCCAAGAGGTGTCTCAGATTCTGACATGGGCGGAGGCCAATGTTCAATGCATTTCGGCTGTTTACGTTCTGGGGGCGGAGAACCTGCTGCCGGACGCCCTGAGCAGGGGGGACGTCTCGTCAGGGGGAGTGGTCCCTCTGCAACACGGTATTCCAGTCCCTGTGTCACCGTTGGGGCCTACCGGATGTGGATCTGTTTGCTTCCCGTCACAATCACAAGCTCCCGTCCTTCGTCTCACTGTCTCAGGATCCTCTGGCCATGGCCACGGATGCCCTGTCCATGTCTTGGAGGGAGTTTCGACTCCTGTATGTGTTTCCACCGTTCCCCCTTCTGGTGAGGGTTCTATGCAAGATTGCTCTGGAAGGGGTACCTGTGATTCTGGTGGCCAAGAAGAGTGTTTTTCGCAGACGTGGTTCAAATGGCAGTAGATCAGTACGAGCTGCCAAGCGTGCCAGATCTGCTAACTCAAGGGTCCTTACGCCATCCCAATTTACAAACTCTGGCTTTGACGGCCTGGCTGCTGAAACCTCCATCTTGATGGAGAAGGGGTTGTCTGCCTCTGTGGTGGCTACTATGGTGCAGGCCAGGAAGAAGACTTCTTCTGCTATTTATTATAGAGTATGGCGTTCCAACATTGACTGGTGTGAGTCCAGGTCTCTTCCCTGCCGGGAATTCTCCGTCCCTAGTGTCCTGGAGTTTTTACAGCATGGTTTGGACTTAGGTCTCAAACTTAGTACTCTGAAGGGTCAGGTTTCTGCCCTGTCTATCTTCTTTCAGAAGACCTTTGCTCAACATCACCTAATTAAGACCTTCTTCCAGGGGGTCACTCACGTGCGTCCCCCTCGAAAGCCTATGGTCCCTGTTTGGGATTTGAATTTGTTTTTGTCTGCCTTGCAGGGTGCTCCCTTTGAGCCTATTCAAGATGCTGCTCTGGTCGTTCTCACTCTCAAGGTTGTCTTCTTGGTGGCTATTACTTCGGTTAGACATGTGTCAGAGCTGGCCGCTCTATCTATTCAGCCTCCATACTATGAGCGACACCAGGACAAGGTGGTCTTCCGCTTCAAACCGGATTTTCTGCCAAAAGTTGTCTCGGCATTTCATTTGAACCAGGATATTCTTCCTTCTCTGTGTCCCAATCCTCGCAACGACAAGGAGCGGGTTCTGCATTCCTTGGACGTAGTCAGGTGCTTGAAGTATTACCTGGTTGTCACTAAGGCCTTCAGGAAGACTGATGCTCTCTTCGTTGTGCCTTCGGGGCCTAGGAAAGGTTTGGCTCCCGCCAAGTCTACCATCAGTAAATGGATTCGTCAGGCTGTGATTCAGGCCTATTCTACTACCACTCGTGCTATTGGTGCCTCTTGGGCCTTTCAGCAACAGGCCTCTGTTGAACAAGTTTGCAAGGCCGCTACTTGGTCTTCTGTTCACACCTTTTCAAAGTTTTACAAGGTTGATGTTCGGGCCTCAGCTGATGCTGCTTTTGGCCGTAAGGTTTTACAGGCGGTTGTAGTTTGAGCTACGTGCCGTTGCCTTTGTTGTTGGGGATCCCACCCTACTTTATGGACACTGCTATTGGATGTCCCACGTGTAAGTATTATAGATGGAGCAGGACGTACTGTATGCTTAGAATAATACAATTCTGTGAAATACTCACCTGTAGAATTGATATTATACGCATGCAGTACGTCCTGCTCCACCCCACCCTGGTTTCACATTGTTCTGGATCCCCTGTATGGTGATTGTTATCATTGTTATTACCAGTTTGGTTTCTCCCGGCTTCTTTTTCTCACTGCTTTTCAATGCTGGGAATTTGTGGGAGGTCCCTGGGTATAGGAAGGCCCGGGAGGAGCCTGTTTTTGCATGTCTGCAGTGAACAGCGCCATCTGGCGGAGGTTTACCCACGTGTAAGTATTATAGATGGAGCAGGATGTGCTGTATGCGTATAATATCAATTCTACAGGTGAGTATTTCACAGAATTGTATTATCCGGCAATGAGAGTATACCGTCAATCTTGGGGGTTTCACACAGCATAGCCTCCAAAATTGGGATGCCCTGGTGGATAGAGAATCAGCTGGCACAGGAGTCTCTTAGACATTCGAGACACCGTCACAGGGTTTTGGTCAATTTTAAGCCAGCTTCGACTGCCTGAGAAGAACCAGAGGCATATGTGGTTCTTTTGGTAAGAAAAGGAGAGCTCTGGAGTCTCGTGGTCGGAGGCATTCCTATTAGGCAGGAAGTTGTCCCCCCAGGTGTTTTCATCAGAATGATAAATCAAGCAAGCTTTCAGACCAACTAGTCGGGATATGTCTGTTTACCATGTCATTGTTAAGTAAACCCGGTTAGGAGCTTATTGCCTAATCATGAGTATTAAAGTGGACCAACCACATCATATGGAAGGTTACATTTAAAAAAAATACTTCCCTTAGTGTCCTGGTAATGAATTGGAGAAAAATACTATCAAACGATTTGGGCTTCAAACTGGGGGAAAATTAATTAAAAATTAAATCGTCTTCTTTTGGCTCTTCTAGCAATAGACTTCAATAGACTCTAATTGCTCCCAGCAAGAAGGGGGCTTAAACCAGACCGTCACCTTGAATAAGAGCCTATCTTGTATGTCCCCCCCCCCTCCACCCTGTACATACATCCTATCTGCACTTATTGCCTTATAATATCCAAGATGGCGGCCCATGCAGTCCTAGGCTGCCTGCAGACAGGAAGTCTTCTGACTTATGCCGCTCTACATTCTGGGATTGCTGTCCTTTTTCCTGACCCCGGCTCTGCTCTGTCTGTGCAAAGCACAGCTTTAACCTGCCCCTCTGTTCTTTTCACCCCTCTCCTCTCCTCAAAATGTGATGCTTCTGAGCCAAGATGGCCAAGTCTGTGTCCTGGAGTCCTGAACAAAGTTGAAGCCCAGCAGGGGAAAGAATAAGCAAGCAACTAAAAACGTAAAATATAGTATGTTTAGGTGCCGAGGAATAGTTTTTTAAGGGTTCGGGCTTTTCATTAAATGATGCTAAAAGTCTGTGTACATTCTAAATAGGAAATGTTTGCAGTGTAACCAGTTTTCCTAACATATTGGAAGACCACTTAGCTGTGGATTCTAGTTCTCTCTTGATAAGTTAGGCTTGTAGATTGGGATACTGAAGAAGCTAATCTCAGTTTCTTGTAACTAAAACAAAGGTTAAAGTAACACGTATCGATGGCAACCCTTTTTTAGTAAGCAGAAGCTTGTATGCCCATAGAGTGCAGCAGTGTACTTGTAGAGCAAAGATGTTTTTCTAAGGAGTATAATTTACCACTAGGCCATGACTGCCCCAAAACAAAACAAAAATGTTATATATACAAATATTATACAGCAAAAGATATATACAAAGAATGATATGCATAATATTGCATTTTTTTAAATCACTTATTTGTACCTTTTTTATAACAAGTTTTCTTTCCCTGAAGGATTATATGTAGATACCGGTAGTGAGGTAGATGCAGAAATTTTGAATTCTCAGTACACGACGAATATACAAAACAGAATTCCTCCATTATATGGAGCTCGTGGAGGTATACATCCTGGGGATATGAGAGAGAGCCCTCCATTGCCAGGTATGATTAATTCCGCTTTGCTTACTTGCTTTCCTATTCCCCCTCCCCTGTTGCAGAAGCAGGACGAAGGGTTAAAAAAAAAAACGTACCCGCTCCTCGCATCCAGCATCTTTTCCCTGGTATTCTGGATGTCTGCTCCAAATAAAGGGGTTGTCTGTCTGTGCCACAGGAAGTGCTGATGGAACTGAAGCAGGGACAAAGGGAAGGTTTTTTTTATCCTTTAACCCCCTGCTTCAGCATTGGGGCTTTAGTGACTTTGGGGCCCTTTTTAAATTGATTATTGGTGAAAATATGCTATACATTTAAGTGATACTGCAGGCAAAGGTAATTGTTACACCATTGCATCGGGCTCCATTTGGCACTGTCCTAAACTGCTTTCAGTATTTAATAAGAAATTGCAGAGATATTGGGGTTTACAGGTTCAGTCAATTACCTTATTCTTAGTATACAGTACGTCCTGCTCCAGATAAGATACATAACACATGGGTATTACTCCGCCAGATGGCGCTGGACATCGAAAGCAGGCTCCTCCCGGCCCCTCAAATACCCAGGGACCTCCCTCAATCCCCAGATCTTCTCTGCAGTCTGGACTGCGAAGGACAAGAAGATGGCTCTCTCTTCTCACAGGTGAGCAGGGCTATTAGCCTGCGGCCCTGTAGGACTATTCCCACCTGTTCCATTATTAATGTGCCTCCCAGCCTTGGCTGCTCTGGTCGGGTGACGGTAGGCAGCACCGTTGTCAGGTGCTTAGGAGCGCTGCTCCACCGCAATCCCCCACCAAAGGGTAGGCGGTATAGGCATATGGTGAGCCTCCATGGGATGCCCCTCCCGCCCTATTGCACCTTACCCCTGTCTATCGGTGGGCCCTGTTTAGTGGCGGCTGCCCTCCCTTGTAGCCCTCGGAACTGTGTTCCGCGCTTGGCGGCGGCGTTACCTCAGGCGCTGGTGCGACGTTATTGGCTGCTTGTCACGTGTCTTCGGGGGGAGCGGGGCCCATGGTTGGCGCATTCCGCGTCACTGTCCCTGCGGCCCGCCCCTCGTGGTATACCCGGCTCCATTTTCTCTTGGATCTGGCTGCTACGTGACTGGCATCTACCTACCGCGGTCCGTGAGTGCCCTCGCGGGCGGCTTTGCCATTTGTCATTCACATGCCACTTACAGTTCCCCTTTGCTTATGTCTTTCAGACGGGCCGAACCCTATTGGCTTCTCCCGGCCCTACTCCCTCTATTTAGTTTTTTAACTTGTGAGGCTTAGTGTGTAATTTACTCCCACTTCCCTAGCGGGTTATTGGGGCATCCCGGGTTGCTTTTATAGCGTGAATCCCTATCGGCTTATTGTGCCGCTATAATCACCATATGGAGGCATCTCAGGATAATGTGCTCGGGGTTTCTTCGGGACAAGCCCGGCTGTGTGCAGCTTGTGGGGTGTCCCCTGTTAGCGCTGACAATGTGCGGGTCTGTGTACCTTGTGCCCAGCAGGTGCTTGCGCTGCAGCCTGGTTTACCAGTGGCTGGGCCTGCACCTCGTATGGCTTCTCCTACTCCCCCAAGCTTAAATCTCACTCCCATTGAGTTGCATACAAGTGGGGATTCTCAGCCTGATGTGTCTTCTAGACTGGCTAGAGTTGCTTGCTAATACCTTAGCACGTGAGGCCTCTGCTAAAAAGCGGCACTTAACGCCTGATGTCACTCTTTTCCCTATGGAAGCTTATGAGTTTTTGGAACTGTCTGGCTATACCCCTTTGGAAGAAGGGGAGTTATTCTCTGACTCGGGGTCATCTGATGAGAGGCCCAGGGGTCATGACGATTCTGGCTCTGACCCCTGGGCCCCAGATGACACTGATAGGTTGTTGGCTCAGATTTTTGAGGTTGTTTTTCTCCCCCGGTTGCGGCTCCAAGGCAACAGGGGGAATTGTTTCATACTGCTAAGCCACATTTGGAATTTCCTGAGCAAGCCCATTTTAATAATCTTGTGCTCAAGGAATGGGAGCGTCCCAGCAGGCTTCCCAGTGTACCTAAGAGTTGGGATAAGAGGTATCCCTTTCCTGCTGATGTGGTAAAGTGTTGGTCATCCCCTCCTGAAGTGGATTCCCCGGTCCTGGGGTTATCTAACACCTCTGTCATGCACTCCCCTGACTCTACTACGCTGCGGGATGCTGAGGACCGGCGCATTGATCAGCTGGCGTCCCATGCCTTTGCCTGTATGGGGACGGCGCTGCGCCCTTCTGTGCCTCTGCCATTACGGCTGTGGCTATCAGGACCCTGCTCAGAAGTATCCTTGATGGTGCCTTGCCTTGCAGGGTTTTTTCTATACCCATGATTTTGGAGTTTCTTCAGCATAATCTGGATCTTGGGTTCCAGCTTAGTACTTTGAAAGGTCAGGTTTCTGCTCTTTTGGTGTTCTTCCAGAGGTCTTTTGCTTTACACCCGCTGGTTAAGACCTTTTTCCAAGGGGTGGCCCCCTCGGAAGGCTGTAGTTCCTGTTTGGGATTTGAATTTGGTTCTTTCGGCTCTGCAGGGTCCTCCTTTTGAGCCGCTACAGGATATTGCTCTTTCGGTTCTCACTCAGAAGGTTGCTTTCTTGGTGGCTATTACCTCTGTTCGGTGTGTCTGAGTTGGCGGCCCTGTAGATTCAGGCCCCTTACTTTGAGACACACCAGGATAAGGCGGTTTTTTGTTTTAAGCCGGATTTCCTTCCTAAGGTGGTGTCTGCTTTCCACCTCAATCAGGATATTGTTCTCCCTTCCTTGTGTCCTAAGCTTAACAATGACAAGGAGAGTGTTCTGCACAATTTGGATGTTGTTCGCTGTGTGAAGTACTATTTGGTGACTACTTCTTCCTTCCGCAAGACGGATGCTTTTTTCGTGGTGCCCTGGGGCCCAGGAAAGGTTTGGCGCCCGCCAAGTCTACCATTAGCAAATGGATTCATCAGGCCATTGTTGGGGCCTATTCTGCTAAGGGGAGGACTCCCCCTTTTAGGGTCACTGCGCATTCTTCTCGTGCTGTTGGTGCGTCGTGGGCTTTTCAGCACCAGGCTTCTGTTGAACAAGTTTGTAAGGCTGCTACTTGGTCTTCCGTTCATACTTTTTCCAAGTTTTACAAGGTTGATGTGCGGGCTTCAGCGGATGCTGTTTTTGGCTGCAAGGTTCTGCAAGCTGCAGTGGTTTGAGTTGGTACATTCTTTACTGTTTCTGGTTCCCACCCATGACGGACACTGCTATTGGATGTCCCAGATGTCATGAAGACCGAAGTGGAGTGTATGGCACACTTACAGTAATTGTTTTGTGAGTACTCCCTTTTAAAACGGGTATTATGAGTGTGCCATACACTCCACTTCGCCCCACCCCTTTTTTTCAGGTATTCTGGGGCTTTTACATGGTGTTCCTTCACTGGCGACTGTTCTTTTGATTCAGGAGTTGGCTCAGCTTCTTCTGTCCAGCCCTCGCACGTCCATCCGGCTGGGGATGAGACTGGTGGGATTGATGGTGGCTTCTGTCGAGGCGGTTCCCTTTGCTCAGTTTCACACGAGGACTCCCCAGCTTCATTTCCTGGCGGCCTGGGACAGGGGTCCGCTGTCATTGGATCAGTCCTTCCTGAGGTCTCCCCGGTTTCAGCATTCACTGCAGTGGTGGCTGGAGCCAGACAATCTGTTGAGGAGCAGGTCTTTTCTGACCCCTCATTGGGAGACAGTCTCCACGGACGCCAGCCTGTCTGGTTGGGGGGGGGGGGGGTTCTGGAAGGATCTTAAGTTACAGGGGCTGTGGGGTCCTCAGGAGGCTCACTTTTCTATCGATGTTCTGGAGCTGAGAGCCATCGGGTTAGTTCTGTCTCGGCTGACTCCTCGGTTACGGGGCTTACTGTTTTCAGTTTCGGTCGAACAATCGTACTGCGGTTGTTTGCATCAATCACCAGGGAGGGACTCGCAGCAGGAGTGCCCTCAGGGTTAGTTTCCTTGATCCTTGCCTGGGCAGAGAGCTATGTTTCAGGCTCCTTGGTGCTGTACATTCCGGGAGTGGAGATCACGGCGACTGTCTCCCTGTGCATGTGCTCCTCTCGTGGGGGGGGGGGGGAATGTTCTCTCTATCCCAAGGTTTTTTTTTTGTCACTTGGCCACAGGTGGGGGATCCCGGAGGTGGATCTCTTTGTCTCTCGTCACATTCAAAAGCTTCCGGCGTTTGTGTTTCTCTCGTGGGATCCTCTGGCTCTGGCGGTGGATGCCATGTCTCTGATCTGGAGGGATCTGGGGTTCCTTTACCTGTTCCCTCTGTTTCCTATGGTGGGCAAGGTTGTACGCAAGCTGGCCCTGAACGGAGCGTCGGCAATCCTGGTGGCTCCAAGGTGGCCAAGACGGGTTTGGTTCGCGGACGTCGTAGGGCTGGCAGTGGATAGTTTCAATCAGCCCCTTCTGCCGGATCTGCTCGCTCAGGGTCAACTGCTTTACCCCATTTACCAACGCTGGTTTTGGCGGCATGGCTGCTGAAACCTCTTTCTTATTGGAGGAAGGTCTTCTGATGCTGTGTTACAGTCTCTTGTTGGGGCGTGGACGTGGTCTTCCTCTAACATCTACTTTAGGACTTGGCGGTCTTATTTTGATTGGTGTGAGGCTAGGGCCTTGCCCTGCTGGGTGTTTTCCATCCTTAGGATTTTGGAGTTTCGGCAGCTTGGGCTGGATTTGGGTTTCCAGCTTGGTGACTTGAAAGGGCAGGTTCTGCCCTGGTGGTGTCCTTTCCAAGGTCTTTTGCGCTTCGTCCTCTGGTTGAGAATTTTTTCCGGGGGTCACACACGTGCGGCCTCCTAGGTTGCCTCTGTTCCCCGTGTGGGATTTGAATTTGGTTCTGTCAGCCCTTCAGGGTCCTCCTTTTGAGCTCTTGCACGTTATTGCCTCTTCTACGCTTGCTCAGAAGGGTCGCCTTTTTGGGTTGCCATCTATTCTAAGCATACAGCATGTCCTGCTCCAGATGTAGTAATTATATGTGGGTAATCCTCCGCCTCCGGCGCCGTGCACTGCATACATGTAGAAAACAAGCTCCTCCCGGCCCTACACATACCGAAGGACCTCCCACAAATCCCCTCCAGATTTCTCTGCAGTGCTGGAACTGCGAAGACATGAAGTATCACGCTCTCGCAGGCGAGCGGGGCTTTACAGCCTGAGGCCCTGCGGGACTATTTACACCCGTCCTCTTTGTGAAGAATATGCCTCCCAGCCTGGGCTGCGTTGGTCGGGTGAAGGTAGGCAGCACTTAGTGTGCTTACGGACCTAGACTCCACCGCAATCCCCCACCATAGGGTAGGCGGTTAAGGCAAATGGTGAGCCTTTAGTGGATGCCCCTCCCGCATCAGTGCCCCCACGCCCCGTGTAACGGTGAACCCCGATTTTTGAGTCGCCTTCCTCCCTAGATCCCCCCGTTAGTGGGGGGAAAAAGGGGGGGGTTGTGTGTACGTTGGCCTAACCTTGCCCTAATTACACTAGAGACTTATAGCCTTTAACGGTTACCGAGTGTCAGAGCTGCGCTTCACACTTATGTTTGTTAGCCGCATCGCCTTATTGTTTTTTACTTGGCGCGGACGAAAGCTCTGTGGGCACTACGGCATTTTTATTCCCTTATTCACCCTGTCAGTTTCTCTCTGAGGTGATTTGCTAGAGCGGTTGTCAGTTGCATAGCTACTGTCTTTTCTGATTGGCTGCGCGCCTTCGAGCGGCGCACTCTCCGGGGGGGGGGGGGGGGGGCGTGGTTTGGCGCGTTCCGCGTCATCTCCCGCTCTGGCCCGCCCTTCGAGGTTCGCTTGGCGCCATTTCTTTCTCACGTGCGCGTGGTGAAGACGGTCCTCCCCTCGCTGTTCTGTAAGTGCCCTCATGGGCGACCTTTCTTTAGCTTTTGCTTCTCCTCTATTGGCTCTGACATCCCTGTTCCCCTTGTGTCTTTCAGACCGTGAACCTCTGTGGCTTCTCCCGGCCCGGTGTAGCGCCCGTTCCAGACTTTTAAAAAATCACTCCCACTTCCCAGCGGGTCATTGGGGCATCCAGGGTTGCTTTATAGCGTCAATCCCTACTGGCATATTGTATATAATAATCACCATATGGAGGCATCTCAGGATATTGTGAACGGGGTTCCTTGTGGGGTCTTGCCTAGCAGTGGTGACAATGCACGGGTCTGCGTCCCTTGTGCTCAGCAGGCGCTAGCCGGTATTCCCACCTCTTCCAAGGCTGGGCCCACACCTCGCCTTGCTTCCCCTACTCCCCCAAGCCTGAGCCTAACCCCCAATACTAGTGGGGATTCTCATACTGATTAGGCCACTAGACTTACTTGCTGGCTCCTTGTTGGACATCGCCACCCGAGGTCGATGCCCCAATTCTAAGTCTGTCCAACACCTCTATTATGCACTCCCCCCGACACTACTACGCTGCGGGATTTGGAAGATCGGCGAGTTAACCAACTGGCATGCCATGCCTTTGCATTTGGGGGAGCGTCGCTCCGCCCAGTTTGCGCCTTAGCCATTACGGCGGTGGCGCTCAGGACGGTGGTTAAGACTGCTCTTGAAGGGGCGGATGACTTGCCCTCTGATGCTTCCAATGCTCTGGCCACCTGTGAGACTTTCGTGAACTATATCCTATCCGCATCGGACGATGCTATTAAGCTGAGCGCTAGATCTTCTGCTCTGGTGGTAGCCATACGCCGAGCAGTCTGGTTGCGCCAGTGGGCTGCTGATAACGTCGCTAAGAAGGCCCTTACGGGGCTTCCATTTAAGGGGCTGCGCCTGTTTGGAGAAAGGTTAGATATTTTTGCCAAGGGTGGCAAGTTGCCTCAGCGACAGGTGTCAGATTCGGCCCTTTCATGGCCCAAGCTCCCACTCGACCCCCTACCGTGGGGCTAAGCAAGGTAGAGGAGTGTCCTTCGCTGGGTCTCGTGCAGAGCCCTGGAACAAGAACAGAGGACGCCGTCCCAGTTCCTCCTGGGGGCCCAAGCCCAAAGCCCCTCCCAAGACTCCCCAGACTCCCCAGACATGAAGGGGCGCCCTCGCCCGTCAGGGTGGGGGGACGTCTACAGCACTTCGAGCATGTCTGGAGACGCCACGTCTCAGACCAGTGGATTCAGGAGGTAGTGTCCTCCGGTTACAAGATAGTTTGCTGTACTGCCCCCTACCAGGTTCGTCTGGTCCCAGATCCCACAGGCAGCCTCACCTCGGGTCTTGATGCTGGCTGTGCAGGACCTTCTAGATATAGGGGTCATTTGCAAGGTCCCCTTAAGAGACAGGGGCATGGGGTTCTATTCCAACCTTTTCACAGTGCCCAAGAAGGACGGGTCAGTCAGACCCATTCTGGATTTAAAAATCCTAAACAGATTTGTCAGAAACAAACATTTTTGTATGGAAACTCTGTGCTCGGCCATTGCCTCGTTGCGCCCAGGGGACTTCATGACATTTGTGGACATCAAGGACGCTTACCTGCACGTTCCGGTTTTTCCAGGACATCAAAGGTTTCTCAGATTTGCGCTGCTGGATCAGCATTACCAGTTCGTGGCCCTGCCATTCGGCCTTACGTCGGCTCCCAGGGTGTTCACCAAGGTGCTGGCAGGGGTGATGTCGCTGTTAAGACTAAGGGGCATACGAGTTTTGCCCTACCTGGACGATATACTCATCACCTCTCGGTCTCTGCGGCAAGCAGAGCTGGACACTCGGTTGGTAGTGTCCACCCTGGAGTCATTCGGCTGGGTGATCAATTACCCAAAGTCCTCTCTGTCCCCCTCCTCAGTGACCCCGTTCCTGGGGATGATTCTGGATACAGTTCGTCGGTCAAGGATATTCCTTCCTCCGCAGAAGGTGGAAGCTCCGACAACGCAGGCGAGGTCCCTGCTTTCGAGCCCTCATCCCTCCATCCGGCAGGGAATGCAGTTGGTGGGCTCGATGGTGGCAAGCTTTGAGGCGGTGCCCTTTGCCCAGTTCCATTTGAGAACTCTGCAGCTTCACCTTCTGTCAGTCTGGAACAAGGACCCCCCCCTCGGTCAGGCAATCCCTTGCGTGGTGGCTGGACCACAGGAACTTGACAAGGGGCTGATCCTTCCTGGCTCCCTCCTGGGAGACGGTCACAACGGATGCCAGTCTGTTGGGCTGGGGGGGATTCTGGAAGTCCCTGCGCTTCCAGGTTAGGTGGGGCCCTCAGGAGGCCCATCTACCCATCAATGTCCTGGAACTCAGGGCGGTCAGGTTAGTGCTGGAACAATTGACCCAGCACCTGAAAGGTCTGGCGGTTCAGGTACGCTCAGACAACAGAACGGCGGTTGCCTACATCAATCATCAGGGAGGGACCCGGAGCAAGAGAGCTCTCCAGGAAGTGTCTCTGATTCTAGCATGGGCGGAAGCCAATGTCCCATGCATCTCGGCTGTATACATTCCGGGCACGGAGAACCTGCTGGCAGATGCTCTGCAACAGGGTGTTTCAGGCCCTGTGTCTCCGTTGGGGAGTGCCAGACGTGGATCTGTTTGCGTCCCGTCACAATCACAAGCTCCCGTGCTTTGTATCTCTGTCTCAGGATCCTCTGGCTCTGGCCACGGATGCCCTGTCAATGTCTTGGAAGGAGTTTCAGCTCCTGTATGTGTTTCCACCAATTCCCCTTCTGGGCAGAGTTCTGCGCAAGATTGCTCTGGAAGGGGTACCGCGATTCTGGTGGCCCCAAGGTGGCCAAGAAGAGTGTGGTTCGCAGACGTGGTTCAAATGGCAGTAGATCAGTACGATCTGCCACCGCTGCCGGACCTTCTAACTCAAGGGTCTCTACGCCATCCCAATTTACTAACTCTGGCTTTGACGGCTTGGCTATTGGAACCTCCATCCTGAGGGAAAAGGGTTTGTCTGCATCTGTAGTGGCTACTATGGTGCAAGCCAGGAAAAAGACTTCTTCTGCTATCTACTATAGAGTTTGGCGTTCTTACATTGACTGGTGTGAATCCAGGTCTCTTCCCTGCCGGGAATTCTTAGTTTCCAGGGTGCTGGAGTTCTTACAACATGGTCTAGACTTATGTCTTAAGCTTAGTACCCTGAAGGGTCAGGTTTCGGCCCTGTCTATCTTCTTTCAGAAAACCTTTGCTCAGCACCCTCTTATCAAGACCTTCTTTCAGGGGGTCACTCATTTGCGGCCTCCTCGGAAACCTATGGTTCCTGTTTGGGATTTAAACTTGTTATCGGCCCTGCAGGGTGCTCCTTTTGAGCCTATTCAGGAGGCTGCTCTCGCTGTTCTCACGCTCAAGGTTGTATTCCTGGTTGCTATCACTTCTGTTAGACGTGTATCTGAGTTAGCGGCTCTATCTATTCAGCCTCCCTACTATGAGAGACACCAGGATAAGGTGGTGTTTCGCTTCAAGCCAGACCTTCTGCCTAAGGTTGTATCTGCATTCCATTTGAATCAAGATATTGTACTTCCTTCCTTGTGCCCTAATCCTAGTAACCCTAAGGAAAGGGTTTTGCATTCCTTGGATGTGGTTAGGTGTGTCAAGTATTACCTGGTTATCACTAAGGCTTTCAGGAAGATGGATGTTCTCTTCGTTGTGCCTCACGGGACCAGGAAGGGTTTGGCTCCTGCCAAGTCTACTATCAGTAAATGGATTCGTCAGGCTGTGGTTCAAGCCTATACTACTAAGGGGAAGTCTCCCCCCTTTCGTCTTACTGCTCATTCTACTCGAGCTGCTGGGGCTTCTTGGGCTTTTCAGCACCAGGCCTCTGTGGAACAAGTTTGCAAGGCCGCTACTTGGTCTTCTGTTCATACCTTTACAAAGTTTTACAAGGTTGATGTTAGGGCCTCAGCTGATGCTGTGTTTGGCTGCAAGGTTTTGCAAGCGGCAGTAGTTTAAACTGCTTGCTGTTGACTTTTCTGTTGGGGATCCCACCCTACTTTACGGACACTGCTATGGATGTCCCACATGTAATTACTACATCTGGAGCAGGACGTGCTGTATGCTTAGAATAATACAATTCTGTGAAATACTCACCTGTAGAATTGGTATTACACGCATACAGCACGTCCTTCTCCACCCCACCCTGGTTTCACTTTGTTCTGGATCCCCTGTTTGGTGATTGTTATCATTGTTATTGCCAGTTTTGGGTTCTGGTCCTGGCTTCTCATTCTCACTGCTTTTCAATGCTGGGGATTTGTGGGAGGTCCTTTGGTATGTGTAGGGCCGGGAGGAGCTTGTTTTCTACATGTCTGCAGTGCACGGCGGCGGAGGATTACCCACATGTAATTACTACATCTGGAGCAGGACGTGCTGTATGCGTATAATACCAATTCTACAGGTGAGTATTTCACAGAATTGTATTTTTCTGTTCGACGTGTCTCAGAGTTGGCGGCCTTGTCCATTCAGGCTCCTTACTTTGAGAGGTATCTGGGCTAGGTGGTTTTCGCTTCAAGCCAGCTTTTTGCCTAAAGTGTTTTTTTTTTCTGCCTTTCTTCTTAATCGGGACTTTGTTCTTCCCTTTTTGTGTCTTATGCCTAGTTACGACAAGGGGATGGTTTTTGCTTTCCTTGGTTGTGGTTCACTTGTTGGTGCTTATTCTGACAAGGGGAATGTTTCCTCCTTCGTGTTACAGCTCATTCTACTCGTATTGTGGGTACGTCCTGGGCCTTTTGACACCAGTTTTCTGTTGAACAAGTTGGTAAGGCTGCTATTTGATCTCCTGTTCCCACCTTTTCCAAGTTTTATAAGGTGGCTGTGCGGGCCTCAGTGGATGCTGTTTTTTGACCGCACTGTTCTGCAAGCCTCAGTGGTTTAGGTTTGTGCATTATTGCCTTGTTTTTGGATTCCCGCCCTTTATGGACACTGCTATTGGATGTCCCATGTGTAATGACTATTCTGAAGCGGGGTGTGTGACATACTTAGAATAATACCATTTTGTGATTACTCACCTGTAAAATGGGTATGATTGTAGGGGAGCACCTGGGTCGTGTGCTCGGTGAGCTTTGCTCCAGGCCGCAGACCCTATGCACTGAAGGGTAGTTGGCCATAGGCGTTTGGTGAGCCTACAGAGGGATGGGAGAAACCCTGCTGACTCGTGTCACTGTGATGGGGTGAGTGTTTTACTTGGGGGCACATTTTTATTGTTCTGGGCTCTGTGGCACTTCTCTCGCCCTGCCCCCCCCCCTCCTGCCCCGCTCCGTTATGCTGCAGCCTTCCTCCCACCTTGTCCTCTCGCCTCGGAGGTGTTGGTCGGGCGACAGCGCATGCTGTTTCGGTCTTTTTGCGCCCATAACTGTGCTGCGGCGGTGCGTCCTTCTGGACGCTCGGCGCCTCTTCTGAGGTGAGGGCCACTTTTGCACCTTTCGTTGGGGACGGCGACGCGGGATGACGCATATCGCGTCATCCTCCCGCAGCCCGCCCCTCGAGGTTCCGTACGGTGGCGCCATTTTTGCTGCTGTGCTGGCCAGTGTTGAACGGTGCGTGTGTGCTGCTGGGGACGATCTTGTGTACTGGGCTCTTCTCTGTGGTCTGACTGTCGCTGCGTGAGCACTACTCACTCTTGCCTTTGGTCCGTGAGTTCTCTGTGGGGGCTTACTGTTTGGGCATGTGATGCGGGATACTTATGGCCCTCATGCTTATGTCTTTCAGGGGATAGCAGTTGGTGCCCCCCCCCCCGGTCCCTTGTCTATTGTGCCTCTAATAATCGCCATATGGATGCTTCTGGGGATAGCGAGCTTGGGGGCCCCACTGGGCAGCCTCAGCTGTGTGTCATGTGTGGGGCATACCCTTTGAGTGGTGGTGGCGCGGTTTGTGTGCCGTGCGCGCAAAATATTATTGCGGATCAGGTTGGGCCGAGCGCTTCTCTTTCCAGTCCTGCGTTCCCTACGGCATCCCCTGCTCCTCCGTGCCTGCATTTAGCCCCCAGTGAGGGGGATACTAGCAGAGGTCGCAGTCAGATCTGGCGCTGCGCATGGCCAGCATTGAGCGGCAGTTGGCTCGACTGGTGGCGGGCAAGGCCTCTGGCAAGAAGCTGCACCTTGACACCGCGTTGTCCCTATTTGCAGAAAAGGATGAGGGCCTTGATGTGTATGGCGGCCGTGGCTCCCCGGAAGAGGGGGAGCATTTCTGTGACTCGGACTCCTCTGGGGATCGTCAGGACGGTTACGATAGTGATCTAGGGTTGTCCTCTGAGGATACCTGGCTCCCGGATGATAACGATAGCCTTTTGTCAGTGGTTTTCGATACATTACACATCGCCCCCCCCCCCCCCCCCCCCCCCAAGGCGGCAAAGAAGAAGCAGGGCGAGCTCTTCCGTCCTGGCAAGCAACGCTTGGAGTTCCCGGAACAGGGCCATTTCTCAAATATGGTTCTTAAGGAGTGGGAACGTCCTAATAGGTTACCCTCAGTGCCCAAGGGGTTGGATAAAAGGTATCCATTTTCGGCAGATTTGGTTAAGCGCTGGTCGTGCCCTCCTGAGGTGACGCTCCGGTCCTGGGGCTATCTAACACTTCGGTCATGCCATCCCCGACACTACCACGCTGCGTGATAGCGCGGGTCGGCGTATGGATCAGCTGGCTTGTCATGCCTTTACCTTTGTGGGGGCTGGTTTGCGCCCGGTCTGCCCTACAGCCATTGTGGCTGTCACCATTAAAAAGGTCAGACGTCTTGCTGAGGCCGCCAGGTCTGGTAAGAATAGGGAGGATTATAAGGACCTCTTGCTTTGTTCTGATTTTATTGTGTTTGTGCTGGCTGCCATGGACAATGCCGTCTGGCTTGGCGGTAGGGCCTCGGTCCTGTTGGTGGCTATGCGTCGGTCAGTTTGGTTGGGTCAGTGGGCTGCTGACACTGCCGCTAAGAAGGCTCTCACTGGGCTTCCTTTCACGGGTCTCCATCTTGAGCGTCTGGATGTTCTGGCCAAGGATGGTAGGCTACCCCAGCGTAGAAAGCCGGCTCTGCCCATTCGGGGCTCCTCCTCCTTTCGTCCTTCACGGGGAGGTCGTGGCCCCCCTTTCTCAGGTAGTCGCAGAGACTCTTGGGGCCGAGGCAGATCCCACGGTCGCCCCAGTCTCTCCTGGGGGACCAAGCCTAAACCCCCTCCCAAGGCCCCTCAGGCATGAGGAGGCGCCTTCACCCGACCGGGTGGGGGGACAGCTTCGGCTTTTTGCTCACGTCTGGAGGCTTCGCGTCTCAGACCGGTGGATTCAGGAGGTGGTGTCCTCCGGTTACAAGAGAGAGTTTGCAGCCTGGCCGCACCCAAGATTCCTCCGATCCCGGATATCCCAAAACCCTGTGTCGGCTCAGGGACTGCGTCTGGCCGTCCAACGTTTTCTGGCATCAGGAGTAATTTGTCAGGTACCTCTTCAGGAACAGGGTCGGGGGTACTACTCCAACCTGTTCACGGTGCCCAAGAAGGACGGCTCCCTGAGACCCATCCTGGACTTAAAGGGCCTTTCGCATGAAGACATTACGCTCGGCTGTAAGTTCTCTTCGGGCGGCTTCATGACCACGGTGGACATCAAGGATGCCTATCTTCACGTGCCAATCTTCCCAGGTCACCAGAGGTTCCTGAGGTTCGCTCTGGGGGATCAACACTACCAGTTTGTGGCTTTGCCGTTCGGTATCACCTCGGCCCCTCGGGTTTTCACCAACGTGCTGGCTGGCGTCATGGCTCTCCTGAGGAATCGGGGTATTCGCATGCTTCCTTACCTGGAGGACATTCTGATTGCTGCTCAGTGTCTTCATCAGGCCGAGAGGGATACTCGGGTGGTGACGTCCTTCGGCTGGGTGATCAACTATCCCAAGTCTTCACTATCTCCGTCTTTGGCGAGGTCCTTCCTGGGCATGACGCTGGATACTTCTCAGGTCAAGGTATTTCTCCCTCAGCAGAAGGTGCAGGGCCTTCAGTTGCAGGCGCGGGCCCTGCTGTCGTGTCCTCACCCCTCCATTCGACAGGGGATGCAGTTGGTGGGCCTCATGGTGTCTTGCTTCGAAGCGGTTCCCTTTGCTCAGTTCCACACGAGACCTCTTCAGTTGCATCTTTTGTTGGGTTTGGGATCCTAATCAGGAGTCCCTGGATCAGGAGGTCCCCTCCGGTCAGGCAGTCTTTCTCCTAGTGGCTGGTCTTGAGGAATCTTCTAGTGTGCAGGTCCTTTCTGCCTCCGCGCTGGGAGATTGTCACCACGGATGCCAGTCTGACCAGCTGGGGGGGGAGTTTGGCAGTCTCTGAAGTTCCAGGGTCAGTGGGGTCCCGAGGAGGCCCACGCGCCCATCAGTATCCTAGAGCTGAGGGAGATCAGGTTGGTTCTCTCCCAGTTGACTCCCCACCTTCGGGGTCGTGCTATACAGGTCCGCACGGACAATCAGACGGCGGTTGCCTACATCAATCATCAGGGAGGGACTCGGAGCAAGCGAGCCCTCAAGGAAGTGTCTCTGATCTTGTCTTGGGCGGAGGAGACTGTTCCCTGCATCTCGGCGGTTTACATCTCAGGGGTGGAGAATCAGGAGGTGGACTCCTTGAGCAGGGGGACGTCTCGCCTGGGGGAATGGTCCCTCAGCATCAAGATCTTTCACGACCTGTGTCGCCGCTGGGGTCAGCTGGACGTGGACTTGTTTGCATCCCGCCACAACCACAAGCTTCCAAGATTTGTCTCCCTGTCAAAGGACCCTCTGGCCTTTGCCACGGATGCGCTAGCAATTCCTTGAACGGAGTTTCGGCTCCTCTATGTATTTCCTCCCTTTCCTTTGCTGGGTCGGGTGTTGCGCAAGATAGCCCAGGAGGGGGTACCGGCCATTATGGTGGCCCCCCACTGGCCGAGGAGGGTAGGGTTCGCGGACGTCATACAGATGGCAGTAGATCGGTTCGTCCTGCCCGACGATCCAAAGCTTTTCACGCAGGGACAGCTGCGCCATCCCAATTTACAAATGCTGGCTTTAACGGCTTGGCTGCTGAAACCTCTATCTTGATGGGCAAGGGTTTGCTGGCCTCTGTTGTCGATACCTTGATTCAGGCTCGGAAGAAATCCTCGTCTTTTATCTACTACAGGGTCTGGCATGCTTGCATTGCTTGATGTGAGTCCAAGTCTTTTTTGTCGGGAATTTTCCATTCCCAGGATTCTGGAGTTTTTACAGCATGGTCTGGATTCGGGCCTTCAACTTAGTACTCTCAAGGGACAGGTTTCGGCTCTGGCAATTTTTTTCCAAAGATCCTTTGCCAATCACAGGCTTGTTAAGACCTTCTTTCAGGGAGTTACTCATGTGTGTCCACCGCGTAAGCCTCTGCTACGGGTTTGGGACTTAAACTTGGTGTTGTCTGCTCTACAGGGTCCTCCTTTTGAGCCCCAGTGCAATGCTGCGCTGTCCATATTGACTCCTAAAGTGGCCTTTTTGGTCGCTATTACTTCGGTACGTCGAGTATCTGAGCTGGCGGCACTTTCCATGAAACATCCTTATATTCTAAGTATGTCACACACCCTGCTTCAAGACATTCATTACACTTGGGTATACTGACCTGTAGATGGCGATCTTCGAGATATCAAAAAAGGTCAGACCTTCTCGGCCCATAAATATCTGGGACCTCCCACTCATTCCCCTTTCCATCTCTGCAGAGGCGAGCAAGTCAGAAGATGTCTCCTCCTTGCAGGTAGCCGGGATGACTCCCGGCCACTTTTTATTCTATTTCTGCCCGGATCCCTTCTCTTAAGTTACTTGCCTCCCTGCCTAGGCTGCTGGTCCGGGCAAAGGTAGTTGGCACCCCTGGTGCTTAGGAGCCATGAGACCCCATAACAAGTGTTAGGCAGCTATCCAGGTTGGTGATCCTGGTTTGGGATGCCCCGTCCCTTGGCCCTACCCTGGCATGGATTCCCCCTCTCCCGGATACCCTTAGAGGGGTGGGGGGGGGGCGGGTCCCTTTGGGGATTCATTCTTTCTTTATTAGTGTGTGTGTGTGTTGGTGCATAACTGAGTGTGTGTTGTTTTTTTTTTTGACTGGTGACGGCAGGACGCGGTGCCGGCGTGTGGTAAATGGTGGCTGTGGGCGCCCATGAGGCGCTTCTCCTCCTTGGGGCTGGGGGGGGGGCGGGCGCTGGCGCGCGCACCTACGGCCTGCCCCCCGGGCTGCGGGCGCTGTGTGTTAAGTCCCGGCTTCTGGCCGGGCGAACCGCGCCGGCCCGCTCCCCCCTCCTCCGCTCTCCTCGTGTCCACATGGTTCCTCTTGCCTGCGTGCGGTAATCAGGTGGGGCGAAGGTCTGGTGAGTGGCCTGTGGCCATCAGATTTTCTATCATTAACTCCTTATGGACATTGCCAGCATAGTCTGAGTGTGTGTGTTTTTTTTGTGTGTTCCAGGTGGACCATTGACACTATTAAAGGGGGACTCTCCCGGTCCTAAGGTACCTGGTTAAATTTAGTGGCTTAACATTCCTCCCACTCGGGACTTAAAGGGGCATCCTGGGTGGCATTACTGCGTAATTCCCTCGGAGCTATATAAAAAATCACCGTATGGAGGCATCCCTGGATACTGGGCTTGTGCCCCCCTCGGGGCAATCCAGGCTGTGTATGGGGTGTGGGGTATCCCTTTTGGGGGATGATGTATTTCTTTGTGTACCCTGTGCGCAGCGGTCTATTACGCGGCAGACCGGATCTCAGGCGTCCGGTTCTGCTCCGCCAGTCTCCTCTCCGTCTCCCCCTCGCTTGACACGTACCCCATGTGATGTGGTCATTGGCGGGGAGTCGCAATCTCAGGTGTGTGCCAGATTGGCCAATCTTGAAAATGTTTTCCAGTGCCGTTGCTAAAAAGGCACAGCAAAGAGAAAACATTTGTATACGGCTGCACAGGCCTTTGATAGGGAGGATTTTAACTCCCTGGATTGGTCTGATTTTTTTCCCCGCGTGAGGAAGGGGAGTTGTATGAGGAGTCTGACTCCGATGATCAGCAGTTTGTGGGCGCTGATACCGAGCAAGGCCAGGGGGATTCTTTGGATACCGCTAGGGTCCTGGCTCATATGTTTCAGGTCCTGGCTATTTCTCCCCCCGAGGCGGCTCCTCCGCTGAAGGGGGGAGTTCTTTGAAGTAACTAAGCCGCGCTTGGAATTTCCTTATCAAAAGCATTTTGATGGTATCATCCTCAAGGAATGGGAGAGGCCGACTCGGCTTCCGGGTGTTCCACCGGGTTGGGACAAGAAATATCCCTTTCCGGCGGACGCGGTGAAGCACTGGTCGTCCTGTCTTGGGGTTGTCCAGCTCCGCAGTCCTCCATTCTCCGGAGTGCACTACTCTCAAGGATGGTAAGGATAAACGCATTGACCAGGTGGCATGTCATGGTTTTGCCAGTGTCGGATCGGCCGTGCGGCCGGTTTGTGCTTCTGCGTTGTTAGGGGATTGTTGACCTCTTCCGGGCTTGACCCGGCTAGTGAGGAGTTTGCCGACCTTAAGCGCTGTGAGTTATTTTTATCCTTTGTACTGTCCGTCCTGGACGACACTTTGGTGATGTGTAGCAGAGCTGCTGCTCTGCTTGTGGCTATCCGCAGGTCGGTTTCGTTACGCCAGTGGGCGGCTGATTTTGTGTCCAAAAAGTCTCTCACGCCCCTTCCCTTTGTGGGGTTGCGGCTCTTTGGAGAAAAATTGGATTCGGTGGCAAAGGGAGGTAAGTTACCTCAGTGTAAGAAGCAGCGTCGCCCCTTTCGGGGGGCGGCTTCCTTCTCTGTCCTTTCGTGGGGCTAGAGTCGGCAGGGGTTCGGCTTTCCCCTCGTCCAGAAGTGATTCCTGGACCAGGGGCAGGGGTCGGCCTGTCCAGGACACAGTTGGGGCTCCAAGCCTAGAGCCGCTGCCAAGCCGGCTCAGCAATGAGGGGGCGCCCTCACCTTTGCGGGTGGGGGGACGGCAGCTACTCTTCTCCCAGGTTTGGGTCCAAGAGGTCTCGGACAGGTGGATTCAGGAAGTGGTGTCTTCCGGTTACAAGCTGGAATTCGAGTTCCGTCTCCCTCCCAGATTCTTCAGTTCTCGGGTGCCGTCAGATCATCTGTCCGGTGCCCCACTCAGACCGGGGCCTGGGCTTCTATTCCAATTTGTTCACAGTGCCCAAGAAGGACGGATCCGTTTGTCCCATTCTGGATCTGAAGTTGCTCAACAGGTTCGTTCGTCCCCGGAAGTTCCGTATGGAAACTCTGCGCTCGGCCATCCACTCACTTGTCAGGGGGACTTCATGACGTCCATAGACATCAAGGATGCTTACCTGCATATTCCAATATTTCCGGCACACCAGAGATTCCTCAGGTTTGTCGTGGACAATCGACATTTTCAGTTTGTGGCTCTTCCGTTTGGCCTTACCTCGGCTCCAAGGGTTTTTACCAAGGTGTTGGCAGGAGTGATGGCCATGCTCAGAGCCAGGGGTATCCGCATCGTGCCCTATCTGGACGATCTTCTCATCATGGCGTGTTCCCTCAGTCAGGCGCAGCTGGATACCAGGAATGTGGTTTCCACTCTGGAGAGTTTCGGTTGGGTGATCAACTATCCCAAGTCCTGCCTCACTCCCTCCAGGGTGGTGGAGTTCCTGGGAATGTCGCTGGATACTTCTCAGGCCAGGGTGTTTCTCCCCCGAGCCAAGGTTCTTCTAATTCAGGAATTGACTCCGCGTCTTCTATCCATTCCCTGTCCGTCCATCCGGCTAGGGGTGCGGCTCGTGGGATTGATGGTGGCGTCGTTCGAGGCGGTTCCCTTTGCCCAGTTTCACACAAGGACGCTCCAGCTCCATCTCTTGGCGGCTTGGGACGGGTCCCCGCTGTCATTGGATCAGTCCTTTGTGATGTCCCCCCGGGTGCGGCGTTCCCTTTGGTGGTGGCTGAAACCAAGCAATCTGACGAGGGGCAGGTCCTTTCTGACCCCTCGTTGGGAGACGGTCACCACGGATGCCAGCCTGTCCGGTTAGGGGGGATTTTGGAAGGATCTTCAGTTTCAGGGACTGTGGGGGCCTCTGGAGGCTCATGATCCCATCAATGTTCTGGAGTTGAGAGCCATCAGGCTGGTTCTGGCTCACTTGACTCATCAGTTGCGGGGCCTACCGGTCCAAGTTCGGTCGGACAATCGGACGGCGGTCGCCTACATCAATCACCAGGGAGGGACTGGCAGCAGGCGTGCCCTCAGGGAAGTGTCCTTGATCCTTGCCTGGGCAGAGAGCAATGTCCCATGCATCTCGGCCGTGTACATTCCGGGAGTGGAGAACATGGAGGCGGACTCCCTGAGTAGGGGATCATCTCGTCACAATCACAAGCTTCCGGCATTTGTGTCTCTCTCGCGGGATCCACTGTCTCTGGCAGTGGATGCCATGTCTCTGAACTGGAGGGATCTGGGGTTTCTGTACCTGTTCCCTCCATTTCCTATGGTGGGCAGAGTGGTGCACAAGCTGGCCCTAGAGGGCGCGTCAGCAATCCTGGTGGCTCCAAGGTGGCCAAGACAGGTTTGGTTCGCAGACGTAAGGTTGGCGGTGGATCAGTTAGACCTGCCCCTTCTGCCGGATCTGCTCACTCAGGGGCCACTGCTCTACCCCAATTTACCAACGCTGGCTTTGACGGCGTGGTTGCTGAAACCTCCATCTTGAGGGAGGAAGGTCTTTCTGATGCTGTCATTCAGACTCTGGTTAGGGCTAGGAAGCAGTCTTCCTCTGCCGTCTATTATAGGACTTGGAGGTCTTATATTTATTGGTGTGAGGTCAGGGCCTTGCCTTGCAGGGCGTTTTCTATCCCTAGGGTTTTGGAATTTCTGCAACATGGTCTGGACCAAGGTTTGCAGCTTAGTACGCTGAAGGGGCAGGTTTCTGCCCTGGCGGTTTTCTTTCAAAAGTCTTTTGCTCTTCATCCTCTGGTTAAGACCTTTTTCCAGGGGTTTACGCATGTGCGGCCTCCTAGGAAGCCTTTGCTCCCAGTTTGGGATTTGAATTTGGTTTTGTCTGCCTTGCAGGGTCCTCCTTTTGAACCTTTGCAGGATATTGCACTTTCTACGCTTACTCAGAATGTTGTTTTTCTGGTTGACATCACTTCCGTTCGACGTGTTTCGGAGTTGGCAGCCTTGTCTATTTAGGCTCCTTACTTTGAGAGGCATCAGGACAAGGTTGTTTTCCGCTTCAAACCAGATTTTCTTCCTAAGGTGGTCTCTGCTTTTCATTTGAATCAGGATATTGTTCTTCCCTCCTTGTGTCCTAAGCCCAGCAATGACAAGGAGAGGGTTTTGCATTCTTTGGATGTGGTTCGCTGTGTGAAGTACTATTTGGTGGCTACTTCTCCTTTTCGTAGGACTGACGCCCTTTTTGTGGTGCCCTCTGGTCCTAGGAAGGGTTTGGCTCCTGCCAAGTCTTCCATTAGTCTTCCATCTGCTAAGGGGAATATTCCCCCTTTTCGTGTTACTGCTCATTCTACTCGTGCTGTTGGGGCGTCCTGGGCCTTCCAGCACCAGGCTTCTGTTGAGCAGGTCTGTAAGGCTGCTACTTGGTCTTCGGTTCACACTTTTTCCAAGTTTTACAAGGTTAATGTTCGGGCCTCAGCGGATGCTGTTTTTGGCCGCAAAGTTCTGCAAGCTGCAGTGGTTTAAGTTTGTGCCTTGTTTTTTGGATCCCCTCCCTTTATGGACACTGCTGTTGGATGTCCCAAGTGTAATGAATGTCTTGAAGCGGGGTGTGTGACATACTTAGAATAATACCATTTTGTGAATACTCACCTGTAAAATGGGTATTATAAGTATGTCACACACTCCGCTTCACCCTGCCCTTTTGTATTCTGGATCCTTTATATGGTGAACCTTTGTTAGTTTTTATTGGCTTTTCTGGTCCCTTGGTCTTACTGCTATCTTTATACTGGGGAATGAGTGGGAGGTCCCAGGTATTTATGGCCTTTTTTTGTTATCTCTGCAAGATCGCCATCTACAGGTCAGTATACCCAAGTGTAATGAATGTCTTGAAGCGGGGTGTGAGACATACTTATAATACCCATTTTGCAGGTGAGTATTCACAAAAGAGTCAGACTTCCTAAAGAGCTCAGTAGCAACCAGATAATACTTGAGCTCCCTGACCACATCCAGAGAATGAAGATTCCGTTCCTTGGCATTAGCGGCAGGACAATAGGAAGGTAAGACAATTCCGGGTTAAAACGGAACACCACCTTATCCTGATGCCGCTCAAAAATACAATTTTTGTTCTTCCTTCTGGACCTAGGAAGGGTTTGCCTCCAGCCAAATCCACTATCAGCAAGTGGATTAGACAGGCGGTGGTGCGAGCTTATTCTTCCAAAGGTAAGGAACCTACCTTCTGCATTACTGCTCACTCTACTAGGGCTATTGGTGCCTCTTGGGCTTTTCAGCACCAGGCTTCTGTTGAACAAGTTTGTAAGTCCGCTACGTGGTCTTCTGTTCATACTTTTTCTAAGCTTTACAAGGTTGATGTTAGGGCCTCAGCGGATGCTGTTTTTGGCCGCAAGGTGCTTCAGGCGGTAGTGGCTTGAACTGCCTGCCGTTACTCATTGGGGATCCCACCCTACTTTAAGGACACTGCTATTGGATGTCCCAGAAGTAATGATTGAAATGAAACGGGCCGTGCTGTACACTTGGAAAAATACAATTCTGTGATTACTCACCTGTAGAATTGATTTTACTGTGTACAGCACGATCTGTTTCATCCCTCCCTTGTTATCGTCGTTCTTGGTCGCCTATTTATGGTGATTTGTTCAAAAGTAATTTTTTTTTTTTTTGTGAGGCTGTATATTTATCTCCCAGCTTCTTGCATAACTGCTTTTCAACACTGGGGGTCTATTGGTGATTCCTGGCTTTTTATAGGGCCGGGAGGAGCCACAAGTCTTCTGCAATCAACTGCGCCACCTTGTGGTGGAATACCCAGAAGTAATGATTGAAATGAAACAGGCCGTGCTGTACACAGTAAAATCAATTCTACAGGTGAGTAATCACAGAATTGTATTTTTTCATCCTGACCCTCAATTTGCTCATCAGAGCTGGACAGGATTGTTGGTTCCTCCTTCTTCCAGATTCATCGCATTGCTGTTAGCGCAATGCCCGCCAATTGTGCTAATTATTATGCATCATTACAGATCCAAGGGCCAGGTTCACTCTTTTCAGAAGAAAAATTGTGATGGAAAACTGTAAACCTTGGTATCTCCGTTTAGGACAGTGGCAAATGTAGCCCGTGGTGTAACAATTACCTTTGCCTGCTGTAGCACTTAAATTAAGG
This sequence comes from Gastrophryne carolinensis, assembly GCA_027917425.1. NCBI lineage: Eukaryota > Metazoa > Chordata > Amphibia > Anura > Microhylidae > Gastrophryne > Gastrophryne carolinensis. The sequence goes on along the minus strand of CM051236.1, from coordinate 385,990,232 downwards.
GACCTTTTGTCGAATATACTATTTTGTCTGTCATTTCTTCTTGAATACTTTTAATGCTACGTTTAGATTGACTTTTTGAAAAGGTGCTTCTAGTGATTTATCATGTAGCTGAACTAATGTGTTTTATACTTATAGGTGCTGGGCAACATATGATCTGCTCCGATTGCTATGACAATGCTAATATTTACTCCCGCACTAGAGAGTATTGTCCATATACGTACATAACCGAGGAGGATCCAATGGACCAAGCGTTTTCCAATCTTATGGCTCAAATTCCAAAGGAGAAATTTCTGCCTCCGTCTCATGTGTCTGCTTCTGCTGTTGAGAGGGATATGTCTGCATTCCTCAGCAGCTACGACAGACGGGACAGTGGAAAACCCAGCTGTGGTAAGTAACCCAAGTCTTTTTTTTTTTTTTTTTTTTTTTTTTCCCACTTTCACATCTGTGATTGTATATCTTGATATTTATAAGACCTATTTGGAAGATAGTCCTGTTATGTCTTCCTTGATTTATTCATATGCAGTGTTGATTTCACATTTACAGCTGTGTATCCTCACTTGCTCCATCTCCCAGCTGAGATATTCATCACATAGCTGAGCTTCTGCAATTGTGGCTACTCCCAGTGACATGCTGCTTGTTTTCTCTTGTTCTGTTATACAAGTCGATATACATTGTTACTTTTAAAATGTTGAGCATATAGATATAAATGAGGAAAGTGGCCAACAAAAGACGTTGGTTTTTATGTCTCTATTTTTGCTCTCTCATGAGTTTCCCTCTGCAATTAAACTGGGATAACACTCTAAAATGCAAACCTCCATTTTATTGAGCCTAATGGGATGTCCCGCTGTGAGACTGTCGAGGTCGACGGTATGCACTCGCCTTTCCCCGGTCTAACTGCGCGTTTTTGCTGTGTTTATTTAATTCGCCAAAAGGCTATCATTGACTTCAGTCGGGGAGCTCAAGAGGCTGCATCCCCAGTGCTGTGGGCGTGAACAGCTCGAGAATTCAGTTGCAATTGAGAACAGAGCCGCTTATCGAATTACATAGTTGTGACAAACTGCTCTAATTGGACAAGAGCCCGCACATACGCTGTTGCACCAGGGAAGGGCGAGTGACTACCGGTGCCTTGCAGGGTTTCACACAGCAGGGCATCCCAATTCGGGAGGGAGGGCCAACAGTCTAACCTGGAATCTTTTCGATTCCAGGGCTGCCGGGCTGAGGTTTGTTCCGGTTTAAATAGTTGTTTCCTAAGGTGGACATCTTTCACACTTTTATTTTCGCAGTTAGATCCTTTACCATGCAAATATTAAACCAAGGAGATGGGGTAGGTATTTAGAATACCCCTATACTGTGCATATGCCGAAAGCATCAGTTACAAAATGAAAATGGGTTGAGTTGTGTTTCAGCATCTTCTACTTTTTTGATGTAGTTTTTTAAAGCTGGACTCTTTTTAGGTTTTTGGCTCCATTGAGAGCTGCCCAAAGCTAAAACTATTCATGCCCCAGAACTGGATATATTAATTCTAACCCAAGCTATATATCCAGATTTGATGTGGCTAGAGATTTTTACATATTATTAAGGCAGAGTTATTATAGGGATGCTATAGTCAGGTCTTCACTTCCTCATTCACATTTTTGGCAGCAAATGGCAAAAAGTCATGACCACTGGCAACCATATGTGCAAGCCTACTCTGCAAACCCAATTGGTCATCAGCAGTCAGGTGATACAATGGATAAGGCATTTGGCTGAGCTGCCGCTTGAAGTCATTTTTCCAACCGCCTAAAATTGTGCTGTTCATGCTAGCACTAAACTGCCTGCTTACGTTTTCGCCCGGCCATACAATTCCAGATTTTGCCACCAAATTCCAGCTCAAACTAGTGCAGCCCTTAAACACAAATATTGCCTGCAGCCTACCATCATCTAGAAAAAGAAATGCGTTTACCTACTACATTGATACATTACGGCCTATGTGGTTTATTTTTATCTGCTGATGCGCCATTTTTATGATGTTAGACCTGCCCTGTGATGTGATGCAATTAAGACTGAGGTTCTTTAGAGGAAACTGAGTAATCTGTATCTACTCTTCTAGATGCCTTTCCATGTTCAAACTGGCCTTTGAAGAAAGCAGATGGCACAACATCTGCGCCTCACACTTACTTCTGCCATCATCCTGTAGTGGCTCAAGAGAACCCCTTGCTCAGAAATGAAGGAGCATGTCCAGTCAAAGCAGAAGACGACCCTCGTTCACATGACCCCAGACAAGGTCTAGGCAAAGACTTTGACTTAAGCAGGACTCCATTTATTGGGGATTACAAAGAAACAACCTAATTTTACCAAATGAATCTCCAAGTCAGTTGACTTTGTATGGACTACCTCAGAATTTACTCCATGGCCAAAAAAGTGCTACTATAGGTTTGTTTACAAACGTTGAGTGGACCAATGCAAAAACTCCACTGCACTGCAGTGCACAGAGGTGAGCACCAGTAGCTTGGATTGGTCAAAACAGGAGCACTTGTCTCTTCTCCAGTATGCTTCAATGAACAACTCTGCTGCAGCTTCACGATCATCCTGCAAGATTACAAGATGGCATTTAGATGCGGGTTGGAAATGCTTTTGTAAGCACTGTAGTGGTGGTGTTTCCATTGTTCTGTATACCAGCTATTTCCAGAGAGTATAATGAAATGAAGAATCATTTTGGGAACTTTCCATGGAAAGGTTATGTGGTGCTTTCTACAGTTTTTTTAAGAGCTTTAACATATGTGAAATGTTTTTGTGGCATTATTCTATATATTGCTTCTCTGGTAACTGCCTGAAAGTACTGTAAGCTGTATGACATATTTTCTCTTATATTCTGTAATATTAGAAAATGTGTCCTAGTTCAAATTGTTTTGGTGCTGCAGCATTTTCTGTGCAGTCATACTGTGAACTAGCTAATAAAACACTCCACTCTGTTGGATTTCTACACTAGCAGTGCTGTTCAACAGCAGATTAGAACTCCCTTCACATTCCTTGAGGTAGGCTTATAGCAAACATTTAGGGATAACTGCATTAGTGCGGTGTGTTAATGGGAAATTAAGCACAGGGCACCTGCTGAATTTATTTAGGAAAAATGCTCACTCCACCATATTTGTGCTCGCTTTAAACAATTTACAGACTGCTATGCCTTTGCTGCTGCTGAGAATCCAGGGGCATCGCAATCCTTGCCTGATGTATGTGCTGGGCTACTGTAAGTGCTCTTTTTTCCCTATAAGAAGTCCCTGCAGTGATCCAAAGCAAGGTTTTAAATGTAGACTTTGCTACAGTTGCACTTTAAGTTTGAATAGGAATGTGGCAATTGATTGCAGGCCAAATTAAATTATGCAAGTCTGTTTCCTTTCTTGTTTCACATTTTCACCTACAACTACCCAACTGCAGTAAGGGGTTTGTGCTTTGCTTTTTTTTCTCAGAAAAAAATATATAGCTGCTCATACCGCTCCGGTATAACAAAGCATTATGAAATATATTTAAACTGTATCCACGGTTTACTTACTTTCAATAAAGGGCGTTGACTGCAGTGCCAGGAGAAGGGGCAACCGAAGCCCGGTATTTGTTACTGCCGCTGTACTCCATCTGACTGGGCACCATGTTTGGCCACCTGGTTTAAAGTCCTCAAAAACCCAGAAGAGGACCTGGAATCCCAGAAGAGGAGCTCTGGACCACGTAACAGCCATTAGCCAATCTTAGGGTCCTGTCTCAGCAGCAAAGGGGATGGAAGAGAAATGTAACGGCCTCTGCAGCATATAGAGGGGAGATCCCAATAGCAGAGGCACCCATTTTGTAATAATTGTGCCACTTGAAATGTAATAAATACCTTGCAACAAGAACACAAAATGTAGCACAGTTGAGTGGATTTAAGACACTAGCGATTACTGTAAACATTTGTGGAATTACACAGATCCCTCTAACATGCGTAATAAGTTACTTAATAAGTATGCGGCCAATAGAGAGATCGGCTACATTCTGCATGGAAGCATCAGGGCAGATGTGTGTGCATTAGTGGTCTGTTTTCTCTACAGGGATGGCTGTCCTCCAGCTGAACTGCATGTCCTGCATTCTTTGTAGTTTGCTTTTTGCTAGCTATATCTGTGCATGCATGCATATTGGTAAATTAAATTCTACCATTGCACATTGTTTCATTCTGGATTGTACAAGGCACGGCTATTTTCATTTTGAGCCCCTGCTTTTTATTTTTTGTTTTTAGTACACTAGCACTTTTCTCTTAATTAACCAATAAATATAACTTTGTTTTTACTTTTATCAATGCATTTATCAAAGTTAATTTTGCTTGGAAAATTACAAATTGCAATAAAGTGAAAGTCCCCTCATGTGGCTTGCACATGAGGTTTAGGGCAACCTCAGGTAAGCTGCTCCCATTTCATCTCTTGCATTGTATGTCCCAAATGGGGCTCTCATAGATTAGAGTTAGGACTGCACCCATAGAGGCACCTTGGCGTGGTGGTGCAGCTTAGCATACTTCTGCAGATATGTGTGACCGAGCCTCTGTTTTTACCAGATTTAGAGACAGATTATAGGTTGGTCTGCAAGCTAACAGGGTTGAGTGCTGCGGCTCCTTTAAGTCTTTAGTAACCTAATTGCCCTGCTGACTTGCACCTCCCCGGTTAGTTATAAAATGGTCTGAGCAGCTGCCACTCCCCTTTTGTCCACCTTGTGGATTAGACCTTGCCCTCAGGCACAAGACTCCTCCATTTACCTGCCTTCCGCACTGAGCACTTCCATTGATATATCTTCTGTGGGAAAGTTAATGAACGTGGTCGTTTCCTTTTAAAACAAAGTAGTAATTCATTTAGTCAATGTTAAACAAAATTGATACCACAATGTTTAGTGCAAATATTGACTTGAGATAAGAAACGTTAAGTAATTCAAGCATTGTGGTGTTTTAGTGATGTCCTCATCGCTGAGGAGTACAGGTGGGGAAAAATAGCAGCATACCTGGCTCAGAAACCAGTGCAGTCACCGGCCCTCGGATGGTGGCCACTGGGCTGCAACTCTGTTCAAGACTCCAGTATATGGCTGCTGCCTTCTTGCCTTCAGAAACCTCACATGCTGAGGAGAGGACGATAAGTGCAGGGGGCCGAGTTATAGCAGACACAGCAGAATCGGGATCAGGAAAAGCTTTCCCCCTTCATCCTTCAGGACGGCCACAGAGGGAGCAAGCTCCTCCCCCCTATAGAGGAAACACAACTGGAACAAGTTTACTCCAAACACCACCACATTGGCATAAATTAAAAAGGCATAATTCAGACATTCCTGCTACAGCCTCACTCACTTCCTGCAGCATTACACTAGATTTTTTGGTGAGGGACCTCGTGATGTGGTCCTCTTATGATTTATACTGCACCTGATCAAATTCTATATAGGGAAGAATGATCTATCTATTTGATGCCTTGACTAAAGGACAATATATCCTTTTAGTTCCATTAATTTTCCAGGCTTGGCTGTCTTGGCAATTTCCTGCACTGCAAACATTTTTCGATTTTGCCATTTCCCTCTTTAGGATGCACTCATGAAGGGCAAGTGGTTTATATATGGGGAATGGCATGCACACTTAGTTTTCAGGTCTAACGCTTTCAAGTCCTTTACTGTTATTTGGAACCATTTCTAGTTGTTTTAAGTTATAGGCTTCTATTCATGTCGAATGTTGCTCCCTGACCATCCCTCAATTCTGAATGTGGCTCCCATGGTAAGAGGGGTTGAGCACTCCACCGTTAATGTTTTAATGTGCATGTGCTACGCAACATAAAAGATTTCACTAAAATTATGTGACCTAAACCATTCACTCTTACCTGTTCTTTCTCCTCCTTTGGTAAACGGGTAAGAGTGAATGTTCAGGCAGGATAAGGGTTTACCTTCTACAGTAGGTTTTGTTTCCTTGCACAACCACTTAGTGTCTTCAAAACAAACCCTTGTAACTTGGCTACCAAGACTCTAGGGGTTACAATTTGTCCTTAAGGTATCCCAATTTGTGTAAGGGTCAAACCCTGAGGGCTTCACACTGTGCAGGCTCACAGACATGCTGGTGCACCCCTTCCCTGTGGCCTGCAAGCACCTGCCAGGAGCAGTTCAAGTCTGCCTGGAGAGCACACACCTGGGATTCTGCTGGCTGCTGTCACATTCTCAGTGGGATCACGAAATCAAGGCGAATACCGGACAAAATGGGGTTTTACACAGCAGGCATCCCAAACCAAAACCCCGGGGGTGTGGTCTGCTTCACAAATCTATGCCATGATGTGCATGAAACATTTATAACCTGTTCATTTTATCATTTAAGATCATTTTATGTTCTTCAATTTTGTGAAGAGTGAAAATTCCTCACATCAATGCAGAAGTTACTATAGTGAATTAGAATATTTGTCCCAGTACCTCAAAGTGGTGACCCCCCCCATTTTTCTTATGGTCTTCCTATGTTTAAATGTTTTGAAATTATTTTAAATGTCTACAGATTACTATATTTTGTAATTAGGTGACATTTAGTAATTAAGTCTGATCTATACTAAATCCACCACCTATTAGAGAGCTCAGTTGATCAAGATTAAACATCAGATTTTTTTGTTAACATGACTTTGCAATAGTTGCAGTAACTTTCAGCAACTATATGTATGCCTTTCACAAGTTGAACCGTGTGACTTCTCGTATGTAACAATATATTTCTCACACATGCCCCTTTTTTAAATGTAAGATTTTGGTAATCTTATAGGCTGGCCACCTGTACCTTGTAAAATGTCTGCCTCAAATAAGATGGCAATGTAATATAAACTCTAAAAATGTCTAATGTTTGAGTAAAGAAGCAATAGACACTACACTTTACCACTACTCTTAACTTGCATGTACCAATCTGTTTAAATTCACCTTGTACATTACAGTGAAACGTCTGTAAACTTAGCAAACTTTTTATGCACTAGAATTCTACTCCGTTTGCCAATAATGGCAACCAAAGATTAAAGCTTCTTGTGATATATGTAAATATACTTGTAATGATAAAAATATTTTTGTACACATTGCACATACATGTTCGTCAGGTTTTATTTTATTTCCTATGTTATGCCAAATATGTTAGAAAATTCTGTGTTAATCAAGTTGTTTGGTATTCAAACATCGCAGGGTGAAAGTTACAATTTCCTCTTAGCTTTTTTCCGGGCTGATATGTGCAGGTCAACTGTTTTTAGATATAAAGCAATTTTTCTGTTATAGCCTCGCCTCTGCACTAAGCTTTGAAATAGCTCTTTAATGGTTAATCTTCCATGAAATGAAAATACATAAATTGTTTAGAAATGGCAAAGGACAAAGGAGTTTTATGGTCTCGGCAGAATATTAGGGATGATGATGAATAGCTAAGATAAGTGTGCAGTCACTTGCCCCGCTGCCTTTTATATGGCACCTGTTTTGGATGAGGCGGCGAGGACGTTGCATGCTGCTACAATGAATTTATATGGCTTCTGGCAGAAGTGGAGCTGTTTTATTTCAAGCCTGGTGCCATGCTTGATCTCTGCTAATGTAAGCTATGACCTTCAAAAATGAAAAGTCATCTGTCATAGAACACTCGAATTCATATTTTATGAAAGCCTAAAATGTGCTACACCTGCAAACTGTTTAAATATCAGCCATTGTAATTTCTTCCCAAACCATGTATTTTTTTTTTTTTATTTAAACAACCTCCCTGATGCTTGTAGGTGATTTGAAAATAGGTGACTTGTCTTCTGAACACTCCATGAAATGTATATTGTCTACTTAATCAATGTATGCACTTCATTTCACATGCTTTCTGTAGTCTGTTATGCCATTGTTTTACAATCAATGGGATACTTTAAAGTGAAGAAAAGATTGAGTACCCAAGCACTTTTGGAAACTGGAGTTTGTTTTGCACAAACGAATGTTAAATGTATCAGTCGTGTGCTTTCTTTTTAGTAAAAGAGCCCCATCACACTTACAGGCCTTACACTATAAGGTCATGTTTTGGAGACATTTAAATGGCTACATTACGCATTACAAGTTGCAGGTGTACAGTTTTTTTTTTTTACTTTGTCCACTGCATCAAGGTCCAGTCTAATCTTGATTTTGCATGAAGGGGGTAGCCTGTGTGCTATGCTTCTGGGTGCTAGTGACCATAAACTAAATGTGACCCAACCCTGGTGTGTGAATATTAAATAGGGCCCCATTATGGCTCATACAGTAACTTGGATTAAATACAGCTAGACAAATAAAATACTTAATTCCACTAGGGCGCAGGGATGGCCCCCCTGGCCTTATGCACCTCAACACTGTCACTACCTTTCTAATTACCCCCTGGTGGGTGCCAGCTTGGGTGGCTGCTTCTACAGATTGAGAGGATGACATAATTTGTGCTTGGGGATTAAGGTTTATGCCTTTTTAGTCAGAAATAGGTAAAGGGAAGGGTACTTGAAACCAATTATTACAGAGGTGCTCTGGAAAGTCAGATTTATTTTCCTGATTCATAAGAAAAGCTCCAAACTTTATTTACTATTGAGAATGAATCTGGCTCATTTTTTGGGGTCATTTATACCCAGGTCCGATTTTCGGCCTATGCACATACCTCCTAAAGCTGTTAAGCCCACTAGTCATTTCCAATTTTTAATATAAAGAAATGCCTATGTAAAAGTGATGACCTCCTTGCTTTTAGTAGTTTCTTGTCCCTAGTCCAATTGAGTTTTTCTAGGAAAAAGTGAGTCTAATGCATAGATTATTGATGGTGTGAGGAGGGTTCATTGGCCTACAACTACTTTGGCAAAGAGTTGTGAGGAAGGGTTTCGGTTCACTGTAATGCATCGGGGGGGTTGGGGTTGCCAAGGAATGATCACTTGTGCCATTTTGCCTAAATAAGACAAAATGTTTAATTGGGATGCATCATTCTAGCAAGCACATACATAGCCATTTACTCCTTCCCAAGGAAAGTATGATCACATATAATGCCTAAAGATAGAATAATATTTTCCCTGGCTGTGGCCATTGTTTCTAGAGCAGCAAATAATACCTAGTGTTGAAACCTGCTTCAAGGTAAAATAGTATCACTGTGAAAAGAGCGAGTAGGAGAGTATAGTTATACATTCATCTAAAAATGGTTAAACTTTTAAAATCTAAAAAAGAATCCTCTTGCCAAGAAACCTTACAACCTGACCATACAAAAAGTAAAATAACATTATCCCTTTAAAGCAGACTTTCCATCCTTTCAATGAACCCTGTTAAGCACAGTTTGTAGATGCCAAATCCCCAAAGGCTCTGTACTTAGCAGAGCCTTTGGGGATCATGTTGGCTTTGTCACCCAATTACAATAGCAGTGGGGCTTGGTAGCTGTAGAAAACCTGAAACATTTTAGACCCTTCATTTGCCCAGTGACCAGTGTTTTTATATATCTGCTGGGATATTTCCATCCTCCCACCTGTCAACAAAGCGTATTATCACTATATATCTAATTTATGGAGCTTAAATCCTGATTAAAATAAATTTAAAAACTGTTATTTCAGAATTGGCGTATCTTTGCTAAAGAACATCTGAAAAAGGCTGTGCGGAACGTCAGTCTAAAGTTGACCCTCCCCCTGCCCTGCCACCCTACCCTGGCACTGAGGCAGTACGGGACGGGTACAAAAAAAAACGTACCTGACCCTCGGGCCAGTGCTGCTCCTCCAGTGATCAGGATCCTGGGCACCGCCATCTTGCCAGAATGACACAGAACGACCTGGCTTCGTTCACATTCCCCTCTGCCCAAGTTAATGAGCGCGTGGACCTGGGGGGGTTTGTGCCATTTTCAGCAGTGGCCGCACAGAGACTGACAGAGTGTCACTGGCCCTGAACCCTAGGTTGACTGGACGGGTGGGGGGGTCTTTTTGACTAAGGTTCCAATTTAACAGAAATTCTTGCGTTCTTGTTTTTTAGTGAATATAAGGTGTGGCCTGGCATTGTCCTCAATCAGTGCATGTCATTTTTACAGGGACCGGGTTAGCTGCAGATAACTATATTCTTGTACTTGTAAATCAGTGATTGGAAGCTAATGTTCCTGGTACTGCTATGTATTCACACAATATAATCTGTTCAAAAACATTGAGTGTGCGTCTTTTTCTTTGTTTTTAACGGTTAACTTTTGTGGTGGTAGGAGGTTGTTTTAATGGCATATACTTTCAATGTGCTAAAACATTGGGACAGAATGTATACATTTTACACTGCACTTGGAGAAAGAAACTCATTAACTTGTGAACAAGCTGCTATAACTGTACTTTTGGGAGATGTCGAAATGGTTAATTACAGTGGACCAACACCCTCCGACGGTGTTGGTGCCTTCTTGTGCTGCCGCTAAAATGACAGTCTGGGGGGCATCCAGAATGCTGGAGCCCCCCTGGATGCCTGTAAACCTTACCTAAACCTTGCTCCCCCAGCCGGAATCCAGCACTGCCCACTCATGCGGGCAGTGACGTTCTGACTGCCAAATGCAGCCAATCACAGTGCTGTTGCTGCTCACGTGAGTGCCCGACAGCCAAACGCGTCGCTGTGTTCCCAGCAGGGAGCTAGGTTATTATTATTATTGTTTATTTATATAGCGCCATCATCTTCCGTAGCGCTAGGTTAAGGTAAGGTTAACAGGCCTCCGGGGGAAGGAACGTTATATCCCATGGGGAGTTCACAAAAGCTCCCCAAACTTCTAAAACTGGAGGTTGAATGGGGTAGGGGGTAGAACTGGAATGTCTTGTCTATTTTCAGCGCCACCATCAGTATCGGTCCTTCTTTTCTCTGCGCTTTCAGGAGGGCAGATCTACTTGTTGTCACTTAACCTCCCAACATGCACTGCTCCCAACTCTGGATCTTGGCTCATCTCTGCAATGCAAGTGTTCTCTAAATGCCACGAGAGTTGGCAGCAGCCATGGAGCTGAGTGAGAACGTGTCTGACAGCACGGCTTATTGCCTTCTGCTGCTGATCATTAACGGTTAAGGCAGCAGTGTGGCATATAAATGGAGGACAAATAAAATAATGTTGGCATTCCACACAATACTATCAAATGGTCACCAGTGCTTAGGGAGGGATCTTTGGACACCGATAAGGTAAGAGGTCTGTTGTTCCTCTTTAAGGAGATGCAGGCGCTGGACTCAGGAGGTACTGTAAGTATTTATCACCCAGCATTTGGCAACATTTACCTCTGAACTAAGGGAACTGCTCAAATGGTGCCTGAGGAGGTAAGAGGAATTTCTTCTGCCGTATGTGTAGGACATGGCACTGATCTTAAATTCATTATATATGGGTTGACCATTGGTGATTGTGGACAATTTTGTAAATATAATTCAGGGTGTACCCACAGCCAGTTCAAAAGAGTGTCCCAAGGAGATTGGCCATCAGCAGAGCTCTCTGCTTTCTTACTCCTAATATCTTTATCACTTTGTTTTTCTATTAGACACTAGAGGGGTGGTTCCCCCTGACAACCCCCCATTGGTCCACCAGGAAATGGGGAGACTTTAAATAAGATTTCTAGTAGTATTGGTAGTATTACCCGGCAACAGTTTGGCTAGTTAATGATTCTCAAAAAGTCAGTACTCGCCCCATCCAATCAAATTACCTTCTTGGGTATTAAATTGAACATGCTGCAGGCAAAGGTCTTTCCTCCAGGGCAAAAGCTTTGCAGACTGCAAGTAGAAGTTTCAAATCTACTCTCTTCAGTCTCCCGCTTCAAGTGTATGCAAAATCTGTATCTCATGGTCTCAGAATGAACAGTTGTAGTGGAACCATCTCTGTTACAGCCACAATGGGACAAATCGCAAAACACCCTGGACCAACATCTGTCGTCTTCCAAGTGATCTGAAGTTAGAACTGACATGCAGGCTGATTCATTAGTGCCAGGTAATGGCAGATGAGCGTCTGTACAGCGGCGCCAAGAGCGACTGCAAGCGGCTATTACAGAGCACCTCAGTCGCTGTAGTAACATGGCCGGCATTGATGAATTTGATGTGAGTCGATATAACACCAGTACAGAGCTATATGGGAGCGAACGGTAGCGACTGGTCGGTGTGAGCTACTCAAACCAAATTTAGCAAAAAAAACAGCCTCACACAGCGCCGGTGTTCAAAATTGTGTTGCTGTAGCCCAGAGCGACAGAAGCTGTGTGATTAAAGTCTGTTTTTGAACACATATCCACTAGTAAAGCGAAAACATATGGAATTACATTGTTATTGCATTGTGACATTAACACTTTAATACCAGACCTGTAATGACAATTCTGCACAAAAATTTAAAAAATAAAAAAAAAATTCAAAAATTACTTTAAATAGGCCCGGAGAGGTCACACAATTATTTGATAAATAAAAAAAAGAATTAAAAGAAAACCCTGTTTAAAGAGAAGAAAGGTAACATCCATTGAAATGTATGGGAGAGCGACCGGTAGCGTCAGGTAATACCAGACGCTCTGGATGCCAGAGCTCCGGCTGTATACACTGAGCCGCCGGTGGTGATGATTAGGACGCTACATAGCGCTGTTAGAGTCGCTTACCGGAATCCCTTTGATGAATGTGGTATTGCGTACAGCACCCGGCGTTCACCGTTTGCTACCTGTTGCTACGAGGCATTACCTGCCGCTATCCCTTGATGAATAAACCCAAGTTTTGGCATTCACTACACATAATAACCTAGTATGTAAGGCTGAATAAAGACTTTAGTCCATCCGGTTCAGCTTTTATACTTTTAAATCAGAAGCTGATTTGCGGAAAATCTTTCTTCAAGGAGCTTTACATGTTGCTTCTTCTATCTCAGAACCAACAGAGCCTTGAAATCTTTACCTAGTATTATCGACTCTCCCGCATTTGCCTTTTGAGCCGATGGATCCTGTCGCTTTTACTCACATTTTTAAGCAACAATTTTGCTAGCCATTACGTTTATCAAAAGAGTTTCTGAATTGGTGGCCTATTCAATTCATTCACCATTCATGATTTCCGATAAGGACAACAGGGTTCCTACCTAAGGTAGTGTTGCAAAGACTATTAATAAATGGATTACAATGGTCATTGTTGAATCTTTAACCCTTTAAATGCCAGCCATGTAAAATTTACGTGGTTGCCTCTCCGTCACTTAAGTGCCAGCCACGTAAAATTTACGTGCCTGGCATTTACCCCTGCTAGCGGGCAAAAAAAATACTCACCTGACCCCTCGTTGGATCCGGCCGGGTCTCTTCTTTAATTTGGTGCCATCTGATCCCCCATGGGGGCTCGGATGGCTCCAGGAGAGCCCCTGCTCTTGTGTTGTGTTTTTTTTAACCCAGTTAACCCTTTGTGAGCTGGTAAGGGGTCCATGAGACCCCTTATACCAGCTCACAAGGCTCTGGGTCTGGCAAGTCACCTGCGGCTAGTGGGTGACTTGCCATTAACCCCCAGCCCCCCATTACCTGCCTCCCCAATGGGGGGGGACAGAAGAGCCCGGCCACTTAGTGGCTATGTGGGCTAGTAGCCTGCAGGGCCAGGGGCCACCAACGCTGGCCCCTGCGCCCTGTTCTGCAAGCCCCCATAGCTGGCCCGGGTCGGTAATGCTGGGTACGGGGGACCCTATGTCATTTTTTTTTTTTAATTCACCCTTTTGTGTTCTGTCATCCAGCAGCTATAAAAGGCTTCTAGCAAGTGAGCAGAAGCCAGTGATCGCCGAGGGACAAAGTGCTCCAGGATGGATGGGAGGTAAGTATTAAAAAAAAAAATTAATAAAATAATTTTTCCTCTTTGTGTGTCTGTGTTTTTTTTACATTTAACCCCTTGTGAACTGGTAAGGGGTCCATTACCCCTATACCAGTTCACAAGGCTGGGGGGGTGGCAAGTCACCTGCGACTAGCGGGTGACTTGCCATTAACCCCCGGAACCCCCAGGGGGGGGCAGAAGAGCCCGGGCCCACGGGCTATGCAGGCTTGTAGCCTGCAGGGCCAGGGGCCACAAAAGCTGGCCCCTGCGCCCTGTTCATACAAGCCCTGCATAGCTGGTCCCGGGCTGGTTGCTTTGGGTAAGGGGGGCCCAGGGGGGACCCTATGTCATTTTTTTTCTTCTCGATTTAACCCTTTGTAGTGTGGATGGTAGTTGTATTTTATTTGTAAATGTTAAAAATTACTTGTTTCAGTTAGGGGGGTCTCCTGGGCAGGAACAGAGGGCTACCGATAAATATGTGGTACCATTCTAATCAGTAGAAATGGGGCTTTCACATGCAATATGGGTTTCCCTAATAAAATAAATTTTTTATTTAAAATAAAGGAGGCAATTTTCTAAAAAAAAAGTTATTTATTTTTTTTACTTAATAATAAAATGAATAATAAATAAAATTTACAAACAAGACATTTCATGTTAAAGCCAAAACTCTGCTGCAAAAAATATATATATAATTTTCCTGAAAATTCCAGCAAAAATGTCGCAAAACATGGCGCAAAATGGGGAAAAATGACCTGTCAACAGAGGGTGACAAAATCTCAAGTAGGCTGGCAATTAAAAGGGTTAAAAGTAGCTATGCATGTTGGGTATTGTTCTGTTCGGGGGACCTTGCACTTTCAGACTTAGCTTGTTTTTTCTTGTTTGCATATTTATATTTTAGGAAAAGGTGTTTTTTATTCACCTTTTTTATACATTCTTTAGGGAAACCCTGCGCAACCAAAGAATTCTTTGAGGGATCAACTCCAGAAAGATGAGCCCACTACAACAAGCTGGGTACGCTTAGAAAGCTTAGCATGTGTACTTTCAGGGAATATATGGTTTATGGGGGATATTCCAAATGTAAAGGGTTGTTTTGGTTGAAAAATCGCAAGGTGTGCACTTTGTCTGCAGAGCTGAAATTTTCAAGAAAAATTACCGTTATTCTCATGCTTTACTTTGGGGTGTTTGGCAACTCTTCCCTTGGCAGTAGCTATGCATGTTGGGTATCGTTCTGTTCGGGGGATGTTGCTTTTTCAGATTATACTTGTTTTTTCTTGTTTGTATATAGTTTTTTTAGGAAAATGTGGCTTTGATTCGGCTTTTTTATCCTTTTTTTAGGGAAACTCTTTGCAACCAAAGAATACATTGAGGGATTACTTCCAGAAAACTGTGGCCACATAAACAAGCCTGGTACAAATAGAAAGCCTGAGGTGTGTACTTCCAGAGAATGTATAGTTTGTGGGGGGTATTTATGTAAATGTAAACGGTTGTTTCTCTGGAAAAACTGCAAGGTGCGCATAGCGCATATCACAGTTGTATTTTTTCTGAAAATCCCCTAAAGCTCTGTTTCAGTTTGGGGGAGTCTCCTGGGCTGGAAAGGGTGTCTACCAATCCATATGTGGTACCGCTGTGATCGGGAGAAATTGGGATTTCACACGCAATAAGATTTTATTGACAAACTTACATTTTTTATTACAAAAAAACACTACAAATTGTAAAAAATAGATTTTTTTTTATTTTTTTGCACATATTTCGCCAAAAAATATTGAGAATACACCTAAAAATGACAAACAAGAAATTTCATGTTAAAGCTCAGACTCTGCTGAAAAAAACAATATATAATTTTCCTGGGAAATCCCTTCAAAAACACATTTGAACATGGGGAGCGCAAAATAGTGCAAAATGGTCTGGCAACAGAGTGTGACAAAAACTCCAGGTAGGCTGGCACTTAAAGGGTTAAAAGGCAAAAAGTAAACAAATGCCATTAAAGCTCTCATCTCACTCAACCAGAGTGCTTGGCTCATCTTCAGCATTTTGGTACAAGGCTCAGTGGAACAGGATAATTGCTACTTGTATAACTGCTACTTGGTCCTCGCCTTCACCACATTTTATAAAATTGGCATTGGCTTACATTTTGTTGTATAAAAATAAATTAATCAGGTGTCACGAGCACAGCTTTGGAACAAGACAATAGAGCCTGCACCCACCCCTGCATTATACATTGTCAGAGTGTGGATAAGATATGACTCTGCTGGTGTGTAACAAGTGATTCTAATCAATGTATAAGAGCACTGGTACCAGCTTATATATGCATATCATAAAATATTATTGGCATATTTTTTGCCTTATGTTATGTAAAAAATTAGCACGTAGTGTATAAGTTCATTGCAATGACTATATTATATATAAATGGTTAGCTTCCAAGGCTCTCACAATTGCCTTTGCCTGCTGTATTCCTTTAAATTGCCTTGTGTTGTTTTTTTAGTCTTTCTTTAATCCGTTTTGAGACAGCTTTTCATTAGCCACTGTAATGCTGTTCCACCACAGTGGATGGCCTGGGTTACTGAGTCACTCAGCTTGCTACTATGGCTGCTGGGGGAAATCGTGGTCTCTCCTAGTTTGCTTCCACAAACTTGTATTTCACTTGGGTTGTACAAGCCCTTCCCATCCGTCTGCACAGAGGACACCCCTTCCCACCTAGGACAAAGGGTGTTCCGACTTTGCAATTCACTAGCTTCAGCACAGCTTTTGGTAAGTACCCCTGTCATGCCACCCTCCCCTGGCACTGGGGTAGGGCAGGGGGACTACAACATTCCCCTATTTAGTTGCTATCTCCTTGTTTTTCAGAGGGCCTACACCTCAGGTTTGTATCTTTTACTGTTTATTTCAGTTAGTTTTTCTCTCTTTAGCAATTAGTCTGTCTACAGCTTTGCCACCCTTATCTGTTATTTTTTTTGCCCACTTTTGTTTAGCCACATAGATTTACTCATGTTTTTAACCCTTTTAATCCTGTAAGGTATATATGTATTACAATGAATTTTAAAAAGGAACATCGGACCAAAAATAATAAGGGTCTGTTCCCCCCCCCCCCGCGCCATCGTTCCCCACTCACCTTTTGGAGGTTGCCGCTGCCTGTTGTTGCGACATCTGGCTGCTTCAGGTCCTGATCCTCTGCTCCTCCTCCTCCTCCCCCCCCCCCCCCCCCCCCGGAAGAATCTTGCGGGATTTTGGGTCGGCTCCATTCATGGGCACTGTGACTAGGTGAGTAGACCTAAAACTGGGAGGGGGGAGCAGATCGGTGAGGTTTGGGGAGGGTTTTAACCTCCCCTGACTACCCACTTTAAACAAAGTGTATTGCAAATACTTATACAATGCTCACAAATAATAGAGCAATAGTATAAAAACATGTTTCCTTACTTTTAAAATTATTATGAAAATAAAAGTAAAATGAAAATTGCATGGGTGACTCTGAGTGGGATTGTGAACATGCCAGCATCAAACTGCTTTGAATTAGTGTGGGTGGGAGCCATTCAGATAGGCTGGACACAAGAGAGTTCTGCAGACCACAGGGAGGTTAGGAATGGGGCTGCTCTGTATGCCAGAGCTCTGACTGACAGCGCCATTTGGTGTGCATGAATATGTCTGGCATACAGTGTTAATTGGACCAGAATACATGTATGTGCCATGGGAACATGTGGAATGTAAGGTGATGCAACACCCAGTGTGAGAAGAAGGAAGAAGATGTGAGAATGAATACAAATATAAAAAAAGGAAAACTAGAAATAAGAAATATGGGGAAAATATTTTATATCACCCAAGCATGGACTAGAACCTGGAAACTGGTGCTCTCACAACTGAGCCAGTAGCCAGATAGCTATTGTAGTGACAGGCTTTTACGCATAAATCAGCTCACCCAATACTAAACTGTGCAAATACCAAGTGTCAAATGCTTCCCCTCCATATGCTGCTGCTGGGGGTTGGGGTGTGAAAAGGGAGCCTGAGGGGTACCCCTAGATGTTGCAGTTTCCTGCCTCACATCACTGGTTACAGCTGCAGCAGATTCCCCCCTGTTCAACAATAGACTGAGCCCGACAGGGGATGGCTCCCATCTTCCCGGTCAGAATTGCCAAATGATTTATGAGGTACAGACATTATTTATTTATTTTTCCACAGGTATTTGCCAAAGATGTATGTGGTCAAGTGTCATTTTATTTTGTTACTGTGCTATATTGCTATATTTTCACAATTGTCCTCCTTTAAGAGTTTCTTAAAAAGTATCCCATTTTGCGTCCATACTTTTGTTTGACCCAGACACATACTTTTGTTACTTGTACATTAGTTTTTATTAAACCGGACCTTCACCATGAATAAGAGCCCATATTAAATGTTCACCCCATCCTGTACATACAGATTGCTCACATTTAAATCATCCTACCTGCATCTACTGCATTTTATGAGCCTTTAAACATCCAAGATGGCGGACCATGGAGAGGCTGCCTGTAAACAGGAAGGGTCTTCTGACTGCTGCTCTGCATTCTGGGATTGCTATCCTTGTCCCAACCCTGGCTCTGTTCTGCCTGTTCAGAGCATAGCTATAACCCCGTCCTCCATGTACTTTTGCCCTGCTCTCCTCTCTTCAGTATGTGATGCTTCTGAGGCAAGATGGCAGCTCCCATATCCTAGGGTCCTGAACAGAGTTGCAGCCCAGTGGGGGAAAGAATACCTAAAAACTTAAAATATATTAATTTTAGATGCTGCAGAATAGTTGTTTTTTTTAAGGTTTTGGGCTTTTCATTAAATGATGCTGAAGGTCTCGTTTAAATCCAAGATGGCCCTCCGCCTAGTTTGAGCTTGCACTTGTTGAGAAACGTAGCCATCTTTTGCTTTTGACAAAAGTCTTTTACCTGTATGAGATCCACAAGTTTTAGCTTCCCAATCTATATCTGGGTAGTTAAAGTCCCCGATAATAACTACTTTATGTACCTTAGTGGCTTTATCTATTTGCCTTAGTAGTACGTTTTCTGTTGATTTGTGATATATGGGGGGCTTGTAGCAAACCCCAATCAGTATTTTATATTTGTTTTCTCCTTAGATTTTACTTTTTTCCTTAGCTCTGAAGCATTACTTCCCAGTCATAGCTTTTATCCAGCTATGTCTCGGTTACCCCCACTATGTATGTTTCCCTGTTATTATCATAGTAACATACTATAGTAAGTAAGGATGAATAACAAAACAAAGCTGTATACTGTATAAAAAGATCTCCTTTTAAGCCACTTTTTAACTCTTTTAGTCTATTCTTCATTCTACCTCCTCTGCCATAGAGTTCCATAGTCTCACTACTTTTATAGTAAAGAATCCTTTACTATAACAGTGAAGAAAGTGTCTTTCCTCTAACCCTCTGGTTATGGTTACACTCTGAGGTATAAATAGATTGTGGGACAGGTTTTTATATTGACCTCTGATATATTTATACATAGTTATTAGATCACCCTTTAGGCATCTGTTTTCCACAGTTTATTTTTTTAACGAAAACCCCTAGGTCCTTTTTACGATTGTAGTTTTAACAAGCATTTCCTTATTTAGTGTGTAATCATGGCACAGATGTATCCTGCCCATGTGCATAACCTTACATTTATCTGTATTCAACTTCATTTGCCATTTTCTTGCCAATGCTTCCAATTTATTTGTAGATGCCTGCTGTATTTTGTTTTAATTACATCATATGAATCTTGTCAATTCAAGGGCCCAAAAGTAATTAAATAATTGTAAATAAAACGTACATTTTTAATACTTGGTTGAAATCTCATGGAACTCATGGGCGTCATCAGATGCTTTGTTTCCTCCTTGTAATGCCCTACCAGGTCTTTACTGCAGCGGTTTTCAGTTTCTGTTTGTTTGTGGGCCTTTCTGTTTGAAGTTTAGTCTTTAACAAGTGACATGCGGCTCAATTGGTTTGAGATCAAGTGGCTGACTTGGCCATTCAAAAATATTCCGCTTCTTTTCTTTAATAAACTTCTGAGTAGCTTTGACTTTGTTTAGGGTCATTGTCCATCTGTATTATCAAAGGCAACTAATCAGTTTGACACAGTATGTCTCTGAATACCTCCAAATTCATCTGGCTGCTTCTGTCCTGTGTCACAACATTAATAAACACTAGTGACCCAGTGCCACTGGCAGCCATGCATGCCCAAGCCATCATACTGCTTCTGCCATGATTTACAGATGATGTGGTATGCTTTGCATCATGAGCTGGAGCACACCTTGCCATACCTTTTCCTTTCCATCATTCTGGTTGATGCTGATCTTGGTTTCATCTGTCCAAAGAATGTTCTTCCATAACTGTCCTGGCTTTTATAGAATTTTTAGATCATATATTTATAGATCTAGCCTTTTTATTCTTGAGGCTCATGAGTGGCTTGCACCATGCAGTGTACCCTCTATATTTACTTTCATGCAGTCTTCTCTTTAAGGTAGATTTGGATATTGATACGCCTACATCCTGGAGAGTGTTGTTCACTTGGCTGTTGTGAAGGGTTTCTCTTCACCATGAAAATTATTCTACAATCATCCACCCCTGTTGCCTTCCATGGGCGTCCAGGTCTTTTTGCATTGATGAGTTCACCAGTCCTTTTTTTATTTTGCCACTGCTTGTTTCATGGAGAGCTCCTTTGACCTCATGTTTTCTTCACCACAAAATGTTCCAAATTCAAGCACTACACCTCAAAATCAACTCCAGGACTTTTATCTGCTTAACTGAGAATGACATAATGACGGAATTGCCCACTTCTGTCCATCAAACAGCCTTTGAGTCAATTGTCCAATTACTTTTGATCCCTTTAAAAACAGGTTGGCACATGTTAAGGAGCCACAACTCCTAAATCCCTCATCCAGATTTAATTTGGATACCCTCAAATGAAAGCTGAAAGTATGGACTTTATGGCCATGCCCGTTATATAACTATAACTTTGTTTCAGTAAATAGGTAAAAAAGACACAATTTCTGTCAGTGTTTAAATATTTATGGACCTAACAATATATATTATAGAAAAATAGGCTTTGCTTCCAGTACCTGTATCTGCTTCCAGTAGCTGCTTCTGCATCCAGTAGCTGTTTCTGCATCTGCAGCTTTTCCTGCATCATGTGCCTGTTCCTGCATCCAGTGCCTGAGGTCGTCCAGAGGCCTCCCTTTAGGAGGGGCCAGTGTCCCAGTGGCTGATCTGATCCAGCATGCACTCCACGCTACTGAGCATGTCCAGCAGGCATTTCCTGGTGCTAATGGCCTTTAAAAGGGGCTGAGGCACTTGTAAGCTGTATGCAGATCGTATTCATATTATGGCCTTATTCCTTCACGTACCTGAACCCTAAGTGCCCAGCTCTGTTCCTGCACGCATCTGAACTCTGGATGTCCATCTCTGTTTCTGCACTTATTTTGACTCTCAGCTTCTCAGCTCTGTTCCTGCATGCATTCCAGACTCTGTACCAGACTCTGGGCTCACTAGTCAATGGAGTCAAACCCCGGCCTGTCTGTAGTGCAGTCCATCGTCTCTTGTGGGGAGCCCTGGCAAAAACCAGACAGGCTGCTGCCTTGTGATGTAGTACTGCAGACATTCCCTGCTGGCCTCCTCCTTGCCCATCCAGCGTTAACCCTGTCTTGTTTTCTTGCAGAGTGTGAGTCAATCCATTCATTTTTGGTGTAACAGGAACTGGCTTTACTGGAACATGAGTGCAGTAAGAGAAGGTCACCTTACATGGTGGATAACATAGACAGGAAAAAGAAGTCATATAGATCCCCTTAATGTACAGTCACAACACGCAGCAGAGAATTTATAACAGAGAGTACAAACAGATAAATGTAACAGCATCTACTGCTATAAATGTAAACTGCATTAACCTAGCAATATAGATGCAGATCACATACAGAGACAAACTGAAATATGTTGCACAGTTTCTCCAACACTCCAGAGTTCCAGCTCAGCTCACCGGAATCTGCAATTTATCATTACCTGACATTCTGTCCTTTCCTTCTGCTGTGTTTCCCCTGTAATCACTATCACGGGAACCCACATGTGTTACTGCTGGAAGTAGTTTGTGTCTACATCTCTGCTGATCCACAACAAGGTATGTGACAAATACATAAATAATATAATAATTATTTTGGTGGATAGTTTTGCCACATTTTTATAAACCCTAGGGGTTGGTGCAAAAACTGCCTCCTTGCTAACGCTCAGTGCATTATTGTATAGATAATTACCTTAATTGTAACTAAAAAGGGATTCTTGTTTTAAATATAAAAAACAAACAACCAACTGAAAGGGAAATATGTGTTACCCAATTTAAATAAGCAGATAGCATTTCTAATAATGCTTTTTAAAAATAAGCATTTACAACACATTACTCAATTCAAAGGAAGTTTTTAGATCTCCTTTTGTAATACTACAGTAAGTAGCAGTAATGTTGAACCACATTGCACGTCTGATTTCAAATTACCATGTTGTGGCTATAAATTACAAATGAGTAGCCATGTTTTGTGTGCAATGCTAAATGGAAAAAAAGAAATTAAATAAATTACAAGACATTTTCTTTCTTAATTATAAATGCACATCAGTTTCAACTGTTTAGTTCTGCATGACCAAATTACCAGTTTTTGGATTTACAGATTGTCCTTCAAGCCAGCGGAACATGTTTTATGAAGCTGTTAACAAAAGATGAATGTGTTGCCACTTTGTTAATTCACATGGTCCTCTGAGGCTTCTACAGGTGCTTTTTTTTTTTTTATGTACAACTAGAAAAGAAATGACAATTTCTTTGTTTATACATTATCCGTACTTTGACCCCATCAAAATTAATTTAATGTCTTGCATTTAATAAAGCTATCTAAAGACATTCTTGGAAAAAATGAACTGTTGTATAAATCTGATTTGCCACTACAGCTTTGAAACAAATGGCAGCCAGAGTTTGGAACATGGAATATTTAATATTCTCATTTACCCAGTAGTATTTAAATATTTAAATTACAGCCCCACACAAGTGAAATGAATTATCTTTGTTTCCCTTGGAGTAATATAGAAACAGATGCATCCGTAAGTTTGTCCTGTTTTCCAATCCCCCACTGTCCCACTAATTCTTAACTAATCTTCCTATAGTTAAATGAACATCTCTTTTCATCCCTTTTTATTTAACTAGGACAGACTTTGCACACTGCACTTTAATGGCTTTGATTATATTACAGTTGAAATAAAAACTAATATGGCAATTATTATATTCCTCACATTTTCAGTTTAAATGTTATCTTGTGGGTATAAACCTAGAAACTGAATTTTTATCTTTGACACGGTGTGGTAAAGTGTATGGTAAAGTGCCATGGTTTTCTGAATCAGGCACGATCCATGCCGGGTTTACAGGTCCTCTATGGGTTTTTCCCCTACTCCCAGTTCTTAAACAGGCGATGAGGCTAATTGCAAAGGAAGCCTAATAAAAGGAGCCGCTGAGGCTTCCGGTGTGGAGATGGAGAGACTGGGATGAGGAGCCCGTGCCTTGCTGCTCCCAATACTGAATGCTGAAGTGCTGAATTGCATCTGAAGGACTGTATGTGATATCTGTTCTTGAAACCTGTGGATTAACAGCCTTGTATGCCCTGAAAGAGGACCTGTGATATCAAGGACTTACAATACCCTGTAATTATCATACACTGAACATTGCTAAAGTTGGTAAGGGTAACCGCTTGCTGTACTGCATTGTATCCTGCATTATTCTCTGAAGTTAAAAGATTTTGCCTGTTGGACTTGTTTTCAAAAAAACTATTATTATTTGACTATCTTCAGAGTCATTGCTGTTGGCCCCAGATCGTTACAACAGATATTGTTCAAGAGAAGTTTTCACTCAGTAGTTTGGGACTCAGTAGACCCTAAATCTCAACATAAAAAATATTGCCCAATTCACATGTTTTGGAGAGCAAGAAGGGAAAGCTTATTGGGTGTCCATAAATTGTGTGTGGTACTGGTCAGGTACACAAGCATTACAATGCTCTCAGCGGAGTAGGCCCTGGGAGAGACAATTGGTTATTATGGCTGTGGCAAATTCCAAAAAGTGACAAAAAGTATAAAAAATGTTAAAGTACTCCCCTTCCATTAAAAGACAATGTTGTCTGCTAAAACTCAGGTCTGCATACCCACACAAAATCTAAGCTGGCAAAAAGTATAGTGAGGACTCCAAAAAGAAATTCACAATGCAAATAATAATAAGAGGAATCATAAACTAATATTAGAATTGGGGGGAATGGAGGGGAAAGGTCATTCTACTTTTAAAGGGAAAGCTGTGAATAACAAGTTCCAGTTAACACCAGTTGTAACTAGCTGATCCTGCATAGCAGGTGGTGTGGTAAGGTGTATGGGAAAGTAATGAATGGTGTCTATTTTTCCCCTGCTATGCTCTATCAGGCATGATCCATGCCGGGTTTTCAGGACCCAGTTCACATTCTCCTCTACAGGTTTGTTCCCTAATCCCAGGCCTCGCACAGGTGGTGAGGCTGATTGCAGGGAAGCCTAAATAAAAGGAGTCGCTGAGGCTTTCAGTTTGCTGGTGAACAGCCTGGAGGAAGGAGCCCAGGCTGTACTGCTCAAAGTGACTAACAGAACTGCATGAAGCCGAAGGACTTTGTTTGTGTCCCTGAACTTGGACTTGTAGATGAGCAGCGTGGGCTTGTATGCCCCGTAAGCGGACTTGATATAACCTGGACTTGCAGCTTGCTGGACTATCAAACCCTGGACTTTCACTGAGCTGGTGAAGTAACCGCTTGATATACTGCGTTGTATGCTGCAACCGTCTCTGAAGTAAAAGATACTTTTGCTGGTGAATATTTTATTTTCAATAAAATTGCCTTTGTTTTTGAAGAACTGTCGTCCGTGTCACTGCCGTTCGCCCCCAGACCCTGACAAATTGGTGGAGGATGTGGGCATAGTCTGTTGCTAGGGGCAATGGAGTGACAAGAACGCTGCATTGGAATATTGTGGACAGTTAAAAGTTCATCCAGTACAATGGAGGAGGTAATAAAGCAGCTAATCCAGGCTAACCTCCAGCATGCATGGGCCTTAGAACAGCAGCAGCAGGCCATGGCCCAACAGCAGCAGGCCATGGCACAACAGCACCAAGCACAGCAGCAGGCCATCGCAAACCAGCAGGAGACAAACCGCCTGTTGATGGAGCAGACCGCTGCGCTCAGAGAGGCTTTTCTGACCAAAGTCTCAACACAGAAGAAAAGCCCGGTTGAAACTGATGGTGCGAGGAGAGCCATACAGCGGGTCTTACAAAAGATGACCCCAGAGGATGATGTCGAGGCCTACCTCACTGTATTCCAGCGCGTGTCTGAGAGAGAGCAGCTGCCAGTTGCTGAGTGGGTAGACGTGATTGCACCGTTCCTGGCAGGTGACCCGCAAAAAGTCTATTTTGACCTCAGGGAGCAAGATGTAAGGGACTATGCCAAACTCAAAATCCTTGCTCGCCTGGATGTTACGCCAGCTGTTTGTGCCAGGAGAGTACACAACTGGAGCTTTGACATTGATAAACCTGCCCTGTCTCAGATGTATGACCTGATACATCTAGTACAAAAGTGGCTGGTTCCAGAGCATTCTATACCAGCTCAGATGGTCGAGAAGGTCGTGGTGGACCACTACTTTAGGACCCTGCCACCAAAGCTACAGCGGGGGGCTGGACAAGGTGACCCTCAGCCTGCTGAGCAGCTGGTCAACTTGGTTGAAAGATTTCTCAGGACTGAGGACAACCTTCGAGATGCCCCTACAGCACCAGCACCCTCCAAGACCAGAAAACCTGTGACTACCGTGGGTAAGCGAGTTCCCGTTGGAGGTGTGTGGAAGAGGGGGAAGGGCGCTAAACTTTGAGCTAGGGCAAAAGACTGACCCTGACCCCCAGAGGCTCCCTATTCCTAGGGAGGACACCCGGGCAAGGAGGTTCCATGGTCCCCAGTGTTGGAGGTGCCATGAGTGGGGACACATAGCCGCTGATTGCCCCCTCTCCCCTGAGCCCATGGAATGTGACGCTAGATGCCGAAGGTCCCTGTTCGCAGAACTCACTTGCACTGATATCCCGCGATCAGAGACTGAACCCCATATTGTGAAAGTGAATGGCTACCCAGTAAATGCCCTTTTGGACTCGGGTAGTCTGGTAACATTGGTACCGGCCCACCTTGTGGTTGGGGGTTACATACCAAAGAAAAATGTTAGCATGCTTTGCATCCACGGGGATATTGTGGCTTACCCTGTAGTAGTGGGTACGTTTGAGACCGCCGCTGGAGCACTGAACTATGAAGTCGGCGTGGCAAAACGCCTTATGTATGAAGCAATAGTCAGACAAGATTTTCCCTTGTTCTGGGAGTTGTGGGAAAGGGGTAACACTTCTGCCGGCAGCGAAGAATCTACGGCAGAACCTGTAACCCTCCCTGTCATTGAGTCGGGTGAAAATGTGGGTACCGTTGAGTGCAGTGACGACCAATTTCCTCTACAGGTGTTGGCAGGTGAGGATGACGAGACTTCCCTCCCTGATCAGCGGGTCTTACACCTAGAAGTGGCTCGGGGTAATTTTGGGTCTGAACAATTAAGAGACCCCACTCTGGGGACCGCAAGAGCAAATGTCACAGTGTTGAATGGTGTACCTCAGGAACCAGAAGCTGACCAGAAATTTCACTTTGCCATGAATTGGGATCTGGTATATCGGGTCTCCAAAATTAATAATGAAATCGTGGAACAGCTTCTGGTACCTAAACCATACCGTTGGATGGTGCTGGAGATTGCCCATAGTCATGTGCTTGGAGGGCATTTGGGGACTAATAAGACCTAGGAGAGAGTTCTCCAAAGGTTCTTTTGGCCTGGGGTGTATGATGAAATAAAAAGGTACTGCGAGTCCTGCCCTACGTGCCAGTTAAGTGCCCCAACATCACATTTCCGGAGTCCCTTGGTGCCACTTCCCATTATTGAGGTTCCCTTCGAGAGAATTGCCATGGATTTGGTGGGCCCATTGTGAAGTCTGCCCGAGGACACCAATACATATTTGTGATATTAGATTATGCTACCCGCTACCCGGAAGCAGTTCCGCTAAGAAATATGGCCTCCAAGAATATTGCTAAGGAACTGTTTCCTATGTTCTCACGTGTAGGGGTTCCGAAGGGGATCATAACTGACCGGGGCACGCCCTTCATGCCAAAGGTCATGAAGGAGCTGTGCAAGCTGTTTAAAATTACCCATCTCCGCACCTCAGTGTACCACCCTCAAACAGACGGCTTAGTAGAGAGATTTAACAAAACCCTTAAGCACATGCTAAAGAAAGTTGTAGAAAGGGATGGCCGTGATTGGGACTGTTTGTTGCCGTATCTCATGTTTTCCATCTGGGGGGTACCCCAGGTGTCTACAGGGTTTTCGCCCTTTGAGCTAGTGTATGGTAGGCATCCCAGAGGTTTGTTAGATATAGCCAAGGAAACCTGGGAGACTGAGGCCACCCCATACAAAATTATATTTGAACATGTGGCCCAGATGCAGGACTGAATAGAAAAGGTCATACCGATAGTCAAGGAGCATATGCAAAGGGCTCAGGCAGACCAGAGCAGAATATATAATAGATCTGCCAGGGTGAGGGCCTTTAATCCTGGGGACAGGGTCCTGGTACTAGTGCCGACGGTTGAGAGTAAATTTCTTGCAAAATGGCAGGGTCCCTATGAGGTTGTAGAGAAGGTGAGTGCGGTGAACTACAAGGTTCAGCAACCTGGTAGAAGAAAGCCCTACCAGATTTACCATATAAATCTGATCAAGCCATGGAAGGATCGTGAAGCCTTAGTAGTCACCCCGGCTAGCGTTAAAGAGGGGGTGCAGACCGTTCCCCCGGTCAAAATAGGTGAGTCCTTGTCAGGACACCAAACGCAGGAGGTCAGGGAGTTTCTACAAAGAAATAGAGATACATTTTTGGACCTGCCGGGCCGAACTCACTTAATAAAGCATCATATCAAAACTGAACCCTGCACTAAGGTAAACCTTAAACCGTACAGGATACCGGAAGCATGTAGAGAGGCGATCTCCTCGGAAATAAAGCACATGTTAGAGTTTTGCGTCATTGAGCAGTCTTCTAGTGCCTGGTCGAGTCCCATTGTCCTAATTCCAAAGCCCAATGAGACCTGGAGATTTTGTAACGATTTCAGAAAACTCAATGAGGTCTCAAAATTTGATGCGTATCCCATGCCCTGGGTAGATGAATTGATTGAGAAGCTCAGGAGGGCAAGATACATCACAATCCTGGATCTCACAAAAGGGTATTGGCAGATACCGTTGTCTGAGGACGCTAAAGAAAAAAATGCGTTTGCCACACCAGAAGTTCTGTTTCACTAGCTAGTCATGCCGTTTGGGTTACATGGGGCCCTTGCTACCTTTCAGAGGCTGATGGACATGATCTTGAGACTGCATCGTAATTATGCAGCTGCATACCTGGACGATGTGGTCATTTTTTTGTCTGATTGGAAGAGTCGCCTCTGCAAGGTAGAGGCTGTCCTAGACTCAGTAATGCTTGCTTAACCATAAACCCTGAGAAGTGTGCAGTGCGGCTGGAGGAGGCAAAATACCTGGGTTACGTCATTGGTAAAGGGTTGGTTAAACCCCAGATCAATAAGGTGGAGGCAATACAGAACTGGCCCAGACCACTTATAAAAAAACAAGTGAGAGCCTTCCTTGGTATAACCAGCTACTACCGTCGGTTTGTGCCCAATTTCGCGTCAATGGCTGCCCCATTAACTGACTTAACAAAGGGTCGTAAGTCAGTAATGGTAGAATGGAGCCCAGAGGCAGAAAAGGCTTTTCAAAGCCTAAAATCTGCCCTGTGTAAACAGCCCATCCTGGTGTCCCCGGATTTCAGCAAACAATTTTTGGTACAGATGCGTCTGACTCACAAGAGGTGAATGGGGAAGAACACCCAGTATTGTGCCTGAGCAGGAAACTGACCCCAGCAGAGAGAAATTAGGCAATAGTGGAAAGAGAGTGTCTCTCCATTAAGTGGGCGTTAGAAGCCCTAAAATATTATCTGTTGGGTCGAGAATTTGTCTTGGTGACAGATCATGCTCCGCTGGCCTGGATGAAACAAAATAAGGAGAGAAATGCAAGAGTCACCAGATGGTTTGTCTCCTTGCAAAACTTTAAGTTTAAAGTGGAACATTGGACGGGGAAGTTACAAGGGAATGCAGATGCTTTGTCCGGAGTCTACTGTATGGTCGGTGAAAATTGTCAGACCTCGTGTCTGAAGAAGAGGGGGGGGGATATGTGGTAAGGTGTATGGGAAAGTAATGAATGGTGTCTATTTTTCCCCTGCTATGCTCTATCAGGCACGATCCATGCTGGGTTTTTAGGACCCAGTTCACATTCCCCAGTCCTATACAGGTTTGTTCCCTAATCCCAAGCCTCGCACAGGTGATGAGGCTGATTGCAGGGAAGCCTAAATAAAAAGCCACTGAGGCTTTCAGTTTGCTGGTGAACAGCTTGGAGGAAGGAGCCCAGGCTGTACTGCTCAAAGTTACTAACAGAACTGTATGAAGCCGAAGGACTTTGTTTGTGTCCCTGAACTTGGACTTGTGGATGAGCAGCGTGAGCTTGTATGGCCCGTAAGCAGACTTGATATAACCTGGACTATCAAACCCTGGACTTTCACTGAGCTGGTGAAGTAACTGCTTGATATACTGCGTTGTATGCTGCAACCGTCCCTGAGGTAAGAAATACTTTTGCTGGTGAATATTTTATTTCAATAAAATTGCCTTTGTTTTTGAAGAACTGTCGTCCGTGTCACTGCCGTTCGCCCCCAGACCCGGACAGTGGATTGAACTTCAAACGCCCCTACTCAAAAAGGCTGCACAGATCAAACATTAAGGTATAGTAAAATAATACTACACCACAAAAACACATTAAAAACAGTTTCTAGGGCAAGGAACACCTGTATACATCATATAAATAACATGATATCTTCTGCATAAGTGCGCATAGTAAGCATATAGCTGCTGGCCAAAATTTAAGCAGGTAGAACAAGTATACAGATACAGACTAGGTCAAAAAGGTGCCAAATATATAAATACTTGTGTAATTACAATAAATGTCAAGTGCCAATGTTTTGGTTTTGGGGACCTAAACCCGGTCCTCATTGAAATCAATGGGGACCCGTACTTTTGGGGGTGGCTGTGGTGGTGGGGGGGTGTAGAGTGTGCAGCACAAGTGTTTTGCTGTAACTCACATCTGCCTGTGATCCTCTTCTGTCAGCGTTGCAGAGTGGCCTATTAGCCAGCTTTTCCGTGCTCAGGCCGGATGCTGAACTTGAACACAAACTTCTGGCTGAAGTCCATGTTTGGTTTTGGGAACCAGAACTCGCAAAGCAAGGTTTGAACCCGAACTTTGTGGTTTGGGTTTGCCTATCTGTAGTCATGTGTAAAAAATAGAACCTAGGATTTATGCCAAGATAAATATCACAGCAAACTGTACCTAATCTAGAAGCACTGACAGTGAAGTAGCATTCAATACAAATAGGGACAAAACCCCAAGAAAATGGTATACCAATACTGACCAAGGCAGATGACTGTGGCACCCACAAAAGGAACAGCAGCTCTTCAGTCATCAAGGTTAAGGCAAGCCTCAGCACAGCAATATGTCTCTATAAGGTTCCATGGAACGCCATGGAGAGTCAGATACCACTTGGCACAATGGAGTAGCAAAAGCTAGGGGCAACTGCCCCATGCCCACCCGGGGACACTGCTGCATTCACCAAGATGGAAGGAAATATCGGGCTGGGTGTCCCCCAATGAGTGGGCTGGGGTCAGTTTGCTGCTCAGGTACAATACTGGGTGTTCTTTCCCATTCACCTCTTGTGAGTCAGATGCATCTGTACCAAAAACTGTTTGCTGAAATCCGAGGATCACCAGGATGGGCTGTTTACACAGGACAGATTTTAGGCTTTGAAAAGCCTTTTCTGCCTCTGGGCTCCATGGTGGAATATCAGGGCTTTCAAGTTTTGTCAGTTTGTTGACAAGGAGCGTCTCTCCATTTGCATATATAGGGCATCCCATCCTGGCGGAGTATCAGGACATTTTCTATGCAGCTTGCATATATAGCTTCAATCTTCTACCATCTGGACGAAGGTACCGGGCCATCTCGACCAGAACCTCTCGGTATAAAAAACAGTTTCTTCCCGCTAGCCGTTAAAGCCCTGAACAACCACCTCTAAGACTCCTGGAAAACCTCTGAACCCCAGTCACTTAAAGGAACATTGCATGTACATAGTTCCACTGTAAATATGTAAAACTAGCAAATGTTTATACTCCCATTGTTGTATAAAGTATTTGTGTACTGCTACTGTTGATATATATATGTATATAGTCGTAGGTCTAGCGTTTGTTTAAGCTCTATGGAGAACCTCCCTTCCAAAAAGTATTCCATGTTGTATTCTGTACATACTTGGCGACCAATAAAGTATTCGTATTCGTTCGTATTCGTATTCGTTCGTGTTCGTATTCGTAGCTGTGGCAGGGCATCTCACGAGAGGGATACTATTTTTTTTCACTTAGTTTTTTTTTTCACATAGTGTGTCTATGAATAGTGGTCCTCTGGTTTATATTATCAAACTGTCAGGACTGAGATGTCCTGGCACTCCACCCAAATGGGATGCCCAGTATATGTAAGTGGTAGCATTCTAATCTGTTTTCTAACCTTATCAGAGCTAAGCATATGGCTGTAGGAGCATATGGGAGCCGCATATAATTTAGAATAATTGAGGTTTATATGTCTGGCCTTTTATATAGACTTGGTAAGGTAATGGTTATACTTAGTTACCTTTGGGAAAAGGTCAAGATCGCTGCCCTGATGAAACGGCCGTGTGCCGTGAAACGTCGGTAATAGTATATAAGCGATCATTTGACACATATGCTCTGGTTACTCTATGCTACTGCCATTTCATGTTTGAATATTTGCATACTTGCTAATCTTTATGATGACAATATGGTTCAGTGATACAGATATATATGGACATGTATAGGTATTTATATATATATATATATATATATATATATATATATATATATATATATATATATATTTGTTATTATGTCTTAACCTTGCTGAAAACACAGACATTCAACCTTGTATGTGACCTAACTGGGGACTACTGCACTACTGCATTGGCACCAGACTTTTCTTGTCAAGGTAATATTTTTACCATTTAGCTATAGTCTTTCTCATTACAAGCTACTGTTAAGGTTAATATACATTTATACTTTCTAGTGTCTTGGTGCATACAGCTTCCCAGAGCAACATATGTGGCCTTTGTTTGACAAAGTATCCTTTTTTATGTATATATATGGACCATTAAATAACAAATATTGTCTATACTTGATATTGTCACCATAGTGATTGTGTATATAGAAGTGTAAATATATTTTCTTTTTTGTCATATATATAAAAATCTTTTTTGCATATAACAAAATTTGGTGTGCTTTGGCTTCCTTACGTTTATATTTTTCTCATTTACTGTAGTAGGGATCATAAGGGGAATTGATCCCAAAGGAAGCAGCACCCTTTCAAAAATACAGGCTGTTCTTATTATTAGTCTGTTTGGTGTGCCTACCTATTTAGTAACTTTTGGAAAGGTCAAGATAGAAATAGGATAAGGATGCGGCGCCAGGATGATCCCAAGAAGTAATCTGTGGCAGGGTGAGTACAGAAGGGGGACTTATGTCCTGTAAAATACAGAGAGAGATTAGGTTATGGAAGCAGGGGTCCCTAGATTTATAATGTATCTTTACGATATCCAACTATGTGGGATGCCCCATGTAGCAGTGAAGCTGTAAGTATTAGTATCCTAATTATATAGGTATCCAACTGTATATTAACTGTAACCATCTAGGGATATAGGTGGTATGGTATAAGAGTTAGGCCATACCTACGGTAGATGGGAGTCAAGAGTTGTAGGATTGTCTTTGATTGCCCAATTGGAATATGCAGCATCCAATCGGCAATATGAGGTGGCGGCTTCCTGATAGTACGTTAGGGTATCCCAATCTGGATTCTATACGGCGGGGAAGAGGTGTATTCTAAAGAAATAGTATCCCTCTCGTGAGATGCCCTGCCACAGCTATATATGCAAGCTGCATGGAAAATAGGCTCGATTCAGAAGCACATTCGTCTGGATTTTCGTAGCTGTCTGTGAAAGTTTTTGTGTGTGTTTGTCATTTTATTTGTTTTTTTCGTTCATTTTTCATTCGTACGAACGTTCGGGCTAATGCGTATATGCGCTTTCGAAGAACGAAAGCAAATCATATCATTTGCGTTAGTTCGGATCATTTTCCCATCAAAATCTGATATTTTGCGTTCGTTCAGATAACTTACATTATTGCTATGGACTTGCGTCTCATTCAGAGAGCTGATTGCCGAGGGACCACCACCCTATAAAACCGTTTAATT
Organism: Gastrophryne carolinensis; assembly: GCA_027917425.1. Taxonomy (NCBI): domain Eukaryota; kingdom Metazoa; phylum Chordata; class Amphibia; order Anura; family Microhylidae; genus Gastrophryne; species Gastrophryne carolinensis. The sequence continues at coordinate 385,957,051 of CM051236.1, read as the reverse complement.
TGCGATCCCCTTACGGTACCATTTTGACCTCGGATACCCTTGCAATCAACCAGTTGTGTGCCTTTGTGGAGGAGCATCACGAGCTCCAGCTAATGGGCATTGAATGTATCAGCAGGGCCGAGATCAGATTGCACCGGCGACGCATGCATATCAATGGCATGCATGACGTTGAGCTGTTCGAGCTGACCAGACTTAATTGCGCTTCCCTCCATAAGTTGTATAGTGAGCTGTGGCCATGGTTAGCCTGCACCACAAGGAATGGGAAAGCAATTTCAGGTATGACCAAGATGCTTGGCTGCCTGCAATTTTTGGCGAACGGCTCGTTCCAGAGGCTGGGTGCCCTCTCCGTGGGGATCTCCCAGCCTACGCTGAGCCGCACGCTATCCAAGTTTTTGGAAGGCATGGCTGCCATTAGTCAGAAATATATTTTATTTCCTGACGACATGGTAGCCTGGAACGCGCTTAAGCTGGCATTTTATAATATCGCCGTCATGCCCAACATCATGCCATTGATTGCACCCACGTTGCCTTAGTCCCTCCGGCAGCCGACAAGTACATCTATAGGCAAGTTCAATCAGTAATTTTTTTATATTGTTGACATAAATGGTATTTTAAATATCTCTTAATCCCTCCTTGTAAATAGTCCCTGTGAAATAGCTTACAATGTATATCTGTTAATCCCTCCTTGTAAATAGTCCCTGTGAAATAGCTTACACTGTATATTTGTTAATCCCTCCTTGTAAATAGTCCCTGTGAAATAGCTTACACTGTATATCTGTTAATCCCTCCTTGTAAATAGTCCCTGTGAAATAGCTTACACTGTATATCTGTTAATCCCTCCTTGTAAATAGTCCCTGTGAAATAGCTTACACTGTATATCTGTTAATCCCTCCTTGTAAATAGTCCCTGTGAATTAGCTTACACTATATATCTGTTAATCCCTCCTTGTAAATTGTTCATGTGAAATAGCTTACACTGTATATCTGTTAATCCCTCCTTGTAAATAGTCCCTGTGAATTAGATTACACTGTATATCTGTTAATCCCTCCTTGTAAATTGTTCATGTGATATATTATATATTATATATGGCCAGATTTAGCGTCTTCAATGTTTTTCATGTAGCCCAAAGCCAAACATTTGCATGTGGACCTTAATTTGTCATGTGAAAGTTAATATTTAGTTGATCCAACAAACATATCCTTTGTAGGCCTAAAAAATAGTTAGGTACTTAGTTTGTGTTATTTGTATTGGCCAACATGTTTTTTGGAGGATGTTAGGCGTTAGTGTTTGAGTAATTTACCTTGCCTTGCTAATTTTTTTATTCTTTTTTCCCAGGAACCGCAAAATGAGCCACTCACTGAATGTCCAAGCAGTGGTGGCCCCGGACATGCGGTTCCTTAGTGTCCTCGCCGGGTTTCCAGGCTCATCCCATGATGCGTACATCTGGATTGTACCGTCGGTTTGAGTCTGGAGAATTCTCCGGTGGATGGCTCCTTGGTAAGTTGACGCAAATAACGTCATTCACTTTTAAATGTATGCCTATGAATATAGTTCATGACCCATGTCTGAACCTATGTTTTTACCCCTTGATGACAAGTGAAACCGGACCTTAACCATGATCTTTAGCAAAGCACAAACCCTTACAAAATGAATTTCCACAATTAGTAAATAATATATTTATACTTTCTAGTAAATTACTTATTACTCTTCCCCACACTTGGCTGCAATTCTGTTATTGACTTTAGGATAGGGTCTGCGCCATCTTTGCTTAGAAGCATGGCACTTACTGAGTAGAGGAGAGTGGGATAAAGTGCAGTGGGCGGGTTAGAGCTGTGCTTGGCTCACACAAAGCACATCTGGTATCCTGAAAAGGTAAGACATCCAAGAAAGCACAGTCCTAAGCCAATACCTGTAAGCAGTCTGGCTGATTTGCCCTCATCGGCCATTTTGGATGTTTAAAGGGTCAGAACATGCAGTAGATGGTGTTAGGCTGTTTCTTTAGCAGAGCAATCTGTATGTTCAGGGTGTGTCTAAAATATAAGATAGGCTCTTATTCAGGGTGAACAAACTTTTTGTTTTAATCAATTTTTGTGTCATGTGTAATTTATGTTAGTATTTTCTTATTCTTTCAGGGGATTCTGGCTATCCACTACTTTCGTGGCTGCTGACGCCCGTCCTTTGGCCACAGAACGCCGCACAGGACGCCTACAATCGGGCACACCGGAAGACCCGGGCCGTTGTGGAGAAGGCCTTTGGGCTGTTAAAAACATGCTTCCGGTGTTTGGACCATACTGGAGGAGCACTCCAGTATGACCCCAACAAGGTCATAGACATCATACTGGCCTGCTGTGTCTTGCATAACTATGCCATCATGCAGCGTGTCCCCCGGTATTTGGATCTGCCACCCTCTCCACCCAGCCAGGAGCCAGAAGACCACTACCCTGGATCACCTAGTGCCTCTGGCCAAGCAGTTCGGGCCAATTTGATTCAGACACATTTTGCATAATTTTTGTTGCCTGTGTTTGTTTTGTGCCTGTAAATATTATTTGTTCCTTTAATTTTGCCTTGTAAATCTTTTAATATTTTTTGATGTATCAACTAGTAATGAGTTAATTACTAAAATATTCACACATGATCTGAGACTCATGCATTTTTTTGTCCTGTTTGTAATGCATCAACTTAGTCAAAAACAGGTCAAGTCACATTCAATATTTTTTATTGAAATTTGGAGTTGAAGGGCACTCGCATACTTCATGTACATACATAGTACAACATTAAAATACATTTGTGGCAAATCATGGCACCTAGCAATTGGCCACATCCAGGAGTTTTAAAGTAATGCACTCGAGGCCGAAGTTTAAATCCTAAATAAAATACACAGACATAGGGAGCAAGCATTTGCATGTCAATATTTGCCCTGTAATAAATAGGGCCACATACACACCATCTCTTGCTTGGCCACATTTTCCACAGGCACAGGTGGAAAGCAGCCATACCTATGCCACATCCACGCCTGTAAGTCAGTGGCCCACCCAAACAAGAAGCCCCAGTCCAAATCCAAGTCCAGTACAATCTCTGCCAGGGTTCAAGGTAGTAGTTTGCCAGACCAGAATGTCCCCCAATCATGCCTACAAACAGGATGAGCCAGAAGCAATGTAATTAGGCCAAAGCCTGCAGTGCAACAGCTTGAGTGGCAGGTTCAGTGAGGCTTGAGCTCAGGCATTGGCTAGTGGGGTATCTCGGCACTCTAATGAGCTATATGGGAGAAAATCCAAAGCATACAAGCAAAGCCATACAAAAAGGCTATATTGGTAGCGCTCACCAGACAGGTCAACACAGTAGAGATGTAGAGGAAAGATGTGGAGCAGATACAGGGCAAATAGGTGTTAAAATGGTTGATGATAAAACCCTGGTGGTGGGCCTTGGAGGTGGCCCATCACCTGGGCATGTGTGGCATTTATAATCTGCAACTGTTCCAACATGTGTCTATTGGTTGTTCGAACTTCATCCAGCATGCCACTGAAATTACTAGTTAAGGTGGCCATGTGGGTGTTGCTAGTTCGAACTTCCTCAGGCATGGCTGTAAAATTAGTAGATAAGGTGACCATGTGGCTGTTGGTCGACCTAAATTCTGCCAGCATGGTGTTTAATGTATTTTTTTAGGTCTCTAATTGTGCATGATGCTGCTCTGTGGTTCTTTCAGTTAGTTGGCGAAATAAATGCCTCTCATGGTGCCATGCTGACTCCATGATCGTCACGCGCCTCCCCTGGGAAACTGGGCGACGTCGCTGACTACGCCTCCCAATTCCCCGGGTTGGAGCGCCTGCAGATGATGGACGTCTAGGCCGACCAACAGCCACAGATGTGCTTGCCAAATCCTCTGCAGCAGACCTACCACTGGGGACTGTAGGCTCAGTCTCTGCATGCTGCCCATGATGGCCTGGCAGCATGCGGCCAGCTTCACTCTGCTGCAGAGGATTTGGTGAAGAAACATGTTGGGACAGTTGCAGATCCAGGGGGGTCTGTTGTGAAGGTCCCATCCTCCTCCATCAGTGTGTGGGTCTGTTGGTACATGTGAAAAAAAAGGTTCAGTTTGGGCCCTAAATATATTTGTTATGCCAATTAGTCATGTTCATTCACATGCATCAGCAGATTCAGCAAAATACACTTACCGTATATATCTGGTCCTGGCTCCTAGGCAGCACGGAAGTTGACGGCGTGGTCCAACTGGATGAGGCTTACACACTAGCTGAGGGTTGATGCTGGGCTGTATTGTAAAAAAAAAAGGGATGTAAACACCCAAATATGCATTGATGATCTGTATTACTACATATGCTTCTATAAAACACGTGGGCAAGCAGGAATGGCAACTCCCCCAACGGTCCAAGTTGACCTTCACTATGAATGTCATCTGTTATATGTATGCCTCACCCTGTACATACACATTGGTCACCTTAAATAATACAAACATGCATGTACTGCATGTTATGAGGCTTCACACATCCCTAAAGTGCCATTAGGGACCCACACTCAGCTTGCAAAAAGCGTATTGCTTAGGAGTATGCTGGTGGGCTGGTGGGACCTTTCCCTGACCCCAGATCAAGTATTTGAGACCAAAGCACAGCTCAAACCCAAATGGCCTAAAGACAAAGAAGGAAGTGTTGGATATGATTGAGTAGAATCACATAACAGGCAGTCCTTTGCTAATATTAAGACTTTAATAGTGACCATAAATACTGTCCCAGGTCATGTATGGCCTAGCAAATTAGAAAATGAACATTCCGCACACATTACACACCCTGCTAAAACTGTAACTTCCCCTACAAGCCACTCCCTAGGGGCATGTGTTCATATATGCCTGTGAGCCTCAATTTACAGGTTTAAAACATTTCACATATACACTAACATTACTAACCTGCTGGAATAGTAGGGATGTCCGTGTCCCATCACCCCGAGTTGCCCTCTAAGGCCATGGGATGTATCAGGCCCAGCACCATCTCCTCAGCTCTGGTAAATTGTAATTTAGTGGGGAAGCCTCCGCCAGTTTGTAAGCAGAAAAATATAGTTTGGCAAATGTAGGAAAATGTTGACAATACAAGAAGCAGACAAATTTTCTTTCTTCCGTGCTGCATACTTCAGGTCCGATATTTTGTGTTGAATCTGCTCCACATCTTTGAGCTCCTCCCCCGCTGCAATGACCTGTCTGGTGAGCTCCTCTAAAATTTCTGCTTTGCGCAATTTGCTGGTTGCTTTGGATTTTCGCCCATATAGTTCATCATAATGTAAGGTCAGCCCACTAGCCAATGCCAGAGTTTGGGCCTCCCCAAACCTGCAACTCAACTGGCCTCGTCGCAATGTCCGCCCTATTGCTTGATGTTCAGGCTATTCGGGGGACATTCTGGGCTGGCTGTGTTGGGTAGAAATTTTGGACAGGTGGCTGGATAAAGAATGTACTGGACTTGGAAATGGACTTGGGGTCCTTGCCTGGGTGGCCACGGACCTGCAGGCATCGATGAGGCATATGGAGAGGGCCATGCCACCTGTGCCGGTGGCAAATGTGGCCGAGGAGGAGAGGGTGTGCTTGATGTTGTTGGGTTTCTTGCCCTGTGCCTCTGTGGGCCCTTGAGACTTGTGCTTGCATGCCCCTGGGAGGCAAGCACTCTTTCCATGGCCCCTTTTTCCACGTGTATGTGGAGATGCTGAGCTTTGGGGGCTGGGGCTTCCGGCCTGGTGGCTTTTACTCTTTCCATGGCCACTTTTCCACGTGTATGTGGTGATGTTGAGCTTTGGAGGCTGGGGCTTCTGGCCCGGTGGCTTTTAGTCTTTCCATGGCTGCTTTTTCCACATGTATGTGGAGATGCTGAGCTTTGGGGGCTGGGGCTTCTGGCCCAGTGGCTTTTACTCTTTCCATGGCCGCTTTTTCCACGTGTATGTGGATATGCTGAGCTTTGGGGGCTGGGACTTCTGGTCCGGTGGATTTTACTCTTTCCATGCCCACTTTTTCCACGTGTATGTGGAGATGCTGAGCTTTGGGGACTGGTGCTTCTGGCCCGGTGGCTTTTACTCTTTCCATGGCCACTTTTTCCACGTGTATGTGGTGATGCTGAGCTTTGGGGACTGGGGCTTCTGGCCCTGTGGCTTTTACTGGCCTTGCCAGCGGACCGTTCTTGGAGAACGGATGTGGTCGTCCGGAGAGGAGGGGATGGGGTTTTTTTTTGGGCTGGGGCTTCTCACCCTCTTAGTGGCCTTTTTTTGCGGGTGTACCTGTCTGCTTGGTGGCCTGGGGCTTCTTCTTCGCCGCTGCCTCCTTTGGTTTGCTGGTTGTTGGTACCCTAGCAGACTTTGTTGGTATTGTCGCCTTGGCCTGCCCACTGCGGGTTTCCCGCACCTTCGGCCTTGGAATTTTGGAGCGAGTGGTCAGCCCTGAAGATGCCTCCTCACGCCGCTCTTGCATTTTGCTGCTGCCCTCCTTGCCTGCTTTTGCCTTCCCGACTGCTTTTTTGGGTGCCATAATGTTGAGACTCTCAAAGAGAATGAGCTGTGGGTCCAGGACCCTGTAAATACTAATGCCTGGGTATGACGCTTACGCGTTCGCGTACGTACGGCCGTTCGTACGGCCGTGCGGAACCCGGAAACCGCTGGGGCATTACTTATCTGCTGCAGACAAGAAGAAAGATGACGCCCACGATCTTCACCCGCCAACAAGAAGAGCTGATTATGCTCGTAAGTGTATTTTAATGCCTTTGATTTGCCATCTAAATGCATGCCTAGGTCTTAAGGAAGCGCAGGAAGAAATGGTTTGGTTTAAAAGTGTGTAAAACTCAGTGCCAAACAGAAATTAGGGCCCACATGTGCGAACCAAGTCACTTCCATCTAGAAGGATAGTTTGAGGCTCGAAACGTGTCTAATGTCATTTAGTCAACTGATCGATTTGTGACAGATATTTGTATGCAGTTTGATCAAAAAAATATGTTTAATTTGTGTTTTTTAGACTATGCTTCAGCGCAGGTACGACTACCTGCCCAACTCTTTTGAGAAGAGGACCATCGCCCTGGAGATCGTTTCCAGGATCCAGCAGGAGACTGACACCACCTTCACCCACACGCAGATCATGCAGCATTGATCGGACCTGAAACATCTCCACATGCCCCGGGTGCGGCGATTTTTCGGACTCCATTTCCCAAGTAAGTACATAGCGATAGCATGCTAGATGTAACTAATACAGAAGGTAGGCCTTTATTTATAAATGCTTTTCTTTTTTAGTGCTGGAAATGGAGTACCAAATCTGACGCACCCGGAGGCGCCCAGTGCTGCATGAATCTGCAGCACCAAGTGAAGATCTCCAGGACGCCGGTCCTACCCCTCCTTTGTAGGGACCTCTGACCAGCCCCTGGACCTTTCTACAGAGGAGGGGCGTCACGGCGTGGGCAGGGAGTCATACCCAGCGACGGAGCCGTTAGCCTCTGGTATGTGACTCTTCATGTGTTCACATACATGCTATTTAAAACAAAGCTGATTCCCTTAATCTCTTTTTCTCGATGTTAATGTAGCAGGTGAAGGATCTGTGGAAGAGTCTGCAGCAGATCAGGCCCAGGAGGCACATGGAGAAGGTGGATGATGTCGCACACACATTGAAATTGTCATTTGCTTACTGTTGACTAAGACATTATAAGTGACCCTAGTTGACCCGGGCCCAGAACCCAGGGTGGTCCCCGAAGCAGACGTCGGCCACCAACGAAATAAGTTGTAATGTCATTCTTTTGACTATGTGGTAATTGACATGATCACCAAGATACCTAAAGCCATAGTCAATGGCATTAGCATAATGACATATGCCCACTTTCTTAGAATAATTACTTAGCATAATGACATATGGCGTCATTAGTTAGCTTACCACCTAAAAAAAAAAAACATCCACAGGTAAGAAACTTGTATTTGCCTACAAATAATGTTTCTTTTTTATACAGGGACCACACGTGCCAGGGTGGCAGCAATGAGTGAAAGGGTCCTTCAGTTGGTGGCCGACATGCAGGAGCTGCGTGACTCATTGGGGACCACAGATGAAGACTAATGTTCTGGGTCCTGCCATTGCTATGTATATAGTTTTTTATTGTTAAAAGTTTTAAATGTTTTAATATTTTAAATATAGTATTTTTTTTAATTAAAAAAAAAAGTATAATAAATACTATTTTAAAAAAAAGCCACCAAAAAATGGCATTTGTGAATTACAAAAAAAAAAAACAAAACTGTTTCAGTGTCATTTCATTTACAAAATACATTAACACAAAACTAATGGGCCGAGAAATATTTAGAGATGAAGATTCACATGACCGCAAAGTGGTTTGGGTAAGTTTTAGGGGTGAAAAATGAAAGAAGAACCTAACCGTGAAGTGGTTTGGGTAAGTTTTAGGGGAGAAAAATGGAAGAAGAACCTAACCGCAAAGTGGTTTGGGTAAGTTTTAGGGGAGAAAAATGGAAGAACCTAACTGCGAAGTGGTTTGGGTAAGTTTTAGGGGTGAAAAATGGAAGAAGAACCTAACCGAGAAGGGGTTTGGGTAAGTTTTAGGGGAGAAAAATGGAAGAAGAACCTAACCGCGAAGTGGTTTGGGTAAGTTTTAGGGGTGAAAAATGGAAGAAGAAGCTAACCGCAAAGTGGTTTGGGTAAGTTTTAGGGGTGAAAAATGGAAGAAGAACCTAACCACGAAGTGGTTTGGGTAAGTTTTAGGGGAGAAAAATGGAAGAAGAACCTAACCTCGAAGTGGTTTGGGTAAGTTTTAGGGGTGAAAAATGGAAGAAGAACCTAACCGTGAAGTGGTTTGGAAAAATGTAAGAAGAAGGAAAGCGCAAAATGATTTTGGTGAGTTTTAGGGGAGAAAAATTTAAGAAGAAGGAAAGCGCAAAGTGATTTAGGTGAGCTTTAGGGGTCATAAATGGAAGAAGAAGGAAAGCGCAAAGTGATTTAGGTGAGCGTTAGGGGTCATAAATGGAAGAAGAAGGAAAGCGCAAAGTGATTTAGGTGAGTTTTAGGGGTCATAAATGGAAGAAGTAGGAAAGGGCAAAGTGATTTAGCTAAGCATTGTAGCAGACGTGAGTGAAGCAAATATGTACTACGAATACTACGAATACTTTATTGGTCGGCAAGTAGGTGCAGAATACATACAAGGAATACTTTGGGAAGGGGGGTTCTCCATAGAGCTTGAACAATTGCTATACACACATATTATATACATCAATGGGGTTTAAACATTTGCTAGTTATACATATTATACAGGGGCTTTAGTTACATACGACACACTGACACACAACTGGTGATGCGCTGGGGACCGAAAGTTCTTGCAGGATTCTTAGAGTTGGTTATTTAGTGCTTTAACAGCTAGTGGGTAGAAACTGTTTTTGTACTGAGAGGTCCTGGACGAGATAGCCGATACCTCCGTCCAGAGGGTAGGAGATCGAAGAAGGGGTGACCTGGGTGTGTGGGGTCTCCAACTTTTCTTTTTGCCCTTGAGCGGATCCTTTCCTTGAATTGTTCCTCTAGGTCAGGTAGGGGACATCCTATGATCCGCTCAGCAGTCCTGGTGATCCTCTTCAGCCTGATCTTGTCCTTGGCAGTGATCCCACAATACCAGGCAGTGAAGGAGGAGGTCAGGAGTGAGCCTACTGCACCGATGTAGAAGGTCTTCAGGATCCTTTTAGACATTCTGTATTTTGCAAGTTGTCTTAAGAAATAAAGTCTCTGTTGAGCCTTCTTTAGGACAACGGTGGCTTGCCTACTCCACTTCAAGTCGTCTGTTATCACCGTGCCGAGGAATTTTGCGCTGGTAGCGATATTGACCTCATCCTTACCCATGGAGATGGGACGGTGCGCTGGGTGGGACCGCCTGAAGTCGACAATCAGCTCGACCATTTTCTGGGTGTTAAGGATGAGGTTATTCTCTTCGCACCAGGTTACCAGATTTTTTATTTGTGTTCGGTAGGGAGACTCGTCTGTGTTGTTGATAAGGCCTACCAGAGTTGTATCATCTGCAAACTTGATGATTTTGATTGATGGGTCTGTGGACTTAAAGTCATTTGTGTATATGGAGAAGAGGAGGGGGGACAGAACGCAGCCTTGTGGTGCGCCTATATTGGTAGTTCTGGAAGAAGAGATAAAGGGGCCCAGTTTGACTCTCTGGATTCTGTTTGTGAGGAAGTTGGTGATCCAGCCAGAGAGATCCGGTGAAATGCCCAGTGAGAGCATTTTCCTATTCAGAATTTGGGGATCTATAGTGTTGAAGGCGGATGAGAAGTCCACGAATAAGAGTCTGGCGTATGAGCTGGGTTGATCCACATGGTCTAATGTAAGTTGCTGTCAGTCTCCTCGCCTTTCCTACCCTTTAAGGCATCGTGAGCGCGCCATACCACGGACTGCATGCAGCAGCAGACGTGCTCGGCTGCATGGTTTTAACAGAGCAGGCTCTTCTTCTGTCGTATGCTCCACAGTGACACCTGCAGTTCAGCCCATTGGAAGTGCACAAGGCCTAGAGTGTAAGCTCTTGGACTTGATTTCACTTCCTGGTGTCCTGAGTTTGAATGGACAGGAAGTGACTTCACCAGACTCTGGCACATCCCTCCCTGTGCTGATTGATAGCCCTATTTAAGAGGACAGCTGGCCTACAGCCAATGCTGTGTTATCAGCTTACTTCCTGGACCTTGTTTCCCTGATTCCTGAATACCTGGATTTATACACTGATGGATAACCTGATTTTTGACGCGGATTGCTTATGGACTTTGCCTGTTTTCTGCCTGCCTCTGACCCCGGATTCACCCTTGGACTCTGCTCAGACTTTTTATTTGCTCTTGGAGTTTTTTCTGCTTCACTTCGCCCCATACCTGGAGCTCAGCTCAGCTCTCCCCATGATTGTAGCCAGGAGGCTTGACAGTTGCATTGCAAGGTTGACCGCATCTTCTGCAGATCTGTTTGCTTTATATGCGAACTGCAGTGGATCTCACTGTGAGCCGATAGCTGAGTTGAGGAATGGTATTATCAGTCGCTCGAAGACCTTCGTCACCACTGGGGTCAGAGCAATGGGTCTGTAGTCGTTCAGGGCTGTGGCAGATGACGTCTTATGGACCGGAATGATGACTGAGTTCTTCAGGCAGTCGGGGACTATACCCGCCTCTAGTGAGCCCTTGAAGATTCCGGTAAGGATTGGGGCCATTTGATCCGCACAAACTTTAAGGCATGTTGGGAGATCCCATCGGGGCCAGAAGCTTTCCTGGTGTTGAGCGTAAGTAGGATCTTTCTTACGTCTGACACTTCAAGGCTTAGTTTGGGCGACCATTGCTTAGCTTCATTGTGTCGAATCTGCAATAGAACTGATTCAGTTCCTCAGCAAGATCCATGCTCGGGTTGATGGTGGGGGTGGTGCCTTTGAAGTTCGTTACTTCCTTAACACCCGCCCATAGTGCTCTGGAGTTGAATTTTGAAAATGTATTCTCTAATTTGTGTGAGTATGATCTTTTTGTGGCTTTTATCTCCTTAGTAAGTAGATTCCTATATTTCCTGTACTCAGTGAGGTTACCCTGTTTGTGTGCTGACTCTTTTTTCTTCCTTAGGTTTTTAATCGAGTTGTTGAACCATGGATTGTTGTGTAGTTGTTTCTTATAGGTCCTGGTTGGGATCAGCATGTCTTCGCAGAATTTGATGTATGACATGACCTTATCGGTCCAGTCATTGATGTTCCCGGCGTTCTCAAAGATTTCCCAGTCTGTTGTGTCGGAGCATGCTTGCAGATTGGATATCGCCTCCGCTGTCCATATTTTTGAGGTGATGAGGGAGGGTCTGCAGGATTTCAGTTGCTGTCTGTATGCCGGGACTAGGTGTATGAGAGCGTGATGGCCGCGGCTTTGACTACGGGTTTGTAGGCACCTTTGATGGTTGTACAGCAGTGGTCTAAGGAATTCGTTCCTCTGGTGGGGCAGGTGATGTGCTGGAAGAACTTTGGAAGTTCTGAGTTGAGTTTTGCCTGGTTGAAGTCGCCCAGTATGATGATGAGGGCTTGGGTTTTGCGGATCCTTGTGGTGGGATGTAAACACCAATCAATATGAACGAGGAGAATTCTCTTGGGGCGTAGAAGGGTCTGCAGTTGATTGCTAATATTTCAAGGTATGTGGAGCAACTCTGAGCCAGGATATTTGTGTCTTTGCACCAGTTGGAATTCACAAAGAAACAAACGCCGCCTCCTCGCGACTTTTGTGCTAGGACACAATTCCTGTCTGCGTGGATGATGTTGAAGTTTGGGAGTTCCAGTGCTGTATCTGAGATTCGATCATTGAGCCAAGTCTCAGTGAAGCAGAGGATAGCTGAGTTTGAGAATTCTGTATAATTGCTGCAAAGAATTTGTAGTTCTTCCATTTTATTTGGAAGCGAACGCAGGTTTGCCAGGTGTATCGAAGGGAGAGCCGATCGCAGACCTCTCCTTTTTTGTCTTACAGGACTCCTGCTCTTCTACCCCTTCGTCTTCGTCTTGCCAACCTTGGCAATGTGGTCTGTGACAAGGAACCTTAGGGCAGAAAAGGATGGCCATCGGGGAACAGATGTATTTAGGAGTGTTTCCCTGGAGTACGTGAGGCACATGTTGGTTGAGAACAGGACACCGGTGGAATGGGTTGTAGGTTGGGCTATTTGTGTGCGTACTTGTGGTTCAGGAGTTGTAAGTGTACTTCAGCGGGGCTGGGCGTTTGAGTATGTTACCCGGTTTGGTCTGTAGGGGGGGTTAGTGGTGGTTGTGGGTATATGATGGGGGTGAGTGTTGGGGATGGATGGGGATGAGTGTTAGTGAGGGTTGTGGGTGGTTATTGGGTGGTGGGAGGATGTGGGTAAGTGACTGGGAGTGGGGGCTAGTGATGTATTGCGTGCTGGTGGTTTGGGAATGGGAGGCTTGCGAGGGTCTTGTGTTGTTTGCGGGGGGGGGGGCGGTGAGGGTCGTCAGACAGTGCTGGGGGTTGGAATGATATGGGAGTTAGTAGCTGGGAGTTGGAATGGGAGTTATTTGGGTAGTTCTAGAGGCTACTTCTCAGAATGTTCTGGCGGCTGGGGAATGGGAGGTGACTTGCACATATAATGCCTGGTGGATCAGGAACTTGTCTCTTTAATTTCCTTGCTTGGTCCGATGTGCCTTAGGGTGTTGGTGTTGCTCATGTTCAGTGTAAGGGATGCGTGCCCCGTAGTTGCGCAAGTTTGCGTAAGGGATGTTTGCTGAAGTAGTTGTGCGCAAGTTTGCATAAGGGATGCTTGCTTAAGTAGTTGTGCAGGCCAGCGTAGGTGTGATCTAGAAGTGCTTGCTGGTTGTCGTGCAGGCCAGCGTTGTACTTGGAGAAACTTGCTGGTATGTGAGCAGTCAGGGATGTGTGCCCAGTTGTTGTGCAGGCCAGCGTGATGTGTTTAATTGCTTGCTGGTATGTAAGACAGTATGTGAAACAGTCAAAGGCTGGGTCTCACCTGGACACTTATGACGCTGATGTTGTGCAGGCCAGCGTGATGTGTTTTTGGAGTGCTTGCTGGTATGTATGATAAGATGTGAAACGGTCAGAAAGGCTGAGTCTCACCTGGATACTGATGACGCTGGAGCTGACGCAGCACTCGGGCCGGGGAGAGAAGTGATTCCTCTGCCGCTGCTGCTACTGAGACGGAGGGACAGGATGGGGGCGCCACGCCCGGCCCCCCGCCGAGGAGGTGCCTTGCTGCCCCTTCTTGCAGGCGCCGGGGGACTGCACCTACAGCCGCACCTACAGCCGTAGGCGAGCACTTTAATGAGTTAAGTATGTAGTGCGCAGGCGTAAGATCGTAAGGATTTTCGTCTGGATGATTATTTATTGAAAAAGGGAAACAGAATCTAACGGGAAATGTAAAGGATTCGTGGAAGGAGACGATGGAAAAAGGGCAAAAAAAAGCCGACGTTGTAACATGAGAAAAGAAAACGGAAAACTAACGCTGGAAAATTACATTCTCGTACTCGTACTCTGGCATATGAACGGACAAAGACTTTACAGAAGGATAGCAATGCATGCATAGAATCACTCGTAAACTCATACGAGAGCGGGAACATTAAAAAAAAAAAAAACAGATCGACACAAAAAGTCTTTTTTGTCTCTCTGAATCAACCCTAATGTCCTGATACTCCGCCAGGATGGGATGCCCTATATATGTAAACGGAGACACGCTCCTTGTCAGCAAACTGTCAAAACTTGAAAACCCTGATATTCCACCCCATACTCCTCCCAATTGGGATGCCCTGTGTCTATGAATAGTGGTCCTCTGGTTTATATTATCAAACTGTCAGGACTGAGATCTGGCACTCCACCCAAATGGGATGCCCAGTGTATGTAAGTGGTAGCGTTCTAATCTGTTTTCTTGTCTTCTAACCTTATCAGAGCTAAGCATATGGCTGTAGGAGCATATGGGAGCTGCATATTATTAAGAGAAATTGAGGTTTATACGTCTGGCCTTTTTTATAGACTTGGTAAGGTAATGATTATTCTTAGTTACCTTTGGGGAAAGGTCAAGATAGAAATAGGATAAGAATGTGGCTCCTGGATGATCCCAAGGAGTAATCTGTGGCCAGGTGAGTACAGAAGGGGTACTTATGTCCTGTAAAATACAGAGAGAGATTAGGTTCTGGAAGCAGGGGTCCCTAGATTTATAATGTATCTTTACGATATCCAACTATGTGGGATGCCTCATTTATACCTGAGAATAGCAGTGAAACTAAGTATTAGTATCCTAATAATATAGGTATCCAACTGTAAATTAACTTTAACCATCTAGGGTTATAGGTGGTATGGTATTATAGAGTTAGGCCATACTACGGTAAATGGGAGCCAAGAGTTGTAGCATTGTCTTTGATTGCCCAATCAGAATATGCAGCATCCAATCGGCAATGTGAGGTGGCGGCTTCCTGATAGTACGTTAGGGTATCCCAATCTGAACTACGGCGGGGAAGAGGTGTATTTTAAAGAACGGGGAGGTAAAGAGAAGGAGTTTTAAATCTTAGCCTGGAGAGTCTTTACAGAAAAGCGGAGTAGTCTAATTCTTCGTTGAGACCCCTCGTGCCCTGGTTTGCAATGCATGTATCCAATAAAGTTCTCGTTGAATGAGAGTTTTGTTCCTATTGCCCCCTCTATGGGGCGGTGGTACCTGATCAATGGCCTGGCAGCGCAGCTGAGACACCTGGTGGCCCACTTCAAGAAAATGACGGGTGAGGGGCGAATCTAGATCGGACCTACGGATGACGCTACGATGTTTGCTAATGCGTAAGCGTAATGCCCGAGTGGTCTTACCCACATACGCTAATCCGCAGGGACACTTAATAAGATATACAACATGGTCAGAACTACAATTAAGGAACGTTTTAATTGTAAACTTTTGTCCAATGTGTGGGTGCATGAATTGGTTTCCCTTGGTTACAAATCCGCGCTGGACACAATGGCCGCATGGGAACATGCCTTTAATAGGAGGTAAGGAGCTAAGCCATGTCTGTGATGTTATGGGTTCTTTGGGTCATCTGGTTTCTGCTGTTATCAGCCTGTCCCATGTTTTGCATACAATCATGGGTAGTGTGTTAAAGGTTGATTGTAGGCGTCCTTCACTCGTCAGTATGTGCCAATGGTTACTAATAATTCGTTCCATTTGTGGTGTCATTCTAGAGTAGGTTAGGATTGCTGGGATCCGATTGCTGGTTTTCTTGGGTTTATAAGCTAATAGGGAATCCCTAGGTTGTGCAAATGCCTTCATTTTAGCCATCTCCAGTATATCTCATGGGTAACCCCGTGCAAGGAAATAATTAAGAAGAGTGTCAGCTCTTTCTAGGTAAGTATGGTCATTGGAAATGATTCTTCGTAGCCTAATAAATTGGCTATATGGTAGACCTGTTTTTATGTTGGTTGGGTGGAAACTGTCAAATCGTAAGAAAGTGTTACGATCAGTTTCTTTTCTATAGAGATCAGTGTGTATCATCTGGTTCCTGATAGAAATTTGGACATCTAGGAAGTGGACCTGTGTGCCACTAAATTCTAAAGTGAAGGATATGGTTGGTTCAGCTGTATTGAGTCTGGCAAAAAAATCTAGAAGAAGTTCTGTTGGGCCTTGCCATAAGAAGAAAATGTTGTCTATGTAGCGTGCCCAAAACAGTACATGATTGATTCATGATTGATATAGGAGTCATCTGTGTACACATGATGTCGCTAAAACTGGTCCATAAAGAGATTGGCATAGGCTGGAGCCACATTAGAGCCCATTGACGTGCCCTGGAGCTGCAGGTAGTAGTCATTGTCATAGAGGAAATAGTTCTTGGTGAGTATGATGGTCAGCAAATCCACACAGAATTGTTTGAATTCTGCGGTATCTCCTGTATTCTCCTGAGTAGATGATATATTGGCTATTCCTGTGTCGTGAGGAATGGATGTATACAAGGATGACACATCCAATAGGAATGATTCTGTAGAAAGTACGTGTGGTTGTAGTATTTTGTCTAGGAATGTAGCTATATTTTGAAAAACAGATTCGGTTCCTGCCACAATGGGTCTACCGGGTGGTTGTGTGGGGTATTTGTGGATTTTCGGTAGGATATAAAAAACCGGGGTAATGGGAAACTCAGTGATCAAGTAGTCATGTAGCTTCTTATCGATAACGCCTGTGGATAGTGCATTTGCAATGAGGGTATTAATACCTTTCTGTATTGCTGCCAGTGGGTCATCATTCAGTTTACCATAGATTTGGGTATCATTTAGCTGAGTCCTAGTTGTCCTATCATAGAAGGAGTGGTCAAGGATGACAGTGGTGCCCCCCTTGTCAGCAGGTGCCCAATGCCTCTAAATTGGAGCTGAAGTGCAAACGATCTGTGATGCAACTAATCTGCCCTGCTGATGTGTGTACCATCTGAAGTGTATGCTGAATAAAGACTGCCTTTGTTTTACTTAATTGAAGTAATCTCTGGGACCATCTAAAAGTGCAGAAAAGAGTAAGTGCACCTCACCCACACCTCACCAAGTGTCACTGAACCCTCCTTCGCTCCCCACACGTCCATCACTGACCCTACAGAAGGACCTAACACATTTAATATTAGCATTTAGTATTCGATGAATCATCCTGTGATGGATCGCATGAAGGACAGGGTTTAAGGGTAGTCACAGTTAATGTCCTGTGATGGCCTGCAGGAAGAATTTCCCTCTCATTTTTTTTTGTTGTCCTTAATGTAGTGAAACTGCAAAAGATGGATCAGTTGATGGTTTTGATACTTCACTTCCTTTATCCTTTCCTTTTCTTTGTTGTTTGAAAACTGCAGGTCAGGGAGCTCAGTTTATATGCTGCATTCAGCTGTCCATATTAACCGTGGTTGAGCCTGACTATCCTTGTCTGGTCTGAGAGCTCCTCAGATGGAACGCTCTGCCCAGTATCGTATTTTGGCCAGAGCAAAGACATTAACGCAGAAAAGAGTAGCTAAAAGGGAATTTATTAAGAAAAGGCAAACAAGGGACAACCAAATCACCCAGGGATCAGGACAGGAGTCGACAGCCTGCAGTTGAAAGGAATCCTGCTGCATCAAGGATCAGGAACTGGAGGTAGCAAAGCAGCCTCGGGGAAGCCTGGAAGAGGCCTGCTTGCTACTGGATAAATTGGTACACTCACATTGACATACAAAATCCTGCTGCACCAGTAAGAGGGAATTTCTCACCTAAAGAGGCCCAGCAGGAGATGAGGGACAGATACAATATCTCAGAGCTCTGCTGATACCCACTGGTGGCTGTCCAAACTGCAAGAATGGTAGTAAATAAAGCCACCAGCAGAGCATCGGCAGTCCAGCACACATCACAATACCCTCTCAGGAGCAGGCTCAGAACGCTCCTTAAAAAAAAAAAAAAAAAAAAAAAACAATTCCACCCAGTTCCAAGTCCAAGTCCATGAGTTTAAAGACCATTTTTAGTCCCACCTCTGGGATGCAGAACTAGAGACCAGAGAGAAGGTCCAGGCGGTATTGGCATCAAACCAGGTGTACACTTAACATGGAACCCAGGTGCAGATTCAGGGAAGGGCCCAATTCAATGCAGGGACCATGTGCAGATTCAAAGCAGAACTCAATTGGGGTTTCAAGGCAGGGCCCTGGTGCCGGCTCAAAGCAGGCCCAGGCAAGGCAGGTTCACTGTGGGGTCCAGACAAGGCAGATTCACAATGGGACCTGGCTTCAGACTCATGGTGGGCCCAGCTGTAGACTCACAGTGAGGCACAAGTGGTAAGCTGGCATCCACATTGGGAAGCTCTGAAGGTGAACTGCCATCGACTGTGGGACGCTCTGATAGAAGGCTGGCATTGACCACAAAACGCTCTGGAGCTGGACATGGCTGTCACAGGCATCACCATCATCTTGAGACAAATCATCCAAGCATCATCATTGGCATCATCATCATAATTGGCATCAATGTCATCATCATCACAATCCTCATAGAACCAGTAATCAGGGTTCTGGCCTCTAGTTACTGGCACAAGCAGGCACCTTGTGGAACCAGCGACCCCTGGTAATGTACCCAGCACCTTAGGGTAACCCCCCAACAAAGCATACATATCTAAAGAGAGAAGAGCTTGGGGAATCTTACTAGGGGCACAAGGTTTAGTAGATCAAGACCAGAGGTTATCCAGCACAAATGCGGTTGCAGAAACTAAACAGAACTAGGGATTCTGTAAACCAGGAACGGCAATGTTGAATAGGATTTTAATGAGGGGCTGAGCAGCTGGAAAATCAAAATCCCCTTGGTAAATCAGGGTGTAAATGAAATCCACAAATAATGCATGCACAGCTTCCACATTATGGACAGGGAATCAGTTTTTTAATTAAACAGGGATCCATGCTAACAGTAAACACAGCAATAAGCTAAAGGGACTACAGGGACCATCAGTTCAATGTTCTGGCCGGGTGAGGTCAGGCAGCAAAATTATGCCAGACCTGAGAGCTCCCCAGATGGATCTCTCTGCCTGGGATCAGATTTTGGCCAGAGCAAAGACATAAACACAGGAAAAATTAACTAAAAGGAACTTATTAAGAAAAGGCAAACAACGGATAACCTACAATTCAGGCTGAAACATAACAAGAGAACCTTGACATCAGGTAACAAAATAGTACAGGGCATAGGAAACAAAAAACAACTAGCACAAGCACAGAGGGGCCCCAGGGTGCTGCCACTCACCCAGGGCTCAAGACAGTAGACGGCAGCCTCCAAGAGCTGAAAGCAGGCCTGCTGCATTGAGGGTCGGGAACTGGAGGTAGCCAAGCAGCCTGGAAGAGGCCTGCATGCTACTGGATAAACTGGAACACTAGAGGTACACTCACATTAACACACAAAATCCTGCTGCACCCGGAAGAGGGATTATTTCCCAACTAAATAGGCCCAGCAGCAGGTGCAGCAGATGAGGGGCAGATACAACATCCCAGAGCTCTGCATTGGTGGCTGTCCAAACTGCAAGAATGGTACTAAATAAAGCTCAAGCCACCAGCAGAGCCTCAGCTAACCCCCAGGCATCACAATCCTGCTTTGTGCTGCTACCATACAAGTTGTTGGAAAAAGTTGTGATGCTTCCCTTCAGGCTGTTCCCAAATGTGCAAGATTTTCTGAATTATAGAGAACATATGAAGGCACCTGAGGTGAAAGTTCAGATTGGATTTATCTAGGACCACAACACATCTTACAAGATTGGAAACTGGTCACTTCTCCACGGGGGGGGGGGGGGGGTCATAAAAGGTAATAAAATAGCTCCTCTTCTGCTTTGTGCTGAAGTCTACTATTGCTCCTTTGTCTTTCTGACACTGAGGTGAAGGATGTTCTCCTTGCACCACTAGGCTTTTACTGTCCGACTTGTCATTTTGCGGGGCCAAGTCTACCACTACAGAATCATCACAACACTTTCCAATTTTTTCCAAAAACCACAATTCCTGTGAAAAATCAGTACAGCAATGGGCATAGTACACAGCTGACAGGGGGGTCCTATGATGAGGGCAAGGGAACACATTATTGCCCACCCTGCATTTTATGAATTTGGCAACAGATGGCATAATGGGGTTGATTCAGAGTCCCTAAGTAAAATCTGTTTTTTGTAAGAAAGTAAACTCACCAGTGTAAATTCTCACATTCTCAGTAGATTCAAAGTCTCTTTTGAGATTTTTTCATTTGGGTGTATGGAAGCAAGAATTCATGGTGAGAATTCTTCGCTTCAATACGTGATTTTACAAATGCATGACAGTTTAATCAATCACTGTCAGAGAGTTGTACTAGTTTTCATTAATATCACCAAAGCCGGCATTCTTTTTTATCAAAATTGGTATGAGCATGGGGTTCCCAAAAACATTCTTGCCCAATTTTTTACCCCAAAAAAGACCCCCTGAATTACACGAAAGTTAATTTATGGAGTGATTTCCATTAGGAGGTCTCTCAAGTTGCAACCAAATGAAAAATCACACCAAAAAAATGGTCTGCTGAATTAGGTAAGCGGGTAAAAATATTGCAATCTCGCAGGACTCTTAATCAACCCCAATGTGCTGCATCATTGGTTATGCCTATTTTAATAGACCTAGAGGGAGATGGGTGAGTGGGTGGTGGGCATTGCAGGCAGGAGTCCTAGGGAGGAAAGCGGTAATGACTGACAACACGGGCCAGTAGTCCGCAGCTTCCTACTGGTTCATGTAGCGTGGAATTCTGGCTAGCAGAAGCAGCAGCACAGCAAACAGTGGTTGGCTGTGTATTGTAAGAACATCCAGACCAGGACGGGAAGGTGAATATTCTTGAACTTTTGGTCCGCTTTACGCTAGTGGGTGCCCTGAATATTCAGATAGACTGGACTAACCAAATCTCCCACTTCTGCTTGAGAAAAAAATAATGAATAGAGTTGATAAACTAACACATACAAAGCAACTTGAGTTTGTACTTTGCCACTCAAAGCCCAGTAAATAATTTCACACCTCTCCTCTCCTTCAGCTGCAAAATTCGAGCAAGTAGAAGCACATTTCTGCTGAGTTTTGGGAAAATCCATTTCAAGTTTTCATCTCCATGTTTTAATATCTAGTCCCACTTTTATTACATCACTCAAAATCAGCAATCACTATGAAAGCAATTTAAATGAAATCCACATGCCTCTGTCTTCTTACCACTAACAGGCAACCTATATTTCATAGATGGTGACATGACACACCCCTACATAGAAACATTTAGGTATTTAACACATATATCACCTGGTGGATCTCAAAAATAAGAACGCACATACATACGCACGCATGCACGCACGCAGAGGTTATAACTAGGGTTGGCCAAACTGTAAAGTTTGGGTTCATACCAAACTGTTCATGGGCAGGTCCTCGAGCCTAGATTTCAGCTAGACATCTGGGTGCAAGTTCAGCCCTCGGCCACCGCAACCAATCAGCCTTCTTTCTTCCCCATCCTCCATTGACCCTGTGGGACACGTGGCCGCACCGTATAAAAAAGCGGGGTCTGTGACCCTCATTCAACTGCAGAGAAGTTAGAGAGAGGTGCTGCTGCTGAGAGACAGACAGCGCCTCTTTTTATTTTAATATAACTGTCCTTTCCTGGACATTTATTTAGGGAAAGCTGCTGGATTGAGGGCAGTGTCAGTACTGTGATAGTACTGCAGCAGTGTCAGTACGCTGTAAAAGCCTCTCCATGTCATTACTGTGTTAGTATTTATACTAATAGTTCAAGGTAACTCTCTTTTGGGCTCTGTTAATAGTAAAAGGCTAAGCCATTTCTTTTTGTGCTCTGTTAATAGTAAAAGGTCAAGCCAGCTCTTTTTGGATTCTGTTAATAGTAAAAGGTCTTGCCATCTCTCTTTTGGGTCCTATTAATAGTAAAAGGTCTTGCCATCTCTCTTTTGGGGCCTATTAATAGTAAAAGGTCTTGCCATCTCTCTTTTGGGGCCAATTTATAGTAACAGTTCAAGGCAACTGTTTTTGGGGCCTGTTAATAGTAACAGTTTAAGACAACTTTTTGGGGGCCTATTAATAGCAACAGCTTAAGTCAACTACCTTTTGGGGCCTATTAACAGTAACAATTTAAGTCAACTCTCTTTTGGGGCCTGTTAATAGTAACAGTTTAATTAAACTTTGTTTTGGGGGTTATTTACAGTAACAGTTCAAGGCAACTCTGTGTTAGAGCTTATTCACTTCAAATGCACTTAAGGGGCATTATCCTGCAAATTATTTGGTTTATTTTTATTTGTCCATGGTGGGCCGCTGTAACTGCAGGTGTTCAACAATGCAGAATGTAGCAAATAAGGGATAGGGACTTGGTCATGGTGCTGCTGCTGTTGCTGCTGGTAACAGAGCTGGTGCTGCAGGAAAAGGATGTGTTTGATCCTTGCCTGCTACACCTTCCTCTGGTGCAAGCAGGCACCAGGGTTTGGAGCGCATTTTTGTAGGCCCCAGTACTGCTGCTAGAGTGATGAGGCCACCACTCCACTTCTGCTGGGAGTGCCGAGTCCTCCATTTCACACCCCTTAAAAACAGCAAGGCTGTCCCAGCCACAAGTCATGGAGTCAATAATGCTCCATGATGACACTCCTAGCTGGAATACTTTGGGCCATCCACCTACCCCTGCCCCAGTTGCAGACCGAGGGGGATGAGGATGAGGATGGGGCCAGCGGACCATCACAGTAAACCCTGAATGATGATGATGATGAGACCCAAGTGCCAACTGCTGCTGCTTTCTGCAATGTTGAGGCTAGTAGGGAGGAGTGGGTGGAAGAGGATGCCAGGGAGGTGATGAGGTCCTAGACCCCACACAGACTGAAGGCCATCAGAGTTCAGAGAAATAGGTCACACAGCCCCAAGCAGCCAGCAGAAGGAGAAGGTTGCAGATAGACAGTAGTCAGCCCATTGCAGCCACTGCCCACCACGCCCAGGGATGGAGTGCGCCAAGGCAGGCTCACAGGATCTCACCAGTGTGGAATTTTGTTTAAGGGGGACACAGTGGGCAAGACAAGGTCATTTGTAAGCTGTGCCAGCAGTGCCTGAAACAAGGTTAAATTTATAATAATTTCAGCATTGCATCTATGATCAGGCACCTACAAGCCAAACACAAGCTGCAGTGGCAGAAACATCTTAAAATCATAGAAACACCTGAGGCTCCCTCTGCTGCTTCCATTAACTCAGCCGTTACCACTGCCTCCCCATTGACAAGTCCCACCACCACCTCCACCACCATCATCAAGCCTGTCCACACCATCCCAGGGAAGCATTCAGCTTTCCATCCCACAAACTTTGGAGAGAATGCGGAACTTTGGCCCATCCCATCCATGAGCCTTGACCCTGAAATCCAAATGGCTGGCCTTTAAAATTCTCCTATTCCGCCTGGTGGAGATGGACAGTTTTAAAGGCGGTGGCTGTCCCACAATATACTGTCCCCAGTTGCTACTACTTTTCTTGCCAGGTCACCCCTGCCCTGCACCGACATCTTGTCCAAAAATAACATGTGCTCTGGGTAATGCAATCAGCTACGGTGTCCACCTCCCCGCTGACACGTAGACAAATAAGCATGGGCAGGGACATTACATATCTCTAACTGCCCACTGGGTCAATGTAGTGGTGGCTGGGGCTAAGACAGGAAGCACTGTGGCGCAGATCTTTCCACCACCCAGGATTGCTGGAAATCAGTCGGTGCCTCCTGTTGCCTCCTACTCTGCTTCCTCATCCGTTTCCTCTTGAAGTAGTCACCAATTTGAGTGCTGCCATGGGGAAACAGCAGCATGCAGTGCTAAAACGTATCTGTCTGGTGCAAAATACCCCACACCGCCCAGGAGCGGTAGGCCAGCATCCAGGAGCAGACAGATGAGTGGCTGCGGCCGTTGCACCTCTAGCCTGGCAAGATGGTGTGCGACAATGGGCACATATGCTCAACTTGGTGGTGCAGAGCTTCCAGGCCGTAGTGTGTGCATGAACTTTTGTCATTCCCCACCCTGCTGCCACTACCCAGACTGCACTGCAGAGAAACCTTGGGTATTCGCATCCACCGCCTCATATGTGTTGCTCACCAGTTGGAATTCCACATTGTATAAGCTGGTAAGGGTTTGTGAGCAGCATCAGGCAAAAGTGGAGTTTCAGCTCCAAAATGCCCGGGTGAGTAGAAGTGCAGACCAACAGTTTCCTTTTCTCGTTTATGCTTTGATCATGGATGGATTTTAAATTATTTGGAAATAAAACCTTGGATGTTTTTATGCTGAACGCTGGCTTCATTTTCTTACACTGTATGGGACATGAGGAGAGCGCTCGCAGCCGTGCCGGGTCAGTTTTCTTTACTGCAGCTGGGATTGTAGCATTGCATAGGTAGAGCTGACCATTATTTTGTATGCAGACCAACAGCACTTCACCACCAATGAGTGGGCCTTGTGAGGGACTGTGGGGAGGTGCTGCAGTGCTTCCCGTACACCACCAATATGGTCATCTCTGATTACGCCATCGTCAGTGCTACCATCCCCATCCTTTACCTGCTTGCCATGTTGGAGCATGTGATGTAAGCACAGGATGGGGGCCTATTTTCCCAACCATCATGGGGTGTACACGTGGCTTCCCACCCCCAATTAGGCCTCCAACACCCTTGAAAAAAGTTTTTTTTATGTTTGTATGTATTTCTTACATTTTTTTCATTTTCTGTTATTATTTTGAATACTTTCCCCAGCCCATTTTGTGCAGGGCAATCGCCCAGGTGTTCCCACCCATATCTGGCCTCCAACCCCCGTAAAAAACAAAGTTTTTGATTTTTTACGTTTATTTATGTATTTCTTAACTTTTTCTAGTTTTCTGTTATTATTTTGAGTACTTTTCCCATCCCATTATTATTAGAGCAATTGCCCAGGTGTTCCCACCCTATTTTTAGTCCCCCAAATTTGGGTCGAGTTCGAGGACCCGAACTAAACTTCTGCAGCAAGTTTGGCTGAACTCAGCGAACCCGAATTTCAGCATGGTCTATTCCTAGTTATATCGAAGTACCTTCAGCTAACAACTCAAACATTCACACACCACTAACACAATAGCCTCGATTCAGAGAGACACAAAAAAACTCTGCCGATCTGTTTTTGTTTTTTTGTGAAATGTTTCTGTTCTCGTATGAGCGTTCGAGCGATTCAATGCATGCATTGAAAACCTTCTGTAAAGTTTCCGTCCGTTCGTACGGCAGATTACGAATTACGAGGATGTCATTTTCCATCCAGACTTCCGTTTCATTTTCACATGTTACAACGTAGGCTTTCGTTTTTGCCCTTTTCCCATCGTATCCTCCAACGAATCCTTTACGTTTCCCGTTCGATTCTGTTTCCCTTTTTCAATAAATATTCGTCCAGACGGAAATCCTTACCATCTTGCGCCTGCGCACTACAAACTTAACTCATTAAAGTGCTTGCCTACATATTTGCCACCCTCACTTCTACTACAATGTTTAGCTAAATCACTTAGCACTCTCCTCCATCTTCCCTTTTGGACCCTTAAAGCTCACCCAAACCACTTAGCACTATCCTCCATCTTCCCTTTTGGACCCTTAAAGCTCACCCAAACCACTTCTCGGTTAGGTTCTTCTTCCATTTTAGCCCCCTAAAACTTACCCAAATCACTTCTCGGTTATGTGAATATTCATCTTTGAATATTTCTGGGCCCATTAGTTTTGTGTTAATGTATTTTGTAAATGAAATGACAATGTAACATTTTTTTTTATACCATCATAAAATATAACATTTTAAAAAATTTGGAAAATGTAAAATTTTTACAACTATAAAAAAACAAAATACATAGCAATGGCGGGCCACTGAACATTATTCTTCATCTGTGGTCCCCAACGGGTTGCGCAGCTCCTGCATCTCGCCCACCAACTGAAGGACCCTGACACTCAGTTGTGCCACTCTGGCACATGTGGTCCCTGTTAAAAAACATAAATTAAAATTTTGGTATAACCTTGTTGGGGTCATACTGCAGTGCCCCCCCCCCCCTGTATGGGCCAAACACCTAAATCTGGACTTCAAAAGCCAGAGGGCCCTTGCCACCACAGCCCGGGTTTTGCATTGTGCCCGATTAGAGAACCCCTGGCCCGCATTCTGCAGGCAAAGAACGGGCATCAGGAGCAAGGGCGAGTGGCACATCTTGCGGTTCCTGCAACCAAATATAAAATAATTACACAAAGCAAAGGTAACCAACTAAAACAATAACTCCTACAACAAATTAAGATTCGAGTTCAACAATCCGAATATAATTCACAAAGGACATAAGTCTAAAAAATATAGCAATTATATGGATGTGTGGGAAAATAAATGTGTACATGCTAAGGACTAATTTAGGTCAGCATTAAAATGCATCTATAAGGCATACATGAAATGTATTGATTCAGGTATGCATTGCTATACAATTTATGGCCTCGGCCATGCTGATACATGCAATGCCTTGGTGCTAAAGGCGCGCAGACTCCTCCACATAGCCGCAAAACATGTTCAACAATAGCAATCCGAGCCCTCAAAGGTCTCGTAAGTGGATCGGAAATGAAACGGATTTATAGGGTGGAGATCCGTCGGAAATCAGCTCTCTGAATCAGACAGAAACCATCCCAACAACGGAAGTTATCTGAACGAACGGAAAATCTCCGATTTTGTTTTGAAATGCTCCGATTTGCTTCCGTTCATCGAAAGAGCATATACACATAACATGTACATATACACATCCCGAAAGTTCGTGCGAGTAGAAAATGGACGAAAAAAAGCAAAAAAAAGACTAACACCCACCAAAACTTTCACAGACAGCTACGGGAGTCCGGACGAATGTGTCTTTGAATCGAGGCTAATATCTTTTACTCATACAATAATCCGCAAATTAGGCAAATGACAAATGAAACTATGGATTTGATAATATGCTGAAAGCGGCACCTCCCCAATATTAAGCAGTAGCAATTCACTATAAATTTCTAAGAGCACCCATTGAATATGAGAAACAACAAATGGGCATGATCAAATGGTGCTCCTATTTCCCAGACCTTAAAATCTTCAATATTTTAAAGCACTATAATTACACTCGAGAAGCTTTGCAATAATCTACTTACAAAGAGATGCTGTTACACCTTTATCATTACAATTATGTCTCCCTTAATAAACGGCCGAAATGGATCTTTTGGACTTAGATAAGTATATAAAATGAGGACAAGTGGGGGGAAGCACTTTAATGCTTGTGGTCCTGTGAACACATCAAGAAACTCTGGAGAACCACATACAGATATGTGGTGAGATCCGAATTGAGAAGGACACCAAAAGACTTCTATTAATTGTTACAGGCTGGATCCACTCTGAGCCCCCTCGTTCAGATGTTTCTTATAGAAATTGCAACAATACTTTGACAAATTTGACAGGGCAGATGTGGCCGCAAATAAAGACCAAAAAACAGAACTTTGGTTTCATTACTACTCTGCAAGTAGACATCAATGGATTGACACATCTCCTCCTGGTTCTCAGGTGAATGAAAGTGTATGGTCAAGGGGCAATGCTGCGGGTATTGTTTCCTGAGGTGTAATTAATCTTACTTTGCCTCTCTACATTTAATTAATGTCTGTTATTGCCATGGCTCCCAATGACTACAACTGTGGCACTATCTGCAATGTAACAATTGTTTTTGAAATATCAATAATAAAAAGGATTATATCCCTGTATATGAATCAACCACCAGCACTTACACCAGTTTAATGCCTTGTAGTTTGTTGTAAATGGGATGGGTCCCCTATGCTGTAATGGATAGCAATTGCATGGGCTTTTTCAAATATTGAGGCGATGTGGACATCTATAGTACTATACCGGACTAATTGCTTCTATGTCACCTCTACCACCCTGAAGAACAATGAATACATATGTGTCTACATTAAATCCATTCTTCTTCTTTATTGTGCAAAACACTTTTGTTTTTTACAGTTTGTCAATTGCAGCATGACATGGCATCTGTACACAAATATACCAATGTAACAGCTGGCTTACAGGCAAAGAAATATTTTTATAACACTGTTAGATTCCTCCAACATGTTTCTCCTTGCTGCTTCAGGGAGCATATTAATACAGCTAAATATATATATATATGGCCTTGCAACTAGGGGTATATATAAGTTATCAACTATAGTGTTTTTCAAACAACGGAAATGTAAATTGACAAATGATCAAATGGATTTCCTGCCCCCAAATAAGACCCCTTCTTATATTCTGATACAACAGACACTCTTAGGCCCTTATTCATCAAGCGATAGCGCCAGGTAGTGTCTGACGAGCGCCAGGTAGCGGCAGCTAACGGCGACTACCGACTCAAGTACGCCCGGCGGCGGTCACAATGACGCATTTATCAAGCTAAATGAGGCTAGCGCCGGCGAGAGCGACGGCTAGCGCGGCATTCATCATGAAGCCGGCTGGCCCGAACAGCGCCGCTGCAAATTCCTTCACAGCGACACGTATTACCTGGCGCTACCTGCCGCTCTCCCATACATTTCAATGGCAGACGCTGCAATGATTGTTTTTAGTGGTTTTTGGGTTTTTTTCTTTGGTACAAAATTCCACACATGTTTATATTGATCTGTTTAATGAATCTGGCTGGTTATTTATATATTTTTTTGTTTTTTTTGTTTTTTCACAATGTAATGTTGTGAGTGACATGGGAATTGCATCTCCTCCACCCAAACTCATTGGCATCAAAATCGCTGGTTTTCCACACAATCAGGGCTTGTAAAGCTATTTTGTAGCCTGTCAGGTTGGGCGGTCACGTTCGCTCTTCGAAATTGTCAGCGCCCAAGCTATTCGGCAGCCCTGTCCTTGATGAATCTGTGTTGGTCAGTGTTTGTGCAGTCGCTGTTTTGATTCGCTATGTGGCGGCGCGAGCGTCGCTGTGCGGCGCTGTGCTGTTCATACATGTGCCCTTCTGCCATTTGCAAGGAATTCACTTCCCGCGACCCCAGTCGTTGTTAATGAATACACTGTAGTTGTGAGCGTGCCTGGCCACATATTGCAGGATTAACATTCAGTCGTACCAGCTCATAACAACCCGTTATGCATTCTCATGTGTGCCACATTTTCAGGTAGTTGTCTAGTTTGATTGTGTGATGACTATTGGAAGGAATCTGATTTGTATATTTAAGCACAACGGTGTATGCTTTAGAAGGACCTATGCATTACAGTATGTAGAATCCCCTGCTAAATGAAGCTAATAATTCGTGGCGCCTTTTGCCCTAGCTTGTTTTGCAGCGTCATTTTAATGTTTTTCCGCCACTTAGCGTGTACATAGCTGATATTAGCTTGTCCCTGTTGTGCGCATGTTTGCTTTTGAATTTTGAAGCACAGTTGCTTGCGTCATATCCGGTTCCGGGATCCTCCTTTGCGTTTCAACGCCACCTTAAGGTAAAACTGTCTAGCGCTTATGCCAATAGCTTGTTTTGCAGCGTCATTTTAATGTTTTTCCGCCACTTAGCTTGCACATAGCTGATATTAGCTTGTCCCTGTTGCGCGCATGTTTGTGTTTGAATTTTGAAGCACAGTTGCTAGCGTCATATCCGGTTCCGGGATCCTCCTTTGCGTTTCAACGCCACCTTAAGGTAAAACTGTCTTGCGCTTATGCCACTAGCTTGTTTTCAAGCGTCATTTTAGTTTTTCCGCCACTTAGCTTGCACATAGCTGAGAATAGCTTGTTGCTGGTGCGCGGAGCGTTTTTTTTTTTTTAACTTTTTCCCAATGTCGCTTGGGTCATTTCCGGTTCCTGTTTCCTCCTTAGCGTTTCCAATATGATGCCCAGACGCAGAGTGATGCGCCTCCCCAGCTCCTCCTCAGACTCTGACCCCACCACCCCTCCCCCACCTCCCCAACCTACCTCACCTTCCTCAAGTAGCACCCCTCCCACCCCTTCCCCTCCTGGGCCTAGTAAGAGAAAGCGCACCCGGGTGGATAGCCGAGTAAATGGCCAGGTGGTAAAAGTGAGTATTTTTTGGTTTGTCTTTTTAGCTTAAAAGTTGCAGAACACACAGGGGGGATTGGTTCAGAAATTTTTTGGTTTTAAGAACAAATTTGAGCACTCCCCGTGGGGCATCCCCATTGTGGATGTCCTGCTGGGATGCCCCCCCCTGGAGGGCCCTAAAAATTACCTCAGTCCCGTCCCATCTGTGCATGCGTTAGCTGCGGATGCCTATTGCGCTTACCTCTAGCAGGGTGTACCCCTGCGCCAGACATTTTTGGGTGATTATTTTGGGTGCAGGCGCACTCCCTGTTAGAGTCAAACGCCACATGCGTACTTTGCCGTGCAGACCCAGCTGAGCTGGTATGCACGTCCCAACGGCCTTGTATGCGCATACCACAGCGGCGCGGAGCGCTGTGTTTGGCTTGCGGAGTGACGTGGGAGTGTCCTCAGTGGTGTATTTGTGGCCTTCCAAGGGGGTTGCAGAGAGCGGACCACCCACAATTGGTGTGGCCCACCAAAGTGCACACAAACCCAGAATACTGATAATCCTGGGTGTGGGTCCACTTTGATCTGGTCTCTGTATAACTGTTTATGACAGTGTTCTGATGTCATGTATTGATTTTAGTTTGTTTGTTCTTTTTTCATAGGACTTCTGCCTGGCCGAATATGACTATGCACGTGGAGGCAAAAAACGCATAGCCATGGAGGTGAAGGCCACAGTGTCCCGGCGCTTCAACACCCAGCTGACCATCCGCTCAATTCAACAAAAGTGGTCGGATTTCAAGCGCCGGGACCCTGAAGGCGTGTACCGCCTATATGATGCCTACGCATCAGGTAAGTTAAAGCTTATGTTATGTTTAGCCTTTGTGCAGAATCATCTGCTAAGCTGTGTCCATTTGTGCTCTTTAGATTAATTATTTTCTTTCACCCCCTCCACACAGATAAGCGTCCTCCCCTGGGGAAACGTGGGAAGGGATTCCTCCCCCGAACCAGGCAGGCGGACTCGGGGGAGTCATCGGGGGAGGGTCCCTCCCGCGGGTCCTATTTAGAGGACCCAGGGGAGGAAGGGGATGACGCCCCAGAGGAGTGTGCTGCTGGGGGGCTGGCTGGATCAAGCCTCAGCTCCTCACACTCTGAGTCTGAGGACTCTCACCAGGCAAGGGGCCACTCTCAAGCAGGGAGTGAGAGGGAGGAGGGTGGCCCTTTGCCTGGTGGATCTTCCGACCAGAGTGTGAGGAGCCGAGGCTCCCAGCCTCCTCCTCAGAGCCCTCCCTGGGCTTCAAGTGGCGCTTCATCCCCTGGTGAGTGTACATTTTTTAATTGTTAGTCTGTGACAGGTTTCATCTTGCAATTTGTCCTTAGCCCTTGCCATTCCTCTCTAATTTGCAGGGCATCATATAGGCGGCACCTCCATGGCATTTTGGCGTAGGATTCTCCACGGGCATAGTCATGGTAAGTGTTTTTGGTTAGCCATCACATTCCCAATGTTATTACATTCATTCAAGTGTACCCCCAAACATTGATGGTGCTTGGTTTCTGGAAGGTTCCAGGACAAATCACATCCCTCACCCAGGGCCCCCCCACAAAAAAACCCCCCAAAACTCCTTACCTCTTTGGGGGTTGCCAAAGCCACCGTCCCAGCCTCCTGTGTGACACTCTAGATGTGTGTGCGCCTGCGCTCTTTTTCCAAATGGGCTGCGCGTGCGCACACACTCGAGGAGTGATGTGTGGAAGGCAGCGGGCGCGGAGTACGTTGTCTCATGCAAATTGTGTGGCTCTGCCAAAGCGGACCCAAACCCAGATTTGCTGCAATCCTGTGTATAGGCCCACTTGTAACAGACACATGTTTCCTGGTCCATTGTCACAACTGGTTTGATAAGGTACCCTAACCTCACAAACCCCCCTACAGTGCTAGCCAACTGTCAACCACCCCTATGTTTCTGCCCACACCATGATGGGTGTTCTAATTTGTTTTCTTGGGTTAAGTTGTTCCCGCTCCAACATGTGGCCCACTATTAACATTAGCCAAACAACTGCTAAAGATTCCTTTACATAGCACTGTCTATGTTATTTGCACATTCTCTTTAGGGATACATGTGTCAAGCCTAACAAATTGACATTAACTCATGGTCCAGGAAATATGCTAATTTAGGACAACCTGTATGTAACCATGCAAGCCTTTGCATTTTCAGACTCAATAACCAGATGGATGTCAAATAGTCAGGTGTCATTTGCCCACTAATTGTGTTTTGGTCTTTTGCTTTATGTTGACAGATGTTGCTACGCAGACGGAGCCAGAGACCCTCCTCCCCACCCCAGCTCCAGGGACGGCCAGCAGCATGGGCCCCCGCCACAGCTGCGATGGTGAGTACATCCCACTTCATATGCCTAAAGACTTGTGAAACCTATGTCTTCTAGTCACATCTGCAGACATTTTAAATTTACCTATGTGTTAATTTCACACACATCTCGATTCAATGTGTTTGCACAATAATCCAACATGCCTGTTTGCATGCTGGATTGTTGCCTCACATTCTTCATTAGGCCACATAGAGACTATTTTTGCGTTAGACCCAACCAAATGGGCCCTATTAGGTCTGGACCTGTAACATTATAGGGCAAACTCGTGTACTCGTTCGGACTTAGGCCCTGATGTTTGGCTGTGACTAAACACAAAAATGGACACACTGGGAATTATACCTTCTTTGCTTCCCAAGAGTTAAACTGGAACAACAACCAGGATTTTGACTTTCCTGGGTGTTGTTCCACTACGGTGGGGCACCCCT
Source organism: Gastrophryne carolinensis (assembly GCA_027917425.1). Lineage (NCBI taxonomy): Eukaryota > Metazoa > Chordata > Amphibia > Anura > Microhylidae > Gastrophryne > Gastrophryne carolinensis. Next base: position 385,924,293 of record CM051236.1, on the reverse strand, counting down.
GATCGTCACCGCTGTGTGACAACCCCCTGAACTCACTTTGACTCCAACAAACGTACAAGCCACGGCAAATTGCCTCCTCCTCCGCCTCCCCCGCGCCCCTTTTTACGCGCGCGTGCCTGCGCCGGCCATTCACAGACGGCCGGCGCAGGCACGCACACGTCTAGAGGGGCGCCAGGGAGGGCCCGGCGGCACTGCCACACAGAAACTGAGGTAGGTATTTTGGGGTTTGGGGGGGTTTCACCCCCAGGGACATCCTGATCTTGGATGTCCCGCGGGGAGGGAGGTGATCGGGCAGGGAATCTGATAGATTCCCGGGCCGATCACCCGTGGGTGTTGGTACACTTTAAGAGTAAATGTATGCTTGGGATGTGTTGTTCACATTCCTGCCAGTCAATAGTACTCATATCATGTTAACCAATAAGCACACAGTGGTCAACAATGTTAATGTGAGTGTCACCTAATTGGACACACTGACATTACATTGCTACATCTGTGTCTGTTGAGGTCACATCCAATTTATTAATAAATTGTTGTTTCTACATCTCTACAGCTTGTGAAAACCAGCATCGCAGACTGTGGCGGGAGATCAGGCTCCTGAAGCTGATGCTGCTGGCCAAGAAGAGGCGCCGGCGGCGTCGTTAGGGTGGGGGGAAGGCTGGCCTCTTGATGCCCGTTGTTGGGCAATGTTGGCCCTGTTGGCCATGTTTGATAATTAAATTTTTTGATTACCATCATTACAGTGTGTTGCATTGCAAAGCATAGTTTAACTGTCTCAAAACCCATTTGTGTGTCAATTTAGCCATACCTTTGGAGCCATTTCAGGTGTTAACCATAGTAAGCTATGGTCTCAAATGTGTGGGCTAAATTGACCAATACATTGACATATGTAGATCAAGATACTCATCCCTGACTGTGTTATTAGCTAGGTCTTAGGAAACACACAATTTAGAGGTGGGTGAAGCAAATATATTTACAAAAACAAAAATATACAAAATTAATATTCTTGGCTGGGTGGCCGGGGAGGTTGGGAGTCATTGCTAGGGGCGGTGTTGGGGGACAACAGTGCAGTAAAAAATATAGACTGCTGTTGTATGAGCTGTTGTAGCAACAACAAAGTTTGGTCCTGCCGCTGGAGACATTCTTCCTGGCGCTGTATTGATTCTTCCTGGCGCTGGAGAGATTGTCCCTGGCGCTGGAGAGATTGTTCCTGGCGCAGGAGAGATTGCTCCATTAGATTTGCCAGCCGACCAAGTTCCTGGTTCTGGTGTTGGTTTTGGAGCAACTGGTCCATCTGGCGCTGCAGGGCCTCATTTTGTTGCTGACACATCAGCACCTGATTTTCCAACGCCGCAATGCGCTCATTAGTTCCATCACGCGGCTGTTGGCGACTGTAGTCCTCCAGCATCCGGACCCCTAGCTCATAGAAATCTGCACTGGTTGGTGCCACACCTCCTCTTGCTGTGGTTTGAGGCTAAACAAATAGAAAACAACATTTTAGTCAAACAGAACCAATGCAGGTATGCCCCTCAAAATAAATACCCTAAACAGTCACTATACAACTTACCCTTGTCTGAGCCTCGGAAGCTTGGCCACATGGGACTTGGGAAGAGGTCCCAGCTTGGGGTTCTGGTTCCGCCTCCTGCAAAACCAACAATGAAAGGAAATGTGACATGTTGCTTCTTCCACTACCCACGAAGATGCCAATGTGGTTCTAGGTCGTCTACATCAGCCATGTTACCTGCGTCTCCTCCGGCACAGGTAGGCTCGAGGTTTCGCTGCCAGAGAGTGGCAATTCAACATCCGAGATGTCCGGCAAGTTGGCATATGCTAAACAGGAAAATCAGGTTAGTAGGTCTGTGGCCCAAACTCAAATGTTACCTGGCTAGGCTATCGAGGCCATACCTCTAAAAAGTGCCAAAATACACACTAGACCAAAGGTATCTGTTAAACTCAGATTGTTAACATGTATGTTACAGGACTAAGAGGCAATAATTTTTGCTAATCACATCAGAAACATTGCTTAAATTACACATACCCGCAATCTCCCAGATGTCTGGAGTGGGGTCCTCACTCGAGCTTGGACCTTGAAAATACATGTGGACACACAAGTTGCCAGAAGCAAGTGCCACAAAAGTAGAGCCAAAATACAGACTAGAGCAAGGCAAAACAACTTCCGATATTCGGGTCAACTAAAAAACACAAGGAATGTCTCTAAATATTCAGCAAACTACTACGGGGAATGTTTGGCAAAAAAGATGTCCGCCAAAATACATTGCTATCACTCCAATAACTAATAGACTGACCCTGGGGAGGCAACAAGCACTCCCAAGAGGCATCTTCAAGTTTACCAAGCAAACATGTAGCTTAGTAGACTAACCAAATTGAACCAGTGTAACATAAACAGCATAAAGGATACATTATGTATTGCTCTACACACCAACAGGGTCCTGTTGACCGGCAACATCGGAAGTGGGGTCCAAAGATGAACCAGTCACTTGGCCTACCAAGAAAAAAGAGGAATGAGACACATGCACTTGGGTAAAAGTGGATCAAGCAAGGTGGACACATGCACTTACCGACATCCAAAGAGTAGGTGGGATCCGGAGGAGATGCTGGGGCCAAGGGCATGGGAGCTATGCAAAAATAAAGCCAACATTGAGCCATAGTTAATGTGCGTGCAAAAATACAACATGCATTAAGGTGTGTGAGCAGCTCTTTCACTAATATTCACTAATCAAGGCCAGTGTGGCTCCCACATTGATATGGCAATATATGGCTACACATCTCTGGCTTCCAACATATCTACACATGTTAGGGCCTTGTTAGTTAGTTGCTGTGAGTGTTACAGTGGGCGTGAAATTAGGCTGCAGGCCCATATTATTAATACTCAACAGTGCAAAACTTGATTGTTTGAGCTGCTCCCACACCCATTTGTTCCCCAAACAACCAGCAACAAAATTAGGGGTAAATACCTTCAATGGCAGACTGGGGTAGCCTTGAGGTTGCTGGAAGGGCAGGAGCTTGGGTGTCCTGAGGCACATCCCGGACAGCAGCATGTGCACCTATGCATAAAGCAACAGACAGAAAAGTAACAAATGTTTGAGCTCTAATGTAATACTTCACAGGTCCTACTGTTAGTTGGTCAGAATGTAAAAATGCAAATCACATACATTAACATTAGGTTAGTACAAAAGGCAGAAAATATGTACCTTCAGTCCAACCGGTGGTGTCATCCCCAGGATCCACACCCTGCAGCCGAGCCAGTGGGATTTTGGCCTTCAGCATCTCCTCATACGGCCTGTAGGTACTCTTTGGAGCCTGGATGAACCCACTGTCCACATCAAGATCGTGATTCATCTTTTTCATAAGGGCCCCTCGCAAAGTGTAGAAGCGTTTCCTGCAGGATGGGCCACTACGTGGGTGTTGAGCAGTGCTACTAAGCTCCACACCAATGGCATCCCACAGTTTGCTTCTTTCTTGTTTGCCTATGGACTTGCTTTGGGAGCCAAATATCAGCTCCCATTTAGCAAGTGTAAGGCGCACAAGATGATTATTCTCAGCCAAATTAAATTCAGGCTCCCTCTTGGCACCTGGGCGCTTAGCCTGGGGTGCTGCCCCACCTTCAGGCTGTGCCCTTTTCCGTAAGGGAGGTCTGCGCACAGCACCCACCAAACTCCTACTTGGGCCTGCTGTGGCCGGCAGATGTCCTGAATTTGGCTCCATCCTGTAGCTGCACACACACACAAATACACACCCAGCAAGCACGCATGCAGACTACAGAATGGCATCGCAATCTCTTAGGCTTGGCCAGGTTTTATGTGCTCTAACAGCCAATCAAAAAGCAGGCCACTTAATTGATTCACACATACAGCCCAGTTCCTTCTAGGCACACCTCCACTGCACTGACTGAAGCATGTGTGTTAGCCAATTAACTCATTACAGACCTCATTAACCAAACAACACACACCCAAATCCAACAATGGACTGATGTATCTCAAACCCTTGGGACATGTGGTTAGCCTAACGGCTATTTAAAAAAACAGCAGCTTACCTTTCATTGGGCCACCACTGATTTTTGGGCCATGTCCGTTAATGCACGCAAGCTTCGGCTCAAGTACGCTAGTAGCGCTACTAGCGTGCGCGTGCGCACTCTGTTTTACGCACACCTGGGTCGGCTAATTGGCGCCCGGAAATAGCAGAGTGACGCAAAAGGCGGCAAAGCGGACCTGTCCCTTTTGAAAGAGAAGTATAAATTGAAGGAATTTTCAAGCTTCTGCTATTCTTACACTGTGGCAAAGGCTGTGGTGTGGTGCTGTGCTCGCTTCCCTTAGCTCATTTGAGCCTCTGTCTGGTTTCTGTCCTCACTCTCTGTGGCTTGTTGGGTGATTTCTGACATCAGTGCTGTTTCTTTAGGAGCTTGGTTTTGGTGGCATCTGCAAATATTGTGTAGCATACAGCAAGTGAGGCTTGATTTTGGGGCCTTTTGTGGGCTGTGCAGCAACTCCCCTCTTGGTTGTGCCTAACTTAGAAAGCTGGTTTTCAGCAGGCTGGTGGTTTGGACCACTATAGTTCTGGTTTTGTGGTGAGCTGCATTGTAGCGGGTGTGTGTGGAGTGTGATTGTTTGTGTGTGTGTTGTGTGTTAGTGGTTTATTTATTTTTTTTTTGGTTTTGTATATATCTTTAGTGTGTGTGATGGATAAGAGAGTGATGTATGGTGTCTGGGTGGATGGATGTATGTGTATGCTGAAAGAGCAGGAGGAAAGGGAGCGGGGTGTTGTGAGGCTTAGGGCACCCCGCTCCTTTGCAATCCGCCTTTCAGTATGGGACTTAAGTGACGAGCAGATCAGGAGCCGCTTCCGTCTGAATCGTGCTGCACTACAGTCCCTATATGATCAGATTAAGCACAAAATCGAGCCATCCACCAAACGCACTCATTCCATTCCAGGCATAGTACGCCTGTGTGCCACTCTCAATATTTTGGCACGAGGGACCTTCCAGGCAACCTCCGCCCTCCTCAGCGGGATAAGCCAGGCTACTATGAGCCGCATACTAATCCAGGTAGTTCTGGCAATTTGTGATTTAATCCCAATTTACATCAAGTTTCCTGAGGATGAGGAAGAGGTTGCCAAAATAAAACATACTTTCTATCTGATGGGAGGGATCCCGAATGTGCTAGGGTGCGTTGATGGTACACATATCCCTTTCCGCCCTCCCCGTGCACAGGAGCTGTCCTACAGAAACCGGAAGCAGTTCCATTCTATTAATGTTATGGTTGTCTGTGACCCAGACATGAGGCTGCGGGCGGTGAGATCGGGGTTCCCCGGCTCATGCCACGATTCTTACGTCTTGCAGCGGACAGTCCTGTGCCGGAAGTTTGATAACAACGAAATGCCAGCTGGCTGGCTACTGGGTAATAAATTAACCATGTCAATGTATTTTGCAAATATGTGGCCTAGTAAGCCAAATTTAACCAAACTACCACAAAAAAACAGGTACTAGTACTAATTGCTGTCTCTCTCCTTGTGTTTTTTCTACAGCGGATAAGGGATATGGGCAGAGAACGTGGGTCATGACTCCGGTCAGGAACCCACGGACCTCTGCCCATGAACGCTACAATGCAGCGCATCGCAAGACCAGAAGCATTGTGGAAAGAACCATCGGCCTGCTGAAAGCACGCTTTCTCTGTTTGGCACGGCCAGGAGGAGAGATGCTCTACAGCCCACAGAAGGTCTCCAAAATCATCCTTGCCTGCTGTGTGCTACACAATATATGTATTTCCCACCGAATCCAAGCCTCCGAGGAGACAGCACTGGTGCCAGAAATCCCCAACATGCTCGCAGCAAGAAGTGAGGACACCCAGACTGGCGATGAGCTAAGGGAAAGGATGATCACTTCTTTTTTTGCGGTAAACTAACTAACCTTCACTCTAATGCAAGTACTGCACTACTGGCTAAATGTATTAGAACTACCATCAAAAAGAGCCCAAAAAAACACTAAGGGGGGTGTAAGATGATCCCAACCACTCTAAGGGGGGGTTTAAGATGATCCCAACCACTCTAAGGGGGGTGTAAGATGACCCAAACCACTCTAAGGGGGGGTGTAAGATGATCCCAAACACTCTAAGGGGGGTGTAAGATGACCCAAACCACTCTAAGGGGGGTGTAAGATGACCCAAACCACTCTAAGGGGGGTGTAAGATGATCCCAACCACTCTAAGGGGGGTGTAAGATGACCCAAACCACTCTAAGGGGGGTGTAAGATGACCCAAACCACTCTAAGGGGGGTGTAAGATGACCCAAACCACTCTAAGGGGGTGTAAGATGACCCAAACCACTCTAAGGGGGGTGTAAGATGATCCCAACCACTCTAAGGGGGGTGTAAGATGACCCAAACCACTCTAAGGGGGGTGTAAGATGACCCAAACCACTCTAAGGGGGGTGTAAGATGACCCAAACCACTCTAAGGGGGGTGTAAGATGACCCAAACCACTCTAAGGGGGGGTGTAAGATTATCCCAACCACTCTAAGGGGGGTGTAAGACGCCAATGTTGGTTATCAAGTAATGCATTTTTGTATTTGCAACAACAATACTACTTTAAAGATCTATACTAACTGCACTTTTCTTATTTTTTCAGGCACAAAGACATGCACCGTGATCCGTATTTGGCACTTTACAAACTTTATTTCCCTTTACTTTGCTTTTTCCTTTCTGTTTGAATTTTGAATTTCCTTTTCTCTTCGGTTCCTTTTTAAATTTTTGTAGATTTTAAAAATAAAATCTACTATATATAGATACATGTGGCTATGTGTTTAATTCTGTTGAAAGTTTCCTTTGCATTCTACTTCCTATTGTAATTTTCTTTTTCTTTCTGAGTTCTGTTTTTATTTGCCTTTTCCATTTTCCTTTGATTTCTCTGTTCTGTTTTTATTTTCCTTTTCTATTTTCCTTTTCTTTCTCATTTCTGTTTTTATTTTCTTTTTCTATTTTCCTTTCTCATTTCTGTTTTTATTTTCTTTTTCTATTTTCCTTTTCTTTCTCATTTCTGTTTTTATTTTCTTTTTCTATTTTCCTTTTCTTTCTCATTTCTGTTTTTATTTTCTTTTTCTATTTTCCTTTCTCATTTCTGTTTTTATTTTCTTTTTCTATTTTCCTTTCTCATTTCTGTTTTTATTTTCTTTTTCTATTTTCCTTTTCTTTCTCATTTCTGTTTTTATTTTCCTTTCTCATTTCTGTTTTTATTTTTTTTTCTATTTTCCTTTTCTTTCTCATTTCTGTTTTTATATTCTTTTTCTATTTTCCTTTCTCATTTCTGTTTTTATTTTCTTTTTCTATTTTCCTTTTCTTTCTCATTTCTGTTTTTATTTTCTTTTTCTATTTTGCTTTTCTTTCTCATTTCTGTTTTTATTTTCTTTTTCTATTTTCCTTTTCTTTCTCATTTCTGTTTTTATTTTCTTTTTCTATTTTCCTTTCTCATTTCTGTTTTTATTTTCTTTTTCTATTTTCCTTTTCTTTCTCATTTCTGTTTTTATTTTCTTTTTCTATTTTCCTTTTCTTTCTCATTTCTGTTTTTATTTTCTTTTTCTATTTTCCTTTCTCATTTCTGTTTTTATTTTCATTTTCTATTTTCCTTTTCTTTCTCATTTCTGTTTTTATTTTCTTTTTCTTTTTTCCTTTTCTTTCTCATTTCTGTTTTTATTTTCTTTTTCTATTTTCCTTTCTCATTTCTGTTTTTATTTTCATTTTCTATTTTCCTTTTCTTTCTCTGTTCTGTTTTTATTTTCATTTTCTTTCTTATTGGTGGTTTAATTGTATTTCCTTTTTCTTTAAAAAATAAATAAAATAATTTAAAATGTGGCTATGTGTTTAATTATGTTTTATTTTGCATTTATATTCTAATATCTGGTTTAATTTAATTTCCTTTTCAACACAAAATAAAAACTCTAATAATTTAAAAAAAATGTTGCAATGTGTTTTATTCAGAAGGTACTGGATGGCCAGGACACAGCAAAGCTAACAGGCGCTGTGTAGAAAAGCGTGGTCACACTGACTGACAGCGCCTACAAAGCTGAGGGCCAACATCATATTCAGCAATGTAGGCGTTGTTCCCAACAACGCCAGGTAGCGACTGAGGAGGCCTGCTATAGCGAATCGCTACCGCCCACGGCTGACGCTAGCGGCGCTCATAGCGCCATACTTCAGTCGCTCATCTGTCGCTACCTGGTGCTATTGATGAATTGGCCTCCCCATCTGAGATGTTGTTTCTGATGTCAACAAACGGCCATAAGGTTGGACATCCTGAAAAGAAACGATACAGGAAACATCTCGGATTAAGAGCATCTGTATGATCAGAAGTATAACAGGGGGCTTATTTTGGCCCATAGATCCATTTGACGATTTGTCAAGCCACATTTCTGTTGTTTCAAAAATACTACAGTTGCTGACCAAGAAATATTCCTAAAGGCAAGGACATATGCATACATCTAAAACTAGCTGAATTAATATCCCATCTAAGGAAGCCTTACCAACAAGTTGAAATGTGTCACAAGAACAGTGTTAAAACAAATATGATTGTACAGATAGAGATGCCATGTTGTAATTGACAAACTGTAAAACTGCACATTTTGCACAGTAATTAGGGATGAGCGAACCGGTTCGGACGAACCGGAATTCGCTCCGAATTTCAGGGAAAATTCGATTCGGCACGAACCCGAATTTTTTTTGGTTTGTGCCGATCGAATTTTCCCTGAAATAAAAAAAAAAAAATGCCGGCATGGTGGGAGTGGGCAGGCTGGCTACGCTGTCAGCGCTGTCAGTGATGACAGCTCCGGCGCTGCTCTCAGCTGTCATCAGAGGACGCGTCATCAGAGGGCGACTGAGAGCGGCGCCGGCCTCCACGCTCCGACCATGCAGGTAAGTGTTTGCTTTTTAAACAAATGCCGGCATGGTGGGAGCGGGCAGGCTGGCTGCGCTGTCAGCGGGCCGGCGGCGGCCCACTGACAGGCGTAGCCGGCCTGCCCGCTCCCACCATGCCGGCATTTTTTTTTCAGATGAGCGGTTCGTGAAAGTTCGATTCGGGCGAACCCGAATTTCTTGGGGAAATTCGGCGAATCGCCCGAATCGAACTTTCAAGAGGTTCGCTCATCTCTAACAGTAATAAACACATGGTTTTAATTTGGACACATATATATTAATTTTCCATTAGGGTGGGAGAGGTGGCATGAAAGCAGTTAGCACAGTATAAAACTGTGGATTATCCATATCTCCCTAATAGGCCCACAATAATGTTAAAAACCTGTTTGGTGTAATGTTGATGTAATGTTAAAAACCTTTTTGATGATGTTTGGTTTGATGTTTGATGTTTAATTAAAAAAATTTACACCAGGAAAGTTAAGGTCCCCAGCTACATGGTCTACCATGGTCTATATACAAAAAGAGGTTCATATTTTGTTCTTTTAAGGTTACTGTCTGCCTTTCATCTTTCTGACACTAGTCTATATTACATGTAGATGCTGTCTACATTCCACCTCATAAACATGGGCACTGCACTAGGGTGTCCATGGGAAGATTTCAACAGGGTCCTTATAGGAGCCTTCGGCCAAAATATAAGTACCCTGTTAGGTCACAAAAGATCTCTAGAATCAGGACAAGGGTCTAGCAGACAACCATCCAACAGATCAGGTTTTGAGGATCTCCACATAGATGCCTTTATAGATCTACTGCGGTACTAATTACTTCACAGGTGTATCTGTGTGGAGATCTGAAAAACCTGTCCTGTTGGTGGTTCTCAAGGAGAGGTTTGGGGAATATCCTAACTTTCTCCCAACATATCTCCCTTGGGAACAGTGTAACATAAGCCATTGCAAAGCAACTCAAAATATTATTATATTATATATGGGGGTGATTTACTATGTTCGCTACTTGACATAAAAGTAGTTTAGACAGACGTGAGAGGCACACGTGACAGACCAGCGAGTAATAAAAACTTACTGCAGTGAACACCAGTGAACACAGACTTTTGCAATTCTTTTTCCTGTGTTTTCGCGTCAATTTTCTGGTATTAACATTGAAAAGTGGTTTGGATGTTCCTCTTTAAACATCCCTTCCCACTTCCTCACTGCCCTTTGGATGTCGGCATCTAAAAGGCTGCCAAGCGCAATGCGATCAAAGAGGTAAATTAACATTAAAGTGGACCAACACTCAGGATTTTGACTATCCTGGGTTTTGGTCCACTTCCCCGGCTATGTGAAACCCCCCAGATTGCCTGATTCTACTCACCTAACCCCGCTCCTACGGCGCATGCACGGCCGCTCATCCAATCAGCGTGCTCGGAGCAGCTGAGGTATGCGCGTCAAAGCTGCGTCTAACTTCAGCGGCTCCGAGCACGCTGGTGGCCGCATCCCGCGCTTCCCTCTAACAGGGAGCGCACCCCCATTCATAAATGGCTGGCGCGGGCACGCGCCCTGCTAGAGAGAAGCGTGGGATGCGGCGCGGCCCGCGCATGCACCGTTGGACCGGGAGTCAGGTAAGGTTTGCTCCAGGGGGGTTTCACAAAGCGGGGCATCCCGATCTTGGATGCCCCGCGGGGAGGGATTGGATCGGCCTGGAAATCTTATAGATTCCCGGGCCGATCGGGCTGGGTGTTGGTCCACTTTAACTGTTTTGTAATCCGGAGAGGAATGGGGGCCGGGCAAGCCAAGTTTTTACTAACTCCCCATGACCTGTAATGTTCCTCTTTAAATGCCCTAAATGCTCCCTGGGCAACCCACCGCTCCAGGAACGTGTGCACTGACTGCTCATGTTTAAATGCAAAGGAAATAAATATGTGTGCATGCGCATAAAAATACAAACTCAGATTACTATATTCTTAAAATATATTGAATATCTTTTTGCTTATAATTTCCTGGTGAGTTGTCATTTTAGTGCATAGCGTACCAGTTACTTGTACGGTAATGTATGTAACAAATAAAAACACCTTGTATCTTTTCTGTCCATCCAAGCTAAATAAAATGTGTATAATTAAAATTGGGCTCTAGATGGCAGCTGAGGACTGGAAACTACAGCTCATGTTAAATGCAAGGCATGCCTCCAGAATATTGCCAAGAAGCCATTAAGATTAAGCAGTGCAGCATGCAGGGAAACATCACATCCAAACAATTCCTTGGTGACAATCGTATCCTTGGTTGCTACCAGAATCGAAGCTGGGAGCCACAAATCATATTTTCTTGCCATTTATGGCTATATATCCCACTGCTTGGCTGTTTTCAGACATCTATGATATAATGAAAGTATTTAGCAGAGAATGCAAAAAGCTCTTTACAGCTTTACCGTTATAAATTACAGACTAACTGGTTAAAAAAATATCACCAATGAACTGAAAAGCTAAGTATAGAATCACTGATCACTGCGGGTGGCTCAGACATAAAGCTGAAATCGTGGTGGCTTATTCTTCTGTCTAATGTTTTGTTTTATTCTAGATCACTGTTTCTCAGCCTGTGGTACATGTACCCCAGGGGGTATGGGGGGTACTTGGTTTGAGCGTCTTGTCACTAGAGGGTACTTGGCATATCAAGGTTGAGAACCACTAGATCATACCACACATGCTTTGTTCAGATTAAGCTGAGGATAACTCGACACTGATACCTTGCATTAAAGTCCCTGTCCAGACACACACTAACTTGCTCCCACTTTCTTCCCCTTGGTAACTGTATCATAAGCCATTTCAATGCTCCTGAACATATTTAACTGTATGTCAATACCTTATGTATTTTAGACTAAACACATTTTTTGTTTCAATTTCTGTGGTGTCTTGGCTGAGCCGCTTTCTGGATATGCTCTGCTGTGGTCATAGACAGCTGTGGGACCACTTTGGCTCGCTGTGCTCATTCACGCAGATCCAAGGGAAAGAGTGACTAGTAGACACATTTCTTGCGTGGTCCTGGAGAAATAAATAAGAAAATGGCAAATTTTCGAGCTATGCTACAGCTTCTTCTACCCTGCACTTCCGGAAATGGAGGAGGCGCATGGGACAGGCATCAGGTCAGAGTCTTGTTGGCTAATTATTGCCATTGGGTTTACAGTCCCTTTAAGTTAATAGTCAGAAAATACTTCTGGACTACTGGAAAGTATTGATGTTTTCAAGATATTTGAAACGATGGGGCTGATTTGGCACTAGGTGCAAAAATGGCACTTTAGAGCCAGAAGTGCAAATAGAAGAGCTATTAGTACACATGGTGCTGAATCAGCCACACATATATGACAGTAAAGGGGAATGGCACTTTTGGCACCTGGTGCCAAATTGAGAGGATGAAATGCACAGACTTTTTTTGCTCACCTAATGTGCACTTTTTCCTCTAAAGTATACTTTTTACACCTAGTGGTGAATCAACCCTGTGCATCTATTCTTCTTACCAAAGGCTTGTTTATAGTGGACCAAAACCTGGGATTTTCACTATCCTGGGTTTTGGTCCATCCTTCTGGGGCACCCTGCTTTTGGATGTCCCACTGTGTGAAACCACTCCATTCGCCCAGTAAAACTACACCTCCTCTGCACCCTTTCCATAGTCAGAGCATCCTTTCTATGAACGGGTTCCCAGAACTGGATGGCATATTTCAGGTGAGGGCGCACCAGTGCCTTGTAAAGAAGGAAAATGACATCCCTATCCCATGATTCCATGACCTTCAAAGCAGCTGCTTGGCATTGCATATTGTTATTTAGCCTGCGGTCTACCCCCGGATCCCCGGATCCTTAGCACCAAGTGACTCTCCCAGCTTTACTCCCTCCGAGGACATATGTAGCCTACAGATTATTGGAATCCAAGTGCATCACTTTACATTTCCTCACATTTGCCAAGTGGATGCCCAGACACTCAAAGTGAGCTTGAAGCTTGTGAACATCTTCAATAGGCTGCACTGTGCTACATATGTTGGTGTCATCTACAAAATAGACACAGTGCCATTTATTCCAACTTTTATATAATTTATAAACAAGTTGAATAATAGTGGGCCCAGCACTGAACCCTGGGGTACACCGTGCTACAACCAGGGAGCATTCAGAGTAAGTATCATTAACTACAACTCTCTGCACACAATCCTTTAGCCAGATTTCAGTCCAGTCACAAACTGTATTTTCTAACCCAGAAAATGTTAGTTTTCCTAACAAGTGTCTATAGGGGACAGTGTCAAATGCTCTTTCAAAATCCAGAAAAACCAAATCTACAGCCGCCCCTCTGTCCAGGCTTCTACTCACCTCCTCATAGAAGCCAATCAGGTTAGTCTGGCTGCTTCTGTTCTTAGGAAAACAGTGCTGGTTGTCACTTCTGCTGCCCCTTCTCTTTATCCCCTGTGACCAAATCCCCATTATCATTAGTTGTTTTGCGTTCCCATCCAGAGAATTTGGCTGCGTTACTGGTGGAGACACGACCGCTAGCAGATACTGGCAGATCAGGTCTCTCACCGTGACTCCTGCTGCCACTCGCCCCTAGTCTGCTGCGACCTCTGCCTGCTGAATCTTGGCCTCTGCCACTCCTCTTTGAACATCCTGGCACTTGTCTGCCTGACATTTTTATGTATTTGCTTATTTAGTATAAACAGATAGGGTGCAAGGTGCAGCTTTGGGGTGCCCTGCGGCCTGGTTAATTGAAAGCAGTCAAAAAGGAAGTACAAACTGAAGTAGCTTAATAAAGCAGCTGATGCTGATCAACGCTTATGTTGTATACCAGATAGGGTGCAAGGTGCAGCTTTGGGGTGCCCTGCGGCCTGGTTTATAAAAAGCAGTCAAAAAGGAAGTGCAAACTGAAGTAGCTTAATAAAGCAGCTGATGCTGATCAACGCTTATGTTGTATAACAGACAGGGTTCAAGGTGCAGCTTTGGGGTGCCCTGCGGCCTGGTTTATTAAAAGCAGTCAAAAACAAGTACAAACTGAAGTAGCTTAATAAAGCAGCTGATGCTGATCAATGCTTATGTTGTATAACAGATAGGGTTCAAGGTGCAGCTTTGGGGTGCCCTGCGGCCTGGTTTATTAAAAGCAGTCAAAAACAAGTGCAAACTGAAGTAGCTTAATAAAGCAGCTGATGCTGATCAACGCTTATGTTGTATAACAGATAGGGTGCAAGGTGCAGCTTTGGGGGCCCTGCGGCCTGGTTTATTGAAAGAAGTCAAAAACAAGTGCAAACTGAAGTAGCTTAATAAAGCAGCTGATGCTGATCAACGCTTATGTTGTATAACAGATAGGGTGCAAGGTGCAGCTTTGGGGGCCCTGCGGCCTGGTTTATTGAAAGAAGTCAAAAACAAGTGCAAACTGAAGTAGCTTAATAAAGCAGCTGATGCTGATCAACGCTTATGTTGTATAACAGATAGGGTTAAAGGTGCAGCTTTGGGGTGCCCTGCGGCCTGGTTTATTAAAAGCAGTCAAAAACAAGTGCAAACTGAAGTAGCTTAATAAAGCAGCTGATGCTGATCAACGCTTATGTTGTATAACAGATAGGGTGCAAGGTGCAGCTTTGGGGTGGCCTGCGGCCTGGTTTATTGAAAGAAGTCAAAAACAAGTGCAAACTGAAGTAGCTTAATAAAGCAGCTGATGCTGATCAACGCTTATGTTGTATAACAGATAGGGTTCAAGGTGCAGCTTTGGGGTGCCCTGCGGCCTGGTTTATTAAAAGCAGTCAAAAACAAGTGCAAACTGAAGTAGCTTAATAAAGCAGCTGATGCTGATCAACGCTTATGTTGTATAACAGATAGGTTGCAAGGTGCAGCTTTGGGGTGCCCTGCGGCCTGGTTTATTGAAAGCAGTCAAAAAGGAAGTGCAAACTGAAGTAGCTTAATAAAGCAGCTGATGCTGATCAACGCTTATGATGTATAACAGATAGGGTGCAAGGTGCAGCTTTGGGGTGCCCTGCGGCCTGGTTTATTAAAAGCAGTCAAAAACAAGTGCAAACTGAAGTAGCTTAATAAAGCAGCTAATGCTGATCAACGCTTATGTTGTATAACAGATAGGGTGCAAGGTGCAGCTTTGGGGTGCCCTGCGGCCTGGTTTATTGAAAGCAGTCAAAAAGGAAGTGCAAACTGAAGTAGCTTAATAAAGCAGCTGATGCTGATCAACGCTTATGTTGTATACCAGATAGGGTGCAAGGTGTAGCTTTGGGGTGCCCTGCGGCCTGGTTTATTAAAAGCAGTCAAAAACAAGTGCAAACTGAAGTAGCTTAATAAAGCAGCTGATGCTGATCAACGCTTATGTTGTATAACAGATAGGGTTCAAGGTGCAGCTTTGGGGTGCCCTGCGGCCTGGTTTATTAAAAGCAGTCAAAAACAAGTGCAAACTGAAGTAGCTTAATAAAGCAGCTGATGCTGATCAACGCTTATGTTGTATAACAGATAGGTTGCAAGGTGCAGCTTTGGGGTGCCCTGCGGCCTGGTTTATTGAAAGCAGTCAAAAAGGAAGTGCAAACTGAAGTAGCTTAATAAAGCAGCTGATGCTGATCAACGCTTATGATGTATAACAGATAGGGTGCAAGGTGCAGCTTTGGGGTGCCCTGCGGCCTGGTTTATTAAAAGCAGTCAAAAACAAGTGCAAACTGAAGTAGCTTAATAAAGCAGCTAATGCTGATCAACGCTTATGTTGTATAACAGATAGGGTGCAAGGTGCAGCTTTGGGGTGCCCTGCGGCCTGGTTTATTGAAAGAAGTCAAAAACAAGTGCAAACTGAAGTAGCTTATTAAAGCAGCTGATGCTGATCAACGCTTATGTTGTATAACAGATAGGGTGCAAGGTGCAGCTTTGGGGTGCCCTGCGGCCTGGTTTATTAAAAGCAGTCAAAAACAAGTGCAAACTGAAGTAGCTTAATAAAGCAGCTGATGCTGATCAACGCTTATGTTGTATAACAGATAGGGTGCAAGGTGCAGCTTTGGGGTGCCCTGCGGCCTGGTTTATTAAAAGCAGTCAAAAACAAGTGCAAACTGAAGTAGCTTAATAAAGCAGCTGATGCTGATCAACGCTTATGTTGTATAACAGATAGGGTGCAAGGTGCAGCTTTGGGGTGCCCTGTGGCCTGGTTTATTGAAAGAAGTCAAAAACAAGTGCAAACTGAAGTAGCTTAATAAAGCAGCTGATGCTGATCAGCGCTTATGTTGTATAACAGATAGGGTTAAAGGTGCAGCTTTGGGGTGCCCTGCGGCCTGGTTTATTAAAAGCAGTCAAAAACAAGTGCAAACTGAAGTAGCTTAATAAAGCAGCTGATGCTGATCAACGCTTATGTTGTATAACAGATAGGGTTAAAATAGCATGTGCCTTGGGATGCCCATGTGGCCTGGTATATTTTAAGCTGAACAAAAAGTAACAATAATCCAAGTATGAGAAATGCTTTTGTTTAACAGATAGGGTTAAATAGCATGTGCCTTGGGATGCCCGTGTGGCCTGGTATATTGTAAGCTGAACAGAAAATTTTAACACTAATCCAAGTATGAGAAATGCTTTAGCTTAACATATAGGGTTAATTAACATGTGCCTTGGGATGCCCGTGTGGCCTGGTATATTTTAAGCTGAACAGAAAATTTTAACACTAATCCAAGTATGAGAAATGCTTTTGCTTAACAGATAGGGTTAAATAGCATGTGCCTTGGGATGCCCGTGTGGCCTGGTATATTTTAAGCTGAACAAAATTTTAACAATAATCCAAGTATGAGAAATGCTTTTGTTTAACAGATAGGGTTAAATAGCATGTGCCTTGGGATGCCCGTGTGGCCTGGTATATTTTAAGCTGAACAGAAACTTTTGACACTAATCCAAGTTTGAGAAATGCTTTTGTTTAAAATATAGGGTTAAATAGCATGTGCCTTGGGATGCCCGTGTGGCCTGGTATATTTTAAGCTGAACAAAAAGTAATAATAATCCAAGTATGAGAAATGCTTTTGCTTAACAGATAGGGTTAAATAGCATGTGCCTTGGGATGCCCGTGTGGCCTGGTATATTTTAAGCTGAACAAAAAGTAACAATAATCCAAGTATGAGAAATGCTTTAGCTTAACATATAGGGTTAATTAGCATGTGCCTTGGGATGCCCGTGTGGCCTGGTATATTTCAAGCTGAACAAAAAGTAACACTAGTAAAATGTGTACACAGAGCTTCCTGATTTACCCATAGATGATCCCAAAATGCATGTACAAGCACTCCCTCCTCAGGTCACCTTGAATTCGATCTCACTTGCATCCGTGGATAGTTGCTTCAGATCCCAATGGGATGTATAATCACTCCTCCAATCAATCCAGAGGGAACACCGTGTATGCTCAAGAGTGTGGTGTCACACCAGGGAATGCAACATGGAACAAAAGAATACACATCTAGCGTGATACTGTCAAACACACTCTATTTAATAAAGGAAAGCGCTGCACTCACATGTGTATAAAATACAAGAAGCTTTAAAAACGGAGGGTGGCTCTCACCAACTCCCCGCAGAACAGATCTGGCCAGATCAATCAATCCAATCCAATCAATGCATAGATGCCGCCTGCCACCGCCGCCGACGCGTTTCGTTGCTCCTGGCAACTTTAACAAGGTAAAAAGTAACACTAATCCAAGTATGAGAAATGCTTTTGCTTAACAGATAGGGTTAAATAGCATGTGCCTTGGGATGCCCGTGTGGCCTGGTATATTTTAAGCTGAACAAAAAGTAACAATAATCCAAGTATGAGAAATGCTTTAGCTTAACATATAGGGTTAATTAGCATGTGCCTTGGGATGCCCGTGTAGCCTGGTATATTTCAAGCTGAACAAAAAGTAACAATAATCCAAGTATGAGAAATGCTTTTGCTTAACAGATAGGGTTAAATAGCATGTGCCTTGAGATGCCCGTGTGGCCTGGTATATTGTAAGCTGAACAGAAAATTTTAACACTAATCCAAGTATGAGAAATGCTTTTGCTTAACAGATAGGGTTAAATAGCATGTGCCTTGAGATGCCCGTGTGGCCTGGTATATTTTAAGCTGAACAGAAAATTTTAACACTAATCCAAGTATGAGAAATGCTTTTGCTTAACAGATAGGGTTAAATAGCATGTGCCTTGAGATGCCCGTGTGGCCTGGTATATTTTAAGCTGAACAGAAAATTTTAACACTAATCCAAGTATGAGAAGTGCTTTTGCTTAACAGATAGGGTTAACAGTGTGCAGCTGTATTTAAACCAAACCAAATATATTAACAGTAACCCAGTAATTATGAAATATGAATCATAGCCAGCACTAGGCACCCTGTCAATGTGACTTGTATGCTGCAGGATTGTTCCAGTTTTAAAACTATCTTTGCCTAGCTCTGTCTACCACTCTAAATATCCCTAACTATCTGTCTCTCTCTTTACCTATCTGTAAATCTCCCTACCTATCTGTAAATCTCCCTACCTATCGCTAACTCTCTCTCCCTAGCTGCAGCAGCCACCTTTCTCTCACGAATGCAAGTCTGAAATGCGCACAAGCAAGATGGCCACCGCTTTATATAGCGCTGTGACGTCACCGGGGCTCCTGGCTGCATGTGACCTTCCCATGATAACTTGCCCCAGGGGATATGTCCAGACATGTCCATCCACCATTTTACAATGCCTGTAATTGAAATAAATGGAGTTTAAAAAGGAAAACTTCGATCGATCGAATCGCGGGGAAATTCGGATTCGTTCAGAATCAAATTTTTCATGAAATTCGGAATGAATCCGGGTTCGTCCGGATCGATTCGCTCATCCCTATTGCTAGCCATTATCCCAGTTACCAAAATAGCAGTGAATTTCAAAAGTGAAGTACTTACAGTTGCAAAAACCTCTGCTAGTAACTTCTGCTTTTAACTCATACTTTTAAACTCACACTCATACCAGCGGCACTTACAATAGCAAGCCTAGAAGAGCAAGCTCCAAGGGTTTTACAATGGTACCACATATGTATTGGTAGACACCCGTTCCTGCCCAGAAGACACCCCAAACTGAAAAGAGCACTTTATGAGATTTTCAAATAAAATACTACTAAAAAACTACTATGCGCACCTTGCAGTTAACTTGCAATGTCTATCAAGGGTTAATTCCTTAAAAATGAAAAATAAAAACAGCATGGCTTTCTCCTTTCTCCAGCAAAGCCAGCCCTAGTCAATAGGCTCTTCTGCGCCCTTCTGGTCTTAGGGTTGCAGGAAATCGCACAGGGGATCTCAATGACCCCTTACCAGTTCACAAAGGGTTAAGTGAAAAAATAACACACACAATTAAACAAGTTTTACTTACCCACTTTTATCACCAGGTACTGTCTAACTCCGCCCACCACTTTCCCAAGCTGCTCGCTGCTGTCTTTATTGGGACAGAGAACACAGATCCTCCGCCCTGCTCCCGGCTTCCGCGGCTCACTTCGGCCACAGGGAGGGGCTATTGATATGCGAAGAGTGAACCAGCAACTCACTATGGCCCTTATTCATCAAGCGATAGCGCCAGGTAGTGTCTGACGAGCACCAGGTAGCGGCAGCTAACGGCGACTACCGACTCAAGTACGCCCGGCGGCGGTCACAATGACGCATTTATCAAGCTAAATGAGGCTAGCGCCGGCGAGAGCGACGGCTAGCGCGGCATTCATCATGAAGCCGGCTGGCCCGAACAGCGCCGCTGCAAATTCCTTCACAGCGACACGTATTACCTGGCGCTACCTGCCGCTCTCCCATACATTTCAATGGCAGACACTGCAATGATTGTTTTTAGTGGTTTTTGGGATTTTTTCTTTGGTACAAAATTCAACACATGTTTATATTGATATGTTTTATTAATCTGGCTGGTTATTTTTATTTATTTGAAGTTTTTATTATTTTTCACAATGTAATGTTGTGAGTGACATGGGAATTGCATCTCCTCCACCCAAACTCATTGGCATCAAAATCGCTTGTTTTCCACACAAACGGGGCTTGTAAAGCTATTTTGTAGCCTGTCAGGTTGGGCGGTCACGTTCGCTCTTCGAAATTGTCAACGCCCAAGCTATTCGGCAGCCCTGTCCTTGATGAATCTGTGTTGGTCAGTGTTTGTGCAGTCGCTGTTTTAATTCGCTATGTGGCGGCGCGAGCGTCGCTGTGCCTCGCTGCGCTGCGTTGTGCGGCGCTGTGCTGTTCATACATGTGCCCTTCTGCCATTTGCAAGGAATTCACTTCCAGCGACCCCAGTCGTTGTTAATGAATACACTGTAGTTGTGAGCGTGCCTGGCCACATTTTGCAGGATTAACATTCAGTCGTACCAGCTCATAACAACCCGTTATGCATTCTCATGTGTGCCACATTTTCAGGTAGTTGTCTAGTTTGATTGTGTGATGACTTTGGGAAGGAATAAGATTTGTATATTTAAGCACAACGGTGTATGCTTTAGAAGGACCTATGCATTACAGTATGTAGAACCCCCTGCTAAATCAAGCTAATAATTCGTGGCGCCTTGGGCCCTAGCTTGTTTTCCAGCGTCATTTTAATGTTTTGCCGCCACTTAGCTTGCACATAGCTGATATTAGCTTGTCCCTGTTGCGCGCATCTTTGTTTTTGAATTTTGAAGCACAGTTGCTTGCGTCATATCCGGTTCCGGGATCCGCCTTTGCGTTTCAACGCCACCTTAAGGTAAAAATGTCTAGCGCTTATGCCAATAGCTTGTTTTGCAGCGTCATTTTAATTTTTGGCCGCCACTTAGCTTGCACATAGCTGATATTAGCTTGTCCCTGTTGCGCGCATGTTTGTTTTTGAATTTGGAATCACAGTTGCTAGCGTCATATCCGGTTCTGGTATCCTCCTTTGCGTTTCAACGCCACCTTAAGGTAAAAATGTCTTGCGCTTATGCCAATAGCTTGTTTTCAAGCGTCATTTTAGTTTTTCCGCCACTTAGCTTGCACATAGCTGAGAATAGCTTGTTGCTGGTGCGCGGAGCGTTTTTTTTTTTTTAACTTTTTTCCAATGTCGCTTGGGTCATTTCCGGTTCCTGTTTCCTCCTTAGCGTTTCCACAATGCTGCCCAGACGGCGAGTTATGCGCCTCCCCAGCTCCTCCTCCGACTCTGACCCCACCACCCCTCCCCCACCTCCCCCACCTACCTCACCTTCCCCAACTAGCACCCCTCCCACCCCTTCCCCTCCTGGGCCTCCAAAGAAAAGGCGCAACAGGGTGGATAGCCGCGTAAATGGCCAGGTGGTCAAAGTGAGTATTTGGTTTGTGTATTTTTAGCTTTAAAGTTGCAGAACACACAGGGGGGATTGGCCCAGAAATTTCTTTGTTTTCTGACCAAATTTGATCACTCCCCGTGGGGCATCCCCATTGTGGATGTCCTGCTGGGATGCCCCCCCCTGGAGGGCCCTAAAAATTACCTCAGCCCCGTCCCATCTGTGCATGCGTGAGCTGCGGATGCCTATTGCGCTTACCTCTAGCAGGGTGTACCCCTGCGCCAGACATATTTTAATTTTGTGTGCAGGCGCACTCCCTGTTAGAGTCAAACGCCACATGCGTACTTTGCCGTGCAGACCCAGCTGAGCTGGTATGCACGTCCCAACGGCCTTGTATGCGCATACCACAGCGGCGCGGAGCGCTGTGTTTGGCTTGCGCAGTCACGTGGGAGCGTCCTCAGTGGTGTATTTGTGGCCTTCCAAGGGGGTTGCAGACAGCGGACCACCCACAATTGGTGTGGCCCACCAAAGTGCACACAAACCCAGAATAGTGATAATCCTGGGTGTGGGTCCACTTTGATCTGGTCTCTGTATAACTGTTTATGCCATTGTTCTGATGTCATGTATTGATTTTAGTTTGTTTGATCATTTTTCATAGGACTTCTGCGTGGCCGAATATGACTATGCCCGTGGAGGGAAAAAACGCATTGCCATGGAGGTGAAGGCCACAGTGTCCCGGCGCTTCCACACCGAGCTGTCCATACGAGCCATTCAGCAGAAGTGGTCAGATTTCAAGCGCCGGGACCCTGAAGGCGTGTACCGCCTATATGATGCCTACGCATCAGGTAAGTTAAAGCTTATGTTCTGTTTAGCCTTTTTGCAGAATCATCTGCTAAGCTGTGTCCATTTGTGCTCTTTATATTAATTATTTTCTTTCACCCCCTCCACACAGATAAGCGTCCTCCCCTGGGGAAACGTGGGAAGGGATTCCTCCCCCGAACCAGGCAGGCGGACTCGGGGGAGTCATCGGGGGAGGGTCCCTCCCGCGGGTCCTATTTAGAGGACCCAGGGGAGGAAGGGGATGACGCCCCAGAGGAGTGTGCTGCTGGGGGGCTGGCAGGATCAAGCCTCAGCTCCTCACACTCTGAGTCTGAGGACTCTCACCAGGCAAGGGGCCACTCTCAAGTGGGGAGTCCTAGTGGGGTGGTAGCAATGGACTCGCCCACACTCCCTGAAGGAGCAGGGAGTGAGAGGGAGGAGGGTGGCCCTTTGCCTGGTGGATCTTCTGACCAGAGTGTGAGGAGCCGAGGCTCCCCGCCTCCTCCTCAGAGCCCTCCCTGGGCTTCAAGTGGCGCTTCATCCCCTGGTGAGTGCCCATTTTTTAATTGTTAGTCTGTGACAGGTTTCATCTTGCAATTTGTACTTAGCCCTTGCCATTCCTCTCTAATTTGCAGGGCATCATATAGGCGGCACCTCCATGGCCTTTTGGCGAAGAATTCTCCAAGAGCATAGTCGTGGTAAGTGTTTGTTGTTATCCATCACATTCCCTATGTTATGACATTCATTAAAGTGGACCCACAAACATTGATAGTGCTTGGATTCTCGAAGGTTCCATGAAAAATCACATCCCTCACCCAGGGCCCCCCCCCAAAAAAATACCCCACAAACTCCTTACCTCTTTGGGGGTTGCCAAAGCCACCGTCCCAGCCTCCTGTGTGACACTCTAGATGTGTGTGCGCCTGCGCTCTGTCTCCTAATGGGCTGCGCGTGCGCACACACTCGAGGAGTGATGTGTGGAAGGCAGCGGCCGCGGAGTACGTTGTCTCACGCAAATTGTGTTGCTCTGCAAAAGCGGACCCAAACCCAGATTTGCTGCAATCCTGTGTATTGGCCCACTTTTAACAGACACATGTTTCCTGGTCCATTGTCACAGCTGGTTTGATTAGGTACCCTAACCTCACAAACCCCACTACAGTGCTAGCCAACTGTCAACCACCCCTATGTTTCTGCCCACACCATGATGGTTGTTCTAATTTCTTTTCTTGGGTTAAGTTGTTCCCGCTCAAACATGTGGCCCACTATTAACATTAGCCAAACAACTGCTAATGAGTCCTTTACATAGCACTGTCTATGTTATTTGCACATTATCTTTAGGGATACATGTGGCAACCCTAACTAATTGACATTAACTCATGGACCAGGAAATATGCTAATTTTGGACAACCTGTATGTAACCATGCAAGCCTTTGATTTTTCAGACTCAATAACCAGATGGATGTCAAATAGTCAGGTGTCATTGGCCCACTAATTGTGTTTTTGTCTTTTGCTTTCTGTTGACAGATGTTGCTACGCAGACGGAGCCAGAGAACCTCCTCCCCACCCCAGCTCCAGGGACGGCCAGCAGCATGGGCCCCCGCCACAGCTGCGATGGTGAGTACATCCCACTTCATATGCCTAAAGACTTGTGAAACCTATGTCTTATAGTCACATCTGCAGACATTTAAAATGTACCTATGTGTTAATTTCACACACATCTAGATTCCATGTGTTTGTACAATAATCCAACATGCCTGTTTGCATGCTTGATTGTTGCCTCACATTCTTCATTTGGCCACATAGAGACTATTTTTGCCTTAGACACAACCAAATGGGCCCTATTAGGTCTGGACCTCTAACATTATAGGGCAAACTTGTGTACTCGTTAGGACTTAGGCCCTGAGGTTTGGCTGTGACTAAACACAAAAATGGACACACTGGGACTTATACCTTCTTTGCTTCACCAGAGTTAAAGTGGAACAACAACCAGGAGTTTGACTTTCCTGGGTCTTGGTCCACTACGGTGGGGCACCCCTGATCGTCACCGCTGTGTGACAACCCCCTGAACTCACTTTTACTCCAGCAAACGTACAAGCCACGCCAAATTGGCTCCTCCTCCGCCTCCCCCGCGCCCCTTTTTACGCGCGCCCCTCTAGACGTGTGCGTGCCTGCGCCGGCCATTCCCAGACGTCCGGCGCAGGCACGCACACGTCTAGAGGGGCGCCAGGGAGGGCCCGGCGGCCGTGCCCCACCGAAACTGAGTTAGGGATTTTGGGGTGTTGGGGGGGTTTCACCCCGAGGGACATCCCGATCTCGGATGTCCCGCGGGGAGGGAGGTGATCGGGCCGGGAATCTGATAGATTCCAGGGCCGATCACCGGTGGGTGTTGGTACACTTTAAGAGTAAATGTATGCTTGGGATGTGTTGTTCACATTCCTGCCAGTCAATAGTACTCATATCATGTTAACCAATAAGTGCACAGTGGTCAACAATGTTAATGTGAGTGTCACCTAATTGGACACACTGACATTACATTGCTACATCCGTGTCTGTTGAGGTCACATCCAATTTATTAATAAATTGTTGTTTCTACATCTCTACAGCTTGTGAAAACCAGCATCGCAGACTGTGGCGGGAGATCAGGCTCCTGAAGCTGATGCTGCTGGCCAAGAAGAGGCGCCGGCGGCGTCGTTAGGGTGGGGGGAAGGCTGGCCTGTTGATGCCCTTTGTTGGGCAATGTTGGCCCTGTTGGCCATGTTTTGTAAATAAATTTTTTGATGACCATCATTACAGTGTGGTGCCTTGCAAAGCATAGTTTAACTGTCTCAAAACCCATTTGTGTGTCAATTTAGCCATACCTTTGGAGCCATTTCATGTGTTAACCATAGTAAGCTATGGTCTCAAATGTGTGGGCTAAATTGACCAATACATTGACATATCTAGATCAAGATACTCATCCCTGACTGTGTTATTAGCTAGGTCTTAGGAAAAACACAATTTAGAGGTGGGTTAAGCAAATATATTTACACAAACCAAAACAAACAAAATTAATATTCTTGGCTGGGTGGCCGGGGAGGTTGGGAGTCATTGCTAGGGGCGGTGTTGGGGGACAACAGTGCAGTAAAAAATATAGACTGCTGTTGTATGAGCTTTTGTATCAACAACAAAGTTTGGTCCTGCCGCTGGAGACATTCTTCCTGGCGCTGTATCGATTCTTCCTGGCGCTGGAGAGATTGTTCCTGGCGCTGGAGAGATTGCTCCATTAGATTGGCCAGCCGACCAAGTTCCTGGTTCTGCTGTTGGTTTAGGAGCAACTGGTCGATCTGGCGCTGCTGGGCCTCATTTTGTTGCTGACACATCAGCACCTGATTTTCCAACGCCGCAATGCGCTCATTAGTTCCATCACGCAGCTGTTGGCGACTGTAGTCCTCCAGTATCCGGACCCCTAGCTCATAAAAATCAGCACTGGTTGGTGCCACACCTCCTCTTGCTGTGGTTTGAGCCTAACAAAATAGAAAACAACATTTTAGTCAAACCGAACCAATGCAGGTATGCCCCTCAAAATAATTACCCTAAACAGTCACTATACAACTTACCCTTGTGTGAGCCTCGGAAGCTTGGCCACATGGGACTTGGGAAGAGGTCCCAGCTTGGGGTTCTGGTTCCGCCTCCTGCAAAAACAACAATGAAAGGAAATGTGACATGTTGCTTCATCCACTACCTACGAACATGCCAATGTGGTTCTAGGTCGTCTACATCAGCCATGTTACCTGCGTGTCCTCCGGCACAGGTAGGCTCGAGGTATCGCTGCCAGAGAGTGGCAATTCCACATCCGAGATGTCCGGCAAGTTGGCATATGCTAAACAGGAAAATCAGGTTAGTAGGTCAGTGGGCCAAACTCAAATGTAACCTGGCTAGGCTATCGAGGCCATACCTCAACAAAGTGCAAAATTACACACTCGACCAAAGGTATCTGTTAAACTCAGATTGTTAACATGTATGTTACAGGACTAAGAGGCAATAATTTTTGCAAACAACATCAGAAACATTGCTTAAATTACACATACCCGCAATCTCCCAGATGTCTGGAGTGGGGCCCTCACTCGAGCTTGGACCTTGAAAATACATGTGGACACACAAGTTGCCAGAAGCAAGTGCAACCAAAGTAGAGCCAAAATACAGACTAGAGCAAGGCAAAACAACTTACCCTCATCTCTGGCAGCCTGAACTTGAGGGGCCCTTTCTGGCCAGCCACTTCCGATATTCGAGTCAACTAAAAAACACAAGGAATGTCTCTAAATATTCATCAAACTACTACGGGGAATGTTTGGCAAAAAATATGTCCGCCCAAATACATTGCTATCACTCCAATAACTAATAGACTGACCCTGGGGAGGCAACAAGCACTCCCAAGAGGCATCTTCAAGTTGACAAAGCAAACATGTAGATTAGTAGACTAACCAAATTGAACCAGTGTAACATAAACAGCATAAAGGATACATTATGTATTGCTATACACACCAACAGGGTCCTGTTGACCTGCAACATCGGAAGTGGGGTCCAAAGATGAACCAGTCACTTGGCCTACCAAGAAAAAAGAGGAATGAGACACATGCACTTGGGTTAAAGTGGATAAAGCAAGGTGGACACATGCACTTACCGACATCCAAAGAGTAGGTTGGATCCGGAGGAGATGCTGGGGCCAAGGGCATGGGAGCTATGCAAAAATCAAGCAAACATTGAGCCATAGTTAATGTGCGTGCAAAAATACAACATGCATTAAGGTGTGTGTGAGCAGCTCTTTCACTAATATTCACTAATCAAGGCCAGTGTGGCTTCCACATTTATATGCCGATATATGGCCACACATCTCTGGCTTCAAACATATCTACACATGTTAGGGCCTTGTTAGTTAGTTGCTGTGAGTGTCACAGTGGGCGTTAAATTAGGCCGCAGGCCCATATTATTAATACTCCACAGTGCAACACTCGATTGTTTGACCTGCTCCCACACCCATTTGTTCCCCAAACAACCAGCACCAAAATTAGGGGTAAATACCTTCAATGGCAGACTGGGGTAGCCTTGAGGTTGCTGGAAGGGCAGGAGTTTGGGTGTCCTGAGGCACATCCCGGACAGCAGCATGTGCACCTATGCAGAAAGCAACAGACAGAAAAGTAAAAAATGTGTGAGCTCTAATGTACTACTTCACAGGTCCTACTGTTAGTTGGTCAGAATGAAAAAATGCTAATCACATACATTAACAGTAGCTTTGGAAAAAAGGCAGAAAATATGTACCTTCAGTCCAACCTGTGGTGTCATCCCCAGGATCCACACCCTGCAGCCGAGCCAGTGGGATTTTGGCCTTCAGCATCTCCTCATACGGCCTGTAGGTACTCTTTGGAGCCTGGATGGTCCCACTGTCCACATCAAGATCGTGATTCATCTTTTTCATAAGGGCCCCTCGCAAAGTGTAGAAGCGTTTCCTGCAGGATGGGCCACTACGTGGGTGTTGAGCAGTGCTACTAAGCTCCACACCAATGGCATCCCACAGTTTGCTTCTTTCTTGTTTGCCTATGGACT
This sequence comes from Gastrophryne carolinensis, assembly GCA_027917425.1. Lineage (NCBI taxonomy): Eukaryota > Metazoa > Chordata > Amphibia > Anura > Microhylidae > Gastrophryne > Gastrophryne carolinensis. The sequence goes on along the minus strand of CM051236.1, from coordinate 385,896,766 downwards.
TGCTTTGGGAGCCAAATATCAGCTCCCATTTAGCAAGTGTAAGGCGCACAAGATGATTATTCTCCGCCAAATTAAATTCAGGCTCCCTCTTGGCACCTGGGCTCTTAGCCTGGGGTGCTGCCCCACCTTCAGGCTGGGCCCTTTTCCGTAAGGGAGGTCTGCGCACAGCACCCACCAAACTCCTACTTGGGCCTGCTGTGGCCGGCAGATGTCCTGAATTTGGCTCCATCCTGTAGCTGCACACACACACAAATACACACCCAACAAGCACGCATGCAGACTACAGAATGGCATCGCACTCTCTTTGGGTTGGGCAGGTTTTATGTGCTCTAACAGCCAATCCAAAAGCAGGCCACTTAATTGATTCACACATACAGCCCAGTTCCTTCTAGCCACACCTCCACTGCACTGACTGAAGCATGTGTGTTAGCCAATTAACTCATTACAGACCTCATTAACCAAACAACACACACCAAAATACAACAATGGACTGATGTATCTCAACCCCTTGTGACATGTGGCTAGGCTAACGGCTATTTAAAAAAACAGCAGCTTACCTTTCATTGGCCCACCACTGATTTTTGGCCCATGTCCGTTATTTCACGCAAGTTTCGGCTCACGTACGCTAGTAGCGCTACTAGCGTGCGCGTGCGCACTCCGTTTTACGCACACCTGGGTCGGCTAATTGGCGCCCGGAAATAGCAGAGCGACGCAAAAGGCAGCAAAGCGGACCTGTCCGTTTTGAAAGAGAAGTATAAATGGAAGGAATTTTCAAGCTTCTGGTATTCTTACACTGTGGCAAAGGCTGTGGTGTGGTGCGGTGCTCGCTTGCTTCCCTTAGCTCATTTGAGCCTCTGTCTGGTTTCTGTCCTCACTCTCTGTGGCTTGTTGGGTGATTTCTGACATCAGTGCTGTTTCTTTAGGAGCTTGTTTTTGGTGGCATCTGCAAATATTGTGTAGCATACAGCAAGTGAGGCTTGATTTTGGGGCCTTTTGTGGGCTGTGCAGCAACTCCCCTCTTGGTTGTGCCTAACTTAGAAAGCTGGTTTTCAGCAGGCTGGTGGTTTGGACCACTATAGTTCTGGTTTTGTGGTGAGCTGCATTGTAGCGGGTGTGTGTGGAGTGTGATTGTTTGTGTGTGTGTGGTGTGTTTGTGGTTTTTTTTTTCTTTTTGGTTTATTTTGTATATATCTTGAGTGTGTGTGATGGATAAGAGGGTGATGTATGGTGTCTGGGTGGATGGATGTATGTGTATGCTGAAAGAGCAGGAGGAAAGGGAGCGGGGTGTTGTGAGGCTTAGGGCACCCCGCTCCTTTGCAATCCGCCTTTCAGTATGGGACTTAAGTGACGAGCAGATCAGGAGCCGCTTCCGTCTGAATCGTGCTGCACTACAGTCCCTATATGATCAGATTAAGCACAAAATCGAGCCATCCACCAAACGCACTCAATCCATTCCAGGCATAGTACGCCTGTGTGCCACTCTGAATATTTTGGCACGAGGGACCTTCCAGGCAACCTCCGCCCTCCTCAGCGGGATAAGCCAGGCTACTATGAGCCGCATACTAATCCAGGTAGTTCTGGCAATTTGTGATTTAATCCCAATTTACATCAAGTTTCCTGAGGATGAGGAAGAGGTTGCCAAAATAAAACATGCTTTCTATCTGATGGGAGGGATCCTGAATGTGCTAGGGTGCGTTGATGGTACACATATCCCTTTCCGCCCTCCCCGTGCACAGGAGCTGTCTTACAGAAACCGGAAGCATTTCCATTCGCTAAATATTATGGTTGTCTGTGACCCAGACATGAGGCTGCGGGCGGTGAGATCGGGGTTCCCCGGCTCATGCCACGATTCTTACGTCTTGCAGCGGACAGTCCTGTGCCGGAAGTTTGATAACAACGAAATGCCAGCTGGCTGGCTACTGGGTAATAAATTAACCATGTCAATGTATTTAGCAAATATGTGGCCTAGTAAGCCAAATTTAACAAAACCCCCCCAAAAAAACATGTACTAGTACTAATTGCTGTCTCTCTCCTTGTGTTTTTTCTACAGCGGACAAGGGATATGGGCAGAGAACGTGGGTCATGACTCCGGTCAGGAACCCACGGACCTCTGCCCATGAACGCTACAATGCAGCGCATCGCAAGACCAGAAGCATTGTGGAAAGAACCATCGGCCTGCTGAAAGCACGCTTTCTCTGTTTGGCACGGCCAGGAGGAGAGATGCTCTACAGCCCACAGAAGGTCTCCAAGATCATCCTTGCCTGCTGTGTGCTACACAACATTTGTATTTGCCACCGAATTCAAGCCCCCGAGGAGACAGCACTGGTGCCAGAAATCCCCAACCTGCCCGCAGCAAGAAGTACACCCAGACTGGTGATGAGCTAAGGGAAAGGATGATCACTTCTTTTTTTGCGGTAAACTAACTACCCTTCACTCTAATGCAAGTACTGCACTACTGGCTAAATGTATTTGAACTCCCATCAAAATGAGCCAAAAAAAACACTAAGGGGGGTGTAAGATGAGCCAAACCACTCTAAGGGGGGTGTAAGATGACCCAAACCACTCTAAGGGGGGGTGTAAGATGACCCAAACCACTCTAAGGGGGGGTGTAAGATGACCCAAACCACTCTAAGGGGGGTGTAAGATGACCCAAACCACTCTAAGGGGGGTGTAAGATGACCCAAACCACTCTAAGGGGGGTGTAAGATGACCCAAACCACTCTAAGGGGGGGTGTAAGATGACCCAAACCACTCTAAGGGGGGTGTAAGATGAGCCAAACCACTCTAAGGGGGGTGTAAGATGACCCAAACCACTCTAAGGGGGGGTGTAAGATGACCCAAACCACTCTAAGGGGGGTGTAAGATGACCCAAACCACTCTAAGGGGGGTGTAAGATGACCCAAACCACTCTAAGGGGGGTGTAAGATGACCCAAACCACTCTAAGGGGGGTGTAAGATGACCCAAACCACTCTAAGGGGGGTGTAAGATGACCCAAACCACTCTAAGGGGGGTGTAAGATGACCCAAACCACTCTAAGGGGGGTGTAAGACGCCAATGTTGGTTATCAAGTAATGCATTTTTTTATTTTCTACAACAAAACTACTTTAAAGATCTATACTAACTGCACTTTTCTTATTTTTTCAGGCACCAAGAGATGCACCCTGATCCCTAATTTGAACTTTCAAAACTTTCATGCCCTTTACTTTGCTTATTCATTTCTGTTTGACTTTTGAATTTCATTTTCTTTTCTGTTACTTTTTTTATTGTTTTTTAGTGTTAAAATAAAATCAAATATATATAGATACATGTGGCTATGTGTTTAATTCTGTTGTAAGTTTCCTTTGCATTCTAATTCCTATTTTAATTTTCCTTTTCTTTCTCATTTCTGTTTTTATTTTCCTTTTCTTTCTCATTTCTGTTTTTCTTTTCCTTTTCTATTTTCCTTTTCTTTCTCATTTCTGTTTTTATTTTCCTTTTCTATTTTCCTTTTCTTTCTCTGTTCTGTTTTTAGTTTCCTTTTCTATTTTCCTTTTCTTTCTCTGTTCTGTTTTTAGTTTCCTTTTCTTTCTCATTTCTGTTTTTATTTTCCTTTTCTATTTTCCTTTTCTTTCTCTGTTCTGTTTTTAGTTTCCTTTTCTTTCTCATTTCTGTTTTTATTTTCCTTTTCTTTCTCATTTCTGTTTTTCTTTTCCTTTTCTATTTTCCTTTTCTTTCTCATTTCTGTTTTTATTTTCCTTTTCTATTTTCCTTTTCTTTCTCTGTTCTGTTTTTAGTTTCCTTTTCTATTTTCCTTTTCTTTCTCTGTTCTGTTTTTAGTTTCCTTTTCTATTTTCCTTTTCTTTCTCTGTTCTGTTTTTAGTTTCCTTTTCTATTTTCCTTTTCTTTCTCTGTTCTGTTTTTAGTTTCCTTTTCTATTTTCCTTTTCTTTCTCTGTTCTGTTTTTATTTTCCTTTTCTATTTTCCTTTTCTTTCTCTGTTCTGTTTTTAGTTTCCTTTTCTATTTTCCTTTTCTTTCTCAGTTCTGTTTTTAATTTCATTTTCTTTCTCATTGGTGGTTTAATTGTATTTCCTTTTTCTTTAAAAAATAAATAAAATAAAATAACATGTGGCTATGTGTTTAATTATGTTTTATTTTGCATTTACATTGTAATATCTGTTTAAATTTAATTTCCTTTTCAACACAAAATAAAAACTAAAAAAAGGAAAGAAACATGTTGCAATGTGTTTTATTATGAAGGTACTTGATTCCTAGCCCACAGCAAAGCAAAGCGCAGGCACTGTGTTGAATAGCGTGGTCACACTGACTGACAGCGCCTACAAAGCTGATGGCCAACATCATATTCAGCAATGTAGGCGTTGTTCCCAACAACGCCAGGTAGCGACTGAGGAGGCCTGCTATAGCGAATCGCTACCGCCCGCGGCTGACGCTAGCGGCGCTCATAGCGCCATACTTCAGTCGCTCATCTGTCGCTACCTGGCGCTATTGATGAATCGGCCTCTATGTAGTGTCCCACTGAAGACACTGGTGGCCCGAGGAGGAGAACATTGCTTGGCGCTGAACGTGAATGGAGGGGGGTAAAAATGTATGTTGTTGCTGGCATTTAATGGTTGCCGATGCGTACTGGCATTAGAAAGGTTAAGCCAAGCTTGTTGAGATTTGGGAATTCTGTTGATCATCATAAATACATGCAGCAAAATGCAAATAACCTAATCCTAAAAGTCACATTGTTAAACAAACAGTTATTTAATAGTTAATGTCTCCACTTCCTTTTTAAGCCACCAGAGTCTGTGCCCTTTAATAGGTCAAGAGATATTGCTAAATAAATCATGGCAATGCTGAGGGAGTGAGTGATAACAGCCTCTGTGCTGCACAATTAAAGGAACATTCCAGGCAAAGGTGGGGGATTCGGGCCCCTTTTTATTTTAGGTCCAATATTCCTTTTTAATAGGTTACTAAACAAAAAAAAACCCCAAAAAATAATATACATGCAAGATTAATCCCCCACAGCCCTGAAACATGTCTTCCCTCCCTTTTTTGTGATTCCTTTTGTGATTCATATAGCTCCAAGTGTGCTTTTAATCATCCACCATTGATAAGTTTATCATCTTCCAATCAAAAACAGAGTCTGCTCTCCCATGACTTCAAGGGGAGCAAAACCAGGACTTTTCACTCTCCAGAGACATCCTGATTTGGAATGCCCCACTGTATGAAACCTCCCAGAACGCCTGGTCTGTAATGTATGTAGAGTGTTGTGTGTGTGGACTTGTTAGAGTCTCTGGATTATGCCACCCACACTGACATCAGCTCACTCCATCGGAATAAAAGACCCCTCCCTGCAGCAAGAGTGAGAGCCAAAGCTGTTCAGATCCTGCAAAAGGATTTGGCTTTTAAAATAAAATGTCTTGTTTATTATTCAGTGCTCTCTTTGGGTGAATTATGTGGGGAAAAAAACAGCAATAAACAAATAAAATGCAACAGCTGTGCGCACTATCAAGTGTTAAGCCCTTACATTTGTTTTTACATTTTAAAGTCGCTCTCCGGATAAACACAAACTTTCCCCCACCTTATCCCATGCAGGAACAATAAATTATTAGCCATTTCAAAGCACCTGCAAATCTCTGATTGTATGTAAATACCTCATGTATTCTAGGTGAAACGGATTTCTTTGCTTCAGTTTCTGGGTTCGTGGGTGAGCTGGGAAGGGCATGTTATGGAGCAGATATAGGAGTTTTTGGCATGCTCTGCAGTGGTAAGAGACAGCTGTTGAACCATTGTGGCTTGTTGGTCTTCCTCACACTGAGAGCACCAAGGGACAAGATGGCTGTCGGACCACTTTTTTGCGTGGTCCTGGAGCAATAGAATTGAAAAAAGGAAAAAAACTTTGGAGCCCTGCTGCAGTCCCTCCTCTCCAGCCCGGTCACTAGCTATATGTGGGCTGGTAGACCAGGGCACTGAGTCCTATTAGCTGCTCCCTGGCCCTGAAGGCTATCAGCCTTCATAGCCCACACAAGCACCGGGCTCTTTTGCATCCCCCTGACCTTTGACGATGCAGGTATTGGGGGGGGGCACTCATTTGTCTGCAGGTGACCTGGGGGCTCCTCCTGCCCTTGGAACTGGTATAGGGGTCTCAAGGAACCCTTACCAGGGTTAAGTGAAAAAAAAAAATACACACTTACCTCTTACCACTGCCGTCTGACAGCCATAATTGAGTGGCAGAGGCTTGGAGTGGAGACGAGGACACTGATCCTGGCTTCAGATGCTCACTCTCGCTGCCGGGAGGAGCCTTTTAAACCTCCGTCATTCACTCCCGCTGCAGGGAGGGGCTTTTATACCGGCAGAGTAAGCTGACATTAGCACTGTTGCCAGTGTAAAAAGCCTTACCCTGTGAGAGGGAGCTGCCAGAAGCCGCATGCGGCCCTGAGAACATCAGTTCTTTGCTCTGCTGAAGACTCCGGCCAGGACTGATACTTAACAGTTGGAGAAGCAGCCCTGTAGATTCCATATGTTTGGCACTTAAAGGGTTAAAGGACAATCAGAAGCAAATCGCGATCGCACTTGCACAAGTTATTTTCAAAACGCCTTGTGAACAACTCAATCTTAATTTTGTAAAGAAACGGAAATAAAAAAGCACTAGGCGAAAGTGATTACCTTTATAAATTAATATTTTTTGTATGATTTAACCTTCCCTGATTAAGCCTGTTCTAATGTGTAACAAGTTGAATGGACCCATCAGTGAGGATTGTTTTAGATGTTAAATCTAGGTTGGAATTTGTTATTGCACTGTGCATGTATGAATGGCAGTACTTGGCAATAAAATATGCAGATTGTTTTTTTGAATCTGTAATATGTAAAAAGAAAAAGATGTGGAAAGGGTTTGGTTGAGCAGAGGCAACAAGTGAGGCCAAATTAAAGAACTTATGTTAATTATCATAACACTGGATTTACAGCATCTCGTGAAATAATAAACATTTTCGGTATTTTTTCATCAGTTAAAATAATAACATTTGATTAAGAGTAAGTTAAGTTTTAGGCACTGTCATCACTTGAATGTTTTGTAAAGGCAATGTATCAACTCAACTAGGCCATATGCGTTCATAAAAAAAAAACACACATATACTCACTAAACCCTTCAGCAGCATTGATCCTGGCTGTTGAAAACCCTTTAGACATGAGCCCAAGTGCCGACAGGGTGTTATCCAGCCAGCCCTTAAATGCCAAGACAAGAAGTGTCAGACAAGAAGTATGCCATTATTACTTGAATCTGGATCAGACAGCCTCATTGGATCAAGGCTGGGGAAAATTATGTTTTTTTGGCCACAGATGGCTAGATTAAGGCCTAAAATTGACAGCTAGTGTAAAACAACTGAAGTTCTCTGCCTCCCCTATCATTATTTTGGATGCCCAGTCATGCAAAAGTGAAATGAAGTCCTAAATTTGGCAAAATGACTCACTGGATCAGTACCTCATGTGATCTCTGGTAGATCAGTAAACGCACCACCAATGATCACCACCACCAGGGGAAAAGTTAATTTCATGCTACCCTTTACTCCTTGTGCAGAGAGGCATACCTAATCAGCTAGAACTGCACATAAGTGGTTAAATTGCATTGTCAAAGCTTACAGTTTGCAATTAAAGTATGTTATATTTTCTTATTTGTATTCTAAGGGGCCAGATTAAATAAGTATAAACCACTATATATACACAACAGGTTTTTGTTTCTTATTGCAATGGAGGGGATGTACCAAGGCAGGATTTGCACATCCTGGCACCGTACACCCCCCTCCTCTACAATGAATGGATTAGGTGGATGTAAAGCCATGTTTATGGACGCCGCAATGTCTATGTCTTGTTTATTCTCCATCATTGGTAAATATGAATATGGCGGTGTTGCATGGAGAAGCTGCGGGAGACAGCTAAAAGAGCATATTTTTATATTATTGCCTTTGATACATTCTACAATATACCACAATACTACAATACTTGCAACATGAAAAGCAATAAAAATCATGGAAACTGGTACCAAAATTGTTAATTTAATGAACATTTAAGTCAAAAGAATAAAGGAAAAGAACAAGGAGAATCTGTGATAGTTTGCTGACATCTACCAAATTGTGACACATGCAGTGTAGGCTAACCTTTGTCTATACTAGAGAAAAGCATCCTTGATTTTTTCCCCTTTTTTGCATAGATCAAACAAGCTTAAGAGTCTGAGACATAAATGACGCCACAAAACATAACCTTTGCAAACATCAATTACTGCAGCAGTCTAAAGCTTTGGCTATTTTAAGAAATCTTCTAAAAGCGTCATTTGCTGCCTTATTTCCGATAAACAACAGATTTTGTGAAAAGTATCCATAGCTAGATTCTTCAAGCAAGTTCATGATACATATATATATATATATATATATATATATATATATATATATATATACACACACACACACATAACCTGTAGAGCAAAACAGTTGCTAAGCAAGGTGAAGTACCGCGGTTAAGGTGTCTTCATGTTAGGTTGGTTCCAACACAAGATCCACTAGGCTGACTGATCTCCCCTGAGACTGAGTCCCCCAACAACTCTTTCTAGCTGTATGGTTTCACTTTCCGGACTTGCTTTGTCTTCTGTCCCTAAGTTACAAGACTCCAAGATGATAGCACCCTGTAGGATTTTTCTTTGAATACCTTTGGTCTAGTCCACCTGTCACATGTTTCCCGTGGTGGTCTCTTACTCGTCTTGCTTGAGCCAGTTTCTTTTTCTTTCTTCCAAATTCTTTTTTTATTAATAAAATAAATAATATATGTTTCCCCCACCCAGTACATACAGATTGCTCACATTAAAAATCATCCTACCTGCAACTACTGCAGGTTATGAGCCTTTAAACATCCAAGATGGCGGCTAATGGAGCATCAGGCAGCCTGCAAACAGGAAGTGTCTTCTGAATGTGCCACTCTGCATTCTGGGATTGCTGTCCTTTTCCTGGCCCCAGCTCTGCTTTGTATGCACAGCTATAACCTGCCCCAAACACTTTACCCCACTCTCCTCTCCTCAGTATGTGATGCTTCTGAGTTCAGATGGCAGCTCCCATATACTAGTGTCCGGAACAGAATTGACGCCTGGTGGGGGAAAGAATAATAAGTAAATGACTAAAAACTTAGCATATATTAATTTTAGATGCTGGGAAATAGTTTTTAAGGGTTTGGGCTTTTCACTTAATCATGCTGAAGGTCCGGTTTAAGTGAAAAACAGCAATGACATAAAACCCTAGGAATACAAGATAAGGGGATGAAGAGGAAATGTAACTGGAAAAGAAAGGAAAGGATGTGTAAAATTGGTGGGGGGGGGGGGGCAAGGAAGGAGGAGGGAGGGGAAATTCTGACCTGGCTGTTCCAGCCGTGTGGACCAGTAGAATGAAATTGGGGCTTACACTAAGGGTTTATTTATCAGTTCTCTGAAGTGTCCAGAGTTGTTGAAAAGAAGCCAAGGATACTAAATTTCCATATATATTTAATCATATTATTATGCATTGCTGCCACAATGTCCTCCATTTGTCTAAGCCAGTTATGGATTGTGGGTGGTTCTCCAAAATCTCTGTATGATGGATTTGGCAATGTTCTCTATATGCATCCTCAGGGAACATCTATAAGCTTTGATTGGTCCATGTGTCAAATGCAATAAATAGCCAACTGGGTCAAGATTGTTTGGGAATTCCAGTATTTTATTAATCATGTCATGTATTCCTTTCCAGAAAAATTTGGGGCAGCTCCACCAAATGTAGAAGATTGTGCCTGTACCTTTTTCACGCTACCAACAAATGACAGTCACAGATGGAATCATGCAGTGTAGGGTGTGTGAGTAAGGCCCCTTCCCCAAGCATTTCTCCTCTAAAATAATCAAATCTCTCTGGTTGCTATACTTATACTTTGGTGAGGAGAAGGAATGCCTTATTTAATACCAAGACCAGAAATGAGTCTCTACATTATACTTATCGTAATCCTGCTACTTGGATAATAACCCTTCCTATTAAAATGATAAGCCAGCGGGGTTCAGGCACTGTCCAGCTATATAGAAAGGACAAAAAGTATATATTAGTAGATAGAGCACATCAAGAATTATAGATAGAAGTGCTAAAGATAAGTGGTGGGTGCAAACAGGATTTAGGTGAATAGGTGTGAGCGGGCCTGGAACATGATGGAAGGTGTGCTGCTACATGATCATCTCCTCAACTATTTTAGAGTTCACCCAAGGGATGCTAGTACTGCCCTAGATGTATATATGACTCTGGGTCTCCACCTCTACTAAAGTTCACTCCAGAAGAAGAGCAATACCCAAACTAGGACATAATCCAACTCATTCAGCCCGAGAGTGTGAGCTCCAGGCCTTTTCTAGGCTCGTACACCTGAAGCTTAATTAATTCACACCCCACGCCTGGCTTGTCAGTCCTGGGATGGGTCGAGTTTAACACATGAACCTTGGTGGAATGTACACCTCACTGCCCTGGGGCAGGCCAGTGCAGAGGGGAAACAGCAGCAGCAGCAGTCTCTATGAGCTCATAAGGCCGTTGAAAGCCAGTGGAGGGTGGGTAGCACTGTTAGAATTCTCTCTGAGCCCCTAAGGCCTGTAACATCCAGTGAAGGGGGTAGCAGTTAGTCATTATCATTAGGCTGGGGGTTGGTGAACTTTGGCTTTATCCATGCCTGATTCATCTTAATGAATATAAGTATCTCCACATTTTGGGAGGAGATCCTAGTTCTCCATGGGGTCACAAAAGACCCAACCGCAATGAATACCCTTTTGAATCCCACACTGCTGGCTGGGCATGTCAGCATGGACTAACTCTGCCAAGTGTGGCAAGATGTCAGGTTTACAGACAAGGAAAGATAACCGGGTATGAACCGACCCAGTAGTTAGTGGAGAACTTCAAGGGTGACCCCGCCCCAAAAACGCAATCAGTGCTCCTGTACATATAAAAATACAAATTGCTTTATTCATTTTCACAATTTAAAATTGACATATATAATTTGCATAATGATATACTCATGGCCACACATAGGGCCTTCATCCCTTATTCCACGGAAAATGCCTCCGCTTATTGTAATTAACAATCTGTACATAAAATACTTGGTTGATACAGAGGCTAGCAACATTAACATAAAGATTGTTGGATGTACATATTACAGCTGGTGATATCCCAGTACAATACTATGCAGTGATAATTCAAGTATATTCCACTCTTTGATTCAAGTAGATGCACATATCAAGTAACTGTGTGGTAACGGTGAACTAGTTTCTCCCCAACATAAGGGGCTTCATCTGCACCAATCCACTTCTCATATTCCTATGATCCATAATGCTGGTTCCTCCTGTCTGGGATCCATACACAGGACCCAAATCAAAAGCTAGTGCACACACAAAAGAAACACAAAAGCATGTAAGGACTGTGATACGTCTGACGCACTGGCCCACAATCAACTAGCTACAACATAAGTACTTATATGTATGGGTACCTGAATAATACAAAGGAACCAAATATCCCATAAGCTTCACCGAAGATTTCAAGCGCCTCAGCCAGAGAAAGCCTCCAGTCCCCAGCTTTAGACTAATTCATTGACCTGTGATAGAATATATTTGGTATTACTACAGGTCCCATAAACCATATTATGGTCTGTCCATATTCCTTACTTATGAGCCAAAGGGTACTTACTCTTGTATGTGATGGCTGCAATTTTGAGGAAGGGCTACTCAACTGCCCTGAGCCCGTCAGGGACCACTGCCGCACTACTGCCCGCTATTTGTCACCCCTCTGCCTCGATCCTCCGGAGGCACAGTGGCGGTGAAAGCGGGACCGATGTTGCCCTCCTCCGCCGCCAGTCCACTCCTCACCCGCCTCTAATGGCGTCACTGCGCCGCTCGTGTATCGACACGTGCTGGGTCCGGGAGGTGTGTATTTAGCCTCCTCGTCCCCCTCTCATGGCGTCACTGCGCCGCACGTATGTAAGCACGTGCTGGAGCCGGGAGGTGTGCGTTCAACCTCCGCACCCGTCATATGACTCTGACGGGGCAGGAGGCTAAGAGGGGAGGGCTAGGGGAGGGGGGGGGGAGGACAAACACGTGTGCAGCCGGGAGAGACGAACGCATCTCCGCCAACGCCCCCATACCGGCCGCACAAACACCTGCGCCCAGCCAACTAGTGGCTGATGGAAAGGCGCTGTAAGCCGCTGTTACAGTGGATGCCTCCTCCCCCCCCCCCTCCCCCCACGGCATCCTTGACATAGCTTGTCCATCTCTTGCCTCACATCGCCAGCACTGCCCACATGGGCAGATAACCCGGCGCTAGACCACTAAAATCATGCAGTCCTTTTCCTCTACATCTGGTCCTGCCACCATTAAAGAGACACCCCCCGTATAAAGTGCAAAGAGCTGGCACATCACAATGTAAATATAAATAGTTGGAAGAAGCGCACACTCAAGAGGACCTAAAGTCCCTGATTAGATCGCACGCTGCCAGAAGCGGCAATCAATATCTCTATTGCAGCGTGTCCTGCCCCAGGCGTCAGAACATATCACAGTACACACATCTATCACACAACAACATATAACACAAAAAAAAAAAAAAAAAGGGATTATTATTCTTACCCCAAGAAAGGGGCGAAGCTTATGTTTTCATTTAGCCCTGGATTTACATATGCTCTAGTTTGGCTAATCCACCGAGTTTCTCGTTGTAATGTAGCCTTCTCAATATCTCCCCCTCTCGGATGAGGATGAATACGGTCTAAGCCTTGTACTCGTAGGCCAGTTATCTCCTGGTTATGGTATCTAATGAAGTGACGGCCTACTGGAGTTTTCATGTTTGCTGTGCGTATGGCATACTGATGTTCGTACACTCTTTTCTTTAGCGGTCTATTAGTTTTTCCTATATAAAACGATCCACAGGGACGATATATATCACGTTTATGAAATGACGGGCCAATAATGGATCGTGGCCCGGAATATTTATAGTCTTGCCAGTTTGCATGAATTTACAACAACTACATCTTTTTTGACACTGATATGTCCCGGGAATTTTGCAACATTTCTCGTTCTTTTTAGAGGCATAATGACTTCTAACAAGTTTGTCAGGTTTCCCTGCCCAGAACTACATGATATCCATGTTGTCAAGGGACAGGGGGGGACTCCAGATATGTCACCACTTGGTGGTTTCACTGATAATGGGCAGTGGCATTGGTAGTCTGTTGTGCACTTTGCTCAGTGGGTGGCTGCTTAAAACTGCACATCGTATCCTCCAGGCTTAAGTTGCTAGCTCGGCTATTGCTGCTGCTGATGCCCCTGCCACTTCTAACAGTCGCAGGAGTGGAGATTGAGCACACAGAGTCCCCCTGATGACCTCTTAGCAACAATACCCGAATCATGGCAGTAATCCTCAAGCCTCAAAAGAGAAACATTTTTCTGCGGAATTGAGAGTCTACCACTGCTGCCAGCCAGTAGTCATTACTCTTTGATACACATGTTGCTACACAAGCATGAATGCAGACATGCGGCCATTTGGGCAAGGGACTCTAAGAGCCGGTCCTCCCCACTCTCCACTGAATACCACCACGGGGTGCTGGGATCATCCTTGGCCTCATTCACCTCCTGCTCCTGATGCTTTGTTCCACCAGATAAGCCACTCTGTAGTGTAAACAGAGTCTAGGCTTTGAGATTCTCTGCCTCCTAATCATCCTACTCCTACACCAACACCTCATCAGAACTCAGTTGAATGTGGTACATGTGTGGACTGGGCTGGGTCCCTTCACCAACCTGACATAGCAGGACATCCTCCAGTACATGGAGCAAGGCAATGACAACATAAAGTCCATAGTCATCCTGGATGATGAGCGGGGCTTCCTAGTGGCTTCCTAGAACAGACTCAGCAAATGACAGATGTCAGCATCATTTGCCAGTAGCTCAGTTGTTAATTGCAGTGCGATTTGAAGCTGGCTGGCTGCTGAATGAGGTAGTCATTAATTGCGTTCTCCGCTTGTGCAGCCAGTCCAACATATGGAGGGAGGCATTCCATTGCAGCTTTAGGAGATTGTTCCTTGCATGATACGAGTGCAAATTTGCACATGCACATTTTGTATGACATTTCCATGCATGTTGCATAGAGCAGCCCTTCCCGCTGCAATGCTGAAACAATGTTCCTCCCATTATCAGTAACGATGGTTCCTATGCCTCGTTGATGAGGGGTCAGCCAAGAGATTTCCTGGCATATGCAGTTAAGCAGTTCATGACCAAGGTGAACTCTTGACAGATGGGAGGGTGAGGAGAAGGTGGAGGAGGCGTAGAATGCAAAAAACTCACAATGGCACCACAGAGACACCATTGCCATGACCTGGCCAAGTTGCTGCAGTGCCTGGGCCAGAATGCTGTTATTTCAGTGGGCGATGATGGACAAATACTGCCCTTGCCCATAGCTGGAGCTCCACTTGTTGGTGCTAAATGGACCAGATTTGACACCGAAAGATCCAATGACTTGCCCACTTTCTTCTGCATGTAGCTGTGCAGGGATGCTTTGGAGAAAAAAGTAATCCTGCTCGGCACTCTCCATTTTAGTTGGGCACAAATCATCAGGTCTCTCAAAGGTGCAGAGTCCACTACCAGAACAGTGCAATCTAAGCCAAACAGGACAACAATAACAGGGTGTAGGTGTAGGTAACAGTTAAAAGTGAGCAGTGAGTAGGTAGGGGAACCCCTTTAAAAAAACAGGGTTAATCACAATGTACTTTCTGAAAAGAAAGCACACAGCCAATATATCCCCAGGTGCGCCCCTTCACAGTATTGCTGGCGGTGGCTGTCGACCTGTGGAAAAGATAAATGTAATCCTTCTCACACTATATCTGTCTGTAGCTCACTCCTTTCCCTATCTACTATTATGCCACTGCTAAGGATGAAACCGCAACCAGGAAATAACAATGTGGGGGCTTGCACTTGATCCCAATTTTTGTACGGGCAGGGCATGGTGGGACATCAAAGGGGGGACTTGTGGGGGGCTAGGAGCAGATTGATCAGCTGCATTGCATCATCTCTGACCCCTGCTCCCTCCGCCTCCTGTGCCTTTCCCCTGGTCACTTCCTGGCACCCAAAATAGCCAATCATAACCGAAAGTTTATTCAAACGAACTCACTGAAAACTCGGGACAGCGGCAAACCAAACTTTCCCTGAAGTTCGTCTGGAACTCTGGTTTGAATAGTTTGGTTTGCTCTAGGTATAAGCCCCACTACTGACAGCCTATATAGAGTCTGGTCCCCCTTATCCACAGTCTATAAAAGTCTTTGCTGGACACCCAACCCAAAGGTATTGAATTTATGCCGGTAGAAACACTAAAGGCTCAATTCATCACAGATGAAGAAAATCTCTGTTCCTTGCAAGATCCCTCCTGGAAGAACCCCATGCCCATTCCATTCCCGGACCCAAGAGAGTGTGGATAATCAGCGGGGGGGGCACCACCACATCACCTGCCTGTGCCTCCCTACACTGTGAACTGGTATAGGGGAATCACACTCACTACCCCTCCCCTCCAGTAACACAAAATTACATGGTGGAGATTCAAGAGTGGCTCCACCTCTCTAGAATAAAAGCTTCCCTCCCTTGGCAACTGTCATTAACCTTGGCTGGAATGCAAGGCAGGAGGAGTGGAACCCATCTGAATTCGCCACCCACATTTTTACAAAGCTGACGTGGGCCTGGTTCTCAGCAATGAACTTGATGTTGTAGGGCATACGAGCTGGTAATAACTAGGATATGGGGCCAGAAATTCATTTCTAGAATGCTAGAATTACCAGCTCCTATGTTGGTGTGGCAGGCTGGCATTTTTCTCAAAACCCCCTACCAGCGATGTCATAAGTCACATGGAGGGATTCCACCTCCTCTGTGGTACAGTGGTGTTATTATCTTCCAGGTCGCTTATTTTAATTTTCTGACAGAATTAATTGGAGTGTGGTAAATAATGAGTGTGCTTTGGTATGATGTGTTGTCATGATCAAAGCATAGCTGAGGTGGCATACAATTTAAATACAGCCCTGAAAAACTGGCCGCATATCCGCACATAAGGGTCGATTCAGAGCCTAATGAGAAAATTAACTTCTTTCTTAGGAGAGAAAATTGCTCTTCACTTTCATTGTCTACCTTCGCGCTGATTCAGGGCCAGGTGAAAATGTACACTCGGTAGACAATGAAAGTGAATGTCAGTGAGTTTTCTCACCCGGCTTTGAATCGACCCCATCCACTTGTTGGTATAACATCATTGTGCACTCTCCTAGCTCTGATTTCTTTACTTGCCAGACTCTGCACATCTCGGTTTGTCTCCTTGGCTAAAGTTTCCCAGAAGATGAGTCCATTACAGGTACAGTCAAAAGGAAGGACCCTTAAAACAGTGGAGGAGGGCTTCCCCAGTGCTGAGTAAATAATCAACTGCTGCTGTCTGTAGTATATCTAGCTCAGTTGTTTAGGTATATGCAGCCATGGTTTATGTAATATTAGCTTTGGGCTTGATGGAGAAGTGCCTATGGTGGGCTCAGGGTCCCAGCATGGGAAACCTGCTACTTGGCCCCTTGCAACCTTACTAGTTTGTTATCTTGCTGGAAACTGGAGCTCACTAATAGCCCTAGAGCTGCAGCCCTGCTTAATAACTGGGAAAGAAGCTACCCAATAATGTATGTATGATTTCCTACTTACATTAATTGCTTAGCACTATGATTAGCAAATCCGAACTGCAAAGTTTTGGTCCATGCTGAACATTGGGAGTTCAGGCCCCCGAACACAGACTTCAGCAATGTGTATCACCAAAAAGCCCAATCTCAACAATATAAACAAGAACACCATAAGTGACTAGGGAGCACAACCATCAAAATAACCTCAACACAAAGAGAAGACAGATTGGGGGAGGGGAAGCAGCAAAATACTGGCATGCACACCCCAGTATAGGGTATAATTGTGATTTGTTATTATCCACTTGCAGTGTAGTGTACTTGTAACGCCTTAACTGCAGCAAGTGGGCACATTTTCCAATGTTTGCTGATGTCTGAAAATATTTGCTGATGCCTGTGGTGCTGGTGATGGAGCTGGTGCTGCAGAAAGAGGACGTGTTTTATCTGTGCCTGCTACACCTTCTTCTGGTGCAAGCAGGCCCCAGAGTTTGCAGCGTCTTTTTGTAGGCCCCAATGCTGCTGTCAGAATGGAAAGGCCAGACCAAGTTGAGACATGGATAGATTATATGGCATACAGTGCTTCATATTCCCTCAGATTGCCACAACCCACTCCACGTCTACCGAAAGTGCAGAGCCCTCCACCTCACCCCCCTCAAATCAGCAGCCACGAGTGATGGAATCAATGCTCTATGGTGACACTCCCAGCTGGGTTACCATGTCCATGAATGTGGACAGAACAGGACACATACAAAGTGGATGAAAACCAAGTGTGCAGCTTTCGGCACCATGGAGGCTGAGAAGGAGTCTAGCGTGGAGGAGTAGGTGGAAGATGATCCAAGGGGTGTTGATGGAGTCCAAGACTCAACATGGACTGATCAAGCAATCAGAATTTGGAGGAAGAGGTGGTGGACACACAGCCCCAGGTAGCCAGCAGCAGAGGAGGGAGAAAGGTGCAAACCCTTAGCTGTCAGCCCATTGCTACTACTGCCCACCATGCCCAGGGACTGAGCATGCCAACGCTGGCTCAAAGGATCTTAACAGCGTGGCATTTTTCAAGCAGCACGCAGACGTCAAGTCATTTTCATGCAGTGCCACCAGTCCATGGAATGTGGTAAAATTGTGAATAATTTCAAATTGTTTTTCATTCATTTAATGTTTTGGTTTTATGTTATTATTTTGAGTACTTTCCCTACCCCACTTTGTGTAGGGCAATTGCCCTGGTGTTACCCCCAATTTTCAGCCCTCTACCCCTTACTACCCTATTTTACAGCCAATTTTGGTGTGCCCAAGTTCAAGTCGCTATTGACTTCAATGGTCTGGGTTCGGTTTGGGTCGAGTCCCGGTACCTGAACTAAATTTTTGCCCTAATTTTGAGTCCAGACGAACTTGTTAATCCCCAACTTCAACAGGTTCGCTTGTCATTGCTAATCAGCACCATGTTGTCAGTGTTACGCTGTAGTAAAAGCACTTACACTAAACCATGTCCAGTTATACATATCCAGCTATTGGATATCAGATTAGTCATTTGTTCTGTTGTGAACAACTTTATCTACATTTTACATTATTTATGTAATATTCCAAACCTCTGTAATCCATTTTTCTCATTTGCCCATGCCATGATCATTGTGGAGTTTTAGGTGGATTATAAATCTATGGCCTTCTAGTGATATAGAGGCTGGCAGTTTAATAGCTTTCAGTAAAAATGCAGCACTCGCTCCTCCAGTTGTAATTCATGCTAAGTGACCTCTAATGTCAGCATTTAATGTTCATTAACTCAGTAGAACAAATCTTTTATCACTCAATGATTTCCTTAAATGTAAGTAAACCCCATAAACTAAAACAAGATGCTAACTTCCCACCAACGTCACAGCCACACAGTGTAGTGCGTTCATAAATCTTTTGTGTGTGATACACAGTGTAGATTACCTAAGCAATATATGGCTGTATGTGGGTGGAGTATTGTGACTAACACTAATTGGATCTGATCACAAAACACAAGCTTGCTGATTTTAACCCAAGCCGTTGTTAACCTCCTCTGGGCTATCCTATTAAATCTATTGGATGTCTTATTTAGCCCAATACATTTACAATGAATTACTGTGTGGAGGAACATTTCTTGATTAAACTGTAGATTCATATTGATAACAGCTCGCTAGATGAGCACAATTATTTCATTTTAAACATTCCCCTTATTACATGATTCATGTGTCATGTAATTAAAAGTTAAGTGTGAATTACAACAGCCTGCGCATTGGGAGCAAAGCAGTATTTTCTCTTTATAAACATATTAAAGAGGGGAGGGGAGCATAGGCAAATAAACTAGTAAAAGCCATTTATAAGTGGTGCGCTGTATGAGCGATAAAGCTTCAGCAATAACCTTCCTGGGTCTGGCTGTGAATATGTCACTATAAATGCCTTACTTCCTGGCTTGTGCACCAAGTCTGGAAGGGACGAAACGCGCCAGGTGCAGCGCAAGCAAAAGAAGAGATGTCAAGCCACTGGGACCTCTCTAGATCTGGAAGGAGAACGAGCACTATGCAGATGGTGCTGAAAGCGGCTACACTCCACTCCACACACAGCCTTGGCAAGAGGGGGCACCCAACGGCCAGTGTATTTAATGGAGTCTGACATGCCTGCATAATGTAAGTTTAAGTATAGTTTTATTCTATATTGTCTGATTGGTGTTGGGCACACAATATAGGATTGGATGAACGCACAAAGGAGAAAGTGTATCACTATTGGAACTGAGAACTTTCTATATAATATCCAAATATATAATATCCATATTTCTATATAATATCCAAAGCTCTGACATTTTATCTTTTTTTATGCAATTTTATAAGGACATTTCTGGTTATGTTCTGTGTTGTTGAGCTTTAAGTTGCAATTGCATGTTTTGTTGAGGACGATTCGATTAAGACTGTATAACCCTGCCTAATAGTTGTATCAGAGAATTATAGCAAAACGCAGTGTTTATTATACATATATTAAAGAGGAAGTTCAAGAATGTTGTAACACGTCATCCACCCCTCCCTTCTCCTGTGCTAATTCCAATTAGGGCAATAACATACAAAAAGCAAATTGGAGGGAGGCAATCTGAAGCTTTGAATGATAGATCAGTCACCCAATTTGTGCAGCAGTGTGACTGGGCTGCCACTGAAGCCCAACTGTCACTGAAGTCTATGAATGCCAGGCAAACACACAGATCAAAAACAAAAACACAAATGACAAACAAACAAACACACAGGTCACTAACAAACAGACAAACTAAAAACACACCTGGTCAAAGTCGCAGTAGCGACGAAACGCGTTGGGAGTTCGGAGGCTTAAAGGATTTGTTCCCTGGATATTGGGTCACACTATGCCTGAAGAGCGTACTACCTTCTGATGAACTATCGGGAGCGCCAAGGATTGGTGGTGAGACCCGGGCTATCCAGTGCTCTATGTTAGAGCTGACATGCTGTTTTTAAACGTTCACATTGTGAGTGCAAATCTTGGAGCTTTTTAGTGTTATTAAATAGATTTTTAAACGTCATTGCACTAGATCTGCTATTTTATTTCTTCCCTCATATGCGGTCTGTCATTTATATTATCGAGCATCTGTGGGAGATTATATATGATACATCTTATTGAACCAATATTGGATGTGGACAACTTGAAATCAAGCGTACCATTTATTGATGTGGGGGAGCATCGATTGATCATCCGGTTTTTTGCTGTACTAAAGATTTCCTTCTGGTAAGGATGTGCACATAGGGGTGATAAGAGCACAGAAGATGTCTTGGAGCACATGCACTTTGGGATATGGTCAAAGAATTTAGAGACTTTATTGTTTATTTGTATGCACTTATGGACACTTTATTTATCTTTTGAAGAAAGCTAGCTCTATGTATTTACTGTTTTGTGTTAAAAACACACACACACACACACACACACACACACATCACAAAAAAAAACAATCACAAAAATCACAAACAACCAAACACACAGATTTCAAACAACACACATATCACTAACAAATAACCAAACATAGGCAAACACAGAGTTCACAGGCAAACAACCAACCAAGCACACAGATAACTAACAAACAGACAAACTAAAAAGATCAATGCTGGGAAACTTTTTTCTGCTGGACCAGCCGGGCGAATACACCCCCGCGCCCAGAATGGCAAAGCAGGAGTTCCCAATCATTTACTTGGCTGGACTATTATTTTAAAGGAAAAAAATGCTGCATCTGGGGCCTTGACCAGATTTTGAGCCCAGGTGCCTTCACTACATTTAATGCAGCCCTGCACAGATCACAAACAAACACATAGATCACTAACAGACAAACATGCAGATCACAAACAAACAAATCACCAAAAAACACACACACAGATCACAAACACACAGATCACTAACAGACACACATACAAATCACAAACACACTGATTACAAACTCTATACAGACCACAAACAAACATTCACGCAGATCACAAACACACACATCACAATCAAACACACACACACACAGATCACACACACTCACGTATCACACACAGAGTACCCACTCACACAAAGATCAGAAGGAACAGAAGAAAAAGCAAAAATGGTCATATAATCTTTAACAGACTTTCATACCTAATACAAGTACTCCTAAAATATGTCATCCTATGGGCTTTCTAACACTGCACATTACTGTAGATTATTTACCTGGAAGCATCAAATTGACCATACGTGTTGAGTGTCAGACAGGAGGAGGAAAAGGGAAAAAGGTGCACAACAGCAAACCCAGTGATTGAGAGCAGGGTTTCCAAAGCCAAAAGAGCTCAAATGCAGTGGCCATCAGTAGATGCATCAGGCCACTAGGTGGTTAGTAACAATTACACCCCATCCCTAGATCAGCCATTCCCTAGCTTTCTGGCCTAATTCCCAGTACAACATGCCCATGATCAAGAGCTACCTTTTCCTTGAACCACCATGTGACCAAGAATGTGTCCTTGTTTCTGCAGAATGCCTAAATCTAGTGGGGGCTGGATTGGAAGGTGTGGGATGTGCACCTCCTTGTTTTTGGCACCCCCCCCAAGATTTGCAGAAGGTTCACCCATCATGTCCTATGCACATTCTGCTCCTACACCTCTGGCTGTCTTCTTCTTGTTTCCAGACCTCAGTGTTAGACACTTTGAAGCACATGGCTGTCCTAAGGTTGTCATACTTGGGTAACTACATTTGCATAGACATCAAAATCCCAGTGTTTATAGATGATCACTACATTTCATCCCAGAATGATGATTTTGAAGGTAATATTTTTTTCAGGCCGCTGTAGGACTAGTCCCAGGTGACATATACAGCTTTTGATATGGTCAAAATAAGGGGCTATTCTTAGTGGCTTATTGGCACTAAGCAATCTGACCCCATAAGTTATAAAGCCTTTTTTTTAATTGCCATCCTTGCTGAAAATCAAACAATGAAAGCCAGCTATAGTATGTATGTTATGTATGCTAATAGCAGATATCTGAGTGAGACAATCACACCTCTATGAGTTGTCTATTAGAAATAATTTTTCCTGGAATCTACAGCACAATGGAGTTGACTTCTTTTTATCTGCTAATGTCATTTCAAGCTCTTAATTGCCAGTTACTCAATGGTAATTGTGATATGGATGTCAGATATTGTAGTATTTATACATATATATATATATATATATATATATATATATATATATATATATGCTGGGTTGTCAGTATATATACTGACAACCCAGCATATATATATATATATGCTGGGTTGTCAGTGTTCGTGGGTGGAATTGATTCATAGGTCATATCTATAAAACCAAAGTCATGTACTATTAATTAAAGAATTATTCTCCTTATGTAATACTTTAGAGCAAGAGATACCTGTACACGGCCCTGAATATACGACTACAAGCTCCAGATCAGATACCTAAATCCTTAGAACTCGAGACTCCTTGAATATGCCCATAGAAGTGAAGAGACGTGTAGGAGCTATTCTAAGAGACAGTTGTGAACAGCTGGACCACCCCTCAGCTGCATGGAACACCATTTGTTTGTCTTCTACCTGATTTTTCTTTTTTAAGAATAAACCGAACTTGGATTCCAAGGACCTTCTGTCTGGGCTTGCGGTCAGAAGCTCTGATGTGCAATGCCATGCAATTGGGTGTTACATACAAATTGTAATCAGAAAACTCAGGGGATTAAAGCTCTTTTTATTTTGTTACTGTGATAGTTTATTTTAAATTAAGTTCTGATTTCATTGCTCGCTATCCTTACAATAGCAGTTACTAAAATCCATACTTTAATGAATAGCACAAAGGTGGCGAAATTAGCAAATTTGTAAACAAAATGTCTACCTAAAAAAAAAACTATAATGAAACCCGATTGGATGGGGAGGTTTTTACATTTTTTGTACTTTATTGCATGTTTAATTGGATTCTTGTCTTTAAATACTGAACCTAATTTGTTAAGGGTCAACCCCTGTTAATATAACTTAGGCCCTTATTTATGAAGGAATAGCGACAGGTAGCGACTGGTGAGCGACCGGTAATGACGGGCACCGCCACGAGAACGCCGGCTCCCCACCACAATCACACATTTATCAAGGCAATCCTGCCTAGCGACTGAGATAGCGCCAGATAGCCACTCATTCATCATTATTCCAGCCTCAGCCCACAGCGCCAGCGTCCGACCTTGAACAGCGACAGGTATGACCTCTCGCTACCTGGCGCTCTCCAATGCATTTCAATGGAACAATCTTTAAATATTAATAATTGTTATTTGTTTTTTTTTGTTTTTTTAAAATGTGAAAAATTCTGTGACCACTTCTGCCATGTTAGATATTTTTTTTAAGGTAAAAAAAAAAAAAAATTGTGCAGAATTGATATTACAGGTTTTAATGTATTCATATTACAAAATTATTTAAAAAACATGTTTTTTTTGGTTTCCAAAAATATGGTTGTTTGGGGGTTAAAAAACTACTTTTAACCCATCGCCGCCAGCGCGATAATTTTTTGAGCGTTATTTGTTAATGAATATGGTGGGAGCCGGTCGCTATCATGCGCTCCCATACAGCGCGGAACCTGTCAAATAGCGACTCCTCACCTAATATTCAACATTACTGCACACCGACTGAGTCGCTGTCAACAACCGAACAACGGCCAAGCACAGCGACTACTAGCGGGCGCTGTGAAAATACTGCTACAGTCGCTCAACTGTTGCTACCTGCCGCTATTAATGAATCGGCCTCCCCGGGTGCAATTAAACAAACAAAAAAAAAGGCAGTGCCGATGCGGCCACCAGCATGCTTCTAATTTAACACTAGCACAATATTGGTCCCGGCACTGGGCACTCTTGTTTAAGCTGCGCCGGTTAATATTGGCGCTGTAGGTCAAGATCCCATCAAGCACACTGGGCAGAACTGTATTGAAGTGTTTTATGCTTATAAATAATATTACACGCATGTATTTGTAAAGAACTTGCATTGTGACTCGTCAATGATGTATACATAGGTCCTAGATGTTGCAAAATGTAATTTGATTTTTTTCCTGGTAAATGTATTTTCATGGCTTCTTTTGCTTACCAGTGTGTAACTTAGACAACAGCAGGTAAAACGCAGCCTAAACACACTGTAAAATGTGTCCCCTTTTCCCTAGAAGTGATATCTTGTGATGTAATGTTGAAACGGCGACCAGTGCTGGAAAAA
Source organism: Gastrophryne carolinensis (assembly GCA_027917425.1). Taxonomy (NCBI): domain Eukaryota; kingdom Metazoa; phylum Chordata; class Amphibia; order Anura; family Microhylidae; genus Gastrophryne; species Gastrophryne carolinensis. Next base: position 385,872,383 of record CM051236.1, on the reverse strand, counting down.
CACAGCGCCATACATTTCAGGGAGGCAAAAACAAATAAATAAACCATGCAGCTCTGAAAAGAAGGTGGTACAAAGTGGCACACAATGGCGCTGTTATAATTGTCATTCGGGTCCAACAGGCGCTGACACAGGCCGGCCAATACTTAATGCAACAATCAAAGCAAAATATTTCACATTGGACACTGTGCAACTTGCAGTGCCATTTTAGTCAAAGTAGCAGAACCAAAAAAGATGCTGGCTCATCAAAACTGTGCTATAGCCTTCAGAAAGATACTAAACAGCTTCCTTAATAAATAAGGCCTCTGTTGCACTGAGAGCTAGTAATGAGAAAATCTATTCTAATGAATGGAAATTTGCTATGAATTTCAGGGCAAATTTGTTTTGGCACAAATCCCATACAATTTGGTGCCAAATTCTAACTTCCCCTGTAATTCTTTAAAAATAACAAACTCACTGTCACTTACTGTACCTGCATGCCCCCTCCCCCTGTTGCTCTGGTCTGACAGCTGGCGCTTATCTCTAATCAGAACGCTGAAAATTGTAATGTATTATTGCCTTAGTTAAACACCTTAAACCGTACCTTCACCCCTATCATGTACATACATATTGCTCACATTAAAAACTATCCTAACGGCATCTACTGCATATTATTAGCCTTTAAACATCCAAGATGGTGGATCATGGAGTCTCAGACTGCCTGCAACTAGATCCAGGGGCTAGGTTACCCTGGTGGTTAAGGCCTTTATACATGACCACACCTACAAATTATTTCTAATAAAAATTTCCACATATTTTTTTTGAAAACATATTAAAAACATAATTTCATTTAACGCTCTTGTATTTACACAATTGTATAAAATATAGTAGTGTTTTTCACCCTTGTGGTTCAATCTATATTCTTCAGTTTTAGGGCAGACATGTTTCGCCCATGCTGGGCTTTTTCAATGCCCTTCTTTAGATAGCGGTTCTGTAATGTTACCGGAGGAGAAGTGGTAGTGCTTCCCCAAACAGGTATTATTAGAATAAATTATTCCACTTCGCCATATTTCAGGGGTCCTATTAAGGGTCCTGGATATAGGTGCAGTATGAGAGGTACGCAGTTGCAGCCGTGGCGGCTTTGTCACTATGCTCAGCAAAATATATTCACCACTGATGGAGGTTATGGCCAGCACTTCTTATATCTCTTGTGTTAGCTAAATATTAGGGCCGTCCTAATATGCGGTATTGCTGTATAATAAATTGGCTGGTGAGCTGCAGTCCCCGTCCTGTCCAGTAGCAAACCGCTGCTAAAAACAGAAAATATATTCATTTTAGATGCTGGGGAATAGTTTTTTAAAGGTTTGGGCTTTTCATTAAATAATGCTGAAGGTCCAGTTTAAGGTAATTCTAGTCAAATCTTTTTTTCATTTGAAAAGTTCCCTTGATTCATTATTAGAATTAATAAAGGTATAGTTCTAAGCATGTTAAAAATTGTTTTCATTTGCAGTGTATCTAAACATAAAGCAGCAGGGTATATACCACATAAAGTATATTGGCAAACAAATAATTCTCTGTCCTGTCAACCAGCCGCTACCATTGCACACAAGTGCTTATTGCTATGAGAAAAAACATCACACATAAGTAAGAACACTCTCACTGCTATAAAGAAATCACACACTGATTTGCGGCCACCTTGAAAAGCAAATCAGTATTACAAACCTTTGCTGTCTATTGATTTTTGCACAGTGCATATCTCATTAAGGCTGAGCCCAAATACTTTCATAGCAGTGATTTATATTCCACATCTGTAGACAGGCTTCTCTTATAAATGCTGTTGCTGAGAGAGGGCAGTGGGATATAAAAGTGCCACAAGATGCTAACCATGGAAATACTGTTCATATAAACAAGTAGAACTACCGTTTATTTGTATGTATTTTTATTTTGAAAAGAACACTCTAAGCAATAAATGTGTTATCCAACTAACCCCGCTTTATTCCCCTATTTTATTTTTCATTTTCTGGCATGTCCTACGTGTCAGGTAATATACTGTATATATATATATATATATATATATATATATATATGGCAGGATTAGGTATGGTGGAGGCCCCTGGGCACAAAATTGGATGGAAGCTCCAGATACATTATTTTTTTCCCTTTAAAATAATAGCCCAGCCAAGTAACTGATTGGTGGTTGTCTGGCACCCGCCAACTTACTGGAGCGTTAGATCGGGTCCCCTGTGTCACCCTTGTGCGGGTGTGTGCTGCTCGGGAACTCCTGCTTTGCCATTCTGGGGAGGGTGTAGTGTAGTCGCCCAGCTGGTCCAGCAGAAAACAGTTCCCTTCATTGAGCTGCCAGCGGCTGTGCTTGGTGGCTTATGTGCAGTGAGCGGCCACCGATTGACAGCTCTGCACCCACCCATCACTGTAGTGTTGCTGACAGCGGCTTTGCTCCTCTAGACTCTCAGTCCTGTCCTCTGGTGGCTTTGGCTGCAGGTTTGCAAAAACAAAAAAAAAGCTTGCCCGAGCGCCGGAGGCCCCCACTGCCATTTTTTAATGTTACACAATTTCTCAATACACCTCCTTTGACACAGTATAGCTACAGATAACAGCTGTTTTCAGTAAAATGTAAAAGGACATCTCTAGACGGGGAGGCCGATTCATTAATAGCGCCAGGTAGTTACAGATGAGCGACAGTAGCGCTATTTTCACAGCGCCCGCTAGTATTCGCTGTGCTTGGGCGTTGTTCGGCTGTTGACAGCGAATCAGTCGGTGTGCGGTAATGTTGAATACGGGGTTAGGAGTCGCTGTTTGACAGGTTCCGCGCTGTATGGGAGCGCATGACAGCGAACGGCCATAGCGAACGGCTCCCAGCATATTCATTAACAAATCACGCTCCAAAAATTCTTGCGCTGTGAAATGCATGTTTAAACCCCAGAGCGCTGGCGGCGATGGGTTAAAAGTAGTTTTTTAACCCCCAAACAACCATATTTTTAGATAAAAAAAAAACAAGTTTATAAAAACATTTTGTAATATGAATACGTTAATATCAGACCTGTAATATCAATTCTGCACAAATTTTTTTATTTTTATTTTTTTACCTTAAAAAAAAAATCTAACGTTGCAGAAGTGGTCACAGAATTTTTGACATTTAAAAAAAAAAAAAAAAAAAAAAAACATTAATAGCAATTAATTATGAATATTTAAAGATTGCTCCATTGAAATGCATTGGAGAGCGCAAGGTAGCGAGAGGTCATACCTGTCGCTGTTCAAGGTCGCTCGCTGGCGCTGTGGGGTGAGGCTGGAATAATGATGAATGATTCGCTATCTGGCGCTCTGTCAGTCGCTAAGCAGGATCGGCTTGATAAATGTGTGATTGTGGAGGGGAGCCGGCGTTCTCGCGGCGGTGAGCGTCATTGCCGTTTGCTCACCATTCGCTACCTGGCGCTATCCCTTGTTAAATAAGGGCCTAAGTGTAGTTTTTGATTTTACCCCTGTCCTTTTGCATAGGTTTTTGTCCTGCTGTCAATACACCAGGCCGCAGGGTATCCCAAACCACCACATGTCACCCTATCTGTTATACTAAATAAGCGTCTACAGCCTCAGCTTTATTAAGTTATTGCCTTTTGAATTGGTTTTGGTCTGCTTTAAATACACTAGGACGCAGGGTATCCCAAACCTGCACGGTGCACCCTATCTGTTATACTAAATAAGCGTTGTTCAGTATCAGCTTTATTAGGCTATTGCATTTTGAATTGGTTTTGGTCTGCTTTAAATGCACCAGGCCGCAGGGTATCCCAAACCTGCACGTTGCACCCTATCTGTTATACTAAATAAGCGTTGTTCAGCATCAGCTTTATTAAGCTATTGCATTTTGCATTGGTTTTTGTCCTGCTGTCAACACACCAGGCTGCAGGGTATCCCAAACCACCACGTGGCACCCTATCTGTTATACTAAATAAGCGTTGTTCAGCATCAGCTTTATTAAGCTATTGCATTTTGCATAGGTTTTGTACTGCTGTCAAAACACCAGGCCGCAGGGTATCCCAAACCACCACATTGCACCCTATCTGTTATACTAAATAAGCGTTGTTCAGCATCAGCTTTATTAAGCTATTGCATTTTGAATTGGTTTTGGTCTGCTTTAAATACACCAGGCCGCAGGGTATCCCAAACCTGCACGTTGCACCCTATCTGTTATACTAAATAAGCGTTGTTCAGCATCAGCTTTATTAAGCTATTGCATTTTGCGTTGGTTTTTGTCCTGCTGTCAATACACCAGGCCGCAGGGTATCCCAAACCACCACGTGGCACCCTATCTGTTATACTAAATAAGCGTTGTTCAGCATCAGCTTTATTAAGCTATTGCATTTTGCATAGGTTTTTGTCCTGCTGTCAATACACTAGGCCGCAGGGTATCCCAAACCACCACGTGGCACCCTATCTGTTATACTAAATAAGCGCCTACAGCCTCAGCTTTATTAAGTTGTTGCATTTTGAATTGGTTTTGGTCTGCTTTAAATACACCAGGCCGCAGGGTATCCCAAACCTGCACGTTGCACCCTATCTGTTATACTAAATAAGCGTTGTTCAGCATCAGCTTTATTAAGCTATTGCATTTTGAATTGGTTTTTGTCTGCTTTTAATACACCAGGCCGCAGGGTATCCCAAACCACCACGTGGCACCCTATCTGTTATACTAAATAAGCGTCTACAGCCTCAGCTTTTTTAAGTTGTTGCATTTTGAATTGGTTTTGGTCTGCTTTAAATACACCAGGCCGCAGGGTATCCCAAACCACCACGTTGCACCCTATCTGTTATACTAAATAAGCGTCTACAGTCTCAGCTTTATTAAGCTATTGCATTTTGAATAGTTTTTTGTCTTCTGTTAATACACCAGGCCGCAGGGTATCCCAAACCACCACGTTGCACCCTATCTGTTATAATAAATAAGCGTTGTTCAGCATCAGCTTTATTAAGCTATTGCATTTTTAATTGGTTTTTGGTCTGCTGCCAAAACACTAGGCCACAGGGCATCCCAAACCTGCACTTAGCAGCCTATCTGTTATACTAAATATGCTTGTTCATCCTTCCACAGCTTAATCAAACTATTGCATCTTGAATTGGTTTTTGGTCTGCTGCCAAAACACTAGGCCGCAGGGTATCTCATATTGCCAATTTTCATAGTATCTGGTGCAGAGAAGCAGTTCCTCACTTTATTTAGCTTCTGCTTTTTAAAGTAAACACATTTTTTATCGTACCTATTGCACATTTCAAATGCATAAAAATGTCAGGCAGACAAGTGCAAGGATGTTCAAAGAGGAGTGGCAGAGGCCAAGATTCAGCAGGCAGAGGTCACAGCAGACTAGGAGCGAGTGGCAGCAGGAGTCACGGTGAGAGACCTGATCTGCCAGTATCTGCTAGCGGTCGTATCTCCACCAGTAACGCATCTACCGAGGTAGATTGGTTAACGCGCTCATCAACATCATCACAAGTTACATCTGAGACCCCCAGTCTAGGGTCGGTAGGTTCCTCTGACACAACCCTGAGTTGGCATGCCCCGAGAGCAGTCCCTGTCCTCCCATTGCCTCTGTCCTACGTCGTTCCCTCCCCCAGTGACGTATCCTATGCTTTGGGTTCAGCTCCACTCTTTAGTGAGGAGGACGATCAGATAGAGGACAGTCAGCAGCTACTGCCCAGCCAAGAAATGGAGGTGGTTTCTTTAGCTAGGCAGACAAATAGTGATGTGGACAGTGTCATGGGTGTTGCAAGCGTTCCAGCTCCTGCGCCAGACACTGTTGAGGAAACCGAGAACATCAGTGACGTGCAGCCACAACTTGGTGATGATGATGATGCCGATCGCACTTGGGAGCCGAGTGATGAAAGGGCTTCATCGTCATCATCAGGAGAAGAGGGGCGCAGGTTGCCCCGGAGTCAGCAGCTGAGGCAGCAAGGTGTTAGCAGCATAGTTGGCAGTCAGCATGGGGGCACAATTGTAAAGCCTGGAGCTAAACGGGGCCGGGGCCGGTATAGAGCACCTGCTGCACGGCAGGCTACCGTATAGGGAGGTAGTGGAGCAGGGGTTCCTGGAGTTGGCGACAGTATCAGTGAATCAGTGCGGCCTGTTGGTGGGAAAAGTAGCTACTCGGCAGTGTGGCAGTTTTTCCTGAAGCATCCGCAGGAGGGTAACATGGCCACATGCAAGATATGTAGGCAGAAGGTGAAGCGTGGCCAGGGCCCAAATGTTGGCACCACGGCCCTGCGTCAACATATGATGCGTCACCATAAAGCGGCCTGGGAGAACTGAGGCTCCGAAGAGGTGGTCCAGCCTGCTTCCTCACCAAGTGGCACGCCTCTCCCAATTTCTGCCAGCCAAGGCTCCAGTACCTCAGCCGAAGGCAGCTGTGCATCATACCCATGTTCTGTCACTCCTGCTCCTCCTCCTCCAAGTCATGCATCCTGTCAGCAATCCATCAGCGAAGCCATGTCCAAGTGACAGCAGTATGCGCCCACTCATCCTACGGTGCAGAAGCTGAATGTGCTCCTGTCCAAGTTGCTGGTGCTGCAGTCGCTCCCTTTTTAGGTGGTGGACTCTGCACCTTTCAGAGAACTGATGGCTTGTGCCGAGCCAAGGTGGAGGGTCCCAAGCCATCATTTCTTTGCCAAGAAGGCAGTACCAGCGCTGCACACTTTTGTTGAACAGAAGGTGGGCCAGCCCTTGAGCCTGTAGGTGTGTAGCAAAGTGCAAGGCAGTGCCGACGTCTGGAGCTGTAACTACGGTCAGGGACAGTACATGTTGTTTACGGCCCACTGGGTGAATGTGGTCCCTTTGCAGCAGCAGCAGCAACTTGGACAGGTCACGCCACTTTGGCCTCCGCGCTCCCTGCCCGTTGGGCCTGTGACACCGTGCGACTCGGCCTCCTCGTCCTCCGCCATCTCCTCACCCTCCACTGTAGGCTCAAGTCTCAGTGCCCCTCCAGTCTACCATGTGTGCAGGGCACGGAGGTGTCACGCTGTGCTTCACATGGTTTGTCTTGGCGAACGGAGTCACACAGGGGAGGAACTGCTTACATTTATTCATCAGGAAATCCAAACATGGCTTACTCCAAGAAAACTTTAAATGGGAATCATGGTTACCGACAATGGGAAGAACATTTTGTCTGCGCTGCCCCAAGGAAGCCTGACCCATGCCCCCTGCATTGCTCACGTCTTCAATCTGGTTGTCAAGCGGTTTCTGAGGTGTTCCCCCCATCTGAAAGACATCCTAACAACTTCAAGGAAACTTTGTATGCACTTCAGCCACTCATACACCGCCAAACACACCCTTCTTGAGCTACAGCGTCAGAACGGTAGCCCCCAACATAGTCTGATTTGCGATGTTTCCACCCGTTGGAATTCCACCCTTCACATGTTGGACCAATTATATGAACAGAGAAAAGCCATCACGGATTTCCTGATGATCCAAGCGGATAGGGGGACTCCCCTGTGTAACTTCAATGTCAACCAGTGGCAGTGGCCGTTTGCTCAGGCCCTTTTAGAAAGCTACTTTATTTGTCAGTCGGAAGGATTACGGGATGAACGACGTAATTCCACTGCTTCATGTACTACAGCACATGTTGGAAACCATGGCTGGTCAGGGTACTGGAGACATGGCGTCTACATCTTACGGCCACATGAGCCCCGTTGGAGCTAAACTGGAGGAGGAGGAGGAAGAGGAGGAGGAGGGACCCAGTGAAGCACAGTTTAGGCTTGGCGAAATGGCTGGTTTATCTAGTCAGCGGACAGGAGAGGAGGAGCAGGAGCAGCCAGAGGAGCTAGAGGGTTGTGAGGAGGGCGAGACAGAGGACCCGGACACACCGTGGCAGTATGCAGTGGAGATGAAGATAGGTAGTCCCTCCGAGTCACTTGCGCAAATGGCAGGAAGCATGCTCACGTGCTTGCGTAGTGACCCCAGAATTGTTTCCATTTGTCGTCGGGATGACTTCTGGCTGTCCACCTTATTGGACCCTCACTTCCGGCACAAAATGGGGGCATTTTTTAAACCCGCCGAGACGGAGGACAAACTGAACTACTACAAAGACATTCTGCGTAGTCAGTTGGCCGATGCCTATCTGCGCCATGGTCCATACTCTCGCAGGTCTGACTCGGGGGGACCTCTGAGATCACCTTCCACTGCCATGCCTGCTGGGGGGGTTGGCAGGAGCAGCAGCAGCAGCTCCATCAGCAGCAGCCTCAGTCTTCAGTCGCTAATGAGTAGCTTTCTACATGTCATACCTTGACATGACCATGCCAACACACCTTGAGAATCCGCTGGACTTCTGGGCAGCCAAACTTGGCTTGTGGCCGCAACTAGCAGAGTTTGCCCTGGAAAAGCTGTCCTGCCCGACCAGTAGCGTGCCATCTGAGCGGGTGTTTAGTGCGGCGGGGGCCATAGTTACGGCGAGGAGAACTCGTCTGTCAACTTAAAATGTGGAGAGATTCACCTTTGTCAAAATGAATCAGGGATGGATCAGCCAGGATTTCCACCCACCAATGCCTGATGCATGCGACTAGATTCAGCATGGTGCCACGTTTTACACTTTCCAAATGGTGCAAAACATATTTATGTCTTTAGACCAATTTTTGGCCTCCTGCTGATGCCAACTTCAGGGTGTGCCTTTCAGCCAATGTTTGGCCTCCTGCTGCTGCCAACTCCAGGGTGTCTTTCAAGCAATGTTTGGGCTCCTGCTTATGCTGCTGCCAACTCCAGGGTGTGCCTTCCAGCTCATGTTTGTGCTCCTGCTGCTGCCAACTTCAGGGTGCCTTCCAGCCAATTTCTGGGTTCCTGCTGCTGCTGCCAACTCCAGGGTGTGTCAGTCAAGTTTTGGGCTCCTGCTGCTGCTGCCAACTCCAGGGTGTCTTTCAAGCAATGTTTGTGCTCCTGCTGCTGCTGCTTGCATCTCCAGGGTGTGATGCATCCAATTTTTGGGCTCCTGCAGACAAATCCAGTGTCTCTTTAAAGTAATGTTTGGGCTCCTGCTCCTGCTGCTGCTGCTGCTTGCAACTCCAGGGTGGGATTCATCCAATTTTTGGGCTCCTGCAGCCAACTCCAGTGTCGCTTTAAAGCAATGTTTGGGCTCCTGCTCCTGCTGCTGCTGCTCCTGCTGCTTGCAACTCCAGAGTGTGATTCATCCAATTTTTGGGCTTCTGCTGCCAACTCCAGTGTCTCTTTAAAGCAATGTTTGGGCTCCTGCTGCTGCTGCTCCTGCTGCTGCTGCTTGCAACTCCAGGGTGTGATTCATCCAATTTTTGGGCTCCTGCAGCCAACTCCAGTGTCTCTTTAAAGCAATGTTTGGGCTCCTGCTGCTGCTCCTGCTGCTGCTGCTTGCAACTCCAGGGTATGATTCATCCAATTTTTGGGCTCCTGCAGCCAACTCCAGTGTCTCTTTAAAGCAATGGTTTGGCTCCTGCTCCTGCTGCTGCTGCTCCTGCTGCTGCTTGCAACTCCAGGGTGTGATTCATCCAATTTTTGGGCTCCTGCAGCCAACTCCAGTGTCTCTTTAAAGCAATGCTTGGGCTCCTGCTGCTGCTGCTGCTGCTCCTGCTGCTGTTGCTTGCAACTCCAGGGTGTGATTCATGCAATTTTTGGGCTCCTGCAGCCAACTCCAGTGTCTCTTTAAAGCAATGTTTGGGCTCCTGCTGCTCCTGCTGCTGCTGCTTGCAACTCCAGGGTGTGATTCATCCAATTTTTGTGCTCCTGCAGCCAAATCCAGTGTCTCTTTAAAGTAATGTTTGGGCTCCTGCTCCTGTTGCTGCTGCTCCTGCTGCTGCTTGCAACTCCAGGGTGTGATTCATCCAATTGTTGGGCTCCTGCAGCCAAATCCAGTGTCTCTTAAAAGCAATGTTTGGGCTCCTGCTGCTTGCAACTCCAGGGCGTGATTCAGCTAATTTTGGGCTCCTGCTGCTGCCAGCTCCAGGGTGTGTTTTTCAGGCACTATAGGGGCCCCTCATAGTGATGGCACTTCAACTCTCTGCAATTGTGCTGCTCTGCATTTCTATTAGCGATGCCTCTGATCTGCATGTCCTAATTATTTACAGTATTACTTCACTAACCCATCACGCATCCTATGCTTGTTACAGCAAGGCAGAATGGTTTACAACCCTATTGAGGCTCTAAGAGGCTCAGAAATAGCCGTTTTTAATAGCGATTCGTCGCAAATAAATTCGGGTCGAATCGATTTTTGTCGAAAAATTCGGCAAATCAGTCGAATCGAATTTTTCAAAAGTTCGCTCATCTCTAGTTGTAACATGTGAAAATGAAACGGAAAAGTCACAATGGAAAATGACATACTCGTATTCGTAATCTGCCGTACGAACGGACGGAAACTTTACAGAAGGATTGCAATGCATGCATAGAATCGCTCGTACACTCATACGAGAACGGAAACATTTAAAAGAAAAACAGATGGGCACTAAAACTGAAGTTTTTTTTTGTTTCTCTGAATCGAGCCTATTGTGCTTACATCACATCCCCGTTGCCACACGCACTGTTCCTCCTCATTTTTTCTCTGCATTTCCAATGCTCTAATACTTTTACAAATAACTTTGAAGCTACAGGGTCTTTTTTGAAAATGGATTGAAGTTTAGGACAGTACATCAGGCTTGCCTTTGGTATCACATTAAATAAAAAATATAAAAACTCACCTGCTCCCTCACTGTCCAATCCTTCCAGTCCGCTCACTACAGAATCCTAGCCCCGCACTGGGCATGGTTAAAAATTAAAAATAAAAACAAAATAGGGTCTCCCTTTCCTAGGAGAGGGAACCCCATGCTTTTTTTCATGTTTAAGGATTTATCCTTTAACCCTTTTAGTGCCAGCTATGTGAGTCCCACAGAAAAAAAAAACTGTAAAAGTTAAAAACTCACCTGACCCCTCGTTGGATTGGGCCGGGTCTTCTCTTCACTCTGGGGGAATCCGATCCCCCCCCCGGGGCTCTTCTCTCTTCAGGAGAGAGCCCAAAATAGCCCCCCCACCGCTTTGGCCGATGGCACAAGTGACTGTAAAAAAACAAAATGACATTTACTCACCTACGGCCGCGATCCCTCTCACGTGGTCTCCTCTTCGCCGGGAAGGGGGGGTTTCCGATCGCCCCCCCTGGGCTCTTCCGCCCTCTCACTCACTACCTGTTTCCTGTCACCCGGCAGCCGGCTTCCCTCACCCGAGATGATCAGTAGTGCTCAGATGAGAGAGGTTGGAGGTGGGGAGAGGGCTGTGATCCCAGCCTCCCTCCACCGAGCACCCGGCAGCTGTCATCGGGGATCTCCGGGGAATGGAGGAGGATCGGAGGTGAGTAAAGAAAAAAAATAATAAATGTCATGTGTCTGTGTGTTTATTTTTACATTTAACCCTTTGTGAACTGGTAAGCGATCCATGAGACTCCTATACTAGTTCACAAGGCTAAGATCTTTCATTCCTCTAATTAGTTTGGTGGCTCTCCTCTGCACCCTTTCATTTCTATGAATGGGTGCACAGAACTGGACGGCATATTCCAGGTGAGGGCGCACCAGTTCCTTGTAAAGAGGCAAAATTATATCTCTATCCCGTGATTCCATGCATCTTTTAATGCATTATAGTATCTTGGTGGCCTTGGAAGCAGCTGGTTGACATTGCATACTGGTATTTAGCTTGTGGTCTACCAGTACCCCCAGATCCTTCTCAACAAGTGTTTCTCCCAATTTTACTCACCCAAGGGTATATGTGGCCTTCAGGTTGTTAGACCCCAAGTGCATGACTTACATTTTGCCACATTGAACTTCATTTACCAAGCGGGTGCCCAGACACTCAAAGTGTGCAAGTCAGCCTGAAGCTCGTGAACATCTTCAGTAGACTGCACTGTGCTACATATCTTTGTGTCATTTGCAAACATAGAGACAGTGCTTCTAATCCCATATTCTATGTTGTTTATAAACAAGTTGAATAATAGTGGGCCCAAGACTGAACCCTGGGGTACACCACTTACAACCGGTAACCATTCAGAGTATGTATCATTAACCACAACTCTCTGCAGACGATCCTTCAGTCAGTTTTCAATCCAGTTACAAACTGTATTTTCTAATCCTGAAGATCTCAATTTCCCCGATAAGCGTCTATGGGGGACAGTGTCAAATGCTTTTGCATAATCCAGAAAAACTAAGAGGCCGATTCATCAATAGCGCCAGGTAGCGACAGATGAGCGACTGAAGTATGGCGCTAAGAGCGCCGCTAGCGTCAGCCGCGGGCGGTAGCGATTCGCTATAGCAGGCCTCCTCAGTCGCTACCTGGCGTTGTTGCGAACAACGCCTACATTGCTGAATATGATGTTGGCCCTCAGCTTTGTAGGCGCTGTCAGTCAGTGTGACCACGCTATTCTACACAGCGCCTGTTAGCTTTGCTGTGTCCTGGCCATCCAGTACCTTCTGAATAAAACACATTGCCACATTTGTTAAAAATTTAAAGAGTTTTTATTTTGTGTTGAAAAGGAAATTAAATTCAACCAGATATTCTAATATAAATGCAAAATAAAACATAATTAAACACATAGCCACAATTTTTTTTTTTTTATTTGTTAAATAAAAAGGAAATACAATTAAACCACCAATGAGAAAGACAATGAAAAGAAAAACAGAACAGAGAAAAATGGAAAATCGAAAAAGAAAAGAAAAACTGAAAAGAGAAAGGAAAATCGAAAAAGTAAATAAAAACAGAAATGAGAAAGGAAAGGAAAATAGAAAAGGAAAATAAAAACAGAACAGAGAAAGAAAAGGAAAATAAAAACAGAACAGAGAAAGAAAAGGAAAATAAAAACAGAACAGAGAAAGAAAAGGAAAATAAAAACAGAACAGAGAAAGAAAAGGAAAATAAAAACAGAACTGAGAAAGAAAAGGAAAATAAAAACAGAACTGAGAAAGAAAAGGAAACTAAAAACAGAACTGAGAAAGAAAAGGAAACTAAAAACAGAACAGAGAAAGAAAAGGAAAATAAAAACAGAACAGAGAAAGAAAAGGAAAATAAAAACAGAACAGAGAAAGAAAAGGAAAATAAAAACAGAACAGAGAAAGAAAAGGAAAATAAAAACAGAACTGAGAAAGAAAAGGAAAATAAAAACAGAACTGAGAAAGAAAAGGAAACTAAAAACAGAACTGAGAAAGAAAAGGAAAATAAAAACAGAACTGAGAAAGAAAAGGAAAATAGAAAAGGAAAATAAAAACAGAACAGAGAAAGAAAAGGAAAATTAAAATAGGAATTAGAATGAAAAGGAAACTTACAACAGAATTAAACACATAGCCACATGTATATATATATTTTTTTTTTTATTTTTACTCTAAAAAAAAAATAATAATAAAACAGAAATGAAATTGAAAATGAAAAGTCCAACAGAAATTCTAAAGCAAAGTAAAGTGCAGGAAAGTTTTTGAAATGGAAATTAGGGATCAGGGTGCATCTCTTTGTGCCTGAAAAAATAAGAAAAGTGCAGTTAGTATATATCTTTAAAGTTGTTTTGTCGTTGCCAAAAAAAAAATGCATAACTTGATAACCAACATTGGCGTCTTACACCCCCCTTAGAGTGGTTTTGGTCATCTTACACCCCCCTTAGAGTGGTTTTGGTCATCTTACACCCTCCCTTAGAGTGGTTTTGGTCATCTTACACCCCCCTTAGAGTGTTTTTGGTCATCTTACACCCCCCTTAGAGTGGTTTTGGTCATCTTACACCCCCCTTAGAGTGGTTTGGGTCATCTTACACCCCCCTTAAAGTGGTTTTAGTCATCTTACACCCCCCCTTAGAGTGGTTTTGGTCATCTTACACCCCCCTTAGAGTGGTTTTGGTCATCTTACACCCCCCCTTAGAGTGGTTTTGGTCATCTTACACCCCCCTTAGAGTGTTTTTGGTCATCTTACACCCCCCCTTAGAGTGGTTTTGGTCATCTTACACCCCCCTTAGAGTGTTTTTGGTCATCTTACACCCCCCTTAGAGTGGTTTTGGTCATCTTACACCCCCCTTAGAGTGGTTTGGGTCATCTTACACCCCCCTTAAAGTGGTTTGGGTCATCTTACACCCCGCTTAGAGTGGTTTTGGTCATCTTACACCCCCCCTTAGAGTGGTTTGGGTCATCTTACACCCCCCTTAGAGTGTTTTTGGTCATCTTACACCCCCCCTTAGAGTGGTTTTGGTCATCTTACACCCCCCTTAGAGTGTTTTTGGTCATCTTACACCCCCCTTAGAGTGGTTTGGGTCATCTTACACCCCCCTTAGAGTGTTTTTGGTCATCTTACACCCCCCTTAAAGTGGTTTTGGTCATCTTACACCCCCCTTAGAGTGGTTTGGGTCATCTTACACCCCCCTTAGTGCGTTTTTTTGCTCTTTTTGATGGGAGTTCAAATACATTTAAACAGTAGTGCAGTACTTGCATTAGAGTGAAGGGTAGTTAGCTTACCGCAAAAAAAGAAGTGATCAGCCTTTCCCTTAGCTCATCGCCAGTCTGGGTGTCCTCACTTCTATCTGCGGGCAGGTTGGGGATTTCTGGCACCAGTGCTGTCTCCTCGGGGGCTTGGATTCGGTGACAAATGCAAATGTTGTGTAGCACACAGCAGGCAAGGATGATCTTGGAAACCTTCTGTGGGCTGTAGAGCATCTCTCCTCCTGGCCGTGCCAAACAGAGAAAGCGTGCTTTCAGCAGGCCGATGGTTCTTTCCACAATGCTTCTGGTCTTGCGATGCGCTGCATTGTAGCGTTCATGGGCAGAGGTCCGTGGGTTCCTGACCGGAGTCATGACCCACGTTCTCTGCCCATATCCCTTGTCCGCTGTAGAAAAAACACAAGGAGAGAGACAGCAATTAGTACTAGTACATGTTTTTTGGTGGTAGTTTGGTTAAAATTGGCTTACTAGGCCACATATTAGCAAAATACATAGACATGGTTAATTTATTACCCAGTAGCCAGCCAGCTGGCATTTCGTTGTTATCAAACTTCCGGCACAGGACTGTCCGCTGCAAGACGTAAGAATCGTGGCATGAGCCGGGGAACCCCGATCTCACCGCCCGCAGCCTCATGTCTGGGTCACAGACCACCATGATATTAAGCGAATGGAACTGCTTCCGGTTTCTGTAGGACAGCTCCTGTGCACGGGGAGGGCGGAAAGGGATATGTGTACCATCAACGCACCCTAGCACATTCGGGATCCCTCCCATCAGATAGAAAGCATGTTTTATTTTGGCAACCTCTTCCTCATCCTCAGGAAACTTGATGTAAATTGGGATTAAATCACAAATTGCCAGAACTACCTGGATTAGTATGCGGCTCATAGTAGCCTGGCTTATCCCGCTGAGGAGGGCTGAGGTTGCCTGGAAGGTCCCTCGTGCCAAAACATTAAGAGTGGCACACAGGCGTACTATGCCTGGAATGGAATGAGTGCGTTTGGTGGATGGCTCGATTTTGGTCTTAATCTGATCATATAGGGACTGTAGTGCAGCACGATTCAGACGGAAGCGGCTCCTGATCTGCTCGTCACTTAAGTCCCATACTGAAAGGCGGATTGCAAAGGAGCGGGGTGCCCTAAGCCTCACAACACCCCGCTCCCTTTCCTCCTGCTCTTTCAGCATACACATACATCCATCCACCCAGACACCATACATCACCCTCTTATCCATCACACACACTAAAGATATATACAAAAACAAAAATAAGCAAAAAAAACCACTAACACACAACACACACACAAACAATCACACTCCACACACACCCGCTACAATGCAGCTCACCACAAAACCAGAACTATAGTGGTCCAAACCACCAGCCTGCTGAAAACCAGCTTTCTAAGTTAAGCACAACCAAGAGGGGAGTTGCTGCACAGCCCACAAAAGGCCCCAAAATCAAGCCTCACTTGCTGTATGCTACACAATATTTGCAGATGCCACCCAAACCAAGCTCCTAAAGAAACAGCACTGATGTCAGAAATCACCCAACAAGCCACAGAGAGTGAAGACAGAAACCAGACAGAGGCTCAAATGAGCTAAGGGAAGCGAGCACAGCACCACACCACAGCCTTTGCCACAGTGTAAGAATAGCAGAAGCTAGAACATTCCTTCCTTTTATACTTCATTTTCTAAAGTGACAGGTCCGCTTTGCCGCCTTTTGCGTCGCTCTGCTATTTCCGGGCGCCAATTAGCCGACCCAGGTGTGCGTAAAACAGAGTGCGCACGCGCACGCTAGTAGCGCTACTAGCGTACTTGAGCCGTAACTTGCGTGCATTAACGGACATGGCCCAAAAATCAGGGGTGGACCAATGAAAGGGAAGCTGATGTTTTTTTAAATAGCCGTTAGGCTAAGCACATGTCACAAGGGTTTGAGATACATCAGTCCATTGTTGGATTTGGGTGTGTGTTGTTTGTTTAATGAGGTCTGTAATGAGTTAATTGGCTAACACACATGCTTCTGTCAGTGCAGTGGAGGTGTGCCTAGAAGGAACTGGGCTGTATGTGTGAATCAATTAAGTGGGCTGCTTTGGGATTGGCTGTTAGAGCACATAAAACCTGCCCAAGCCTAAGAGATTGCGATGCCATTCTGTAGTGTGCATGCGTGCTTGTGGGGTGTTTATTTGTGTGTGTGTGCAGCTACAGGATGGAGCCAAATACAGGACATCTGCCGGCCACAGCAGGCCCGAGTAGGAGTTTGGTGGGTGCTGTGCGCAGACCTCCCTTACGGAAAAGGGCACAGCCTGAAGGTGGGGCAGCACCCCAGGCTAAGCGCCCAGGTGCCAAGAGGGAGCCTGAATTTAATTTGGCTGAGAATAATCATCTTGTGCGCCTGACACTTGCTAAATGGGAGCTGATATTTGGCTCCCAAAGCAAGTCCATAGGCAAACAAGAAAGAAGCAAACTGTGGGATGCCATTGGTGTGGAGCTTAGTAGCACAGCTCAACACCCACGTAGTGGCCCATCCTGCAGGAAACGCTTCTACACTTTGCGAGGGGCCCTTATGAAAAAGATGAATCACGATCTTGATGTGGACAGTGGGTTCATCCAGGCTCCAAAGAGTACCTACAGGCCGTATGAGGAGATGCTGAAGGCCAAAATCCCACTGGCTCGGCTGCAGGGTGTGGATCCTGGGGATGACACCACCGGTTGGGCTGAAGGTACATATTTTCTGGCTTTTACAATAACCTAATGTTAATGTATGTGATTTGCATTTTTACATTCTGACCAACTAACAGTAGGACCTGTGAAGTATTACATTACAGCTCAAACATTTGTAACTTTTCTGTCTGTTGCTTTATGCATAGGTGCACATGCTGCTGTCCGGGATGTGCCTCAGGACACCCAAGCTCCTGCCCTTCCAGCAACCTCAAGCCTACCCCAGTCTGCCATTGAAGGTATTTACCCATAATTTGGTTGCTGGTTTTTTTATAAACAAATGGGTGTGGGAGCAGCTCAAACAATCAAGGTTTGCCCTGTTGAGTATTAATAATATGTGCCTGCGCCCTAATTGCACGCCCACTGTAACACTCACAGCAAGTAACTAACAAGGCCCTAACATGTGTAGATATGTAGGACGCCAGAGATGTGTAGCCATATATCGGCATATCAATGTGGGAGCCACACTTGGCTTGATTAGTCAATATTAGTGAAAGAGCTGCTCACACACCTTAATGCA
Source organism: Gastrophryne carolinensis (assembly GCA_027917425.1). Taxonomy (NCBI): domain Eukaryota; kingdom Metazoa; phylum Chordata; class Amphibia; order Anura; family Microhylidae; genus Gastrophryne; species Gastrophryne carolinensis. Next base: position 385,854,738 of record CM051236.1, on the reverse strand, counting down.
TGTTGTATTTTGCAACGCACATTAGCTATGGCTCAATGTTGGTTTTATTTTGGCCTAGCTCCCATGCCCTTGGCCCCAGCATCTCCTCCGGATCCCACCTACTCTTTGGATGTCGGTAAGTGCATGTGTTCACCTTGCTTGATCCACTTTTACTCAAGTGCATGTGTCTCATTCCTCTTTTTTCTTGGTAGGCCAAGTGACTGGTTCATCTTTGGACCCCACTTCCGATGTTGCCGGTCAACAGGACCCTGTTGGTGTGTAGAGCAATACATAATGTATCCTTTATGCTGTTTATGTTACACTGGTTCAATTTGGTTAGTCTACTAAGCTACATGTTTGCTTGGTAAACTTGAAGATGCCTCTTGGGAGTGCTGGTTGCCTCCCCAGGGTCAGTCTATTAGTTATTTGAGTGATAGCAATGTATATTTGCGGACATATTTTTGGCCAAACATTCCCTGTAGTAGTTTGCTGATTATTTAGAGACATTTTTTTTTTTTTTTAGTTGACCCGAATATCGGAAGTGGCTGTCCAGAAAGGGCCCCTCAAGTTCCAGCTGCCAGAGATGAGGGTAAGTGGTTTGGCCTTGCTCTAGTCTGTATTTTGGCTCTCATTTTGTGCCACTTGCTTCTGGCAACTTGTGTGTCCACATGTATTTTCAAGGTCCAAGCTCGAGTGAGGACCCCACTCCAGACATCTGGGATATTGGGGGTATGTTTAATTTAAGCAATGTTTATGATGAGATTTGCAGAAATTAGTGCGTCTTAGTCCTGTAACATACATGTTAACAATCTGAGTTTAACAGAGACCTTTGGTCTAGTGTGTATTTTTGAACTTTTTAGAGGTATGGCCTCGATAGCCTAACCAGGTTACATTAGAGTTTGGCCCACAGACCTACTAACCTGATTTTCCTGTTTAGCATATGCCAACTTGCCCGACATCTCGGATGTTGAATTGCGACTCTCTGGCAGCGATACCTCGAGCCTACCTGTGCCGGAGGACACGCAGGTAACATGGCTGATGTAGACGACCTCGAAACACATTGGCATATTCGTGGGTAGTGGAAGAAGCAACATGTCACATTTCCTTTCATTGTTGTTTTGGCAGGAGGCGGAACCAGAACCCCAAGCTGGGACCTCTTCCCAAGTCCCATGTGGCCAAGCTTCAGAGGCTCAGACAAGGGTAAGTTGTATAGTGAGTGTTTATGGTAACTTTTTGGAGGGGCATAACTGCATTGGTTCTGTTTGACTAAAATGTGGTTTACTATTTGTTTAGCCTCAAACCACAGCAAGAGGAGGTGTGGCACCAACCAGTGCCGATTTCTACGAGCTAGGGGTCCGGATGCTGGAGGACTACAGTCGCCAACAGCCGCGTGATGGAACTAATGAGCGCATTGCGGCGTTGGAAAATCAGGTGCTGATGTGTCAGCAACAAAATGAGGCCCTGCAGCGCCAGGTGGACCAGTTACGGCAAAACCTACTACAGAACCAGGACCTTGGTCGCCTGGCAAATGTTATCGAGCAATCTGTACAGCGCCAGGAAGAAGCAATACAGCGCCAGGCAGAAGCAATACAGCGGCAGGACCAAACTTTGTTGTTGCTACAACAGCTCATACAACAGCAGTCTATATTTTTTACTGCACTGTTGTCCCCCAACACCGCCCCTAGCAATGACTCCCAACCTCCCCGGCCACCCAGCCAAGAATATTAATTTGTAAACCTTTTTCTTATGATTTATGTAAATATATTTTTGAAAACCACCTCTAAATTGTGTTTATCCATACATGTGAAAGCGAAATACACAGTCATGGATGATTTGCTCAATCATCTCTAATATTATGCCACCATTTATGTGCCACATTAGTTAACATTGCTTACTATGGTGTAAACATGTACTGGCTCAAAATGGCTGCCTAATTTTAGACATAATGGTTTTTGGGAATCTAAACCTATGCTGGTCAAGGAACAACACAGTTATTCGTAAAAAAAATTGTATTTAAACAAATTGGCCCAACACGGCCAACATAGGCCAACAAAGCCACAAACTATTGAAATGGCAGCCATCCCCCCCACCCTAACGTCTCCGACGCCTCTTCATGGCCAGCAGCATCCCTTTCATCTGTCGGAAGGCCCGCCACAGTCTGCGATGCTGGCGTATACAAGCTGTAGAGATGTGATTAAAAATAATATGTTAGAATTTGATTGGGAACTCAACATACACAGATGTAGCAATGTAATGTCAGTGTTTCTAACTTGCTAACACTCACATTAACATTGTTGAACAATGTGCCCTTAACATTTTAAATTAAAGGTTTAATATTGGCTTGAAAACATGTTAGGACCACATACCTTTACTCTTAAAGTGGACCAACACCCACAATATAGTTTATCATGGGTTTTTGGCCACTTTGTTGTTGCTCACAGATCTGTTTTTTCCCTGATGTGTGTATACACACAGTAATCCATAGCCACTCACCTCTCCATGCTCCAACGTGATTGGCACAAAAAACGCACGCTAACGTCTATGCAGGGAACAGGAATGTACAATCCTCTTCCGCCGCCTCTTCACGCATGTCACTCTCTGGCTGCTCATGGGGACCCGGCGGCCATTCACAGAGGCCCAGGGCGGAAAAATGCACGTCTGGAGTGGTGCGCGGGAGCCAGCGGAAGATAAGTTCCGATAATTAGGGGTTTGCTTGGTGGGTTTGACCCGCGGTACATGCACTTATCGTATGTTCCGCGGGGTGTTAGTTGTTAGTTGTTGGCAAATTAAATGTTTAATGCACATTAAACACCCTTGGTGTTGGGCCAGGTTAACTCTTGCAAATGTAATAATGTTTATGGCCAAGTAAGGACATTTATGTCTTTAGTCCCAGCCAAACATCAGGGCCTAAGGATGATGGAAGTTTGCCCTATAATGTTATGGGTAAACACCTAATCAGCCCCATTTGGTTGTCTATACGCCACAAATAGTCCGTATGTGTCCGTAACAAGAATGTGAGGCAACTATCAAGGATGGTGACTGGCATGTTGGATTATTGTACAAACACATTTAACCTAGATGTGTGTGAAATTCACACATTGGTAAATTAAACATTTCTACAAATGTAACTAGAAGAGAAATGTTTCACAAGTATTTACCCATATGAATTTGGATGTACTCACCATCGCAGCTGTGGCGGTGGCCCATGCTGCTGGCCGTCCCTGGAGCTGGTGTGGGGAGGAGGAACAACATTTAGTGGAGCTATGACACCCGAAGATTTGACATCAATCTGGTTATTGAGTCTTACCTCAAAAATAAAAAACTTGTTTACATACATGTTAAACGATATTTGCTATATTCCTGGTCCATTAGTTAATGTGAAGTGTTTATGGTTGCCACATGTATCCATTATGAAAATCTGGCACTAACCTTTACATTGCAATGTAAATGACTCATTACCAATTTAATGGCTAATGTTACCAGTGTGCAACATGTGTTTGGCCTAACTACTTCACGTAAATTAACTATTGCTAGCACACATCATGGTGTGGCCAGAAACATAGGGGTGGTTGCCAGTTGGCTAGCACTGTAGTGTGGTTTGTGATGTTAATGTACATTAGCAAACCAGCTGAGACAATGGACCAGGAAACGTGTCTGTTAAAAGTGGTCCAAGACCCAGGATTGTTAATATTCAGTGTTTTAGTCTACTTTGGCAGAGCAACACAATTTTAGTCCGCCACCGCCCCTGCCTTCCGCACATCACTCCTCCAGTGTGTGCGCACGCGCATGCCAGTATGAAACAGAGCGCAGGCGCACACACATCTCGAGTGCCACACAGGAGGCGGGGACAATGGCTTCTGCCACCCCCAAAGAGGGAAGTAGTTTGTGGTGTTTTGTTGGGGGGTGGCCCTGGGTGAGGGATGTGATTGGTGCAGGGAAGGCGCCAGAATCCAAGCAATATCATCAATGTTTGTGGGTCCACTTTAAGGAATGACATAAATTCCAAAATGAGCTGGCTAACAACATACACTTACCACGACTATGCCCGAGGAGGATTTGACGCCAAAATTCCATGGAGGTGCCGCCTATATGATGCCCTGCAAATTACAGAGGAATGGCAAGGGCTAAGCACAAATGGTCAGATGAAACCTGTCACAGACTAACAATTAAAACATGTAAACTCACCAGGGGATGAAGCGCCACTTGAAGCCCAGGGAGGGCTCTGAGGAGGAGGCGGGGAGCCTCGGCTCCTCACACTCTGCTCAGAAGATCCACCAGGCAAAGGGCCACCCTCCTCCCTCTCACTCCCTGCTTGAGAGTGGCCCCTTGCCTGGTGAGAGTCCTCAGACTCAGAGTGTGAGGAGCTGAGGCTTGATCCAGCCTGCCCCCCAGCAGCACACTCCTCTGGGGCGTCATCCCCTTCCTCCCCTGGGTCCTCTAAATAGGACCCGCGGGAGGGACCCTCCCCCGATGACTCCCCCGAGGCCGCCTGCCTGGTTCGGGGGAGGAATCCCTTCCCACGTTTCCCCAGGGGAGGACGCTTATCTGTGTGGAGGGGGTGAAAGCAAATAATTAATATAAAGAGCAAAAAAGGACACAGCTTAGCAGATGATTCTGCACAAAGGCAAAAAAGAACATAAGCTTTAACTTACCTGATGCGTAGGCATCATATAGGCGGTACACGCCTTCTGGGTCCCGGCGCTTAAAATCAGACCATTTTTGCTGGATGGCCCGGATGGTCAGGTCGGTCTGGAAGCGCCGGGACACAGTGGCCTTCACCTCCATGGCAAGGCGTTTTTTAGCTCCTCGGGCATAGTCGTATTCGGCCAGGCAGAAGTCCTATGAAAAAAAAAAATACAAAAAAAAAAATTAAATACATGACCTCAGAACAATGTCATAAACAGTTATACAGAGACAAGATCAAAGTGGACCCACACCCAGGATTTACATTATTCTGGGTTTGGGTGCACTTTTGTGGGCCACAACTATTGTGGGTGGGCCACTGTCTGCAACCCCCTTGGAAGGCCCCAAATACACCGCTGAGGACACTCCCACGTCACTCCGCAAGCCAAACACAGCGCTCCACGCCGGTGTGGTATGCGCATCCAAGGCCCTTGGGAGGTGCATACCAGCTCAGCTGTGTCTGCACGGCAAAGTACGCATGTGGCGTTTGACTCTAACAGGGAGTGCGCCTGCACACAAAATGAAAATATGTATGGCGCAGGGGTACACCCTGCTAGAGGTAAGCGCAATAGGCATCCGCAACTCACGCATGCACAGATGGGACGGGGCAGAGGTAATTTTTAGGGCCCTCCAGGGGGGGGGGGGGGCATCCCAGCAGGACATCCACAATGGGGATGCCCCATGTGGAGTGTTAAATTTTGGCCTAAAAACAATACAAATTCTGCCCCTATCCCCCCTGTGTGTTTATCAATTTTTAAGCTAAAAATACATAACTAAAATACTCACTTTCACAACCTGGCCATTTACACGGCTATCCACCCGGGTGCGCCTTTGTTTCCTTGGCCCAGGAGGGGAATGGGTGGGAGGGGTGGTATTTGGGGAAGGTGAGGTAGGTGGGGGATGTGGGGGAGGGGTGGTGGGTCCGGAATCTGAGGAGGAGCTGGGGAGGCGCATTACTCTGCGTTTTGGAGCCATATTGGAAACGCTAAGGAGGAAACAGGAACCGGAAATGACGCTAGCGACATTAGACCAAAAAAAAAAAAAAACCTAACAAAAATACGCACCGCGCCCCAGCAACAAGCTATTCTCAGCTATGTGCAAGCTAAGTGGCGGAAAAACTAAAATGACGCTTGAAAACAAGCTAGTGGCATAAGCGCAAGACAGTTTTACCTTAAGGTGGCGTTGAAACGCAAAGGAGGATCCCGGAACCGGATATGACGCTAGCAACTGTGCTTCCAAATTCAAACACAAACATGCGCGCAGCAGGGACAAGCTAATATCAGCTATGTGCAAGCTAAGTGGCGGAAAAACATTAAAATGACGCTGCTAAACAAGCTATTGGCATAAGCGCTAGACATTTTTACCTTAAGGTGGCGTTGAAACGCAAAGGAGGATCCCGGAACCGGATATGACGCAAGCAACTGTGCTTCAAAATTCAAAAACAAACATGCGCGCAACAGGGACAAGCTAATATCAGCTATGTGCAAGCTAAGTGGCGGAAAAACATTAAAATGACGCTGCTAAACAAGCTATTGGCATAAGCGCTAGACATTTTTACCTTAAGGTGGCGTTGAAACGCAAAGGAGGATCCCGGAACCGGATATGACGCAAGCAACTGTGCTTCAAAATTCAAAAACAAACATGCGCGCAACAGGGACAAGCTAATATCAGCTATGTGCACGCTAAGTGGCGGAAAAACATTAAAAGGACGCTGCAAAACAAGCTAGGGCCAAAGGCGCAACAAATTATTAGCTTGATTTAGCAGGGGATTCTACATACTGTAATGCATAGGTCCTTCTAAAGCATACACCGTTGTGCTTAAATATACAGATCTTATTGCTTCACAAAGTCATCACACAATCTAACTAGACAACTACCTGAAAATGTGGCACACATGAGAATGCATAACGGGTTGTTATGAGCTGGTACGACTGAATGTTAATCCTGCAATATGTGGCCAGGCACGCTCACAACTACAGTGTATTCATTAACAACGACTGGGGTCGCGGGAAGTGAATTCCTTGCAAATGGCAGAAGGGCACATGTATGAACAGCACAGCGCCGCACAACGCAGCGCAGCGAGGCACAGCGACGCTCGCGCCGCCACATAGCGAATTCAAACAGCGACTGCACAAACACTGACCAACACAGATTCATCAAGGACAGGGCTGCCGAATAGCTTGGGCGCTGACAATTTCTAAGAGCGAACGTGACCGCCCAACCTGACAGGCTACAAAATAGCTTTACAAGCCCCGTTTGTGTGGAAAACCAGCGATTTTGATGCCAATGAGTTTGGGTGGAGGAGATGCAATTCCCATGTCACTCACAACATTACATTGTGAAAAATAAAAAAAAAAATCTAATACAGATAAATAACCAGCCAGATTCATAAAACATATCAATATAAACATGTGTTGAATTTTGTACCAAAGAAAAAAACCCCAAAACCACTAAAAACAATCATTGCAGCGTCTGCCATTGAAATGTATGGGAGAGCGGCAGGTAGCGCCAGGTAATACGTGTCGCTTTGAAGGAATTTGCAGCGGCGCTGTTCGGGCCAGCCGGCTTCATGATGAATGCCGCGCTAGCCGTCGCTCTCGCCGGCGCTAGCCTCATTTAGCTTGATAAATGCGTCATTGTGACCGCCGCCGGGCGTACTTGAGTCGGTAGTCGCCGTTAGCTGCCGCTACCTGGCGCTCGTCAGACACTACCTGGCGCTATCGCTTGATGAATAAGGGCCTATATCTATAGCCGCCCCTCTGTCCAGGCTTCTATTCACCTCATCATAGAAGCCAATCAGGTTAGTCTGGCAACTTCTGCCCTTAGTAAAACAGTGCTCGTTGTCACTTTTAAATATTATGAATAGTTACATATTCGTGTATATAGTCCCTTAATAGCCCCTCAAGCTATTTTCCCACAATGGATATTAAACTTATCGGTCTGTAATTGCCTGGAGAAGACCTAGAGCCCTTTTTAAAAATAGCCACCACATTTGCCCTGCCCCATTCTCTTGGCACTATGAGGTGTTGTTAATGAATGATGAATAAGATAATATAACATTGCATTAACAGTATCATCACACAACATATGCAGCTCTAAACATGTGAGGAACGGTTGTGTTGATCCAAGATTTTTGTTGTCCAGGAGTAGGTGAGCCTAAAAAGTTTATCTTTTATCTAGATAAGACGATTTGTTAATAATTTGTCATTATTTTGTATGGCAAGCTATTACAAAGTAGATCATTCCTTACATGGGCTGGGCCCGGCTACTGATAAGATTACATGCTGCTGGTTGTTGATACAGCCAGCACCATCCAGAATAACATTAGCTGCAGAGAATGGTGGACTGGGGCCAAAAATCAGCCCTGGATTTTACCAGCCCCTGGCTTGCCTGAGACATCTCTGCTGAGGGCCCCCCACTTCCCGTAACCACGATGTTGGGGACTAAAGCAGGGTCGGCGCCAGCACAGGGCAAACCTGGGCTCTTGCCAGGGCCCCTGGCATCTTCAGGGGCCCACTCAGGCTCATACTTTGCATGGTATTATTTTACAGTGGTGTCAAACCACCAAATGGTAGGGGTTGTGTCCTGCTCATGGCTGGCCTCAGCAACAGGGGATGATCAACAACAATGGAGAAGGAGGCATGGAGTGGAGGTGTCGAGAGCCAACAGGTGTGACAACAGACTAATGAGGAAGTCTTTAGTGGCAGCGGAGCAAGCAGTAAGGGCTGAAGGGTGCTTAGTGGCTATAGAGAATGCAACAAGGACTAGAGAACGATTGGTGGCTATAGGGAAAAGCAAAAAGGACTGGAGGGCGATCAGCAGCAGAAGATGAGCCATTTGTGAAAGTGGGGGTGAATGGTGATATCACGTGACTCACTGCTTTGGGGCCCACTAAGACTCTCTTGCCCAAGGACCCCCACAAACCTAGAGCCGGCCCTGGGCTAAAGCATAGGGAGCTGGGGTTCCTTGACTTTTGGGTATAGTGGAGCTGGGTACAGGCGGCTGAGAGTGAGACTAAGGGGGCAGGGATTTAATGTGGGTGTAAAAAGCAGCATCCTAAAAGGCCCCAAATCAGTGCAGCCCACCGGGCATTGTGCGAGGCCCCCCTATGGCCAGTCCACCCCTGGCTGCAGAATAACAAAAGCTGCAATATAGCCTTTATTAAATAATTAACAGATTTCTCACCAAAAATTTTACCTGAGTTTATGTAATGAGGAAAAGTGTGGCCTAAGGAGATCAAGACCCTACATCGATTAGGCAAGCTTCGTTTGCTCAGGCAAAATGGGTCGAAAAGACTTTGAAAGGTTCAGATTTATTAAGTGTTGCCACTAATTTCTAAGATATGGGAGTCTGATTACAGGTTCATCAAATGTTTTGTTGCCACAAATTAAACTGGAATAACACCCCCCAAATGAGTCAGCTGCATGTGGATTGTGCACGTGCACTATCCAGATTGCAGCTAAAAGTTCTCACCTTCTTTGTTTTCTTCGGCCGGAAAAGTGGAAGCTGCTTTGGCCGGTAATCCAGAAGCACCTGCTCAGCTCCTGAGCGAGTGGCGCGCTCCCAATGGCTGGATAGCACTGCCCAGTTGGGGGGCGGGCCTGGCACGTGCGCCCTCTCAATGGACCATCACAAGGGCACCCGACCTTCTAACTGGATATGTGCAGAAAGCGTCTTCAGAGCATCCAGATAGTTCAGGGCCCACCATTATGGATATAAAAACAGTTTTTTGAAGAAAACAAAAAAAGGTGAGAACTTTTATTTTGGCTGCAATCTGTGTGTGTAAACCAGATGCAGCAAACTTATTTAGGGAGTGTTATTCTGGTTTAATTGTCAAAGATTTGAGAAGACCCAAACATGAAGCAACCAGAAACCCATCATCCTCCAGTGCTGCAATATTCCAGAACGGCAACCTCCCTGGAGTGTCTGGAAGTACAAAGTGTTCAGTGCTTAGAGACATGGCCAAGGTAAGGAAGCTTGAGACCTGACCACCACTGAACAAGACACCTAAGCTGAAACATCAACATGGGATAACAAATATCTGAAGACAGATTTTTTCAAAGGACTGAAAACAGACTTTATTAGCCTATGTGTTTCAAATGACCAATGTCTTTTTCAAGCTTATCTGCAACCAACATTTTCATATTCCAACAACCAACTTCGGCACTGAAATAGCTAGGTCGTTAAAACGAAGTATAAGGCTGAGGTTATCAACTATTGTATTTTAGAACAATTCATGAATGCAGTTTTAATAATATCTGGTTAAACCTTTACTTTTGCAACAGCTTAGTCATTTTCTGAAATGCACGTTGTATTGTAAGGAAATAATTACACTTGAAATGTTTCTTTAACCTGTGTGATACACAGTGCTGCTATTTTCCAGGCATTAGAAGGCAGTATAATTACTTCATTTCATTTTCCTGTCTGTGTCATATAACACACAATCTAGGACCGGTGCTGCATTGTGATATAAAATTTCTCCCTATCTTTATTTATATTCCAGTGGCGCCCCCAGGATTTAGTCCTGGAGGGTGTTCAGCTGGGGTTGTAGTGGGGGGGGGGGGGGGCATGTCACCTCATGAAAAGCATATCTCTAGGCATAGTTTGACAACATTTTTGTGCAAGGGCCCTGATGTGAATATTAAATGGGGCCCTTTCATACAGTAACATTTTTTTCTGTCTTTTTCTGACTTTTAACTTTCTGCTACCAAGCCCGTTCATACATTGTATCACCAGTCCTTAGATATCATCCCAGATGCAGTCTCTGCTCTGCTCACGACCTCCTTCTGTCCTCTACTTTGATCACTTCCTCCCACTCTTTCTCATACAATTTGTTACTCCCCTTCCCTTAAAACCTTCAAAACTGCACTTAAATCCTATCTATTTCGACAAGCCTATCATCTGACTTAACCCACCCAACTTACCGTCTTATCATGCTCACTGGGCACCTGCTTAATACCCTGTGTGTCCCGGCGTATTGTCTCAACTCCTTTTCCTTTAGATTGTAAGCTTGTACTTCTGCATCTATGGGCTTGATTCAACAAAGGTAGAAATAAATTCATGTCACTCGAAAAATCGGATCACATGCGTAAATTTGTAACTTTTTCAAGTGATTCAGAAAAGGGGTTGAATTAAATACGTACACTCGAAAATGCACTCGTAAAATTTTCAAAATGCTCGTAAAAATTATTGGAAAATGTACTCAAATTTTTTCTGTTGTTTAGTATTGTTTTCTGACTGCTGCATGGTGTTGTAAGGTTTTTCAATGGGTAAATGTAAATGCATAATTTTTTTCAACTTTTTAAGTTGCCTGTGTAGCTGTATGTACATGGCTAACATTGTGGATACATGTAACAAAGAGGCAAGGTATGCTGTAGTGGAAGTACTAATTAAACAGTAATATTTGTAAGAGGCATGTATGTTGTTTTTTTTTGGGGGGGGGGGGGTTGGTTGGATTGCCAGTGACCTGTATTAAAAAGGTTTCCTTTAATGCAGAAATGTGTCCATTGTTTTCTATACAAAGCTTGCTCACATAGCACCATGTGTCCCTGGGTGCAGGGTGCAGCTCTTTGTTCGCTTTAACCTCATGGTACACCATTCTTATGCTTACACTATAACGTGGACCAAAACCCAGGATTTTGACTATTCTGGGTTTTGCTGCCCCACAGTGTAAAAACCCAAAGGTCGACCACTCCCATGTACCTTCCCCTGTTCTTATGGAACTTTTTACTACTAGTAAAAAGGGGTTAAATGTTCAATATTTTTTTTCAGGAGTAAAAAAGTGCCATTGACTTTCATTGTCTTCCTAACTAGTGATTCACAAACAGTGGAATTCTCAGGCTTTTTTCTTATGAATTTAATTTTTTACTACCATTAGAGTTTACTACCATTGCAAAGAAAGTAGAAGGGCTCCATTGTGAGAAAGAGCAAAATGAGTTTTCTCCTGCTGAAAACTGCATAAAAAAACTAGTGTGAAACATTCTAATTTATATCATGTGTGTGGCTCATCAAGTCCACCTGAATCAGTAGTAAAATTTTCGAATCGCAAAATGCAGTAGTAAACTTTTCGATCCACTAATTTATTTTGCACTTTTACAATCGCAATCGAATTTAATTCGAGTGACTCGTGTTTTACAATGGTTCCAGGTTGCTGAATCACTCGTAAAAATAACTATCGCAAAATCGCAACTTTTTAAGCACAAAACACACGAAAAATCCATTTTCTACCTTTGTTGAATTGAGCCCTATGTGTTTATTTACTGGTCTGTGTGTTTTATATGTATTGTTGTCATTGTTTTTTAAGTATCTACTTGTCTTACCTCAGTACGTGTACCTTGTACAGCACCACCAAATGCGATGGTGCTTTAAAAATAAACAATAATAATAATAAATTGAATGCCACTAAAACTGATAAAATAAAACCCTCTTTTAAAAACAATGAACTTCCATCCCATTGGATAATCTTATTGTATATAATTTATTATTTTTTTCTATGATAATCTATGTCTTTTCCAGTGCCCCAAGTGTACCTGATATTCAGGATAAAGTCTAGCACACTAGTTGAATGTAGTGAGTCATATACAACACAACTTTTTTTTTTTTTTTTTTAAGTTTTTATTTTGCATTGTAACGTAGAAACAACATACATGTCAAATTGTTCTGTATTTTAGGTGCCGCAGGCACCCAACATCAAAATGGCATCCTATCAGACAACGACAACAACCATTCACACCGCATTCACACCGGACACAGGTTCAGGTTGTGCTAGAAACAAGCAGATCTCAGGTGGAATACCAGAAAGGGTGGCGACCATTGGCCACCCATTTAGGCCTATCGAGTCATGCTCCAGGGCTATGCCCTCCCCTCACTCCACAGGACAGGACAGACCTCGGCTCCATCTTGCCGACTCCCGACTCAGCAATAATCACAGCGCTGACAGTGTTCCCCCCTCCATGGTTCACTCATCATCAGATGCCGACTCCTGACTCAGCAACAACCACAGAGCTGACAGTGTTCCCCCCTCCATGGGTCACTCATCATCAGATGCCGACTCCTGACACTGTAGCCACGGATCCCAGATCTTCTCAAACTTATCAGGGACCCCCCTCGCAGAGTTTCTGATTGACTAATCTTTTCCATGCATGCACTGAGGGTTTAGCAGGGTGCCTCCAATTTAGCAATATGCATTTTCGAGCATAAAAAAGCAGCAGCCGAAGCAATGATTTTAATGCTCTGAGTTCCGAAATTGACTCAGCCACCCCCAGAAGACACAGCTAGATTGATCCCCTGATCCGAATTCCCACTACTTTGCTGATCAGATCCATGACACCCTCCCAGAAATTCACCAAGATCACACACGACCAAGTTACGTGTACCCACGTGCCGCTATCTCTCTCGCATCTAGGGCACATGTCCCTATCTAATAGACCCATTCTGTGCAGACGGACCGGGGTGATATACGCCTGGTGAATCCACTTAGTCTGGATGAACCTATCCCTTGCCTTCACCACTGACGAGTGCAGATTATCCATTATCTCCTCCCAGTCATCTTGATCCAGGTTTTGGTCTAAGGCTTCATTTCCACCCTATCACTGGGAGAATCTAGCGTACCCGTCAGGCACTGATACAGTGTGGAGACGGGTTTTGTTAGCTCCATCCCTCTAATCTCCTTTTCCATACGTGACATCAGTATCCTCGGACCCACCCTATGAAACTGGGCGTGCAAAGCGTGTCTAATCTGCAAATAGCGGAAGAAATCCCGGTGGGATAGAAGAAATTTCTCTTTAACCTGCACAAAGGACATAAGTACCCCGTCTTTGTATATCTGACCTACCCATTGTACCCCTTTCCCTATCCAGAACTGCGGGTCCTGCATAGATCCAAGCTCCAGCAGCTTGGGGTTATCCCAAAGGGAGGTAAAGGGGGACCAGGCCCTGCTCTCATCCGGGTTTGCACTCAACTTATCCACCCTTTCCCAAATGTTACATACCGTTCTCATACACCCAGTTGCCTCCCGGATTCCCTTTGTACCTCGGTATATCAAGGTGGCCAGTCGCCCAGGGGAGCCCAGCATAGCCGTTTCTAGACTCACCACTGGATTTTCCCTCGGTTGACAGACCCACCAATGGGCATACTGGAGTTAGGTGGCATAGAATTACATTAGCATATGTGGAACCGAAAGCCCCCCTGTGTCTGATGGAGCCTTCATAATTTGCCTGTTTAACCGCGACGGAGACTGTCCCCATATAAAGGCAAAGATAGTCGCCTCCAATGCCTTGAAATGAGAGGCAGGAAGCAGCACCGGCGAGGCCTGATATATGTACAAGAACTTTGGAAGAAAGATAATCTTGTATATATTTCTCCTGCCCATGACCGATAGCGGGAGGCTTGCCCATTGAGAGACTCGCTGCTACAGTTTTGACATCACTGGTGAGATATTAAGGGGAATAAATTCACTTGGCTGCTTGCAAATCATAATTCCTAAGTACTTAATGTCACGCTCTGGGTACTGCAGCAATCCACTTAGATAACTCCAGCCCTCTCGGTAAGACCTCAACCCCCAATCTCCGCAGCCAGCTTCACCTATAGGAGCCCCCGCTTGCCGGGACGCAGAGCACGCCTGCCCGGGATCGGTTGCCCCCAGGACTTCAATGGCTCAAAGATTGGAGTCTTACTGTTCAGAGGCCTGGAGAACCCGTGGCTGGAAGTGGTGCTGAGAAGCCCAATCGCTGAGCGTATAACGGAAGTCCAACAGGCTTAGGGTCAGCAACGGAAGTTCAGAAATGGCAGCGGTACAAAGGATTGGACAAGACGTGGTCGAGGATCAAGCAGAGGTCGGCAACAGGAGATCAGATCGGGGATGGTCAAACACAGGCGAAGGTCGGCAACAGGAACACGGATCGAGGATAGTCAAGACAGGCGGTGGTCGGCAACGGGAGATCAGAATAAACACTAGAGACAAGCTGCTAACAGGGTACAAGGCACTATCACAGGCGCTGAGCAACTGACTGAGTGAACCTTATATAGGGACAGACATGATGGGAGGTGAATGTATGATTGGTGCAACTGGAATCTAAACACACATTGGGCCAGAACCTGAAAAGGGCGTGTAGCCCAGAACCTCTCTCTTGGGCTCATTGGCCCAAACAAGGAGGGCTCATAGGCCCTTTAATCCAAACCAGGGGGCGTGCCAGTGCCCCCTGGCTAATCTACAGCTCAGCGCGCCCGCCGGAGGGAAAACAGATCTCGGGCACGCGCGCGCGCCCGGGAACTGATGACGCGTGCGCGAGAAGGGACCGGGCCGGAGCTGCTGGGGCCGGCCGGCCGCCGACAACGCTGGACCGGGGCCCAGGTAAGTGCCGATTGGTGACACTTAAATTGTAGAACCACTTTCAGCTGAGATCTCGGAGAGATGTCTGGATGGTCAGGCTTGTCGACTGGCATTAAGCTGGACTTATCCCAGTTGATTTTCAAATCGGAAAATCTCCCAAATGTTCCTATGATGTCTAATGCCGCTTCCAGGGATTCGTTACAGTCCGCTAGGTACAGCAGGGTATCATCCGCATAGAGGGAAATCTTTTCCTCAACCTCCCCTATTTTCCACCCGGTGATAGTTGGGGAGTTTCTAACGATAATCGCCAATAGTTCAATGGCCAATGCGAAGAGTAATGGCGAGAGTGGGCAACCCTGTCTGGTACCCCTGCTTAATGCAAACGGATTTGAATAGCATCCATTGGCTCGTACAACACAACTTTTCTAAAGCATTTGATACTGTGCCGCATAACAGACAGGTACAAAAGCTGAGAATGCTTGGACTGGGGTAAAATGTGTGTACATGGTTGAATAATTGGCTAAATGATAGGAAACATAGGGTGGTTATTAACTGTACATACTCATATTGGATCACAAGTACTAGCAGAATACAACAAGGGACAGTACTGGACCTCATTCTCTTTAATATATATATAATTGGGAATGGGTTAAATAGAACAATAGATGATAATACAATGTGTACAGTAATTATCATAAACAGAATGCAGCTTAATTTAATACAGAGAAATGTAAGATTGTGCACTTGGGATGGAGCAATTTGGGCCATGATTACACACTAAATAGGGAAACACTGGGTAAAACTACAGCGCAAAAATGACCTAGGGGACCTACAGTAAATTTAACTGTAGTGACCAATGCCAGGCAGCAGCAGCCAAGGCAAACAGGATCACAAGGTGTGTAAAGAGGGGTTTAGGGGCCATGACCCATGCATCCTGTTACACCTCCTTAAGTCACTGGTCAAACCACATATATCATATTATATACTTCTAGACACATCAGTGCATACGAAGGACAAATCAGAACTTGAGAGCCTTTCCAAGGTAGACAAATAAATAATTGGAATGGGGGGGGGGGGGTAGAGTACTGAGAAAGAATGTAAAAAATAGGCTTATTTTGGAAAGAGGCATGAGAGGTGATCTAACAACTACAGTATGTATAAATACATATAGAGTCAATACAAATATTTGTCCTGTGATCTATTTATACCTAGGACTGTAACTAAAACACAAGGGCACTCGCTAAGGTTCCGCTTCCTGCATTGGCATAGGAGGAAATTACTTACTGTAAGAGCAGTGAGACAATAGAACTCTTTGCCAGAGCAGGTATTCATGAGGAGTTCAAAAGTGGCCTTAATACCTACCTTGCATGTAATAATATTACCAGCTATGGACACTAGACCATTTGATGTCGATTTTCTTTAATAAACAGGCTGAACTGGATGAACTGAGCTTTTTTTCAGCTTTAAATATTATTTTACTATGTATGTTAATGTGATCATCTTTAAAAAGAGGTATTATGCTGGACCAACACCTGTTTTTCTCAGCAGGACCAACACCTGTTAGAGAAATACTGTTTTGCTATATTAGGAACAGATGTAATTTGTTTTACATCTGATGGGGGATTAGGTGGGAAGCTTCTGCAAGCAGGTTGGAAAAACTTTCCTTGCTTGTCATCAAAGGATTGTATGAATTAATGTGTGAATTAATAGTTTGCTGGAGATTAATAAATTAATAATACATTCAATCTATTACAAGACATTACAAAGTCCAGCTATTTCTATTGACCAGAAATGGACTTGCCATAGGGAAGAGCAGGAGAATTTCCAATGGGTTGCTCTGCTTTGGGACCAGCTGGGCTGCTGCATCTAATACCTGCCTCCCTGGCCCCCATAGTACCTGCCTGCACGGTACTGCAGCCCATGTCCTGCTCTGCATGATATAGCCTCAGCATCACTACCCCTATAATAATAAAGCTTTAGTACCATCAATTTAGGATGTGTCATACCTACCGTTACCATGATCTGTCCTTGCAATGCATTAGCCTGTGTGTGGGGGAGGTGGTTGGGAGCTGGGAGGAGCTGTTGGGTGCCTCAGCAGGGTTGCCGTGGGCCACTGAAATTGGGAGCTGATTTTTGGTCCCAGTCTGCTACTGTTAGTTGAAAAAGTTTTAAAAATTGAGGTAATAGAAGTTCAGTGTAAAATGTAATGATAGCGCCTGTCTGATGCCTTGTGGATCAAATTGGGAGTCACCAGTGACTAGAGAGGGGCTGCATAAAGAACAGACTGACACAGATTCAGAATAACATCACGAGGCTCTCTCTACCAGTTTACTCGAAGCGTGGCTTTAATACATTTCTACCAAGATCAAACATTAGGTCACACTACAAACTGATTGGTTAGTATTTTAAACTGTATAACAAAACTAAAAATCATTGGTTTCAAACAGAAATCGAGTATTCATTGGTTGACTTAGAGGCTTGTTATTTATGACTCCTGATTGGTTAGTGTCTTTCAATCTTTATTTGCATTTTGCACACTTTTAAGTCCTTCATTTGCATGCGCATCATCTCTAGTAACTGTGCCATATTCCTAACAAGTGAACAAGGCCATGTTAGAACAAACAATTTGTACAGAATATCAACACCTTCCTCCTACACATTCCTTGACTGCAACATCCACAAACTTCAACTATCTTTTAGCACAAAATGTTAACCAATTCCTATCATTAACCATCTGAACTCTACAACATTAATCAAAACCCCATGTTCTGTTTGCAAATCAAACAGGAAACATATATAATTATTATCAGAATATTGTTCTGGGCCATCTAGCATGCGAATGTTGCTTTTACACAATTTTGCAGTGTCTTTCCCAAACTAAATCCTTTAATTTACTAATATTTTCTATAATGTCTCCTGGACTTTCTTCAGCCCAGTAGTATTCTGTGAATCAGTGCCAGTAATTGCTTCACATAATCTGACCAAGAATTTCTAAAAGACACAATTATAGAATCCTTGATCTCCTTTATACCCTCTATTATGTATAATAAAATTTAAATTCCTTCTAGTTTGGCAATTCTTGATAGCAGGGCTTATATTAAAAGATTTTATTCTAAATTGTGCTCTAGACTGTGTACCCTACAATGTGTACTACACACTTACAAACTGGCTACTGTCGAGTTTACTATATAGATCTTTATAACAACAACAATTCAAAATCAAATCTAAAATCAAACAATCTGATATATATTTGCTTAAATAACTCAAATAAGTAATCTGATTTTAATGCGGAAGTCCCTGTTCTGTGCACGGTTGAGTCCTGGAGCTGGTATCAGTGTCAGTCCGGCATATGGGTGAATGCAAGCACACACAGATGTACATATGTATATGCACGGGCACACACACATGTGCGCTATCATCCACAGAAAGGGAAACAATAGTGCGCACATGCGAACACATTGGCGAAGCAAGGCTCTATTACAACAGAACAGGGCATGTTGCTCTGTGCAGCCTCACCAAGATGGCTGCACCCAGGGATAGAAATGCTGGGGGAATGCTGCTGAATTGTGAGGAAAAAGTAAGACTTTTTTTTTATCCTGTTTCCCTCCCCCCATCCTGCCTCAGCCCAGTGGAAGGGAGCCAAAGTAGGGGGATCTCGAAGACCAGAATAATGCTTTAAAATAGCAAGGATGAGTATATTGTAGGGCAGCCAGATAATGGTACAGCATTGTACTAATTCTGTGGCATTTTGGATTGCATCCCCACTATATAAGCGCAACAGAAAATGTATTTATTAACAAGCGGGTAAGGGGTGCTCCTATTGCCTGGTTTTAAAGTAGGGTAGGTTACTGGTCCCATTAAAGAGGTTAGGAAAAAGTGGCCTGGCCAGTGCCCAATTTTTTGATTAAGTAAAGCTGTTTTTTGTGATGAAAGACATCTCAATATTACATCATATTGAGGAAATACAATAACAGGAATTGGCAACAATGTCATAAGAAGTAACACAAATTCAAACATAGCTGGTAATGATCTCCCAAGTTGATGGTTTTGTTAAGTGTAGATCAACTTTTCGCTCACTGCATGTTTCACCCTCATTCCATGCTTCATTAGGAAATTTAATCTGGTTGGTAAATTGTAGAACATCCGGCAGTTAGTAAACATAGGTGCAAGTACTAATACTGTGAGCATGCAGAGATACCAGTATCCTTAACAGTATCTAAATAGCAGCTACTTGGCTGTCCCTGGGGCATCGCAGTTGGGGATGCTGATTACCCAAAAAAGTTACCTTTCCCAGGGCTCCCATGGCATTTTTCGTGGCCTGCTAATTTAAATCTGCCAATTGGAGTGTGGCTGTGGTTGCAGAAATAGCCATATTTTTTTAAACTGAGCCCACAGCATTGGCGCAGGTACTAGGATGGGGGAAGACAGGGAGGGGCATGGGGCTGTTTTTAAAAAGCAACAACATAGTATGTAATTTTGTCTCAGTGCAGAAATGCATTTTCTATGAACTTTGAATACAAAATAATTTATAAATGCAGTCATATAAAATGAAACTGCATGTTTTACCCTGCAAGATTTTCACAAGCCTGTTAAAGTCATGATTATTTCAGGTGGGATTTTTGGTGCCTCTTTGCCGGTTATGCTATGCATTTAATCCTTAATATGTGCTGTCTGGGGATCCCCTTGCTGTGCATGGTAGAAAGAGCAGGGATTGCCACATGCTGCTGCCGCTAAGCACGGTGCTGCTAAGCTTAGTTCTAAAGCCCAAACCAATCCTAAGCACAAGGGATCCTACTGTAGATTAACTTTTCCTAATTTGTTATTATTATTATTGTTTATTTATATAGCGCCATCAACTTCCGTAGCGCTTTACAAGGTATGATTACAGACAGGGTAAAACATATAGTACAGAGAACAATACAAAATTAGATGCCACAGGTTAAGTGTTGTGAGCACAGGAGACAAAAGGGAGGAGTGCCCTGCCGTTGCCAGCTTCCTTTTCCTAATGTTGCTCCATTCAACGGGAAACCCTTCGATGTTCTTCAGAGAAGATGGGTAAGGTTTATTTAGGATCCTTGTGGTGAAAGCTGACAAAAGCCCAGCCCCCTTCAAGTTTTCAGATATGCTTGTCGGGATATTTATATCGGAAAGGATGCACTTAGGATAAGCTTTTAGACTTTAGGGACAGGCTAACCAGGTTTTGGTCCTGGTAGAACTACAGCCATTCTGGGGTGATAGTGTCAATGTGCCAGCATGCCCACCTCGTGAACCTAATTGTTTATATGGGAGGCTAGACCAGTTGGCAACAGTGAGCCCACACGGAAGTGAAAAGTTGTACTGCCAGCTTTTTGTTATTGTATTCCAGAGCGTCATTTATGCTAACGGAGCTGTAATTTTAATTTATAATTTTTTTTTTACTTATTTTCCCCCTCTAAACCCTTATGGTCTTATGGTCAGGTGCATCTTATAGTACAAAAAATATGATGTCTACTAAATACAGGGCATTAATTGCATTCAAACGTTTTTGAAAATTTTAAAAAATATGTTTAGAGTTGGAAGAATAGTGAAAAGTTGCTTCTCATAAACACAAGGGGAACAGGCCTTAGGCTGCATTCACACCCAGCCAGTATTGCATTCGCCTATGGGATCAAGGCAGACACATCGCTACCAGCAAATAAGGTTACAATTGCTCTTCTATGGCCCTTTGCAGACTGAAAAGAAACACGGCTGCAAAAAATCCATGCCATAACCACAGGCATGTTGAACCCAGCCCCAAAAAAGTATATTGTGTGCAATGCAAACAAATGCAGATTTTACATGAATTGCATTCCAGCCAGTACACCAGGCATATGGGCTCCTCATGGTTCAGAAGTTGAACGGCTGGCCTCCAGCTATGCCAGTAGCACAGGTACAGAACACCTGATAGGCACCTGCTGCCTATGCACCCCCCCTGGTTTGTGGGGGGGGGGGGTAGGTCAGGGTTGTATTGGCAAGTTAACCACCACAGGTTACTTGCTGCCCCAAAGCTTTAAATCAGTATAAGGGTCCACCTTACATTAAACTATACTCACCTCAGCTGTCATCATCTAGCAGCTTTTGGTGTCTCCTGCTCTGCCGGCAGAAGTGCTGTGTTGTAAATATGCTCCTTTCTGCAGCATGACCGCTTAGTGCCTGGCAGGATGCGGGGACCCTTGGTCTTATGATAGCCAAATGCTGACAGGCCAGTCATTCTGCCAGTTGGGAAGGAGACCTCCAGAGGTATGGGACAACGGGAGCATGGCGCGGGATACCTGATGAAGGTGGTAAGGTTAAGTATAGTTTAATGTAATATGTTTATTAAATGTGTGAGATGCGGTGTGTTTTCGAACTAGGTTATGCCTGCTCCGGCTCATCATTAGTCACAGGATCACTATTGTTTATGGTGAGTATAGAAGAAAATCTTCAGATACATATTTTAATTCTGTTCCTATCTATGACATAATTTTTATTTGAAATACATTTACCAAAATTCAGACAGACAGTATGCCCTTTGAACGTCCTTTGAACGTCCTTGACATTACCTAACAGTGTCATGAAAAAATATTTAATTGTTATTTTCAGTGTGCTCATGAAGTAGTTTGTATAGTTTTGACTGTAAAGAGCAGAACTTCACAGGCAGCAAAATCTGAATATAAATCTGTTAGAGCCAGAGCTTTGTCCAATCCCTAGGTTGTTAATTATAGATTATAAACACTGAAGTGCCGCTGAATTCTAATGCGATCGGAGGCATTCGGCTAATATGCATCTGCGTCAAGAGTGCAAGATGCCTTTGTATGCATTTGCCTGTTGAGAACTTGTCATGCTCAGTGTGAATTAAAGATTTTCCAAAGTGTTTTTAACGCAATTTAAAGTTTGTGAATAAAATTCACAGAGCACTAAATCAAACAAACTCATTATGGAAGAAGATATCCTGACAGCATCTCTGGATAATTTTAATTGCCTTGATCTGAGTGTATCGGATCATGGGCATTATTAATAGTGAGTGGCATCACCTCTAAATATGAGGACCAGGTGGAAAGGTCATTCTAATTACATTATTTCCCAGTCAGAAGCAATTGCCAGTCAGACTCATTTTGTGCTATATTAATGGTGCTGTAATTCAATATCTTTGTGTAACTACTTACACTGTTATCCACCTTGTTGGCAGTGAAAGATGTGGACTATACTGAGACATGCCAAGCATTCACCAGTCCCAAATATTGGGGGAGAATTTGGCTACTCCTGTGAAAACAAAAATAGAGAGTTGAATTTACACAGATATTTACAATTTTACAATATTTAAATGAATTTACATTAGGCTAAAAAGCTAAGCACTAAACCTACAGGATCAATATTTCTCAGCCCCAATGCAAGTGCATGAAAATGATAAATACTGTTAGTCATTATAGTGGTGGTTGGCCAATCAGTGAAGGACCCTTTGCTTCCATGACTGGCAGCAGGAACATAGTTTAAATCTGTAGGAGGTCAGGTTTTTTTAATTTTTGCCTACGGATGGGGTTTAGTTTGTATTTTAATCCTAGTGTTAACATGGGTAATTTGCAGTGTCACACAACAAAAAGTTATAAATAAACTATAGTGCAAAAATTCTATAATTCTTAGATGTGTTTATTAGCAGACATATCAGCCGTCATAGTATTTCATAATAAGTCTAGTCTCGTTCAAACCTGGTTAAGCATTTTCCTTCTCACAAATGTGTACCTACATTAAAAAATATATAATGAACTTATATATACCTATAGTTTAAAATGTGTTAAATTTGGCATTTGTTATTTTACCTAAAACTGAACAAAAATTGAAAAGAACATTTTAGAGTAACCTGAAACTTAAAAAATAATAACAGAAGCAGTAAATGGTAAACCATAAAACCCAGTTAGAATCTTGCTCACACCTCAGGTCTTAGAGGAAATAAAACGTATGGTATTTTATAGTCTTTTTCATTGTCATTGAAGTGGAAGACCAGAAATCTAAATGTAAATAGGACAAATGACTTATAGCTCTACAAAGTATTTGCCCAATAAGTTCTGACTGCAGATATATATTACATTGTATAATACAATGCAGCAGTTCCGAGAAAAATACACTTTTTTTATTTGCGATTACAGTAATTCTACAAAACAAAAAGTAGCCTTGGGCTGTGTTGTTTCTTCCTGTTTAGATTTCACTAAAGCTGCTAATATATATATATATATATGAGAGAGAGAGAGAGAGAGAGAGAGAAAGAGAAACTATATAAAACTTCATACATTGCAGGATTTGAAGAACCTGCTAATTTTATGATATATCATAAATGGCTTATAGGACAGGAATCTTCCTAGATCATTTTTCAGTTTTACCAGTTGCAAGGAACAGGAAACAGGAAAATTGCTATCAAATACTATGGGTTCAACAGAGATACGCTACTTTAAACAAAAACCCAGGACCCAGTCTAGGCACAAATTCAAATACCACCAAAATATTAAAAATAATCCTTTAATAAGAATTTTAAAAGTCCAGTACTACGCTGAGTACAGTGTACAAACTAGCCATCCCAGGGAATAATACCAAGATAAAGTACAGTACATTGGATAAATGCTAATCGGTAATGTCACAATGCAGGTAAGCATTGGCTAAACAGTGGCTAACAGTGGGTCTGGGACATGATGGTGTAATCTGTACTGACCCAGCATGTTACAGATTTGCTTTCTAATATATATATATATATATATATATATATATGTTTTTTACTAAGTCCAGATACATGATTAACTATTGCTACGCCAACACCCAGGATAATTTAGTGTGCACCAATATAGCAATTAGAGATGAGTGAACTTTTGAAAAATTTGATTCGACTGATTCGCCGAATTTTCCGACAAAAATCGTTTCGACCTGAATTTATTTGCGACGAATCGCTATTAAAAACGGCTATTTCTGAGCCTCCTAGAGCCTCAATAGGGTTGTAAACCATTCTGCCTTGCTGTAACACGCATAGGATGCGTGCTGGGTTAGTGAAATAATACTGTAAAAAATTATCAGATGCAGATCAGAGGCATCGCTAATAGAATCGCAGAGCGGCACAATTGCAGAGAGTTGAAGTGGCATCACCATGAGGGGCCCCTATAGAGCCTAAAAAACACACCCTGGAGCTGGCAGCAGCAAGAGCCCAAAAATTAGCTGAATCACACCCTGGAGTTGCAAGCAGCAGCAGCAGCAGCAGCTGCTGCAAGAGCCCAAACATTGCTTTAAAGAGACACTGGAGTTGGCTGCAGGAGGCCAAAAATTGGATGAATCACACCCTGGAGTAGCAAGCAGCAGCAGCAGGAGCCCAAACATTGCGTGAAAGAGACAATGGAGTTGGCTGCAGGAGGCCAAAAATTGGATGAATCACACCCTGGAGTTGCAAGCAGCAGCAGGAGCCCAAACATTACTTTAAAGAGACAATGGAGTTGGCTTCAGGAGCCCAAAAATTGGATGAATCACACCCTGGAGTTGCAAGCAGCAGCAGGAGCCCAAACATTGCTTTAAAGAAACACTGGAGTTGGCTGCAGGAGGCCAAAAATTGGATGAATCACACCCTGGAGTTGGCAGCAGCAGGAGCACAAACATGAGCTGGAAGGCACACCCTGGAGTTGGCAGCAGCAGAAGCAGGAGCCCAAACATTGATTGAAAGACACCCTGGAGTTGGCAGCAGCAGCAGGAGGCCAAAAATTGGCTGGAAGGCACACCCTGAAGTTGGCATCAGCAGGAGCCCAAAAATTGGCCTAAAGACATAAATATGTTTTGCACCATTTGGAAAGTGTAAAACGTGGCACCATGCTGAATCTAGTCGCATGCATCAGCCATTGGTGGGTGGAAATCCTGGCTGATCCATCCCTGATTCATTTTGACAAAGGTGAGTCTCTCCACATTTTTAGTTGACAGACGAGTTCTCCTTGCCGTAACTATGGCCCCCGCCGCACTAAACACCCGCTCTGATGGCACGCTACTGGCCGGGCAGGACAGCTTTTCCAGGGCAAACTCTGCTAGTTGCGGCCACAAGCCAAGTTTGGCTGCCCAGAAGACCAGCGGATTCTCAAGGTGTGTTGGCATGGTCATGTCAAAGTATGACATGACCTGCTGGTTCAGGTCCTGCTCCAGGTCTTCCTGCAGCTCATGATTAGCCTCACTATGCGGGTGTAGAAAGCTACTCATTGGCGACTGAAGACTGAGGCTGCTGCTGATGGAGCTGCTGCTGCTGCTCCTGCCAACCCCCCCAGCAGCCATGGCAGTGGAAGGTGAGCGCAGAGGTCCCCCCGAGTCAGACCTGCGAGAGTATGGACCATGGCGCAGATAGGCATCGGCCAACTGACTACGTAGAATGTCTTTGTAGTAGTTCCTCCCTCTCGGTGGGTTTAAAAAATGCCCCCATTTTGTGCCGGAAGCGAGGGTCCAATAAGATGGACAGCCAGAAGTCATCCCGGCGACAAATGGAAACAATTCTGGGGTCACTACGCAAGCACGTGAGCATGCTTCCGGCCATTTGCGCAAGTGACTCGGAGAGACTACCTGTCTCCATCTCCACTGCATACTGCCACGGTGTGTCCGGGTCCTCTGTCTCACCTATCTCACAACCCTCTAGCTCCTCTGGCTGCTCCTGCTCCTCCTCTCCTGTCCGCTGACCAGATAAATCAGCCATTTCGCCAAGCCTAAACTGTGCTTCACTGGGCCACTCCTCCTCCTCCTCTTCCTCCTCCTCCTCCAGTTCAGCTCCAATGGGGTTCATGTGGCCGTAAGATGTAGACGCCATGTCTCCAGTGCCCTGACCAGCCATGGTTTCCAACATGTGCTTTAGTACATGAAGCAGTGGAATCATGCCGTTCATCCCGTAATCCTGCCGACTGACAAATAAAGTGGCTTCCTCAAAGGGCCTAAGCAAACGGCAGGTGTCACGTATGAGCTGCCACTGGTTGACATTGAAGTTACACAGGGGAGTCCCCCTATTCACTTGGATCATCAGGTAATCCATGATGGCTTTTCTCTGTTCATATAATCGGTCCAACATGTGAAGGGTGAAATTCCAACAGGTGGAAACATCGCAAATCAGATGTTGGGGGCTACCGTTCTGACGCTGTAGCTCAAGAAGGGTGTGTTTGGCGGTGTATGAGTGGCTGAAGTGCATGCAAAGTTTCCTTGAAGTTGTTAGGATGTCTTGCAGATGGGGGGAACACCTCAGAAACCGCTTGACAACCAGATTGAAGACGTGAGCCATGCAGGGCGCATGGGTCAGGCTTCCTTGTCGCAGCGCAGACAAAATGTTCTTTCCATTGTCGGTAACCATGATTCCCATTTCAAGTTTTCTTGGAGTAAGCCCTGTGTGACTCCGTTCGCCAAGACAAACCATGTGAAGCACTGCGTGACACCTCCGTGCCCTGCACACATGGTAGACTGGAGGGGCACTGAGACTTGAGCCTACAGTGGAGGGTGAGGAGATGGCGGAGGGTGAGGAGGCCGAGTCGCACGGTGTCACAGGCACAAAGGCCAGGAAGCGGCGTGACCTGTCCGAATTGCTGCTGCTGCTGCAAAGGGACCACATTCACCCAGTGGGCCGTAAATGACATGTACTGTCTCTGACCGTAGTTACAGCTCCAGACGTTGGCGCTGCCATGCACTTTGCTACACACCGACAGGCTCAAGGACTGGCCCACCTTCTGTTCAACACAAGTGTGCAGCGCTGGTACTGCCTTCTTGGCAAAGAAATGACGGCTTGGGACTCTCCACCTCGGCTCAGCACAAGCCATCAGTTCTCTGAAAAGTGCAGAGTCCACCACCTGAAAAGGGAGCGACTGCAGCACCAGCAACTTGGACAGGAGCACATTCAGCTTCTGCGCCGTAGGATGAGTGGGAGAATACTGCTGTCTCTTGGACATGGCTTCGCTGATGGATTGCTGGCAGGATGCATGACTTGGAGGAGGAGGTGCAGGAGCATCAGGACGAGCGACAGAGGATGGGTATGACGCACAGCTGCCTTCGGCTGAGGTGCTGGAGCCTTGGCTGGCAGAAATTGGGAGCGGTGTGCCGCTTGGTGAGGAAGCAGGCTGGACCACCTCTTCGGAGCCTCGGTTCTCCCAGGCCCCTTTATGGTGACGCATCATATGTTGACGCAGGGCCGTGGTGCCAACATTTGGGCCCTGGCCATGCTTCACCTTCTGCCTACATATCTGGCATGTGGCCATGTTACCCTCCTGTGGATGCTTCAGGAAAAACTGCCACACTGCCGAGTAGCTACTTTTCCCACCAACAGGCCGCACTGATTCACTGCTACTGTCGCCAACTCCAGGAACCCCTGCTCCACTACCTCCCGATAAGGTAGCCTGCCGTGCAGCAGGTGCTGTACCTTGGCCCCGGCCCCGTTTGGCTCCAGGCTTTACAATTGTGCCCCCATGCTGGCTGCCAACCATGCTGCCTCAGCTGCTGACTCCGGGGCAACCTGCACCCCTCTTCTCCTGATGATGACGATGAAGCCCCTTCTGCACCTGGCTCCCAAGTGCGATCGACTTCTTCATCATCATCATCACCGAGTTGTGGCTGCATGTCACTGATGTTCTCGGTTTCCTCAACAGTGTCTGGCGCGGGAGCTGGAACTCAGGCCACTCTCCACATCACTATTTGTCTGCCTAGCTAAAGAAACCACCTCCATTTCTGGGCAGTAGCTGCTGACTGTCCTCTATCTGATCGTCCTCCTCACTAAAGAGTGGAGCTGAACCCAAAGCATAGGATACGTCGCTGGGGGAGGGAACTGCGTAGGGCAAAGGCAATGGGAGGACAGGGACTGCTCTCAGGGCATGCCAACTCAGTGTTGTGTCAGAGGAACCTACCGACCCTAGACCGCTAGCAGATACTGGCAGATCAGGTCTCTCACCATGACTCCTGCTGCCACTCCTTCTAGTCTGCTGCGACCTCTGCCTGCTGAATCTTGGCCTCTGCCACTCCTCTTTGAACATCCTGGCACTTGTCTGCCTGATATTTTTATGTATTTGAAATGCGCAATAGGTACTTTAAAAAATGTGTTTACTTTAATAGATTAATAGATAGTTTCAATTAAGTTTGGCTAAATAATCTAAAAAAATGACATAATTAACTTACCTATAGATGTACTCATCAGCTGCGGGAGGGACCAATGCAACGTGTGTGCAATCAATCGCACCCATGACGTTGGGCATGCTGGAGATATTATAAAAACCCAACTTAAGCGCGTTCCAGGCTAACATGTCGTCCGGAAAGGAAATATATTTGGGACTAAGGGTAGCCATGCCATCCAGAAACTTGGATAGCGCGCGGCTCAGTGTAGGCTGGGACATCCCCCCAGAGAGGGCCCCCAGCCTCTGGAACGAGCCGTTTGCCAAAAATTGCAGGCAGCCAAGCATCTTGGTCATACCTGAAATTGCTTGCCCCTTCCTTGTGGTGCGGGCTAACCATGGCCGTAGCTCGCTATACAATTTATGGAGGGAAAAGCGATTGAGTCGGGTCAGCTCGAACAGCTCAACGTCATGCATGCGATCGATATGCATGTGTCTCTGGTGCAATCTGGCCTCGGCCATGCTGATACATGTTATGCCATTGAGGCGCTCATACTCCTCCACATAGCCACTAAACATGTTCAACAATAGCAATCCGAGTCAAAAATGGTCCCGTAAGTGGAGCAGAAAGGAACGCCGTTTATAGGGCGGTGGTCCATCAGGTCTCAGAATCAGACGCAAGCCCATCCTAATAACGCAACTTATCTGAATTAACGAAAATTTTCAGATTGAGATCCGTAACTTATATGAACTAACGCAAATTATCAGATTTTGATCCGTAGATCAAAGTGTTATGTGGATTATCGTCCGATCGCCTGCCTCCCCCCTCCTCTGCCCAGCCGTCACTGACATCAGATCGCCGCGGAACACAGGAAATGAAGATCGGAGGTGAGTAAAGTAAAACTTTTTTTTTTTTTAATAAAGTTATTTTAAAACATGTGTCTGTCTTTTTTTAACTTTTTTTTAACTTTTAACCCTTTGTGAACTGGTAAGGGGTCCATGTGACCCTATGTCATTTTTTTTTTTAATTAACCCTATATTACCTGTAACCCAGTAGGTATAAAAGGCTTCCAGCAGCAGCAGGAGAGCAGACGCCTAAGTGATCAGCGTGGGACACAGGGATGGATGGGAGGTAAGTATTAAAAAAAATATTAAAAAACATTTATTTTTGTTTTTTAAAAATTGTGTCTGTGTGTTTTTTTACTTTTAACCCTTTGTGAACTGGTAAGGGGTCCATGTGACCCCTATACCAGTTCACAAGGCTCGGGGGTCTGGCAAGTCACCTGCGGCTAGCGGGTGACTTGCCATTAACCCCTGGCCCCCCAAATTACCTGCCTCCCTAAAGCCCAGGGGGGGCAGAAGAGCCGGGGCCCTAGGCTATGACGGCTTGTAGCCAGCAGGGCCAGGGGCCACTAAAGCTGGCCCCTGCGCCCTGTTCTACAAGCCCCCATAGCTGGTCACAGGCTGGTTATGCTGGGTAGGGGGGACCTCACGCCATTTTCTTTTTGATTTTTAAGGGAGGGGGGACCCTATGTCATTTTTTTTAATTAACCCTTTGTTACCTGTAACCCAGTAGGTATAAAAGACTTCCAGCAGCAGGAGAGCAGAAGCCTAAGTGATCAGTGTGGGACACAGGGATGGATGGGAGGTAAGTATTAAAAAATATATATTTTTTTAATAAAGTTATTTTTAAAGTGTGTCTCTGTGTGTGTTTTTTTTTCCTTTTATCCCTTTGTGAACTGGTAAGGGATCTATGAGACCCCTTATACCAGTTCACAAGGCTCTGGGTCTGGCAAGTCACCTGCGGCTAGTGGGTGACTTGCCATTAACCCCGAGACCCCCCATTACCTGCCTCCCAAAAAAAACCTTAAAATTCCCCCAAGAAATGGTGTCCCCCCCCCCCCCCGGTGAAGGGGGACCCCACACCAATTTTTTTTTATTTAACCCTTTACTATGTGGATAGTAGTTGTATTTTATTTGTAAATGTTATAAAATGCTCTTTTCAGTTTAGGGGATCACCTGGACAGGAACGGGGGGCTACCGATACATATGTGGTATCATTGTAATCGGGAGAAATGGGGCTTTCACATGCAATATGGTTTTCTTTAATAAAATAAATGTTTTTGTTAAAATAAAGGAGACAATTTAAAAAAATATATATTTTTTTATTTATTTTTTTTTTTATTTATTTATTTAAAAATATTTAAAAAAGTAGAAAAAATACAAACAAGACATTTCAAGTTAAAGCCTAAACTCTGCCACAAAAAGAAAATATGCCATTTTTGTGGAAATTCCTGCAAAAATCACAGTTAAACATCACGCAAAATGGTGAAAAATATCCGGTCAGGAGAGGGTGACAAAATCTCAAGTAGACTGGCAGTCAAAAGGTTACAGGTACCTATGCATGTTGGGTATTGTTCTGCTCGGGGGACCTTGCGCTTTCAGATTTAGCTTGTTTTTTCTTATTTGCATATTGATATTTTAGGAAAAGGTGTTTTTTATTCTGCTTTTTTATACATTTTTTTGTGAAACCCTGTGCAACCTAAGAATTCTTCGAGATATCACTTCCAGAAAGATGAGCCCACTACAACAAGCTGGTTACGCTTAGAATGCTTAACATGTGTACTTTCAGGGAATATATGGTTTATGGGGGATATTCCAAATGTAAAGGGTTGGTTTTGTAGAAAAAGCACAAGGTGCGCACTTTGTCTGCAGAGCTGAAAATCTGAAGTGAAATTACCGTTATGCACATGCTTTACTTTGGGGTGTTTGGCAACTCTCTCCTTGACAGAACCCATGCATGTTGGGTATCATTCTGTTTGGGGGATGTTGCTTTTTCAGATTTTCTGTTTTTTTCTGGTTTGCATATAGTTTTTTTAGGAAAATGTGGTTTTGATTCTGCTTTTTTATTCATTTTTAGGGAAACCCTGTGCAACCAAAGAATACATTGAGGGATTACTTCTAGAAAACTGCACCCATGTTAACAAGCCTGGTACGCCTAGAAAGATTGAGGTGTATACATCTAGGGAATATATAGTTTGTGGGGGGTATTTCAGATGTAAAGGGTTGTTTTTCTTGAAAAACTGCAAGGTGCGCATATTGCATAGCATAGTTGTATTTTATCTGAAAATCTCCTAAAGCGTTGTTTCAGTTTGGGGGAGTCTCCTGGGCAGGAAATGGTGTCTACCTATACATATGTGGTACCACTGTAACCGGGAGAAATTGGGGTTTCACACGCAATAAGATTTTATTGACAAACTTAGATTTTTTATTAAAAAAAAACACTACAAATTGTAAAAAATAGTTTTTTTTATTTTTTTGCACAATTTTCACCCAAAAATATTGAGAATACACTTATAAAATGACAAACAAAACATTTCATGTTAAAGCCCAGGCTCTGCTGAAAAAAACAATATATCACTTTCCTGGGAAATCCCTGGTAATCCCTTCAAAAATCACAGTTGAACATGGGGAGCGCAAAATAGTACAAAATAATCTGGCAACAAAGGCTGACAAAATCTCAAGGTAGGCTGGCGGTTAAAGGGTTAAGGGTGTCTAGTCCCGGCTACAATTGTTTGGTTAGTTGTCTACCAAATGACGTGGAGTATTACAGCCGAAAAAAAATAGGATCTCAAGATGGAAGCACTTTCCAAAGTGGTGCACATCTTGGCAAATAATTAGAAGCTAGACCTACTGTATTTCCTCTACCAGTGTAATATTGCCTTGCCGGAGGTCATCCACCACTGAACTCACAATAATGGTTCAAGATTGCCAATAATAATGTTTTTTATTCAGTAAGATTAATTTTTTTACTTAAATCCACAACACCGAATTTCCCAATTGACCCAATAAATGTGTGTTTTTATCTCATCTGTCCGAAGTGGACATGTTGGTCTCTCCCAAGTACAACCAGTGGTGACTGTTTCTTGGCAAGACATACCTGGTCTTTGCAATGGTCTTTTCTTAATGTACTGTACACTGTATGGCTCCTATTGAGTTTATTAAAGCTGTGTATTGGGGTGGTGGGTGTCAAATACACAAAGATGTTAGATGTGATTTGGGCTTTAAGGGTATTCTGTGAAATAAAATAAATATCCTATCTAAACCTCCTAAGGCTTGAACCCTCACAACCCCAGCCCCTGAAATTTAGCATATCATCTGCCCTAAATACATGGACTGACATCATGCTCACCCACTAGATCTAGGACATGCTCCTATACTCAGGGGAGATGGCTACTTCGACAGATGAATGGAGGGGCACAAGCCCTCATCAGCAACATTGTGAGTTTTTATCTTAGCATTGCAGATCCTGAATGGGCTGGAGTTGACTGAAAATTTCTCTGTCAGCCTAAGTGAAGAAAGCAGAAGACGAGCTGCTAAAGCTTACATCTCCAGGACAGCACAGTTTTTTTATCCCATGGATAGTTGTTTAGTGGGTAATACAACATAAATAAATATCTGGCCCACTGGCTTTGATTGGACAACTTGACTGTTGATTGTTTTCTTTTGTGCTTTGTAAATTACATTTTCCCGATGTCTCCCCAGCCCTTTCATTTATGTTAAATCTAAATTCTAATAACCTTAAGCATTAGCACATATCTTGTATTTACATTTCTGAGCAAAATAAAATCCCTGTTTCTACCATGCTGCTTTTTTTAATGCATTGTCAGCTACTATATTATTCAGAATAAAATGATAAGAATGCCTAAGACTTATTGCTATTCAGCTGAAGCCTCAGCTGCTCCTTTTTAAGGAGATCTAACTATTTGACATTTCCACTAGGAAATGACATATACACATTCTCAGACAGGAGACTGAAATAATGTCTTGTGCGAGCTGAAATAAAATGTATCATGAATCTATTTGCTCTGCTAGAAACCCGAAGTATATTTTTTTCCAATTACAATACCAGTTTAAAATTTACTGCTTTAGAAATGTTAGATGGCGTTCAACCATGGAAAAGCTCCAGTTTGCCCAACAAGTAAATAAAAAGAAGAAAAGGAAACTTCTAAAAAGTTTATTTTCACAGATACAAATATTTATTCATGTGCTTCACCTTCTTTCAAAAATGTACAGCCATACAGAGGGTTTTTTTTTATAATGTTAAAAGACTTTACATTTTAACTTTAACCTGCCACAGTTTACCATCACCTGAGCCTAATTGGGATATGATTTGGTAAAAATTCTCCAGGGCTGGTGCAAATGTTTTCTTTCAAGGTGTGGGGAAAATGATGGTTTTGCCCCGATGTCCTTATGATTAACCTTCCTCTAGTGTTAGGGTCGTGACCGACCCGTTTTAGTTTTTAAATGCATACAAATTCTACATACATTTGTTTATTGCATCAAGACTTTTTGACTTTTGCAGGAACTTATTTTTAAACAAAATACAATAAAATAAAACTATTTTATTAAATTGTTAAATGCTCTTATTAAAATTATAACATTTGTGTTGTTGGGGTCAATTTCGACCCAGGTCTAATATTAGAGTAAAAAAACAATAATAAGTCCCAAAACTGAACTCATAAACACAATTTAAACCAACAGCCCACAGCCAGCTCTACCTCCAACAACTTGAGTTAGGGACATGTCCAGGCATGTATGGCCAAATCAGCTTAGAGTTGGTACTTTGCAGAGTATACATCTCCAGTTTACTCCATGCAACAATGAGGAGAAGATTAGATGCAAGCCAAATTCTGGATTATATAGTGGATGATAATGAATCAGAGGACACACAGCAGCAAACTGATACAGATGAACAGGTTTCTGAGGAGGAAGATGATGTGGAGTATCAACCAGACACAGACACAGACAGTTCTGTTCAGTCTGATGAGGAGGTCACTGGTGCTGAAGCTGCACCCGCTGAAAGATTCAAATCCAAAAGTGGCAAGATCAGTTGGAGCTCAGTACCTCCAGATGTACATGGCAGGGCAGATGCTGCAAATGTCATAAAAATGACCCCTGGGTTCACAAGGTTTGCTGTGACAAGAGCAAGTGACATCAAGACATGTTTTGATCTGTTTATGCCATTGTCAATAAAAAAAGTCATTATTGCTATGACAAACCTTGAAGGAAAAAACTTCTCAGGAGGAAAATCACCATGGTGGGCACAGTGAAAAAAAACAAACCTGAGCTGCCTGCTGAATTGTTGCAGATGAAGGACAGGGCTCCACTTTCCTCAAAGTTTGTTTTTACAGACACCACCACTGCTGTTTCATACTGCCCCAAAAAACGACGGAATGTGGTACTGATGTCCACACTTCACAAAGATGCAGCTGTGTCATCAGGAAGTGACAAAAAGCCCAGAATCATCCTGGACTATAACAAAAACAAAGGTGGAGTGGACAACCTGGACAAGCTGACTGCCACCTACACTTGCCAGTGAATGACTAGGAGATGGCCAATGGTGGTATTTTACAACATCCTTGATGTTTCAGCATACAATGGGTTTGTGTTGTGGACCCACATTCACCAAGGATGGAATTCAAAGAAAAAAAACAAGCGGAGGATGTTTCTTGAGGAACTAGGAAGATCCCTTGTCAAGGCGCACATAGACCAAAGGGAACGGGTGCCCCGAGACCCAGCCGCTGCAGCCTTGGTCCAACAACTCCAGAGCTCAACAAGTGCTTCGCCCACACCCACAGCAACACAAAGAGCATCATCACCAGCATCCTCCTCAACATCAACCACAACAGCCACAACCCCAGTGAGACCACCTGATTCTAAAAGAAAGAGGTGTCAGGTCTGTCCTAGCAATAAGGACAGAAAGACAAACACATCGTGCTTCACCTGCAAAAAATACCTCTGCAAAGAACACACAAAAAGTGTCACTTTTTGCCACACATGCATCTAAATACTAATGCATCTAAAAACTAGTATTTGATTTGTTGATTTGATTTGCTTGCTTGATTGTTGTTTGTGTGTTTGACCTAGTAAAGCTACTTTTTATTATTATTGCTGTTAATGTTAATATAATTTTCATCTTTTATTTTTATTAAAGTTCTATAAAAAAAAAAATCAGTTTTTTTGCCTTTTTCATAAAGTAGTTAGATATGGGTCAAAATTGACCCGTAACACCATAGATGTTACTAGAGTTAAAAATATAAAATATATATATGTATATTTTTTTTACATTTAAAAAATGTGTTCTAAAACTCTTCAGTAATAGTCAGGTAATATAACAAAGTTTTTGAAGTTTATATTATTCTCTTGAGGTTCATTTGACAATATTTTTATATTGAAAATTAAGGGTATGCTCTAAAATGGAAGGCCCAGGGGGCCACAACAAAAATATTAAAATCAATCCTTCCATGGATGAGAAACCCTAACAAGGTAACTAAGAGGTAAGAAACAAATTGGATCATAAATATCTGTTTTTAGGGTATCCTAGGGGTGATTTAAGACATGGGTCAAAACCGACCCGTTAACATAAGAAAGAGTAACAGAAAGCTAACACTAGAGGAAGGTTAAACACTTAAAAAAATTAAAACTAGGTGGAGTCCCCCCTATCCTGTAAAACCAGCCCAGGTAAAACCATGTGCACTTCCCACAGGTGACTTGCCAGTCCCTTGTGTCTTGTGAACTGATATAGGGGTTTCAATGACCCCTTAGCAGTTCACAGAGGATTAAATGTAAAAAAAGCCACACACAGGACATTTCTTCCCCTCATACTATCCTCTTATCCATTGCTAGTCTCCACATCAATCCACATGCTGTATCCCACACTGATCCACTGCTTGCTGTCATTGGGACAGCAGGGAGGGGCTTTTATACTAGGAGTGACCAAGCCCACATATTTCATAAGGTGAAACTGTAAACCTTGATATCTAGTGAAACTGTTAAAAAAAAAAAGATTGGTCTGGACAAGATCTGGGTTCAAAAAGTTGTTTCACTTTAGGTTTGAGTTCATAATTCAATGTTGCATGAAGACAAAGTATATACATAGATAATAGCACAAATACATGACTAACATTACATGCACTGACACTGAGGTGATAGAACAAGACAGCAATAACATCTGCCTATTTGGTGGTGAGAATTTCTATTGCTCAACGTGGTTCACCCTTGAAATTTAAAATTGGGCTTCTTCAGGAGTATAGTAAAATTAGTTCTGTATGAGGCTGACGTGCAAGGCCTGCCAGTGCCATTAGGTGGTAAAGATGTAACCCTTATCGGGCCCTTGTGGTTTGTTGCAAGGAGAGAGGTAAGTTTCACTTGGTTTGTAGCAAGCTGGACCACTTGGGTAGACCCACAGTTGGTAGCTTAGATTGCCCTTGTATCTGGTCTGTGGGTCTCTGTGACTTGGCGGAGGGCAGGAGGGATGGAAAAGGAAGAACCCTTCTGGCGTCAGTTTGCCCATACCTGGTAGTCCCTAATGAGTTATCAACTAATTTGGATCTGACAGACCCATTAGGAGACTACTAGGTAGGGCCAACCCAACACCAGAAGTGGTCCACATTGCTACAAACCAAAGAAAAACTTATCTCTCTCCTACAAACCACAAGGCCCCTCTGACTGTTACATCTTTACCACCTAACGGCTATGGCAGACCTTGAATGTCAGCCTCATACAGAACAACCCATACTATACTCCTGAAGGAGCCTAATTTTTGAACTTCCTGGGATGAAACTGGTTGAGCAATAGAAACTCTCACCACTAAATAGTCTGTTATTGGTGTCTTTTTCTACCACCACAGTGTTGGTGCATATAACGTTTATTCATGTTTATAATTTGTGTTATTATCTATGTTTATACTTTGTCTGTATGCAACATTGAATTGTAAATACAACTCAAATCTTCATTCAAGTAAAGCACCTTTTTTTAACCCAAAACTTGTCCAGGCCAACCTTTTTTAAACCCCTTAATGAACATATTCCGTTAAAGTAGGTCAAGTTAGGTTACCCTTTCCACTCCTTTTAAGGGGCCATCTACCCAATATCAAACAGCTCTTTGGTGCAATTTTTTCAACCTTGATATCACTGTATCACTTTAACTGATTAAATGAGAAATCATTCTTCCTCCATAAACCTGCATTTGTAAATTAGGCGGCAGTCATTATAGAACATATTAACTTGCATAGCATCTTCCTCACCCTTTGTGGATCTAGTTTTATATCACACTGTATATCTAATTGCATTGCTATATTTTCACCCTATAAGACACCAAGTAGTTGGAGGAGGAAAATAAGAAAATAAATATTCTGAACCAAATGTTGTGCTTAAACACCCCCCCCCCCCAGAACCAAATAATAGACAAGGTGCAGAATGCCCCCATTACAGGCAGAGTGGCATTCCCCCCCATTCCCCATAGGCAGTGTGGAATTCCCCCATACCATTCCCATAGGCAGTGTGGCAATCCCCTCTCTCATTCCCATTGGCAGTGATGCAACCCCCTCACATTCCCATAGGCAGTGATGCAACCCCCCTCACATTCCCATAGGTAGTGTGGCATGTCCCCCTCCCATTCCTATAGACAGTGTGGCATTTCCCCCTCCCATAGGCAGTGTGGCATCTCCCCTCCCATTCTCATAGGCAGTGTGGCATTCGCCCAATCCCATTCCCATAGACAGTGTGGCATTTCCCCCTCCCATAGGCAGTGTGGCGTCTCCCCTCCCATTCTCATAGGCAGTGTGGCATTCGCCCAATCCCATTCCCATAGCCAGTGTGGCATTCCCCCCTCCCATTCCCATAGACAATGAGGCATTTCCCCCTCCCATTCCCCATAGTAGGTGTGGCATTCCTCCCATCCTATTCCCATAGACAGTGTGGCAATCCCCTCTCCCATTCGCCATAGGAAGTGTGGCAATCCCCCCTCACATTTCCATAGGCAGTGTGACATTCCCCCCTCCCATTCGCCATAGGCAGTGTGGCATCCCCCCTCCCATTCCCATAGAGAGTGTGGCATTTTCCCCTCCAATTCCCATAGGTAGTGTGGCATTTCCCCTTCCCATAGGCAGTGTGGCATTCGCCCCATCCCATTCCCATAGGCAGTGTGGCATTCCCCCCCTCCATTCCCATAGACAATGAGGCATTCCCCCCTCCCATTCCCCATAGGCAGTGTGGCATTCCTCCCATCCTATTCCCATAGACAGTGTGCCATTCCCCCATCCCATTCCCATAGACAGTGTGGCATTCCTCCCTCCCATTCCCCATAGGCAGTGTGGCATTCCCCCTCCCATTTTCATAGGCAGTGACGATGAAAAGATAAGTTACTATTTTTCCTTTTTTTCTCATTCGATAAGATCCCCCATTTTCCCCCCATAAGTGAGTCTTTAAGGGCGATAAATACCATACTTTTCGAATCAATTTGAAGACCTTGTTAAAAAGACTCATCCACCACATATGCATGATGTCACCTATAACGATGCAACCCCAAAAGCAGACCAGTGATGCACTAGGGTGGATTTTGATGGAACTAGGTACCAACATGTAATAAGTTTCCCCTACCAAAGCACCACAGGGAGGTGACTCTTATAGTGGTGAGGGAGATGACGTCAGCTCACTTCACCACTAAAAAAGGCCACTCAAAGCAGTGGGAGAGAGCAGAGAGACCGTAGTAATCAGTGCGCCTATCCTCTTCCTCACCCCTTTAAAGAGCTGAGAAGTATGCTTCTCGTGACATGCCACACCTCTTCCAGGACAGACCTCTTGCAAGCCACACTCCCAACCAGACCCCCTCCCAGGGCATCCTGGGTACGCCAGGGTGGGCAAATGAACCTGTCAAATCACAAAGGCTGTTAAGCCACCTTGCATGCACACACACACAAACACATACCACTTAGTAGGCTGAGATTAGAGTGTTTCCTGTATAAATAATCTGGGCTAAAGTCCAGCAGGCAAAGACACATGCCAAGAGGTTTTTCAAAATACACTAACTTTTATTATTTTTACAGACCATGGCTGCAATGTTTAGACTAACTAGACTAGACTAGATAAACTTCTTAATCGTTGGTGCTGGTACCAAGACATGTAGTTGCCCTTTGCAAAAGTTCTTGATTGCTTGTTTTCTTCTGATGATGTGTTGTGACTCTATGACATCTGGTTTGTTGGTCATGCTCGCCTATATACAAGAGGGTGGTGTAATCTAAAAACAAAATATATATGACCAGTGAGTACTCAAAATGACACAGAGAGGGTCATGCTAATTATTTGGTAAAGCAGGGTGCACCAATGGTGTGCATTTCCGTCTGAATTGGAAGTTACATCTTAATGAGCTTTGTAATTTTAGCACGCAAGAAAGTGCAATAAAGGGGGTTATTTAAGAAACACTAATGCCACGTAGTGCCACACAGCATCATGTAGCATCGAATGTATTACTAGCGACTGCGCTGTACGTTCAGCAGCGCCATGTAGCTCCTGTTGGTCAGGAGCGCTCTCCCACACATTTCAATAATGTTTCTTTTTCTTGTGTATAAATAGCATTTTATTTACATTTTTTTCTCAATTTTAGGATCCAATCATCGCGTGACCTCTCCTGCCCAGCAACCAAACACTTATATTTTGATTTTCTGCAGAATTGTAAGTGCAGATCTGCCATTACAGTGTAATTGTTACAGTGTTAAAATAATGTCATTCCATATGTTTTCGCTCTGGTGCTGGTGTATATGTTTTGAGAAACTTTTTTCATATAGCATCCAGCGTTCAACGCTAGAGCACCCAGTTTTAGAGCGCCACTGCTGGTTTTGTTTTGTTTCTGTTTCTTTTTGTGATTTTCTTAAATATGGGCTTCAGCGCCGAGTGCCGTACACACTTAACTGGCGCTACCTATCGTTCGCTGCATCATTGTCCTGTGGTTATATGTGGCATTGCTCTTGGTGGCTTTTCCTCGGGGCACTACATATGTATTGATTCAGGCAGAGCGCTTCTACAGCGCTCTCCAGACATTGGAAGAAAACACAAGTCAGCTCTACCTTGAATAATGTAGTCTCAATCCCAGGACGAAGAGTGAAATAATCCGGCAGCAGCTGTGAGTGCTCCACTCCATAAGCATCAGGCACAAAAAAATTGTGGCCAGGCAGGAGTTCTACTAAAATCAATAAAATCAGTTTTGTTTCATTAATCCAATAAAAATAGTAGTGGAAGGCAAATCTCAGGTTAAAATCCAGAAACATCTATGCGTTTTGGACCTAGTTGGTCCTTACTCATGACTCATGAGTAAGGACCTACTAGGTCCGAAACACTCAGACGTTTCTGAAATAAAGTGTTGTATTGATTTTAGTGGAACTCCTAGCTGGCCGCAATTTTTTTTTTATCAATGCTGGACAGGATACTACAGTGTCACTTGTCCAACACCAAAGCTTCGTTATAGTGTCAAACACCCACTTGCAACGTCCACTAGCGGGCGCTCTAAGCTCCACTACATAGACGCTCAAATGGCAATACATAGCACTAGTCTAAAATCAGATGTTTTTGTTCCAGGTTTTTCCCAATATATTACCTGAATGCATGATGGGGGATTTCTAAATGTGAGGGACATCATTTTTCCTATGAGGCAGGAGTATTTTTTTAACTTTGGAAATAACAGTGTCCTATCGGCTATGATAATTTTTTTTTCATTTCTTTCTGCATACCCCATAGGGCCCTGTAATCT
The DNA here is from genome assembly GCA_027917425.1 of Gastrophryne carolinensis. Classification (NCBI taxonomy): domain Eukaryota; kingdom Metazoa; phylum Chordata; class Amphibia; order Anura; family Microhylidae; genus Gastrophryne; species Gastrophryne carolinensis. Next base: position 385,814,088 of record CM051236.1, on the reverse strand, counting down.
TAAAAGAAATAATCATATCTCACTGGAAAAAAAAATGTACCTCATCTGTAAAATGGTCTCATCACCAGTACAAATATTTTTTTATTACACTTTCTTTTTTGTTAAAATTAGAAAGCTCACTGCGATGCAGGGCTCCTGATATGCAAACCACCTGTGCAACAGGCTTTAGCAAACAATTAGCCTGACCTCCTGTGACAGATGTAAAAGCAACCATCTTTATGTGGACCAAAACCCAAGATTTTAATTTGCGGATGAAGCGCTATGGGAAACTCCTCTGGTGGAATGCTGTTTATGATTACTACCAGCCTGATGTTCCATGTATGTCTTGTCACTAAGGGGGTTATTTAGGAAGGGATAGCGCCATGTAGTGCCTCATAGCGGCAGGTAGCATCTTGTGAATGCCGGGCGCTGTACGCAAAACTAAATTTATGAAAGGCCCTTATTCATCAAGTGATAGCGTCAGACAGTGCCTCAATAGCGCCATGTATCGTCAGCTATCAGCAGCTACCAACTCCAGAACGCCATGCTGCGAACACAATCACGCATTTATCACGCTAAATGAGGCTAGCCCCGGCGAAAGCGTCACCTAGCGCTGGATTCATCATGTAGCTGACTTCAGCGAACAGCGCCGCTGCTAAACCCCTCACAGCGCCAGGTCAGACCTTTCGCTATCTGGCGCTCTCCCATACATTTCTATGGCAGACACTGCAATGTTTTTTTTTAGTGGGTTTTGTGGGGTTTTTTTTTTGCCAAAAATGAAACACAGGTTGTTTAGGATATGTCTGATGAATCTGTGTTGTTTTTGGTTATTTTTTGTTGAAAGATGTAATTTTTCTACTGGAATGTTGTGAGTCAAATATAAAATGCATCTCCTCCCACAAAACACATTAGCCTCAAATTAGCTTGCTTTCACAACACCCATGGCTTGGAAAGCTATTTTTTAGTCAGTCATGGTTGGCGCTCACGTTCGCTCATTGAAATTTTCAGCGCCCATGCTATTCTGCAGCCCTGTCCTTGTTGAATCTGTGGTGGTCAGTGTTTGTGCAGTCACTGTTGTGATCCGCTATATGGCGGTGATTCGCTATATGGCGGCGCTAGCGTCGCTGTGCTGTTCATACATGTGCGTTTCTGCATTTTTTCCTGAATTCACTTGCAGCGACCCCAGTCGTTAATGAATACACTGTAGTTCAGAGCGTGCATATGTCCACATTCTGCAGGATTTTTTCAGGCGTACAAGCTCATAACAACCCGTTATGCATTCTCCTGTGTCCCACATTATCATGTTGTTGTATAGTTATATTGTGTTCTTATTTTATTTAGGAATCAGATTTTAATTTGTAAGCAACCAGATCTGTTTTTGCTCTGACCTATGCGTTACAGGATATTGAACACCCAGCTAAATCAAGCTAATAATTAATTGCGTCTTGGCAAATAGCTTGTTTTAATGCGTAAATCTACTAATAGCGCAACTTTGCTTGCATGTAGCGGATATTAGCTTCTTCCTAGTGCGCGGAGCGTTTTTTTTTTTTTGGTTAGCTTTCGTCATATCCACTTCCGGTTTCCTCCTTTGTGTTTCCACCATGATGCCCAGGCAACGTATCCTGTGCCTCCCCAGCTCCTCCTCTGACTCTGCCCCCCCCACCCCTCCCCCACCTACCTCACCTCCCCCACCTAACCCCCCTCCCCCCCTTTTCCCCCTGGGCAGCCCAAATTGAAGAGGATGCGGGTGGATAGCCGCGTAAACGGGCAGGTTGTGAAAGTGAGTATTTTTGCCTTGGATTATATGTTTAATCTGTTCTCAGTATAAATGTTTAGGCCATTGTTCTGATGTCATGTATTGATTACATTTATTTATGTCATTTTGTAAGGCGCCGGACACCCTTCTCTCTTAAGCCAGGTAATCCCCAATCTCCACCACCTCTTCTGCCTTTAGACAAGTCCCCGCTCGCAGGAGACGCGGAATGTGCCTCTCCAGACTCGGTTACCCCCAGGACTTAGTTGGCGCAAAGATTACTGGCTTAAGGTGGAGACGGATGAACGGCGGGGTATCCCGAATATGGATGACAGAATGTGAATGGGATTACAGGTGGAGAATCCCACAGAGAGGTCCAAAAACAAGCCGAGGTCAAGCCGGATGGTCACAGAGCACGGTATCCAAGGGGTCAAGCGAAGAATAGTCAAAACAAGCCGAGGTCAAGCTGGGAGGTCACAGAGCGCGGTATCAGAGGGATCAGGCAAAAGTGAAGTCAGGACAGGCCAAAAGGTCAGGGCGGGCAGCAAGCAAGGATGGTCAGAGACGAAGCCGAGTTGAAACTATCAAAGCAGACTAGTAAGCGCACCCTATTAACCAGAGGCTATAACGGGCACTGGAAAATGGGGCAGCACAGTAATAAAGGGAAAACTGACCAATGGGAAGGGGGACCTAGTGATAGAGAGGGAAGTGTGCTGATTGGTGCAACTTTGAACAATACCCAATAGGAGCGGTTCCAGGGACTGGACCGCCCAGGCCAGACAGGCAATCCAGTCCCTGGGCCCGTCTCCCATCTGGAACCATGGAATTGGACAAGTTAAACTAGCATAAGCTAATTGTGGTCATGCACGCGCGCGCACACGTGATTGGCCGGGCGCGCTCCCGCCCAGGGAAGGCACAGCCGCGCCGGCCGAAGAAGTTGTGGGGCCGCCTGCCCCCACCGCACGATCTGCAGCGAGACCGCAGCGCCCCGCCGCCGCCGCACCCAGAGCCTGACAGCGGTGCCCAGGAGCAGCAGACTGACGGGGCCGCCGCAAGACAGGAAGCTGCGACCCGTCGGATGACGCACCGCGGGACCGAGGACGGGAGGCAGGTAAGATTCTTACACATTTCTCATAGGATTTCTGCATCCAGCAGTATGACTATGCCCGTGGGGGAAAGAAGCGCATTGCCCTGGAGGTGAAGGCCACAGTGTCCCAGCGCTTCAACACCAGGCTCAGTGTCCGAGCCATAATGCAAAAGTGGTCGGACTTCAAGCGCCGGGACCCTGAAGGCGTGTACCGGCTATATGATGCATACGCTTCAGGTAAGTGGAAGTTGATGCTATGTTTATAGCTTTTGGGAAATAATATTCTAAGCTGTGTCCATTTTGGGTAGTAATTGTAATTTTTTTGATTCACCCCCTCAACACAGATAAGCGTCCTCCCCTGGGGAAACGTGGGAAGGGATTCCTCCCCCGCACGAGACAGGCGGACTCGGGGGGAGTCATCGGGGGAGGGTCCCTCTCGTGTTTCCTATTTAGAGGACCCAGGGGAGGAAGGGGATGACGCCCCAGAGGAGTGTGCTGCTGGGGGGCTGGCAGGATCTAGCCTCAGCTCCTCACACTCTGACTCTGAGGAGTCTCACCAGCCAAGGGGCCACTCTCAAGTGGGGAGTCCAAGTGGGGTGGAAGTGGTGGACTCTCCCACACTCCCTGAAGGAGCAGGGAGTGAGAGGGAGGAGGGTGGCCCTTTGGGTGGGGGATCTTCGGATCAGAGTGTGAGGAGCCGAGGCTCCACGCCTCCTCCTCAGAGCCCTCCCTGGGCTTCAAGTGGCAGCTCATACCCTGGTGAGTGCCGATTTAGTCAGTGTTAGTCTGTGACAGGTTCCATATGGCCATTTGTACTTAGCCCTTGCCATTCCTCTATAATTTGCAGCGCATCATATAGCCGGCACCTCCAGGAGCTTTGCGCAACGCCTTCTCCACGGGCATAGTCGTGGTAAGTGTTTGTTGTTATCCCTCACATTCCTTATGTTATGACATTCCTTAAAGTGGACCCACACCCATTGGTGATTGGCCCGGGAATTAATAAGCTTCCCTGGCCAATCACCTCCCTCACCGCGAGCCCCCCCCCCCAAAGCACACAAACTTCTTACCTCATTGGGGGGTGGCGGAAGCCACCGCCGCCGCCTCACGCGTGCACCTCTAGATGTGCATGCGCCCGCGCTGTCCGTTTGGGAATGGCCTGTAAGAGTGACGCGCAGGAGGCTGCGGCGGACGGGCTCTCTCTCCGATCGGGGTGCCCCGCCAAAGTGGACCAAAACCCAGGATAGTCAAAATCCAAGGTGTTGGTCCACTTTAAACATACACATGTTTCCTGGTCCATAGTACAAGATGGTTTTCAAATTTACATTAACATCACAAACACCACTACAGTGCAATCCAGCTGCCACCCACCCCTATGTTTCAGGCCACACCATGATGGCGGCTAGCAAATGTATTATTTTTGTAAGTTGTTCCGGATAACACATGTTGCACACTAGTAAGATTCGACAATCAACTGAAAATTAGGCCTTACCACTTACTGTAAAGGTTATTGGAACATTATCTTGATGTGTCCATGTTGCACACATAAATCATTTACATTAACTCATGGACCAGTAAATATGCTAATGTTGGACAACATGTGTGTAACCATGCAAGCATTTTTTTTGCCACACTCCCTAAACAGATGGATGTCAAATCGTCATGTGTCATTGCCCAACTAAATTTTGGTTTCTCTTTTGCTTTCTCCTGACAGATGTTGCCAGGCAGACGGAGCCGGTCCCCATCCTCCCCACCCCATGCCCCCAGGACGGCCAGCAGCATGGGCCCCAGCCACAGCTGCGATGGTGAGTACATCCCACTTCATATGGCTAAAGACTTGGGAGCCCTATGTCTTATTGTAAATTCTGGAGACATTTACAATGTACCTATGTATTTTCTAAGCACACATCTAGGTTACATGTGTTTGGCCAACAATCCTAAATGCATGTCTGCATGCTTGATTGTTGGCTCACATTCTTGTTTTTGCCACATAGTGTCAAATTGTGGTTTGTCCCAAACCAAATTGGCCGGCTAAGGTCGTGACCTCTAATATGCTTGGCCCAAGCATTTTAATCGTTAGCACTTAGGCCCTGATGTTTGGCTGTAACTAACCCAAGAAATGTACACACTGGGACTTAGACCTTAATTTATTCCCAAGAGTTCAGAGTAAATGTATGCTTGGGATGTTGGAGCCACATTTAAGGCAGCCACTAGTACTCATATAATGGTAACACATAAGGGCACAGTGGCACACAATGTGAATGTGTGTGTCAGCTAATTTGAGGCAATTATATTACATTGCTTCATCTGTGTATGTTGAGATTACAGTCTATGTTTTGAATATTTTTTTTTATACTCTCTACAGCTTGTGAAAACCAACATCGCAGACTGTGGCAGTCAATCCGGCGTCTTCGCCTTATGCTGCTGGCCTTGAAGAGGCGTCGTTAGGGTGGGGGGGATGGTTTTTGCCGCTGTGCGGCGTAATGTTGGCCCTGTTGGCCGCCTTGAGGGCTAATAAATATTTTGTATTTTTATAATTACAGTGTGTTGTGCCTTGTCAAGCATAGTTTAAGTGTCTAGCAACCCATTAGTTTGTAAATGTTGGTGTACCTTTGTAGCCATTTAATGTGTAAACCATAGTAAGATATGGTCACCAATGTGTGTCTGTACTGGCTACATGTACATCTCTAGATCGAGAGACTCATCCCTGACTGTGTTGTTAGCTATGTCAATGAAAAAACATAATTAAAAATTAAACATAAATCAATATTCTTGGCTTGGTGGCCTGGGAGGTTGGGATTCATTGCTAGGGGTGGTGTTGGGGGCCAACAGTGCAGTAAAAAAAATAGACTGCTGTTGTAGCAGCTGATGCATCAACAACAAAGTTTGGTCCTGGCGCTGGACAGCTTGCTCCATGGCATGTGCCATTCTTTCTTGGGCGCTGCTGTTTTGTGCTTGGAGCTGATTTTGTAGGTCGTGGAGCTGGCGCTGCAGGTCCTCAATTTGTTGCCGATACACCAGCACCTGATTTTCCAACGCCGCAATGCGCTCATTAGTTCCATCACGCGGCTGTTGGCGACTGTAGTCCTCCAGCATCCGGACCCCTAGCTCGTAAAATTCAGCACTGGTGGGTGCCACACCTCCTCTTCTTGTGTGTTCAGCCTAAAAAACCAAAATAACAGATTGGAGTGAAGCTGAAACAATGCAGGTATGCCCCTTCCAATCATTTACCCAAAGTGTAACTATCAAACTTACCCTTGATTGAGCCTCTGTAGCTTGGCCACATGGCACTTGGGAAGAGGTCCCAGCTTGGGGTTCAGGTATGGCCTCCTGCCAAAACACAAAACAAATAACACGTTACATGGTGGTTCCTGGACTACCCACTAACATGTCAATGTGGTTATTGTTCCCCCAAATAAGCCATGTTACCTCCGTCCGGCCGAAGTAGTTCCGGGGTCTGGCTGCCAGAAAGGGGCAAATCCACATCTGAGAGATGGGGCAAGCTGGCATATGCTAAACAGGAAAGTCATGTTAGTTGGTCAGTGGACAAAACTCAAAATTAATATGGATAGACTATCGAGGCCATACCTCGACAAAGTGGCAGATTACACAAGAGCCAAAAGGGATCTTGTAAACTCAGATTGCTCACATGTATGTAAGAGGAAGACTAGCCAATAATTGGGAAAAACACTAACAGACACATTGCTCAAATTACACATACCCGCCATCTCCCAGATGTCCTGAGTTGGGCCCTCACTCGAGCTTTGCCCTTGAAAATACATGTTTAAACACAAGTTGGACAAAATTTTAAAAAAAGGTTTGCAAACATCCTTACTAGATAATGAAGCCAAACCAGCTTACCCTCATCTCTAGCAGCCTCACGGTGAAGGGCCCTTTCCGGACAGCCACTTCCTATATTCCGGCCAACTAAAATACACAATGAATGTCTCAAAATATTCATAACACTACTCTGGTGAATGTTTTTCTTTTAATAGACCAAAAAAATGCATTGCAATCACTCTAAACAGTTTACTAATGAGCCTGGGGATGGCAAATCCACTAAAAATAGCCATCTTCAAGTTGACATAGCAAACATGTAGATTATTAGACTAACCAAATAGAACCAGTGTAACATAAACAGCATAAAGGATACAGTGTTTTGGCCAATACACACCCACAGGGTCCTGTTGACCTGCTACATAGGAAGTGGTGTCCAAAGATGAAGCAGTGACTTGGCCTACAAAGAAAAAACAGGAATGAAAGACATGCACTTGTGTTAAAGTGGAAAAAGCAAGGTTGACACATGCACTTACCGGCATCCAAAGAGTAGCTTGGCTCTGGAGGAGATGCTGTTGGCAATGGCGGTGCAGCTAGGCAAAAGCAAAGAAAAAATGTAGCCATTGGTAATGTGCGGCACAAAATAAACCATGAATTAAGGTGTGTGTGAGCAGCTCAATCACTAATATTCAATAATCCAGGCCAGTGTGGCTTCCACATGTATATGCTTCCCACATAGCTACACATGTTAGGGCCTTGTTAGTTAGTTGCTGAGAGGGTTAAAGTGGGCGTGAAATTAGTCACCAGGACCATATTAGTACTCCTCAAAAGTGGTACAAGCTATTGTTTGAGGTGCTCCCACAACCATTTTGTACAAAAAAAAACAAGGCCATAAATTATTGATAAATACCTTCAATGGAAGACTGGGTTAGGCTTGAGGTTGGTTGAAGGGCAGGATTTGGGGTGTCTTCCTCAGCCAAATCCTGGACATCACCATGTGCACCTATGCAGAAAGCAACAGACAGGAAAGGAAAACATTTATGAGGTATAATGTACTACTTCACATGTCCTACTGTTAGTTGGCCAGAAAGAGACAAAGCAAATCACATACATTAACATTACCAGTCAAATATATGCACAAAATATGTACCATCAGTCCAACCTGTGGTGTCATCCCCAGCATCAACACCCTGCAGCCGAACGAGGGGAATTTTGCACTTCAGCATCTCCTCATATGGCCTGTAGGTACTCTTTGGACCCTGGATGGTCCCACTCTCGACCTCAAGATCATGCTTCATCTTTTGCATAAGGCCCCTTTTCAAAGTGTAGAAGCGTTTCTTGCAGGATGTGCCACTACGTGGGTATTGAGCACTGCTAGTAAGCTCTTCACCAATGGCATCCCACAATTTGCTCCTTTCTTGCTTGCCTATAGACTGGCTTTGGGAGCCAAATATTAGATCCCATTTGGCCAGGGTAAGACGCACAAGAGTATTGTTATCCGCCAAATTAAATTCTGGCTCCCTCTTGGCAAATGGGCGGCTGGCCTTGGGTGCAGGCTCACCTTGGGCCTGGGCCCTTTTCCTTAAGGGAGGTCTGCGCACAGCACCTAACACACGCCTACTTGGGCCAGCTGTGGCTGGCAGATGTCCAGAATTTGGCTCCATCCTGTAGCTGCACACACACACCACTAGACAACACACAAGCACGCATACAGACTACAGAATGGCATCACCCTCTTTTGGGGGTGTGCAGGGTTTTATGTGCTCTAACAACCAATCACAAACAGGTCCACTTAATTGATTCACACATACTGGGCAGGTGCTTGTAGCAACACCTCCACTGCACTGACTGAACCATGTGTGGTAGACAATTAACTAATTACAGAGCTCATTAACCAAACCACACACAACCAAAGACAACAATGTACTCAGGTAGATGAAACACTTGTGAAATGTGTCTCTACAAACGGCTATTTAAATTAAGAGCAGCTTACCTTTCATTGGTCCACCACTGAATGGTCAGGCATGTCCGCTACAACACGCAAGTATCTGCGCACGTACGCTAGTAGCGCTACTAGCGTACGCATGCGCAATCCGTTTCTCGCACACCTGGGTCAGCTAATTGCAGACAGGAAATAGCAGCGCAACGCAAAAGGCGGCAAAGCGGACCTGTCCTTTTCCCAAGTTAAGTATAAATGGCTGGATTTGACAACCTTCTGGTATTGTTACACTGTGGCAAAGGCTGTGGTGTGGTGGTTTGGTCCCTTTGTCCCTTAGCTCATTTTTGTGTCTTGCTGGGTTTGGTCCTCACTCTCTGTGGCTTGTTGGTTGATTTCTGACATCAGTGCTGTTTCTTTAGGAGATTGATTTTGTTGGCATATGCAAATATTGTGTAGCATACAGCAAGTGAGGCTTGATTTTGGGGCCTTTTGTGGGCTGTGCAGCAACTCCCCTCTTGATTGTGCCTAACTTAGAAAGCAAACTTTCAGCAGTCTGGTGGTTCAGACCACTATACTTCTGGTTTTGTGGTGAGCTGCATTGTAGTGAGTGTGTGAGGAGTGTGCTTGCTTGTGTGTGTGGTGTGTTTGTGTTTTTTTTTTGGTTTTGCTTCTTTTGCATATCTGTTCAGTGAGTGTGAGATGGATAAGAGGGTGATGTATGGGTTATGGGTGCAGGGATGTTCAAGAATGCTGGAAGAACAGGAGGCCAGGGAGGAGGGTGCTGTGAGGCTTAGGGCACCCCGGTCCTTTTGGCATCCGACTTTCAGTGTGGGATTTAAGTGACGAGCAGATGAGGAGCCGCTTCCGTCTGAATCGTGCAGCACTACAGTCCCTATATGATCAGATTAAGGCCAAAATCGAGCCAATCCATTCCAGGCATAGTACGCCTATGTGCCACTCTTAATATTGTGGCACGAGGGAACTTCCAGGCAACCTCTGCCCTCCTCAGCGGGATCAGCCAGGCTACAATGAGCCGCATATTTATACAGGTAGTACTGGCTATTTGTGACCTGATCCCTGTTTACATCAAGTTTCCTGAGGATGAGGTTGCCCAAATAAAACATGCCTTCTATCGCATGGGGGGGGATTCCGAATGTGCTAGGGTGCGTGGATGGTACACATATCCCTTTCCGCCCTCCCCGTGCACAGGAGCTGCATTATAGGAACAGGAAACAGTTCCACTCCATGAATGTCATGGTGGTCTGTGACCATGACATGAAGCTGCGGGCTGTGAGATCTGGCTTCCCCGGCTCATGCCACGACTCTTACATGCTCCAGCAGTCAGTCCTGTGCAGGAAGTTTGAGAACAACGAAATGCCAGCTGGCTGGCTACTGGGTAAATAACTAACCATGTCAATGTATTTTGCTTGAAATATGTGGCCTAGTAAGCTAAATGTAACAAATTGCCACAAATTACATGTACTAGTACTAATTGCTGTCTCTCTCATTGTGTTTTTTCCACAGCGGACAAGGGATACGGGCAGAGAACGTGGGTCATGACTCCAGTCAGAAACCCACAGACCTCTGCCCAACAACGCTACAATGCAGCACATCGCAAAACCAGAAGCATTGTGGAACGAACCATTGGACTGCTGAAAGCGCGCTTTCTGTGTTTGGCACGCCCAGGAGGAGAGATGTTGTACAGTCCACAAAAGGTCTCCAAGATTATCCTCGCATGCTGTGTGCTACACAACATTTGCATATGCCACAGAATCCAACCCCCTGAAGAAACAGCACTGGTGCCAGAAGTCCCCAACATGGCCGCAGAAACAAGTGAGGACACCCAGACTGGCTTTGAGCTAAGTGAAAGCATGATCACTTCATTTTTTGCGGTAAGCTAACTACCCTTCACTCTAATCCAAGTACTGCACTACAGGGGAACTATTTGTTGGCTCCAAACATAATTTTTCAACAACCACTATAAGGGGGGGGGGGGGGAGTTGACCCAAACCACTATAAGGAGGGGGGGAAGATGACCCAAACCACTATAGGGGGGGGGGGGGAAGTTGACCCAAACCACTATAAGGGGGGGGAAGTTGACCCAAACCACTATAAGGGGTGTGTAAGATGACCCAAACCACTATAAGGGGTGTGTAAGATGACCCAAACCACTATAAGGGGTGTGTAAGATGACCCAAACCACTATAGGGGGGGGGGGAGTTGACCCAAACCACTATAAGGGGTGTGTAAGATGACCCAAACCACTATAAGGGGGGGGGGGGGAAGATGACCCAAACCACTATAAGGGGGGGGGGGAAGTTGACCCAAACCACTATAAGGGGGGGGGGGAAGTTGACCCAAACCACTATAAGGGGTGTGTAAGATGACCCAAACCACTATAAGGGGTGTGTAAGATGACCCAAACCACTATAAGGGGTGTGTAAGATGACCCAAACCACTATAAGGGGGGGGGGAGTTGACCCAAACCACTATAAGGGGTGTGTAAGATGACCCAAACCACTATAAGGGGGGGGGAGTTGACCCAAACCACTATAAGGGGTGTGTAAGATGACCCAAACCACTATAAGGGGGGGGGAAGTTGACCCAAACCACTATAAGGGGTGTGTAAGATGACCCAAACCACTATAAGGGGGGGGGGGAAGCTGACCCAAACCACTATAAGGGGGGTGTAAGATGACCTAAACCACTATAAGGAGGGGGAAGTTGACCAACATAACAATTAGGGGTGTTGTGCAAGTTGGGCAAAACTGTCACAAACCAAAAATAAAAATTGTCAATAAATGCAAAAAAAAAAAAATAGCTATAAATACTAACTACGCTTTTTGCTCTTTTTTAGGCACCATGATGAAAACCCACCTTATTTGTTTTATTTTCTTGCACCCAAAAAAAAAACAAAATAAAATAAAAATCAACAAAGAAACATGTGGTAATGTGTTTACTACTGAAGGTCCTAACATTGATTTCAATCCAACAGCAAACAAACGCGCAGGCACGGTGTTGAATACCGTGTGTCAAAATGACAGCGCCTACAAAGCTCATCTGAAACATCATATTCACCAATGTAGGCATTGTTCACAACAACGCCAAGTAGCGCCAAGTAGCGACTGAGGATGCCTGCTATAGCGAATCGCAGCCGACCGCGGCGAACGCTCGCGCCGCTCATAGCGCCATACTTCAGGCGCTCATCTGTCGCTATTACTGAATCGGCCTCAAAGCGAATCTGGTGAGTGACTAACAGCACCATGTAGCGTCAGATGTATTATTACAGGCGGCTCAGCATATAGCGCCAGCGCTCTAGCTTCCAGAGCGCCAGATATTATTAAGAGCTCTATGCCATCCATATTAATGAAGGGCATAGAGCCTTGTTTACAGCATTAAAGCTGCCAACCACGGCTATCCTTTAAGTTGAGGATCCCATGTCCATTCAGATAGCCCTGTTGTGGAAGTGTGCTTAACCAAAAGGAATGCCTCTGTGGGAATGTTGGTCCACTTAAATTCTATGTTAAAAAAATTGTTTACAAAAACAAACAAGATACACATATTATTAGTCACTCTGCATTTAATTAATTAATTTAATTAATAAAATGCTGTCTCATTGCTATTAAAAAATAGATAACACTAATAAAAGAAAAAACATGAAAATATCCAATTTCAATAGGCTGTGGTTGCTTTTCAAAACTTTTCAAATATACCTAGGGCCTTAATTATGAAGAGATAGCGACAGGTAGTGCCTTGTAAGTGGCAGGTAGTGCCAGGTATCGGCAGGGGAATGCCGGACACGGCACACAATACCACATTTATGAAGCTGAATCTGGTGAGCGACTGGAACAACGCCATGTAGCGTACGATTCTTCATTATCCCAGGCTCAGCGTACAGCGCTGGCATTCAGCCTTGCAGAGCGCCACATACTACCTCTCGCTACCTGGCGCTCTCCTATACATTTCTATGGATGATCCTTAAATCCCTTTCCCGATCCCAATTTTTTTTTTTTTAATAAAATCTCAAATCTTTCCAGAATTGTCCTTACACTTCTGGTATTAAAGTGTTTATGTTACAATGTAATAACAATGTAATTCCATATGTTTTCGCTTTGTTACTAGTGGATACATGTTCAAAAACAGACTTTAATCACAAAGCCTCTGGCGCCAGCGCTGTTTGAGGCTGTTTTTTGATGAATGTGGTGTGAGTCAGTTGCACTAAGCTGGCACTACTGTTTGCTCCCATACAGCGTAGTACTGTGACTCAAACAACATATTTATCAATGCCAGCCAGCGACTGGGGCACTCTGAAACAACTAGCCATGGCCGAGCACAGCCACTACTAGCTGTCGCTCTGAAATCCTCGCTACAGACACTCATCTGTCGCTACCTGGCATTAGTAAGTAATCAGCCTGCCCGAGGACAATATAAATTGAAATATCCTAAATTCAAGCCCACTGTATGGAAATGTTAAAAAGAGTTAAAAAAAAATGTTGAGCCTTAAGATTAGGTAGTCTTTGTATTCATTTTAAATAGTGACCTTTTTAGGCATGAGTAAAATGGAAGAATGTAATTTTTGCAACTAATTTCAAAATTGTCAGCTTACTAATGTAAAATAATGTTACAGAAAATGTCAGGTACGGCTTAATTATAAAAAAAAATAGGAAAAAATATGAATTTGCAAGATCTAAATTATATTTCTGCTGAGAATGCTGGGAGAACCACATCATAATGTGTGAAATGAATCTGTGTGTGTAAGTAGCAAAATTTAGGCTATTCATTACCATTTCTAAATTGTATCCAGTGATTTGCCCAGGGATAAAAATAAAAGAACAATAAAAATGCAAAACTCTAAAACGAAAACTCTAAATGAAAGATGCAAATTTCAAGTGTGACACGTTCTGCTGGAAAAGAAAGATTAAGAACAAAGTGGGACCCTATGGGAATACTTAACTGTCCAAAAAATAAATTAGTACATGTAGCTGTGTTTATATATGCACGTTTGCATGTTTCTTCAAGTCTAGAATGTATCTAATTCATTGAAGAGCCTCTATTCCTTATGTGGAGAGTTTACCGATGTTTGAAAAAGTCCTCACTAGGAAACATCTGCTGCTTATCTGAAAAACTTCTTTGCCTTGAAACCCATTGGAGTGTAAATTGTCCAGTGAGATAACCCCCATAAAAATAATTTACTGAAATCTTTGCTAAAAAATGTAGACTACCTGTTACAATACCATGTAGACCAAGTGTATTCAGTGCTTTATCCAAGGGATGGAAATAAAACAATAATTATGCAAAATTTTGGGCCTGAAGAAATAGCAGAAAGGAATATAAAAGTGACACATTCTGCTTGAAAATAAACTAAAAATAAATGAAAGTTAAAACCATGATTATAGTCCATTAAAACCATGAGTATATACATGTACCTGAAGCTGACCCACACCCTGGGAGTGGCTTTCCTTTTGCATCCCAAATAACCCTCACACACCCCCCTCACTAGGGTTGATTCAGAGACAGATACGCATGGACTTTCGCATGTGTCTGTGTATTTATTTTGACTGTTTGGTTTTTACGTTACTTTTTCCATGCGTATGTTCGTTCCTGCTAACACGTATATACGCTTTCGATGGACGGAACGAAATCTGATAATTTGCGTTAGTTCGGATAAGTTACGGATTGAAATCAGATAATTTGCCTTAGTTCAGATAAGTTACATTATTGGGATGGGCTTGCGTCTGATTCTGAGACCTGATTTCCGATGGTCCACTGCCCTATAAAACGGTTTCATTTCAGCTCCACTTACGGGACCATTTTTGACTCGGATTGCTATTGTTGAACAAGTTTTGCGGCTATGTGGAGGAGTATGAGCGCCTTCAGCTCCAAGGCATTGCATGTATCAGCATGGTCGAGGCCAGATTGCACCGGCGAAGCATGAATATCGATCGCATGCATGACGTTGAGTTGTTCAAGCTGACCCGACTTAATCGCGTTTCCCTCCATAAATTGTATAGCGAGCTGCAGCCATGGTTAGCCCGCACCACAAGGAAGGGGCAAGCAATTTCAGGTATAACCAAGATGCTTGGCTGCCTGCAATTTTTGGCGAACGGCTCGTTCCAGAGGCTGGGGGCCCTCTCCGTGGGGATGTCCCAGCCTACACTGAGCCGCGCGCTATCCAAGTTTCTGGATGGCATGGCTACCATTAGTCCCAAATATATTTCCTTTCCGGACAACATGGTAGCCTGGAACGCGCTTAAGTTGGGTTTTTTTAATATCGCCGGCATGCCCAACGTCATGGGTGCGATCGATTTCACCCACGTTGCATTGGTCCCTCCCGCAGCCGATGAGTACATCTATAGGTAAGTTAATTATGTTATTTTGTTATATAGTTTAGGCAAACTTTATTGTAACTATCTATTAATCCCTCCTTCTAAAGTGTCCCTTTGACCCACTTTACAATGCATACCTTAATCCCTCCTTCTAAAGTGTCCCTTTGACCCACTTTACAATGCATACCTTAATCCCTTATTCTAAAGTGTCCCTTTGAACCACTTTACAATGCATACCATCATCAATTATTTTCATGTAGGCCTTATCAAACCATTTTAATGCTGTTAATTTTTATTTTATACCACATTCATATAATATTTGTTATTTAAACTACTTATGTACTTTGTTAATGTTATTTGGATTGTAGAACAGGTTTTTTCTGGGTGTTAGGAGTTAGTGTTTGAGTTGTTTACCTTCAGGAACCGCAAGATGGGCCACTCGCTGAATATCCAAGCAGTGGTTGGTCCGGACATGCGATTCCTTAGTATACTTGCCGGGTATCCAGGCTCATCCCATGATGCTTATATCTTGCAGAGCTCCGGATTATTTCGTTGGTTTGAGTCTGGAGAATTCTCTGGGGAATGGCTCCTGGATAAGTTTGCTCAAATTCCATCATTCCCTTTTCACTGTATGGCTATGAATATAGTTGATGACCCATGTCTTAACCTATGGCTGTTTTTTTCCCTTGATGACATGTTAAACAATAATGGTGCTTAGAATGTGTAATTTATGTAAGTATTTTGTTATTCTTTCAGGGGATTCTGGATATCCGCTTATGCTCTGGCTCCGGACGCCTGCATAATGCGGCCCAGGAGTCCTATAATCGGGCCCACCGGAAGACCCGGGCCATAGTGGAGAGGGTCTTTGGACTGCTGAAATCCAGATTTAGATGTTTGGGCCATACAGGGGGGGGCACTGCAGTATGACCCCAACAAGGTCATTCAAATAATCCTTGCATGCTGCGTGCTGCATAATTTTGCCCTGATGCAGTGTGTCCCCCGTTATCTGGATCTGCCCCCCTCTCCACCCACCCAGGAGGCAGATGACATTTATGATGGCACCCCTAGTGCCTCTGGCCAATCTGTGCGTGCACATGTTATTTCTTCTTTTTTTCTTAACATTTGTTTTGTTTGTTTATGTTTTTGTGTGTTTGTAATATTGTTTCCCTCTGTGGAGGCCTTTTTCTTCCCCTTAAACAATTTAGTACTGATTTAATTACTAAACATTTTACCCCTGATTTGAGCATCATGCAGTTTATTTTCTCATGTTTGTCATTACAAACCTTCATTAATATCAAAACAACACAAACATTAATGCATCAACTTAGGGAACAACAGCTAAAGTCAAATGCCATATATTTTCTGGAAATGTGTCAATTTTTAGTTGAAGGGCACTCGCAGACTCCATGTGCATACATTTTAAAACATAACTATAAATTGGACCAGACTCCTGGCCCCTAGCAATTGGCCACATCCAGGAGTTCTAAAGTAACTGACTCCAGCCCGAAGTTTCCCCACCCACCAACATCAAGATCCATAGGGAGTAACAATTTCCAGGGGAAAAGTCGGCCAGAAATACATAGGGCCACATACACGGCCACATTTGCCACCGGCACAGGTGGAAACCAGCCATACCTATGCCACATCCAAGTCTGTAAGTTTGGTGGCCACCCAGTCAATGACCCCCAGTCCTAATGCCAGTCCAGTACAATCTTTTGATGTTTTTTTTCCAGCCAAGAATGTCCCCCAATATTGCCAACAAACAGGATGAGCCAGCCAGCATTTTCTTAGGCCCAAACCTGCAGTGCGGGAGCTTGAGCGGCCACTTCAGTGAGGCTTAAGCTCAGCCATTGGCTAGTGGGGTATGTTAGCACATAGCAATGAACTATATGGCTGAATTCCAAAACAAACCAGCAAAGCCATAAACAACCCAATATTGGTTGCGCTCACCACACAGGTAAATAGAGTTGGGATGTAGAGGAAAGATGTGGAGCAGATCCAAGTCAAATAGATCTTAATATTGATGTTGCCCATAATAAGGTTGTGGTGGGCCTTAGAGGCGGCCCAACACCTGGGCATGTGTGGCATTCATAATCTGCCACTGCTCCAGCATCTGTCTGTTGCTAGTTTGAAATGCATCTAGCATGGCAGTAAAGTTTGCATTTAAGGTGGCCGTTTGTTCTGCCATCTGACTGCTTAAGGTGGCCATTTGTTGGGCCATCTGGCTGTTGCTCATCCTAAAATCAGTCAGCATGGTGGTGAATGTAGTATTAAAGTTCTCTAATTGTGCAGTAAGCTGCTCTGTTGTTCATTGAGTCACCTGCCTAAAGTAATGGCTGTCATGGCGCCACGCGCCTCCCCTGGGAAACTGGTCAACGTTGTTGACTGCGTCTCCCACTTCCCTGGGTTTGTGCACCTGCAGATGCTGGAGTTCTAGGGCGAGCAACAGTAACAGATGTGCTTGGCAAAACCTCTGCAGCAGAGCTAGCACTGGGGACTGTAGGCTCAGTCTTAGCCTGCTGCCCACTATTGGCTGGCAGCATGCGTCCAGCTTCACTCTGCTGCAGATGATTTGGTGCAGTAGGATGCTGGGGCAGTGGCAGATTAGGTTCCAAGGGGGTAATTTGCGAAGGTCCAATATGGCTGGCATCCTCCTCCTCCATCTCCTGGATGACATCCATTAGTGTGGGAGTCTGTTGGGACATGTGAAAAAGTGTGTCAGATTGGGCCCTAAATATCTTTAAGAACAAAATAAGTCATGTGCATTCACATGCATCACCAGTTTCAACAAAGTCCACTTACCCTAGATATCTGGTCCTGTGTCCTAGGCAGCACGGAAGTAGACGGCGTGCTCAAACTGGAGGAGGCTTCCACACTTCCAGAGGCTGGATGCTGGGCTGTGTTAAAAAGTAAAAGGCACGTAAACACACAAAACATCCCTTGATGAGCCCGATGAGTACATATGCTTTAGCAAACACGTGGGCAAGCAGGAATGACAACTCCACCAACAGCCAAAGTTGCCCTTCACAATGAATCTGAGGCTATTTTATATGTATGCCTCACCCTGTACATACAGATTTGTCACATTAAATAATACAAACATGCATGTACTGCATGTTAGGAGGCTTTACAGATCCAAAATGGCGCCTTAGGGGCCAACAGTAAGCTTGCAAATAGCATTTGGCTTCAGAGTATGCTGCTGTGCATTCTTGAAATGTTGACCTTTCCCTGACCCCAGCTCAAGTTTGTCTGACCAAAGCACATCTGCAACCTCAGTGGTAGAAACACAAAGAAGTAAGTGTTGTCTATGATTGACTATATTCACATCACATGCAGTGCTTTGGTAAGATAAATTGTTTAATATTGACCAGAAATACTGTCAAAGGTTGTGTATGGCCTGCAAACCTTTTTAAGGACCATTAACTAATGCATCCTGGGAGAGTGGCCATCATGAAGGCCATTCCTCAGACATTAAACACCTGCCAAAAACATTAACCTCCCTTCAAAGGCACTCCCTAGGGGCCTGTGTTCATATCTGCCTGTGAGCCTCATTTCACAAGTTTACAATAGTTAACATTAAAACAAACAGTACTAACCTGCAGAAATGTCCTGGATGTCCGAGTCGTGTCTCCCAGAGAGGCCCTCTAATGCGACGGGGTGGATTAAAGCCAGGACCATTTTTTCAGCTCTGGTATATTGTAATTTGGTGGGGAAGCCTCCGCCAGTTTGGAAGCTGAAAAATAGAGGTTAAAAAATGTTTGCCATTGTGGTCACTACAACAAGCAGCTAAATGCAAACCTGTGATTGCGCCGTTTATTCTGCTTCTTCCGTACTGCATACTTCAGGTCAGATATTTTTCTCTGGACCTGCTCCACATCTTTCCTCTCGTCCCCCGCTGCATTGACCTGTCTGGTGAGCTCTTCCCAGATTTGGCTTCTTCGCATTTTGCTGGTTGCTTTGGAATGGCGCCCAAATAGCTCATCATAATGAAGTGTGAGACCACTTGCCAAGGCTAGGGTTTGTGCCTCCTCAAACCGGCCGCTCAACTGGCCTTACCGCATTGTTCGGCCTAATGGTTGTTCTTCTGGCTCATCTATGTTTGGTGGCAACTCAGGGGACATTCTGGGCTGGCTGTGTGGTGATGAATCGGCCGGCACGTGGCTGGAAAAAGACTGGACTGGCATTAGGACTGGGGGTCCTTGCCTGGGTGGCCACCTAATTTCCAGACATGGATGTTGCATAGGTCTCGCTGGTTTCCACCTGTGCCGGTGGAAAATGGTGCCGAGGAGGAGAGGGTGTGCTTGGGGGGTTCGGGCTTTTGGCCCTCTGCCTCTTTGGGCCCTTGGAACTTGGCCTCTCTTTTCCTTTGGATGTGGTAGGGCGGGGAGCAGGAGAGGGTGTTCTTGGGGGGCTCAGGCTTCTGGCCCTCTGCTTACTTTTCCCTTTGGACATTGTGGTACCTTGCTGTTTGGATGTGGGTGCGCGGGGAGCCTTCTTCTTGGAGGATCCTTCCTTGCGGGGTGCTTGATGTTTTTGATGGCTCTGGAGTTGTGGCCAGTATAGTCTTGTGGTGGCCACTCTTGCTACGCGTTTCAGGCACCTTTGTAGTAGATTTTTTTTGCGATAGAGTGCTCGGTCGGGAGGATGAAGTGTCCTCATGCCGCTCTGGCCTTTTGGTCTTGGCCTCCTTTGCTGCTGGTTGCTTTCCGCTCGCTTTTTTGGGTGCCATGAGGACAAGCTCAAAGAGAGTGAGCTGTGTGTCCATTACCCTTTAAATACTATTGACTGGGTATGACACTTATGCGTACGCGTGCGTACGTACGTCCGGCCGGCCGCGCGGAACCCGGAAACCACTGGGGCATTACCTATCTGCTGCGGACAAGAAGAAAGATGGCACCCATGATCTTCACCCACCAACAACAAGAGCTCATTATGCTCGTAAGTGTATTGTAAGGACGTTGATTTGCCATCTAAATGCATGCATAGGTCTTAAGGAAGCACAGGAAGAAACAGTTGTTTTTAAAGTGATTTAAACTCCGTGCCAAACAGAAGTTAGTGCGCACATGTGCGAACCAACTCACTTGCATCTAGAAGGATAGTTTAAGGGTAGAAATGTGTTTGGGAATGTCATTTAGTCAACTGATCTAATTGCGACTGATATTTGTATGCTGTTTGATCTAACAACTATTTTGTTTTAGGGTGTTTTTTAGACTATGCTTCAGCGCATGTACGACTACCTGCCCAACGTATTCGAGAAGAGGAATCTGGCCCTGGAGATCGTGGCCCGGATCCACCAGGAAATGGACACCACCTTCACCCATACTCAGATCATGCAGCAGAATCAAATTGCGATGTAATTGAGGTAAGCATTGTAGCAGAAGTGAGTGATCAAAATATGGAGACGAGCACATGAATGAGTTCATTTTGTTGTGCGCAGGCGTAAGGTCGTAACGATTTCTGTCTGGACGTTTATTTATAGAAAAAGGAATTCAGAATCTAACAGGAAACGTAAATAATTAGTTCGAGGCGACGTTGGAAAAAGGCAAAAAACAGAAGCCTACGTTGTTTCATGAGTAACAAAAACGGAAAACGAAAGCTGAAAAATGACATTCTCGTTGGCATACGAATGGACGAACACTTTACAGAAGGCTTGTGATGCATGCTTAGAATCACTCGTACACTCATACGCAAGCGGGAAAAAAACAAAAACAAAAACAGATCGACACAAAAACGAAATTCTTTTTATGTCTCTCTGAATCAACCCTACTGTTTGCATTATTCACCTTTCCCAAAATAGGGGGAGCAGTGGGGGACTGGAATAACAGCTTAAATCACTATAGTCAGTACTTCCATTAGCATATTCATCCAAAATGTGCGCTGCAGTATCTACACTCACAGTTAAATGCTAGAATATTCGAGTATGCCAAGCAAGAAAAAGCTGGAAATGTTTAAGGTATTATAGCTGACGTTTCCCTTTAAAAGCAAAAAAATAGAATCTCATCTCCACAAGGGATCCATTGGCATGGGTCTCCTTTTCCCCCAGGGGGCCTCTGATCCCCCTCAGTCTCTTCTAGTGAATGGAGAGAGCCCAAAACAACCCCCCTTTCTGATGGAGCTGCAGGCTGCCTCAAGCCCCGCCTTTTATAGGGGGAGCGAGATGACATCATCCCACTCCTCCCAGTATAAAAGAAGCTTCCAGCACTAACAGACCTGTCAGATACCGGTAGTGATCAGTGGAGGGAGGGTGGAGGAGCAGGGGACTTCGATCCTCTGCCCCCCGGCTTCCATTGATCACTATGGGCTGTCATCAGTGAATGGCATGGGACAGAGGATCAGAGGTGAGTAAACAAAAACATATTTTTAACAAATGACATTTCCCTCTGAGTGTCTGTGTTTTTTTTACAGTTAACTCTTTGAGAACTGGTAAGGTGCCCATGAGACCCCCTATACCAGTTCAAAAGGCATGAGGGGCTGTCAAGTCACCTCTGACAAGCGGGTGACTTGCCATTAACCCTTCGGCCCCGTTACCTGCCTCCTCAAAGCCCAGGGGGGCAGAAGAGGCCGCGACTTGTGAGGGCTATGGGGGCTTGTAGCCTTCAGAGCCAGGCTGGGTGAATAGGCTGGCCCCTGCACCCTGGTCTAAAAGCCCCCATAGCTGGTGCCTGGGGTGGTTATGTTTTGATATGGGACCCCCTGCAATGTCCCACAACATTTTTTTATTTTTAAGGGTGCTATTTTGTAACTGAGAAAAATGGGGCTTTTACAAGCAATGTGATTTCTTTGAAACCCTTACATTTTTTTTTTTTTAAAGTTTGGCATTCCCTCCGTGGAGAGGGGGACCCCATGCCAATGTTTTAACCCTTGATAGATTGTGGATAGTAATGGTATTTTGTTTGAAAATGTCATAAGACTTTTTTCAGTTTTGGATGTCTTCTGGGCGGGAACAGGGGGCTACCAATATATATGTTGTACTGTTGTAATTGGGAGAAATGGGGCCTTGGCATAATATGGTTTCTTGAGGAAAACACATTTTTTAATTAAAATTAATGAGACAAACTTAAAAAAAATATACATTTTTAATATTTTTTATGCTAAATTATTAATAAAGAAAATACAAACAGGACATGTCATGTTAAAGACACACATCTACACAAAATATATAAAATTTTCCTGGCTATCCCTGAAAATGCCTGCAAAAATCACAGCTGGGGAAAAATGGCCTGTCAACAGAGGGTAACAAAATCACTTGGAAACTAAAGAGTTAAAAGAACCTATGTATGTTGGGTACCGTTCTGTGCAGAGGAACTTGTGTTTTTCAGATTTAGCTTGTTTTTTTCTGTTTGCATATTGACATTTTAGCAAGATGTGGTTTTTATTCTGCTTTTTTATACACTTTTTAGGGAAACGCTGTGCAACCATTGAATTTCATGAGAGTTTCTGTCCAGAAAACTGTACCCATGACAGCAAGCTTGGTACACATAGAAAGCTTGAGGTATTTACATTTCTTTGTAAATCTTCTAAGTTTTTGATGTCTCCTGGGCAGGAAAGGGTGTCTGCACTAAATGGGCTGGGGAAAGTAATTAAAATAATAACAGAAATAAAAAATATATAGATATTTATGTATTTGGAGGCCAAATTAGTGTGGGAACACCTGGGCGATTGCAGTACACAAAATGGGCTAAAAAATGAAATACATACATTAATAAATTAATCAATCAATATATATACATACATGAGTAAATAAATAATTAATAACAAAAATACATAAATAAATACATAATTATTAACTGCAAAACATTTATGTATCCATATATACATAATATATAATAATATACACAAATATGAACAATAAATATATACAAATATACATAAATAAATACATATTAAACAGCAATAAATACATATATACATAAATATATACATAAATAAAAAATAATGCATTTTTTAAAGGTGTCAGAGGCGGACAAGGAGGAGCTATCAAATACTTCAAATACTAACTGCTCACTCAGGTGCTGGCACAGCCAAGTTCCATGTAATCCACATCTGGTTCATCTTAAGGAATATAAACATGTCCACATTGCCTGTGGATAGGCAGATCCCCCTGTTCGTAATGACATCCCCTGTGGTGCTGAACACACATTCTGATAGGACACTTGCCGCAGAGCAGGCCAGCACCTCCAGGGCAAGCTGTGGCCACATGTCCAATTTAACACCCCAGAAACTGAACAGGGAGGAGCCAACACTCAGTACTAGGATACACCTGGACAGGCAGTCATCCTCCATGATGATCATCTGCCTCCTGGAACTACGGGCCGTATCTAATAGTGGTGGACGTGGTGGACAATGGAATAAGTCCTTCCACATTATGGCCATGCTCAACCTACCTGTGAGGTGCTGCCCTTGCACCTGCTGCGTTAGCGAATTGCTGATTCTCCTCATAGCCTCGTGCCGCCACTGAGCCACCAGAGTGCATTTGTACTCTCTAATTTTGTGACCCCGCTCCAGTGCTGGCACCAAGGAAGGGATGTTGCCCTTCTAGCAGGGATGCAGCAGGGTGGCCACTCAGTAATCAGCACTGGTGTCTATGTGAGCAACTCTGCGATCGTTGTGCAGGCACTGGAGCAGGTAGTGGCTCATGTGAGCCAGGCTGCCCCACGTCAAGGAGAAGCTTTTCTCAGTGTCAGGTGTCTCCTCATTTTAAGGGATGTGAGGTGGTGGGCTCAGCACTAGCAGAAATGGAGTAGGTGGGAGACAATCCCATGAAACTGGTACCACTGCGTGCCATATAATTTATGGCTGCCTTAACTTGTTCTGGCCTCACCGCTTTAGCAGCAGTATTAGGGCCTACAAAAATGTGCTCCAAACCTTGGTGCCTGCTTGCACCAGAGGAAGGTGTAGCAGGAAGAGATGCAACACACCCTCTCCCTGCAGCACCAGATCCATTACCAGCAGCGGCACCACGGTCACATTCCTGTCCCTTATTTGCTACTTTCTGCATTGTTGAACACCTGCAGTTAAAGAGGTCTGAAATGGACAACAAAAATAAACTGCAGAAAAATGCCCCATTAAGTGCTGTGAACCAGTGGATACTCCACTAAAAGCTGGTGTAAAAAAAAGAACTAACACAGAGTTGACTTGATCTATTATTGTAGGCCCCAAAAAAGAGTTGCCTTGGACTATTAATACAAATAGGCCCCAAAACAGAGTTGCCCTGACCTGATACTATTAACAGACCCCAAAATAGAGTTGCCTTGAACTGTTACCATTAACAGGCCCCCCAAAACAGTTGCCCTGACCTGTTACTATTAATAGGCCCCACAACAGAGTTAACTTAACCTCCTTAGTGGTGATCCCGAACGTGACTCGGGGTTAATTTGCGCTGTAAGTGGCGGTAACCCCGAGTCACGCTCGGGATCGATTTGGGAGCAGGAGCGGGCGGCGCAGTCTCCTTACCTTCTCCCTGCGATCCAGCGATGTCCCCGCTGCGATCGCAGGTGAGAGCCGCGGCTGCGGCGTCCGTCTCACTTCCTGGTTCCGTCTCTGTGAGCCGCAGAGGCTCATGGGGGCGAAGCCGTGCGTCAGAGACAAATGTAATGGTAACGCTTTCGTTACCATTACATTTGCCTCTATCATAACGCCAGGGGGGTTAAACTGTTACTATAAATAGGCTCTAAAACAGAGTTGAGGTGGAGGATGATATAAGACTAGCACCACCTATAGCCATTTATGGGTATATCTAGCGCTGCTTAGAGTGTCCACAAGAGTGCGCTGCAAACAGGTGTCTGGCGCTATAATGTAGCTTTGGCATTGGACAAGTGATGCTGTAGTATCCTGTCCAGCATTGATAAATGTGATGTCTGGAGGGTGCTGTGGAAGTAATCTGCCTGAATCAATGCATAGGTATTGCCCCAAAGGAAAGCTGCCCAAGGCAACGCTGCATATAACAACAATGCTGCAGCGCACAATAGGTAGCGCACGACACCCGGCACTGAAGCCCATGTTTCTGGAAAAAAAAATCACAAAGCCAGCGTGGGCACTATAAAACTGGGTGCTCTAGCGACGAGCATCGGACGCAATTTGTCTGTTTCTGAACACATACACACCAACACACCAGCACCAGAGCAAAAACACATGAAATGACATTGTTTAAACACTGTAACACTGCGATGGCAGATCTGCACATACAATTCTGACAAAAATAAAAAAAATAAAAATATATGACAAAATAAGTCTTTGGTTGGTGGCCAGTAGAACCAATACAATCATCACATAAAATAATGGGAAAAAGTAGATCTGAACTCTATACACAAACAAATTAAAGATCATTGAATTGTATGGGAGAATGCAACTGAGTGACAGATGCTGTGTGGCACTGCTGACGCTGCTGACCAGCTGATACAGTGTCAGGGCTTTACACTGAGCCACCGCTAGTGATACATGTGATGCTACATGACACTATTAGAGGCACTCACCAGTTTGACTTTCATATATATGGTTTTCACATACTGCAACCGGCGTTCACGTGACGCTTTGTGGTACTATGCGGCATTATCGCTTCTTAAATAAAGCACGGGGAGGCCGATTCATTAATAGCGCCAGGTAGCGACAGATGAGCGACTGTAGCGTGATTTTTTCAGCGCCAGCCAGTATTCGCTGTGCTTGGCCGGCATTAGCTTGATGACAGCGACTCAGTCGGTGTGCGGTAATGTTGAATACGGGCTGGGGGGTCGCTGTTTCACAGGTTCAGCGTTGTATGTGAGCGCCTGACAACGAATGGCCAGAGCGAACGGCTAGCTTCATATTCATCAACAAATCACGCTCCGAATGTGCTGTCGCTGTCCATTCCTTGTTTAAACCCCAGAGCGCTGGCGGCGATCTGTATTAACTAGTTTTTAACCCCTAAACAACCATATTTTTTGAATGTAACATTATACATGTTTTTATAATCATTTTGTAATATGAATACATTAATCTCAGACCTGTTAGATCAATTCTGCACATATTTTTTTTTTTTTTTTTTTTTACTTAAAAATAAATCCTAACATTGCAGAAGTGTTCTCCGATTTTTTGACATTAAAAAAAAAAAAAAAAAAATTATTACCAATTAATTATGAATAATTATAGATTGCTCCATTGAAATGCATTGGACATCGCCAGGGAGCGACAGCTCATACCTGGCGCTGGGAGGGAATTTGCAGCGGCGCTGTTCGGTCCAGGCGGCTTCATGATGAATGCCGCGCTAGCCGTCGCTCTCGCCGGCGCTAGCCTCATTTTGCTTGATAAATGCGTCAATGTGACCGCCGCTGGGCGTACTTGAGTCGGTACGCGCCGTTAGCTGCCGCTACCTGGCGCTCGTCAGACACTACCTGGCGCTATCGCTTGATGAATAAGGGCCTTAAACTGTTACTATTAACAGGCCCCAGAAAACAGTTGCCTTGAACTGTTATTATTAATTGTCCCCAAAACAGAGTTGCCTTGACCTGTTACTATTAAAAAGCCCCAAAACTGTGTCGACTTAAACCAGACCAACAGCCTGGTACTGTTGGAAAAGAAAGAAAGCGGCCATTTTGGTGCATCCTCTCCCAACTGACATAACTGACAATATACAGTAACAGAAAGCCCAGCAGCACTTCCTGTTTTCAGGTTGCCTGCAAATGTATGAACCGCCATCTTGTTTTTAAAATTTACCAAAAAATGCGCTCAGAACCCTGGTGCATGCTTTCACCAGAAGAAGGTGTAGCAGGCAAAGGATGCAACACAATGGTAACTCTTGTATGGACCACAGAGTAGTGGCCTCAGCAAGACTGAGTCCGCAAAATCTGGGCTGGAGTAGTTGAGACCCTTAATAGCACCGGTGCACATCACCAACTAAGCAACTGCAGCAACTAAGAAAATATTTAATGCACTACGTAGGGCCTTCACCAAAAAATTGAGTCTGATCTGCTCATTGAAAGACCCATGAATAAGTACCGTGAATATGAGGTCATGTATTTGGATAACCCTTGGTTTCTTTTAATATGGTTTCCAGCAGTGTCCAACCCCCAGCACCCACAGCCAGTGGTTCTTCAAGCCAACCAGAGGCTGTCTGTAAGTAGATTCTTCATTGTCTTTTCCTAAATTACATGGCTACTGACTACTTCAGTTTATTTTCCATTTAGATGCTTAGCCATAGTGTTGGATAGACCCAATGTGCCAAGCTAAAAAAAAAAAAAACACAAGCTTCTAGTCTGCTTAGCCTACCCCTGTTCGTATATGGATTATTGTTTATGTTTTAGTTCGAAAATATTGAATTTATATTTCAAAACTTAAACAATAACTTTAGATTATTCCTTGTTGGACAAATTTGTGGTGTGTGTATTTCTACACTGCATTGATGTCTGCAAGACCTATGGGTGTTGTGACATATCCATACAAAACTCCTTTACCACACATGTGTGTAGCCACATAACTATTATTGTTCATTTGTCACATATATAGCCATCTCACCCTACTTGTTAAGTATTATATAATAATTTTGGCACAGTATGTATGAAATAATTTTTCAAGCTGTTTGCCACACTGGCTTTGTGTTATTTGGCCACACATAGTTGCTGATGTTTCCTATATGGTGCCGCCCCAAATATAATATATACAATAACACTGTCAGTGTTTTGGTTCTTTGAGTGGTTTATGTAATGTTTGACTGGTGTTTACAATGTTAAATTACTTCTGTTGGCAATTGTTTGTTTTTACAATTAGTTATTTTGTGTATCTCATACATCGTGTTTGAATTGCACTCCATTATCTGATAAAGAGCAGCTGTCCATACCACCACAGATGTCAGAACCCTCAGGGGATGAGACAACACAGGTATGCGAAAAGTGAATGTATAATGCTAAAACAGTTGTTCATACACTTACAATGTGTGCATGTTGCTTAACATTTTTTCAATCAAAAACAAATCAAAATAGACGTGTGCTGATTTCCAGGAGGATCCATTGTTTCAAGCCCTTATACAAATCACATGTAAGGGACACATCCGATGATTCAGGTGCAGCAATATGGATCCCCCTTGGTACGTTATTTGATGATTACCCAAACCACATCCAAGGTCCTTTGTGCCCACTCATGTAAAAGAGCTTAATGTATCACAAACACCCAAAATGGACACATGCCATAACTAACACAATACAAAGAAATATAGGCCTGGACACAGAGAAGTGTGGTTGCCCTCACATGCATCAGGCAAAAACCTAGGGTTGCGCGAACACCCAAAGTTCAGCAGTCCAACAACCAGTTTTCCATGTTCGGGTCATACGCTGAACTTGAACACGGACTTCTGTCTGGGTTTTCCCATCTCTACCCTTGACCTAATGGACAATGATGTGGTTGGATTTCTGCACCCCCCCCCCCCAGGAAACAGGTTCAACAAAAAACCTCCATTTGTGTGGATTCCCAGTACCACAGTGGGCTCCAATCAGCATTGCGAAATATCAGATGATATTGGTGGCACTATGCTAGCACATTGTTTAGTTTATTTCCTTTACAGTTTTAAGAAGTTTTATACAATACTATAGAAGAATGCATTTTAAATATCTGCTGTCAGAAATGTCTGCAGAGATAACTGAAACTGTAACTGTAAAATAAAAAGTTATATATCTAAATATCACTAGATATCTAGAACATTGTAACTGCTAAGATGATACAGATTTTATACTAAATATAAAACGAGTTTACTGTACCCTGGAAAGAACTGTTTGCTAGACTTAAACCAAGAACTAAATGCACTCAAACTAAAATGGAATATATATAAAGTATTTATTTTTTTTACAGCTGTTGTAACACAAAATATATAGAGACTATATATAAATGTTTTTTTACATCAACATTACAGGGCGAGTGCTTAAAAAATAATCAATAGAGAAATATAAAAATATTCTCAACCGATGCTACCAGTATCTGTATTATAAATTTTCCTGTATATGATGTATATAAAAACAGTTAAATCTAAAAAATCTTAGATAGAATCATATTTATAATAATCACATTTCCCGCACTCCTGCCTTACAGGTAATACTAGGGAAAAATACAGAGCTCAGAAGAAAACATTATTTATTAGGCTCTGATCACACCTCTGCGCTTTTTATGTGTTGTTGCACTGCATTGCAATTCAGTTGCAACATAGAGGAAACATTGTTCATTTTTCTAGATGGGTTAGTTTACATATCTGAGGTGCATTGTGCAGCGCGTTAAAAAAGCATTTTCACCTTTTTCAGTGCAACGCCGTAACAGTGCAGGTCAATAGAAGTCAACGCAAGCACAACGCAAGTATAACGCAGCACACTTACAAACAAACAATGCTCACATACATACATCCTCAGAGCAATCAATATTGATCGATATTACCCCCTTAATGGCATCTTACAGAGCTGCATGTAGCCTGCAAAGTGTAAGTGATGCTGGGTTTCCTGCTGCTGTGCATTGGGGGTATGTATTCTAAGCAAAGCTGCTTTCTTGGCTTCCATTTCTGTGCCATGGCTGAGCTGGAAAGTATGGGTCATGGTGCCATGTTAGAAGTTAAGATAAAGCACTGCTGTGATCAACTGCAGGACCACTATGGTTTTCTGTGCTCACTCATGCCGAGAGTGCCATGGGACAGAGTGGCTGTTAGACCACTTTTTGGCATGATCCTCGAAATAAAATTGAAAGGATGACTAAATTTGGAGCTCTGCTATGGCTTCTACCCAGTGCTGCAGAAAATGGAGAAGAAGGACATGGGGCAGGCATCAGGTAAGCTGCTACTTGTCTTATTTTTGCAGTTTATAGTATCCAGCACCATACTTCTCAATCAGCTGTAATCTGCACATTGTAACAGATGGCAGTGTGGCTGCATATAATTTGCAACACTGTAGAACACAGCCCTTGTTACATTGTAATAGCAGCCACGTGCCTCGTGGTTACACAAAAAGCAGGGAGCTTACTGTCTTTTTACAGTGCAACAGTGGGAGTCCATTCCACTTTTTACATTGTACAGCACAGGTGTCATTAAACTCAGCACTTCTGCCTCTGTACTCTTAGGGGCATATTTAAGAGACGATAATGGCAGTTAGTGCCCCGTAGCGCTATGTAGCGGCGGGTGAAAGCTGGGCGCA
The DNA here is from genome assembly GCA_027917425.1 of Gastrophryne carolinensis. Lineage (NCBI taxonomy): Eukaryota > Metazoa > Chordata > Amphibia > Anura > Microhylidae > Gastrophryne > Gastrophryne carolinensis. Next base: position 385,784,099 of record CM051236.1, on the reverse strand, counting down.
GTATTTGAAAGACACATTTAAGAAAGTCAATCTGGTGAGCGCCTCTAAAAGCGTCATGTAGCGTCACATGTATTACTAGCAGCAGCTCAGTGTATAGCGCCGGCGCTCTAGGTTCAGCAGCGCCATGAAGTACCTGACACTCAGTATCACCCTCCTATAGATTTCAATGGAGTTTCATTTGGTTGTGTTTAAATAGCGTGTTGCTAAAGTAAAATTTAAAGTTTTGTCTTAAATCATTGTGTGTCCTTTTATTGTTTTTTTTGTTTTTTTTTTTTAATTTATTTATGCAGAATTGTATGAGCAGGTCTGACATTGCAGTATCATTGTTAAAACAATGTCACTCCTTATGTTTTCGCTCTGGTGCTGGTGTATATGTGCTGAGAAACAGACTTATCACACAGCGTCTGGCACTCTATGCTAGAGTGCCCAGTTTTAGAGCCCTGACGTTGGTTGTGTGTAGTTTTTTCTTGAATACGGGCTTCAGTGCCGAACGCACTTAACTGTCGCTACCTATTGTTCCCTGCAGCATTGTCTTATTGTTAGATGTAGCATTGTCTTGGGCGCTTTGACCTCGGGACACCACCCGGCTCTGTGGTGAATCAGGCAGAGTGCTTCTACAGCGCCCTCCAGACACATTTATCAATGCTGGACAGGATAGTACAGCGCCACTTGTCCACCCACTAAGCTAGGTCACAGCGCCCACCACTTGCTTGCAGCGTCTACTAACCAGCACTCTAAGCGCCGCTATACAGACGCTCACCTGGCACTACTTGGCGCTAGTCTTAAATTAGCTTTCATGTGACTCTGTTTTGCTATTCTATTTAGGGGTAATTAATAGCACCATGATTAGTTCCATCCTAAACTGCGTTGTTTTGTAGGGAGCTGAGTACTGTAAGGGGAACTGTAACACACTGCGATAATGACATTATTATTTTCATGATCATATGGAACATAAAAATAACACAATAATAGCCATTACAGCCAGCCTTCATCCATAAGGGTAAAGGACAGACTAGCCTTCAAATAATTACTTGCATAAAAATACACCCGTCAACTGTATTCTCTTTGTCCTTACTTCTCTACAGGTTTATTTCATTAATATTTGTACCCTTGTGATATAAAGAATCCAATTATGTCTGCAAGAGGTCAGTCATTAATCATGAATATATTGTATGTTCTTTCAATTTAAGGTCCTTATCTATAGAAATCAGTGATAAGCAGCAGAGTGCTCAAGTGGAGATAGATAAGGAGTTCTCCAATCTTCCCTGTCCTTATACTCAGTGTCTTCATTCTGCCCCAAGGCCCTTAATTACAGCACAATGCCTAATACTTAAAGGAATTCAAATGTATTGTCCAGTCTATACACACCTGCAGTTCCTCCATGCAGATTCAATGAAATCAATGGAGACCTGAACTTTCAGGGGATTCTGCCTCTGGGGGCCCCTATTTGACAGCAGAAAAAAAACCCAAGCATCTAGGGGATCGCATGGCTCAGGAAAGTTGTACAGCCACTTTCTGCTGCACACTCTGCAGTTTATAGCACTCCCCTAAGCATGCCACCACAATTATTTTTTTACACAGTCTCAGTTGCAATCATGCCTTTGGGGGCTCCTGATGGGTGGGAGTGGGGGCCTCTGTTAAGGAGCCCCCAAAGGCATGATTGCAACTGAGACTGTGTAAAAAAATAATTGTGGTGGCATGCTTAGGGGAGTGCTATAAACTGCAGAGTGTGCAGCAGAAAGCGGCTGTACAACTTACCTGAGCCATGCAATCCCGTAGACGCTTGTCTTTTTTTCCGCTGTCAAATAGGCTACAACTGGGGAGAACGCAGCCCTTCCAGTGCCCTTCCAATATCCTTGTTAATTTATCATTGTTGTTGGGTGAACCTGTAAAGTCCATTCCAGAACCCAACCCAGTGTATGTTTGAGTTCGGAGAGAAAAGCAAAAGGTCAGCACTCCTAAAAGTCCAAATACTTTAATAAAGATACTTTAAAAATCATCTCCATATCCAATAAGGCAGCTAAAAACAATGTCAGACGCTGGCGAATTTAAAAAGTGCCATGCAAAGCTTACGCGTTTCGGACAGCTGGGGTCCTTAGTCATAGTCATATGTTTGAGTTCGGCATTTGGCCCGAACCTGGAAAGCTCAACCAAAAGGGGATTCAGAACAAGGTGAGAAAACTCTTTTTAGGAGCAAAAACTGCCACTTAATTTTTATTGTCTACCTTGGGGCTGAAAATTTACATCCGGTTCTTGAATCAGCCTCTAGACAATGAAGGTGAATGGCAGTTTTCTCTCTTTAAAAAGTAGTGAGTTTTCTCAACTGGCTCTGAATCGACCCCCAAAAGTGTGAAGCAGCAGAAAGCACAAGTACAACTTACCCAAGCCCCACGATCCAGGTGGTTGGCAGTCAGCATTCTTTCCGCTGTCAGGCTATGGCCAGGTTTTCAGAAAGATGGATGCCTTTCCCATGAACGAGGATATTGGAAGGGCACTGGAAGGGCTGCTTTCTCCCCTGTTGTAGCCTATTTGAAAGGCACACTCCTGGTTTCCCGTTTCATACTAGCCCTCAATAATTGAAAGCAGAGGGAGACACATTTTTGGAGATCTCTAGCCAAGTCACAATTGTTGAACTTAAATGTTAGGTTAAAGCAGAACAAAAGCCACATTTTTCATTCTAGCATCCCCTAAATTGTAGCTTTGGGAAATTGTTGATTCTCTTGTTTCCCCCTGCTGTTCACTAATGCTGCCTCCTTGAGTCATTAATGCTATTGTTAGTGGCAGGTGATGTCATTGCCAATGTTATGAGTATCAGGTGATGTCTTTGCCGCACAGAGGGACATCGAAAAATCAGCATTCCATTGAATTGTTTGGCGGGCAGGCTGATTCATTACTAGCGCCAGGTAGCGACAGATGAGCGTCTGTAGCAGGCATTTCCAAGCGCGCGCTAGTAGTCGCTGTGCTCGGCCATGGGTCGCTAGTTCATAGTCGCTGTGTAGCATTGATGAATACATTGTGGGGGAGTCTCTATATGACCAGTACAGCCCTGTATGGGAGCGAATGTTAGCGACTGATCGGTGCGACCGACTCACAGCATATTCATAAAAAAAACAGCCTCACACACCTCCGGCGCTCAAAAATGCTTCGCTGAAGCTCAGAGCGCTAGAGGCTGTGTGATTAAAGGCTGTTTTTTAACATCTATCCACCAGTAACAAAGCAAAAACATATGGAATTACATTGTTATAACATTGTGACATGAACACATTAATGCCAGACCTGTCATGTCAATTCTGCATAAACATATAAGTCGGAAAAAATGGCTATGCCAGGAGAGGTCACAACATAATTTGAAATTATTTAGAAAAAACAATAATTAAAACTCCTCTGTTTAAAGAGAAGTAAAAGAACGTCCATTGAAATGTATGGGAGAGCAACAGGTAGCGAGAGGTAATACGTGGCACTCTGCAAGGCTGTACGCTATGGCTGGGATAATGATGAATCGGGCGCTACATGGCATTTTCCCAGTCGCTCAACAGAATCAGCTTCATAAATGTGTAATTGAGTGCCGTGTCCAGTGTTCATCTGACGCTACTTGACGCTACCTGCAGCTGTACAGGCACTATCTGGCGCTATCCCTTCATGAATAAGGCCCTAAGTTTATTTCACAAGTCCAGTGGGATTTGGTCTGCTTTAATGCAATCAGTTTTGCATAAGCACGTGTATTAACATTTTAGCAAAGAAATGTTTGCTAAAATATTATCAGTGTAAAAAAAAAAAAACAACCAAAGTACTACAGTGACCAGGAGTTTATTAAAGCCACGATGTGGCCATAAATGGGCAAACAGTTGTATTTGCACATGGCTGCTCTGTCCTGGGTCTCCTGTTGTGTGCATGTGTTTGCATTGCCAGTGCCACATGTACACAAGTGTTAAATAGTTGAGGCATGTCAAATATATAATATATATATATATATATATATATATATATATATATATATATAGCGATTGGGGTGAACGGCAGTGACACGGACAACAGTTCTTCCACAGCAAAACAGTTTTATTTGAGAAGATTAAGTATTCAAACGAAAAGTATTTCTCAGTTCAGAGGTTGCAGCATCAATGCAGTAAATCAAAATGGTAACTTCACCAAATCAAAGTAAGTCCAAGGCTGGAGACTCCAGCAAGCTGCAATTCCCGGATAAGTCCAGTCCACTTTGCAGGGCAAGCCAAGCCAGTCCAAAATTAGGGGCGCAGAAGCCAAGTCTTTCGGCTTATTTCACCAATGTGCAGATCAGCCTGAGCTCCTTCCTTCAGGCTGGACAAAGGACCACTGACAGGCTCAGTGGTAGCTTTTTATTCAGGCTTCCTCCTGCAATCAGTCTGACCAGCTGTGCAAGGCCTGAGAACAGGGAACAAACCTAGGACTAGGGAATGTGACCTGGGTCCTGAAAACCCAGCATGGACCGTGCCTGATACAGCATAGGAGGGGAAAAATACACGCTATTCAGGACTTTTCCACACACTTTACCACAATATATAAATATATTCATATATATACCTCTAATTTTGGTCCCAGTGCAACAATATCAGTTTTTAAGAGTTCTAGTATAGGTAGCATGCTGTTATTGCTTAAATAAATAATGACCCTGCCCATAGTAAACATTGGAATTATTGCTGGACTCTATGTAATAGGCACATGATTGTAACAGTCATAAATTATTCGTCTGCAGTTATGTAGGTTGCCAACCGGAGTCTGACTATTACTATTAAAAGTAGATCCGTCCCTTCCTCTCACCTGACACCACTAAAATTTTAGTGCATGCCCTGGTCATATCCCGACTGGATTACAGCAACATCCTTCTTTGTGGCTTACCAACTAACAGACTGGAACCCCTCCAATCTATCCTGAACTCTGCTGATCGCCTCATCCATCTCTCCTCTCGCTCCTCTAGTTCTGTGCCTCTCTGCCAATCCCTACACTGGCTGCCAGTCCCACAGCGAATCCTGTTCAAAACTCTAACTCTCACCTACAAAGCTCTCGCCAACCAGGCCCTCCCTACATCTCATCTCTAATCCAACAATATCAACCTAGATACAGCCTCCACTCTGCTGCCGACTTCTCCTGTCCTCCTCCTCCTCTACATCTCATCTCTAATCCAACTGTCAGGAATTACTTGCCTTCAGTCCGTGCCCGTGGTGTCCCTAGGCAACTGGCCAGGGTTTCTCCTGCCCAGCAGCTGCCTCTGCCTCCGATGCCATCCCCAGCGGCGCGTGTGTCACCGAGTAAGTCCTCCCCCTTGCCCGTTGTCACTCAGCTTGTGCTTGCTGGCCTTTACAGTCAGCTCATGTCTTCCGGGGGTGCAATACTCAGAATGGCCACCGGAGGCTGTTTAAGAGAACAAAGTCTAGAAGGTGCAGCTCTGAGCAGTTTGCCTGGGAAGCTCAGCTGGAGCAATCAGCCCAGAGCTCACCAATCAGACCACAGGGCCAGTGCTCCAATCTGCTGCCAGATCTTAAGTGCACCAATCCCAGCCACTGTCTCCCTGTCCAATCCTGCCGGTTTTCCCACTATAAAGGGATTTCCACTGCAGTGTGTCATTGCCTGTTATAGCGCCTAGTACCAAGCATTGAAGCTCGTTTGATTCCTGTTGTCGACCTCAGCCTGAACCGACCTTTTGCCTGCCTGACCACGATTTTCGCCTGACCCCTCTGATACCTCGCCCCGTGACCTCCCGGCTCTGACCTCGGCTTGTAATCGGACTTCCGGCATCCTCGCTTGGGACTCCCTGCCGTTCATCAGTCTCCACCTTAAGCTGATAATCTTTGCGCCCTATAAGTCCTGGGGGTAACCGAGTAGGAGAGGCATTACCCGCGTCTCCTACAAGCGGGGACTTGTCTATAGGCAGAAGAGGCGGTGGAGATTGGGGATTGTCAGCTCAAGACAGACTGGTGTCCGGTATAGTCCTTACACCAACAATATCAACCTAGATACAGCCTCCACTCTGCTGCCGACTTCTCCTGTCCTCCTCCTCCTCCTCCTCCCTGGTCACCTCCTCTCATGCCCACCTCTAAGATTTCTCACGTGCAACTCCAATTTTCTGGAATGCCCTCCCCCACCCAATCCGCCATGCCGCAACTCTCAAAACCTTCTAAGGTGCCCTTTAAACTTACCTATTCAGACAAGCATACAATCTGGCTTACGCAATTCTCTAATGGGCAAATGCCATAAAGCTCAATACTCTCTTCACCCCTGATCCTTTCGACTGTGAGCTTGCAAGGGCAGGGCTGTCTCCCCTATTGTATCTTGTATTCATAATATTCACTGTACACTCTGTAACACTGCATTTATAATAGTCTATGTACTGTACAGTGCTACGGAAGATGATGGGGCTGTATAAAAAACAATTATAATAATAATAATCATTAGTGATGGCAATTGGATTAATGCAGCTGATGAAGGCTGGAGGTGGCAAGTATGCGGTTCAGTCAGAGAAATAAATAATCGGATATCAGCAAAGCTCTATGAACCTGACAGATAGACATGAAGCAGGATGGATAAAATGAGGAGATATACAGTTGTCATTTGACACCCTGCCTATCTATTTTGTTATTAGATGAGTAACGGTGGGGCAGTCTCTAATTGCTCAGGGGGGTATTTGCTGATCAGATAGAGAGCTCCATGATACTGATTATTTTTCGAAGTTTTGATACAGTAGGACATTAGCCTCGATTCAAAGACACATTCGTCCGGACTTCCGTAGCTGTCTGTGAGTTTGGGTGGGTGTTCGGCTAATGTGTATATGCGCTTTCGATGAACGGAACCAAATCGGAACATTTTCGTTAGTTCGGATCATTTTCCAAACAAAATCGAAAATTTTTCGTTCGTTCAGATAACTTCCGTTGTTAGGATGGGTTTCCGTCTGATTCAGAGAGCTGATTTCCGACGGACTACCACCCTATAAATCCGTTTCATTTCCGATCCACTTACGGGACCTTTGAGGGCTCGGATTGCTATTGTTGAACATGTTTTGCGGCTATGTGGAGGAGTCTGCGGTCCTTTAGCACCAAGGCATTGCATGTATCAGCATGGCCGAGGCCATAAATTGTATAGCAATGCATACCTAAATCAATACATTTCATGTATGCCTTCTAGATGCATTTTAATGCTGACCTTAATTAGTCCTTAGCATGTAAACCTTTATTTTCCCACACATCCATATAATTACTATATTTTCTTAGACTTATGTCCTTTGTAAATTATATTTGGATTGTTGAACTTGAATCTTAATTTGTTGTAGGAGTTATTGTTTTAGTCGGTTACCTTTGCTTTGTGTAATTATTTTATATTTGGTTGCAGGAGCCGCAAGATGTGCCACTCACACAGCATACAAGCAGTCTTTGGTCCAGCTATGCGATTCCTCAGTGTTCTTGCAGGGTATCCAGGGTCGTCCCATGATGCTTATATATTGCAGAGCTCCGACTTATTTCATCAGTTTGAGTCAGGAGAATTATCTGGTGGATGGCTCCTGGGTAAGTTTGCTCACATTCCATCAATCCATTTTCACTGTATGGCAATGAATATAGTTGATGACTCATGACTTAACCTATTGCTGTTTTTAGCCCTTGATGACATGTTAAACAATATTGTAGCTTAGAATGTGTATTTTATGTTAGTATTTTTACATTCTTTCAGGGGATTCTGGATATCCACTCCTGCCCTTGCTCCTGATGCCCGTTCTTTGCCTACAGAATGCGGGCCAGGGGTTCTCTAATCGGGCACTATGCAAAACCCGGCCCGTGATGGCGAGGGCACTCTGGCTTTTGAAGTCCAGATTTAGGTGTTTGGACCATACGGGGGGGGGGGGGGGGCACTGCAGTATGACCCCCAACAAGGTTATACCAATATTTTCATTTAAGTTTTTTAACAGGGACCACACGTGCCAGAGTGGCACAACTGAGTGTCAGGGTCCTTCAGTTGGTGGGCGAGATGCAGGAGCTGCGCAACTCGTTGGGGACCACAGATGAAGAATAATGTTCTGTGGCCTGCCATTGCTATGTATTTTGTTTTTTATAGTTGTAAAAATTAGAAATGTTCCAAATTTTTTAAAATTTTATATTTTATGATGGAATAAAAAAAAAATGTTACAGTGTCATTTCATTTACAAAATACATTAACACAAAACTAATGGGCCCAGAAATATTTAAAGATGAATATTCACATGACTGAGAAGTGGTTTGGGTGAGCTTTAAGGGTCCAAAAGGGAAGATGGAGCATAGTGCTAAGCTTTAGCTAAACATTGTAGTAGAAGTGAGGGTGGCAAATATGTAGGCGAGCACTTTAATGAGTTAAGTTTGTAGTGCGCAGGCGCTAGATCGCAAGGATTTCCGCCTGGGCAATTATTTATTGAAAAAGGGAAACAGAATCGAACGGGAAACATAAAGGATTCGTTGGAGGATACGATGGGAAAAGGGCAAAAACGAAAGCCTACGTTGTAACATGTGAACATGTGAATGAAACGGAAAAGTCACGCTGGAAAATGACATCCTCGCATTCGTAATCTGCCGTACGAACGGACGGAAACTTTACAGAAGGTTTTCAATGCATGCATAGAATCGCTCGTACACTCATACGAGAATGGAAACATTTCACAAAAAAAAACAGATCGGCACTAAAACGTACGTTTTTTTTTGTCTCTCTGAATCGAGCCTATTGTGTAACAGCTCTACAGGGGAGTAATTTGACTTACTGTGATTGCCAAGGCAATCATCACAATAGCTTGAACATTATTACATTTTATGTTATGCTATTTTATTATATATATATATGCCATACAATTATTTTACATTGGTTTTGCCGCACTACCTCATTCTGCAACTTTTTTCTTATCTTTCAACCCCGGATTCTATCCAATAAATCCGTTAAACATTTTTTTAAATCAAACTGCACAGTTTATTATACTTGTTGCAAAAGTAGTCATGACTGCAAATTACTTTTGTCCTTCAGGTCTTATTAGAAATGCGTCAATAGCCCAAACCACAATTAGTATGAGAATGTTCTTAGACACATATATTTATGCATGAAAGCATTTTTTGCTGTAAAAGGAATAATTTCCTTTATTTTACACTTTAAACCTAATTTATGGCAAGCCCTCAACAACCTAGCATGCAAATATCACATACTGAATTAATATACTTTATAGAAAAAAATCAAGTAAGACAGACATAATTTTCAAAGTACCTTTAGCAGTCATTTCTCAGGAAGCTGTCAATTGAGCTATAAATTAGGCACAGCTCCTTAACTACTCTTCCACAACATTCATAACGTTTAGTAGTGCATTAGAGGCAATACCTACATCAAGCCATAAGAGATAGGAGACCAAGGACTGGCATACTTCTAATTACATGAGATAAGCTTATTTCTGGACTGGGTTTGTGAAATACAATTTCAATGATTTGTACACATATTTGTGAACAAGGAATATAAAGATCAAGGCATATTGCGTGATATAAAGAGAGAAAAACAACAAGCAAAAAAGTGAAGTTTCAAGACATGTGAATGTCTTCACATGTGAACATCATTTGGCCCAAGAATATAAAAATGTAAAAGTGCAATGTATAGTTATTCGTTCTAAAATCAGCAGTGTTAAAACTTCAACAATAGGAGAAAATATTGTATTATATTTAAATTAAACCCAGTAATGTCAGTCAGGAGGGGCCTTGGGGTGTCTCAAAGTAAATATTTACACATTAAGGAATTAGAGATGTGTCTAGTAGTGGAAAACTCAGAAAACAGATAAAGCATAGAAGAAGAAAGTTAAGGGAGATAGGGAGACCAAATAGAAGGATAGGTTAGAAAGGGAAGGAAGAAGCTGAGTGTCTGGTATTCAGGTGAGTTTATGAATTCTAGATACTAGAATTATGTCTGTATAAAAGATTTTTTTTTCAAAGAGAGTATCAGGTCCTCAAACAAGGATGGGGGGCAGTCATGCCCCTAGAAGGAAGCGGCCTTGTGACTGAGGGGGGCAGTTTGACAAAAATGCGCTTGAGTAAGGCACCTAACTCCACAACTGGTCCTGGGCACCATTTCTAGGGCAGCCCACCACTCTGGGCATGTGCGCACTCACTGCTTGTGCTTGTCCTGGTCCCGGGCACCATTTCTAGGGCAGCCCACCACTCTGGGCATGTGCGCACTCACTGCTTGTGCTTGTCCTGGTCCCGGGCACCATTTCTAGGGCAGCCCACCACTCTGGGCATGTGCACACTCACTGCTTGTGCTTGTCCTGGTCCCGGGCACCATTTCTAGGGCAGCCCACCACTCTGGGCATGTGCACACTCACTGCTTGTGCTTGTCCTGGTCCCGGGCACCATTTCTAGGGCAGCCCACCACTCTGGGCATGTGCGCACTCACTGCTTGTGCTTGTCCTGGTCCCGGGCACCATTTTTAGGGCAGCCCACCACTCTGGGCATGTGCGCACTCACTGCTTGTGCTTGTCCTGTCCCGGGCACCATTTTTAGGGCAGCCCACCACTCTGGGCATGTGCGCACTCACTGCTTGTGCTTGTCCTGTCCCGGGCACCATTTTTAGGGCAGCCCACCACTCTGGGCATGTGCGCACTCACTGCTTGTGCTTGTCCTGGTCCCGGGCACCATTTCTAGGGCAGCCCACCACTCTGGGCATGTGCGCACTCACTGCTTGTGCTTGTCCTGGTCCCGGGCACCATTTCTAGGGCAGCCCACCACTCTGGGCATGTGCGCACTCACTGCTTGTGCTTGTCCTGGTCCCGGGCACCATTTCTAGGGCAGCCCACCACTCTGGGCATGTGCACACTCACTGCTTGTGCTTGTCCTGGTCCCGGGCACCATTTCTAGGGCAGCCCACCACTCTGGGCATGTGCACACTCACTGCTTGTGCTTGTCCTGGTCCCGGGCACCATTTCTAGGGCAGCCCACCACTCTGGGCATGTGCGCACTCACTGCTTGTGCTTGTCCTGGTCCCGGGCACCATTTTTAGGGCAGCCCACCACTCTGGGCATGTGCGCACTCACTGCTTGTGCTTGTCCTGTCCCGGGCACCATTTTTAGGGCAGCCCACCACTCTGGGCATGTGCGCACTCACTGCTTGTGCTTGTCCTGTCCCGGGCACCATTTTTAGGGCAGCCCACCACTCTGGGCATGTGCGCACTCACTGCTTGTGCTTTTGCTGTCCCGGGCACCATTTTTAGGGCAGCCCACCACTCTGGGCATGTGCGCACTCACTGCTTGTGCTTGTCCTGGTCCCGGGCACAATTTTTAGGGCAGTCCACCACTCTGCGCATGTGCGCACTCACTGCTTGTGCTTGTCTCACTGCTGTATCATACTCAACTTTTTAAAATCTTGTACAATAGCAAAAATTAAGACAATGTCCCCTCACTGTCACATCATGCATCTTGCTCACTCTCACCAGCTATCAAGGATCTCTCATTCCACGTCAGCTGAGGCTGATAATGGCGGCGTCTAAACACCTTTGCTAAGACTGCGAGCACCGGCCGCTTGCATCGTTTGTCAGCTGAGGCTGATAATGGCGGCGTCTAAACACCTTTGCTAAGACTGCGAGCACCGGCCGCTTGCATCGTTTGTCTCTCCCACCTTGCTGTTATAACACTGACAGGTTCCGCCTTGTGGACAAGTAAGATTACACATCTTTGTGCTGTTCAGGAGTAAGCATATATATATGGCAGTTTAAATGAGTAGAGGGGAGGTAGGAGAATTCTGTAATTTGCTGAAAATGTATGCCCGCCTGGTCCTTTTTTCTTTACGAAGGTTATAAAATAGGATCAGGATTCTCTGCTGTGACCTAAATGTAATGTTATGAAGTGCTTTATTTGAACTTTTTGCAAAGAATTTAATTTTGGAATTGGCAGCCTTGTCTAGTTGTTTATTTGGAAAAGCCTGAAGGTCTTGGTGGTTCGATCTTTCAGACCTGGAGGGAAGATGGAGTTACCCAGGATTGGCTGCAAGAGGGATGGGTGGACATGTCTTCTTGTGTCTTCTTGACAAATACGGAAAGTAGTTCCAATTATGGGATGTCCCGATGTGTGCAGAATGTCCTGACTAATAAGCCATGTGGCAGAGAGAAGGTGCTGAAAGTTGTTTGTTCAAACTTAACCCACTGATTATGGTCACTAAGTCTACACTGGGCAATCACTTTCTTCACCCTTTCCTGACAAATGATGTACCATTACATCACATATGAATGGATCTTCCTGCAATGGGTTCATTCCTGTAAAGCACCTAAAGGTTAAAGTGGATTAAAACCCATGTGACCGTGCCCTGGAATCTAAAAGATTCAGCCTTTCTGAATCAGTGTGCCGGCACCTTGTAATGTTGGCACCCCTGAGATCAGCCAGTCAGCAATCTCAGAAGTGCCACAGAGCATGGCTTCGGCGGTGGAAAGACACGGTTTTATTTGAAAACCGGGCCAACCCCAAGCTAACAGCAGCGCCCTAGGTTCTGGTGTGTGTGTGTGTGTGTGTGTGTGTGTGTGTGTGCGTGTGTGTGTGTGTGCAGTAGGGGACCAGGGGGAAGAAATAACATCACTTTAATAAACTGCATTAAAGTGGTTTTGCTTGTGTTGAATGGTGCATTTATTAAATAGGGTTTTGTTTGGAGATTTTCTGACATATACCCCTCGATTCAAAGAGCAAAAGTTAATTGATTTCGGATCGAGAATCGTAAGTTTGGGTGGGTGTTTGTCATTTTTTCCTGTTTTTTTGGCCATTTACGACTCGCACGAGCCTACGTTCGAATGCGTATATGCTCTTACGATCATCGCAAGTTCGTTCCTAAATTTTAGGATCAAAACGTAAAACTTAGGATAATTGGATGTGTTTCGGTGTGATTCAGAGAACAGTTTTCAAACCTCTAAATACGTTTTAAAAGAAAGCCACTGCCGACACCTTTTAGCAGTCGTATTGCTGTTCTTGAACAGGTTTTTTGGCTATGTGGAGGAGTCTGCGCGTCTTGAGCTGCAATGAACTGCATATATCAGCATGGCCGAGCCCATAAATTGTATTGCAATGCATACCTGATTCATGTATGCCTTATAAAAGCATTTTAATGTGGACCTTAATTAGTCCTTTGCCTGTAAACCTTTATTTGGCAATATATTTGCGTTAATTAAAGAAACTTATGTCCTTTGTTATTTATTTTTAAATTGATGTACTAGAATAATATTTTTAGATTGCATTTATTGGTGTAGTTGTTTACCTTTGCTTTGTTTAATTATTTAAGCACATCTTTGGTCAGATGCATCACACTTACTGAGGAGAGGAGAGCGGGATAAAGTGCAGGATGTGGGTTACTGCTGTATTTTGCACAGACACAGCAGAGCTGGGGGCACGGAAAGGTCAGAAATCAAAGAATCCAGAGCAACACAGTCACAAGGCCCTTTCTGTTTGCAGGCTGCCCGATAATACCTGAGCCGCCATCTTGCCTGTTTCTAGGCTCATAACATGCAGAAGTTGCTGGGTGTTTTTTAATATTTGAGAGCAATCTGTATGTAGAGGGTGTGGGTAACCACACCAAAAATTTAAAGTTGTACCATTTGAAGCCAAAATATTAAAAATAAATCCACAAGTAAAAAATGCAAGTTAAGTAAAAATTAAACAAAGTAAGATTTACTTATGCAAATGCATTCATTAATGGTTGGTTACTACAAAATGAATGAAATAAAGAAAAATAAAAGACCAAATATTTAGAATGCACTTTAATGAGGTAAGTTTGTAGTGCGGAGCCGCAAGATCAGAAGGATTTACGTCCAGACAAAAAAGGAAAAAGGGCAAAACCAACTGTTGCAACCTGAGAAATGAAACGGAAAAATCAGGATGGAAACTGACATAGGTCTGATTCCCGAACTGCCATACGAACGGACGTATATTTTAGGATAGAAACGTATTTGCTTATAGAATCACTCGCAAGTTCATACGAACGCACGAGCGGACGTGAAAAATAGGATGATCGGCACCCAAATCCAAGCTGTTACATGTTTCTTTGAATCGACCCAATAGTCTCCTTTAGAGTCATTCAAACTAAGGCAATCACAAATCTAACTGTGGTGGGAAGCCAGTACTATGTAAGGCAGAGTAGTAAGTTGAGAGGTCCAGTAAAGCTATGCCCCCCATAAATTTTGGTTCTAGTGAGTATATTTCTTAATATCCTAGGACATTTTCCTTGCAACACAAAGCTAGTAAAATGAGGCTTAACTTTATTATAAAGAGTTAATATAGGTATAGGAGTCATGGAAGAATGTTCATTTTAGGTGCAACAAACCAAACTTTGTGAACCATCTTTGGACCTCTTCATTTTTCTTCCTAGGTAAGGGATGGCGTCCCTGGCCTATTTAAAAGAGAAAGCTGTCTAAAAGTTAGCAAATATGCTCTGAGATAGAGCAATATTTAGGGCTTCAAATTTCTGGCAGTTAATTGTGTTGTTCAAGAGTGTCCTGTATTCATTTCCGAGAAAAAACATGGGAAGAAGGTTTTGTGCAGGTTATGAAGAATATAAGGTCATCTGCATAACCAACAATCTTGTAGGAGCCTGTAAAGAAGCTTAGGCCCTTATGTCTGGATTGGGTCTAACCTTACACAGAAAAGGTACAAGGGTCAAGATGAATATCAGGCGGAAAAGTGGGCAACCTTGTCTGGCCCCCTTAGTTATGACCATTAGTGTCAGATAGGTAGCCACTAGTTACCCAAACACTACACTCTACATGAAAGTGAATAACTGTGACTACAGGAGAAAACAGAGGGTTGACTATTGATAAATGTAACTCGCAATAGCATTTTGAAAGACCACTAGGAAAGCAAAAACAGAATATCAATTAAAAGGGTACAATAGAACATAAACATATCTAAAAATAAATGAATTGTTGTGAAATAAATTAAAATCAATACACACACACACACATAAACAGTTAATAAACATTGATTAAATAATTTTAAAAAGGAGGGAAAGGTAAGACAAGCATGAATTGATGTAAATAACTGATATATTACAATAAGATCAAATAAAGACAACATAATAAATATTAAAATCTAAAAGCAGTAAATTACTTTGCTTTTTTGCATACATGCTTAAAGGTCTGCTTAGAAGAGAAAGCATGTATCTATTTGCACCAATTTGTTTTGCAGAGTTTGTGCTTTAAAATGAAATGTCTTGTTTGTTTTCATAATATTTTTGGATACAAAATTGTTGGGCTCTCTGCTCCTTTTTTTGCCCTTTAGTATGTATAAGATACATTTGGAGAACAACAGGAAACTGCTGAGATTGGTTGGGAGGGAAAACTATAAGCAACATTGTACAGAGCAGAGATATTATAAGGTGAATCAAGAGGGATAGACAGGGGTCATTCATAACCATGCAAAGATGAAGACTGGTGT
Organism: Gastrophryne carolinensis; assembly: GCA_027917425.1. Taxonomy (NCBI): domain Eukaryota; kingdom Metazoa; phylum Chordata; class Amphibia; order Anura; family Microhylidae; genus Gastrophryne; species Gastrophryne carolinensis. Next base: position 385,768,684 of record CM051236.1, on the reverse strand, counting down.
AACCTCCCCTTGAAACACGGCTGGTGGGGCTAATACAGAGACAAGGCCGAGTGCAGTTGGAAGTAAGTAGTTAGTAGGAAGTGGTTGTAGTGAAGCAGAGCTGTGCTGACAGAGAGAAATTGAGAAGACTGAGGTGCAGTGAATTCCATGCAGAGAGAAGGGGCCTTGGTGGGAAGAAGCCTGGGGGGGGGGGGTGGAGGGCTGGCGTTGGATGTGACAGAGGAAGTGCAACACTGCACAAACCAATGGTCAGAACACCCCAGATGCCCTAAGAGAGGTTGCCAGTAAATGGGTGCCTGTACTAGCATGCCAACCATAGGGTTCCGGCAGATCCCCCTAGCCTGGTATAAGGGTTTACTGGACCAGTAGAAAAAGAATATGCAACAAAAAAATATACATTTATTATTCTAAATTAGACTGCTTCTTGTCTTCTCATGGAGAAACTGTTCCTTGAAAATGCCTTTTGTGGGAGGCTCTTATAGTTGGTTGCATCTCTGAAGGCTTTCCATTCAAATCTAGATTGTATTTAGGTAAATACACAAGTATTCGTGCCTCCCCCTTGACTCCTATTGCACAGTAAATAGCATCATGCTCCTAGATGGAACAAACATCTGAATAGATTAGGACAAGCATTGTGCAACAACTTTTAGGAAAATGTTGCCACCCCCACCCCCTGAACTCATAGCAGCCATTATCTCCTTAATCGATAAAGAAAATATTCTTCAACCGTCCATGTGGGGTCCAGTATATGATTGGGAGAACCAAGCTCCCATTGAAGATCCCCCTAGCTTCAGTTTCTTAATAGAAAGACTGCCCCTACTTAGGATACACTACATTGACATCTGTAGCAATAACCCCGATCAGCTAAATAGAATTATTGACAAATTAACGAAACAGCAAGTTGATCTGGGAAATATGTAGTTGATGTGCGGGGAACCTAGTAGAACTACTAGGTCAATAATCAGGAATCCTACTGAGCCCCTAAAGGCCTGTGAAAGCCAGTAAGAATGTGTTAACAGTAGCAGCAGCCTCAACGAATCCCAACGGCCTGTGAAAGTCGGTGTAGGTGGGTAACAGCAGCAGCAGTCTCTCTGTGTCCCAAGGCACGTTAAAGCTAGTGGAGTTGAACTATCAGGAATCCTACTGAGCCCCTAAAGGCCTGTGAAAGCCAGTGCAGAGGAGTATCAGCAGCCATTAAGGCCCGTGAAAGCCAGTGTAGGTGGGTAGCAGGGGCAGCAGTCTCTCTGAGCCCCTAAGGCCCATGAAAGCCAGTGGACTTGGGTAACAGCAGCAGTAGTGTCCCTGTGTACCCAAGGCTTGTGAAAGCCAGGGGAGGTGGTTTACAGAAACAGCAGGGGCTTCATGGACTCTCTAAAGCATATAAAAGCCAGTGGAGGCGTGTAATAGCAGCAGGAGTCTCTCTGTGTGCCCAATGGCTGTGAAAGCCAGTTTAGTTGGGTAGCAGCAGCAGCTCCAGGGTGCAGTCATTATCCATGCCTTATTAATCTTTATGAATGTGAGGATCTCCATATTTTGGCATGAGAGTACTCCGTAGGGCCACAATAGCACCTGCCGCACTAAATACCCTCTCGGATGCTACACTGCTGGATGGGCATGATGGGTGATAGCAAAAGTCACCTGGTCACGGTTATGATAAATAAAAAAAATAAAAGGTGAAAATATAATAAGTAGATTGTGCATTCCACTAGACAACTTATGGTTTTGTTTCTATGGGAAAAAAAGCAGGGGATCTGCCTATGACAGTGGCCTGGGTGGAAGGGGGAATTGGACTTACAGTGGACCAACAGTCAAATATGACTTGAACCAGACTAACACAACAAACAGTGCTCATATGCATCCCTCCTCATGGCAATTTAGATTGCTGCACATAAGAACGAATTGACCTTTTTCTAACTCCTGCTGTGTTAAATTTTAAAAACAAAATGGTGGCTCGTGGATCTGCAGGCTGTCTGCAAACAACAAGTGCTGTTGAGTTTCTTGTTACTGTGCATTGTCAGTTATGTCAGTTAAATCCAGGCAGCAGCATGGCCGAGATGCTGGGAAAGGAAGCTCCAAAATGGCTGCTACCATTAGAACATTGATAAGGAGGGGTTTCAGGTTTGAGGAGCAAATATAAGTGCTGACAATGATTCGGTATCATCCATGAGGTTTTCAACTGTGCAAGGCTGTCGGTCCGGTTTAAGGGATACATGGAAGGGTAAACAGAAAGCAAGGAAGGGGAGGGGTGAGCAAAAAAGGAAACAGCATAAGGGAATGAGAGGAGAAAAGAAAACATTAAAAGGGCAAGGGTGGTATCTCTAATATAGCTTAACCGAGGGGCTGCTTAGGCTAGCTCAGTCTAGCCCAGATTGAAATGTGTCTATCTCTAAACTACTCAGTTAAGGTGGACATTTCAAATACTACTTAAAAGTTAGAACTATAGGGCTGATTCGGCACCATGAGAATTTTGTTTCAGGTTTTTTTGTGAGAAAAAAAAATGTTATCTTAATTTTTTTTCATGTACAAATTATTCATACAGTTGCACAGCTAAACATGGTGCTAAATTGCACGAAGGAAAAAAATCAAGATACATTTTTTTTTCTTACAAAAAAGTGAGAAAATAAAATTCCTGTGAATCAGCCCCCAACCCCTCCCCAAAAGGTGAAGATGTTTTACATATATGTGAAAAAGCTTAAAAGCTCACATGTACAATGATGATTTTAGTGATACTATACACTGATTCATAATTCCGTCCCCTCTGGGGTTTATATTGCACATGTGAGATGCTAGTTTTTTTATGTAAACATGATTTATATGATAATTGTATTCAGCTTGTGCATTGAAATGCTAAAATCGTTACTCCATGTTTCATTTAATGGCATTGTGAAATTACTTCTAAAAGTACAGCCCACCACATACGCAATGCAATCTGAATTTTGCTGATGTCAGATCAGCTAGTCAGCTTAATGGAACATTCAGAAATGCCTGGAACAGGTAAGTGCATCAGCTGCAGGGTAGGGCACATGGGTTTGCCAGCAAGATGAGTATATCACGTGTTTCTGGGAGTTTAACAAAGCAGGGCATCCTATAATGGAATGCCCAAGAGTTGGGTAAATGAGCCTCACTGGAAGGAATTTCATAAAGATTGTGTTTCATTTATATTCTAAAGTTGACAGCTCCAAAATGTGGCCATTTAGCAACATTGTTCTCAATAATTTTTTTTGACAATAATTTTTATTGAGTAAATTTATCATGTATAATTTTACATATGGAGGAAAACTGTGTACAGAGTTTAAATCACATTTACAGTAGAGTGCATAGTGAATCATCCATTTATATTGAGGGTAAGCAATATATTGTTTCCAAAATAATAATAATAAATAAAACATGGCTGCAATTCAATTTCAACTATATGAATAAATATCCAATTGGTTGGCCAATGATAAACGTATATGAAATAAAATGAGATAATAAAACCGATATAAACAGATAAACTAACATGAAGAAAGCAAACAATGTAAAATGAAATAGAATTAAGAGAGGTGGGGAGGGTAGAGAAAAGGGGATGGGATTTTACCAATGTTAAGGATAGATTTAGTATAGTAAATAGTCAAAACTGGGAGAATGGAAATGGATAATTCATAATTCTCAAGTGCTCTTGAATTTCTGGGAAGTTTTATTTAGAAGCAAGGATAATTTGAAATACATAGTCCCATACAACTGGGGGAATCAGGTCCCAAAATGTATCTTATGTTGTTTCAAAGCTCAAGTAATGAAACCCTCGGCAGAGGTTGTTATAAGTTCAAACTTCTTGACAGTGAAGCCAGTTGGCCTGAGATTAAGTAGGCAACAAAGGACGAGGGCCTAATTGCTTTACTAATAATATAAAAAACATTGGACTGCAGACTGTCAGTCAATTCTACATTATCAACAAGTATATTTAATTAGGGACCAGGTTCAGAACATTCTCTGAAATATTATGATGGATAGGAGGGGAGAGCTCTATGAATCCTGTCAGGCACTAAATACCAATGGAAAAGAACCTTAATGTTGAATGCAAGTGATTTGTTTAGCCTACCAGAAAGACTGTTTGGCCAAATTGCCTGCTAGGTCATAGTTACATAGTTAGTATGGCTGAAAAAAAAAACACATGTCCATCAAGTTTAACCAAGGGGCAGGATTGGGGAGCGTTATATTTATTTTTTACTGATAACAGCTAATGTTAATGTTACTTTCTGCTAGAAAAGCATCTGATCCTTTTTTGACACTGTCATCTGTTGATGCTATAACAAACTTCTGTGGTATGCTATTCCACAGATTTATAGTTTATGATTGTCATCTCCCCCTGTCTTTAGAGAAATAGATTTTCCAAGTATACAGCACATCCTGTTTCACTTATTCCTTAAGTCTGGGTTATCCGCCACAAGGTGGCGCAGTGGACTGCAGAAAGACTTGTGGCATCTCCCGGCCCTATAAATAGCCAGGAACCTCCCACAAATTCCCAGTTTCCTTCTGCAGTCGGACTGAGAAGATAGAAGATGTCTCTCTCTCTCTTGCGCAGGTGAGCAAGGCAACAAAGCCTGCGGCCCTGCAAGTCTATTCCCCTCCGATTCTGGACTCCCACTGCCTCCCAGCCTCGGCTGACACCAGGCGGGGCCTGGTGATGCTGTGGATTGCGCTGTTCCCCTGCGGCCCGCCCCTCGAGGTACCTCAGCCGGCGCCATTTTGTACAACCTGCGTGTCTGGCTTTCTTCATTCCCGGCTGCAGCGCTGCGGGTGTTTCGGCTTAAGCCAGATTTCTTGCCTAATGTTGTGTCTACCTTTCATCTCAATCAGGACATTGTCTTGCCTTCATTGTGTCCTAATCCTGCTAATTCCAAGGAGCGGACTCTGTATTCTCTGGATGTGGTCAGGGCTCTGAAGTTCTCTTTGGTTGCTACTGAGACTTTTAGGAAGTCTGACGCTCTGTTTGTTCTCACTTCTGTGTCTAGGAATGGTTTGCCTCCGGCTAAATCCACTATCAGAAAGTGGATCCGTCAGGTGGTGGTGCAGGCCTATTCTGCTAAGGGGAAGAATCCTCCCTTCTGTCTTACTGCTCATTCCACTCGTGCTATTGGTGCGTCTTGGGCCTTTCAGCACCAAGCTTCTGTTGAACAAGTTTGTAGGGCCGTAACTTGGTCTTCTGTTCATACTTTTTCCAAGTTTTACATAGTTGATGTTAGGGCCTCAGCTGATGCTGCTTTTGGCCACAGGGTTCTTCAGGCGACAGTGGTTTGAACTGCCCGCTGTTGCTTTTTGGGGATCCCACCCTACCTTACGGACACTGCTTTTGGATGTCCCAGACGTAAGGAATAAGTGAAACAGGACGTGCTGTATACTTGGAAAAATACAATTCTGTGAGTACTCACCTGTAGAATTGTTTTTGTAGTATACAACACGTCCTGTTTCATCCCTCCCTTGTTATTATTATTCTTGGTCACCTCTGTATGGTGATTTGTTCAAATGTTCATTTTGGGATTTCTTTCATTATTGTTCTCCCGGCTTCTTGTCTAACTGCTTTGTAACACTGGGAATTTGTGGGAGGTTCCTGGCTTATTATAGGGCTTGGAGATGCCACAAGTCTTTCTGCAGTCCACTGCGCCACCTTGTATTCTACAGGTGAGTACTCACAGGATTGTATTTTTCCCCTTATTTCTTGTATTGCCCATTTATATATTTATACAATTTAATCATGCCCCCCTTCAGAGATCTCCTCTTGAGACTAAACAGATTTAATTCCCATAATCTTTCTTCCTAACTAAGATCTTTCATTCCCCTTATCAGTTTGGTGGCTCTCCTCCGCACTCTTTCCAAAATCAGGACGTTCTTTCTATGAACTGGTGCCCAGAACTGGATAGCATATTCCAGGTAAGAGCGCACCAGTGCCTCGTAAGAGGCAATATTAACTATATTTTTCATGATTCTATGCCTCTTTTAATACATAATATTATCTTGATTGCCTTAAACCCAGCTGCGTGGCATTTCACACTGTTATTTAGTCTCTGGACTACCCATACCACCAGACCCTTCTCAGCTAATGACTCTCTCAGTTTTACTCCCCCAAGGACGTCAGGTCTTCATTTTATTAGATCCCAAGTGCATAACTTTACACTTATCCACACTGGACTTCATTTGCCAAATGGATGCCCAAACACTTAAAGTGTCCAAGTCAGCTTGAAGCTTGTGAACATATTCAATAGACTGCACTGTGCTACATATCTTGGTGTCATCCACAAAAATAGAGAAAGTGCTCGTAATGTCATCTTCTATATCATTTATAAACAAATTGAATGATAGAGGGCCCAGCACTCTATCTAGTATTGTTGCATCCAATAGAGGTCCAGCAGATATGTAGTTTGACAATGTTCTCCACTGTAATATAAAGTACAATCCTCTTAAGTACCCCCCATTTAGGGCACCCTCCAATCCCCAATTCCTATTCATCCCTATATGTGGAAAGTGAAGTACCTATTTTTCTTGTGGAGGGCCGTCGGTCTCTAGATCGAACCTCCTCTATTGCGCAGGCGACACAGGTGGGTGGTGTGGCAGTGCTCTTGTCTCTGCCCGGAAGGCAGGAGGAGCGCGTCTGTCTGCGGGAGATCCCACCATATAAGGCCGCTTTCGCGTGTGGTGGCAGTGTCCATCCGGCTTGAAGATCAATAGGCTGCCTCCTTGCCGCCCATCTCCGTCTGAGATCAAGCCAGTGATACAGTGCCAGGCTCCTCCTCCACTACCTTTGACTGGCTCCCATCACTAGCTCTGAAAACACGCTAGTTTATTATCAGCTCCCTGGTCCCAGTGGCTACCCAGACCTCTCCCCTCCTCTTTTTGCTCCTCCCTGCCAGCCCCTCATCCAGACTTCCCAATTCTTAAACCCTACATCTCCCCTCCTGTCTCCAGCAGCACCAAAAATCCAAGCATAGTGTAAAGGTATATAATAGTATTTATGGTTCATTACTATTTATATAATCAATTACAGTCTATTTACAATATTGAACACGGAAATATAAATATTGACAGATTCATAGTATATATTAAAACATTAAATTCATTTATTTTATTTTAATTATTTGAGAAGGGTGGGGAAAAAAACTCATTTATAAATTGTCTAAGTAAAACATTCATAATATTGCTGCAGACATTTTGTTTCAATATTTATAAAAAAAGAAGACTATTTATGACTTTATTCAGGTAAATCCTTCACGTGTGAGTATATTACATCTACAACATTTACAATAACAGAAAAATAAAAATAAAACGTATCAGTTCATTCAATTAAATCATTCATGTTCTCATGTATAATTGTTTGACACCATAATAAAATCCCATTACTGTAACCTTTAATATTTTCCAAAGGAAAAATAGTTTATGAAACTTTCATAATTTTCTATTTAGATATAAAGTTAAAAAGGGGGAGAGAAAGGAAGGAGAAGAAAGCAATCATGGTTACTTAATCCTATTATACCAGATAATATAATATATGGGTACAGGTACAGGTTTACATACGATGGGGCACAAGTAGTCCCCATTGCAGTCCCCTGTAACTGGTGGAAGAACTGTCCATTAAAAAGTAATTATTTAAATTAAAAAGGAGTAATACGTATAGTAATCCTCTGTACTATGGATGATATCTTCCGAATCCAAAAGTTCTTTAATTTTTTCAATTCTCCTAAGGTGTGGGATACTTGAATAAAGGCCATCTATGTTGAGAGAACAGGAAGGAACAATTAGATCTTGTAAGATAGATAACAAGTATGTAGTATCTTTCAAATAGGATGGCTACCTTTTAACATGATTCTGCAGATCATGGGGAGAGGGATCCCAGCCATTTTTTTTTATTTAACCCTTTATAATGTGGATAGTAGTTGTATTTTATTTGTAAATGTTATAAAGCACTCTTTTCATTTTGGGGGGTTTTCTGGGTCACATTGTATTGGGGAGAAATTGGGCTTTCACATGCAATATGGTTTTCTTGAATAAAATACTTTTTTTAATTTAAAATAAACGAGACACATTTTAAAAAGATATTTTTTTTAAACCTAGTGAAAAATGACCTGTCAACATAGAGTGACAGTAGACTGGCAGTTAAAATGGTTAAAAGTAGCTATACATGTTGGGCATTGTTCTGTTTAGGGGCCTTGTGCTTTCAAATTTAGCTTGTTGTTTCCTGTTTTCATATTGACATTTTAGGAAAATGTGTTTTTTATTTTGCTTTTTATACGTTTTTTAGGGAAACCTTATGCAACTGAAGAATTCTTCTAGGGATTACTTCCAGAAAGATGAGCCCGCTACAACACGCTGGGTATGCCTAGAAGGCTTAATGTGTGTACTTTCAGGGAAAATATGGTTTGTAGGTGGTATTCCAAATGTAAAGGGTTATTTTGGTTGAAAAGGTGCAAGGTGCGCACTTTGGAGTGTTTGGCAACTCTTCCCTTGACAGTACCTATGCATGTTGGGTATTGTTCTGTTCAGGGGGATGTTGCTTTTTCAGATTTAACTTGTTTTTTCTTGTTTGCATATTGTTGTTTTAGGAAAATGTAGCTTTGATTCTGCTTTTTTATTTTTTTTTTTAGGGAAACCCTGTGCAATCAAATAGTTTATCGAGGGATTACTTCCAGAAAACTGTGTCCATGTCAACAAGCCTGGTACTCCTAGAAAGGTGTGTACTTCCAGAGACTATATAGTGTGTGTAGGGTATTTCAAATGTAAAAGGTTGTTTTTCTTGAAAAACTGCAAGGTGCACATAGCAGTTGTATTTTATCTGAAAATCTACAAAAGCTGAGAAAAACAATTCTCATGGTGCTGATTTGACCCTATAATCTCCCACTCGCCATTCAAGTATAAACATGCTCAGTTGCAACCAGGGAGCCTGTAGGGCTGATTCAGAACTATTCATTTTTTTTTTCACATTTTATGAGAAAAAAAATATGATTTTTTCCTTAGCGCAATTCAGTACCCTTTTGAGCTGTGTGAGGAAAAAACATTCTCACGGTGCTGGATCAGCTCTAATATGTTTATTTGTGATAAGGCATTTTTATTGAGCACAGAATTGTCCAGCTTAAAGGCCGCCAGATGATCCAACAAGTTGGCTAAATCCTTTTCCATGATGCTTACTATTTAGATTTGACCTGACTAATTATATGTCAGTTATTGTTTTTGATTAAAGATCAGTATTGGATAATTATGGGGTAACAATTTTCTGTTCTGAATATACTTGCTCCATCTCCCCTGTTGGAAGCATACCCAGCTGTCCCATGGACTTCAACTTGATCTATTCCAACGGTAAGTATCATTCTTTTAAAGGGCCAGTCCAGCCAGACTGCCTTATTTGAATCCACCCCCCACCCTGCCTTCCGTAATAAGCAGCACTAATGTTCTAATAAACAAAAAGACACTTACCTTGGTCTTACTCCAGCTGTAACCGTTGCTCAATCACCGCGCCAGGCTCCGCCATTTACCTGCGCAGTGCCACCGGACTGGAAGCTCGACATGCTATGTGTGCATGCATGGTACAGGGAACTTCCAGTCCTGTGGAACTGTGCAGCCCCCAGGGAAGATGGCTGTACCCCTGGCTCAGTGAATGACTGATGGTCACCAGTGGAGTAGGGCCAAGGTAAGTGTCTTTTTGTTTTTTAGAACATTAATGCTGCTTTAGTGCTTATTAAGGAAACCAGGGTGGGGGGTGAATGCGGATTGGGTAGTCTAGCTGGACTGGCCCTTTAAGCTTAGCACTGGCTTTCCCCTTGTTAACTCAGCAGGAGGTTTGCAAGGTTGAATGGACCAGGCAGACTTTTCAGCTGTCTGTTTCACCACAGAAGTGATAGAAAATACCTTCCATACTCCTTCCATTCAATTACTCAATTACTCAGCTGTCTAAAGCACAATTAATGAAACTTCAGCAAGGCCTTTCATTTACCTTCATAAAAACTATGTATAAACAAATGATGGCAATGTTAGTAATTAAATTATTGGACATAGATATGTAAGTATATGATAAATACAAAATGATACTTACAAAATGCCAAGAACAAATGAAGAAATGTTTTGTATGAATCTCTGTTAATATATATATATGTATATATATATATATATATATATATAAAATCTTTTTTTCGTAAACTACATTACATACGAGGACATTTTCTTGACATCCGAAGCCACTGGCAAAAAAAACAATATGACAGATAATTATTAAACAATTAAGTCTTTTTATAAATGCAACAAGAGAGCAAGCCAAATTATTATGAAGTGCATAATGAGGATGTCACTGGGGATTTGACATGCTACAGCCATGCAGTAGTTTTATGGCACATGGGTGGTCTGGATGTAATCGATCACATGATATGCTTTTGATCCTTTTCAATACCCTGCTGGTGTGGAAGGACTCTACTGGAGTTAAGGGCGAGCAAATCATTTTGCTGGTGCACCTCACAATCCTTTGTATCTTTTGTTTATCCATCCCAGGGGAGTTACAGTACCATATGATCAGAGACATGCATAAGACAGACTCTGTTGTAGATGAGTAAAACATCCTGAGAGTTTCTCTTGGTAGTCCAAGTTTTTTTCACCTGTAACAGAAAGAATTCCCTCCTTTGCAACTTTCTCCTTATATTAGCTCAATGTTTATTCCTACTATGGGTGTTGTTTGCAGTGATGCCCAGAAAAATATTTTCCTTGACACCCTTTACCTAAAAAAAGGAGGTCATGCATAAATAAAATCAGGGTCTGGGTTACAGAAAAGGGGTCAAATCTCAGCTCCAGTAGCTTTATGCAGAAAAATACCAGGAAGATTCTACATCCTGATTCATACGTCCATGATCTACTACATGGCAGGTAAGAAACCCTTGCTTTAATTTAGACCAACCTCTATACTAGCATATTATCTGTACATGCTATCTATTAAGAGGTAAGTTGCAAACCCTTGGATTTCCTGTATCCTTTATAACTTAATTCCAATTTGCACAAATCACTTCAGTGACCCTAATGGCTCCTCTACAGATTTAAAATTAATGTAATTTGTAAAATGTATATCGACCTTCTTCTAGGACCAGGTCTTTGGCAAGAAAAACTATTGAAATTGATAATCCTCATAAAAATGTTTTTTTAAAGTCTAATGTTCCATAGAACAGGTGGTTCAAAGCAACACCCGTGTAACTGAAAGCTAAATACACTGAAATTCTCTATGATTAAATAAAACAAAAAGGGAATACTACACTGCAAGTAAATCAAGAAAAGCAAGAAAAAAAACCCAGATAGCATCATTGTATAAAGCACACTTTAAAAAAATGTAATCCCTAAAAAAAAAACTAAAACAAATTTAAAGTCACTATTTGGTGTATGGATTAAACATTAAACAAAAGATTAAAAAACCTTCAGCTGATCCATCTTAGTCCAGTAGCCTGAAATTTACCAATCCCAGCATTCCAGTGCCTCTGTGATGAAAGTATATCCCTCGCACTTATACAGAGGGGGCATGTTAATCCCCTCCATTGACATGAATTGAAATGAGGAGGACATGGGCAGTCACTGTAACTGATGCAAGGAGGTGGTCATGGTCACAGAGAGCCATGGTCAAGCGGGGATGGTGTAAGCCTATATCTTGGTGTAAGTTTCTTACTTACATGGGAGGAAAAAGCTTTTGATAGGCAAAGTCATAATGGCCAAATTAGATGTTGAAATAACTCATGTTTAACTGCTGTACTAGTCTATAGCATGCAGGTAAAACCCAAATGTTTTGGTCCAACTACCGCGTATGTTTCTTTGGCCACTGTACCTTCTGTCAAGCTTCCCGGCTACAATCAAGGAAGAGCTGAGCGAGCTCCAGATGTGGGGGTGAAGCAAAGCAAATAAATCCAAAAGAGCAATTCAAAAGTCAGGGTTGGCGGCAGACAGGTAAAGTCCAATAGATGAATCCAGGTTTAGGGGCTGGCGGCAGACAAAGTCCAAGAATAAATCCAAGTTCAGGGGCTGGCAGGCAAAGTCCAGTAAGAGAATCCGAGTAAAAAACCAAGTCATCCATCCGAGGGTAAATCCAGGAAATCAGATCAGGAACTCAGTAATCAGGAAAACAGAATCCAGGAAGTAATCTGATAAAACAGCATTGTATGCAGGCCAGCTGTCCTCTTAAATTGGGCTGTCAATTAGAGCAGGGAGGGAAGTTTCAGAGTCTCAGTGAGGTCACTTCCTGTCCATTCAGACCCAGGAAACCAGGAAGTAAAAAGCAAGCCCAAGAGCTTACGCTCTAGGCTTTGTGCACTTAGTGTGCTGAACACCAGGTGTCGCTGTTGAGCAGTGCAACAGATGAAGAGCCTGCTCAGGTCTGCGGCTATATGCAGACAGTGATAGAGCACACCCATGTCTTCTTGAAGAGCAAGCAAGGCGAGGAGACATTTCCTGATGAACACATGATCATGTGCTTGTTTGTAATATGAAAAAAGGCTCATTTGCTTGCAGAAAACCTACCAGTGTCAAAGACAGGGTCAATCTCATTTCTGCACACTTTCTGCCTATCAGGCATCAATAGAAGCAATTACTTGAGACTGTATTCAAGGAACCTTAGAGTGGGCCCACTGAAGTGTGTTGCAATTGCACCTGGACATACATAGCTTGTTTTACATAATAAAAAGTAAATTGTACACAATATAACCATAATATTACCAATAAGAAAATAACTGATTTGAAACAAACATTACTGACACCCTCTTCATTGCCCCCTTTTTAGGCTTACCTGGCTTAATATAGCATCTTCTCTCTCCTGAGGGCTCGGAAGCTAGTGTGTGCCATGCCAGACATCTATGCTCCTGCAATAAAAGGTGCCCAGGAAAGACAGGGAAATAACATTACATGAGATAAGGGAAGATTGCTATTACAAATCAATGGCGTGGGATATAAGCAGTTAAAGTGCTACTGCAGGTAAAGGTAATTGTTACACCATTGCTTCTGGGTACATTTGGCACTGTCCTAAACTGTTTTCCGTTTTTTAATTGAAGAAGAAATGGCCAAGATATCGGAGTTTACAGGTTCAGCCTATGACATTCTCTTTTACATCCCGTCCCTCCAATCAGCTCAGCAGAGTGGGACAGGATTGCTGGTCCCCTCGCTCCACATACTGCTCCAGATTCATTCTCTGCTCTGCTCAGTCAGGCAGTACTGGCGGCACTTTCTCTCTCTTCTAGGCCTGGCAGCTCGAGCACCAAGAAGTTGGTATGCTCCCGTGTGGTGCCTGAGAGGAGAGAGGCTGAGGCGGTTAGGAAGATAAAGATCAAAGGACCAGGGGAGAGACGAGTAGATGTTTTGGAGAACTTCATGACGCCACTATTTTGACCCTGTAATCCACTGCATTCCAAAAGAGACATGTGAGGAGATCTGATGTGTGTGTCTGCACTATGCCTGTCTCTTTCTGTGTGTGTCTGTTAGGCACTTACCTCGTCGCCGTCCCTGGTCCCGCGGCGCGCTGTCGGGCGGTCCCCGGCTGGTTGCTGCCCGGCGCTCCCCGGGTGTCCTGGCTCCTCAGCGCGGTTGCGGCGGTCAGGGGTCGGCGGCGCGGGCTGGTGTCGGCGGCCGCGCCGCAGCCCGCTCTGCGCGGCTGCGCGGTCCCGTCGGGCTCCCTCGCTGTTCGGCGCTTCCGCCTCCCGGCGGGGGCGCGCTCGATCTTCAGCGTGCTCGCGCGCGCGCGCGAGCACGTCACCTTTATGCCTCCCGGCGGCGCTTTCCCCAGCGCGCCCGCCGGGGGCGAGTTTGATTCATCCAACCCTGGCCCTGTTCATAAAGGGAGCCCAGGGACTGGTCGGCCTGTCTGGCCTGGGCCGTCCAGTTCCTGGGACCACTCCCGTTTTTAGTGTTGCACCAAGCACCTTCCTTCCCTCCTTTTTCCCTGTTCCCCATTGGCCAGATATTCCTATAAATCTGCACTACTCCAGTTTCCCAGTGCCCGTTATAGCTTCTGGGTTCTGGATGTGCGTTGCTGTGTCTTAGTGAAGAATTTGGATTTGGATTGGACTTCGATTATTCTTGCTAGCTGCCTGCCCTGACCTTCTGCTTTGCCTGACCACTCTTTTGCCTGACCCTCCTGTACCTCGCCTGTGACCTCCTGGACTTGACCTCGGCTACCCTTGACCACTCTTTGTTACCTCCCTTGGATACCTCGCCTGTGACCTCCTGGTTTGACCTCGGCCTGAATTACGGACTTTCGCACCCGGCATCCTCATTCGGGATTCCCTGCCAAACATCAATCTGCACCTTAAGCTGTTATCCTTTGCGCCTGTTAAGTCCTGGGGGCAACCGACTGGGAGAGGCATTACCCGTGTCTCCTACAAGCGGGGGCTTGTCTATAGGCGGAAGTGGCGGTGGAGATTGGGGGATATCGGCTTAAGACAGACGGGTGTTTGGTACAGTCCTGACATTATAACGGGCCAGAAGAAGAATGGACCAAATCCTGGAGCAGGTGCAAGCCTTGACAGCGGCGGTGGAGCACCTGGCTCATCGAGTTGCGGCCCAGGAGAACCGTCCTACTCCCATCGTCCCCACTTCTCAGGGGACTCCGGCCGCAATGTCTGTGGAACCCAAGATCCCACTCCCTGAAAAGTTTTTTGGCGATAGGGCAAAATTTGCCAATTTTCGGGACTCTTGTAAACTGTACTTCCAGCTTCGTCCGGTTTCCTCAGGGTCACAGGAGCAAAAGGTGGGCTTGATTATTTCCCTGCTGCATGGAGACCCTCAGTCCTGGGCCTTTAGCTTATCAGCTCAGGACCCAATTCGCCTATCGGTGGATAGTTTCTTCGCTGCAATGGAGGTCCTCTATGATGATCCTGACAAAGGGGCCTCAGCTGATGCCAAATTACGTACCCTCCGCCAGGGACGCCGTCCAGCCGAAGACTACTGTTCTGAATTCCGGCGTTGGGCGGTTGACTCACGTTGGAACAATCCTGCCCTCAGCGGCCAATTCCGACTAGGTCTGGCTGACTCTATCAAGGACACCCTGGTGAACTACCCGGAACCCCAAACTCTGGATGAATTGATGCATTTGGCCATCCGCATTGATCGTCGACTCCGGGAGAGGCGCCTAGAGAAAGGATCACATCCTGAATCGGCTTCAAAGTCTGAGGCTCTAGTCGCTCAACCTTCAGAAGAGCCCATGCAGCTAGGTGCCACCAGGCTCACCGAAGGCGAGAGACGACGACGCCTATCTGAGGGG
This sequence comes from Gastrophryne carolinensis, assembly GCA_027917425.1. Taxonomy (NCBI): domain Eukaryota; kingdom Metazoa; phylum Chordata; class Amphibia; order Anura; family Microhylidae; genus Gastrophryne; species Gastrophryne carolinensis. Next base: position 385,753,452 of record CM051236.1, on the reverse strand, counting down.
CTCTGTCTTTACTGTGGTGGAACCGGCCATATGGTTAGACTTTGCCCAAAGAAACCGTCGGGAAACTTCAGAGCCTAGGGGGTTTCGAGGGGGCCCTCCTAGGCTGTAAGGTATCTCCTCAAGTATCGTCTCCAGTTTTCGTTCCAGTCCAGTTTATGAGTGGTGTTAAATGTGTTAATCTAAAGGCTCTTCTAGATTCTGGAGCAGCTGGGAATTTCCTAGACTCTGAACTAGCGCAGACTTTAGGAATTGTGGTACAGGCCTTGCCGACTCCTATCCGGGTTTCAGCCATTGATGGCACTCCAGTGGCCGGGGGGTTAGTTCGGTTCCAATCCCCTCCTATGCAAATCAAAGTGGGAGCCAGTCATTCTGAGGTTATCAGGTTCTTGATTTTGAGTATGCCTGGTACTCCTTTGATTTTGGGTTTGCCATGGCTGCAGGAGCATAATCCCCAAATTGATTGGGTTTCGGGGCAAATCACCAAGTGGGGACACCAGTGTTTTCGGAACTGCCTAGAATTCCCTCTCAGGGTTGCGCGCCTAGCCCCTATTGGGGTTCCAACTCCATATTTGGAGTTTGCTGATGTCTTTTCAGAAAAGGCGGCAGACAAACTTCCTCCCCATAGACCTTGGGACTGCCCAATAGAACTGCTCCCTGGTACGATGCCTCCCAGAGGGAGAATATTTAATTTGACCCGAGCTGAAACCCTTGCCATGCGGGAATATATCGCCGAGAACTTAGAAAAAGGGTTCATTCGGCCTTCGTCTTCTCCAGCAGGGGCAGGGTTCTTTTTTGTGGAAAAAAAAGATGGGGGACTTCGCCCCTGCATCGATTACCGGGGCTTAAATAACATCACGGTAAAAAATAAGTATCCCCTACCGCTTATTGAGGGACTCTTTACTCAGGTGGTTGGGGCGCAGGTCTTCTCTAAACTGGATCTCCGGGGGGCCTATAACCTCATAAGAATCAGGCAGGGGGACGAGTGGAAAACGGCCTTCAATACCCTTGAAGGGCATTATGAGTATTTGGTAATGCCTTTCGGCCTGTGTAATGCCCCTGCGGTCTTTCAAAGTTTTGTCAACGAAATTTTCAGGGATTATCTTGGCCGGTTTATGGTTGTTTACCTAGATGACATTTTAATTTTTTCTTCATCCATTGACGAACATCGTAAACATGTGTGCCTAGTTTTGCAGAAACTTAGGGAGAATTGCTTATATGCCAAGTTAAAGAAATGTCAATTTGAAGTATCTGAGGTTCAGTTTCTCGGTTACATTATCTCCAAATCTGGTCTGTCTATGGACCAGTCTAAGGTGAAGGCTGTTCTAGAATGGGAGCAGCCCAGAGATCTGAAGGGCCTGCAAAGGTTTTTGGGTTTCGCCAATTTTTATAGAAGGTTCATTAAGAATTTCTCTGCCCTGGTTACACCACTAACTAACCTAACTAAGAAAAGCGGGTACCCCACGGTTTGGCCGGCTCAAGCTGTCCAGGCCTTCGGGAATCTTAAGAGGGTATTTAGTGCTGCTCCCGTCCTAGTCCATCCTGATGAGCAACGACCTTTCCTTGTGGAGGTGGATGCTTCTGAAATAGCGGTCGGAGCGGTCTTGTCTCAGTACCACGGCTCACCTGCACGCCTCCATCCATGTGCCTTCTTTTCCAAGAAATTCTCAGCGGCCGAAAGAAATTATGATATCGGCAACAGAGAATTACTGGCCATCAAGCTTGCCTTCCAGGAATGGAGACACTGGCTGGAGGGGGCTCAGTATCCAGTTACGGTCTTTACGGACCATAAAAATCTAGAATACATCCAGTCCGCCAAGAGATTAACTCCTAGACAGGCTCGCTGGTCCTTATTCTTTTCTCGGTTTAATTTTTCTATAACCTATAAGCCCGGGTCCAAAAACATAAAAGCGGACGCCCTGTCTCGGAGTTTCTCTCCCCCTGACTTACCGGAAAGGATGGTGTCTCCCATCTTGCCTCGCTCCCTAGTGGTGGCTGCCATCCAACCCCAACTTCCTGATCTTACTCAGTTCCAGGCCCAAGCTCCTCCTGGGAAACCCGCTTCAGCCCTGTTTGTGCCTTCTACTTACCGGTCTGAGTTCTTGTCCCATTTTCACGATACCAAAACAACCGGTCATCCAGGGGTTAAGAAAACCATAGCTTTATTATTACGCCAAGTTTGGTGGCCTTCTCTTAGGAAGGACGTTCAAAGGTTTGTCTCCGCTTGCAAAGTCTGTGCCCAAAGTAAGTCCTTGAGGAGTTCGCCTGAAGGCCCACTCCTTCCATTGTCCATTCCTGCCTCCCCGTGGACCCATCTGGCCATGGATTTTGTTACTGACCTTCCCCCGTCTCAGGGACATACAGTTATTTGGGTAATTGTGGACCGCTTTAGCAAGATGGCCCATTTCGTCCCTTTAAAGAAACTCCCCTCAGCTCAAACTCTTGCTCAACTCTTCATTACTCATGTCTTTAGGATTCATGGTATTCCCATGGATATTGTTTCGGATAGGGGGGTCCAGTTTGTCTCCCGGTTTTGGAGGGCTTTCTGTGCCAAGTTGGGTTTCACCGTCTCCCTTTCCTCGGCCTTCCATCCGCAGTCGAATGGTCAAACCGAGAGAACGAACCAGTCCCTGGAACAATATTTGCGCTGTTTTACGGCGGATACTCAAACTGATTGGGCCTTCTTCTTACCATTTGCGGAATTTGCTTTTAACAACGCCACACATTCGTCCACGGGGGTTTCTCCTTTCCATTGTGTTTATGGCAAGGACCTGAAGTTTTCTGCTCTTTCGGACCAACCCTCTAGAGTCCCCTCCGTGGATGAATGGGTTTCCAAATGGCCAGGGGAATGGAATAAAATCCAGCAACATCTAGCTAGGGCCGCTCTTCAGCAGAAAAAATTTTCTGATCGCAAACGATCGTCTAACTCTAACTTTAAAGTGGGTGACTGGGTTTGGCTTTCAACCAAGAATTTGGCGCTACACCAGCCCTCCGCTAAGTTAGGACCTAAATTTATTGGCCCCTTCCCCATAACACAAAAAATTAATCAGGTTACGTACCAGTTGGCCCTCCCTTCGTCCATGAAAATCTGTTAATCCTTTCATGTTTCACTTCTTAAGTCTGCAAAAAACCATGAACCTAATAGTCCTCCTAGTCCTGTGTTAGTTGATGGGCATCAGGAGTTTGAGGTTGCCCGGGTTCTTGATTCTCGCATTTTTCGGAACTCTCTTCAATATCTTATTGACTGGAAGGGATACGGTCCGGAAGAAAGATCTTGGGTTCCTGCCAGAGAGGTTCATGCACAGAATTTGGTAAAGAGGTTTCACAGAGAGAATCCTTTGAAACCTAGTTTGGAGGGTCCAGTGGCCCCTCCTCAGGGGGGGGTAATGTTAGGCACTTACCTCGTCGCCGTCCCTGGTCCCGCGGCGCGCTGTCGGGCGGTCCCCGGCTGGTTGCTGCCCGGCGCTCCCCGGGTGTCCTGGCTCCTCAGCGCGGTTGCGGCGGTCAGGGGTCGGCGGCGCGGGCTGGTGTCGGCGGCCGCGCCGCAGCCCGCTCTGCGCGGCTGCGCGGTCCCGTCGGGCTCCCTCGCTGTTCGGCGCTTCCGCCTCCCGGCGGGGGCGCGCTCGATCTTCAGCGTGCTCGCGCGCGCGCGCGAGCACGTCACCTTTATGCCTCCCGGCGGCGCTTTCCCCAGCGCGCCCGCCGGGGGCGAGTTTGATTCATCCAACCCTGGCCCTGTTCATAAAGGGAGCCCAGGGACTGGTCGGCCTGTCTGGCCTGGGCCGTCCAGTTCCTGGGACCACTCCCGTTTTTAGTGTTGCACCAAGCACCTTCCTTCCCTCCTTTTTCCCTGTTCCCCATTGGCCAGATATTCCTATAAATCTGCACTACTCCAGTTTCCCAGTGCCCGTTATAGCTTCTGGGTTCTGGATGTGCGTTGCTGTGTCTTAGTGAAGAATTTGGATTTGGATTGGACTTCGATTATTCTTGCTAGCTGCCTGCCCTGACCTTCTGCTTTGCCTGACCACTCTTTTGCCTGACCCTCCTGTACCTCGCCTGTGACCTCCTGGACTTGACCTCGGCTACCCTTGACCACTCTTTGTTACCTCCCTTGGATACCTCGCCTGTGACCTCCTGGTTTGACCTCGGCCTGAATTACGGACTTTCGCACCCGGCATCCTCATTCGGGATTCCCTGCCAAACATCAATCTGCACCTTAAGCTGTTATCCTTTGCGCCTGTTAAGTCCTGGGGGCACCCGACTGGGAGAGGCATTACCCGTGTCTCCTACAAGCGGGGGCTTGTCTATAGGCGGAAGTGGCGGTGGAGATTGGGGGATATCGGCTTAAGACAGACGGGTGTTTGGTACAGTCCTGACAGTGTCTTTCTCTATGTGCCTATGTCTCTTTTTCTATGTGCCTGTCTCTCTTTTTCTATGTGCCTGTGTCTCTTTCTCTATGTGCCTATGTCTCTTTTTCTATGTGCCTGTCTCTCTTTTTCTATGTGCCTGTGTCTCTTTCTCTATGTGCCTATGACTTTCTCTGTGTGCCTGTGTATTTCTCTATGTGCCTGTGTCTTTCTCTATGTGCCTGTGTTTCATCCTATATGTGCATGTGTCTCTTTCTCTATGTTCCTGTGTCTTGCTCTGTGTGCCTGTGTCTTTCTCTATGTATGTGTCTCTCTATGTTCCTGTGTGTCTTTCTCTATGTGCCTGTGTCTCTTCCTATGTGTGCATGTGTCTCTTTCTCTATGTTCCTGTGTCTTGCTCTGTGTGCCTGTGTCTTTCTCTATGTATGTGTCTCTCTATGTTCCTGTGTGTCTTTCTCTATGTGCCTGTGTCTCATCCTATATGTGCATGTGTCTCTTTCTCTATGTTCCTGTGTCTTGCTCTGTGTGCCTGTGTCTTTCTCTATGTATGTGTCTCTCTATGTTCCTGTGTGTCTTTCTCTATGTGCCTGTGTTTCTTCCTATATGTGCATATTTCTCTTTCTCTATGTTCCTGTGTCTTGCACTGTGTGCCTGTGTCTTTCTCTATGTATGTGTCTCTCTATGCTCCTGTGTGTCTTTCTCTATGTGCCTGTGTCTCTTCCTATGTGTGCATGTGTCTCTTTCTCTATGTTCCTGTGTCTTGCTCTGCGTGCCTGTGTCTTTCTCTATGTGCCTTTGTCTTTCTATGTGTGCGTGACTCTTTCTCTACATGCTTGTGTCTTTCTCTGTGTATGTGTCTCCCTATGTGCCTGTGTCTCTTTCTCTATGTGCTTGTGTCCATTTCTCTATGTGCATGTGTCTCTTTCTCTATGTACCTGTGTCTTTCTGTGTGTGTGTTTATTTCTATGTGTGTCTCTTTCTATGGGCGTCTCCTTCTCAGTATCTGTGTATGCCAGAGATTTCTGTTTCTTATTAAAGTGGACCAAAGCCCAGGATTTTGAATATCCTGGGCTTTGGTCCTTACCCCCAGGGCACTCCAATCGGGGGTGTCCCACTGTGTGAACCCCCCCAAGTCGCCGAAACTAATCTCCTCCAATCAGCTTCCTATGACACAATGATGAGCATCATAGAAAGCTAAATGAAGGAGAAGCAGTAAACTCCCCACAGCTGCTCCTCTCTGGCTGTGCATGCCTGCACCATCTTATAGATTCTAGGGACGGCTTTGATCCAGAAAGGGGGGCACAGACAGCTGGGGGGGGCAGTTAATAGTTAAACTGGGGAGATTTAGATGATTCAGATAGTGGCTGTGCAATGATTTTCTTGTTCATTTTCAGTGACGAGAGTAGCAGGTTATGCTCGATGTTGCAGTTCCACTACCAAGGAGCACAGATTATCCACTCATGGTAGAGAAATCTTTGTTTTTTGTTTCTTTGTGGTGCCAGTTACTGTGATAGTGAAATGCCTTTGTGCATGTTCAGAATTACTGTTTATTAGTAATGTATTTATTAGTTTTATCTCCCCTGCACCATGTATAATGTATTTATGGTTAATTTCTATACTGTGACTAAGCCATGCCCCTAAACCAAGTCCCCACCATGACCATCACCCTGAAAGCTGGTCTCCAAAGTTGGCATCTCTGCCCACACTGTTTGTCTGGGATGTCAGCATCCTCCAGGGGCATGATTCTTCTCCCCAAACTGCATGTGTAAGTAGGGGGGGGGGAGAAGACTCATGTCCCTGGCAGACACTGACAACCCCGCCGAGTAGACGTGCACTTTTGGAGTGTGTGTGCACTTTGGGAATGACAGCATGCATTATCGGAGTGTGGGCATGCACTTTAGGAGTGCACAAATGCACTTTGGGAGTGCTGGTCTAGGCCCCAATGTCGCCTAGCAACAGGGGGAGAGGGGAGAAGCACATCCAAGGTGTCTTATGCAACTTTCGGGAATCTTACAGACCCAGCCCATTATGCTAATTATTATGCAGCATCACAGATTCAATAGCCACACCCACACCCATCAAGAGCCATTTCATCTTCAATTCAAAAATGGAAGACAGTTTAGGACAGTGCCAAATGTAGTCCGAAGCAATGGTGTAACAAAAACCTTTGTCTGCAGTTTTCCAAATTATAATAACAGGAGAGTATAATTATTCATGTGATACCAAATAAAGGTATTATCCCATGGAGATCTTCATTTAAAACTGTATTGCGTAATGCAAATGAAGAGTGTTCCAAAAATAAAGCCATTAACCTTTACTTAACTTCTGTAAAATAAAACTACTTTCCCACAAGCTAAAATATATAAAAAGCAAATTAATTTTGCCACAAAAAGAATAGTTGTAATTACCAAGAATCCAATAACATACAAGGTTATCCAAATCATATGAATAAGACGCTCTGGAATACTTAGAGTGGTTCTCTTTTGAGATTTTTTCTCAATCAACAAACGAAAATTTGAGTAAAAACAAGATGTTAAGAATCCCCACCGCAGCTGCAATGGTATAATTCAAGGGGGCCATTTATTATTTGTCTGAACACCCCAGGGACTGCTGTTATTTTTATTTTTGTTGGTAAAATATTTTTTTCTCACTTTAATGTATGTTGAGTGAGCAAAGCTTTTAAAGGCTAACCACTCCTAAAATTCTAAAGACTCACAAAATTGTGCAGACACTAAGTGAAGTGCTGGTGTCCCAACCTAAATCAGGCAGTGGCTGCTCTACATCACACAGGCCGGCCTTACTGTGGTGAGAGCAATGCTTGTGGGTAAATTCCAATACCCTGTGCTTGCCCATCTTTTCCATTAAGTCTGAATACATATGTGGTAACACAGGGGCACAGCAAACACCAGTTCTTTTTGAAAACCGGACCAGGCTGATGTATGCATCCAGTGAATTGTAAGAAATACTGTCTTACCTGTTCCTCGCTCCCGTGGCTTCACCCACAGGTTCGCCAAGCTGACAGTAGCTTTGACATCCTGTATATGGGAGCATCTAACTGTTCTCACTCTCCTGCCACATTGGGAGCTTGTGCACACCCTCTATATTCTCTTTGGAAACAGTGTACTGCTGGTTATAGGCAGTGCAGCCACCAGATGGAGATTTGAATAGGCCAATGAGCCCTGGGTATATAGAAGGGCTGATAGCCCTTATGCTGTATACATACCCCTCTGACCTGTTTGCTGCATAAGTTCAGTCCTTACAGGAACTATTGTACACCAGGTTTTTATTTACTACCATGCTCACAGCTTGGACAGCCACCAGTGAGTGTCAGCAGTGCTCCTGGTTGTTGTAACTGCCCATATCTGCATCACCTGCTGCTATTTAGGTGGGAAACTCCCACCCACACCTGGGCCCTGCCTTGAACCCTCACCCGGGCCCTGCCTTGAACCCTCACCCGGGCCCTGCCTTGAACCCTCACCCGGCCTGCCTTGAACCCTCACCCGGGCCTGCCTTGAACCCTCACCCAGGCCCTGCATTAAACTCTCCCCGGCCCTGCCTTGAACCTGCATCAACGCCCTGCCGTGAACCCTCACCAGGGCCCTGCCTTGAATCTGAATCCAGTTCCTATGCACACACCCGGACCAATGTCCTGTTCTGTCGGCACCATTTGTCTGCCCAAAACGCTTGACCCTCTCTTTTCTGGACTCTAGTTCTGCTGTGTGCCCCAAAGACAGGACTAAATATTGGGTCTTTTTAAACTCGATCTCATGGACTTATACTTCTCCGGTATAGACTTGTCCTCTGGGCAGTATTGTTTTTGAAGGAATGCATGGAGCCCGCTCCTGAGAGGGGGGTAGTGTAATGATCCGGGAGTTGGATGATGCACTGCTGGTTGCTTGCCCTTTATTTACTACCATGCTTGCCATCATCTGGTGTCAGCAGAACTCCTGGATGTTGTATCTGCCCCTCATCAGCTGCACCTGCTGCTAGGCTAATTCAGGTGGGGAACTCCCTCTATCTGGTGTTCCTAGTTCCCATTGTATCAGTAGCAGTGCTTTCAGCCTTCCCTGAGGCTGCTTGGCTACCTCCAGTTCCTGACCCTCGATACAGCAGGTTTTCTGTCGGCTCCTGGAAGCTGCTGGCTCCTGCCTGGTATAAGCTAGTTTTGTTTCTTATGCCCTGTATTACTTTGTTACCTGATGTCAAGGTTTTTTTGTATTGCTTCAGCCTGAATCATAGGTTATCCTTTGTTTGCCTTACATTAATAAATTCCCCTTTAGTTCATTTATCCTGAGTTTGTTTCTTTGCTCTGGCCAAAATCCAAGCCCTGGCAGGGGTCTGGGGAGTTCTCCGACCTGAGACCCATATTGTATTATGTCTGGAAAAATTAATTACTAATTTTCAATCCTAGATTTGGATCATTTTTCTGACAACTTTTTGCCCCACTATGGGATCAGGTACTTCTATGGCCTAGCTAAGTAAAGGAGCATCAAGGGGGTGGAAGAAGTAAGGGTTTAGGTACAAATTGGAAGCCCATAAGCCATTGTTTTTCACACTTTTGGTCCTGCACAATGATTCCAGTTTGGGATGTCCTGTGGTTGAAATAATTTCTTCAACCCCTGCTGCACTTAGCATTATTGTGATCCAGTGCTGTTTTCAAATGCAGCACAGGAAGTGCATACAGAAGTATCTCTTCCTTCTCTGCTGTGCATGCGCTCCATAGTCCAGGAATAGTTGCGTGCACAACAGGAAAGCAGGCGATGCTTGGTCCAGATTTGAACACAATGCTGGATCACGGATTAGTAAGTGCAGCTCGGGCCGGGGGTTCAGCTGTGATTCTGATCATGGGGCATTTTAATTTTTAATGTCATACCAAAGTTTCAAAGGATCTCCATATGAAAGAAAGTCAACTTTTGTTGGCATTTTTTGCCAAAATGATGTCCTGAGGGTGCTGCACTTATCTGGTATTTTTTAATTTGTTTTCTTATGTTAGTAAATGTGTGATTTATGGAAGCAGCTTTCACTCCCTGCATCTTTTGCTATTGCATCTCCATTGCCTCCTACTCCAGAACCTCCAGCAGATGCGAGCGCAGGACCCGGCCAGTGAGTGTCTGCCTGGAGGGGGGGGGGGGGGGATGCTGCTGATGGGTCCCATGATGGGAGCCCAGCTATGGGGCCCCATCAGGGCTGTGCCCACCCCTGCCTGGGCACTAAGTACTATTTAAAGAATCAGCTTACTCCTGGACCCAGGTCTTGTGATCTACATTTGTTTAACCTTGGACTGACCTTTGTTTATGATTCTACCTTGTACCTTGACCTTTGCATGTCTGCTGCCTGCTTCAACCTTCTGCTTGATCCTTGCTGTCAGCTCTGACTTTCTGCCTCCCTGACCATCAGCTTTGTCTTATTGTTCTGAGCTGCGTCTCTTCTTCTATAGAAACTTCCAACTTTCCTGGGCATGACCATGGTAGTAACTGCAGGCCAGCTTGTCCTTGCAGGGGGCTCTAGCCGAGGCCAGTCCTAAAAGAAGATGCCAGGCCCTGTGGGTTGGCAAGGCTCCCCCACAGCTGAACTGTGATTACTGACTAATTACTAAAGGTTTTCTGCTACCTTTTGGAGGGTGGTTTTAAAATTTGTGGTTCGCGAATAAATCATTTTGGCCTTATATTCATATAATTCAACTTTTTTTACTTTGTTCATTTAGTAATTAGCACTGTAGACTGGATATTTTGCACATTGAAGTCATTTCTGCTTTTCTTTGTCCCCACCTTTATGCTTTGTTCATAAAATCACTAGAAGATATAAATTGGGGTATAAACTTGGAATATTTGAAGTTTGGAATATTAAATAGGAACACTGGGGCCACTATCATTGTAGCTTAAATGTGGGTTCCACTGCTTAGTAGCACATTTTATATTTTCAAACCAATCTTGATATGCTTGACCTAAAAAAACATTCAATGCTGAGTATTACTACGAAAACAGAATAATTTTCTTTAGATTAAAGCCATTGTGTTTCAGTCATGACCCTACTGGTACAATAATAAATTAATTACGTTGTTGACTTTGCTGTCAGTGAAGCGATATTTTGAACTAAAGCACTTACAATAAACCCTGAGGAGAATTAAGGACCAGCACTGACAGGAAATCTAAATTCTAGCTCCTTCTCAATCCTGTGGAGACCAGGGCATTTTTCAAATATAAAGAAATATATTGAGCTAAGGCTTCATACATAAAACTGACAATGGAACTAAACTGCAATGCAATATCAATCATTATTACTGAACACAAAATGGCCATGCTCTTGAGAAGAAAAAATAATATGTGATAATCACATATCTTATAATTGCAAATAAATATGTGATTATTAAATCTTCATTGTATAGTCTGGGAATTTCTGCACTTCATATGCTATTTCTTTTCACATTTACTGTTTCTCTATTTAAGATTCAATGACAAAGATTCAAAGGCTGAGCTCATCTATGAGGCCGATTCATTAATAGCGCCAGGTAGCGACAGATGAGCGACAGTAGCGTTATTTTCACAGCGCACGCTAGTATTCGCTGTGCTTGCCCGTTGTTCGGCTGTTGACAGCGACTCAGTCGGTGTGCGGTAATGTTGAATACGGGGTTAGGAGTCGCTGTTTGACAGGTTCCGCGCTGTATGGGAGCGCATGACACAGCGAATGGCCATAGCGAACGGCTCCCAGCATATTCATTAACAAATCACGCTCAAAAAATTCTCGCGCTGTGAAATGCTTGTTTAAACCCCAGAGCGCTGGCGGCGATGGGTTAAAAGTAGTTTTTTAACCCCCAAACAACCATATTTTTAGAAAAAAAAAAAAAACATGTTTTTCAAAACATTTTGTAATATGAATACATTAATATCAGACCTGTAATATCAATTCTGCACAAATTTTTTTACCTAAAAAAAATTATCTAATATTGCAGAAGTGGTCACAGAATTATTGACATTTAAAAAAAAAAAAAAAAACATTAATAGTAATTAATTAAGAATATTTAAAGATTGCTCCATTGAAATGCATTGGAGAGCGCCAGGTAGCGAGAGGTCATACCTGTCGCTGTTCAAGGTCGCTCGCTGGCGCTGTGGGGTGAGGCTGGAATAATGATGAATGATTCGCTATCTGGCGCTCTGTCAGTCGCTAAGCAGGATCGGCTTGATAAATGTGTGATTGCGGAGGGGAGCCGGCGTACTCGTGGCGGTGACCGTCATTACCGTTCGCTCACCATTCGCTACCTGGCGCTATCCCTTGTTAAATAAGGGCCTAAGTACAATCCAAACCTGGGAGGTACTAGAGGAGTGTGTAAAAGGAGCCACAGCACAATCTGTCTCTAAACCTACAATCTGTCTCTAAACTTGGTTAAAAACAGAGGGCTCGGTCACACATCTGCAGATATATGCTTAAGCTGCACCACCAGCGACTGTGGGTTAGTCTGCAAGCTAACAGGGTTGAGTGCTGTGGCTTCTTTAAGACTTTTGTATCTTAATTGCCCTCCCAGGTTAGTTAGAAAATGTCTTAGCGGCTGCCACCCCTCCTCTGTTTCTTTTGAATTTGTGCAAGCACATGGGGTGTGGGGTCTAGGCTGTATTGCAAGGTCTTTGACCCTTCCACCCCATGGCTTGCACTTGAGGTTTAGGGCAACCTCAGGTAAGCCTGCTCCCAATTTATCTATTGCATTGAATGTCCCAAATGGGGCTCTCAGAGATTAGAGTTAGGACTGTACCTCACAGGGGCACCTTGACGCTAGTGGTGCAGCTTAAGCATAATTCTGCAGATGTGTGACCGAGCCCTCTGTTTTTAACCAAGTTTAGAGACAGATTGTAGGCTGCTCTGCAAGCTAACAGGGTTGAGTGCTGTGGCTCCTTTAAGACTTTTGTATCCTAATTGCCCTGCTAACGTGCACCTCCCAGGTTTCTTTTGAATTTGTGCAAGCACTAAAGGAGTGTGACCACACAAAAACTGACAAAAGTCAGTTTAAAGAGCATTTGATATACACAGAATTACCAAACCTTTGAGTTTTACACTGCAGGGCATCCCAATTTGGAATGGGATTGGTCCACTTTAAGCCTCTGCACACCCACACATCTAAGTGAAAAAAATCCAACCTCCTTCAAAAACAGACTAGTTAACATACTATGTAATACCTATTCAAGGGTCAACCATGAAAAAGTGGGTGCAGCTCTAACCAGTCCAGGTCCATAAGAACTTACCATGTTTTGTGCCCCTCACACGTAGATAGGGAGAATGATATGACAGCCAACTAACTCTCTTACAAAAACTCAGTGACACATTTTGTATCTGGTGCAAAATCGAAGGGTTAAAGTGGCCACCCAATAAAAAGAACAAAAGGTACTCCTCTTTTTCTCGAGCAGCTGATCAGTCCTAGCCCAGGGATTGGCAACTCACTCGTTCACATCCCGTGACGGCCAGTCCCCCTTCATCAGTCACAGGTGAGCTACCATGACCTCTCTATTTACTCTGACTGGCACACTATCAAATCTGACCCCAATCGGGCATGGAGCAATGTGGGATGGGATCCAGCTATCAGGTGTTGCTGCATGGGACAAAAGATAAGTACCCTTTTGTTATTGGTATTAGGTGGTCAAACGCTTTAATTCAGAATCAGATGCAAAGGCTACACTACACTTTTTTTGGAGAATATAGTGCCATTGCTCTTTCATTTTCTAACTAGGAGTCAATTCAGAACCACAGCACTACAATTTCATTTTTCACTTCTTAATTTCTCAAATGTGTACTTTTTACACCTGGTGCTGAATTGACCCCATAATACCCCTTAAGCAGATCTTAATTTACATTATTACTCTACTAAATGAAAACCTAAAATATAAATCCAAGGCAAACTGCTTGTGGAGCTTTATCACATAATAACATTACATTGCCAAGAAAGTTGCAATTGCTGAACTTGAGAAATCTTGTGCTACGGAACCTCTAGTATCTATTTACTGTGCTTACACAATAGCCAAAGTGCTGGGAAAGGTTAGAAGTGTTCCTTTGTCAGCAGTGTCTATTCACTGCCACCAGCAAGTCTTCAGTGGTAACAAGACTCCACAATAATAATTTTCTGCTCCTGTGGCTCAGCTCTATTCATCTACTGGAACGTAATTAGCATCTCCATTGTGCTTCTTTTATGACCAACTAATTACCGCTTGGTTCAGGAGCTGTTAATACCTATCTATTTAAACCTGTTATATCCAATTAGAGACCAACCAAGGCAGAAATTTGTAATGTGGGGATAATGCATTCTGACAAAATGAGACTCTGATATCAGGCCTATTATGCAAGAAAGTGGAGCGAACAAATAAAGCACAGTGTTTGCCTGACAATACATATTAGAGTGTACATATTAGAGTGTGGAATCATTGCAACTGACGGGCCTTTTATGTTGGCAGTGGGTAAAAAAAGCTGTTTTTAAAAAGTCAAAGAACAAAGTTATGCTGTGCTTTGTCAACATTTTTTTTATCCAGCCTTTGAATAAAAATGGACATTTTCTAACAGCGTATGGTGAAATGTTTAAATATCTATACACCCTTTGCTTAGATCTCAAGATCCTAACAACCTGGCATGTGTAATAATGTGATCACACATTTCATGCTGGGCTATTTTTACATTTCTTACATCTACAGGAAGAAAACCTCATCCCAAAACTCATGCCAATGAATTTGGTTCAAAGGTCTGTGAAGCATAAACTGCCTTTTAAATGAGTTAGTGGTGTGCTTTGGCCTCTGGGAAGCAACTGGGGCAGCCAAATGCCCCCAACATTCATGGAAGATTGTGATTAAAAAGAAAAGAGCTACATATGTCTAAAGTTACAGAAAAGGGTTGCCAAGATCAGATGGTCATTACTGGCAAAGAAAACCATGGATGTCAGCTGAAGTAAAAGGGTGTCCGTTTTATAAATTATATTAGACAACCATTTTTCTTGCTTTAAAATTTAATTGACATGTAGTTGCTTTTCATAGTTGTTATAGCACAAAGATACCAGGTTAAAAGTAGAAAGATGACAAAAATTTAAAGCTTTGGCCCCCTGAGTATGCTAGTTAGAACGTAGCATGTAATAATGTAGAAAACACAGAGCTGTCACGTAAGTTTTTTTCACTTCAACTGTAGCATATCAGTTGCGGCATACCAAGGTGCATGCATCAATGGTTATTTCAGGTGATCCCACCACCAGATGGCTTAAACTCTTACCAGATGCTCAACAGTATATGGCATATATGTAAAAAATATCCAACGATGTACAGGAAGGTCAATTTCCACTAATTAGTGCTTCTCAGATGGTATAACACAAAGTGCCCCAAATGGCTCCTCTTCAGAGATATAAGGTAGCTTACCATCTAACTCTATAGTTCTGATTTTAAAGTCAATACCTATGGTGGAGATGAAGGTGGAGCTGAAGGCATCCTCTAAGAACCTGAAGAGCACGCACGTCTTCCCAACCCCCGAATCGCCAATCAGAAGCTGCTTCTGATCAGCGACTCGGGGTCGGGAAGAAGCCATCACAAATTAATTGTCCCAAATTTGTCCCTCTGAAAAAAGCTTACCCCTACCACTCTTGATTTGGCTACATGTGTGTCATAAACCAGGGAATGAGACAGAGAGGTAAGCTAAAGCAGCAGAAGTGGGGATAGGGTGAGGCAACTGCTCTGTCCAAGGATAAGGGTGAACCCTCATCTATTTTTTCATGTAAGTAGTTCCCAGGTTATGCACAGTGTTGCCTCATTTCAAGTGCTGAGCATGTAGGTTACAGATGACCATAGTTTTGTCTCATGTACGATATTTAAAAACACCCAAATGCTTGTCCCAGGCTGCTGACTGATTGCTGAGGTTATTGCGGGAAAACCACCAACAAATGTTTATTGACAATCTGCAAGATTTGGTTCTGATCACCAGTTAATCTCTTCCTGATTAATTGTTTCAGCGACATTTATATCTGATCCAAACAAAATGGATGCCTTAGCTTCAAAATGGATTGAATGACAGCTCTAACATTTCCAAAAAATAGTAGTCTGCTTTTAATTTAGTTTATAAAATAATACCAACCAAGGTGAGACTTGATATACAAAAACTTAAAACCCAAAAGCCATATTTAACAAAAACTTGTGGATAAAGTGGACTGTCACAGGGAGAAGCCCTGCAGACAGGACCCCCTGTCGGGACAGAGTCTGAGCTAGAGTGAGTGAAGACGATAGGGACCTGAGTAAGATGGAAAATATTTATTAAAGCAGACCAATATAAAAGCATAAACCTTAACATCAAGCACTAGGAGACACAAATGCAATATGAACATGTACTAGGCAGGGAACTGAACAGAGACCTTAACTGTAGGTAAATTAAATGGCCGGTCCAACCAAACTGCCAGTTTTTCAAGTTCCCTAAGCCCTGCTTTCTAAAATAAAAAAAATAATCATCTCAGCAGAAATCTAGCGCAAATGATCGGGCGACTCCTCTGCTGGGTGCTGCCATCTATCCTCCATTATGCCACGAGAGCATGCTCCCCGCGCAGTTTGTGCTCCCACCCGTCCGTTCACTTGAATGGGTGGGCAGATTAAATTGTGGAGGGGTATGGAGGGGGATATCTTGGGGTATCCCCTTCCAAGCCCTTCCCATCCAGTGCCGTCAAAGCCTTCATCTCTAGTGGAATTATTCCTAGCTGAGAGCCAGGATGGATGGAGGAGTTACCTGTGTACCTCTGGTGATGCTGCAGGTTTGGCACCAGCTTAGTTAATAAAAAAACCTAGCTATGCCCAGCTGGCAAACTTGAGATTGCCAATTGGTTGATTTAAAATGTGCCAGCTGAAACTAATAGCTTGCTGGCTGCATCCTCAGCTTTCCTCTAGTATTAATGGCTGGGTGATAGAGCGCATCTCAACTAAAGGGAAGCTGGGGATGTAGCTGCAGGCCACAAAAACATTGTGGGTGCCCTGGAGAAGGTGAGTTATGCGGACAGCCTCAGAGTTTCACACAGAAGGCTTCAGGATGCCCTGGGGCAGCCAAGCAGGACCACCCAAAATGGGTTATGCCCCCCATTTTTATGGGATTTTTTCATGCAAAAATTTCTGTATTGTGAATTTTATCCGCATGTGCGAAAAAGGTTTGCTGAATCGGGAGACAGGCAAAATTGGAAGTATTCGTTCTAGCAAAGAGCTGAATAACAACTTAGGTGTTGGAACTGTATCATCGAAAAGAAAACAGATTGTTTCTAAACGTCTCCTTTCTGAACTAAAATCCAATTTAAAATAGAGTTGTTCTTTTATATACATAGGAAAGCTCTAGTTTTATATGCAGATACTATAATATTCATAGCACAATGCTTTCCAGATGTGGACGATGATTTATCCAGTGGCAGTATTTCGGCTTTCTGGATGTACATGCTGGAAATAAGGATTGCCTTTTGTCTCACAGGGAATGAAGTGCATACATAGTGATACAGCCTAATATTGGAACAGTCCCTGTCTGGGCGCTGCCAAATCTAGGGGGTGTTAAGGGCATGATTGCTTTACTTATGACAATAATAAACTGCCAAATAGTTAACCTTCTGCCTGCATATACTGTAAGTCTGCCCCTTATTGAGAGCACAGCTCAGTGTCTCTGCAGCATTATAGTTGCTTTGTGTTCTTGCACAGTCCACAGCATTGTATTCCCTGTGGTGATTTGCTTCTTTGCTTTATGGAAGTTTCTGGTCAATCAGCTGAAAGAGCAAAATGAATTAACGCCTACGAATCAATAAGACTGATTAATACTATGTGCAATATATGACCCTAAAGGTATCATCAAAATAACCTCATAAAACAACCCATTTATCTAAGGCTTAGGTAAATCTCTGCTGCTGCATAGTCATCCTAGATATGAGCAGGCTTACAGCAGCAACAAAACTAAGGCTGGTTTTATTTTCCTATTTTATTCACATCACTTGGCCAGATTAAATATTGTTATTACCCAATTATATCCTGTCCACTTTTTATCTACTTCAGGAAGAGATGAGTCTAACCTGCAAGGCACATGAACTTTTGACTCAAATTTGTCGGATGCCGTTCATTCATGATAAGGTTATACTGTGTGTCAAGAAATTAAAATCATCCTACAGAATGGAATTTGCAGAGATACAGCTTCACTTCATAACTAGGCACGCATGCTGAGACATTGGTATTTGCTGATAATAAAAAAAAGGGCTCCGTGCCAAGATGTCAGTTGATATTTGCATGGGATTGTAAGCTTTAAAGAGCCAGTTGTCTTCTTCTAGCAGCCTCAGTAGACTTTAAATGCTCTAAAAAAAATGTGCCCCATACCTATGGAAGTGAAAGACGGGGGGAGAATGGTTTTATGGTTCTGGCAATTATTCATTGTGAATCATATCCCCAAAGCTTGCGTTTTACTTCTGCGGATTTGAACTGCAACTATCAGCTTTACTGAAAACCTTAAAGCGCCCTTCCCTGGGGCATCCTGAATTGGGATGCCTGCTGTGTGAAACCCCCTATGGCACCCATAGAAACTGACCCTTCCCCGCCCCAAAGGCGCATGTGCAAGCTCTTGTCCAATGAGAGCTGCCTGCTATGACTACGTCATTGCACGCACTCCATCTCCAGCCATTCACAAAGGCTGGGACGGGAGTGTGCATGGCCAGGGATGCAGCAGTTAGTACTCCCCATTCTAGTAAGTGAGAGCCAGTCTCTCTGGACGAGGGTCCACACAATGCGCTCTTGGAGCCTGGAGAGGTTTTTATGGGAGACTGTTCTTTCCCTCACACAGCTGGGCATCTCGCTTCAAGATGTCCCAGGGGCATGGAAAAAAACAGGGAAAGTCAAATTCCCAGGTTTTGTTCCGCTTTAAGTAGTCTGTAAAGTGGACCTAGACCCAGTTTCCCATTTAAGCGTTGACAACTGCTGAGATGAGTGGTTGGAAATCTGGGCAATGCTTGCTGGTTCCTATTTTCAGCATGTAATGGTCAGACCCAATATAAGACTTAAAATGGCCCAACACCCAGGATTTTGACTATCCTCGGTTTTGGTCCACTTCGGTGGGGCACTCCGATCGGGGGTGCCCCGCTGTGTGAAACCCCCCAGAACGCCCGGAAACACTCACTTCACCACGCTCCTACGCGGGCGCTCGTCCAATCAGAGCGCTCACCAATTTATGCCAAGGACCCCCCTAGCGACAAAAAGGTTCAACTAAGTACCCAAAAGAAGGAGATTTATTACAAAATAAGTAGTTCATGAGCCTTGTAGCACTTTTTGAAGCAAGGACAGATAATGTTAAAATAATATACCAGGCCACAATTATCCTTCCTCTGTACATGTACCGCAGGTTGAGAAACAGTGATCTACAGTATCAAGAGAATTGTGCTACCAAACTAAATACTGACTGCAGCACCTGAATGAATGTTTATTATTATTATTGTTTATTAATATAGCACCATCTTCTTCTGTACAAGGCACAATTATGCATACAGTATGCAGTATACTGCATACTGTACAGTGACCATTACAAATTAGATGATACAAAGTTCAAACCAAATGTTGTGAAAAAGGGAGACAATAGGAAAGAGAGCCCTAAAAAATGGGGATGGAGACAAAGGTGTGGGATAACAAGTGATAGAGTTTCAGTTTGGTGGCATCCACCCTGTGAAGGTTATAGGATTTGCTTAAGCCAGGTTATATGCTTGTCTGAAATGATGGATTTAAAGGGCAACTTTAAAGATTTGGAGCATTGGAGAGTGACGGATTGAAAGCGGGAGTGCATTCCAGAGAAGTGGAAAGGCACAGGAGAAGTCTTGAAGCAGGAGTGCGAGGAGGTGATCAAGGAGGAGGACAGGAGGCAGAGCGCAGGTTGTGTCTGGGTTGATATCGCTGGATTAGGCAATTAAGGGCCTGGTTGGAGAGAGCTTTTTAGGTAAGTGTTAGAAGTTTAAACTGAACTCTCTGAGAAACAGGTAACTAGTAGAGGGATTGACAGGGGGAGGGCCACTGGAGTAGTGAGAGGAGAGGGGGAATGACTCTGGGCTATTAAGGGACTATATACACGAATATGTAACTATGCATAATATTATAAGTGACAACCAGCACAGTTTTACTAAGGACAGAAGCTGCCAGACTAACCTGATTGGCTTCTATGAGGAGCTGAGTAGAAGCCTGGACAGAGGGGAGGCTATAGACATAGTTTTTCTGGATTTTGCAAAAGCATTTGACACTGTCCCCTATCTCCCACACTGTCTTTATTTTTTCAGATGACACAAAGATATGTAGCACAGTGCAGTCTAGTGAAGATGTCCACAAACTTCAAGCTGACCTGGACACTTTGAGTGCCTGGGCATCCACTTGGCAAATTAAGTTCAATGTGGGGAAATGTAAAGTCATGCACTTGGGGTCTAATAACCTGAAGGCCACATATATCCTCGGGGAGTAAAACTGGGAGAAACACTGTAGCGATAACCTTTATCGCCGGAGGGCTTCACCGCCCGATACGTCCTTTTCCCAATCGTAAGAGGTGCTGCTGGAATCCCAGAATCGTCCGTGAGGAACCAGGAACAGCCCTTACAAGGGCTAGTGAATTGTAATATAGCGTTTCCCCCAATAAGAGACAGAACTCAGTATTGAGGGTGAAGGTGAAGTGTCTTTATTAGTGCCACTCTAGGCCTTATATACACAAGTCTCCATTGCATGACACACACACCGACCAATAGCAGCAGGACACACAATCCCTCAACTCTGCCGGTGACGCAATCAGCAATACAATAGACGTCTGTAATACACTCAATCCGAACAATGCCATTGTCTGTGACGTAATCAATCAATACAATGGCAGTCAGAACAATGAATAACGTAATCAATCAATACAATGGCAGTCAGAACAATGAATAACGTAATCAATCAATACACTGGCAGTCTGTAACATGCTTAAGAAAAGGAAAGTAATGAACCTGTGTAAAGTCCAAAGGGGCAGAGAGTCTGTCACAAACACTAGCTGAGAAGGATCTGGGGGTACTGGTAGAGCACAGGCTAAATAATAGTATGCAATGTCGAGCAGCTGCTTCCAAGGCCACCAAGATATTATCATGCATTAAAAGAGGCATGGAATCATGTAATAGGGATGTTATATTGCCTCTTTACAAGGCAGTGGTGCACCCTCACCTGGAATATGCCGTCCTGTTCTGGGCACCCATTCATAGAAAGGATGCTCTGACTATGGAAAGGGTGCAGAGGGGAGCCACCAAACTAATAAGGGGAATGAAGGATCCTAGTTATGAGGAAATATAACTGTTTAGTCTTGAGAGGAGACGACTGAGGGGGGACATGATTAACATTAGGGATGAGCGAACCGGTTCGGACGAACCGGAATTCGCTCCGAATTTCAGGGAAAATTCGATTCGGCACGAACCCGATTTTTCTTTGGTTCGTGCCGATCGAATTTTCCCTGAAATAAAAAAAAAAATGGCGGCATGGTGGGAGCGGGCAGGCCGGCTACACTTAGATACTTATTTAGAAGAAAATAACATTAACAGTTACTAGCAGTTATCAGTAAAAAAAACAAAACAAAAAATGTAAAATAAAAAATAACTTCCTCTACTCCAACACCCTTGGTTGAACGTGATGGACATATGTCTTTTTTCAACCGTATAAACTATGTAACTATGTAAATGAGTTAGACATTTCGACCAGGGAAAGTTTCAGATGTAAATTACTTCTGCTTTTTTTTTTTAGATTATGACTTTTTGCCTTATTATTACAGCTATGTAATAATAACAAACTAAAATAAGGCGTGATTAAAAAATATTATGATATACCATATGTTTTGCCCTATAAGACGCACCTAGGATTTGGAGGAGGAAAATAAGAAAAAAATATTCTAAACCAAATGTTGTGCTAAAACACCCCATTACAGACAGTGTGACATTCTCCTATCCCTTCCCTCTATGTATTGTGGCATTTCCTCATCCCATTCCCATAGGCAGTTTGGCATTCCCCCATCCCCATAGACAGTGTGGCATTCACTCATCCCATTCCCATAAGCAGTGTGGCATTCCCCCCATCCCATTCCCATAGGCAGTGTGGAATTAATCCATCTCATTCCTATAGGCATTGTGGCATACCCCCATCCCATATGCAGTGTGGCATTCCCCCCATCCCATTCCCATAGGCAGTGTGGCATTCACCCATCTCATTCCCATAGGCAGTGTGGCATACCCCCATCCCATATGCAGTGTGGCATTCCCCCCATCCCATTCACATAGGCAGTGTGGCATACCCCATCCCATATGCAGTGTGGCATTTTCCCCCCCATTCCCATAGGCAGTGTGGCACCCCCCATCTTATTGCCATAGGCAGTGTAGCATTCCCCCTCCTATTCCCATAGGTAGTGTGGCATTCCCCTATCCCATTCCCCATATACACTGTGGTATCGCCCCCATCCCATTCCCATAGGCAGTGTGGCATTCCTCCCTCTTGTTCCCCATATACACAGTGCTGCATACCCCCCATTCCTATAGGTAGTGTGGCATTCCCCCCTCCTGTTCCCCATATAGGCAGTGGGGCATTCCCCCTCCCATTCCCATAGGTAGTGTGGCATGCTCCCCTCCCACTCTCCATATAGGCAGTGTGGCATTCACCCTTCCCATTACCCATATGCACCGTGCCATCCCCCCATCTCATTCTCATATGCGGTGTGTGTAAATCTCCCCCTCAGCCTCCCCACCCTGACGCTGGAAATAAAGAAAAAATATATACTTACAGCCTCACCTGAAGCCTTGTGCTGCGGCCACTGGGATGCTAGCTGGTTGTTGTGTTTTTTTTTTTTGCATTCACCCAATAAAACGCACAGACATTTTCCCACCATTTTTGACGAAATTTTAGTGCGTCTTATAGGAAAACGGTAATGTGTTGTTATGATTATTGTATAAGAAAAACAATAAGACCTTATTTGAAAAAAGGGAAATTTAAAGCAATACTTACACCTGAAACTTTTACTGGTGCAATGTGCTTACTAATATATTATTTAAAGTAAATGATATAATTTTGCACCAAGGCCATCATGGCCCATTGCTGCTCTTAGGAATCAGTTGCGGAAATGACTATATTATAACAATTAAGTAGTAATAACCATTATAGCCCATAATAGAATAAGAACATTAAAGATCCAAAGCTTCAATGATCCCTCAAATGCAGCACTGGAATATGTTCAATTAGTAAAGAAGATACAAAGAGACCCTACAAAATATATGATACAATAAAACAAGAATAAAATTACATTTAAAAGGAAAAGCAATAATCTTTAATGGTCAATTAAGGTTAATTATCCAGTATGCCTCTTTTTTCAAAAGGTTGCTTGGTATATGACACTGGAAATGAATGAAAATAGCATATACATTAACCAGGTACTGGATGCTTAATAGGATTTCGGTATAGTTTCTTGTTTAAAAGTGTAGCCCTAAAATTGTTGCAATGCACTTGTTGAGCATAAGTTAATAATAAAAACAAAACGTCTGGAATTTTTAGTTTTAATAAACTGATGCACTGCCATGTGTTATTACAGGTCATCAGGAACCCAATAGTACTATCATCAGAAGATGTACTGTGCTGTGCTTAAACAGGTTGCAGCCTCACTGAAACATTACAGCATATGAACTGCCTGGCAAGTGACATTAAAGTCCCTGTCCAGACACACACTAACTTCCTCCCACCTTATCCCCAAAAGAAACAGTGAAAATTGAGCCATTTCAAAACATCTCTAAATCTCTGCTTATATGTAAATGCCTTATGTAGTCTTAGCACAGCTGCTTTACTTGTTTCCATTCTCTGTGTCCTGGCTGAGCTGGGAAGGGAAACAAAAGTTTCAGGACTAGGCCCAGTCCTGACTTACTATGTAGGACCCAGCATACCTACCACACCTCAATTTTGATCAATTTTGATTTTGAAAATGATATCATTTTATTTAAGACATATTTTAAAACCGTGATCAACAGATCACTCAAATCTATTTGGTGTTACAGTCACGTGCAAAGTACGATATCTGCATTATTAAGTCGTTTAGTACATACATAAATACATGTAATTTGTGTATTGGTACTTAATGATATTGCTAACAGACGAGGTTTTATTATTACCTGGATTATTAATGTATACTCAGAACACTTTCAAATGGGGATAGGCTTTCTCAGTGTTCCGCTGTGGCAGCTTAGATATGGCCCCTGTATAGGAGAATTGTTCAGATGTTAGTTTAATTTATTCCTGTTGAAAAGTACAGCGAAGGAATACACATGTCACTGTACCTTATAGGCTGTTAGTGTTACCACCTTAGGTCCCCAGTGAAGTCAGCACGCCGTAGGTCGCGGGAATTACTGTCAGTCCAAATCTTATCCGTGCATCTGCGGGGGCTCCCACTTACCGTATGCTGTGGGTGGCTATATGGGGCTGGTACTCCTCCGTGCGCGCTTATGAACGGCGCGCATCTGTCAGCGCGTTCCCGAAAAAAGCGCTGATATTCACCTCCTGTCCGTAGACCGGAAGTGACGTCGCGTGCGCCGTTCCCTCGTCAGGACATGTCTTCATAACACCACCATTTTATTGTAGACTGGTGATGTGGATTCACATTATAAAGGATGGCTTCAAGCCGGAATAATATTAAATTAAATGTATATACACCACTTTATATATGTCAGACTGTTGCGAATAGGGATGTCTGTCGACAATTTTGACTGAAATCTATACATCTTAGAGGACATGTCTTCATAACACCACCATTTTATTGTAGACTGGTGATGTGGATTCACATTATAAAGGATGGCTTCAAGCCGGAATAATATTAAATTAAATGTATATACACCACTTTATATATGTCAGACTGTTGCGAATAGGGATGACAATTTTGACTGAAATCTATACATCTTAGAGATGTCTACTACGAGGGACACTGCGGGGTACAATACTGTGGCAACATGCCTAATAGAGGCAAAGAAAGATCAAGGGGCATTTTAGCGTATGTTTGTATGTTCTGCAGGGGGAACCCATCATCCCTCCAAGGCTATTTACACGCATTAAGCTTATAAAGCACTGATTTATTATACAGTGTGTGTATGTATCTACTAACATGAAGGAGTAAGCTATCAATTACACTCTCAATGCATACTTGATTATTACTAGGTACCAGCAATAGAGAAAATTGTCATAAAATGTATAAATCTCCATATATGATAGAGACCAGAGAGACATAATGTCCTATTTTAATTAATCCTTATGGTATAAATTAATTTAAACCTATTTCATCTTTAACATCCGGGTGGGTCAGACTATAAGAAATATTGATTATAGGTATGAGGCAAAACTAAGTGTTTCATTGAGACCTGGAAACTTATGTGGCTTTTTCCTAGATTGCCCCCCGTGTGGATGGATGTATGCTATCCAAGCCTTGGAATTTTAAAGTGGCCGGATTGCTACTCTGATATTGTTGGAAGTGACGTCCTATTGGTGTTTTTGTGTTGCCGGTCTTTATACTGTGGTGATGTTCATAGACCCGCTTTTTTAAGGGGCGATTGGTCTTCACCACATAGAATCTGCCACAACCACATGTTAAGAGATATATGATGTTGCTGGTATTACAATTTATAAAGTGTCTGGTTTTATACTTGTTGTGGTTGAGCATTATTAATGTCCCATTTCATGATCTGGTCTTTTAATAGTTTTTCTAAGGGGATATAGTTTAGATTAAATAGTTGGTCCAGGGATTTGGGTATGTTTATACCTAAGTATTTCAGTTGCGAGGTTTCCCACTGAAGATTACTTGCGTGTTTTAATATGTCGGATTCCTTCTCAGAGAGAGTAAAAGGCAGTATGATCGATTTCTGATCATTTAATTTAAAGTTTGCGTACCTGCCAAAGTCCTTAATTACTTTGAGTACTTTTGGAAGTGATGATAATGGGTCCTGTAATGTTAGAAGGATATCATCGGCGTAGGCTAAGTATTTTATATTGTTCCCACTGATGGGTATTCCCTTAATTGAGGGATCATTAAATATGATATTAAGCAGTATCTCAAGATGCAAACTGAAGAGAACAGGCGATAAAGGGCAGCCTTGTCTGGTTCCATTAGACATAGATATGGGTTCTGATAGTATGTCATTTATATTCAGTCTGGCGACTTGGTTTTTATATAGTGACATGGTTTTACCCAATAGGTTTGGGCCAATTCCTAGATGGATTAAAGATTTCTGGAGGAAAGTCCAAGAGACTCGGTCAAAAGCTTTTTCTGCATCCAGGCCCACGATGACCGCTTTTATACTGTGCTTTTGTATGTGGTTGATTACGGCCACTGCTGTAGCGATGTTCTGGTGGACCCCAAGGGTTCGTATAAACCCCGTTTGGTATTGTGAGATTATATCTTGGACAAATGTTTGAAATCTGTTTGCGATGATTGTAGACAAGATTTTTACATCAATATTAATCAGGGAAATGGGGCGGTAGTTTGAGCAGTGGATTAGGTCTTTGCCTGCTTTTGGAATTAGCCGGATTATGGCAGTATTCATTGTCGATGATAGAGGCGTTTGCATGTCAATATCATTTGCTAGGTTAAGGATATAGGGTGTTAATTGTGATTGGAATGCTTTAAAGTATTCTGCCGGAAAGCCGTCGGATCCGTTGGATTTACCAGACTTTTGTTGTACTACTGCGGCTTCCACTTCTTCTAGAGTGAATGGCTTATCCATTTCTTCTGATATTTCTTGCTTGAGTTTGTGAGTACCAACGGTTTTAAAAAAAGTGTCGTAGTCGAGTAGTTTCTCTGGAGCTTTGATATTATATATATCCCTATAGAAATCCATGAATTCTTGGGTGATCTCTTCCGGAAGGTATTTAATCTTGCCATCCTTATTGCAGATTTTATCTATAAAATTATTTGCCCTGTGATCTGTAAGGGGGTCTGCCAGGATTTTCCCACTTTTACCCAGATTTAATTTTTTTTTTAGTTGATTCCTTATTAATTCTGTTATTTCCGATGATATAATATCATTCAATTTTTGTCTTTCTATACACAGGTTCTTATATACATCGTCTGATAAGGAGCTCTTGTGCTCGGTTTCCAGTTTGGTTATATTACCTAAGGTGTCGTTGATTAATTGTTCTTGTTGTTTTTTCTGTCGTGCAGCAATTGAGATGGCTCTGCCTCTTATATAACACTTGTGGCATTCCCACAGAGATTGTATTGTGGTCTCATGGTTATCATTAAGTCTAAAATATTCTGTAATTGCGGTTGATAGTTGTGCTTTGATCTCTGGTTTGTCTAACATTTTACGGTCTAATGACCATATTCGTTGTTTTCTAAATGTATTATTCCATGCAAGAGAACATATTACTGGGGCGTGGTCTGACAGCGTTATGGGACCGTGAAGACAGGATAATACTTCTGTTAGAAGGGATTGGGAGATAAAGATGTAGTCTATGCGTGAGTACACATTGTGTGCCCGGTTGTAGCAGGTATAGTCACGGATGTTGGCGTGAAGTGTACGCCAAGCGTCAACCAGTTGCAGTCGTCTAAAATTCTGCCACAGTGTTTGATTATGTAGCGTTTCTGATGGTTTTCGCGGTCCTCCCGACATGTCCAGCTTATTGTCGCTTATAAGATTGTGGTCCCCCCCCCACAGATTATGGGTCCTTTTTTAACCGCGTCTAGTTTTTTTATTACCTTGTTTAAGAAACGCTTTTGACCCTGATTAGGTGCGTAAGTGCAGACTAAGGTACAGATGCGGCCTTTCAGTTTACAGACACTTATGAGTAGTCGTCCTTCTGTATCCCTATAGTTTGTTAGTTGTTCAAAGGGACAGCGATTTTTGATCAGGATCAATACTCCTCTTTTCTTTTTATCACTTGAGCTAGATATAGTACTTCCAAAGTCTTGGAAGGCAAATCTTGGGATTTTATCTGTCTTAAAATGTGTTTCTTGTATAAAGCACACCTCAATTTTTTCTCTTAGTAGTTCTCTTGTGATTTTGCTCCTTTTATAAGGTGAGTTAGCTCCTCTGACATTGTATGTGCATATTTTCAGTTCGCTAAGCAAGTCTTTCTTGATTTTGTTATTGGTCATTGATGCGGTCTGCCAATTTTTGTAGGCCGTTCTTTTTATAGTGACCGTGGTTTTTCGCAGTTTTATTGTTCTGTTTTATCCTTCTTCCCCCCCCCCTCCTCCCATGTTTTCCCTCTTCCCGTGCCCGCCCTGATTTAGGCTTGCCGGAGGCTTTATCTTCCTCCATTTCTCTAACCCCTTCTTGCTTAGGAGTCTGCCTAAATCCTCCCCGCCCAGTTGCTCCTGTGAGTGGTTGATATGTATATTTTGTTTTTGTATAAATATTTATTTATTTATATCTTTTTTTTTTTCTCTTTTTTTTTTCCCCCGTCACCGTCACCTTTTTATTTAATTATATTTATTTATTTATTATTTTTTTCCTCCCCTGTTCTTCTTCTTCATCTTTTCGTTCTTCCAGGCCATTCTCCTACTGCGTCGCTCCTCTGTTCAGGGTCTACTTATAGCTACTATTTTAGATTATTGGTTTGATTAGTTTCTTATCATTGGCTGGACCAGTCTTCAGTTAGGAGGTTCTGTGGAGTTAGCTACCTTGGACCTGGTCGTAATTCCCATTCGGGGATTGTTATTTTTGGTAGGCCGAGAGCGGTAGTCAGATTATCCAGAGGTTCGCCATCCTTAAGAAGTAAGGTTTTGCCATCCCTACGAATCTGTAGGGTCAGTGGTCCAATCCAGCGGTATCTTATGTTAGCTTTTATCAGGCTGTTTGTGAATGGTTTTAGGATGAAGCGCCTCTGCATGGTTCGTGCGGAAAAATCTTGGTATAGGTTGATTTTCATGTCGTCTATCACAAGTTCTTTGTGTTCTCTAGCTCTATCTAAGATTGTTTCCTTTGTTGTGTAGTCCGTTATTCGACATAGAACGTCTTGTGTATTAGTTCCGTGCATCGTCAGTATTCTACCCGCTCTATGGCATCGATCCATTTTTACCTCAACTTCTTCTTGAAGGACCAACTTGAATATGCGTTGTACTAATGGTGCCAGCTCGTCTCTGGTGGTCCTGGTAGTAATGCCTTTTATTTTGATATTATTTCGTCTTGATCTGTTCTCCAGGTCATCTACTTTGGAAACTAGGAAGTCAATCGTTTTATTGTGGGTTGTTATTTGTTCGTGGTTCTTTTTCTGTTCTCTGGCAAGGGTAATAACATCTGCCTCTAAGATGTCAATTCTCTGCGTGATGTTATTTAGGCCTTCTTAAATTTGGCACAGTTCTTCAGATATCGTTTCCTTGACTGTTGTTTGAACTGACTGAACAAGAGATTTTTCAATTTCCGTTAGTTGTAATTCCATTGCACTTTGTGATAATTTGACCTCTGCTACTTGCCTTTCCATATTATTTTTGAAATCTCTGACTTCCAGCATGAGGTTTTGAACTGTTTTGCATAGCTCCTGCGTACCATCTTCCCTTGCGTCATTTTCCATTATTTTTTGATGAGATTCCTCTGTAGGAATTATTTCCTGTGTTCGGGGTGCACTCTTTTTTGTTTTCTCTTTTTGTTTAGTCTGTGTACGGGTGTTGAAGGTGGCAGCGTTCCGATCTGTTGCTTGTTCCATTAGGGTTATTTTTTCGTGTGCCATGTGGATTTGTTGAAGATGGTTGTGGATATCGCCTGGTGTGCGAGATATAGATGCCTCATGGCCTTGGGACATGCGTGGTGGTGTGGCTAAATGTGATGTTGCTGGATCCATATTGTTGTTAATATTTTGATACCCTATGTTCGGGATACGCTGATTAAAGGTAAGGATGGAGGTCTGCTTGAGTTCGTTATATTTTGTTTTGGGATTCATCTCTTTTTATGAAACTGAGTCAGTGTTTTTTTTTTTTTTTTCCTTCCTTTTTTCCCTTCCTTTTTTCGGTATCCTCTTCCCCCTCTACTCTTCTTCCCCCGACATTCGTTTCTTTCCTTTTGTTTGCAGAGGAAGCTTAGCCGGAGGTGGTGGTTTTAACCTGGTTCGTCAAGGCGTAAAGGAACGTCTGTTAGCAGCGGCGGGTACTGACTATGTTGATATGGATTGATAAGGGGCGGGCAGTGGTCTAGCGGGTGTCGCCACCGATGCCTCAAGTGAGTCTGTGAAAGCAGAGCTTTTGTTACCCTGCTAGAACCAATATGGGATTATTATTTATTATGGTAATTCAGTAATTGCATAACAGACAGAATAATATCATTTCTGACCGTTTTTGTCTTTTGGCAGATGGTGCCAAACGACGGCTCAGAGAAGCCGGGTGTATT
This sequence comes from Gastrophryne carolinensis, assembly GCA_027917425.1. Lineage (NCBI taxonomy): Eukaryota > Metazoa > Chordata > Amphibia > Anura > Microhylidae > Gastrophryne > Gastrophryne carolinensis. The sequence goes on along the minus strand of CM051236.1, from coordinate 385,723,758 downwards.
ACCGGCACAGTAGTTATGTGTGGTACCTTTGTGTGGTACCGGCTCACCAGATCTGGCACCAGCAGACAGAGGTGAATCTGTCCAGGTAACAGCCCTGATAGCGAAACCAAAAAAAAAATAAAATAAAATAAAAACTGCCGGATGGGGCCAGTGTATGACCGGCACTGCAGTTATGGCGCTTGTATGACCACCAAGGTTCAGAACTGCAGTTATGGCGCTTGTCTGACCACCAAGTTTCAGTCCCTGTTGTTCTGGTGTACAGCCCTTATAGCGCTTGCCTGCACTTGATGGCGCAGTCTCAATCGTTATTGGTGCTACCCTGGCAGCAAGGTCGCGGAAAGGCTAAGGGGGGCCAGTATATAACTGTTACAGCAGTTTTAAGAATGATCACTCCCGGAGTATGCTTTATAAACTGGCGAGGCGAGATTAGGACAGGAATATGTCCTAGTCGCTTTAGCACCGGTGGGGTTAGCCCCAAGCGCAACGACCGCCCTGAAGAGCCGGCGGCCGTCTTATTATGCTTTCATTGTGATGGGGCGACCTTCCCGAGCTGCTCAAGTGTCCCTATGTTTCTTTAGGGTAGACAGAATGACTGTTTTTAGTGGTAACGCACAGGGCGTGCACGCAGTCGGTAGCTGACATGTGTAGTACCTATGCGGCTGCCTCAGGAACGATCTTGGCGGGGGTGCCAGCAATGCGAGCCTGCCTGGTGGCAAGTGAGTAGCTGCTGCCACGGAGGTTGGGCTCCGCCGGAATTCGCCCGTATGGTGCACCTGGAAGTCTGCAGCCGGTCAGTGAGGTTGCGGCATTTAGCCTTTGTTTCAATAGCTTGGACTGCCGGGGTGGAGTCACTAGCTAGTATAAGCGGCCGTTCAGTATACTGTCGGCTAGTTACTGCATTGACTGCCCTTCACAGGCTACAGGGAAGCCGGAAGTACAGATCGGCCAGCGGCAAGATCCTGACTGTTGCCGATTGCCGCGGTAGGTCTCACCACCTTGCTGTAGCAAATGTCTATCCAGAGATTGGTAGGAATATTGGCGGGCGGCCGTTGTATAGTAATGGCGCGCTGTTGTGGTCTGTCTTGCCGAGGCTGTCGGTATCACACAGACTGTCTCTCACAGCTGCTGAGCAGCTGATAGTACCTGAGGTTAGTGTCGGTCGGCGGTAAGAAGTTCGCTGTGCCCAAATGCAATGGTAGGACTCACCAGGTAACTGCAGCAGATCTTCGTCCGCGGGAGCCAGGAATCAGCAGGACTATTGGCGGGGTCCGCAGTAGCACGGTATCTATAGCACGGTATCTATGTTGCCGAGGCTGCTAGCATATTGCAGCCGGCCGGGGAAGGGTCGGTGACGGGTATGCGATCGCGATCGTGATCAGTTCAGCATGGGTATCTCCAGGACATCTCTCCAGGTTATCGTGAGTGTCTCACAGGAGCAGGAACCGGCGGCGGTGAGCGGTGACGTCACATCCTCTTCCTCTTCCCTCCCTTCATTTGCCCCCTTTTGAAGCTTATCATACATATCGACATTAATAAACAATTAATTTGCCTATTCCAAATGTTTATATTGTTGTAACTGTTGCAACCTATCTCCTATCCATCCCTCAGTGGAAGGGGGTATCTTAATTAAACATTGTCCCTTTTTTCCACCCTGAAAAGTTGGAAGGTATAGTCTTGGGTTTTGACAGATTGTCTATATTATTTAATGTGATATGAAGTAATAAGCATACCATAAATCACATGTATGTTCTCTTCACCTAAAATTATGAACAGCAGTGGCTGCCTCTCCAACCCTTAATCAACAGCCATGTGAAATTCACAGGCTTTCTTTACCTCAGGGCCACATAGCCCAGCTTCCAGAAGAGTCCTCAGGGGGTCATGAGGAGGTGAGATCTGGATGACCCCAGTCACTCAACAGTCCCTCGATTGCTGCAGAAGAAGGGCTCGTCGTTGCTGTCATCAGCCAGTGCTGCCGCTGTATGCGGTGTGCACTCCCGATGTCCTCTTCTCGGTTCGCATCTGAGCTGTGTGGGGGTGCTGGAGGGAATGCTTTGTGTGGGTGGCTGGTTTCTGCCTTGGAGGGTGGCCATAAGCAATGCTGGGACATGTAGTTCTCCATGGATCTAGGTGGTGCACAGGTACCAGATCACTGGCTGTTAGTTGCAGTGTGATGGGAGATCACAAGCCATCTGCCACCTCCACCCCCCACTCCGTCACTGCCTCAACCCCTCATGCCCCCCCATCCCCATGTTGTTTTCAAGGCAACAGTACCAGGCTCCAATTAGTCTTTTGCAGTACCAGCGGCAGCAATTCCCTGCTTTGTTGTTTGGGGATACTAAGGAGGTACCAGAGATGGCTGGTAATGACAACAAGGCCAGGTTAGTTGGGAAGCATATTATAAAGTGCCTTCCCGATGTCAGAGGTTAGAGTTATCCCCAGAGGGTGTGCAGGAAGTGTGGCATCAGAAAGCATGTACAGTACTATTGCCCAAAATGTCCCAGCCAAGACAGTTTTTTTGTATTTGATCTGCATTTTTTTCTTTTGCATTTCAGAATGTAGGTGGGCCACTTTTAAAGTGGATGTCCAGTCTCTGGGTAACCCCTCCCCCGCCCTGCCACGTCCCCTAAAACTGAATCAGGTCAGATGGGTTACATAGTAAAAAAAATACTTATCCTGGGAGAGGCTGGCACCACCGCCTTGAGGAGAAAGCACATAGTGGCTTCCCCATCTATCAACTTGAATGTACAGACGGGGGCATGGGGACGTCACTTTGTGTCTTTATGTGCGGAGGCTGCACAGGCCCCCAAGAACGGTGCTGGAGGTAAGGGTCCCCGCCCCCTCCTACCTTAGTCCCAGACCGGACTTTCACTTCTATTCATATGTTTTCTGTGTGCTAGTTTTGCTGTGGTCACTGTATTTTATTTTCCTTTAGTTTGTTTTGGTACCTTGCTGATTCAATAAAAAGTGTTGGAGCAGCTGGATACTTGTGACACATGAAACATGGGCCCCTTTTTAGGTACCTGATACTTATCACTGATCTTATAATCTGATGCCACAGCTATGGTATCAGTTTCCTAATTTCACCTCACCATTCTAATCCTAACTGCCCCCCCTTACATTTAGGAAATGTAAAGAGCTGTTTTCTTCTGTGTTTCTATAGCGCATGCTTTAGTTTGGGATGTTGGACAACCCTTAGCAGGAGCTATGCATATTGAGTATTGTTCTATTTAGGAGAACTTGTTGTTTCAGCTTTAATGTGTTTTTTTCTTGTTTAGCTTTTTCTTTTTTAGGAAAATGTGGTTTGAAATCTGCATTTTTATTCTTTTTTAAAAACTCTGTGTAACCAGTGAATTCCTCAAGTGTCTGCGGCCAGAAAGCTGTGCCCACTAAAACAAGCCTGCTATTCTTAGAAGGCTTGAGGTGTGTACATTCAGAAAATATATGGTTTTGATTCTGCTTTTTTACTATTTACTTTTAGGGAAACCCTGTGCAACCAGAGAATCCGCAGAGGGATACTCAATAAAAGTTTAACAGACTACTACAAGCTTGGTATGCCTAGAAAGCTTGAGGTGTGTGCTTTGAGAGAATAGATTATGGGGGTATTTAAATGTAAATGCTTGTTTCTGAAAAACTGTAAGGTGTGCACAGTAGTTTTGGGTGTGTCCCGGGCAGGAAAGGGTGTTTAGCAATACATATGTGATACCATTGAAACCGAGAGGAATGGGGCTTTTTAATTTCACATAAAAATGAATAAAATGAATGAAAATTTGGCAATTTTCTGCATGCCCCATAATGTGCTATTATTTATAAATTAAAATATCTAAACAGCTCACTGACAAGCATGTTGCAAACTTGCAATTTACTCTAAAAGACACACTTAAATTGCACCTTGCTTCACCAAATAATTAGCTCCTATGTCTGCAAGGTCTTCCAGTTGGGGTGTGGGTCAATTGTTGGTGACCCTGACAGACTAAATCTACAGTAACCTTTAACTTGTTTGACCCTACACATTATCCTGAAGCCTGAAACATACATTTAATGTGAAGACAAACCCTGAAATGTGACCACTACCTTTCCCCTGACTCCTTAGCCTGTGCGCTTCATAAAAAAAATCAAAGGTAATGTTAAAACGTGGAAAATTAACAAGCATCAATAAAATACCTTCTGTGGTGTCCAGCTCTCAAGGTTGCTTACAGCTTACCAGATTCTGTCAGTCTTACAGGTACTAGAGATTGCTATAAGCATAGTTATATAACACCTTTGGGGTATAAAGCATGCAGCCCTTGATGCAACTAGATTAAAAATCACCATTAAAGTGAGAGTGTTGGCTGGACCATTTCCCAAGACGTGGTTTTCATTTGTCTACCAGCCAAGAAATTGGTCTGAATGTTGCAAAATTCAAACTGTTGATGATAAATTCTCTTTTGTTGCTTTAATTTTTAACTGGTTGATTGAAATACTTAATTGCTTAATCAATTCGTTAATTTGGCGATTTAGGCGCATTTCTTAATTATGTAATCGATAAGTGAAAAATAATAATATTATTACATTTTCTGGAAGACTTCAGTGGTTTATCAGAATTGTTAACAAATATTTATATAAACCAGCAAGCCAAACAAGCTAAAAGGAGTGAAGATGAATTGTATCCTCTGCTTATACTGAATGTTATACTTTGGAGTGTGCTCTCTGTGCCTATGCAACAAACCTTTAGTAATTAAATTGTCTTCCATAGGTAGGATTTTCACTTCCAGATCTCTGACACAAGAAATGCTGATGCTAGATTAATGAGACAAATGCCTAATGAGCTACAAGTCATAGCATTTAAAATCCATCTTTCTGGTATCTCTGAATACTACATAATTTATTTATTTTTTTCTCATATGAAGTATGCCTAATTCAGTTCAGATTGAAAATGCAAATGCATGGTCCTATTTCCAGTTCCTTTATGAATAATGAATAAGCCAGTACATTTACCAAATGTAATCTCTGTAACATATTGAGCTAGAGTGGATGGAGTGCACTGATCCCGAATTGAGTTATAAAAGAAATAACAGGTGAAGAAAATAAGATTTTGAATTAGCTGATACTAAACTCAGGGCCTTATTGCTTAGCTTTGTATTTAAAAAAAGATTAGATATTTCATTTGAAATTATCCTCAGTTTTCTAACTTTAAAACTGTCCATAGATCGGGCAGCACTTCTATCTATCTGCTACACCTGCAAACGGGCCGTTTTACAGATGATTCACAAATTTATTCTAATGAGGTAGGAGCAATGGATTCTAAAAACACAAAAACAAAGAAAGGGATTGGTCATGCTTTAACGGATATTAAATGTTTTGCTCATCACTAATCTTTTCCATTTCTCTCTAGTTTTAGGATTAAATCCCCAATTACAACCTTTAGGGTGGATTAAGCACCATATACAAAAAGTGTACTTCAGGAAAAAAAAAAAGGAAAGCACATTTTTTTAGCATCTGATGCTAAATCGACCTCTAAATAGAAAATGCAAGGGACTGTGGGTCATGCTAATTTGGGGTCATGCCAAAGATTTGCCAAGTTTACTTTTGGGTTTGCTTAAGGGTGGGAAATGAAGCTTACATCTGAGTGAGCTTGAACACTGTGAGCTGTGACCTCACCTCACCCTGTGATATATATTATTTATAAGTATTAAATACACATTAATAAAGAGCAGAGGGGTAAGAGCAAGTGTGACCCCCCTCAAAAATAGTGCTCGCACACAAAATAACATTCAAAAAATAGATTTATTAAATATACGTGGAGGCTGATTTACTACTTGCACCATGTATCGGCATGTGAGAGTCTGTATAGTGGCGCTTAGAGCGACCGCTAGTAGATGCTGTAAGCGGGCGTCAGTTGCTGTAATCCAGCTCCCGGTCCCATGGCGCGTCTAAGAGCAGCGGCTCTGATGGCCGCATCCTCCGCCTCCCTCTAACAGGGAGCATGCCCATGCCGGCCATTCACACAGTGGGCCACCCCTGGTCAGGTGCCCACGGGGAAAGGACCAAAACCCAGGATAGTCAAAAATATTGAGAGCAGGGGTAAACTTGGGCCTGGTGCAACAGGTCAGGGAGGTACCAAAGGTGGTTGCAAGAAAACTTACATAATCATGTCTGTGTGTGAACACATACAATACTATGCTAAATAAAAACAAAACACAAATGTATGTATCAAAATTTAAATATTTTTTTATTCTACAAAAAAAAAAATAAAAGTATTATTTTTATTCTACAAAAAAAACAAACAATGTTGCACAACAGCTACAATAGTGGCCACCCTGTATCTTCTGCTGGAGCTCCAGCAGCATCTCCCGGGATTCCCAGACGAATTGCCACAGCCTGTGAAGACACAATTAAGTACTACAGATCTAGAACTATGGTATATCTGTATGATCTATATTCAACATTGATGTTTAGCATAAAGTAAATATTTGGCAACATACACAACAGGCCAACCGATGCCAAAGTAAATTAACCTATGGATCCATTCAACATACCACCATAGTCTAAGATCACAAAGCAAATAACCTAAACAATGAGGCAAATGCAAACAATTATATGTACAGTGAGCTTTTACTTTAAAGCTAGTTAAAAAAAAAACAATAGGGAATGCACGATTCAAAATGTAGCAGGAATGAATTTATCAGGTAGCGTCAAGTTACATTAACAGTGGCAGGAAACGTGAATGCTATGAAGCTATTCTGATAGATTCAATGTGGCTAATTATTGTAACACACGTGGCCATGTGTTAAAAATAACATAACTACTTGGCAAAACACATGAACAAGCCACATAACTGTTGGATATTGTTGGGCAATTGAAGATACCCTACTGTTCTAGTGTCAACACGGGCACTTCACAACACAATTGCATGTCACATTATAAAGTAATGATAAAGGCAGGCAACACAGGATACATAGAGATGTTGAGCTTTATTAATGTCAACTGCAAAAACAACCTGCACAATATGCAATTGTCCCGCACCACCCCAAAAGTTAACAAAAGGGAAGAGCGTGCCAATCCGGTGTCCACAAACCACAACACAATATATAAACAATCACGATCCCAGTACACCGCAATTAGGACCACTCCAATATGGCAGCACTCACTCTTCAATAATCATTTACTGATAACATATGTAATCATAGAAATAATCTTTAATCCACCAACAATGCTAAAATCATAACAAACATTACATCATAGCCACATACATTTAAAAAACACATAGACCAGCCCCCGGTAGGAATACCCTAATTCATATCCAAATCCAATAACATATTTGTAAAAATTTCCTCCATAATAAAGCCCATGACTCTCAAACTAAAGTGCTAATGTGCAAGCAAAAAGGGCCATGAGTGCTAATGAAATGCAATCTACAGCTTATTGTGAACAGAGCAAACTATCTGGAATCAGTTCACCTCAATGCAAATCAGGAAGAATTCCCTCCTGCTGGGTCCAATCGATATCCTCACCCACGCGTTCCGTGACAACCACGTCACTTTTTCAAGGCAGGCAACACAGGATGCATAGAGATGTTGAGCTTTTTTTAATGTCAACCTTACCTGTTTTAACACTGTGACAATGACAATTTAGTGCCAGACCTGCACATACTGTTCTGCATAGAAATCTAAAAAAAATGTATAAAAGTTTTTTGTAGCCAGGAGAGATCACACAATAATTTGAGCAAAAAAATTACATTTTAATTGCCCAACACGCTATTTAATCACAGGCAAATGAAACCCCATTGAAATGTATGGCAGAGAGACACTGAGCGAAAGGTAATACGTGGTGCTGCTGAACCTAGAGTGCCAGCACGATACACTGAGCTGCCTTTAGTAATACATGTGACGCTATGTGAGACTGTTAGAGGCGCTCACCAGATTCACTTACTTAATTGTGCTTTCACATACAGCGCCCACCGTTCACCAGACGCTATGTGCCACTAGGCAGCATTTCCTGCCTACCTTACACTACACTTGCCTTTCCTAATTACCCCCTTAGACAAAACACAGACTAATATATAATTAAAACCCACAGTCAAGGGACAGAAGCAGTGTTTTTTCCCACAAACCGCATAGGTTCAGCTGCTCCTGGAGGCATACCTATCGCTACTAAGCTAAGTACCTATGGCATTTGCCCTCTTCACTGTACTGTATATTGCACTTTATGATTTTGCACCGAAAATGTGGTTACTCTTTATTAATTATTATTGTATAAGCACTGAGTTGGGGGATTTTGTGGTGGGGGAGGTTCTATTTAGGGGGCTGTTGCTCTTTATTAATGAGCATTCTCCCCAATAAGAGCATTTTTTTGCCTGCTGCACTTATTCTTGCATTTTGAGCTGTGTTGTGTTATCCACTTCTTTCTAAGTTTGGAATCAACAGCACCCTATGCTTAAGAATTCACCTAATTGTTCTTCATAACCCATTGTTGTTTCCAAAATGTAAAAAAATGCACGTAAAATGCACCATAATTGCATTTTGGAAAATACATGAGAGGCGGTCCCTGAGCCATGGGTGACAAGCCCCTATTTCGGGTACCTGGGCTGGTTTGCTTGGGGGGGGGGGCAATTTTTAATTAAAATATACTCGCACAGAGTATAGCGTGACTGAAGTTCAAAGTTTTTTCCATCTATTTTGTCAACTTTTTTTTAACAAAAGATAGTTATAAATAAACTTATATGTGTGTTTACTGCACACACAGTTTTAGCTAAAACCAGTAACTATAACTTTTTTGCGGGAGAGCATATGTAAATAAGTGGATAAAACCACCAGAGAGATTTGCACCAGTATAAGTAAGCACCGTAGCGCATTATTGACATTAACTCGCCAGTAGCAAGATTTCAGATAAAAGAAATAGTTGACCCACCCAAGCAGGTGGGGAGCCACAACATTTTTTGTCTTGGAGAGAACTCCAGTTAGAAGCAATTAGGCACAAGGGCACCAAGTGGAATGAATAAGGACATTGATCTTTTACCATTTTTGTGAATATGATATTACCCCTTACCAGTAGACACTTAGGATCAGCTTTATAGGGATTATTGTGATACATAAGCCTTGCTTTGTAGTTCTGGTTATATAAAATAGCTATTAGATGGAATTATTTGTACATAGTGTATAAATGCTGATTAGAATATTACATTCCCATTCAGGTAATTACAACTATTCCCTTATACTGAAGACAGTAACAGAATCCTTTAACAAATATTTCATACCTTCAACTATAGCCAAATAAATGGCCACATGGAGGGTGAGCCCTATGTGTATGTGTATAGAGGCAACAGGCTGCAACCTGTATAAGTCCTTGATACTGGTAAGGGGGAGCGCTAATTATATTTTTCACTGTTTCGCATATTCTTTGAAGATTATCACCTTTCCTTCTTGGTTGCTCCCCCATACCAAGCAGTAAATGACAAACAGTAGTGAAGAATGACTGCAGGAACTTTTTAGCCAAGCCAAACTTTTTTTTATGTCCTCACGAAGAATAGCCTAAGGTGGGCTTTCTTCAGAGCCATACAGATATTGTTCTCCCAGCTTAACTTGTCAGTATGATCCTTGACCCCTTATTTCCTCCCCAATGTATGCATATAGCAGAAGCTAGGGTGATTGAGCACATCATCAAAAAACAAAAAAGGAACTGCTGCCTCTCATTTGAACAGAGTCATAGACTGGTTTAGACACCCGCAGAAAAAACAATGAAAAAACAAAAACAGATAGAGCAGGGTAACATGGCTCTCCCCTTGCGGTCCCTCCCTTGGTTAGCAAAACAGCACTTAGGGGGGTAATGAAGCACCCACTGATAGGGGCCTCACTAAAAGTCTGTCACAGATACTTGATGCAAAAGGACTTGTCACCAGCCCTCTCCCGCTATACCTGGTCCTGGGAAACCCAGCATTTCCTCTGGGTACGGTGGAGGGTTGGCTGAGAGTTGACTGAGAGTTGGCTGAGAGGGGGGTTCGACATTCCCAGTGACAAGGGGCCTGGGAACCGCTAGACAGAACTGCGGACTCGAGAAGCTTGCCTAGATGGGATGCAAAAGATGCAGTTGGGCTACTTTCTATCCTCCCTCAGACGTCAAGCCTTGGACTTGAGAGAAGGGGGAGGTACTTCTAGGGGACCCTGCCTTTTACCTTCTCCACCACTCTGAGATGCTTGCCAAGAGGTACCAAAAATCCCTCCTGGGTCAATTAGTAAACACGGCGAGAACGTACATCCACTTGCATTGAAAGAGCCCAACCCTGCCTAGCGTGTCCCTTTGGTTTAACAAAGTAGCAGAGATTGAGAGATTCGAGGGAATAATTGCAGCATGTAATGAATCGTCCAAGGTGCACCTTGGCAGTTGTGCTGTACTTTTTTTCTTTTCTTCTTTCCTTTCTTCTTTGCTTTTCCCTGTCCGTTTTTGCGTATGGTTTCATTACCCTGTCACAACCACTCTGGAAATGGAGTGACAGGACTTGGAGCAAGAGTTATATGCATTATGTGGACTGGGGAGTGGCTCTTGGGGCGTCTGCTGGGGCAGGGTGGCATGAGGGTTGGTGGGCTGGTCGCGGGGGCTGCAGCACAGCGCTGGGCCGATCCTCGGGTGACAGTTCTAGTGCGTCTTGCTCTTAGGTAGTCACAGGATTGAATGATCACAGAGGTTTGGCAGGAACCATTTTATTATGTCTGTCTTTGATATCATTTTTTGTACACAATACCTGTCAACTGATCGCAATTGCTGTGTTGCATTTTGTACTTTGAAAACTTTGAAAATAAAGAATAATGAGTACACACTCAAGTAACGTGAACACACTTTTGTAGCCTGCAGTTGAGCGGTCTGAGTCCGGTGATGAACAACATCATCATCATGCCGGCCCATACCCAAACATGGGGTTGGGAATTATGACAAGTTGCATTCGCAACCTGCCATCAGCCCTCTCCATTCAATACAATTGAGGGGGTGTGCCGAGGCCTGACAAACCTCCTCCATTGTCATGGAGAGAACAAAATAGCACTCCTGTGACTGATGGCGGAGGTGGACATGGAGGTACCAGTGAATGGAGTTCAAGCCCGGGGCAGTGCAGAAAGGCATTCAGTGATCGAGTTGCTTAATGCTGGATTGGGACTGATCAGTTGCATGCGACAAAAGGTGAGTACTGTTTTCTTTTTTTTCTATTGTGGGTTCAATCACTTTAATAGTAGGGGAAAGTACGCAAAGTCTGCTATTGGTAAAATTAACTATATATATATATATATATATAAACATTTTTATTATGAAAGAAAAAAAAATTCTCAGAGCAGGAAGGTATTATGTATATAACAGCAGAAACAGAGATTAGTGAACTGAAAGGATTTACATCGGGTTACATTTAACAGCCTAAGCATCACCACGTATAAAGTTGTTGAGTGATAACTTTAGTTAAGATTGAGTTTAGTTAAGACATTTTCATCCAGCACACTGAGAACCCTCAACATTGCACACTTCAAATAGACATTTGTGTCTGAATTGACCATATGAACAATAGCCACACATTTACAACACTCCCGCGTTGTCTCTACCTGCCTGGCGGCCGTGCCGAGTGCTAGTGTGAGCATGTCTCTCTTATGCCCTTTAATTATGCTGAATTAAAGGGTCAATGAGCCCAGAGTTTGTTCTGGGCGAAACACCTTTTAAAGTTTAAACGGGGCAATAAGTATGCACCAACCACTTACATTCCCTTGTCCAATCCCATTAGATTCAGCCCTTTAAAGGTTTTCTCCCCTCAGTCTATTGCTGCTCGTGATAGCGTTTAGCTGGGTGTGTCTTGATACTGAGATTTCCTGCTTTATCCCGTTGCCGACCTCGTTTGTTTGGCCATCCCATGATTGCGGCCTGGACCAACTCTTGCTTGTACTCTGACCACGTTTCTGCCTCATGCCTTGTGCCGTGTACCTGTGACCTTCCGGGTTGACCTTTGACTTGACCTCGACCCCTCTCTTGTCTCTTCCTTGGTGCTGCGATAGTTAAGTACAGACTTCCGTGTATGACCCCGGCTTACTTGACATTGCCCAGTCTGGCCTCTGGTTCACCGGCCTTCACCCCCTGTAAGCTCACATCCTTTGTGCTACGAAGTCCTGGGGACAAACGTGTCCAGCGAGGCATGTAAAGCATCCCGGCAAATGGGGGCTTGACTAAAGGTAAAGTTAGCAGCAGAGATTTGGGGTTGTGGGCTTACCTAAAGGTGGGTGTCCCACGGGACCTGACAAACACTAATTTGTAGGAAAAAGAATGACAGACTGTGATAAGATAGATCACTTTAAATAATAAAGGCCTGGTTACAATTTCATTTATTTTAAATTGCTTGCAATATAGTTAAAAGGAAAGTCCCCTTTGGTGGACTTTCCTACAGACATCATATCAGCAGTGGCATAGCAGCACAAGGCTCTAAAATTACACTTTAAAAAGTGGGAGATCCCTACAGAATACACATCCTGTGCACTGCCACAGCGCCTCACTAACCCACTACTGAACTAAACCAACACACACATAGACATGGTTAATTGTGAGGCCGACACAAGGAATGGTCAGAGGCACATACAGGATGACCACGCACCCCACACAGCCACACCGCGTGTGACATTGCTCCCGCCGCTCACTTTCATGTTTCACGGGCATGATTGCTGGCTATTTGTGCCTTCATATATGCAGCACCCTACACTTCTCTAAGTATTGATTGATGCCACTGCAGCTACCCATGTCCGATTGGGACGCTTCTTTTAACCCGGGTTCGAAAACTCTGTCACTATTTTTGTCCAGCATTTAGTGTGCGTGTGTGGCTGTGTGGAGTGCGCGGCCATCCTGTATGGATGGGGGCCCCCCGATCCTTTTTGTTTAGGCTATGTAGCCTTTTAATGGGTGTATAGGGATTTGGGTTAATATATATGTGCCATATCTTCTGCATTTGACGGTACATAAATGTATTCATGATTTTAAAGCAATGCGTGCCTCTGACCATTCCTTGTGCCAGCCTCACAAATAACCATGTCTATATGTGTGTTGGTTTATCGGCACAAGGCTCCCATGCTTAATTTGCCCCTGCCCCCCTTTTTATGTGACTGGATCAGGAAAAAACCAGGTGAGTTTTTTTCATTCTCTTATTTCATTGAACACTTGAAGTAACTGCTTTATGCAGGTCCATGTCTTATCCAAGTCTTTATTTTGCATAGCTAGATTGCTGTTTCAAAGCTTTTAGCATTAAGGAAAAGGTTAAATTCAGTATCTGTGTATCATGTCTCCCTGAGTCTAGGGAGTAGAATAAGGCCCTACTGTGACAAACATATTTTTTAAATCATAGGTAACTAGCAGAGATTCACACTTTTATTTAGGTATTAATGATGAATGAGGTTTCTTTTGAGAAAAGAACAATCCTTTCACCAGAGAGACTGCTACGATGGCACAGGAAAGCACAAAGCATTAACCTTGTAAACAATATAAAATCATTTTAGATTCTGGCAACATACATATAGACTTCTCAGCATTCTATTGACAGCAAATAAATCATGTGTTGTTGCATATACTTTAACTAAACAATGTTTAGTTTAGTAGATTCATTCCGTTGCATAACCATGCACATTTTATAAAGTGTTGATTGCTCATTTGGTCAACAGGGTCCATCACATATATTATATAAAATATATTTTTTACAGCCTTTTGTCTATTGCCAAATCTTTAATGTTATAACTGATGGGCTTAAGATCCAGGCCGAAGCTAGATTTGAACCAGATCTTGCTAAATTGGTGTGGTTCATCCCATCCCAGATACTGGCAAAATCCAGGTCAATCCAGGTGCTGGGAGGTGGCATGCTGGCCACCACTACAAGTAAACTGGTATAGGGGTCCTTTAGACCCCTTACAATTTCACAGACTGTTAATACAAAAAGAACTCACCATTCAGTAGCGTATTTCTTCTGTCCCCCACCGGGCAGCAGGGATGGTGGGAAAGGAGCCCCAACAAAGTTGAGTTTCAATAAATATTCTACGGCTATAATGAGAAACTGTATACTATCTGTTGGATATTGTGTATATCTCGTAAGCATATATCAGAGGGACACTAGGACCAGATGTGCAGTATAGAAGAATACAGTAAACATATATCAAATGTGGCCCAAGTGCTTTGTATTGGCCACTACATGTGGTCTAGGGCTTTAAGGACCTCAGCTGTGGCCTTTATACACCCTGATAGGGCTGTTACCACTGGCTGGAGTTGTCTTGAGGAATTTAAAACCCCAGAGCACATGGAGCGGGCAACACAAGGCACTTGGGCCATATTTTATGTATGTTCATTGTATTCCTGTATACCACACCATCTGGCCCTGGTGGCTCTCCAATATATGCTCATGAGATACACACAATATCCAGCACACCGTATAGAGTTTTTCAGTATAGCCACAATTTTTTTAATGTTTAAAGTGGACCAAAGCTACTTATAGATGCTAAGTCCGGTTTGCATTCCACCCCTGGCACATCCCAATTAGGGATGAACCCCCTCCCCCAGTTGACCAATATGCTTACCTCACCAACGAGCCCACAGCGCATGCGTGGCCGGCATCACTTGCATTCTTCTAAGGCTGTGCGTGGTCACACCTACCTTAACTGAATGGCTAGCATGGCCGCACACAGCTTTAGTATGCCGCGAGTGGCGTGCACCATTCACGTGTGCATGTAGGATTTCCTTCAGCTTCTCCAGCCGCACATTAATAATGCACAAGACATTGATTGGAGGAGAGCCGTGACTGCACAGTAGAAAAGGTATGAAGAGCGGGCCACTGGTGGAGTTTCAAGCAGGGGGGGCATCCTGATTTTGGGGGCAGACCAAAACCTGGGATAGTGAAAATCCCAGGTTTTAGTCTACTTTAATGACCAACACTACATACAACTTTGTGGGGAGTTTATGGGGGCTCCATTCTCACCATCCCTTGCAAACACCTACAGAGTCCAACCCCTTCCATAATTGCATTTACTATTTTTCTTGCTATATTGATTATATTATTTGCATCTGGTACGGGGCCTTATGATTTGAATGAGAACTCTATTAATTTACATTTACATTAGCATAGTATACAAATACATTTTTTTTTTTTTAGATTTAACTCTAACATTTGATCAGTCACAAAGTAAAATCATTACTAGTTCATTCAGGAAACTGAAAGCTGGAAATTCCTTTCTCCATGCCTCCAGTAGCCATTCTTAGCACACAATCAAAGGCATCCCATATAGTGAGTGCCTATGTGCATGTCGTAATTGTTCTACTGAACATTTTTGTGGAGCCAAAAGGACATGAGAGGACATCCTATACAAACAATCAACACCTAAGAATAAATGGGTTATACCTATTTTAAAAGCGGATACACATAGGGTCATTATTTTACAAAAGGATGTACTGGCACCTTGATAAAGTGGCTTCTTTCCACGGAATGCGTGGGTGAAGGAATACCAGTGGGACACAGCAGGGACAACATTGATGTTTCACATAGGTGAATTCACTTTTTGTAGTTGCTCATTGTCCATTGTCATTTCTCTGATTGTTTACATTTTGGCACCATTGCACTTTATTATAGCACAGTTAACCTTGTTATAGTTCTTTGATATATATATGTATTGTTCCTTCCATTTTGGAAGGTTATCACGGGATATTTGCTGCTATTGGATTTTTGGATGAATTATGGGATTTGGTGTTGTATTATCTTGATTGGGATGCCCCTGCTGTGGTTCTAATTGTAATTATATGTTGTTTGTGATGTTTTTAATTGAATAATTTCATGGAAATTATTCATTTGTTTAATATGTGAATGTTTGGCTTTCTTGCCAGTTCTGTGGTGGCTGGGGCCACAGTATTTGTCACGGACCGGGTGGAGCGGACTCGGGTGTGGATCCGCTTTAACTGTGGAACCGATGGCGGGTACCGCGTCAGGGGAGCGGAGTCTAAGAGGCCACCGGTATTCACCAGAGCCCACCGCAAGGCAGGTTGGTCTTGTGCGGCGAGTGACCCCCAGGTCGCTACCCCCTAACAGCGGCCCAGTCCCACAGTCAGCCGAGGTTCAGTGAGGTACACAAGTGGCAGGCAAAAAGGCGTAGTAAGTACAGGCAGAAATCGGGGCTGGCAGCACAGGTTCGCGGTAAAGGTGAGTAGCCGAGGTCGGGGCAGGCAGCAAAGGTTCAGAGTCGGGGACAGGCAGAGGTAGGTACACGGGTGAGCAATCCAAGAATGTCTGACTTTCAACAAGCATGGAGAGACCAAGATCCGGCACTGAAGGAAGGAAGTGCCTGTTTAAATAGGGGAAGATGATGCAGGATTGGATGACAAACACCAATCAGTGCTGTAAAGGCCCTTTAAATCTCAGGGATCCTGTGCGCTCGCCCTCTAGTGGACGGAGACATGTGCGCACCTGACCATGCAAGGAGGAAGCATTGGGGGAAGGGCGGCAGCTGGAAGCAGCCCTGAGGGAAGATGGATGACGGCTGCATGCAGCCATGGAGGTAGGTGAAATGCTGTGAGACGGGCGTGCAGCGCTCGCCCTAACAGTACCCCCCCGCTTGGGTCTCCCCTTCTTCTTGGGACCAAGAAAATCTGAGATGAGACTATGGTCTAGAATATTCTCTTCGGGCTCCCAAGATCTTTCTTCAGGTCCACAGCCTTCCCAGTCGACCAAGAAATATCTTTTTCCTCTGGAGAGCTTAGAAGCCAGGATCTCCTTCACTGAAAAGGTATCCTCGGTGCCCGAGATTGGGGCAGGCACCAAAGTTTTAGGAGAGAATCGATTGACAATAACTGGCTTCAACAGAGAGATGTGAAAAGAATTGGGAATTCGCAGTGAAGTCGGTAGGTGAAGCTTATAGCAAACTGGATTGATCTGTTGTTTGATCTTGTATGGCCCCAAGTAACGGGGGCCCAATTTGTAGCTAGGAATTTTGAAGCGGATGTATTTTGCCGACAGCCACACCTTATCTCCTGGAGAATAAACAGGCAGAGCTCTTCTCCTTTTATCAGCGCTAACCTTCATGCGGGCGGAAGCTTGACAAAGGGAACGCTGTGTTTCTTGCCAGATGGTGGAGAAATCCTGTGTGAGATTGCCCACGGCGGGCACTCCGGAGGACGTGGATAAAGGCAAAGGCGGAAGGAGTTGACGGCTGTACACCACCAAAAACGGGGACTTCCTTGTGGACTCAGAATCCTTAAAATTATACGAGAATTCCGCCCAAGGCAACAGATCGACCCAATCGTCTTGACGCGCTGAAACAAAATGGTGAAGATAATGCCCGAAAATCTGGTTGACTCTTTCTACCTGGCCGTTAGACTGGGGATGATAAGCGGAGGAAAAGTCTAAGTTTAATTTTCATTTGTTTACAAAGAGCTCTCCAGAACTTGGACACAAACTGCACACCTCTGTCAGACACAATATGTGTAGGTAGACCATGAAGTCGAAAGATATGCTTCAGGAAGTATTTTGCCAACAGAGGAGCTGACGGGAGGCCGGGCAAAGGAACAAAATGCGCCATCTTAGAAAACCTATCCACTACCACCCAAATTACAGTATTGCTATGCGAAGAAGGGAGGTCGGTAATAAAGTCCATAGCAATGTGTGTCCATGGGGTATCCGGAATAGGAAGTGGGTGGAGTAGGCCAGCAGGTCTTTGGCGAGGGGTTTTGTCGCGAGCGCAGGTGGTACAGGCCTGAACGAATTCGGTCACATCCTTTTCAAAAGAAGGCCACCAATAATATCGAGAAATGATAGAACAAGACTTCCTGATACCGGCATGGCCGGCTACATGGGAAGAATGCCCCCATTCTAATATTTTGCGACGTTGGCGGGCTGGCACAAAGGTCTTTCCCGGCGGTGCTTGTACAAGAGTAGCGGGGGCAGAGTGGACAAGGCGTTCAGGCGGGATGATATGTTGTGGAGTGGATTCAACACCAGAGATGTCAGAGGAGCGAGAAAGGGCGTCTGCCCTGATGTTCTTAGCGCTGGCCGGAAGTAGATTTGAAAATCAAATCGAGCGAAAAACAACGACCAACGAGCTTGTCGTGGATTCAATCGCTGGGCAGTTTCTAAATAAGATAGATTTTTGTGATCAGTATAGATGGATACTTGATGGGCAGAACCTTCTAAGAGGTGTCTCCACTCCTCCAGCGCCAACTTGATGGCGAGTAACTCCCGATCTCCGATGGAGTAATTCCTCTCCGCTGGCAAAAAGGTCTTCGAAAAGAACCCGCAGGTGAGTATTCTGCCAGTAGACGATTTTTGAGTGAGCACCGCTCCGGCTCCAATGGAGGAGGCATCTACTTCTAGGGCGAAAGGCCGAGATGGATCTGGCCTAGACAACACTGGTGCAGAGGAGAAGGCCTTTTTTAGAGCAATGAAGGCCTCTTCAGCCTGAGGAGGCCAAGACTTCGAATTGGCGC
Organism: Gastrophryne carolinensis; assembly: GCA_027917425.1. Lineage (NCBI taxonomy): Eukaryota > Metazoa > Chordata > Amphibia > Anura > Microhylidae > Gastrophryne > Gastrophryne carolinensis. Next base: position 385,705,323 of record CM051236.1, on the reverse strand, counting down.
TCTTCTTTGTGAGGGGTCACAATAGGCGCCACTACAGTGGAAAAGTGAGGAATAAACTGCCGATAGTAATTGGCGAAGCCCAGAAAACGTTGAATAGCTCGCAGGCCAATAGGACGGGGCCAATCCAGAACTACTTTCAACTTGCTGGGGTCCATCTGAAGGCCACGAGCTGAGACAATATATCCAAGAAAGGGTAAGGCGGTTTGATCAAATAGACACTTCTCCAGCTTGGCGTAAAGATGGTGTTGACGGAGACGAGACAGGACTTGCCGGACATGACGGTGATGTTCTTCTAGATTAGATGAAAAGATGAGTATATCATCCAAATATACAACAACACAGGACTAAAGCAAGTCCCGAAAAATGTCATTTACGTATTCCTGGAATACAGCGGGTGCATTGCAGAGACCAAAGGGCATCACTAAATATTCGAAGTGGCCATCGCGGGTATTGAAGGCGGTCTTCCATTCATCGCCCTCGCGTACACGTATCAAATTATAGGCTCCCCTCAGGTCAAGCTTGGTGAAGACCCTGGCCCCACGCAGTCGGTCAAATAATTCGGCAATCAAGGGCAAAGGGTATCGATTTTTAACGGTAATCTTATTGAGGCAGCGGTAATCAATACAAGGGCGAAGAGAGCCATCTTTTTTCGCCACAAAGAAGAACCCCCCGCCTGCCGGAGAGGAAGACTTCCGTATGAACCCTTTATGAAGATTTTCTCAAATATACTCCGACATGGCTTGAGTCTCAGGAGCCGAGAGAGGGTAAATTCGGCCACGAGGAGGAGTGGTACCCGGTAGGAGGTCTATAGGGCAATCGTAGGGGCGATGAGGCAGAAGTACCTCCGCTTGTTTCTTGCAGAATACATCAGCATAGGTCTGGTAGATCTCAGGCAAGCCAGGTAATGGTGCTGAAGCAGGAATAGGTCGAACAGGAACAGACTTCAAGCACCTCTTAAAGCACGCTGCACCCCAAGTCTTGATATCACCGGTGGTCCAGTCAAGCGTGGGATCATGACGTTGGAGCCAAGGAAGGCCTAGAAGAATCTGAGAGGTGCAATTAGGGAGGACGTAGAACTCAACATTCTCTTGATGGAAGAGTCCAATTTTTAATTGGAGGGGAACGGTGCGATAGCGCACAGTACAGTCCAGCCTATCACCATTGACTGAGGCGATAAATAAGGGTGTAGCAAGGCGATTCACAGGGATATTATGTTTATTGATCAAGGCAGCCTCTATAAAGTTCCCTGCAGAACCAGAGTCCAAAAAGGCGGTTAAATTCAGGGAGGTGGAAGGTGAGATGGAAAGGTGAACAGGAACAGTGAGCCGTGGAGAGGAAGCACATACACCCAGGGACGCCTCTCCCACCGCCACTAGGTGCACCCGTTTCCCTGACGTGGAGGGCGAATAGGACAGTCCTTCAAAAAATGCTCAGAACCACCGCAGTACAGACAAAGGTTCTCGTTCCTTCTGCGAGTTCTCTCCAATTGGGTCAAACGGAATCGATCGACCTGCATGGCCTCCTCACTGGGAGGTACATGTGCAGACAAAGGGTTTTGAAATACTGGAGCCAAACGGGATGCCCTCCTAGGGCGCTGAGAGTCTCTTTCTTGGCGGAATTCTTCACGCCTCTCAGCAAAGCGCACATCAATGCGTGTGGCCAGATGGATGAGTTCAGTGAGAGATGAAGGCAAGTCACGAGCCGCAAGAGCATCCTTAATTTTACTAGAAAATCCTTTCTTGAAGCAGGCACACAAGGCCTCATTGTTCCAAGACAATTCGGAGGCAAGAGTGCGGAACCGAATGGCGTATTCACCAACGGACAACTCGCCCTGGACCAAGTTCAAAAGGGACGATTCAGCAGATGAAGCCCGGGCAGGTTCCTCAGAGACCTGGCGAAACTCTGAGACAAAGGTGTTAATACTGGAAGAGACAGGGTCATTGCGATCCCACAAGGGAGTGGCCCAGGCCAAAGCCTTTCCAGAAAGCAAACTGATGACAAAGGCCACCTTAGCTCGTTCAGTGGGAAATTGATCCGCCAACAACTCCAAGTGCAGGGAACATTGGGCAAGGAACCCTAGGCATAACTTGGCATCCCCATCATATTTAGCCGGCAAGGAGAGACGGATTCTGGCAGAAGATGTTACCGGGGGCTGTGGCGGTAATGTTGGAGCCGGTGAACGCCGGAGACGGCAGCAATTACACATTTATGAAGCCGTATCTGGTGAGCGACTAGAACAACGCCATGTAGTGTACGATTCTTCATTATCCCAGGCTCAGCGTACAGCGCCGGCGTTCAACCTTGCAGAGCGCCACATCTTACCTTCTGTCCCATACATTACAATGGACGGTCCTTAAATCCCTTTCCCATTTTTTAAACAAAATCTTAAAACTTCTGACATGTATCCTGACCAAGAAATTGACATTTTTTAAAACTTTTTTGATTAATAATATTTTTATGCAGAATTGTCCTTACAGGTCTGGTATTAAAGTGTTCATGTTACAATGTTATAACAATGTAATTCCATATGTTTTAGCTTTGTTACTAGTGGATACATGTTCAAAAACAGACTTTAATCACAGCCTCTGGCGCTATGGGATACAACAACATGATTTTGAATGCTGGCGAAGTTTGAGGCTGTTTTTTTGATGAATGTGGTGTGAGTCGCACTGAGCTGGTGCTACCGTTCGGTCCCATACAGGGTAGTACTGCGACTCACACATCATATTCATCAATGCCGGACAGCGACTGAGGCGCTCTGAAACAATGATCCATGGCCGAGCACAGCGACTACCAGGGCCGGCGTCAGCACCTGGCAAGGCGGGGCAGCTGCCAGGGGCCCCAGCCTTCAGGGGGGCCCACTGATAGGGCCGGCCTTTGGGGTGTGCTACGGCGCTTGACCGTCGGACTGGAAGGGCACTGCCACAGCTGGTGCCCACATCTCCTAGCGGCGCACCAGCAATGACCGAGGTGGCGGTGCATCCAGGGGGCATCCAGATTTGGGACGTCCCTCGATGATGTGACACAACTCTTCACCACAAAGGGGCCCATTGAGACCATGCTGCCCAAGGGCCCACATAAACCTGGAGCCTGATAGTATCTAGTAGAGCTCCTACTCTTGCAAAGCAGTTATTGCCTTCCCTGAGATACATGGAATACATTAGAATCATGTATTGGTACTTACCTTTGTGGCAATGCCCGATGTCTCTGCTGAAAATATATTATGCAGGGGAATAGAGTTACTACTTTTTAAACTGGTGTCACTTTTAATATGTTATGTTTATGTTATGGAGTTGCAAGCAGCAGCAGGAGCCCAAACATTGCTTGAAAGAGACACTGGAGTTGGCTGCAGGAGCCCAAAAATTGGATGAATCACACCCTGGAGTTGCAAGCAGCAGCAGCAGGAGCCCAAACATAGCTTGAAAGAGACATTGGAGTTGGCTGCAGGAGCCCAAAAATTGGCTGAATCACACCCTGGAGTTGCAAGCAGCAGCAGCAGCAGCAGGAGCCCACACATAGCTTGAAAAAGACACTGGAGTTGGCTGCAGGAGCCCAAAAATTGGATAAATCACACCCTGGAGTTGCAAGCAGCAGCAGCAGCAATGGCCCAAACATAGCTTGAAAGAGACACTGGAGTTGGCTGCAGGAGCCCAAAAATTGGATGAATCACACCCTGGAGTTGCAAGCAGCAGCAGGAGCCCAAACATTGCTTTAATCAGACACTGGAGTTGGCTTCAGGAGCCCAAAAATTGAATGAATCACACCCTGGAGTTGCAAGCAGCAGCAGGAGCCCAAACATAGCTTGAAAGAGACACTGGAGTTGGCTTCAGGAGCCCAAGAATTGAATGAATCACACCCTGGAGTTGCAAGCAGCAGCAGCAGGAGCCCAAACATAGCTTGAAAGAGACAATGGAGTTGGCTGCAGGAGCCCAAAAATTGGATGAATCACACCCTGGAGTTGCAAGTAGCAGCAGCAGGATCCCAAACATAGCTTGAAAGAGACACTAAAGTTGGCTGCAGGAGCCCAAAAATTGGATGAATCACACCCTGGAGTTGCAAGCAGCAGCAGGAGCCCAAACATAGCTTGAAAGAGACACTGGAGTTGGCTGCAGAAGCCCAAAAATTGGATGAATCACACCCTGGAGTTGCAAGCAGCAGCAGGAGCCCAAACATTGCTTTAAAGAGACACTGGAGTTGGCTTCAGGAGCCCAAAAATTGAATGAATCACACCCTGGAGTTGCAAGCAGCAGCAGCAGGAGCCCAAACATAGCTTGAAAGAGACAATGGAGTTGGCTGCAGGAGCCCAAAAATTGGATGAATCACACCCTGGAGTCGCAAGCAGCAGCAGGAGCCCAAACATTGCTTGAAAGAGACCCTGGAGTTGGTTCAGGAGCCCAAAATTTGGATGAATCACACCCTGGAGTTGCAAGCAGCAGCAGGAGCTCAAGCATATCTTGAAAGAGACACTGGAGTCGGCTGCAGGAGCCCCAAAATTGGCTGAATCACACCCTGGAGTTGCAAGCAGCAGAAGCAGCAGCAGGAGCCCAAACATAGCTTGAAAGAGACACTGGAGTTGGCAGCAGGAGCCCAAAAATTGGATGAATCACACCCTGGAGTTGCAAGCAGCAGCAGGAGCCCAAACATTGTTTGAAAGAGACACTGGAGTTGGCTGCAGGAGCCCAAGAATTGGATGAATCACACCCTGGAGTTGCAAGCAGCAGCAGGAGCCCAAACATTGCTTTAAAGAGACACTGGAGTTGGCTTCAGGAGCCCAAAAATTGGATGACTCACACCCTGGAGTTGCAAGTAGCAGCAACAGCAGCAGCATGAGCCCAAACATAGCTTGAAAGAGACACTGGAGTTGGCTGCAGGAGTCCAAAAATTGAATGAATCACACCCTGGAGTTGCAAGCAGCAGCAGCCGCCCGAACATTGCTTTAAAGAGACACTGTAGTTGGCAGCAGCAGGAGGCCCAAAATTGGCTGAAAGGCACACCCTGAAGTTGGCATCAGCAGGAGCCCAAAAATTGGCCTAAAGACATAAATATGTTTTGCACCATTTGGAAAGTGTAAAACGTGGCACCATGCTGAATCTAGTCGTATGCATCAGCCATTGGTGGGTGGAAATCCTTGCTGATCCATCCCTGATTCATTTTCACAAAGGCGAGTCTCTCCACATTTTTAGTTGACAGACGAGTTCTCCTCGCCGTTACTATGGCCCCCACCACACTAAACACCCGCCCAGATGGCACGCTACTTGCCACGCAGGACAGCTTTTCCATGGCAAACTCTGCTAGTTGCGGCCACAAGCCAAGTTTGGCTGCCCAGAAGTCCAGCGGATCCTCAAGGTGTGTTGGCATGGTCATGTCAAGGTATGACATGACCTGCTGGTTCAGGTCCTGCTCCAGGTCTTCCTGCTGCTCATGAGTAGCCTCACTATGCGGGTGTAGAAAGCTACTCATTAGCGACTGAAGACTGAGGCTGCTGCTGATGGAGCTGCTGCTGCTGCTCCTGCCAACCCCCCCAGCAGCCATGGCAGTGGAAGGTGAGCGCAGAGGTCCCCCCGAGTCAGACCTGCGAGAGTATGGACCATGATGCAGATAGGCATCGGCCAACTGACTACGTAGAATGTCTTTGTAGTGGTTCAGTTTGTCCTCCCTCTCGGCAGGTTAAAAAAATGCCCCCATTTTGTGCCAGAAGCGAGGGTCCAATAAGGTGGCTGACAAATGGAAACAATTCTGGAGTCACTACGCAAGCACGTGAGCATGCTTCCTGCCATTTGCGCAAGTGACTCGGAGGGACTACCTGTCTCCATCTCCACTGCATACTGCCAAGGTGTGTCCGGGTCCTCTGTCTCGCCTTCCTCACAACCCCCTAGCTCCTCTGGCTGCTCCTGCTCCTCCTCTCCTGGCCGCTGACTGGATAAACCAGCCATTTCGCCAAGCCTAAACTGTGCTTCACTGGGCCACTCCTCCTCCTCTTCCTCCTCCTCCTCCAGTTCAGCTCCAACGGGGTTCATGTGGCCGTAAGATGTAGACGCCATGTCTCCAGTGCCCTGACCAGCCGTGGTTTCCGTCATGTGCTGTAGTACATGAAGCAGTGGAATCACGTCGTTCATCCCGTAATACTGCCGACTGACAAATAAAGTGGCTTCCTCAAAGGGCCTGAGCAAACGGCAGGTGTCACGTATGAGCTGCCACTGGTTGACATTGAAGTTACACAGGGGAGTCCCCCTATCCACTTGGATCATCAGGAAATCCGTGATGGCTTTTCTCTGTTCATATAATCGGTCCAACATGTGAAGGGTGGAATTCCAACGGGTGGAAACATCGCAAATCAGACTATGTTGGGGGCTACCGTTCTGACGCTGTAGCTCAAGAAGAGTGTGTTTGGCGGTGTATGAGTGGCTGAAGTGCATGCAAAGTTTCTTTGAAGTTGTTGGGATGTCTTGCAAATGGGGGGAACAGCTCAGAAACCGCTTGACAACCAGATTGAAGACGTGAGCCATGCAGGGCGCATGGGTCAGGCTTCCATGTCGCAGCGCAGACAAAATGTTCTTTTCATTGTCGGTAACCATGATTCCCATTTTAAGTTTTCTTGGAGTAAGCCATGTTTGGATTTCGTGATGAATAAATTTAAGCAGTTCCTCCCCTGTGTGACTCACCCATGACACTCTCCACATCACTATTTGTCTGCCTAGCTAAAGAAGCCACCTCCATTTCTTGGCTGGGCAGTATCTGCTGACTGTCCTCTATCTGATCATCCTCCTCACTAAAGAGTGGAGCTGAAAACAAAGCATAGGATACATCGCTGGGGGAGGGAACAGCGTAGGACAGAGGCAATGGGAGGACAGGGACTGCTCTCGGGGCATGCCAACTCAGGGTTGTGTCAGAGGAACCTACCGACCCTAGACTGGGGGTCTCAGATGTAACTTGTGATGATGTGGATGAGCGCGTTAACCAATCTACCACGGCAGATGCGTTACTGGTGGAGACACGACCACTAGCAGATACTGGCAGATCAGGTCTCTCACTGTGACTCCTGCTGTCACTCGCCCCTAGTCTGCTGCGACCTCTGCCTGCTGAATCTTGGCCTCTGCCACTCCTCTTTGAACATCCAGGCACTTGTCTGCCTGACATTTTTATGTATTTGAAATGCGCAATAGGCACTTTAAAAAATGTGTTTACTTTAGAAAGCAGAAGCTAAATGAAGTGAGCAACTGCTTCTCTGCACCAGATACTATGAAAATTGGCAATATGGGATACCCTGTGGCCTGGTGTTTTGACAGCAGGACAAAAACCAATTCAAAATGTAATAGCTCAATAAAGCTGAGGCTGAAAAAGCTTATTTAGCATAACAGATAGTGTGTAACATGCAGGTTTGGGATACCCTGCGGCCTGGTGTTTTGACAGCAAGACAAAAACCAATTCAAAATGCAATAGCTTAATAAAGCTGAGGCTGAACAAGCTTATTTAATACAATAGCTTAATAAAGCTGAGGCTGAACGAGCTTATTTAGTATAACAGATAGGGTGCAACATGAAGGTTTGGGATACCCTGCGGCCTGGTGTTTTGACAGAAGGACAAAAACCAATTCAAAATGCAATAGCTTAATAAAGCTGAGGATGAACAAGCTGATTTAGTATAAAAGATAGGGTGCAACGTGGTGGTTTGGGATACCCTGCGGCCTGGTGTTTTGACAGCAGGACAAAACCAATTCAATATGCAATAGCTTAATAAAGCTGAGGATGAACAAGCCTATTTAGTATAACAGATAGTGTGCAACGTGATGGTTTGGGATACCCTGCGGCCTGGTGTTTTGACAGCAGGACAAAAACCAATTCAATATGCAATAGCTTAATAAAGCTGAGGATGAACAAGCTTATTTAGTATAACAGATAGGGTGCAACGTGGTGGTTTGGGATACCCTGTGGCCTGGTGTTTTGACAGCAGGACAAAAACCAATTCAAAATGCAATAGCTTAATAAAGCTGAGGCTGAACAACGCTTATTTAGCATAACAGATAGGGTGCAACGTGGTGGTTTGGGATACCCTGCGGCCTGGTGTTTTGACAGCAGGACAAAAACTAATTCAAAAAGCAATAGCTTAATAAAGCTAAGGCTGAACAAGCATATTTAGTATAAAAGATAGGGTGCAACATGGTGGTTTGGGATACCCTGCGGCCTGGTGTTTTGACAGCAGGACAAAAAACAATTCAAAATGCAATAGCTTAATAAACTTGAGGCTGAACAAGCATATTTAGTATAACAGATAGGGTGCAACATGGTGGTTTGGGATACCCTGCGGCCTGGTGTTTTGACAGCAGGACAAAAACCAATTCAAAATGCAATAGCTTAATAAAGCTGAGGCTGAACAAACTTATTTAGTATAACAGATAGGGCGCAACGTGGTGGTTTGGGATACCCTGCGGCCTGGTGTTTTGACAGCAGGACAAAAACCAATACAAAATGCAATAGCTTAATAAAGCTGAGGATGAACAAGCTTATTTAGTATAACAGATAGGGTGCAAAGTGGTGGTTTGGGATACCCTTCGGCCTGGTGTTTTGACAGCAGGACAAAAACCAATACAAAATGCAATAGCTTAATAAAGCTGAGTATGAACAAGCTTATTTAGTATGACAGATAGGGTGCAACGTGGTGGTTTGGGATACCCTGCGGCCTGGTGTTTTGACAGCAGGACAAAAACCAATTCAAAATGCAATAGCTTAATAAAGCTGAGGCTGTAGACGCTAATTTAGTATAATAGATAGGGTGCAACGTGGTGGTTTGGGATACCCTGCGACCTGGTGTTTTGACAGAAGGACAAAAACCAATTCAAAATGCAATAGCTTAATAAGGCTGAGGCTGAACAAGCTTATTTAGTATAACATATAGGGTGCAACGTGGTGGTTTGGGATACCCTGCGGCCTGGTGTTTTGACAGCAGGACAAAAACCAATTCAAAATGCAATAGCTTAATATAGCTGAGGCTGTAGACGCTAATTTAGTATAATAGATAGGGTGCAACGTGGTGGTTTGGGATACCCTGTGGCCTGGTGTTTTGACAGCAGGACAAAAACCAATTCAAAAAGCAATAGCTTAATAATGCTGAGGATGAAAAAGCTTATTTAGTATAACAGATAGGGTGCAACGTGGCGGTTTGGGATACCCTGCAGCCTGGTGTTTTGACAGCAGGACAAAAACCAATTCAAAATGCAATAGCTTAATAAAGCTGAGGCTGAACAAGCTTACGTAGTATAATAGATAGGGTGGCATGTGCTGGTTTGGGATGCCCATGTGGGCTGGTGTTTTTAAAGCAGACAAAAACCAATTCAAAATGCAATAGCTTAATAAAGCTGAGGATGAACAAGCTGATTTAGTATAAAAGATAGGGTCACATGTGCTGGTTTGGGATGCCAATGTGGGCTTGGGTTTTTACAGGAGGCCAAAAACCAAATCAAAATGCAATAGCTTAATAAACCTGAGGCTGAACAAGCTGATTTAGTATAAAAGATAGGGTCACATGTGCTGAAATGGAATGGCCATGTGGCCTGGGGTTTTTACAGCAACCAAAAAAAAAAGTAAAATTATTCCAGTTATGAGAAATGCTTGTGTATAACAGATAGGGTTAAATATGCCACTGCCAAGATGGGATGCACAGTGGCAAGGAATATTTACAGCACAAAGAACACCGATTGAAAACTGATCTGGCAAATGAAAATAAAAAATAGCTTTCCCTCTCACTGTCCCTGCCTGGATCGTTCCCGATTTTTCCCTATCTTTCCCTGTTTCTGTCTGCCTCTCTGTGGGTCTCAACGACTGTCCCTGCCTATCTCTAAGTCTCTCCCTGTCTGCAGCAACCACCGCTGTTTCTGGAATGCAAGGTTGAAATGCGCAAAAGGAAAATGGCCACCGTTTATATAGCACGGTGACGTCACCGGGCTTCCTGGCTGCTGATAGGCTGCATGTGACCTTCCCATGATAACTTGCCCCAGGGGAAATGTCTGGACATGTTCATCCACCATTTTAGAATGCCTGTAATTGAAATAAATGGAGTTTAAAGGAAAACTTCGATCGATCGAAACGCGGGGAAATTCGGATTCATTCAGAATCAAATTTTTCATGAAATGAACGAATTTGGGTTCGTCCGAATCGATTCGCTCATCCCTATTTATAATTATCATTAATAATCGTCACACTATAATAATTATATATACTGTTTTGTTATCCAATCTTTACAATGTAGGACAGCACCCTTATTATTATGCAGACTATAACTATATGATGATTTATTTGTTTTTCATATCGAATTAGGGATTTAATTGAAAATGAATTATCTATGGTTTATATTTATTATGCAGTTTTCGTTCCAGTTTGATATTATTATGCTGTTTCTGCATAATATATTGCCAATATTGCTACATTATGGTGGCTAGCTTGTGTCACACTCCCTGTGCTGAGAATCGAATACATATATATTACTATTAGGTTTATATATTGCTAGTGATTGTGTATCGATAGTGCGGTATTCTCTAGTTTTATCTGGCTTTTTTATGACATTATAAATACAAAGCTTGGTGTGCGACATTCTCTTTTGTTTTACAAGATGATCACTGCTTTATATATTACAGCTTTCTACATGTTTATATATGCGAGTGCAGTGACATATGCTTTATATTCTGCATTCAGGGAACAGCAAGACTTCTTTGTGGGCCTTTCCAGTTAAGATCAGAGTCACAGGGTTCATTTGGACCCACTGGGCATCTCCTAGGTTGAGGCTGTCTCTTTATACTAAATATTGTATTTACTGCACATGCCCCAAAATTGTGATTTTCATGCATGACCTTCGCCATGAGTAAATGTGCCGCTTATGCCGTCTTCACCGCTGCCTTTAGTCTTCACATATTAATTTTTTTATAAACATAGCGCTATTCAGATACTCTATATGGGTTAGTTAGCATTCACCTTGTTTCATTTTATTATTTAAACTTGCATTTACATCTCTTCCCCTGCTTTGGCTATTTCAGGTGTGTTCCCCAAAAGCTTAGTGAATTAAGGGCGCATGTGTAATTTTATGATTGTCATTGTGCTGGTTGGCCTGCACAGGGAGGTGGGTACATTTGGCATTTATCGATCCCTGTTGTTAGAGGTTGCATGAATGAGTAAGGGGCAAGGAGAGCCCCGAAATGCATAGCAGTGCCTCTGGTCTGCAACTTTGGATGTCTTTGCTTGCTAGAAGGATTGGATGATTTTAAGGCAAACTGATAAGTGGAATATATCTTCTGTGACTTTGTGTGAGACCCCCAGTCACGCACCAGTGGAAGACTCACAGTGGAAGCAGGTATGGGCAGGGGTGGATTTCTTTTGTATTGCATGCCCGAAACGCGTTACCCCCATCAGGGAACTTCTGTTTCTCTATGTACATGAGTGGATTGCTTTCAGTGCTTGATTAAAAGGTATGTTTTAGCAAGAGCTTTTAAGGTTGTTAGCAGTGCCAACTTTTCTCTAACTGCCCAGGTTAGACGAAAACCCCCCAAAACAATTCAATCTGTTTCGTCCCACACACCAGGTAAATTACTGTTTGGATGTTTTCTGCCCTCAGTTCTGCTTGGTATCCTTATGTGATTCCCCCAAGTTGAAATCGATAATTGCCAGGAGTTGTTAAATTTAGAAATTAAGACATTTGAGGACCATATTATTGGAATCAAGATGGATAAATTAAATAGAGACAAGTTAGATTTTGAAGCTGGTCGTGTTTATAAGTGGAAACATGTGGGTAACACTAGGAGGCATCAAAATAGGGATAGTCGTCCCCCTAGCCGTAGTGTGTCTGTTTCAAGTAGATCTTCAGATGAGAGCACTCACTGTTTTTTAGGGATAAACGGCATAAGAGGACACGCCGGGGGGGGGGGGAGGGAATTGGATCAAAACATGTCCACAGGCCTATGGGAACATCGTAGGCTACAGTCCTGGGTGAAGAAACGATCCCGGACAGAACCCAGCCCGTAAACCAGAAGTCTATACCATCTGTAATTGGGGCATTGAGGAAAGCCATGATAAACACGAACTGACAATTGTAAATCTGACCGATAGACCCTTAACACAGGAAGAAAGGTCAGTGCTCTCTAAGGGGCTTACATTTGCACCAAATAACAAGATGGATAAATTTGTAGTAATTAAAGATCTATACATGTTTTGTAGAAAACTGCTTTTAAAAAAACAATTTGAGACACCCTTGGCTTCTGGCATTGAGTATACGTGGGAGGAAGGGGAAGCGTTGGATGACCTGGTGACCCTGTTAGATGAACAAGACCAGCAGGAAGATACTCACAAGCCTTTTTGTAAACCTTCTACATATATGCCGATGTGGTCTCTGAGCCCGGCTGTTTCGACCTTTTTCAAAGAAGTCAGCGAAGAAATTCGGAGGCTACCCATTGGGAAAGGTCCACAAAATTTGACGAAGGGGGAGCTGGATGCGATCAAAAGCTTACAAGCACGTACTGACATAACCATCAAAGAGGCCAATAAAGACGGGAATATAGTCATAATGACAAGTGAGTATTATCGCCAGTTATACAATGTTAAGAATTATGAAAAACTTTCCTCTAACCCCCTTGTAAATTACAAACTTGAGTATGAAGAACTAATTTATGAGGCATGGGCAAACGGTACCATAGATCGCAAATGCCATGGATTTTTGAGTGTGGAGTGCCAGATAGTAGCAACATTTTACATGTTGCCTAAAATACACAAGAACCCCCGGTGCCCCCCGGGGAGACCTATAGTGGCAGGCATCGGGGGTTTGACAGAAAAAGCGTGTATCTTTGTGGACAAATATTTACAACCACATGTCTGCACCTTACAATCCTATGTGCGGGACTCCATGGATCTCTTAAAACGACTTGATGCTTTACATGTACCACCGGATGTTGTATTGATTACCTTAGATGTGGAATCATTATACACAAATATATCGCACAGATGGGCTATACATACATGTCAATATTTCTTGGGGATGAGTAATTATGAATCAGCTGCCCTCCAACAATTTATTATACAACTGTTGACATTTATATTGATGCATAATTTCTTCACGTTTGACCTCGCCTACTACCGCCAGATATGTGGGGTAGCCATGGGAGCACGATGTGCTCCCTCGGTTGCCAATCTCTTTTTGGGGTGGTGGGAGAGGGAGGTGGTATTTCGGGAGGATTTATCAAGTTACCATCAGAATATATTGGGATATTTCCGATATATTGATGACATTTGGATATCAAAATGACGGGGGATGGAGCGTTGGAGACGGGATTATACCGTAAGGAGACCTCGGTAAACTCACTTTTTCATTTTGACAACTTTCATGCTGCCAGCTTGAAGTGTGGGATACCCTTGGGGCAATTCCTTCGGGTTTGTAGGAATTGTTCTAAAGATAATGAGTTCCATGCACAAGCCAGAGACCTCTCAGATCGATTCCAGAGGAGAGGGTATCCGAAACGGGTAATTGCAAAAGCTTTACAACAAGCCAGTAACACCCCCAGAGAAAGGCTGTTGATCCCCAAAAAGAGACATCGAGACTCTACACAGGTAAGACTCATCACCAGATACAATAATCAGTGGGGAAAATTTAAACAAATTTTGAGATCAAATTGGAAGATACTGAGGACAGATCCTCAGCTGGCCAGATGGGTCAGACAAGGACATCAGAGACAAACTCTGCAGAAGTCATTACTAGAGACCAGGGAATTGTCTGGGTGAGAGAAAAGATGTGGGGGGCAGCCATGGATGTGGTGCCTGCTCAATTTGCCCATACATGCAAAAAGAGAAATGGATGACTAATTTGTATACAGGTACCAAATTCCAAATTAGACAGTTCATTTATTTGCAAGACTGTGGGCGTTGTATACGCGTTATCCTGTGGTTGCCCGAAATGGTACGTGGGCGAAACAAAGAATGCTTTAAAGGCGCGCATACAGGCCCACATATCTAACATACGACTGGCCTCTAGGAATGCACAGCTAGGGTGCTGGTGCTCCACTTTCTACGTGTGCATAACGGTGACTTCAGTAGTTTGAAGGTGGTAGGATTAGAGAGGGTGAGTTTGGGTCAGAGAGGCGGTAACTTGAAACGCCGGCTACAACAACATGAACTCCGTTGGATCTTCAACCTTGATTCCCAGGCACCTAGAGGGCTTAATGAGGCCTTAGCGTTTACACCTTTTTTGGGGGAGAACTAAGGTTTTTTTTGGGACACTGTTCTTCGGGTCTTAATATTATGGGAGGTTATCACATTATGGTTGGGTTTAGATTACACAGGCACTTGGTATATGTTGTTGGGTGATGATGGTGGTAATTGTGTATTTAAGTTTTTTAGATTCACGTATGAGTCGCATGGCTTCGTCCTCAGTCGAGTTATGCCCTGAATAATAACATCTTTATGGAGCGCTGGAATGGTGTGGGAGATGCTTGGAGAATCATATTATGAACAATGTGGCTGGATCTCCATCAGTGAACCCACATACATGAGTGGATGTTGGATGTGTACCATTCTAGGGAGACCCACTCCCCTTCAGATTTTGCCATTGTTATTGTTCATTGATATTGCATATTGTATTACTCATGTTTGGATTTGCGTTATAGATGTTGTGGTGTGCCCCCTTCTTGCAGACGTGAGAATAGGACCTACAGCGGAGTGAGAATTGGCCCATTAGATAGTGTTTATGTGCCCATACTAGAGTTTTGGGGGCGTTAGCTTGAAGGGTGACCATTATTGATTTATAGATACTCTAAATCAGGCCTTTATGGGTTTACCACATGTATAGTCCCCTCTCTCCGTCTTTTTGCCCTCATTTTTCCCTCCTTTTCCCTTTCCCCCCCCCCCCCCCCCCCCCCACCCGGGTGGTTCCCAGGGGGTGAGGTGGTGGGAGGGTGGGGTGGGACTGGGAACATGGGGTGTATCATAATATCATTGGGATGTTTGGACATCCGGTTTTGGGGAGGCTCATTTTTCTGATATGTACTCACCCATGGAATTATGGGGGGTTATTACGACACACCAGATGACCCTTATCTGGGGATGTTTTTATTCTTACACCAAAAGCACCGCCCATGTTTGAGTGATCGCCCAGGGACTGTATTGTGTGCGGCCACTAGAACTTGGCCCCATGGGAGTGCTGGGATACCCCACAGTAGGGCCACTTTATGTATTGCCTCGTTATATGGGACCCATTGTAGTTTGTCAAATTATCATCTAGATTCTTCAGGTTTAATTCTTCATAGACGTTTTTTACTTAGATAATTATAGATTATTGTAAATTGTTGTCAAAGATAGATATGCATAGGTGTGGCTGTAGATGTACACTAACCAATACCCCCGCAGCACCATCTGCTGCCGTGTACTCACCTGCCTCACTCCGCGCCACTGTCTGTAACCACCGGGTAGCACGTTAGTACACCCGGTGGCCTGTCTCACTCCTGCCTGTGATCCCGGGTGAATGGCTTCTTAGGACACTGTTGCGGGGGCGAGGCCGCTGACGCACTTCCGGCCGGGGTGCGTCGGATGGCCTCAGCCCCTAGCTATTGTTGTTGGGCGTATGTTAGCTTATTTTAAATGCGAGGAGTGTCAGATTTTTAGCTTTCACTTTCGTTTTTGCTACTTCCGGTTTCCACCTACGAGGATCCATCATGCGGCCCTGCCAGACGTCTCCCCAGCTACTTCCCGCTCAAAGACAAAGCGCAAAAGGGTGGATTCTCAAGTCAATGGTCAGGTAGTTAAAGTGAGCATTTGTTATCTTTTTTTATGCTTGGTATATATGTGTTATCACTGATATGTACATGTATTGATTTTTGTCTGTTTTGTGTTTTTTTTTAGGACAACTATGCCCGTAGTGCAAAAAGGCGCATAGTGTTGGAGGTGCAAGCCACCGTGTCCCGGCGCTTTAAGACGCATTTGACCCTCTGGGCCATAATACAGAAGTGGTCCAATTTCAAGTGCCGGGACAATGACGGCGTTTATAGGCTCTATGATGCCTATGCCTCAGGTAAGTTTCACATCACAACATGTTAGTACTAAACATAATGTAGTTGTATTTGGGATTTTATTTTGAGGTGTCCTTTTTTTTTTTCCCTCAACACAGATAAGCGTCCTCCCCTGGGAAAACGCGGGAAGGGATACCTCCCCCGCACAAGAGTGGTGGACTCGGATGAGTCTGCGGGGGAGGGTCCCTCTTGTCAGTCCCATCTTGAGGACCCAGGGGAGGAAGGGGATGATGCCCCAGAGGAGCGTGCTGCTGGGGGAGGGCAGTATGGAGCCTCAGCTCCTCACGGTCGGACTCAGCTGAGTCTCAAAACCCTTGTGGCCACTCTCAAGTGGGGAGTCCAAGTGGGGAGGAGGACATGGACTCGCCCACACTCCCTCAAGGATCAGGGAGTGAGAGGGAGGGGAGTGGCCCATCGGTTTGGGGATCTTCTGGGCCGATTGTGAGGAGTAGAGGCTCCACGCCTTCACCTCATATTCCTCCCTGAGATACCAGCGGCAGTTCATCCCCTGGTGAGTGCATTTCTAATTGTTGTTTGTTTGTTGGTTGAATCTGTGCTGTGTTAAATATCCTGTGCCATCATTATCTGTTTTTCAGGGCATTATAGAGTCGGCACCTCCAGCAGCTATGCACCAGACTTTGCACTCGGGCATAGTCGTGGCAAGTGTTTCGGGTTATCAGTCACATGGTGTATGTAATGAGATTATAAAATACATACACATGTTTTATGCTACCTAGCATTATATTGTGTTGAAATTTTCAGACACTTCAGTCACAACACTCCAGTTCAATACAAATGCAAGCAAACACAAATATATTTTTTAGTGATTACAGCATGATGCTGCATTGCAAATGTGTTAGCAAATGTACACATTTTTGGGCTACCACATGTGCCAGACTAAAACATAAATATGTTCATGTCCATTTAAATTCTGTAATTTGCATTGCACTGGGAATGTGTACAAAAATGTATGTAAAAACAGGACAATGTTATTGAGTGCTCCATGTGGCCTAATTAAATTATACAGCTGATCTCATGAACCACTAAATACAATGCTAATGTCTTCTAAACATGTGTAAAACCTTGTTAGCATGATTTAGATCAGACCAAAAATAGGTGGATGTAGAAGAATAAGCTTCATGGACCAAGCTTATGAAGTTTTTCGTTGGGCTTTTGTCTACACAGATGTTTCCACGCAGATGGACCCTGTCACCATACTCCCCACCCCTGCTCCAAGAACCCCCAGCAGCATGGTCCCTAGCCACAGCTGCGATGGTGAGTCCAATTACTTTTTTCAATACATACTTTTACAACATATGTCTTCTCAAAGAACCACGCCTAAGGGTTAATGTCATTATGGGGTAAATTAGCAGACATGTAGATGACATTTGGCCGAGGCACAATCATAAATGCATGTATGCATGCTAGATTGTTGCCTCCCCTTTCTTTAAACGTAAACACATAATCCATTCGGCCTGTGAGTGTGTTTTTTCTCTAACAAACTCATTCAATATTAATTTTGCTAACTATAATAGGAATAGCAGGAATAGAAGGATTTGTTTAGTTAGTACTATGGACATGAGGACTTTAGGAAAATTGGAAAAACAATGTCCCCAATCTTACGTAGGCCTTCAATTCATAAAAGAGGTAATGTAAACATATAGGGTATTGCGAGAATTTGCACATGTAAGCCAAAAAAAATAATGTCATGTAACCAGATATTCAGAGTTTAGCATAATGTGAAGAATGTGGCTACATAATGAGTAACAACTATTAACTTGTAATTAATATGCTTACGTTTTTTTCCATTTCACAACAATAATGAGCTTTTTTTATCCATACAGCTTGCAATAATGAGCATCGCAGACTGTGGCAGTAAGTCCGCCAGACCCCATATCTGCTGCTGGGAAAGAAAAAACAGCGGTAGGGTGGGGGGTATGGGTGTTGCTGCTCTGCGGAATTTGTAATTGGCCATGTTGCCCTTTTATTTTTAAACATTAAAAATGTTACACTTTTTTACCTTTAATTGTGTGTTGACCTTGAAACCATAGTTAAAGTGAACATGAACCCATTAGTTATTTCATTAGGAAGCAGGTACCAAACACACATTAGTCCAGATATACAATAATTTATTAAACTAAATAAAGTCCAACCAAATTTTAACAGCATTTAATTTGACCCAAAACAAACAAAATTTGTCCCTGGGTGGCCTTGGTGATGCCGACTCATTGTTAGGGGCGGTGTTGGGGGCCAACAGTGCAGTAAAAAAAATAGACTACTGATGTAACAACAACAAAGTTTCGTCCTGGCGCTCTATAGATTGTTGGATGCCATGCATCATTTGTTGGATGGCATGCATCATTTCGGCCTGTGGTTGGTTTTGCAAATCTCTAACTTCTTGCCTCAGTTCACAAATTTGTTGTTGGTCCACCAGCGATTGGGTTTCCAACGCCGCAATGCGCTCCTGAGTTCCATCACGCGGCTGTTGGTAACTGTAGGCCTCCAGCATCCGGCCCCCTAACTCATACAGGTCGGCACTTGTGGGGGCAGCTCGGGCAGTTGGTTGTTGCGCAGGCTAAAACAGAAAGCAATATATTATTTTCAAGATTGTATTTAGCAGATAAAACAAAACCTTATACATCTATGGTTAGATTAACATGTACCGTTGGTACTGCCTCTGTAGCCTGGCCACATGGGACTTGTGAGGAGGGCACATCCTGGGTTTGCGCCAAGTAATCCTGCTAAGATCAAAGTATGTTGTCTGTTACATGGGTTTACCTGAGTGTCCCAAAAACATGTAACCGTTGCTCAACGATAAACAATTCATCAATGGTACCTGAGTGTGCTCCTCCTCAAATAGTACAGGTGTCTTGCTGCCAGAAAGGGGCAAATCATCATCCAAGAGTGGCGGCAACAATACATATGCTAAAGAGAAAAGTCGTGTTATTTGTTTGGCTGTTGTTATTGTGTGTCCACTTTTTCAAACCAGTATAGAGTCAATACCTGTCCAAAGTTACCCATTGGCCAATACACACACCCTTGACATTTAGTAGATATTATATTATTTCTTAATTAAAGAGCGCACACCTAAATTAAAAATCAATCATGAAAATATTTTATTGCATCAAAGAATTCATATGTCATTATTTACACATTATAATAAATCTATACAATCCAACACATATATATACATAAAACACGCATCCATTGTAGCTAGTAATAATCTCTCTTTTTTATCCCATCCAGATGAATTTTCAGCTGTTTATCTAGTCACAGTATATCTAGATGCAGGGATGTAACATCAATAGACTAAAGTGATAAGTGCTTGATACAGGTTGTATAAACATTGTTGCTTATAAGATAAACAAGATTCAGCATGATGCACTATATTGCACATGACCCATAGTAGCCTATTGCACATCCCCCTTAGTCACCTTAAAGTGACAATTAATACAATGAATGCGCACATACACATAAAACTGTCATACATCAAACCTGTGTTAAAGTCCTCCCGATATAACCCGCACTACCTGACGGCCGTTTCGGGCCCACGTGGCCCTTCCTCAGAGGTCTGTTGTTCCTCCACTCGCTCCTTTGTTTAAATACCTCAGGTGCCTCTCCCCCTGGCGACACGTGATGCGTGATGACACGGCGGCTCCGCCGCGTCACACCGCATCACTTCCTGCACAGAGACGGTCCCAGCGTGAGCGCCAACCATGGGATGTGATGGCTAACCTTGCCACTCACAACATGGAGGTGCGCACGCGCACGGGGCCGGCCCCGTCAGTCAATACCATTTGATGCAATCACCGCCGCAAACAATGTAAGTCTGATATTATATACAGCGTATGGCATACAGCAATAGTAATCTAGGTCCACTTTAAGGTTGAAGGTGGGGGTATAGTATGTGGGAGATAGATGTGTTTTCCAGAATGTATATATGCATGATTTGTAGAAGTGGGAAATATTATACAAGTCCACCGATAAATAACACTAATACAATATCGTTTATTAATTATTGTAGATTGAAGCATGAATATGGAGGATATTAAGACAGGTGCTCCCCCATGAAAATGGAGAATGAATATGAAGACCTCAGAACCCGGAGAATGCTGTATGCCATACGCTGTATATAATATCAGACTTACATTGTTTGCGGCGGTGATTGCATCAAATGGTATTGACTGACGGGGCCGGCCCCGTGCGCGTGCGCGCCTCCATGTTGTGAGTGGCAAGGTTAGCCATCACATCCCATGGTTGGCGCTCACGCTGGGGCCGTCTCTGCGCAGGAAGTGATGCAGTGTGACGCGGCGGAGCCGCCGTGTCATCACGCATCACGTGGCGCCAGGGGGAGAGGCACCTGAGGTATTTAAACAAAGGAGCGAGTGGAGGAACAACAGACCTCTGAGGAAGGGCCACGTGGGCCCGAAACGGCCGTCAGGTAGTGCGCGTTATATCGGGAGGACTTTAACACAGGTTTGATGTATGACAGTTTTATGTGTATGTGCGCATTCATTGTATTGTCACTTTAAGGTGACTAAGGGGATGTGCAATAGGCTACTATGGGTCATGTGCAATATTATAGTGTATCATGCTGAATCTTGTTTATCTTATAAGCAACAATGTTTATACAACCTGTATCAAGCACTTATCACTTTAGTCTATTGATGTTACATCCCTGCATCTAGATATACTGTGACTAGATAAACAGCTGAAAATTCATCTGGATGGGATAAAAAAGAGAGATTATTACTAGCTACAATGGATGCGTGTTTTATGTATATATATGTGTTGGATTGTATAGATTTATTATAATGTGTAAATAATGACATATGAATTCTTTGATGCAATAAAATATTTTCATGATTGATTTTTAATTAAGGTGTGCGCTCTTTAATTAAGAAATAATGCTTTATTAAATTAGGGCTAACCTATGGATACCCTAATCTTAAAGTAGCAGCACCCCCTACTTAGTTATGGTTATGAAGTTTGATTTTTTGATGTTTGAGTGCTTGACCATTATATATTAAATCATTTAGTAGATATTAGGAAGAAAGATCTCTGTTAAACAAACACCCTAAACTCATTGTGTTCACACAGATCATAATCACATATCTAAAAACACACATACCCGCCACCTAGGATATGTCCAGACTTAGGCCATCACTAGAGCTTTGCCCTAAAAATACATGGTTGAGAGCAAATGTCAAGAGGCAGACAACATTTCATGAAAAACAACATCCTCATCTTAACAAATTCAAACACATTCTTACCCTCATCCCTAGCAGCCGCAAGGTGAAGGGCCCTTTCCGGACCAGCACTTCTTGTATTCGGCCCTAACATAAAGCAGAATTGGTATTACTTTAAGCTGCCATAGTATTGTCAATGTAAACGTATTAGAATAGCAGCATAATGCCAAAACATGTATTTTACATTTTCTACTTTTGAGAACTCGGAAATAGTATCCGTTTGCTGCACAAACATAACCAACTATCCAGCTTGGAATGTGAAGTATCATGGTTTGCCATTTTGACATAGTAAAATCTACACATTCAATAACAAAATACACAAAGGATACAGTGTGCTTTGCAATACACACCAACAGGGTCCTGTAGGCCTGCAACGCAGGAAGTGGGGTCCAAAGATGAAGCAGGGACTTGGCCTACAATTAAAAAGCAGGATTGAGATACATTCACATATTTAAATTACTTTCACAAAAGCCAGGTTGCCACATGCACTTACTGCCATCCAAAGAGTAGTTAGCCTCATGAGGAGATGCTGGTGCAATTCTGAGGGCATCTATGTGAAACAAATTAAAATAATTATGCATTGTTAATGTGCGCTCGAAAAAATAAACATCAACAACAATATCATAAAATCACATTCTCAAGACTATTTACCTTCAACCTCAGACTGGGTTAAGGTGGAGGCTGGGGGAAGGGCAGGATTCTGGGACCCCTAATCACCCAACTCCTGCGAGTCCTCATGTGCCACTATGCATAAACCAAGAGAAATTTGATTCAATAAATACATAGCTATAGTATGATACTTACCATGACCTACGTTTAGTATTAGAAAGAGTTATGTTACCAAAATGGGTCAACATTATTAACAACATTAATTTACAAGGTTAAATCAATGTACCTTCTCCCCAACCGGCGGTGTCATCCCCAGCATCCACACCCTGCAGCCGACAGTGTGGAATCTTGCACTTCAGCATCTCCTCATATGGCCTGTATTTACTCTTTGGACCCTGCTTCGTCCCACTGTCTGCAAGTAGATCATTCTTCATCTTTAGCATAAGGGCCCTTTGCAAAGTGTAGAAGCAAGTATTGAGCAGTGCTAGTTAGCTGCTCACCAATGGCATCCCACAATTTGCTCCTTTCTTGTTTGCCTAAACACTGACTTTGCGCGCCAAATAATAACTCCCATTTAGCCAGTGTCAGACGCACAAGAGTATTATTATCCGCCAAATTAAATTCTGGCTCCCTCTTGGCAAATGGACGCTTGGCCTTGGGTGGGGCTTCACCTTCAGTCTGTGCCCTTTTCCTTGAAGAAGGTCTGCAACCACGACGCACACCACTGGTACTGGGCCCACCAGGAGACACAGCAGTGGCTGGCAGATGTCCAGAATTTGGCTCCATCCTGTAGCTGCACACACCACGAAACAACAAACACACAAGGACGCATGCAAACTACAGAATGGCAACAACTGCTGAATGTGTCTGACCAAATTTATGTGCTTTAGTAAGCAATCACAAACAGGCCCAGTTAATTGATTGACACATACTGTGCAGATCAATAAACTAATTAATTATCTACTTACCGAGCCAGATAGACATTTGGAAGTAATGGGATCCATGTCTCTTAACAACATTGGAAATGGTGTGCCAAAAACGGCTATTAAAAATTTGAAAAGCTTACCTTGGATTGGGCAAAATATGTCTGTGCAACCAGATCCGCACAAGTACGCTATTATGGAAGTGCTAGGCGTTTCCACAACACCTGTGGTAAGCTAATTACAGACCGGAAACTGCTAACAAACGCAAGAGGCGGCTAAGCGGACCAGTCCTTTGGTATAAATTCCAAAAATGTAAAATCATTCTTTTCTTTATACACTGTGGCAAAGGCTGTGGTGTTTGGTGTTACTTTGCCCTAGCTTGCACAAAGTGGCTTGCTGTGTTTATTGATTACTGTCTGTGGCTTTGTTGAGCCTTTCTGGCATCAGTGCTGTTTCTTTGTGAGATTTGTTTGGGTGGCATCTGCAAATACTGTGTAGCATCCAGCAAGTGTGGATTGTGTTGGTGGCCTTTTGTGGGTTGTGCAGCAACTCCCCTCTTGGTTGTGCCAAACTTTGAAAGCATACTTTCAGCAGGCTGATGGTTCTAACCACTATACATCTGGTTTTGTGGGGAGCTGCATTTGTGTGATTGTGTGAGGATTGTAATTGTGTCTGAGGACTGGTTGTGTGTGTTGAGATTGTGTTTTTTTTTTGGGCCAGTGCATGAGCTATGGCCAGTGAGTGTGAGATGGATGTGGGGTGGAGAGGCCGCCTCTTTGTATTGGATTTATGTGACGAGCAGATCAGAAGTCAATTTCATCGGAATCGTGCAGCACTACAGTACCTATATGATCAGATTAAGTCCAAAATTGATCCATCCACCAGACGCACCTAATCCATCCCTGGCATAATTCGCCTATGTGGCATGCTCAAAATAGTGGCACGGGGGAATTTCCAGGCAACCTCTGCCCTCCTCAGCGGGATCAGCCAGGCTACAAGGAGCCGCATATTTTACAAGGTAGTCCTAGCTATTTGCGAACTTATCCCCGTTTATATAAAATTTCCTGAGGATGAGGAGGAGGTTGCCAATATAAAACGTGCGTTCTACCGCATGGGAGGGATCCCTAATGTGCTAGGGTGCGTGGATGGTACACATATCCCTTTCCACCCTCCCCGTGCACAGGAGCTGCATTATAGGAATCGGAAACATTTCCATTCCATGAACGTCATGGTAGTATGACATGAAGCTTCGCGCGCAAGAGGGACGCGCGGGAGGCGGCGGCGGCGGAGGAGCCGCTTGTCCGCGGCTTGTCCGTCGGCGCTGGGAGCGGGGAGAGGTGAGTTGTTCGGGGGGTTCGGGGGGGTTTCACACAGCAGGGCACCCCGATCGGGGGTGCCCCACCGAAGTGGACCAAGACCCAGGATAGTCAAAATCCTGGGTGTTGGTCCACTTTAATGTATACATTATGTTCATGGTACTTTACTAATTGCTCTCTCTCAATTTGTTTATTCAACAGCGGACAAGGGATATGGGCAGAAAACGTGGCTAATGACTCCAGTCAGAAACCCATAGACCACTGCCCAAGTACGCTACAATGCAGCACATCGCAAAACCAGATGCATTGTGGAAAGAACCATCGGCCCGCTGAAAGCACGCTTTCTCTGTTTGGCACGCCCAGGAGGAGAGATGTTGTACAGTCCACAAAAGGTCTCCAAAATCATCCTCGCATGCTGAGTCCTACACAATATTTGCATATGTCACCGAATCGAACCCCCCGAGGAAACATCACTGTTGCCAGAAGTCCCCAACATGGCCGCAGACAGTAATGAGACACCCAGACTGGGTTTGAGCGATGGGAAAGCATGATTAGCTCTTTTTTTTTCGGTAAGCTAGGTCACCTTAACTATACTACAACTACTGTACTACAGGGCCCTTCCAAGGTGTTTGGTATGTAATTAAATTCAACAACACCAAACAAAGGGGATTTGGGTAAATACTACATTAACTAACTACATTTTTCTCTCCATTTCAGGCACCATGAAGATGGTAACATCTGTTTTTTGATTTTCCTAATCCCTAAAAAAAAATGCTTCTTTAAATAAAAAAAAAAACAATTAAACAAATAATCTGGTTCCATGTGTTATTGGCATAATGTTAGATCACATTTCCAAATTTAACAGATTGATTTCTATCCAACAGCAAAGAAACGCTCAGGCGCTGTATTCAATACGGTGTCACAACTCAACAGCGCCTCTAAAGCACATCTGAAATATCACATTCAACATTGGCAGCGTGATTTCCAATAACGGCAGGTAGTGACTGAGGAGCTCTGTAATAGCGACTGACAGCTGATCGTGGCGGCCACTAGGGGTCGCTCATAGCGCCGCTATACAGACGCTCATCTGAATCAGCCTGCCCGACTTTCAGGTACTACCCTAGCCTCCTAATTTCTCAGACCTGAACTTGTGATTGTAAGTTAAATATGGGTGCATTTTATTAAAATAAATGTATTATTTATTAAGAATGTCATTTTCTGTAGTGAGTTTTAAAGAACACAGGACGATAAGAGGAAAAACATGTGTTAGCATGGTAGAGTAATTAATTCCCAACTCCCGTAGGGCAATTCCCAAGATGGACGGCATCATGTTCAGGTATCCCAGGTTGCTGACTGCACAAGGTATTAGATATTCAATACTGATTGAATTGCATACAGATATTCAGATTAAATATACATTTGACCTGATTAAAAGAAAAACCTTATTTTGCTGCAAAGGCTCTATGGTTGTAGATGATATCAGAAATAACTATCATCCAGGAAAAACCTTTGCTGGTATATTGGTATAAAATATATAAAAACATGATGCAAATTGACTACTTACATCACATTACATCAGACACAAAGATTGTATATGATATAAGCAGAAATAGGAAAGCAGTTTCACAGTCGGCTGAAGAAGGCTATGACACTGCTTTGTGCATTCATTTATCAATGTCTGCTTCCTGAAACACCAAGGTAAAAATACTGGATTTTATAAAACATCTCATTGTTTTTAGTTGGGATGCTATTACAGAATAGATTTAATGCAGTGTGACCCAGTTTCTTAGCTAGAAGACTTGATAAATGATCAACTGTGGGAGTCATATTTAGATGAATCCAAATATCCTTTTACCAAGTGATATTTTTTTGCTGCATTGCTTATTAGGCCAGAAAATTAAACAAATTCTAGCATAAATCAATGCATAGTTATAAATCCTTAGGAGAACAGACCTTTCACTTGCCCACAATAGTGCTTCAAAATGAGAGGTAAAAAGACAGAATAATTTTCCCCAGTGACCTTGCGGAATCATTGCTACAGTTGCTGAAAAGTGCTTCTGTAACCCCATATACAAGACTGTATTACAGTGGCTGGGCAGATCTAGAATCAAAAGGGTTCACTGGGAGAGTGGGCACATCCACCAGTGGGCACATGGATGCGTGTGTACATCTGCATTTAAATCGGAACAAAACCTACCAGTGGCTGGCCTAGAATTTTCTCTGGGGCATGCCAAATCAGGATGCCCTGCTGTGTGAAACCCCCCAGTTCGCCCATTAAAACCTACCTTTCCACACTTCAATGGTACATGTGCTGCCTCTCATTCAATGAGAGCCGTCTACTGTGACTACGTCATTCGGCGGGTGGCTCTCATTCTTATAGGCTTCCCATTCAAGTCAATGAGGACTGCCTGCCAAATGACATACTCACATCAGTTTGCTCTCATTGGATGAGTAAAATTCACGGGTTTTGTTCTTCTTTAATTCTTTTGGGTAATAGGACTAGGCAAGAACATGTTGTAGCAGAACTTACTGTACAGTTATTTTTACAGATACTGCACTTGTGGATGATTTAACTGATTATAACCAAAAATATTAATAGAAGTGTTATTCTGGTACAGGCAGTGCTGGCAATAGGAGTGTCCTCACTCATGGGAGTAGCAGCCATCTTTCTGTGGCCCTGGCTGAGGACCATTTGAAAGAAACGTTGAAGGGAGCAGGATTGTGGGGCTCAGGTAAGTTTTAAAGCAGCTTCCTGCTGCTGCACACTTTAGAAAAAGCTGATTGATGGGCTACTCAGTCTGTTTCGACGCTGAACTCAAACATGGACTACTTGCTGAAGGCAAGTTTGGGAATTCGAACTTGCAAAGTACGGTACAAACCTGAATTTCACAGTTCTGGTTCGCTCAACATTACTCTCCACATACAATCTCTCCATCACTTTGTATGCCCAATTTCGGGATGATAACTAGATACATGGGTCAAGGTCTACTTCTTCATTAAAGCCCAATGGGGCCACATACTCACCTTATTCCATGATCCCCTAATATTCAAATATGGCTATGGGTATTAACCCTTTCGCTGCCAGCCTACCTGAAGTTTTCATCACCCTTGGTGCCAGACCATTTTGCACTATTTTGCACTCCCCATGTTCAAATGTGATTTTTGAAGGGATTTCCCAGGAAAATGATATATTGTTTTTTTCAGCAGAGTCTGGGCTTCAACATGCGATGTCTTGTTTGGCCTTTTTTTTGTGTATTCTCAATACTTTTGGGTGAAATATGTGCAAAAAATAAAAAAAAAATCTATTTTTTGCAATTTGTAGTGTTTTTTTGTAATAAAAAATATAAGTTTGTCAATAAAATCTTATTGCGTGTGAAACCCCAATTTCTCCCGGTTACAGCGGTACCACATATGTATAGGTAGACACCCTTTCCTGCCCAGGAGACTCCCCCAAACTGAAACAGCGCTTTAGGGGATTTTCAGAAAAAAATACAACTGTGATATGCGCTATGCGCGCCTTGCAGTTTTTCCAGAAAAATAACCCTTTACATTTGAAATACCCCCAACAAACTATATATTCTCTGGAAGTACACACCTCAAGCTTTCTAGGTGTACCAGGCTTGTTGATGTGGCCACAGTTTTCTGGAAGTAATCCCTCAATGTATTCTTTGGTTGCAAAGAGTTTCCCTAACAAAAGGATAAAAAAGCAGAATCAAAGCAACATTTTCCTAAAAAAACTATATACAAACAAGAAAAAACAAGTATAATCTGAAAAAGCAACCTCCCCCGAACAGAACAATACCCAACATACATAGCTACTGTCAAGGGAAGAGTTGCCAAACACCCTAAATTAAAGCATGCGCATAACGGTAATTTTTCTTGAAAATTTCAGCTCTGCAGACAAGGTGCGCACCTTGCGATTTTTCAACCAAAACAACCCTTTACATTTGGAATATCCCCCATAAACCATATATTCCCTAAAAGTACACATGTTAAGCTTTCTAAGCGTACCCAGCTTGTTGTAGTGGGCTCATCTTTCAGCAATTAATCCCTCAAAGAATTCTTTGGTTGCGCAGGGTTTCCCTAAAAATTTTATAAAAAAGCTGAATAAAAAACACCTTTTCCTAAAAATATAAATATGCAAACCAGAAAAAACAACAAAAAACAAAAGTCTGAAAGCACAAGGTCCCCCGAACAGAACAATACCCAACATGCATAGCTACTTTTAATCCTTTTAATTGCCAGCCTACTTGAGATTTTGTCACCCTCTGTTGACAGGACATTTTTCCCCATTTTGCGCCATGTTTTGCGACATTTTTGCTGGAATTTTCAGGAAAATGATATATATATATTTTTTGCAGCAGAGTTTAGGCTTTAACATGAAATGTCTTGTTTGTAAATTTTATTCTGTTTTTTACAATATTATTAAGTGAAAAAAATAAATAAATAAATAAATTTTTTTTTTAGAAAATTGCCTCCTTTATTTTAACTAAAAAATGTATTTTATTAAAGAAAACCGTATTGCATGTGAAAGCCCCATTTCTACAGATTAGAACGGTACCACATATTTATCGGTAGCCCCCCGTTCCTGCCCAGGAGACCCCCCTAACTGAAACAAGTACTTTATAACATTTACAAATAAAATACAACTACCATCCACACTACAAAGGGTTAAATCGGGGAAACAAATGACACAGGGTCCCCCCTCCCAGGGGGAGGAACAGGGCACAGGGGCTTGTAGGAACAGGGCACAGGGGCCAGCTTTTGTGGCCCCTGGCCCTGCAGGCTACAAAGCCCGCATAGCCCGTGGGCCCGGGCTCTTCTGCCCCCCCTGGCCTTTGGGGAGGCAGGTAATGGGGGTGCCAAGGGTTAATGGCAAGTCACCCGCTAGTGCAGGTGACTTGCCATCCCCCAGCCTTGTGAACTGATATAGGGGTCTCGTGGACCCCTTACCAGTTCACAAGGGGTTAAATGTAAAAAAAAAACACCACACAGACGCAGAAAAAAATATTTTATTTATTTATTTTTTTTAATACTTACCTCCCATCCATCTTCCCCTCCCAATCACTGGCTTCTGCTCATCTGCTGGAAGCCTTTTATAGCTGCTGGGTGACAGAACATAAGGGGTTAATTAAAAAAAAAAAACGACATAGGGTCCCCCCTATGGGGGGGGGGCGGACCCCATTTTTTTTTTTTTTTTTTTTTTTAAGGGTTAAAAACCCTTAAAAATAAAAAAAAAATGACATGGGGTCCCCCTTACCCAGCATTACCAGCCCGGGACCAGCTATGGGGGCTTGTAGGCACAGAGTGGGGGGGCCAGCTTTTGTGGCCCCCCACCCTGCAGCCTATGAGCCCACATATACTATGTGGGCCCGGGCTCTTCTGCCCCCCCCTCCCTGGCCTTTGGGGAGGCAGGTAATGGGGGTGCCAAGGGTTAATGGCAAGCCACCCGCTAGCGCAGGTGGCTTGCCATCCCCCCAGCCTTGTGAACTGGTATAGGGGTCACATGGACCCCTTACCAGTTCACAAGGGGTTAACAGTAAAAAAAAAAAAACACCACACAGATTAAAAAATAACTTTATTAAAAAATAAAAACCTTTTTTGACTTTACTCACCTCTGATCCTCAGCTTCTGTGTCCCTCGCAGCTCTGATGACAAATATTGTCATCGCTGGCCAGTGGAGGAGGGAGGCAGGCGATCAGATCATCACCTGCCTTCCTCCTCCTGTGGCCAGCGATGACAAGTGTGAGAATCGCAGCCCGGAGCCAGGACGACACCCGGGGTGTGACGTCATAAACCCCGCCCCAAAGGGGCGGGGCTTATCGGCAAAGTGGTGGTGCCCGTCGAGCAGGACAGGGAGAGGGCCTTTCACGCCCTCTCCTGAAGCTGGAGAGCCAGGGGGGGGGGGCGATCGGAGGCCCCCCTGGTGAAGAGGAGACCCGGCGGGAGCAATCGATCACTAAGGTAAGTAAATGTCATTTTTATATATTTTTTTTTTTTAACATGTATTTCGGCGGCTGCTGAAGGGGGGGGGGGGCTATTCCGGGCTCTCCCCTGCACCCGGGGGGGCCTGGGTGGGGGATCGAAGCCCCCCCGGATGAAGAGGAGACCCGGTCGGACGGATAGAACAAGGGGTCAGGTGAGTGTTTTGTTTTTTTTTACTTTTACTGTAGCAGGGGGGAATGCACTTAAGTGGAGTGGATGCAAGCACGTAGAATCTACGTGCTTGGCACTGAAAGGGTTAACATAACCACCCCATTCACTATGCATGCCCCACTAGCAGACCCACAGAGAGAAGGAATATATTGCAATTGAACTGCATAGGATACCAAAATTAGGTGTGTGATGTGAGGTATATGATTCAGGCTGTGGGGATTCATGGGGTATTAGGGTTTTGGACTGTGGGGCATCCCTAAGCAAGGTGCCCCCCCCAGGATGCATTCTATTTTGACTTTAAAGTTTACCAAATCCTGTGATTTTGACTATTAGGGATGAGCGAATCGATCCGGACGAACCCGAATTCGTTCCGAATTTCAGGAAAAATTCCATTCGGAATGAATCCGAATTTCCCTGCGATTTGATCGATCGAAGTTTTCCTTTAAACTCCATTTATTTTAATTACAGCCATTGTAAAATGGTGGATGGACATGTCCGGACATGTCCCCTGGTGCAAGTTATCCTGGGAAGGTCACATGCAGCCTATCAGCAGCCAGGAAGCCCGGTGACGTCACAGTGCTATATAAACGGCGGCCATCTTGCTTGTGCGCATTTCAGCCTTGCATTGCAGACAGAACGGAGGTTGCTGCAGACAGGGAGAGACTAACAGACAGGCAGGGAGAGTCAGGGAGACCCACAGAGACCCACACAGTGCCAGGGAGAGCCAGGGAAAGATAGGGAAAAATCGGGAACGATCCAGGCAGGGACAGCAGAGAAAGTGACAGGGAAACTTTTTTTTTATTTTCACTTCACTTCATTTGCCAGATCAGTTTTAAATTGCGTTTTTTTGTGCTGTAAATATTCCTGGCCACTGTGCATCCCATCTTGGCAGTGGCATATTTAACCTTATCTGTTACACACAAGCATTTCTTATAACTCGATTAGTTTTAATTTTTTTTGTATGCTGTAAAAACCTCAGCACACATGGGCATAGTATTTCAGCACATTTGACCCTATCTGTTATACTAAATCAGCTTCTAAAGGCTCTGTTTTATTAATATATTGCATTTTGAATTGGTTTTGTGCGTCCTGTAAAAACACCAGGCAGCATGGGCATCCCAAACCAGCACATTTCACCATATCTGTTATACTAAATCAGCTTCTAAATGCTCTGTTTTATTAATATATTGCATTTTGAATTGGTTTTGTGCGTCCTGTAAAAACACCAGGCCGCATGGGCATCCCAAACCAGCACATTTCACCCTATCTGTTATACTAAATCAGCTTCTAAAGGCTCTGTTTTATTAATATATTGC
Source organism: Gastrophryne carolinensis (assembly GCA_027917425.1). NCBI lineage: Eukaryota > Metazoa > Chordata > Amphibia > Anura > Microhylidae > Gastrophryne > Gastrophryne carolinensis. Next base: position 385,673,724 of record CM051236.1, on the reverse strand, counting down.
ATTTTGAATTGTTTTTTTTTGCGTCCTGTAAAAACATCAGGCAGCATGGGCATCCCAAACCAGCACATTTCACCATATCTGTTATACTAAATCAGCTTCTAAAGGCTCTGTTTTATTAATATATTGCATTTTGAATTGGTTTTGTGCATCCTGTAAAAACACCAGGCCGCATGGGCATCCCAAACCAGCACATTTCACCCTATCTGTTATACTAAATCAGCTTCTAAAGGCTCTGTTTTATTAATATATTGCATTTTGAATTGGTTTTGTGCGCCCTGTAAAAACATCAGGCCGCATGGGCATCCCAAACCAGCACATTTCACCCTATCTGTTATACTAAATCAGCTTCTAAAGGCTCTGTTTTATTAATATATTGCATTTTGAATTGGTTTTGTGTGTCCTGTAAAAACACCAGGTCACATGGGCATCCCAAACCAGCACATTTCACCCTATCTGTTATACTAAAGCAGCTTCTACAGGCTCTGTTTTATTAATATATTGCATTTGAAATTGGTTTTGTGCGTCCTGTAAAAACACCAGGCCGCATGGGCATCCCAAACCAGCACATTTCACCCTATCTGTTATACTAAATCAGCTTCTAAAGGCTCTGTTTTATTAATATATTGCATTTTGAATCAGTTTTGTGTGTCCTTTAAAAGCACCAGGCCGCAGGGTATCCCAAACCGGCACATTTCACCCTATCTGTTATACTAAAGCAGCTTCTAAAGGCTCTGTTTTATTAATATATTGCATTTTGAATTGGTTTTGTGCATCCTGTAAAAACACCAGGTCGCATGGGCATCGCAAACCAGCACATTTCACCCTATCTGTTATACTAAATCAGCTTCTAAAGGCTCTGTTTTATTAATATATTGCATTTTGAATTGGTTTTGTGCATCCTGTAAAAACACCAGGCCACATAGGCATCCCAAACCAGCACATTTCACCCTATCTGTTATACTAAATCAGCTTCTAAAGGCTCTGTTTTATTAATATATTGCATTTTGAATTGGTATTGTGCGTCCTTTAAAAACACCAGGCCGCAGGGTATCCCAAACCGGCACATTTCACCCTATCTGTTATACTAAATCAGCTTCTAAAGGCTCTGTTTTATTAATTAATTGCATTTTGAATTGGTATTGTGCGTCCTTTAAAAACACCAGGCCGCAGGGTATCCCAAACCGGCACATTTCATTCAGCATGGTGCCACGTTTTACACTTTCCAAATGGTGCAAAACATATTTATGTCTTCAGGCCAATTTTTGGCCTCCTGCTGATGCCAACTTCATGGTGTGCCTTTCAGACAAATTTTGGCCTCCTGCTGCTGCTGCCAACTGCAGTGTGTCTTTAGGCCAATTTTTGGGTTCCTGCTGCCAACTCCAGTGTCTCTTTCAAGCTATGTTTGGGCTCCTGCTGCTACTGCTGCTTGCAACTCCAGGGTGTCATTCAGACAATTTTTGGGCTCCTGCTGCCAACTCCAGTGTCTCTTTCAAGCTATGTTTGGGCTCCTGCTGCTGCTGCTTGCAACTCCAGGGTGATATTTAGCCAATTTGTGGGCTCCTGCTGCCAACTCCAGTGTCTCTTTCAGCCAATGTTTGGGCTCCTGCTGCTTCTGCTTGCAACTCCAGGGTGTCATGCAGCCAATTTTTGGGCTCCTGCAGCCAACTCCAGTGTTTCTTTCAAGCTAGGTTTGGGCTGCTGCTGCTGCTGTTGCTGCTTGCAACTCCAGGGTGTCATTCGGACAATTTTTGGGCTCCTGCTGCCAACTCCAGTGTCTCTTTCAAGCTATGTTTGGGCTGCTGCTGCTGCTGCTGCTTGCAACTCCAGGGTGTCATTCAGCAAATTTTTGGGCTCCTGCTGCCAACTCCAGTGTCTCTTTCAAGCTATGTTTGGGCTCCTGCTGCTGCTTGCAACTCCAGGGTGTCATTCAGCCAATTTTTGGGCTCCTGCTGCTCCTGTTGCCAACTCCATGATGTCTTTCAGCCAATATTTGGGCTCCTGCTGCTGCCAGCTCCAGGGTGTGACTTTTAGGCAATATAGGGGCCCCTCATAGTGATGTCACCTCAACTCTCTGCAATTGTGCCGCTCTGCGATTCTAATAGCGATGCCTCTGATCTGCATGTCATAATTATTTACAGTATTATTTCACTAACCCAGCACGCATCCTATGCGTGTTACAGCAAGGCAGAATGGTTTGCAACCCTATTGAGGCTCTAGGAAGCTCAGAAATAGCCGTTTTTAACAGCGATTCGTTGCGAATAAACTCGGACCTAAACGAATTTTGTCGGAAAATTCAGCGAATCAGCCGAATCGAATTTTTCAAAAGTTCACTCATCCCTATTGACTATCCCTCTCTGATTTGGCATGCCCCACTGATCACCGTTAAAATTTCACCTTTCTGGCAGCTTGGGATGAGTATGACTACACACTTTCCAGCTGCACTCATGTGGAAATTTAATAATTTTGGGGTCTGGCCATCTGGACATTAATAGCAGTGGTGGGACAGTTACTTTTTGATTGGTCTAATTGAGCTATGTGATGATTACAATTTTATTTTCCAGTGATTGAAGCAGTCATGCTTGGTGTTGCAGTTCTACAACAGAAGAGGTGACCCACTTGATGTATTGCAGGGGTGCACATGTAAGCAGCAAAAAATACAAACTGTTTACTGCAGGCAAGCTTTAACTGTATAGCATTGGTAATGATTTTATATATATGCAGAAATGAACAGATATTGGCACAGATAAGGTTGAAAAAAGTGAGCAGGTGTGAGACGGGCAGAGGTCAAGAGGGAGTAGATGATGTGGGTAGAGCTGGCAAAGGTGAGGTTGGTTGATCTGTGGTAGGATGAGTATATGTGAGGTTGACAGAGGTGAGGTGGGAAGAAGTGAGCAGAGGTAGAGCTGAGGTGGTGGTGGTGTTGCAGAACACTACCACCACTGTCCTCTACCCCATGCTGCTGTCCTCTACCACTCACTGAACCCCTCCACCCCTTGCCACTGTCCTCTATCACTCATTAAACCTCTCCACCCCGTGCCAATGTCTGCTACTACTCCCTTAACCCCTTCACCCCCTGCCACTGTCCTCTACCACTAGGGGTGTAGCATGGGCTCCCGGGGCATGGCTTTCTTTGCTAAGAAATTTGAAATGTAGTGTGCACATCTATTTTCTTATCCTTCCTTACCATCTTGAAAAGTTGAGAGGTATGCTTCTCGTGAGGTGCCATGCCTCTTCCATACCACGCCTCTTCTAGGCCATGCCCCTCAAGAGCAAAATCCTGGGTGCACCACTGCACATCAGCATGGGTACGGTATTCTTTCAGGGCTTCTGAAGCCTGTGTCAAAGAGCATAGGTGCTGACAAACCAGCAGGGCCAAGGGCTGCATGTTTGATAGGAGGTTTTAGGCAGATTTTGGGTGATTTGATTAATGGGGGTGGTCATATTTGTCCGCTAACCAAATATGAAGCCATGAACCACTTAAAATCTGTTTTTGATAGTGGGCAAAGTAAAACTACACTAAACTAAAACATTTTGGTATGAACACTTTGGCAACAAGTCTCTGCGTTTCTGCTTTTAGGTAATCACATAGATTTGTACCTAAGTGGGGGCCTGAACCAGCTGTGCAACACTCTCACAGATGTCACTGACCCCCAGAGGCAGAATGCCCCCCCCCCCAAATTTCAGCTCCCCATTGATTTGGGGGGACAATGGGGAGCGGGTTTGAATTTGGGGCAAGTTTGGGTACCCGAACTGTTGAAAGTTTAGCCAAACTTGCCGAACATCTAGGGATTCACCCAACACTAATCATAACAAATCACATGGAATATCAAACAAAATACTTACACAACCCATTTCCAGGGGGGGGGGGGGGGAGTACCCCAAATCTATTAACATTTTACAGGAAGTGGGTAAACTATATAATAAATGGACTGACATAGAGATCAGTAGATGTGGCCTCGGCGAAGACAGTGTTATGGCAGTTGCTGGTTAAGGTGAGTGTTCCAGGCGACCTAAGGGAGTTTCACACAGCGAGGCATCCCAATTTAGGATGCCCCAGGGGCCAACCCCGAAGTCTTTTAGAATTCAGGACTGGCTGTTGTGGTTAAACTAATGGTTGGCCCCTGGGCAGGGGTCAGCCAATTGATACTCGACCCACCCAAGCCCAATTCTTTTATGTTTGGAATGGAAAGCAAAGAAACCCCACATGGGGGTGGGCTGGTCAAATGTTATGGCTCCTTACACTAAGGTAGAAAAAGGGGGCAGACAGGGGCTTGGACCAACCCCATAGCCAAAACTATTTCTCAAGAGCTCATAGAGGTTTAACCTCGCCCAGAATAAATTATTTAGAACATTTCTAAAAAAGTATAAACAATTTTATTATGTATTAAACTTTTAAAATCAGTGTGTCAGTACATCTCATGTACTGACATGTAGATGTACTGATGTACTGACTAGGGATGAGCGAATCGATCCGGACGAACCCGGATTCGATCCGAATTTCAGGAAAAATTCGATTCGGATCGATTTCCCCGCGATTCGATTGCTCGAAGTTTTCCTTTAACATCCATTCATTTACATTACAGGCATTCTAAGATGGCGGACGGGACATGTCCAGACATCAACCCCGCGCCAGTGCAAGCTGGGACAGTCACATGCAGCCTATCAGCAGCCAGCAAGCCCGGTGACGTCACAGCGGTATTTAAGGCCGGCCATCTTGCTTTCCAGCATCATTTCTCTATTGCATTCGTGACAGACAGAACGCTGTGTAGCTGAGGGAGAGACAGACAGTTAGACAGGCAGGGACAGACAGGGACAAGCTGGAGACAGGCAGGAGACAGACAGGAGACAGACAGAAAGTAAGCGAAAAACAGGGAAAGGAAGGGAAAATCGGAGGCTGTCAGTTTTTTTTTTTTTTTTCATCCAGCCTGCTTTGTTAGCGTTTTCAGGCTGCTTACACTAACAGTGCATATATACTGAACTGATCTTAAGTCTGCTGTGAGGCATCCCATTCTGTGACAACACCAGCCTCTATTTAATAGCATAATAACCATTTGCACTTATTCTCATAGAAATCAGGCCTGATAAAGACACTTTTGCTGTGCATGCTCTCTGGTTTTTGTGGCATCCCATTCTGTGACAACACCAGCCTCTATTTAATAGCATAATAACCATTTGCACTTATTCTCATAGAAATCAGGCCTTATAAAGACACTTTTGCTGTGCATGCTCTCTGGTTTTTGTGGCATCCCATTCTGTGACAACACCAGCCTCTATTTAATAGCATAATAACCATTTGCACTTATTCTCATAGAAATCAGGCCTGATAAAGACACTTTTGCTGTGCATGCTCTCTGGTTTTTGTGGCATCCCATTCTGTGACAACACCAGCCTCTATTTAATAGCATAATAACCATTTGCACTTATTCTCATAGAAATCAGGCCTGATAAAGACACTTTTGCTGTGCATGCTCTCTGGTTTTTGTGGCATCCCATTCTGTGACAACACCAGCCTCTATTTAATAGCATAATAACCATTTGCACTTATTCTCATAGAAATCAGGCCTGATAAAGACACTTTTGCTGTGCATGCTCTCTGGTTTTTGTGGCATCCCATTCTGTGACAACACCAGCCTCTATTTAATAGCATAATAACCATTTGCACTTATTCTCATAGAAATCAGGCCTGATAAAGACACTTTTGCTGTGCATGCTCTCTGGTTTTTGTGGCATCCCATTCTGTGACAACACCAGCCTCTATTTAATAGCATAATAACCATTTGCACTTATTCTCATAGAAATCAGGCCTGATAAAGACACTTTTGCTGTGCATGCTCTCTGGTTTTTGTGGCATCCCATTCTGTGACAACACCAGCCTCTATTTAATAGCATAATAACCATTTGCACTTATTCTCATAGAAATCAGGCCTGATAAAGACACTTTTGCTGTGCATGCTCTCTGGTTTTTGTGGCATCCCATTCTGTGACAACACCAGCCTCTATTTAAAAGCATAATAACCATTTGCACTTATTCTCATAGAAATCAGGCCTGATAAAGACACTTTTGCTGTGCATGCTCTCTGGTTTTTGTGGCATGCCATTCTGTGACAACACCAGCCTCTATTTAATAGCATAATAACCATTTGCACTTATTCTCATAGAAATCAGGCCTGATAAAGACACTTTTGCTGTGCATGCTCTCTGGTTTTTGTGGCATCCCATTCTGTGACAACACCAGCCTCTATTTAATAGCATAATAACCATTTGCACTTATTCTCATAGAAATCAGGCCTGATAAAGACACTTTTGCTGTGCATGCTCTCTGGTTTTTGTGGCATCCCATTCTGTGACTACACCAGCCTCTATTTAATGGCATAATAACCATTTGCACTTATTCTCATAGAAATCAGGCCTGATAAAGACACTTTTGCTGGGCATGCTCTCTGGTTTTTGTGGCATCCCATTCTGTGACAACACCAGCCTCTATTTAATAGCATAATAACCATTTGCACTTATTCTCATAGAAATCAGGCCTGATAAAGACACTTTTGCTGTGCATGCTCTCTGGTTTTTGTGGCATCCCATTCTGTGACAACACCAGCCTCTATTTAATAGCATAATAACCATTTGCACTTATTCTCATAGAAATCAGGCCTGATAAAGACACTTTTGCTGTGCATGCTCTCTGGTTTTTGTGGCATCCCATTCTGTGACAACACCAGCCTCTATTTAATAGCATAATAACCATTTGCACTTATTCTCATAGAAATCAGGCCTGATAAAGACACTTTTGCTGGGCATAGTACTACTGGATCTTTTTTGGGGGCATCCCATTCTGTGACTAAAGCAGCCTCTGTTTAAGACCATATAAGCATTTGCTCTTATCATATTTGAAATTAGGCCTGATAAAGACACTTTTGCTGGGCATAGTACTACTGGATCTTTTTTGGGGGCATCCCATTCTGTGACTAAAGCAGCCTCTGTTTAAGACCATATAAGCATTTGCTCTTATCATATTTGAAATTAGGCCTGATAAAGACACTTTTGCTGGGCATAGTACTACTGGATCTTTTTTGGGGGCATCCCATTCTGTGACTAAAGCAGCCTCTGTTTAAGACCATATAAGCATTTGCTCTTATCATATTTGAAATTAGGCCTGATAAAGACACTTTTGCTGGGCATAGTACTACTGGATCTTTTTTGGGGGCATCCCATTCTGTGACTAAAGCAGCCTCTGTTTAAGACCATATAAGCATTTGCTCTTATCATATTTGAAATTAGGCCTGATAAAGACACTTTTGCTGGGCATAGTACTACTGGATCTTTTTTGGGGGCATCCCATTCTGTGACTAAAGCAGCCTCTGTTTAAGACCATATAAGCATTTGCTCTTATCATATTTGAAATTAGGCCTGATAAAGACACTTTTGCTGGGCATAGTACTACTGGATCTTTTTTGGGGGCATCCCATTCTGTGACTAAAGCAGCCTCTGTTTAAGACCATATAAGCATTTGCTCTTATCATATTTGAAATTAGCCTGATAAAGACACTTTTGCTGGGCATAGTACTACTGGATCTTTTTTGGGGGCATCCCATTCTGTGACTAAAGCAGCCTCTGTTTAAGACCATATAAGCATTTGCTCTTATCATATTTGAAATTAGGCCTGATAAAGACACTTTTGCTGGGCATAGTACTACTGGATCTTTTTTGGGGGCATCCCATTCTGTGACTAAAGCAGCCTCTGTTTAAGACCATATAAGCATTTGCTCTTATCATATTTGAAATTAGCCTGATAAAGACACTTTTGCTGGGCATAGTACTACTGGATCTTTTTTGGGGGCATCCCATTCTGTGACTAAAGCAGCCTCTGTTTAAGACCATATAAGCATTTGCTCTTATCATATTTGAAATTAGGCCTGATAAAGACACTTTTGCTGGGCATAGTACTACTGGATCTTTTTTGGGGGCATCCCATTCTGTGACTAAAGCAGCCTCTGTTTAAGACCATATAAGCATTTGCTCTTATCATATTTGAAATTAGGCCTGATAAAGACACTTTTGCTGTGCATGCTCTCTGGTTTTTGTGGCATCCCATTCTGTGACAACACCAGCCTCTATTTAATAGCATAATAACCATTTGCACTTATTCTCATAGAAATCAGGCCTGATAAAGACACTTTTGCTGTGCATGCTCTCTGGTTTTTGTGGCATCCCATTCTGTGACTACACCAGCCTCTATTTAATAGCATAATAACCATTTGCACTTATTCTCATAGAAATCAGGCCTGATAAAGACACTTTTGCTGGGCATGCTCTCTGGTTTTTGTGGCATCCCATTCTGTGACAACACCAGCCTCTATTTAATAGCATAATAACCATTTGCACTTATTCTCATAGAAATCAGGCCTGATAAAGACACTTTTGCTGTGCATGCTCTCTGGTTTTTGTGGCATCCCATTCTGTGACAACACCAGCCTCTATTTAACCCTTTAAGTGCCAGCCTACCTGGAGTTTTTGTCACACTCTGTTGCCAGACCATTTTGCACTATTTTGCGCTCCCCATGTTCAAATGTGATTTTTGAAGGGATTTCCAGGGATTTCCCAGGAAAATGATATATTGTTTTTTTCAGCAGAGTCTGGGCTTTAACATGAAATGTCTTGTTTGTCATTTGTTAGGTGTATTCTTAATATTTTTGGGTGAAATATGTGCAAAAAAAAAAAAAAAAAAAAATTTTTACATATTGTAGTTTTTTTTGGAATAAAAAATGTAAGTTTGTCAATAAAATCTTATTGCGTGTGAAATCCCAATTTCTCCCGGTTACAGCGGTACCACATATGTATTGGTAGACACCCTTTCCTGCCCAGGAGACTCCCCCAAACTGAAACAGCGCTTTAGGAGATTTTCAGATAAAATACAACTATGCTATGCAATATGCGCACCTTGCGGTTTTTCCAGAAAAACAACCCTTTACATTTGAAATACCCCCAACAAACTATATATTCTCTGGAAGTACACACCTCAGGCTTTCTAGGTGTACCAAGCTTGTGGATGTGGCCATAGTTTTCTGGAAGTAATCCCTCAACGTAATCTTTGGTTGCAAAGAGTTTCCCTAAAAAAAGGATAAAAAAGCAGAATCAAAGCCACATTTTCCTAAAAAAACGATATACAAACAAGAAAAAACAAGTTTAATCTGAAAACGCAACATCCCCCGAACAGAACAACACCCAACATGCATAGGTTCTGTCAAGGGAAGAGTTGCCAAACACCCCAAAGTAAAGCATGCGCATAACGGTAATTTTACTTGAAAATTTCAGCTCTGCAGACAAAGTGCGCACCTTGCGATTTTTCAACCAAAACAACCCTTTACATTTGGAATATCCCCCATAAACCATATATTCCCTGAAAGTACACACGTTAAGCTTTTTAAGGGTACCCAGCTTGTTGTAGTGGGCTCATCTTTCTGGAATTAATTCCTCAAAGAATTCTTTGGTTGCGCAGGGTTTCCCTAAAAAATTTATAAAAAAGCTGAATAAAAAACACCTTTTCCTAAAATATAAATATGCAAACCAGAAAAAACAAGCTAAGTCTGAAAGCGCAAGGTCCCCCGAACAGAACAATACCCAACATGCATAGGTACTATTAACCCTTTTAATTGCCAGCCTACTTGAGATTTTGTCACCCTCTGTTGACAGGCCATTTTCCCCATTTTGCGTCATGTTTTGCGACATGTTTTGCGCCATTTTTGCTGTAACTTTCAGAAAAATTATATATATATTTTTTGCAGCAGAGTTTAGACTTTAACATGAAATGTCTTGTTTGTAATTTTTTTTTTTTTTTTTACAATATTATTAAGTGAAAAAAAAAATAAATAAATAAAAAAATTTTTTTAGAAAATTGACTCCTTTATTTTAAATAAAAAATGTATTTTATTAAGGAAAATCATATTGCATGTGAAAGCCCCATTTCTACCGATTAGAACGGTACCACATATTTATCGGTAGCCCTCCGTTCCTGCCCAGGAGACCCCCCTAACTGAAACAAGTATTTTATAACATTCACAAAAAAAATACAAAAACCATCCACACTACAAAGGGTTAAATCGGGAAAAAAAATGACATAGGGTCCCCCCTCCCAGGGGAGGGAGACCCCATTTTTTTTTGATTTTTAAGGGTTAAAAACCCTTAAAAATCAAAAAAAAAATTGACGTGGGGTCCCCCTTACCCAAAGTAACCAGCCCGGGACCAGCTATGGGGGCTTGTAGGCACAGAGTGGGGGGGCCAGCTTTTGTGGCCCCCCCACCCTGCAGCCTACGAGCCCACATAGCCCATGTGGGCCCGGGCTCTTCTGCCCCCCCCTGGCCTTTGGGGAGGCAGGTAATGGGGGTGCCGGGGGTTAATGGCAAGCCACCCGCTAGCGCAGGTGGCTTGCCATCCCCCCAGCCTTGTGAACTGGTATAGGGGTCATGGACCCCTTACCAGTTCACAAGGGGTTAAAAGTAAATAATGACACAGACACACATAAAGAAAAAAATATTTTATTAATTTTTTTTTTTTTTTTTTACACTGTACTCACCTCCCATCCATCCTGGAGCACTCTGTCCCTCGGCGATCACTGGCTTCTGCTTACTTGCTAGAAGCCTTTTATAGCTGCTGGATGACAGATTACAAAGGGTTAATAAAAAAAAAAAATGACATAGGGTCCCCCCTCCCAGGGGGGGCGGACCCCATTTTTTTTTTATTTTTAAGGGTTAAAAACCCTTAAAAATCAAAAAAAAAATTGACGTGGGGTCCCCCTTACCCACAGTAACCAGCCCGGGACCAGCTATGGGGGCTTGTAGGCACAGAGTGGGGGGGCCAGCTTATGTGGCCCCCCCACCCTGCAGCCTACGAGCCCACATAGCCCATGTGGGCCCGGGCTCTTCTGCCCCCCCCTGGCCTTTGGGGAGGCAGGTAATGGGGGTGCCAGGGGTTAATGGCAAGCCACCCGCTAGCGCAGGTGGCTTGCCAAATCCCCAGCCTTGTGAACTGGTATAGGGGTCATGGACCCCTTACCAGTTCACAAGGGGTTAATAGTAAAAAAAAATGACACACACACACAGAAAAAAAAATCTTTATTTTTCTTTTTTACACCATACTCACCTCCGATCCGACGTCCCTCGCCGCTGTCCCGCGCCGATCACCTCACTGACAGATGCCGGTGGTGATCGGCGCAGGGCGGGTGACAGGCGAGGGGGCTCCGATCGGAGCCTCCTCACCTGACACCCGCTCTGCTCCGATCACCACCGGCATCTGACAGATGCCGGAGCTCGGAGGGGGTATAGGAGGAGCGGGATGACGTCATCCCGCTCCTCCCACAATGGGCGGGGCTAAGCGGCGGCGGCCATCACCGCCATTACAAGAGGTGAGGACCCGGAAGAGGGTCCTCACCTGAAGACTGCGCAGCCCAGGGGGGGGATCGGACCCCCCCCCTGGTGAAGAGGAGACCCGGACAGAAGGCTCGGGCGCGGAGGTGAGTAAATGACAGTTTTATTTTTTTTTTTTTTTTACAGCGGCGATCAGCGCTGGAAACGGGGGGGGGGCGGCTGGTTTCGGGCCCCCCCTGAAGACGGAGGACGACGGGGGGGCGATCGGATGCCCCCCCAAGGAAGAGGGGACCCCAGGCTTCACAGGGATACCGGAGGTAAGTGATTTTTTTTTTCTATTTTTTAACTGTTTGGGGGAAATGCCAGGCACGTAGTTTCTACGTGCTTGGCACTTAACGGTAGGAGAAGCAACCACGTAGAAACTACGTGCTTGGCATTTAAAGGGTTAATAGCATAATAACCATTTGCACTTATTCTCATAGAAATCAGGCCTGATAAAGACACTTTTGCTGTGCATGCTCTCTGGTTTTTGTGGCATCCCATTCTGTGACAACACCAGCCTCTATTTAATAGCATAATAACCATTTGCACTTATTCTCATAGAAATCAGGCCTGATAAAGACACTTTTGCTGGGCATAGTACTACTGGATCTTTTTTGGGGGCATCCCATTCTGTGACTAAAGCAGCCTCTGTTTAAGACCATATAAGCATTTGCTCTTATCATATTTGAAATTAGGCCTGATAAAGACACTTTTGCTGGGCATAGTACTACTGGATCTTTTTTGGGGGCATCCCATTCTGTGACTAAAGCAGCCTCTGTTTAAGACCATATAAGCATTTGCTCTTATCATATTTGAAATTAGCCTGATAAAGACACTTTTGCTGGGCATAGTACTACTGGATCTTTTTTGGGGGCATCCCATTCTGTGACTAAAGCAGCCTCTGTTTAAGACCATATAAGCATTTGCTCTTATCATATTTGAAATTAGGCCTGATAAAGACACTTTTGTTGGGCATAGTACTACTGGATCTTTTTTGGGGGCATCCCATTCTGTGACTAAAGCAGCCTCTGTTTAAGACCATATAAGCATTTGCTCTTATCATATTTGAAATTAGGCCTGATAAAGACACTTTTGCTGGGCATAGTACTACTGGATCTTTTTTGGGGGCATCCCATTCTGTGACTAAAGCAGCCTCTGTTTAAGACCATATAAGCATTTGCTCTTATCATATTTGAAATTAGCCTGATAAAGACACTTTTGCTGGGCATAGTACTACTGGATCTTTTTTGGGGGCATCCCATTCTGTGACTAAAGCAGCCTCTGTTTAAGACCATATAAGCATTTGCTCTTATCATATTTGAAATTAGGCCTGATAAAGACACTTTTGCTGTGCATGCTCTCTGGTTTTTGTGGCATCCCATTCTGTGACAACACCAGCCTCTATTTAATAGCATAATAACCATTTGCACTTATTCTCATAGAAATCAGGCCTGATAAAGACACTTTTGCTGTGCATGCTCTCTGGTTTTTGTGGCATCCCATTCTGTGACTACACCAGCCTCTATTTAATAGCATAATAACCATTTGCACTTATTCTCATAGAAATCAGGCCTGATATAGACACTTTTGCTGGGCATAGTACTACTGGATCTTTTTTGGGGGCATCCCATTCTGTGACTAAAGCAGCCTCTGTTTAAGACCATATAAGCATTTGCTCTTATCATATTTGAAATTAGCCTGATAAAGACACTTTTGCTGGGCATAGTACTACTGGATCTTTTTTGGGGGCATCCCATTCTGTGACTAAAGCAGCCTCTGTTTAAGACCATATAACCATTTGCTCTTATCATATTTGAAATTAGCCTGATAAAGACACTTTTGCTGGGCATAGTACTACTGGATCTTTTTTGGGGGCATCCCATTCTGTGACTAAAGCAGCCTCTGTTTAAGACCATATAACCATTTGCTCTTATTATATTTATATTATAAGACACTTTTGCTGGGCATAGGCTTACTGCTGCCTGCCAGGTGCACTTCTGTTGAGGCATCCCATTCTGTAACATAGCATACCCCTCTTTATTTACACTAAGCAGCTCTCTTATTTACACTAAGCAGGCCTGTTGGAGGCTGAGTGTTACTGTTCACTTTTGGTGTGCATTATATTCTGTTTCATATAGACCCACCGCTGCCCGGGGGATCTTAAAATATCACCTACTACCACGCCAGTTAGACTATGTCGGGCAGACAAGTGCCTGGAAGTGAAAAGAGGAGTGGCAGAGGCCAAGATTCCGCAGGCAGAGCTCGCATCAGACTGGGGGCCAGTAGCAGCAGGAGTCACGCTGAGAGACCTAATCTGCCAGTATCTGCTAGCGGTCGGGTCTCCACCAGTAACGCATCTGCCGTGGTAGATTGGTTGATGCGCTCATCAACAACATCATCACAACTTACGTCTGAGACCCCCAGTCTAGGGTCGGTAGGTTCCTCTGGCACAACCCTGAGTTGGCATGCCCCGAGAGCAGTCCCTGTCCTCCCATTGCCTCTGTCCTACGCCGTTCCCTCCCCCAGCGACGTATCCTATGCTTTGGGTTCAGCTCCACTCTTTAGTGAGGAGGACCATCAGATAGAGGACAGTCAGCAGCTACTGCCCAGCCAAGAAATGGAGGTGGCTTCTCTAGCTAGGCAGACAAATAGTGATGTGGACAGTGTCGTGGGTGCTGCGAGCGTTCCAGCTCCTGCGCCAGACACTGTTGACGAATCCACGAACATCAGTGACGTACAGCCACAACTCGGTGATGATGATGATGATGACGATGAAGCCGATCGCACTTGGGAGCCGGGTGATGAAGGGGCTTCATCGTCATCATCAGGAGAAGAGGGGCGCAGGTTGCCCCGGAGTCAGCAGCTGAGGCAGGAAGGTGGTAGCAGTCAGCATGGGGGCACAATTCCAAAGGCTGGAGCCGGCCGGGGCCGGGGTAGAGCACCTGCTGTGCGGCAGTCTACCTTATCGGGAGGTAGTGGAGCAGGGGTTCCTGGAGTTGGCAACAGCAGCAGTGAATCAGTGAGGCCAGGGGGTGGGAAAAGTAGCTACTCGGCAGTGTGGCAGTTTTTCCTGAGGCATCCGCAGGAGGGTAACATGGCCACATGCAAGATATGTAGGCAAAAGGTGAAGCGTGGCCAGGGTCCAAATGTTGGCACCACGGCCCTGCGTCAACATATGATGCGTCACCATAAAACGACCTGGGAGAACCGAGGCTCCCAAGGGGTGGTCCAGTCTGCTTCCTCACCAAGTGAGCTCCCAATTTCTGCCAGCCAAGGCTCCAGCACCTCAGCCGAAGGCAGCTGTGCGTCATACCCATCCTCTGTCGCTCCTGCTCCTCCTCCTCCTCCTCCAAGTCATGCATCCCGCCAGCAATCCATCAGCGAAGCCATGTCCAAGAGACAGCAGTATGCGCCCACTCATCCTACGGCGCAGAAGCTGAATGTGCTCCTGTCCAAGTTGCTGGTGCTGCAGTCGCTCCCTTTTCAGGTGGTGGAATCTGCACCTTTCAGAGAACTGATGGAGGTGGAGAGTCCCAAGCCGTCATTTCTTTGCCAAGAAGGCAGTACCAGCGCTGCACACTTTTGTTGAACAGAAGGTGGGCCAGTCCTTGAGCCTGTCGGTGTGTAGCAAAATACATGGCAGCGCCGACATCTGGAGCTGTAACTACGGTCAGGGGCAGTACATGTCGTTTACGGCCCACTGGGTGAATGTGGTCCCTTTGCAGCAGCAACTTGGACAGGTCACGCCGCTTCGGCCTCCGCGCTCTCTGCCCATTGGGCCTGTGACACCGTGCGACTCGGCCTCCTCATCCTCCATCTCCTCACCCTCCACTGTAGGCTCAAGTCTCAGTGCCCCTCCAGTCTACCATGTGTGCAGGGCACGGAGGTGTCACGCAGTGCTTCACATGGTTTGTCTTGGCGAACGGAGTCACACAGGGGAGGAACTGCTTAAATGTATTCATCAGGAAATCCAAACATGGCTTACTCCGAGAGAACTTAAAATGGGAATCATGGTTACCGACAATGGGAAGAACATTTTGTCTGCGCTGCGCCAAGGAAGCCTGACCCATGCCCCCTGCATGGCTCACGTCTTCAATCTGGTTGTCAAGCGGTTTCTGAAGTGTTTCCCCCATCTGCAGGACATCCTAACAACTTCAAGGAAACTTTGCATACACTTCAGCCACTCCTACACCGCCAAACACACCCTTCTTGAGCTACAGCGTCAGAATGGTATCCCTCAACATAGTCTGATTTGCGATGTTTCCACCCGTTGGAATTCCACCCTTCACATGTTGGACCGATTATATGAACAGAGAAAAGCCATCACGGATTTCCTGATGATCCAAGCAGATAGGGGGACTCCCCTGTGTAACTTCAATGTCAACCAGTGGCAGCTCATACGTGACACCTGCCGTTTGCTCAGGCCCTTTGAGGAAGCCACTTTATTTGTCAGTCGGCAGGATTACGGGATGAACGACGTGATTCCACTGCTTCATGTACTACAGCACATGTTGGAAACCATGGCTGGTCAGGGCACTGGAGACATGGCGTTTACATCTTACGGCCACATGAACCCCGTTGGAGCTGAACTGGAGGAGGAGGAGGAAGAGGAGGAGGAGGAGTTGCCCAGCGAAACACAGTTTAGGCTTGGCGAAATGGCTGGTTTATCTAGTCAGCGGACAGGAGAGGAGGAGCAGGAGCAGCCAGAGGAGCTAGAGGTTTTTGAGGAAGGCGAGACAGAGGACCCAGGCACACCGTGGCAGTATGCAGTGGAGATGGAGACAGGTAGTCCATCCGAGTCATTTGCGCAAATGGCACGAAGCATGCTCACGTGCTTGCGTAGTGACCCCAGAATTGTTTCCATCTGTCGGCGGGTTGACTTCTGGCTGTCCACCTTATTGGACCCTCGCTTCCGGCACAAAATGGGGGCATTTTTTAAACCCACCGAGAGGGAGGACAAACTCAACTACTACAAAGACATTCTACGTAGGCAGTTGGCCGATGCCTATCTGCGCCATGGTCCATACTCTCGCAGGTCTGACTCGAGGGGACCTCTGCGCTCACCTTCCACTGCCATGGCCGCTGGGGGGGTTGGCAGGAGCAGCAGCAGCAGCTCCATCAGCAGCAGCAGCCTCAGTCTTCAGTCGCTAATGAGTAGCTTTCTACACCCGCATAGTGAGGCTACTCATGAGCAGCAGGAAGACCTGGAGCAGGACCTCAACCAGCAGGTCATGTCATACTTTGACATGACCATGCCAACACACCTTGAGGATCCGCTGGACTTCTGGGCAGCCAAACTTGATTTGTGGCCGCAACTAGCAGAGTTTGCCCTGGAAAAGCTGTCCTGCCCGGCAAGTAGCGTGCCATCTGAGCGGGTGTTTAGTGCGGCGGGGGCCATAGTTACGGCGAGGAGAACTCGTCTGTCAACTAAAAATGTGGAGAGACTCACCTTTGTCAAAATGAATCAGGGATGGATCAGCCAGGATTTCCACCCACCAATGCCTGATGCATGCGACTAGATTCAGCATGGTGCCACGTTTTACACTTTCCAAATGGTGCAAAACATATTTATGTCTTTAGGCCATTTTTTGGGCTCCTGCTGCTGCTGCTGCCAACTTCTGCCAACTCCAGGGTGTGATTCATCCAATTGTTGGGCTCCTGAAGCCAACCCCAGTGTCACTTTAAAGTAATATTTGGGCTCCTGCTGCTGCTGCTGCTGTCAACTCCTGCCAACTCCAGGGTGCGATTCATCCAATTTTTGGGCTACTGAAGCCAACTCCAGTGTATATTTGGGCTGCTGCTGCTGCCAACTTCTGCCAACTCCAGGGTGTGATTCATCCAATTTTTGGGCTCCTGAAGCCAACTCCAGTGTATATTTGGGCTCCTGCTGCTGCTGCTGCTGCCAACTTCTGCCAACTCCAGGGTGTGATTCATCCAATTTTTGGGCTCCAGAAGCCAACTCCAGTGTATATTTGGGCTCCTGCTGCTGCTGCTGCCAACTCCAGGGTGTGATTCATCCAATTTTTGGGCTCCTGAGGCCAACCCCAGGGTCTCTTTAATGTAATATTTGGGCTCCTGCTGCTGCTACTGTCAACTCCTGCCAACTCCAGGGTGTGATTCATCCAATTTTTGGGCTCCTGAGGCCAACCCCAGGGTCTCTTTAATGTAATATTTGGGCTCCTGCTGCTGCTGTCAACTCCTGCCAACTGCAGGGTGTGATTCATCCAATTTTTGGGCTCCTGAAGCCAACTCCAGTGTATATTTGGGCTCCTGCTGCTGCTACTGTCAACTCCTGCCAACTCCAGGGTGTGATTCATCCAATTTTTGGGCTCCTGAGGCCAACCCCAGGGTCTCTTTAATGTAATATTTGGGCTCCTGCTGCTGCTGTCAACTCCTGCCAACTGCAGGGTGTGATTCATCCAATTTTTGGGCTCCTGAAGCCAACTCCAGTGTATATTTGGGCTCCTGCTGCTGCTACTGTCAACTCCTGCCAACTCCATGGTGTGATTCATCCAATTTTTGGGCTCCTGAAGCCAACTCCAGTGTTTATTTGGGCTCCTGCTGCTGCTGCTGCCAACTCCAGGGTGTGATTCATCCAATTTTTGGGCTCCTGAAGCCAACTCCAGTGTATATTTGGGCTCCTGCTGCTGCTGCCAACTTCTGCCAACTCCAGGGTGTGATTCATCCAATTTTTGGGCTCCTGAAGCCAACTCCAGTGTATATTTGGGCTCCTGCTGCTGCTGCTGCCAACTCCAGGGTGTGATTCATCCAATTTTTGGGCTCCTGAAGCCAACTCCAGGGTCTCTTTAATGTAATATTTGGGCTCCTGCTGCTGCTACTGTCAACTTCTGCCAACTCCAGGGTGTGATTCATCCAATTGTTGGGCTCCTGAAGCCAACCCCAGTGTCACTTTAAAGTAATATTTGGGCTCCTGCTGCTGCTGCTGCTGTCAACTCCTGCCAACTCCAGGGTGTGATTCATCCAATTTTTGGGCTACTGAAGCCAACTCCAGTGTACATTTGGGCTCCTGCTGCTGCTGCTGCCAACTTCTGCCAACTCCAGGGTGTGATTCATCCAATTTTTGGGCTCCTGAAGCCAACTCCAGTGTATATTTGGGCTCCTGCTGCTGCTGCTGCTGCCAACTTCTGCCAACTCCAGGGTGTGATTCATCCAATTTTTGGGCTCCTGAAGCCAACTCCAGTGTATATTTGGGCTCCTGCTGCTGCTGCTGCCAACTCCAGGGTGTGATTCATCCAATTTTTGGGCTCCTGAGGCCAACCCCAGGGTCTCTTTAATGTAATATTTGGGCTCCTGCTGCTGCTGCTGCTGTCAACTCCTGCCAACTCCAGGGTGTGATTCATCCAATTTTTGGGCTCCTGAAGCCAACCCCAGGGTCTCTTTAAAGTAATATTTGGGCTCCTGCTGCTGCTACTGCCAACTTCTGCCAACTCCAGGGTGTGATTCATCCAATTTTTGGGCTCCTGAAGCCAACTCCAGTGTATATTTGGGCTCCTGCTGCTGCTGCTGCCAACTCCAGGCTGTGATTCATCCAATTTTTGGGCTCCTGAAGCCAACTCCAGTGTATATTTGGGCTCCTGCTGCTGCTACTGTCAACTCCTGCCAACTCCAGGGTGTGATTCATCCAATTTTTGGGCTCCTGAAGCCAACTCCAGTGTATATTTGGGCTCCTGCTGCTGCTGCTGCCAACTGCAGGGTGTGATTCATCCAATTTTTGGGCTCCTGAAGCCAACTCCAGTGTATATTTGGGCTCCTGCTGCTGCTGCTGCTGCCAACTTCTGCCAACTCCAGGGTGTGATTCATCCAATTTTTGGGCTCCTGAAGCCAACTCCAGTGTATATTTGGGCTCCTGCTGCTGCTGCTGCCAACTCCAGGGTGTGATTCATCCAATTTTTGGGCTCCTGAAGCCAACTCCAGTGTATATTTGGGCTCCTGCTGCTGCTACTGTCAACTCCTGCCAACTCCAGGGTGTGATTCATCCAATTTTTGGGCTCCTGAAGCCAACTCCAGTGTATATTTGGGCTCCTGCTGCTGCTGCTGCCAACTTCTGCCAACTCCAGGGTGTGATTCATCCAATTTTTGGGCTCCTGAAGCCAACTCCAGTGTATATTTGGGCTCCTGCTGCTGCTGCTGCCAACTCCAGGGTGTGATTCATCCAATTTTTGGGCTCCTGAAGCCAACTCCAGTGTATATTTGGGCTCCTGCTGCTGCTGCTGCTGCCAACTTCTGCCAACTCCAGGGTGTGATTCATCCAATTTTTGGGCTCCTGAAGCCAACTCCAGTGTATATTTGGGCTCCTGCTGCTGCTGCTGCCAACTCCAGGGTGTGATTCATCCAATTTTTGGGCTCCTGAGGCCAACCCCAGGGTCTCTTTAATGTAATATTTGGGCTCCTGCTGCTGCTGCTGCTGTCAACTCCTGCCAACTCCAGGGTGTGATTCATCCAATTTTTGGGCTCCTGCTGCTGCCAACTCCAGTGTCTCTTTAAAGCAATGTTTGGGCTCCTTCTGCCCCTCATAGTGATGCCACTTCAACTCTCTGCAATTGTGCCGCTCTGCGATTCTATTAGCGATGCCTCTGATCTGCATGTGATATTTATTCAAAGTATTATTTAACTAACCCAGCACGCATCCTGTGCGTGTTACAGCAAGGCAGAATGGTTTACAACCCTATTGAGGCTCTAGGAGGCTCAGAAATAGCCGTTTTTAATAGCGATTCGTCGCGAATTTATTCGGGTCGAAACGATTTTTGTCGGAAAATTCGGCGAATCAGTCGAATCGAATTTTTCAAAAGTTCGCTCATCTCTAGTACTGACACACTGATTTAAATTTTTTTAAAAAAATTACAGACAGGAGGAAATGGAACAGATGTAACCCCAAAATGTACCTGTAAGTTCTTAGTTCTGAAACATTTTTTGTTCAATAATTTTTATTGATTATATGGTTCAAACAAGATTGGTGTACAAAGGAATAAAAGGCCATGACAAACGATACTCAATTTACACTCTCGGGATAAAGCACAGCATATTCCGTACATAAAGAAAAGCATAATTCACTTAGGCCCTTATTCATGAAGGGATAACGTCAGGTAGTGCCTTGTAAATGAGAGGTAGCGACAGGTTAATGCCAGACACGGCACGCAATTACACATTTATCAAGCAGAATCTGTTGAGCGACTGGGATAACGCCATGTAGCGTCTGATTCATCATTATGCCAGCCTCAGCAAACAGCGCGTGTTCAGCCTTGCGGAGCGCCAAGTATTACCTCTCGCCACCTGTCGCTCTCCCATACATTTCAATGGACGTTCTTTTATTTCTCAGGGTGCTTGTTATTTTTTATTTTTTTTTAAAGCTAGAATAATGTTGTGACCACTTCTGGCCTAGAAAAAGCCATTTTTGAAAATATTTTTCATGTTTTATAAACTTATGCAGAATTGACATTACAGGTCTGGCATTAATGTGTTCATGTTACAATGTAATAACAATGTAATTTCCTATGTTTTTGCTTTGTTACTGGTGGATACATGCTAAAAAACAGACTTTATTCAAACAGCTTCCGGCATTTTTGAGCGCCAGAGTTTTGTGAGGATGTTTTTATCATGAATATGTTGTGAGTCGGTCGCACTGACCAGTCGCTAACATGCGCTCCCATACAGTGCTGTACTAGTCAAATAGCGACTCCTCACAATGTATTCATCATTACTGCACAGCGACCGAGTCACTCTGAACTAGCGACCCACGGCTGAGCACAGCGACTCCTAGCGGGCGCTCTGAAATGCCTGCTACAGACACTCATCTGTCGCTACCTGGCGTTTAGCCTGCCAGTCTTGAGAGGAGACAACTGTGTGGGGGGAAAATGATTAACTTGTATGAATATATAAATAACCAGTAACAAAAATATGGGGAAACACTATTTCAGGTAAAAACCTAAAGACAAGGAGGCACTCCCTTCGACTGGAAAAAAAAGAGATTCAGTCTCCGGAGGCGACAATCATTCTTTGCCATAAGAACTATAAATCTGTGGAATAGCCTCCCACAGAAGCTTGTTACAGCATCAACCACTGACAGCTTCAAAAAAGGATTAGATGCTTATTTAAAAGAAAATAACATTAACAGTTACTATTAGTTGTTGTTAGTAAAAAAAAAAATATGAAATAAAATAAAAAATAACTTCCCCTACCCCAACACCCTTGGTTGAGCTTGATGGACATATGTCTTATTTCAACCGTATTAACTATGTAACTATGTAAGTGCCAAAAGAATTGCTAAATCCACAGAAAATAATCACGTACCCAGCAACATAAGCTCTACCTCAGAGAGTGCTAAATTGTTAATGCAAAAATCAGACAAAGAAACCTGCACAGACCCTGACCCAGTGGGCACCCTAACTCTAGAAAATAAGGTAATTAAAAAAGGGGGCATTCTATCAAAATTCTATCTACCAAATTTTCTCGAAGTATGTCATTCTATCCTGGGTAATGGAAGTCATCTTCTACTTTCCCAAGTTCTTGCAACTACCTGCTTAGTTGCAGTTAAAATATAATGGAACGATTTACAGTGTTCAAAAGAGCTACCCAGTGGTGTTTAGAAACTGGAGAGCCTGTCAAAGTAGAAGCAATTCTAAATACTAGGGATGAGCGAATCGATCCGGACGAACCCGGATTCGATCCGAATTTCATGAAAAATTCGATTCGGATCGAATCCGAATTTCCCCGCGATTCCATCGCTCGAAGTTTTCCTTTAACATCCATTCATTTACATTACAGGCATTCTAAGATGGCGGACGGGACATGTCCAGACATCAACCCCGTGCCAGTGCAAGCTGGGACAGTCACATGCAGCCTATCAGCAGCCAGCAAGCCCGGTGACGTCACAGCGCTATTTAAGTCGGGCGGACATCTTGCTTTTCCTCATTTCTCTATTGCATTCGTGAGAGACAGGACGCTGCTGTAGTGAGGGAGAGACAGAGAGCCAGGGACAGACAGGGACAGGCTGGAGACAGGCAGGAGACAGGCAGGAGACAGACAGAAAGTCAGCGAAAAGCAGGGAAAGTTAGGAAAAATCGGAGGCAGTCACAGGGAGATTTTTTTTTTTTTTCATCCAGCCTGACTGTTACTGGCTGGCTGACTGGCTTTGTTAGCGTTTTCAGGCTGCTTATACACTAACTGTGCATATATACTGAACTGATCTCAAGTCTGCTGTGGGGCATCCCATTCTGTGACTACACCAGCCTCTATTTGATACCATAATAACCATTTGCACTTATTCTAATAGAAATTAGGCCTGATAAAGACACTTTTGCTGTGCATAGCCTTACTGCTGCCAGGTGGTCTCTGATTTTTGGGGCATCCCATTCTGTGACTACACCAGCCTCTATTTAATACCATAATAACCATTTGCACTTATTCTAATAGAAATTAGGCCTGATAAAGACACTTTTGCTGTGCATAGCCTTACTGCTGCCAGGTGGTCTCTGGTTTTTGGGGCATCCCATTCTGTGACTACACCAGCCTCTATTTAATACCATAATAACCATTTGCACTTATTCTAATAGAAATTAGGCCTGATAAAGACACTTTTGCTGTGCATAGCCTTACTGCTGCCAGGTGCACTGCTGGCTGTTGGGGCATCCCATTCTGTGACTCCACAAGCCTCTATTTAATACCATAATAACCATTTGCACTTATTCTAATAGAAATTAGGCCTGATAAAGACACTTTTGCTGTGCATAGCCTTACTGCTGCCAGGTGGTCTCTGGTTTTTGGGGCATCCCATTCTGTGACTACACCAGCCTCTATTTAATACCATAATAACCATTTGCACTTATTCTAATAGAAATTAGGCCTGATAAAGATAGAAATTAGGCCTGATAAAGACACTTTTGCTGTGCATAGTCTTACTGCTGCCTGCCGGGTACTCTCTGGTTTTTGGGGCATCCCATTCTGTGACTACACCAGCCTCTATTTAATACCATAATAACCATTTGCACTTATTCTAATAGAAATTAGGCCTGATAAAGACACTTTTGCTGTGCATAGCCTTACTGCTGCCAGGTGCTCTCTGGTTTTTGGGGCATCCCATTCTGTGACTACACCAGCCTCTATTTAACCCTTTAACCGCCAGCCTACCTTGAGATTTTGTCACCCTTTGTTGCCAGACCATTTTGCACTATTTTGCGCTCCACATGTTCAACTGTGATTTTTGAAGAGATTTCCCAGTATTTCCCTGGACAATTATATATTGTTTTTTTCAGCACAGTCTGGGCTTTAACATGAAGTGTCTTGTTTGTAAGATTGTCAGTATTTTTTAAATATTTTTATGGAAAATATGTAAAAAAAAACCCAAAAAAACATTTTTTTACAATTTTAGTGTGTTTTCCTAATAAAACATGCAAGTTGTTCCAGAAAATCATATTGTGTGTAAAAGCCCTATTGCTCCCGATTGCAACAGTACCACATATGTATTGGTAGACATCCTTTCCTGCCCACGAGACACGTAAAACTAAAAAGAGCGACTGAGCTAATTTTCAAAGAAAATACACCATTTTGCTCTCTTTGCGGTTTTTCAACCAAAACACCACTTTTCAATTGAAATACCCCCCACAAACCATATGTTCCCTGAAAGTACACACCTCAAGCGTTCTAGGCGTACCAGACTTGTTGTTGTAGCTGCAGCTTTCTGGGCGCAAGCCTTCCCGAAACTCACTGGTTGTACCGGATTTCCCTAAAAAAATTGCAAAAATGCAGCATTAAGACCAAATTTTTCTATAAAAAACATGCGCTAACCAAAAAAAACTAATCAAATCTGAAATGGCAAGGTCTTCTGAACAGAACAATACCCAACATACATAGCTACCTCCAAGGGTAGGGTTGCCAATTACCCCAAAGCAAAGCGTATGCATAACGGGCATTTCACTTGAAATTTCCTGCTCTGCAGACAAAGTGCGCACCTTGCGCTTTTTCAACCAAAACATCACTTTTCAATAAAAATACCCCCCACAAACCACATGTTCCCTGAAAGTACACACCTCAAGCGTTCTAGGCGTACCAGGCTTGTTGTTGTAGCTGCAGCTTTCTGGACGCAAGCCTTCCCGAAACTCACTTATACTGGTTGTTGTGGAGGTTGGTCTCTGACCTTCCCCTCCAGGGATTCCAAATCGGGATGCCCCTAGGGAAGAGCGCCGGGGAAGAGCGCCGGAACCACCGAACTGGCCAGATTTACTTGTTGGTCGGGCGCCCTTATGGGCATGCGCTCGGGAGCCCCGTAACCAAACTGAAAAAAAAAAACACACATATACACACACACTCCCTCTCCAAAATCAACATCTATTTTTTTTTTTAGTTTTTTTTAAATACCTTTTCTTCCGGGGTCTCTTCCTCAGTATTTCAGTCAGTCACACGTCCCTGACCCAGCAGGTGGGCGGAGTCCGGCGGCCTGCTCTCATGTCCCGCGCCGACAATGCTCTGTAGCCAATGGCTGAGGCGGGGCAGGCAGGGCGAGGAGGCCAATCAAGATGCCGGCTGTCAGAGCCGACCAAGATGGAGGCCAGGTGGGTGCGAGCGCGGCCGCCAGGGAGCACATGATCGCCTGGGGGGATAGGATGGATGGCTGCATGGGGGTGACAGGATGGATGGCTGCATGGGGGTGACAGGATGGATGGCTGCATGGGGGTGACAGGATGGATGGCTGCATGGGGGTGACAGGATGGATGGATGGATTGCTGCATGGGGGTGACAGGATGGATGGCTGCATGGGGGTGACAAGATGGATTGCTGCATTGGGGGTGACAAGATGGATGGCTGCATGGGGGTGACAAGATGGATGGCTGCATGGGGGTGACAGGATGGCTGCATTGGGGGTGATAGGATGGATGGATGGCTGCATGGGGGTGACAGGATGGATGGCTGCATGGGGGTGACAAGATGGATGGCTGCATGGGGGTGACAAGATGGATTACTGCATTGGGGGTGACAGGATGGATGGATGGCTGCATTGGTGGTGACAGGATGGATGGATGGATGGCTGCATGGGGGTGACAGGATGGATGGCTGCATAGGGGTGACAAGATGGATGGCTGCATGGGGGTGACAGGATGCATGGCTGCATGGGGGTGACAGGATGCATGGCTGCATGGGGGTGACAGGATGGATGGCTGCATGGGGGTGACAGGATGGATGGATTGCTGCATGGGGGTATCAAGATGGATGGCTGCATGGGGGTGACAGGATGGATGGATGGCTGCATGGGGGTGACAAGATGGATGGCTGCATGGGGGTGACAAGATGGATGGCTGCATGGGGGTGACAGGATGGATGGCTGCATGGGGGTGACAAGATGGATTGCTGCATTGGGGGTGACAAGATGGATTGCTGCATTGGGGGTGACAGGATGGATGGATGGATGCATTGGGGGTGACAGGATGGATGGATGGCGGCATGGGGGTGACACGATGGATGGCTGCATGGGGGTGACAGGATGGATGGCTGCATGGGGGTGACAGGATGGATGGCTGCATGGGGGTGACAGGATGGATGGCTGCATGGGGGTGACAAGATGGATGGATGGCTGCATTGGGGGTGATAGGATGGATGGATGGCTGCATGGGGGTGACAGGATGGATGGCTGCATGGGGGTGACAAGATGGATGGCTGCATGGGGGTGACAAGATGGATTACTGCATTGGGGGTGACAGGATGGATGGATGGCTGCATTGGGGGTGATAGGATGGATGGATGGATGGCTGCATGGGGGTGACAGGATGGATGGCTGCATGGGGGTGACAAGATGGATGGCTGCATGGGGGTGACAGGATGCATGGCTGCATGGGGGTGACAGGATGCATGGCTGCATGGGGGTGACAGGATGGATGGCTGCATGGGGGTGACAGGATGGATGGCTGCATGGGGGTGACAGGATGTCTGGATTGGGGGTGACAGGATGGATGGATTGCTGCATGGGGGTGACAGGATGGATGGCTGCATGGGGGTGACAGGATGGATGGATGGCTGCATGGGGGTGACAAGATGGATGGCTGCATGGGGGTGACAAGATGGATGGCTGCATGGGGGTGACAGGATGGATGGCTGCATGGGGGTGACAAGATGGATTGCTGCATTGGGGGTGACAAGATGGATTGCTGCATTGGGGGTGACAAGATGGATTGCTGCATTGGGGGTGACAAGATGGATTGCTGCATTGGGGGTGACAGGATGGATGGATGGCTGCATTGGGGGTGACAGGATGGATGGATGGCTGCATGGGGTGACAGGATGGATGGCTGCATGGGGGTGACAGGATGGATGGCTGCATGGGGGTGACAGGATGGATGGCTGCATGGGGGTGACAGGATGGATGGCTGCATGGGGGTGACAAGATGGATGGATGGCTGCATTGGGGGTGATAGGATGGATGCATGGCTGCATGGGGGTGACAGGATGCATGGCTGCATGGGGGTGACAGGATGGATGGCTGCATGGGGGTGACAGGATGGATGGCTGCATGGGGGTGACAGGATGGATGGATGGCTGCATGGGGGTGACAAGATGGATTGGCTGCATGGGGGTGACAAGATGGATGGCTGCATGGGGGTTACAGGATGGATGGCTGCATGGGGGTGACAAGATGGATTGCTGCATTGGGGGTGACAGGATGGATTGCTGCATTGGGGGTGAAAGGATGGATGGATGGCTGCATTGGGGGTGACAGGATGGATGGATGGCTGCATGGGGGTGACAGGATGGATGGCTGCATGGGAGTAACAGGATGGATGGCTGCATGAGGGTGACAGGATGGATGGCTGCATGGGGGTGACAGGATGCATGGCTGCATGGGGGTGACAGGATGCATGGCTGCATGGGGGTGACAGGATGCATGGCTGCATGGGGGTGACAAGATGGATGGCTGCATGGGGGTGACAGGATGCATGGCTGTGACAGGATGCATGGCTGCATGGGGGTGACAGGATGCATGGCTGCATGGGGGTGACAAGATGGATGGCTGCATGGGGGTGACAGGAAGCATGGCTGCATGGGGGTGACAAGATGGATGGCTGCATGGGGGTGACAGGATGGATGGCTGCATGGGGGTGACAGGATGGATGGATGGCTGCATTGGGGGTGACAGGGTGGCTGGATTGGGGGTGAGAGGATGGATGGCAGCATTGGGGGTGATAGGATGGATGGATGGATGGCGGCATGGTGGTGACGGGATCCACCCACAGCTGAGGGTGAGCGGGGAGCCGTCGGGCGCGCGTCGCGCGTATAGCCAGCTAATAGGGGCGGGGGGCGAGGGGCGGGCAGGCGGGGCGGCGGAGGCTAGGCTGGTGGAGGGCGTTTTGCCGGCGATCGGCCTTACCGTCGCCCTGGGCTCCAGAAAAGATGCTGCGCCGGATGAGGTAAGCAGGGGGCGCCGGCTGATGACTGCTGCCGTGCGCCCCCTGCTGATTGGTCAGGGGAGCGATCGGGTGACTTGGGTCACACCCAGGTCACCTCCCCCTGACCCCTGGACTCCCTGCAAGCTGCATCAACAGCAACTGGCCCGCTGATGCCCCCCCCCCCGATGGCCCGGAAGGTAAGTGAACGCTAGCCACGTAAGATTTACGTGGCTGGCGGTTAACTGCAGGAGAGGCAGCCACGTAAATTTTACATGGCTGGCGTTTAAAGGGTTAATACCATAACCATTTGCACTTATTCTAATAGACATTTGGCCTGATAAACACACTTGCTGTGCATAGTAGTACTGCTGCCAGGTGCTCTCTGGTTTTTGGGGCATCCCATTCTGTGACTACACCAGCCTCTATTTAATACTATAACCCTTTGCACTTATTCTAATAGAAATTTGGCCTGATAAAGACACTTTTGCTGTGCATAGTAGTACTGCTGCCAGGTGCACTGCTGGCTGTTGGGGCATCCCATTCTGTAACATAGCATACCCCTCTTTATTTACACTAAGCAGCTCTCTTATTTACACTAGGCAGGCCTGTTGGAGGCTGAGTGTTACTGCTCACTTTTGGTGTGCATTATATTCTGTTTCATATAGACCCACCGCTGCCTGGGGGTTCTTAAAATATCACCTACTACCACGCCAGTTAGACTATGTCGGGCAGACAAGTGCCTGGAAGTGAAAAGAGGAGTGGCAGAGGCCAAGATTCCGCAGGCAGAGCTCGCAGCAGACTGGGGGCCAGTAGCAGCAGGAGTCACGCTGAGAGACCTAATCTGCCAGTATCTGATAGCGGTCGGGTCTCCACCAGTAACGCATCTGCCGTGGTAGATTGGTTGACGCGCTCATCAACAGCATCATCACAACTTACGTCTGAGACCCCCAGTCTAGGGTCGGTAGGTTCCTCTGACACAACCCTGAGTTGGCATGCCCCGAGAGCAGTCCCTGTCCTCCCATTGCCTCTGTCCTATGCCGTTCCCTCCCCCAGCGACGTATCCTATGCTTTGGGTTCAGCTCCACTCTTTAGTGAGGAGGACGATCAGATAGAGGACAGTCAGCAGCTACTGCCCAGCCAAGAAATGGAGGTGGCTTCTTTAGCTAGGCAGACAAATAGCGATGTGGACAGTGTCGTGGGTGCTGCGAGCGTTCCAGCTCCTGCGCCAGAAACTGTTGACGAATCCACGAACATCAGTGACGTACAGCCACAACTCAGTGATAATGATGATGACGATGAAGCCGATCGCACTTGGGAGCCGGGTGATGAAGGGGCTTCATCGTCATCATCAGGAGAAGAGGGGCGCAGGTTGCCCCGGAGTCAGCAGCTGAGGCAGCAAGGTGGTAGCAGTCAGCATGGGGGCACAATTCCAAAGGCTGGAGCCGGCCGGGGCCGGGGCCGGGGTAGAGCACCTGCTGTGCGGCAGTCTACCTTGTCGGGAGGTAGTGGAGCAGGGGTTCCTGGAGTTGGCAACAGCAGCAGTGAATCAGTGAGGCCAGGGGGTGGGAAAAGTAGCTACTCGGCAGTGTGGCAGTTTTTCCTGAAGCATCCGCAGGAGGGTAACATGGCCACATGCAAGATATGTAGGCAAAAGGTGAAGCGTGGCCAGGGTCCAAATGTTGGCACCACGGCCCTGCGTCAACATATGATGCGTGACCATAATGCGACCTGGGAGAACCGAGGCTCCCAAGGGGTGGTCCAGTCTGCTTCCTCACCAAGTGGCACGCCGCTCCCAATTTCTGCCAGCCAAGGCTCCAGCACCTCAGCCGAAGGCAGTTGTGCGTCATACCCATCCTCTGTCTCTCCTGCTCCTCCTCCTCCTCCTCCAAGTCATGCATCCCGCCAGCAATCCATCAGCGAAGCCATGTCCAAGAGACAGCAGTATGCGCCCACTCATCCTACGGCGCAGAAGCTGAATGTGCTCCTGTCCAAGTTGCTGGTGCTGCAGTCGCTCCCTTTTCAGGTGGTGGAATCTACACCTTTCAGAGAACTGATGGCTTGTGCCGAGCCGAGGTAGAGAGTCCCAAGCCGTCATTTCTTTGCCAAGAAGGCAGTACCAGCGCTGCACACTTTTGTTGAACAGAAGGTGGGCCAGTCCTTGAGCCTGTCGGTGTGTAGCAAAGTGCATGGCAGCGCCGACATCTGGAGCTGTAACTACGGTCAGGGACAGTACATGTCGTTTACGGCCCACTGGGTGAATGTGGTCCCTTTGCAGCAGTAGCAGCAACTTGGACATGTCACACCCCTTCGGCCTCCGCGCTCCCTGCCCGTTGGGCCTGTGACACCGTGCGACTCGGCCTCCTCATCCTCCGCCATCTCCTCACCCTCCACTGTAGGCTCAAGTCTCAGTGCACCTCCAGTCTACCATGTGTGCAGGGCACGGAGGTGTCACGCAGTGCTTCACATGGTTTGTCTTGGCGAACGGAGTCACACAGGGGAGGAACTGTTTAAATGTATTCATCAGGAAATCCAAACATGGCTTACTCCAAGAAAACTTAAAATGGGAATCATGGTTACCGACAATGGGAAGAACATTTTGTCTGCGCTGCACCAAGGCAGCCTGACCCATGCCCCCTGCATGGCTCACGTCTTCAATCTGGTTGTCAAGCGGTTTCTGAAGTGTTCCCCCCATCTGCAAGACATCCTAACAACTTCAAGGAAACTTTGCATACACTTCAGCCACTCATACACCACCAAACACACCCTTCTTGAGCCACAGCGTCAGAATGGTATCCCCCAACATAGTCTGATTTGCGATGTTTCCACCCGTTGGAATTCCACCCTTCACATGTTGGACCGATTATATGAACAGAGAAAAGCCATCACGGATTTCCTGATGATCCAAGCAGATAAGGGGACTCCCCTGTGTAACTTCAATGTCAACCAGTGGCAGCTCATACGTGACACCTGCCGTTTGCTCAGGCCCTTTGAGGAAGCCACTTTATTTGTCAGTCGGCAGGATTACGGGATGAACGACGTGATTCCACTGCTTCATGTACTACAGCACATGTTGGAAACCATGGCTGGTGAGGGCACTGGAGACATGGCGTTTAAATCTTACGGCCACATGAACCCTGTTGGAGCTGAACTGGAGGAGGAAGAGGAGGAGGAGTTGCCCAGCGAAACACAGTTTAGGCTTGGCGAAATGGCTGGTTTATCTAGTCAGGTGACAGGAGAGGAGGAGCAGGAGCAGCCAGAGGAGCTAGAGGTTTTTGAGGAAGGCGAGACAGAGGACTCGGGCACACCGTGGCAGTATGCAGTGGAGATGGAGACAGGTAGTCCATCCGAGTCACTTGGGCAAATGGCACGAAGCATGCTCACGTGCTTGCGTAGTGACCCCAGAATTGTTTCCATCTGTCGGCGGGATGACTTCTGGCTGTCCACCTTATTGGACCCTCGCTTCCGGCACAAAATGGGGGCATTTTTTAAACCCACCGAGAGGGAGGACAAACTGAACTACTACAAAGACATTCTACGTAGGCAGTTGGCTGATGCCTATCTGCGCCATGGTCCATACTCTCGCAGGTCTGACTCGAGGGGACCTCTGCGCTCACCTTCCACTGCCATGGC
This sequence comes from Gastrophryne carolinensis, assembly GCA_027917425.1. Lineage (NCBI taxonomy): Eukaryota > Metazoa > Chordata > Amphibia > Anura > Microhylidae > Gastrophryne > Gastrophryne carolinensis. The sequence goes on along the minus strand of CM051236.1, from coordinate 385,642,304 downwards.
CGGTGGGGGGGTTGGCAGGAGCAGCAGCAGCAGCTCCATCAGCAGCAGCCTCAGTCTTCAGTCGCTAATGAGTAGCTTTCTACACCCGCATAGTGAGGCTACTCATGAGCAGCAGGAAGACCTGGAGCAGGACCTGAACCAGCAGGTCATGTCATACCTTGACATGACCATGCCAACACACCTTGAGGATCCGCTGGACTTCTGGGCAGCCAAACTTGATTTGTGGCCACAACTAGCAGAGTTTGCCCTGGAAAAGCTGTCCTGCCCGGCAAGTAGCGTGCCATCTGAGCGGGTGTTTAGTGCGGCGGGGGCCATAGATACGGCGAGGAGAACTCGTCTGTCAACTAAAAATGTGGAGAGACTCACCTTTGTCAAAATGAATCAGGGATGGATCAGCCAGGATTTCCACCCACCAATGCCTGATGCATGCGACTAGATTCAGCATGGTGCCACATTTTACACTTTCCAAATGGTGCAAAACATATTTATGTCTTTAGGCCAATTTTTGGGCTCCTGCTGATGCCAACTCCAGGGTGTGATTGATCCAATTTTTGGGCTACTGAAGCCAACCCCAGTGTCTCTTTAAAGTAATGTTTGGGCTCCTGCTGCTGCTGCCAACTCCAGGGTGTGAATCATCCAATTTTTGGGCTCCTGAAGCCAACTCCAGTGTCTCTTTAAAGTAATGTTTGGGCTCCTGATGCTGCCAACTCCAGGGTGTGATTCATCCAATTTTTGGGCTACTGAAGCCAACCCCAGTGTCTCTTTAAAGTAATGTTTGGACTCCTGCTGCTGCTGCCAACTCCAGGGTGTGAATCATCCAATTTTTGGGCTCCTGAAGCCAACTCCAGTGTCTCTTTAAAGTAATGTTTGGGCTCCTGCTGCTGCTGCTGCCAACTCCAGGGTGTGATTCATCCAATTTTTGGGCTCCTGAAGCCAACCCCAGTGTCTCTTTAAAGTAATATTTGGGCTCCTGCTGCTGCTGCTGCCAACTCCAGGGTGTGATTCATCCAATTTTTGGGCTACTGAAGCCAACCCCAGTGTCTCTTTAAAGTAATGTTTGGGCTCCTGCTGCTGCTGCCAACTCCAGGGTGTGAATCATCCAATTTCTGGGCTCCTGAAGCCAACTCCAGTGTCTCTTTAAAGTAATGTTTGGGCTCCTGCTGCTGCTGCTGCCAACTCCAGGGTGTGATTCATCCAATTTTTGGGCTCCTGAAGCCAACTCCAGTGTCTCTTTAAAGTAATGTTTGGGCTCCTGCTGCTGCTGCCAACTCCAGGGTGTGATTCATCCAATTTTTGGGCTCCTGAAGCCAACCCCAGGGTCTCTTTAAAGTAATATTTGGGCTCCTGCTGCTGCTGCTGCCAACTCCAGGGTGTGATTCATCCAATTTTTGGGCTCCTGAAGCCAACCCCAGTGTCTCTTTAAAGTAATGTTTGGGCTCCTGTTGCTGCTGCTGCCAACTCCTGCCAACTCCAGGGTGTGATTCATCCAATTTTTGGGCTCCTGAAGCCAACCCCAGGGTCTCTTTAAAGTGATATTTGGGCTCCTGCTGCTGCTGCTGCCAACTCCAAGGTGTGAATCATCCAATTTCTGGGCTCCTGAAGCCAACTCCAGTGTCTCTTTAAAGTAATGTTTGGGCTCCTGCTGCTGCTGCTGCCAACTCCAGGGTGTGATTCATCCAATTTTTGGGCTCCTGAAGCCAACCCCAGGGTCTCTTTAAAGTAATATTTGGGCTCCTGCTGCTGCTACTGCCAACTCCAGGGTGTGATTCATCCAATTTTTGGGCTCCTGACGCCAACCCCAGGGTCTCTTTAAAGTAATATTTGGGCTCCTGCTGCTGCTACTGCCAACTCCAGGGTGTGATTCATCCAATTTTTGGGCTCCTGAAGCCAACCCCAGGGTCTCTTTAAAGTAATGTTTGGGCTCCTGCTGCTGCTGCCAACTCCAGGGTGTGAATCATCCAATTTTTGGGCTCCTGAAGCCAACTCCAGTGTCTCTTTAAAGTAATGTTTGGGCTCCTGCTGCTGCTGCTGCCAACTCCAGGGTGTGATTCATCCAATCTTTGGGCTACTGAAGCCAACCCCAGTGTCTCTTTAAAGTAATGTTTGGGCTCCTGCTGCTGCTGCCAACTCCAGGGTGTGAATCATCCAATTTCTGGGCTCCTGAAGCCAACTCCAGTGTCTCATTAAAGTAATGTTTGGGCTCCTGCTGCTGCTGCTGCCAACTCCAGGGTGTGATTCATCCAATTTTTGGGCTCCTGAAGCCAACTCCAGTGTCTCTTTAAAGTAATGTTTGGGCTCCTGCTGCTGCTGCCAACTCCAGGGTGTGATTCATCCAATTTTTGGGCTCCTGAAGCCAACCCCAGGGTCTCTTTAAAGTAATATTTGGGCTCCTGCTGCTGCTGCCAACTCCAGGGTGTGAATCATCCAATTTTTGGGCTCCTGAAGCCAACTCCAGTGTCTCTTTAAAGTAATGTTTGGGCTCCTGCTGCTGCTGCTGCTGCCAACTCCAGGGTGTGATTCATCCAATTTTTGGGCTCCTGAAGCCAACCCCAGGGTCTCTTTAAAGTAATATTTGGGCTCCTGCTGCTGCTGCCAAATCCAGGGTGTGATTCATCCAATTTTTGGGCTACTGAAGCCAACCCCAGTGTCTCTTTAAAGTAATGTTTGGGCTCCTGCTGCTGCCAACTCCAGGGTGTGATTCATCCAATTTTTGGGCTACTGAAGCCAACCCCAGTGTCTCTTTAAAGTAATGTTTGGGCTCCTGCTGCTGCTGCCAACTCCAGGGTGTGAATCATCCAATTTTTGGGCTCCTGAAGCCAACTCCAGTGTCTCTTTAAAGTAATGTTTGGGCTGCTGCTGCTGCCAACTCCAGCATGTGATTCATCCAATTTTTGGGCTCCTGAAGCCAACTCCAGTGTATCTTTAAAGTAATGTTTGGGCTCCTGCTGCTGCTGCCAACTCCAGGGTGTGATTCATCCAATTTTTGGACTACTGAAGCCAACCCCAGTGTCTATTTAAAGTAATGTTTGGGCTCCTGCTGCTGCTGCCAACTCCAGGGTGTGAATCATCCAATTTTTGGGCTCCTGAAGCCAACTCCAGTGTCTCTTTAAAGTAATGTTTGGGCTCCTGCTGCTGCTGCTGCCAACTCCAGGGTGTGATTCATCTAATTTTTGGGCTACTGAAGCCAACCCCAGGGTCTCTTTAAAGTAATATTTGGGCTCCTGCTGCTGCTGCTGCCAACTCCAGGGTGTGATTCATCCAATTTTTGGGCTACTGAAGCCAACCCCAGTGTCTCTTTAAAGTAATGTTTGGGCTCCTGCTGCTGCTGCCAACTCCAGGGTGTGATTCATCCAATTTTTGGGCTACTGAAGCCAACCCCAGTGTCTCTTTAAAGTAATGTTTGGGCTCCTGCTGCTGCTGCCAACTCCAGGCTGTGAATCATCCAATTTTTGGGCTCCTGAAGTCAACTCCAGTGTCTCTTTAAAGTAATGTTTGGGCTCCTGCTGCTGCTGCTGCCAACTCCAGGGTGTGACTCATCCAATTTTTGGGCTCCTGAAGCCAACCCCAGTGTCTCTTTAAAGTAATGTTTGGCCTCCTGCTGCTGCTGCTGCTGCCAACTCCAGGGTGTGATTCATCCAATTTTTGGGCTCCTGCAGCCAACTCCAGTGTCTCTTTAAAGTAATGTTTGGGCTCCTGCTGCTGCTGCCAACTCCAGGGTGTGATTCATCCAATTTGTGGGCTACTGAAGCCAACCCCAGGGTCTCTTTAAAGTAATGTTTGGGCTCCTGCTGCTGCTGCTGCTGCCAACTCCAGGGTGTGATTCATCCAATTTTTGGGCTCCTGAAGCCAACTCCAGTGTCTCTTTAAAGTAATGTTTGGGCTCCTGCTGCTGCTGCCAACTCCAGGGTGTGAATCATCCAATTTTTGGGCTCCTGAAGCCAACTCCAGTGTCTCTTTAAAGTAATATTTGCGCTCCTGCTGCTGCTGCCAACTCCAGGGTGTGATTCATCCAATTTTTGGGCTCCTGAAGCCAACCCCAGTGTCTCTTTAAAGTAATGTTTGGGCTCCTGTTGCTGCTGCTGCTGCTGCCAACTCCTGCCAACTCCAGGGTGTGATTCATCCAATTTTTGGGCTCCTGAAGCCAACCTCAGGGTATCTTTAAAGTAATATTTGGGCTCCTGCTGCTGCTGCTGCCAACTCCAGGATGTGAATCATCCAATTTTTGGGCTCCTGAAGCCAACTCCAGTGTCTCTTTAAAGTAATGTTTTAGCTCCTGCTGCTGCTGCTGCCAACTCCAGGGTGTGATTCATCCAATTTTTGGGCTCCTGAAGCCAACCCCAGGGTCTCTTTAAAGTAATATTTGGGCTCCTGCTGCTGCTGCCAACTCCAGGGTGTGAAACATCCAATTTTTGGGCTCCTGAAGCCAACCCCAGGGACTCTTTAAAGTAATATTTGGGCTCCTGCTGCTGCTGCTGCCAACTCCAGGGTGTGATTCATCCAATTTTTGGGCTACTGAAGCCAACCCCAGTGTCTCTTTAAAGTAATGTTTGGGCTCCTGCTGCTGCTGCCAACTCCAGGGTGTGATTCATCCAATTTTTGGGCTCCTGAAGCCAACCCCAGGGTCTCTTTAAAGTAATATTTGGGATCCTGCTGCTGCTGCTGCCAACTCCAGGGTGTGAATCATCCAATTTGTGGGCTCCTGAAGCCAACCCCAGTGTCTCTTTAAAGTAATGTTTTGACTCCTGCTGCTGCTGCCAACTCCAGGGTGTGATTCATCCAATTTTTGGGCTCCTGAAGCCAACCCCAGTGTCTCTTTAAAGTAATATTTGGGCTCCTGCTGCTGCTGCTGCTGCCAACTCCAGGGTGTGATTCATCCAATTTTTGGGCTCCTGAAGCCAACCCCAGGGTATCTTTAAAGTAATGTTTTAGCTCCTGCTGCTGCTGCTGCCAACTCCAGGGTGTGATTCATCCAATTTTTGGGCTCCTGAAGCCAACCCCAGGGTCTCTTTAAAGTAATATTTGGGCTCCTGCTGCTGCTGCCAACTCCAGGGTGTGAAACATCCAATTTTTGGGCTCCTGAAGCCAACCCCAGGGACTCTTTAAAGTAATATTTGGGCTCCTGCTGCTGCTGCTGCCAACTCCAGGGTGTGATTCATCCAATTTTTGGGCTACTGAAGCCAACCCCAGTGTCTCTTTAAAGTAATGTTTGGGCTCCTGCTGCTGCTGCCAACTCCAGGGTGTGATTCATCCAATTTTTGGGCTCCTGAAGCCAACCCCAGGGTCTCTTTAAAGTAATATTTGGGCTCCTGCTGCTGCTGCTGCCAACTCCAGGGTGTGAATCATCCAATTTGTGGGCTCCTGAAGCCAACCCCAGTGTCTCTTTAAAGTAATGTTTTGACTCCTGCTGCTGCTGCCAACTCCAGGGTGTGATTCTTCCAATTTTTGGGCTCCTGAAGCCAACCCCAGTGTCTCTTTAAAGTAATATTTGGGCTCCTGCTGCTGCTGCTGCTGCCAACTCCAGGGTGTGATTCATCCAATTTTTGGGCTCCTGAAGCCAACCCCAGGGTATCTTTAAAGTAATATTTGGGCTCCTGCTGCTGCTGCTGCCAACTCCAGGGTGTGATTCATCCAATTTTTGGGCTCCTGAAGCCAACCCCAGTGTCTCTTTAAATTAATGTTTGGGCTCCTGCTGCTGCTGCTGCTGCTGCCAATTCCAGGGTGTGAATCATCCAATTTTTGGGCCCCTGCTGCCAACCCCAGTGTCTCTTTAAAGTAATGTTTGGGCTCCTGCTGCTGCCAACTCCAGGGTGTGATTCATCCAATTTTTGGGCTCCTGCTGCTGCCAACTCCAGTGTCTCTTTAAAGCAATGTTTGGGCTCCTGCCCCTCATAGTGATGCCACTTCAACTCTCTGCAATTGTGCCGCTCTGCGATTCTATTAGCAGTGCCTCTGATCTACCTGTGATATTTATTCAAAGTATTATTTAACTAACCCAGCATGCATCCTATGCGTGTTACAGCAAGGCAGAATGGTTTACAACCCTATTGAGGCTCTAGGAGGCTCAGAAATAGCCGTTTTTAATAGCGATTCGTCGCGAATAAATTCAGGTCGAAACGATTTTTGTCGGAAAATTCGGCGAATCAGTTGAATCAAATTTTTCAAAAGTTCGCTCATCTCTACTAAATACCTTAGCCCATAGAACTGCATTTTAGGGCAATCCCCCAATATATGCAACCGTACCTGGGGTAAGGCAGCCTCGAAAGCATTGGTCTGAGTATCTGGGAACGTTGCGGGCAATTGAGTAACTGAGTAAACAGTTTAACATTGGTTTCATCCTTGGATGTGCCTTGTACTTTTTCAAACATCGTAAAATTAGCCAGATTGTCCTTATCCTTGATAACTGATTTAATGAAGCTACTTAATTGCAAATTGCATTCTGAACCTATGCCTAAATTGCACAAAAGATATAATAGAAGAGCCCTGAATACAATCCACTACATGGTTTATCCCTTTATCTTGCCAGCCTCAGAAGATTCCTGGGGCCATTACAGCTTGTTAGAGTTAGGTATTGTTCCATAAGAACAGAAGGTTCAACTGCATTGAAGCCAAACCCACAGAATATTTAACCACATTCCATATTCTCAGTGAATGCTGTACAATAGGGTGCAAGATTCGTTATCCATTGTCCCAATATCTAATGGAGTCTGCCTCTAAGCTTACCCAGTGGGAGACATACCGTGAAGCATGCCAAGATGACAACGGTGCAATCTGTGCCATGTTATAATATTTAGAAAAGTTAGGTACCCCAAAACCTTTTGGCCTGAGGAGAATTGCTTTGGAAACCCTAGGTCTCTTCCTCTGAAAATAAGTTAAAGCCTGTTAAGATAATGCTCCGGAATACTAATAGGAAGCACTCTAACAAAGTACAAAAAACTTTGGGAGCAATAGCATCTTTACAGTATTCATCCTACCCAGCCACAATAGCCTATAATCAGTCCACCACATCAGTAGCCCATACAATTGCCTAAGTAAGGCAGATAATTTACAGAATATAGAGACATTGCCAGACAACAAAAACTCCAGTATAGCTTAAATTATGTTGCTCCCATTTGAAGTTAAAGGAAGAATGAATGGTAGACCACATCCCTTCCGGGATCAATATATTTAGCATCCTTGACTTTGCAATGTTCACTTGGACACCAGATAAGGATACACATTTCCCCAATATGTCAAGGAGATTCAGGACAGTAATCATTGGATTAGTAACAAACAAAATTACATCATCTGCAAACTTACCAATCTTATGACTCACCCCTGCCATATCAACACCAGAGACATCTTTCAAATTTCTAATAGCATGGGCAAGGGGTTCCATCACTAGGGAGAATAATGGAGGGGACAACAGACACCCATGCCTTGCCCCTCTCAGGAGCCAAAACATGTTTGACTTCTACAATCCACAATATTCAACAAAAGCCACTGGAGAAGCATAAAAAGCCTTCAAACTAGCCAAACACAAAATGACCAAACCCCAAGAGTAAAAACAAATAATCCAATGACACAGAATCAAAAGCCTTTCTCACATCTAGAGAGAGGGTTTCCTCTGATTAATTGCATGAATTAGATGAGTGATCCTTCTAATATTGTCCCCCGCCTGTCACCCTGGGATGAAATCCACTTATGACCTAGATTTGGTAGGAAGCCGTACAGCCTGTCAGCCAATGTTTAGCAAATATCTTAATATCCAAGTTTAACAGCGAGATAGGTCAAACGTTTGACCATACTGAGTTGGCTTGGGGATCATGCTAATAGAGGCTATTAGAGACTCTGGGGAAAATGCTGAGAACCCATTGGGTCCAGGCCTTTTATTGATTTTCAATGCCTTGATGACCTTCTGAACCTCCTCACAACTAAATTTCTTCCCCAGCAACTCCCGGGGAGTTTATGTGACTGTTGGTAACGTAATATATGTAAAATCTAAAAGATTAATCTTCCTAGAAGCTGAATACAAATGTTGTAAGTGTGTACTAAAAACATTTTCTATTTTATTAGGGTTACTGGTGAGTGCCCCTCTATTATCGGTCAATTAAATTGGCCTATATTGCTGGTCTGGTGTCTTAAGCCTACGGGCAAGAAGCACATCAGGTTCTGCCTTCAAGTTTAGGTTTAGCTCATTTGTAACTGCAAGAAACTTTCTTCTAATTTCTGGCCGCGTACTCAAGGCCATCTGCCCTGCTAACTCCTAGACCTACCTACCTAGATTCTAACTGCTGAATGCGAGCATTCCTCTCTGTTTTCCTTTGATAACTGTATCATTTTGCCTCTCAAATCTGTCTTCTACTCTTCCCAGCATATTGTGGCAGTAGTCTCTGGCAACTTATTTAGTCTGATATAGTCAAGAGGAGTTTCTTTTAATGTTTTAGCTATATCTGGAATCTAAATAATGGTCTCATTAAGGGACCAACAAAATTCTAATGGCTTACTAACAGGTGTATTCAGTTTCAAAAGTACACCATCATGGCCTGGCAACAATATTGGAACAATCTTAAGCCTCACAATATTCGGTAAGGTGCTTTGCAAAGTAAATATATGGTCAATGCAAGTATAGAGGTTGTGTGGATGAGAGTAGTATGTTAATTCTTGAATCCCAGGGCATGTCTTCCTCCAACAATCGAACAAGAGGTGCCTCTCTAGCAATGCCCCAAGTTCTTGGAAGAAGTCAATACTGCAGAAGGTGGTACCATGACCCTGGGAGATTGCCTATCTACTTGGGGCTGCAGAATCATGTTTGAGTCCCCACATAATACTACTAAGCCTTGAGCATGGCATGACATTTTAATGAAGAAACTCAAGCTGATCCAAATTAGTAGCATAGTAGGAAGCAATAGTCACATTAACATCTTGGATGGTACCTACTAATATCAGAAACCTACCATCCGGGTCACTAATCTCATTTTTGCAAATAAACAGCAAATAAACAGCATATTTCTCTTAAATGCAATATATATATATATTCCCTTTTGTTTAGGGGGACCGCATGCCAATAGATATTGCGGATAGGTTGCATCAAAGTATTTGGGTTTAGATACAAAAAATTCGGTTTTTAGAACCATACAATATCTGGATAAATAGATCTAATTTTCCTAAAGGCCAGGGAGAATGAAATCCCTGCACATTGAGGGAGAAGATAGAACAAGCCATCTCTATATTACAAGGAAAAGCACAAGAAGGAAAACACAAAACTGAGCCAACAGAAGAATAGACAAGAGCGGGAGAGCGAAGAAGAAGGAAAAAAAAAAAAAAAAAACAAATCTAAAAAAGCTTATGTACCAAGATGCTCACAGGCTTAATCCTGTGGGAATGTTCATTAAGTTAGCACTAATGAGGGGGTGTTGATCTGTGCAGGCCCTGGAAATTTAACTTTGGGGCAGACTGAGCTGCTTGCTGCTTGAAATAATGGAAGCGAACCACAATATCATGCTGGGGGATCTTCTGGACTTCACCTTGGGACCAGTGCCTTATGTACCCTGTCCAGTTCCAGCCATTCCACAGGTTCCCCACGGAGAAGCTCCTGAAATATAGCAAGGATCACAGAATGTGGATCCTCTATACTTTCAGGGAGGCCTCAGAAATGCAGGTTCTTCCTGTGCTCCCTATTTTCCATATCCGTCAGCTTTTCCTGTAGGGAATTATTATCTGCCTTTATTATCCTCTTCATGAGTTTCAAACATGGTGGCAACATCTCCTAAGCAATCATCCAAAGCATTCAAAGTACAGACCTTAACAAGCTCCTTTGAAAGTGGTCTGTGATGTTTTTTGATCTTTAAATTGGGAGTCCTTTTCATCATACAATCAATGTGGTTAACTAAAGCCGGGTGATTTCTGCCTCTGGCCCCAGATCACATCCACCTTTGGGTTTGTCACCAGTAAAACCTCCGACATCCGCCTGGCAAGAGCAGAGCTGGTTCAGGCTGCTGCCATCAGCGTCATGCGTGCATGTGCACTTCCCTGTTCTGAAATCTTTTAGCAAATCACACACCTGGTGGTGCTGACATCATTTATGTCCTTCAGATTGCACCAAATGACAGCTTTGTGTCTCACTTCAGTGGTCCCTGATCTGTGGTCAGATCAAAGTTGACTGAAATCTCTTATACCAGGATTAGCTTCTCTCTTTCTGAATATATTTTATACATCCCCTGCTTGTTGCCATCATCATTGGCTTTGGAGTAACAGTAAATTCAGGATAAATGGGAGTAACAGATAAACTAGAATTAACTTCTATTCCTTCCGTAAGCTTCTACAGTATGTTGTTAATTTCCATGCATATATTGCAGATGTGAAGTGGAACAATCTATGTGCCAACTCCTGCTGTTCCTGGACTGTGACCTGGATGTGACAAGGGGTGGTGGAGAAAGGTGACCCACATGGGCCTGATGCTGGTATCTGCCAGCACTAGACCATATTAACCTGTTGTGCTGAAAACATGTGAGTAGAGATACCAGCTGCTGCTTTGAGAGGGGTAATGCCTACATGCCTCATTTTGTCGACCTCCTGCCATGTATGTCTGTCTGAGATGCTATTTATGGTGCTGCAGCAATAGGATGCCTTTACAGCAAAGCTTAAATCCAATATGTGCACATATATGATGCTCAGTTTCACCGGAGTAGTGCAAAAGAATGCAAAAAACCTGTCACATTTTCAGGTGCATGCACTTTTTTCCATAGCTTACAGTGAAATTCCCCCACATGCTTAACTTTATTTGTATAATAGATATACCCAACCCAAAAGTAATTTCTGCAATAACCAAAAATTAAAGGATATTACCAAACGGTGCCTTTATATCACTGCTGCAAAATCACTGTAATCATAAAGTCACATATGCAAGAATACTAGACAATCTATATTGCAACACTCCACAACTGACAAACACATGAAAAACATATAAAGACAAGACAATAAATACAACCTATAAAATGTAACAATGGTAACCCCCCCTCTTCAAATTAATAAACAACCTAAATAAAGTGCATATGTCAATTGTCAACCCCCCCTTCCCGGTGCAATGGGCTAGACACAATGAAAAGTGTGGTCCTGCTTTCTGGGGGACCACCATCATCTTTTGGAATGTTTTTTAGATTCCTTTTTGGTGACTTTTTGGAATCGATTGAATGCACGCACTCCAATATTTGCCTTTTTCTTTCTAAGTATTGCTGTATCAAGGCCACTGTCTTCAAAATATGATATAGATATAAGTATAAGTATAATGTATATACTGAAACATCAGCAATGTTTATAACCCATATTTTGCAGCTTTACAATAATGCTTTAGTATGATTTAAGTGAAATAAATGTGTTTTAAGCACAAAAATGAAGGCTGAATTATTAACACTGTTAACAATATCTCAGATGACTTCAAAGACTTTTTTCTGAAAATATTAGAACAAAATCTTTCTTTCATGTGATCTCTGCATAGAAAATCATTCCACTGAGCAATGTGAAATGGAAAAGATGAACAGTACTATAACCACAATTATCGAGAGAATAGGGCTGGCTGAAAAATAGTTCCCATTAGTTTCCTCATCGCTTCACTAACCCATGCTTACTCTTTAGCTATGGAACTGCAATGCATTGCATAATGTTTTTTATTTTGCTAATTTTTAATAACATTAACCATATATGTAAATACGATTTTGAAGGCCCTGCCACTGTGTATTCGTAGAGACAGGCAAATTTCAGTACCTTAAGATGTCAAAGGCAGACAATAAAAAATGTAAAATTGCTTCTTCCTACAATCTAAATCTCAAAATCATACTGGAAAGTAAAGTGCTATTTAATTGGCAGCAGTGTGTAAAACTGTGTTACAGAGATACAATTGCATGCAAAGGAGCTCATGATGGGACAATGTTACTTGGCCATTCAGTGTTTAGCCATCTTGTTTCTGTCTTCTTGTTATCATAGTGATTTCAGAGCACTGAAAGCTGAAAATCTAGGTTCTTGAGAAAGCTTTTAAATCTATGTAACTACCCAGGAAATGAAGAGTTGTCTATACTGTATGAAACCAGAAAATAAACCTGTCCCAGCTCAGAGAAAGAAAGCTTCTCCTCGCGATTACATATACAGTAGACATGGCTGAATCTTGTCCATTGTATAGAAACTAGGCAAAGACGAGTTGAGTGCATTTATTAAAAAGATAAAATAAAATAGAGGTATTGGATCACACACCTCAATCGAGCCAAGTGTGTTAAAACAATGTAGTGTTGAGATAATTAATGGAGCCACCGAAAGTCTTTAGGCAATTAATAAGTTCTACATTTGTATCTTTTGTACTTTGATGAAGAGGCACCCTAACGTAGGAACCTATTACTTAGTAAAATGATAGTATCTAGTAGTTATATATTTACAGGCCACTAAGCCCCTTTGAATTTGTAATCCAAAGCCATCTCATTGCCACAAGCAATTCAAACTTGAACTTTACTTCAAAGGAGTGAAGGATGAGAGCCTGCCTGTTATATAATGTAAAATATAATGTGTGCACCCACGTGTGATTTTTTAGAAGAATCACTCAGTGGCCCCTAAATGCTCAGTGCACCATTTGGCTTCTCGTACACTCATATGTTTTATCTGTTGCCTCCATACATGGCAGTCTACCATGTACAGATGGGCTAATTGAAGTCAATGGAATGGAGCATTCTGTACCCAGACCACACCCACCCACAGGGATGGCATTTTAGGAGGGTGAATAAACAGCAGCAAAGGAGGGGAGACAGGTAATCACGGGAGTATTGCGCCCTCTACCATGGTCTGGGGAAAAGTCCACCAAAGTATAGATCCTCTTGGCTTATCAACAGGTTTTCAGTATGACTTTATATCCTAGTCCTGGATGTAGTGTATCCTTCAGAACTGGCTCCCTTCTGGTCACTGATGGCTACTTCGGTCTATTTATACCCCAGATGGTAACCATAACCCGAGGGCATCTATTAAGGTTAGAAGAAAAGTGCTTTTTCCACCGACATAGGAGGGGATTCTTCTCTGTAAGAGCAGTGAGACTATGGAACGCACTGCCAGAGGAGGTAGTAATGATGGATACAGTAAAAACTTTCAAAAGTGGCCTTGATGCCTTCCTGGCATGTAATAACATTTCCAGCTATGGCTACTAGACCACTGGAAGGAGATAAACAGGCTGAACTGGATTGACTAAAGTCTTTATTCAGCCTTACATACTATGTTACTATGTTACTATGTTATTCTAAGGCCTGATTACAAAATCAAGACATTCCCAATCTGTTATTGTCTCTGACACCTCCCACTGCATTAGTATGCATAACCTAACTGCAACATTTTAAGGAATATCTCTATACATGTGAGAGATCTGGATTGAGCTGACAGCACTTGTGAGTGGAATCTTTCATTCTGATACGTCTGGGAAATTAACTTGTTTAGTTAACAAGCAAGAAGTGATCCCATAAGTTTAATTCTGCTGCCTTAGACTTTTAAGCCTTTACAGGAAAATATTACTATTCAGGTTGGCTATTCCCAATGGCACTGTTATAACTATGTGGATTCACTTACCTCCAAGCTGTCACACTGATGTATTCAAAGGACACATTTACTTTTATTCGTTATATTATTATATATATTATATTATATATATATATAATATTATTAGTCTGGCCTGCAATTAGCCAGATGTATGTACACCCTGGAACTCTCAAGGAAGCAGAAAGATCCCAAATAGTCATGTGGCACCCAGGGAATTCAATCTGGCATTATCTACTGGCCTGGGACTGATTATTGACAGAGCGGAGATAAGTATGAAAATTAGAGATGAGCGAACTTTTGAAAAATTTGATTCGACTGATTCGCCGAACTTTCCGTCAAAAATCGTTTCGACCCGAATTTATTCGCGACAAAACGCTATTAAAAACGGCTATTTCTGAGCCTCCTAGAGTCTCAATAGGGTTGTAAACCATTCTGCCTTGCTGTAACACGCATAGGATGCGTGCTGGGTTAGTTAAATAATACTTCAAATAAATATCACATGCAGATCAGAGGCATCGCTAATAGAATCGCAGAGCGGCACAATTGCAGAGAGTTGAAGTGGCATCACTATGAGGGGCAGGAGCCCAAACATTGCTTTAAAGAGACACTGGAGTTGGCAGCAGCAGGAGCCCAAAAATTGACTGACACACCCTGGAGTTTCAAGCAGCAGCAGCAGCAGGAGCCCAAACATAGCTTGAAAGAGACACTGGAGTTGGCTGCAGGAGCCCAAGGATTGGATGAATCACACCCTGGAGTTGCAAGCAGCAGCAGCAGGAGCCCAAACATAGCTTGAAAGAGACACTGGATTTGGCAGCAGGAGCCGAAAAATTGGATGAATCACACCCTGGAGTTGGCAGCAGCAGGAGCCCAAACATTACTTTAAAGAGACACTGGAGTTGGCAGCAGGAGCCCAAAAATTGACTGACACACCCTGGAGTTGGCAGCAGCAGCAGGAGCCCAAACATTACTTTAAAGAGACACTGGAGTTGGCAGCAGGAGCCCAGAAATTGGATGAATCACACCCTGGAGTTGCAAGCAGCAGCAGCAGGAGTCCAAATATTACTTTAAAGAGACACTGGAGTTGGCAGCAGGAGCCCAAAAATTGGATGAATCACACCCTGGAGTTGCAAGCAGCAGGAGCCCAAACATAGCTTGAAAGAGACACTGAAGTGGGCAGCAGGAGCTCAAAAATTAGATGAATCACACCCTGGAGTTGCAAGCAGCAGCAGGAGCCCAAACATTACTTTAAAGAGACACTGGGATTGGCAGCAGGAGCCCAAAAATTGGATGAATCACACCCTGGAGTTGGCAGCAGCAGCAGCAGGAGCCCAAACATTACTTTAAAGAGACACTGGAGTTGGCAGCAGGAGCCCAAAAATTGGATGAATCACACCCTGGAGTTGCAAGCAGCAGGAGCCCAAACATAGCTTGAAAGAGACACTGGAGTTGGCAGCAGGAGCCCAAAAATTGGATGAATCACACCCTGGAGTTGGCAGCAGCAGCAGCAGGAGCCCGAACATTACTTTAAAGAGACACTGGGGTTGGCTTCAGGACCCCAAAAATTCAAAAATTGGATGAATCACACCCTGGAGTTGGCAGCAGCAGGAGCCCAAACATTACTTTAAAGAGACAGTGGAGTTGGCAGCAGGAGCCCAAAAATTGGATGAATCACACCCTGGAGTTCCAAGCAGCAGCAGGAGCCCAAACATTACTTTAAAGAGACACTGGGGTTGGCTTTTGGAGCCCAAAAATTGGATGAATCACACCCTGGAGTTGCAAGCAGCAGGAGCCCAAACATAGCTTGAAAGACACACTGGGGTTGGCAGCAGGAGCCCAAAAATTGGATGAATCACACCCTGGAGTTGCAAGCAGCAGCAGGAGCCCAAACATTACTTTAAAGAGACACTGGAGTTGGCAGCAGGAGCCCAAAAATTGGATGAATCACACCCTGGAGTTGGCAGCAGCAGGAGCCCAAACATTACTTTAAAGAGACACTGGGGTTGGCTTCAGGAGCCCAAAAATTGGATGAATCACACCCTGGAGTTGGCAGCAGCAGCAGCAGCAGGAGCCCAAACATTACTTTAAAGAGACACTGGAGTTGGCAGCAGGAGCCCAAATATTGAATGAATCACACCCTGGAGTTGCAAGCAGCAGCAGGAGCCCAAATATTACTTTAAAGAGACACTGGAGTTGGCAGCAGGAGCCCAAAAATTGGATGAATCACACCCTGGAGTTGCAAGCAGCAGCAGGAGCCCAAACATTACTTTAAAGAGACACTGGAGTTGGCAGCAGGAGCCCAAAAATTGGATGAATCACACCCTGGAGTTGGCAACAGCAGGAGCCCAAACATTACTTTAAAGAGACACTGGGGTTGGCTTCAGGAGCCCAAAAATTGGATGAATCACACCCTGGAGTTGGCAGCAGCAGCAGCAGGAGCCCAAACATTACTTTAAAGAGACACTGGAGTTGGCAGCAGGAGCCCAGATATTGAATGAATCACACCCTGGAGTTGCAAGCAGCAGCAGCAGGAGCCCAAATATTACTTTAAAAAGACACTGGAGTTGGCAGCAGGAGCCCAAAAATTGGATGAATCACACCCTGGAGTTGGCAGCTTCAGCAGCAGGAGCCCAAACATTACTTTAAAGAGACACTGGAGTTGGCAGCATGAGCCCAAAAATTGGATGAATCACACCCTGGAGTTGGCAGCAGCAGCAGGAGCCCAAACATTACTTTAAAGAGACACTGGGGTTGGCTTCAGGAGCCCAAATATTGGATGAATCACACCCTGGAGTTGGCAGCAGCAGCAGCAGGAGCCCAAACATTACTTTAAAGAGACACTGGAGTTGGCAGCAGGAGCCCAAAAATTGACTGACACACACTGGAGTTGGCAGCAGCAGCAGCAGGAGCCCAAACATTACTTTAAAGAGACACTAGAGTTGGCAGCAGGAGCCCAAAAATTGTATGAATCACACCCTGGAGTTGCAAGCAGCAGCAGGAGCCCAAACATTACTTTAAAGAGACACTGAGGTTGGCAGCAGGAGCCCAAAAATTGGATGAATCACACCCTGGAGTTGGCAGCAGCAGGAGCCCAAACATTACTTTAAAGATACACTGGGGTTGGCAGCAGGAGCCCAAAAATTGGATGAATCACACCCTGGAGTTGGCAGCAGCAGCAGCAGGAGCCCAAACCTTACTTTAAAGAGACACTGGAGTTGGCAGCAGGAGCCCAAAAATTGAATGAATCACACCCTGGAATTGCAAGCAGCAGCAGCAGCAGGAGCCCAAATATTACTTTAAAGAGACACTGGAGTTGGCAGCAGGAGCCCCAAAATTGGATGAATCAATCCCTGGAGTTGGCAGCAGCAGGAGGCAAAACATTGGCTGAAAGGCACACCCTGAAGTTGGCATCAGCAGGAGGCCAAAAATTGGTTGGAAGGCACACCCTGAAGTTGGCATCAGCAGGAGCCCAAAAATTGGCCTAAAGACATAAATATGTTTTGCACCATTTGAAAAGTGTAAAACGTGGCACCATGCTGAATCTAGTCGCATGCATCAGGCATTGGTGGGTGGAAATCCTGGCTGATCCATCCCTGATTCATTTTGACAAAGGTGAGTCTCTCCACATTTTTAGTTGACAGACGAGTTCTCCTCGCCGTAACTATGGCCCCCGCCGCACTAAACACCCGCTCAGATGGCACGCTACTTGCCGGGCAGGACAACTTTTCCAGGGCAAACTCTGCTAGTTGTGGCCACAAATCAAGTTTGGCTGCCCAGAAGTCCAGCGGATCCTCAAGGTGTGTTGGCATGGTCATGTCAAAGTATGACATGACCTGCTGGTTCAGGTCCTGCTCCAGGTCTTCCTGCTGCTCATGAGTAGCCTCACTATGCGGGTGTAGAAAGCTACTCATTAGCGACTGAAGACTGAGGCTGCTGCTGATGGAGCTGCTGCTGCTGCTCCTGCCAACCCCCCCAGCAGCCATGGCAGTGGAAGGTGAGCGCAGAGATCCCCTCGAGTCAGACCTGCGAGAGTATGGACCATGGTGCAGATAGGCATCGGCCAACTGCCTATGTAGAATGTCTTTGTAGTAGTTCAGTTTGTCCTCCCTCTCGGTGGGTTTAAAAAATGCCCCCATTTTGTGCCGGAAGCGAGGGTCCAATAAGGTGGACAGCCAGAAGTCATCCCGCCGACAGATGGAAACAATTCTGGGGTCACTACGCAAGCACGTGAGCATGCTTCCTGCCATTTGCGCAAGTGACTCGGATGGACTACCTGTCTCCATCTCCACTGCATACTGCCACGGTGTGTCCGGGTCCTCTGTCTCGCCTTCCTCAAAAACCTCTAGCTCCTCTGGCTGCTCCTGCTCCTCCTCTCCTGTCTGCTGACTAGATAAACCAGCCATTTCGCCAAGCCTAAACTGTGTTTCGCTGGGCAAATCCTCCTCCTCTTCCTCCTCCTCTTCCAGTTCAGCTCCAACGGGGTTCATGTGGCCGTAAGATGTAAACGCCATGTCTCCAGTGCCCTGACCAACCATGGTTTCCAACATGTGCTGTAGTACATGAAGCAGTGGAATCACGTCGTTCATCCCGTAATCCTGCCGACTGACAAATAAAGTGGCTTCCTCAAAGGGCCTGAGCAAACGGCAGGTGTCACGTATGAGCTACCACTGGTTGACATTGAAGTTACACAGGGGAGTCCCCCTATCTGCTTGGATCATCAGGAAATCCGTGATGGCTTTTCTCTGTTCATATAATCGGTCCAACATGTGAAGGGTGGAATTCCAACGGGTGGAAACATCGCAAATCAGACTATGTTGGGGGATACCGTTCTGACGCTGTAGCTCAAGAAGGGTGTGTTTGGTGGTGTATGAGTGGCTGAAGTGCATGCAAAGTTTCCTTGAAGTTGTTAGGATGTCTTGCATATGGGGGGAACACTTCATAAACCGCTTGACAACCAGATTGAAGACGTGAGCCATGCAGGGGGCATGGGTCAGCCTTCCTTGGCGCAGCGCAGACAAAATGTTCTTCCCATTGTCGGTAACCATGATTCCCATTTTAAGTTTTCTTGGAGTAAGCCATGTTTGGATTTCCTGATGAATAAATTTAAGCAGTTCCTCCCCTGTGTGACTCCTTTCGCCAAGACAAACCATGTGAAGCACTGCGTGACACCTCCGTGCCCTGCACACATGGTAGACTGGAGGGGCACTGAGACTTGAGCCTACAGTGGAGGGTGAGGAGATGGCGGAGGATGAGGAGGCCGAGTCGCACAGTGTCACAGGCCCAACGGGCAGGGAACGCGGGGGCCGAAGCGGCGTGACCTGTCCAAGTTGCTGCTGCAAAAGGACCACATTCACCCAGTGGGCCGTAAACGACATGTACTGTCCCTGACCGTAGTTACAGCTCCAGACGTCGGCGCTGCCATGCACTTTGCTACACACCGACAGGCTCAAGGACTGGCCCACCTTCTGTTCAACAAAAGTGTGCAGCGTTGGTACTGCCTTCTTGGCAAAGAAATGACGGCTTGGGACTCTCCACCTCGACTCGGCACAAGCCATCAGTTCTCTGAAAGGTGCAGAGTCCACCGCCTGAAAAGGGAGCGACTGCAGCACCAGCAACTTGGACAGGAGCACATTCAGCTTCTGCGCCGTAGGATGAGTGGGCGCATACTGCTGTCTCTTGGACATGGCTTCGCTGATAGATTGCTGGTGGGATGCATGACTTGGAGGAGGAGGAGCAGGAGCGACAGAGGATGGGTATGACACACAGCTGCCTTCGGCTGAGGTGCTGGAGCCTTGGCTGGCAGAAATTGGGAGCGGCGTGCCACTTGGTGAGGAAGCAGACTGGACCACCCCTTGGGAGCCTCGGTTCTCCCAGGTCGCTTTATGTTGACGCAGGGCCGTGGTGCCAACATTTGGGCCCTGGCCACGCTTCACCTTCTGCCTACATATCTTGCATGTGGCCATGTTACCCTCCTGCGGATGCTTCAGGAAAAACTGCCACACTGCCGAGTAGCTACTTTTCCCACCAACAGGCCTCACTGATTCGCTGCTATTGTCGCCAACTCCAGGAACCCCTGCACCACTACCTCCCGATAAGGTAGCCTGCCGCGCAGCAGGTGCTCTACCCCGGCCCCGTTTGGCTCCAGGCTTTACAATTGTGCCCCCATGCTGACTGCCAACCATGCTGCTAACACCTTGCTGCCTGAGCTGCTGACTCCGGGGCAACCTGCGCCCCTCTTCTCCTGATGATGACGATGAAGCCCCTTCATCACCTGGCTCCCAAGTGCGATCGGCTTCATCGTCATCATCATTATCACCGAGTTGTGGCTGTACGTCACTGATGTTCGTGGATTCGTCAACAGTGTCTGGTGCAGGAGCTGGAATGCTCACAGCACCCACGACACTGCCCACATCACTATTTGTCTGCCTAGCTAAAGAAGCCACCTCCATTTCTTGGCTGGGCAGTAGCTGCTGACTGTCCTCTATCTGATCGTCCTCTTCACTAAAGAGTGGAGCTGAACCCAAAGCATAGGATACGTCGCTGGGGGAGGGAACGGCATAGGACAGAGGCAATGGGAGGACAGGAACTGCTCTCGGGGCATGCCAACTCAGGGTTGTGTCAGAGGAACCTACCGACCCTAGACTGGGGGTCTCAGACGTAACTTGTGATGATGTTGTTGATGAGCGCGTTAACCAATCTACCACAGCAGATGAGTTACTGGTGGAGACACGACCGCTAGCAGATACTGGCAGACCAGGTCTCTCACCGTGACTCCTGCTGCCACTCGCCCCTAGTCTGCTGCGACCTCTGCCTGCTGAATCTTGGCCTCTGCCACTCCTCTTTGAACATTCTGGCACTTGTCTGCCTGACATTTTTATGTATTTGCTTATTTAGTATAAACAGATAGGGTTCAAGGTGCAGCTTTGGAGTGCCCTGCTTCCTGGTTTATTAAAAGCAGTCAAAAACAAATGGGATGGCCCCACAGCAGACTTGAGATCAGTATATATGCACACAGCAACAGTGTCTAAGCAGGCTCATACAGGCCAAATTACTTTAAATAAGTTTGTAGCTTAGAGTAAATACAGAGGCTAATGGTATGTTACAGAATGGGATGCCCCCACAGCAGACTTTAGATCAGTATATATGCACACAGTAACAGTGTCTAAGCAGACTCATACAGGCCAAATTACTTTAAATAAGTTTGCAGCTTAGAGTAAATACAGAGGCTAATGGTATGTTACAGAATGGGATGCCTCACAGCAGACTTGAGATCAGTATATATGCACACAGCAACAGTGTCTAAGCAGGCTCATACAGGCCAAATTACTTTAAATAAGTTTGCAGCTTAGAGTAAATACAGGGGCTAATGGTATGTTACAGAATGGGATGGCCCCACAGCAGACTTGAGATCAGTATATATGCACACAGCAACAGTGTCTAAGCAGGCTCATACAGGCCAAATTACTTTAAATAAGTTTGCAGCTTAGAGTAAATACAGAGGCTAATGGTATGTTACAGAATGTGATGGCCCCACAGCAGACTTGAGATCAGTATATATGCACACAGCAACAGTGTCTAAGCAGGCTCATACAGGCCAAATTACTTTAAATAAGTTTGCAGCTTAGAGTAAATACAGAGGCTAATGGTATGTTACAGAATGGGATGGCCCCACAGCAGACTTGAGATCAGTATATATGCACACAGCAACAGTGTCTAAGCAGGCTCATACAGGCCAAATTACTTTAAATAAGTTTGCAGCTTAGAGTAAATACAGAGGCTAATGGTATGTTATAGAATGGGATGGCCCCACAGCAGACTTGAGATCAGTATATATGCACACAGCAACAGTGTCTAAGCAGGCTCATACAGGCCAAATTACTTTAAATAAGTTTGCAGCTTAGAGTAAATACAGAGGCTAATGGTATGTTACAGAATGGGATAGCCCCACAGCAGACTTGAGATCAGTATATATGCACAGCAACAGTGTCTAAGCAGGCTCATACAGGCCAAATTACTTTAAATAAGTTTGCAGCTTAGAGTAAATACAAAGGCTAATGGTATGTTACAGAATGGGATGCCTCACAGCAGACTTGAGATCAGTATATATGCACACAGCAACAGTGTCTAAGCAGGCTCATACAGGCCAAATTACTTTAAATAAGTTTGCAGCTTAGAGTAAATACAGAGGCTAATGGTATGTTACAGAATGGGATGCCTCACAGCAGACTTGAGATCAGTATATATGCACACAGCAACAGTGTCTAAGCAGGCTCATACAGGCCAAATTACTTTAAATAAGTTTTCTATTTTTCCCGTACGCTCGTGCGTTCGTATGAACTTGCGAGTGATTCTATAAGCAAATACGTTTCTATCCTAAAATGTACGTCCGTTCCTATGGCAGTTCGGGAATCAGACCTATGTCAGTTACCATCCTGAATTTTCCGTTTCATTTCTCAGGTTGCAACATTGGTTTTGCCCTTTTTCCTTTTTTGTCTGGACGTAAATCCTTCTGATCTTGCGGCTGCGCACTACAAACTTACCTCATTAAAGTGCATTCTAAATATTTGGTCTTTTATTTTTCTTTATTTCATTCATTTTGTAGTAACCAACCATTAATGAATGCATTTGCATAAGTAAATCTTACTTTGTTTAATTTTTAGTTAACTTGCATTTTTTACTTGTGGATTTAATTTTAATATTTTGGCTTCAAATGGTACAACTTAAACTTTTGGGTGTGGTTACCCACACCCTCTACATACAGATTGCTCTCAAATATAAAAAAACACCCAGCAACTTCTGCATGTTATGAGTCTAGAAACAGCCAAGATGGCGGCTCAGGTATTCTCGGGCAGCCTGCAAACAGAAAGGGCCTTGTGACTGTGTTGCTCTGTATTCTTTGATTTCTGACCTTTCCGTGCCCCCAGCTCTGCTGTGTCTGTGCAAAATACAGCAGTAACCCACATCCGGCACTTTATCCCGCTCTCCTCTCCTCAGTAAGTGTGATGCATCTGACCAAAGATGTGCTTAAATAATTAAACAAAGCAAAGGTAAACAACTACACCAATAAATGCAATCTAAAAATATTATTCTAGTACATCAATTTAAAAATAAATAACAAAGGACATAAGTTTCTTTAATTAACGCAAATATATTGCAAAATAAAGGTTTACATGCAAAGGACTAATTAAGGTCCACATTAAAATGCTTTTATAAGGCATACATGAATCAGGTATGCATTGCCATACAATTTATGGCCTCGGCCATGCTGATACATGCAGTTCATTGGAGCTCAAGACGCGCAGACTCCTCCACATAGCCAAAAAACAGCAATCCGACTGCTAAAAGGTGTCGGCAGTGGCTTTCTTTTAAAACGTATTTAGAGGTTTGAAAAGTGTTCTCTGAATCACACCTAAACACATCCGATTATCCTAAGTTTTACGTTTTGATCCTAAGTTTTAGGATTTGATCCTAAGTTTTACGTTTTGATCCTAAAATTTAGGAACGAACTTCCGATGATCGTAAGAGCATATACGCATTCGTACGTAGGCTCGTGCGAGTCGGAAATGGCCAAAAAAACATGAAAAAATGACTAACACCCACCCAAACTTACGATTCTCGATCCGAAATCAATTAACTTTTGCTCTTTGAATCGAGGGGTATATATGCACAGTAAAAGTGTATAAGCAGCCTGAAAACGCTAACAAAGCCAGTCAGCCAGCCAGTAACACTCAGGCTGGATGAAAAAAAAAAAATCTCCCTGTGACTGCCTCCGATTTTTCCTAACTTTCCCTGCTTCTTGCTGACTTCCTGCCTGTCTCCTGCCTGTCTCCTGCCTGTCCCTGTCGGTCCCTGGCTCTCTAACTGGTTCTCCCTGACTACAGCAGTGTCCTATCTCTCACGAATGCAATAGAGAAATGAGGAAAAGCAAGATGTCCGCCGCCTTAAATAGCGCTGTGACGTCACCGGGCTTGCTGGCTGCTGATAGGCTGCATGTTACTGCCCCAGCATGCACTGGAGCAGGGTAGATGTCTGGACATGTCCCGTCCACCATCTGAGAATGCCTGTAATGTAAATGAATGGATGTTAAAGAAAAACTTAGAGCAATCGAAGCACGGGGAAATTCAGATTCGATCCGAATCGAATTTTTCATGAAATTCGGATCGAATCCGGGCTCGTCCGGATCGATTCGCTCATCCCTAATGAAAATAAGTAGGTTTGTTTTAAAACGTGTTAGAGCAGGATGATATTCTGCAGGATTGGGGGAAGGATGTCTGTGCCATAGTTTTCTAAGCATGTTATATAACAGTGTGGTGAGCTTCCTGCAACACACATCCAAGTGCAAAAATAGAATAGTTTTTTAATGTAACTAAATTTCCAAGAGAGGTGCAGGAGTCAATGAGGTTGAGGCATTTTCTACAAATACTGTACAACAAGCTCCTAGATATACAAATAATTTTTGTGGTTAATGATAATTTTGCTGCCCTATTTAAATGATCTAACTAAATTGAACTATGCAAAAGGCAATAAAGAATCTAATCAATCAAGAATGAATCTTGAATGAATCTTGATTTTTCTACTTTAAATTAGTCTTATCAAGGACGGCTGGGTAAAAGAAGAAAATAATAATTTACTATTGCAATGTACATCAGCGGTCTGGTGCCACAGAATATTTTGTGTATTAGTGTAACTCCAAAAAAACTAAAGGAAAAGATTATAGATTATAAAACAAAACAACAGTATAGAAAATGTGTTTCCTAGATTTCACTGGACACTGTGGGCTGGGTTTATATTTGAGCTGCTTTGCAAAATTACAGATATACCTGGATCCAATCATAGGTTCATATACGTGCCAGGTTAAATTCCACACACAGAAGGGATACATTTTTATGAAACCCAGAAGACAGAGGCAGAGAAGACTGAAGCTTAACAATAGGGGTCTACAATAATACAATTGACATTGTCCAGAACTTGCTGTTCGACACTCGCTACACACTAGAGTTCATTTACAATGGCTGACAGTTTATGCTAGTTGAAGCTAATTGTTTTTCGGAGGTCTCCGCCACTTTTGCTTCTAATTCATTGATCATACAAACTACTGGAATCTGGTGGAATCATGACACATTTTGCCGGTTTACGTCACCGTCTGGCAAACTATAATATTTACCTAAAAATAGTGTACGGAAACTGGCGATTGCCTGCATAGGACTTTTTAAGTACAATACCAATGAGCAATCATCACAGTCTGCTTGGAGGCAACAGAATGAAAAGTTCTAACCTTCTGGTCTTCTTCTAACCTTCTGCTACCGTGTACCCTGCAGTTCCATCTCCCTTGACCACAATCTATTTAAGTTGCATGTCTGTCTTTAAGTTGAAATGTCTGTCTGCATAGAGGGTCCAGGTACGGGAAGATCTCACACCATCCCTCTTAAAGGAAAACAAAACCCTGGTCTTCCCCTGAGGCATCCTAAAATGAAAACGCAGGGGGTCGCCCACAGAACTCACCTTTTCTCCCTCATGTAAACAATCGTGTCCCTATCCCCAGCATCTCTGGGCTAACATAAGCATCTCCCCCTGTCTGTGCATACCCAAACCACCACTACCCTTCTCTGTTCTTCCTCTACCTGGCTTCCTCTCCCTTACTTACCAATTGCCTGATGTATCTAGCCAAGAGGAATTACTAATGTTTAGTTACAGAGAGTACACATGTGGCAGAATTATGTACAGCGATTCTACAAATCAGTTTTTTTCTTTTTTTTTCTTTGTTAAAAATGCATATTTACACTTTGATTCCAGTGATAGCGCAATGTTTTGGGGTCACACAGGCCCAGAAATTAAAAAGTATTTAGCTACTACATCTGTCTATAGATGGTAAATCTATATGTATAAATTGTAAATAAAGACTTAAACAATCTCCAATTATTGATGAACTAATACAAATGAACAGAGAGGCCAGGTCTCATTTAAAAAGCAAAAAGGGCAGAAATATCAACTATGCAAATCGGAAACCGCAAAGTTGGGGTTCGTAACGAACTTTGTGAGTTCTGGTTCCCAAACCCAAACACAATTTTCAGTCTGTGTATGAGTTCTGCTCCCGGCCCAAACACGGAAAAGCTGGTTGATGGGCTAGGCAGCTCAACCTGCTTAACCAAAGAGTAAAGCAGCAGGAAGCTTCTGTGGCCCCGGCCAAGGACCATTTCAAGGAAACGTAGCTGCTGCCAGGAAGGGGATCATGGGGCTCAGGTAAGTTTTACAGCAGTGCTTCCTGCTGCACACTCTGCGTTCTATTCATTTAAATAGGGACCAAGTTCGGGTTTGGGTCCCCAAACCCAAACTTTTATTTAAAGTTTGGCCCAACTTGTTGGACCTAGTCTTTGGGGGGTTTTACTCATCCCTAATCAGGAGGTCTGCATGCTGTTCAGAGGGTGAGATTTGGTGACAGGTGTAATAGATGGTGAAGCACTAAAGAGAGCAAACAGTAAATTGGTACTCTTTGTACCAAAATAATCTCACTGCATAATACATAAGGCATTTGTATTTTATTTTCTTAGCAGTACGGCAGTTTCATTATATCCATAGTTATTTTTTGCACTATGAAATTACAGTGGTGCTAACATTTTCCTATTTAGAATAATATTGTATAGTAACGGGGAAAAAAACATATGCGTGTTCCAGCATAAAATGTTGTCTTTATTAAATTACCGGTGCGTGTGTCAAATCCAATAATGTGCAGGCCTGCCTGGGAGCATAAAGTATGCCATGTTATTGAAGTGTCTGAGAAGAAACTAATGAGATTTCTGTCTTCATTGAAAGTCTTGCCATGTAGGAGGTATTAATAAAAGCCCCTTATTGTGGGCCAATATAAGGAGTTTAAAATGCAGTTATTGTGTGGTATGGGTTGTTTTTTCCCCCAGCTTCTATTCAGAATCATGCTTTAATACATTAAAAATAATATATATAATACATATCATAGTTATAAAGCCAATAAATAGCTATTTCATTTTCCAATATATGTAGATTAATGCACACCTGTACAGTTAGAAGAATGGTATTCTGCAAATGAAGAGGAAGGGAAAGGGATCTAGTGTAAATATAACCAGAGGTGTTCTGGCCATAGGGAGAACATGGAGATCCACAGTGGGCCAACTGGACTGAAGGTAGTCCCCAGCAGACATCCCACTTCAACTAGAGCCTATGCCAGAATGCATTACTAATTGCTGTTTTAATACTCCCTTCCCTTCCTCCCAAGTTTTGCACCCAATCCATCCTGATGCACTGTACACCCCAGCCAGGACATCCTAACCCATGTTCTACCCCTACAATGCTATAAGCCTCTTAGTCACCCAACCACAGCATCTTCCTCTACAATACTAAAGCTTCAGCACCATCACTTTAAGACTGTCATCATCCACCATGATCTGTCCCTGCAATGACAAGCACATTTGTTGACAACTAGGGAAGCACAATGAGGCAGCAGCACAGAAGCATCAGCAGCAGATCATTTGTATTGTCAGTGTTAAAGTTCATATTTGGGTTACACTTAAAGCAAATCAAACCCCACCGAACTTGCAAAATACATTTTTACTTTTCGAATTGTTCTGGAACAGTGATTTATTTGCTGTCCCTTGGTGTGAGATGGCAGGCAATCAGTCATTGCTTAGGTGTGGCAATGACATCATTGTCACACACAACAGTGGCATTTAATGGAGGAGGCGGAGCTTTACAGCTAAAACAGGTGTAATTATCTAGGATTAGATTGTAGCAGGAGCAGTGAAAATTGGCAAAAGGTACTCCTCTTGGGACGAACAATTCAGGGGATGCTAAAAATTTGGGTTTTGGTCCTCTTTAAGTTCAACTAAAATGTTACTCTTTCAATTAAAATAGAATTGCTGTTTAAAGAGGAAATATAGACAAGCCACCACTTCCTCATTCATTGTGTTTGGCACATAATGGCAGTTTATCACATGACTGCTGGTGACTAATCTAAGGCCCTTATTTAACAAGGGATAGCGACAGGTGGCGACTGGTGAGCGGCTGGTAATGACGGGCCCCGCCACGAGAACGCCGGCTCCCCACCACAATAACACATTTATCAAGCCAATCCTGCTTAGCGACTGAGATAGCGCCAGATAGCCACTCATTCATCATTATTCCAGCCTCAGCCCACAGTGCCAGCGTCCGACCTTGAACAGCGACAGGTATGACCTCTCGCTACCTGGAGCTCTCCAATGCATTTCAATGGAACAATCTTTAAATAATCATAATTAATTGTTATTAATTTTTTTTTTTTTTTTTTAAATGTGAAAAATTCTGTGACCACTTCTGCCATTTTAAATATTTTTTTAAGGGTCTGATATTAATGTATTCATGTTACAAAATTATTTTAAAAACTATTTTTTTTTTTTGGTTTCCAGAAATATGGTTGTTTGGGGGTTAAAAAACTACTTTTAACCCATCGCCGCCAGCGCTCTGGGGTTTAAACATGCATTTTACAGCGCGAGAATTTTTTGAGCGTGATTTGTTAATGAATATGGTGGAAGCCGGTCGCTCTGACCAGTCCCTATCATGCGCTCCCATACAGCGCGGAACCTGTCAAATAGCGACTCCTCACCCAATATTCAACATTACGGCAAACCGAGTCGCTATCAACTACCGAACAACGGCCAAGCACAGCGACTACTAGCAGGCGTTCTGAAAATGCCGCTACAGTCGCTCAACTGTCGCTACCTGCCGCTGTTAATGAATCGGCCTCTAAGTTTCCCAGTGGGCTTGCACATTCAACTTGAAGAGTTTCTGTTGGTCACATGATTACCTGCCATTTTGTGCCTTACACCGTAATTGAGGAAGTGGTGACTTGCCTGTAGTTCCTCTTTAACTGCCAAAAAGTTAAAAAAAAAGTTTATGTTAGCAGATGCTAGTAGTCTGACCATCAATCAATCACTGGATATTTGAAACTTTTAAAATAGATATAAAGGTTAGATTGATATTCAAAAACACTCACAATGGATTTGCCTGATCATATTAAATCTATGAATAATTCAAGTGTCTTTAAAGTAGACCTAAAGTCAAAACATCAGGGCAATCGGGTTTAGGCTCATATAAACACATAGTAGCTTTTTTACATATAGTGTCCAATCTGTTTTGGAGCTGCACCAGAATAAAGACCTTTAAAAGTAGCCATATGCCTGTTTTTTATTCACCCTTACAACTAATGTCATTAAAAAAAGCCGCTAACCTGGGAACTAAAACAGAGGGAATCCATCTTAATACCTCTTATTCATCTTTAGGCTTGATACTGCCTGTTGGACTTTTTAAGTTGATCCGGGAATTCTGGTAGAGCTAGATTCTCCAAAAAAGTGTCCAAAGCTTCTTTACTCGAGGGTTTAGTACTAGAGTAAAGCTTCTGGAGTTGCAATCCAAACAACGTAACAATTTTATCACGGTTACTAGTTAACGCCCCTCTCTCATTTTTCAATCTAATTGGGCGATAAACCTGCACTGGCGTTTTCAATTTCTACTTAGAAAACTACTTACCCAAAATGTAGCTCGCATGTGCCAGGAAAAGCTGAGTAGCTCAATGACCAGCTTCTCATTATATATTTTACATTTCATTAGATACCCTTTCCCTGCCATTCAGCCTGTAATTTTTGACTTTAATGGTATGTTAAACTGAGCAGCTTGCAAGTTATTAAACCTTTCCCTGCCATTCAGCATGTAATTTTGACTTTAATGGATGTTGAACTGAGCTGTTTGCAAGTTATTAACCCTTTCCCTGACATTCAAACTGTAATGTTGTCAATTGTAACTGCAATTCTACTTGCTATTCCCACCCCCCTTTACCTTTGCATGGTTCCTGATGTTACTATCCCCATGTGATGTAAGTTTGCTTATCAAGACCACTCTTAATGATACTCCAATTTATAGATCCACCCCCACGCTCCAGCTCAGGGCCAGCGTCAGCAAGATGGGGCAGCTGCCGGGGGCCTCCGGCCTCCAGGGGGGCCCACTGACAGTGCCGGCCTTTTCTCAGGTAAGGTTCAAATGGGTTTGGTGCACTTCAAACTAGAGTTTTGATCCAAATAGCATGATCCTTAGGGGGCATCCAGATTTGGGACGTCCCTCAGTGATGTGACGTGACTCTCCACCACAAAGGGGCCCACTGAGACCATGCTGCCCAAGGGCCCACATAAATCTGGAGCCGGCCCTGCTCCGGCTGCAAAACTTTAGCTTATTAGCATCTCCCAAACAGTGCTTACTAAGTAGTGGTTAGCTGGCTGCCATGTCCAGCTTTGGCAGCCCCTTTGCAAAAATGTTCTAAAAATCAAAACCTCTTAAGTGCACAGAACCCAAAGTGATCCGAAGGGATTAAACTACAAAACTCTGCAGAGCAGAATACTCCGTTCTCAAAGCTTTCCTTCTATTTTGAGAGTACTGCACTCAGTACAACACCCTGCTATCGGTAAGTCCATGTCTATTTCCCCCTCACTCTTACCCTCCCCATATCTCAGCAGTCATGAATTCATCCTGTTCACTAAATCAATCTGTTGTCTTTCAACAGGCCGCAAAAGAAATCCTAACACCTTCTCTCTCCTCTCCCTGTCTCTGCTTCTTCTCACTGCCGATGATATATCAACCAACCCTGGCCCTTGCCTCACCTCTCCATCTCTCTGCAACCTCATCTCAATGCTGCTTTTAACACTCACCACCCCACTAATTCCATTAACACCCGAAACTTAACTAACCTCATAACATAACGCCAATACGCTGCTCTTCCACCACTGTTATCAGAGTGTAACAAACTTACTGCTATTCATGATTTGTTTATTAACAATTCATTCACCATCATGGCTTTAACAGAAACATAGCTGACCACCTTTGACACTGTTTCACCTGCTGCCCTGTCATACAGGGAAATTCAATTCAGCCACACTCCAATACCAGGCAACAAACTTGGTGGATGTTTTGGGGTCTTCGTCTTTGATCATTGTGCTTTTAACCCAATCCCTGCCTCTCTCTCACTAACCTTCTCTTCCGCCTTTTCCACCCACTGCATCCGCCTTTACTCTACCCTCCACTTCAAAGTTGCTGAAATTTACCCTCCTGGCCCTGCCACTCTATTTGTCTATCACTTTTCAACCTGGCTCCTCCAATATGGCTCCACCGACATCCCTTCAATAATCTTAGGAGACTTGAACCTACATGTCCACACCAACAATCCAGCTACCATCAAACTACTCTCCCTTACCGCCTCCTCTGCCTTTAAACAATGGTCCTTCCCTCCCATCCACAAAGACGACCATACTCTAGATCTCATCTTTACTAACCTCTGGTCAGTATCCGCTGCCCCTCTTTAACCATAATCTACTCAGTGCATTTTTAATTCCCTGCTACCTCTTTACACTTTGTCCCCATTCACCAACACTAATTCTGCAGCCCTGCACTACCACAACACCCTACCCTCCACCCTGGACTCGGCTCTTACCTACAGCCACCCTCGCCATTCAAACCAAGAACCCTGGCTTAACATGGACATTACCAGACTGCAACAGCACCTCAGGGTCACTGAATACCAGTGGCGACTTCCTAATCTATAAACATGTCCTTCAGAACATCAGGAATGCTCTTTTATCAGCCAGATAAGCATATTCTGCTTCCCTCATGGCCCGGAACCAGAAAAAACTAACTGCCCCCCCCCCCTCACCTCCCAAATAACAGCCGAGGAATTTGTCTCCTTCTTCCAGGACAAAAAGAACAACATCCAACTAAACTTAGCACCACTAAACTACCCAGATAACCCCCCAGCTCCATCCCTGACTACTACCCTATCCTATTTTCCCCTGCTGTCCAATCAAAGACCATTCTCCCTCACCTCCAAGGCTAACCTTACTATTTGCTCCCTCAATCCTATTCCATCCCACTTACTTCCACAGCTGTTCTCATCCATCACCCCGGCCCATACATCTCTCTTCAAACTTTTCCTCTCGACAGACACCTTTCCTGCACTCTTCAAACACGCAGTCATAACCCCATTTCCCAAAGAACCCTCCCTTGACCCCTCTGTCCTCACCAACTCCTGATCCTTCTCACTGCTTCCTTTCACACCCAAACCTCTAGAACAGCATGTTCACTCACTAACACACGTTATTTCTTTAACTCCTTACTAGATCCCCTCCAATCTGGTTTCTGCTCTCATCACTCTATTGAAACTGCCCTTACTAAAGGCACTAATGATCTACTAATGGACAAATCCAACACTGCTGACAACATTTAAATTTACCCCTCAGGCCCAGATCTCTCTTTCCTTCTATCCCATTTTCCAGACTGTGTAACCTCTATATCATCATTCATGTCATCTTCTCTCTCAAACTAAACATGGACAAAACAGAGCTTGTCATTTTTCTGCTATTCAATTCTGCTCCTGTCTCCCCAATATCAATCTCTGTCAATGACCCGACTATCACAGCGGCTCCACTATCTCGATGTCTTGGTGTTATATTGGACTTCTCTGTCTCCTTCCAACCCCACATTCATTGCCACCTTCTGCCAACTCAAGAACATCTCTCGTATGCCTTCTTTCCTCACAAATGAAGCCACAAAAATTCTAGTACATGCCCTGATCATCCCGAATAGATTACTGTAACACCCTACTGGGTGGTCTACCAGCTAACAGACTGGCACCCCTCCAATCTATTCTCAACTCTGTTTCCTGCCTCATCCACCTCTCCTCTAATTTTTTTCCAGTGCCACCCCTCTCTGTCAATCTCTACACTGGCTGGCAATATCTGAAATAATTCAGTTCAAAATCCTAATTCGAACCTACAAGGTCCTCTGCAGCCAAGCACCTTCCTACATTTCATTACTTGTCCAGAGATACCAACCCAGACGCAATTTCTAAACAGCTCATGACCTCCTCCTGGCCTTAACCCTGATCCCCTCCTCCCACTCTCTCTTCCAGGACTTCAGATGTGCCGCTCTGCTCCTCTGGAATGCCCTTGCCCATACAATTCAACACTCAACACGCCTAACTCGAACCACTTTACAGTCTTGTCACCCTTCAGAGCACTTGCTACCATGCTTAGTAAATACTCTTTGTCACCCAAGCTCTTGTCTCATCCTTTATCTTTAGATTGGAAGCTCGCAAGGGCAGGGCCTCTCTCTTCACGTACTCCATATACTAATATTTTCTGTTGCATTTGGCTCATGAAACTATATGTATTATATGCATTTGTAGTTACATCTCTGTTATATACAACTCATAATTCCATGTGTATTTTAAGTATGTTACTTGTCTCACCCTCCTTTAACTTTTTACAGCACCATGGAATGCAATGGCGCTTTATAAATAAACAATAATAATAAAAATAATAATACATACTAGGCAAGTAAAACTGAGGATCTTAGAAAACTAAGGATCTGCACTTGCAAATATGCAATGGTTCATTGTATTAACTCAGTGTTGGCAAACCATTGTAGATATTAAACAATATGAAACCAGATAGCATTTGCACAATACCAGTAAGGGAAATGAAAGTTATAAAACACAGGCTGACAGGTGTAATGAGGTAAGGTGGCATCCATCAAGCACTTGCTGACTTTTGGTGCTGCGGAAACAACAGTAACAGGAGCTTATGCAAGCAGTCCACTTCAAACTGCTCATTCACTATTTATTAGCAAATCAATGCATGTCCAGTAAATGGAGGGAAGGAAAAAAGTCTCTCAGTTGTTCATTTAAGGTTGGATTTAAAGGCCAGTTACTTTCTGAAAATACAGCAATTTGTAATATAAATTATTTTTTATATATATACTTAATAAAAGTAATTTTAATATTTAAAAGTATTTAACGTAATAATGTTAAGCATGATTTCTGTCTGTGCAATATAATACCAAGTATATCTTAAAAATATCACTATAATTGATGTATATATAATTTAAATGTACGTAAAAATAATCTTAAATTCCCCATCCAGGTTAATAAAAAGTATTGTAATTCTGGTTGGATTTGCCTTTGAATTGAAAGACCAACACTACTGTACTTAGATTAATTTAAAAAATAGCCACTCTTGATTATCATATAAGGGCAGGCTTCAGTAAGAACACGACGGGAGTGTTGAGCTGGTTTAGTAACCACTTCATTATTATTTGCAGGCTTACATTGTGTCTTCCTCATTTACCAAACAAAATTTGTCAAGTTTGCCTGTCTACTGTATTTGCTTTTATTTCAGCATAATTGGGGGGATGCTGGTGAAAACTTGTTCAGTTCTCCAGCGTTTAACAATGAACTTCATTGGAATTAAGGTTTTTTTTTGCTAAGATGTCTCTTTAGGTTTTTGCATCTGTACCAGAATTTTTGAACCTGAATCTCAGATAGTTAACTAGTATTTGAAACACAATTAACAAAACCATTTTTTTAAACTCATATATAACTTATATAATGCTAGGTTGCTGTCTAGGTTACAGTCTAGGTCATACTAGAGATCTGGTGAAGCAAGGTCACCTTTAGATGTGCTTTCATGTGTGAACTGAAATTTACATCTGAGTGAGCATTTGTACTTGAACACACAAGAAAATTATCTAAAACATTTCTGTTCTAATATTTCCCAGAAACACACCCACCCCTGTGATAGTGATATAGCGTTTTTAAATGTGATGTACATCATGTTTCCAATCATGTAGGGATTATTTATTGAAAGTTTTGGAGCAACAGCATCCTATGGGTTGGGGATAATTCTAAACTCTCAAAATATTATCATTAACACCCCCTACACTTAAATTGGCAGTGTGTAGAATCTCCCCAATCCTCTATAATAGGCAGTGTGGCAACCAAAATCCCCTATAATAGGCAGATTCCCCAAATCTCCTGCCAGTATCTCAGAAAGCCCCTTCCCACCCAATCAACGTGTTGGGGAAGTAAAAAAAGACTCCTTACCCTGTCCCCAAAATCCAGCAATGTCAGCGTGAGCAGAAGAAGAGACTCCATGTGCACAGAGCAGCTTCCCACTCTGTGTCTGTGCCCACCCGTCCAAGCAAGTCCCGCACTGTCTATTTACCCTATTAGGATCGCTGCCTTGAAAAAGGAGCCGTGAGCTCCGCAACGTAAGCTCGTTACTTAGCGATCGCCACTCTTGCCATTCTGCCTGGTAATACTTCTGTAACCCTACTTAACCCTGTATATACCATATATATGCTAACACTTATGATGTATCACGTCATGATTTATCTGTTAATATGAATTTATGAGGTTTCCTCTGGTATGATGTTCTTTATTAATGCTGACCAGGGTGTTAGACTCTGATCCATATACAGCTGTGCTGTGACTATATTATTCTTAACTTGTAATTCACACTGGACTGGATATATGGCTGCACCAATCATCAGGATTGCCACTAATGCACCTCTTATACCCATGTGGTAAGGATTACTTACCCTACTATAGTGTCTAGTACATATACTGTTAGTGTTACCTCACCACTACTACCTATTTACTTTCCTATGATGCACGGACAATTCTGATGCCCGAGGTGCCGCCATACGGAGAATCCTCATCAGATATCCTTTTACAATGTGTGCATCCTAGGGTCTTTGAGCTAATATCGATATTCCAAAACTGCACTTATTGTATAGCACTGAATTGTCTGTTTTTTGTCTGATTGTAAATCAATACACTTTTTACTTGCATAATGAAAACTCTGGTTGGTGTGCATTCTTCTCCGCCCTTTTTCACCAAGTCCTATTAGTACTCCCCCACTGCTGTGTCCTACATCTGATCTTTCTTCTGCAGCCCACTGGACCTTGGGACAATCAGATGGATCAATGGAGCAAAAAGTACAGAAAATATATAAGAAAAAAACGTTTTATATTTTCAATAGTGTTTTGCATTTGCAAGTTTAATTCAACAAGAGATAGCAAACATTGAAGTAAAGTCCTTAGAAATACAATAAAATATTACAGAGATATTTTTTACACTTTATTTTTTTTTTATCAATCTTTATCAATTATGGTTATCACAATGGCCAGGGGTTTTCACTAGCATAAAAGCCCTGTAGTTTAGATCTTGTTGGGAATTTTAAAGAATTTTCTGTCTTTGGGGCTCAAACAAAAAGTAAAAGTTAAAGTGGATCAACACCCTCCGCGGCATGGGTCTTGGTCTTGGAGTTTCCGAGCTGCTGCCCTGCTACCCCCATCTGCAGGTTTCATCACAGTTTCTTTTTGCCCCCTGCTGGTCTTCTCGGGCCAAGGTACCTGGGACGTGGAGTGGGTGGAATAGCAGAGACTGCTCCATCCCCCGTCTATTTCCTAGGACCTCCATCCAGGCCTCCATTGGCCCTGGCAGCCTCTTGGTTGGGAGGAAGGGAGCCATCAGGCCCCCGAGGGTCCCCTGGGCTACTAGCGTTCCCGTTGTGCATGACAGTGACCAGAGCCACTGTGACCTCAGGTAATGCCTGTCCCCCTTTCTACTTCCATCCAAGCCACCAGTCCAGACAGACCAGCCTGAATCTCCAACAATCCAGACAGTGGTGCAGCAACCCTGCTCAGTCACAGTTCCCTCCACAGGATTACACTCCTTCCTCTGGGAACACACACTATACCACCTACCCCCACATTTCCTGTAGCAGACAGGTTACACACATTACTCACATTAATTGCACACATTGGAGTCTGGGGGGTTCAGTGGCCACATACTGAGACACTAGCCACCCCAAGTCTGCCCCTAGCAAAACACTGGCAGGGATATTTGGCAATAACCCCCATCTCCCGAACATCCCTCGAAGCACCCCAGTCCAAATAAACCTTTGCAAAGGGCAGTGCCAATCCACCTCCCTCAATCCCAGAGACTGAGACACTTTTTCCGGGGATGAAGTCCAGTGGGGGCACCATCTCAGTGTACAAAAGAGTCATCTCAGTGCCCGTGTCCCTAAGTCCTACGGCCACAGCCTGACCCATGGTGATGTGTTGCAAGTTGATCTGGGGCCTCTCAGCACCCCTACCCGCATACAGTACAGCGAAGGAGTTCTGGGACAGGCCCTGCTGACACTAAGGACATGTGGGCATGAAGTGTCCTGGCAAGTTACGCTGGTGACAAAGAGGGGCCCCTCCTCCCCCTTGCCGGGAGAGGTAGTTAGGAGCAGGGGCTTTGGGCCAATGTGCATGGACAAGAGGTGCCACTGGCTGCTTACTCCGTTTACAGCTGGCAGGGTTCCGTGCCTCTGGGGCCTTGTTGTAGGAATACTCATCTGCTAGTGCTGCTGTTGCTGAGGCCCCCTTTTGCTTACGATCATAGAGAAACTGCTGCAGATGTCAGTGGGGCCTTATCACAAACGCTGCAGTTTTTTTTACAATAGAACTCAGGGGTCAGGTTGTGCCGGGGGACCAGAGCCTGCATGATTCCCTCATAGCTCAGATTGGTCCCCTGGGTAGGTACCCAAAGATTTACAGGGCCTTACACCTAAGGAGAGGGCTTAAGTATTGGACCCACTGATTCTCAGCCACATGGTACTGATGACATACAGTTTCAAAAGCCAGGTGTGTGCTGGTTTCTGCTCAAGCTGGAGTCCTTGTCATTGGTTAGTCCGTTCTGCTTGCTCACAACGTTTCTCTCGCTCTATTTGGCACTCTTCAGCCTCAATGAGGACCTTGTAGGTAGCGTGATCTCCAGCCTGGAGACTGGCCAGGGCAGCATGCAGAAGGGCCTCCAAGCCTATCTTGCTGGGAGGACCAGCAGACAGGGCACGGTCCTCTGGGATGCTGAGCACTGATGATTGGCTCATGGGAAAGCCCTGGCTGGGCCCCTCAACACCCGGTGCAACATCGGCTTCCACCTTGCCCACAGCAGCAGCCATCTACCTGGCTCTGCACCGAGTGCCACTTGCCATGACTGCAGCTGCTGGTCACTGACAAAGCTGTACACTGATGTAATCACACCTCACTGTAATGACTTCTCAGAATTTGCCTAGTGTTGAGCTGATCTTAAGATCCCAGTAACAGAAAAGCCACTGCCGGGAATCTTTAGGGTATGAGAGTATGGGGCACACTCACCCACACTATTTGCCTTTCATCCCACCACTGCCACCAATTGTCAGGGAAATGCGGGTAACGTGATCTACCAACCTATGATCATGCAGCCCACTTTCCTAAATCACCATCTATTCGCCGGACTACAAGACCCAGCAAAGCCATGGACATGCAGATTCTTGGCTAAGGCAAAAAGATCACTCAAGTTATAGGTTTTATTGCAATAAGCGCACTCTGCAGTTATTACAAACATTTGGCTGTAATGGAATGAATACAAATTCAGATCTGAGTAGTGGGATATAGATTACAGGTACACTGAGTTACCATCAGAAATGTGACAACAGAAAAAAATGGTTAAAAGTTGTCAAATCTCAAAATTCAAAATGTTTAATTATAAAAACACCAAAAAGGTGGACAATGGGCCCCAAAAATTATGAGTAAATCAAAAAAACATTAGTAGCACAATTATTAAGCACTAATCTGCAATACAGGGCAGGGAGGGATAAAGTGAACATCTGGGACTAAACATTTGGAAAAACAACACTGGAGATGACCTGTAATCAGGATATCCCCCAAAAAATGACACCTAAAAATAAGGAGGAATAAGAACCTACACATAAACGGCAACTAAATATTTCTCTTTTTTCTCTTTACTGTTTCTCATTTGCAATTTTGACTCTTCAGCTTCTGTGTTTTAGGTGAATCTGTATTATCAGAAGCTGGGGAGACAAAATCACAATTGAGAAACAGTAAAGAAAGGGGAGAAACATAGTGGGGGCATGGACCAGTTAAGGGCTTGGACAGCCAAATACACATGAGACAGGGCCATTTGCGCTTTAAAACAGCAGAACTTCAGGCAGAAGTTGTCTGAAGAGGAATTTTGAACTCACCGCCATGAATCAGGTGCCTAAATGCTTGCGGAATCGTTTGTGCTTGCATGAATTAACCATATTGTCACACACAAGCTTGTTTGACTTGCACATGTGTGTGCAAGGCCACTCTGATCAGCACAGAACAATCCTAAAAGACCCAGTCGAAACCAGTATTGACCGGCAAGTACCAGAGCAAAAAATGGTTGTACCACTAGAAAAAGTAAAAATTAAGTACAGATTTTATTAAATGTGATTATTCAACATCTGACATTAAATTACACCAGCCTATCCCTGCACGCCGGGTGCCAGCATGCCGGGGGGGGGGGGGTTGCTGACATACTGGGCATACTGCAAGCGGTATGCAGTGAGTAAGTAGTAACGAACTGTAGGCAGAGGCCAGTGGTTTACCCCAGTGTGTAATTTTTTAAAAATGGCTGCAGAAAGCTTTTTTTATGTATTTAAATAATGGTAGATTACTAGTAGATTAAAAGTGCCACTACCTACTGCTAGTACTACCTTTAATATGCTATTTAATTTGGCTAGATTGCACATTCTTCTCTGTCAGCTCCTGTGTGATTAGCAAGTAATTGCTAGCTCTTCTGGTGCTGGGAACTTAAACCCGGACCAACAGCCTGGCACAGTTGGAAAAGAAAGGTAGCGGCCATTTTGGAGCTTCCTCTCACAGCATCTCAGCCATGCTACTGCCTGGATTCCACTGATATAACTGACAATGCACAATAACAGGAAGCTTAGTAGCACTTCCTGTTTGCAGGTGGCCTGCAAATGCATGAGCCGCCATTTTGTTAGAAAAATTTAAAAGATTTATTTTGTGCAGCCATTTAAATTGCCCTGGGGAGGGATGCATATGTGCACTGTTTGTTGTGTTGGTCTGGTTTAAGTGATTTTTGACTGTTGGTCCACTTTAAGTGCTGTCTGCTCACAGTGAAAATGAGAGAGTGCAGGGTGAACTACAAAATGGTAGTCCATCAATGGTGTCAATGGGGGGGAGTGGACGAACATTATCAGGTCCCAGAATCCAATCAGATGCTTTCCCAAATGCAAGATGGGGAAAGCTACTTACCTGTGGGAATGATGTGTCAGCTGCTTACTTCCCACTAGAATATTATTGCTAACCGTGTCTCCATAAACCAGACAACATTTCCCAGATTCAGAGCACATCACCTGTGCTGAGCTTGCCATGTTGTGTACTAAACTATCCAGCTTTTTCATCTCCAATCCACATGAGATACACAACATTTAAATGAAAGCACTATTATGAAGTGTCAGCTTAAAGCAATTGTGCTATATGTGGTACAGCCGATATCTTCTAGACCTGAAAAAGAAAAGAATACGTTATGAGTAACACACACGCAGTGTCTTCTCACCATGAGACACATGAAAGAAGGAATGACAAGCACACTGCTAAGACGCTTTTTTAATAGCAAGAAGATGTTATTCAAGCAGAGAGCTAAATCAAGCTGTAATTTGAGTGTTTTCACATTGAAAGCCACTTGTTATTCACAGAGCGAGGGGAATATAATTGAAGTTGTTCATTGTACTTTTACAGTGTGCAATTACAGAGTAGGAAATAATAATTAGGGATGTACAAACTAATTCAAGGAACCAAGATTTTATCGGGTCATGCCTATTAAACTAATGCAGATGTTCATAAATCATCCTCAGACCAGGTAGCAGCTAAGGAGCCCAGCATTATAAGAGATCCTATTGGTTTAGCTGGTAAATCCTGGACCCTAATGCAAACATCTGCACCCCATCCACACACAATAGCTGACCAAAATATAATAGGCAAGGGCAGGCATCGGTGGAAGCCCTAAATTCAAGTGGTGTTAAATAAGTAATCTACCCCGTTATGTTTTGTGTCACAGGTTGAGACATGTCTGAATATGCAACACACACAGTTGCAATTCAGTCTGATGAAAGCACTGGAAGTGACAGTATATCACGTATTGTCTTTGAGACTCCTTATCAGTTCACGGGGTAGAAGGGGGTTGGCAAGTCACATGCCAGAAAGCAGATGACTTGCCAAAACCCCCTGCCCCATTATCTGCATCCTCAAAGCCCCAGGGTATGCAAAAGAGCCCGCTGCCCATGAGGTTTATGTGGACACCATTTTTTTAAGTGGACAGCAAGAGAGCAGGTAAGTTAGGATTTTAGGGAAAAGTTTGGTTGGCAAGAACTCTAAAAAATTAAGATTTTTGCCAAATTGAATTTTCCCTGAAATTCGTAGCCAACTCTTGTTCTAGTGAACCAGATTGCTCAGTGTGACCAGTTTTCTCACTTCAAATAAATAGAAGGACTCCCCACTTTCTCAGCTTCCCACAATTAATAGGCAATGTGTGAGTAAGCCCATACAGCACAAATGTCGACCTCAAGGCCGGGGGCTGAATGCGACTCTCCAAGCCTTGTTATATGGCCCCCAGACAGGTGCCAGATGATGACTTCTGCATAGCATCTCCTCTATCCAGCTTGGTCAACCCATGGATTTTGACAGTGACAACACATCATCATGCTTGCATGTGCAGGCTCAAAGCGATGCGGTGCCTATAAAAGCAGCTGGTACATGTATTTGTAACATTCTGGTGGAGAAGAGGGTAGTGTCTGCAACTGTTCTGCATCACTGTGCAACCACCTGATCCACCCACTTTACTGTCACAGCAGAGGGTGATAAAGCTATTACAGGGGGTTGTTGCTAACTATTGCCAAGCAGGGTGGGAAAAAAATATTGTGGTTCTGGCCTTGTCAAATAACTCTGCAACTGTCCTGTGCAAAATAATTCTGCATCTTTCCCAACAAAATAATTTAGGGTCTGCATCTTTTCTGGGCAACATAATTTACGGCTGTCCTGGGCAAAAAAACTGATTGAGGTACATTTTGACGATATATTCGAACACATATATAATGCAGAAAGAAAACCAAGATACCAAGGGTTCCCAGCCTGGGGGGGGTGGGGGTACATATGGGTTTTCACCTAAAATTGTGCTAAATGTTACCATTTAAATGCTAGGCAAGTGAAATTCACGCCCGTTAACAGACAGCTATGCAAAATTCATGTGCCTGGCGTTTTCCCTGTTTCCAGGCAGGTCAAGAGTCTCCTTTTCCCCTGGGGGGGGGGGCTATGATCCCCCCAGGCTCTTCAGCGGGGTAGAGAACAACTTGCCCTACATTTCCCCAGTGTCATTGTGCATCACCAGCTCTATGCCAAAAGATAAATTAGCCAGGATGCTGCCAAGCCAGAGGAGAGCCACTTGGCCTCTGTGCCCTGCAGATACCAGCGCCTATGCATCGTGTATCAAAAGGGAAAAGTACTTTATGAAAATGGATGCACATACAACTCTTGTATCCCATGTCCATACGCCACTAGAAGATCCTGACAGAGAATTTTCGCTGTGTAGATTTATACTGACCTTTGATAGAGGCCTGGTTTACTACATGTTCTTATGTGTATTATTCAGGTAGCAAGAGGGGAGACATTACAGTGGGTATGGGTACTGGAAGC
The DNA here is from genome assembly GCA_027917425.1 of Gastrophryne carolinensis. Classification (NCBI taxonomy): domain Eukaryota; kingdom Metazoa; phylum Chordata; class Amphibia; order Anura; family Microhylidae; genus Gastrophryne; species Gastrophryne carolinensis. Next base: position 385,600,373 of record CM051236.1, on the reverse strand, counting down.
AGTGATGAAGCTCAATCTAGCATTTTGCAGTCTTGTGATCTGCAAGCTTAACCAATACATAAGATTAGATGCTGGCACTGTAAGTGATGCATATAAGCTACGAACACCACACCCAATAAAAACATTTATTTAACCCCTTTCAGTGCTAGCCTACCTAGAGATTTTGTCACCTCTTGTTGCAAAGCAATTTGTAAGCATTTACCACTATATATATATATATATATATATATATATTGTGGTAACGTGTTTGGAAAAGTGCTGGATTGTGCCTATATTTCCCTTAGTTTTTTCAGCCAGGCACAATCCATGTCAGGATAACAGACTTCCAGTCCACATCCCCAGTCCTCTACAGGTTTTTCCCCTACGCCCAGGTCTCTCCAGGTGATTAGATTAAATGAAGGAAGGAAGCCTAATAAATGGAGCTGCTGAGGCTTCCAGTGTGGAGAAGGAGAGACTGGGATAAAGAGCCAGTGCCTTTCTGCTCCCAAAACCTACAGGTCTGAACTGCATCTGAAGCACTTTTTGTGTTATGTTTTTGGAGCCTGCGGATGAGCAGTCTGGGCTTGAATGTGGACCTGTGATATCGAGGACTTGCAATACTCTGTACCTATCAGACACTGGACATTTTTTTTTTTATTTAACTGTGACTTTTGCAGGGACTTCCAGAAACATATATTTGGGCTTTAACATGAAATGTATTTTTTGGTTTTGTTTCAGTGCTTTCTTAATATTTTTCGTGACGTATGTGGAAAAAATATAAAAAAATAAATAATTACTTTAGGGTTTTTTCTTAATAGAAAATGTCTGTTTTTAAAGAAATCATATTGCTTCTAAATGCCCCATTCTTCCGATTACAAAGGTGCCACATATTTATCAGTAGACACCCATTCCTGTTCAGGAAATACCCCAAAAGGAAAAGAGAGCTTCGTGAGATTTTTAAATATAATTCAACTACTGTGCGTACTATCAAGGGTTAAAGCTAGTGCTGAGCAAACATGTAGAAGTTTGGGTTCGCTAAGTTCGGACGAACTTTGAACAAAAGTTTGGTTTGGGCACTTGAACTCGATCCCAAACCCTATCGAAATCATTGAGGACTTGACATGAAAATGGCTGTAAATGGGGGTAATAACAGGGCAATGGGCATGCAAAGAATGGGATAGGAAGGGGATGTCATGTTGTAAATGGAAGAGCAGTTTCTGTCACTTCTGTAGAAGATTGTATGGTATGAGTATACTCTTGCAGTGATACTGCCTGGAAAATTACAAATAGTAAAGGTTTCTCTGTCCCTCACTATATGCGCCTCCTCTCCCTATTTACACTGCCCTTTACACTGCCAATCACAGCCATGCCCATTGTACATTTATTGTACATTTAGTGAATATAACACAGGAGTTATTGATTACTAATTTCAAGATGAAAAGCCTCATTCAGAGCCTCTCGCAGGCGCATTCCTGCATGTGAGAGTGGTTATTTTTCTCAGTTTTATGTGCATATGGATCTCGTGCGATTCATTAGAGACCTATTTGTTTATTTGAGGAAATTTAGTCTTGCGTATGCCAATTTCTCCCACTGAAAAATCACACAAAAAGTACCAAACTGGGTGATTCCAAGCCTATTTTTCATGGGAGAAATTGGCGAAAAACTCATTTTTGTGGGCCACTGTTTCCGCAAGCAAAAAGCTGATGTGAGTGGCTGTCTTAGCAAGTTGTTAAAAATCATGCCATCCATGCTTGCATAATTGTTAACAATTAGAAATCTTTTTTTCACGTATAATGTACTATTTTTTCGTTAGATCTAATCATTATCATATTCGCCGAAAATTCGCCGAATTTTCCGACAAAAATAGTTTCGACACAAATTTATTCTATTAAAAACGGCTATTTCTGAGCCTCCTAGAGCTTCAATAGGGTTGTAAACCATTCTGCCTTGCTGTAACACGCATAGGACACGTGCTGGGTTAGTGAAATAATACTGTAAATAATTATCACATGCAGATTGGAGGCATCACTAATAGAATCGCAAAGCGGAACAATTGCAGAGAATTGAGGTGGCATCACTATGAGGGGCCCCAAGCAGCAGCAGCCACCCAAACATTGGTTGAAAGAGACACTGGAGTTGGCAGCAGGAGCCCAAAAATTGGATGAATCGCACCCTGGAGTTGCAAGCAGCAGCAGCATCAGCAGCAGGAGCCCAAACATTGCTTTAAAGAGACACTGGAGTTGGCAGCAGGAGGCCAAAAATTGGATGAATCACACCCTGGAGTTGCAAGCAGGAGCCCAAACATTGCTTTAAAGAGACACTGGAGTTGGCATCAGGAGCCCCAAAATTGGATGAATCACACCCTGGAGTTGCAAGCAGCAGCAGCAGGAGCCCAAACATTGCTTTAAAGAGACACTGGAGTTGGCAGCAGGAGGCAAAAAATTGGATGAATCACACCCTGGAGTTGCAAGCAGCAGCAGGAGCCCAAACATTGCTTTAAAGAGACACTGGAGTTGGCAACAAAAGCCCAAAAATTGGATGAATCATACCCTGGAGTTGCAAGCAGCAGCAGGAGCACAAACATTAGTTTAAAGAGACATTGGAGTTAGCTTCAGGAGCTCAAAATTGGATGAATCACACCCTGGAGTTGCACGCAGCAGCAGGAGCACAAACATTACTTTAAAGAGACACTGGAGTTAGCTTCAGGAGCCCAAAAATGGATGAATCACACCCTGGAGTTGCAAGCAGAAGCAGCAGGAGCCCAAACATAGCTTGAAGAAGACACTGGAGTTGGCAGCAGGAGCCCAAACATTGGTTGAGTCACACCCTGGAGTAGAAAGCAGCAGCAGCAGCCCAAACATAGCATGCAAGAGACACTGGAGTTGGCAGCAGGAGCCCAAAAATTGGATGAATCACACCCTGGAGTCGCAAGCAGCAGCAGCAGCAGCAGGAGCCCAAGCATAGCTTGAAAGACACACTGGAGTTGGCAGCAGGAGCCCAAAAATTGGATGAATCACACCCTGGAGTTGCAAGCAGCAGCAGGAGCACAGACATTACTTTAAAGAGACACAGGAGTTGGCAGCAGGAGCCCAAAAATTGGATGAATCGCACCCTGGAGTTGCAAACAGCAGCAGCAGCCCAAACATAGCTCGAAAGACTCACTGGAGTTGGCTGCAGGAGGCCAAAAATTGGATGAATCACACCCTGGAGTTGCAAGCGCAGCAGCCGCCCAGACATTGGTTGAAAGAGACACTGGAGTTGGCAGCAGGAGCCCAAAAATTGGATGAATGACACCCTGGAGTTGCAAGCAGCAGCAGGAGCCCAAATATTTCTTTAAAGAGACACTGGAGTTGGCAGCAGGAGCCCAAGAATTGGCTGAATCACACCCTGGAGTTGCAAGCAGCAGCAGGAGCCCAAACATTGCTTTAAAGAGACACTGGAGTTGGCATCAGGAGCCCAAAAATTGGATGAATCACACCCTGGAGTTGCAAGCAGCAGCAGGAGCCCAAACATTTCTTTAAAGAGATACTGGAATTGGCTTCAGGAGCCCAAAAATTGAATGAATCACACCCTGGAGTTTCAAGCAGCAGCAGGAGCACAAACATTACTTTAAAGAGACACTGGAGTTAGCTTCAGGAGCCCAAAAATGGATGAATCACATTCTGGAGTTGCAAGCAGAAGCAGCAGGAGCCCAAACATAGCTTGAAGAAGACACCGGAGTTGGCAGCAGGAGCCCAAACATTGGTTGAGTCACACCCTGGAGTAGAAAGCAGCAGCAGCAGCCCAAACATAGCATGCAAGAGACACTGGAGTTGGCAGCAGGAGCCCAAAAATTGGCCGAATGACACCCTGGAGTCGCAAGCAGCAGCAGCAGCAGGAGCCCGAACATAGGTTGAAAGAGACACTGGAGTTGGCAGCAGGAGCCCAAAAATTGGCTGAATGACACCCTGGAGTCGCAAGCAGCAGCAGCAGCAGGAGCCCGAACATAGCTCGAAAGAGACACTGGAGTTGGCAGCAGGAGCCCAAAAATTGGATGAATCACACCCTGGAGTTGCAAGCAGCAGCAGCAGGAGCCCAAACATTGCTTTAAAGAGACACTGGAGTTGGCAGCAGGAGGCCAAAAATTGGATGAATCACACCCTGGAGTTGAGAGCAGCAGCAGCAGCAGCCCAGACATAGCTTGAAAGAGACACTGGAGTTGGCTGCAGGAGCCCAAAAATTGGATGAATCACACCCTGGAGTTGCAAGCAGCAGCAGCCGCCCAAATATTGGTTGAAAGAGACACTGGAGTTGGCAGCAGGAGCCTACAAATTAGATGAATCACACCCTGGAGTTGCAAGCAGCAGCAGGAGCCCAAACATTTCTTTAAAGAGACACTGGAGTTGGCAGCGGGAGCCCAAGAATTGGCTGAATCACACCCTGGAGTTGCAAGCAGCAGCAGGAGCCCAAACATTGCTTTAAAGAGACACTGGAGTTGGCATGAGGAGCCCAAAAATTGGATGAATCACACCCTGGAGTTGCAAGCAGCAGCAGGAGCCCAAACATTACTTTAAAGAGATACTGGAATTGGCTTCAGGAGCCCAAAAATTGAATGAATCACACCCTGGAGTTGCAAGCAGCAGCAGGAGCACAAACATTACTTTAAAGAGACACTGGAGTTAGCTTCAGGAGCCCAAAAATGGATGAATCACATTCTGGAGTTGCAAGCAGAAGCAGCAGGAGCCCAAACATAGCTTGAAGAAGACACCGGAGTTGGCAGCAGGAGCCCAAACATTGGTTGAGTCACACCCTGGAGTAGAAAGCAGCAGCAGCAGCCCAAACATAGCTTGCAAGAGACACTGGAGTTGGCAGCAGGAGCCCAAAAATTGGCCGAATGACACCCTGGAGTCGCAAGCAGCAGCAGCAGAAGCCCGAACATAGCTTGAAAGAGACACTGGAGTTGGCAGCAGGAGCCCAAAAATTGGCTGAATGACACCCTGGAGTCGCAAGCAGCAGCAGCAGCAGGAGCCCGAACATAGCTCGAAAGAGACACTGGAGTTGGCAGCAGGAGCCCAAAAATTGGATGAATCACACCCTGGAGTTGCAAGCAGCAGCAGCAGGAGCCCAAACATTGCTTTAAAGAGACACTGGAGTTGGCAGCAGGAGGCCAAAAATTGGATGAATCACACCCTGGAGTTGAGAGCAGCAGCAGCAGCAGCCCAGACATAGCTTGAAAGAGACACTGGAGTTGGCAGCAGGAGCCCAAAAATTGGATGAATCACACCCTGGAGTTGCAAGCAGCAGCTTCAGCAGCAGCCCAAACATAGCGTGAAAGAGACACTGGAGTTGGCAGCAGGAGCCCAAAAATTGGCTGAATCACACCCTGGAGTTGCAAGCAGCAGCAGCCCAAACATAGCTTGAAAGACACACTGGAGTTGGCTGCAGGAGCCCAAAAATTGGATGAATCACACCCTGGAGTTGCAAGCAGCAGCAGCAGCAGGAGCCCGAACATTGGTTGAAAGAGACACTGGAGTTGGCAGCAGGAGCCCAAAAATTGGCTGAATGACACCCTGGAGTCGCAAGCAGCAGCAGCAGCAGGAGCCCGAACATAGCTCGAAAGAGACACTGGAGTTGGCAGCAGGAGCCCAAAAATTGGATGAATCACACCCTGGAGTTGCAAGCAGCAGCAGCAGGAGCACAAACATTGCTTTAAAGAGACACTGGAGTTGGCAGCAGGAGGCCCAAAATTGGATGAATGACACCCTGGAGTTGCAAGCAGCAGCAGCAGGAGCCCAAACATAGCTTGAAACAGACACTGGAGTTGGCATTAGGAGCCCAAAAATTGGATGAATCACACCCTGGAGTTGCAAGCAGCAGCAGCCCAAACATAGCTTGAAAGAGACACTGGAGTTTGCTGCAGGAGGCCAAAAATTGGATGAATCACACCCTGGAGTTGCAAGCAGCAGCAGCAGCAGCCCAAACATTGGTTGAAAGAGACACTGGAGTTGGCAGCAGGAGGCCCAAAATTGGATGAATGACACCCTGGAGTCGCAAGCAGCAGGAGCCCAAACATAGCTTGAAAGAGACACTGGAGTTGGCATTAGGAGCCCAAAAATTGGATGAATCACACCCTGGAGTTGCAAGCAGCAGCAGCAGGAGCCCAAACATAGATTAAAAGAGACACTGGAGTTGGCTGCAGGAGGCCAAAAATTGGATGAATCACACCCTGGAGTTGCAAGCAGCAGCTGCAGCAGCAGCAACCCAAACATAGCTTGAAAGAGACACTGGAGTTGGCAGCAGGAGCCCAAAAATTGGCTGAATGACACTCTGGAGTTGCAAGCAGCAGCAGGAGCCCAAACATAGCTTGAAAGAGACACTGGAGTTGGCAGCAGGAGCCCAAAAAGTAGCTGAATTACACCCTGGAGTTGCAAGCAGCAGCTGCTGCAGGAGCCCAAACATTGCTTTAAAGAGACAATGAAGTTGGCTGCAGGAGCCCAAAAATTGGATGAATCACACCCTGGAGTTGCAAGCAGCAGCAGGAGCACAAACATTACTTTAAAGAGACACTGGAGTTGGCTTCAGGAGCCCAAAAATTGGATGAATCACACCCTGGAGTTGCAAGCAGCAGCAGGAGCCCAAACATTGCTTTAAAGAGATACTGGAGTTGGCAGCAGCCGCAGCAGGAGCCCCAAAATTGACTGACGCACCCTGGAGTTGGCAGCAGCAAGAGCAGGAACCCAGAAATTGGCTGGAAGGCACCCTGAAGTTGGCAGCAGCAGGAGCACAAGCATTAGCTGGAAGGCACACCCTGCAGTTTGCAGCAGCATAAGCAGGAGCCCAAACATTGCTTGAAAGACACCCTGGAGTTGGCAGCAGCAGGAGGCCAACAATTGGCTGAAAGGCACACCCTGAAGTTGACATCAGCAGCAGCCCAAAAATTGGCTGGAAGGCACACCCTGAAGTTGGCAGCAACAGGAGCCCAAAAATTGGTCTAAAGACAAAAATATGTTTAGCACCATTTGGAAAGTGTAAAACGTGGCACCATGCTGAATCTAGTCACATGCATCAGCCATTGCTGGGTGGAAATCCTGGCTGATCCATCCCTGATTCATTTTGACAAAGGTGAGTCTCTCCACATCTTTAGTTGACAGACAAGTTCTCCTCGCCATAACTATGGCCACCGCCGCACTAAACACCCGCTCAGATGGCACGCTACTGGCCGGGCAGGACAGCTTTTCTAGGGCAAACTCTGCTAGTTGTGGCCACAAGCCAAGTTTGGCTGCCCAGAAGTCCAGCGGATCCTCAAGGTGTGTTGGCATGGTCATGTCAAGGTATGACATGGCCTGCTGGTTGAGGTCCTGCTCCAGTTCTTCCTGCTGCTCATGAGTAGCCTCACTATATGGGTGTAGAAAGCTACTCATTAGCGACTGAAGAGGCTGCTGCTGATGGAGCTGCTGCTGCTGCTCCTGCCAACCCCCCCAGCAGCCATGGCAGTGGAAGGTGAGCGCAGAGGTCCCCCGAGTCAGACCTGCGAGAGTATGGACCATGGCGCAGATAGACATCAGCCAACTGTCTACGCAGAATGTCTTTGTAGTAGTTCAGTTTGTCCTCCCTCTCGGCGGGTTTAAAAAATGCCCCCATTTTGTGCCAGAAGCGAGGGTCAAATAAGGTGGACAGCCAGAAGTCATCCCGCCGACAAATGGAAACAATTCTGGGGTCAGTACGCAAGCACGTAAGCATACTTCCTGCCATTTGCGCAAGTGACTCGGAGGGACTACCTGTCTCCATCTCCACTGCATACTGCCACTGTGTGTTCAGGTCCTCTGTCCCTCCTTCCTCAAAACCCTCTAGCTCCTCTGGCTGCTCCTGCTCCTCCTCTCCTGTCCGCTGACTAGATAAACCAGCCATTTCACCAAGCCTAAACTGTGCTTCACTGGGCCACTCCTCCTCCTCTTCCTCCTCCTCCTCCAGTTCAGCTCCAACGGGGTTCATGTGGCTGTAAGATGTAGACGCCATGTCTCCAGTGCCCTGACCAGCCATGGTTTCCAACATGTGCTGTAGTACATGAAGCAGTGGAATCACGTCGTTCATCCCGTAATCCTGCCGACTGACAAATAAAGTGGCTTCCTCAAAGGGCCTGAGCAAGCGGCAGGTGTCACGCATGAGCTGCCACTGGTTGACATTGAAGTTACACAAGGGAGTCCCCTATCCGCTTGGATCATCAGGAAATCCGTGATGGCTTTTCTCTGTTCATATAATCGGTCCAACATGTGAAGGGTGGAATTCCAATGGGTGGAAACATCGCAAATAAGACTGTGTTGGGGGCTACTGTTCTGATGCTGACTGAAGTGCATGCAAAGTTTCCTTGAAGATGTTAGGATGTCTTGCAGATGGGGGGAACACTTCAGAAACCGCTTGACAACCAGATTGAAGACGTGAGCCATGCAGGGGGCATGGGTCAGGCTTCCTTGGCGCAGCGCAGACAAAATGTTCTTCCCGTTGTCGGTAACCATGATTCCCATTTTAAGTTTTCTTGGAGTAAGCCATGTTTGGGTTTCCTGATGAATAAATTTAAGCAGTTCCTCCCCTGTGTGACTCCGTTCGCCAAGACAAACCATGTGAAGCACAGCGTGACACCTCCGTGCCCTGCACACATGGTAGACTGGAGGGGCAGTGAGACTTGAGCCTACAGTGGAGGGTGAGGAGATGGCGGAGGATGAGGAGGCCAAGTCGCACGGTGTCACAGGCCCAACGGGCAGGGAGCACGGAGGCCGAAGCGGCGTGACCTGTGCAAGTTGCTGCTGCTGCTGCACATTCACCCAGTGGGCCGTAAACGACATGTACTGTCCCTGACCGTAGTTACAGCTCCAGACGTCGGCGCTGCCATGCACTTTGCTACACACGGACAGGCTCAAGGACTGGCCCACCTTCTGTTAAACAAAAGTGTGCAGCGCTGGTACGGCCTTCTTGGCAAAGAAATGACGGCTTGGGACTCTCCACCTCGGCTCGGCACAAGTCATCAGTTCTCTGAAAGGTGCCACCAGAAAGTCCACCCCATGAAATGGGAGCGACTGCAGCACCAGCAACTTGGACAGGAGCACATTCAGCTTCTGCGCCTTAGGATGAGTGGGCGCATACTGCTGTCTCTTGGACATGGCTTCGCTGATGGATTGCTGGCGGGATGCATGAGTTGGAGGAGGAGGAGCAGGAGTGACAGAGGATGGGTATGACGCACAGCTGCCTTCGGCTGAGGTGCTGGAGCCTTGGCTGGCAGAAATTGGGAGCGGCGTGCCACTTGGTGAGGAAGCAGACTGGACCACCTTTTCGGAGCCTTGGTTCTCGCAGGCCGCTTTATGGTGACACATCATATGTTGCAGGGCCGTGGTGCCAACATTTGGGCCCTGGCCACGCTTCACCTTCTGCCTACATATCTTGCATGTGGCCATGTTACCCTCCTGCGGATGCTTCAGGAAAAACTGCCACACTGCCGAGTAGCTACTTTTTCCACCAACAGGCCGCAGTGATTCACTGCTACTGTCGCCAACTCCAGGAACCCCTGCTCCACTACCTCCCGATAAGGTAGCCTGCCGCGCAGCAGGTGCTCTGCCCCAGCCCCGTTTGGCTCCAGGCTTTACAATTGTGCCCCCATGCTGACTGCCAATCATGCTGCTAACACCTTGCTACCTCAGCTGCTGACTCCGGGGCAACCTGCACCCCTCTTCTCCTGATGATGACGATGAAGCCCCTTCATCACCCGGCTCCCAAGATCGGCTTCATCATCATCATCATCACCGAGTTGTGGCTGCACGTCACTGATGTTCTCGGTTTCCTCAACAGTGTCTGGCGCAGGAGCTGGAACGCTCGCAACACCCACGACACTCTCCACATCACTATTTGTCTGCCTAGCTAAAGAAGCCACCTCCATTTCTTGGCTGGGCAGTAGCTGCTGACTGTCCTCTATCTGATCGTCCTCCTCACTAAAGAGTGGAGCTGTACCCAAAGCATAGGATACGTCGCTGGGGGAGGGAACGGCGTAGGACAGAGGCAATGGGAGGACAGGGACTGCTCTCGGGGCATGCCAACTCAGGGTTGTGTCAAAGGAACCTACCGACCCTAGACTGGGGGTCTCAGATGTAACTTGTGATGATGTTGATGAGTGCGTTAACCAATCTACCATGGCAGATGCGTTACTGGTGGAGACACGACAGCTAGCAGATATTGGCAGTTCAGGTCTCTCATGTGACTCCTGCTGCCACTCGCTCCTAGTCTGCTGCGACCTCTGCCTGCTGAATCTTGGCCTCTGCCACTCCTCTTTGAACATCCTTGCACTTGTCTGCCTGACATTTTTATGTCTTTGAAATGCGCACTAGGTACGATAAAAAATGTGTTTACTTTAAAAAGAAGAAGCTAAATAAAGTGAGGGACTGCTTCTCTGCACCAGATACTATGAAAATTGGCAATATGAGATACCCTGTGGCCTAGTGTTTTGGCAGCAGACCAAAAACCAATTCAAAATGCAATACTTTGATTAAGCTGAGGAAGTATGAACAAGCGTATTTAGTATAATAGATAGGCTGCTAAGTGCAGGTTTCGGATACCCAGGTGGGCTGGTGTTTTTTTGTTAAAGGCAGACCAAAAACCAATTCAAAATCCAATACTTTGATTAAGCTGAGGAAGGATGAACAAGCGTATTTGGTATAACAGATATGTTGCTAAGTGCAGGTTTGGGATGCCCTGTGGCCTGGTGTTTTTTTTTGTTAAAGGCAGACCAAAAACCAATTCAAAATGCAATAGTTTGATTAAGCTGAGGAAGTATGAACAAGTGTATTTAGTATAACAGATAGGCTGCTAAGTGCAGGTTTGGGATACCCAGGTGGGCTGGTGTTTTTTTTGTTAAAGGCAGACCAAAAACCAATTCAAAATGCAATACTTTGATTAAGCTGAGGAAGGATGAACAAGCGTATTTAGTATAACAGATAGACTGCTAAGTGCAGGTTTGGGATGCCCTGCCCCCTTGATTTTTTTTAGTTAAAGGCAGACCAAAAACCAATTCAAAATGCAATACTTTGATTAAGCTGAGGAAGGATGAACAAGCGTATTTAGTATAACAGATAGGCTGTTAAGTGCAGGTTTGGGATGCCCTGCGGCCTGGTTTTTTTTGTTAAAGACAGACCAAAAACCAATTCAAAATGCAATACTTTGATTAAGCTGAGGAAGGATGAACAAGCGTATTTAGTATAACAGATAGGTTGCTAAGTGCAGGTTTGGGATACCCAGGTGGGCTGGTGTTTTTTTTGTTAAAGGCAGACCAAAAACCAATTCAAAATGCAATACTTTGATTAAGCTGAGGAAGGATGAACAAGCGTATTTAGTATAACAGATAGGCTGCTAAGTGCAGGATTGGGATACCCAGGTGGGCTGGGGTTTTTTTTTTGTTAAAGACAGACCAAAAACCAATTCAAAATGCAATACTTTGATTAAGCTGAGGAAGGATGAACAAGCGTATTTAGTATAACAGATAGGCTGCTAAGTGCAGGTCTGGGATGCCCTGCGGCCTAGTGTTTTTTTTTTTAAAGGCAGACCAAAAACCAATTCAAAATGCAATACTTTGATTAAGCTGAGGAAGGATGAACAAGCGTATTTAGTATAACAGATAGGCTGCTAAGTGCAGGTTTGGGATGCCCTGCGGCCTTGTGTTTTTTTTGTTAAAGGCAGACCAAAAACCAATTCAAAATGCAATACTTTGATTAAGCTGAGGAAGGATGAACAAGCGTATTTGGTATAACAGATAGGCTGCTAAGTGCAGGTTTGGGATACCCAGGTGGGCTGGTGTTTTTTTTGTTAAAGGCAGACCAAAAACCAATTCAAAATGCAATACTTTGATTAAGCCGAGGAAGGATGAACAAGCGTATTTAGTATAACAGATATGCTGCTAAGTGCAGGTTTGGGATACCCAGGTGGGCTGGTGTTTTTTTTGTTAAATGCAGACCAAAAACCAATTCAAAATGCAATACTTTGATTAAGCTGAGGAAGGATGAACAAGCATATTTAGTATAACAGATAGGCTGCTAAGTGCAGGTTTGGGATGCCTGCGGCCTGGTGTTTTTTTTTGTTAAGGGCAGACCAAAAACTAATTCAAAATGCAATACTTTGATTAAGCTGAGGAGGATCAACAAGCGTATTTAGTATAACAGATAGGCTGCTAAGTGCAGGTTTGGGATGCCCTGCGGCCTGGTGTTTTTTTGGTTAAAGGCAGACCAAAAAATATTAAAACTAATCCAGTTATATTATGATAAATGCTTGTGTGTAACAGATAGGGTTAAATAAGCCACTGCATAGATGGCATGCACAGTGGCAAGGCAGATTTACAGCACAAAGAACTGAAATTGAATTGAATGAGCTGAAAATGAACTGAAAACTGATCTGGCTAATGAAAAAAGAAAGATTTTCACTGTCACTTCTAAGCTGTCCCTGGCTGGATGGTTCCGGTTTTCCCTATCTTTCCCTGGCTCTGTCTACCTCTCTGTCTGCCTCTCTGACTCTCCCTACCTATCTCTAACTCTCTGTCCCTGCCTGTAACGAGCTGTACTCTGGCCGCAATGCAAGGCTGAAATGCGCACAAGCAAGATGGCCGCCGCTTTATATAGCACGGTGACGTCACCGGGCTTCCTGGCTGCTGATAGGCTGCATGTGACTTACCCATGATACCTTGCCCCAGGGGATATGTCCGGACATGTGCTTCCACCATTTTAGAATGCCTGAAATTGGAATAAATGGAGTTTAAAGGAAAAGTCCGATCGATCGAATCGTGGGGAAATTCGGATTCGTTCAGAATCGAATTTTTCATGAAATTCGGAATGAATCCGGGTTCGTCCGGATCGATTCGCTCATCCCTAGTGGCAAGCAAGATGGCCACAGAGCAGCGAGAACAAAGGACTCTGCTGCAACATACGGCTGGAAACAGGTACAAACTCACCTTAAGATGCTAGTTTGCCAGCCAAATACATATTTGCTCGGCTCAAATGCAAGCTTACACTCGCGTAAGCCTAGCTGAGAATGCAACTGAGAATAAAAAAGGGGTTTGCAACTTCCTGTCTGTGAGTTTGCTTCCACGCAACACAGAGCATTTACGATAAGGCTTAGAATCAGGCTTATAGTACCTAAAAAAATGTGCACCTGGCCTGGGAAACTTAATCCAATAACGAAAAGGTTGACAAGATTTTAAAAAAATATCTTTGAGCAGAAGAGCTCCCCAAACTTTATTGCATACCTACTGCCAACTGGAGCTATTTCAAGCTTGAAATAGCTTCAATACCGTACATACCATGGAGATTTTCCCAAATAATGTTTATGTAGATAAAAAAAAATCTGAACAGAAAGACTTATTGCTTGTTGTGATGTGAGGAGCACATATAAAAAATGAAACTCTTGTATACCTTGAACTAAACCTTAAAGTGGACCAACACCCTCCGAGGCGCCTTTGGCACCGCTGCTATATGACAGGCTAGGGGGGCATTCAGAATGCTACAGCACCCCTGGACATAACCCCCCAGGATGTCCATAATATTTACCTTATCCTTGTTCCCCCACCAAGAGTCCAGTGTTGTGACTGGCTGCCCAGCACTCAAGTCGGCAAGAGATACGGCTGCTGCCGGCGGGGAGCAAGCATTACAGGCAGCCTGGGGGGTCAGGTGTGGGGGCCTCCAGCATTTTGTCATATAGCAGCAGTGGCAACCAACACCCTTGCCGCAGAGGGTGCTGACTTGCTTTAATGGTTCGAAAGCAAGCGGACCTGAGTGCAGACGTTTCTTTATTTTAGCTGTAATGCAATTGCTTATAAGAACAAAAGCTGTGTTTTGTTTCCAAACACATATAGAGTATTAAAAATGTGACTGTTCACTCCATGTGTTATCGATACTTAAATTATCAAAGAATTATACTTTCAATTATCTAAACCTAAAAAGCAAAATCAGCAGGCTACACAAAACACTTTAAAATTGTTTTTTGGTTTTCTACGCATTTATTTTTGAAAATGTAATTACTGGTAATTAAGTTAATAAATCTAATCATGTTACTAGAAACTGCTAACATTTTTTACATTAGTTTGTTAGCTTTGTATGTTTACTTGTCCTACAAGTGTAAAAACTATTTATTTGGGATTAGCAAAATGCCCAGTAATGCTTTAGCTGGTATAGCAAATATTGTTGCAGCTTGGATCCTGAAGGTTCGCTGTTTAAACCGGACCTTCAGCATGATTTATTGAAAAGCCCAAACCCTTAAAAAACGATTCCCCAACATCTAAAATTAATGTATTTTAAGTTTTTTGTCACTTACTTATTATTCTTTCCCCTACTGGGCTGCAACTCTGTTCAGGACTTTAGGATACGGACGCCGCCATCTTGACTCAGAAGCATCACAGTTACTGAGGAGAGGAGAGTCGGATAAAGTACAGGGGGACTGGTGATAGCTGTGCTTTGATCAGACAGAGCAGAGCTGGGGTCAGGCAAAGGTCAGCAGTCCCAGAATACAGAGCAGCACAGTCAGAAGGCACTTCCTGTTTGCAGACTGCCTGATGTCCCATGAGCCGCCATCTTGGATGTTTAAAGGCTCATAACATGCAGTAGATGCAGGTAGGATGATTTTTAATGTGAGCAATCTGTAAGTACAGATTGTGGGAGACATATAAGATAGTCTTTTATTCAGAGTGAAGGTCCGCTTTAAGCTCACATTTTACTTTGGCCAAAGATCCCCCAAGCCTTAACAGGAAGTACACTCAATGGGTCCTCAAGGTGCTGAGCCTATCTATTATTTTTCTTTTTTCTAATTTTGTAAAATGTATGTTTTATGGAAGAAGTTTTCATCAACTACAATATGTTGCTGTTGGCAACTGTGCACCTAATCTCTTCACCAAGAACTACAAGTGAAGTGAGTCCTGTACACACAGAACTGGGCATCCATAAGCATGAGTGAGCTGAATTATCTGAGCAGTGGCCATAGAAGCAGTGTTTTGCATGTACAAGGCTCACTTCTCTTTTCTTGGAGTACAGACTTGGTGTACAGTTGCCAATAGTAACAGATTGTAAGCATTAAAAAACTGCTTCCATAAAACACAAATTTGCTAACATAAGAAAAAATAATAAGCTGAACACCTTGAAGACATAATTTTGGCACAATTAAATATACACTTTCAAAAATGTCATTGAAAGTGGACTTTTCATTTAAGGTGCATTTCAGCTCCTAACAACAGCTAATTAACATAGGACAAAAGGCTTATCCATCTACAGCAGTAAAGATTGTCTTACATTTTAAATTTGGCCAAGCAAAAAGAGCAGATGTGCATTTGGATTCTGTTAGATAGTGAGGTGCAGAGATGGTTTAACAAATTTTATCTATAGCGAGTCTGAAAAGTATGCAGCAATTTTTAATGAAAAAGATATGCAGGAGTGTAACATGGAGGCTGATTCACTACTAGCACCATGTATTGACAGATGAGATGTATAGTGACGCTTAGAACAACCGCTAGCAGACACTGTAGAGCACCAGGCGCTGTGTGATCAAAGTCTGTTTTTGAACACATATACACCAGTAACAAAGCAAAAACACATGGAATTACATTTTTTTTACACTGGGACAATAAAATTTTAGTGCCAGACCTGTAAATACAATTCTGCATAAAAATATAAAAAGTCCCAAAAATTTATAAAAGTGTTTGTTTGCAGCCAGGAAAGGTCACACAATGAATTGAGCAAAAAAAAAATGTAATTGCCAAACACGCTATTTATACACAACGAATGAAGTCCAATTGAAATGTATGGGAGAGCGCTACAGAGCCACAGGTACTACATGGCGCTCCTGAGCCTAGAGCGCCGGCCCTATACGCTGAGCTGTGTGGATTAATACATGTGACGGTACATGGTGCTGTTAGAGGTGCTCACCAGATTCGCTTTCTTAAATGTGGTTTTGCGTACAGCGCCCGGCGTTCACCAGATGAAGCCTGCCGCTACGAGCCACTACCTGGCACTATTCTTTCCTAAATAACCCCCATGTTCCTTTGTGTGCGTTACATAAAATGCAAGCCCCCTCTTTCAAGATCGAACCTCTGGCTCCTCACCCTGCCGGATAACCACTCAGATACCCTATGTACAGGTCCGGTGCTTTTCCAGGAATGCTGAAAGAGTACAGTACACATCTTCTTCCTACTGGCCCCCACCTCTGTACTATAAAAGCTTCCCTCCCTGGCAGGGCATTTTGGCACAAATAAATATACACTTTCAAAAATGCCATTGAAGTGAACTTTTCCTTTAAGGTGCATTTCAGCTCCTAACAACAGCTAATTAACATAGGACAAAAGGCTTATCCATATACAGCAGTACAGATTGTCTTACATTTTAGATTTGGCCGCCAAGCAAAAGGAGCAGATGTGCATTTGGATTCTGTTAGATTGTGAGGTGCAGGGATGGTTTACCAAATTCTTTACCAAATATTTGGTTCCATATGCACTCATACCAAGACTTTGGAATGTATCTTTGATTGCAGCATGTAAACGCACACAAAAAGGTTAATTCAGCACCAAGGAAAAGTGGAAAACATTCTCCTGAAAATCTTGCCTATAGCGGGTCTGAGAAGTATGCGGCAATTTTCAACTAAAAAGATATGCAGGAGTGTAACATGTTTTTTTGTGGGTGTTACATAAAAAGCATGCCCCCTCCTCCCTCAGTCTGGGCACCAGGCATAGGTGCTGGTAACCCAGGACTCGAGATCAAACCACCGACTACTTGCCCTGCCAGATAACCACCTATATGCCCCATGTACAGGTCCGGTGTTTTCCAGGAGTGCTGGAAGAGTACAGTACACATCAAGTACACTTCTTCTTCCTACTGGCCCCCGCCTCTGTACTAAAAAAGCTTCCCTCCCTGGCAGGGCAGGGGAGACAGTGACAGAATATTCACATTAGACACTGCCACCAGCCGTCAGACAAGGATGAAACCTCTCGACCCATTAGACAAGGATGAGGATGCAGTCTGGTGGGGAACAGAAGAAAGGAGATGCTTTATTTGGTTGTCATGTCTTATTTTTGCTACTGTTTGTGATACAGCGCTGAGGCAGGACAGGAGTAAAACATTAAAAATATTCTCACCTGGTTCCAGAATCCATCATGGAGCTTATTAACTGCCCCCAACAGGAGTAGCAACAGCTGATTTAAAGCAGCGGAGGTCCCAATTGTCGATGTCTTCTTATGGAGACCACCTCTGCAAACCCATTTTTTCTTCCTTGCTCATCACTTCCTTGGAAAAACAGGGCCCATGATTGGCAGCTAGCCATCACGTCAACTCTGGACCCCATGACCACTGGCGCAATTGAGTTTATAACTGCTAAAGAAAAATGGGGTATTGCAAGGGTGGTATGTGGCATTGGAACTATGGGGAAATGTGATCAATATCCATTTTTTTTATAAAATAGGTATTGGATTGCTGTAATTGATGAATTTGAGACAGTGAAAGTGTATGTTTGGACTCCTTAAAAAAATGGGATGACTGCTTAGTCTGCCAATAACTCTTTGATCTGCAGGTTTACATTCATGCTGGTCAGAGTATAACTGTAATAATAAGACAAGGCAGCTGGAGGTATCTGTTCGTTATGGGAGATGTTTAGAATACATTCTACAAAAAAATCTGATTGTATTCTGAATGGAGAAGTTGGTTGTCGAGCAAAACATCTTTAAAATGTAAATCTAGTTCAGTTGCTTTGATTTATAAATTCAGATAACTTTTGCCTTGGCCAGCCCCCACCCCCCCAATGGTTTCCTGTGGATCAGTCAGTGGCTTGCAAAGAGGTAGTGCAGCTGGGTTTTCTGCTCTTTTGCATTGTGGGTTATGTTGGTTAAAATGGACTCCATGGTCAGCCATCTAGGTGCCCCTGGGCCATGCCAATTTAGAATGCCCCACTGTGTAATCCCCCTGCCAAGATCTCTGGCCATGGCCACATCCCCAGCATCCCTGCAACTGTGCATGCTTTCAGATAGGCTGGGCACACACTGCACATTGGGAGTGACACTGAGGCAGTCTGAAACAAAGAGGCCGATTCATCAATAGCGCCAGGTAGCGACAGATGAGCGACTGAAGTATGGCGCTATGAGCGCCGCTAGCGTCAGCCGCGGGCCTCCTCGCTATAGCAGGCCTCCTCAGTCGCTACCTGGCGTTGTTGCGAACAACGCCTACATTGCTGAATATGATGTTGGCCCTCAGCTTTGTAGGCGCTGTCAGTCAGTGTGACCACGCTATTCTACACAGCGCCTGTTAGCTTTGCTGTGTCCTGGCCATCCAGTACCTTCTGAATAAAACACATTGCCACATTTGTTAAAAATTTAAAGAGTTTTTATTTTGTGTTGAAAAGGAAATTAAATTCAACCAGATATTCGAATATAAATGCAAAATAAAACATAATTAAACACATAGCCACAATTAATTTTTTTTTTTTATTTGTTACATAAAAAGGAAATACAATTAAACCACCAATGAGAAAGAAAAGGAAAATAAAAACAGAACAGAGAAAGAAAAGGAAAATAAAAACAGAACAGAGAAAGAAAAGGAAAATAAAAACAGAACAGAGAAAGAAAAGGAAAATAGAAAAGGAAAATAAAAACAGAACAGAGAAAGAAAAGGAAAATAAAAACAGAACAGAGAAAGAAAAGGAAAATAAAAACAGAACAGAGAAAGAAAAGGAAAATAAAAACAGAACAGAGAAAGAAAAGGAAAATAAAAACAGAACAGAGAAAGAAAAGGAAAATAAAAACAGAACAGAGAAAGAAAAGGAAAATAAAAACAGAACAGAGAAAGAAAAGGAAAATAAAAACAGAACAGAGAAAGAAAAGGAAAATAAAAACAGAACAGAGAAAGAAAAGGAAAATAAAAACAGAACAGAGAAAGAAAAGGAAAATAGAAAAGGAAAATAAAAACAGAACAGAGAAAGAAAAGGAAAATAAAAACAGAACAGAGAAAGAAAAGGAAAATAAAAACAGAACAGAGAAAGAAAAGGAAAATAGAAAAGGAAAATAAAAACAGAACAGAGAAAGAAAAGGAAAATAAAAACAGAACAGAGAAAGAAAAGGAAAATAAAAACAGAACAGAGAAAGAAAAGGAAAATAAAAACAGAACAGAGAAAGAAAAGGAAAATAAAAACAGAACAGAGAAAGAAAAGGAAAATAAAAACAGAACAGAGAAAGAAAAGGAAAATAGAAAAGGAAAATAAAAACAGAACAGAGAAAGAAAAGGAAAATAAAAACAGAACAGAGAAAGAAAAGGAAAATAAAAACAGAACAGAGAAAGAAAAGGAAAATAAAAACAGAACAGAGAAAGAAAAGGAAAATAAAAACAGAACAGAGAAAGAAAAGGAAAATAAAAACAGAACAGAGAAAGAAAAGGAAAATAAAAACAGAACAGAGAAAGAAAAGGAAAATAAAAACAGAACAGAGAAAGAAAAGGAAAATAAAAACAGAACAGAGAAAGAAAAGGAAAATAAAAACAGAACAGAGAAAGAAAAGGAAAATAGAAAAGGAAAATAAAAACAGAACAGAGAAAAAAAAGGAAAATTAAAATAGGAATTAGAATGAAAAGGAAACTTACAACAGAATTAAACACATAGCCACATGTATATATATAATTATTTTTTTATTTTTACTCTAAAAAAAAATTAATAATAAAACAGAAATGAAATTGAAAATGAAAAGTCAAACAGAAATTCTAAAGCAAAGTAAAGTCCAGGAAAGTTTTGGAAAAGGAAATTAAGGATCAGGGTGCATCTCTTTGTGCCTGAAAAAATAAGAAAAGTGCAGTTAGTATATATCTTTATAGTTGTTTTGTGGTTTCCCAAAAAAAAATGCATAACTTGATAACCAACATTGGCGTCTTACACCCCCCTTAGAGTGGTTTGGGTCATCTTACACCCCCCTTAGAGTGGTTTGGGTCATCTTACACCCCCCTTAGAGTGGTTTGGGTCATCTTACACCCCCCTTAGAGTGGTTTGGCTCATCTTACACCCCCCTTAGAGTGGTTTGGGTCATCTTACACCCCCCCTTAGAGTGGTTTTGGGTCATCTTACACCCCCCTTAGAGTGGTTTGGCTCATCTTACACCCCCCTTAGAGTGGTTTGGGTCATCTTACACCCCCCTTAGAGTGGTTTGGGTCATCTTACACCCCCCTTAGAGTGGTTTGGGTCATCTTACACCCCCCTTAGAGTGGTTTGGCTCATCTTACACCCCCCTTAGAGTGGTTTGGCTCATCTTACACCCCCCTTAGAGTGGTTTGGGTCATCTTACACCCCCCCTTAGAGTGGTTTTGGGTCATCTTACACCCCCCTTAGAGTGGTTTGGCTCATCTTACACCCCCCTTAGAGTGGTTTGGGTCATCTTACACCCCCCTTAGAGTGGTTTGGGTCATCTTACACCCCCCTTAGAGTGGTTTGGGTCATCTTACACCCCCCTTAGAGTGGTTTGGCTCATCTTACACCCCCCTTAGAGTGGTTTGGCTCATCTTACACCCCCCTTAGAGTGGTTTGGGTCATCTTACACCCCCCCTTAGAGTGGTTTTGGGTCATCTTACACCCCCCTTAGAGTGGTTTGGGTCATCTTACACCCCCCTTAGAGTGGTTTGGGTCATCTTACACCCCCCTTAGAGTGGTTTGGGTCATCTTACACCCCCCTTAGAGTGGTTTGGCTCATCTTACACCCCCCTTAGAGTGGTTTGGGTCATCTTACACCCCCCCTTAGAGTGGTTTTGGGTCATCTTACACCCCCCCTTAGAGTGGTTTGGGTCATCTTACACCCCCCTTAGAGTGGTTTGGGTCATCTTACACCCCCCTTAGAGTGGTTTGGGTCATCTTACACCCCCCTTAGAGTGGTTTGGGTCATCTTACACACCCCTTAGAGTGGTTTTGGGTCATCTTACACCCCCCCTTAGAGTGGTTTGGGTCATCTTACACCCCCCTTAGAGTGGTTTGGGTCATCTTACACCCCCCCTTAGAGTGGTTTGGGTCATCTTACACCCCCCTTAGAGTGGTTTGGGTCATCTTACACCCCCCCTTAGAGTGGTTTGGGTCATCTTACACACCCCTTAGAGTGGTTTGGGTCATCTTACACCCCCCTTAGTGCGTTTTTTTGCTCTTTTGGATGGGAGGTCAAATACATTTAAACAGTAGTGCAGTACTTGCATTAGAGTGAAGGGTAGTTAGCTTACCGCAAAAAAAGAAGTGATCAGCCTTTCCCTTAGCTCATCGCCAGTCTGGGTGTCCTCACTTCTATCTGCGGGCAGGTTGGGGATTTCTGGCACCAGTGCTGTCTCCTCGGGGGCTTGGATTCGGTGACAAATACAAATGTTGTGTAGCACACAGCAGGCAAGGATGATCTTGGAAACCTTCTGTGGGCTGTAGAGCATCTCTCCTCCTGGCCGTGCCAAACAGAGAAAGCGTGCTTTCAGCAGGCCGATGGTTCTTTCCACAATGCTTCTGGTCTTGCGATGCGCTGCATTGTAGCGTTCATGGGCAGAGGTCCGTGGGTTCCTGACCGGAGTCATGACCCACGTTCTCTGCCCATATCCCTTGTCCGCTGTAGAAAAAACACAAGGAGAGAGACAGCAATTAGTACTCGTACATGTTTTTTGGTGGTAGTTTGGTTAAAATTGGCTTACTAGGCCACATATTAGCAAAATACATAGACATGGTTAATTTATTACCCAGTAGCCAGCCAGCTGGCATTTCGTTGTTATCAAACTTCCGGCACAGGACTGTCCGCTGCAAGACGTAAGAATCGTGGCATGAGCCGGGGAACCCCGATCTCACCGCCCGCAGCCTCATGTCCGGGTCACAGACCACCATGATATTAAACGAATGGAACTGCTTCCGGTTTCTGTAGGACAGCTCCTGTGCACGGGGAGGGCGGAAAGGGATATGTGTACCATCAACGCACCCTAGCACATTCGGGATCCCTCCCATCAGATAGAAAGCATGTTTTATTTTGGCAACCTCTTCCTCATCCTCAGGAAACTTGATGTAAATTGGGATTAAATCACAAATTGCCAGAACTACCTGGATTAGTATGCGGCTCATAGTAGCCTGGCTTATCCCGCTGAGGAGGGCTGAGGTTGCCTGGAAGGTCCCTCGTGCCAAAACATTAAGAGTGGCACACAGGCGTACTATGCCTGGAATGGAATGAGTGCGTTTGGTGGATGGCTCGATTTTGGTCTTAATCTGATCATATAGGGACTGTAGTGCAGCACGATTCAGACGGAAGCGGCTCCTGATCTGCTCGTCACTTAAGTCCCATACTGAAAGGCGGATTGCAAAGGAGCGGGGTGCCCTAAGCCTCACAACACCCCGCTCCCTTTCCTCCTGCTCTTTCAGCATACACATACATCCATCCACCCAGACACCATACATCACCCTCTTATCCATCACACACACTAAAGATATATACAAAAACAAAAATAAACCAAAAAAACAACTAACACACAACACACACACAAACAATCACACTACACACACACCCGCTACAATGCAGCTCACCACAAAACCAGAACTATAGTGGTCCAAACCACCAGCCTGCTGAAAACCAGCTTTCTAAGTTAAGCACAACCAAGAGGGGAGTTGCTGCACAGCCCACAAAAGGCCCCAAAATCAAGCCTCACTTGCTGTATGCTACACAATATTTGCAGATGCCACCCAAACCAAGCTCCTAAAGAAACAGCACTGATGTCAGAAATCACCCAACAAGCCACAGAGAGTGAGGACAGAAACCAGACAGAGGCTCAAATGAGCTAAGGGAAGCGAGCACAGCACCACACCACAGCCTTTGCCACAGTGTAAGAATAGCAGAAGCTAGAACATTCCTTCCTTTTATACTTCATTTTCTAAAGTGACAGGTCCGCTTTGCCGCCTTTTGCGTCGCTCTGCTAGTTCCGGGCGCCAATTAGCCGACCCAGGTGTGCGTAAAACAGAGTGCGCACGCGCACGCTAGTAGCGCTACTAGCGTACTTGAGCCGTAACTTGCGTGCATTAACGGACATGGGCCAAAAATCAGGTGGGGACCAATGAAAGGGAAGCTGTTGTTTTTTTAAATAGCCGTTAGGCTAAGCACATGTCACAAGGGTTTGAGATACATCAGTCCATTGTTGGGATTGGGTGTGTGTTGTTTGTTTAATGAGGTCTGTAATGAGTTAATTGGCTAACACACATGCTTCTGTCAGTGCAGTGGAGGTGTGCCTAGAAGGAACTGGGCTGTATGTGTGAATCAATTAAGTGGGCTGCTTTTGGATTGGCTGTTAGAGCACATAAAACCTGCCCAAGCCTAAGAGATTGCGATGCCATTCTGTAGTGTGCATGCGTGCTTGTGGGGTGTTGATTTGTGTGTGTGTGCAGCTACAGGATGGAGCCAAATACAGGACATCTGCCGGCCACAGCAGGCCCGAGTAGGAGTTTGGTGGGTGCTGTGCGCAGACCTCCCTTACGGAAAAGGGCACAGCCTGAAGGTGGGGCAGCACCCCAGGCTAAGCGCCCAGGTGCCAAGAGGGAGCCTGAATTTAATTTGGCTGAGAATAATCATCTTGTGCGCCTGACACTTGCGAAATGGGAGCTGATATTTGGCTCCCAAAGCAAGTCCATAGGCAAACAAGAAAGAAGCAAACTGTGGGATGCCATTGGTGTGGAGCTTAGTAGCACAGCTCAACACCCACGTAGTGGCCCATCCTGCAGGAAACGCTTCTACACTTTGCGAGGGGCCCTTATGAAAAAGATGAATCACGATCTGGATGTGGACAGTGGGTTCATCCAGGCTCCAAAGAGTACCTACAGGCCGTATGAGGAGATGCTGAAGGCCAAAATCCCACTGGCTCGGCTGCAGGGTGTGGATCCTGGGGATGACACCACCGGTTGGGCTGAAGGTACATATTTTCTGGCTTTTACAATAACATAATGTTAATGTATGTGATTTGCATTTTTACATTCTGACCAACTAACAGTAGGACCTGTGAAGTATTACATTACAGCTCAAACATTTGTAACTTTTCTGTCTGTTGCTTTATGCATAGGTGCACATGCTGCTGTCCGGGATGTGGCTCAGGACACCCAAGCTCCTGCCCTTCCAGCAACCTCAAGGCTACCCCAGTCTGCCATTGAAGGTATTTACCCATAATTTGGTTGCTGCTTTTTTGATAAACAAATGGGTGTGGGAGCAGCTCAAACAATCAAGGTTTGCCCTGTTGAGTATTAATAATATGTGCCTGCGCCCTAATTGCACACCCACTGTAACACTCACAGCAAGTAACTAACAAGGCCCTAACATGTGTAGATATGTAGGACGCCAGAGATGTGTAGCCATATATCGGCATATCAATGTGCGAGCCACACTTGGCTTGATTAGTCAATATTATTGAAAGAGCTGCTCACACACCTTAATGCATGTTGTATTTTGCAACGCACATTAGCTATGGCTCAATGTTGGTTTTATTTTGGCCTAGCTCCCATGCCCTTGGCCCCAGCATCTCCTCCGGATCCCAGCTACTCTTTGGATGTCGGTAAGTGCATGTGTTCACCTTGCTTGATCCACTTTTACTCAAGTGCATGTGTCTCATTCCTCTTTTTTCTTGGTAGGCCAAGTGACTGGTTCATCTTTGGACCCCACTTCCGATGTTGCCGGTCAACAGGACCCTGTTGGTGTGTAGAGCAATACATAATGTATCCTTTATGCTGTTTATGTTACACTGGTTCAATTTGGTTAGTCTACTAAGCTACATGTTTGCTTTGTAAACTTGAAGATGCCTCTTGGGAGTGCTGGTTGCCTCCCCAGGGTCAGTCTATTAGTTATTTGAGTGAGAGCAATGTATATTTGCGGACATATTTTTAGCCAAACATTCCCTGTAGTAGTTTGCTGATTATTTAGAGACATTCTTTTTTTTTTTTAGTTGACCCGAATATCGGAAGTGGCTGTCCAGAAAGGGCCCCTCAAGTACCAGCTGCCAGAGATGAGGGTAAGTGGTTTGGCCTTGCTCTAGTCTGTATTTTGGCTCTAATTTTGTGCCACTTGCTTCTGGCAACTTGTGTGTCCACATGTATTTTCCAGGTCCAAGCTCGAGTGAGGACCCCACTCCAGACATCTGGGATATTGCGGGTATGTTTAATTTAAGCAATGTTTATGATGAGATTTGCAGAAATTAGTGCGTCTTAGTCCTGTAACATACATGTTAACAATCTGAGTTTAACAGAGACCTTTGGTCTAGTGTGTATTTTTGAAATTTTTAGAGGTATGGCCTCGATAGCCTAACCAGGTTACATTAGAGTTTGGCCCACAGACCTACTAACCTGATTTTCCTGTTTAGCATATGCCAACTTGCCCGACATCTCGGATGTTGAATTGCGACTCTCTGGCAGCGATACCTCGAGCCTACCTGTGCCGGAGGACACGCAGGTAACATGGCTGATGTAGACAACCTCGAAACACATTGGCATATTCGTGGGTAGTGGAAGAAGCAACATGTCACATTTCCTTTCATTGTTGTTTTGGCAGGAGGCGGAACCAGAACCCCAAGCTGGGACCTCTTCCCAAGTCCCATGTGGCCAAGCTTCAGAGGCTCAGACAAGGGTAAGTTGTCTAGTGAGTGTTTATGGTAATGTTTGGGAGGGGCATAACTGCATTGGTTCTGTTTGACTAAAATGTGGTTTACTATTTGTTTAGCCTCAAACCACAGCAAGAGGAGGTGTGGCACCAACCAGTGCCGATTTCTACGAGCTAGGGGTCCGGATGCTGGAGGACTACAGTCGCCAACAGCCGCGTGATGGAACTAATGAGCGCATTGCGGCGTTGGAAAATCAGGTGCTGATGTGTCAGCAACAAAATGAGGCCCTGCAGCGCCAGGTGGACCAGTTACGGCAAAACCAAGTACAGAACCAGGACCTTGGTCGGCTTGCAAATGTAATCGAGCAATCTGTACAGCGCCAGGAAGAAGCAATACAGCGCCAGGCAGAAGCAATACAGCGGCAGGACCAAACTTTGTTGTTGCTACAACAGCTCATACAACAGCAGTCTATATTTTTTACTGCACTGTTGTCCCCCAACACCGCCCCTAGCAATGACTCCCAACCTCCCCGGCCACCCAGCCAAGAATATTAATTTGTAAACCTTTTTCTTATGATTTATGTAAATATATTTTTGAAAACCACCTCTAAATTGTGTTTATCCATACATGTGAAAGCAAAATACACAGTCATGGATGATTTGCTCAATCATCTCTAATATTATGCCACCATTTATGTGCCACATTAGTTAACATTGCTTACTATGGTGTAAACATGTACTGGCTCAAAATGGCTGCCTAATTTTAGACATAATGGTTTTTGGGAATCTAAACCTATGCTGGTCAAGGAACAACACAGTTATTCGTACAAAAAATTGTATTAAAACAAATTGGCCCAACACGGCCAACATAGGCCAACAAAGCCACAAAACATAGACATGGCAGCCATCCCCCCCACCCTAACGTCTCCGACGCCTCTTCATGGCCAGCAGCATCCCTTTCATCTGTCGGAAGGCCCGCCACAGTCTGCGATGCTGGCGTATACAAGCTGTAGAGATGTGATTAAAAATAATATGTTAGAATTTGATTGGGAACTCAACATACACAGATGTAGCAATGTAATGTCAGTGTTTCTAACTTGCTAACACTCACATTAACATTGGTGAACAATGTGCCCTTAACATTTTAAATTAAAGGTTTAATATTGGCTTCAAAACATGTTAGGACCACATACCTTCACTCTTAAAGTGGACCAACACCCACAATATAGTTTATCATGGGTTTTGGGCCACTTTGTTGTTGCTCACAGATCTGTTTTTTCCCTGATGTGTGTATACACACAGTAATCCATAGCCACTCACCTCTCCATGCTCCAACGTGATTGGCACAAAAAACGCACACTAACGTCTATGCAGGGAACAGGAATGTACAATCCTCTTCCGCCGCCTCTTCACGCATGTCACTCTCTGGCTGCTCATGGGGACCCGGCGGCCATTCACAGAGGCCCAGGGCGGAAAAATGCACGTCTGGAGTGGTGCGCGGGAGCCAGCGGAAGATAAGTTCCGATAATTAGGGGTTTGCTTGGTGGGTTGGACCCGCGGTACATGCACTTATCGTATGTTCCGCGGGGTGTTAGTTGTTAGTTGTTGGCAAATTAAATGTTTAATGCACATTAAACACCCTTGGTGTTGGGCCAGGTTAACTCTTGCAAAAGTAATAATGTTTATGGCCAAGTAAGGACATTTATGTCTTTAGTCCCAGCCAAACATCAGGGCCTAAGGATGATCGAAGTTTGCCCTATAATGTTATGGGTAAACACCTAATCAGCCCCATTTGGGTGTCTATACGCCACAAATAGTCCGTATGTGTCCGTAACAAGAATGTGAGGCAACTATCAAGGATGGTGACTGGCATGTTGGATTATTGTACAAACACATTTAACCTAGATGTGTGTGAAATTCACACATTGGTAACTTAAAAATTTCTACAAATGTAACTAGAAGAGAAAGGTTTCACAAGTATTTACCCATATGAATTTAGATGTACTCACCATCGCAGCTGTGGCGGTGGCCCATGCTGCTGGCCGTCCCTGGAGCTGGTGTGGGGAGGAGGAATTCTGCCTCCGTCTGCGTCGCAACATCTGTCCATAAAAAAACAAAATACAAAACAACATTTAGTGGAGCAATGACACCCGAAGATTTGACATCAATCTGGTTATTGAGTCTTACCTCAAAAAAACAAAACTTGTTTACATACATGTTAAACGATATTTGCTAGATTCCTGGTCCATTAGTTAATGTGAAGTGTTTATGGTTGCCACATGTATCCGTTAGGAAAATCTGGCACTAACCTTTACATTGCAATGTAAATGACTCATTACCAATTTAATGGCTAATGTTACCAGTGTGCAACATGTGTTTGGCCTAACTACTTAACGTAAATTAACTATTGCTAGCACACATCATGGTGTGGCCAGAAACATAGGGGTGGTTGCCAGTTGGCTAGCACTGTAGTGTGGTTTGTGATGTTAATGTACATTAGCAAACCAGCTGAGACAATGGACCAGGAAACGTGTCTGTTAAAAGTGGTCCAAGACCCAGGATTGTGAATATTCAGTGTTTTAGTCTACTTTGGCAGAGCAACACAATTTTAGACCGCCACCGCCCCTGCCTTCCGCACATCACTCCTCCAGTGTGTGCGCACGCGCATGCCAGTATGAAACAGAGCGCAGGCGCACACACATCTCGAGTGCCACACAGGAGGCAGGGACAATGGCTTCTGCCACCCCCAAAGAGGGAAGTAGTTTGTGGTGTTTGGTTGGGGGGTGGCCCTGGGTGAGGGATGTGATTGGGCAGGGAAGGCGCCAGAATCCAAGCAATATCATCAATGTTTGTGGGTCCACTTTAAGGAATGACATAAATTCCAAAATGAGCTGGCTAAAAACATACACTTACCACGACTATGCCCGAGGAGGATTTGACGCCAAAAATCCATGGAGGTGCCGCCTATATGATGCCCTGCAAATTACAGAGGAATGGCAAGGGCTAAGCACAAATGGTCAGATGAAACCTGTCACAGACTAACAATTAAAACATGTAAACTCACCAGGGGATGAAGCGCCACTTGAAGCCCAGGGAGGGCTCTGAGGAGGAGGCGGGGAGCCTCGGCTCCTCACACTCTGCTCCGAAGATCCACCAGGCAAAGGGCCACCCTCCTCCCTCTCACTCCCTGCTTGAGAGTGGCCCCTTGCCTGGTGAGAGTCCTCAGACTCAGAGTGTGAGGAGCTGAGGCTTGATCCAGCCTGCCCCCCAGCAGCACACTCCTCTGGGGCGTCATCCCCTTCCTCCCCTGGGTCCTCTAAATAGGACCCGCGGGAGGGACCCTCCCCCGATGACTCCCCCGAGTCCGCCTGCCTGGTTCGGGGGAGGAATCCCTTCCCACGTTTCCCCAGGGGAGGACGCTTATCTGTGTGGAGGGGGTGAAAGCAAATAATTAATATAAAGAGCCAAAAAGGACACAGCTTAGCAGATGATTCTGCACAAAGGCAAAAAAGAACATAAGCTTTAACTTACCTGATGCGTAGGCATCATATAGGCGGTACACGCCTTCTGGGTCCCGGCGCTTGAAATCAGACCATTTTTGCTGAATGGCCCGGATGGTCAGGTCGGTCTTGAAGCGCCGGGACACAGTGGCCTTCACCTCCATGGCAAGGCGTTTTTTAGCTCCTCGGGCATAGTCGTATTCGGCCAGGCAGAAGTCCTAGGAAAAGAAAACCAAAAATAAAAAAAAATAAATACATGACCTCAGAACAATGTCATAAACAGTTATACAGAGACAAGATCAAAGTGGACCCACACCCAGGATTTACATCATTCTGGGTTTGGGTGCACTTTTGTGGGCCACAACTATTGTGGGTGGGCCACTGTCTGCAACCCCCTTGGAAGGCCCCAAATACACCGCTGAGGACACTCCCACGTCACTCCGCAAGCCAAACACAGCGCTCCACGCCGGTGTGGTATGCGCATCCAAGGCCCTTGGGAGGTGCATACCAGCTCATCTGTGTCTGCACGGCAAAGTACGCATGTGGCGTTTGACTCTAACAGGGAGTGCGCCTGCACACAAAATGATAATATGTATGGCGCAGGGGTACACCCTGCTAGAGGTAAGAGCAATAGGCATCCGCAACTCACGCATGCACATATGGGACGGGGCAGAGGTAATTTTTAGGGCCCTCCAGGGGGGGGGGGGGGGCCATCCAAGCAGGACATCCACAATGGGGATGCCCCATGTGGAGTGTTAAATTTTGGCCTAAAAACAATACAAATTCTGCCCCTATCCCCCCTGTGTGTTTAGAAATTTGTAAGGTACAAATACATAACTAAAATACTCACTTTCACAACCTGGCCATTTACACGGCTATCCACCCGGGTGCGCCTTTGTTTCCTGGGCCCAGGAGGGGAATGGGTGGGAGGGGTGGTATTTGGGGAAGGTGAGGTAGGTGGGGGATGTGGGGGAGGGGTGGTGGGTCCGGAATCTGAGGAGGAGCTGGGGAGGCGCATTACTCGGCGTTTGGGAGCCATATTGGAAACGCTAAGGAGGAAACAGGAACCGGAAATGACGCTAGCGACATTAGACAAAAAAAAAAAAAAACCTAACAAAAATACGCACCGTGCCCCAGCAACAAGCTATTCTCAGCTATGTGCAAGCTAAGTGGCGGAAAAACTAAAATGACGCTTGAAAACAAGCTAGTGGCATAAGCGCAAGACAGTTTTACCTTAAGGTGGCGTTGAAACGCAAAGGAGGATCCCGGAACCGGATATGACGCTAGCAACTGTGCTTCAAAATTCAAACACAAACATGCGCGCAGCAGGGACAAGCTAATATCAGCTATGTGCAAGCTAAGTGGCGGAAAACCATTAAAATGACGCTGCAAAACAAGCTATTGGCATAAGCGCTAGACATTTTTAACTTAAGGTGGCGTTGAAACGCAAAGGAGGATCCCGGAACCGGATATGACGCTAGCAACTGTGCTTCAAAATTCAAACACAAACATGCGCGCAGCAGGGACAAGCTAATATCAGCTATGTGCAAGCTAAGTGGCGGAAAACCATTAAAATGACGCTGCAAAACAAGCTATTGGCATAAGCGCTAGACATTTTTACCTTAAGGTGGCGTTGAAACGCAAAGGAGGATCCCGGAACCGGATATGACGCTAGCAACTGTGCTTCAAAATTCAAACACAAACATGCGCGCAGCAGGGACAAGCTAATATCAGCTATGTGCAAGCTAAGTGGCGGAAAAACATTAAAATAACGCTGCAAATCAAGCTAGGGCCAAAGGCGCAACGAATTATTAGCTTGATTTAGCAGGGGATTCTACATACTGTAATGCATAGGTCCTTCTAAAGCATACACCGTTGTGCTTAAATATACAGATCTTATTGCTTCACAAAGTCATCACACAATCTAACTAGACAACTACCTGAAAATGTGGCACACATGAGAATGCATAACGGGTTGTTATGAGCTGGTACGACTGAATGTTAATCCTGCAATATGTGGCCAGGCACGCTCACAACTACAGTGTATTCATTAACAACGACTGGGGTCGCGGGAAGTGAATTCCTTGCAAATGGCAGAAGGGCACATGTATGAACAGCACAGCGCCGCACAACGCAGCGCAGCGAGGCACAGCGACGCTCGCGCCGCCACATAGCGAATTCAAACAGCGACTGCACAAACACTGACCAACACAGATTCATCAAGGACAGGGCTGCCGAATAGCTTGGGCGCTGACAATTTCGAAGAGCGAACGTGACCGCCCAACCTGACAGGCTACAAAATAGCTTTACAAGCCCCGTTTTTGTGGGAAACCAGCGATTTTGAGGCCAATGAGTTTGGGTGGAGGAGATGCAATTCCCATGTCACTCACAACATTACATTGTGAAAAATAAAAAAAAAAACTAATACATATAAATAACCAGCAAGATTCATAAAACATATCAATATAAACATGTGTTGAATTTTGTACCAAAGAAAAAAACCCCAAAACCAATAAAAACAATCATTGCAGCGTCTGCCATTGAAATGTATGGGAGAGCGGCAGGTAGCGCCAGGTAATACGTGTCGCTGTGAAGGAATTTGCAGCGGCGCTGTTCGGCCCAGCCGGCTTCATGATGAATGCCGCGCTAGCCGTCGCTCTCGCCGGCGCTAGCCTCATTTAGCTTGATAAATGCGTCATTGTGACCGCCGCCGGGCGTACTTGAGTCGGTAGTCGCCGTTAGCTGCCGCTACCTGGCGCTCGTCAGACACTACCTGGCGCTATCGCTTGATGAATAAGGGCCAAAGGCTTTATGCTATGCATTAGTATGCATGACATAAATCACATGTTGGACGAGCGCTAGAGATGAGCGAATCGATTCTGATGAACCCGAATTCGTTCCGAATTTCATGAAATATTCGATTTGTTACGATTCCGAATATCACCGCGATTCGATCGCTCAAATCGCTTCCTTAAAACTCCATTTACTGCTATACAGCCCATCTAAAATGGTGGATCCACATGTCAGGACATGTCCCATGGGGCAAGGAATGCTGGGTAGTTGTCACATGCTACCTATCAGCCGACAGGCTTACCGATGATGTCACAGCCCCATATAAACGGCGGCCATCTTGCAGAAGATCATTCTGATACTGTATTGCGGCCAGAGCAGATCAGCAAGGGATAGAGCGAGGGACAGATAGACAGACAGACGGACAGACAGATAGGTAGATAGACACAGC
Source organism: Gastrophryne carolinensis (assembly GCA_027917425.1). Taxonomy (NCBI): domain Eukaryota; kingdom Metazoa; phylum Chordata; class Amphibia; order Anura; family Microhylidae; genus Gastrophryne; species Gastrophryne carolinensis. Next base: position 385,568,077 of record CM051236.1, on the reverse strand, counting down.
AAGGGAGAGATAGATAGAACAAAGAACAGAAGAAGCAGAGTGAGGGGCAGATAGAGAAGGAGAGAGCCTGTGACAGTGACAGAGAAAGACAGGGACAGTTTAAACTGTTTGCATTAGCTTTAAAGCCTATTTAGTGTTAATAACACTCCTGCCTATTTAGCTTTTCCTTTACTTGGTGTCATTCTTTAAAAAGTGTGCTAGCATTTATATTTCAAGACTATCTGTCTATTAACTACATGCATTTTATAATCAACGTCACTTTTCCACAATCAAAGGAGGCCACCTCTGTATGTGAGCAGGGGGCATCCCAAACACGAGCATTAATATTTCAAGACTACCTGTCTAATAACTGCTTGCATGTTATAATCAATGTCACTTTTCCACAATCAAGGGAGGCCACCTCTGTATGTGAGCAGGGGGCATCCCAAAAACTAGCATAAATATTTCAAGACTGCCTGTCTAATAACTGCTTGCATTTTATAATCAACTTCACTTTTCCACAATCAAAGGAGGCAACCTCTGTATGTGAGCAGGGGGCATCCCAAACACTAGCATAAATATTTTAAGACTACCTGTCTAATAACTGCTTGCATTTTAAAATTAACGTCACTTTTCCACAATCAAGGGAGGCCACCTCTGTATGTGAGCAGGGGGCATCCCAAACACTAGCATTAATATTTCAAGACTACCTGTTTACTAACTGCTTGCATTTTATGATTAACGTCACTTTTCCACAATCAAGGGAGGCCACCTCTGTATGTGAGCAGGGGGCATCCCAAACACTAGCATTAATATTTCAAGACTACCTGTCTAATAACTGCTTGCACTTTATAATCAACGTCACTTTTCCACAATCAAGGGAGGCCACCTCTGTATGTGAGCAGGAGACATCCCAAACACTAGCATAAATATTTCAAGACTACCTGTCCAATGACTGCTTGCATTTTATAATTAACGTCACTTTTCCACAATCAAGGGAGGCCACCTCTGTATGTGAGGAATATGTGAAGCCAGCCAACGCAGCGTGAGCAATAAAATTCATCCTTTATTGTAGTAGATTAAAAGCCCATAACAGCAGCTGAGACATTAAAAGTGCATACAGGAGCAGATCCTAGCGTCTACGCATTTCGAGCCGCAGCTCTTACTCATGACAGTGAGGCAGCTCAAACATCCACAATTTAAGCAAATATCAATAAATTCAAATGAAATCACCTAGGGGAAATCAACAGCTGGCAGACACACCATATTCCCATATAATTAACCCTTTAAATGCCAGCCACGTAAAATTTACGTGGTTGCTTCTCCTCCACTTAAGTGCCAGCCACGTAAAATGCACGTGCCTGGCATTTACCCCTGCTAGCGGGCAAAAAAATAAATAAAAATACTCACCTGACAAAATGACATTTACTTACCTGCAGTCGCGCTGCCTCCCTCCGGGTCTCCTCTTCACTGGGGGCTTTCCCCCTCCTCTCCCGACGGGCGCCGCCATCTTGCCGTTAAGCCCCGCCACTTTGGGGGCGGGGCTTATGACGTCACTCACCGGGTGTCATCCTGGCTCCCTGTTGCTCTTCATTCAGATGCGATCATGCTGGGCACAGGAGCAGAGGGGCAGGTGATCACATCATCGCCTGCCCCTCTGCTATTGCAGCCAGCATGATCGCATCTGTCATCACATTGAGGGACAAAGGAGCTGATGATCGGAGGTAAGTAAAGTAAAAAAACGTTTTTATTTTTTAATAAAAGACATTTTTTCTTATGTGTCAGTGTTACTGTTAACCCCTTGTGAACTGGTAAGGGGTCCATGAGACCCCTTATACCAGTTCACAAGGCTGGGGGCTGCTAGCCGCAGGTGACTTGCCATTAACCCCCAGCACCCCCTATTACCTGCCTCCCCAAAGCCCAGGGGGGGGCAGAAGAGCCCGGGCCCACATAGGCTATGTGGGCTTGTAGGCTGCAGGGTGGGGGGCAACAAAAGCTGGCCCCCCACTCTGTTCCTACCAGCCCCCATAGCTGGTCCCGGGCTGGTAATGCTGGGTAAGGGGGACCCCATTTAATTTTTGGGGGGGATTTTTAAGGGTTTGTAACCCTTAAAATTCCAAAAAAATGGGGTCCCCCCCCCCCTGGAAGGTGGTGAGGTTCACTCAGCTGTGAGTGAATGCAGGACAAATGTAAGTGCTGACAATGATTCAGTATCATACATGCAGATGGGGCAAGGGAGTTTTGGAAAGTTTTTTCCAACTGTGCAAGGCAGTTGATCCAGTTTGATCACTTGTTCCTCCACCTTGCTGCTGTGCTTTCCCTATTCTAATCCCCTTTTACAGTCTGACCTTCTAACTTCTCACAACTTGTGGGTGAAGTTTGTGAGAGCAGGAGAGGTTGAGGACATGAGCATGCATCTTGTTTTCTAGTCATTTAAGACAAGGGAAACGTGGCCATTACACACTCCCCGTGAGGTTACTTCAAAGCCAGCCAACATGCTGCCTGAATAGGAGATGGCATGGTCCCCAATTTTATGTGATGTACAAGTTGTGAGAGGTTGAGTATCATGTATTAAAATAAGCATAGAATTAAACTAATGGAGAACATGTTTTAAGCTTTACTACGCTAAATTACGTTTTTTTTTTCACACACAACAACTGAATATAGTTTCTATTGAATACCACACTGAGACAAATAAGGAATTGATGAAGTGATTAACAATTGGAGGAGTATATAAAGCGCTATACTATATGCACTTTTGTAAGAGCATATTATTGGTGAAGTGGCCACGAAGTTGATTTTTATTGACGTGGTGTAAATGGGTGCTCTGCAATCAATTTCACAATTTTAAATTGTTGTTGTTGGACTTTATTGTTGTTGTTGGACTGTATGGTACACAGTCAAGTTTCATTTGAGCATCATTTTAAGATCCTTTTAAAGAAATTACAATGACTTGTGCAGGCTATTATTTTATATTCTATGTTTGAACTTCTAACTGCCATTTTACTTCATGGGCTGGCTTTTCTCTCTCCTGCATCCTAATTGCCCTGGAGACAGCCCTGGAGAACCTGATCTCTGCCCACATGGCCGTTGTCATGAAGACAAAAGGGCACACTTATACACTGCACTACAGCCTTAGCAGGTGTCATAAAATAAAAGTGAATTATATGTGTTTTCCCTTTGTCTTTTGTCTTTGTGCATCTTTTTGCACCCTTTAACCCTATTAGTGCCAGCTACATGATTCTCATGTAGCTGCCTGTCCTACCATTAAGTGCCAGCTACGTGAGACTCATGTAGCTGACTTTAGAGTGCTATTAAAAAAAGTACAAACGTTAAAAACTCACCTGAGCCCTGAATAGATTCAATAGATTACTTGCGGCCGCACTCCCTCCTGCCAGTTCTCCTCTTCATCAGAAGGTCTCAGATCACCCCTAGGCTCTTCCATGGTAAGGAGAGGGCCTGCAATTGGCCCACGCTATCACTTCCGCCATCACCTGCCACTAGTCCGCCTTTTGTGGGTGGGGCAGATGGCATTATCCATTACGTCATCCATGATGTCATCCCGCATCCTCCCAAAGACACTCATTGGGTGATCAACAGGGAGAGGGTTGGAGGGGCGAGGGGCTTTGGTGCCTTGCCCCCAGCCCCCCCTTTACTGATCACCCAGCAGCTGTCATCAGAGCTCTGCGGGACAGGTTCGCAGGGGAATAGCAGAGGATCATTTTTACTCCTTGAGATCCCTATACCAGTTCATAAAGCTTGGGGGCTCAGCAAGTCTCCTGCAGCTAGCGGGTGACTTGCCATTCCCCCAGGCCCCCCCAATTACCTGTCTCCCCAAATCCCAGGGGTAAAAGAGCCCAGGGCCATTTAGGCTTTGTGGGTTTGTAGACGGCAGGGCAGGGGCCCACCAAGGCTGGCCCTTGCGCCCTGCTCTACAAGCCCTGCATAGCTGGTCCCCGGTCTGGTTATTCTGGTTATTCCCACGTCAGTTTTTAACCATTAAAATTTTAAAAAATGCACCCCCCCCCCCTCAGAAGGGGTGACTCAATGTCATTTTTTTATTAACCCCTTCACCCAGCTTGTATGAAAGTCTAAGACCCCTATACCAGTTCACAAGGCGGTGCCATATATTCAGGAGAAATGGGGCTTTCACGTGCAATATGGCTTTAATAAAATACATTTTTATTTAAATAAAAGAGATTTTTTTCAAATATTTTTTTATTATTGGTTGTTTTACAAATCAATATTTTTAAAAAAGTAGAAAAATTACAAACAAGACATAAACTCTACCCCTCCCCCCCCCCCCCAAAAAAAAAAATTCCTGCAAAAATTACAGTTGAACATAGCCAAAATGATGAAAAATGACCTGTCAACAGAAGGTGACAAAATTTCAAGTAAGCTGGCAGTTAAAAGGATTAAAAGTAGCTATGCATGTTGGGTATTGTTCTGCTCCGGGGACCTTGCGCTTTCAGATTCAGCTTTTTTTCCTCTTGTTTGCATATTGATATTTTAGGAAAATGTGTTTTTTATTCTACCTTTTTATACTTTTTTAGAGAAACCCTGTGCAACCTAAGAATTCTTCAAGGGATTGCTTCCAGAATGATGAGCCCACTACAACAAGCTGGGTATGCCAAGAACGCTTATTGTGCATTTTTTTCAGGGAATATATGGTTTGTTAGGGGTATTCCAAATGTAAAGGTTTGTTTTGGTTGAAAAAGTGCAAGGTGCGCACTTTGTCTGCAGAGCTGAAATTTTCAAGTAAAATTTCCACTATGCCCATACTTTGCTTTAGGGTGTCTTGCAACCCTTCCCTTAACAGTACCCATGCATGGTAGGTATTGTTCTGTGAGGACAGGGGGGGTATTGCTATATTTGATTTAACTTGTTTCTTCTTGTTTGCATATTGTTTGTTTTTTAGGAAAATGTGGCTTTGATTCTGCTTTTTATTCTGTTTTTAGGAAAACCCTGTGCAACCAAAGAATTAATTGAGGGGTTACTTCCAGAAAATTGCGTCCATATCAACATGGCAGTTACCACTAGAAAATGTATAGTTTGCTGAAAAAAAAACAATATATCATTTTCCTGGAACATCCCTTCAATAATCACAGTTGAACATGTGTAGCACAAAATAGTGAAAAAATGGTCTGGCAAAAGAGGGTGACAAAACTCTAGGTAGGCTGGCACTTAAAGGGTTAAATGTTTTCAATAGACTCTCAGAGATGCCCAAAATTTGAGTATAATATTCACCGTTCTGTGGGAGCATGGCCTAAGTAAGTCGCTTAGCCCCTTTACAGTCATCTGGATTTCTTTTATGGGATCCCCATTGTAGTGGGGGGGGGGGAGAATGCAGCTCCACTTCAGAATACCAGCAGACCATACACCCACCCTCTGGTCCTAGTGACTTATCAATCCCTTTGCCCTTGGACACATATCCAGTGCCTAGTAAAGGGTACATGTGTTGGTGTTGGTGTAGAGGACCCTGTTCAGAGTTCAGAATAAGTAAAAGTTAAAAAATAACACCACACTGACTTAAAAATAATTTAAAAGTATATATTAACAGTACTAACCTTCCACTCACTCTACTCTTCCAGCACTGGGTGCCATCCTCCTTACAGTCCTGGCACTATATATATATATATATATATATATATATATATACTGAAGTGTTTTAGTGACTGTGGATGATACCTCAAATGTCATTCACCAGGTTCGTGAACTGGAAAGTTCCCTATTTTTATGTTTTAAATAACACAGGCTTTGAAGCATCAAACCTACTGTGGAGCAAAAGATTCAGTTCCATAGATTTTAAGATAGTTTAGTTTTATAAAGAAGGAAAACAAATGTCTAAAGCCGTCTTGCTTGTTTTGGAGTAAAAAATAGATTCAATGGGTTTGCCAGCTGTGACACTTCCTTTCAAATCAGAAATATCTAAAGAAGAAAAGACATTGCCATAATACAGATCTTGAAAAGTGAATTGTTGATTGAAAAATAACTTTTCAATTTTGAGGGCTTACAAAAAAGTTCTATTGTATATTGAATGTTTCCTATAGTCAGCTCATAGTTAATCTTTCTATTTCAATTTGCAGCAATTTAAAATACTTGTGTTTTGTGGCCACTGTATATTTTGACATAAGACAAAACTGACCTTTATATTTGAATTGTGGGATGCTTTTTCGGTTTGTGTATCCCATCCATTTATTCAATAAACTAAAAAAGGTAATTTTGGATAAGAGTCACAGTGTAATAAAAAATGAAGAAATAATACATCCAATCAATGTAAGGTCGATGTTTCAGGGAGACCCCTCCCTCAAGACCAGCAAACAACCAGAATGTGCCGAATGAAATAAATAAGAAAGACCCTCTTGGCCATTAAAAAGCTGCCCATATCAGCTATTAGGAACAATTAATTCCTCGAAGTTTGCATCCAGAATATTATGCCCACAACAACAAGCCTGATATGCCTAAAAAGCTTGAGATGTGTACTTTGAAGAATTATATGATTTGTGGAGGGTATTTTGAATGTAAAGGGTTCTTTTTTTTCATAACTGCAAGGTGCGCATTGTAGTTGTATTTCCATAATGCTCCATAATGCATGTAAAAAGTTCCACACAATATTTTTTTCTTGAAAAACTTACAAAAAACTACAAATTGTAAAAAATTGCATATTCACCCATAAATTTTGAGAAAGCACTGAAAAAAATTACAAACAATACATTTCATGTTGCCCAAACAAAAAAAAAATAATATATAGTTTTCCTGGGAAATCCCTGGACATTCCTTAGAAAATCACAGTTAAACATGTATAGCTTAAAATGCTGAAAAATGGCCTGGCAACAGAGGGGGGCAAAAGTTATATTCTATTCAGAGATGATTAAATTCATGTGATCTAATTCAATTTGTCTGAAAATTGATTTGTGTGTTCGGTATATTTAAGGTACTTTGCCCTGATTATCATACAAGGGGAGGGGCTTATTTTCAGTCTCCTTTACCCAAGCAGCTCCTGCAACTACCTATCTATGGGCTTCACAGTTCTACCCTACCGGGTTGTGTGGCGGTTGGTGGGGGGAGGGATTGGCATAACCAGCTGCATCTCCACGGGCGGACAGGCAGCGGCATCAAGGCATCCAGACGAGGGCAGCAGCAGCATCATCTCTAAGGATTAAATTCTTCTCTCGTTGCAGCGATCCATTTCAGTCGTTCATGACCACAGCTCCAGCAGCGGTGGCTGAATGAAAGGGTGGTGCCGAACACTGTGGGGGATCGTGCGGACAGGAAACATGCTGCAGCGTGGGAGTGAGGGGGGCTAGCTAATGCCCCACATGCTGAAAACTGCATCCTAGCCCCCAGAATGCCCCCACCACATTATTGCCTCCAGGGACTTTTTTGTCCCACTCCAATTTGGCCTTTTCTTTTATTTTAACTCAGAACAGGTCATAGGAGCGTGAGACTTGTTGGAAATATTTGTTTATTTGTTAATAGAATTGCGTTATTGATATATTATTTTTTTGCATTATCTAAGGTGGGTGACAGCAAAAATATTCTAGGCTGACCTCATGCTGTTTAAGGTCGATACCTCGAGAGGGAAGTTTTCATCCATCAAGCCTAGACAAAGGCAAGCAGGAATGGGGGTGGGGGTTTTTGGGGCGGGACCTGGGAACACACAATGCACCATAAAGTAAATCTGGTAAAGGGTGATGGAAACTATTGGTTTAATTCTTGCCTAATTATAGCTAATATGAGATGGATATAGTGCAGATATCCCCAAATAACATCAAAACACGAATCACAAGTACACCTAGGATATGCTCTTATAACATAAGGGGAGCAAATTCCCCTAAAAAAGAAAATAGATAACAAGTGAACTTGAAACAGAACTTCAGTTAAAAATAACCACCCAACTAATTTGGAAAGCGGCCCGGGATCTAATACTCAGATTATCTCCAGGAGAGACAAAACTCAACGCAGTTTGTGCTCTCTTAAATATTGACTTATTGAATTATGTCTTCATAACCCAAAACCATTAGGAAGTTTTTTTTACATTCTTGATATAAGCAGAAAGAAAAACACTCCTTGCCAAATGGAGGAACTCCAGCCCTCTAACCCTTATAGCTTGGAAAAAGCAAATCAGATACTATGCTGAAAATTTGCCTCTCTAATGAAACCAAAACTGCTGACATTTCGGACAGAGCACTGAGACTGTTAATCAAAGAATAGAAGGGAAGAGGACAGAGGGGAAAGAGAAGGGGGGAAGGAACAAAAAGGAAAAAGAAAGAAGGGAAAACTAGGAAAAAAGATGAAGGAAGGAGGAAAAAAAGGAAAAAAGAGGGAAAAAATTAAAAAAATAAATAATTAAATAGCAACCTAGTATGACCAGGGAGGAGCAGGGCAGGCGAGGGCTGACCTCTTACCTCCTACCTTAACACCATGACCCCATTTTTGCATTACTGTGTGACTGTGTGAATTCTGAAAGTCCATGTCCAGGCACATACTAACTTCTCCCATCTTATCCCCAATAGAAACAATGAGCCTTTTCAAAGCATCTCTGAGCAAGTACTGATTGTGTGTAATTACCACATTGTCAGGTCCCGGAGACACCCACCTTCCAATAAATCAGCAACCCCCAATCTCCGCTGCTTTCTTCACCTATAGTAAGCCCCCGTTTGCCGGGACGCTAGACACGCCTCACCGGACACGGTTGCCCCCAGGTCTTGTTAGCACAAAGGATGCTGACTTATGCAGGGGAAGGCAGATGAATCCAGGGACGAGACTGAGTAATGATAAACGGACAGGGGTCATACACGGGTGGTCAATCCGAGGAGGCACGGTACAGAAGGGTTAGACGGAAGAGTAGTCAGGGCAAGCCAAAGGTCACAACGGGAGATCAGAAGTTCGCGGTACAGAGGGTCAGGCGGAATCGTGGTCGAAGAGCAAGCAAGGGTCGGTCCAGGCGGCAAACAGGGAAGGGTCAAAATCACGGCAGAAATCACAACGAGATAAGCTATCCAAATCGCACCCAGTAGCACGCTATAACGGGCAACGACTAACTGCAGGGTGAGTACCTATATAGGACGGGGACAGACTGGATTGGCTGAGGGGAGGAGTGCAGTGATTGAAGCAACTGGGATCTCTGAGCTGATTGCCCAGTTTGAATAGGGAGGCGGACTGTTTAATAGGGCACATGCCCTTTGATAACTAGGGCTCATTGGCCCAATTCATTGTGGGAGTGGATAGTCTCTTGGGCACCTGCCCTTTAATAATTAGCAAAAAGGAAGGTAGGATGTGCTCATCCAGTCAATATATAGCAGTCAAGAGGTGCTAGAGGGGTGTGACCACACACACTAAGCAACAAAGAAAGTTAACCCTCTGCACACTCATACTAAAAACTGAAAAACCTAGCTAACACTTGTTAAGAACATGGACTGTTAGTTAACATAGATTGCAATGAATGTAAAAGCGAGGTAGCCACGTCAAGGCCGTCCAATTGTTACCCCGTCCCTAACATTACTAAGTTTAAAAGTTTGTGCTAACATTGCTACTTCTTTACTTGTGTGTGCACTGGCAATGCAAAACATGAATCAGCCTGTCTAAAGACAGTGCAATAACTTAACTTGCTTGCACACACACACACAATGAAAAAATACTTTACTTGCCTGCACAGTGCTACAGTTCAACTTTCTTTGTCCCTTTAATAATTAGGGCTCATAGGCCCAATAATAACCTCCGGCGGGCGCGCTGTGCGCAGCGCCGCCGGAGAGCATAAGAACCTGTAAGACGCGCACGTGCGCGCGTCCGCGGACACGCGCCGGGAGCGCGCCGCACAGAGAGCGGAATATTCTTGGCAGATTTTAACAACGAAACATGAAAGGACGACGGAATTCTCATGGATGAAGGTAACTGAACCTTGAAGGTAACGTCGCTTAGTTTATCAGTGATAGGAAACGGGCCAATAAATTTAGGCCCTAGCTTAGGCGAGGGTTGTCGAAGGGCAATATTTTTAGTAGAGACCCAGACCCAATCACCCACCTGAAATGGTGGTTCACGTGACCTATGACGGTCCGCAAAGATTTTGTAAGTTCCAGAGGCTTTCTTTAAGTTCGTCTGTATTTCAGACCATACTTTAGTCCTTTCTCGTAGCCATTCCTCCAAGGCCGGCAAGTTGGAGGAAGGACCAGAAAAAGATGATGCCTTAGGATTTCTACCGTAATTACAAAAAAAAGGCGAAAACCTAGTGGATTCACTCGGCGCATTGTTAAAGGCGAATTCTGCAAATTCGATGAATTCTGCCCATTGTTCTTGGCGATCGGAGACGAAACAGCGTAGATATTGTTCTAAACATTGATTTACCCGTTCAGTCTGTCCGTTAGACTGAGGGTGATAGGCGGTAGAGAGCGACACTTTAATACCTAAACGATTGCAGAAAGCTTTCCAAAAACGAGATACAAACTGAACTCCTCGATCTGAAACAATATTCTGTGGTAAACCATGGAGACGAAAAACATGCTTAATGAATAGCTGTACTAAATCTGGTGCCGACGGAAGTTTTATCAATGGAATAAAGTGTGCCATTTTACTGAAGCGATCCACCACCACCCAAATTACAGAATTCCCCTGTGATGGAGGAAGATCAACAATAAAATCCATGGATATGTGCGACCATGGTTCAGCGGGGATTTCTAAGGGAACCAATAGTCCCGCAGGGGACCCATGAGTGGTCTTACTTCGAGCACATACCGGACATGCTTCGACAAAGGCGGAAATATCGCGCCGGATGGTGGGCCACCAGACATGACGTTTGGCGATAGCTAAGGTCTTCCGAACCCCTAAGTGACCAGCCGACTTGGCATCATGTAGTTCCTGTAAGACGGCCAGACGCAAATGAGGCGGAACAAATAAACAATCAGAGGGTTTTCCCGGAGGAGGATCAACCTGAAATGGCACTAACGAGCTAGCCAGGTCAGGGAGAAGAGCAGCCACAACACAACCTAAAGGTAAAATCGGTTCTGGAGGACCACTCTGGTCCTTACACTCCCCGAAATTACGTGATAGGGCATCTGCTTTGGCATTCTTCTTTCCCGGCTTATAGGTGATAATAAAATTAAATCGAGAAAAGAAGAGTGCCCATCGCGCCTGACGGGAGTTGAGTCTCTTGGCAGACTCTAAATACTCCAGATTCTTGTGATCAGTATACACAGTGATGGGGTGTAGGGAACCTTCTAGCCAGTGGCGCCATTCTTCAAAGGCCAGTTTAATACCCAAAAGTTCCCTATTCCCAACATCGTAATTGCGTTCAGCAGGTAAAAACTTCCGAGAGAAAAATGCACAAGGATGTAATTTCTCAGGATTGCCCGCATACTGAGAAAGAACAGCTCCTACTCCCAGTTCCGAAGCGTCAACCTCTAATAGAAATGGAAGCCGGGTGTCGGGATGTATCAAAATGGGAGCGGAGGTGAAAGTCTCCTTTAACACTTGAAAGGCGTCTTTAGCTGAGGGAGGCCACTCCTCAACGAAAGCGCCCTTACGAGTGAGATCAGTTAAAGGACTCACTATGGACGAGAAACCCTTTATAAACTGCCTGTAAAAATTTGCAAATCCTAAAAATCTCTGAAGCGCCTTTAGGGTTCTAGGTTGTTCCCACTCCAAAATAGCAGAAACCTTAGAAGGATCCATCACCAATCCCCGTTTGGAGATTATAAATCCTAGGAACGGAATTTCAGACGTTTCAAAAACACATTTGGAGATTTTAGCATACAGACGATTTTCCCGCAATCTCTGTAATACCGCTTTGACATGTTGACGGTGCTCCACCAGAGAGCGGGAAAAAATCAGTATGTCGTCCAAATAGACCACGAGAAACTGACCCAAAAAATCACGGAATATGTCATTGACAAAATCTTGAAACACTGCCGGAGCATTGCATAACCCGAATGGCATCACTAAGTATTCATAATGCCCATCCTTTACATTGAAGGCCGTTTTCCATTCATCCCCCTGCCGTATGCGAATAAGGTTATATGCTCCTCGAAGGTCTAACTTAGTGAAGACCTGGGCCCCAGAGACCTGATTAAAAAGGTCATTGATTAAGGGTAGGGGATATCTATTTTTTACCGTAATCTTATTTAACCCTCGATAATCTATACAGGGGCGTAAGCCGCCGTCCTTCTTCTCGACGAAGAAGAACCCAGCACCGGCAGGGGAGGTGGAAGGACGGATAAAACCTTTCTGGAGATTTTCGGTGATATAATCTTTCATGGCCTGCTCTTCCGATCTAGTGAGATTATATAGTTTCCCCCTAGGGGGCATAGTACCCGGGAGTAAGTCAATAGGACAGTCGTAGGCCCTATGGGGTGGAAGAATATCGGCGGATTTCTCCGAAAATACGTCTGCCCAATCTGCATAGACTGGAGGTAAACCATCAAGGGCAATCGGTGTGGTCCTAAGGGATATAGAGAAACAACGACCTTGACATGTAGGACTCCACTTCACCAGATCCCCAGATCTCCAATCAATCACGGGGTTATGGACTTTTAACCAGGGAAATCCCAAAACAATAGGGGAGACGGGACTTTCAATAATAAAAAATTCAATTTCTTCCGAATGGGCAGATCCTACGACCAAATTTACCCAAGGGGTCTTGTGGGAGACCAACCCCCCCTCAATGGGTTTATTGTTGACCGCCAGGACCCGAAGGGAATTTTCTAATGGGATTAACGGGATCCCCAGAGAGATAGCTAAGGACCTATCCAGGAAATGGCCAGCCGCTCCACTATCGATGAAGGCGGAGGCAATAGTCTGGGAAGGACCCCAAGAGAGTGTAACGGGTAAGAGTACACGATTGTCTGGAGGGAACGATACCTGATCGCCTAGAAGAGGTCCCTCTGCAAGATCTAGGCGTTGAAGTTTCCCGCCACCGGAGCCTTGTTTGGGCAGGTCTTGGCAAAGTGACCCGGATTACCACAATAGAGGCAGAGGCCTTGGGATCTGCGCCGAACCTTCTCCGCCTGAGAGAGGTGGGTAACGCCAAGCTGCATCGGTTCCTCATGCGACAAGGAAGGAGAGGGAATGGCTGCCCCCTTAAAGCTTGACTCTTGACGTGAGGACCCCCAAGGTTGGTCCTTGCCTCTTTCCTGGCGCCTTTCACGAAGACGTCGATCCACCCTGATGGCCAGCTGCATATATTCATCTAGGTTTTTAGGCAAGGGATAGTTCACCAGGATGTCCTTGATGTTATCGGCGAGCCCAATTCTAAATTGGCTACATAAAGCCGGATCGTTCCACTGGGAATCTATAGCCCATCGCCGAAATTCTGCGCTATATTCTTCAGCAGAACGTTTGGCCTGTCTCAGGTTCCGCAATTTAGAATCCGCCGTCGCGGCCCGATCTGGGTCAGCATACAATAGTTCCATGGCCGAAAAAAAAGTGGAGACCGACTGCAAGGCTTCATCAGACGGAGCTAAACCAAACGCCCAGGTCTGTGGGTCGCCCTGGAGGAGAGAAATGACTAGCCCAACGCGTTGCGCTTCGGATCCAGATGCGTGGGGTCGAAGGCGGAAGTACAGTTCGCAAGAATTTTTAAAGTTAGAAAACTTCGCCCGATCTCCCAAAAATTTTTCCGGGAGAGGGATCTTGGGCTCGACGGCCGGAGAAGGATCCGCTGGCGCAGGCACCTGACGATTTTCTTGCGCGGCCACTCGTTGAGCCAGCTGATTAATGGCGGTGGCCATAGCTTGAACCTGTTGGATCAATTCTTCCATCTAGAAGGTATTCTTTTCTTCTTTTTTAGGCCCGTTATAATGTCAGGTCCCGGAGACACCCACCTTCCAATAAATCAGCAACCCCCAATCTCCGCTGCTTTCTTCACCTATAGTAAGCCCCCGTTTGCCGGGACGCTAGACACGCCTCACCGGACACGGTTGCCCCCAGGTCTTGTTAGCACAAAGGATGCTGACTTATGCAGGGGAAGGCAGATGAATCCAGGGACGAGACTGAGTAATGATAAACGGACAGGGGTCATACACGGGTGGTCAATCCGAGGAGGCACGGTACAGAAGGGTTAGACGGAAGAGTAGTCAGGGCAAGCCAAAGGTCACAACGGGAGATCAGAAGTTCGCGGTACAGAGGGTCAGGCGGAATCGTGGTCGAAGAGCAAGCAAGGGTCGGTCCAGGCGGCAAACAGGGAAGGGTCAAAATCACGGCAGAAATCACAACGAGATAAGCTATCCAAATCGCACCCAGTAGCACGCTATAACGGGCAACGACTAACTGCAGGGTGAGTACCTATATAGGACGGGGACAGACTGGATTGGCTGAGGGGAGGAGTGCAGTGATTGAAGCAACTGGGATCTCTGAGCTGATTGCCCAGTTTGAATAGGGAGGCGGACTGTTTAATAGGGCACATGCCCTTTGATAACTAGGGCTCATTGGCCCAATTCATTGTGGGAGTGGATAGTCTCTTGGGCACCTGCCCTTTAATAATTAGGGCTCATAGGCCCAATAATAACCTCCGGCGGGCGCGCTGTGCGCAGCGCCGCCGGAGAGCATAAGAACCTGTAAGACGCGCACGTGCGCGCGTCCGCGGACACGCGCCGGGAGCGCGCCGCACAGAGAGCGGCGCGCCCGCTCCCGACGCCGCCGAGCCGGAAGCCGCCTGAGCGGCTGCCCGTGACAGCCGAGCGGCGGGCAGGAGCGACGCCGACCCGCCGCCGGCTGCAACAGACATGCAGCCCGCCGAGAGGAGTCGGCGGGGGAGCGACGGCCAGGTAAGGAGGTGGAGGTGGCCGTGACACACATGCTAAGATCTCACAGCGACAGAGAGGCTGTTAGGCCATTTTTCTTGCATGGTCCAGGAAAAAAAATTGAAAAGGAAGGCAAACTTTAGAACCCGGATATGGCTTCTATCCAGCTCCTCAGGATATGGAGAAGAGGCAAATGGAACAGGCATCAGGTGAGCTACTTAAAGTGGACCAACACCCAGGATTTTGACTATCCTGGGTTTTGGTCCACTTCGGTGGGGCACCCCAATCGGGGGTGCCCCGCTGTGTGAAACCCCCAAGAAAGCCCCGAAAACTCACCTCTCCCCGCTCCCACGTGACCACTGCAGCCAATCCCCGCCGGCGGACAAGCGAGAGGCAGCGCCGGACAAGCAGAGCGCGTCCGCTGTTGCCTCCTGCGTGTCCCTCTTACAGGGAGCGCACCCGCACCGGCCATTCACAAACGGCCGGCGCAGGAGCACGCCCTGCTAGAGGGACACGCGGGAGGCGGCGGTGGACGCGCATGCGCCGCTCGAGCGTGGAAAAGGTAGGATTGTGGGCTTCCTGGGGGGTTTCACCCCGCGGGACATCCCAATTTCGGATGCCCCACGTGGTGTTGGTCCACTTTAATGCCTTATTGTTGTTGTTGAATTTAGAGTCCGTTGAAGATATTTATTGCACACCCAGAGGCATGTTTACTCCCTCTGGCTTTGCACACCCGCAGGCAGTCATTCAGGTCTGCTTGGCACAGATAGCATACAGAGCATATAGAGGAGGCCTCCACATGTACTGTGGGAGCAAGTTATGAAATCTGAAAATGTAGGGGTTACATGCAGCAGGAAATCCCAAGGGTATGTACCAAAACCCGGGATAGTCAAAATCCATGGGCTTTGGTCCCTTTTAAAGAAGGGATGACTGCCAGTGGGTTTTTTAAAAAAATGAAGCTGCACCCCTGCTTCTGCTAAGGCAGATTGGGCAACATGATAAAAAAAATTAGCCAACTTTAGCCCACAATTTACCACCAATCAGGCTGTTAGCAGAATGCTGTATGTTTTGTTTCTGCGTCGATGCAGTGCTGAGAAACTTGAGTGACAGTAAGAGTCGACCAATCACGTCACATTGGCATCATTATTCACTCAAACTCCTAGCTCCATAGCAGCTATGAAACAGGACCAAGTATCCATTGTGATCAACAAAGATTGTAACAACCAGGTAGTTCTACCAGTATGAGGTTCAGAACATGAGGGTGACGGGCTTATTTATATGAGAAGGGTCCAGATTCATGGCTGGTGACTCCATTGTCAGGATCCTTGTTTGGTCTCGGTGTGTGTTCTTGCTGCTGGTCACATGGGAGGTGGATGCCTCATTGATTGGCAGTAGGGGCCATCCAGCACCGTGCATTTTTCAGTGGTGGCCGCTTGTATGCACACTTTTCCTGTTGACTCGGCCTCTCAGCTTCACAGCTAGTTAAGTTAATTTATTTAGTTTGCCTGGACTGTCCCTTTAACTTTATATTTCACAATGACTTTGGCTTCTGGATCACTCACTTAAAGGGATTGTCCAGACGCAGTGTGGCATCCCCCCTCCCATTCCCCATAGGCAGTGTGGCATTCCCCCCATTCCCCATAGGTGCAGAAGAAAAAAAAAAGGTATACTTACATGAACGCTGTTCCCGCTCTGGCTTCCAGCATCGCTACTGCCACCCGAGAGGCAGAGACGGCACAGGAAGCGAGAGCGGGGAAGCTGTCTGTCGCCACTCTGGCTTCTGGCGCTGCCGTCGCTGCCTCTCGGGCCCTGACGTTTTTTTTTTTTTTTTTTATATTTGCCCAAAAGATGCACTGACATTTCCCCCTTACTTTTGGAGAAAAATAGTGCATCTTTTAGGGCAAAAAATGATATTGAAGTATAAGTATATTTACAATAATAGTGCATATTTTGTAAAGCAATAAGTAAAAACAATACAAGACATCGTTGTAAAGCAAGCATATGTATTATTGCAAGCCATTTTTTTAATTACTCAATAGTTCCTCTTTTGTGAATCAGCCACATTATTATTTTTTAAATGAAGAGTACTGAAAATAAGCATTATATTTTTCCCATCCACGTGACATGAAAAGTGAAAAACATCCCCAGGAAATCAGGAGTTAGGTTATATTATGAGGTGGAGGAAATTCTTCTGAGCACTTTATTTAGCTAGTATTCCTTAGAGAGCACTTACTATTTATACCTTCAGGAGTGAATTGGTAGCTTTTTAGTTTCAGGTATGCGAGATGAAAAGACATTATGCAACTCAAACAAAAAAACATTGTGTGTAGTTTAAAGAGTGTATATATATAGCTAAATTCCTGAACTAGAAAGCCAAGTCAAGAACAAAGGAGCTGCTGTTTATCAGCATGATAACAACTGAATTACCAAGTGTTCAGGATTTCCAAACACGTATTGTATCCTCATCAGCAATGAGGATCTAAATAAAGGAAATCGTCACTCCATAGCACTAATGTGATACAGCCTACAACAAAACCCTATGTTCACATCCTAGAGGTGCACTGCAAAAACTGCACTAATATGAGTACAATACATCTGCAACACACAGATCTAAGTTTTTTGCAGGTCATTTTACTATTAAACAACAAAAGAAAAGTCCAATGAAAACATGGTCCAGTACAATAGGGATAAACTGCATGTTACTTTATGTAATTTTTGTTTGTTTTACCCAGATTTCAGCTATTAATCCTACTTTTACTGATATCAGAGTTCTGTACAACATGCGGAAAACATGAAATGTGAAAGCTGATTCATTACTAATGTCAGGTATCGGCAGATGAGCGTCTGTATAGCGGTGCTTAAAGCGACCACTAGTAGATGCTGTAAACATGTATCGGGCACTGTAACATAGCGCCTCAGTTGCTGTAGTAACCTGGCCCACATTGATAATTGTGATGTATACTGGGCGCTCTAACACCAGTACAGCGCTGCAGGGAGCGAAAAGGTAATGCCAGCTCAGTGCGACCGACTCTTGGCGCTCCCCACCATACATATCAAAAAAGAACACACACATAGCGCCGGCGCTCTAAATCTGGTCGCTTTAGCATAGAGCGCCAAACGCTGTGTGATTAAAGTCTGTTTTTGAACACACATGCACCTGTAACAAAGCAAAAACACATGGAATGACATTGTTTTAATACTGTGTCATTAACACTTTAGTACCAGACCTGTAATGACAATTCTGCATAAAAATATAAAAAGTCCAAAAAGTTTCTAAAAGTGTTTGTTTGCAGCCAGGAGAAGTCACACAATGATTTGAGCAAAAAAAAAAAAAATTTTCAAACACGCTCAGGAAGCTAGAGCTCCGGCGCTATTCGCTGAGCAGCCTATTATAATACATTGGATGCTACATGGCGCTCTTAGGCCCTTATTTAAGAAGGGATAGCGTCAGGTAGTGGCTGGTTAATGAGAGGTAGCGACTGGTGAACGCCGGACACGGCACGCAATTCCACATTTATCAAGCAGAATCTGTTTAGCGACTGGGATAGCGCCATGTAGCGTCTGATTCATCATTTTCACAGCCTCAGCGAACAGCGCCGCCGTTCAGCCTTGCACAGCACCAGGTATTACCTCTCGCTACCTGGCGCTCTCCCATACATTTCAATGGATGATCCATTTCTTCTCTTTAAACTGGGTTATTATTTTTTATTTTTTTTTTAAAAATCACAAATAATTCTTTGACCTCTTCTGGCATTGAAATAGCAGTTTTTTCATAATTTTTTCATTTTTTAAATATTTCCTCAGAAATGACATTACAGGTCTGGCATTAAAGTGTTCATGTTACAATGTTGTTACAATGTAATTCCATATGTTTTCGCTTTGTTACTAGTTGATAGATGCTTGAAAACAGACTTTAAACACACCGCCTCCTGCGCTATGGGCTTCAAACAAGTATTTTTCAGCGCCAGAGATTTGTGAAGCTGTTTTTTTCCTGAATATGGTGTGAGTCGGTCGCTATGACCAGTCGCTAACATGCGCTCCCATACAGCGCTGTACTGGTCAAATAGCGACTCCTCACAATGTATTCAATATTACTGAACAGCGACTGAGTCGCTATAAACTAGCGACTCACGGCCAAGCACTGCGACTACTAGCGGGCGCTCTGAAAATGCCTGCTACAGACACTCATCTGTCGCTACCTGCCGCTAATGATGAATCAGCCTGTTAGACTCACTCACCAGATTCGCTTTCATAAATGTGGTTTTGCATACAGCGCCCAGTGTTCACCAGACGCTGCCTGATGCTACGAGGCACTATCCCTTCTTAAATAACCCCCCTTAGTTTATATTTCTTTCCACATTTTGTAAAAGAATGCTTTGCGAAACAAGACCTGATATACCAACAAAGGATTTACATATTTCTCTCTGTGCTCATCATTTAGATTATATCAATTCCTGAAGAGTTTTTTTAGCAGGGCCACATTGCTCCTCTCCTTGAGATATTTGTGGTTCCAAGCAGCAGGCATCGTTTTCTTTTACATTACAATAGCATCAATAGTGTGACATTCCGGAAATTTTTTTTCATGTTGTTACCTGTGTAACCGTTTTGTATTGAATTTTTCTTTTCTTTTTTTACTAGGTTCGTTTAGCCAAAAGCCTAATGGCTGGTATAAGATGTGTATTTTAGATTGAGGTTGTTTTCGGCATAGGTAACGGGGAAAAATGTAGTAACATTACCTTTTATTTATTTAAAACAAAACTCTACATTCACTAAAACTGATTTAACACATAAAATCTAAATAAAACTATTATGCAATCAGCTGTAGGCAAAATAAGAGCCGTTCTATTAAGATATAAGCAATCATATAAATGTTCTTAAGGGTTTCTTTTTTTATGCCTATTCGGAGGCTGATTCATCATTAGCGGCAGGTAGCGACAGATGAGCGTCTGTAGCAGGCATTTTCAGAGCGCCCGCTAGTAGTCGCAGTGCTCGGCCGTGGGTCGCTACTTTATAGCAACTCAGTCGCTGTTCAGTAATGTTGAATACATTGGGAGGAGTCGCTATTTGACCAGTACAGTGCTGTATGGGAGCGCATGTTAGCGACTGCTCATAGCGACCGACAGCCTCACAAATCTCTGGCGCTGAAAAATACTTGTTTGAAGCCCAGAGCGCAGGAGGCAGTGTTTAAAGTCTGTTTTCAAGCATCTATCAACTAGTAACAAAGCGAAAACATATGGAATTACATTGTAACAACATTGTAACATGAACACTTTAATGCCAGACCTGTAATGTCATTTCTGAGGAAATATATAAAAAATGAAAAAAATATGAAAAAACTGCTATTTCAATGCCAGAAGAGGTCAAAGAATTATTTGTGATTTTTTTGGAAAAAAAAAACAAAAAACAAAAACCCCGTTTAAAGAGAAGAAAAGGATTGTCCATTGAAATGTATGGGAGAGCGACAGGTAGCGAGAGGTAATACCTGGCGCTCTGCTAGGCTGAACGCTGGCGCTGTTCGCTGAGGCTGTGAAAATGATGAATCAGACGCTACATGGTGCTATCCCAGTCGCTAAACAGATTCTGCTTGATAAATGTGTAATTGCGTTCCGTGTCCGGCGTCCACCAGTCGCTATCTGTCGCTACTTCTCATTAACCAGCCACTACCTGACGCTATCCCTTCTTAAATAAGGGCCTTAATCTCTAGAGCAGGGCTTCCAAGCTAGTGGTGTACTTACCACTGGTGGTACGCAAGATACTTTGTGCATTTCATGCAATTAAAATGATTGTTTGTGTGCACGTGTTAACGCAGTTGACAATCTATATCCACCATCCAGGCGGTACTTGAGGTGATTAGAAACTGAAAAATGGTACTTGATGAAAAAAGGTTGGTAACCCCTGCTGTAGATTTCACTGCCACATCTATACAGGGCATTTAAATGTGTGTCACAATCCTACATTTCCCTGGCTGAAGGTGATATACTCATGTACAGCCTTGCCAGGGATATAGATTAGCATGCAAGACAGCTAAAGCCTGTATCTAGGTTGGCACATAAGATGGTATGAGCCTGGTGGACACAGACAGAAGGTTTAGGGTCTTCCAAGTACCCCTGGTTGTGGCCCTCGGGATTCCTTAATTTGGGGGATGCCAGTTTTTCATAAATGTCTCTTAAGGCACATTAAACAATACAGCAGGATACTGGATAAGGCAGGGTACATGGGCACAGCTTTATGCAGGACCTGGCAGGCAGAGAAGCACCTTAGCAGACACAAAAAGACGTATGCCATGATACAGGACTTAGCAGGAAAAGTGACTCAACATGAATAAAATGATTGCTTAGGTACTGTATGGATCTGATCAGCTTCAGTCTCATTGTGGGAGAGCAAAGGAAGTGTTATCTGTGATATAGCTGACCTAAAATGCATAGAACAACAAATACTGCATTGCTATGGCATCAACCTTCTGTACTTGGCTGATGTACCATCAGAGCAAACCAGATTCCATGTAATCCAGGAATCATCCAGGGCTAAAAGAGTCATCAGACAAGGGGAAGGCAGCTCTGCAAATGAAAGGGGGGGAGATTTAACAATTATGGCTTTGGGGCAATAGGAAACGGGGAGTTTTTTTTTTTTTTATTCGCCTACAGTACTGCAATATATTTCTATTGTCTCACTATTCATCCAAATACTTTTTATTGTAGCAACTGGAAATCATAAGCCAAAAGTAGGTTTCTGTGTAAACAGACCAAAACCCTATCAGCCCAGCCCTTGGTACATGCACCAACAGCTAACCACTGGCTAATAGAAAGGCAGTTCCAACTTTTCAGAAAGTACATTTACAAATATTTCCAACTGGGTGGGTGCAGATAAAATGTTTCTTAAAAGAATATAAAAGCAGAACATTCACAAAGTCTGCACACATAACCAGTGTACTTTAAATTACAATATGTTATTAGCAGGCATCATTATGGAGGGCAGATAACTTCAGTAACTGACAACAACTGGCATGCATTGAATTCTCAGCACAAATTGTTAACCTCGACATACACATGGCTCTGTTAGCTTGGTATATGCAATGCTAATGCACTCATTTTATTCTTTTTCAGTCCATTTCCCAGTATTTAAACACCAAAATAGTTATAACTTTGGTCAATGAAAAAGCTTTTCTGTAAATATAAACCAGGGCACAAAGAGCAACCAAATCCCACACAACTAGAGTTATGCTGGAAATTCTCACAGGAATCAGGCGGTACCCACTAAATTGCTTGGTGGCCTGGCGACAGCTGCAGGTTCAATTTGTTGGCCCCAGTAGTAACAGTAATAATTGAAAAGCATTTGAAAAACAAAATTTGCTAGGTAAGCTATTCATATTTAATCATTTTCTATGGAACAAAAATGGCACTTACCAACTTATGGAGAGTCATTTACAAACCAGTGTCAAGGTCCAGCCTTTGCCATTTTGTCAAAATACCCTTTTAGTTTGCGATTACGAATCTGTGTTTCTTCACCCTCTTTAGCCCTGTTGTCTTTGCTCAATCCTAATCCCTTTGCAATCTTCAATTTTGTACTGTAAAGAATTGTGCGTACAATAGGACAGTAACATATAAACAAACTGACCATTTCTGTGGGGCCTCAAAGTGGGGCAGCCTAAATTTGTGGATGATGGGCATGGTGGGTGTGGTTTAGGGGTGTGGCTTATTTACAGGCTTTTTAGGAACAAATATCCACAGCATTCTATGCTAGTCATGTATAAAAGTAGGTGTAGTCCATCCCCTGCCACATGCTCTAGGGATATTTGACCCATAAATGATGTTGGACCACGCAGACATCCCTCATTTGGTGGGACAGTCTTCCCCATAAAGTTAATAAAGTGGGGAGCTTAAAACAGAACTTCAGTCAACTATGACCCCCTACCCTGCTACCATACCCTGGCACTGAGGCAGGATGGGGTGGGGGGTTACAAAGAAAAAAAATCTTTACTTTATCCAGGGGCGCTCTGGACCCTGGTCGCCGCCATCTTGGATGAAAAGCACAGAGCCACATGTGCTCTGTGAGCTTTCACGCCTCAAGTGAATTGGCAGCATTGGATGCGGCTTTGTGCCTTTTCCTGCTGTGGGAGCCCGGGAGGATAAGGTAAGGGTTTTTTCCTTTTATAGGGGGTCATAATTTAACTGAAGTTCTGCTTGGGGAGGCCGATTCATTAATAGCGCCAGGTAGCGACAGATGAGCGCCAGTAGCGTGATTTTCACAGCGCCAGCTAGTATTCGCTGTGCTTGGCCGGGGTTTGCTTGTTGACAGCGACTCAGCCGGTGTGCGGTAATGTTGAATACGGGCTTAGGGGTCGCTGTTTCACAGGTTCAGCGTTGTATGGGTGCGCCTGACAGCGAATGGCCAGAGCGAACGGCTTGCTGCAGATTCATTAACAAATCACGCTCCGAATTTTTTTGCGCTGTGAATTCCTCGTATAAACCCCAGACCGCTGCCGGCGATGGATTTAAAATAGTTTTTAACCCCCAAACAACCATACTGTTGAATCAGCACCCGGCGAGAAAAGTCACTACTTTTTAGGAGAGAAAACTGCCATTCACTTACATTTTCTACCTTGGGGCTGATTCAGCACCAGGTTAAACTTTTTTTCTCTCTTAAAAAACTGTTACTTTTCCAACCAGATGTTGAATCGACCCCATTGTGTGGCTTTGATATAAATTGGCTGCTACAAGCATAATTTAGGTAAGTCATTTTTTAAATATGTTAGCACTTACTGAATATTTTACGTTAGAAAAGTGCTCATTGATTTTTCAGGACTGTCTGGCATAAATAGTTCTTTTGTTTCAGATTTGCTAATGGAATAAAAAGTAATCCAAAAACATAAATACACCTTTCAAGGGAATAAGTAGCGCTATGAATGCTATGAATCATCCTTTTTTTAATAGTCTCTTAATGGCTTTAGAGGCCAACAAATAGGATGGTAATTAGAAAATGAGCTGCTATAAGCTGTCATTTTCTTTAATTGTGAATATGCTAATAGCATGTTTATTAAATTTTACTCCATCGCATCCCACCATGATAAATTTTACAGCGCCGGCCATACCTAAACCACTAAACTTTTCCATGTAACTGAAGGACACTAGGTACACAAACAGATAAAAGTCAGTGCAGTGCAGTAAAAAGATTTTACCAGGGAGGCAGTTCTGTATAAAAATCCTACCATTCTAAGCAAATCTATATACCAACATCAACGAGGATACGTTTGGCCATTTGTTAAATCCCACATTTATTTATTTATATTTTGTTTCCGATAAAGCAGGAGATCATTAATGTTCTCTTTGCTAGAGGTGCTTTACTTTCTGTCTACAGGGACAGAAAAGTTAATTTAATCAGAAACTATGGATGTTACTGGGATCATAGTGAAGTCACAGGCATAGAAACAACAGATTTGGACCGTGTTTTTCCAAAAATAAAACAGGTCTTATATTAATTTTTTGCTCCAAAAATAGGTACTAGGGCTTATTTCCGGGTCGGTCTTATTTTCAGGGAAGCAGGGTATTTGTCACCAATTCCCGGCTTGACTTGGAATTCTCTGCTCCATCCCAGTGTTTTGATGCATCCTTGGACTGTTTACCCATTTATGATCTCGGCTCTCTGACTACCCTCTTGGTTCATATTTCTTCACCGTAAGCTGACGTTCCTCAAACCATTCAAGACCTGGGGGCAACTGTGTCCGGTGAAGTGTACTTAGAGTCCTGGCAAACAGGGGCCTTGGCTATAGGCAGAAGCGGCGGCAGAGATTGGGGGTTCTCAGCTCACAGGAGGTGGGTGTCCCATAGGGCATCACAATTGTATTTTACAAACATTACATTATTTAATGGATTATTATCCACATACATGATTTTTTTACAGTGTCTTGATCATGATAAAGAAATAAATGTTAGTAAGCATATGCAGAGATAGAAATAATGCTCCACCAGGCAGACAATGTGTTCCACTTGAGAAAAGAAAACCCTCAGAAAAGCTCAGATAAATCCATAAAGTATTATAGAATACACCTGGGAGCAACATAATGACCACATGTGATGTGTGTTGCTTCATTGCACAATAACATAATATATGTAGCATGTGATCCATCATTGGCATGTTATATTAAACACAATTCTCCCATGTGAGTCCTGTGATGCAATATAAATTATATTCCATTCGTAAAAATCCACTGTTAATGACAAACATGTCTGTACTTGAAAGCTCGTCTCCCACTGAGCAAGTTGCCCATAAAGATGAGGAAGAAGGAAAATTATACTTCAAGTTTTTACATTTCGAGTTGTGTTTTACATCTGTTTGCATTGTGTTTATTAATCCAGCTTTATTGATGACAAACAGCATGGGGCCTTCTTTCCTAAGATTACCAGTCCGCCCCACCAAGCATGAACTTGAACACCAAGGTTCTTATAGCTATCCAGAAAATGATGCTCTGAAGGCACCTGGTCCTGATGGATTCTCTGGTCACTATTCTAAGAAATTTGGTTTGGCTTTAGCCCCTCACTTAGTCTTATGGTATAATAGTATTTAAAAAGGCAGTCTGGTCCCACCAGAGGCATTTTGTGCCAATATAGTAGTAATTAGTAGTAAACTAAGATAATGGCTATAAGACTTAACACCTTTCTGTCAGAGATTATCTACCCGGACCAGGTGGGATTTGTTCCAGGAAGACAAGGAGCTGATCAAATTAGAAGGACTTTTGGGATAATCTGCCTTATAGAGTGGGGTGGGGGTGGGGGGGACTCGGAGGGGTGGATGGTGCTATCAGTGAACATCCAGAAGGCATTCAATATGCTATTTTGGAAATATATGCAGATAGTCTGGAGAAAAATGGTGTTTGGAAAAGAGTTTATAAATCTCATTGGAAGTTTGTACTCAACCCCAAAGGCAGCTGTTTTGATAAATGGCTTTGGATCGAGCCTTCTGGATGCCCTTCTGTGGCACCAGGCAGGTTTGGCCACTCTCCTCAAAATTAAGAAGGATGAGAACATTTAAGGGAGTTACTTGTGTTAGGGAGGAGCACAAATGTGCACTCTTTGCAGATGATTTGCTCCTGTTCATGACCAGCCTGGTCACTTCCAGCTGTTATAAACGTACTGGAAATATTTTTCAAAGATCTCCCAGCTGCAGAAGAACAGGGTCAAATCAACAGCCCTGAATACAAATTATTATATTCTGACCCCTGCCCGGTGTCCCTACCGTCTGCACTCCCCGGCGTCCACGATCCTCGCTGTCCCTGCTGCTTCTTCTCCAGCGCTGTGGGCAAACACATCCGGCTCCATGCAGCAGGTGGGCATGGCCTGCGCCGAGCACCAGCCATGCCTATCCACTTCACAGAGCTGGGTGTTTGCTCTTTGTGCATGCCGCCAAAAAAGCAGCGACAGTGGTGGGGACAGTGAGGATCCCCAAGCATCATCTGTCTGCTTTAGGCAAATGAACAGATAGAAAAATAAAGCTCTGTAGGTTAATTTAATACCTTCTGGATAGGAGGATGAGAATTAGCGATAGCATAAAATGCAATTACTTGCTGATCCTCTATTCTATATATATATATGCTTTTTTTCCCGTAACATATTTAAGTTTTTATGTGAAATACTTGAGTGAAACCGTAAATTGATAAAGTGGAGTTGCATAAGTGTTATAGTACTGTAGCAACAATTCAGTAAGTTACAGCTATTTATAAGAAATAATGTGAAAATGTGAAGAGCCTCTCCAAATGTAATGTATTGCATTAAAGACTGCATCATAGACGAAACTATTTAAAAAAGTAATATTTGCATGAAATCTAACAAAGCCTAACACATCATACATCAAAACAGATATGTTATCGAAAGTCACCCAAGCCAATACCATAGGATATGATATGGTGATCAGAAACCACAAGGGTGTCACTGGCACAGAAATCCCATATATTCTAGTGACCAATAAAGTGAAATCTCCTAAGTGGGTTGACATAAAGCTAAAGAAAGAATGAATATTGTAGTAGCTATGCCCCACCCAATCTTATTTCCACCACTACTGTACCTTGAATTTGAAGGCTCCAATCTCTTGACACATGCTTTCAACAAAATACCATGATATGCTAACTGAAAGTTTCATTTTATAATGATCACCTGATGGGCACAAAAACTAAAGCTGTTCATCGTTTATCAAGAAAATTATGTTTTTCTTCCAGAAAATGTTTGTGATTTCACATGTTTTATTTTACACATGTTTGTACTTTACCAACATTTAAAACCCCAAAACACAACATTAAAAACACAAAACTCCAAATATTAGCCAACAAACAACTTTGTTTTAAGCATGTGATGCATGTATAAACTCACAAAATTACACTTGAAACCAGATAAAAAGTTTAATTAATCTTTGCATTGTGTGTCTGTGTGAGCATGGAAAACAGGAAGAGGAGAAGAGAACTGTCTGAGGACTTGGGAACCAAAATTGTTTTAAAATATCAATAATCTTAAGGTTACAAGTTCATCTCCAGAGATCTAGATTTGCCTTTGTCCACAGTGCGCAACATAATCAAGCACTGAAGCTAATCTCTCTGGACGTGAAAGGAAGAAAAAAATGATGAAATTTTGGAATGCAGGATAGTCTGGATAATGAGTAAGCAGCTCCAATCAAGTTCCAAAGAAATGTAAGTTGTCCTGCAGGCTCAGGGTGAATCAGTGTCAGTGCAAACTATCCATCAGCATTTGAATGAAATGAAATGCCTTGGCAGGAGCCCCAGGGGTACCTCAATACGGACACAGAGACATCAAAAAACTAAACTGCAGTTTACCAAAATGTGGCTTGTCACATGAGAAGCCACAATCCTTTTGGGAGAAGGTCTTGTGGACAGATGACACCAAGATTTAGATTTGTGGTAAAGCAGATCATTCTACCGTTTACCCAAAATGGAATGAGACATACAAAGAAAAGAAGCCAGGACTTAAAGTTTAATATGGTGGAGGTTCAAATATGTTTTTGGGTTGTTCTATTGCCTGTGGTTCTGGGTGCCTTGACGGTGTGCAAATCTGAAATCTGAAGAGGGCCCGGTGTCAGAAAGTTAGGTTTTCATCGAGGTCAAGGGTCTTCCAGCAGGGCATTGATCCCAAACTTCAAGAAGCAACCAGAAATGGATGGTAACAAAGCACTGGAGAGTGCTGAAGTGACCAGCAATGTGTCTGGATCCAAATCTCATTGAACACCCTCTCAAAATTGCAGCTGGGAGAAGGCACCCTTAAAATAGACAAAAGACATTGATCAATTTACAAAAGAGTGGGACTAAATTCCATCTGAGAGATATAAGAAGCTTATTGATGATAACAGTAGGTGATTGATTTCAGTTGTTTATTCTCATGGGGGAGTAACCAAATATTACATTGAGGGTGTCAGTAAATTTGTCTGGCCCATTTTTTGGAGTTTGGCATGAAGATACTGTGCCACAGCTTACAGGTTGGCTGTGTGTGTGTGATCTGCATCTATATTGGCAGGGTAATGCAGCTTACATTTATGACAGTAGATGACACTGTTACTATTATAACTATGTGTAGTCTCTGTTGTACATTCTTTGCTGCATGTTGTGTTTCCTGTATCCAACAATCCTGTATCCAACATGACTTTCTCTTACTGCCCTCATGTTCCAGTACAGACAGTTCCTGTTATACCAAATGTACCATACCAAATGTCTATATGGATTTGACTCCACTGCACCCAGCACTTACACTCTGCAACAATTCTATTATTTGGGCTTTTATTCTCATTTATTTAATGTTGTTCTAATACACACAAAGGACATGTGTATAACTAAATATTTGTAATCACATTAATTGTCTGGGAGCAATACTTCAATTTCTGGAAAAATATCAGGGTTGGTAACATTTACAGCCATGACTATAACTGGCCATGAAAAAATGCAATAATGGACACACCAGTTGCTTGTCACATTTCCATATTTATCACCTATAGCTATGAAAAACAACATATACATACTCCAATAAAACACACCATACACAATAGAAATTTTAGCAAGATCCCCCTCACCAACAAGCCTTGAACCTTTTATATTTGTTTACACCAATTTCCAACATGTTTCCACCAGTTGCCACAACCCCGTCCTATTGCCTGCATCCCCAATGGCCAAGGGGTTGCCCACAAGGCTCCTTATCCTGGGGCATCCCACTTGGGTGAAATCTTTAGGTCGCTGAAAAACTCACGTTTTCCTGGCGCCGGTGAAAAGAGTGACTGGCATCTCCAGGTGCTGCACGCTCACCAGACCTGTCTATCTGAATGGCTGGCAGGAATGTGCACAGCCAAAGAGAGGGGGCAAACAAATGCCAGTCTGAATGAGAGACTGCACATGTGCGTAGGAATGTGGAGCAAGATAGAAATCTGGCAGGACTAAGGGCTTCACACACAGGGAGATTCCCAAATCAGGGTGCTTCACAGCAGCACAAACAAATTAAAGGTACTCAGGGGTTAATAAGCCCTCTCTCCCCCTTTCTCTCCGCACTCCTTGCTGATAGTCTGTACACCTTTCTTCTTCCAGGTAAAATGAGCAGCCTCCGGTCCAGCCATCCACTGCCTAACAAGCAGTGCCGAGGTGGCTGGGAGAGGATGACTTCAGACCCACCAGATCTGCTCGTGGAGATGGTGGATGGGAGGCCTGGAAGCTGCTTGTTTACTTAGAGTGAGGTACAGTCTGTCAGCAAGGAGTGCGGGGAGGAAAGAGAGCATACAACTCAACTGCACAGGGGTTTGAGAGTTCTGACTGTCCTTCTGCAGGGCTCTGGACATCCTGAACAACACTCCTGACTACCCAGTGTGTTGCTGCCTGAAGCACTAAAGCCCAAATGTCCAGCTTCCTATCAGTTCAGCAAAGCTGCAGCAGCATGACTTTGACATTGTTGCAGTGTGGGGCAGGCACAGCCCAGATTTTGCCCAGTATGCCCTACGGCCAATCTACCCCTGAATGGAGGGATAGATAGAATAGATGGATGGGCCGGAAGAGAGTCAGAATTGAAAGCTTCAGAGAAAAGAGGGATAGATAGCATGGATGGACAGATAAGACACCAGCCAATGCATAGATGGATAGAATAGAGGAATAGGTTGATAATGGAACGGAGGGATATATATTTATTAGGGGTAGATAAATAGAATAGGAGGGGAGATCGATAGAATAGAATTACGGATGAGCGAATCGATCCGGACGAACCCGAATTTGTTCAGAATTTCATGAAAAATTTGATTCTGAATGAATCCGAATTTCCCCGCGATTCGATCGATCGAAGTTTTCCTTTAAACTCCATTTATTTCAGTTACAGGCATTCTAAAATGGTGGATGAACATGTCCAGACATATCCCCTGGGGCAAATTATCATAGGAAGGTCACATGCAGCCTATCAGCAGCCAGGAAGCCCGGTGACGTCACCGTGCTATATAAACGGCTACCATTTTCCTTTTGCGCATTTCAGCCTTGCATTCCAGAAACAGCGGTGGTTGCTGCAGACAGGGAGAGACTTAGAGATAGGCAGGGACAGTCGTTGAGACCCACAGAGAGGCAGACAGAACCAGAGAAAGATAGGGAAAAATCGGGATCCAGGCAGGGATAGTGAGAGGGAAAGCTTTTTTTTTTTCATTTGCCAGATCAGTTTTCAATCGGTGTTCTTTGTGCTGTAAATATTCCTTGCCACTGTGCATCCCATCTTGGCAGTGGCATATTTAACCCTATCTGCTATACATAACTGGATTAGTTTTAATTTTTTTTTGGCTGCTGTAAAAACCCCAGGCCACATGGCCATTCCATTTCAGCACATGTGACCCTATCTGTTATACTAAATCAGCTTGTTCAGCCTCAGGTTTATTAAGCTATTGCATTTTGATTTGGTTTTTGGCCTCCTGTAAAAACCCAAGCCCACATGGGCATCCCAAACCAGCACATGTGACCCTATCTTTTATACTAAATCAGCTTGTTCATCCTCAGCTTTATTAAGCTATTGCATTTTGAATTGGTTTTTGTCTGCTATAAAAACACCAGCCCACATGGGCATCCCAAACCAGCACATGTGACCCTATCTTTTACACTAAATCAGCTTGTTCAGCCTCAGCTTTATTAAGCTATTGCATTTTGAATTGGTTTTTGCCCTGCTGTCAAAACACCGGCCCACATGGGTATCCCAAACCACCACCTTGCACCCTATCTGTTAAACTAAATAAGCTTTTTTATCCTCAGCTTTATTAAACTATTGCATTCTGAAATGGTTTTTGTCTGCTTTAAAAACACCAGCCCACATGGGCATCCCAAACCAGCACATGTGACCCTATCTTTTACACTAAATCAGCTTGTTCAGCCTCAGCTTTATTAAGCTATTGCATTTTGAATTGGTTTTTGTCCTGCTGTCAAAACACCAGGTTGCAGGGTATCCCAAACCACCACGTTGCACCCTATCTGTTATACTAAAGAAGCTTGTTCATCCTCAGCTTTATTAAGCTATTGCATTTTGAATTGTTTTTCGTCTGCTTTAAAAACACCAGCCCACATGGGCATCCCAAACCAGCTCATGTGCCCTATCTGTACACTAAATCAGCTTGTTCAGCCTCAGCTTTATTAAGCTATTGCATTTTGAATTGGTTTTTGTCTGCTTTAAAAACACCAGCCCACATGGGCATCCCAAACCAGCACATGTGACCCTATCTTTTACACTAAATCAGCTTGTTCAGCCTCAGCTTTATTAAGCTATTGCATTTTGAATTGTTTTTTGCCCTGCTGTCAAAACACCGGCCCACATGGGCATCCCAAACCACCACCTTGCACCCTATCTGTTAAACTAAATAAGCTTTTTTATCCTCAGCTTTATTAAACTATTGCATTTTGAATTGGTTTTTGTCCTGCTGTCAAAACACTAGGCCGCAGGGTATCCCAAACCACCACGTTGCACCTTATCTGTTATACTAAATAAGCTTGTACATCCTCAGCTTTATTAAGCTATTGCATTTTGAATTGGTTTTTGTCTTGCTGTCTAAACACCAGGCCGCAGGGTATCCCAAACCACCACGTTGCACCCTATCTGTTACACTAAATAAGCTTGTTCAGCCTCAGCTTTATTAAGCTATTGCATTTTGAATTGGTTTTTGTCCTGCTGTCAAAACACCAGGCCGCAGGGTATCCCAAACCACCACGTTGCACCCTATCTGTTATACTAAATAAGCTTGTTCAGACTCAGCTTTATTAAGCTATTGAATTTTGAATTGGGTTTTGTCCTGCTATCAAAACACCAGGCTGCAGGGTATCCCAAACCACCACGTTGCACCCTATCTGTTATACTAAATAAGCTTGTTCAGCCTCAGCTTTATTAAGCTATTGCATTTTGAATTGGTTTTTGTCCTGCTGTCAAAACACCAGGCTGCATGGTATCCCAAACCACCACGTTGCACCCTATCTGTTATACTAAATAAGCTTGTTCAGCCTCAGCTTTATTAAGCTATTGCATTTTGAATTGGTTTTTGTCCTGCTGTCAAAACACCAGACCGCAGGGTATCCCAAACCTGCACGTTGCACCCTATCTGTTATACTAAATACGCTTGTTCCCTCCCACAGCAACGTATCCTATGCTTTGGGTTTAGCTCCACTCTTTAGTGAGGAGGACGATCAGATAGAGGACAGTAAGCAGCTACTGCCCAGCCAAGAAATGGAGGTGGCTTCTTTAGCTAGGCAGACAAATAGTGATGTGGACAGTGTCGTGGGTGTTGCGAGCGTTCCAGCTCCTGCGCCAGACACTGTTGAGGAAACCGAGAACATCAGTGAAGTGCAGCCACAACTCGGTGATGATGATGATGATGAAGAAGCCGATCGTACTTGGGAGCCAGGTGATGAAGGGGCTTCATAGTCATCATCAGGAGAGGAGGGGTGCAGCAGCTGAGTCAGCAGCTGCTGAGGGAGGCAGCATGGTTGGCAGTCAGAATGGGGGCACAATTGTAAAGCCTGGAGCCAAACAGGGCCAGGGCCAGGGTAGAGCACCTGCTGCACGGCAGGCTACCTTATCGGGAGGTAGTGGAGCAGGGGTTCCTGGAGTTGGCGACAATAGCAGTGAATCAGTGCGGCCTGTTGGTGGGAAAAGTAGCTACTCGGCACTGTGGCAGTTTTTCCTGAAGCAACCGCAGGAGGGTAACATGGCCACATGCAAGATATGTAGGCAGAAGGTGAAGCGTAGCCAGGGCCCAAATGTTGGCACCACGGCCCTGCGGCAACATATGATGCGTCACCATAAAGCGGCCTGGGAGAACTGAGGCTCCGAAGAGGTGGTCCAGCCTGCTTCCTCACCAAGTGGCACGCCGCTCCCAATTTCTGCCAGCCAAGGCTCCAGCACCTCAGCCGAAGGCAGCTGTGCATCATAGAGCCATCCTCTATCACTTCTGATGCTCCTGCTCCTCCTCCAAGTCATGCATCCCACCAGCAATCCATCAGTGAAGCCATGTCCAAGAGACAGCAGTATGCGCCCACTCATCCTACGGCGCAGAAGCTGAATGTTCAAGTTGCTGCAGTCGCTCCCTTTTCAGGTGGTGGACTCTGCACTTTTCAGAGAACTGATGGCTTGTGCCGAGCCGAGGTGGAGAGTCCCAAGCCGTAATTTATTTTCCTTTTTACTTTTGTTGAACAGAAGGTGGGCCAGTCCTTGAGCCTGTTGGTGTGTAGCAAAGTGCATGGCAGCGCAGACATCTGGAGCTGTAACTTCGGTCAGGGACAGTACATGTTATTTACAGCCCACTGGGTGAATGTGGTCCCTTTGCAGCAGCAGCAGCAACTTGGACAGGTCACGCCGCTTTGGCCTCCGCGCTCCCTGGCCGTTGTGCCTGTGACACCGTGCTACTCGGCCTCCTCATCCTCCGCCATCTCCTTACCCTCCACTGTAGGCTCAAGTCTCAGTGCCCCTCCAGTCTACCATGTGTGCAGGGCACGAAGGTGTCACGCTGTGCTTCACATGGTTTGTCTTGGCGAACACATGGGGAGGAACCGCTTAAATTTATTCATCACGAAATACAAACATGGCTTACTCCAAGAAAACCTAAAATGGGAATCATAGTTACCGACAATGGGAAGAACATTTTGTCTGCGCTGCGACAAGGAAGCCTGACCCATGCGCCCTGCATGGCTCAGGTCTTCAATCTGGTTGTCAAGCGGTTTCTGAGGTGTTCCCCCCACCTGCAAGACATCCTAACAACTTCAAGGAAACTTTGCATGCACTTCAGCCACTCATACACCGCCAAACACACCCTTCTTGAGCTACAGCGTCAGAATGGTAGCCCCCAACATAGTCTGATTTGCGATGTTTCCACCCATTGGAATTCCACCCTTCACATGTTGGACCGATTATATGAACCGAGAAAAGCCATCACATATTTCCTGATGATCCAAGCGGATAGGGGGACTCCCCTGTGTAACTTCAATGTCAACCAGTGGCAGCTCATACGTGACACCTGCCATTTGCTCAGGCCCGTTGAGGAAGCCACTTTATTTGTCAGTCGGCAGGATTACAGGATGAACAACTTGATTCCACTGCTTCATGTACTACAGCACATGTTGAAAACCATGGCTGGTCAGGGCATTGGAGGCATGGCGTCTACATCTTGCGGCCACATGTACCCCGTTGGAGCTGAACTGGAGGAGGAGGAGGAAGAGGAGGAGGAGTGGCAGAGTGCACAGTTTAGGCTTGGTGAAATGGCTGGTTTATCTAGTCAGCGGACAGGAGAGGAGGAGCAGGAGCAGCCAGAGGAGCTAGAGGGTTGTGAGGAAGGCGAGACAGAGGACCCGGACACAACGTGGCAGTATGCAGTGGAGATGGAAACAGGTAGTCCCTCCGAGTCACTTGCGCAAATGGCAGGAAGCATGCTCACGTGCTTGCGTAGTGACCCCAGAATTGTTTCCATTTGTCGGCGGGATGACTTCTGGCTGTCCACCTTATTGGACCCTCGCTTCTGGCACAAAATGGGGGCATTTTTTAAACCCGCCGAGAGGGAGGACAAACTGAACTACTACAAAGACATTCTGCGTAGTCAGTTGGCCGATGCCTATCTGCGCCATGGTCCATACTCTCGCAGGTCTGACTCGGGGGGACCTCTGCGCTCACCTTCCACTGCCATGGCTGCTGGGGGGGTTGGCAGGAGCAGCAGCAGCAGCTCCATCAGCAGCAGCCTCAGTCTTCAGTCGCCAATGAGTAGCTTTCTACACCTGCATAGTGAGGCTACTCATGAGCAGCAGGAAGACCTGGAGCAGGACCTCAACCAGCAGGTCATGTCATACCTTGACATGACCATGCCAACACACCTTGAGGATCCGATGGACTTCTGGGCAGCCAAACTTGGCTTGTGGCCGCAACTAGCAGAGTTTGTCCTGGAAAAGCTGTCCTGCCCGGCAAGTAGCGTGCCATCTGAGCGGGTGTTTAGTGTGGAGGTGGGCATAGTTACGGCGAGGAGAACTCCTCTGTCAACTAAAAATGTGGAGGGACTCACCTTTGTGAAAATGAATCAGGGATGGATCAGCAAGGATTTCCACCCACCAATGGCTGATGCATGTGACTAGATTCAGCATGGTGCCACGTTTTACACTTTCCATATGGTGCAAAACATATTTATGTCTTTAGGCAAATTTTGGGCTCCTGCTGATGCCAACTTCAGGGTGTGCCTTTCAGCCAATTTTGGGCCTCCTGCTGCTGCTGCTGCAAACTGCAGTGTGTCTTTCAAGCTATGTTTGGGCTCATACTGCTGCTTGCAACTCCAGGGTGTGATTCATCCAATTTTTGGCCTCCTGCTGCCAACTCCAGTGTCTCTTTAAAGCAATGTTTGGGCTCCTGCTGCTGCTGCTGTGTGCAGCTCCAGGGTGTGATTCATCCAATTTTTGGCCTCCTGCTGCCAACTCCAGTGTCTCCTTAAAGCAATGTTTGGGCTCCTGCTGCTGCTTGCAACTCCAGGGTGTGATTCATCCAATTTTTGGGCTCCTGCAGCCAACTCCAGTGTCTCTTTCAAGCTATGTTTGGGCTCCTGCTGCTGCTGCTTGCAACTCCAGGGTGTGATTCATCCAATTTTTGGCCTCCTGCTGCCAACTCCAGTGTCTCTTTAAAGCAATGTTTGGGCTTCTGCTGCTGCTGCTGCTGCTTGCAACTCCAGGGTGTGATTCATCCAATTTTTGGGCTCCTGCTGCCAACTCCAGTGTCTCTTTCAAGCTATGTTTGGGATCCTGCAGCTGCTTGCAACTCCAGGGTGTGATTCATCCAATTTTTGGGCTCCTGAAGCCAACTCCAGTGTCTCTTTAAAGCAATCTTTGGGCTCCTCCTGCTGCTTGCAACTCCAGGGTGTGATTCATCCAATTTTTGGGCTCCTGCAGCCAACTCCAGTGTCTCTTTAAAGCAATGTTTTGGCTCCTGCAGCTGCTTGCAATTCCAGGGTGTGATTCATCCAATTTTTGGGCTCCTGCAGCCAACTCCAGTGTCTCTGTCAAGCTATGTTTGGGCCTCCTGCTGCCAACTCCAGTGTCTCTTTAAAGCAATGCTTGGGCTCCTGCTGCTGCTGCTGCTTGAAACTCCAGGGTGTGATTCGTCCAATTTTTGGGCTCCAGCTGCCAACTCCAGTGTCTCTTTCAACCAATGTTTGGGCAGCTGCTGCTGCTTGAAACTCCAGGGTGTGATTCAGCTAATTCTTGGGCTCCTGCTGCTGCCAGCTCCAGGGTATGTTTTTCAGGCACCATAGGGGCCCCTCATAGTGATGCCACCTCAACTCTCTGCAATTGTGCCGCTCTGTGATTCTATTAGCTATGCCTCTGATCTGCATGTCATAATTATTTACAGTATTATTTCACTAACCCAGCACACATCCTATGCGTGTTACAGCAAGCAGACTGGTTTACAACCCTGTTGAGGCTCTAGGAAGCTGAGAAATAGCCGTTTCTAATAGCGATTTGTCGCGAATAAATTCGGGTCGAATCGATTTTTGTCGGAAAATTCGGCAAATCAGTCGAATCGAATTTTTCAAAAGTTCGCTCATCTCTAAATAGAATAATAGAAAAATAGATAGAATAGAGGAATAATATGAGTAATAGATAGAAAGATAGAACTGCAGATAAAATAGATAGATATTGGACAGATTAGATGGATAGAAAGTGGGGGCATAACTTGAGGGGGGTACCGGAGCCCAGACAATCAAAGGGGTTCCATCATTGTTGCTACTCTACATAATCAATCATATTTGTGCTCACTTGCCATTATTTAGAGAAAAGAAGCAGCATTTGTCTCAGGCGTTTCAGTCATTAATTATCTAGCTGCATCTAATTGAGTTAAAAGACAGATAAAAGTTTACCGTATGAGCCTTTGATAGACTGCAGATAGATTGATAAATATAAGCTTATATAGATAGATATGGAAAAGATTTGATAAGTTAGATAGGTAACTGTTATAAATAAATGGTGCAACTCACACAGTGGCGCATCCTGGCAACTTTAGGCATAGGGAACCTGATAAAAAATGTAAATCCCACCCCTGGGAATAGTGATATTCAGCCATACATTATCTCAGCGGATCTGCAAAGTGAAACATATAGGGGAAATTACAGGCTTATAGGATGACAGCTCCATGTCTGTATCTTTCTGATAGATGCTGTGTGGTTTGACAGAGCTTGGACTGGCTCCCATTGTTAGACCTGATAGGCTGATCCCAGCAGCTGTCACAGCATGCCTGAACACATTAGTATCAATTTGATGAATAAATCACCTCTACTCCTAGTGGAGGGCTTTCGGTATATAAAAAAAGTAAATGCCTTATAAACTAAAATATTAGGGGTTTACACCTTATAATCAGCTAAAAACATTTATAAAAAAACTATTTACAAAAAACGTGGCAGGCTCCCAGATTTCTAGGCATCGGTGGTCCCCGAAGCAAGCTGAAATCCGACAGACAGACATGTAGCTGCAGACGCACAAATTCATCCACGTAGTCCGCCTCCATAACACTGCAACTCACACAATGACAGCAAACTTTCACCAGGAAATAGACCCAGTAAGTTGGGCAGAAACACACTCGTTTTATTGGCCACGTTCGAAACAACAATCAAGGCTCGGAATCATGTGCAAGCCCATACCAATAACGTAACATTCCAAAGAAAGCGAACTATCTACGCAAAAAATACGATCATCGAATATGCTTACTCACGTTAACGTAAATGCACATACGCATGAAAAAAGACACGAAAATCACGTTAATGGCTGCAAAAACTCACCAAAAATACACGAACATGTGAAAGTGAAGGAAAAGGAGGCTGTGAATCAAGGCTAATATGCTAACATGCTATACGCTAAGAAAAAACAAGCTAAATCTGAAAGCACAAGGTCTCCCGAACAGAACAATAACCAACATGCATAGCTACTTTAACCCTTTTAACTGCCAGTCTACTTGATATTAGGTCACCCTCTGTCGACAGGTCATTTTTCACCATTTTGCACTATTTAAACCGGACCTTCACCATGATTTAATGAAAAGCCCAAACTCTTAAAAAACGGTTCCCCAGCATCTAAAATTAATATATTTTACATTTTTAGTCACTAACTTATTATTCTTTCCCCCACTGGGCTGCAACTCTGTTCAGGAATTTAGGATACGGGCGCCGCCATCTTGACTCAGAAGCATCACACTTACTGAGGAGAGGAGAGTGGGATAAGGTACAGGGGGGCAGGTTATAGCTGTGCTTTGCTCAGACAGAGACCCCCATTCCAATTCAACAGGAGAGTTAAAAATGATGTGGATTTCCCCTTGCCAGCATAACCAGCCCAGGCACCAGCTATGGGGGCTTGTAGACCAGGGAGTGGAGGCCAGCTTTGGTGGCCCCCGGCCCTGAAAACTACAAGCCTGCGTAGCTTACACAGCTCCTGGGCTAGACACAGGTGACTTGCAAGCCTCCAAACCTTGTGAAGTGGTATAGGGGTCTCATGGACTCAGGGTTAAATGTAAAAAAAAACACGCAAACAGCAAGAAACAAATATTTTATTTATTTTCTAATGCTTACCTCCCATCCATCCCAAGCACTGTGTCCCATGCCGATCCCTCTGGCTTCTGCTCTCCTGCTGCTTTTGGAAGCCTTTTATACCTGATGCGTAATGGCACATAAAGGGTTAATTTAAAAAATTACATAGGATCCCTCCTCCCCGGGGGGGCAGTTAATTTTGGATTTTTAAGGGTTAAAAACATGTAAAAAAAAATGGAGTAGGGACCAGCTATGCAGGACTTGAAGAACAGGGCTCCAAGGTCAGCCTTGTTGGCCCCTGGCCCTAAAAAGCTACAAGCCCGCATAGTCTTTATGGCCCCCAAGGTCTTCTGCCCCCCCCCCCGGGCTTGGGGAGGCAGGTAATGGGGGCTGGTGGTTAATGGAAACTCAGCAGCTAGTAGCAGTTGACTTGCCAACCTGCCAGACCCCAACCCTTGTGAACTGGTATAAGGGTCTCATGGATCCTTTACCAGCTCACAAAGGGTTTACAGTAAAAAAAAAAAAACACACCACAAAAACACACCTCAGCTCAGCTGCCTCACGGTTGATGTCATCCACCCGCCCCCAAAAAGGCGGGGATAGGGGTTACAATGGCGGAAGCTGGGTGAGGGGGGCCTGATTCGAAAAAGGGATCTCGCGGGGGGGGGGTCACTTGTGCAGGTGAGTAAATGTCATTTTATTTTTCTACGTATAGGTGTCAGCGCCAGCAGTAGCAGGAAGAGCCCTGGGGGTGGGTTGGGTGCCCCCCAGGTGAAAAGAAGGCCTGGCCAGATTGATAGAGGGGTCAGGTGAGTTTTTATATTTTTTTATAGTAAGTAACCTATGTGAGTCTCATGTAACTGGCACTGGAACTGGTTGGAGAGGCAGCTACTTGAGATTCACATAGTTGGCACTAAAAGGGTTAATAAATAACACACATATATTGAACATTATTAGAAATTTGATTTATTTTGGTAATACAATTAAACTGACCATTCTGTTTGGGACAGTTTAAAACATTTTGTGGGTGATGGTCACTGCGGGGGTTTGGTTTTGAGTGTGGCTTATTTACGGGATTTTTAGGTACAAACATCCATAGCATTCTATGATAATCATGTGTGTAAGTAGGTGTATAGCCCCCGAATGCTCCAGGGATCTTTAGTCCATAGAAGATGTTGGTCATTGATCCAATGCTTAACCAGTACATGCATTCCATTAATGCCATTCAGGAAAAAAAGTAAGAGAACTTGTAATGAGACCAATGGAACTTTTAGGTGTCTTTAGAGTTTTTGGGATGTGGGACGACATGCCTCAAAGTGGGACTGTCCCACCAAAAGTAAAACATCTGGGCACTTTAAGCATAATTAAAAAAGTAAATCTCATGCTTTTTTATAAATGTATTACACACAGACTCTAATCAGCCAATCAACACAAAATACCTGTTTTTGTGGACATTTTCCAAATACTCCAGGGCCAGGCAGTGCCAGGGGGCACTAGATTATCCTTACTGCTGCTCCCCCACCACCAATCAGTCTCCTATTGCTTTAGTTTTTTAAGCCGGAGGGCATTTCCTGGTTCCAGCTGACAGGTGGGAGTGGCCTGTGTACGCCTTTCTTCCATTGAAAACAATGGGCACCTTCATACACAGAATTTTTTGTTATAAGAT
Source organism: Gastrophryne carolinensis (assembly GCA_027917425.1). Classification (NCBI taxonomy): domain Eukaryota; kingdom Metazoa; phylum Chordata; class Amphibia; order Anura; family Microhylidae; genus Gastrophryne; species Gastrophryne carolinensis. The sequence continues at coordinate 385,527,685 of CM051236.1, read as the reverse complement.
TTCCCCCTCCTCAACACACCCATGTTTGCCCCTTTGTTTTCTCGATCATGTCAGATGCAGTGAAAGGATTGGTGGGGCTTTAAAGCTGAGCATCCTGAATCCCAATCCCAAATCACAATGCCCCAGAGATGGATTGTCAAAATCCCGTTTGTTAATTGCCCCCAGAGCATTCTGATTTGGGATGCCATGCTGTGTGAAACCCCCAGATCGACCATAAAAAGCTCACCTTTCCCGGTCCTACAGTGCATTCACTGGCTCTTGTCCCTTTCTGTGTGGCTGCAGAAAGCAGAATCCCCCGGCTCTGTGTGTGCACTAACTGCCCATTTATTTGAATAGTATAGTAGTGTAGTAGTATAAAGTAATAGATTGAAGACATGCATATCAGGGTGGTATTGATAAATACCATAAATATTTATTAGCTGCAGGGGTGGTCGGGTGTAGGAATCAGCGAACCTGCTGAGCGGGTATGACAAGTTCGGTCAAACCTGCCGTTAAGGTTCGTTTTGGGTCTACCAAACTCAACACAAATTCCATGAGGACCCAAATTTGGGGGACTAAAAATGGCTGTCAAAGGGGGTAGCGAGGGCTGCCATTTGAGGGGAACACCAGGACGGTTGCCCTGCACAAAGTGGTCTGGTAAAACTATTCAAAAAAATACCAGAATACAAAAAACAATAAAGAAAACGTACATAAAACAAAAAAAAAAAGATTTTTTTACGGGTGGCAGTGGTCAAATTGGAGGGGGCCTGGGCGACTGCCCTGCAGAAAATGGGCTAGGGAAAATACTTAAAATGATAACAGAAAACGAAAAAATAAAGAAATACCTACATACATAAATAAAAAAAGGAAATATTCGTGTTTTTAAGGGCCCTGAATAAAATGGTGTAGGGAAAGTACTCACAAATTAAAGAAATTCATAAATACATAAATAAATTCATCAATATATACATAAATGTATAAATAACAAAATAATATCATCGCTAAATAAATATTTACATAAGTAAATAAATAAATATATATATATATATATATATATATATATATATATATATATATATATATACATATTAACATCAATAAATAAATATATACATTAAAATTAATTAATAAAAATATATTATTTTTTTACAGGTGTCAAAGGTCCGGGGGGGGGAGGAGGTGTTGGGGGTGGATGTGGCATGTAGCGGTGTAAGAAGAAGAGACAGAGGAAGTGGATGTGGCAGAAGTGGAGGAGGTAGCAAACACTTTAATCACTCATTCAGGTGCTGGCACAGCCAGGTCCGGTGGGATCCATGCCTTGTTAATCTTAAGCAGTGTAAGGATGTAAGGATAAGACAGATGTTCTTGTTGGGTGCTGAACACACGTTCTGATAGGACAATTGCTGTAGGGCAGGCCAGCACCTCCAAGGAATAGAGGGCAAGCTCTGGCCACGTGTTCAGTTTACCAACCGAAAAATTGAACTAGGAATACCCATCGCTCAGGACCAGGAGACGTGGATAGGTAGTCATCCACCATGCGAGTCATAGTCTGCCTCCTAGGCTGTATCCAATTGTGGTGGATGTGATGGACAATGGAACAACTTGTTCCACATTGTGACAATGCTCACCCTCCCCTTTGAGGTGGTGCTGGTGCCCCTGCTGCATTGGCAACTTGCAGCTCCTTCTCCTTGGTCGTGTGCCACCACTGAGCCCAGAAATCCAGCTGGAAACTCCACCAATAGTGCATCCAGCGGAGTGCGTTTGTACTCTCTGTGATCATTTTGTGGGCCGTCCAGTATTCAGCACTGGTGACTATGCAGGCAACTCTGCTTTCATTGCACAGGCACTGGAGCATGTAGCGGTTCATGTGAGCAAGGCTGCCCTGAGTTAAGCTGGGACGTCGATGAGCTGCGCTGGGTGTCACTCTGTTGTAAGAGTCCTCCTCTGATTCCCCCAAAGCGGTACGCTGGCTGGACAGTGACATACCTGGCCGCTGTCAGCCCAGCAACCCAACCTATAAGCCATGTGTGTACTTCCCTGACGCCTGGGAAAATGTGCCTTCTTTCTCCTCTACTGCTTCCATTACATCATCCATCATGGCCTGAAGGTTTTTTTCCACCAGGCAAAGGATGGGGTTGGTAGTGCTGATGATGGCAACATCAGCGCTAAACATATTGGTGGTATACTGATGGCACTGGAGCACCGTGTAGATGTCTCTCATGGAGGCCCACTCATTGGTGGTGAAGTTCTGTTGATCTGCATTTCTACTCACCCGGGTATTTTGGAGCTGAAACTCTACTATTGCCTGTTGCTGCTCACACACCCTTAACAGCATATACAATGTGGAATTCCAGCTGGTGGGCAAGTCACATATGAGGTGATGGATCGGAAGTCCAAAGTTTCTTTGCAGTGCAGTCAGATGAACGGCAGCAGGGTGGGAACGCTGAAAGCGCGTGCACATGCTGCACACTTTTTGAAGCAGCTCCATGACTGGATAATGGGCCAGGTAGCTCTGCAAGTCAAGGGATGTGCATCAACCCAGCTTGGCCCAAGGCTGCTACAAGGTTACGCCCATTGAGACACACCACCTTGCTAGGCTTCAGGTGCACTGGCAGCATACACTCATCTGTCTGCTCCTGGATGCAAGTCCACAGCGTCTGGGTGGTGTGAGGTCTTTAGCCCAGACAGATGAGTTTTAGCACTGTATGCTGCTGTTTCCCTATGACAGTGCTCATATTGTTGGTGCAGGGGCTGCACTGACTGCTTGAGAAGTAAGCATAGGAGGAAGCAGAGGAGGGGGAGGCAACAGGAGGCACTGACTGATTTCCAACAATCCTGGGTGGTGGAAGGATATGCACCACAGTGCTTCCCACCTCAGTCCCAGCCGCCACGACATTGACCCAGTGGGCAGATAGAGAGATGCAACATCCCTGCCTATGCTTACTTGTCGATGTGTCAGTGGTTATGTGGACACTGTAACTAATAGCATTACCTGTTGGTGCAGGGTACGGATGACTTGGCGAGAAAGGTAGTGGTGACTGGGAACAGTGTTTTATGGAACATCCGCCACCATCAGATCTTTCACTCTGTCCGTCTCCACCAGGCAGAATAGGAGCATTTTAAAGGCCAGCATTTTGTTAATGCTTGCGTTCAGGACTAGGACTCATGGGTGGGATGGGCCCAACTTTTTCTTTCTTTCCAATGTTTGCAGGAGGTGATGGTGGGCCCACATCCTTCCTTTGGGGCCTTATCATTGGGGAGCCAGTGGTAGCGACTGAGTCAACTGAAGTAGCAGAGGAAGCCTCAGGTGTTTCCATGTTTTTTATGTTTTTCTGACACTGTAGCTTGTGTTTGGATTCCAGGTGCCTGATCATGAACATGGTACTGAGATTATTAAGAATGCTCCGTCCCTTTAGGCACTGGTGGCACAGCTTTCAAATGACCTGTGTCTTGTCCTCTTTGGACTGCTTGAAAAAATGCCAGGCTGTTAATATACTTTGAGCCTGCCTTGTCACGCTCAGTCCCTGGGTGTGGTGGGTGGTGGCAGCAATGGGCTGACCTCTGAGACCCTTCTCCCTCTTCTGCTGGCTGCCTGGGGCTTTGTGACCACCACTTCTTCCTCTGAACTCTGATAGCTTTCAGTCCAAGTTGGGTCTAGGAACTCATCTTCAACCCTGGCATCCTCTTCCACCCAGTTCTCCCTGATAGCCTCCCTCTCAGTATCAACATTACAGAAAGCTGCAGTAGCCAGCACTAGGGTTTCATCATCATTGAGAGTGTCCTGTAATGGTCCGCTGGCCCTGTCCTCATCCTCCAACATAAGTTGTTTGGCATCTGGGAACTCTAGGTCTGAAGGTGGATGGCCCACAGTATAGCAGCTAAGTGTCACGGGACACTCACCTGTGTATCGGTCCCGCAGCGTCTCCGAGCGCCGGGCCGTGGCACTTCTGGGTGTGCGGCCGTGCCGTGCTTCAGTGCGGGCGGCACCACGCCCGGCCGCTGCCTCCTCTCCTCACTCCCTGCGTCCTCGCTCCGGATCATGTGCTTGCACGCGCGAGCACGTTCTTCTTATGCCCTCTGGCGGTGCTGCTCTCAGCACGGCTGCCGGAGGATAATTAAAGGGACCAATCCCTAATTTTCTGGGCTCACGCCCCTTTTTGTAAATCATTGGTCAAGTCCAGTATCATTGTGTTTTGCACCAATCCCCACAAGCATCCCCTGTAGTGTTAGCATATATAGGTAGACCCCTCCAGTACACCAGTGCCCGTAATAGAATTTTGCTGAGCATGCCTTGATTTGTCTTCTCGTCTGTTTCTGATCTTGTTGCCGACCCTGCTCGCTTGACCATTCTTGTTAGCCGCCTGGACCGACCATTGCCTGTACCCCGACAACGCTTCCGCCTTACCCTCTGTATTGCGAACCCGTGACCTTCTGGATTGACCTTGGCCTTACCTCGACCCTTCTTTTGCCTACTCCTTTGGTGCTGCGATATTATTATTTTCATCTATTATAATAACAGATGAGAATAATATTGGCATGTAATCTTTTATAGACATTGTCTCCAATTAGAGTTGTTTCATCCGCATTTTCTCCCAGAGGGGTAGGAAAGCCACATAAAGTCTGTACTACATTGAGGAAAATAATTTCTGCATGTTTTTTGAAACCTGTACATTTAAAGAGTCCTAGAAGGTAATATCATTGTTTCTAATAACCATATGCCTACATTTGAGATTATATTTAGTATAACAATGAATCATACACAGAGTGACTAAACAATTGTTTTTCCGTTCAGGTATTGAGAAAGCCGAGAGGCGAAACAAGTCTACCTGTTCCATAGGAAGAGAGACAATAGTCCCTAAAAATAAGCAAATGAGAATTATATTGAAGTGTATCATGAACATTAAATATTTTGAGTACAAATATGTATATGAAATTATTTATTCATGGACTATGTATGTTTTAAAGTGGACCTAAATAAAACAAGCACTGAGAAATTTTTAAACAAGTTTGATGAGGTTGAATGATTGGGTCATGGGAATGGGACCCAGCCTTAGGGCCCCAAAGGTTTTGGAAGTATTGTTAAAGAGTAGTGACACACAAGTGCCCTGAACAACTGGTGTTAAACTGTAGTGACACCCAAGTCGTTTGAGCAAGTGATATTAAACTGTAGTGACAGACAAGTGCCCTGAACAATTTGTAATAAAGAGTAGTGACACACAAGTGCCCTGAGCCAGTGGCTATTCCACTAACAATTGGTATTTAAGAATAGTGACACCCAAATGGTTTGAGCAAGTATTGTTAAAGAGTAGTGATACACAAGTACCCTGAATAATTGGTATTAAACTATAGTAACACACGTGGCTTGAGCAGGTGGTGTTAAACTGTAGTGATACGCAAGTGCCCTGAACAATTGGTATTAAACTGTACTGACACAAAAGTGCCCTAAACATTTGGTATTAAAAAGCAGTGATACACACACGTCCTAAACTAGGGGATACTCCCCTAACAATTGGTATTAAATAGTATTGATTTCCAGTAGTTTGAGCTAGTGGTATTTAAGCGTAATAACTAGAGATGAGCGAACTTTTGAAAAATTCGATTCGACTGATTCCCTGAATTTTCCGACAAAAATCGTTTCGACCCGAATTTATTCACGACGAATCGCTATTAAAAACGGCTATTTCTGAGCTTCCTAGAGCCTCAATAGGGTTGTAAACCATTCTGCCTTGCTGTACAACGCATAGGATGCATTTCGGGTTAGTGAAATAATACTGTAAATAATTAAGACATGCAGATCAGAGGCATCGCTAATAGAATCGCAGAGCGGCACAATTACAGAGAGTTGAGGTGGCATCACTATGAGGGGCCCCTATAGTGCCTGAAAAACACACCCTGGAGCTGGCAGCAGCAGGAGCCCAAAAATTTGCTGAATCACAGCCTGGTTGCAAGCAGCAGCCCAAACATTGCTTTAAAGAGACACTGGAGTTTGCTGCAGGAGACAAAAAATTGGATGAATTACACCCTGGAGTTGCAAGCAGCAGCAGCAGGAGCCCAAATTAGCTTGAAACAGACACTGGAGTTGGCAGCAGGAGCCCAAAAATTAGCTGAATTACACCCTGGAGTTGCAAGCAGCAGCACCAGGAGCCCAAACATAGCTTGAAAGAGACACTGGAGTTGGCAGCAGGAGCCCAAAAATTGGATGAATCACACCCTGGAGTTGTAAGCAGCAGCAGGAGCACAAACATTGCTTTAAAGAGACACTGAAGTTGGCTGCAGGAGCACAAAATTGGATGAATTACACCCTGGAGTTGCAAGCAGCAGCAGCAGGAGCCCAAACATAGCTTGATAGAGACACTGGGGTTGGCAGCAGGAGCCCAAAAATTAGCTGAATTACACCCTGGAGTTGCAAGCAGCAGCAGCAGGAGCCCAAACATAGCTTGAAAGAGACACTGGAGTTGGCAGCAGGAGCCCAAAAATTGGATGAATCACACCCTGGAGTTGCAAGCAGCAGCAGGAGCACAAACATTGCTTTAAAGAGACACTGGAGTTGGCTGCAGGAGCCCAAAAATTAGCTGAATTACACCCTGGAGTTGCAAGCAGCAGCAGCAGGAGCCCAAACATAGCTTGATAGAGACACTGGGGTTGGCAGCAGGAGCCCAAAAATTAGCTGAATTACACCCTGGAGTTGCAAGCAGCAGCAGCAGGAGCCCAAACATAGCTTGAAAGAGACACTGGAGTTGGCTGCAGGAGCCCAAAAATTGGATAAATCACACCCTGGAGTTGTAAGCAGCAGGAGCACAAACTTTGCTTTAAAGAGACACTGGAGTTGGCTGCAGGAGCCCAAAATTGGATGAATTACACCCTGGAGTTGCAAGCAGCAGCAGCAGGAGCCCAAACATAGCTTGATAGAGACACTGGGGTTGGCAGCAGGAGCCCAACAATTAGCTGAATTACACCCTGGAGTTGCAAGCAGCAGCAGCAGGAGCCCAAACATAGCTTGAAAGAGACACTGGAGTTGGCAGCAGGAGCCCAAAAATTAGCTGAATTACACCCTGGAGTTGCAAGCAGCAGCAGCAGATGCCCAAACATTGGCTGAAAGAGACACTGGAGTTTGCTGCAGGAGCCCAAAAATTGGATGAATCACACCCTGGAGTTGCAAGCAGCAGCAGCTGGAGCACGAACATTGCTTTAAAGAGACAATGGAGTTGGCTGCAGGAGCCCAAAAATTGGATGAATCACACCCTGGAGTTGCAAGCAGCAGCAGCAGGAGTCCAAACATTGCTTTAAAGAGACACTGGAGTTGGCAGCAGCCGCAGCATGAGCCCAAAAATTGACTGACACACCCTGGAGTTGGCAGCAGCAGCAGGAACCCAGAAATTGGCTGGAAGGCACCCTGAAGTTGGCAGCAGCAGGAGCACAAACATTAGCTGGAAGGCGCACCCTGGAGTTGGCAGCAGCATAAGCAGGAGCCCAAACATTGCTTGAAAGACACCCTGGAGTTGGCAGCAGCAGCAGCAGGAGGCCAAAATTTGGCTGAAAGGCACACCCTGAAGTTGGCATCAGCAGGAGCCCAAAAATTGGCTGGAAGGCACACCCTGAAGTTGGCATCAGCAGGAGCCCAAAAATTGGTCTAAAGACATAAATATATTTTGCACCATTTGGAAAGTGTAAAACGTGGCACCATGCTGAATTTAGTCGCATGCATCAGCCATTGGTGGGTGGAAATCCTGTTGATTTCGTTGATGCCGTAACTATGGCCCCCGCCGCACTAAACACCCGCTCAGATGGCACGCTACTTGCCGGGCAGGACAGCTTTTCCAGGGCAAACTCTGCTAGTTGCGGCCACAAGCAAAGTTTGGCTGCCCAGAAGTCCAGCGGATCCTCAAGGTGTGTTGGGATGGTCATGTCAAGGTATGACATGACCTGCTGGTTGAGGTCCTGCTCCAAGTCTTCCTGCTGCTCATGAGTAGCCTCACTATGTGGGTGTAGAAAGCTACTCATTAGCGACTGAAGATTGAGGCTGCTGCTGATGGAGCTGCTGCTGCTGCTCCTGCCAACCCCCCCAGCAGGCATGGCAGTGGAAGGTGAGCGCAGAGGTCCCCCCGAGTCAGACCTGCGAGAGTATGGACCATGGTGCAGATAGACATCGGCCAACTGATTATGCAGAATGTCTTTGTAGTAGTTCAGTTTGTCCTCCCTGTCGGCGGGTTTAAAAAATGCCCCCATTTTGTGCCGGAAGCGAGGGTCCAATAAGGTGGACAGCCAGAAGTCATCCCGCCGACAAATGGAAACAATTCTGGGGTCAGTACGCAAGTACGTGAGCATGCTTCCTGCCATTTGCGCAAGTGACCCGGAGGGACTACCTGTCTCCATCTCCACTGCATACTGCCACGGTGTGTCCAGGTCCTCTGTCTCCCCTTCCTCAAAACCCTCTAGCTCCTCTGGCTGCTCCTGCTCCTCCTCTCCTGTCCGCTGACTAGATAAACCAGTCATTTCGCCAAGCCTAAACTGTGCTTCACTGGGCCACTCCTCCTCCTCTTCCTCCTCCTCCTCCAGTACAGCTCCAACGGGGTTCATGTGGCCATAAGATGTAGACGCCATGTCTCCAGTGCCCTGACCAGCCATGGTTTCCAACATGTGCTGTAGTACATGAAGCAGTGGAATCACGTCGTTCATCCTGTAATCCTGCCGACTGACAAACAAATTGGCTTCCTCAAAGGGCCTGAGCAAACGGCAGGTGTCACGTATGAGCTGCCACTGGTTGACATTGAAGTTACACAAGGGAGTCCCCTTATCCGCTTGGATCATCAGGAAATACGTAATGGCTTTTCTCTGTTCATATAATCGGTCCAACATGTGAAGGGTGGAATTCCAACGGGTGGAAACATCGCAAATCAGACTATGTTGGGGGCTACCATTCTGATGCTGTAGCTCAAGAAGGGTGTGTTTGGCAGTGTATGAGTGGCTGAAGTGCATTCAAAGTTTCCTTGAAGTTGTTAGGATGTCTCTCGGGGGAACACTTCAGAAACCGCTTGACAACCAGATTGAAGACGAGAGCCATGCAGGGTGCATGGGTCAGGCTTCCTTGTCGCAGCGCAGACAAAATGTTCTTCCCATTGTCGGTAACCATGATTCCCATTTTAAGTTTTCTTGAAATAAGCCATGTTTGGATTTCGTGATGAATAAATTTAAGCAGTTCCTCCCCTGTGTGACTCAGTTCGCCAAGACAAACCATGTGAAGCACAGCGTGACACCTCCGTGCCCTGCACACATGGTAGACTTGAGCCTACAGTGGAGGGTGAGGAGATGGCGGAGGATGAGGAAGCCGAGTCGCATGGTGTCACAGGCCCAACAGGCAGGGAGCGCGGAGGCCGAAGTGGCGTGACCTGTCCAAGTTGCTGCTGCTGCTGCAAAGGGACCACATTCACCCAGTGGGCGGTAAACAACATGTACTGTCCCTGACCGTAGTTACAGCTCCAGACGTCGGCGCTGCCATGCACTTTGCTACACACTGACAGGCTCAAGGACTGGCCCACCTTCTGTTCAACAAAAGTGTGCAGCGCTGGTACTGCCTTCTTGGCAAAGAAATGACGGCTTGGGACTCTCCACCTCAGCTCGGCACAAGCCATCAGTTCTCTGAAAGGTGCAGAGTCCACCACCTGAAAAGGGAGCGACTGCAGCACCAGCAACTTGGACAGGAGCACATTCAGCTTCTGCGCCGTAGGATGAGTGGGTGCATACTGCTGTCTCTTGGACATGGCTTCGCTGATGGATTGCTGGCGGGATGCATGACTTGGAGGAGGAGGAGCAGGAGCGACAGAGGATGGGAATGACGCTGCCTTCGGCTGAGGTGCTGGAGCCGCGTGCCACTTGGTGAGGAAGCAGGCTGGACCACCTCTTCGGAGCCTTGGTTCTCCCAGGCCGCTTTATGGTGACGCATCATATGTTGACGCAGGGCCGTGGTGCCAACATTTGGGCCCTGGCCATGCTTCACCTTCTGCCTACCTATCTTGCATGTGGCCATGTCACCCTCCTGTGGAAGCTTCAGGAAAAACTGCCACACTGCCGAGTAACTACTTTTCCCACCAACAGGCCTCACTGATTCACTGCTACTGTCACCAACTCCAGGAACCCCTGCTCCACTACCTCCCGATAAGGTAGCCTGCCACGCAGCAGGTGCTCTACCCCAGCCTCGTTTTGCTCCAGGCTTTACAATTGTGCCCCCATGCTGATTACCAACCATGCTGCTAACACCTTGCTGCCTCAGATGCTGACTCCGGGGCAACCTGCGCCCCTCTTCTCCTGATGATGACGATGAAGCCCCTTAATCACTCGGCTCCCAAGTGCGATTGGCTTCATTATCATCATCATCCTCACCGAGTTGTGGCTGCATGTCACTGATGTTCTTGGTTTCCTCAACAGTGTCTGGTGCAGGAGCTGGAATGCTCGCAACACCCACGACACTGTCCACATCAATATTTGTCTGCCTAGCTAAAGAAGCCCCCTCCATTTCTTGGCTGGGCAGTAGCTGCTGACTGTCCTCTATCTGATCGTCCTCCTCACTAAAGAGTTTAGCTGAACCCAAAGCATAGGATACGTCGCTGGGGGAGGGAACGGCGTAGGACAGAGGCAATGGGAGGACAGGGACTGCTCTCGGGGCATGCCAACTCAGGGTTGTGTCAGAGGAACCTACCGACCCTAGACTGGGGGTCTCAGATGCAACTTGTGATGATGTTGATGAACGTGTTAACCAATCTACCACGGCAGATACGTTACTGGTGGAGATACGACCGCTAGCAGAAACTGGCAGATCAGGTCTCTCACCGTGACTCCTGCTGCCACTCGCTCCTAGTCTGCTGCGAGCTCTGCCTGCGGAATCTTGGCCTCTGCCACTCCTCTTTGAACATCCTTGCACTTGTCTGCCTGACATTTTTATGTATTTCAAATGCGCAATAGGTACGATAAAAAATGTGTTTACTTTAAAAAGAAGAAGCTAAATAAAGTGAGGAACTGCTTCTCTGCACCAGATACTATGAAAATTTGTCAATATGAGATACCCTGCGGCCTAGTGTTTTGGCAGCAGACCAAAAACAAATTCAAAATGCAATAGTTTGATTTAGCTGAGGAAGGATGAACAAGCGTATTTAGTATAACAGATAGACTGCTAAGTGCAGGTTTGGGATACCCTGCGGCCTAGTGTTTTCGCAGCAGGACAAAAACAATTCAAAATGCAATAGTTTGATTTAGCTGAAGAAGGATGAACAAGCGTATTTAGTATAACAGATAGGCTGCTAAGCGCATGTTTGGGATGCCCTGCGGCCTAGTGTTTTGGCAGCAGACCAAAAACCAATTCAAAATGCAATAGTTTGATTAAGCTGAAGAAGGATGAACAAGCGTATTTAGTATAACAGATAGGCTGCTAAGTGCAAGTTTTGGATACCCTGCGGCCTAGTGTTTTGGCAGCTGGACAAAAAACAATTCAAAATGCAATAGTTTAATTAAGCTGAAGAAGGGTGAACAAGCGTATTTAGTATAACAGATAGGCTGCTAAGTGCAGGTTTTGGGATGCCCTGCGGTCTAGTGTTTTGGCAGCAGACCAAAAACCAATTCAAAATGCAATAGTTTGATTCAGCTGAAGAAGGATGAACAAGCGTATTTAGTATAACAGATAGGCTGCTAAGTGCAGGTTTGGGATACCCTGCGACCATAGTTTGATTTAGCTGAAGAAGTGTGAACAAGCGTATTTAGTATAACAGTTTGGGATACCCTGAGGCCTAGTGTTTTGGCAGCAGGACAAAAAACAATTCAAAATGCAATAGTTTGATTTAGCTGAAGAAGGATGAACAAGCGTATTTAGTATAACAGATAGGCTGCTAAGTGCAGGTTTGGGATGCCCTGCGGCCTAGTATTTTGGCAGCAGACCAAAAAAGAATTCAAAATGCAATAGTCTGATTCAGCTGAAGAAGGATGAACAAGCGTATTTAGCATAAAAGATAGGCTGCTAAGTGCAGGTTTGGGATACCCTGCGGCCTAGTGTTTGGCAGCAGGACAAAAAACAATTCAAAATGCAATAGTTTAATTCAGCTGAAGAAGGATGAACAAGCGTATTTAGTATAACAGATAGGCTGCTAAGTGCAGGTTTGGGATACCCTGCGGCCTAGTGTTTTGGCAGCAGACCAAAAACCAATTCAAAATGCAATAGTTTGATTTAACTGAAGAAGGATGAACAAGCGTATTTAGTATAACAGATAGGCTGCTAAGTGCAGGTTTGGTATGCCCTGCGGCCTAGTGTTTTGGCAGCAGACCAAAAACCTATTCAAAATGCAATAGTTTGATTCAGCTGAAGAAGGATGAACAAGCGTATTTAGTATAACAGATAGGCTGCTAAGTGCAGGTTTGGGATACCCTGCGGCCATAGTTTGATTTAGCTGAAGAAGGATGAACAAGCGTATTTAGTATAACAGATAGGCTGCTAAGTGCAGGTTTGGGATACCCTGCGGCCTAGTGTTTTGGCAGCAGGACAAAAAACAATTAAAAATGCAATAGTTTGATTTAGCTGAAGAAGGATGAACAAGTGTATTTAGTATAACAGATAGGCTGCTAAGTGCAGGTTTGGGATGCCCTGCGGCCTAGTGTTTTGGCAGCAGACCAAAAAAGAATTCAAAATGCAATAGTTTGATTCAGCTGAAGAAGGATGAACAAGCGTATTTAGCATAACAGATAGGATGCTAAGTGCAGGTTTGGGATGCCCTGCGGCCTAGTGTTTTGGCAGCAGGACAAAAACAATTCAAAATGCAATAGTTTGATTCAGCTGAAGAAGGGTGAACAAGCGTATTCAGTATAACAGATAGGCTGCTAAGTGCAGGTTTGGGATACCCTGCGGCCTAGTGTTTTGGCAGCAGGACAAAAACAATTCAAAATGCAATAGTTTGATTTAGCTGAAGAAGGATGAACAAGCGTATTTAGTATAACAGATTGGATGCTAAGTGCAGGTTTGGGATGCCCTGCGGCCTAGTGTTTTGGCAGCAGGACAAAAAACAATTCAAAATGCAATAGTTTGATTCAGCTGAAGAAGGGTGAACAAGCGTATTCAGTATAACAGATAGGCTGCTAAGTGCAGGTTTGGGATACCCTGCGGCCTAGTGTTTTGGCAGCAGGACAAAAACAATTCAAAATGCAATAGTTTGATTTAGCTGAAGAAGGATGAACAAGCGTATTTAGTATAACAGATAGGCTGCTAAGTGCTGGTTTGGGATACCCTGTGGCCTAGTGCTTTGGCAGCAGATCAAAAACCAAATCAAAATGCAATAGTTTGATTCAGCTGAAGAAGGATGAACAAGCGTATTTAGTATAACAGATAGGCTGCTAAGTGCAGGTTTGGGATGCCCTGCGGCCTAGTGTTTTGGCAGCAGACCAAAAAAGAATTCAAAATGCAATAGTTTGATTCAGCTGAAGAAGGATGAACAAGCGTATTTAGCATAACAGATAGGATGCTAAGTGCAGGTTTGGGATGCCCTGCGGCCTAGTGTTTTGGCAGCAGGACAAAAACAATTCAAAATGCAATAGTTTGATTCAGCTGAAGAAGGGTGAACAAGCGTATTCAGTATAACAGATAGGCTGCTAAGTGCAGGTTTGGGATACCCTGCGGCCTAGTGTTTTGGCAGCAGGACAAAAACAATTCAAAATGCAATAGTTTGATTTAGCTGAAGAAGGATGAACAAGCGTATTTAGTATAACAGATTGGATGCTAAGTGCAGGTTTGGGATGCCCTGCGGCCTAGTGTTTTGGCAGCAGGACAAAAAACAATTCAAAATGCAATAGTTTGATTCAGCTGAAGAAGGGTGAACAAGCGTATTCAGTATAACAGATAGGCTGCTAAGTGCAGGTTTGGGATACCCTGCGGCCTAGTGTTTTGGCAGCAGGACAAAAACAATTCAAAATGCAATAGTTTGATTTAGCTGAAGAAGGATGAACAAGTGTATTTAGTATAACAGATAGGCTGCTAAGTGCTGGTTTGGGATACCCTGCGGCCTAGTGTTTTGGCAGCAGATCAAAAACCAAATCAAAATGCAATAGTTTGATTCAGCTGAAGAAGGATGAACAAGCGTATTTAGTATAACAGATAGGCTGCTAAGTGCAGGTTTGGGATACCCTGCGGCCTAGTGTTTTGGCAGCAGGACAAAAAACAATTCAAAATGCAATAGTTTGATTTAACTGAAGAAGGATGAACAAGCGTATTTTGTATAACAGATAGGCTGCTAAGTGCAGGTTTGGTATGCCCTGCGGCCTAGTGTTTTGGCAGCAGACCAAAAACCTATTCAAAAGGCAATAGTTTGATTCAGCTGAAGAAGGATGAACAAGCGTATTTAGTATAACAGATAGGCTGCTAAGTGCAGGTTTGGGATGCCCTGCGGCCTAGTGTTTTGACAGCAGGACAAAAAACAATTCAAAATGCAATAGTTTGATTCAGCTGAAGAAGGATGAACAAGCGTATTTAGTATAACAGATAGGCTGCTAAGTACAGGTTTGGGATACCCTGCGGCCTAGTGTTTTGGCAGCAGGACAAAAACCAATTCAAAATGCAATAGTTTGATTCAGCTGAAGAAGGATGAACAAGCGTATTTAGTATAACAGATAGGCTGCTAAGTGCAGGTTTGGTATGCCCTGCGGCCTAGTGTTTTGGCAGCAGACCAAAAAACAATTCAAAATGCAATAGCTTGATTAAGCTGAGGAAGGATGAACAAGCGTATTTAGTATAACAGATAGGGTGCTAAGTGCAGGTTTGGGATGCTCATGTGGGCTGGTGTATTTAAAGCAGACCAAAAAATATTAAAACTAAAATCAAACTAATCCAGTTATCTTTCAATCTTTTTATTGAATTTTCTTGACAATACAACATTTCAAGATCACATTGAAATCAGTAGTGTTACATGCATAGTAAAAAAGAACTGTGTCAAAGACATCAAGACAGTATACTAACTATTGTCTGAAGCCAGATGCATAATGTGGAAAGTGGCTGGTCCGACCCGAGGGGCAGGAGGCATAAAGGGGGGCCTCCCCTTCTCCATCTCCGGAGATACCTCCCACTATCCCGAGTACAGACCAGCCATGTCATAATACACAATACTTAATACAAGAATCATGTCATTCTCGTTCTAACAGCAATCAGAGGTATGGTTTCAACAAATAAAGGGGAAGGGAAGGAAAACCACAAAGGGAGTGACTAGGGGAGGGGGAAGGAGGTAAGAGTCCCTGGTCCACTCCTAATAGCTTCTCTACACATTCATCAATTCAATGCTAGCATCGATATGTTAGGGGTTGCAAATTGGATCCATGGCTCCCAAACCTCTAGGAAGTGCTCATGTTTATCATTCAAGATGCTGGTAAGTTTTTCATTTATCAAGAATCCTTTTAGTCTAGCTTTAACCTCCGAGATAAAAACCAACTGCTGTTTCCAGGCCTTTGCAATCGTCTGTTTGGTGGCCAGCATGATAAATGAGAACAGCTTGTTTTGGAGCCTATTAAGTTCAGGGGCCTTATGGCGTAACAGCGTCACCCAGGGGTCCCTTTTGGGGGAAACATTCATGATCACAGCTACCAAGCGAAAGACCTGTTGCCAAAGGCGTGATACAAAGGGACAGGTCCACCATGTATGAAGCACATCGCCTTTTACCGAGCAGCCCCTGAAGCATTGTTCTGGGTAGGCGGGATAAATTTTATGGATTCTAGCAGGGACCAGATGCCAACGTAACAGGACTTTATAGGCTGACTCTACTGTGAGTGAATTAATTGAACAGCCCCAGGTCGCCCTCCACACCCCCGCCCAGTCCACCTCCTCCTTCTCCAATCTCAAGTCCTCCCCCCATTCTCGCACATATTTGTGGTCAAAGGGTTTTGGAAAATCATTAAGGGAAGAATATAGCAAGGAGATCCTCCCCGGGCTATCCGGCTCCTCCACGCACAAGGACTCAAATTTGGTCCATTTCCTATACGAGGCTAGTCCAGCAAGCCTAGGTCTAAGCCAGTGGCTCAGTTGTGTGTAATGGAACCATTCTGTCCGTGGAAGACCATACTTATCCCTCAATTCTTCAAATGACATAAGGCCCTTGTCTGTCAGGAGATGATGAAACGCACAGATACCCGCCGACACCCAATGCGAAAAGGACGCCCCTCCCCGAAGACCCGGTGGGAATAGAGGATTATCCCATAAATTCAGTAAAGGAGCGTGAGGTGACATTAATCCAGAGGAATATTTTATTGAGTCCCAAACCTTAAGGGAGTGTATCATCAGAGGGCTCAGATCTTTTGGTCTATTTCTGGGGTCTGTCCATAGCAGAGCCTCTAATGGGGACTTCCCCAGGTTCGGGATCTCCAGCAGGGCCCACAACGGTAAATCTCTCACTGCATGTAGCTGAGACAACTGCGCTATTTGTGCTGCTTTATAGTAGTGAGTAATATTAGGCACCCCCAAACCCCCCTGAGATTTATGGGCAAACATTGTGCGTCTTGCCACTCGGGGTCTAGTTGTTCCCCATACAAACTGGAACATCCGTCTCTGAAGGATTCGGAGCATGTAGGCCCGGATCCTGACAGGTAGTACTCTAAAGTAATACAAGATTTTGGGGAGGATTGTCATTTTGACCGCGGCCACCCGTCCCAACCACGATATGGGAAGGTCTGTCCAGGAATCCATCAAAGAATTCAGAGTTCGTATCAGAGGTGGGTAGTTGGCTGCGTAGAGGCCCCCATATGTGGGTGCCAAGCGAACACCCAAATAGGGGAGGCCATTTGAGGTCCACTTGAAGTCGTATGTGGATTTGAGGTGCAACACTGATCCCGCCGAGAGCCCCACATTCATGGCAACCGATTTGGATCTATTTATCTTGAGCCCAGAGATCTCAGCAAACTCGTCCAGCACCCCGAGAAGATTGGGTAGAGTGGTGATAGGTTGTGACAAAACCAGAACAGCATCATCCGCAAAAAGCGAAACCTTATGGTGGACTCCTCCAATATAAATGCCCTTGATATTTTTATTAGCTCTGATTTTAAGCGCCAAGGGCTCCATGGCCAAAATAAACAGGATGGGGGATAGGGGGCATCCCTGGCGGGTACCTCTCTGTATACCAAACCTGTCTGAAGAGAACCCAAGGTATCTAACCCTCGCTGTCGGTTGGTAATACAATGCCGAGATCCACTGTAAAAACTTGCTGTCAAAACCCCACCTCTCCAACGTTGTACGCATGTACTCCCA
Organism: Gastrophryne carolinensis; assembly: GCA_027917425.1. Lineage (NCBI taxonomy): Eukaryota > Metazoa > Chordata > Amphibia > Anura > Microhylidae > Gastrophryne > Gastrophryne carolinensis. The sequence continues at coordinate 385,510,455 of CM051236.1, read as the reverse complement.
TGAGATTGTGTCAAATGCCTTATAAATATCTAAAGATAATAAAAAAGCAGGAATTTTCCTGTTCTGAATGGAGTGAATTAGGTGGGCTATACGTCTAACGTTATCACTTGCTTGTCTGGAAGGGACAAAGCCCGACTGGTCTCTATGGACCAACGAGCCCAGGAAGGAATTCAGTCTCGAGGCCAGGATTTTAGCCAGGAGTTTAACGTCCTGGTTAAGTAAAGAAATAGGCCGATAGTTAGAAGTCAGCAGGGGATCTTTCTCCGGTTTGGGGATCATGACAATATTAGCCATTGACGACTCAGGACTGGGATTCATGCCCGATCTAAGGGAATTGAATAGTGCCACCAGGTGAGGCCCCAGCAGCGGGGCAAATTTCTTGTAATAGAGTCCCGAGAAACCATCTGGGCCCGGGGTCTTTTTGGGTTTAATGGTCTTTATTGCAGCCAACAATTCCTGTAATGTAATGGGCTCCTCCATACTATCTAAACAGTCCCGAGGGGCAACCGGTAGCTCAATGCCGGAGAAAAATTCTTCCAGCTTTTGTGAATTGTTCCCCCCCGGGCTGGAGTAGAGGTCTGCCAAAAAAGTTTTAAAGGCCTCCACTATCTTTAAGGGGTTGGCAGTTGTGAGCCCTTGTAACTTCAGTTGAATGGGTTGGCTTTTGAGTTTGCTCAGTCTGAGTTGTTTGGCCATCATGGAATCCGGCTTCTTACCCCTGGAGTAAAAGTGCTGTTTGGACCACCGCAGCTGCTTTTCTGCCTGGCAGTCCAGGAGTAAGTTAAGTTCCAAGCGGGCCAAGTCAACTCTGTCTTTGGTGGTCTGACATGGGTTGCCCTTCCACTCCTCCTCGGCCTTCCTGAATTGATCAGATAATTCCTTCACTTTGGCCTCCCTTTCCCTCTTTCTTGCTGTGGCTATTTGTATTATGTGCCCTCTCATCACCAGTTTATGGGCTTCCCATAAGGAAACTGGAGAGTCCACCGAGCCCACATTGTGCATAAAATAATCAGCTAGGTGCTTCTGGATTTTGTCACAAGTATCTTTAGTTGTTAGGAGCGATTCATTAAGGCGCCAGGAGTCAAGAGATCTCCCGGGGACCGCCAAGTCCACGGAGATCATCATTGGGCTATGGTCAGACCAAGGCGTGATGAGGATTGTGGCTCCTTGAAGTTGTGTAAGTGAATGTTGTGTCATGAAGACATGGTCTATTCTACAGAAAGATTTGTGCGGATTGGAGTAGAATGTAAAGTCTCACCCTGTGGGGTGGACCTCCCGCCAAGTGTCACACAGCGCATAAGAGCCCAAAAGTGCACTGAACGCCCCTGGTCTGCCTGTCCCTGGCTCCCCTCCTCGGCCTGGCATTGTGGGGACTGTCTTGTCCCCCTTGGGATCTATTACCAGGTTTGAGTCGCCCGCCAGGTATACCACACCTCTGGAGTGCTCCTTAACTACCTTGAATAAATGGGACAGAAATCTAAGCTGGTGTGCGTTGGGAGTATAATACGAAACTACCGTTATTTCCACGTCATATATGGATCCAGACACCAGTACATAGCGGCCTGTCGGGTCCACTATCTCCTTATGGCAGACAAAGGGTAAATTTTTCCTGAAAGCAATTGTGACCCCCCGTTTCTTTTCTTTAAACATAGCATGATAGTGCAGGGGGAAGTGTCTGTTTAGGTACTTAGGGTGTGAATGGCGGGCAAATCTGGTTTCCTGTAGGCAAAGAATGTCAGCTTTGTTGGCTTTATAGAATTGGAAGGCCTTGTTCCGTTTGGAGGGAGAATTAAACCCCTGTACATTATGAGAGATTATTTTCAAACTATTGTGAGACATAGCCATACAGTGCAAGCGACACTATCGTCCAGGGCGGACCAGGGACCCAGGGAGGGGGGGGAATCACCGGGGTAGACACACAGGAGGGCCAGGGTAGGGTGGGTGTTGAAACCAATAATGAGGACAAACTGTAAAAATATAAACTATTGATCTGCATAATATTCATGAACAACAGTATCATTAACCGGGATGATACAAGGGGACCCATCAGGACCAAGGCCGGAATTTCACCGCCCGTTCAAACGGGCCTATCAATAGAGGGAGGGTTATTACAACTCCTCCGTCTACCGTAATGCAGTAGTAGAAAAGTACAGTGGGGGTGTGTCCCCCAGGGCAGGCTAAGGACGACTATATTATTTAAGAAAATACTGACCGGTTGGATTCTCCCGACTGAGGGAAAGTCAGGACAAAACCCAAGAGATCTTAATACATCACTATAGAAAATGCATGAAAAAATATAAAACCAACGGCTAACAGGTTGAAAAGCCAAAAGAGAGAACTTGCGCCTTAGGCGCATAACCTGAAGTGCTTGCAGCGCCGACTGCAGAAGAATCTGGCATCAAAGTCCCGGGCCGAAAGGGATTCACACTAAGTCCTGGAAACAAGGCAGACAACAGCATTCCACGGAGCCAAAAACTGCAGAGGACGAAGAGGAAGAGCGTAGTTCTGCGTCCATCACCTTTGATTATTTTGTATGGGGTCCCAGTGAACCCGAGGTAGAGTAGGGGCTCTTTTCTTGTTGTCAAAGGAAGGTCTGTCCCAGGGTGGCCTGAGGGCGGTTCGCTTCCTTGATAAGGGAGGGCTGGAGTCTCGGCTCCCCGATCCCCCTGTGTCCATGGGAATAGCAAGATCTTTGAGAATGTGGCACAGTTCGCTTAAGGAAGAGGCTGAATATTGATCCCCCTTGTATGCAAAGAGGACCTTAAATGGGAATCCCCATCTGTAGCTTACATTATGTGCCCGCAGGGCTTCCATGGCTGGCCTCATCTCCCGTCTTCTCTGTATGGTCTGGGGAGCCAAGTCCTGAAAAAGCTGATAGTTGTGGCCTTGAAAAGTTAGCTCCTTCTTCTCCCTTGCTGCCCGTAATAAGGCCTCTCTTGTGCGGAAATAAGTGGGTTTTAGGACAATATCCCGGGGCAGCCCATCCTTGCGTTTAGGCCCCAGAGCTCTGTGGGCCCGGTCCAGCTCCAACCTCTCTATCGGCAGGTTAGGGACCAATTCCTGGAACAAGGCCGTCACCGTCGCAGTTACATCTAGCATGGATTCCGGTAGGCCTCTGATGCGCAGGTTGCCCCTTCTGGCCCTATTCTCCAGATCCTCCAGTTTTAACTGTATGGCCTCAATATCCCTGTCCCGGGATTGTATGGTGGTTAGGGTGTGCTCCATTTTACTTTCTAGGGCCTCTGTTCTTTCCCCCAAGCTATGGATCTCCGCTTTCAGTGGGGTGGCCCATGCGTCTGTGACAGCTTGTAGTTCCTGCTGTAGGAGCAGTTTGAACTTTGCTAGCAGGTTGGCGTCTCTGAGCTCAACTGGGTCTGGGGCTGGCTGAGCATGGTTCCCCGGTTCTAGGGACGGGAGTGGGGCGCAGGGGCTACGGGGGCCCGAAAAAAGGGAAGACTCACTGTTCGGCGGGCTGCTGCTTGATGGGCTGCTGATGGAATCTGCGTTGTCCATGTGAGGGAGCCTCGTAGGTGACACCGGGGCGCTGGATGGGCCACGTGTGGTGGTGGGGAGCGGGCTGCCAGCCCTGCTACTGTCGCTGCCGCCATTCGCCTCTCCCGCTTCCCCTCCGCCGTTTCCCGCCAAACGCGACCGCTGATCTTTCGCCATGGCCGCCCAGTCCAGATCTGGCGCGTCTCCTTCGTCGCAGCTTCTGACCGGGAGCACCTGCTAGCTGGTTGCAGTCCCGTTCGCGGGCTCTGTCTGACGAGCACCCGACTGGCGCTGCTGTTCTTGTAAGTCATATGCGTCGTCTCCCTCCGCCATCTTTGCTGGACCCGCGCTGCGCCTCGTACTATGTTGGTGCGTAGGCGCCATCCTTCTCCTACCTCCGCCTCTGCTTTTGCCCATCAAGATGGTGCCAGCCTCCGCAGGGTCTAGAGGCACTTTCTGAGTCTCCTGGCACCGGATTGCTCTAGGTAGCCGCCCTTTTGCCTGCCCGGGGTGCTGAGCTGAACTACAGTGCGACCATCTCTCTCGGCAGCCAGCCACGCCCCCCCAAACTAATCCAGTTATGATAAATGATTGTGTGTAACAGATAGGGTTTAATAAGCCACTGCATAGATGGGATGCACAGTGGAAAGGCAGATTAAAATTTACAGCACAAAGAACTGAAATTGAATTGAAAACTGATCAGGCTAATGAAAAAGAAAAATTCACTGTCACTTCTATGCTGTCCCTGGATGCTGTCCCTGGATCGTTCCGGTTTTTCCCTATCTTTCCCTGGCTCTGTCTACCTCTCTGTCTGCCTCTCTGACTCTCCCTACCTATCTCTAACTCTCTCTTCCTATCTGCAGCAACCATCGCTGTCTCTGGAATGCAAGGCTGAAATGCGCAAAAGGAAAATGGCCGCCGGTTTATATAGCACGGTGACGTCACCGGGCTTCCTGGCTGCTGATAGGCTGCATGTGACTGTCCCATGATACCTTGCCCCAGGGGACATGTCCGGACATGTGCTTCCACCATCTTAGAATGCCTGTAATTGAAATAAATGGAGTTTAAAGGAAAACTTCGATCGATCGAATCTCGGGGAAATTCGGATTCGTTTTCATGAAATTCGGAACAAATCCGGGTTCGTCCGGATCGATTCGCTCATCCCTAGTAATAACACACAAGTGCCCTAAACAGTTAATCTTAAACTGTAGCAACACCCAAGGGGTTTGAGCAAGTGCTATTAAACTGTAGTGACACACAAGTACCCTGAACAATTGGGATTAAACTGTAGTGACATGTACCCCGAACCAGTGGTTACTCCACTAACAATTGGTATTCAAGAGTAGTGAAACCCAAGTGGTTTGAGTAAGTGGTATTAAAGAGTAGTGACACACAAGTGCCCTGAACCAGTGAACACTACACAAACATTTTTTTCAGGAGGGCCTTAAGTGCCTTGAACCAGTGGATACTCTACTAACAATTGGCATTAAAGAGCAGTGACCCCCCCCAAGTGGCCTAAACAATTGGATTTAAAGAGCAGTGACACCAAAGTGGTTTGAGCAAGTGGTATTAAAGAGTATTGACACACAAGTGCCCATCCCTACTTGGGGGCTGATTTTTTGAAAAGGTTCTTTTGTGGAAAATCATTTTAAAAATATTACAACTTTTGTAAGGAGGAATAGAGGGCTACTGAGAATATTGTTTGTTATTGAATGCTATTGTCAGAGCACAGCTGGCCATAGAGAGCATAGGGTGAATTCCTAATGAGCGGCACTGCTTTAGGGGCTAGCACCTTACCCCACTGTGCTAGAATACCTAACACCTCTTTTAGGTCCCTGCCCCCAAAGTCCCCCTCCATGCCTTACCCCCATAGCCTGTCCTGTGTTCTGCCCCAGCAGTGCCATAACCTCAGCTGACAAATATACTCACTGAGTAAATTCCTGTGCTGATTTTTGGCCCCAGTCTGACCCTGGAGATTATCTCAGAGAGTGACTTTTTGAAGTTAAAAGACTGCTAATAGCTGGAAGTGGAATAAATAGAAAGTATATTAGTGCAGTGGATGGACTTTTCGATTTAGATTGGGGGAACTGCAATACTGCTCTAACACTGTAAAACACCTGCTTCTAAGACTGTTCTGTATCTATATAGCATGTTCATTCTACAAATTTACTGTAAAGTGTCTATCTCTGTCTATAAGTATGATCAGGTGTACGGAGCCAATATTTTTAAGGGCAGCCAAGGTATATGAACTGCACTTAGCTGGTGTTTCTGCCAAAGAATTATAAATCCATGTTTTAAGTTAAGAGCTACATTAGTGGACTACTGAATTTGAGCCTAATGAGTATTAAGAAGGATCATGTAGACCGCTCCAAAACAAAGCAGGACATGTAAACCTTTATTTTAATTAATTTAATTGGTTCAGGTTTAGGCACCAGTCATCCAATCACCCTATTAGCTTGAGCATTGCAAAAAAGCCACAGTAGATGGTAAAGCTTTTATATATTCAAGTAATGGCATCTCCACTTTAGGAGGGCTCGCTCATCCATGCAGCATGTTTAAAGGCAAACACATATGACAAAAGTCTTATCTGTAACCAGGCTGTGGGCTGTTTTGGTTGATAAAGGTTAAGAAATGTGTTGTGTAGATAACTAATGAAGCCATATGGCCATTCCATATGGATTATATCTTATCAATAATGTTTTTCAGCATGGCTTATGAGAGCAGCCAATGGAAATGTAAATTAATTCCTTGTTTATCCACTGCTCACACATAATCTGCTAATAATGGGGTTGATAAAGAAAATCTAAGCCCAATATGCCATGGTCAAGGTGCTACCATGATTAGGAGCACAGACGTTTGTTTGGCTTCTGTTGATAAAGGATTTGTATATGTGTAAATTATATTTCTGAGCCATTGGCGTATTTACTATTTTTTGGTCACCGGCACAACACGGAGAAATCACAGCAAAATGGCTTTGCAGAAATATGCACTGCCAAAATCATCATGCTGTTAGAGGCATAGCTAGGCTTTCTGGCACCCAGGACAAAGATTGTGCTCAGGCCCCCCTTTGACACCCCCTGACCTGCTGCACCCATGGCATGTGTCCCCATCCCCCTATCTACTCCCCCGCTGTAAGCTACATACGCTACATTGCCCCTGACATTGAGACAACCACGACGAGGCAATGCTATACGACAGGTGCAAAAAACTCAATCACAGGGGCACACTGCATCACCACAACCAGCAGATGGAGGAGTTGCTGGAGCTTTGGGTAGGGGCAGCTGCAAACCCCCCTGCTACCCAGGCAGAACCACTGGACAGCACAGATTAGGTGGGTGTGGCATTGGCCAAGGGAATGGTCCAGTGGATTTGAAGATTGGGGGGGTTGTTGCATAGTTGCTGATTGGAGTTTAGGGGAGGTGTACCCATTTTTTTCCTTTGTTGTTTGGCCTTTGTCCCTAAAAATAGTTTTTGGTGTGTGCAAGCGTGTGTGTTAAAGTGGCCACAACACAAAAATAAATGATCACAAATTCATCGTGTAGCTTGTGTATGGGCCTGGCTTTGAACAGGGGGTGGCTTTTGCACCAATGAAGAACACATGCAACTGAGGAGTTTATTCGAGAAATTGTCAAAATTAATAAGAAAGGCACATCAGCCATAAATAAATTACAGAAAAAAATAATATTCAGAAAAAATAAATGTGGACCAATTGTGGACGGACACCCTGGCTGGCCTTGCTTTGTTGTCTAACAAATGTGACAGCTGGTATATCGGGGGGTATTGCAGGGACATCCTCCTTCAGGAAGGCTGCCACAATTCTCCCCAGGGCAATGTTGTGCAACACAGCACCTGCCATAATTATTTTCACAACCTTGGCAGGAGCACGCTTACTGTAGCATCCAGGCAACAAAATCTGGTCTTTCACAGGCCGAAGGTGCACTCTATGCAGGCACAGGTCTGGCAGTGGGCCGCATTGCATGTCTATTCTCCCGGGGTGGAGGGATGGAGGATGGCGGTTAGCAGCCAGGGAAGGCAGGAAGGGCCCAAATCACCTGTTACAGAAAAAAATTGAAACATGAAAACCATTAGTAAATTAGATAAGGCCAAATTAAGCACAATGTCAAACAGGCACCTGCAAATGTAAAGTCAAATAACAAAGGGACACAGGTCCCCTGTCAAGCAACCGTGGCACTATCTTCATCACTGGATGGGAAGGATATGGAAGAAATACCACAGAAAATCCCTTTTATGTCCCTCCCCTTCAGTGGCACAGGAGGAAGTCCTCGTCCCTGCAGACCAGCTGAGAGGATACCACCCAGAAGGGGACAGAAGAAGGAAGATGTGAGGAGGTAAGTCCAAGGGACCCCTATACCAGTATAAAGCGTAGGCGAGCTGGCAAGCCACCGGCTGGCACCTGTGGGTGACATGCCGATATGGCTCACCAAAATACTCGCACCCACTCCTGGACATTCCCGAGGATGCAGAAAAGTCCAGTGCAGATAGACACATTTTATTAGCTTATTTTTTAATTTAAAAAGTATTGGTGGCCCAGTACTCGGTGAAGCAGCAGCAGCAGGAAATCCAGACAGAATCTGAGGTTTCGGTGAATTGGAAGGTAGTGTTATCTTCTTGCACTGGTAAAACACAATGCATAAGCCTTACCTGTGCTGCCCATAGACCTCTTTAGGCTGTGTTGTAATCCTACTGCAGGGCAAACAATGCATGCAGTGTTTCCTAAACCGTGATGCAAATAAATGTGAAGGAGCCTAGCGGGCAGGATTCTCTTCTCAATTTTGGCCCTTGGGGTTGATGCTTCCCTAGGCTGAAGCCAAAACAATTTGATCTAAACTTCCACTGGATATGACAAGTATGCAGATTATTTCTGATTTAAAAATACCAGAAATGTAAATAATTATTTCAGCAGACAAAACAATAGGCTCGATTCAGAGACACATTCGTCCGGACTTCCGTAGCTGTCTGTGAAAGTTTTGGTGGGTGTTTGTAATTTTTTTGCTTTTTTTCGTTCATTTTTCATTCGTACGAACGTTCGGGAATGCGCTTTCGATGAACGGAAGCAAATCGGAACATTTCCGTTAGTTCGGATCATTTTCCAAACAAAATCGGAAATTTTTCGTTCGTTCAGCTTCCGTTGTTGGGATGGATTAACACAAAACTAATGGGCCCAGAAATATTTAAAGATGAATATTCACATGACCGAGAAGTGGGCTTTAAGGGTCCAAAAGGAAAGATGGAGGATAGTGCTAAGTGGTTTGGGTGAGCTTTAAGGGTCCAAAAGGGAAGATGGAGGATAGTTCTAAGTGATTTAGCTAAACATTGTAGTAGAAGTGAGGGTGGCAAATATGTAGGCGAGCACTTTAATGAGTTAAGTTTGTAGTGCGCAGGCGCAAGATCGTAAGGATTTCCGTCTGGACGAATACGTATTGAAAAAAGGAAACAGAATCGAACGGGAAACGTAAAGGATTCGTTGGAGCATACGATGGGAAAAGGGCAAAAACGAAAGCCTACGTTGTAACATGTGAAAATGAAACGGAAAAGTCACGCTGGAAAATGACATCCTCGTATTCGTAATCTGCCGTACGAACGGACGGAAACTTTACAGAAGGTTTTTAATGCATGCATAGAATCGCTCGTACACTCATACGAGAACGGAAACATTTCACAAAAAAAACAGATCAGCACTAAAACTTTTTTTTTTGTCTCTCTGAATCGAGCCTAACATGTTCAACAATAGCAATCCGAGCCCTCAAAGGTCCCCTTAAGTGGATCGGAAATGAAACGGATTTATAGGGTGGTGGTCCGTCGGAAATCAGCTCTCTGAATCAGACGGAAACCCATCCCAACAACGGAAGTTATCTGAACGAACGAAAAATTTCTGATTTTGTTTGGAAAATGATCCGAACTAACGGAAATGTTCTGATTTGCTTCCGTTCATCGAAAGCGCATATACACATTCTCCCGAACGCTCGTACAAATGAAAAATGAACGAAAAAAAACAAAAAAAAGACTAACACCCACCCAAACTTTCACAGACAGCTACGGAAGTCCGGACTAATGTGTCTTTGAATCGAGGCTGTTTTTGCGGCTATGTGGAGGAGTCTGCGCGCCTTTAGTACCAAGGCATTGCATGTATCAGCATGGCCGAGGCCATAAATTGCATAGCAATGCATACCTGAATCAATACATTTCATGTATGCCTTATAGATGCATTTTAATGCTGACCTAAATTAGTCCTTAGCATGTAAGCATTAGTTTTCCACACATCCATATAATTGTTATATTTTTTTAGACTTATGTCCTTTGTGAATTATATTTGGATTGTTGAACTTGAATCTTAATTTGTTGTAAGAGTTGTTGTTTTAGTTGGTTACCTTTGCTTTGTGCAATTTTTTTATATTTGGTTGCAGAAACTGCAAGATGTGCCACTCGCCCTTGCTCCTGATGCCCGTTCTTTGCCTGCAGAATGCGGGCCAGGGGTTCTCTAATCGGGCACTATGCAAAACCCGGCCCGTGGCGAGGGCCCTCTGGCTTTTGAAGTCCAGATTTAGGTGTTTGGACCATACGGGGGGGGGGGCACTGCAGTATGACTAGAGATGAGTGAACTTCTTGAAAGTTCGATTCGGGCGATTCGCCGAATTTCCCCAAGAAATTCGGGTTCGCCCGAATCGAACTTTTACGAATCGCTCATCTGAAAAAAAAAAAGCCGGCATGGTGGGAGAGGCAGGCCGGCTACACCTGTCAGCGGGCAAAAATGCCGTCATGGTGGCAGCGGGCAGCCTGGCTACGCTGTCAGCGGGCCGCCACCGGCCCGCTGACAGCGCATCCAGCCTGCCTGCTCCCACCATGCCAGCATTTTTTTTTTAAGCTCCGGTGGGGTCGCTCTCAGGCGCCCTCTGATGACGCGTCCTCTGATGACAGCTGCCCGCTGACAGCCGCCGCCCGCTGACAGCGTAGCCGGCCTGCCCGCTCCCACCATGCCGGCATTTTTTTTTTTAATTTCAGGGAAAATTCGATCGTCACGAACCAAAAAAAATTCGGGTTCGTGCCGAATCGAATTTTCCCTGAAATTCGGAGCGAATTCCGGTTCATCTGAACCGGTTCGCTCATCTCTAAGTATGACCCCAACAAGGTTATCCCAATATTTTAATTTACGTTTTTTAACAGGGACCACACGTGCCAAAGTGGCACAACTGAGTGTCAGGGTCCTTCAGTTGGTGGGCGAGATGCAGGAGCTGCGCAACTCGTTGGAGACCACAGATGAAGAATAATGTTCAGTGGCCTGCCATTGCTATGTATTTTGTTTTTTATAATTGTAAATACTTGAAATTGTCATAATTTTTTACAATTTTATATTTTATGATGGAATAAAAAAAAATGTTACATTGTCATTTCATTTACAAAATACATTAACACAAAACTAATGGGCCCAGAAATATTTAAAGATGAATATTCACATGACTGAGAAGTGATTTGGGTAAGTTTTAGGGGGCTAAAATGGAAGAAGAACCTAACCGAGAAGTGGTTTGGGTGAGCTTTAAGGGTCCAAGAGGGAAGATGGAGGATAGTGCTAAGTGGTTTGGGTGAGCTTTAAGGGTCCAAAAGGGAAGATGGAGGATAGTGCTAAGTGGTTTGGGTGAACTTTAAGGGTCCAAAAGGGAAGATGGAGGACAGTGCTAAGTGATTTAGCTAAACATTGTAGTAGAAGTGAGGGTGGCAAATATGTAGGCGAGCACTTTAATGAGTGAAGTTTGTAGTGCGCAGGTGCAAGATCGTAAGGATTTCCGTCTGGACGATTATTTATTGAAAAAGGTAAACAGAAACTAACGGGAAATGTAAAGGATTCGCTGGAGGATACGATGGGAAAAGGGAAAAAACGAAAGCCTATGTTGTAACATGTGAAAATGAAACGGAAAAGTCTGGATGGAAAATGACATCCTCGTATTCGTAATCTGCTGTACGTACGAACGGACCAAAACTTTACAGAAGGTTTTCAATGCATGCATAGAATCGCTCGTACACTCATACGAGAACGGAAACATTTCCAAAAAAAACAGATCGGCACTAACGGAGGGTTTTTTTTGTCTCTCTGAATCGAGCCTAATATACTTGAAGAAATGAAACCTCGGTGGCACCTAGGGAAGAAATAATAGATATCATTACATGTAAGCATGTTATTACCAAACATAGGATTAGCTGCCAAATTAATTATAAAGCTTTTACAAGAGAATGTCAAAATAGACATCTCTGTACATAAACTGCTTAGTAAGACAAAAAGACAAACTGCTTCTTTTTTTATCATCATCCTGTAAAAAATTGTTGTCTATATCATGGCCATTTAAAAGTTGAATTTTAAAGCAGATACAATTCCAATAAAATGGTACAATCAGATGTAAGGACGCTTCTCATTAGAAGGAGGTAAAGCTCTATTTTATCTTCACAGGTTGTCTAGCTTTTATGCTTATGTTTCAACATAACTGCTTACAGAACTATTGCTTTGGCACAAGCATGAGGCACATGCAGGTAAACGGTATTGGCCTCTTGATGTGCACATCAGTCCTAGAGAGGCCCAGGTTTTTCGCTGATATAAAACCAACATATAAAGTTATAAAGTGGGTCTTATGTAGAGATGATAACCTAGCTGTTAAGCCAGGGCTTGAAGGTCAATTTAAATTTAATAAAAAAAGCCCCCATGTAGACCACTTTCAGTTTCAAATGTGCCCTTCCATGTTCAAAGGGTAGAGAAACAGGCTAGCCCCCCACCCAACATAAAAGCAGATGGCTTGCCGATACCTGACACCTGACTATATTTCCCCCGGGGTGCCCATGGGCCAGATATACTTCCAGTGGAAGAGTGCTTAACCTGTGCTAATGAGCATGGAGGCTGGTAACTTGCCAGGGTCGGAGCCCCAGACTACCAGCCCTTATGCCTCATGTGTAAGGCTAGTAGCCAAAACAGAGGTTTTTATTTATTAGAAACAAAAGTATAAAATCAGCCCAAAATCTTGCCATATATATGGCTTCTTAAAAAAACCTAAATAGCCACAGCCTCTAAACTAAATAGTGGGCTGTTTTGTCCCTTACTAGTCTTAACCAGCTTTGGGATGATCTATCTTTTTTGTGATGACAAATAAATCAGTATTCACAGAAAAAAATATACAAGTGTGTTTCCTGTTTATGGAGGCACTCATAGATCTCAATGGGAGCACTATGTACACAGGCCACACACACCCGCTGGCTTGGCTTCTCATAAACACATTGTGGGAGAGCCATGAGCAGCATAGGAGTGGGTAACCAGTAAGCAATGAGCCTTCTGCCCTCTGGTACATTCTGATTTAAGCTCTGAAAGCCAAAGAAAGCAGATTTTTCCTTTAATCGTTTCCAGGGAATTTTATTGTATAAACATTGGTGGCCCCACCAAGAGAGATTGTTGGAACATTTTACAATTTAGCAGCCTATTAATATAAGTAAATTAAATGATATATAAATAACAATATATAATATTGTTATATATATATATATATATATATATATATATATATATATATATATATAATAAATAATAATAATACATAATAATAAATAATATTATTTGTTTCTAACTATTTTGTGTGCTATATCCTATCTTTTTGTGTCTGAGCTCCTAGTAACTGCCGCTTGCATTGATATGATTTCCTAAAATGTGCAATGGTTTGGGTCCCTGAACCCCATGTCTTACTTTAAAGCAAAATTCTAGTCACCAGGTGACATAGGGGGCATTTAATCATGCCCCCAGCCACCTCACCATTTTGCATAGACAATGTTTTTAAAACCTCACCTCTAATCCAATCCTCTCCTGCAGCCTACCAGACAGGCTTGCCATGGTGTGCAACCACTGCCGTCATAGAGCTCCATTGTAATCCATGTTATGCCTATGGAGCTGAGTTCAGCTTGTCTCAAGCCCAAATCTTGCGAGACTTCTGAGCCAAAGCCCACCTTCCCTTGCTGTCGGTTCTACCGGTTCTACCATTCGCCGTTCATAGTGAACAAACTTGCACAGGCAGTAGGAAGACCAATGCACTGTGCAAGAGAAGAATGACACTGCATCAGCATTATCAATCGCTGTGGCATGGAGGAAGATGGGATACCAAGATGGTGGCAGCGCCCATGGAATGAGGAAAGCGTTTGGGGGAAACAAACTGCAAGAATACACAAGGTGGGCTAGTTTTTAGATAAAAGGGACTTAATTGATTTGCCAAGGTCAAAGCCCATACCTGCTGCCTGACGATCCACTTTATATTTCTGCTTCTGGTCTGTGTAGCCGAAAAATACCTGGTTAGGGGAACCTTGGATGTTAAGGGGCTCTTCCTAGGCAACATTACTAGACACAAACTGAGTCCATGTTTTTTTAAAAAGATTCCACTTACATTACTCTCAGCTTGTCCACGATTGCAGCACTTTGTTCTAGCAGTATACTTGTGCATTACAGCAATTGTTCTATAATTTAAAACTCGACACATTTGTTCTTGCTTCCACTTTTACAAATTCAGCTGTCACAGCACAGTACAATGCTGATACACAGGTACCTTTAGCCTCATAGTTCATCCATACTAAGCAAAGGCTATCTGGTCTAGTGATGTTTCTAGGGTTTTCTACTGGAGACCTTCCTTTACTTCTTTCCTTTTTGGAAAACTTCTTAGTACTTCTTTTGCCTAGGTGTTCTCAGGCTCCACTTTTGTATCTGTTCATAGGGGTGCCTGCAAACTTTATTTGTTAAATGCTTATTCATAAAATGATTTTATGAATTTGACATTTATGGTGTCTCAATAAAACTATTATGTACAATACTATTTCAGCTTCTCCCATTTTTGGAGTTTCATTTTACAAATAACCAAACAGAAGCACATTATAATGAACTTCTCCAAATGTGTTTGGAATTCCCATTGCTGCTTATTTCCAAACTTGTACAAAAATATATACTTTATTGGAAACAATCTGCCCCTTACTGTGCAACTGCGGGCGCAGAAGATTTTCTTTATAAAGAAAGAAGAAAAAGATTTAGTTTATCAATCAAAGCATTTACAGTGGCAGAAATAGTATGTAACAAGGAAGATCCAAGAACTCATTATCCTGTATCATTGCACATTTTTCAAAGACTCAGAAATCTTAGTAATAAAAAATAAACCAGTAATTTTTATTGTGGTGATAATATAATATGGAACATAAAATATTCATTTTTCATAGCAACGAGTACACTACACTACAAAATGTACTGGACATTTTGTTTTTAGAAGCAATGATAACAAGATAGCTGGGAATAGTGGCATTTATGTGGGAAGCGTGATCATGACCTCAAACTAACAGTGGAATTCAGATACGCTGTGTGAAAAATTAGAACAACCCTGCATATGCTATTACACTCAATCATTTATGACTATAGTATGCACAGTATTTGTCCATAAATATGTCGGCACCACATGCCATTTTATTTGTTAAACCAAAGGAAATAAAGTATTGGATCGTAATTAGTTCCTTTGAAACTACCACTCCTAGGGGATGGATTTCTTGTCAATTTCAGAAAATGCTGCAGGGATTTGTATGGATGTTGGAGACTTTCTGAGTGAGTTTCCTGGCCAATTAATTGTTTCCACAACAATTTATTTGAAAACCTTGCCCTCCTAACCTAGGAATTATCATTCTGAAACAAAAAAGGTCTTTTCCCATTTCAAAATACAGTAATATTGGAAAGCATTCACTATAACAATAAGATTTTCATTGCGCACAATTAAGAATCTCAGCTCCAGACCATATTTTCATCTCACAAACCTTACAGTTTCAGGTCATGAAGCACAAGCTCTGGTGCAGATTTAAACATATTCATTTTGTATTGGGAATAAACATGCTTTAATGGCGTAGTACCCTAGTGTTAGGGAGCTGACCTTCCTAGATATTTATTTTCATTTCACTAGACATAACTTAATAAAGGATGGTTAAGCAGGATGCAAATGTGCAGGATTATATGGCCAGACACAGTATGGAGTGGAATTCAAACCAGAGGGCATGGAGTTGGCAAGCAGAGTTTTCCTTGCAGTGCAAGCTGCCGACCACTAGAGAGCAGTGTTTCTCTGAAACAGAAAGTGGGTCACTGATAAACTTCACTGCAGAGGTGGGTGACACACATGTGCTAGTGGAGTTTTATTGGTTAAATGTAATTAATTTATGGTTGTATAATGATTAATATTTAATACTTAAAATGTCTATGAATCAAAACAAATTGCCTCAAAATTGCTATGTTCCAGACACTATTTACAGTGTATGTAGTAGTAGTATGTCGTGTGTATTGTTTGAAATGTAGTGTATGTGCCTTGAGTCTCATAGATGGGAGTTTACATTTTGAACAGCATGAAGACACACAAAACAGGAGGGTGGCAGGTAACAACAGAAAGAGGTGTACCAGAACAAGGACATACAAGTTGGTGGAGAGTTGCAAGTGGCAACAGCATAAAGTATAGTATAGCAGGTGGTAACAGCATGAAGAGTCCCAAGACAGGAACAGTGGCAATCAACTAGGGTGGCACTTTGAACAGAATGAAGAGCTGCAACATTGACACTGGTGGCATTTAGCAGGTGGTAACAGCATGAAAAGTATCAGAATGGGAAAAGACATATTGGTGGAGAGTGGCAGTTGGCAACAGCACGAAGAGTCTCAAAATAGTAACAGACAAGTTGGTGGAGGCTGGCAGCTGGCAATGGCATGAAGAGTTCCATAACAGAACAGAGACAATGGTGTACAGAGGCAGATGGTAACAGCATGAGGTGTCCCAGGAAAGGAACAGTGGCATTGATGGAGTTTGGCAGGTGGAAAACACACGAGGAGTCCCAGAATAGGAACAATGGCACTGATGGAGTATGGCAGGTGGTAACAGCATGAGGAGTCCCAGATAGTGGCATTGATGGAGAGTGGCAGCTGTCAGCCTGACACAGAATAAAGAGTCCCAAAACAGCAACAGTGACCCTGGTGGAGAGTGACATGTTGCAACCACATGAAGAGTCCCAGAACAGACAGGAACAGTGGCACTGATGGAGTGTGGCAGGTAGCAACAGCATGGGGAGTTACAGAACAGGAGCAGAGGCAATGATGTAGTATAGCAGGTGGCAAAAGCATGAAGAGCCCGAGAACAGGAACATAGGCACTGATGATGTGCTGCTAGTGGCAAACACTTGAACAGTCCCAAAGCATGAGGAGTCCCGGAACAGGAACACAGGTAATGATGGACAGTGGTAGGTGATAAAACATGATGAGTATTAGGACATAATGGGGCCTGGGGAGCAGTTGGGGGGGGGTTAGGTGCCTTGCTCAGGAGCACTTCAGTCATGTCCCATGGCCAGGAATCAAACCTGCAGCCCTCCAGTCACAAAGCCACTTCCTTACCCCCTGTACACCCACCACAGCACAGCATAGTGACTTTGTGCCAGATGCTTGCAGCCAGCTGAGTGAATCACAGCAATGGATCCGGCCCTTTTGAAGGGCCTGCAGCATCCCACGGGACTAGATAGCTGCTTATTGGCTGTGTGCAGGGCATTGTGGGTGCTGCTTCTCTTTCTGCCTGATTTACTTTTATTTTCAAGCACATGTCTCCAACATTTCAGGAAAAGACAAACCCAAGCTGATCCTCTACATCACCACTCTCTGGATCATACAAACTATATTACTATGCAGCGATCAGAACTGAACACTCCATTTCCATCAATTGTGGGCACGCAGTTCCATGTATTCCTACACATTTAAGCCCTTCCTCATCTTCGGGTTACCAAATGTCAAACTGCTCTCAGGGTCACACAAATGATACTAACACTCAATGATCAGAGCCACATACGCCAATTTCATCATCTTGTGGCTGTGGAGTCGGTAAGACAAAGCCCAACTCCAATTCCAACTCTAACTCCTTCGTATATGGCCATAAATAGGTAATACATTTACTGTAGTAAAATGGTAACATCAGGCTTTTCTTACATACATATTTATATTTTTTTGTTACTTATATAGAACATAAAGCATAATTATTGGAATACAATTTCTGAACAAATAACTTAAAGGGACATTCCAAAGAGTGATAATTGAATAGAAATTTTATTTACATTTCAAGTATAGAGCAAAGGTGTGTGCAGAATTTTCATATTATCATTCAACATTATGAGAACTACTCATTAAATGGTACAGAAGAAAAATAATAACTATGTTAGTAGTACTCTCAAGTTAGGACCACTCTTAGAGAGGGGGGTCCCCCGTTGCTTTACTGAGGGCAGACATCACTGGGATACATTTTACCCTACCATGAAGCACCTGGTTGGTCTCACTACCCTGAAGAATTTCTTCAATGGGCATCATCATAGGGTGGGAGAATTCATTCTGCTGGGCTATGAATGTTTGCTGAGCATCAAGGGGGTGATTAAATAAGACATATGCTGGAGTTGAGGTGTAAGACAGACAGAAATCGTAAATGCTTGTCAATAATCTTGTAAAACCTTATAGTCCTCCTTAAAGTGGACCAACACCCAGGATTTTGACTATCCTGGGTTTTGGTCCACTTCGGCGGGGCACCCCGATCGGGGGTGCCCCGCTGTGTGAAACCCCCCAGAAACCCAAAAAAAACTCACCTCTCCCCGCTCCCACGTGAACGCCGCAGCCAATCCCCGCCAACGTCCAAGCGGGGATCAGGAACGTCCAAGCCGCTTCCGCCGCCGCCGCCGCCGCCTCCCGCGTGTCACTCTCGGCGCGCGCGCGCCCCCGCCTGCCATTCACAGAGGGCCGGCGCGGGCGCGCGCACGTCTGGAGGGGCGCGCGGGAGGCGGTGGCGGAAGCGGCGGCGGATCAGGTAAGCTGTTTTGGGGGTTTCTGGGGGGTTTCACCCCGCGGGACATCCCGATCTCGGATGTCCCGCGGGGTGGGAGGTGATCGGCCCGGGAATCTTATAGATTTCCGGGCCGATCACCCCTGGGTGTTGGTCCTCTTTAAAGTGGACCAACACCCAGGGGTAATCGGCCCGAGAATCTATAAGATTCCCGGGCCAATCACCTCCCTCACCGCGGGACATCCGAGATCGGGATGTCCCACGGGGTGAAACCCCACCAAAACCCCCAAAAAACCTTACCTTATCTAGACCCCCTCTAGACGTGCGCGCGCCCGCGCCGGCCGTTTGTGAATGGCCGGCGCGGGCGCGCGCCCTGTAAGAGTGACGTGCGGGAGGCGGCGGCGGACGCGCTGTCTTGGACGTCGCTGTCACCCGCTTGGACGTCGGCGGGGATTGGACGGCACGGTCACATAGGAGCGTGGTGAGGTGAGTTTTTTGGGCTTTCTGGGGGGTGCCCCCCCGAAGTGGATCAAAACCCAGGATAGTCAAAATCCTGGGTGTTGGTCCACTTTAAATGTCCATGTTGTAGTTAGGTGAGCATCGGTGTCTTTGGAGATTGGAATCACATAGGTGGGAGAGGAGGGAGTGTTAAGGCTTGCCCGTCCAGGTAGATGCCCCCCCCCCCAACACTGGACTTACCTTGAGAGCACTAGTAACCCAGTTATTATTGTTTTTCGTCTGTACAATTTAATGTGTGGTTCTTATAATATAATGAAAATTCTGCATACACCTTTGCTATATACTTGAAATGTAAATAGAAGTTTTGTTGTTTTTGTTGTATAGCAATCGGTATTTCTCTACAACACCTATAACCAGAAGGCGAGACAGCTTTTATCCCACATTTATTCAAACTGCCTCTCACCAAGGTGCACTGCCTGGCTTTTAACCTTACCCATCCAAAACATTTGACCTTGCTTCCTAAAAGTACAGAGTTAAATTAGCCTGTTTTCTGCTTGCCCGTGTCGGCTGTCATATGCGGTATCTTTCATTCACCTGCATTCTGCATTTACTGATGAACCCTGCTGAGGGTGCTCCTTTCTGCTCACTCCTCTTTCTTAGTCCTCAAAATGAATTAACTTCTGGGAGGACTATCACACTGAAACATGCATGGATAAGTCATCCCCTGCTGCTGTATAAAGCAGACTGAATAATGTCCCTTTAAATTTCCTGTTCAGGCAATAACATAAAAAGGTATACACTCATTGGTACTTCATACTTATCAATGAGAAAGAGCGATTTAATCTTCCATCGCTGGACAGACAAGGTGGTGTCCATCACTATGGCTTTACATCCCATAACACTCCTACTCCATTTATTGCAATGGAGGGTGTGTGCCAAGGCTAGGCTTGATAAATGCAGGTCTTCCTCTCCATTGCAATTATTGGAGTGGGCTTGTGGCATCGTAAACAAGGCTCTATGGATGTCAGAATCGCTGGGTCCCCGCCATTGGTAAGTATGAAGATGCCGGCAATGCATAGAGAGACGTGGGGCCGGATCTACACAGAGGAGCTGCAGGTGAGTATAGACTTTTTTTCGGGACAATCTCATTTACATCCCTGTAAGTTTCAGGCATTGTAACTAAGGGCCTTGGGACAACATGAAGATACCGGAGAACTCATTATTTATGACCAGTAGAACACCCTGCTACTGCTGATCATGATGATTGTTATAAATAAGGTCCTTAGATTGGGAGATCATCAGTATGTTTATCATTATCATTTCTAAACTTCTTATGAAAGTTACATTTATTTTACAATATTAGTACGAGATTTTCTTTTTTATGCTGGAGTACCTTTTTCCCCACTCCAGCCAAAACTAGCTCTGGCTCCAACTTCACAACTCTGACTCCACAGCCCTGGAGGGCATGCAGCTCACTTTCCTGTAGGCCAGGTATACCAACCCATTCTGTCCTTCCCATCCTTGGGGTAACTCAAGACTTGAGTCCCTCCTCTGTATTGCTGCTCTCTGGATCACACAAACAATGCAAATTTCGATGATCTGAAGAACTAAACCACTCCGATTCATCATATTGTAGGCACGCAGCTCACTTTCCTGTAGACAGCATATCCCAGTTCTGAATTAGCCGACCCTCTAGGAGAGTGGTAATCCAGGAGTATCTGAAGATCAGAACCAAATACATCAAATACAAACAGAAATTAAATCACGCAAGCATGCAGCGGCTCCGCTCCCTGCTGTCCCTTTATCAGGGCATGCACTCGCACCAGTCATTCGTGAATGGCCGACGTGGGCATGCTTCCTGTTAGAGGTCAGCGGAGATGTGGCCGCAGGCACATTCGGGTCCTCTCATCAGAACTCAGCTAAAATCGGCTACAGCCGAGTCTTAGACGATCCTTAGACAAGTGGGCCACAGCACTCACTGACAGGAGGATGCGCATGCACCATAGAATCTAGGAAAGGTGAGTTAGTTCGGGGGTCTCACACAGTGAGGCTTCCCCGACTGGAGTGCCCCGAGGCCAAGAACCAAAACTCAAGATAGTCAAAATGACCTGTTTATTACATGTTGTAAATAATACATCAAGCAACTTGTCCTGCAATTTACAGTTGGATTTATAGTTGCCACCCTGTGTATGGAAAGGACATTCTTGGTGAGTCATATGTACTATGCACATGTATATGTTTTTACCAGTAATAATATATTGGTCTATTAGTATAGTGGATCCTGTATTAAAGATCTAGTAGTAATGGACTGTACCTGTAATTAATATTTTACAATACGATGCACTTCTTTGTACAGATGGACTATGACTGTCAGAGACAATCACACATATATCAGGAAATGGAGACCAAGTATGGCTGTTATACTAATTCTCATCCTATTAGCTAAAAAAGGGTTCGGCCCTACATACATTATTTATTTTTTGAACACTCTCTCACAAGAGGGTTGATTCAGCACCATGAGATTCTCAAATCTTTAAAATTAGTGTGAGTATATATCATTTAGACCTATTTTATTTACATTTTCAGCTGGCACACACACTGGATGTTCTCCCCCTGGCTTGCTGTTTTTAAATGTTTGGTGGATTGATATTTACGTGGGCTATATCATTAATACATTAATGAGGTTTATATTACTCTAAGAATTGTTTATATATATTTATTGTCGTTTTCTTTTGGGGGTGCTTTAGCGGATTGCACATTCTCTAAATATTTTTTCGTTGCTACATGTTCTTGTTTTTAGCAAGTCAGGCGCCTAGCAGGTCCTCGGGTGACAGCTGCTGCCACCACTGCCCTATTCCCTTTAATATGGGTCTGTTGCGATTCCTGGTGCCAAGAGGTGGGTGCAGGTAATTGGGAAAGGCTACCAGTAAAAAATGTGTGTTATATTTATTTTAACTATTCTTAACTTATCTTACTCTCTGACCAGTGCCACCACTTTTAAAATTATTCCAGTAGGGCATCTATCTTAGACACCTCACTGGCAACTGGAGTAAATGAGGACCAGGTCTCCTCCTTATTTGGCATCTAGCCGAGGTTAATGACAAATGCCGAAGGAGCAGAGCTTTTATACTAGAGAGGTGGAGCCTTGCTGGAATCTCCCCATGGGAATACCCCAGGAAATCCTCTTCCATACCCCTCCCTTCCAGTGATGTAAGGAGGGTGGAAGAAGGTAAGCAGACCTGTGTCCACACATTCAACAGGTTGCAGTGGGACACTTGGTGAGGGAGAAGACCCGCCGGACTGAGGAGGGAGTCCTAAAGTAGAGGACGCAGACCAGTAAGTATGTCAATTTAGAATAAATTTAGTGGTGTTGTTTCTAACTACTTCTAGTCAACCGTTAAGGAGAACCATTTCACAGGGTAAGGGGGGCGGCATGTATCTTGCAGGCACTGAGGGTCGGGAAGAGCTTGGTATGGACGGACCTATACCAAAGGGCTGCTGAGCCGGTAGGACCAAGGGCCAGCTGGTAGGCCCCTGAGTCCTGGGTTACCTGTCTCTATGCCTAGTGCCTGGCAGGTTGGTTCTGGAAGGGGGTTACATTTTTTTAAATGTATTTTCTTTAAACAAAGAAAAGAAAATGAAAAACACCCCATTTTATTTGAAAAGAAAAACATGCCAGTATCTGCTGCATGGCTTTTTGTTAAGTGAAAAGGGTATGTTTTGCGGCTATGTGGAGGAGTATGAGTGCCTTCAGCTCAATGGCAGTACATGTATCAGCATGGCTGAGGCCAGATTGCACCGGAGACGCATGAATATTGATCGCATGCATGATGTTGAGCTGTTCGAGCTAACCCAACTCAATCACATTTCCCTCCATAAATTGTATAGTGAGCTGCGGCCATGGTTAGCCCGCAACCACGAGGAAGAAGCAAGCAATTTCAGGTATGACCAAGATGCTTGGCTTCCTGCAATTTTTGGCGAACAGCTCATTCCAGAGGCTGGGTGTCCTCTCCGTGGGGATGTCCCAGCCTACGCTGAGCCGCGCACTATCCAAGTTTCTGGATGGCATGGCTACCCTTTGTCCAAAATATATTTCCTTTCTGGACGACATGGTAGCCTGGAACGCGCTTAAGTTGGGTTTTTATAATATCTCCGACATTCCCAATGTCATGGGTGTGATCGATTGCACACAAGTTGCATTGGCCCCTCCCGCAGCCGATGAGTACATCTATAGGTAAGTTAATTATGTCATTTTGTTATATTGTTTAGCCAAACTTAATTTTATCTATCTATTAATCCCTCCTTCTGAAGTGTCCCTTTGAACCATTTTAGAATGCATACCTTAATCCCTCCTTCTGAAGTGTCCCTTTGAACCATTTTAGAATGCATACCTTAATCCCTCCTTCTGAAGTGTCCCTTTGAACCAGTTTAGAATGCATACCTTAATCCCTCCTTCTCAAGTGTTCCTTTGAACCAGTTTAGAATGCATACCTTAATCCCTCCTTCTCAAGTGTCCCTTTGAACTAGTTTAGAATGCATACCTTAATCCCTCCTTCTCAAGTGTCCCTTTGAACCAGTTTAGAATGCATACCTTAATCCCTCCTTCTCAAGTGTCCCTTTGAACCAGTTTAGAATGCATACCTTCAGCAATACTTTTCATGTAGGCCTTATAAACGCATTTCAATGCTGACCTTAATTAGTCCTTAGCATGTTCAACTTTATTTTCTAAGTAAAACTACTTATGTCCTTATTTATTTTGGGATTGTAGAACTGTTTTTTTTTTTTTTTTTGGAGTTAGTGTTTTTGTTGGTTACCTTGGCTTGGTGAAATTTTTTTTGTTTTTGATTCAGGAACCGCAAGATGGGCCACTCGCTGAACATCCAAGCAGTGGTTGGCCCAGACATGCGATTCCTCAGTGTCCTTGCAGGGTATCCAGGCTCGTCCCATGATGCGTATATATTGAGGAGCTCCAGCTTTTTTGTCGGTTTGAGTCTGGAGAATTATCTGGTGGATGGCTCCTGGGTATGTTTGCTCAAATTCTATCATTACCTTTGCACTGTATGGCTATGAATATAGTTGATGACCCATGTCTTAACATATGGCTGTTTTTATCCCTTGATGACATGTTAAACAATAATGTGGCTTAGAATGTGTAATTTATGTTAGTATTTTGTTATTCTTTCAGGGGATTCTGGATATCCACTCATGCCCTGGCTTCTGACGCCCGTTCTCCGCCCACAGAATGCGGTCCAGGAGTCCTATAATTGTGCCCACCGGAAGACACGGGCCGTAGTGGAGAGGGCCTTCGGAGTGCTGAAGTCCCGATTCCGTTGTTTGGACCATACGGGGGGGCACTGCAGTATGACCCCAACAAGGTTATCCAAATAATCTTAGCATGCTGCTTGCTCCATAATTTTGCCCTGATGCAGCGTGTCCCCGTTACGATGATATGGCCCCCTCTCCACCCAGGCAGGATGCAGATGAGATATATGATGCCACCCCGAGTGTCTCTGGGCAATCTGTCCATGCCCATGTTATTGATTCTTATTTTTCTTAAAGTGGACCAACACCGAGAGGTGATCGGCCCGGAAATCTATAAGATTCCCGGGCCGATCACCTCCCACCCCGCGGGACATCCGAGATCGGGATGTCCCGCGGGGTGAAACCCCCCAAAAAACCCCCAAACACCTTACCTGATCTTCGGCGGCGGCCGGCCGCCGCCGCCTCCCTCGCGCCCCTGTAGGCGTGCTCGCGCCCGCGCCGGCCGTCTGCGAATGGCCGGCGGGGGCGCGCGCGCGCCGAAAGTGACGCGAGGGAGGCGGCGGCGGCGGCAGCCGCTTGGACGTTCCTGATCCCCGCCTGGACGTTGGCGGGGATTGGACCGTCCAGTCACGTGGGAGCGGGGACAGGTAAGATTTTGGGGCTTTCTGGGGGGTTTCACACAGCGGGGCACCCCCGATCGGGGTGCCCCGCCGAAGTGGACCAAAACCCAGGATAGTCAAAATCCTGGGTGTTGGTCCACTTTAAGATTTGTTTAGTTTGTTTATGTTTTTGTCTGTTTGTTTTATTTGTTGCCTATGTGAAGGCCTTTTTGTTTTGGTTTAACAATGTTGTAATGTCTTAATTACAAAACATTTTACACCTGATTTGAGCGTAATGCAGTTTATTTTCTCATGTTTGTGATTACAAACCTTCATTAATGTAAAAACAACACAAACATGAATGCATCAACTTAGGCAAGAACAGCTAAAGTCAAATTCAATACATTTTCAGGAAATATGAAAAATTTTGGGTGAAGGGCACTCGCAGACACCATGGACATACATTTTCAAACATAAGTATAAAATGTCCCAGACTCCTGGCCCCTAGCAATTGTCCACATCCAGGAGTTCTAAGGTAACTGACTCCAGGCCGAAGTTTACCCACCTACCAACATCAAAATCCATAGGAGCACAACTTTCAAGGGGAATAGTCAGCCAGGAATACATAGGGCAACATACACACCCTCTCCTGCTTGTAATTTTGCCAGCCTATGACAGGCAGACCCCATGCCAGTCCAATCTTTTCCATGGCCAAATGTTGATTTTTTCCAGCCAAGAATGTCCCCCAATATTGCCAACAAACAGGATGAAGCAGGCAGAATTTCCTTAGGCCCAAGGCTGCTGCGTGGGAGCTTGAGCGGCCGCTTCACTGAGGCTTAAGCTCAGCCAATGGCTGGTGGGGTATGTGAACACTCCAATTAGCTATATGGGCGAATTCCAAAACAAACCAGCAAAGCCATAAACCACCCTATCTTGGTTGCGCTCACCACACAGGTAAATAGAGTTGGGATGTAGAGGAAAGATGTTTAACAGATCCAGGTTAAATTGTTAATACTTATGTTGCCCATAATAAGGTTGTGTTGGGCCTTGGAGGTGGCCCAACACCTGGGCATGTGTGGCATTCATAATCTGCCACTGCTCCAGCATCTGTCTGTTGCTAGTTCTAAATGCATCTAGCATGGCAGTGAAGTTTGTATTTAAGTTGGCCATTTGTTCTACCATCTGTCTGTTTAAGGTGGCCATTTGTTCTGCCATCTGGCTGTTGCTCGTCCTAAATTCAGTCAGCATGGTGGTGAATGTAGTATTGAAGTTCTCTAATTGTGCAGTAATCAGCTCTGTTGTTCTTTGAGTCACCTGGCTAAAGTAACGGCTGTCATGGCGCCATGCTGACTCCAGGATCGGCGCGCCTCCCCTGGGAAACTGGTCGACGTTTTTGACTGCGTCTTCCAATTCCCCGGGTTTGAGCGCCTGCAGATGCTGGATGTCTAGGGAGAGCGGCAGTACCAGATGTACTAGGCAAAACCTCTGCAGCAGAGCTAGCACTGGGGACTGTAGGCTCAGTCTCAGCCTGCTGCCCACGATGGGCTGGCAGCATGCGTCCAGCTTCACTCTGCTGCAGAGGATTTGGTGCAGTAGGATGCTGGGGCAGTGGCAGATTAGGTTCCAGGGGGGAAATTTGCGAAGGTCCAATCCAGCTGGCATCCTCCTCCTCCATATCCTAGATTACATCCATTAGTGGGGGAGTCTGTTGGGACATGTGAAAAAGTGTGTCAGATTGTTGGCTAAATATGTTTTGGAACAATTAGTCATGTGCATTCACATGCATCACCAGTTTCAGCAAAGTACACCCTATATATCTGGTCCTGTGTCCTAGGCAGCAGGGAAGTAGATGGCGTGCTCAAAATGGAGGAGGCTTCCACACTTCCAGAGGTCCAGCCGTGCACCCGGCCCTGCACATCCCGGAAACCGCTGGGGCATTACCTATCTGCTGCGGACAAGAAGAAAGATGGCGCCCACGATCTTCACCCGCCAACAACAAGATATCATTATGCTCGTAAGTGTATTGTAAGGACGTTGATTTGACATCTAAATGCATGCATAGGCCTTAAGGAAGCCCAGAAAGAAACAGTTGTTTTTAAAAGTGATTTAAACTCCGTGCCAAACAGAAGTTAGTGCGCACATGTGCGAACCAACTCACTTGCATCTAGAAGGATAGGTTAAGGCTAGAAATGTGATGGGGAATGTCATTTAGTCAACTGATCTAATTGTGAATGATCTTTGTATGCTGTTTGATCTCACAACAATTTTGATTTTTGTGTTTTTTAGACTATGATGGAGCGCAGGTACGACTACCTGCCCAACGCCTTTGAGAAGAGGAATCTGGCCCTGGAGATCGTGGCCAGGATTCACCAGGACACGGACACCACCTTCACTTATACGCAGATCATGCAGCACTGGTTGGACCTGAAGAGACTGCACAAGCCCCGGGTGCTGCATTTTTTTGCGACCCATTTCCCAAGTAAGTACATACCGATTGCATGCTAGATGTAACAAACACAGAAGGTAGGCCTTTAATTACAAATGCTTTTCTTTTCTGGTGTCTGAAATGGAGTAACGCATAAGACCCACCCGGAGGCGCGCAGTCCGGCCACTGAGGCATGAATCTGCACCGCCAAGTGAAGGTGGTGGATCTCCAGGGCCAACTTCCTACCCCTCCTCTGTAGCTGCGTCAGACCAGCCCCTGGACCTATCAACAGAGGAGTGGCCTCACCGCATAGGCAGGCAGTCGTACAAAACGACTCAGGCATTACCCTTCGGTACATGACTCTGAATGTAACCCCACACACATAAATGCTATTTAAACAAAAGCTGATTCCATTAATCTCTTTTTATAGATGAATATGTAGCAGGTGAAAGATCTGGAGCTGAGAGTGCAGCAGATCAACCCCAGGAGGAACATGGAGAAGGTGGATGATGTCACACACACATTCTAAGTGTCATTTGGTTACTGTTGAATCAGACATTAGAAGTTAGCCTATTTTAAATGTCTCTACAGCCTCACATTCCCAGCAGTGGCAGGCCCAGACTGTAGGGTGGTCCCCGAAGCAGAGGTCACCCACCATCAAAGTAAGTTGTAATGTAAATATTTGGAGTATGTGGAAATTGACATAATCACCAATCAACCTAAATCCATTGGCAATGTCATTAGCATAATGACATATGGCCTCTCCCTTTGATAAATTCCTTAGCATAATGACATATGGCCTCTTCCTTTAATAAATTCCTTAGCATAATGACATATGGCCTCATGACTTAGATTAAAACATAATAATCATTCCATCCACAGCTGTGAAACATGTATTTGCAGAACAATAATTTACTTCTCTTATTTTTATAGACACCGCACAGGCGAGATTAGCCCAACTCACTGCGATGGTGTTTGGGCTGGTGGGCGATATACAGGAGCTCAGAGCTTCGATGGGGACCACAGATGAAGATTCATTCTCTGGGGCCTGCCATGGCTTTGTATATAGTTTTCACAAAAGAAAAAAATTTAATATTTTAAAATGTTTTTTAAAAAATTTTACATTTTTTATACAAACAAAACAAAAGTTGTTAAATAAAAACCTAATTCAAAAAACCAAAAAAATGGCCAAAAAAATTGGCAGTTCTTAATAAAAAAAAACAAAGATAAAACTTATTTCTGTGTCATTTTATGTAAAAGAAAAATTCATTAAGGGTTGGTTACAGGAAAACGTAGGAAGAACTAAAAAAAAAAGAGCGCAAAGTGAAGAATATACAAACCGCGATGGAATTGAGGTAAGCATTAAGGGCACAAAGGGAAGAAGAATGAAACCGCAATGGAGCTGAGGTAATCATTAAGGGCGCAAAGGGAAGAATATATAAACCGCGATGGAATTGAGGTAAGCATTAAGGGCGCAAAGGGAAGAAGAATGAAATCGTGATGGAATTGAGGTAAGCACGTACATGAATGAGTTAATTTTGTTGTGCGCATGCGTAAGGTCGGAAAGATTTCCGTCTGGACGTTTATTTATAGAAAAAGGAATTCAGAATCTAACGGGAAATGTAAATCATTCGTTAGAGGCGACGTTGGAAAAAGCAAAAAAACGGAAGCCTACGTTGTTTCCTAAGTAACGTAAACGAAAAACGAAAGCTGAAAAATGACATTCTCGTTGGCATACAAAGCGACGTACACTTTACAGAAGGCTGCCGATGCATGCTTAGAATCACGTGTACACACATACGCCAGCGGAAACAAAACGAAAAAAAACAGATCGACACAAAAACGAAATTTATTTTATGTCTCTCTGAATCAACCCTATTGTCCAGTTAGGGGTTAAATCTTACCATGCACCCCTGCCTGTAGAGCTGCCAACCTCCGTGTTTGCTTTCACCGTCAGTCTGAGGATCACTCCATTTGACAACTCTCCTCTATTCCTCTGGGCATCCTCCAATTAAGGTGATAAAGTAGTCCTGACAACAGACTGCCCCATCCATTCAGGATGTATGCCTCTGCTCCTACCCCTCCTCGCTGCTAACCAATCATGCCTTTCCCCTTCATGTCAATTCACCAACCTCTCCCTCTCTGCACTCTGAAGGAAAGCCATATGCTAATACAAGCAGTACACCCAGAGAAAGGACTTGTCCACTGCCATAGAATAGACTATGTAACTAGATGTTATGAGTTTTCACAAAAACAAACAAACATTGTTGTGAGAAGCTTGATTATGCTTAATCTATATAGTCACATTTTATTTTGCAGTGATAAGAGCTTACGTTTTATAGAAATCTGAGTAATCATGCAAATATTGCCCTGAAAAATACATAAAATACAAATGATATTAAATCCTTTATTTCTATTATTTGAAAAAAACAAGTTTAGTGCTCTCTGATCTCGAAGCATAATACTTAAAAAAAAATAATTTAGTTTAGGGATTATTCATATGCAAACATTCCATGCAGGTGGGTTAGAGGTGAAATAGGAATTTGCCTCTTCTTGTCATGAACTGCTGCTTCTCTGAGTGCTAAACACCAGCTGTTCTGTCTTCTCACATTGATTCATCCCTACATTAAAAGCTGGCTAATTGATGAAAAACAAACACAGAAAGAATTGCCAGACCTCACAAACCGAGAACTGATCTTTGCATAGGCTTGGGCCCTCTCATGGGGGAAGAGCTTCATTGCTGCCAGTGTAGGAGACAAGCAGCAGAGACCTGAATGTGAAATATTTATACACGCAATGAAAGCTGTGCCAAAAGAGAGAGAACTGGCCAGGAAGGGTCATGTTTCAGACAACTTCATTTCAGAGTTGGCAAGGTAACAAAAGTTAAAAATAAAAAAAGGTAACAATTCTGTATGAAATGGTTTCATAAAAAGAATGAAAGGATTTTTAAGGATGTGAGTTTATTACTGTTATCATGTAAACAACTTGCAAGCACAAATAAACAAATGCCTGCGCCAATTACGAGGAACCATATTGCAACACAATTAAAGAAAAATGGCTTTGGAAAGGAGCTGTTGGTCATTTTGAATATACTTTTGTTTAGCGTTTGGTGAGCGTTTTAGCATAGCAGATTTTCCAGAACTGCGGAATAATGTTATAGTCTAATGTAGGGTTGGTGTATGTGTGCCCTATGTAATATATTAAAAGTATTGTTTCTTTTTCATGTTTGATTAAAACCTCATTGTCATAGCCCAACAGTATAACTATAACATCCTTGTCAATGTATATTCTCATACAACTTTCAAGTGCCCAGGTCCAATAAAGTTAGACACATTTAAAGAGGACCAACTGTTTAAAATGACTGCTGGTACTTTGAGACTGGCATCAGGGGACATCCGATGCTCCTGTTAAATAATACACTAATACGTTTGTTCAAGCATTGGTTAATGTGTGTGATATATATGACATGCACAGCTCCTCAATTGGTGTCAATCCACATTCTGTATCAAATAAACATCACAAACACAGAATTTTCAGGTCGGCTTATACAATTCTGTGTGTGTGTGCCAACACCAGGGGGTTGCAGAAATAGGGGCAAGAGATTCCTGTCTGTTCCCTGGTCCAACTCCCCCCCATCAATGCGACAAGCCCTGCCTACCCTCAACACCGATGGTCGGAAACCTTATTAAAAAGAATAGGGCACCGCACCCAGCTGATCAGTATCAGCCGGGCAGGATGGGAAGTCCATGGCCCACTGGGGTTAAAATAGGAGAGACTTTCAGTCTCTTACATTCCCTGATGCAGTGGCAGAACTTATTTAGCTACTCATTCATCTTAGATTATATAAGCACCAGCACATTCATTATTGCTAGAGCTACATTTTCACTGCAGCCATATAATTATTAGCACTTTGGATTCAACTAGGATTGTGTTTGCCCTGCGGCACATGTTTTTATGACAGTATTACATTTGTATCATCCTGCAGCATTGTTATTTATTATATTGACAGGCTTTGGCTCCGTGCTTTGTTTTTAATTGTTGTGTTGGAATAAAGCTTTCTTTCTTTTTGTATACACTTGGACTTGAATTTGGGGTGTTCTTCTTGTAAGGTATAATCCCTTGAGCCAGCACGGTCAATAGATTTAGTATATTTTGGCAGTATACTGGCTGTCACACCAATTCCTCGGCCTTGGACAAGCTTGTCGGTGTATTATTTAACCAAAAACAAGTTCAATTGTGTGTTTTTTATGTGTTTGAACCAGTTGGTAGACACAGCCCTATATAATAAACACTGCACACTACCCGCATAATATATTACTTATTAAATATCTGCCTGAAAAACTCGAATAAGGTAAAAATGTACATTTCTGTTTTTTGTTTTGAAATTATGTACTTACTGAACCTATTACTTTACCTATAAATACAAATGTATATTGTATTTATTGGAGATGATATGCAGGGGGACTTGCCTTGTTTTTAAATGTCTTGTGTTGTATATATGTTTTTATATGTTTTTTATGATTAGTTATGTACAAATAAAATGAAATATTCTTGAGGATATGGCATATGCATATTTTTGGTGCTCCACATAGGGAGGGAGGTGTGGTCTTCCACGTCCACTCCTAATAGAGTCGTTGTATCCAAAAAAGGACACACACATAGCGTCGGAGCTCTAAATCTGGTAACTATAGCATAGAGCGCCAGACGCTGTGTGATTAAAATCCTGTTTTTTGAACACATATCCACCAGTAACAAAGCAAAAACACATGGAATGACATTAACACTACCTGGCACTATCCCTTCTTGAATAACCCCCATATACTTCACTCTGTTCGGGCATGATGCTGGGCTCCAAGTTCTTATGGCCAGCCAGCATCAACATCAAAGCCTGGTCTGGACTCTCAAGAGCAGAAAACTTGCACAGTTAGTTACGGAGGACTCTTGTGGCAGAAATGAGGTGAAACGCATCGCCATACCTTTTCACCTTTCAAACTACATACACTGGGCAGGTTGCCTTCCCTATTGCAGCCTCATCAGTGCCCTAACTTACAGACAGAGGCTTGTAGCACATATATGTTGTGAGTTATAACGAGTCAGTGCATCTAATGACTGACCTTCTCCTTTGTAAAGAGCCCACATGACTGACTAAATCAGGAAATGGTGCGTTGCCAGCTATTCTCAACATCCTGATTTTGCTGGGCTGTTTTTTTTTGGTGGGGGTGGGAGACATTTGGTCAGCCATGTTACCTACTCGAATTTGTGTATCTTGCTTTATAGCTGGCAGAAATTAAAGCAGTCAAATATTGGTCTTTCCTGTTTGCGGTTAAACTCTTTTGTTTCTGAAAACATGGTAAACAAAATACTTGACATTGACCATAATCTAATGTGACCCAGCAACACTTATGAGGTAGCAAAATACTTTACAATATCGTTTATAGCAAAATTACTCTAAGAAATGTGTTGAAGTGTAATTTGATTTTTTGTTACTGCGGAAATGTAGAATAATAATAAAATGTAATGCATAGTAATGCAGTCCTAATAATGAAAAATATGAGTAGATTTTTCTATCAGTGCAAGGCAGAAACAAATAAATATCACTAGGGTAGCTATCTAATTTCAGGTTAATAGTAGCCTAGCCTTAATAAGTGCATAATGCCATTAAGAAAACCACCATAAAGCTATGCAAGAGTCAGAAATCTATTTCATTTACATTAACCTATTGTTTTAATTTCTCAAATAGAAAGAGACAGACACTGTCTTACTCCCACTGGGAAGATATTGTAAAAAAACTGGCCTACATTTCTAAAGCTCACGTCAAAGCTTTTTTGGATAGTGATATCTATAGGGATTCATATAGCAATATAGCCATCAACACAAGATGAATGCTAGAAGACCTAAGATGCCAGGAGAAGGCAGTTATGTCCCTTAGCCCCAAAGTGAAATTCAACATTTTCATGATTGACTAAGGTAGATAAAGATATACAAGTTATCATTGGCTTTCTGCTTTTACATATGCAATATATAAATTATACATTCATGTATGTTAATTCCATAAAAGCTGGTTCTGTGATGAGCCACATAATGAGCAGGCTACTGGCACATGATTTAAGAGGTCAGCAACAGCCCCAAAAAACTCCAGTGACATGTTTTCCTTTAGTGAAGGAGCTATCCAGCAATTTCAGCAAATACATTTTGACTTGCTACTGGTTCTCTAAATTCCCAGCAAGGGAAACTTTCAACACATAACTGTAGAAATATTCTGCTCTAACTACATTCATAGCATTTGACATAAAATATTATAAATTGATCTTGAGTGGTGCTATTTATATTAGCTCAACATGAAGACCTAGTAATACTAAAACATTGCATGAAGAGCAGTGTGGGAATAGTAGCGCAATCTGATGTTTAAATGAGACCAGGAAACTGATTGGTTGGTCTTGTCAACCATACCACTTGTAACCGACTTACTCTGGCACTGATCCTGAGCCAGTAAATTTAATTATAACGTTTTTGGAAAATGGTAACTATAGAGTTTGGGGTTTAGGTTTACAGGACTATAACACACATTTACATGTTTGTATATTTGTATAGCTTTTTATTAACTATCTATACATATACATATATATATATATATATATATATATATATATATATATATATATTAGCACTTTCATCCTAGTTTGTCCATTCTAGTCCTAAAAACTTACCAGGTCCCAAGATCGAGTTCCATGGTGACCATACCTAACCACTACTCACTCACTGGGCATTATCTGAATAGTACATTTTAACTACTGGTCTAGGACAGAGCATTGCAGTGAAGAGTACAGCTGCAGCCACCTTTACTTTTTGGGGGTAAAGGGATTAACCTGCTATACAGTGTTGCACACACCAGGGGACACATAAACTATCATAAATGCAGCAGTAAAGGAAACACACACACATACACACACACACACACACACACACACACACACACACACGCTTTACAGATTCATTATTTATTTCATACATCGTTTTTTTTAATGCACTATTCCTTCATTAGGCTGTGTATGTCTGGGGACAGTTAGCATGCTTAATATATGCAATAAATCATGGCTCCTATTGGGGAAGGTGCAGCTACTGAACATGTGCGCAGCGGTTTTTTGTTTCCTATTGGAGCTCTACTGCCTGCGACCTACTATACTAGGAAAAGATGGGTGCATCTCTAATGCAATATGTTGGACAGGAAACAGCTGTACACTACAGTAAAGCATGTCTCCTATTTAGAAGGAGGGGCTGCTGTACCTCTGTGCTGCTGATTCTTGCCTTCAATTGTATTCATCTCTGCTAGAACACTATAGGTCATGGAGTATATAGGGTCAATAATGGCATATGTGAGAGGGGCAGTTAGATTTTTTAGTATAGATGCCCTGTGTGTTTCAGGTCTGCTTTAACTATGTTAAATAGGAACTAAAGCTGGCCAACACTTATCACTTCCTCATTCCCCTGTATGGCTACCAATCATGTGATTGCCAGTGACCAATCACGATTGCCCCTATTGGAGGACTTTCCTGCGGGGAGGGTTTAGGTCTGTTTCAAAAAGGTATTCAATTGCAAGAAATAGGAACATGTTGTTTTTAAGTTACCACCTTTAAGGCAGATCTAAATCATCTTCTCAATAGAAAAGGATATGTGAGTATCAGGGTATATTAGTCAAATCAGGCATAATATTAGGCCATTGCAGTGCCCCTGTGTTTCAGGTCTGCTTACAATATAACTTAAGTCAAGACAGCCAACGACAAACTGGGATCGACTTAATGCTTTAAGATCTTGGTATCTAGTGCCATGCTGACTACGGTGCATCTCACAGCTGCTGGCAAGTTTGGGGTGTATTTATAGGTTCATGTTCCTCTAACACATACACAAAACTTAAAGCATAACTACGGCGGGGGGGAGGTAAAGGAAGTGACTGTGCGAGGGCCTATGACGGCAAGAAACCCCACCATTGTTGCTCTTCCATCTTATTTATCTGCCTAGATCCTGAAAGGTTACAGGAAAAATGGGCCTGTATAAGCACTGCCAATGCTCCATTTAATCTCTGCAACAAGGTCCAGACATGTTTAGTTATGCTTCTGGCCTTTACAGTATCTTTAAAATTAAATTTGTATGTATGTATATATTTATATGTATATATTTAACACATTATCGGGATACTGTAACCAAATGCTTGAAAAGCCTCATCACCTTACAATCACCAGATGGATTGATTCCCTTAACATCTTAATATCCAGAACATTTACATCTTGTCTTGTATGCCAATGCTGATCGCTAAGCACTAATCACCTCTAAATAGCTCATGAAAAACATATGAATAATAATGTAGAATATATTTCACTTTAAAGTCGCAAGCCAGTCATTAAAATAATGTATATAGTCAGTTATTGTTCTCAGAGTTTCTCTGGGCGTACTTACTGATGAGGGAGAATAGGCTTTTCCATTGTCCAGCGGCAGACATAAATGGCACGTCCATTAAATTGGCTTTATGCCCCCCAACACGCTTATTCCATTTCTTGCCATGGAGGGGGTGTGCTAAGGTGGGGTGTTCCAACCCTCCTTCATTGCAATAAATAGAGCAGGTGTGTGGGAGCTTAAAGATGGCCCTACAGATGCCGCAATACATGGCCACCATGCTGGCTCCCTGCCTTTGAAAAGTATAAAGAAGGAGGGGAGTTTTTTTTGTTTTGCCTGGACAATGCTTTTAATTACCTTTTTTTTTTTGATCTATAAGACACACCTGCTCATAAGATGCAGGGTTTATAGGAGGAAAATAAGAAAAAATATATTCTGAGCCAAATAGTGTGCTAAAATACACCTCCAAATGACCCCGTAACAGCCAGCATGCAACCCCCCCCCCCCATTCACCTTGTTACGGACAGTGCATCACCCACAATCACCCTATTACAGTATGCAGAGCTCCCCCCATTATAGAGAGTCCATTCAGGCTTCTTAATAGCAAAATAATTAAGTGGGCATCTAGTCCCCCTAGATCCCTAAATGTAGCTAAAACAGATTGTTCCTGGTTAATACAAAAAAAAATATTTTAATAATGAATACACTATCATCAGCTTGAACATACACAAAATACAAGGTTTAAATCAATCAGGGGATTGTCCTCAAACACATTTATCTCTAGTAAAATGTATCAATGTTGCAGAATGTATCCATTGTCAGTGTCAACACAGTGTAACCAGCCAGTGCTAATACTATAAAAAAAATCTGAGCGTATATAAATACACACATACAGATAATAAACAAGGAGACTGCCCGAAAGGTGTCTCTAAAGTGCTAACATTATACAACAAACATAGTTTGAGGATCATGTGACCCCCTTGGCACATTTACTCCTGATGAGTATCCACTTTAATGTCACATTTGAACCTTTTTATTTTACACATGCACTGTATTTGTGATCCTTAAACCGGACCTTCACCATGATTTAATGAAAAGCCCAAACTCTTAAAAAACGGTTCCCCAGCATCTAAAATTAATATATTTTACATTTTTAGTCACTAACTTATTATTCTTTCCCCCACTGGGCTGCAACTCTGTTCAGGAATTTAGGATATGGGCGCCGCCATCTTGACTCGGAAGCATCACACTTACTGAGGAGAGGAGAGTGGGATAAGGTACAGGGGGGCAGGTTATAGCTGTGCTTTGCTCAGACAGAGCAGAGCTGGGGTCATGGAAAGGTCAGCAGTCCCAGAATGCAGAGCAGCACAGTCACTTCCTGTTTGCAGGCACTTCCTGTTTGCAGGCTGCCTGATAAAATGGCGGCTTCCATAAGCCGCCATCTTGGATGTTTAAAGGCTCATAACATGCAGTAGATGCAGGTAGGATGATTTTTAATGTGAGCAATCTGTATGTACAGTGTGGGGGAAACATATAAGATAGACTCTTATTCAGAGTGAAGGTCCGCTTTAAGGTATGTTTTATAGCAATTTAGAGACACATTATTAACATTTCTCTTTGTTTATTATCTGCAGAGACTACTTGTTACATGTGTATATTTATATACTGTGTTCATGCTGACAGTGGATACATTCTGCAACATTGATACCATTTGCTGGAGATAAATGTGCTTAAGGGCAATCTCCTCATTGATTGTAACCTTGTATTTTGTGCATGTTCAAGCTGATGATAGTATAACCATTATTCATTTTTAATGGGGAGCAATCTGTTTTTGGCTCCACTTTAGAATTACCCCCCTAAGAGAGAACAGGTTAAATGTTTTTAGAATTTGCACCATAAGATGCCTAACACCCCCACCCCATCTGGGGAGAAAAGTGCATCTTATAGAGGAAAAATAAAATATCTAACGGCAGAAAAACACCATCTCTAGATGTGCAGTCTTTGTTGCATAAGGTTTTAGAAAGCACAGAAGATGAAAATGAAAGCACAAGGTCCCCTACTGCACAAAGCGCCTGTTTACTTGACATGCATTAATATATCTGAATGATAATTTCAAAGTAGGCCCAACGAGAGCAACATCCATAAGCAAACTCATATAATGCAGAAATGTATCTGCCAAGAATATTTATGCGTGTAATACACTCCTGTCACTGTGCTCTCACTTCTGCATTATTGAGAAATGATTCTAGTAGGTAGAGATACATTTTTTCATAAACTGACAATTTAGGATTTTATTTTCTCCCAATGCCATCGTTGATGAGCTTGTTCTTTTATGCAACTTTATGAAATAAACACTTTAGAACTATAAGGAAAAGTGCTGAGTACAGCACAACTTAAACTGATTTACCTATTAAACTATCAAAAGCGAGGCTGGGGACTTTTTTGCAGTATAATAAGATCTTTCTTTTTAATTACTAGCATGATTTTTTTAGGGTTGTCACTGGCAAAGCAGTCTGCCTAACAATTTAAAAATTTCATCTAGGTAAGACTGTTACAGATGAGGCACCATAAATTCTATGCTACTGTTAGTGACTCCTTACCATCTTACCTACAATTTATGAT
Organism: Gastrophryne carolinensis; assembly: GCA_027917425.1. Lineage (NCBI taxonomy): Eukaryota > Metazoa > Chordata > Amphibia > Anura > Microhylidae > Gastrophryne > Gastrophryne carolinensis. Next base: position 385,472,362 of record CM051236.1, on the reverse strand, counting down.
AACCCTCATAAATTGCTCATAAAGAGCTCCTCATTTATTAAAGGAGCTCTATCACAACACTGTCAATTAATTTTTACACCCCCAAATGAAAGATTGGTTGTGTTTTTTTTTCTATTTTCCTCTACTAGTATAAAAAACACCGTAATGGGAACCAGTTGATGAAATTCATAAAGATGGTGTGGCCATGAAACACAATACCTCTTACAAAACCCACCATATAATCCGAATAGGACCACCCATAGAGGGACAAAATATACATAGAGTGGTCTGTCTGCCTTTGTTTTTAATTGTCTTGTGGATTATGTCTTCATGGATTTTTATATGGGGGGTGTTCTATGTGTTGATGTTTATTACTTATTAAAGCTTGTCCTATTACTTACTATTTGTGGCATTTTCTTTATAGGGTTAACAGAAAAGAGTGACAGCTTCTATGCCAGAAATGGTCCTTTACCTTTAATGGTATGCATTAAAATGGAGAAAGCGCATAGATTGCATGGGAAAGTCCTCACAACACATGTTGGGGGATCAGGATAACCCTCTTCGGTCAGGTACATTAACTCTTCTCATGCAGTCACTGGACCGCGCTCTGCCTTGGGATTCCTCCTGAGCTGAAAGCAGGTGAGCTGTGTACCATTTTATTTCCTTTGCACTAGGTAAGGGTTTGCTGAAGCCTACCAGAGACCCCACTGTTGGTTGTTTCCATTATTCCAGCATACAATGTAGTAGAGAGGTCTTCATTAAAGAGGAACATCAAAGGAGGTCACCTCGCCAGGGCATCCATCTTTTGGGTCCCTCGGCATCCGGGCGACCTCTTAACGGGCAGTGCCATCTTGCATCCCCTGATCTCGCACCTGCACAGTGCCCATAAATAGAATGCAAGGGGAGGCGCCGAAAAGCCGCAAGACTTTACTGAGCGTCATGGGACATTTAAAAGCATGGCTAAAGCTGTACTGTCTTTTAGAGATGGCTAAGCCAGTGGCAGGGGAAAATCAGGTGGTGGTGACATCCAACATTTAAGTAGGGCCCAATCTGATTTTCTTAGGTCTAATGTCCCTCTTTAAAAGGCCAGATTCTATTTCAATTGCACTAAAACAGCATCAAAGCAGAATAGCATCACAGTCTAAAATCACATGTTTTGTACACAGACCACATTCTTAATCATATTCTAGTGTCGTTTGGGTCAGAGGACAGGCTGCTAGAGTTAAGCAGTTCTCCCCAACAGAATGCTCAAACCCTGCCATCCCTGATTCTTCTTCCTTCAGGTAATAACAATAAACAAGCTGGGATAGATTTCTTTAATGCAGAGTGTAAAAGTAACCTCTTCTTTTGCCATCTAGCATAATTTTTGGGTGAAAGTGCTTTTTTAGGGACGATCATTTTAAATAGGTTTGTATAGCTTAAAATGTGCAGTCCTTTCCTGGTCCATAGAGGGAAACTTCTGTTTGGTTTACATACAGTAAAGAGTAATGGAAACAAGACTTATGTTAATGAGATAAATGGTTCTAGTCACAAGGTTGCTCAGTTTTCCAGTATAAATGTAAGTGCTACCCATGAAGCTACTAACTTCCCCAATATGATCAAGTCATCACCCAGCAGCAGTCAATATATGCAGTAGGTCAGGGTTCTAAAAATAGAAAGTGCTATTAATAGTGCAAATCAAGCCTAGTATCCCTCAATAAAGTACTAAACAACGCCATCATAAAATATCAAACAATAGTAAGGAGAGAAGTAATAAAACAGTGTAAAAATTTGACCCACAAAAGACATCACCTGAGTGCTAGAGATCAGATGGGCAAATCCCATTTAGATCCCTGAGAGGTACTTTTCCCCACACGTTCCGTGGCCCCAACAACAGGCCACTTCCTCAATGGGCAATGCACATTGATATTGGACAAGTCAGTAGCTTTATGGGTGGTATAGAAGGCTTCAAGTGACCACTACCATGGACTATAATCCGAAATACGACACGGGGAGGCCGATTCATTAATAGCGCCAGGTAGCGACAGATGAGCGACAGTAACGTTATTTTCACAGCGCACGCTAGTATTCGCTGTGCTTGGCCGTTGTTCGGCTGTTGACAGCGACTTAGTCGGTGTGCGGTAATGTTGAATACGGGGTTAGGAGTCGCTGTTTTACAGGTTCCGTGCTGTATGGGAGCGCATGACAGCGAATGGCCATAGTGAACGGCTCCCAGCATATTCATTAACAAATCACGCTCAAAAAATTCTCGCGCTGTGAAATGCTTGTTTAAACCCCAGAGCGCTGGCGGCGATGGCTTAAAAGTAGTTTTTTAACCCCCAAACAACCATATTTTTTGAAAAAAAAAAACATGTTTTTCAAAACATTTTGTAATATGAATACATTAATATCAGACCTGTAATATCAATTCTGCACATTTTTTTTTTTTTTTTACCTTAAAAAATATATCTAACATTGCAGAAGTGGTCACAGAATTTTTGACATTTAAAAAAAAAAAAAAAAAAAAACATTAATAGCAATTAATTATGAATATTTAAAGATTGCTCCATTGAAATGCATTGGGGAGCGCCAGGTAGCGAGAGGTCATACCTGTCGCTGTTCAAGGTCGCTCGCTGGCGCTGTGGGGTGAGGCTGGAATAATGATGAATGATTCGCTATCTGGCGCTCTGTCAGTCGCTAAGCAGGATCGGCTTGATAAATGTGTGATTGCGGAGGGGAGCCGGCGTACTCGTGGCGGTGACTGTCATTACCGTTCGCTCACCGTTCACTACCTGGCGCTATCCCTTATTAAATAAGGGCCTGAGACAGTAATCATTTTAGATGAATAGGCTGTCTTGATGCAGCCATTCCCTTCTTAAAGGGGTCCCCCACACGTCTCCTAGTGAACGGGTGCAGGGTCACATGGTGACTCAAGCCCCTCCCAGACTGTCACTATGCGGCTCCGTGCGAACAGTGTGGGACCGCTATAAGAAGGCAATGGCTGCATGAAGAGTGCTAATAATTCTGTTTGTGGTGTTCTTTATAACTAGGTGCATAGGCATTAAAGTCAGGGTTTATTTCATTTCAGGCAATGGCATTAATACGGCAGCAAGTGTGCCCCCTGTGTCTGTCTTCCATCTTCTGCAGCACACTGTAGATGCTTTAGCCGGTCTCCTAGATTTACTATGCTCCAAATGTGGCTGCATGCCCCCACCCCTGTCCATACCCAGCATGAGTGAGCCTGGCAAATGCGACCACTGGGGCTTGACGGCTTTGCTAATGCTTGGGGTGCTGAGGCACAGCGACATTTGGAGATGATCAAGGAGGAATGGAGCTTATGTATCTTGTCCATTAAAACCTCAGGTAACTGAGTGGCAAGTAGTCTGGGGAATGGTTTATCTACAGGTAAAGTATATGATGAAACGTACATCTGAAATGAAAAAAGCAGTTTTCTGGATTACATTGTCATATTGCTATATAAGCTTATTCAATTTCTATCTGTCTACAATAATTAACTATTTTAATGTTTAAAGCTTTTTTTTTTTTTTTTTTTTAGCTGAGTGATGTCCCATGTTTATAGCTGTCTCTATGGACCGAAACTGGTGTCTGTATGCTAAAACCAACAGTGCTTGCATAAAATAAGCAAATCAAAATTCTAAGGAATCATGTGCGAAATAGGGCCTTATTCATGAAGGGATAGCGTCAGGTAGTGCCTTGTAAACGACAGGTAGAGACAGGCAATTACACATTTATCAAGCGGATTCTGTTGAGCAACTGGGATAACGCCATGTAGCGTCCGATTCATCATTATTGCCTCCGCAAACAGCGCCGGTGTTCAGCCTTGCAGAGCGCCACGTCTTACCTCTCGTTACCTGTAGCTCTCTTAAACAGGGGGTTTTTATTATTCATTTTTTTTTATTCTCAAATCATGTTGGGATCTCTCCTGGCCATGAAAAAGCCATTTTTTTTTTTTATATGTTTATGCAGAATTGACTTTACAGGTCTGTCATTAATGTGTTCATGTCACAATGTTACTACAATGTAATTCCATATATTTTTGCTTTGTTACTGGTGGATTCATGTTAAGAAACAGCCTCCGGCGCTCTGTAAGGCTGTTTTTTTGATGAATATGTTGTGAGACGGTCGCACTAACCAGTCGCTACCATTCGCTCCCATACAGCTCTGTACTGGTCATATAGCGACTCCCCACAATGTATTCATCAATGCTGCACAGCGACTGAGTCGCTCTGAACTAGCGAACCACGGCCGAGCACAGCAACTACTAGCGGGCGCTCTGAAATGCCTGCTACAGACGCTCATCTGTCGCTACCTGCCTCTAGTAATGAATCAGCCTGCCAGTTTACACTGTAGAATAAAAAATGAAAGTCACTGTCAAGACACATGCTTACTTCCTCCTACCTTATCTTGCATTGGAATAGTGTAAAATGAGCCATTTTAAAGCATTTCAAAATCTCAGTTTATATGTAAATCGGTTTTATTTGTTTCAAGTTCTGGAGTGTTGCTAAGCTTGGAAAGGCATGATATGGGCAGCTTTATGAGTCATGTACGTGCTCTGTTGTGGTCAGAGAATTCTGCCAGACCACTGTGGCTGGCAGTGCTCATTCACGCCAGTTAGACCACTTTTTATGTAGTCCTGTAGGAATGAAATAAAAAAAGGGGGCAAAATGTGGAGCCCTGCTATGGCTTCTACCCTACACTACAGTTGTGGTGGGGGAGTGGCACATGGGACAGGCATCAACTGCCTTAATATGTTGCTTCTACTGTCCCTAATAAAGTAAGGAACCACAATGACTTGTACACTCCTTGAGAAACTCCAGTTTATTGTGTTTTCTATTGCCATTACAAATTAAACTAATATGTAATATTACAGAAAGACCCAAACCACTGTTTCCAGACACAATCATTTTTTCTTTACAGTAGAAGAGAAAGCAATTGCTTAACCTAACTGCAACAGAATAAGGCTACTGCCGTGATCTTGTAGGCACAAATTATAGTTTGCTACATGTAACATCAATTTCCCAAGGATTTTATTAACCTGGGAACCATTTTCCTACAAAAGAAAGTAGCTTTTTGTTCGTGTTTGTGTCCTGCAGTTATCTGCGGCTCCATTTAGTATGCACACAGCTTTTTGGACAAGAGAAAATGCAGTTTAATGTAAGATATAACAAGCAACACATTTTGCATATTAGACTTTCAAAATATTTGAATGCTGGCATTGTGTACAGTGCAGTTCTGGATCCTGCTGCTTCATATCACTGCGTATAATGAATGTTCAAATGTGGTAACAGCAAACAATTTGACTTGACTGCTGGTAAACTAATAAAGATTCCCTTTAAAAAAGGAAGGAACAGGAAATTGGTACATATATCAGGGATTTTCACGTGTAAGCCAAGGAAAAAGACAAAATTGAATCCAAATAAAATGCACCAGGGGTATGTGATTTATTGGGATAAGATGGAACAAAACATTTTTGTAGATTTGCTTAGTAAGTACAAGTTAAAACGCTCACTCAGATGTAAGTTTCAATTCACACCCAAGAGCAACCCAAAGGTAACACCCAAGAGCAACCCAAAGGTAACACCCAAGAGCAACCCAAAGGTCACACGCAAGAGCAACCCAAAGGTAAACTTGATTTTCCAAAGCTTAAGCATGACGCTATTAATAACATGTTTTATAGATATATTGAAGGGAAACAGTAATTTCAAATTAAAGTGGACCAACACCCAGGATTTTGACTATCCTGAGTTTTGGTCCACTTCCCAGGGGCACCCCGATCGGGGGTGCCCCACTATGTGAAACCCCCCAGCCGCTCGTCCAATCAGCGCGCTCAGAGCTGCTGTGGTATGTGTGTCAATGCGACGTCTTACCGCAGTGGCTTCGAGCACACTGGAGGCCGCATCTCGCTCTTCCGTCTAACAGGGAGCGCACCCACGCCCTGCTAGAGAGAAGCGCAAGATGGGGCCCATGCATGAATGACCCGCGCATGACCGTCAATCAGGTAAGTGCAGTGGGCGTCCTGGGGGGTTTTACACATCGGGGCATCCCAATTTCGGATGCCCCGCATGGAGGGATTGGATCAGCCCGGGAATCTTATAGTTTCTCGGGCCGATCCCACTGGGTGTTGGTCCACTAGTATATAGTAACTATTCTAGCAAGACAATGCAAATTTACCAAGCCTACATGTAAACTCAAACATCCCTAAAAAAGTTCTACATTCTGTGAGTTCCTAATATTTCCAAAATGCAGGCATATAGTCTGATCTAGTCCTTCTACAGTAAGGCATACTAAAAGAGTTTCATTCTTTCTCCATATTGCATCAGATATCCCATAACAAAGCAACTACACTGTGCAGAGCTGATTGATGATAAGTGAAATGCTGGTGTCCTGGGGTGAGGCTGAATATTTCCTTGTATGTATCCATCTAGACCAGGGGTACCCAACCAATTCTTGCAAAGGTCCATTTACAGACCTCTGGTGTGAGGTGAAGGTCCGGGCAGGGGGGTGGATAGTTAAAAATCAGCGCACTGGGGAGGCACCCCAAGAATCCTATTGGGCACTGGGGAAAAACAGGGAGGCCAGGGATTTGACGGGCAAAAATTGGGAGGACAGGAATGGATGGAGCAGAGAGACTGGGCTGGATGGGCCGAGCTGAAGAGACAGGACTGGATGGCTCAGAGCTGAGGGGGCAGAGATTGGATGGGCAAAACTGGGAGGACAGGAATAGATTGAGCAGAGAGACTGGGCTTCATATTGCAACGCTAGGTGCCTGGGAGCCATGTCACTGGCAGGGAGACTAATGCCCTTATTCATCAAGCGATAGCGCCAGGTAGTGTCTGACGAGCGCCAGGTCCCGCCAGCTAACGGCGGCTACCGACTTAAGTACGCCCAGCGTCGGCCACAATGACGCATTTATCAAGCTAAATGAGGCTAGCGCCGGCGAGAGCGGCAGCTAGCGTGGGATTCATCATGTAGCCGACTGCAACGAACAGCGCCGCTGCTAATCCCATCACAGCGACAGGTATGACCTGTCGCTCCCTGGAGATGTTCAATGCATTTCAATGGAGCAATCTTTAATTAATCGGGAATTACTTGCTATTAATGTTTTTTTTTTTTTTTTTAATGTCAAAAATTCTGTGACCACTTCTGCAATGTTAGGATTTTTTTTAAGGTAAAAAAAAAAAAAATTATTTTGTGCAGAATTGATATTACAGGTCTGATATTAATGTATTCATATTACAAAATGTTTATAAAAACTTGTATAATTTTACAATAAAAAAATATGGTTGTTTGGGGGTTAAAAACTATTTTACACCCATCGCCGCCAGCGCTCTGGGGTTTAAACAAGGAATTCACAGCGCGAAAAAATTCGGAGCGTGATTTGTTAATGAATCTGCAGCAAGCCGTTCGCTCTGGCCATTCGTTGTCAGGCGCACCCATACAACGCTGAACCTGTGAAACAGCGACCCCTAAGCCCGTATTCAACATTAACGCACACCGACTGAGTCGCTGTCAACAAGCAAACCCCGGCCAAGCACAGCGAATACTAGCTGGCGCTGTGAAAATCACGCTACTGGCGCTCATCTGTCGCTACCTAGCGCTATTAATGAATCGGCCTCTAAGCACTACATCGCCTATCAGCACAGCACAGCAACACAGAAGCAACTGAATGCAGGGCTGTCGGGGCAGGGGTCCAGAAATCTGGCGCCACGGTCTGCATTCGGACCCCGGTCCACCAGTTGAATACGGCTGATCTAGACCTTCTAACCATTGAACCATCATCTTTCATGCGGTGCATTAGGGCATCTTATATTTATTTATTGGTTGTTTGAATACAAAAAAATGTTCTACAAATTAAACCCCTAATTTAGAATACATATTAAAACCCAAATCCCACCACTGCAAACCAGCACTGGTAAAACAAAATTTCACCTTATTTGTGATAACACGTAAAATCAAGCAATGCGTAATAGGTGCATACTGAAAAATGTAGACATAAATGTTGCAGCTGGCCACTATTCTGCACACACAAACAAATGTCTTTCATTAAACTGAATGTCATTTTTTTAGACATTTAGGACCGCAATCAACAAAAGAAAACTGAGATGGCAATCAGCCAGCTCCAGTGGAATACTAAACAATAGAAGTAGGACTGATGGACTGACAAATCAAAATGTGATATGTTTGGTACATCACTCAGGGTCTTTGTACATTTAGTAGGTGAAAGGATAGTTCCTTAGTGTGACACAACTTTTAAGGAAGTCCTGTGTATGCAACTTGCACAGTGTGACTATCCCTTAGGACAAAACGAGTTGACACAGGATTTTGATGCACCATTCATTATCCTCTGGTGTATACCTAGGGCTTAATTCATCAAGGTATAGCGTCAGGTAGTGCCTTGTAAGCGACAGGTAGCGGTAGGTAGCGGCAGGTGAACGCCAGCTGTGGCAGGCAATACCACATCTATGAAGGCGATTCTGGTGAGCACCTCTTACAGCGACACGTAGAGACCGATTCATCATCACAGACGGCTCAGCGGATCCCGGCGGCACTCTGGCTTTCAGAGTGCCTGGTATTACCTGTCACTCCCCCATACATTTCAATGGACGTTACTGTTCTTCACTTTAAACAGGGTTATATTTTAATATATTTTTTTTCTATTTGTATCAAATCATTGTGTATCCTCTCCTGGCCTATTTAAATACATTTTTGAAAACTTTTTGGATTTTTTATTTTTTTATTTAGAATTGTCATTATAGGTCTGGTATTAAAGTGTTAATATCACAATGTAATAACAATGTAATTCCATAAGTTTTTCGCTTTGTTACTGGTGGATATGTGTTCAAAAACGGACTTTATTAACACAGCTTCTGGCACTCTGGGCTACAGCAACACAATTTTGAGCGCCGTGTGAGGCTGTTTTTTTTATGAATATGGTTTGAGTCGCTCACACTGACCAGTCGCTACCATAAAGCTCTGTACTGGTGTTATAGCGACTCACACATCAAATTCATCAATGCCGCCCAGCGACTGAGGCGCTCTGTAATAGCAACTCAGGGCCTATAAGAGCGACCTCTAGCGGTCTCTGTACAGCCGCTCATCTGCTGCTACCTGGCGCTAATAATGAATTAGCCTGATAGATGGTCAGAGGTTCTTTTAAAGCAAAACAATTATCCAAAACATACTTCTTGGTTAGAACTATGTACTAACTATGTAAGAAGACAATACAATAGTGGGTTACAAAGCATGGAATGGCCTGCACAGTCTCCCATCGGGGATACAGAAGGCAAACCCAATTGTTAGACCATTGTGTCGGCCTACGTTTAGCACTCTCCTAAACTGTTTTCTATTTTTTAAATTGAAAAAGAAATGTCCAAGAAATCAAGGTTTACAGTTTCACCTTATGATGGTGTGGGCCTTGGCTCTGTGTTGCCACATAACAATCAGCATTATGGACAGGGTCTGTAAGACATATATTCTCATCACGGTGGCTGTTCTCTCTCTCTCCCAGTGTCCACAGTCTGATAATGAGGAGCTTTAGACCACTAGATTAGCCCTATTATTGGTGGTCTACGGCAAAGGAATTCAGGGGGTGTGTCACCAATCTTTGCCTTGTTTCTACTTTCAGGAGCAGCTGCGTTCTGGAAGGGAGAGGGCAGCCATGATGAGGTGAGCTGCTGAATGACAGCTTATGCAATTTGCCTACAGAGTACCTTTAAATCTAATTGAGCTTGTTTGGAGTGAACTGGACAGAAGGATGATAACAAAGCAACCCGCAAGTGAAGAATATTTGTGGGAACTTTGGAAGCATTGTGGGTCATGATAAAGATTAATGAAGCAAGTTCCACTCTGGGTGCTCATTTGGGTGCGAATTGCCGCTTGCATCTCAGTGAGCTTTTTCATTTAACACACAAAAATTGCAATAAAAAATATTTGTTATACTTTTTCCTTAAGAAAGTCATCTGCACATCTGATGAGGCATTATTACAGGCGAGGTGCATCATTTTTCCAATGAGGTAGGAATTTTTTTTTTTAATTTGGAAACAACAGCACCCTGTGGGCTATGCTAAAGGATTTTTGTATTTTTTTTCTGCATAACCCATAGGGTTCTGTAAAACTGAAGATATGCCATTTGTTAAAATAGAGTTAACTTATTTGACTTCATCTTCACTTGTTTATTTGTCTTTGCTTTCATTTCAAAGCTCATTTGAGACAACTAAGATGTGTAAATATAAATACTACTTAAATAGCAATCCATACAGTATATATTGGGTGTACTATCTACAAATCAATATATATATATATATAGTAAGAGATTGGGGCGAACGGTAGTGACTCTCCTTCAAATCAAATGTAGTTTATTGAAAATAAGAATTCCACAGCCAAAGCATCTCTTAACATCAGAGATGGTTGCAGCACAAAACGCAGTATAAGCGGTTACCTCGCCGGCTCTTAGCAAAGTCCAGGGTAAGAAAATGCAGCAAACTGAAAAAGTCAAGGTCCACTTTCAGGGCATATGTGTTAGCCCCCCACAAGTCCAAGTTTGGGGTGACAGAAGCAAAGTCCTTCAGGTTTAGTCCAGTTCTCTCATTCACTTTGAGCAGTACAGCCTGGGCTCCTTACGTCAGGCTGGTCAACAGCAAACTGACAGGCTCAGCGGCTCCTTTTATTTGGGCTTCCCCTGCAATCAGCCTCATCACCTTTGTGAGGCCTGGGATCAGGGAACAAACCTGTAGAGGACTAGGGAATGTGAACTGGGTCCTGAAAACCCGGAATGGATAGTGCCTGATACAGCATAGCAGGGGAAAAATACACACCATTTATCACTTTTCCATACACACTCTTCTTCAGACCCGAGGTCTGACAATTTTCACCGACCATACAGTAGACTCTAGACAAAGCATCTGCATTCCCTTGTAACTTCCCTGGCCTATGTTCCACTTTAAATTTAAAGTTTTGCAAGGAGAGAAACCATCTGGTCACCCTTGCATTTCTCTCCTTATTTTGCTTCATCCAGGCCAGCGGAGCATGATCTGTCATCAGAACAATTTCTCGACCCAACAGGTAATATTTTAGGGCTTCTAACGCCCACTTAATGGCGAGACACTCTCTTTCCACTATAGCGTAATTTCTTTCTGCCGGGGTCAGCTTCCTGTTTAGGTACAATACTGGGTGTTCTTCCCCATTCACCTCTTGTGACAGAACTGCACCCAAACCTGAATCAGACGCATCCGTCTGTACCAAAAATTGTTTGCTGAAATCAGGGGACACCAGGACAGGCTGTTTACACAGGGCCGATTTTAGGCTTTGAAAAGCCTTTTCTGCCCCTGGGGTCCATTCCACCATTACTGACTTACTACCCTTTGTTAAGTCAGTTAATGGGGCAGCCATTGACGCGAAATTGGGCACAAACCGACGGTAGTAGCCTGTTATACCACGGAAGGCTCTAACTTGTTTTTTTGTAAGTGGTCTGAGCCAGTTCTGTATTGCCTCCACCTTATTGATCTGGGGCTTAACCAACCCTCTACCAATGACATAGCCCAGTATTTTGCCTCCTCCAGACCGACTGCACACTTCTCAGGGTTTATGGTTAAGCCAGCATTACTGATAGAGTCTAGGACGGCCTGTACCTTGCAGAAGTGACTCTTCCAATCAGACGAAAAAATTACCACATTGTCCAGGTAAGCAGCGGCATAATTCCGATGTGGTCTCAAGATCATATCCATCAGCCTCTGAAAGGTAGCAGGGGCCCCATGTAACCCAAATGGCATTACCAGATAGTGAAACAGTCCTTCTGGCAAACGCGTTTTTTTCTTTAGCGTCCTCAGACAATGGTATCTGCCAATACCCTTTTGTGAGGTCCAGGGTTGTGATGTATCTTCCCCTCCCGACCTCATTGAGTTTTCTGAAATCGTTAATATTAATGGAAGGTTGAAGCACACAAAAAATAAATTAGTACCCAAAGAAATATGTCAGATCAAAATAGAAAAGGGGTTCTGATACTTCCATGTGCATCCACTCTATGCACATCCAACACATAAACAATAATATAAAAGTGAAAAATCGAACACCCAGAGAGAAAGTACTTGCATTCAAAAGATTTTTAATGCTGGTGAAAATGCATACGTGAATCAAGATATTTACATATATGACAGTATAATGCACTATATACAAAATTATGAACTGCTGTATAAAGATTTGTAAAGTATGGTAACCAGCATATAGAGACAGGATCAACTAGATATCCAATACTCAGGTATGGTATGGTATGGTAAGTATGACAGAAGAGAATTAAGTCTATGCAGCTAGTGAACACTCGATGCAGTACATCATGAAAAAGCAGCCAAATGACTTACAAAGCAAGGCAAACAAGCTGGAATACCGAGTAGACAGAAAAATAACCTCAACGTTTCGGCCGGTATGGCCTTTATCAAGAGAGCGCTCTCTTGATAAAGGCCATACCGGCCGAAACGTTGAGGTTATTTTTCTGTCTACACGGTATTCCAGCTTGTTTGCCTTGCTTTGTAAGTCATTTGGCTGCTTTTTCATGATGTACTGCATTGATTGTTCACTAGCTGCATAGACTTAAATACTTACCATACCTGAGTATTGGATATCTAGTTGATCCCGTCTCTATAGCAGCCTAGTGATATATATATGCTGGTTACCATACTTTACAAATCTTTATACAGCGGTTCATAATTTTGTATATAGTGCATTATACTGTCATATATGTAAATATCTTGATTCACGTATGCATTTTCACCAGCATTAAAAATCTTTTGTAGTAGTACTTTCTCTCTGGGTGTTCGATTTTCCACTTTTATATTATTGTTTTCTGAAATCGTTACAAAATCTCCAGGTCCCATTGGGCTTTGGTATTAGGACAGTGGGACTGGACCAGGCCCTAGCAAACTCCTCAATGACGCCCAACTCTAACATGCGTTTTATTTCCGAGGAGATCGCCTCTCTATGTGCTTCAGGTATCCTGTATGGTTTAAGGTAGTGTAGGGTTCAGTTTTAATATGATGCTTTATTAGGTGAGTTTGGCCTGGTAGGTCAGAAAACTTATCTCTATTTCTCTGCAGAAACTCCCTGACCTCCTGCGTTTGGTGGCCTGACAAGGACTCACCTATTTTGACTGGGGTAACGGTCTGCACTGCCTATTTAACTCTAGCCGGGGTAACTACCTAATGCTTCACGATCCTTCCACGGCTTGATCAGATTTATATGGTATATCTGGTAAGGCTTTCTTCTACCAGGTTGATGAACCTTGTAGTTCACCTCACTCACCTTTTCTACGACCTCATAGGGACCCTGCCACTTTGCAAGAAATTTACTTTCAACCGTGGGCACTAATACCAAGACCCAGTACCCAGGATTAAAGGCCCTCACGCTGGCCGATCATTATATATCCTGCTCTGGACCGCCTGAGCCCTTTGCATATGCTCCTTGACTCTCCGCATTACCTTTTCTATTCAGTCCTGCATCTGGGCCACATGTTCAATTATACTCTTGTATGGGGTGGCCTCAGTCTCCCAGGTTTCCTTGGCAATGTCTAACAAACCCCAGGGGTGCCTACCATACACTAGCTCAAAAGGTGAAAACCCTGTAGACACCTGGGGTACCTCCCGGATGGAAAACATGAGATACAGCAATAAACAGTCCCAATCACGGCCATCACATTCTACAACTTCCTTTTCATGTGCTTAAGGGTTTTGTTAAACCTTCCTACTAAGCTGTCTGTTTGAGGGTGGTGCACTGAGGTGCGGAGAATTTTGAACAGCTTGCACAGTTCCTTCATGACCTTTGACATGAAGGGCATGCCCTGGTCAGTTAGGATTTCCTTCAGAATCCCTACATAGAAAATAAGAAACAGGTCCTTGGCAATATTTTTGGAGGCCATGTTTCTTAGCGGAACTGCTTCCGGGTAGCGGGTAGCATAATCTAGTACCACTATTATGTATTGGTGTCCTCGGGCAGACTTCACAATGGGCCCCACCAAATCCATGGCAATCCTCTCGAAGGGAACCTCAATAATGGGAAGTGGCACTAAGGGACTCCGGAAATGTGATGTTGGGGAACTTAACTGGCACGTAGGGCAGGACTCGCAGTACCTTTTTATTTCCTCATACACCCCAGGCCAAAAGAACCTTTGGAGAACTCTCTCCTGGGTCTTATTTGTCCCCAAATGTCCTCTGGTACCTAAACCATGCGAAGGTATGGCTTAGGTACCAGAAGCTGTTCCACCATCTCATTATTAATTCTGGAGACCCGATATGCCAGATCCCCATTCATGGCGAAGTGTGGAAATTTCTGGTCAGCTTCTGGTTCCTGAGGCACACCGTTCAACACTGACATTCGCTCTTGCGGTCCCCAGAGTGGGGTCTCTTAACTGTTCCAACCCAAAATTACCCCGAGCCACTTCGAGGTCTAAGACCCGCTGATCAGGGAGGGAAGTCTCATCATCCTCACCTGCCAACACCTGTAGGGGAAAACGGTCGTCACAGCATACAGAGGTACCCCCGTTTTCAACCGACTCAACGACGGGAAGGGTTACAGGTTCTGCCGTAGATTCTTCACTACCGGCAGAAGTATTACCCCTTTCCCACAACTACCAAAACAAGGGTAAATCACATCCGACTATTGCTTCATACATCAGGCGCTTTACCACGCCTACTTCATAGTCCAGTGAACCAGCAGGGGTCTCATACTTACCTATGGCTACAGGGTAAGCCACGATATCCCCGTGGATGCAAAGCAAACTCACATTTTTTTTAGGTACATAGCCTCCAACCACAAGGTTGGCCTGGACCAAAGTTACCAGGCTACCTGAGTCCAACAGCACCTTCACTGAGCAACCATTCACTTTCAACATCACCATATGGGGCTCAGTCTTGGACCGCGGGCTGGCAGTGCAAGCGGGTTCGGCAAACAGGTACCTTTGGCAGCTAGCGTCACATTCCATGGGCTAAGGGGAAAGGGGGCAACCAGCGGTCATGTGTCCCCACTCATGGCAGCTCCAGCACTGGGGACCACGGAACCTCCACGCTCGGGCATCCTCCCTAGGATTAGGGGGCCTCTGGGGTCAGGGTCAGTCTTTTGTCCTCTTACACCCTTCCACACACCTCCAACGGGAACTCGCTTACCCACAGTAGTCACAGGTCTGCCGAAGGTAGTCCTCCGTTGCAACAAATCTTTCAACCATGTTGACCAGCTGCTCAGCAGTCTGAGGGTCGCTTTCACCAACCCATCGTAGTTTTGGCGACAGGGTCCAGAAGAAATGGTCCACCACGACTTTCTCGACCATCTGCACAGGTGTGGATTGCTCTGGCTCCAGCCATTTTTGGACTAGATGGATTAGGTCGTACATCTGCGACCGGGCAGGCTTATCAATGGCAAAAGTCCAATGGTATACTCTCCTGGCCCGGACCGCCGGCATAATATCTAGGAGAGCAAGAATTTCTATTTTAAGATTGGCATAGTCCCGGATATTTTGCTCCCTGAGGTCATAATACACTTTTTGAGGCTCACCTGTCAGGAACGGTGCAATCACATCGGCCCACTCGGCCACAGACAGCTGCTCTCTCTCAGCCACGCGCTGGAACACAGTGAGGTTGGTGCTGTTGTGCCATGGCCTGCTGCTGTTGGGCCAGGGCCTGATGCTGCTGTTCCAGTGCCCGCCCATGCTGGAGGTTACCCTGTATTAGCTGTTTTATCACCTCCTCCATGTGAGACATCTTGGTTGCCGCTTTCACCCAGGACGTCCACTGTTAAATGCAGCGTGTTGTCAATCCATTGCCCCTAGCAACAGTCACTTTGCCCGCATCCTCCACCAATTGTAAGAGATTGGGGTGAACGATAGTGACTCAGACGGCAGTTCTCCTTCAAATCAAATGTAGTTTATTGAAATTTTAGAATTCCACAGCCAAAGCATCTCTTAACATCAGAGATGGTTGCAGCACAAAATGCAGTATAAGCGGTTACTTCACCGGCTCTTAGCAAAGTCCAGGGTAAGAAAATGCAGCAAGCTGAAAAAGTCCTTGTTGGACAAGGTCCCCTTTCAGGGCATACAAGCCCACGCTGTTAGCCCCCCACAAGGCTTTAGTCCAGTTCTCTCATTCACATTGAGCACATGTGTGTACTAAAAATACATATCAGTATTTTAAAGACTAAGACTGATGTCAAAATATAAAAAGTAAGAAACATGTGAATAATATAAGTCGATATTAGGGGCCTTCTTTATGAGGTGTGACTTTTAACATCATTTTTGTGGCTCTAGCGCCAGCTTCGGACCACCAGAATTCTGGCGCTGTGCTGTGTACCACATTGGCGCTAGCAATTGCTACGAGGAATGCTACTAATTAGCTTTGATTGCTGCACTAGGTATTGGGCGGCCTATGTCAGTGTCTGTTGGACCCGCTGATTATCCCAGCGCCAGTGAGCGCCACTTTGTACTGCCATTATTCTGGCACTGTCCAGCATATTTATTCCTCCTTGTAATTTTTTCCTCCTTGTAATTTTTCCGGCGCTGGTTAGCGTTTCTTCAGTACAGTTACAAGATATCACTGCTGGGGACAAACTTTACGGAGCGTTTTGGCTGCTTTTTAGCTGTTGGTGTCCAAATTACACATTGTTAAGCAAAAGAAGCCATTAAAATCTATTTAATTAACCCCCCCCCAAAAAAAATTGGACCATCTAGGTCCTGCATTTCAGCTATTGACAAGTCCCAATGCAAATTCTGTTCAAATATATGTGTTTAATATTAATTATAAACACTTCAATCCAGTTCTGCCCATTGTGCTTTATAGGATCTTGAGCAACAGTGCCAGGTTTCATCTGGTGCTGCTTTAACCACAGCGTCCGGTGGTGCATTCTGTTTGGCGCAAGCATTAAATAATACACTAGCCAGCGGTCACATCAGCATTACCACTTTATTAGTTGTTAAATTGTATGCTGAGAGCCACTGAGGCCAAACAAATGTTGCTGTGTGATTCTAATGCTTCTTAAATAAGGCTCTATGAGCATATGAAACATCACTTGTTAGGGTAAAGAAGAATCAAAGATTCCAACTAGGGATACAGAGACGACAAGGAACAAATTCATCAAGGATCATAGCTATATGGCACCTTTTTATAAGCTACATACAGTACTTTAGATGAAAAATAACTTTTAATTAAAATAGATCTGTCGTTTGAAATGAGAAGAAACTTATCAGTATTTTCTTTAAAGCTGTTTGCCGTGCATATGTAATGTTCATCAAACACATATGTTTTTTGGGAGTGGGAGCAGATGCATCCTCAGTCTATCCGAGTGGCTGCGGGCAGGAGCGCGCGCAGCCCAAAGATTCTGGGGATGCGTCCGGCAATATTTACATTGGTGAGAAACCAGGAAGAAGGTGAGTTTTTCAGCATCCCTGATTTGGGATGGCCCAGGGGGAGGCCAGATTGGGGTTTGTCTGGCTTTAAGAGCCTAAAAACTTAGCACTGAGCTTTGCATGTTTTAGTACGCATATTAAATTTATAGGAAACAAATGCACAAAATGTGTTTTTTCTGTACAATTTTATTTATTTTCACAAATCCACTGCCATAAAAACCCACAGCTGCCTGACTTTCCTTTTTAAACAGACAATCAACAGTCAATTCAGCACCAGGTGGGAAAAGGACACTGTAGTAAAGAGTGTGAGAAATTAAAACAAAAGCTGAATCAACCCTTTCGTTAAGAAATAAAAGGGGATGCCAGTTTTTACTCCAAAATGAGGGCACTTTTTGTACTTTGAGGATGAAAAATTAGAATTATAGAATTGATGGTCAATTTTTACAATGCAGCTTTAAAATCCCTGTTTAGAGACCTTTTGTCCCCCGCAGTTCTGTTCTCCTCCTTTATACTTATCAATGAGGGAGAACAAGCTATTTTGTCACCCAGCACTGGGCAGACATGGTGGCATCTATACAGTTTGCTGCTGTTATTTGTAACTTCTAAAAAAAAAAAGATCTACCCCATGAAAAATAAGTTGCACCTTACCTACACTCAGCCTCTCCAGAATAATCTAAAATCCTCATAGTTTGCAGAGGCAGTCAGAACACAAACAAGTAAAATAAAAAATAGTTTACTATTCGAAATTTCAAAATCCCCTGCAATTGCAAAGGGGTTGTTACAGTATTGAATTTTTTTTTTCCTTTTTACAAATCCAAGCAGTTTTGGAGAAGCTCATATTTGATGTGTTTGGATTACCCATGGGCAGCTGTTATTTTATTATAACTTCTAAAACAAGATATTTGCCCCATTTAAAATATTTAGCACCTTACATGTAGAACTGTCTCATTGCACGGGCAAGGGTTTTGATTTTGAAATGAATGAATAAAAGAAAACTATTTTTTATTTTTCTTTATTGTGTGCTGAGTGAGAAAAGCTCTGACTGCCTCTCCAAACTGCCTTGCTAGAATATTCCGAAATCAATTGGATTACTCTTATTTTGTTTAGGCTTGAAAACACATGAACATCTTATTCAAGCAAGTCAGCATTGGTGCATTTCACAGGCAGAGATGAAAGTAGTCATTTCTAATTGGTCTGTGAGCTCTTTGCTATTGCTTTGCTAACTGTAACCAATCAATACAATAACACTGGACCTACAATACAAATCGACCAGCGTATAAAGGATGTAAGTACTATTTACAGATATTTGCAAAGAAAGTATTGAGAGAGAGAGATGCAAGTTAACAGTGGAATTGCAATGCAATTAGATATACTGAGGGACCTTGATTACATTCATGGTTTCAAGCTAGTTACTGTGCAGTGATTATTGTTTCTGTCTACTTCTACAATACATTGATGAGCCCGGTACACGGGTATATACAACAGTGTCTAACAATGTACCATAGCCAACTGTTTTTTTTTTGTGCAGCAGGAGCAATTATCCTTCGTTCCTATTATCTATACTAGAAAATGAAAAAAGGCGAACAAAAGTATTAAACCGATTGTCCAAGCGCACTCAAAAGTATTCCTATAGGGCTACCATGGCAATGTTCTCATTTTTATTACAAAAGATTTCACCTTGTGTTTCACCTGTGATGGGAGTGTCAGGGCTGAGTTATGCATTGCATTGGAGTGAGCTGAGTTGTGACTGACAGTGGAGAGAGCTCCACTAACAAAGGGGATATCAACCTGACATGAGTCTCAGGACTGAATTTGTGGTCCTGATCAGAATCAGAATTAAATGTATTTAGCCTTGTACATGCTTTACATACTCGTTGTAGCAGAAAGGCTACAGAGATACAACAGTAAGGGGGAAAGCACTTGGGCGATGCTGCTGGCTCGACCATGGCACAGTTTCCATAAAAAACAGGGTTCTCCACCACCGAGGCCACACCCACTCAACCCTGTTCAGATCACCGTTTGGCTGATGGTGCCGAGGGACATGCTGCATCGAGGTGCTGGGTGACGCACACCAGCCAGCTGGCTGCATCCCTGGCTTTTGAGCTGGGCGCACTCGCTCCTGTGACCAGCCATTCAGAAAGCACGCACACAGGGCATGCGGTGGCCGGCAATTGCAGCATCACAGGAACCAGCAATAAAAGTGAGTATAACGGTGACTCAGGGGGTTTTACACAGTGGTACATCCCAATATAGGATGCCCCAGAAGTAGGCTAGTCCATGCCACATGGATTTTGATCTACTTTCAGATGTCCAGCAGATGCAGATTAAGGGACAGAATAAAGTACAGCAGCAGGGTTTTTTGGATAGTAGAGAATGCACCAGTGAGGGTATAATGAAAGAATAAAGAGACACTTCCTGCATCAGGTGTCTGCCACCCATGAAGCTATTTTATTCCAGGTACCATTTGGTGGGGCTCCTACTCTACAGACTGCCATTTCATTACAGGTGCCACCTGGTGACGGTTCTTAATCCAAGAAAAAAGGAAATTAATGTGAGGGAGTAGTAAAGAAAGTAAAGAGGAGGAAGAAACTCTTGTACTAGGTACCATCTGCCCAGGCGGCCATTCCTTTTCAGGCACCGCTTGGTGGGGTCCTAGCATAAGAGTAGAAATTAGCATGGCAAAAGGGGCTATGAGAGGGCAGGATGGGTTAGAGGGCAGATGGCATCTAAGGAGAGGGAAACATGATGCAGCATGGGGCATAGGGGCATTGGGCACAGAGAGTCATCCACTCCACAGGAGCAGCAGGGGCATGGGTGGAGCATTTCCTCAGAGTCCTTCACTTGGCCTCCTCACACTGCTGGTCAGCCATTTAAGTTTCAGGTGTAGCCAATGGGCTGGTCCACTTCTTCAGCTGCTCCCGGTCCCACAAGTGTCTGACCCGTGACGCCACCCTGCCTAATGCAATAAGCAGCAATTGGCCACTGATGTCGCCCGCTTCCCCGATCCACCACCCAGTCGACGCAACAGGGGGAGGTAATGGAGGCAGAGGAAAAGGAAGAAGAAATTCCCCTTCTTTCTGTTACCAGAAATTCCCCTTCCTTTCTGAGACCTAAGAAAAGAGACAATGGGACTGACACTACATCAGATAAGCTGCCAGGCAAATGATTTTAACATTTGAATGGTTTATCTCTTTAAGGCAGTTCAGGCAGCTTAGCACTGATGGCCAGAGCTGCACCCAGACATTTAATATAGAGGCAAACACTTGGACCATGTGTTCAGCTTGTCTATTGCAAGATGGGTGAAATGGAGCTGTTGTAATATGTTTTTTTAGGTTGCGTTCAATAAATTCATCAGAGGTGCCATACAAATGGAATGTGTTTTAGACACGTTTTTTACATCTGTAATTGGCTGTTTTTCATGAAGAAAGTACGACTAAGGACCCGCATGCGATCTGAAACGCGTAACTAAACTCTTGTGTGAATTTTTATGTGGATTTATGGGTAACCCTCATCCTTCTTTTAAGTATGTGAAGTAAAAGTTATGTTTTATACATATCAGTGGTGAGATGGCATTGGATAAACACTTTATATTTCATAAAGAGCCCTAGGGGGCTTGTCCATGCTAATTGTAATAACAAGTCATTGTTTGCTTACCTGCCATACAAAGATTCATCCTGGTGTGCTGTTGTTTTTGATATTTGGAGCTTTATTTATGAAGTGCACCTTTCCATGCAATTTGTGTTATTTTGTTGGCATTCACATCCCATTCGGATGGCCCCTTTTTTTTTATCTTCAACACATATTCTTCTAAAATGTTGGCTCCTTGATCCAGACACACACTATACAGCTCTTTAACAGCTAGCCACCATGTACAACAAATATTATGTTACTCTAAGATGTCAACAAAAAATGAAAAGAAAAAAGTCAAAATCTAAAATCATATGGATGAGGAAGAACATAGAAATGGGGACTGGCAAAGCACACATCCTATTACAATTTAAGTTGGAAATTCAGTTGAAAAATGAAGTTGTAGAAAGAACAGTAGAAATAGCAATAAAAGCATTGCTTGCTGGGACTCATCTCTTGTGTCGACCTTAAATCAATACATGCTGCCTTACAAGAAATGATGGCTAGCTTTGAGGCTTTTGAGAACACTAAAACGAGTGGGAATAAACACTATACGTCACTTCTTGCATTAGTACAACAGCAAGAGCAGAGGCTAGGATAGGAAAATAACTAAAAGGTAGATTCAGAATGTAATAATATCAAGATTAGAACAGCATTAGATATATAAAGGCAGTTGCACTTGATGGAATGTGCACAAACTATATTTAAAAAGATATTTAGTAACCTCCTTCAGAAAATAAACTGTTTCTACTGATGAACTTGTGAAGTATTCATTATCAAGGAAAAAAAACCTTTAACAGAAGTTGCATTGTGTTTCAGGGAATGTAACAATCTTTTTAGACCCTTATGAGATGATTGATACTGAAAGCCCTAACTGATAAGATAATGGAACAAACCATAAACTAATTATGATGTTCCAAATGATTATGCAAAACAGGCACCAAGTTGAAGGGAAGGACCTCCAAGGTTGTATTCTCTAGAATACTGCCTGGACCATGCACTACACACGAACGACAGCGAGAGCTTAGAGAGTTAAACACATGGCTCAAGTCCTGGTGCAGGGCAGAAGGATTTGGGTTCCTAGAGCACTAGACTGACTTTTCACTGAGGTAGAAACTGCATTTTACAGATCATTTGCTCTTGAATGGAAGGGGGCTGTTGTGCTGGGTTAGAGGATACTAGAAGGGGTGGAAGAGTATTTAAACTAGAAATTAGGGGGGAGGGTAAGAGTGAAAGCAAATGGGTTACTTAGGGAACAGCAAATGATGGTGGGTGAATAAACAGGAGGGGGAGGAGGATCGCTATGTTGGATAAGGAGATCCATGTGTTACAAACCGGCAGTGAAAAAGTACGTGGACACAGCATTGCAAGAGTTAATGACACTAAAGTCGAATGTGAACTGGATGGCAACTTGAAGTGCATGTTCGCAAATGCCAGAAGTCTGGAAAGTAAAGTGGAGGAGTATGAGGCTATAGTACTAGAAGAAAACATTGATGTTATTGGTGTGGCTAAGACATGGCTGGAGTCCACACATGATTGGGCTGTTAATCTTCAAGAGTTTAACCTTTTCTGGAAAGACAGAGCAAATAGGAAAGGGGCTGAGTGTTTCTTTATATAAAACAAGTTTTCAAAGCATATATTAATGAGGGGATACTAGCTGAAGATTGTGAAGATGTAGGGTGATATAAACAATGTTAAAATACATTTTGGTGTAATAAATAAACCCCCAAACATAACCGATTAAATATAGGGTCAACTGCATAAATAGTTAGAGCGGGCATCACAGGCAGGTATAGTGGTGATAATGGGGGATTTCAGCTACTCAGGTATTGACTGGAGCCACAGATCTGCCTTAAGTGCAAGAGGGAGGGCATAACTGAGCTCACTACAGTTGGTGGAGCCACTTACTAGGGGTGATGCTCTATTGGATCTGGTAATATCAAATGATGATGACCTGGTAGGTACTGTAACAGTTCATGAAAATCTTTGTAACAGTGACCACAATATAGTTGTATTCAAAATAAACTGTAAGAAACATTATGTGGCTGGGAGGGCAAAAACACAAAATTTTAGAAAGGCCAACTTCCCCTGGTTCAAGGCTGCACTCCAGGACATACACTGGGAGCATCTGTTAAGGAGCAGGGATACAGATGCCCCATGGGAGTGTGGCATAAATGTATTATAGGTAACAGTGAAATATACAAACAAAAGACCGCACTCAATGTACTATATACAAGTGTGCATCACTAGGGGTTGGTATGGCAAAAGCCCAAATATTGAAATATAATATATAAAATATTATATATATGAATTAATAAAGTTGTATACATATATATATTTTGATAACATAGTGGTGCCACTGAGTTTCTTGTGGGTTGGTTTCCTTGGTGATTGTGGGATCCTCGCTTGGTTTCAATATTATAGGTAACAGGTATAAGCGAATCAAATTAAATTAACCTGCAGTTAAAGGGGCAATAAAAAACAAGAAAAGGCCATTTAAAAATGACAAATCTGACCTCTCAGCAGTAAACTTAAGTAGTATAGAGCAATTTAAAAAAAACACGTAAACAAGTTATAAAGCTGGCAAAAGCACAAAATGAGATGGGACCAAAGAAAGCAAAACCAACCCTAAATGTTTCTTTTAATTTATAAACTCAAAGAAACAGAACAGGTAAGTACCTTAATTAATGGTAATGGGGAGTTGGTTACTGGCACCAAGAAAAGGCGGAGCTGCTAAATGGGTTCTTTAGCTCTGTGAAGCAAGGTACCTATTTAGGTATTGCCACTGCAAACAATACCACAAGCATCATTCTTAACTGCCTAAACATGGATATCACCCAGGACTAAATAATTTAAATGTCACTCCAGGACCAAATAGACTCCACCAAATAACTCAGTTCAGTTATTTCAGCACCTCTGCTTTTTTTTTTCAAAGACTCACTAACAACTGGTATAGTATCAAGGGATTGGCGCAAGGAAAATGTGGTGGCCATTTTAAAAAAGGTCCTCTCCCGGTAATTACAGCCCTGTAAGCTTAACATCCATTGTTGTAAAATTGCTTGAAGGTCTCCTAAGAGACTACATCCAAGATTATGTAACTATGCATAAACCAGAAGCTGCCAGACTAACCTGATTGGCTTCTATGAGGAGGTGGGTAGAAGCCTGGACAGAGGGGCGGTTGCAGACATAGTTTTTCTGGATTTTGCAAAAGCATTTGACGCTGTCCCTCATAGATCCTTATTGTGGAAATTTAGGTCTTCAGGGTTAGAAAATACAGTTTGTAAGTGAATTGAAAACTGGCTGAAGGGTTGTGTGCAGAGAGTTACAGTTAATGATAGCTACTCTGAATAGTCCCAGTTGTAAGCGGCATACCCCAAGGTTCAGTGCTGGGCCCTCTATTATTCAATTTGTTTATAAATTATATAGAAGATGACATTAAGAGCACTGTCTGTATTTTTGCAGATGACACAAAGATATGTAGCACAGTGCAGTCTATTGAAGATGTTCACAAGCTTCAGGCTGACCTCGACACTTTGAGTGTCTGGGCATCCATAAGGCAAATTAAGTTCAATGTGGAGAAGTGTAAAGTGATGAACTTGGTGTCTAATAACCTGAAGGCCACATATGTCCTTGTTGAGAAGGATCTGGTGGTACTGGTAGATCACAGGCTAAATAACAGTATGCAATGCCAAGCAGCTGCTTCTATGGCTACCAAGATATTATCATGCATTAAAAGATGCATGGAATCACAGGATAGAGATGTAATTTTGCCTCTTTACAAGGCACTGGTACGTCCTCACCTGGAATATGCCGTCCAGTTCTGAGCACCCATTCATAGAAAGAACACCCTGATTTTGGAAAGGGTGTAGAGGAGAGCCACCAAACTAATAAAGGGAATGAAGAATTTTAATTATGAAGAAAGATTACAGGAATTAAATCTGTTTAGGCAGGAGATGTCTGAGGAGGGACATGATTAACTTGTATAAATTAATAAATAAATGGCCAATACAAAAAATAAGGGGTAACACAATTTCAGCTAAAATCCTCTCTAAAGACAAGGGGGCACTGCCTCTATCTGGAAAAAAAAGATTCAATCTCCGGAGGTGACAATCATTTTTTACCATGAGACCTATAAATCTATGGAATAGCCTCCCACAGAAGCTTGTCACAGCATCAACCGCTGATGAGCTTCAAAAAAGGATTAGATGCTTTTCTAGCAGAAAGTAACATTAACAGTTACTATTAGCTATTATCATTTAAAAAGAATAAATAAATAACTTTCCCCAACCCCCTCTCTTGGTTGAACTTGATGGACATACCGTATATACTCGAGTATAGGCCGACCCGAATATAAGCCGAGGCACCTAATTTTACCACAAAAAAAATGGAAAAGTTATTGACTCGAGTATAAGCCGAGGGTGGGAAATGCAGCAGCTACCGGTAAATTTCAGCTACCGGGCGGGTTATAGCTTTACTTTGCTCAGACAAAGCAGTTAGGTACAGTAATGGTGGACTGAAACATGATAGCATTCCTAGTCCTGTCTGGATCTTTTATGTGGATTTGGTCTTGTTAGGAAGTGTAGCTGGGCCTTGCAGAAAGGGAGATGGAGGAGGCTCTAATCGACCCTGTGGCCAGCACCTGACTTTTTGCTGGTGCTATGCACACCCACCTATACCATTTGCATACGGTGTGATGTTTAATATTTAAAATATGGTACCTCCTGGATGCTGGACACCAGAAATCCTCATGCGTGCTCCTGACCTGCTGCTGTCCGGACCCGGAAGAGGTTTTCAGGGGGGGGGGGGGGTCGCTCTTCGCGCTCCTGCGCTCCTCGCGCTCATTGGCTCCGCAGACTGTCAGACGGCAGATGGGGCTGCGCGGCCGTGGATGGGCGGATGCGTTCCCTGTAATGTAGCGGTTCGTGACTCCAGCGGGGGTCAGGCTGAGAAGGCTGCAGGGAGATGCGGGCGGAGTTGCGAGGCCGCGGCCGCACACCGCAGAATCTAAGGTGCGCGCGCACGGCTGCGCAGCCCCATCTGCCGTCTGACAGGGGCTGCGCGGCCGTGCGCGTGCACCTTAGATTCTGTGGTGTGCGAGCGCGTGCGGCCGCGGCCTCGCACCTCCGCCTGCGTCTCCCTGCAGCCTTCTCAGCCTGACCCCCGCTGGGGTCACGAACCGCTACGTTACAGGAAACGCATCCGCCCATCCATCCGCCCATAAGGTAATCCAGCCCTGCCCCTTTTTCTCCTCCATTGCCACTGACTCGAGTATAAGCCGAGGTGGCCTTTTTCAGCCCAAAAAGTAGGCTGAAAAACTCGGCTTATACTCGAGTATATACGGTATGTCTTTTTTCAACCGTACTAACTATGTAACTATGAAGCAAAATAGAGTGATACATATTTTTTCAGCATTTGTTACTGCAACACTGATGTTTTAGCAAATGTGTTTCTTGAAGTGCAGCAACATGCGTTGATGTGGCATAGTCTGAAGTGCTTATTAAATGAGACCCTTTATATATTGTAAAGAACTGAAAATGGTTATTTGATGAATTTGGAGCATTAACAGGTTGCATTTACCGAAATCAAAATTTAATATAAACATCTTAACAGGCAATTCATATTTTTCACTACTATGGCAATGTTGTGTGTTTTTTGTTGGGGCTTTGTCGAATGATGTTGTGTGAAAAGAAAATAATTTTGACATCTAAAGGAAAGTATGTGCTGCCAATGAAATGCACTAATAAGAGTCCCATGAGCAATATTAAAGGACCCCAGGAATCTGTTAACTAAGAGGCTGATTCATCATTAGCGGCAGGTAGCGACAGATGAGCGTCTGTAGCAGGCATTTTCAGAGCGCCCGCTAGTAGTCGCAGTGCTCGGCCGTGGGTCGCTACTTTATAGCGACTCAGTCACTGTTCAGTAATGTTGAATACATTGTGAGGAGTCGCTATTTGACCAGTACAGCGCTGTATGGGAGCGCATGTTAGCGGCTGGTCATAGCGACCGACTCCACCATATTCAGCAAAAAAACAGCCTCACAAATCTCTGGCACTGAAAAATACTTATTTGAAGCCCAGAGCGCAGGAGGCGGTGTGTTTTCAAGCATCTATCAACTAGTAACAAAGCGAAAACATATGGAATTACATTGTAACAACATTGTAACATGAACACTTTAATGGCAGACCTGTAATGTCATTTCTGAGGAAATATATAAAAAATGAAAACATTATGCAAAAAATGCTATTTCAATGCCAGAAGAGGTCACAGAATTATTTGTGATTTTTAAAAAAAAAAAAAAAAACCCTGTTTAAAGAGAAGAAAAGGATCGTCCATTGAAATGTATGGGGGAGCGAGAGGTAGCGAGAGGTCATACCTGGCGCTGTGCAAGGCTGAACGCTGGCGCTGTTCGCTGAGGCTGTGAAAATGATGAATCAGACGCTACATGGCGCTATCCCAGTCGCTAAACAGATTCTGCTTGATAAATGTGTAATTGCGTGCCATGTCCGGCGTTCACCAGTCGCTACCTGTCGCTACCTGTCATTAACCAGCCACTAACTGACGCTATCCCTTCTTAAATAAGGGCCTAATTCAAATAATTTTCACCTTGCCCTCCAAGCCTCCAGCTCAATGGGCCTTATTGCCATTGAGTATCTTTCTGGTGCTTTTAGCGTTTTGGAGTACCAGCATCTTTTCTGGCACCGCTATTTTGACTACAAATGGTGTTGGGAGTCACAGTGCCTGATGCTAACTAATTTGCCTTGATTGTTGCATAGGTAATGGCCGGTCTGTGTCAGCCCCTGTTGGACCTGACTGCCAATTATATCAGCGCCAGTGAGTGCCACTTGGTACTATCTTTTAATCGCTGCCCGGCGTATATTAATTATGTCACCCTGAAAAGATTGGCGCTTTTTTTTTCCGGTGTTGGTCTGCATTTCATTATTACAGTTACAAGATATCACTGCTGGGAACAAAGGGGGCAAACTTTATAGTGCGTCCAGGTTTTAGTTGTTGTTTAAATTACACATTGGAAAGCAAAAATGATTTTACTACAAAACAAAAAATGACTTTTTGCGACATCAAGTTCCTTTCTTCACACTACTGACAAGTCACGATGCAAATTCTGCACAAATAAATGTATGTATTATTAATTATAAGTATAAAACACTTCAATACAGTTCTGCCCATTGTGCTCTATGGGATCTTGACCTACAGCGCAACTACAGACTGGAGCACTTCAACCAGAGCGCCCAGCACTGCGACCTATTTGGAGTTAGTGTTGAATTAGATGCAGGCTGGCGGCCACATTGGTGCTGCCTGTTTTGGGTTTCTTGCCACTTAGGCAAAGTAATAGGTGGGTGTGGAGGCTGATTCAATACTAACGCCAGGTATCGGCAGATGAGCGTCTGTATAGCGGCGCTTAGAGTGACCGCTAGTAGATGCTGTAAGCGGATATCGGGCGCTGTACCAGAGCGCCTCAGTCGCTGTAGTAACCTGGCCGGCATTGATGACTGTGATGTATGTTGGGCGCTCTAACACCAGTACAGCACTGCAGGGAGCGAGAGGTAACGCCAGCTCAGTGTGACCAACTCTCGGCTCTCCACACCATACTTATCAAAAAAGGACACACACACAGTGACGGCGCTCTAAATCTGGTCGCTATAGCATAGAGCGCCAGATGCTGTGTGATTAATGTCTCTTTTTGAACACCAGTAACAAGGTGAAAACACATGGAATTACATTGTTTTAACACTGTGACATTAACACTTTAGTGCCAGACCTGTAATGACAATTCGGCATAAAAAAATAAAAAGTCAAAACAGTTTCTAAAAGTGTTTGTTTGCAGCCAGGAGAGGTCACACAATGATTTGAGCAAAAAAAACAAAAAAAAACACGAAAAAAAGCAAACACGCTGTATAAACACAAGCAAATGAACGGCCATTGAAATGTATGAGAGAGCGACAATGAGCGAAAGGTAATACCAGGCGCTCTGGAAGCTAGAGCGTCGGCGCTATACGCTGAGCCACCTGTAATAATACATTGGACGCTACATGGCGCTGTTAGAGTCGCTCACCAGATTCACTTTCATAAATGTGGTTTTGCCTACAGTGCCCGGCGTTCACCAGCCGCTGCCAGCCGCTACGAGACACTACCTGGCGCTATCCCTTCTAAAATAACCCCCTTAGTGTTTCACCGACATTTAGTGCCCGACTGTGGGTGATTCTGGCTGCTTTAGTTGCCTTCTGGATATATTCTTATAGACTGGATAGATATTTTAAACCCTAGGCCTACTAAACAGGGTTTAATTGAGTCTCAAAATCCTGAAATGATGACTTACAGTATCTACAGAGCACCTCTAGGATACTGTATAAATTATACTCATCAAAAACATTCCTCCATCAATCTGTAGTATACAGTTGTGGGCACCGCCACCTTTCACACACTGCATTCACCAGAATGACATAGTTAATATGAAATATAAAATAATACTTGGGTCTCCTCGTATTCCACACTTTTAATTTCAATATACTAGAACTCTAAAACTCTAAGCACGTGTAATTACTTCAGCGGCGTGGAAAAACACAAATAAATGATCCTTATAATGTAACAGCATTTGAATCTTTAGTATTAATATTTAATACTAGCAGTAATATTAAACAATATAAAAACTGATTGCGAAGTACTCACAAACAAAGTTTTTTGACCGTCTCAATGAACAGCAGATTGCTCCGCCAATGTGGAATAGATGGAAAGCAACTTCAGTAGTTTCAGTGCAGGGCATTCGACATTGCAAACACCATGCAGGATGTTGCATTTCCAATTAAGTCTGGCCATATACCAAACGATATAAGTTTGGCCACACACAGCAGTAGTATTGCTGTTCAGATTTTGGGTAAAGTTAAATTCCTGAATGTTGTCTATTTAGGTCACATCATTCTTGACTTAACCCTTTCAGTGCCAGCCTACCTGCAGCATTTCCCACTCCCTGTTGCCAGACTGAGTTTCACTGTTTCGCGCTACACATGTTCAACTGTCATTTTTGAAAGGATTTCCAGGGATTTCCCAGGAAAATTATATATTGTTTTTTTCAACAGAGTCTGGGCTTTAACATGAAATGTCTTGTTTGTATTTTTTAGGTGTATTCTCAACATTTTTGGGTGAAATGTGTGAAAAAAATTAAAAAATATATATTTTTTTACAATTTGTAGAGTTTTTTTGTAATAAAAAATGTAAGTTTGTCAATAAAATCTTATTGCGTGAGAAACCCCAATTTCTCCCGGTTACAGCGATACCACATATGTATAGGTAGACACCCTTTCCTGCCCAGAAGCCTTTTATAGCTGCTGGATGACAAATGGTTAATTAAAAAAAAAAATGATATAGGGTCCCCCTTCCCGGGGAGGGGGACCCCATTTTTTTTGGGATTTTTAAGGGTTAAAAACCCTTAAAAATCCAAAAAAAAAAATGACGTGGGGTCCCCCTTACCCAAAGTAACCAGCCCGGGACCAGCTATGGGGGCTTGTAGGCACAGAGTGGGGGGGCCAGCTTTGGTGGCCCCCCCACCCTGCAGCCTACGAGCCCACATAGCCTATGTGGGCCCGGGCTCTTCTGCCCCCCCCTGGCCTTTGGGGAGGCAGGTAATGGGGGTGCGGGGGTTAATGGCAAGCCACCCGCTAGGGCAGGTGACTTGCCACCCCCCCAGCCTTGTGAACTGGTATAAGGGGTCTCATGGACCCCTTACCAGCTCACAAAGGGTTAATGTGAAATAAAAACACCACACAATAATAAAAAGTATTTTATTCAAAAAAAAAAAAAATTTTTTAACTGTACTTACCTTCGATTGCAAGCTCTTGTCCCTCGCCGCTCAGCTGACAGATGCCTGTGATCGGCATCCAGAGAAGGAGAAGGCAGGAGATCAGAGGATCTCCTGTCACCTCCTTCCAGGGCACCGATCACCGGCATCTGAGAAGCTGAGAAAGCTGAAGCCGGTGATCGGGACCGGGATGACGTCATAAGCCCCGCCCCCAAGGGGGCGGGGCTTAGAGGCAAGATGGCTGCCACCATCGTGAAGAAGAGAGGAGAGAGCCTCCCAGGCTCTCTCCTGAAGATCGGTAAGTCCTGGGGGGGGATCGGAGGCCCCCCAGGTGAAGAGGAGGGACAGCGGGAGCCAGCGCACACACAGGTAAGTGAATGTCATTTTTATTTTTTATTTTTTTTTACAGTTAGCAGCTGCTGCTGCAGAAGCGGGGGGGGGGGGGCGGCCTATTCCGGGGGCTCTCCTGGAGCCATCCGACCCCCCACGGGGGATCGGATGGCACCAAATTAAAGAGGAGACCCGGCCGGATCCAACAAGGGGTCAGGTGAGTATTTTTGATTTTTATTTTTTAAACTAGAAGCGAGGAAAGTCAAGCACGTAACACCTACGGGCTTGGCACTTAAGGCCCAGCCAAGCCAGCACGTAGGTGTTACGTGCTTGGCAACAAAAGGGTTAATTCAAATGGCAAAATTCAGGTAAAATATGTTCTGCTTTAATTTTAATTGTTAAGTTCATTAATATTTAGATCATGGTAGTAGACATCTTTAGCCAATTAATTTGAGAGGAAAAGCTACATTTCTTCTTTATGCTCAGAAAAAAAAATATCCTTTTAAAATAAAATGGTATCTAGGGTTTTTTTTAAGTAACTGGAACATTAAAAACAGTTCCTGTAAAGTACGGAGGGCTCATGTCAAAGCTGGTTTCTGTTGCTCACCAAAATTTGAGTTTTACGTTAAGGGAACACTATTTCTGACCTTTAAACCAGGTTATTAACAAGTTACTATAATGTTCCTCCTCACATGAACGTGCTCCGGCGGGTGCATGTTCCCAACCACGGGCATCTGCGCACATGTTCTCACTCTTTGTCTTCTAGTTCGGCAGGTAATGGAGGTCATGCGGTCATGGAGGTAATCTGTATACCCGTTTGTGCATTTGTAGTCTGGCACCGGTGATTCCGCTTGCCTTTGTGCACTTGTACACAGGTCCAGACCGTCATTTGCAATGCACACATACGAACGCTTGTGCATCTCTGCACATGCATGGGAAACCTTTCCTGTTGCCAAATGTCTTTAGAAGGAGGCCTTGGTCATAGGTAAGATTCCTGGAGATCTTTATTAATGTGACACGTATAACGCATTGTACCTGAGTTGTGTTTGTAATGCCATAGACGTTAGCATTTACTTATTATGCAAAAAAACATTTTTTAAATATGCAAACGCATTTCTAACGCAGCAAAAGTGCAGTGTTTGTTTTGATACAAGGCTCTCTGGCATATTTACAAACTGCTTGCTCTTAAAACAATGGAGAGGTGTGAACAGAGTTGTATTTATTGTGTTAAGCAGTTAAAAAAATAAACCCTGATTTCCACTTTATTTGATATTTTGGTATGTTAGTATTTGACGCGGGGGCACCATTCCACAGTCCGCCTCAGGCAGCCAAGAGGCTAGGTTCACACCTGATGGGGGTGTATTTATTCAAGACAGAAAGGGTTATTGTACTTTGAATTACCCTATATGACCACACCCCTTTTTTCCAAGTCACTGGCTGTTTTCAGGATTGACCTTTCAGGTGGAAAATGATATTGGAGTTGCGGCAGAGGGTCCACCTGAACGCCAAGCATTCTTCCACAGTCATTTTTACTCTGAGCCCACAGATCTGGATACTGACACACAATAGGCTCAATATCTCTGTTACGGGAGACATCTGGCCATTTGTGTTCCAACACATTTTATACATTTTCAGACACTGGCAGCGAGGGTACCAAACACTGGCGCTGTATAACATACATCTTTGGTTCCCTAGAGCCTTTCCAAAAATTACAGTTTACCAGATCAATGATCCATACCTTCTGGTTCATTACATCAGCTCCAATAAGATTGTCAGAATCAGCATGGTACCACATTGTACCATAGTACCGAATCTTCAAGGCGATGAACCTGGAATTTTGGACTAACACTTCATGTATCCTATGGGCTTTCACCCCCCCCCTTTGTTGGTTATCAAATCCAATCACCACACATTGAATACTGTCAGGGTCCAAATCATGTCTGACATAGATAATTGAAATTTCTGCCCCAGTGTCCAGCAAGATCCTTAATTCTGGCTTTAATGTGGGGTTTCCATAAGGAATCCAGTGTGATGGAGCATACCGGAGCAAGATCTTGAGGGAGCCCTAAACTTCAGTCCATTTTCACCAGATTGCCAGTGGGTATTTAAGTTGTGCATGCTGCCACGTGTTGTTCATTCACTGTGATATGCTGCATAGACTTGTGGGACTCAACACCAAATGTTCCATTGCCTGATGTCCTCAGGGACATTTACCACAGCTACATTTTCAATGGCCGTCCTGGTAAATTTATCTGGTTTCTGTCAGTCTGTTCCCCTGTTGTTTGGCACATCGTAAACCCATTATTATTGCCACTTCTTTGTGTGTTGGGACCATTTATGCATACCCCTGGAGGACAATATGTCCAAGTTGAAACCATTTCCAGTGAAGGTGCTGTTAGGTAAAATGTCCCACGCACATCTTGTGGTAAAACACTGGCATTCTTACCCTCCCTAACTTTTATAGATTACTTATTTTGCAATATATCTTGTCTATAATGCTCAGTAATCATGGCTGCATCAGTGAGTGATAGCTCTCTAGCTGCACATAGCCAAAGTATGGACATTTTTCCACAAACATTGTAATCATGCCTTGTGTAGCTTTTGAACCATGCTCCTTTGTAACACTCCTATACATTGTTTCAAACTTACTACAAAGAAACAAAGGCTCATCATGTATGGTAGGTCTAAGCATTGCAAGGATCTCTGGAGTAACATCCTAAATACCAGTTGCCAGTCTAATGAGTATTGAAAGGTGTTCTTCCACACCATGAAACTGACCATTTTTGGGATTTATACCCCCTGTTGCCTCATACATCTAGATGAGATGTGCTGGCAACTACTATTTAAATAACTCTATGTGATATTCTGGGGTCACAGAATCTTTACTGCAATACCCCTCAGACATATCACTTGCTGTAAAGGTATCTAAGCTTGGGTAATACTGTATTTGGGGATCACTTTGCAGATTCTTAGCACGAAATGTATCCTTTCCATGTTGTTATGGTTTGGATATTTTTCATATGCACAGCTTCCCATCCACTTCCTAATACACATGTTGTGTCCTATACCTGTAAGGTACCACTACAACTGTTCTCCAAAGGTGTTTGGGATGAATTGTACTGTACACTCCACTGGGCCATCATTAACTGAATTAGGGTAATTGGGTCTCTGATCCATAGGGAGCAAGGTGGCTGTGGCCCATGTGCCCCCCCATGCTGTTACTGTAACACAAACGTATCATTGGCAATGGGTTCATGCCACCAGTACCAGGCCGAGACAGGTCAATAATTTGCAATTATTTGTGGCTTTGCAGCCAGATCATCTCTGTGTGTTGTGATTGTTTGGTCAGCAAATGTAGCCCTTTCCTTAAACTGATTTGGCTCAATGTACAGGCTTAAACATTTGATATTCATGTCAGAATAATAATGTTCATTGTCATTCAATTTTGATTCTAACATAGAAATTTCTTGAGTCCTTGTCAATTCTATCCTGAACTTCCTTTTGCAGCACAGTCTGAGTGCAGCCAAGTTCTCAGATTTTTCTAAACAAAGGCAATGAAAATCATTTTTCCCAACCAGGCGGATTACATTTAGGGAAACCAAAGATGATCACACAGTGTTTTCTGAGTATTAAAAGCAAACAAAAAACATTAACACCTGAAGATACAAAACTGTACAAAATAGGTTCTATGTTTCAATTATAAGCTTTAAATAAAACTGTGCTATTTCCTATTTTAAAATCTATGCACCTAGCATAGGACCTACACTGTATTGTGTACCTATGCTACTTATCTTTATTATCTTATTCCCCCGAATAGCACATGTGTTAATAAAACTAAACACACAAATAAAATAAACAAGACAATAGGCTGGCTTACCAGTGATAAAGAGGAATTGATAAGTTAATTAATTAATAAGAAAATATGAAAATAAAATATGAATCATAATTAACTATCAGTATTTCATAATCACGACCTATCTATAACCTATTGTATCGCTTGTTATTTGTCTTCTGTCTATGCCTACAATTTGAACTGTAATATACCTCTCACTCGCATATGCACAGTTGTATGTAGAATCACAATAAATGTATTATGCAAAACAAATACATTAACCCAAATAGGATAGTATACATAATGAATATACAAACAAGTCAACCCCCAATAACTAGAGAGTTACAGGACTAGTTAATTATTAAAACATCCAGAAACACATACATGTATTGCCCCACACCCACCTTCTAATCTAAGATCTCCCTAAGTTATACAGAGAGGTTCACCAGTAATGAGAGATAGAGAGAAAGCGAGAGATAGAAGGATTGGGCGAAGTAAAGGTAGAAAGAGCCTTACTATTAGAGGTTCACCAGTATTGTGTGAGAGAGAGACGGATAGACAGAAGGAGTGGGTGAATTAAAGATAGAGAGATGCTCACCAGTACGGTGAGAGACAGAGAGAAAGATAAAGGTAGAGGGATACTTAGGGTATGAACATTCTTGTGTATATTGTTAATGCCTTTTGGTCTTTCATTGGGGTTCGGGGGGAGATGATCTCCTGGTGTCTCTGGACCCTGGCTTTTATGTCCCAAGACAACAAGAGGTGTGAAAAGGTCTATACCTCCTGCGTGAGTTGGAGATGTCTTGTATAACTTTCAAGAAAGTTGCGCTTCTGCTATTGTGTGTGAGAACACTGCTGACTTCAGGCACTGTACTGCACTGAAGAGTTTGTGTTCTCTAAGGATACAATGTAGGCTGTTCCGGGGATTGATTGTCCACCTTAACAGACATAAATTATAAAATGACCAATTAGGTAACAAATATCAAACAAAAGTTATAGTTTCATGATACTTGTTTGTATAACATAGAAAAATACTTACTGCCGTGGCCTGGGTTTTTTTTTTAAACTTCCCTGTGCCACTGGTGGTACGATGCTGTGGAGTAGTGGAGGTCTTTTCCTTGGTGAGCTAGCCATAATACATGCCACAAAGGTACTTTCAAATTGAGCCAAGAGGTACTTCCAATCCGTTTAATATATATATATACTATATGGACAATAATTTAAATAAGATAAAATAAACAAAAGTTCATCCAAAAAACATTCAGGGTAAAAGTCCATGCAGTAATAAGTTTAAAGAATGCAATTATCCTCCAGAAAGACTGCCCCTGCTCCATATAGCTAAAGTAGCAAAAGCATCCCTAAACCTTTTGTTTTGCAAATGTTTTGCAAATGTTCATCATTTGTTAGAAATAAATGCAGGGCTGTAAAATAACTTCCTATACTGCTTGAGTGTGGCATATATTTGTATCTGTCTTAATTCTTCACTAATGCATAAAGTGCATAGAAATGCTTATTTAATATTTTTTCTCTAAATTACCCACAAGAATTTTGCTCAGCATTGCGTATTCTCTTGCAAATTCTCTTGCAAGCACTTCTGAGTTTAGGCTTGGTATTTTGAGAAATCATTGTGTTTCAATCAACTTTAATTATCAAATGCTGCTATAATTTGTTTTTAGATAAATTCTGATTGATGGCAGAGAATATTTTCTTGGGGGACTTAATATTTAGGCTAAATGGATCAAGTCTTCAGGAATTTAGAAACCATACAATTTGAAAAGAGACTGGGATTCAACAGGGGGAAGGATCATTTTAAATTTAAGCATACATGATTGGCCGCCGGTGGTCACATAGGCCGACCTTGAACAGTAAGGTGGTTCGCGTGACCAGCGTCGGCCAATCACAGGACTACATTTCAGCCACGGTCCAGCAATCTGGATGCCCCCCCCCCAAAGCCTGTCACTATGCCACCCCCCTTAGTTAGAAAACAAGTTCAGGGTTGCTATATACAGAGGTAGTCAGGCTCTCCTTATCCCGAAATTGGTTAAAATTAGCTCTTTGTTATGAGATTAGTTGGGATGTCTTTTCTCAAAAAATCCTGCATTTCACATTGCAACCGCTAAGGGGAGCAGTGTACTGCAAAGGTTTCATTCAGTTGCAAATACAGTACATACAGTAAACATTGGACAATTTGGGGAAAAAACTGCAATCCCCTGCTGTATCTTTTCCTGCTGATGATATATTGTAATGTTCCCATTTCATATAATCAATGAAAGTGAACAGCTTGTATTTATTTATTTTTTTACATGTAACTTCATTTTAAAGCAGGCCTAAAAATCCTGCCTGAAGCTCCTTGTCATTCGTTTAAATAGGAGCAACCGCCTCCCTAGAGTATATAAGAGTCCAGGGGCAGTGGTTTCCCTTTTTATGGTGCATCCCAAATAGGAATGCCCCGTTGTGTGAGACTTTGGGGGTCACCCAATAGACCCATCATTTGGCCAGTCCCAGCCGGAGTGGTTGCAGATGACACCTATGGCATTTCTGTTTGATAAATTTAGGGGTTCTCATGCTGGTGACACCCCTCTGCTCCAAGTGACATCCATAGAATTTCTGTTAGATCAATATGGGGCTCTTGTGCTGGTGACCTCACTCTGCTCCTAGTGACATTCATGGCATTTGCTTACAATCTATTAGGGTATTGCACACAGCTGTACAGTGGGCTCACAGAGACCCTTGAATGTTTTGGTGCCAAAATCTTTTTTGACCAGAAATGATGTCCTCAAGGTGCTGAGCCTATCCAGTGTTTTTTTCTTATGTTAGTAAATGTATGTTTTATGGAAGCAGTTTTCACTACTATAATCTGTTGCTATTTGCAACCATACACCAAGATTTACAAGAAGAGAGAAGTGAGCTCTGAACACACAGAACACTGCTGAGCACAAATATGATAAATAATGTGGATAAGCAACAATAAGGGGGGCTCCTCACCTCTTGGGCCCCAGTGCAGTCATAACCTCTTCATCCTCTATAGTTACTCTCCTGCTTCCACATGGCCAGCAGCAATGTTCTGTGTGTACATGACTTGGTACACGGTTACTAATAGCAACAGATTGCAGGAAGTGTATTTTATGGAAGCAGTTTTCACAACCAGCAATCTATTGGTATTGGTAACTGTACACCAAGTCTGTACACCAAGATCTACAAGAAGAGATAAGTAAGCACGGTATACACAGTACACTGCTGCTATGGCTGCTGCTGGGGTGAGGGTCACAAACTGGCAAGTTTTACTTTGGGGCCCATGTAATGCCCCGCTCCCCACACCTACCCCACCAGATTCTAGGCATAAAGGATATGGGAGGCCCACAAAGCATACAGTCAGTCTTTAGGTCCAGTAGCAGATTCTACTCAGATTCTAGGTTATGGGCCAGCCAGATACTATAGCAAGTAAGGTTTGGGCCCCCCATTACCCTTTTGTGATGGCTGGACCCAAGTTTTTGGGCACCATGTCAGCTGTGTCCAAAACGTCCCACAAACACTAGACCAAGCCAGAGGAGGGGCAAACATTAAAGTGCCATTGACTTTCGTTGTCTTTCTAGCTGGTAATTCAGTAACAATGACATTCTTTAGATTTTTTTCAGATAAAGTAATTTTTTTCATACCAGGAGATTTTTCTCAACTGTGTATCTGTAGTAGTTATGATAGGCCATGCGCTCATGCTCCTCTTTTCACTTAACTAATTGTGTTAAGATACGGAAAAAAGTAACGTCGGTATACATTTTTTAGGGAAACCCTGTGCAACTACACAGGACAGCTGGACTCTCTCTTCTCCACCAGAATGTTAAAAAGGTGCAAATCAGCTGTCACTATGCCTGGGGACTGGATTAGAGACAGTACTGTGGAGCACATCATACCATCACTTGGCAGAGCCACACACCTGTGTGAAGATGTGCTGCCAGTGTCAGAAGCCTTGAAGGGACCAGGTTGGCTAGAAGGGGGGCGCCACTGTCTTGCACCAGTCAGAGAGCCACATAAAAAGGCTTGGACAGCCTTGCGTTTGACATGTGTGTTAGTAGAGTCTAAGAGTCTAACACTCCACTGTAAGCTCCGGTTAAAGCTGCTGGAAAAATTCAATAGTTAGACGTAGGAATCTGGGTTTTGGTACTTGACAGGAAAGAATGCAAATCATTTGCTCATTAAATATTTACTCTCGAAGAAGGGTGTGGTGAAAACGTAGACATGTAGCGAGTGGATGGATCTCTAATATACTCACTTCAAAGGGAATGAGACAGCTGACATTGTGTGAGGAACAGTATCCTGTTAAACCATAAAGGTTTCGACCTGCTTGGCTTCTTTTCTAGGTAGGTAACATAGTAACATAGTATGTAAGGCTGAATAAAGATGTTAGTCCATCCTGTTCAGCCTGTTTATCTCCTTCCAGTGGTCTAGTAGCCATAGCTGGAAATGGTATTACATGCCAGGAAGGCATCAAGGCCACTTTTGAACGTTTTTACTGTATCCTTCATTACTACCTCCTCTGGCAGCGAGTTCCATAGTCTCACTGCTCTTACAGAGAAGAATCCCCTCCTATGTCGGTGAGAAAAGCACCTTTCCTCTAACCTTAGTGGATGCCCTTGGGGGGTATAAATAGATTGTGGGACAGATCTTTGTATTGACCCCAAATATATTTATACATAGTTATTAGATCACCCCTCAAGCGTCTTTTTTCTAAACTAAATAAACCTAACTTTGACAATCTTTCAGGGTACTCTAGCCCCCGCACTCCTTTGTTGCCCTTCTTTGAACGCGCTCCAGTTCTGATATGTCCTTTTTAAGCACAGGTGCCCAGAACTGTACACAGTACTCCATATGGGGTCTGACCAGTGACTTGTACAGGGGTAAAATGATGCTCTGGTCATGAGCAACTATGCCCCTCCTGATGCACCCCATGATCCTATTGGCTTTGGCAGCAGCTGCCTGGCATTGATTACTACAGTTGAGCTTATTGTTAACTAAAACCCCTAGGTCCTTTTCCATTGTTGTTTTACCAAGTGTTTCTTTAGTTAGCGTGTAATCATGACACATGACATCTGTTTGTAGCTGCCTGCTGTCCTTCTTTTTTTTAATTACTTTACACAGCTTAGTATCATCTGCAAAGATTGAGATTTTACTGTTTAATCCATACCCAATGCCATTTATATATATATTGAAGAGAATTGGTCCCAGAACTGACCCTTATGGTACTCCACTAGTAACATTGACCCAATCTGAGTGTGTACCATTGATAACCACCCTCTGCTTCCGATCATTAAGCCAATTTCCCACCCATCTGCACATGTTTTCCCAGTCCCAGCATTCTCATCTTTTGTACCAGCCTTTTATGTGGAACAGTATCAAATGCTTTAGAAAAGTCAAAATATATGATATCCAATGACTCCCCCTGATCCAATCTTGAACTTACCTCCTCATAAAAGCTGATTAGGTTTGTCTGGCAGGAGCGATTCCTCATAAATCCATGCTGATTTTACCCAAGATGCTCTAGGATAGTATCCCTTAAGAAACATTCAAACAGCTTCCCCCCTAGATCCCTTTTTGAATATTGGCACCACATATTCCTAGGATCATTTTTTTTGCCATAACACTTTTTTTCTCTTCTCTTCCTGTTATTCTGTGTATTTTAAAGTTTTCTGGCTCTGTTTATAATGAATGTTATGGGGTTTGAATACAATGCCTTAATGTTGCAGGCATCTACAAAAATGGTTAATACTTTACTGCCATTCTGAAGAATGATATAAAATTTTCTTTCTGACACATTTATATTTCAAGAGAAGATGTGGGAATAGTATTATAAAAATCTAGAGAGCTAAATAAATGCGTAACAATGACACCACTGGCTTTAAAATGTTTAACGCATTTTTCGCACTATAAACACAATTTTCCCCCAACAGTGGGGGGAAATGTCAAGGCGTCTTATCTGGGTTTTTTTTTTTAAAAACGTAAATTAAAAGTCGCTCCCACACTGCAGCCGGACTGTTGGAGGAGCAGGAGGACAGGTAGGGATAGTCCCCGCCCACACTAACACTCGTGTCTGTGCAGCAGGTGGGCATGGCCTGTGACGCAAACTCAGGTCTCCCTGCTCCTCCTCCGTCATCTAGGGGATGGGTGCCTCACTGCCTATGGCATAGGTGATGCTTCACTGCCTATGGGATAGGGGATGCCCTCACTGGCTATGGGATGGGGGGGAATGACTCACTGCCTATGGCATAGGGGATGCCTCACTGCCTGTGGGATAGGGGATGTCCTCACTGCCTATGAGATGGGGATGCCCTCACTGCCTATAGGATCTGGGATGTTCTCACTTCTTATTGGATGGGGATGCCCTCGCTGCTTAAGGGATGGGGATGCCCTCACAGCTTATGGGATGGGGATGCACTCACTGCTTATGGGATGGGGGTGCCCTCACTGCTTATGGGATGGGGATGCTCTCACTGCTTATGGGATGGGAGATGTCCTCACTGCCTATGGAATGTGGGATGCCCTCACTGCTTTTGCAATGGGAGATGCCCTCACTGCTTATGGCATAGGAGATGCTCTCACTGCTTATGAGATGGGGGATGCCCTCACTGCTTATGGGATACGGATGCCATAACTTCTTATGGGATGGGGATGCCCTCTCTGCTTATGGGATTGGAGATGCTCTCACTGGCTATGGTATGTGGGGTGCCCCCACTGCCTATGGGATCTGGGATGCCATCACTGCCTATGGGATGTGGGATGCCCTCACTTCCTATGGGATGCGAGGAATGCCTTACTCTCTATGGGATGAGGGAATGCCTTACTGCCTATGGGGATTGGGAGAGGGGGAATACCACACTGCCTATAATGGGGTAATGGGGGGAGAATTACCATGTCTGTATTGAGGGGATTCTACACCTTGCCTATTATTTGGTTCATGAGGGGACGGTGTTCCATAGCATTTTGTTCAGAATATTTTTTTTTCTTATTTTCCTCCTCCATATTCTAGAAGCGTCTTATGGGCAGGTGCGTTTTATGGCGCAAAAAACACTGTAGCTATGGGCAAAACAGCATACAGAACAAATACAGAACAATTTAGACATAGATATACGGTGTCAGACATAGTAGGTTTTGCATAATATTAGTATGTATTGATGCTCTGAATTGCATAAACATAATGGTCATGTGTGTGCATGACTGTTCAAAATAGATCACATGGGTATTTTATCTTTTATAATTGCACTTTAACAAAATCCTCCCATTAATGCATCTAAATATCAGGGTTACAAAACAGTTACCATTTGTCAAATTTTACTGCTTAATAAAGTTACATATTAGAGACATTTTGAGTGAGGGTAATGGAAAAACACCTCCGTCCGATAGATAAATAGCTATAACTGGTAGGCAAAGGAACTAAGGGACAGGCAAAAAGAGGGGGACGCGTAAGAAAAGAAAAGGGGTATAGGATAGATACAGGAGGGGAAATGGGGGCGGAATCATGTATCATGAGAGGGGTAGAGGATAAGGAATAGGGGATAGCAATTTTGCTAGGGGAAGGGTAAGAGAAGAAAGGTAGAAGCATAAAGAAATCACTTCAGAAGAAAAATATCAATGGAAAGAGGGTAGAGACTCAGCCATGACCTACAACTGAACTCTGGCCTAACACCAGACTCTGTGGTAGCTCATTAGAACTGTGCCGTCATCAAAGGCAGATAGCCTTTGTAGTCTGTTGATTCTTTAAACCTAGACCATGAATGCCATATGTTTATGTACCTCTGTAATGTTTATGTACC
This sequence comes from Gastrophryne carolinensis, assembly GCA_027917425.1. NCBI lineage: Eukaryota > Metazoa > Chordata > Amphibia > Anura > Microhylidae > Gastrophryne > Gastrophryne carolinensis. The sequence goes on along the minus strand of CM051236.1, from coordinate 385,429,607 downwards.
TCTGTATGGTGTGATATATATCCTCCATTTCTGCGATATGCTCGATGTGTTAGAGACATAAATAAACTGATAGTTTATTTGTTGTGTGGGGATTATGTTTTTGTGGAGGGGCAGGGGACTCATCAGATGGGCATGGGACATCAGAGCTGAGGATTGGAGGTGAGTAAATAAATGACATTTTTCTTGTTTGCATATTAGGCTCGATTCAGAGACACATTCGTCTGCACTTCCGTAGCTGCCTGTGAAAGTTTAGTGGGTGTCTGTCATTTTTTTGCTTTTTTTCGTTCATTTTCCATTCGTACGAACATTCGGGAGAATGTGTATATGCGCTTTCGATGAACGAAAGCAAATCGGAACATTTCCGTTAGTTCGGATCATTTTCCAAACAAAATCTGATATTTTTCGTTCGTTCAGATAACTTACGTTGTTGGGATGGGCTTGCGTCTGATTCAGAGAGCTGATTTCCGACGGACCACCACCCTATAAATCCGTTTAATTTTCGATCCACTTACGGGACCTTTGAGGGCTCGGATTGCTATTGTTGAACATGTTTTGCGGCTATGTGGAGGAGTCTGCGCACCTTTAGCACCAAGGCATTGCATGTATCAGCATGGCCGAGGCCATAAATTGTATAGCAATGCATACCTAAATCAATACATTTCATGTATGCCGTATAGAAGCATTTTAATGCTGACCTTAATTAGTCCTTAGCATGTAAACCTTTATTTTCCCACACATCCATATAATTGCTATATTTGTTTAGACTTATGTCCTTTGTGAATTATATTTGGATTGTTGAACTTGGATCTTAATTTTTTGTAGGAGGTCTTTTTTTAGTTGGTTACCTTTGCTTTGTGTAATTATTTTATATTTGGATGCAGGAACCGCAAGATGTGCCACTCACACAACATACAAGCAGTGTTTGGTCCAGCTATGCGATTCCTCAGTGTTCTTGCAGGGCATCCAGGGTCTTCCCATGATGCTTATATATTGCAGAGCTCTGGCTTATTTCGTCAGTTTGAGTCAGGAGAATTATCTGGTGGATGGCTCCTGGGTAAGTTTGCTCACATTCCATCAATCCATTTTCACTGTATGGCAATGAATATAGTTGATGACTCATGTCTTAACCTATGGCTGTTTTTAGCCCTTGATGACATGTTAAACAATTTTGTAGCTTAGAATGTGTATTTTATGTTAGTATTTTTAAATTCTTTCAGGGGATTCTGGATATCCACTCCTGCCCTTGCTACTGATGCCTGTTCTTTGCCTGCAGAATGCGGGCCAGGGGTTCTCTATCCGGGCACTATGCAAAACCCGGGCCGTGGTGGCGAGGGCCCTCTGGCTTCTGAAGTCCAGATTTAGGAGTTCGGACCATACGGGGGGGGCACTGCAGTATGACCCCAACAAGGTTATACCAATATTTTAATTTACGTTTTTTAACAGGGAACACACGTGCCAGAGTGGCACAACTGAGTGTCAGGGTCCTTCAGTTGGTGGGCGAAATGCAGGAGCTGCGCAACTCGTTGGGGACCACAGATGAAGAATAGTGTTATGTGGCCTGCCATTTCTATGTATTTTGTTTTTTATAGTTGTAAAAATTTGAAATTTTCAAAATTTTTAAAAATTTTATATTTTATGATGGAATAAAAAAAAAATGTTACAGTGTCATTTCATTAACATTAACATTAACATTAACACAAAACTAATGGGCCCAGAAATATTTAAAGATGAATATTCACATGACTGAGAAGTGATTTGGGTGAGCTTTGAGGGTACAAAAGGGAAGATGGAGGATAGTGCTAAGTGGTTTGGGTGAGCTTTAAGGGTACAAAAGGGAAGATGTAGGATAGTGCTAAGTGATTTAGCTAAACATTGTAGTAGAAGTGAGGGTGGCAAATATGTAGGCGAGCACTTAGTTTGAGTTAAGTTTGTAGTGCGCAGGCGCAAGATCGTAAGGATTTCCATCTGGACGAATATTTATTGAAAAAGGGAAACAGAATCTAACGGGAAACGATGGGAAAAGGGCAAAAACGAAAGCCTACGTTGTAACATGTGAAAATGAAACGGAAAAGTCAAGCTGGAAAATGACATACTCGTATTCGTAATCTGGCGTACGAACGGACGGAAACTTTACAGAAGGATTGCAATGCATGCATAGAATCGCTCGAACACTTATACGAGAGCGGAAACATTAAAAAAAAACAGATCGGCACTAAAACTGAAGTTTTTTTTTTGTCTCTCTGAATCGAGCCTATTGCTTTTTTTTTAGGAAAATGGCATTAAATAACTGGACAGGCATTGTTTTATGGAGAATCAAGACTAAAATGTGACCTTAACCAACACCTACAGCTTTTCCCATTACAGCAATTCAGCAGTTACATAGGACACCTAAGCTGTGCGTAATGTAGACTCAGCCTGACAAATTTTCAGGCTTCCTAAGGGACATAAAAACGGATGGGCACCCAACATCAGTATTATAAAATCATTATTCTTGCATTTTATGATTAAACATTTGAATTATGGTGTAGCTGCTTAACATTTTGAAAAAGTGTGGTATATGCATGAGCAAAGTATGGATCAATATGTGCCATGAGAGCGCATTAAATGCGGTATGTCTTAGTAATGAACCCTCTTGTACTAGATGAGAAGAAAAGTCCATTTATTCAATTCACATACTTATATAAAGAAAATGTTAGACCAAAAATAGAGTTTTATGTTTTTTGTCTCTCTGAATCGAGCCTATTGCTTTTTTTTTTAGGAAAATGTGGCTTTGATTCTGCTTTTTTATCTGTGAAACCAAATAATTCATCATGTGATTACATCCAGAAAACTGTGCCCACATCAACAAGCCTGGAATGCCTAGAAAATTTTTATATTTATATATTTTATATATAACAAATTATAAAATAGCCAATTTACAGAAGGAAGGCTGCACTAGATAACATGCAAGTGGGATACTTTTTTAATATTATTCCATTTTTACTTTAAAATTCCATTGATTTATTTGTTTTGGTGGTAAAAGGTCATGTGAATATATGTGTGTGTGTATGGGGGCAAACTATGATCTTGGACAAGGATGTTTTTGTTGTGGTACAAAACTTCTACCAGAAGCTAAAGAAATTGTGTACAGGATGCGATATGTCACAAATGTGTTTTTCAGCTTTTGATCTGAGCTCTCCTGCAAAAAGACTGTCCAACTATGGTATTACTATAGCCTCCCTTGCTGACTGGGGTGTGTGCAGACCCAGGGGAGTGCAGAAGAGAGCTATGTGGGCTGGTAGCTTCCAGGGCTGGGGGCCAACCAGTTCGCCACTGAGCCCTGGTCTACCAGCCCCCATAGCTGGTGCCTGGGCTGGTTTTACTGGTAAGGGGCATTAAATAACTGGACAGGCATTGTTTTATGGAGAATCAAGACTAAAATGTGACCTTAACCAACACCTACAGCTTTTCCCATTACAGCAATTCAGCAGTTACATAGGACACCTAAGCTGTGCGTAATGTAGACTCAGCCTGACAAATTTTCAGGCTTCCTAAGGGACATAAAAACGGATGGGCATCCAACATCAGTATTGTAAAATAATTATTCTTGCATTTTATGATTAAACATTTGAATTATGGTGTAGCTGCTTAACATTTTGAAAAAGTGTGGTATATGCATGAGCAAAGTATGGATCAATTTGTGCCATGAGAGCGCATTAAATGCGGCATGTCTTAGTAATGAACGCTCTTGTACTAGATGAGAAGAAAAGTCCATTTATTCAATTCACATACTTATATGAAGAAAATGTTAGACCAAAAATAGAGTTTTATGTTTCCATTTGCAAGAGATTTTTAAGTGCACTTGAAAGCTTGTATATTCTGTCTCTATGTTCATCATTTGTGACAATAATGTCCGTAATCCAGGTATTTGTTTCCATTAGTCAAAGCCCATTTTTAGAACATTGAATGTTTTCTTCTAACTAAACAACAACAGGAGAAGAATACTTCTGACGTTATATGGTACATACAGAGTACACTTTTTATAAATCTAAAAGGTTGTTGGTAGAGAGGTAAAACCATATATAAACAGATTCACAATGACATCTATTTTTGGTTTCAGATATTATCTGTACTACATTATTCTCTTTGAATGCCTTGAGTCATATGCAGGGACCAAGCTAATCTTCTTTGTAGAATTCCAATTTTAGAATATACAGTAATGTACAGATCCATTGCAAAAAAATAGAATATCATCAAAAATGTGTATATTTTTAGTAATTCAGTTGAAAAAGGGAAACTCATATATTATATTGAGTCAATACAAACAGAGTGAACTTTTTCAAGTGTTTTTTATATTAAGGTTGATGATTATGGCTTACAGCCAAGGAAAACCAACATTTCATTATCTCAGAATATTAGAATATTATATAAAAAGTATTAAACACAGAAATGTTGGCCAAATGAAAAGTATTTAAAGTAAGTTCACTCAATACTTGGTTGGGGCTCATTTTGCATGAATAGCTGCATCAATGTGGCGTGGCATAGAGGAGATCAGTCTGTGGTACTGCAGAGGTGTTATGGAAGCCCAGGTTGCTTTGATAGCAGCCTTCAGCTCATCTGCATTGTTGGGTCTGTTGTCTCTCATCTTCCTCTTGACAATACCTCTTAAATTCTCTACGGGGTTAAGGTCAGGTGAGTTTGCTGGCCAATCAAGCACAGTGATACTGTGGTTATTAAACCAGGTCTTGGTAATTTTGGGAGTGTGGACAGGTGCCAAGTCCTGTCAGAAAATGAAAATTCCATCTCCAAAAAGCTTGTCGTTAGAGGGAAGCATGAAGTGCTCTAGAATTTCCTGGTAGATGTCTCTGCTGACTTGATAAAAAACAATGGACCAACACCAGCAGATTACATGGCTCCCCAGACCATCACTGATTGTGGAAACTTCACACTAGACCTCAAGCAGTTTTGTGTGCCTCTCCACTCTTCCTCCAGACTCTAGGACCTTGATTTCCAATGGAATGCAAAATTTACTTTCTCCTGAACACTACATCTTTGACCACTGAGCAACAGTCTTTCTATCCTTGGCCCAAGTAAGACGCTGCTGTTGTTGTCTATTGGACATGAGTGGTTTGAAACATGGAATGTGACACTTGTAGCCCATGTCCTGGATACATCTGTGTGTGGTGGTTCTTGAAGCACTGACACCAGCAGCTGTCCTCTCCTTGTGAATCCCCCCCAAAAAATAAAATTGGAATGGTCTTTTCTTAACAATCCTATCAAACCTGTGGTTATCCCAGTTGATTGTGCACCTTTTTCTACCACACCTTTTCCTTCCACTCAACTTTCATTAATATTAACATTAATATGCTTTGATACCGCACTCTGTGAACAGACAGCTTCTTTATAAATGACCTTTCATGGCTTACCTTTCTTGTGGAGTGTGTCAATGACTTAAGGTAATTCCTTCTGGACATCTGTCAGATCAGCAGTCTTTACCATGATTGTGTCACCTACTGAATCAGACTAAGGGACCTTTTAAAGGAAGCCTTTGCAGTTGTTCTGGAATAAATATTCAAATTTTCTGAGGCAATGAATTTGGGGTTTCCTTGGCTGTAAGTCATAATCATCAAAAAAAAAAACTTGAAAAAATTCACTCTGTTTGTATTGACTCAAAATAATATTTGAGTTTCAGTTTTTCAACTTAATTACTAAAATATATACATTTTTGATGATATTCTAATTCTTTACAATGCATCTATATATATTAGGGTGGTAAAAACTGGAGAATCACGAAATCTAGTAGACCACAGCCTTAAACATTATTCATAAATATGCAAATTGTGAGATTTGAATGGTGATGACCAGATTCCATTGTGGCGCTCCTGTGCCAATGACACCCCTCTGGTCACATTGAAATGTGGTGGCTTTTCTTTTAGATGAATGCCCCTACAGAGAAGGTAGAGGCCCAAAATTAATGTTATTGTGTACAAAATGTACAGAGAAGGACAACAATATCCATAAGAGGCCCTCAGCTTATTACTAAATGTAAGCTTTAAATATAAGTTTGGAAATATGATGTTTAAAGTGTTCGACCACACCCATCAAAAAAACAAAACAAAGGGTACTCACCTTTTGCCCCCCGCAGCTGATCAATCCGAGTCCGACAATCAGCAACTCACCTGCTTGCCTAGGCCATGCATTACTCTTCTTTACACTGGGCCCAAAAATAGAGTCAGGATTGATGGTGTGTCGATGTTGCGACCCCCCATCAGTCACAAGAGCACTACCACACCCTCTCCATTTATTGCAATATTGTAATGTAGGGGGTGTGCTGAGGTCTGACATGCCCCCATCCATTGTAGTGAATAGCAAGGGTATGTCTGTGCCATTGTGCCAGTCAATAGAGTTTGGGCCCTGGGTGGCACGGGCTGTCATCCAGCGATCAGGTGAGTTGCTGATCAATGTAGTTAGACCAATCGGCTTCAGGGGAAAAATTTGAGAACCCTTTTGTTGTTTTGATTGGGCGGTCAATCACTTTAAGAGCAGGACCAGGAAAGGGAAGGCACCATGGTCAAGACCGCAGGATAGCGCCCCTCTCCCTGAAAAAACTGTGTGATAAAAAAAATAATGATGGAACTTCATCCTCTCTCCAGACAAGATACACAGTTTTCCTCCAATGAACCCCACTAACTTTTTCTCATCTCTTCCATTTCGGGGCACCACCAGTAGCAACACGTGGGTTAATCACATCTATATGCTGGGACTGCAAGATAGAAAAAAGCTAGCACCTCCCGGCCTATATAGGGCAGGCTATGGCAGGATCTCCTCAGTTCTTTTCTTGCAGTCGCAAGGGACTATGAAGATGTCTGGATTTTTTTTTTTGTTAGAGTGCTGACTGGGGAGCAGAGGCTTCAACTCCATCTGTCTCCCAGATCTTCACCAGCTTCAGCGGTCCTGGGGATCCCCGTTAGATGCTTGAAGTTGGTTCCTAAGCTGATAGCGTGGGATGAAGCAGAGTAAGGGGAGTGCACATTGGTACAGGTAAGTGCGCCGAGGCTCATCCAACTGGGTCTGAGCCCCAAGGATCAGGACCCCCGCTGCAGCAGGGTACCTGATCTCTGGGCCTTGCATGTGGCCCTGCTGTGTGTCTCCCACTGAGACCTGATCCATCTACCCCATGACTCCATGACACCCTGTGAGAGATGCAGCCTGCCTTCCTCATGGCTGATGGGTGGGGCCTAAGCTCAGTGGCCGGGCTCCCTGGTGTCAGTGTGTTTATGATTACTACTGCTGGCAGCCATGCTGGTCAGAGTTCACCTGCCAGAGTTTGGAAAGGGAAGCCTTTGGAGGGGTAGGCATTGCTGGGGCATGGCCACCAGTCATGCGGCCTGTTCCATCCCCAAATCGCCGCTTAGCAGCTTCTGCATTGCCTCTCTGTTCTCCTGGGTAGAGTATAGGATCCAGTGCGTCTGCTGCCCATAAACCACACTTTTGTTTCCACTATAGCAGGCCATGCCCTGGACGCTGGCTACCTAATTGGTTGCCTAATTAGAAATAGCCCTGTGTATGTATGGATATATTCAAAGAATCAGGAGAACATGTTTAGTAACAGTAAAACAGGACACTTGTTTAATGTCTAACAGATTTTTGGGCCCGATATGAAAATCCCAAGCCAGTAGGCTCAATCCCCTGAATCATGGTACAGTGTCCATATTTTTTTATTGTAATGCAGCGATCTATGACATAATGGACGATAATATGGAGTATGCATTCTTGGTAAGTGTTGGAATAGTTAATATACAGTATCTATGCACGCAATTAAATATTGTCGCCTAAAACATGTAAAAAATATTTTTTTTTTTAATGAGCCTCAATTGCTCCATCCATCCAATGCCAGTCAGACACATGTGACATAATAGAGTGGAAATTTGGACTATGAAACTGCCAAATGTCTTCACAATACAGGTTATCCTGAATCAGTGATGACAAACCAAGCGTCCAAATTGCATCCCAAAACCCACTAATTTATTGCAAAGTGCCAACACGGTCATGTGACCACAGGCCAAACACGAGACTCCATTCTGCCAGGAGAGTGATTTTAAAATGTGCCGTGCTTTATGCTCTTTAAGTTTTAGGTTAAACAAGTGGATCTTAGTATATCAAATGGCGATATGGGTGGACATGGGTGGCTTGAGTTAGATCCAAACACTCAGTAAAATATTAGTTGTAGGCTCTGTAGGGGGAGTGGTTATATCATGTTACCTGTGATTCCCAATATTAAATCACTACTATGGTTAAGAGTAAACCAATGCAAAAGACAAATGCACGCCACCAATATATATCAGCACTATTCAATGTATTCTCTTTAATTGCCTAGGTGCTGTAGGAAGAAGTAGCTGCAATGAGAGGAGGAGGAGGCTCAGAAGCTGCGAGAGGGAGACGAAGAGGTCCAGGTGCAAATCTGCAGTAGCATAAAAGTATATGATCATAGCTGTTGTCAGTTCAGTGTAAGATCAGCATAAACAGTATGAAGCTGTTAAACCGAACCTTCACCCTGAGTCTTATCTTGTATGTTTCCCTCACCCTGTACATACAGATTGCTCACATTAAAATCATTCTACCTGCATCTACTGCATTTTCTGAGCCTTTAAACATCCAAGATGGTGGCACATGGAGTCTCAGGCTGCCTGCAAACAGGAAGTGTCTTCTGACTGTGCAGCTCTGCATTCTGGGATTGCTGTCCTTTTTCTGACCCCAGCTCTGCTCTGTTTATGTAAAGCACAGCTATAACCCAGCCCCCCATGCACTCCCCGCCCCTCTCCATTCCTCAGTATGTGATGCATCTGAGGCATGATGGCGGCACCCGTATCCTAGAGTCCTGAACAGAGTTGCAGCCCAGTGGGGGAAAGAATAAAAAGTAAGTGACTAAAAACGTAAAATCTGTTAATGTTGGATGCTGGGGAATAGTTTTTGAGGGGTTTGGGCTTTTCATTAAATCATGCTGAATGTCCGGTTAAATTGCAGTACACACCCACTGCAACACTCAGCCTCCTGCATCTGGCCTGGCTAGACAGCCCCAACATCACCCTAGGCAGCATAACCGCATAATTTAATCCTCCCTCCAGGAACTAGCACACCCGCCATTTTTTCAATGTTCATGCTTTTTCAACATCCTTGAAGCCTTATCTTGCTGCAAAGCCCTTTTGCCGAACCTGCCACATTTGACCACGCCTGTTTTTATGTTTGGATCCCCTGCACCTTTCACACTTGCCAATGTCCACTGGGGTTTTACGCACCCCAAATTGGGAAAGTTGTCTGTAATCCATTCCTGGAGTCCTTCACACTCCAAAGCTGGGTTACATGGGTTTTGGTCCGACTAAAGCAGCACAAAACCCAGCACGGCTGTCCTTGGAATCTAAAAGTTTCCAGGCCCAGCAGTTGGCCTTCCCCTGGAGCATCTCCAATAAGGATGCACCACTGTGTGAAAGCCCACAGATAAGCCTGTGAAACTCACCTCTGTCTGGTCCTACGCTGCATGTGCAGGCTCTCGTCCAATCAGAGGAGTTTGCCTTGCATAAATCATTCGGCTAACAGCTCTGCCCTTTTGCAAACAGTTCTGGGCTCCAGCGCATAAGAAGGACATATCATAACTTGAGCACGTTCATAGGCTGAAAACGAATGCAATAAATAGAATGAGGTAACTACAGAACCACGAAAGAAGGGTTTATTCAGTCTGGAATATATGCACTATGTATAAATATATACAATACAAAGATCTGTCCCATGACCGATTTAGATTGTAAGTATAACCCAGGGGCATCCATTAAGGTAAGAGGAAATCTGTAAGAGCAGTGAGACTATCAGGTTTATTCATGAAACTCTAGCGCCAGGTAGTGCTTCGTAGTGTCAGGCAGCGTCTGCTGGGCGCAATGCCACATGTGTGAAAGCGATTTCATAGAGCGACTGGGACAGCGCCATGTAACGTACAATTCATCATTACAGGTGGCTCAGCATATAGCGCCCGAAGTTCTAGCTTCCACCTGTCGCTCTCTCATACATTTCAATGGACGTTTCTTTTCTTCTGTTTAAACAGGGTTTTTTGTCTTTAATATTTTTTTTTTCTCTCAAATAATTGTCACCTCTCCTGACCTAGAAAAAGTCATTTTTGAAAACTTTTTGGATTTTTTATATTTTTATTACAGGTCTGGCATTAAAGTATTAATGTCACAATGTTACAACAATGTAATTCCATGTGTTTTTGCTTTGTTACTGGTGGATATGTGTTCAAAAACAGACTTTAATCACACAGCGTCTGGCACTCTATGCTATAGCGACCAGATCCAGAGCGCCTACGCCTGTTTTTTTCTTGAATACGGTGTGAGCCGCTGAGAGTCGGTCGCACTGAGCTGGCGCTACCTTTCGCTCCCTGCAACACTGTACTGGTGTTAGAACGCCCAACATACATCTCATTCATCAATGCCGGCCAGGTTATTACATCGACCAAGGTGCTCTGTTACAGCGCCCGATAGCCGATCACAGCGTCTACTAGCGGACGCTCTAAGCTCCTCTGTACAGACGCTCATCTGCCAAGAATCAGCCTGTTTGAAACTCTCTGGCAGAGGGGGTAGTCATGAAGAATACACTAGACAAGTTCAAAAGTGCCTTCCTTGCATGTCATAACATTTCCAGACATGGCTACTAGACTACTGGAATGGCCTTTAATAAACAGGTTGAACTCGATGGATTAAAGTATAGCATTAACCTCACATCAAATATTGTCAATAATAAATAAGGTTCAGAAAATAACTGCAAACGGCTAAAGAAAATTACAGTTTGATAGAAACCTGTTAACAAAGCTGCTACTGTCCAACACCAGAAAGAATCATGTGACCCTGAATAATGTATGAAATATAATGCACTAATATACTGTATTTGAAAAAAATTACTTTGTTACCACTTGAAATTTTACCCCAGTCTCCAAATACTATAAAAAGAATATCACCATTTTTTTGCTAATTAGGGGGGTTATATAAGAAACGGTAACACCAGGTAGTGCCATGTAGTATTGGGTGAACGCTGGGCGCAGCATGTGAAAACCATATATATGAAAGTCAATCTGGTGAGCGCCTCTAATAGCGTCATGTAGCGTCACATGTATTACTATCGGTGGCTCAGTGTAAAGCGGCGGCGCTGTGTGTTCAGCAGCACCATGTAGCACCTGTCACTGAGTATCGCTCTCCCATGCATTTCAATGGTATTTTATTTAAGTAATGTTCTAAATTTTTGGTTCAAATCATTGTGTGGACTGCCCAGAAACCAAACATTTTTATTGTGATTTTTTTTTTAAAAATTTATGCATTGTTACAGTGTTAAAACAATGTCATTCCATATGTTTTCGCTCTAGTGCTGGTGGATATGTGTTGAGAAACAGACTTTTATCACATAGCTTCTGGCGCTCGACGACACTGGTTGTGTGTAGGTTTTTGTTAAATATGGGCTTCAGTGCCGAATGTCAGACGCACTTAACTGGCGCTACCTATCGTTCCCTGCAGCGTTGTCCTGTTGTTAGATGTAGCGTCGTCTCGGGCGCTTAGATTTCGGGACACCACCTAGCTTCCTCGATTGGCTCTGCAGTAAGTCAGGGAGAGTGCTTCTACAGCGTCCTCCAGACATCACATTTATCACTGCTGGACAGGATACTACAGCATCACTTGGTCCCTTATTTATGAAGGAATAGCGACAGGTAGCGACTGGTGAGCGGCCGGTAATGAGAGAGAACACCGGCTCCCCACCACAATCACACATTTATCAAGCCAATCCTGCTTAGCGACTGAGATAGCGCCATATAGCCACTCATTCATCATTATTCCAGCCTCAGCCCACAGCGCCAGCGTCCAACCTTGAACAGCGACAGGTATGACCTCTCGCTACCTGGCGCTCTCCAATGCATTTCAATGGAACAATCTTTAAATATTCATAATTAATTGTTATTAATTGTTTTTTTTTAAATGTGAAAAATTCTGTGACCACTTCTGCCATGTTAGATAAAAAATTGTACAGAATTGATATTACAGGTCTGATATTAATGTATTCATATTACAAAATTATTTTAAAAACTTGTTTTTTTTGGTTTCCAAAAATATGGTTGTTTGGGGGTTAAAAAACTACTTTTAACCCATCGCCGCCAGCGCTCTGGGGTTTAAACATGCATTTTACAGCGCGAGAATTTAAACGTGATTTTTTTATGAATATGGTGGGAGCCGGTCGCTAGGGCCAGTCACTATCATACGCTCCCATACAGCGCGCAACCTGTCAAATAGCGACTCCTCACCCAATATTCAACATTACGGCAAACCGACTGAGTCGCTATCAACTACCGAACAACGGCCAAGCACAGCGACTACTAGCGGGCGCTGTGAAAATACTGCTACAGTCGCTCAACTGTCGCTACCTGCCGCTATTAATGAATTGGCCTCTAGGTATCAGCGCCTCACACCTGCTTGCAGCAGCCACTTGCAGCTGATCTAAGAGCCGCTACATAGACGCTAACATGGCAATACGTGGCGCTGGTCTTAAATCAGCGTCTTTATATACATTAGAAATATACAAAGAAATTGTCTTTGGCCGGAGACAATATTTGCACAATATAGACAGATTTAAAAGAATATATGCTCAACACCACTCTTGTACTCTGTACCCAACCTCTATTCTGGGAGGCTGAAGTCTGTAAGCCTCTCCTGGACCAAGTCACTGGCTCTAGTGGGTATTATATAATTTGTACTCTGAAGCCTATTCATGCTTGCTACATATCTTTAGTGAGTCAGTGAACCTGTTCCATTACAAATTATTTACATAAATATGGAAATTCTGAGATGGAAGCATGACTTCCTTTTATTAAGAATTGATTTGTTGTTGTTAATGTAGCATTTCTAGCTAATCATGAAATGAGATGAAATGAATTAATAAATGACTTAGGGATTAGGTAATTACTTCTTAGTTAAATGCTGGAATCCTTTTCATATACCTCCATGGCTCCTCTCCCAGGAATAAGCATGAACAAGTTATCATCAGCAATCCTATTTAAACTCAATATTGAAGTGCCAAGGTATGAACTATATTATTAAATATCCTTGTAGAAGTCTGAACTACAGTGACAGTAAATTGTAAATTATATCTTCATGTAAAAGAAATGTGCACTGTGTGTATATATGCTGTTTTGTTCCTGTGTTTACTAGGAATGTATTAAAATGTTCTGTAATTATGCAAATATGAATATTTCATATTTACATCCCTAAACAAGTGAACTAAGCACAAGTAGCTTACTTACCTTGACACTTCTAGTTATGCCCAGACTTTTGCCGTCTGAAAGATTATACTGTATATTAGTAAGGGGCTTCAAACTGAGATATTTAAAAGAAAAAAGCAGAACAGGGGCTTACCTCAGTTACACCATTAATTTGAAATTAGCTTTTAAATTATTTTCTCTGTGTCCTTTATAGCAAGGGTTTCCAACCAGTGGTACTTGTATCAATGGTGGTACTTGAAATCCTATAAGGTACCTGACAAAGCTGCAGACTGACCTGTGCCCCAACTTAATAACCTAATGCCCCAGCCTGTGATAGCGCCAGGTAGTGTCCCATCTATCCACAGCACCGGCAATGGGATGAGTGCCAGCTAAGTTCCCATCAGTGCCAGATAAGACCAGGCGCTCACCCTGCACTGTGTGGCCTGATCCCATACATTTCTATGGCATTATTTTTGGATGCATTTTTAGCACTTTTGTGTTGCGCTGAAAACTTGAACCTAAAAACTTGATTTGGGCCGTCAGAAAGCTGTGTCATGTCTTTCAAGTGTCCCCAATTCAATTCCCATAAAAAAAAAAATCCATGACCCTAAAAAAAATAACAATTGGGATTCCAACAGGCACTGCGTGCCTGGAATCTCGTTTTTTAAAGTGGACCAACACCCAGGATTTTCACTATCCTGGGTTTTGGTCCGATCGGGGGTGCCCCGCTATGTGAAACCCCCCAGAACGCCCGGAAACACTCACCTCACCCCGCTTCACCCCGCTCCTATGCGGGGCGCTCGTCCAATCAGAGCGCTCAGAGCCGCTGTGGTATGCACGTACAAGCGGCGCCCAACCACAGCGGCTCTGAGCGCTGGAGGCCGCGTCTCGCGCTTCCCTCTAACAGAGAGCGCGCCGGGCATTCACAAACGGCCGGCGCGGGTGCGCGCCCTGCTAGAGGGAAACGCGAGACGTGTCCACAGCCCGCGCATGCGCCATTGGAACGGGGTTAAGGTAAGATTTCTGGGCTTCCTGGGGGGTCTCACCCCGCGGGACATCCCGATTTCGGATGCCTCGCGGGAAGGGATCTGATCGGCCCGGGAATCTTGTAGATTCCCGGGCCGATCCCCCCTGGGTGTTGGTCCACTTTAAGTGCCTCTGTGGGCACTATATTTTTTCTCAAATACTTTCAACTTGCGAGGCTATCGGACGGTGCTAAGTATCGCTAGCGCATAAGCATATAAAATCGGTGTACTGCGAACACTGCCTGGCCAGGAGCGCTAGAGGTCATAGTGCCAGCGGCCTCAGAAAACATATGCCATTGTGCCAATTGTCACCCTGGCAAAATGTTCTAGTAACCACGCAACGCGTCGGTGTTGTCGTCTGGAGCGGCGGGGTACAGGACGGTTTGGGACACTTATAATTTTTGGGTGATGTATTGCCTCTTATGATTATCATGATTATGATTGTTACTTAGTGTATACCAGCATGTTAGAGTGACGGCTCACGCTGCTTTCCTTGCACTTCAGCCCAGGTTTTACTGTTCTACTGGGTTACCTCTCTGTTTGTTCATATTTGCACTTGCACCAGCACTTTCTTTTGGCACAATAGCATATGTTTTCTCCTTTTGAGACTTTTTCTGGTTAATTGGCACTATTGGCTCTCTTGCCATTTGATTGATTTTCTGCATACCTTATCTAAGGTCATATGCTGTATGCACACATATGCACATTGCACTTTCAATCTTTATCAATTGTTTTCCGGATTTTTGCCGTTCATGAGGACTTACTGGCATATCCCATTTTAGTTATATTACCTGGCCATATTCAGTATAGGTCAATTCTTAGTAATTTTACTTCACTCCATTGTACTGTATATATTGTATATCAGTTGGTATTTAGTCCCAGCAGCTTCCTCCTGCCCCCCTCTCCTCCCCCAGTCACTATATGTTTTTGTATGTCTTAATGTTTTTTTCTTGCATTGTGGTTATTATTGGTATTGTAATGTCATTTATGTTATTTGTACACCAGGTGTGTGCAGCTTTGTGAATCAATAAATGCAGTATTATTTTTAATCTATTCCAGTGTGTGCGGCCACTGTTCTGGGTTCCCTGGGGGGCAGCTCCAGGGCCCTTTTAGTCCATTATTTCTGTCCAGTACTTTACCAGAGCTCGCACCCGGCTTCTTTCATTTCGGCTGTGCATATCCGCCTCTTTTGTAGTGTTGGTGTACTAGGAGAATGGACACAATGTGCACTATTTTGCTGCACTGACGTTGGCTCTTTATTTCCTATATTGAGCCTAATTTATGAAGTACACCAGTCAGTGCCATCTGACCTGCTTCCGAGCCGTGGTAACAGCGCTAACCCATCAGTGCCTGCATGTGTGAAAGGGTGCCAGTATTTTGAGTGCCGCTAAATTGCCACTGTACTTTGTGAGCACTAAATAATAAATGGATGTTACCAGTGCCGCTGGTCTACGCATATGAAAAAAATAAGCAGCACCTGTTTGTGGCAGCTTATGCTGGCGCTGACAGACGCCGCATGCCGTAATAGATGTAAAAGCACTGCAAGAGGCAGAGCTTGCCTCACAGAGGCATGTTTCCATTCTAGGATACATTTTGACATCCAAACAACATAATATGTTGTGTTTTAGATCCACTGAAAAACCAAAAGACGTTAGGATTTTGGGTGCCCCACAAACACATATAAGTGGGGAGAATCAAAGATGAACATCATGAGTTAAAAGAATTATTAAAATCAAGTGCAGCCTAATAAAAAGCTATAACAATGCTAGTCTATGAGAGATTGGGTAGAAGCATCTGTTTAAAGTGGCACAACTGGGAAAAGCGACGGGCTAGATGTACTAAATGGCACTGGTGATAAATTACACACTAAATGATGGTGATGTCAGTGCACACTGATTTGTGCTTTTTAAATCAAGTATTGTGTGGCCAAGAACTAAATTATTGATGCTCAGAGGCATTGATTGACCTTACTGCAGACTCAACAATCTATACCTTTAGGATGAAACACACCCACGCCAGGCACGTGTGAATGGCTGGTGAAAGCACACTCCCTGTTAGAGGGTAGCGGTGATGTGGCCGCTGGCGCATTTGGATCCGCTTGGCTTAGGCAATTCCGAGACGAATGGACGGGAGTGGATCTAAGTGCACTGATTGGACATGAGGCTGCGCATGTGCCGCAGGACACTTGAATTAGACTGGGCAAATTGGGGGCTTTCACACACATCTGGGATGCCCTGGTGCCAAGGACTAAAATTCAGAATAGGATAGTCAAAAATAAAAAAAGGGATTGCAACAAGCGCTGAACACCTAGAATCCCAGTTCGGGCACTGTGTTTTTTCTTACTGAATTTGCTTGTTTTCTACCGTTCCCAGTCGGTGCTAGGGGTCACTAGCACATTGGCTGTCTGCACTAGTGCCTGGTGGTGTGCAGGGAGCGAGCAAATGCAGAGTGCTGCCTGTCTCCAGGCGGATCTGCAATGCGTGCACTGTGAACCAGAACCCGAGCCCCATTGAAGTCAATGGGGACCCGAATTTGGAGGACCAAAAATGGCTGTAAAATTACATAGTTACATAGTTAATACGGTTGAAAAAAGATATATGTCCATCAAGTTCAACCAAAGGTGTTGGGTTTTTTTATTTTATAGGGGAAGCTATTTATTTTATTTTTTGTTTTATTTTTTTTTACTGATAACCGCTAATAGTAACTGTTAATGTTATGAAGGTAGCAAAGGATAGAAGGCTGCAAATTGAAGGGAACACCAGGACTATTGCCCTGCACCAAATAGACTGGGGAAAGTACTCAAAATAATAACAGAAAACAAAAAAATAAATAAATAAATTAAAAAATAAAAATTAAATATTCCTTTTTTCAAGGGTGTTTCAAGTGGGGGGTACTTGGACGATTGCCCTGCACAAAATGGGCCAGGGAAAGCACTAAAAATAATAACAGAAAACTAAAAAATGAGAGAAATACATAAATAAATGAAAAAAAATATTCTATATTTCATCGATGTAGGAGGCCTAATTGGAAGTGTGGGTGCACCTGAGCTATAGCCCTGCAAAAATGGTCTGGGAAAAGTACAGAAAATAAAATATTAAAGAAATACATAGATACATAAATTCATCAGTCAGTATGCACATGAGTAAATACTTAATAACATCAAAAAATAAATATATGCATATATAGATAAATAAATATTAACAGTAATAAATAAATATATACATATATACATACATAAATAGATACATAAATTAATAAAAATATTGATTTTTTTACAGGTGTCAGGGGTTGGGGAAAGAGGTGTTGGAGGTGGATGTGGCGGTGTAAGCAGAAAAGACGGAGGAGGTGGCAAACACTTTAACCACTCACTCAGGTGCTGGCACAGCCAAGTCCCGTGGGATCCCCACCTTGTTCATCTTAAGAAATGTAAGCATGTCCATGTTGACAGTGGATAAGCGGATCCTCCTATCGGTGATGAAACCCCCTGCTGCGCTGAACACACGTTCTAATAGGACACTTGCCACAGGGCAGGCCAGCACCTCCAAGGCATAGAGGGCAGGCTCTGGCCACGTGTACAGTTTAGTGACCCAGAAATCGAATGTGAGGAGGAGCCATCGCTCAATACCAGAAGGCGCATGGACAGGTAGTCATCTACCAAGTCAAAGTCTGCCTACTGGTACTACAGGCCGTATGCGATGGTGGTGGATGTGGCGGACAATGGAAAAAGTTCTTCAACATTGTGGCCATGCTCCCCCTCCCCTGTGAGTTTCTCCTGCTGCATTGGTGACTTGCACCTCCTTCTCCTTGGCCTTGTGCCACCACTGACCCCTCAAAATCAGCTGGGAACTCAGCCAATAATGTAGCCACTAGAGTGCATTTGTACTCCCATTTTGCAATCCCGATCCAGGGCTGGTATCAAAGAGGGTTATGTTGTCCTTATAGCAGGGATTGAGCAGGGTGGCCACCCAGTAATTGGCACCGGTGACTATGCAGGAAACTCTGTGGTCGTTGCACAGGCACTGGAGCATGTAGTGGCTCATGTAACCCAGGCTGCCCTGAGTCAAGGAGAAGCTGTCCTCAGTGTCAGGTGTCTCCTCCTGCTCCTCCCTCCAGCCATACTCCATCGATACCCCTGAGCTGTGGTGGGTGCCACCCTGCTGTTAGAGAAAGTCCTCCTCCTCTGGCTGAACAGTGGCGTTCCTGGAAGCTTTCGGCGCAGCAAACCACTCTGCGAGCCTTGTGTGCACTCCCCTGGTACATCACATCCTCCATCCTGGCCTGAAAGGTTGTTTTTCCAGCAGGCAAGGATGGGGATGCTAGAGCTGACTATGACATCTTCAGCGCTGACCATATTGGTCTTGTACTGGAAACACTGGAGCACCGCGCAGATATCCCTCATGGAGGCCCACTCATTGAGGGTGAAGTGCTATGGGCTTCGCATTATTGCACACCACCTTGCCAGGCTTCAGGTGCAACGGCAGCAGCCACTTATCTGTCTGTTCCTGGATGCCAGTCCATAGCATCTGGGCAGTGTGGGGTCTTTCACCCGTTCCCCGATAGCAGTGCACAAATTGGTGATGCAAGAGCTGCGCTAACTGCTTGAGAAGGAAGCAGAGTAGTATACTGACAGGCTTTTACACAGTACTAGCACTGCTGCAGTACTATACCACAGTACTGACACTGAGAAGCTATTACACAGTACTGATGCTGCTGCAGTAATATCAGAGTACTTATACTGACAGGCATTTACACAGTAGTGGCACTGCTGTGGTACTAATAGATTACATATACTGAGAGCCTATTACACAGTACTGACACTGAGAGTCTTTTACACAGTACTAGCTCTGCTGCAGTACTATCAGAATACTTATACTGAGAGGCTTTTACACAGCACTGGCACTGCTGCAGTACTATCAGAGTACCTACACTGAGAGGCTTTTACACAGTACTGGCACTGCTGCAGTACTATCAGAGTACCTACACTGAGAGGCTTTTACACAGTACTGGCACTGCTGCAGTACTATCAGAGTACCTACACTGAGAGGCTTTTACACAGTACTGGCACTGCTGCAGTACTATCAGAGTACCTACACTGAGAGGCTTTTACACAGTACTGGCACTGCTGCAGCACTATATCACAGTAAAGACACTGAGATGCTATTACACAGTACTGACACTAGCACTGCTGCAGTACTATCAAAATACTTATACTGAGAGGCTTTTACACAGTACTGGCACTGCTGCAGCACTATAGGGTTGATTCAGAGAGACATAAAAAGAATTTTGTTTTTGTGTCGATCTGTTTTTATGTTTTCCCACTTGCGTATGAGTGTACAAGTGATTCTAAGCATGCATCACAAGCCTTCAGTATAGTGTTCGTCCGTTCGTATGCCAACGAGAATCTTTCATTTTTCAGCTTTTCGTTTTACGTTTAGGTTACTCATGAAACAACGTAGGCTTCCGTTTTTGGCCTTTTTCCAACATTGCCTTGAACGAATGATTTACATTTCCCGTTAAATTCAGAATTCCTATTTCTATAAATAAATGTCCAGACGAAAATCTTTACGACCTTACGCCTGCGCACAACAAAATTAACTCATTAATGTGCTTGTCTCCATATTTTGTCCACTCACTTCTGCAACAATGCTTACCTCAATCACATCGCGGTTTCATTCTTCTTCCCTTTGCGCACCTAATACTTACCTCAATCACATCGCGGTCTGTATCTTCTTCCCTTTGCGCACCTAATGCTTACCTCAATCACATTGCAGTTTCATTCTTCTTCCCTTTGCGCACCTAATGCTTACCTCAATCACATCGTGGTCTGTATCTTCTTCCCTTTGCGCACCTAATGCTTACCTCAATCACATCGCAGTTTCATTCTTCTTCCCTTTGCGCACCTAATGCTTACCTCAATCACATCGCGGTCTGGATAATCTTCATTTTTTAGTTTTGGATTGTTCCTACGTTTTGCTGTAACCAACCCTTAATGAATGTATTTGGCAAAGAAAATGACACAGAAACAAGTTTTATGTTTTTGTTTTTTAATAGCAACTGGCAATTTTTGTTGCCTTTTTTTTTTAAATTGTTGCAAATGTTTGCAAGTAAAAAACTTTTTGGGGGTTTTTGGCTTAAAATTTTTAAACTTTAAAAATATTAACATTTTAAAACAACATTTAAAAACAATAAAACTATTTACAAAGCAATGGCAGGCCCTAGATAATTATTCTTTATCTGTGGTCCCCAACTAATCACGCAGCTCCTGCATGTCGCCCACCAACCGAAACACCGTGGCCCTGATTTGTGCCAATCTTGCACATGTGGTGTCTGTAAAAAAAAAGAAAAAAAAAAGTTGTTCTGAAAATACATGTTTAACAGCTGTGGATGGAATGATTATTAGGTTGCAAGCTAATTCATGAGGCCATATGTCATTATGCTAAGACATTTATTAAAGGAAGAGGCCATATGTCATTATGCTAAGGCATTTGTTAAAGGAAGAAGCCATATGTCATTATGCTAAGGACATTGACAATGTATTTAAGTTGATTAGTGATGATGTTATTTTACACATACTCCAAAAATTTACATTACAACTTACTTCGGTGGTGGGCGACCTCTGCTTGAGGGACCACCCTACGGTCTGGGGCCTGCCACTGCTGGGAATGTGAGGCTGTAGAGACATTTAAAATAGGCTCACTTATAATGTCTGATTCAACAGTAAGCAAATGACACTTAGAATGTGTGTGTTACATCACCAACCTTCTCCATGTTCCTCCAGGGCATGATCTGCTGCAGTCTCTGCTCCAGATCGTTCACCCGCTACATATTCATCTATAAAAAGAGATTAATGGAATCAGCTTTGGTTTAATTAGCATGTATGTGTGTTGGGTTACATTAAGAGTCACATACCAGAGGCTCAGTCGTTTGGTCTGACTCCCAGCCCATGCCGTGACTCCCCTCCTCTGTAGAAAGGTCCAGGGGCTGGTCTGACGCAGCTACAGAGGAGGGGTAGGAACTTGGCCCTGGAGATCCACTACCTTCACTTACTGCTGCAGATTCATGCCGCACTGGCTGGACTGCGCGCCTCCGGGTGGGTCTTATGCGGTACTCCATTTCCAACACTATCAAAGAAAAGCATTTAAAAATAAAGGCCTACCTTCTGTATTTGTTACATCTAGCATGCAATCGGTATGTACTTACTTGGGAAATGGACCGCACCCGGGGCATGTGCAGTCGCTTCAGGTCCGACCAGTGCTGCATGATCTGCGTATAAGTGAAGGTGGTGTCCGTTTCCTGCTGGATCCAGGCCACGATCTCCAGGGCCAGATTCCTCTTCTTGAATGCGTTGGGCAGGTAGTCGTACCTGCGCTGAAGCATAGTCTTAAATCACTTTTAAAAACAACTGTTTGTTCCTGCGCTCCCTTAAGGCCTAGGCATGCATTTAGATGGCAAATCAACGTCCTTACAATACACTTACGAGCATAATGAGCTCTTGCTGTTGGAGGGTGAAGATCGTGGGCGCCATCTTTCTTCTTGTCCGCAGCAGATAGGTAATGCCCCAGCGGTTTCCGGGTTCCGCACGGCCGGACGAACGTGTACGCGTCATACCCAGTCAATAGTATTTAAAGGGTAATGGACACACAGCTCACTCTCTTTGAGATTGTCATCATGGCACCCAAAAAAGCGAGGGCAAAGCAACCAGCAGCAAAGGAGGCCAAGAGCAAAAGGCCACAGCAGCATGAGGACACTTCATCCTCCAGACCGAGCACTCGGTCGCACAAATCGACTACAAAGGTGCCTGAAACACTGAGCAAAAGTGGCCACCACAAGGCTACATTGCCCACAAATCCTGGCCCATCAAAAACAGCAAGCACAAGCAAGGAAGGATCCTTCAAGAAGAAGGCACCCACATCCAAACAGCAAGGTATGACAACGTCCAAGGGAAAAAGTAAGCAGAGGGCCAGAAGCCCCACCCCCCCGAGCACACTCTCTCCTGCTCCATGCCGTACCACATCCAAAGGAAAAGGGAGCACAAGTTCCAAGGGCCCAAAGAAGCAGAGGGCCAGAAGCCCCAGCCCCCCAAGCACACCCTCTCCTCCTTGGCACCATTTGCCACCGGCCAGCCACACAGCCAGCCCAGAACGTCCCCTGAATTGCCAACAAACATAGATGAGCCACAAGAACAACCATTAGGCCGAACATTGCGGCGAGGCCAGTTGAGCGGCCGGTTTGGGGAGCCACAAACCCTAGCCTTGGCAAGTGGCCTCACACTTCATTATGATGAGCTATTCGGCCGCCATTCCAAATCACCCAGCAAAATGAGAAAAAGCCAAATCTGGGAACAGCTCACCAGACAGATGAATGCAGTGGGGGACGAGAGGAAAGATGTTGAGCAGATCCAGAGAAAAATATTTGACCTGAAGTATGCAGTACGGAAGAAGCAGAATAAACCGCGCAATCACAGGTACATCTTTTAAGTTTGCATTTTGCTGCTTGTTGTAGTGACCACAACGGCAAATATTTTTTAACCTCTATTTTTAGCTTACAAACTGGCGGAGGCTTCCCCACCAAATTACAATATACCCGAGCTGAAGAAATGGTCCTGGTGTTAATACACCCCGTTGCATTAGAGGGCCTCTCTGGGAGACACGACTCTGACATCCAGGACATTTCTGCAGGTTAGTAATGTTTGTTTTAATGTGAACTATTGTAAACTTGTGAAATGAAGCTCACAGGCAGATATGAACACAGGCCCCTAGGGAGTGCCTTTGAGGGGAGGTTAATGTTTTCAGCGGGTGTTTAATGTCTGAGGAATATCCTTCATGATGGACACTCTCCCGGGGTGCAGTAGTTAATGGTCCTTAAAAATGTTTGCAGGCCATATACCACCTTTGACAGTATTTCTGGTCAATATTAAACAATTTCTCTTACCAAAGCACTGCATGTGATGTGAATCTAGTCAATAATAGACAACACTTACTTCTTTGTGTTTCTACCACTGGGGTTGTAGTTGTGCTTTGGTCAGACAAACCTGAGCTGGAGTCAGGGAAAGGTCAACATTGCAAGAATGCACAGCAGCATACTCTGAAGCCAAATGCTATTTGCAAGCTTACTGTTGGCCCCTAAAGCGCCATTTGGGATCTGTAAAGCCTCCTAACATGCAGTACATGCATGTTTGTATTATTTAATGTGACCAATCTGTATGTACAGGGTGAGGTATACATATAAGATAGCCTTAGATTCATTGTGAAGGGCAACTTTGGCCATTGGTGGAGTTGGCATTCCTGCTTGTCCACGTGTTTGCTAAAGCATATGTACTCATCAGGCTCATCAAGGGATGTTTGTGTGTTTACGTGCCTTTTACTTTTTAACACAGCCCAGCATCCAGCCTCTGGAAGTGTGGAAGCCTCCTCCAGTTTGAGCACGCCGTCTACTTCCCTGCTGCCTAGGACACAGGACCAGATATCTAGGGTAAGTGGACTTTGTTGAAACTGGTGATGCATGTGAATGCACATGACTAATTTTGTTCTTAAAGATATTTAGGGCCCAATCTGACACACTTTTTCACATGTCCCAACAGACTCCCATACTAATGGATGTCATCCAGGAGATGTAGGAGGAGAATGCCAGCCATATTGAACCATCGCAAATTACCCCCTTGGAACCTAATCTGCCACTGCCCCAGCATCCTACTGCACCAAATCCTCTGCAGCAGAGTGAAGCTGGATGCATGCTGCCAGCCCATCGTGGTAAGCAGGCTGAGACTGAGCCTACAGTGCCCAGTGCTATCTCTGCTGCAGAGGTTTTGCCAAGCACATCTGGTACTGTTGCTCGCCCTAGAACTCCAGCATCTGCAGGCACTCAAACCCGGGGAAATAGAAGACGCAGTCAATGTTGACCAGTTTCCCAGGGGAGGCGTGTGCCGATCCTGGAGTCAGCATGGCACCATTACAGCCGTTACTTTAGGCAGGTGACTCAACGAACAACAGAGCAGCTTACTGCACAATTAGAGAACTTCAATACTACATTCACCACCATGCTGACTGAATTTAGGATGAGCAACAGCCAGATGGCTGAACAAATGGCCACCTTAAACAGACAGATGGCAGAACAAACAGCCACCTTAAATGCGAACTTCACTGCCATGCTAGATGCATTTCGAACTAGCAACAGACAGATGCTGGAGCAGTGGCAGATTATAAATGCCACACATGCCCAGGTGTTGGGCCGCCTCCAAGGCCCACCACAACCTTATTATGGGCAACATCAATTTTAAGATCTATTTGACCTGGATGCATCTTTCCTCTACATCCCAACTATATTTACCTGTGTGGTGAGCACTACCAAGATTGGGTTGTTTCTGGCTTTGCTGGTTTGTTTTGGAATTCGGCTATATAGCTCATTAGAGTGCTCACATACCCCACTAGCCAATGGCTGAGCTTAAGCCTCAATGAAGCGGCCACTCAAGCTTCCATGCTGCAGGCTTGGGCTTAAGAAAATGCTGGCTCATCATGTTTGTTGGCAATATTGGGGGACATTCTTGGCTGGCAAAAAAAAAATATTTGGCCATGGCAAAGATTGGACTGGACTGGCATTAGGACTGGGGGTCATTGGCTGGGTGGCCACCGAACTTACAGGCATGAATGCGGCATAGGTATGGCTGGTTTCCACCTGTGCCGGTGGCAAATGTGGCCGAGCAGGAGAGGGTGTGTATGTGGCCCTATGTATTCCTGGCCGACTAATACCCTGGAAATTGTTGCTCCCTATGGATCTTGATGTTGGTGGGCGGGGAAACTTTGGCCTGTAGTCAGTTACTTTGGAACTCCTGGATGTGGCCAATTGCTACGGGCCAGGAGTCTGCCCCAATTTATAGTTATGTTTTAAAATGTATGTACATGGAGTCTGCGAGTGCCCTTCAAATATAAATTTACATATTTCAATAAAATAGATTGAATGTGACTTTAGCTGTTTTTGCAAGTTGATGCATTAATGTTTGTGCGGTTTGGATATAAATGAAGGTTTTTAAGCACAAACATGAGAAAATAAACTGCATGAGGCTCAAATCAGGTGTAACATTTTTAGTAATTAACTCATTACTGTATTTTTGTTACAAAAGAAAAAGGCCTTCACAGAGGCAAATAATATTCAAAACACACAACAACATAAACAAACAAAACAAATGTTACGAAAAATATAAGGAAATCAAAGGCCCTCTCCACTACGGCCCGGGTCTTCCGGTGGGCTTGATTGTACGACTCCTGAGCCTCATTCTGCGGCCGAAGAACGGGCGTCAGGAGCCAGGGAAGAAGTAGATATCCAGAATCCCCTGAAAGAATCAAAAAATACTTACATAAATTACACATTCTAAGCAACAATATTGTTTAACATGTCATCAAGGGAAATAAACAGCCATAGGTTAAGATATGGGTCATCAACTATATTTATAGGCATACAGTGAAAAGGGAATGATGGAATTTGAGGAAACATACCAAGGAGCCATCCACCAGATAATTCTCCAGATTCAAACCGACGGAATAATCCGGAGCTCCACAAGATCTAAGCATCATGGGATGAGCCTGGATACCCGGCAAGTACACTAAGGAATCGCATGTCCAGGCCAACCACTGCTTGGACATTCAGTGAGTGGCCCATCTTGCGGTTCCTGAAACAAAACATTACAGCAAGCCAAGGTAAACAACTCAAACACTAACTCCGAACAACCTACAAAAAACCTGTTCTACAATCCAAATAACATTAACAAACTACATAAGTAGTTTAAATAACAAATATTATATGGATGAGGTAGAAAATAAAGATTAACATCATAATGACTAATTAAAGTCAGCATTAAAATGGTTTGATAAGGCCTACATGAAAAAAAATGATGAAGGGATGCTTTGTAAACTGTTTCACAGGGACACTTTAGAAGGAGGGATTAAGGTATACATTGTAAACTGTTTCACAGTGACACTTTAGAAGGAGGGATTAAGGTATACATTGTAAACTGTTTCACAGTGACACTTTAGAAGGAGGGATTAAGGTATACATTGTAAACTGTTTCACAGGGACACTTTAGAAGGAGGGATTAAGGTATACATTGTAAACTGTTTCACAGGGACACTTTAGAAGAAGGGATTAAGGTATACACTGTAAACTGTTTCACAGGGACACTTTAGACGGAGGGATTAAGGTATACATTGTAAACTGTTTCACAGGGACACTTTAGAAGGAGGGATTAAGGTATACATTGTAAACTGTTTCACAGGGACACTTGAGAAGGAGGGATTAAGGTATACATTGTAAACTGTTTGACAGGGACACTTGAGAAGGAGGGATGAAGGTATACATTGTAAACTGTTTCACAGGGACACATTAGAAGGAGGGATTAAGGTATACATTGTAAACCGTTTCACAGGGACACTTTAGAAGGAGGGAGTAAGGTATACATTGTAAACTGTTTCACAGGGACACTTTAGAAGGAAGGATTAAGGTATACATTGTAAACTGTTTCACAGGGACACTTTAGAAGGAGGGATTAAGGTATACATTGTAAACTGTTTCACAGGGACACTTTAGAAGGAGGGATTAAGGTATGCATTGTAAACTGTTTCACAGGGACACTTTAGAAGGAGGGATTAATAGATAGTTAGAATACAGTTTGCCTTAACAATATAACCAAATGACATAATTAACTTACCTATAGATTTACTCGTCTGCTGCGGGAGGGACCAATGCACAGTGGGTGCAATCAATCGCACCCATGACGTTGGGCATGTCGGCGATATTAAAAAAACTGACACTGAGAGGCTATTACACAGTACTGACTTTGCTGCAGGGTTATCAGAGTACTTATACTGACAGATTTTTACACAGTGGTGACACTGATTGCCTATTACACAGTACTGACACTGATGCAGTACTATCGCAGCACTGACACCGAGAGGCTATTACACAGTACTGACACTGCTGCAGTAATATCAGAGTACTTACACTGAGAGGCTTTTACAGAGTACTGACACTCCTGCAGTACTATATCACAGTACTGACACTGAGAAGCTATTACACTGAACTTACACTGCTGCAGTACTATCACAGTACTGACACTGAGAGGCTATTACACAGTACTGACACTGCTGCAGTACTATATCACAGTACTAGCACTGCTGCAGTACTATCAGAATACTTACACTGAAAGGCTTTTACATAGTACTGACACTGCAGCAGTACTATATCACAGTACTGACACTAATTGGCTATTACACATTACTGACACTGATGCAGTGCTATATCACAGTACTGACACTGAGAGGCTATTACACAGTACCAACACTGCTGCAGTACTATTACAACACTGACACTGAAGGGCTATTACACAGTACTGACACTGAGATGCTATTACACAGTACTGACACTGCTGCAGGGTTATCAGAGTACTTATACTGACAGATTTTTACACAGTGTTGACACTGCTGCAGTACTATTAGAATACCTATACTGAGAGGCTTTTACACAGTACCACTGCTGCAGTACTATATCACAGTACTGACACTGATTGGCTATTACACAGTACTGACACTGATGCAGTACCATCACAGTACTGACACAGAGAGGCTATTACACAGTACTGACACTGCTGCAGTAATATCAGAGTACTTACAATGAGAGGCTTTTACATAGTACTGACACTGCTTCAGTACTATATCACAGTACTGACACTGAGAAGCTATTACACTGAACTTACACTGCTGCAGTACTATCACAGTACTGACACTGAGAGGCTATTACACAGTACTGACACTGCTGCAGTACTATATCACAGGACTGACACTTAGAGGCTATTACAAAATACCGGCACCCTACCTATCTCACCCACCCTCACTCACTCAGCACTTTTCCCTGACTAAATGTCCTGAAAAGGACAATAGCGAGACGATAGTGATGTGGACCCTACCTTTTGTATGGCGGGGTCAAGTGTCCCGCTGGGCTAATAGAGGGAGGGGAAGGAAGAAGGCTGCTCTTCCGGGTTTGGACCGAGATCGCCCAACCCTAATTATTACAAAAAGGTTATCAAGACTTGCTGGGGTTATCAAGGCTTGCTTGGGTTTATCAAGGCTTACTGGGATTATCAAGGTTTTCTGGAATTATCAATGCTTGCTGGGGTTATAAAGGCTTGCTTGGGTTTATCAAGGCTTGCTGGGGTTATCAAGGCTTGCTTGGGTTTATCAAGGCTTGCTGGGGTTATCAAGTCTTGCTGGGTTTATCAAGGCTTGCTGGGATTATCAAGGCTTGCTGGGGTTATCAAGGCTTGCTGGGATTATCAAGGCTTGCTGGGGATATCATGGCTTTCTTGGGTTTATCAAGGCTTGCTGGGATTATCAAGGCTTGCTGGGGTTATCAAGGCTTGCTGGGGATATCATGGCTTTCTTGGGTTTATCAACGCTTGCTGGGATTATCAATTCTTGCTGGGGTTATCAAGGCTTGCTGGGGCTATCAAGGCTTGCTGGGGTTATCAAGGCTTGCTGAGATCAATCATTCCATTGTCCCTTGCTAAGAGTACAGGTTCTCAGGTGATCCCCATAACTCACAAGGGTGGAGGCACTGACACATTTTATACCAAATCCACTTAGCAAAGGCTCTGGTTCTCCTTGTTGCCCCAGCCTGTTATGAATGGGGCACTTATCATAATTTACCCCAAAACAGGGCTACATGATATATCAACACTACTTCAGTTAGAATCTCTCTCCTTTTTCCAATGCCATTATTACAATCTAACCTTTCTTTTATCTAGCTGCTCTGTGCTCCCCATCCCCCTTCTCCACATCGACACTGGTGTTATGATAACAAGACGCCAATTTGTTTCCCATGAGGGAATTGTGGGCAAGTGAGACATTTTCCTCCTTAGACTATTAGAAAACAGTGGAGTTAAAAGCGCATTTGATCGCTAGATTTAGTCACTCTGCTGTCCAATCTATAATCGCTTAGTCTTGCCAAGTACTACGCAGAATGAATTGTGTGAGTACAACCAATGGCAAAAGTCCTACAAGAAGACAGAAGTAATTTGTCAAAAGGCAAAACTATAAAATTGCAAGTAAAAGCATGCAAATCGCATTCATATCTCTTACTGAGGAGGAGTCATTACCATCCTGTCCCCTGGAAGGTTTCTAGTTAACATTATTTTATGCTTCATAGAAAATTCATAAAAAATTGTGCTTAACAGACACCTTGAAGGCTGAATGAACTGTTATAAAGTTTATTTTCATGCACGCTGATCACCAACTGCTGTAAGCATGCCTTGTGTGAAATGGCAGCACAATAAACAGTGCAGATTACTAGCCCCCAGTAACAAATATTTTTTATGAGCCTTTTTGTTATAGCATCTATTTTTTTAAGTTAAAAGGTTCAGAATTTGAGTCTAAAGTTTTTTTGGAAAAGAAAATGGTAAGTAAACACACAAATACAAAACAAACTGTTTTTCCATAGCTGTAGCAGAGAAATCATAACTAGGCTTAGGGTCGGAGTAAGAGTGGTATAGGCCCCTGGGCACAACAATTGGTGGATGCCCCCAGTAGAGCATGTTTTTCTCCTTTAAAGTAATAGTGCAGCCAAGTAACTGACCTGTGACCTGGCACCCGTCCTATCACTTAAGTCAAGTCCCCTGTGCCATCTAGGCTGTAATGCCTGTCACCAGGAAGCCTTCAGGATAAGTGCCCTTCCCTGTGATGCTGGCACTGCCACTCCATTCACTGCAAATTAGGGCACAAGGTCATCCATTGCAGTGAATGGAGGGGGCGTGGCATAGTACCTGTGACAGATGGTATTAATACTACGAAACGGTGGGCGGGACGGGAATTGATAGACTAGCAGCGATCATCTTCAGGGGATAAGAGGTGAGCATAGTGTTGACTTTAATTTTAGCAGGTCAACAGACTGTAAGACGTCATACATTGATGTATGCATCTCCTCTCCCTCAGATTCACGTTGCACGCCCACAGTACTTCGGAGAGTGCTAGCTTCTGCCGTGCTCCGGGCCGGCCTCCGGGGGAAAAACTAGCTCTAAAATGTTTTATCCCACCCTCTACTGGCCGTGGTTGCAGTTGGAGATTTACAAAGAGAAACCAAGGCTTGCCCATGCGGGCAGAGGGGGTCAGCTCTGCCAATAGCTTCATTGCTGGCCTGCTGCTTTCAGACTGCGAAACCAAAGGTTGGTGGAGGCCCCTTTTGCAGTGCAAGTGGTGTAGGCCCAGGGGTGCACCGCTCAATATGCAGTCCTGACTTGACTTAAAACTAATTGTTTGGTGCCTGTATTCACAAGTCATTACAGAAACCACCTTTATTCAGTTGAAATTCGCCAAGCTCTTCCATAGTACGCTCTCCCATAGTACAATGGTCAAACAATCAGCAGCCAGAGAGAAGCCAGAAAGCCTGGACCACATCTTGGAGGTTAAATAGTTAGAAGAGCTAGGAGGTTTTGGGGGAGGTGACGGAGAACTCATTTCTCATAGTGAAATAGGAAGCTTTTAAATGTTTTATAATATTTCAAGAACACTTGCAAGTTTGTAAGAGACAAGCAGTATTAGTGCATCATCATTGCCCAATTATTCCAGCAACTGCAGCTTTTTGAGGCAAAATAAATTAACTCAATGCACTTACCTAAGGAGCCCATGTCCTATTTTAATATTTTTAACAGACTCTTCTAGGCATCTTTAAAAACTACTTTATTTCTCTACACAGAAGGGGAAAAAGATAATGTATGGCATGCTATTAAAGGGGCCGGTATTTGATTTTAGCATTTCCTACCTAACTGATCAACCTATTTATCAATGGGAGAGGGGCTTTGGCATTGGCAGAGATAAGTAGGCTTTCCTGATGACATGTGCCCATCCCTAGGACATAGATGAAGAAGGTCTGGTTTTCCCTTTCTGGTCCAGGGGCGTAGCTATAGGGGTCGCAAGGGTCGCCATTGCGACTGGGCCCCTAAGCCAGGGGGGCCCCGCAGACATGGGGACCCTCACCTGGGGGTGGCTGGCGTTGGCAGGACTGGCCGGGCTCCCCCTCAGCACGTTGATGTGCAGGCAGGGGCGGGCTGGCCATAGGGACTGCCGGGCATTTTCCCGGTGGGCCGCACCCTCCTTATGTCAATATTACATTGTTTCATGTGCAGAATGAGGTGCGGTGCTGTTTTGGCTTTATTTCTAGTGTATAGCAGACCTGGACAATGTACGGCCCTTTGCTAGGCTCTTACCGGCCCGGGCTGAGCTGGCCAGTAAGAGACGCAGAGGAAGGGAGAACATTCCAGACCTGACGAGCCGAGTGGCCGATCGGCTGCTGCTTAACTTAGGTGATCGCCTGTGTACAGTGCAAGAGGCTTAGGTTAAGCAGCAGCCTATCGGCCGCTCGGCTCGTCGGGTCTGGCGTGTTCTCCCTTCCTCTGAGGAAGCCAGACCTGATGAGCAGGTGATAGAGACCTGGGGACTTGGGCAGGGCAGAGTAGGGGCTCCAGAGCATCTCCACTCACTGGCTGTAGCAGTTGGTAGTGCAGGGGTTAATTGCAGACCCGCAGTGCGGGCTGTCTGGCCGGGAGGTATGCTGTCTGTCACATTGCAGGTGAGAGGGAGGGGGGCAGAGGAAGGGGCTGCTAAACAATCCCCTTCTGCCAGTGTCTCTCAGTGACGACATGACAGGCAGAGCAAGCTGTAGTGATAAGCCAGCTTTGCAGAAGAATGAAATGGAAGCCTGCAGCGCGCGGGATGGAGTGTGACGTTGGTGCTCAGTAAGTCTGCTCAGAAAGATGATGTAGTTTGCTTGTGTTTTCCCTTCTGCTTCCTTCCTGCCTGCTGTCTCTTTTCACCATGTACCTGCCCACCATGCTGTCACCATGCCCCCTTCCTGCTGTCCACCATGCTCTCACCATGCCCCCTTCCTGCTGCCCACCATGCTCTCACCATGTCCCCTTCCTGCTATCCACCATGCTCTCACCATGTCCCCTTCCTGCTATCCACCATGCTCTCACCATGCCCCCTTCCTGCTGCCCACCATGCTCTCACCATGTCCCCTTCCTGCTGTCCACCATGCTCTCACCATGCCCCCTTCCCGCTGTCCACCATGCTCTCACCATGCCCCCTTCCTGCTATCCACCATGCTCTCACCATGCCCCCTTCCTGCTGTCCACCATGCTCTCACCATGCCCCCTTCCTGCTGCCCACCATGCTCTCACCATGCCCCCTTCCTGCTGCCCACCATGCTTTCACCATGTCCCCTTCCTGCTGCCCACCATGCTCTCACCATGCCCCCTTCCTGCTATCCACCATGCTCTCACCATGCCCCCTTCCTGCTTTCCACCATGCTCTCACCATGTCCCCTTCCTGCTATCCCCCATGCTCTCACCATGCCCCATTCCTGCTGCCCACCATGCTCTCACCATGTCCCCTTCCTGCTGCCCATCATGCTCTCACCATGCCCCCTTCCTGCTATCCACCATGCCCCCCAGCTGCCCACCATGCCCCTTTCCTGCTGCCCACCATGCTGTCACCATGCCCCCTTCCTGCTGTCCACCATGCTCTCACCATGTCCCCTTCCTGCTGTCCACCATGCTCTCACCATGCCCCCTTCCTGCTGCCCACCATGCTCTCACCATGTCCCCTTCCTGCTGTCCACCATGCTCTCACCATGTCCCCTTCCTGCTGCCCACCATGCTCTCACCATGCCCCCTTCCTGCTGCCCACCGTGCTCTCACCATGCCCCTTCCTGCTGTCCACCATGCTCTCACCATGTCCCCTTCCTGCTGTCCACCATGCTCTCACCATGTCCCCTTCCTGCTGCCCATCATGCTCTCACCATGCCCCCTTCCTGCTGTCCACCATGCTCTCACCATGTCCCATTCCTGCTGCCCACCATGCTCTCACCATGTCCCCTTCCTGCTGCCCACCATGCTCTCACCATGCCCCCTTCCTGCTGTCCACCATGCTTTCACCATGTCCCCTTCCTGCTGCCCACCATGCTCTCACCATGCCCCATTCCTGCTGTCCATCATGCTCTCACCATGCCCCCTTCCTGCTGCCCACCATGCTCTCACCATGCCCCCTTCCTGCTGCCCACCATGCTCTCACCATGCACCCTTCCTGCTGCCCACCATGCTCTCACCATGCCCCCTTCCTGCTGCCCACCATGCTCTCACCATGCCCCCTTCCTGCTGTCCACCATGCTCTCACCATGTCCCCTTCCTGCTGCCCATCATGCTCTCACCATGCCCCCTTCCTGCTGTCCACCATGCTCTCACCATGTCCCCTTCCTGCTGTCCACCATGCTGTCACCATGCCCGCTTCCTGCTGTCCACCATGCTCTCACCATGTCCCCTTCCTGCTGCCCACCATGCTCTCACCATGCCCCCTTCCTGCTGTCCACCATGCTTTCACCATGTCCCCTTCCTGCTGCCCACCATGCTCTCACCATGCCCCATTCCTGCTGTCCATCATGCTCTCACCATGCCCCCTTCCTGCTGCCCACCATGCTCTCACCATGCCCCCTTCCTGCTGCCCACCATGCTCTCACCATGCCCCCTTCCTGCTGCCCACCATGCTCTCACCATGCCCCCTTCCTGCTGTCCACCATGCTCTCACCATGCCCCCTTCCTGCTGCCCACCATGCTCTCACCATGCCCCCTTCCTGCTGCCCACCATGCTCTCACCATGCCCCCTTCCTGCTGCCCACCATGCTCTCACCATGCCCCCTTCCTGCTGCCCATCATGCTCACAGTTTGCCCCCAGCTGATCTGATCTCTCCTTCCAGACTGCCAGAAGCCAAGGGCTTCTCTGATTGGCTGGGAAATTATCACACCAGAACGTTTGAAGTGGACCAAAACCCTGCTTTATCAGCCCGGAAATCTTATAGATCCCCTCCCCGCGGGGCATCCAAAATCGGGACGCCCCAGGTTGCCCATAAACTCACCTTCTTTCCCAGTTCAATAGCGCATGCACGAGCTGCGGCCGCATGCCTGCTATCCCTCTAGCAGGGTGCGTGCCTGTGTCGGCCATTTGTGAATGGCCAGCGCGGGCGCGCTCCCTGTTAGAGAGAAGCGCGAGATGCAGCCGCCAGCGCACTCAGAGCCGCTGAGCTTAGACGTCGCTTAGACGCCCATAGCTCAGCGGCCCTCCACAATATTTTTAGTTTCTCATGTGGCCCCATGGAAAAAATAATTGCCCACCCCTGCTCTATCAGATGCACCCCCTCCACTGCTGCTTTATAGGACCCTCCAGTGTCATTTCACTGGAGGGTACCTCTCTAAAAGCCCATGGAAATGTCCAAAATCAGGCAGAATTACTTACACTATTTCTATGCTTCCATGCCACTTTAGTAGCCCACATGACCACCACTGGGCAATAGGGTTCACTAAACAAGGGGCAGAGCAACTAGGGAGGAGCATGAGCTAGCAACTCATCCTGGTGATCCCACAGAGCATGCGTGGGTCACTGGACAATCAGCCCTTACACTCTATAATCTTGCTTCACCAACCTCACATCAGATATAATGTTAGATTGCCTAGAAAAGATGACTGGAGCGTGCTGCTGGCCGCTCCTCTGCCTGCCTGTGCTAGACATTCAGAAATGTCTGGTGCAAGTACAGGCCTCAGACAGAAGCATATGGAGGATGTAGCCACTGCTAACCTATGCACTTTGGGCTCACCAGCTACATGAGTATACCAGGCAATCTCATACAGCAGGGCATCCCGACTGAGGGATCGTTGGTCATTGTTTCTCATTAAAAGAACGTATAAACTTATCAGCAGTGGCTCCTCAAAAAAGCAACAGGACTGATCAGGGACAAAAGAATCAGCCCAGGCTGTGTGCCCACAATTAAATAATTTTAAATGGAATTAATCAAAATCATAACTGTGCTCTAACACAATATACTGGGCCGGTCACAGCACAGCAGGGTCTTACCAGTAAAATCCCGGCCTGTTTTTTGACCCCAGTCTGCCCCTGCCTGGCATAGGAGTGTGTGTGTGTGTGTGTGTGTGTGTGTGTGTGTCAGACAACATGTCTGCCAAAATGCATGGTGCTGGGCGTTTACACTTCATCAGGCTGCACTGAGCCCAGTACATCAGGGCTGGTAAAGTCACGGGCCAATTTTTGGCCCCAGTTCTGCCACTTAGCCTCTGACGTGGGGGGGTTCACACTGCCTGTTATGGGGAAGGGGCGTAAATACTGGTCTGGACAGAGTGCAGAAGGGCCGGTGTGACCAGAAAAGTCCCTGGCCGTTTTTGAACCCCAGTCCGCCCCTGTGTGCAGGGTGAGGAGGATGGAGACAGACAGACATGGGGACAGACAGACATGGGGACCCTCACCTGGGGGTGGCTGGCGTTGGCAGGACTGGCCGGGCTCCCCCTCAGCACGGTGATGTGCAGGGTGAGGAGGATGGAGACAGACAGACATGGGGACAGACAGACAGACATGGAGACCCTCACCTGGGGGTGGCTGGCGTTGGCAGGACTGGCCGGGCTCCCCCTCAGCACAGTGATGTGCAGGGTGAGGAGGATGGAGACAGACAGACATGGGGACAGACAGACAGACATGGGGACCCTCACCTGGGGGTGGCTGGCGTTGGCGGGACTGGCCGGGCTCCCCCTCAGCACGGTGATGTGCAGGGTGAGGAGGATGGAGACAGACAGAGACATGGGGACAGACAGACAGACATGGGGACCCTCACCTGGGGGTGGCTGGCGTTGGCGGGACTGGCCGGGCTCCCCCTCAGCACGGTGATGTGCAGGGTGAGGAGGATGGAGACAGACAGAGACATGGGGACAGACAGACAGACATGGGGACCCTCACCTGGGGGTGGCTGGCGTTGGCAGGACTGGCCGGGCTCCCCCTCAGCACGGTGATGTGCAGGGTGAGGAGGATGGAGACAGACAGACATGGGGACAGACAGACAGACATGGGGACCCTCACCTGGGGGTGGCTGGCGTTGGCGGGACTGGCCGGGCTCCCCCTCAGCACGGTGATGTGCAGGGTGAGGAGCAGAAGTCCCAGCAGTAGCAGCAGTTCGGCTCCCAGACGCACCATACTCTTGATGCGCCCGGCCTTTAGGCTCCGCTCCTCCGCCGCCCCCCCGCCACTCTCCGGGTCCGGCTCACCGGAGGAGCCGCAGCACCTCGGAGCCACTGCGGAGCAGGAAGGAATCAGAGCCCCTTGGGAAAGCTGCCAGAGAGCCGGGGCTGGGGGCAGATCAGCGCTGGGATAACATGGGCGGCTGCCCCCCGGATCCTCCAGGTGAGCGGCGCCTGTAGTACTCCTGTCCCCCGGGGCTCGCGAGGGGGCGCTGCGGGTTACTGTCCGGCTCCCGGGCTCCACGTGTGGAGGCTGCCGATCATTCCCGTAATACTCCACAGGTAGGTCCGATTCATCCGGGGAAGTCCTAGCGGGGACGGCGAGCTCCATTAACTGTATCCATGAAGTCAGGTCTCCGCACAAGCGCTCACCTGGAGCATCACACGAGGCGTCCTCCAGAAACCAACTGCCCCGTCTCACCAACTGACCCCCGCCTGTCTCCTATTGCCTCTGACTGTCTCCCAATACCAGTGACTATCTATTGGCTGCTGCTCTGTGAGCGCTCACACTTCCAGCGTGTCAGATCAGCTTTATAGCGCATGGCAGCGCTTGTTGTTGCTGTGTATGTGTGTTACCCCTCCCCCTGTCACCAGGCTGCCCTCCCACCCCCATCCCCTCCTCTGTTACCCACCACCAGGCTGCCCTCCCACCCCATCCCCTCCTCTGTTACCCACCACCAGGCTGCCCTCCCACCCCATCCCCTCCTCTGTTACCCACCACCATCCCCTCCTCTGTTACCAACCACCAGGCTTCCCTCCCACCCCCATCCCCTCCTCTGTTACCCACCAGGCTGCACTCTCACACTTATCTTCTATCCCATCCTCTGTTACTCACCAGCCTGCCCTCCCACCCCCATCCCCTCCTCTGTTACCCACCAGGCTGCACTCTCACACTTATCTCCTATCCCATCTTCTGTTACTCACCAGCCTGCCCTCCCACCCCCATCCCCTCCTCTGTTACCCACCAGGCTGCACTCTCACACTTATCTCCTATCCCATCTTCTGTTACTCACCAGCCTGCCCTCCCACCCCCATCTCCTCCTCTGTTACCCTCCAGCATGCCTTCCCACTCCCATCTCTTTCTCTGTTACTCACCAGGCTGCCCTCCCATCCCCATCTCTCTTGCCATCCAGCCCAATTACTCTCTCTCCCTATCCTCTATAACCAGCCTGCCCACCAACTCACACCACTCTACCCACCAGCACATTTACACTTCCTTTCTATTCCACCTGTCACCAGGTTGCCCCCGCTCATTATAAGGTAGGTCGCTGTCACTGATGATGGGGGGGGCCCAGTTTGACTCCTCGCATCGGGGCCCACAAGACTTTAGCTACGCCCCTGTTCTGGTCCCTTATTACTAGCACCTGATGCAGCCCTATAAAAAGGGACTGGACCCACTGGTTTGGGTAGAGCATTTTGTCTGATCATCTGGACTTACCTGATGAAGGAACTGCTGATAGCTGGATGAGACATAAACAGCCAGTCTGCAGAATCAGGATGGACCTTTCTGCATTCACCTTTCATTGAGTTCATGGTGCTGCTGCAGGCACTACTGTCTATGTATTCCCCTAATCATTCTGATTACTAAATTAAGTGTTGCACTTCATCTAAATCCCTCGCACCTGAATGCACTTTAAACAATTTTGCATTATATTTGCACTTTTGTTCTGTACGTGTAAGCTCTTCTATCTGTTGTTTCAACAAATACCATTTCCAACCATAAACACTATCAGAAAAAGTCAATCATATAACCCCAAAAAAGGCTCAGTAAGGTATGGAGGGTACCTTTTAAAGGACATGTCCAAGCAAACCTGAAAATAAATACCTCCCCCAATGTCTCTCTAATACTCAACTGTTCCTTAGGCTGTGTCCCAAGATTGTGCAGAGGAAGCATAACGAGTTTTGTCTGGCACTAAATGAGCACCATCCTCTGCAATAAATAAGGCGCAGGGTGCTCCAATCACTTTGACAGAGGCCGGGCTGGTCTTCCATTTTGTTTTCAAATGGTGGTTGAGCACCCAAGGAATCCCCAGGCACATGCAAACCCTTGGACCAGATCTCCAGAATGAGTGAGTAAAGCAGAGAAAGCAGATGCCACAAGAAGTGAATTAATCTTAAACAACCACCCCTACTAACAATATATTGTTGAATGTATGTGCACATGAGATTTGTTACCTAAAAGCTAATCAAACCAATTAAACAATAATAAACCATCAATTAATTACATTTAACCAATAAATGAATTCAATAATTTATACATACATACATTTGATCAGTATCATTTTAGGTAAAACTAATAAAATATGAATACTAATAAAAGTATAAAAAAATATGTTTTTAACAAAGACTTCTGTTAAAGGAAACCTTTAGCTTTACACAGAGTAGAGATGTGTTAAAGGCGTAAAGAGAGATTACACTTTTGATGGAATTTTTGACGGTACATTATCGTGCGCCAAAAAGATGTTCTTAAAGCCTTCACTCTGAATAACAGTCTATCTTATATGTTTCCCACACCCTGCACATACAGATTGCGTGTTATGAGCCTTTAAGCATCCAAGATGGCGGCTCATGGAACATCAGGCAGCCTGCAAACAGGAAGTGCCTTCTTACTGTGCATTCTGCGATTGCTGACCTTTTCCTGACCCCAGCTCTGCTCTGTCTGAGCAAAACACAGCTATAACTCGCCCCCCTGTACTTTATCCCACTCTCGTCTCCTCAGTAAGTGTGATGCTTCTGAATCAAGATGGCGGCGCCCGTATCCTAAAGTCCTGAGTTGCAGCCCGGTGGGGGAAAGAATATTAAGTAAGTGACTAAAAACATAATATATTAACTTTAGATGCTGGGGAATCGTTTTTTAAGGGTTTGGGCTTTTCAATAAATCATAGTGAAGGTCCGGTTTAACTTTCTTAGCTGATCTACTATTGTATTTTTAATTTTTTTTCTTATGTGGGTAAGTGTGTGTGTTTTAGTGAAGCAGTTTTTATCTAAAGTCTGTTGCTATTGGCAGCTATACAACCAAGTCTGTACAGCAAGATCTACAGGAAGAGACAAGTGGGCCATATACACACAGAACACACATTTGCTTCAGCAGCCTGAGAAAACCCTTTTGGCTTTCACACTTTCATAAGTGCCATCGAAAGTGGACTTATCTATTCTAATATAGCACATTAATTTGGCAACATGTTATATAGAAAGATACCCTTGTAAGGTTTAATATAGTGGGTTAAAAGAGAGTAAAATATTTTCCAGAGCCTACTCACTAAGCATAATAGGTAACCCTGCCATTCTTTGTCTTTATGTGCCTTTTAAATAGTTCTAAGAAAGTGCTTTTTACATTTTATTCTTGAATAAGGGACTTTATAACACTATATTAATCCTAACACGGGTCTCTCCATAAAATGACTCGCTCCTCTGTTATGGTCTTCATGTTTTAAAACTTGGGCTACTACCCCTCTCCCTTGAACTGTAAAATGTAACAGGCAAGACCGTGTCCTGCTGTTACATTGTAAAAAGCCAGTCAGAAGTTTTTAATAGCTCGACCTACTCTTCCCCTGTGGCATGGTACAAAACCTGGGATAGTTTGAGTCCTGTGTTTGGTTCCACTTTAATAATAACTAGTATAGCCTATTATTTCTGGAGTGTATGTTCCATGAAAAACAACTGTTTTAAGAAATCTTTACCATGTAATTTATGGCCATTACAGAGGATTCTGAACTCCATTAAGCTTTTCTGGGCTCAATGTGGCATAGTAAAAAGCTTAATGGACCGCGTGCAACCATTGGCCGGTGGCCGGAGCCTGCACCATGTGAATGAAAAGCAGGTGGGTTTTCAGGCACTTCCGAGGAATACACACAGTGGGGAATCCCAAATTGGAATGCCATGGCCAAAAGGTATGAGCAAAGATAGTAAGAATCTTGGGTTTCATCTCCGATTTAAATGAGATTCGGATCCAGGTAATGCAGAACTAGAATATTGCAGGTTATTTAGCAAAAATGAAAACTAGAACAGAGGTACATTTAGCACATTCACTACCACCTTCCCCCAGATGTTCTAAAGAGGATATTTGGTTATTAGCATTTATAAGTAGGGATGAGCGGACCCGTTGAAGTTCTGGTTCAGCCAAACTTGCCGCTAAAGTTTGTCTGTAAAATCAAGCAAAACGCCAGGGCTAGGGAAAGTACTCAAAACAATAACAGAAAACTAAAAAAGGTTGTTAAAGGTCAAATTGGGGGGGTTAA
Organism: Gastrophryne carolinensis; assembly: GCA_027917425.1. Lineage (NCBI taxonomy): Eukaryota > Metazoa > Chordata > Amphibia > Anura > Microhylidae > Gastrophryne > Gastrophryne carolinensis. Next base: position 385,388,978 of record CM051236.1, on the reverse strand, counting down.
TACTATTTGGACGATTGCCCAGCACAAAATGGGGTAGAGAAAGCACTCACAATAATAATAGAAAACAAAATGCATACATAAATAAAAAAATTTCAATATTTTTGGTTATGGGTGTCAGGGGTCAAATCGGTAACACCAGGGAGATTGCCCTGCACACAATGGGGTAGGTAAAGTACTCAAAAAAATCACAGACAACAAAAGAAATTAAATAAATAAATTAATACTTCAATTAATACATATATAAATGGATAAATAAATAATTAATAACTAATATTTAATAACATCAATAAATATATATATACTGTACACAAATATATACATAAATAAATATATATTAACAATCAATACATAGATATATGCATATATACATAAATAGATAAATATTAACTTCAATAGAAAAATATATACATAAAGATATACTGTATACATATACACTAGGAGGTGGTGGAGGTCTATGTGGTGGTGTAAGCGGAAGAGACAAAGGAGGTGTAGGTGGAAGGTGCGGAGGACGAGGTAGCAAACGCTTCAACCAGTCGCTCAGGTGCTGACACAGCCAAGTCCCGTGGGATTCAAGCCTAGGAATGTAGTGGCAGCTGGGAACGGCATATTGTGGAACAGCCGCCGCCATGAGATCTTTAAAACTGTCTGCCTCCACCAGGCAGAATGAGATTATTTCAAAGGCCAGCAATTTTGAAATGCTCACATTCAGCTTGTGGGTGAGATGGGCACAACAATAGTTTGCCAGTGGGAAAGCTGAATGCCTCCCTGGGATGATGTGGGCAGACTTGGTAATGGTAGTAAAGTTGCTGGTGATGGTAGTGGTCCCACATCCTCCCTTTGGAGGGAGACAGGTGGCCTTGTTGTTGGGGGAGGGGGTCTAGAGGCTGAGACTATTGAAACAGCAGAGTGAGATGTCATCTGCACTGTTTGAAAAATGCCATGCTGATGAGATGCTTTGAGGCAGCTTTGGCATGCTCAGTCTCTGTGCTTGGTGGTGGTGGTCACAATGGGCAAAACACTCATGGTTTGCACCCTTCTCCTTTTGCTGGCTGCCTGAGGCTGTGTGACGACCACCTCTTCCTCTGAACTCTGATGGCCTTCAGGCCACGTTGTGTCTAGGACCTCATCATCACTTCTGGCATCCTCCTCCACCCACTCCTCCCTGCTAGCATCCCTCTGAGCCGCAACATTGCAGATAGTTGCAGTAGCCAGTACTAGGGTTTCATCATCATCAAGGGTGTTCTGTGATCATCCGCTGGCCCTGTCATCCTCCAGCATAAGTTGTTGGGCATCTGGGAACCCTAGTTCTGCAAGTGGGGCAGGAGCAAGTGGATGGCCCACAGTATCACAGTGACACTCCACTAACACTTGTTATTAAACAGCAGTGACCCTTAAGTGGCCTGAACAAGTGGACACTCGACTAACACTTGTTATTAAACAGCAATGACTCCCAGTGGCCTGAACAAGTAGATACTCCACTAATACTTGTTATTAAACAGCAGTGACACCCAAGTGGCCTGAACCAGTGGACACTCAATTACTACTTGTTAGTAAACAAAAAAGAGCCTCACGTGGCCTGAACCAGTGGACAATACACACATTTCTTTTCAAGTGCCTGATGTGGCCTGAGCAAGGGTGTACTCCACTAAGAATTAGTATTAAACAGTAGTGACACTCAATTGGTTTGAGCAAGTGAATACTCTACTAACATTTGGTATTAAACAGTAGTGACCCATAAATGGCCTGAACAAGTGGATACTCCAATAACACCTTTTATTAAACAGTTGTGACAGAGTGGTCTGAGCAATGGTATTTTCCAATATTACTTGATTTTATACTGCAATGACAACAAAGTGGTCTGAGCAACAGTATACCTCTCTATTACTTCATAATCAGCTGCAGTGACAGCACAGCAGTCTGAGCAAGGGTATACTCCACGATTATTTGATATTAAACTGCAGTGACAGCAAATAGGTCCGAGCAAGGGTATTCTCCACTATTACTTGATATTAAACTGCAATGACAGCAAAGTGGTCTGTTCAAGGGTATACTCCACTATTACTTGATTTTAAACTGCAATGACAGCAAAGTGGTCTGAGCAACAGTATACCCCTCTATTACTTGATATTCAGGTGCAGTGACAGCACAGCTGTCTGAGCAAGGGTATACTCCACTATTATTTGATATTAAACTTCAGTGACAGCAAATAGGTCCAATCAAGGGTATTCTCCACTATTACTTGATATTAAAGTGGACCAACACCCAGGATTTTGACTATCCTGGGTTTTGGTCCACTTCGGCGGGGCACCCCGATCGGGGGTGCCCCGCTGTGTGAAACCCCCCAGAAAGCCCCAAAATCTTACCTGTCCCCGCTGCCACGTGACTGGACGATCCAATCCCCGCCAACGTCCAGGCGGGGATCAGGAACGTCCAAGCGGCTGCCGCCGCCGCCGCCGCCGCCGCCGCCTCCCTCGTGTCACTTTCATTCGCAGACGGCCGGCGCGGGCGCGCGCACATCTACAGGGGCGCGAGGGAGGCGGCGGCGATCAGGTAAGATCAGGTAAGCGATTTGGGGTGTCTGGGGGGGTTTCACCCCGCGGGACATCCCGATCTCGGATGTCCCGCGGGGTGGGAGGTGATCGGCCCGGGAATCTTATAGATTTCCGGGCCGATCACCTCTCGGTGTTGGTCCACTTTAAACTGCAATGTCGGCACAGTTATCTAAGCAAGTGTATACTCCACTATTACTTGATATTAAACTGCAGTGACAGAAAATTGGTCTGAGCAAAGGTATACTCCACTATCCCATGATATTAAACTGCAGTGACAACAAGGTGGTCTGAGCAAGGCTATATCCTACTATTACTTGATATTAAACTGCAGTGACAGAGCAGTGGTCTGAGCAAGGCTATACCCCACTGTTGATATTTAACTGCTGTGCAACCAAATAGTCTTCTTCGGGGTTCGGGCAGAACACAGGGATTTCATTTTGAGATTCGTGTTCGGGTTTGGGGACCCAAACTCGCAAAGTTCAACACACCTTTGTGAGTTGGGTCCTCTCAACCCTATTTATATGTATCTTTCTCTCTTTATCACCTTTTTGGCATTCTGTAGCACAATGGCTTTCCCACAAGAATAATCTTCTTAAAGGAGGACTATTGCAAAGAAATGGCCCAATGATAAAAATCCATATTAATATGCTGGATGGAGGAGAAGGGGTCACTTATAAACCCAAAGTCAAGAAATATCCAGCCAGGCTTGTTTCTTTCTTTTAATAAAAGGATGAGGAAATCATTGGTGACATGCTCTGTCCCCGATACATTCAAACCTTTCTTCCCTGGATTTTACTCCTACCAGAAGAAAACCACAAGCTTGGCAGGAGTTTTATTCAGTTCAGGTGTATAAGTAACCCCTCCTCTCATTAGCCGATGTGTTTATATAGATTTTTCATTTCAATTTCACGATACACCTCATTTAAATCTTATAAAGTAAGGAACATTTTACTAAAACGCTGCAGTATTCCAGGAAGAGAGTTACTGACATTAATACATTTATCAAGTGCTGACATGATCATTAATAACAGCTAACACCTCTCTTTCCAATCAGGTAAAACAATGCAGTGTAACACTTGGGATTTGCTTAAAGAATTACAATTAATCAATCACTTCTTCACTTTAAAGTCAGAAAGGAGAAAAGGCAGCTCTCCAGGAAAGTCCATAAAATATTTTTATTACATCCCGCTTTAAAAGCATAATGCGAGCATTACTGTGACAAGTGCTAGTATACCTATTAATACAGTACCCACAACCGTGCACCCAGGATCACTGCGAGCTAGATTGAGTGAGCTGTGATTAAGTTTTGCTTTTATTACATTACTTTAAAGGGAAAGTCCATGCAATGACAATAAAAAGGAGCAGGAATTTCACCTAAAGCCTGTTCCATGGGCCCTTCCACCATTTCCTTCTGCGGTCTGTAGGGTAGATGATGTAGCTGATCTCCAAAGTTTCAACTTCTCCACAACCATGCTCCAAATGTGTTGGCATGGCCACCCCTGTCTCAGTAATCACAGTGTGAATGAGCTTGGCAAATGCAACTACTGTGGCTTGCCAGGCTCACTCACCCTTGGAGCATTAAGGAACAGGGGCGGCAGTGCAACCAGGGTGGGGCCAGATCTTCGCAAAGGGTGAGACAATAAGACCTACAGAAAGCCTTGGATCTTACAAGCTCATGACCAGCCCACAAAAATCTCTGCTTAGCCCCCTAAATATGATCCTGAGTGCTTTTCAAGGCTGAGGCCAAAAACACTGCAACCGTTCAGAGGGCTCTGTTCTAAATCGGTGGTCAGTGGTCAGATGTACAGTACTTCTGGAAAATATGATGATAAAAGATGCCATTATATAGGCAACTTACATAACCATTGCTCCAGCACTGCTGCCACCGGGAGGCCAGAGGAAGGAGGAGTGTGGGGTGGGCAGGATAACCAAACCAAAAACATTCTCATGGTAGTAAAATATTTTACTTTTAGCGAATCACCAGATAGTAAGACAATGAAAGTTAATGGCACTTTTTTACTGCTGAGAAAAGTATTGAACTTTTTACTCCTTTTCAATCTGTAGTAAAAAGTGTCATTGACTCTCATTGTATTCCAATCTGGCAATTCACTAAATGTGAAATTCTCAGACTTTTCTTTCATTAATTGAATTTTTTGCTACCGTGAGAATTCAACTCTTAGTGAATTGAGGCCATTGTCACTATGTTCCTCCAAAGCACTGATTATACTTCTTTTTTCCAATGAGCCCCTTCTAATCTCCATGCAACCTCCTATTCATACCATGTCCCTATTTAACTACATTTTACTTGTCAGTTCTGTTTACCCCTCCCACTTTGCCCACAGCAGGTCAGGGACCACATCAGGGACCCCCAAGCTGCAGATTGAGCATGTGTGGTCTAAACAATAGAATATGAAGTTCAATGTTTTAAATGTAAAACAACATCATTTGGGAGAAAGAATCACATGCTAACCAGAACTTTAGAAGAGAAGGACTTAGGGGTACTCATTATTGATAGTTCAAGATAACTGGACAGTGTGGCCAGGCAGTGGGGAAAGCAAACAGGATGCACAGCTTGTTAGTGGCTGGACACTCGACATGCCACAGCTATTAAACCGGACCAACAGCCTGGCACAGTTAGAAAAGATAGGTAGTGGCCATTTTGCAGCTTCTTCTACCAGCATCTCAGTCATGCTGCTGCCTGGATTCAACTGACATAACTGACATTGCACAGTAACAGGAAGCCCAGCAGCACTTCCTGTTTGCAGGCGGACTGCAAACCACAGCACAAGTTAGAAAAAGGTACATTAATTTTTATGTGCATCCAAATTGCCCTGGGAAGGGATGCATATGAGCACTGTTGTTGTGTTGGTCTGGCTTAAGTCAATTTTGACAGTAACTTTATGGCACACGTAAAATAAAATATAAACTCTGGGTGCACATTTGGGTGTCAATGATAGTCTGTATCTCAGTGAGCTTTTTAACGTTCACACAAAAAAGCATATCTTTTTTATTCCATTTTTTTCCTAAAAAATAACATGCACAGCCAAAGGGGCATGTTTACAGGTACATGATTTTTCCAATGAAGTATATATATTATTTTTAATGCAAGGAAACTGTGCCTTATGAGATATTCTAAAGATTGTTTTCTATTTATTTCTGTTTAGCTCATAGGGTACTGTGGTTTCCAAGGTTTCATAAAATTGTCTCAAACTAAATTATGTATCTCACCTGTAAAAATGACTCATTGCATGTGCAGGTGATTTTGGGGCAAAATTAGAAAATACATTTTTATTTTTTGTGTGTTAAAATTAAAAAGCCCACAGAGATGCTAAGAGAGTTACTTAGATAAGAAGCCGGGATACAAAAATTGCAGAAAAATGTCATAATAAAACTTTTCAGGGGCACATGATGCGGGTGTCTTCCCCTTGTATGTGGCGCCCAATATTGGGCCTCGATTTTACTTTGGGTCCTTTTTGAAAGGTAAAATATCTTGTTACAGTCAGGAAGGGGCACCAGCATCAGGATGCCCCTCTGCACAGCAAACAACATTCATTTTTCAAAAAGTTAGTGTTGTTTTGGTTTACGAAGAAACTGAATGACAGAAAAAGGGGGGGGGGGGGCAACCTAAAGTTTGTGCACAATGTGGTTGGAAGGTTAACAGTAAGTGATTCTGTAAGGGGAACTGATGAAAGCACATGCTTAGATGTGGGTAGCAAGTCAAACACGAGATTCCTTTCCAAGAGTAAGTTTTATTTCTCCTCCATGTATCACATCATAACTAAAACTGTCAGGCCGGCTGTAAAGTAAGTGTCTCCTACCATCTCTAGATACAATCCACTGACTCCACTGTCTCTGTGTCAGAAACAGTACATTCCTCCTAAGGAATGCTCTGCTGCTATGCTAAGATTGTAAGCTTGCAAGGGCATGGCTGCTATACCTACAACGGTATTAATAATAACTACCTTCAGATATTGGAGAATAGTCAATAAATGTTTATATTTGAAAACAGTTCCTCCATTTTATCAACTAAAATGGATACATGGCCCACCTCCACAACTGCGATGTCACAATGGCTACCATAGCAGAGCCAGCACTGTTCCCACAATACATTTCTGCCTCTCGCAATAAATTGCTGTCTCTCACAATACATTGCTGCCTCTTGCAAGGGTTACGTTGGCTCCAGATTTCATTTGCTATCATCAGCTGGACACTCTGGGGGCATGATCTGCGTCATTTGCTGTAGCTACACCTATGCTAAAGCCGCATCCTCGGTTATTACTGCTGGAACATTCAGAGTTGAGTTTGACTGTAGCATATTGTCAGTAGCTGGGGCCTCTGCACACGACCCCGAGAGTGTGTCCCATTGGTGTCCCAGAGTGATTGGCACATTGCCGATGATCGAAAAGGGAGTCTGGGGATGCTGGGGCCATAGTAAACATCGCTATAGGCAGTGATAGATTGCGAGAACGGTCCCAACAGCATCATGCCCGCTATCATTACACCGCAGCTGTGGAGGTGGGTCAGATCCATTTTAGTTGGTTAAACTGAGGATTTTTTTCAAATATATACATTTATTAACTATTTGGGGGGTTAGGGGGTTATAATGTTGTGGGTGTTGTGGGTATAGGATCACTTTAATGTGTTTTGTTGCACTTAAATAGTAATATTATTATATGCATTCCATGACATATCTTTGTTATATATGACTCATGATGCCCTGTGTATTATAAGTATGTTACTCCTCCAACCCTCCAGTAACTAATGCTTTGTACAGTGCCAATTTATAAATAATATGATATGATAACCTGACATGGCAAAGTAAAACAAAATCTGAACCCCATATACTGTATAAGTACATTTCATCTAACAAAAACAAATAAACTCCTGGCCCAGGCAGGTAAAACAAAAATTGATTAACTTCCATCTGCCAGGCTGAATCTGATGTTGTCCTGCTGGCCGCTCCAGTCAGCTTTGGTGCTGCTCCCCCACCAGCATTGGTGGGCATCCTGGCTGACCATCACACAGGAGTAGGACTCCTTGTTGATTGGCTACAAGGGATGCATCATGTTACATCCACCTCTGATAGCACATCAGTGATGGACACTTAGATAGATGACCGGAGCTGGTCTGGCACATACTCCTGTATCTGATTGCAATGCAACTGGACCAATTCAGCCAGAAAACATATATCCACTCTAAGATAAGGAGAAACAATAAATACATAAGGTGCAAATTAGATTAATCATGTGTTTTTGCATGAAGCCAAATTCTGTGTTTCTATTTGCTATTTTCCCAACACATAAACCAACACATAACTCATTCCTTCTATTTGTGTGACAATTACCTCAACTGTTAACCCTCCCTTATTGTTCATGAATCATTTGTTTCTCTGGGGTTTTTTGACTGTCGGGTTGTTTGCTGTGCTGTCATTTGAATAGATGAGTATGAACAAGTTAATTATTAGTTATTAAGATGTTTGTCATTTTTAGTGTGCACACAACAAACACATTCCTAACATGAAATAGGTAAATGTTTTCACTGAGAATTCCTTAAATGAATTATCATTAAAGCTACAGTAAATGGGCTGATTGTAGTTGCCTTTGTTTTATCATGCTGTGTTATAAAAGCCACATCCTTGCTGTCATTGTGTGATGAATTAAATAACTGGAAAAAAAATAATTGGAAAAGAAAAGCAGGAAAGTGCACCTGAAAAGTCGCACGTGTTAAATGTGTACGTGATTGAGCTGATGTTCTCACTTTATTTCCATGTAGTTTTTACACCTGTTCTAGGAAGGTAAAAACTCTAGACATCCCTGTGCAGCTTTTACAATGAAAGCACATTATTTTCACTAAAAAAAAACATGTGGTCAACTCCCCCCCTCCCAGGTGCAACCACTCTCCGCACTCCAGAAGTGATCCTGTGCACTTCTGCACAGGTTCAATGCACCTCCAGGGGTGACCATGTCTATAGGCACTGAGCTTTTCCAAACTATATCTGGTTGGAATGCATGTACAGTAATTGGGCAGGTGACTTGCCACCATCTACACTTTGCACTAGTATAAGGGGACTCGGGACAGTCAAACCAATGGAAATAATAAGGTAGCAAGCAGTTCACTGTAAGCTAGGAGCCTCTCCTCAATTTTCTGTAGATTCTGTACCAGGCCTCATGGCCGCCTCCCAGAAAGAGCTGTACTTTTCTAACTCATTGGTAGGTCTGAGGAACGGGGCAGCCGTGCCACTATGTTTGGCTGCCCCACAAAGACGGAGATCCCTCAGCCCTAGTCATGAGACCCCCAGTGATTGCCGTAAAACGTAGTTTTCCAAAAATCGCATCGTCCAGAGATCATACCTAATGCAAGCAACTCTGAATAGCTGGCACTGGTACGCGGTGGAGCAGGGGGCGGGCCAAAGGTACAGAGTGTCATAGCAAAAGATGAATTCAACCCGAACCAGTGAAAGATGGGCTTACAGACAGTTTGATAGGTTTCACTTAGTGGACCATCACATATTCAGGATTTTGAATATCCCAGTGGAGCAAAACCTGGGGTATTTACAATCCTGGTTGGGCTCCTATTTATTTGCCCCACAAAGACCAGAAATCACATCGTCCAGAGATCATACTTAATCCAAGCAACTTTGAATAGCTGGCACTGCTATGTGGTGGAGCAGGGGGCGGGCCAAAGATAAATGCTCTGAGTGGCATAGCAAAAGATCAATTCAACCCGAGCGAAAAGGCATGAAAGGCGGGTTTACAGACAGTTTGGTAGGTTTCAAATAGTGGAGCATCACATATTCAGGATTTTGAATATCCAAGTGGAGCAAAACCTGGGATATTCAAAATTCTGGTTGGGCTCCTCTTTTTTGAAGCTTAAATCTGCATTTGCTATGCCATCACTCAGTAATTAAAACATTTCTGTTCTAATTTTTCCCCCAAAATTCACTTGCACCTGAAATATTTTTTACATGTGAGCGACATCGTTTTTCAAATAAGGTAGAGAATAATTGTAAATAACAGCACTTGTACTTGTTATTTAGTTGAGCTTTATTGCTCATTATTCAATCAATTGTTCAATATCCAATTAAGTACTCATTATTCCATTAACCCTTTAAATGCCAAGCACGTAGTTTCTACGTGGTTGCTTCTCCTACCGTTAAGTGCCAAGCACGTAGAAACTACGTGCCTGGCATTTCCCCCAAACAGTTAAAAAATAGAAAAAAAAAATCACTTACCTCCGGTATCCTTGTGAAGCCTGGGGTCCCCTCTTCCTTGGGGGGGCATCCGATCGCCCCCCCGTCGTCCTCCGTCTTCAGGGGGGGGCCCGAAACCAGCCGCCCCCCCCCCGTTTCCAGCGCTGATCGCCGATCGCCGCTGTAAAAAAATAAATAAAACTGTCATTTACTCACCTCCGCGCCCGAGCCTTCTGTCCGGGTCTCCTCTTCACCAGGGGGGGGTCCGATCCCCCCCCTGGGCTGCGCAGTCTTCAGGTGAGGACCCTCTTCCGGGTCCTCACCTCTTGTAATGGCGGCGACGGCCGACGCCGCTTAGCCCCGCCCATTGTGGGAGGAGCGGGATGACGTCATCCCGCTCCTCCTATACCCCCTCCGAGCTCCGGCATCTGTCAGATGCCGGTGGTGATCGGAGCAGGGCGGATGTCAGGTGAGGAGGCTCCGATCGGAGCCCCCTCACCTGTCACCCGCCCTGCGCCGATCACCACCGGCATCTGTCAGTGAGGTGATCGGCGCGGGACAGCGGCGAGGGACGTCGGATCGGAGGTGAGTATAGTGTAAAAAAGAAAAATAAAGATTTTTTTTTCTCTGTGTGTGTGTCATTTTTTTACTATTAACCCCTTGTGAACTGGTAAGGGGTCCATGACCCCTATACCAGTTCACAAGGCTGGGGAGATGGCAAGCCACCTGCGCTAGCGGGTGGCTTGCCATTAACCCCTGGCACCCCCATTACCTGCCTCCCCAAAGGCCAGGGGGGGGCAGAAGAGCCCGGGCCCACATGGGCTATGTGGGCTCGTAGGCTGCAGGGTGGGGGGGCCACATAAGCTGGCCCCCCCACTCTGTGCCTACAAGCCCCCATAGCTGGTCCCGGGCTGGTTACTGTGGGTAAGGGGGACCCCACGTCAATTTTTTTTTTGATTTTTAAGGGTTTTTAACCCTTAAAAATCAAAAAAAAAATGGGGTCCGCCCCCCCTGGGAGGGGGGACCCTATGTCATTTTTTTTTTTGATTAACCCTTTGTAATCTGTCATCCAGCAGCTATAAAAGGCTTCTAGCAAGTGAGCAGAAGCCAGTGATCGCCGAGGGACAGAGTGCTCCAGGATGGATGGGAGGTGAGTATAGTGTAAAAAAAAAAAAAAATTAATAAAATATTTTTTTCTTTATGTGTGTGTGTCATTATTTACTTTTAACCCCTTGTGAACTGGTAAGGGGTCCATGACCCCTATACCAGTTCACAAGGCTGGGGGGATGGCAAGCCACCTGCGCTAGCGGGTGGCTTGCCATTAACCCCCGGCACCCCCATTACCTGCCTCCCCAAAGGCCAGGGGGGGGCAGAAGAGCCCGGGCCCACATGGGCTATGTGGGCTCGTAGGCTGCAGGGTGGGGGGGCCACAAAAGCTGGCCCCCCCACTCTGTGCCTACAAGCCCCCATAGCTGGTCCCGGGCTGGTTACTTTGGGTAAGGGGGACCCCACGTCAATTTTTTTTTTGATTTTTAAGGGTTTTTAACCCTTAAAAATCAAAAAAAAAATGGGGTCTCCCTCCCCTGGGAGGGGGGACCCTATGTCATTTTTTTTCCCGATTTAACCCTTTGTAGTGTGGATGGTTTTTGTATTTTTTTTGTGAATGTTATAAAATACTTGTTTCAGTTAGGGGGGTCTCCTGGGCAGGAACGGGGGGCTACCGATAAATATGTGGTACCGTTCTAATCGGTAGAAATGGGGCTTTCACATGCAATATGATTTTCCTTAATAAAATACATTTTTTATTTAAAATAAAGGAGTCAATTTTCTAAAAAAATGTTTTTATTTATTTATTTTTTTTTTTCACTTAATAATATTGTAAAAAAAAAAAAAAAAAAATACAAACAAGACATTTCATGTTAAAGTCTAAACTCTGCTGCAAAAAATATATATATAATTTTTCTGAAAGTTACAGCAAAAATGGCGCAAAACATGTCGCAAAACATGACGCAAAATGGGGAAAATGGCCTGTCAACAGAGGGTGACAAAATCTCAAGTAGGCTGGCAATTAAAAGGGTTAATAGTACCTATGCATGTTGGGTATTGTTCTGTTCGGGGGACCTTGCGCTTTCAGACTTAGCTTGTTTTTTCTGGTTTGCATATTTATATTTTAGGAAAAGGTGTTTTTTATTCAGCTTTTTTATAAATTTTTTAGGGAAACCCTGCGCAACCAAAGAATTCTTTGAGGAATTAATTCCAGAAAGATGAGCCCACTACAACAAGCTGGGTACCCTTAGAAAGCTTAACGTGTGTACTTTCAGGGAATATATGGTTTATGGGGGATATTCCAAATGTAAAGGGTTGTTTTGGTTGAAAAATCGCAAGGTGCGCACTTTGTCTGCAGAGCTGAAATTTTCAAGTAAAATTACCGTTATGCGCATGCTTTACTTTGGGGTGTTTGGCAACTCTTCCCTTGACAGAACCTATGCATGTTGGGTGTTGTTCTGTTCGGGGGATGTTGCGTTTTCAGATTAAACTTGTTTTTTCTTGTTTGTATATAGTTTTTTTAGGAAAATGTGGCTTTGATTCTGCTTTTTTATCCTTTTTTTAGGGAAACTCTTTGCAACCAAAGATTACGTTGAGGGATTACTTCCAGAAAACTATGGCCACATCCACAAGCTTGGTACCCCTAGAAAGCCTGAGGTGTGTACTTCCAGAGAATATATAGTTTGTTGGGGGTATTTCAAATGTAAAGGGTTGTTTTTCTGGAAAAACCGCAAGGTGCGCATATTGCATAGCATAGTTGTATTTTATCTGAAAATCTCCTAAAGCGCTGTTTCAGTTTGGGGGAGTCTCCTGGGCAGGAAAGGGTGTCTACCTATACATATGTGGTACCGCTGTAACCAGGAGAAATTGGGATTTCACACGCAATAAGATTTTATTGACAAACTTACATTTTTTATTCCAAAAAAAACTACAATATGTAAAAATTTTTTTTTTTTTTTTTTTTTGCACATATTTCACCCAAAAATATTAAGAATACACCTAACAAATGACAAACAAGACATTTCATGTTAAAGCCCAGACTCTGCTGAAAAAAACAATATATCATTTTCCTGGGAAATCCCTGGAAATCCCTTCAAAAATCACATTTGAACATGGGGAGCGCAAAATAGTGCAAAATGGTCTGGCAACAGAGTGTGACAAAAACTCCAGGTAGGCTGGCACTTAAAGGGTTAAGAACTGGTCAATAAGGTTGGTTCAGAGCCTTCTATATTCCATCTTCTTTTTCCAAGTGTGAACATTAAACATAGCTTTTGTTCAGTATATGTGCGTTCACATGATTCAGAGCCTCCATCAGGAGCATTTCGTACCCTTTTCGCAGCTGTGTAAGCCATCGAGAACGCTGTGAGTACTGTTCTCAAAGCCTATTTCACTGACAACGCTCTCGTATACATTGATGTGAAACTCTCGTCTCCTGGTATTTTTAGAGCATTTTTTTCACGTACCTTGCAACAAAATGTTTGAGTGCCCAACAAGATTCTACTAGTTCCCATTGGAAAAATCCAGTTTTTACCCTTCATTTAGCCCCTAAATTCCATAATATTTTCATTTTTGTGAAATTTATACACAGACACTGGCTTTTTGGTGGCTTGTACACATATGCAACCCTCTTTTTTTGAACTGTTTCACATACCCTGGTCCTGCTAGCCCATTACTTACTTGCTGTGCCAAGTCTCTTCTGTTCCAAACTACTTAGCATGCAATACTTGCCATGCATTCTTCTTTACTTCTTCATAATGCATACCCTAACAGCTTTCATGAATTCCTATTTATGTATTCCTAATGCATACCTTAACCACTTTCATGCTTGCCAAGAATTATTTTCAACTTCTTCCAAGTTAAATATTTGGGATGCCCACATGGATATAATGTAAACATTACTCTGACAATATTAAATGAAATACAACACAATGTTATTTAATTTTGAATTCTGTAATTTTTGTTAGTCATAATGTTTTTTTTAATTTTATTGTTATTACTTTTTTTATTTTATTGTTAATGTTTTTTTTGCTTGCGTATAAATAGTGTTTTTTTTTTTCATCAATTTTAGGATCAAATTATAGCGCTACCTATCGGTCACTGGAGCATTGTTCTGTTGTTAGATGTAGCGTTGCCTTGGGCGCTTTGCCCTCGGGACACTACACAGAGGCTCAAATTGCAATATGTGGTGCTAGTCTTAAATCAACATCTTAATTTTTGTGTAATTTTTTATTCGTAATGTGTTTTTTTTTAGTTTTATTTTTTGATTGTTAATATTTTTTATTTTTTTTATAAGAAAATATAAAAGTAACAAAAATAACACAAAAACAAAAAATAGTTAGATTTTATTAAAGAATATTTCCACATTTTTTTGGGGGGGTGAGAAGGTGGCAGCCTCCCAGTGCCTTTAGGACTCCATTCCGTTTTCCCACACACCACAAAAGCACAAACTCAACAAGAAAAAGTGCCCGTAAGTGTAGAGGGAAATTTCCCATTTTATAGCCCCCTCTTACACACTTAATCAGGGCTCTGAATCATGTGGAAGCCCTCACTTGTCCCGACTTTTACACATGAACTTGAAAAAAATACGAAGCAATTACACATTAGAGACGCTAACGAAAAGGTTTACACACAACCACACACGCTAATACGAAGAAAAAACGCACAAGAAACTCAATAATGGACGGAAACATTATACATACATGCACTTTTTCATGTGTAAGTGCAGGTAAAGAGGCTGTGAATCGACCTTAATGTTTCAACTGTATAAAGCTGCACAGCTGTATTAGAACCTTCAGATATTTTGTTCTGTTGGCAATACATACCCCAAGCACATTCATAATAAGGTTATATCTGCAAAGCTAGATACCATTTGCCACTTACCATTTGCTGTCTATATGAGCATTTTTACCCCTCTGGCAATATAAGGCATTTTTGAAGAGATGAGGGGTCAAACTCAGTCAGAGAGCAGCTAGCAGTCATGCATGTCTCTTCTTTCTGTCCATACCCCTCTCTATTACATTCTTTCCAGTCCCCTCTTCATGGCTTGATGTCCCAGCCTATGCTTATAAGGACACTGCTGCTCTGCAAAGACTATATACTGCTTAGTTTAATCTGTTCTCTCTTTGCAGCTGTGTCTTTTTTGCCAAGTGAGCGAAACACATCTTTAAAATAAAATTGCTACTTTATCAAAGGGGAAACTTATGGAGGATTACATTACAGAAGCTGCCAGATGATTACATTATAATAATTCTAAATAACAGGCAGCTCAGATGAAAAATATCTTTCTTCACGCAATCATACAGTCTAAGGGTTAAGAATAATGAATGGCAATCTTTTCAGTAAAAACACATTTTTTTGAGCTTTCAAGATCAGTCACAGTATGATAGACCAGTGCCTAAATATTTTATGAAACTAAATATACAATAAAAGAGATGGAACATTCAAAAGGGGTTTGTGCCATTTCCTCTTGAGAAAGTGGGTCCACCGTGCAATGCATAAGGGGAGATTTGCCTCTTGCTGACTTTACTTTTATCATGTTCAATGCATTGGTCATTTGACGGATATGCATCAAAAATATCTTCATTACTATACAGTTTAGTGTGTTTTCACATACTGTAGACCTAGTTTTCAATTGACTTACATCATATATATCTACTATCCTCACATTGATGAATTGTTGCATTATTTCTGATTAATATATATATATATATATATATATATATATAAAACAGACAAAGTGGGCCGCACTAGACTCTCTCCCCAAGAGTAACCAAATCGATAATAAAGGTAAGTAGTCTGTTTAGATCTATATTGATAGATAACTCGTGAATTGATTTTCTTTATTACACACAGTCTATGTCAGTTTTGAGTATTTAATGCTATAATGATATTTTTGTTGATTAGCTGTTAGCAGTCTGTCAGTAATCCCTTTATTATTTCATTACTGGAACATTCAATCATTTTTCAAGTTGATAATTTATTTCCCCTCAATCTATTTATGGCAGGATACCAGTTTAAACATTATCCCAAGCTGGAAAAGTCAAGAGCATGTTACCCACTAGCGTATTAGCAATTTATTAACAAAGGCATATTGGAAGGGATAGGTGGTAGGGTATAACAGGGTGGGAAGAGGGGTGTGGGTATGAAAAGGAGGGTTTAACATTCAATCATGGATCTGGGGTAAATTTATATATATTAGTACTATAACTCACTTTCAGTAATATTTACATCTGTTAATATATGTATTGTTTTTGCATACTGATTTAATATAGAAACATAGAAAGACTAGAAAACCATCTAGTCCATCTAGTCTGCTGTTAAAACAATGGTCATTTTATTTATTATAGTTTATAGGTTGTAATGCAGTCTATTGAGTAAATTAGATCATTAAAATCTGTCAATTTGTCATTGATGTTTCAGTTCTTCTGTATTGTACGCAGAAACATTTTTTTTATGGGTACACACTATTATTTATCAGGTCGCATAAGCCCATGAGCTATAACTGCTTTTTATGTAGCTTTTCAGCTTGACAAATAATCACATTTGATCTTATGTACAACTTGTTTCAGTTTAATAGACATTGACTATTTACCCTTCAAAATCTACCTTATATCCTGAGGGTTCGCATTTGTTCTCTTTATCTTAGATAGATGTATGGCTATCCCCAGCATATTTCATTGTTTCAAGCATCTACAACTCTTTCAGCTAAATAATATTTTTTGATGTTGTTCCTGATTTATTGGAACCTATTCTTTAAAAATAATTCTGCGCTATTAAATTAAGTGAATAATTTGAAAGATCAAATATAAATGCATCCTATCAATTTCAGCACATATGTTATACATGAATTATGCTGGTACATAGTCAGCCTGGTTCTGTCTCACCAGAACATCCTTATTTTAGTGAAGATAAATGTTGCCAGTTCGTGAGAATCCAGGGTTCAGTATACGAACCCTCAGGATAGAAGGTAGATTTTGAAGGGTAAATAGTCAATTTCTATTAAACTGAAACAGGTTGTACATAAAATCCAATGTGATTATTTGTCAAGCTGAAGAGCAACATAAAAAGCAGTTACAGCTCATGGGCTTATGTGACCTGATAAACTTTAGTGTGTATCCAGAAAGAAAAACTTTTCTCCATACTTCATACAACATACAAGAATTCAAATATCAATGACAAATTCACAGATTGTAATGATCTAATTTACTCAATAGACTGCATTACAACATATAAATTGTACTAAACAAAGTGACCATTGTTTTATGTAGTATGTGAACATATACACAAAAAAGCAATTGAAGTCCTTTAGAAAAACTAAGGATCAAATAGATGCTTTAACCTAGAGCTGCATTTGACTTGACTTTGCTTCAGTTTTATTATATTTATGCACATAAAATAAACAACATTATAGCTAAACATAGCACATATATAAAGGTACAACATGTAAGGCTTCTCCTAATATAGAAATAAATCCATGAAATGATGATTGCTGTATATAGTAATGATGAACCATATGCAGCAAGCAACTTAAATGGGATAGGCAATCAACTGAAGATGTTCCTGATTCAGGACAACCGTTAAAGCATCTGCAGAGAAAATATGCTGTAAAGTAGAGGTTATGTTTTTGGAAAATCATCTGGTTATAGCCAGTCAACTAAAAAATAGCCACAGTTTCCAGTATAATTCATGCTAGGAAATAGAGAATGATTATCTACAGCACATACTAAGATTGGATCATCGTTACTAGTGGAGTACCGCATGGATCAGTATATATATATATATATATATATATATATATATATATATATGACATTGGGAAAGGTAAACAGTAAAATATCAATATTTGCAGATAATGCTAAGCTGTGTAAAGTAATTAACACAAAAGAGGAGAGCATGCAGCTACAGAGAAATGTTAGGTTACGTGCATGGGCGGGAGCAACTTGCTAGGATTACGCACTAAATAGGGAAACGCTGGGTAAAACTACATCTGAAACTGCCCTAGTGTTTTTTGTTAACAAAAAAGTTAACTGTGGTGTTGCCAGGCAGCAACTGCCAGAAACTTAAAAATTAGGTTTATTTAGTTTTTAAAAGAGACACCTGAGGAGTGATCTTATAACTATGTATAAATATGTGCAGGGTCAATACAAAGATCTGTCCCATGACCAATTAATATCCAGGACTTTAACTATAACATGGGGTGACATAAGGGGATTTATTTACTCGAAGAGCAGTGAGACTATGCAACGCTCTGCCAGAAGAGGTCGTTATGAAGAATACACTAAAAGAGTTCAAAAAGGGGCCTGGATGCCTTCCTTGCAAGTTACCAGCTATGACTACTAGACAACTGGAAAGAGATTTTCTGAGGCTGAACTGGACGGCTAAAGATTTTTTTTTCAGAACTCTCGCAATTCACAAAATCTCACAAATCACAAGCTGCTATCAAAGAAAGGAGCTTCATGGAGCTTAACCATCCACCCTACAGTCCAGTCCTGGCTCACATAGATTACTTTCTCTTTTGTAACTTAAGAAAATGCCTGTGTGGGCAATGATTTTCTCATGATAATGTGGTCAAAGAGGCAGAAACAGGTTGCTGCAGCAGTAAGAAGACTTCTATTCTGACTTCTGTAGGCATCCAATCACTGGAGGTGAAGTGGAATAAGTGGGTTGTAGTCAAAGGTGATTACACTGAAAACTAAAAAGTTAATTATTTTTAGATAAATAACTTTATGAACACCCTTCGTATCTCCAGCATGTGTCAACTATATATATAGTGTTTCCACTATATGGCTAAGGATCACATGACCAAGACAATTTACTTAAAAATAGATAAAAATTACAGCGCTATAACATCACAGTTTTACATCTTAAAGTGATTAAATCAATGTAAAAGTGCTTCACGTGCAGTGACCCACTTATCCCAAAAGGTTAAATAACAATCTATAACAAATCAAGCACAGAGCAACTTATAAAACTTAATAGTAATGGGGAAAATGAAATATATGTAAACAAAATATATATATATATATATATATATATATATATATATATATTATCATGTATCGTTAGAACGTGCACTGAAGAAGCTATTGCGAAATGCACAAGTTAACTTGCTACAACTGAGACTGACAGATGCTATGCTTGCTACAAATTGTATATAGAGACTGTTCTTCTTTTAGAAGGAACAAAGGAGATGTTATTATCTTCACACTTATCAGATATTCACCATGTATCTAGAAAAATATGTGAAAAAATATGTGGATGAAATGTATATATGAAAAAAATTGTTTAGTGTTTTATGTTCTGTTTCACTTAGCATGAATTGAATGTGTATAATAAATATGTATTATGAACTGTACTGAGAAGAAAATTGCATTACTCTAATTACAGTCCCATAAAATACTCCCACCAAAGGGTCCTCCCTACTTAGCACAGACCCTTCCCCCCTTAGCATAGCAAGCTGGAGCGGCAGCAACGGACACCCAATTGCTGCTAATACAAAGGGACAAACAAATACAGGCGACTCGAGTTGGCCACAGCAGTAAAAGTACACATAAAAATGCAAAGGGGGACATTTCACAGAAGAGGGACAATTCATGGGACCTATTAAAATCAGCATTCCCACAATAAAAAAATAATATATTAATAATAAATGACAGTACTACCAAAGAGGTCACAAATTATAAAGCGGACCTCAATGGGCACAGGGGGTTGTTACGAGAATAAATGAATGTCACCCCTGCTTGAAACAGCCAATATCCAATTTGTTTTGGCTGTTTCAAGCAGGGGCGACATTCCCTCATTCTCGTAACAACCAAGGTCCGCTTTATAATGTGTGACCTCTTTGGTAGTACTGTCATTTATTATTAATATATTATTTTTTAGTGTGGGAATGCTGATTTTAATAAGTCCCATGAATTGTCCCTCTTCGGCTGAGGTGGTACAGAGGATTGGTGAGAGTCGCTTCAATTGCTTGTTTATCTACTTTTTAATGTGAGTGCAGTGAGTGGCACTTTTTAGGAATCTCTTTTTATTAAACAATATTACACTAGATTGCTCTTTTTTTTTTATACATTCATTTTTCTATGTGACCATGATTGGACTGCAATCTCTCTTGGCATCAGCGTGTTACTTGGACAGTGTCTGAATAAGGCTTTTTCATTACCTATTTTTTGGTAAGAGTTTACTGAAACGGTGAAGGGCTACACTGATGGTGTTTGAAGTAAAGTGACCCTGAATCACTCTTTGGAGAAGTGCAAGCATTTTGGGACCTGTTTTTTTCCATCTTTTTGGACTGGTTTAAAAGTTCTTGATCTGTTAAAGACAATTTACTTATCAGTTAGTTCAGCTACTTGCAGTTGATGCAGATGTTTCATGCAGAACGACATGTTTCTCTTTTTGACCTCTAGCCACCTGTCGCTCTCCCATACATTTCAGTGGACTTTCTTTTATTTCTTTTTAAACAGTGTTTTTGAAATTTTTTTTTAAATCGCAAATAATGTTGTGACCTCTTCTTCTTCGTCTTAGAAAAAGCCATTTTTTTAAATATTTTTCATGTATTATATATTTATGCAGAATTGACATTACAGGTCTGGCATTAATGTGTTCTTGTAACAATGTAATAACAATGTAATTCCATATGTTTTTGCTTTGTTACTGGTGGATACATGTTAAAAAAAGACTAATCAGACAGCCTCTGGCGCTATGGGCTTCAGAGAGGCATTTTTGAGCGCCGGAGTTGTGTGAGGCTGTTTTTTTGATGAATATGTTGTGAGTCGGTGGCACTGATCATTTGCTTACATGCGCTCCCATACAGCGCTGTACTGGTCAAATAGCGACTCCTCACAATATATTAATCATTGCTGCACAGCGACTGAGTCGCTATGAACTAGCAACCCACGGCCGAGCACAGCGACTACTAGCGGGGGCTCTGAAATGCCTGCTACAGAAGCTCATCTGTCGCTACCTGGCGTTAGTGATGAATCAGCCTGCCCGTTAAAGCCCCACATCATTTGTTACCACACCATGACACAAATAGGGGAAAGCGGATGGGTGCCCAAAGCCAGGCTGGACATGGTTCCCTCTGTATGACCCTTAAAGATGCATATGACAGGGCCCCCAAGTTTTATACAGGAGATCAACTGGAAAAAAGCAATCCTGGTAATGACTCAGGGCATACAAACCATGGACCATGAACCAAAGCAGGCAAAAACATGGAAGCAAAAGAGCAATCCCAGTCTGTGATCATAAAATCAACGGTATACTATCTCATTGCTACAATATTTGCCATATTTGCCTTTGTAAATGGTGTTGTATTGTTTGTTAATTAGTAGCACAATTTATGCAGTTTAATTTTTACAAGTAAATTCCCATGATTTAGAGATTTACATTGGAGTTTATAATTTCTTATGCTGCATAAAATGAATGTAATACTAATTACCATGGAAGACATTGGTAATTATACTTTATTATCTGTGGTCACGATTATTTCATGAGACTGATGTACGGAGATTATATTTCAAAATATATTTTTACTAATTCTTATTGTGATGTACAAAACAAAATATAATTATGAAAACCAATCATAAAATGAAAATGCCGACAATCCCAAACAATACATTTGGAGATTCTACCTTCAGTTTCCTATAGTTTTTTAAAAAAATCAAAATCCCCTGCACCTGCAATGGCCTAATGAATTAGGTGAAGGGTACATACAGTTTGTGCACATTAAAAATCATCCTACCTGCATCTACTGTAAGTTATGAGCCTTTAAACATCCAAGATGGCGTCTCATGGAGCAGCACCAGGTTCAAAGAGTGCACTTTAGGTGAAAAACTGAATGAAAGTGCGTTTTTAAGAAATATAATAGCTTCTGAATCAGGGTAATAGAATGGCACATTTTTGCTCCAGAAACATAGGGCCTGATTTATCAAGCACCATCACCAGTCAATGCCACTCAGTGCCAATATTTAAGCCTCAGCTGCACTCAGAGTGCGATTTAACAAACAAAAAAAAGGCAGCTCCGATGCAGCTGACAGCCTGCGTCTAATCTATCACTAGTGCCATATAGTTCATGGCCAGCTTTATGTTTATGCTGTGCCGTTTTGCTGTGTTTATGCTGTGTCGTTTTATAGTGGTGCTGTAGGTAAGATCCCATAGACCACAATGGGCAGAACTGTATTGAAATGTTTTATTATTTATTTGTACAGAACTTGCATTGTGACTTGTAAGTATTGTAAACGCAAGACCTAGATGTCGCCAAATGTCATGCGTTTAACGCAGCCTAAACGAACTGTAACGTTTGTTTCCTTTGTCCCCAGCAATGATTTCCTGATCAATTGATCGTTTTTTATATTTTATATTCTTCCAAATGGGCCTCCACAAGTTCTCTCATCAAATATATAAGTCAAGAAAGAGAGGACAAACAACATGGTGCAGCACGTTTTAAAATGACCACAATTGTGTAGTTATTATGTTACACTCACCACAACGTAGCTAAAATCCCACATATAAGCCTCAAAATATCCGGCATCTGATATCTCCCATGGGAGTCTCTCTTGAGTCTGACCCTCCGACTTCAACAAAAACCGGCAGGGACAAAAACAAGCAGCAAGGCTCCAGCTCTAAGCCCCAGTTTTCTTTCGCTTTTACTAGCATCCTAGTGTCAGCGCTGCAGACTCCTCCCTACGCTTTTCGTCCGTAGGACTTGAACTCGGGTGTTTGGTGAATTCTAAAGAAATAGTCTGGTACGCAGCTTTTATATATTGGTGGAGGATTCACTTTAGTTTTGCATGAAACACGACTGGTTGAATATTCTCCAAAGTTAGTTTTGCTTATATGCACCATTGTGCTTTCATGGGACAGTTTTAAAATCTTTTCTGGCTGATTTGAGTAAAATTGTAGTTAAGCCTATTGAATATTGTCAATCCAGTGAAACTTTAGGATTTTAATCCTATATAGTAGTTTGTAATGAAGAAATACTGATCAATGCCTGTTAAATACAGCGCCAACCTTTTCAGCACGTGAAACTCCTAAAAACTACAATGTGCAGCATCTAAAATATGGCGGTACAGAGTGGTGTTCACTTGGGCTGTTATAATCAGCATAAGTGTCCAATAGGCGCTGACACAGACTGGCCAATACCTAGTGTAGCAATCCAAGCTGATTATTTAATATCAGTTGCTATGACTTGCCGCTGCTATTTGTACAGAATGGCGCTGCAACAATAGACAGCGGCACTCAAAACAAGCCATATGCCAGTAAAATTATGCTAAATGACGCACTACTTAAATGAGGCCCATTGTGCGCTTTTTGTACCTGGTGCTAAATTGAAGGGGTGATTCAGCATGTTTGGCAAAAACTGCCCAGTTAATAATGTTTACTAAGCAGAGTCCCCTTGGCCACACTTCTGCTCCAGCTGACCGACATGGGCCTACTCTCAGGAAAACCGGAAGTACTGTACACACCTTCCCTTTTATTATTATTACAATGAGAATGTTTTTTTAAAGATTGGAAACAGCACCCTATGGGGTATATAGAAGTCCAAAACCAAAGCTTTTGTTTAAGTTTTGTATATACGAGGAAAGTGATAGATATCTTTTGACTTTTGAGACCCCAATTTTTGTCTGTATAATAAAAGAATATGTCCACAGAACAGAAACTCTATGGTTATCAAACAGAGGGTGGGGAGTCTCCACATTTAAGATCTGATGACACTAGCCTTAAACACTAGACTTAAAGGGATCCTATACCCAGAAAGGTTAATTATGAAATCATATTCTATTCCCAACCCAGTGCCCCAAAGGAGCCCTTGTTTTTTTCATATATATATATATATATACTAACTGGATACTACCATTACCCTGAATATGTTTTGACTGAAATATCTGCCTGCCTGTCTCTAATGTAATAGATGCAGATTTGAAGTGATACTGTAGGCAAAGGTAATTGTTACACCATTGCATTGGGTTACATTTGGCACTGTCCTAAACTGTTTTCCATTTTTAAATTGAAGAAAAAATAGCCAAGATTTCGAGGTTTACAGGTTCAGCCAATGAAATTCTCTTTTTTATACTGTCCGCCAATCAGCTAAGCAGAGCAGGACAGGATTGCTGGTCTCACCTCTCTTCCATCTCCTCCTTCACCTCAGCCTCCAGATTCATCACATTGCTGTCAGCGCAGAGAGATGATTATGCAGCATCACAGATCCAAGAAGAAAAGTCATAAGTTGAACCTGTAAAGCTCTATATCTCGGCCATTTATTCTTCAATTTAAAAAACAAAAACTATTTAGAACAGGGCCTAATGTAGCCTGACGCAATGGTGTAACAATTACCTTCGCATGAAATAGCCTTTTAAGTGATTACCTATTGCACCTAGACCATTCTAGAACAATACGACGACTAGCATTTTCTTCAGAGTTTAATAGTGCGATTTCCTTTTTCAAAGTCCCCACACTTATCCTGTGACTTGAATTTTTTTTACAATTTAGCATTCTAACTCATGATTTATTTTAGATATTTTTCCCTGCATAGTCGGTATTCTCTTTTTAGGACATACGATAGGGCCACAAATTGTTATTCTGCAACACTTCTATTTTCTCATAAAGGTTTCAGAAAAAAGACTTGAAGTTTCTATAGCAGCATTGCCTTGATTTACGCACATAACCAATGAAAGGATACGCATTTAATAAGACCACAAATCACATTTAAAATAACCTGTCACAAGACTTTAGTGTGTGATACTAATCGCTAGCTTTGGAAAAAATATTTATTTTAGCATGGTGATGATATAAGACCCATGTCTCATGAGAGCTGATCAAAACCAAGGAGAGGATTTAATGTGTAACAATTTTTGGCTTTAAAACGGTTCAAATCAAGTGTATATTATGTTAGCGTTATGGGTTATGCAAAGTGTAATTAATACAAAATCAAGGTAAATAAAATATATGCTGACTGAATGCTCTTATAGTAAGAACCTAAATGCCATATCCTCTACCTAGCAGAACAGCAAATGTCAAATGTCAATGCTATATCTTTAGCTTTAGGTTACAGAACCTAAGGCTTTATCTTGAATAATCTAAATATCTTGTTTTGTTCTGCAATATAGACAGGAAAAATGCCAACCTGCACCTCGGTAACTATTTTCATTTAAGCACACAGTGCTAAGTGCAATAAAATGTTTTTTTTTCTATTATTTCCAAAAACATCACATGTATCTGAGATGGGGTATTTTTAAAGGCGAGAAACATTGTTTTTCCTATAAGGTAAGAGCATTTTTTAATGTTTGGAAAGAACAGCGCCACATTAGTTATGCAGAATAATGTGGCATTTATTTAGCATGCCCCATAGGGCCCTGTTGCTTCTAAATTTCTAAAAACATACCCATACCTCATCAGGAAATGCTTCATGACAGGTAAAGGTGATTTTTGGGAAAATCCTGAACAAGTATTTTTTTGTTTTGTTTTGTTTGTTATTTATATAGCGCCATCATCTTCCGTAGCGCTTTACAAAGTAGATGTTATGCTCCCTCTGTATGAATAGGATAGTGCACAAACATCAAGGTGGCCATTCTCCAACACCAAAAAGTTTATGCAGGGGGATTTTAAAGGTATTTTATTTAAATATTTTTAATTGCACATTAATGCTCGGAATTAGGGGGGACCTTCCTAGCAAACTTCAGATCGGGGTTGTCATACTGACACAAGGCTTGCCTGCTTACCTTTTGTTGTACTATAGGACTGCCATAAACACTTTGGTAAACTAAAGTAGGGTAACCTCATGCTGGTATGGCATTAGTGATCTGAGGCCTTTTCTCTTTCAAGTTTTCATAAATACAACATGCCAAAATCACACTAAACCTGAGTGGCAAGGCCCTCTGAAGTTCTAATCAAAAGATCAGTTAAAGAGCATCCCCTTGATTTGAGATGAATAGTTGCTTGGGTGTAAAGACTTATGTCCTTCATCTACAAAGAATTCCCTTTCAACAAATTGACAGCATCTAATGCATAGTCATTCTTGCCCTCCTGAGCTCTTCTCATCACCCTGTCAATTGCTATTTCAGTAGAAGAACTGTTGCTGTAGACCTATGACTTCTTTGTAATGCAATTTAATGCCTTGAGGTAAATAAATGTGTGTGCTTTAATGATGAATTCTTGGTTGCTTTTCACCTGCACAGACATTACTTATGGTACCAATCCTAGGTATGTTTTGTACCCTCTGTTCTACTGGCCATGGCCCATAAGTGAAGCCAGTGTATAAAGTAGTATGATGAATGATTCAGAAGTAGTGAACTCCTCTCCGTCTTTGTTTAAAAAAAAACTCCAGAATAAAGTTCCTTTCTATGATGTAAAGATGAAAGAGTTGTGTTCTTACACACCGGGCCAGCCTTTGGTTAAAAGGTGCCCTGTGGAAAATTTCAGCCCCCAAACACACACATACATACATACATCCACACTTAGACAATACTAGACACATATGGAAATATGGTCTGTAAAGTAAGATGAAGGTAATGTAAAAGACATATGAAGGGTAAGAGACAAATAGAACATTGAAAAAAGAGATGAAGGATGTGTAAAAAAGAGAGGGAGCACATTAGGCACAACTGTGAAAACAATGGAATAAAATAATAACAAGATAGAGGTGATGTGAAAAACAATTTAAAAAAATAGAGAATGTGGGGGAAAAATAGAAAGACAAAGATAATGTAATATACATAAAAATGGGGAAAAGTGGAGAAGTAATAGAGAGAAAACATAGATGGGGGAATGTAGAAAACAAAAAAGGAGGGATTTTAGAAAAGAGAGGGGAGGGAGGGAATGGGGGGAAAAAGTGAAACTTGGGGGAAATGTAGAAGTAGATACAAGGGAAGTCACGTTGGAAAGAGAGAAAAGGGTAAAAAAAAAAAGTGTGAAAAGTAAAGTAGCAAAGAGAAGAGGAAAAAGAAAAGGAGGAAATATAGAGAAGAAAGGGAAACAGAAGGACGTTGAACATAGGGAGACAGAGGAAAAGGGAATTAGAGAGGAAAACATACGATTGAGAAAGTGTCTGCAATGAACAATCCCAATTCCGAAAAACACATTTAATTTAAAAATAAAACAGATATCAAAAGGTAAAATATGTTTTCCCTTTCATTCGAAAAATAAGGTAAAATCCAGGACCTGATTATACCCTGTACCTGGTGCCTATGGACAGCTCGTTAATGGGCGAGTAGAAACAGTATAAGGATTATTTGGTAGAAACTGGGCTAGGTTTTACTTATCCAGCCCACCACAATGCCATAATCATAAAAGCATAGTGGTTTAATTCATACATATTAAAAGATCATAGATCAAAAGGAAGTTTTTTTATAACTCCATATACATTCTCAGAGTGCATAGAACATTATTAACATTAAACACATCATCATGGGCAGTTCCAGATAGTCCCTTATTAATCTCAGAGCGCAGGTGTTATGGCTTTATGGTCGGTTTTGCCCTAAATGAGAGGGCTTTTTCAAATACCAACTGGATTAATGTGCAGCAAATCTATACTAAAATCCAATAATACAATTAATCAATAAGGAATTACCTCTTAGAAGATAACAATTCCAGATAGAAATGTGGCAGAATCATATCTCATTTAAATTAAAGGATATTATAATCCTACCTTGCTGCTTATTATTGCCCAACACAGAATGTCAGATTCACACCAGAAAGGTTAGCACTCCTGTCAATGGAAATAGAGTTATATTATGAAGTAGTGAGGAATCTTGTTTAAAGCATGCCTCATTATATAGGATTAATTACCTTAAAGGAGCAATATCACGATAAAAATAGCTTGATGATAACAAACCATATAAATATGCTGGATGGCAGGGTAATTTATACACCCTGCAACAGGAAGTACCCAGCCAGGCTTGTTTTTTTTCTTTTAACCCTTTTGTTGCCAAGCCCGTAACACCTACGTGCTGGCTTGGCTGGGCCTTAAGTGCCAAGCCCGTAGGTGTTACGTGCTTGACTTTCCTCGCTTGTAGTTTAAAAAGTAAAAACAACAAATACTCACCTGACCCCTTGTTGGATCCGGCCGGGTCTCCTCTTTAATTTGGTGCCATCCGATCCCCCGTGGGGGGTCGGATGGCTCCAGGAGAGCCCCCGGAATAGGCCGCCCCCCCCCGCTTCTGCAGCAGCAGCTTCTAACTGTAAAAAAAAAATAAAATAAAAATGACATTCACTTACCTGTGTGTGCGCTGGCTCCCGCTGTCCCTCCTCTTCACCTGGGGGGCCTCCGATCCCCCCCAGGACTTACTGATCTTCAGGAGAGAGCCTGGGAGGCTCTCTCCTCTCTTCTTCTCGATGGCGGCCGCCATCATGCCTCTAAGCCCCGCCCCCTTTTTTTTTTCTAATAAAATACTTTTTATTATTGTGTCGTGGGTTTTTTTTTAACAGTTAACCCTTTGTGAGCTGGTAAGGGGTCCATGAGACCCCTTATACCAGTTCACAAGGCTGGGGGGGTGGCAAGTCACCTGCCCTAGCGGGTGGCTTGCCATTAACCCCCGCACCCCCATTACCTGCCTCCCCAAAGGCCAGGGGGGGGCAGAAGAGCCCGGGCCCACATAGGCTATGTGGGCTCGTAGGCTGCAGGGTGGGGGGGCCACCAAAGCTGGCCCCCCCACTCTGTGCCTACAAGCCCCCATAGCTGGTCCCGGGCTGGTTACTTTGGGTAAGGGGGACCCCACGTCATTTTTTTTTTTGGATTTTGAAGGGTTTTTAACCCTTCAAAATCCAAAAAAAAATGGGGTCCCCCTCCCCGGGAAGGGGGACCCTATGTCATTTTTTTTTTTAATTAACCATTTGTCATCCAGCAGCTATAAAAGGCTTCTGGGCAGGAAAGGGTGTCTACCTATACATATGTGGTATCGCTGTAACCGGGAGAAATTGGGGTTTCTCACGCAATAAGATTTTATTGACAAACTTACATTTTTTATTACAAAAAAACTCTACAAATTGTAAAAAAATGTTTTTTTTTTATTTTTTTTCACACATTTCACCCAAAAAAATTGAGAATACACCTAAAAAATACAAACAAGACATTTCATGTTAAAGCCCAGACTCTGTTGAAAAAAACAATATATAATTTTCCTGGGAAATCCCTGGAAATCCCTTCAAAAATGACAGTTGAATATGTGTAGCGCAAAATAGTGAAACATCGTCTGGCAACAGGGAGTGGCAAATGCTGCAGGTAGGCTGGCAGCGAAAGGGTTAATGGAAAGAAATCGGGTACACTCAAACCTGTCATCCCTGGATTTTATATCTACCAGGAGAAGAAAACCACAAGCTTTATTCAGTTCAGGTGTATAAAGGACCTCTCCTCTCATTAGCCAACATGTTTATGTGAATTTTTAATATTACACATTTTCACAATACAGCGCCAGTGCACTTACAACCACTAGTGGAACAACTCCCACCATACACTTGAGATACCTCACATGTCCTACGTATACTGGATGGGCTGATGGTACCACAGGGCACAGTCCTGGTCACTCTGAACATGGAGGCTCAAGCATCTCCCATGAACTAAGCCTCCAGATGGTGGTGGAGTTCTTTTCGAAAATGGGGGTAGACCATCACAAACACAGTATTTTCCTGTCAGATTCACACCAGAAATATTAGCACTCCTGTCAATGGAGTGAAATTGAATTATAATATGAAATAGTGAGGAATCTTGTTTAAAATGTCCCTCACTATATAGAGATAATTACCTTTAGTAGTAGTGTAGTGTTCTGTGCATTTAGATAGAGTCCAGGTAAGGAGAGGAGGGGGCCCCTTTAGTGTCCACTTGATGGACGGCACGGAAATTATGTCCACAGACCCAGTGCCTGGCTCTAGATTTGGTTCAAATTGTTAAAAATAAGAGGAAATACTTTTGTTCAATACATTGAAGGCTTAATCCAAATACAAACATGGTCATTCAGACAGTGCTTATGGTGATTTAAATATCCTTTCACATGTTCATGGTTTTAATAACTTTTTTGGCATCAAAGGTAGTAAGCAGTAAATACTTTTTTGGTCATTACCATTCACAGGGGTTCCGGGAGGCAGATGCTATGGTTGCATCTTTCATCACTGTTCTTAATAAATAGCTGCTGGTATCATCAAATGTCTGGCATAATTTTTGTTTGATATCTGGTTGTAAGTGTCAACAGAACTCTACCAAGTTTGAAAAAAGGATTCTGTCTTGCATTCTTTTTCAGAAACTATGTTAATCCAATTGAATTTAAAATATAGTTATTTGAAGTTTCTAAAGGTGGGAGGTAGTTGAATGTATCCACTTTTTTCTATTTATTTATTTTTCTCCTATTCAGTATTAATCTTGGTTTAGTAGCTTGATAATCATTTCTTGTCAGTATCCACTTCTGAAGTATTGCCTATTTAGCTACAGCTGAAATTATGGGTAAAAGTCCTTTAGTACACATCTATATTAGGTATTCCAAATGCACCTAAGTAACTACTATACTATATAATTTTGGACACTTTTCCAAAATGCTTTTATTAGCGCGCATAGCCAAAAGCTATAAAATCACTCTGTCCCCTTTTTCCAACAATTTGGCACAGCCGTTCGTGTTTGAGAAGTCCAGCTGGAAGGATTTAAGGGGGTGACACATAGTTATAATGATAAATCCTTAGTATTATTTCTCTATAGGAGAATTGCAGCATCACCCATGAGTACTTATAGTATTTTATATAAGGTGAATACCTCTAGATCCGGAAAACTTGCAATCTAATCATTTCACACTCTCCTATTCCAGAATTTTCTTCCGAAAGTTATATTGTGTTGTTGTTGCGTTTTGTTGGAGGGGGTCAGCAGCAAATAAAAATATCCAGGTCATACTTCCAATCTTTCTTGAAAAACTTCCGCTACACAAAATTTTTGATATGTGTCTTTGAAGGTTCTCATTCACCCAGGTCATATATCTGTAAATCTGTAAAAAAAATCATCTGACTGGCTTTCTCAATTCAGAGTGACTTGTACAGGAATCTGACAGCAATAAATGATCATTCCAATCCAGATCTTCTGTCTACCATAAACAGTTGGGAGGTGAGATGTTGACTGCATTGGCATGACCAGAGTTACTAGGCATAAGAAGCTGACATTGGTGTTAACACAGCATTGTAAGTCCAGATAACAGGTTTTGTGGTTTTCTATATGTGTTGCTGACATCTATTTCTAAATAATGTATTACTTCCAATTTCTGATATGTGTTTTATGTTTTGCTGTGAATACAATATGGTTAAATTAGATTCCCAAATTATTGCATTCTGGTTTACTATTCTACACAGCATCCCAATCTTTATGTGATTGGGGTTAGTTTAGCTGGCC
Source organism: Gastrophryne carolinensis (assembly GCA_027917425.1). Classification (NCBI taxonomy): domain Eukaryota; kingdom Metazoa; phylum Chordata; class Amphibia; order Anura; family Microhylidae; genus Gastrophryne; species Gastrophryne carolinensis. The sequence goes on along the minus strand of CM051236.1, from coordinate 385,357,840 downwards.
CAGAAGCCAGTCTCAGATGGGCCTCAGACAGGGGAACCAAGCCTTGGTGAGTTACCATAAGTAATCTAAATTTTACACAGCATCCCAACTTTTATGGGATTGAGGTTATTAATCTATGGGGTCAGTGCAGCCAGCCCAGAAGCCAATCTCCGATGGGCCTCAGATAGGGGAACCAACCAGATCTGCTGCCATGGACTATACTTCCAATCATGATTTGCTCTGTAAGTACCATACTGCTCCCAAAGGTGATAAAACTATTTATGTGTTTCATGCATATTTTGTTACGGTTTTACCATGGTTTAAGGGACCTAAACCTACAAACACCACCCAGGCGGTACCTGATGTCGCTAGAAATGGGAAAGTGGCACTTGATAAAAAACAGTTGAGAACACCTGATCTAGAGTGATTCATAAGCTGTGTCTGACCATCCCACCAGGGCACCAGACTGACCACCAATGGGACAGTTCAAGAGATCCAAAACTCTTTCTGGTTTGCCTGGAATGTTCTGTCAGCTTATCAGATTTTCAGTAAGTTGCTTTTATTTAGTCAAACATTACATTTTATTTTGTGTAACAATCTAATTGTGTTTTAGCTGAAGAATGGGCCCCAACAATAATTTCTTCTAAATTTGTTTAAACTGCTCTAGTCCAGCACTGTTAAAAGTAGTTAATAGTACAGCTTCACTTTAGTCAGAAGGTCTTATTTCTCAAATACAGTGTGCTGTGAATGACAAGATAGAAGTATCATAACTGATGAGAGTTTATAAAACAAAAGAAGGCCAGCACTCTCAAAGCATTCAAAGTTTGCTTATTATTCATAATCCATTAGTGGTACATCAAGTGGAGGAGCACAGAAGGCCCCTTCCTCAAAGTTTACCACAAGCAAAAAGTTGTCAAGATTCAAGGAGTGGCTGTGTGATGATCAAAGGAGCGCTATAAAGCAGACTCCATGGGGACATATGGCGCTATAAGCTTTGGTTGACATTAAACACATAATACATACATGGGTCATGTACATAACGTCATGCAAGAATTTATAGGAATTCTATTGGTCTATAAGCATTTTAAAACATGTGGTAAGCCTTAAGGAAGGGGCCCTTATATGACCCTGAAATGTATCATTTTGCTGTACCAAAAATAGATTATGAATAATAAGTGACTAAATGCTTTGAGAGTGATGGCCTTTTTTGATACCATGGACTGTGGCACCACCACTGGCCAACCTGACTAAAGGGACTAAAGGGACTTTGGTAAGCCATGCGGCTGCTCCAAAATGGCTGGTATTCTGCTTAAAGTGTTTTATTTATATTTTTTTTGTTTTGACTGCTGGGAAAACCACTATGCCTCAACCCACTAATACTTCCACGTTTTCATTAATTCATTTAACTGCTGGATCATAGCCAAAGGACCCATTCCAACCAGCCTGGAGGAGGTTACCTTCCTCAAAGTTGGGACCCATCCCACCAAACTGGCCCCACGCACATGGAATGGGGTGACAGGTAGATAAACCAAAAGCCTAACTCGAGAAAGGAAAATGGATCATTTACAAGAACATCATATAGATTGCTCTATACATGGCTATTAATGTGCTGCTGTATGACATTCTTCTCTCTGCTCAGGTGACATACATATATATATCATCGCCCATGTTTTTCATTCATGCATCTGATCTCATGACGTTTGCTCTAATTTCTTACCCCAACATTTTACCAGAGGAAATCTGCACCAAGAAGAAGTAGAATGATCAATGCTTATGACGGACACCAGCGATTAGCCAAGGCTCAGGACATAAATACAAAGCACCTTGGCGGTTTGTCAGGCTGTAAAAAGTTATTGCTCTAGTCACAGTAGTTTTCCAGTGACATTTCTCATGCTCTAGATAGGGCCTGACCTTTACAGTTTCTGCATATAATATATATTTTGCATTACATAAGAAGCTGACTGCACTGGCAATATTATAGTTCAACTTCTGATTTTCTAACTTTGCTGAAATAAAAATATTTTATGTACTGAAACCAGCAATCCGTGTAATGGGCCAATGGTAGAAGTTTCTGGTTAAATGAGACATTCAAAATGTTCAGTATAATGACTTTAATAAAAAGTATGTCAAAGCAAAGACTCAGAAGTGCCTTTTTGTGTCCTGAGAGAAACCTGTATTCTAACTGTGCTGAGTTGCACATCAAATACTAATGTGCAGGAGGCAAAAGTACCAAAAGCCACATGTTATCAGGTTCTTTTTTGTTCTGTTCTCCTTTTTACCAACTGAATATGCTTTTGTAAGAGACTCATCTGTATGTAGGGGACAACGGCGAGCATCTGCTGGGTGGAGCGGCGTTCTCCGGCTTCCTGCTGCTGAGCGCGGGCACCACTCCTGGATGACGGGGTGCTGCTCTGGCAGCCTCCCTCGCTCCTCTCTAGCTGTGCGGGCACACGCTCAGGCACGCGCCCTGTGGTCTGTCAGTTTTACTGCTAGGAGGCCCTGTGCTGCGAGTGGTAGGTGACACAGCGCCCTCCACACCTGATAGAATCAGGGGCTGGTCAGCCTTGCTGCCAAGACTGACCAGCCCCTGGAAAATTTTACCAATCACACACAAGTGTGGTAAGTTGCACCAATCACCACACACACTCCTTCTCAGGTTGCCATTGGTCAGATCCCCAATAAATACGGAATTAGCCCAGTGCTCAGTGCCCGTTATAGTCTTTGGGTGTGATTCTATTAGTTCTTATCAGTTTCTGACCCGGCTTGATCGACCATCCCTGTATGCTGCCAGAACCGGCCTTTGCTTGCCTGACCTCGAACCTGCCTGCCCCTTTCTGATACCTTGTTACCTCTGACCTCCCGGCTTGACCCTTTGGCTACTCCCGACTACGCTCCTGCTACGCTCCTGATGCATCCTCGGACTGACCATTAGTGCTGGTGCAGTGATAACCAGACATACTATAAATTGTATAAAATCACTTCAATTAACCTCATATTTTGGGATACTAATCTGTACCATATCTATTTTTTATTTAACATCTCTGGTACACAATAATGTGTTCTATATTAACTCTAGAATCCAAACAATATTGATTAAAATGAGGATTATGAAGAAATTGACTTTGTGGGAGAGCAGCAGCCAGAAAATGTCCTTGTGGGAATCTTGGGCATGGATATCCATAAGCATATTCAACTAAAAGATTTCAGGTGGCCAATTCTTGTGAGTGGGTTTTCCACAAATAGAGAGAAAAAAAAGGTTTCTCTAATTTCCCTGGAGTGTGCTAAGCCAAGATTAAAGAGTCCACAAAGTCAGGTGCAGGCCAGGTAGTGCACCACAGCATGAAGAATATGTGAAACCTGCCATCCACGTTGTGACTTTGGGGTTCAAAAAGGGCCGTGGGCCTCGTTTATGAAGCGTCAGCGCTAGTCAATGCCGATATTTTGCCCCAGTGGCACTCAGTGCACAATTTTTCAGCATGTGTCAAATTTATCACTGGCACCATATAGTATGCGGTGACCAGAGCTCTTGTATAGGCTGCGCCCTTTTACAATGGCACTGTAGGTTTAAATTTAATAGACCAGAAATGTACTCAAGTGTTTCTTGCTTCTAAATAATGTTACACACATTTATTTGTACAGAACTTGCATTAGGGACTTAGATGTTGCCATATGTCATAGTTACATAGTAAATATGGTTAAAAATAGACAAATGTCCATCAAGTTCAACCAAGGGTGTTGGGGTAGGGGAAGTTATTTTTTATTTTATTTTATAGGGGAAGCTATTTATTTTATTTTATTATTTTTTTTAATTGATAACCGCTAATAGTAACTGTTAATGTTATTTTCTTCTAAATAAGCATCTAATCCTTTTTTGAAGCTGTCAGTGGTTGATGCTGTAACAAGCTTCTGTGGGAGACTATTCCATAGATTTATAGTTCTTATGGTAAAAAAACCATTGTCACCTCCGGAGACTAAATTTCTTTTTTTACCAATCGAAGACAGTTCCCCCTTGTCTTTAGAGAGGATTTTACCTGAAATAGTGTTCTCCTATATTTTTTATATGGGCCATTTATATATTTATACAAGTTAATCATGTCCCCCTTCAGCCGTCTCCTCTCAAGACTAAACAGATTTAATTCTCGTAATCTTTCCTCATAACTAAGATCCTTCATTCCACTTATTAGTTTGGTGGCTCTCCTCTGCACCCTTTCCATTGTCAGAGCGTCCTATCTATGAACGGGTGCCCAGAACTGGATGGCATATTCCAGGTGAGGGCACACCAGTGCCTTGTAAAGAGGCAAAATTACATCTCTATCCCGTGATTCCATGCCTCTTTTAATGCATGATAATATCTTGGTGGCCTTGGAAGCAGCTGCTTGGCATTGCATACTGTCATTTAGCCTGTGATCTACCAGTACCCCCAGATCCTTCTCAACAAGTGACTCTCCCAGTTTTACTTCCCAGAGGACATACGTGGCCTTCAGGTTGTTAGACCCTAAGTGCATGACTTTACATTTTTCCACATTGAACTTCATTTGCCAAGTGGATGCCCAGACACTCAAAGTGTCCAAGTCAGCCTGTAGCTTGTGAACATCTTCAATTGACTGCACTGTGCTACATATCTTTGTGTCATCTGCAAAAATAGAGACAGTGGTTTTAATTCCATCTTATATGTCATTTATAAACAAGTTGAATAATAGAGATAGCACTGAACCCTGGGGTACGCCACTTACAACCGGTAAACATTCAGAGTATGTATCATTAACCACAACAATCCAGTTACAAACTGTGTTTTCTAATCCTGAAGACCTCAATTTCCCCAATAAGTGTCTATGGGGGACAGTGTCAAATGCTTTAGCAAAATCCAGAAAAACTATATCCACATCCGCCGCTCTGTCCAGGCTTCTACTCACCTCCCCATAGAAGCCAGTCAGGTTTAAAAATGGGCACCACATTTGCCTTGCGCCAGTCCCTTGGCACTATACCAGTTGCTAGTGAGTCTTTAAAGATCAACAACAGAGGTGATGAGATAATGGAAGTGAGTTCTTTGAGAACTCTTGGGTGAAGTCCATCTGGTCCTCCAGTCTTATTCACATTTAAATTATCAAGTTTTCCTTGGATGGTATCCCCGTTTAGCTTGTTAAGTATTATACTTGTGCTATTGCTAACAGTGGTAACTCCTATGTTGGTTCTTTGCTCCTCTCGTGTGTACACAGAGCTAAAGAATCCATTTAACAGCTCCGCCTTATCTTCATCCCCAGTGACCATTTTCTATTATCATTAATTAGGGCACCTACCTGTTCTGATTTAGTTTTCTTCAAATTAATATATTTAAAAAAACGTTTAGGGTTTGTTTTGCTTTCTTTGGCCACATCTCTTTCATTTTGTGCTTTTGCCAACCTTATGTCTTTCTTACACATTTTACACATAATTTTTCTTACCAATGTGTACTTACTAACACGCAGTCTAAACACACTGTACAGTTTGTCCCCTTTGTTCACGGCAATCATATCCTGTAACTGTAATGAAGAAACACTGACCAGCACCTGTTAAATACAGCAGCAATCTTGCTGGAGTGCAAAAAATGAATAATAATAAGGCGTGCAGCGTCTAAAAGTTGACGGTACAGAATGACGTCACTGGAGCTGGTATAATCTGCATAAGGGGCCGGCAGGGACTGACACAGGCCGGTCAATAACTAGTGCTCCAATCCAAGCTTAGTAATAACCAGCATTCTGATTTGCAGTGCCATTCTGTACAAATAACAGCACCAAAATATGATTAGAAACGGACTGTATGCCAGCAAAATTACGCTATACGGAGAATATCTTGGACAATGGATATTGATCAGTATATCAGAATATTATTTTATATGGCGTGTCCGAGAATGGGGAGAAAATAAATGTTTCCTCAGCATGTGGGGATAAGAAAAGATTAGGAAGTCATGAAGTCAGGAACTAGTCTGGGAACCTGTCATAACACAAAGAATATGAGAATTCTATCAAACGGTATTCAGTAACATATGTAGAGGAAATAAGATTTTGTAGATACAAAGTACAAAGTAGATATTCACAGTATGTAAAGCCTTAATAAATATTATTTGCATAAATCTGTTTACTAATGAATTCTAAACCAATACAGTCAATTAGAATACCACCATCTGATTTATTTTGCAGCAACACGGGCATTACTTAGATTAAACAAGCACTCTACAGCAGGCCCATAAGGCAAGTCAGGTACAAAAATAAAACAAAACAAAGAATTGCCTAGGCCTCTGTGGCACTACTGGGACTATACAGTAGACTGGTACAGTGCAGGCCTAATGCCTGACACCAAAACAATTAACCACAATCTGATATTGTAGTCCAGTCCTATCTCTCACAGACCATCTGCACTTTTGCCCAGAGGTGTGGCCCCAAGCAGAGCCACCTTGAATCAGTTGAGACGTCAGGTCTTGTGGAATCTGCATTGCCTAATGCTGAGAGCCTGGGGTGAAGTTGTGGCTAGGTAAGTAGTGCAGCATGACAGTCCCCCACTTCCAAAGAGGGATATCTGAGCCCTCAGACTTGTCTGGATGTTCCTCATTAAATTTCTGCAAATTACCTAGTGGCACCCAGGAGTGTTCTTCTAATCCGAAATTCTTCTGATGCACCAAATATTGAAACCACCCCAAAGTCTATACACATGCCAGGAGAGAGTGACAGTTGGAACCCCAGGTTTTTTTTGAAAAAGGGTAGTTAGCCTGAGCCCAAGTTACTTCCTCATCATCACTCAGGTTCAAATTTTTCGATGAGGACATCAGAGAAGAAGGTAAAGTTTGGCCAATAAACGCAGAGACTCTTTTTAAGCTTTTGATCCCTTTCTTCAACTAATAGTTTGGTGATTCCCAACTGCATGGGTTCAGGAATAAAACTGGACTGAGGTGTTGACGGGAGAGAGATAGGCCTCGTTGGCTTCCATGTGAAGGGGAGCTGGCTCTTTTCTGGCTTCCTGGCTGTCCTGGCATCTTAGGGCATTCCCTAAGATGTCGGTCTATCTGGGTGGTGGCAAATAAAGATAAGACTTTCGAGGGAGTCAGAAGTTCCTACACTGGCAATTGAATCTTTTAAAGTCTCTGACAATCTTAATCAAAGTTGGTGGTATAAAGCTGGTTCATTTCAACCAGTGTCCAGGCTGTAGAAAAGAAAATCTGAACAGGACAGTTTCAGTTTCAGTAGAGGCCAATTGTTCGGGGTCATAAAACATATTGCCATCTTACCACTGTATTCAGAACGGGGCTGCTTTGCTTAGGGAGACTGTGTGCCCATGCCCAAGGGTTGCCATGATGGGAAAGCAAAAAGACAACTTAACCTTGACCTATTCATTAATGCAGGTTTGCAGCAGCAAACCAAATAGAAGGCAGCTACTTAAAAGCCCAGAAACCATAGTGACTACCAGAAAAGGCTCTGGAAGTGGCACTCACAGGTTAGGCCTGCAGACGTGGCTTGTAGTGCAGTAGTAGAATCCCCAGGTGGCTGAATAACAGGAGCAGAATTGTGCACTGGTTGGTGGAACTTTTTGTAGAGTAAGCCATCGGCCCTGGAGTTGGAAATAACAATTATAAAGTTAACTCACCATATGTATAAGAGGGGTTACCTGCTGGGCCATCATGTTTAAAGGTGTTGGTGCTCATGGCTGACTGCAATATACAATATTACATTTTTAAGTTCTCAATGTCGTGATACCATCCCATTCCCCAATTCTATAATATGTAGTCCTGTATCCAGGAACACTGGGCTGAAATATAGACAATCCAAAGACTTTGCCAATTATCGGATAATGTTGGTCACTTCTCCATTGTATAAAACAGAATTATTTTTTTTTATATGTATTATGTTTCCATTTACCTTATTTGACATTACCAATGAAATGTTTAGTCTCGGCAGGTAGAAAGCAGGCATAGGAATTATCGTTCAATATATTTTCTTGTTGTTCTCTTTGTCACACCATAATCTATATTGTTAACGTCACACTTTAAAGTTACTGTTTGCTATAAAAATATACAAAACAACTCAATAAATGTTATTGAACAAGAACAAATGAATATCTCAATTCAAGTCAGTGAAATGGAGCAGAGAACAAACAACTTATTTGTACATACTATTAGATTATTAAAAATATGTAGTAAGAGTCTGCTGCTGCCGATGTCTAAAAATGATAGATACCTGGCTGTGAAAAGTTTTATTACTAAATGGAACTGAAGCTCAGCTGGCAAATGTGAATATTCATGTGCAGAGAAAAGCAGAGAGTCATACAAAAGGGTAGCCTTAAAATTAAAAGATGACCAAAACCCCATTAAGCCCCCCATTTAAAAAACTTTCCTTGTGGTATTCTGATTTGGGATGCCCTACAGTTTGAAACCCCCTTGGGTCCCTGTATACATACAATGCTCTGTGTCCCCTCATGACGTAGGTATGGCTTGCATAGCCGTGGGATCAAGGAGGGGAGCATAAGGGGACCAGAATGGAGGCCTGATAGCAGCTGGGACTAGTGGCAATGAATTGGTGGAGATGAGTTTGGATGCAAGGAAAAGAATAAGCATAAAAAATGGGCCTCAGCCCCAGGTTTAATAATTTGTCATGAATACATACATTGAATAAATACTGTCATTTACATTCATACAGTATCGCAGCAACAGGTATTAACCCAGAATTAGAAACCTTATACACATTTGTCTGTTCCAATTCACATACAGTTGTACATTTCATTTAGGGTTCACAATGAAAGCAAATAGATACATTAATTCGAAGGAAGGATTCTTTGGGGATTTGGTTACTAATAGTCTTGGACAGTTTTGTGGTTGGTGCCCTTCATGCCCTGGTGTTTTTTGCCTTCTTGCGGTGTTCTCAGATGGCGTATTGGGTAGAAGGTTGGTCTAGTTGTGATATAGAGAACTTGTTTGACTTGTAGATTAAGGTGGGTAAAGAACAGTAAGGTGGTCCAGTACCGATATGTATGGGTGCTGGTGTTGCCAATGGTAACAGATTGCTAGGGGTGTTCCCTGGTATTCTGGGTAGGTGTTGTCTGGTGTTGGCCCCTGTGGGCATGTATATGTGGTTGATGTTGCTCGTCCCTAGTTCATTAATGGTATTGCCATCAAGTAGTTTCCTCACAATATCAAGGTTCGCACATAGAATGGACAGCGGTTGTCCTTTAGAGAGGGTTCAGTGTGGGCTAGGGACAAAGGGCCCAGTGTCCTGCTTTGGCTGAGGTGAAGCAGCTGTGTTGAGTTTGGCCCTTCTTCTTTCTTCCTGTTTCTATTTCTATTTTCTCCAAAACAATACAAACGAGAATGTGTGAAAGGGGTCTAACACTCAAAAAATGCCCCTCCCCCATCTTTCCTGGTCCCCTATGAAGACAGTAGTTCACAATCGGGGACTCTCTTGTTGCCAGTTTTACTTCGACTGACTGAATGAAGTTGTTATTCACACTACTCTCCAAGGTACTGGAGAATGATATGACTCTGTCCCCCTGTATCTCAGCCTCCAACCATTTCATTCTAAAGAGAAACTAACTAAATAAGGCAAGTCAATGCTGATACAATGATTGCCATTCTCCTCCCCTTTGGAGGCATTTTGGGGGTAAAGGTTATTTATACAATTTAAGAGAAATCCTAATTTTTCCACTATTCACCAGAACCGTTTAATAGGTTCACATTCTCAAGATTGGGGGAAAGTTATCTGTATCTGGGGCATTTCTAATTTTTTTTCTCACATTTTATTGCCAGAAAAAAATATGGTATCTTAATTTTTTACCTTGGTTCAATTCAGCAACAGTTTTAGCTGTGCAAATGTTTTCAAAGTTTTCACAGCTACAACAATACTGAATTGCACCAAGGCAAACAATTAGGATAAACTTTTTTCTAAAAAAAAGTGAGAAAAAAAAATCACGATGCCAAATCAGCCCTTATGATGTGATACTTCATAGAAGGAGAATCATAGCATTTAGCCAAGCGTTCCAGTTATTTCTTTTAAAAAATACAGAAGATGGTTTTGAGGGGGGGGTGAATGAGCAGCTTTAAAAAGAATATACAATGAGCAACAAATTAACTCTATTACATATTTTAACCATGTCCATGGTTACTTAACAATGAGGGCAATGACATGTTCAAGAGTCCACAGTATATTGAGTTAAGGCAGAGTGGATTTGTTATATTTCAATTTATTTATTATATATTCCAAATCGATTTTGGACAGTAGACCTTGCAGCCTTTGTTTCTCTCGCTTAGGTGCACCTCAGAAGCAGACAGAGGAGAAGCATAGCCCTGCAAGAAATAGAGGAGAGGCACATGGGCAGACGTCAGGTGAGCCCTATCATTTCCATTGGGTTTACAGTCCCTTAAAATGTGCAGAGCTCACATGAGTTAGTCTATCATAAAAAATAGCTAGAGCTTAAAGTAGATCTAATGTGCTAAAAGACCATGAAAAATACTGGTGAAAATGGGAACAAATTGGAATCTCTTGCTTAGGAAGCCATAAGAGATGCCATCTCAAATGGATAAACATGCTGTTAGCAGCTAGATCATCTTTATTATAATATCAATCATAGTAAGAGTGATTATGTAAGCAATGGTGACCACAACCAAATCAGTGGGGTTATATTTTTATTTTAAATAGATTTTTATTAGGGTAGTTTAAAGTCATTAAACAGTCAACATAACCAGGGCTTTTTATTTTCTTCTTAGTAAATCAAGGCTTTTAAGCCTCTACAATCTAACCCTATAGTTTAAATGAGAATCTTGATTTTCCTGGCAGTGTGTGGCAACCCTTTACCCTGACTACTTGCATATGCATATTACATATAAAATCTCATTACATCAGTTGACATTTCAGCCACTCAGATCACACTGTATGGTACCTTGATACCATTTATCACTCTGTGTTCCCATGGTACAGCTGCAGGCAGGAAGCCAATCAGAGTGCTTGGCTCCATTCAGCTTCTCTCTACCAACATCATTTTGGCTAAGAAACTGAGTGCACTGCCAGCCACATCCTTCTCCTTGCCCACTTCTAGCTGGAAGAGCATCCATGCCAGCCTTTTACCCAGGGGGGTTACCCCTGGAGAAGCTGCGGGCACGTAGCGTGACGCGTAGGGCAGCAGACACATTGGCCTCTGGACCCTTCTTTTGATTGAGCACCCACAGGGCAGTATTTCTTGCTGTTTATATCATTGTCATTTTATGCTTGTCTCCTTGGTGTGCCTGAAAAGGATTTATTATTATTGGTAGGGCACAAGGATTAGTAGCAGAAAAGGGGGATTAGTTCCCCAAGGAGTATGACGTATTTATAGTATTATGTAGGAGCATTTATAAATTAGTTTTGTTAATGTTTGCTACTTTGTGATTGTGCACATTGATTGTGTATTGATTGTACATGGGCAGGCTGATTCATTACTAGCGCCAGGTACCAGCAGATGAGCGTCTGTAGCGAGGTGCTCAGAGTGACTGCTAGTAGTCGCTATGATCGGCTGTGGGTCGCTATTACAGACCGCCTCAGTCGCTAGCCGGCATTGATGAATTTGATGTGTGAGTCGCTATAACACCAGTACAGAGCTATATGGGAGTGAACGGTAGTGACTGGTCAGTGTGAGCGACTCAAACCATATTCATCAAAAAAACAGCCTCACACAGCGCCGGCGCTCAAAATTGGGTCACTGTAGCCCAGAGTGCCAGAGGCTATGTGATTAAAGTCCGTTTTTGAACACATATCCACAAGTAACAAAGCGAAAACACGTGGAATTACATTGTTATTACATTGTGACATTAACACTTTGACACCAGACCTGTAATGGCAATTCTGCATCAAAATGAAAAAAATCAAAAAAGTTTTCAAAAATGACTTTAAATAGGCCAGAAGAGGTCACACAATGATTTGATAAAAAAAAAAAAAAAAAATTAAAAGAAAACCCTGTTTAAAGAGAAGAAAGGTAACGTCTATTGAAATGTATAGGAGAGCGACAGGTAGCGGCAGGTAATACCAGGCGCTCTGGAAGCTAGAGCACTGACAGTATACACTGAGCCGTCTGTGATGATGAATCGGATGCTACATGGCGTTGTTAGAGTCGCTCACCGGAATCGCTTTGATAAATGTGGTTTTGGGTACAGCGCCAGACGTTCACCGTTCACTGCCTGTCGCTACGAGGCACTACCTGCCGCTATCCCTTGATGAATAAACCCCTGAGTGGTTATAAACTATTTAGGTGCTATTTATTGTTCTTGCTTTAATGGAATTTGTAGGAGACTTGTTGGGTTATTTATAATAGTTGGGTTGCAGGTAATTCGGGGCCCTGGAGGAGGTAATTTGATTATTTGATGTATGTCCACTATGGTATTTGTATTTGGTTTCAGCAGTTGTTGTATATATTCATTGTCCTGCATTATAATTGTATTCAATAAAATATTAATTTTAATTTTTGAGCTGTGGCTCATTTGTAGATTTAGGTAGTTGAGGTAGGATAAAGGATTAGGATAAATTTGTTTGAGCAAAGGTCTAGGAAAGCATGTTCATGATTTTTTACTTCTTTAGCTGTGCCTACCTACCTACTTTCTTTGGTGATCCCCACAATCCAGCGTTGGCCATCTGTGTTTTCTGCCATGGGTACGGTAAACTTGCAGAGGCAGTACAAAGCAATATCCCGTGATCGTTGCAGGTGAATGCCCGGCCATTAACTTATTGACCCAGGAGCACGGACAGATCGGGGGATTCTGCTTTGTACAGTCCCCCTGTAGCCACTGCCAGAAGTGTCTAGGACAGCTTTGAATGGGAGGCCAGGTAAGGTAAGCAGATAGTGAAGTAGGTGGGAGGGGTCCTCTTCATAATCTTGCTGCAATAGTAATAGGTAGCTGCTCTAGCTATGTTTACAACTGCAGCCTGGAACAACCACACAGCAACATGTACAGCTACTTCTCTGCCCACCCCAACTCTGCCTCTTGTTACCAGATGCTGCAGCTGCCTCTCATTCTAGGGCACCTAAGATTGCAGCCCCCTGCCTCTCATCCTGGGGCTCCACAAATCCACACCACCACCTTTTATCCTGGGGCTCCTTAGATTGCTGCCCCACAGCCGCCTCTTGTCCTGGGGCTCCTTCAGATCGCCACCCCACCACCACCTTTTATCCTGGGCTCCTAAGATCACTGCCCCACAACCACCTCTCATCCCGGGGCTCCTCAGATCGCCCCCACGCCACCACCTTTTATCCTGGGGCTCCTTAGATTTCTGCCCCACATCTGCCTCTCATCCTGGGGCTCCTCAGATTGCCCCCACACCACCACCTTTTAATCTGGGGCTCCTTATATTGCTGCCCCACATCCGCCTCTCATCCTGGGGCTCCTCAGATCGCCCCCACACCACCACCCTTTATCCTGGGGCTCCTTAGATCGCTGTCCCACAGCGGCTTCTCATCCAGGGGCTCTTCATATGGCCACCTCTTATCCAGAAGCTCCTCAGAATGCCACCCTGCCACCACCACCTCATTTCAGAGGTTCTGCCGACGCCATCTTTTCTGCCTACTGCTGTACAGTGACTGTAACATGCCCCAGAAGGGATGCCCATCAGTCACTTCACATGTGATTGCTGGTCAGAATTGACTGGGCAATCAGAGTGATCACTGATATGTGGGTTGACAATGCCCCCCCCCCCAAGCAGACAGTGCAGATGGTCTGCTGTCAGGGAAAGCAGCCATGTTCACCCGATCACCGTGTCTTTAGACATGGTGATTACGGCATGACGTACAGTTACTTAATCTTGCGGGAAGTCTTTTTAGAGGGTCAGATTTGATGACAGAGGTACCTTAAAGTGCTACTGCAGGCAAAGGTAATTGTTACACCATTGCTTCAGGCTGTGTTTGTCACTGTCCTTAACTGTTTTCCGTTTTTAAATTGAAGCAGAAATGGCCGAGATATCGAGGTTTACATTTTCACCTTGTGATCTCTTTTCTGAAAAAAGTGGGCATGGACTTGGATCTGTGATGCTACAGAATAATCAGCAATGTGATGGAGGAGGAGGTGGAGGAAGGGGCAGGATGAGGGAGGGGCCAGCAATTCTGTCCCGCTCTGCTGAGCTGATTGGGGGACAAAATGAAAAATAGAATGCCATTGGCTGAACCTGTAAACCCTGATATCTTAGCCATCTCTGCTTCAATTTAAAAAAGAAAACCAGTTTAGGACAGTGGCAAATGTAGCCTGACACAATGATGTAACAATTTGCTTTGCCTGCAGTATCACTTTAAGCTGCTTGCTACAATTCTTTTTACATATTTTATACAATAGCCTATTGGCTGTATCCCAAATGTGCTCTGTATCAATTTAACTTTCAGCAAGTGCCTTTTTTACACTTTACATTGTCCATTCTGTTGGATTTTACTGTAGTGACTCCTGCTGTCCTTTATAAGGCTTCTCACTAAATTACTGTCTATACTGCATGAAATGTCAAGGTTTAGTGTGGGTATGCGTTATTTGCTATACTTTTTCTATAAGCTTTGATGCTTTTATGTATCATTTATCAAATGAATGAGCAACTTTTCAGCTCAGGTGACCTTCTGTTCCAAATGCTGCTATTCATTTGACAGCTGCAATGTTAGCGTTAAAAACACCAACAGCATATCCTGCAATGTATTATTCATATTTAAATTATTTTCCTGTTTTCCAAAATCAAGTGTCCTCTTGGTTGGTTACCAGGTGATGAAAAATAAAACTCCTACCTGCTAGTGAGTATTAAGAATGGAGAGGCGAACAGAAAAGCCACTTTAATAGAGAAACTCACCATTGGATAATGGATTAACTTTCTGTGAAAAGGCCACATTAAAAGTCTATAAAGAAAGCTTGATATTGGGCATTGAGAAAAGCACAAAAATGCACAATTTCTACTAGCCATTCATGCTTATTTTGCTCCTCATTGTGCATTTTGTATGCAGTCATAGTAAGTCTGCCATTGCGTTTGGAATTCCATGCATTTAAAAGAGTGATAAATCGATATTACATGCAATGTTTGTGCTTATATTGTTACTGATGTCTGGTAATTGATCATAAGGTGCACAAAAGAATTGCCTTCAGTGCATTGTGGTAGTATTTTAGATGTGTTCTAGCCAGGTTAATAGTGTTTTGCCCTGCAGTGAGCTTTTGTCCATTTTGCTGTATGTAGTAAAACAGTTAAAGGAGCACTATCGCGAAATTGTGTAATATGAAAAATCCATATAAACACGTGGGCTAATGAGAGGAGGGGTCACTCATACACCCGAACTAAATAAAACTCCCGCAAAGCTGTGGTTTTCTTCCCCTGGTAGAAATAAAATCCAGGGGTTACAGGTTTAGTCTATGAGGAGTGACAGAGCCTGTCACCCCGGATGTCCTTGGATGGATATCATCCAAGAAAGACTAAATAATTAAAATGTGAATAAGACTCCAGGACCAGATGCACTTCACCCAAGAGTTCTTAAAGAATAAAACTCTGTTATCTCTTCACCTTTGCCCCTGATCTTTAAAGACTCACTACAACTGGCATAGTACCAAGGTATTGGCAAATGTGGTGCCCATTTTAAAAAGGGCTCGAAGTCTTCCATCCATTGTGGGAAAATTGCTTGATGGACTATTAAGGGACTACATACAGGAATGTGTAACTATGCATAATATCATAAGTGACAGCCAGCATGGTTTCACTAAGGACAGAAGCTGGCAGACTAACCCGATTTGATTATATGAGGAGTTGAGTAGAAGCCTAGACAGAGGGGTGGCTGTAGATATAGTTTTTTGGATTTCGCAAAAGCATTTGACACAGTCCATCAGATACGCTTATTGGTAAATGATACCCACTCTGAATGGTCCCCAGTTGTAAGCGGTGTACCCCAGGGTCAAGTGATGGGCCCTCTATTATTCAATTTTTTTAAAAATGATATAGAAGATGGAATTAATGGCACTACCTGTTTTTGCAGAAGACACCTGCAAGGCTCTGCAAGGCTGACTCTGTTAAGTGCTTCTTGGTAAGTGTGAGTTAAAACAGGAGTTAAAAGCAGTTACAAGCAGAAGTGCTGAAGATGTAGGTATCTACCTTTGAGTGTTATTTAAGTGTTTATAAATTCTTCATTTAATAGAGTGATTTATGTTCCAAAACATTGATATACTGTGCTCTATTCCTAACAATCCTGCCCAGTGTATATCTTTTGCTATGTATGCACTGCTTGAACAATCGGTCAAGGGTGCATACTTATGTTCTGCATGTGTACGCATTGCACATTTGGAAGCCGACATTGGCGATCTAAAGGAGCATTTGGCAACACTGAAAAGCATTGGTATCATGGAAAAAGTCTGAGGCTCACTGAGCAGGCACTCTGGCACTACACTCTGGGTTAGTGGAGGGGGTGGTATTATGGGGAGGCAGGAAAAGTAGGATAATGAGGAAGCTAGCTGGATAACAGTTCGAAGGCGGGGTAGGGGGTAACAGTTACAGGGAGGCTAGCCCTGAGCAGGCACCCCCCAACATGTTCGCCGAGTTGGCAGATGAGGAGGATTTTAGCTCAGGGGTGGCAAAGCTGCAGCAGGTGACTCTACCAGGTGACTACTGGTAGTAGGTGACTCTATTATTAAGGGAACAGACAGTGCAATCTGTCACAAAGATCGGGATCGCAGAACGGTTGCCATCCTGGGCAAGAGTACGGCATGTCGTGGATCGTGGTGACAGATTATTGGGAGGGGCTGGTAAAGAATTGAGCAGAAATACTACCAGTACCATGAGCCACACCATAGAGGCAACAGAGAGGGTAAATAGGTGGCTAAAAAATTAGTAAGGAGGTAAAATTAAAGTAAAAAGGGGTTTGGGTTCTTAGAGAACTGGGCTGACTTGGTGGGCTACAAGTTCTATGGAGGAATGGGCTGCACCCCAATGGGGAGGGTGCATCTGTTCTGGGGGAGACGATGGCTAAAAGGTTGGAGGAGTGTTTAAATTAAGCACTGGGGGGGAGGGTATAATACAAAATTACCATAAGCATTTAAAATGCATGCTTACAAATGCTAGAAGCTTGGCAAATAAAACGGATGTAATAGAATTAATAACAGAAGAAATTGTGGGGGTAACCCAGACATGGCTTGATGAAAGTTATGACTGGGCAGTAAACCTACATGTAGGGCTACTGTGTGTTTAGGAGGGACAGTAAAAAACGCAAAGGGAGTGGAGTCTGCTTATTTGTAAAATCCTCTCTACAGCCCTCTCTGTGGGAGGATATATGTGAGGAAAATGACCATGGAGGGTGAAACAAAAATAAAATACTGATGGGGGTTTCCTACCAGATATAGCCTCCAGATATATCTGAATCCACAGAAACCTTGATGCTAAGGCTAATAGATATAGCCGCTAAATTAAATGAGGTAGTTATTATGGGATAATTACCTATATAGACTGGGACACTGAAACCTGTGGATCTCAAGGTAAATGTTTTTTGTCTAAAACAAAAGATGGGTATCTTTCCCAACAAGTACAAGCTCCAACAAGGGGACAGCCATATTGGACTTAATACTAACCAATGTACCAATGTACCAAAGTAACAAAGGTAAAGGTTGAGGGACACCTTGGAAACAGTGTCTGGGCATCCACTTGGCAAAGGAAGTTCAATGTGAAGAGAAGTGTAAAGTCATGCACTTGTTGTTTAATATCCTGAAGGCTACATATGTCCTCGGGGAAGTAAAACTAGGAGAGTCACTAGTTGAGAAGGATCTGGGGGTACTGGTAGACCACAGGCTAAATAACAGTATGCAATGCCAAGCAGCTGCTTCTATGGCGACCAAGATATTATCATGCATTTAAAGAGGCTTGGAATCATGAAACGGAAATTTAATATTCCCTTCTCTGGAATATGCCGTCCAGTTCTGGGCACCCATTCATAGAAAGGACTCCCTGATTTTGGAAAGGGTATGGAGGAGAACCACCAAACTAATAAGAGGAATAAAGGATCTCGGTTATGAAGAAAGATTACGGCAATTAAATCTGTTTAGTCTTGAGAGGAGACGAGTAAGGGGGGGGGACATGATTAACCTGTATAAATATAAATGTCCAATACAAAAAATATGGGGAAAAATTATTTCAGCTAAAATCCTCTCTAAAGACAAGGGGGCACTCCCTTCGACTGGAATAAAAAAGATCTAACCTTCGGAGGTGACAATCATTTAATACCATAAGAAATATAAATCTGTGGAATAGCCTCCCACAGAAGCTGGTTACAGCATCAATCGCTGGCAGCGTCAAAAAAGGATTAGACTCTCTTCTAGCAGAAAGTAACATTAACAGTTACTATTAGCTAATATAAGTAAAGAAAATAAAAGAAAAATACTTCTTCCCAACCCCAACCCCAGGTTGAACTTGATGGACATTCTTCTTTCAACCATACTAACTATGTAACTCCATGAGTAGAACCTGCTAAAGATCTGCAAAACTTTGGATCAAAGGTGCACAATAAAAGACCTGGAATAAAGTAGAAGTTTACATATTCCAGGGCATATAGCAGGGTGGGGTGCGTGGAGAGCCATTGGGAAAAACAACCAATGGGCCGTCCATCCTGCACGGTTATCAGTTTGGGTGCCATTGCTGGTAATTCCAGGAAGAAGCTGCTATGGCCAGCCACCATGGCACTTTGTGATTATGAACAAGGGGTGGGAGCAGCTCAATCACTATTTATACAAAATTATCAACATTATTATTCAGGGCCTGGGAACTAATTTACCGCCCAGTTTAACCCTCTCATCAACTAAATATCAAGCAACAAACATGTCTAACTATGTGGAAAGACAGAGATTTGGTTGCATATATCTGCAGATACATGTGGAAGCCACACTGCCCCGGCAAGGTATTCTGTGTTTAGTGTGGTCCCTACTCTTAATTCTGAGTCCCCAAAGTTGGGACATGCAATGCAGACAAATATCTGAGAGCTACTCACCTGGGAAGCAGCCAGCCTCCCTTTAGAACACTTCACAGGGAGAAATCCATATTAGCTGAATTCCTCCCTGCTTGTGATCATGGCAATTCAAATGAACAAGGGGTGGGAGCAGCTCAATCACTATTTATACAAAATTATCAACATTATTATTCAGGGCCTGGGAACTAATTTACCGCCCAGTTTAACCCTCTCATCAACTAAATATCAAGCAACAAACATGTCTAACTATGTGGAAAGACAGAGATTTGGTTGCATATATCTGCAGATACATGTGGAAGCCACACTGCCCCGGCAAGGCATTCTGTGTTTAGTGTGGTCCCTACTCTTAATTCTGAGTCCCCAAAGTTGGGACATGCAATGCAGACAAATATCTGAGAGCTACTCACCTGGGAAGCAGCCAGCCTCCCTTTAGAACACTTCACAGGGAGAAATCCATATTAGCTGAATTCCTCCCTGCTTGTGCGCATGGCAATTCAAATGAACAACGGGTGGGAGCAGCTCAATCACTATTTATACAAAATTATCAACATTATTATTCAGGGCCTGGGAACTAATTTACCGCCCAGTTTAACCCTCTCATCAACTAAATATCAAGCAACAAACATGTCTAACTATGTGGAAAGACAGAGATTTGGTTGCATATATCTGCAGATACATGTGGAAGCCACACTGCCCCGGCAAGGCACTCTGTGTTTAGTGTGGTCCCTACTCTTAATTCTGAGTCCCCAAAGTTGGGACATGCAATGCAGACAAATATCTGAGAGCTACTCACCTGGGAAGCAGCCAGCCTCCCTTTAGAACACTTCACAGGGAGAAATCCATATTAGCTGAATTCCTCCCTGCTTGTGCTCATGGCAATTCAAATGAACAAGGGGTGGGAGCAGCTCAATCACTATTTATACAAAATTATCAACATTATTATTCAGGGCCTGGGAACTAATTTACCGCCCAGTTTAACCCTCTCATCAACTAAATATCAAGCAACAAACATGTCTAACTACTGTATGTGGAAAGACAGAGATTTGGTTGCATATATCTGCAGATACATGTGGAAGCCACACTGCCCCGGCAAGGCACTCTGTGTTTAGTGTGGTCCCTACTCTTAATTCTGAGTCCCCAAAGTTGGGACATGCAATGCAGACAAATATCTGAGAGCTACTCACCTGGGAAGCAGAAGTGTGAAGTGAAGTGTTCTAAAGGGAGGCTGGCTGCTTCCCAGGTGAGTAGCTCTCAGATATTTGTCTGCATTGCATGTCCCAACTTTGGGGACTCAGAATTAAGAGTAGGGACCACACTAAACACAGAGTGCCTTGCCGGGGCAGTGTGGCTTCCACATGTATCTGCAGATATATGCAACCAAATCTCTGTCTTTCCACATAGCTAGACATGTTTGTTGCTTGATATTTAGTTGATGAGAGGGTTAAACTGGGCGGTAAATTAGTTCCCAGGCCCTGAATAATAATAATAATTTGGTATAAATAATAGTGATTGAGCTGCTCCCACCCCTTTTGTTCATTTGAATTGCCATGAGCACAAGCAGGGAGGAATTCAGTCAATATGGATTTCTCCCTGTGAAGTGTTCTAAAGGGAGGCTGGCTGCTTCCCAGGTGAGTAGCTCTCAGATATTTGTCTGCATTGCATGTCCCAACTTTGGGGACTCAGAATTAAGAGTAGGGACCACACTAAACACAGAGTGCCTTGCCGGGGCAGTGTGGCTTCCACATGTATCTGCAGATATATGCAACCAAATCTCTGTCTTTCCACATAGCTAGACATGTTTGTTGCTTGATATTTAGTTGATGAGAGGGTTAAACTGGACGGTAAATTAGTTCCCAGGCCCTGAATAATAATAATAATTTGGTATAAATAATAGTGATTGAGCTGCTCCCACCCCCTTTGTTCATTTGAATTGCCATGAGCACAAGCAGGGAGGAATTCAGTCAGTATGGATTTCTCCCTGTGAAGTGTTCTAAAGGGAGGCTGGCTGCTTCCCAGGTGAGTAGCTCTCAGATATTTGTCTGCATTGCATGTCCCAACTTTGGGGACTCAGAATTAAGAGTAGGGACCACACTAAACACAGAGTGCCTTGCCGGGGCAGTGTGGCTTTCACATGTATCTGCAGATATATGCAACCAAATCTCTGTCTTTCCACATAGCTAGACATGTTTGTTGCTTGATATTTAGTTGATGAGAGGGTTAAACTGGGCGGTAAATTAGTTCCCAGGCCCTGAATAATAATAATAATTTGGTATAAATAATAGTGATTGAGCTGCTCCCACCCCCTTTGTTCATTTGAATTGCCATGAGCACAAGCAGGGAGGAATTCAGTCAATATGGATTTCTCCCTGTGAAGTGTTCTAAAGGGAGGCTGGCTGCTTCCCAGGTGAGTAGCTCTCAGATATTTGTCTGCATTGCATGTCCCAACTTTGGGGACTCAGAATTAAGAGTAGGGACCACACTAAACACAGAGTGCCTTGCCGGGGCAGTGTGGCTTCCACATGTATCTGCAGATATATGCAACTAAATCTCTGTCTTTCCACATAGCTAGACATGTTTGTTGCTTGATATTTAGTTGATGAGAGGGTTAAACTGGGCGGTAAATTAGTTCCCAGGCCCTGAATAATAATAATAATTTGGTATAAATAATAGTGATTGAGCTGCTCCCACCCCCTTTGTTCATTTGAATTGCCATGAGCACAAGCAGGGAGGAATTCAGTCAATATGGATTTCTCCCTGTGAAGTGTTCTAAAGGGAGGCTGGCTGCTTCCCAGGTGAGTAGCTCTCAGATATTTGTCTGCATTGCATGTCCCAACTTTGGGGACTCAGAATTCAGAGTAGGGACCACACTAAACACAGAGTGCCTTGCCGGGGCAGTGTGGCTTCCACATGTATCTGCAGATATATGCAACCAAATCTCTGTCTTTCCACATAGCTAGACATGTTTGTTGCTTGATATTTAGTTGATGAGAGTGTTAAACTGGGCGGTAAATTAGTTCCCAGGCCCTGAATAATAATAATAATTTGGTATAAATAATAGTGATTGAGCTGCTCCCACCCCCTTTGTTTATTTGAATTGCCATGAGCACAAGCAGGGAGGAATTCAGTCAATATGGATTTCTCCCTGTGAAGTGTTCTAAAGGGAGGCTGGCTGCTTCCCAGGTGAGTAGCTCTCAGATATTTGTCTGCATTGCATGTCCCAACTTTGGGGACTCAGAATTAAGAGTAGGGACCACACTAAACACAGAGTGCCTTGCTGGGGCAGTGTGGCTTCCACATGTATCTGCAGATATATGCAACCAAATCTCTGTCTTTCCACATAGCTAGACATGTTTGTTGCTTGATATTTAGTTGATGAGAGGGTTAAACTGGGCGGTAAATTAGTTCCCAGGCCCTGAATAATAATAATAATTTGGTATAAATAATAGTGATTGAGCTGCTCCCACCCCCTTTGTTCACTTTGTGATTAGTCTATTTCTTGGTAGCAATATGCAGAGTGGTTTCGCACCTTCTTTCAATTCAATTCTTCCATGACCATGCATACATATGGTTGCAAGATTTTCTGCCCAGTGGCCTTCACCAGGCTTAATGCATCCCTGGGTGTAAACACTGGTGACCTGCTATAGCATCTACAGCATGATGCAGCAAATGGAGGAGAGGCCACATATATTTGCCATTGAAAACACCAACAGGATGCAGCATGATGTCAGAATGACAGCCATATGCTAATTAATCTAGTTCCAAGGTAAACTGCCACATAATGGCAGTTCTTATAACTGATAAGGCTGACCCCCAATGTTGAGCTGTGTGCACTGTAACTGAATGTATCATTGCTGGAAAGCACCAGGGGGTGGGGCTGCTCGGCAGGGGAGTAATGTGGCAGACTGCATCTGCGTTGTGTTTAATTAAAAAAAGGAACACAGGCTATTTGGGGCCCTGGGATGGGGGTAGAAGGTGATGACATAAACTTATTTTCTGGGTATAGGATCACTTTAATGAAAAACTCCCTTTTGTCTGTTTTTTTGGAAAGTAAAATACATATTTGTGTGAGGATTGTGCCCCTATACCTTTACTTATTAGCATGCTGCAGATTATATTCCTGTGGCTCTGTTTTGCTACAGCAGGAACTGTTTTCCAGGCCTTGAGTAAAAACTACTCACTACCAGTCCCAGAATACTTCCACTGTAACAGGTGAGCTAATCAGCAGCTTTGGCTAAGTCAAGCAGCAGTAACCCCCCCCCCCTCCCCCAGTGAGAATGCTGCCAGGAATACAAAACTGTGATCCTCCCCATCTGAAGAAGCTGAATTACAACAGAAAGGGTTAAACCTGTCAATTTGGTCTTAGCCTTGATGATTATCAAGCCAGAGTGAGGAAGTCTCTGCACTGTACATCAAACACACCGCTTGATATACATTGCTTAGGTAAAAGCATTGTTGCTAGGTAAACTGTTTTCTTATAATAGATACGTTTAGCACTTACATAATTTTGACACGCTCCTGCTCCTCTTGCCTCCTCTATGTTATGGCGCTGGGGGGCCTTGAGGTGCTGCTTGGGCAGGCCGGCGCCACTCTCCTCACAGAGTTTCTTGAGGTAAAGTTCCCGTTTTTTACCTCACGCCATCGCTCCTTGGTCTGCTGACAGGCTGCACAGGCTCTTCCCAGGCTCTTCAACTGGCTCCCGACCCTTGAGGTGCTGCTTGAGCAGGCAGGCGCCACTCTCCTCACAGAGTTTCCTGAGGTAAAGTTCCCGTTTTTACCTCACGCCGACGTTCGTTGGTCTGCTGACAGGCTGCACAGGCTCTTCCCAGGCTCTTCAACTGGCTCCCTTTTGGTCCGTGAGTCCGGTCTTTTCTTGTTGTTACCTTTATTATTGTGTTTTATATTGGCTGTGCATGCGCTGTGGGATGCTTATCTGCTTCTTTTTTGTGTCTTTCAGAGTCCCATATTGAGATTCTTGTGGTTCCTCCCGGTCCATACACCCCCCGCCCCACCATCCTTTCCTGCCCTGTGGGTTAGGGTGCTGAGAGTCAAATTGTTTTTTTTTCTGTACGGTTCTGGGCCGTCTTAGTGCCTTGAGACCCGTCTTTCTTATCATAATCACCATAATGGAGGCTTCTGGGAGTAGTGGGCTTGGGAACCCCCCGGGACTTGCTAAGCTTTGTCTTGTGTGTGGTACATGCCCACTGAGTGGTCGCAACGTGGTTTGTGTGCCCTGTGCCCAGAGTGCTATTGCGGATCAGGACGGGGCGAGTGTTGCCGGCCCCAGTCCCATTGCTCCTCCGGTCTCGCCGACTCCCCCGCGCCTGCTTCTGGCCCCTAGTGAGGGGGAGGCCAGCAGGGACTTGCGTAGTAATTTTGAGCTCAGACTGGCTAGCATTGAGCCTCAGTTGCCGTGTTCGGCCGCTGACAAGGCCAAGTTTAAGAAGCGGCATTTGGAGCCGGCTCACGCCACTTTTGCTGATGAGGATTATGAGGCCTTCAGTGGCCGAGATTCCGCTGAGGAGGGTGAGTTTCTCCAGGGGTCCGACTCCTCCGGGGGTAGTCGGGGGGACCTTGACAGTCGCCACGGGTCTTCGTCTGACGAGGACGAGTGGCCCCAGAATGATACTGAGCAGCTGTTGTCGGCGGTACTTGATACTCTGCACATTGTTCCTCCTAAGGCAGCCAAGAAGAAATAGGGGGACCTTTGTCGGCCAGAGAGACAGCGCCTTGTCTTTCCTGAACAAGGCCACTTATCTAAGATGGTTTTTAAGGAATGGGAGAAGCCTAATAGGTTGCTGTCGGTGCCTAGGGGTCTGGACAGACGGTATCCCTTTTCGGAGGATTTGGTTCGCCTATGGTCCCATCCTCCGGAAGTGGATGCTCCTGTTCTGGGGCTCTCCAATACCTCCGTTATGCCGTCTCCTAAGACTTCCTCCTTGCGTGATCATGTTGACAGGCGCATGGATCAGCTAGCCTGTCACGCCTTCAGTTATGTGGGAAACGGTCTGCGCCCTGCCTGTGCTGCGGCCATTGTTTACATGGCCATTAAGAAGAAGGTAAGGCGTCTTGCAGATGTTGCCAAATCTCACAAGCGAGCGGAGGAGTATGGGGAGCTTTTGGCTTATATGGACTTCCTTGCCTTTGTTATATCGGCCATGGATGATGCCGTCCGTTTTGGTGGTGGGGCTTCGGCTGCGATGGCCACGCTGCATCGCTCTATCTGGTTATGACAGTGGGCAGCGGATGCTGCTGCCAAAAAAGCTCTCACAGGTATTCCCTTCCTGGGACTTCGGGTGTTCGGGGAACGGTTGGACCTCCTGGCTAAAGACGGGACCCAGCCGGGTGGGGGGACGGCTTTGCCTCTTTGCTCACGTCTGGAGGCAACACGTCTCGGACCGGTGGATCCAGGAGGTGGTGTCCTTTGGATACAAGATAGAGCTGGCAGCTTGGCCGCCCCCAAGATTCATTCGGTCCCGGATCTCCCAAAATCCTGTGACGGCGCAGGGCCTGAGGCTGGCCATTCAACATCTTCTGTCATCAGGAGTGGTTTGCCATGTGCCTCTTCGAGAACGGAGGTGGGGGTTCCACTCCAACCTGTTCACTGTGCCCAAGAAGGACTGTTCCCTGAGACCCATCCTAGATCTAAAGGGTCTCAACAGATTTGTCAGGTTCAAACACTTCCGCATGGAGACCTTACGGTCGGCGGTGAACTCTGTTCGGCCAGGGGATTTCATGACCACTGTGGACATCAAGGATGCCTATCTGCACGTTCCTGTCTTCCTGGGACACCAGAGGTTCCTGAGGTTTGCTCTGGGGGATCAACACTACCAGTTTGTGACCTTGCCGTTCGGCATCACCTCGGCCTCCCGGGTGTTCACCAAGGTGCTGGCGGGTGTCATGGCCCTTCTGAGGAGCCAGGGCATTCACGTTCTTCCTTACATGGACGACCTTTTGATTGCAGGTCCATCTTTGCATCAGGCAGAGAGGGATACTCGGATGGTAGTGTCCACCCTCGAGTCCTTCGGTTGGGTGATCAATTATACCAAGTCTTCTCTCTCTCCTTAATCGGTAAGATCCTTCCTGGGAATGACGCTGGATACTTCTCAGGTCAAGGTGTTTCTTCCTCAGCAGAAGAGGAGGGCCTTCAGATGCAGGCGTGGGCCATGTTGGCTTGCCCTCATCCCTCCATCCATCTGGGGATACAGTTGGTGGGTCTCATGGTGTCTTGCTTCGAGGCTGTGCCTTTCGCTCAGTTCCACATGAGACCCCTTCAGTTGAATCTCTTGACCATCTGGGATCGGAGTCAGGAGTCCTTGGAGCAGGAATTAGCTCTATCCCCTCTGGCCAGACAGTCCCTCTCGTGGTGGCTGGACTCGAGGAATCTTCTAGTGGGCAGGTCCTTTTTGCCTCCATGCTGGGAGATTGTCACCACAGACACCAGTCTGACCAGTTGGGGAGGGGTTTGGCAATCACTGAAGTTCCAGGGCCAGTGGGGCCCTCAAGAGGCACACGCACCTATCAATCTCTTGGAGTTGAGAGCGATCAGGTTGGTTCTCTTCCAGTTGACTCCCCACCTTCGGGGTCGTGCGGTCCAGGTCCGCTCGGACAATCAGAGGGCGGTCACCTACATCCATCATCAGGGAGGGACTTGGAGCAAACGAACCCTCAAGGAAGTGTCCCTGATATTGTCTTGGGCGGAGGAGACGGTTCCCTCCATCTCGATGGTTTACATCCCCGGGGTGGAGAACCAGGAGGCAGATGCCCTGAGCAGAGGGACGTCTCACCTAGGGGGATGGTCTCTCAACAACAAGATCTTGCATGCCCTGTGTCGCCGCTGGGGTCAGCTGGACGTGGACCTGTTTGCGTCCCGTCACAATCACAAGCTTCCGAGATTCGTATCCCTGTCAAGAGATCCTCTGGCCTTCGCCACGGACGCACTGGCATTTCCTTGGAAGGAGTTTTGAGGAGGGGGTACCGACCATGGCGGTGGATCAGTACGTCCTGCCCGATGTTCCAGAGCTCCTCACTCAGGGACAGCTGCGCCACCCCAATTTACAAACGCTGGCTTTGACGGCTTGGCTGCTGAAACCTCCATCCTGATGAATAAGGGTTTGCCGGCTTCGGTCGTCAGTACTATGATTCAGGCTTGGAATAAATCCTCTTCTATGATTTATTACAGGGTCTGGCAGGCTTACATTGCCTGGTGTGAGTCTAAGGCCTTCCCTTGCCGCACCTTCTCCCTTTCCAGGAATCTGGAGTTTCTTCAACACGGTCTAGAGTCGGGTCTTGAGTACCCTCAAGGGACAAGTTTCTGTCTTGGCAATTTTTTTCCAAAGATCTTTCGCTAATCATAGGCTTGTCAAAACCTTTTTCCTGGGAGTCACTCATGTACGTCCACCGCGTAAGCCTCTGCTACCGGTGTGGGATTTGAACTTGGTGCTTTCTGCTCTTCAGGGTCCCCCCTTCGAGCCCCTGTGCGATGCTGCTCTTTCTATTCTGACTATTAAGGTGGCCTTTTTGGTTGCTATCACTTCGGTGCGTCACATCTCTGAGCTGACGGCGCTTTCCATGAAATCTCCTTATTTTGAGCGGCATCAGGATAAGGCGCTCCCCGCTCTCCCTCCTTCGGCTTCGGGCGGCGGGTCCCCGGCTTCTGGCACAGCGGTTGGCAGCGCGCCGACTGCTCTCGGCAGTCCTCCGCCTCGCTCTGTCTCCTCCCTGGTGCGCACACGTCTCCGTCCACGCGCACGCCGTTTTTTTTAAATTTAAAGGGCAGTTCACCTTTGATTGGTGGCAGCTCATTCCACTTCCCCTATTTAAAGGGGCACTTCCTTTCATCTAGTGCCGGATCTTGGTCTTCCTATGGTTACTGAATGTCAGTTGTTTCCTGTATTGCTTACCCGTGTACCGACCTTTGCCTGTCCCCGACTCTGAACCTTCGCTGCCCGTCCCGACCTTGGCTACTTACCTTCGACCTCGTGATTGTGCTGCCAGCCCTGACCTCCGCTTGAACTTGACTTCGCCTTTTGCCTGCCTCCTCGGTACCACGCATTACCTCGGCTGACTGATGGTGGTCCGTCTTAAGCCGGAATTCTTGCCCAAGGTTGTATCTGCCTTTCATCTTAATAAGGACATTGTCTTACCTTCCTGCCTTCTTGCCTTACCTTGTCCTGCCCCTGCTAATTCCAAGGAACGGAACCTTCATTCTCTGGATGTGGTCAGGGCACTCAAGTATTATTTGGTCACCACTGAGTCATTTCGGAAGTCTAATTCTCTTTTTGTACTTCCTTCCGCACATAGGAAGGGCTTCCTTCCAGCCAAATCCACTATCAGGCGGTGGTGCAAGCATACTCTGCTAAGGGGAAGGAACCCCCTTTCCGTGTTACAGCTCACTCCACTAGGGCTATTGGTGCCTCTTGGGCCTTCCAGCACCAGGCTTCAGTTGAACAGGTTTGTAAGGCCGCTACTTGGTCTTCAGTTCATACTTTTTCCAAGTTTTACAAGGTTGATGTTAAGGCCTCAGCTGACGCTGTTTTTGCCCGCAAGGTGCTTCAGGAGGTAGTGGCTTGAACTGCCTGCCATTGCTCTCTGGGGATCCCACCCTTCTTTTTTGGACACTGCTGTTGGATGTCCCACATGTAAAGAATTGAAATGAAGCAAGCCGTGCTGTACACCTGGAAAAATACAATTCTGTGATTACTCACCTGTAGAATTGTTTGTACGGTGTACAGCACGGCTTGCTTCATCCCACCCTTGTTATCGTTGTTCTCTTTTGCCTTGTTATGGTTATTTTTGTTGAGAGAGTTTCCTTTTAGTGGGGTCTTCTGGGTAATTCTGGCCCTTTTATGGGCCAGGAGGGGCCACAAGTCTTTCTGCAGTCGATTGCGCCACCTGTGGCGGATTACCCACATGTAAAGAATTGAAATGAAGCAAGCCGTGCTGTACACCGTAAAAACAATTCTACAGGTGAGTACTCACAGAATTGTATTATCTACTGTGGAAAAAGAGTGCCTTGCCATTAAATAGGCACTAGAGGCACTATGTTTATACCTTTTAGGCTGCCACTTTGAGTTAGTCACAAGATATTACATAGATTTTAGCATGCATTAAAAGAAGCATGGATTCACAGGATAGGGATGTCATTTTTCCTCTTTACAAGGCACTGGTGCACCCTCACCTGGAATATGCCATCCAGTTCTGGGCACCCATTCATAGCAAGGACGCTCTCACTATGAAAAGGTTGCAGAGGAGAGCCACCAAACTAATAAGAGGAATGAAGGATCTTAGTTATGAGGAAAGATTACGAGAATTAAATCTGCTAAAGTAGACTAAAACCCACCCTGGAGGGCAGGCATACTCACTCCCCACAGGGCATCCAGTTTTTGGATGCCCCGCTGTGTCAAATCCCCTAGGTCGCTCAAAAACTCACCTTTGTTCACGGTCCAACGGCGCATGCATGGGCAGCTGCTGCATCCCCGCTATCCCTTTAGCAGGGCACGTACCTGTACTTGCACTACCCCCCTAAATAATATTTAAAGTAATAGTGGGTGCTACTACTCTATGAGCCATGCATGTAATGCTACAAAAACAACAAGGGAGGCACTCCAATGCCAAAATCAATATCAAACTTTATTTAATAACCACATCCACAACATATACAATTAGACATATTAAAAACACATTAAAAACATATAACAATAGGACACAGGACATACAAACATACAGGATGCGTAGGCGGTGGGGAGAAAATGTAATAACTAATCATAGTAATGCAACAATCGCGGAATCCATTTATCAAGTAAACCGAATATTGTGGTGCAAAATAGTGTGCAGAAATGTGCAAGAGTAATATGCAATTTCTCCCCACCGCCTACACATCCTGTATGTTTGTATGTCCTGTAAGGCATTGTTATATGTTTTTAATGTGTTTTTAATATGTCTAATATTATTTGTTGTGGAAGTGGTTATTAAATAAAGTTTGATTTTTGATTTTGGTGTTTCTGTGTGGCCATATAAACTACCAGCCTAGATCCATATTTGAATCCGCAGCCATGGCCACCCAAGTTTGACGCCCGGGTGAACTCGACAAATAATGTAGATCATACAGACTCTCAGGAACACCTTTAGATCTCCCTGTTAACCCTGAACCGGCACCATCCTTTGGTTCTTCTATACCTGGACTGCGACGTCTGCTCTGTGTCTCCTCTCTCTCCAGAAGGGGGGGGGGGGGGAGAGAGGGAGGATAGATAGAGAAAATACAATTCTGTGATTACTCACCTGTAGAATTGGTATTATACGTATACAGCACGTCCTGTTCCAGAATATTCCTTACTCTTGGGTAATACATCCACAAGATGGTGCTGGACTGCAGAATACAGCTTGTGGCTCCTCCCAGCCCTATATAAGTCAGGGACCTCCCACAAATTCCCCAGTATTGACAAGCAGTTAACAAGAAGCCGGGAGAACAATAATAACAAGAATTCAAAAATGAACATATGAACAATCATCATACAGAGGTAACTAAGAATAATGCTAACAAGGGTGGGATGGAACAGGACGTGCTGTATACATATAATACCAATTTTACAGGTGAGTAATCACAGAATTGTATTATTCTAAGTATACAGCACGTCCTGTTCCAGAATATTCCTTACTCTTGGGACATCCAATAGCAGTGTCCGTAAGGTAAGGTGGGATCCCTATAAAGTAACAGCGGGCAGTTTAAACCACTGCCGCCTGCAGATCTTTGCGACCAAAAGCGTGGAGGACGCATGTGAGTAACCCCCTGGAAGAAAGTCTTAACCAGACGATGGTGAGCAAAGGATCTTTGGAAGAAAATGGCCAAAGCAGAAACATGACCTTTGAGGGTACTAAATTGAAGACCCAAATCCAAACCATGTTGCAGAAAATCCAGAATCCTAGGGATAGAAAACACCCGACAGGGAAGCGACTTAGACTCACACCAATCAATGTAAGCGTGCCATACCCTATAGTAGATGGATGATGAGGACTTCTTCCTAGCCCGAATCATGGTATTAACAACAGAGGCATGCAGCCCCTTTTCCATCAAGATGGAGGTTTCAGCAGCCAGGCCGTTAAAGCCAGCATTTGTAAATTGGGATGGCGTAGTTGCCCCTGAGTGAGCAGGTCTGGATCCTTGGGCAGGACATACTGATCTACTACCAACTGCACGACGTCTGCAAACCACACCCTTCTTGGCCAACAGGGGGCCACTAGAATGGTTGGCACCCCTTCCTGGGCAATCTTGCGCAGCACCCTGCCCAGCAGAGGAAGAGGAGGGAACACATAGAGGAGCTGAAAGCTCTTCCAAGACATTGCTAGTGCATCCATGGCCAAGGCCAGAGGGTCCTGGGACAGAGAGACAAAGAGTGGAAGCGTGATTGTGACGGGACGCAAACAGATCCACATCCGGCTGACCCCAGCGGTGGCACAGGGAGCGAAACACCCTGCTGCTGAGGGACCATTCTCCCAGATGAGAAGTCCCCCTGCTGAGGGAGTCCGCCTCCAGATTCTCCCCCCCCCCCCGGGATGTACACAGCTGAGATGCAGGGAACATTCTCCTCCGCCCAAGACAGTATCAGGGACACTTCCTCGAGGGCCCTCTTGCTCCGGGTCCCTCCCTGAATATTGATGTAGGCAATCGCCGTCTGGTTGTTCGAGCGGACCTGAACCGCCCGATCCCGAAGGTGTGGAGTCAATTGGGCGAGAACCAACCTTATCGCCCTCAGTTACAGAATGTTGATAGGGGTGTGGGCCTCCCGAGGGCCCCACTGACCATGGAATTTCAGGGATTTCCAGAAGCCCCCCCAACCTGTCAGACTGGCATCTGTGGTGACTGTCTCCCAGCACAGGGCCAGAAAGGATCTGCCCACCAACAGGTTCCTTGAGTCCAGCCACCACGAGAGGGACCGTGTGGCCAGAGGGGACAGAACAAACACCTGATCCAGGGACTGAGGGTCCCGATCCCATACCGACAAGAGGTGAAGTTGAAGAGGTCTCATGTGAAACTGAGCGTATGGAACTGCCTCTAAGCAAGGCACCATCAGGCCCACCAGCTGCATCCCCTGCCGGATGGAGGGATGAGAGCAAGACATAATAAGCCTGGCTTGGCCTTGAAGACTCTCCACCTTCTGCTGAGGGAGAAAAATCTTGACCTGAGATGTATCCAGAGTCGTGCCCAGAAAGGACCTCACCATTGACGGTGACAGGGAAGACTTGGGGTGGTTGATAACCCAGCCAAAGGACTCCAGTGTGGACACCACCAGCTGGGTATCCAGCTCGGCCTGCTGGAAGGACTGAGACGTGATGAGAATGTCGTCCAAGTAATGAAGGATGCGAATGCCCTGAGATCTCAGCAGAGCTATTACACCCGCCAGCACCTTGGTGAATACCCTGGGAGCCGAGGTGATACCGAAAGGCAAGGCCACAAATTGGTAGTGCTGATCCTCCAGAGCGAACCTGAGGAATCTCTGATTACCTGGAAAGATTGGTACATGAAGGTAAGCGTCCTTGATGTCTACAGAGGTCATGAAGTCGCCCGGGCGTAGTGAATTGACAGCTGAGCGCAGAGTCTCCATGTGAAAGTGTTTGAATCTGACAAATTTGTTGAGGCGCTTTAAATCCAGGATGGGTCTGATGGACCCGTCTTTTTGGGAACAGTGAAAAGATTGGAATAGTAGCCTCTGCCCCTTTCCCTCAAAGGCACCTGGCAGATGACCCTCAACTCCAGAAGGTTTTGGACAGCGAGGCACAGACCCTGAGCTGACAGGGGGTTTTGAGCCATCCGGGATTTGATGAATCTTGGGGACAGCCTCCTGAATCCACCGGTCTGAGACGTGAAGCCTCCAGACGTGAGCAAAGAGCCGAAGCCGCCCCCCCCACCCGGATGGGTGAGGGCGCCCCTTCATGCCTGAGGGGGCTTGGGTGAGGATTTTGGCTTGGGACCCCAGGAGAGGCCAGGACGGCCACGTCCTCTGGCCCTTCCCCAGTGATCTCCACGGGCCCCAGTAAAGGAGAATCCTCGGCCAGTTCTGGAACCACGGAAGGAAGGGAGAAAGGCACCCACCTCCCAAAAGGACCATGACGGCCTCCTACGTTGAGGTAACCTACCGCCCCTGGCAAACAAATCCAAGCATTCACCAAAGAGGCGCAGGCCCTTGAAAAGGAAACCAGTGAGAGACTTCTTAGCAGCATTATCAGCTATAGCTGACGTAGCCAGACAGAGCAGCGTATAGCCACCAACAGGGCAGAAGTCCTACCAAACATTCTAATGGCATCATCCATGGCAGAACGAATATATGCAATACATTCCTCACAAAGCAGGAGAGAACTATACTCTTCTCTACCCGCATTCCTCAGATGCCCCGTCCAAGAGACACTTAAGCACCCCTTTAATGGCAATAGCCGTAATAGCAGAGGCACAAACCGGGCGCAGCGCCGTCCCCACACAGGCAAAGGCGTGACAGGCCAGTTGATCCAAGCGCCGGTCCTCACCATCCAGCAGGGTAGTAGTATCAGGAGAATGCATGACAGATGTATTGGACAACGCATCCACCTCGGGAGGACATGACCAACGCTTAACAACATCAGCAGGAAAGGGATACCTCTTGTCCCAACTCTTAGGCACCCCTGGCAGCTTGCTAGGCCGTTCCCATTCCTTGAGCACCAGATTATTAAAGTGAGACTGCTCAGGGAACTCCTAGCGTGGCTTAACCATATGAAAAAGCTCACCCTGCTTTTGCGGAGCCACTGCCGGGGGAGAAATACAAAGCACTTCAAAAATGTGACTCAGCAATCTGTCAGTGTCATCAGGGGACCACGGGTCTTCCCCAAAGGGAGTCCCAGTACCACCGTAAATTTTAGGTTGTTCCTCAGAGGATTCAGAATCAGAAAATAATTCCCCCTCCTCAAGGGGGTAGGGACCTGATAGTGAGTAAGGGCTCTCATCTTCTACAGGGAAGAGGGAAACCGCGGGTGATAAATGCCGCTTCTTAGCAGAAGCCTTACGCGGAGCAGACCCAGCAATATGTTTTTCAATGCTGGCCACCCGTGCAGCCAAATCAGGTTGAGACTCCCTGCTGGCATGCCCCCCACTGGAGGCTAGATGTAAGCGTGGGGGGGTAGGGGAAGTCAGAGGGGGCGCAGCACTAGGCCCAGTAGCAGGCAACCCAGACTGCAGCGTAAGCACCTGCTGGGCGCAGGGTACACACACCCTGACATCATCACTTATAGGGGATACCCCACAAGAAACACATAGCCAGGCTTGTTCCGAAGGAACCCCAAGCACATCATCCCCAGAAGCCTCCATATGGTGATTATTGTGGCACAACAGGCCAGTAAGGGTTAACGCTAATAATAGCTACCCGGGATGCCCCAATGACCCGCTAGGGAAGTGGGAGTAATGAGGGGAGATGGCCGGGAGAAACCACAGTGCCGAAGTTTTAACCCGCCTGAAAGACATAATAAACATTCCCATGAGATAAACCAGAAGGAATTCAGAAGAATCACCCTACCGGGGTTACTCACAGACCACGGGAGGCGGCAGCACACACAGCAAGAGTAGTCAAAATGGCGTCCACAGACCTCGAGGGGCAGGCCTTCGATGAGATGTGATGTAAAAAACATCATCCCCA
The DNA here is from genome assembly GCA_027917425.1 of Gastrophryne carolinensis. NCBI lineage: Eukaryota > Metazoa > Chordata > Amphibia > Anura > Microhylidae > Gastrophryne > Gastrophryne carolinensis. The sequence goes on along the minus strand of CM051236.1, from coordinate 385,323,275 downwards.
TAGCCCGCCCCTACGAAGAGTGCGAAATGCGCCCACGTGATCCTGCCGGCCAATCGCGGCCCAGCAGCTCTGAGGAGAATGACGCCACTGTCCGCGGAGCGCTGTACAAGCGCTCGGCGGCAGCGTTTTACAGTATAACATACCAGGATTAAGTAAAACACAGGCTTTTACCACGGAACAACCCCCCCCCCCCCCCCCGGAGATCTCCCGGAGGGAGAGCGAGAGAGGTTAACATAAGGGATTCCCGGGGGATAACAGCACCCAGGGACAATGGGAGAAGCGAGGGAGGAGGGGAACACCTATGGTAAAGGTTTAACTGCAGGATTACCTGGCAAACACCCAAGAAGCAGTGGGGGCATCCCAAAAGGCTCACCATCAGCCTAAACCGCCTACCCTGTCAGGGCAGGGACTGCGGTAGGAGCCTAGCTCCTCAGCACCTCTTTAACTGGTGCTACTAACCTACCTTCACCCGAACCTTGTCAGCCGAGGCTGGGAGGCAGTATATGGTACGGAACGGGTGGGAATAGTCCTGCAGGGCCGCAGGCATGAAAGCCCCGCTCAGCTGCGCCACATAGAGAGCTATCTTCTATCTTCTCAGCGCAGACTGCAGAAAGCACTGGGGAATTTGTGGGAGGTCCCTGACTTATATAGGGCCGGGAGGAGCCACAAGCTGTTTTCTGCAGTCCAGCGCCATCTTGTATTACCCAAGAGTATAGAATATTCTGGAACAGGACGTGCTGTATACTTAGAATAGAGAAACAGAAGAAACAAAGGACACCGAAAGCCCGGACCCCAAACCCGTGCCCAAGTGCATCTTAGGGTAAGTACCCGAAAGAGAGGCCGATTTCTATGGGGGGCAGGGAAGGGATAGGTCCCTTGCTCAACTCAACCTCCTCCATCTTGTCAACCTTTCAACCCCGTATCTCCACACCCACCAAGCCTCCTCCCCTTTACACATCCTTTTCCAAGCCTGGAAACCCAGGGCATCCTGCGAGACTATGCCCCAATTTTAACCTTTCAACACCCTTACCTGGACCTGGCATGTTTGCTATAGACCAAGGAATGAGCTTCCAACAGAAGAAAGATACGGACCCTAGTGGCACTGGAGAAGTAAATAAAATGGCTGAAAATGGTCGAGATAGATTTTAATATATTAGTGTTAGTACAATAATAATTCACATATATAGGTGCTTGTAATTTGCATTTAAATGGCTTGCAGGACATAAAACTTTGAAAAGCACTGTTGTATAAATGATTGTAATCATGAACTAGTGTCCTTTGAAAAAAAAGGAAAGCAATGTTGTATACCAAAAGGTAATTTGACAAATAATTTTGAGAAACCTGTTCTTTATATGATATTACACGGTGACAATAAGAGTCCAAGGATGTAAGAGAAGAGCCTGAAGCATTCTAACAGGCATACAGCTGCTGCATGGAGCACTGCAGATGACAATGACAGGCAAGGTCGCATGATAAACACACTAGAACATTTAAAAGTGCTTTACTCTGGATTCAAGTAACCTAAGGACACCTGACTGCTTTTGAAAAAAAAAAATGTATCTATACAACTTGTACATGTGAAAACAAATAAGTGCAGTTTGGTAAAGCCTGGACTTGAGGCAGTTTGACAACAGAAGCTTGCACTCCAGAGGCTCTATGCTCCCTCTGCTGGAGGGTAAATTTTTTTTTTCGGCAAGGATTTTCTCAACCTTTTTCTGGCAAGTACCCCTAGAGGCTAGAAGGGAGAATGGATTCTCGCACAGTTTCATCTTCCCCTCTCTCCCAATTTTCTCTGGAGCAAGATATTTTTAGGATAATTTTCCTTTTGTACAAGAAATCACGTGAAAATTTCCTCTAAAACTGTAAACTCGAGTGATTTATGGAGTGTTTGGAACTGTGGCTTCTGGGGTGAGAGCAGGTGTTTTTATATGCTGCCATTTTTTTCCTGCTCAGAGGGTAAAGCGAAATAAGCCAGCTTCACAAAAAATGCCTTCTGCGACAGAACCATGGCTAACTAGTCAGAATCGAGATGACATGACATGACTGTCAGGAGCCCATTTGGTGTGGCTAGTGTCAGGCTGAGGTATCCTGGGCCCACCAGTGGAACTCTGGGGCACACCCTACAGTTTGGGATGCTCTGCTGCACATCCCCTGCCCAGGAAGCCCATGACCAGACTACCAGACCTGCAACCTTGCTACCCCACCATCGCATATCAGTGGTGGAGGCCCCGGAGTGGGAGCCCCCTTAATCCAGCCCTGTGTATTAGAGACACATATATGGTAAAATTGGTGGTCATGCGGCTACCCACTGCACTAACTGTTCTTTATGCATTTGAGCTCAACTGTTTGTATTGCTTCATGTTTTATATTTTATCTTACTCTTTATAAAATATATGCACTGTGATAATTCCATTGTCATTCAAATTCATCAGCAGGAAGTATGTCACGAGGTATAGGGTTTCCCTTCAGCAGCCCCCTTCAAACTGCCTCCCAGTCATTGGACTTACTTTGGTGCTGGGTCTCCACTGTATTGGGTGTCTAGAGATCATGGACACGCTGTCAGCTGCCATTATAACCAAATAAAGTTTTTTAAAATGCTACCCTAAGCCCCACTAACCCCCCCCCACCCCCCGTCGATCAGTGTAACATGCTGTTTGAGAGGGCGTAACCCCATTCAGATATTGTGGAATATATTCAAACACAGAATGTTAGGAGATAAAATTTTTCTGTTGCTAGCTGGATTGATGAAACGAAAGTTCCCAGCTGGGCAGCAGTGTCTCTCCACACAAGGCAGACTTTCAGTTTGTAGGCCCAACCAAAATCCCAGCCCAATCTAAACATGTCTCAGAAAAATGGGTCAGCACCTCTGTGTGTGACACACACACACACACACACTGGAACAACAGCTCGTGGAGGTGAATTCTCTAACTCTCGCTTGAACAGCATTCAAACAGTTGCTACAAAGTTTCTAGGAGCTTTCTGTAGAAAGACGAGTCGTTACAGATGATGGCTTTCTAATTCTGGCTAGTGATAAGGGAAGGCTGCACAGAGATTTAACCCTTTCAGTGCTAAGCATGTAGAGTCTATGTGGTCGTTTCTCATCTCTTTAAGTGCCAAGCACGTAGAATCTACTTGCCTGGCATTTTTTCCCGCTAGCAACCCTCCAAAAAAGTCACCTCCCTTCATTTATCCAACAACAGGGGTCTCCTCTTTCCACGGTGGGCCTCTGAATGCCGTTATTCAGCGGGGAAGAGAATGCCCGTTCCCTTGCCTACGTGTCGGCTTTATGAGACCCCAATACCAATTTACAAGGCACAAGGTGCTGGCAAGTCACCTGTAGCTGGCAGCTGACTTGCGAAAAATCCCCGGCCCCATTACCTGCCTCGCAAAAGCCAAGAGGGCTCTGTGAGCTGGTAGCCGTCAGGGTCTACCAGCCCACATAGCTGTTGCCCAGGCTGGTTTTATTAGAAAGGGGGGATCCCATTACATTTTTTATTTTAAAAAAATGTAACCCTTGATAGTACAGATAGTAATTCATTTAAAAATGTCATAAAGCATTTTTCCTGGGCAGGACTGGGTGCTACCGATACATGTGTGGTACTGTTGTACTCAGAAGAAACATAACGCATTTAAAAAATATATGCATTTTTATTTGTTTTAACATTTCTTACCCAAAATATTATGAAATCACAGAATAATTACAAAAAATATAATTTTTCAGGCAATCTCTGCAAAAATCACAGTTAAATATAGTGCAAAATTGTACCTATACATGCTGGGATTGTTCTGTTTAGGGGTCCTTGTGCTGGAAAAGTACTGTTTTCTTTGAACAGCAACAGCAGCGCCTGCTTGCTCGGCCCGGGGGGGGGGGGGGGGGGGGAGGCAGACACTGAGTTGGGTTTCCATCCACTTTAATCTTTTTACATTGTGAGGGGGATTTAAATTGTAATTTTCATTAGTAATAATAGTGTTGGTAGAAGTTTGATGCCATACTATGGCCCTTATTTAACAAGGGATAGCGCCAAGTAGCGAATGGTGAGCGAATGGTAATGACGCTCACCGCCACGAGAACGCCGGCTCCCCTCCGCAATCACACATTTATCAAGCTGATCCTGCTTAGCGACTGACAGAGCGCCAGATAGCGAATCATTCATCATGATTCCAGCCTCACCCCACAGCGCCAGCGAGCGACCTTGAACAGCGACAGGTATGACCCTTGTCCTTGAAGCAGCATGGGGGCTGCATGCGCAGACATTTTTCACTGAGGTTGGCCTGACTGTTGCCCTGGGTGTTATCTTATGACGTGAGATTTAACCATTTATTTTCTCTCTGCTGGCACTTGCATTTATATCATATATTGTTATTGTCTGCACTTTAAAGTCTTATTGGTATGGGTTTCCCTGTGCAATATTAGGTAGTGTTTTAGGTTTATGTGTTTTTCATGTATTTGCACTTTATATATTGATATTTTTTTATTGTATATTCACTGTTTTTGCACATATTTTTGCCATATATATTATTCATATTTTTGTAGTATTGGTTTCATGAATTTGCACATATATTTACATGTGGTTAGGATTTTTTGTGCCGGCACAAAAAGGATGGGTTATGACTATTCTAGGATAATCAATATTATTCACCCATAGGGCAGTTATTTAAGAGGCCCTTAGGGGCCATATACATTGATATAGATACATTTGGCCATACTGGTTGTTTTTAAATTTGTCTTGTGGTGTATGTATTTTAATTCTTTGTTTTTTTGTACTAATAAAATCATTAATATATACTGTTGATTGTAGTGGTGCTTCCTTTGGGAGATTGGTGTGTTCTTTGCACGCCCACTCCAAATTATTGTGTATGACCTCTCGCTACCTGGCGCTCTCCAATGCATTTCAATGGAGCAATCTTTAAATATTCATAATTAATTGCTATTATTTTTTATTTTTTTTTTTAAATGTCAAAAATTTTGTGACCACTTCTGCAATGTTAGATATTTTTTTTAAGGTAAAAAAAAAAAAAAAAATGTGTGCAGAATTGATATTACAGGTCTGATATTAATGTATTCATATTACAAAATGTTTTGAAAAACATGTTTTTTTTTTTTCTAAAAATATGGTTGTTTGGGGGTTAAAAACTACTTTTAACCCATCGCCGCCAGCGCTCTGGGGTTTAAACAAGCATTTCACAGCGCGAGAATATTTGGAGCGTGATTTGTTAATGAATATGCTGGGAGCCGTTCGCTATGGCCGTTCGCTGTCATGCGCTCCCATACAGCGCGGAACCTGTCAAACAGCGACTCCTAACCCCGTATTCAACATTACCGCACACCGACTGCGTCGCTGTCAACAGCCGAACAACAGCCAAGCACAGCGAATACTAGCGGGCGCTGTGAAAATAACGCTACTGTCGCTCATCTGTCGCTACCTGGCGCTATTAATGAATCGGCCTCTATATTTTAGAACACCTAGGCTAGCCCTGGGTTTTATTTTATCTTACTTCCTTTATGTCTCTTGAACTGCTGATGTGAATACAATAAATGTAAGCAAAACACCCATATTAGTCAGTAAATTACTACCTACTGTATTTATAGAAATATAACAAGAAAAACAATCAATTCTATGTTGTTATCAACAACTACAAGGTGTGAGTGTTTTCTTTACTGCCGTCATTAATGGCTTAAGTATTCTCAAGGAAGGGAATGTAAATGCTTTATATTCAGCTCGAGCAATGGGTGGTACTCTTTCATTAATCCACGAAACAGATATTGTGTGTGTGTACTGCAGCCGCTTTATATTTATGCACTGCGCTGTGGGAATATCGGCATGAGGCTTTTTGTTCAGATGCTGCTCTTTTATAATGATTGTATTGAAATAAGTGGATAACATTCATATTTGAGGAACCAGAAGATGATACATCCTGCCTATAAATCTCTTGAGGGACTATAAACTCAAATATTTTTAGTTTTTTATTTTATCTGCATAGGGAAACTAAAGGTGATTTTTGAAACACAAATATGATAAAAATAGATAATAAAAAAACTTTTTGGTTTTGTTTCTTATTAATATTATGAGAAAAAGCAACAAGAAACATTTATATATTTGGCATGTGGACATTACAGTGATGACCCCCCCAAGACCTGTGCAGAATTCCATGCCTGACTAAGTACTGTATAGAGAGTCAGGAATCAGTAGCTGGGGCAGCAAGAGAAAAAATAGAGAGACCTTGATGCAGTGAATTTTCCTTCAAATATCTAATGAAAATAAGGGTGTTTTTTTTGCTTTATTTTAGAGCCATGAGCTAAAATAAAGCATAATTCATGAAACAGAGAACATTACATTAATTTTTAAATGCTTAAACTGGACCTTCACCCTGAATAAGAGTCTATCTTGTATGTTTCCCCCATCCTGTACATACAGATTGCCCACATTAAAAATCATCCTACCTGCATCTAGTGCATTTTCTAAACCTTTAAACATCCAAGATGACGGCACATAGAGCCTCAAACAGGAAGTGTCTTCTGACTATTCTGCTCTGCATTCTGGGATTGCTGAGTCCTGAACAGAGTTGCAGCCCGGTGAGGAAAAGAATATTAAGTAAACGACTAAAAATGTCAAATGTATTAATTTTAGATGCAGGGGAATAGTTTTTAAGGGTTTGGGCTTTTCATTAAATTATGCTGAAGTTCCGGTTTAAAACATGTAAGTAAAGGGAGGAAATTAAAGTAAATACTAGTAGTAGTAAATACTAAGTATATGTTAACTTTTATAGTGAGCGGAACTTTTTATCACTATGTAGTAAATATTTCTGCTGTTAAAGAGGAAGAAAACACCCGATTCAGGCTTTTCGGGGTGATGTTCCTTAGTGCAGGGGCATCCCGAATCAGGATGAGTAAACTTGAGCAGACTGCAAGAGCAGTGATTGGCTGGGCAGCCCGCTCAGTGCGCTCGCTTTCCCCTGAGCGGGGCTGAGGGGAGCCGAGTGCTCTACTGGCCGCATCCCCCGCTAACCTCTTAGCCATGGCGTGCCCGTGCTGCCCATTCAGAAAAGTCTCTCCCACGGTGAAGGCATGACCAGCCTGCTCAGCCAATCAGCATGTTCGCTTTCCCCAGGCCCTGCTGAAGGCTAAGCAGCTGAGCAGCACCAAAGGGAGCCAAGTGCTCAACTGGCCGCATTCCACCCTAACCTCCTAGCCGTGGCATGCCTGCGCCACCCATTCAGAAAGGCTGAGTGCAGCCATGTGCACGGCTAGAGGTGAGCGATGCGGCCGCATCGCAGAGACATGGCAAGGGCTGCAGGAGAAGGATATTGTGCCGGGGAGGGGGGGTTTCACACAGCGGGGCACCCCCATCCGGGATGCCCCAAGGGCTGGAACTCTGATGTTCCTCTTTAAGGTGTTGGTGTTGATCATGCCTCATTTTAACTCATGTCCAATTAGTAACTCCTTTATCACTCTATCACGCTTCCCCTTTATCCAATTTCAAATCTCCACCAAGAGACAACATATTGGGCATTTTTTTAATATAGCCCAGTTTGCCACCCCCTAACGCCAGTCCTGATTATTGGAGGGTAGAAAGGTTTGAACATGGTGTTCTTCCTATTGTTTAATTAAAACATTATTGTACTTTAGGATTGATATTACATATGCTACCAGTCAAGGTTTTGGAACACCAAGTTCTAGGACAGCAAATAATGTGAAAAAGTTCAAAAATAAGTTAAGAACATAAAAATAATATGAAATGTTAACGTCCAAAACTAACAATAGTCTGAATTTCTGCCAAAGAATTTTTTTTTAAACCAAAGAGTTTTTTCAGAGAAGATATTCAATGACTGTGGCTCAGAAAGCAAATTATGGTTTAACATTTCTATAGGTTTCTTAATTTTTGTGGGTTAGTTTCAAACCTTCGGATTCTATTTAAGCAGCGCTGGAACATATTGCTTTACAATGCATTCTAGGGCAGGAATTGGACAGTGTTTCTTTTCAGGACAAAGCACAATGCATCCACGAGAAAAAGACAGTAACAAAAGAAGATAGACATTTATAACCCTTAGAAATGTAGAACTGTCCTACAAAGAATTTGCCAAGAAAGACAAAGTGGCACAGTTCTCTATATCATACCAAAAGGCACTGGAGGAAACTTTCACCAGAAGAGATCTGGGAGACCAAAGTTGTCACGAGCCCTGTACAGAACCCTGGACACTCACCTGTCCTTCGGTCCCACGTCGGCGGCTCCCGCTCGGCCAGCGTGCGGGCTGGGCGGCGTCTCTGCCAGGCGGCGGCTCGGCGTCTCCTCTCCCCGGCCGCCGCTCGGCTATTTCCACCCCGAGCTGCCGCTCGGCTCTTTCCGTCGCGAGCGGCTGCTCGGGCGGTCTCCTCTCCGGCGGCTTCGGGAGCGGCCGCGCCACGGCCATCTCGGCACGCTCCCGGCGCGCGACTCCGTACACGCGCGCGCGCGTCACTTGCTGCTGTTTATGCCCTCCGGCGGCGCTGCACACAGGGCGCCCGCCGGAGGTAATTAGATCCGGGCCAATGAGCCCAAAGCTTGGCAATTTGAATGGGGCAATCAGCCTCAGGTTCCTAATGTTGCACCAATCAATCCCCCTTTCCTGTTCCATCACTCCTATAAAGCTGCTCACTCTGCACTTGTTCCTTGCCCGTGATAGCGTGCTGCTGGGTGTGATTGTGATTGCTATTTTCCTTACGATTCTGCCGTGTATGACCATTCCTGATTGCCGCCTGGACCGACCTTGCCTGTTTTTGACCACGATTCCTGCCTGCTCCTCTGTACCGCGTATCTCTGACCTCCTGGTGTGACCTTTGGCTAGCCCTGACCATTCTTCCGTCTCAATCCTCTTGTACCGTGCTTCCTTGGACTGATCACCTGTGTATGACCTCTGCCCGATTGCCTTACCAGTCTTGTTCCTGGTTCGTCCACCTTCCCCTGCATAAGTCAGCATCCTTTGTGCTAACAAGTCCTGGGGGCAACCGTGTCCGGTGAGGCGTATCCTGCGTCCCGGCAAACGGGGGCTTGGCTATAGGCGAAGAAAGCAGCGGAGATTGGGGGTTGCTGACATATTGGAAGGAAGACGTCCCACGGGACCTGACATTATCACGGGCCCAAAAATATCATCCTAGATGGAAGAATTAATGCAACAAGTGCAAGCTATGGCCACCGCCATCAATCAGCTGGCCCAACGTGTGGCTACGCAAGAGAGTCGCCTAATACCTGCACCTTTGGATCCGGGGCCTTCAATCGAGCCAAAGATTCCTCTACCTGAGAAATTCCTGGGGGACCGGACGAAGTTTTCAAACTTTAAAAATTCCTGTGAGCTTTGTTTTCGTCTGCGACCCCACTCCACTGGAACTGAGTCTCAACGGGTGGGCCTGGTCATCTCGCTTCTTCAGGGTGACCCTCAGACCTGGGCTTTTGGTTTAACACCCTCTGATGAGGCCCTACAATCAGTCTCCTCGTTTTTCTCCGCCATGGAACTTTTATACGCCGATCCTGATCGGGCGTCTACTGCTGATTCCAAATTACGGAATCTTAGGCAGGCTAAACGCTCTGCGGAGGAGTACAGCGCAGAATTTCGGCGATGGGCTATTGATTCCAAATGGAATGATCCTGCTTTGTGCAGCCAATTTAGGATTGGACTTTCTGAGAGCATAAAAGATGCTCTGGTTAATTATCCTCAACCCAAGAATCTGGATGACTACATGCAATTAGCCATTAAAGTAGATAGACGTCTCAGAGAGAGACGTCAGGAGAAAAGCAAGGATCAACCGTGGGTACACTCACGCCAAGAGTCAAGTTCTAGGGGTGCAGCTGCTTCTCCTTCTCCGGCTCCCGAAGAACCTATGCAACTGGGAGTAACCCGTTTATCTCAGGCTGAGAAGGTTCGGCGCAGAACTCAAGGCCTCTGCCTTTACTGTGGAGATTCGGGCCACTTCGCCAAGAATTGCCCAAATAAGTCTCCAGTGGCGGAAAACTACGGCGCCTAGATCCTGCTGAGGGACTTCATCTAGGCGGTCAGGTATCATTCCCTCTAGTTAATCGGTTACTCCTACCCATTATGCTTTCTTGGGGGTCATCCAAGACATTTGCCTCCGCTTTTATAGATAGTGGAGCGGCTGGCAATTTTTTGGATAAGGCATTAGCCGCCACCCTTGATATACCGTTAATTCCATTAAAGAATTCCCTTCGGGTTCTGGCGATCAATAACAAGCCTATTGAGGGTGGGTTGGTTTCTTTAAAAACTCCCCTGGTTAAGTTAATGGTGGGTTCGGCTCATTCTGAAGAAATAGAATTTTTCATAATCGAGAGTCCCATGTCCCCTATTGTTTTAGGGTTTCCTTGGTTAAAGACCCATAATCCTGTGATAGATTGGAAGACTGGGGACCTTGTAAAATGGAGCCCTTTTTGTTACGATCACTGCTTCTCTATAACCCTTGGGGCCTCACTGGTCACCCTGGATGGGTTGCCTCCAGCTTATGTTGGTTGGGCAGATGTGTTCTCAGAAAAATCCGCCGACGTTCTTCCCCCACATAGGACCTACGATTGTCCTATCGATCTACTCCCTGGGACAATGCCCCCTAGAGGGAAAATTTATAACCTTACCCGATCTGAAGAACAGGCCATGAGGGATTATATTTCTGAGAACCTCAAGAAGGGATTCATTCGTCCTTCCACCTCACCTGCCGGTGCAGGTTTCTTTTTCGTGGAAAAGAAGGACGGTGGGTTACGCCCCTGTATAGATTATCGAGGGTTAAACAAGGTTACTGTTAAGAATAGGTATCCTCTACCTTTGATCAACGATTTATTTAATCAGGTCTCGGGCGCTCAGATCTTCTCCAAATTAGACCTTAGAGGGGCCTATAACCTAATCCGCATTCGCCAGGGGGACGAATGGAAGACTGCCTTCAACGTAAAGGATGGGCATTACGAATATTTGGTGATGCCTTTTGGTTTGTGTAATGCCCCTGCAGTGTTTCAGGATTTTGTAAATGATATATTCCGTGATTTCCTGGGTAAATTTTTAGTGGTTTACTTGGATGACATACTCATCTTTTCCCGTTCCCTGTCGGAACACCGTCAGCATGTCAAAGCGGTGTTGCAGAGGTTACGGGAGAATCATCTGTATGCCAAGATCTCCAAATGTGTGTTTGAAGTATCTGAAATTCCATTCCTGGGTTATATAATCTCTAAGCGTGGGTTGGTTATGGATCCCTCCAAAGTGTCCGCTATAATGAAGTGGGAGCAACCTAGAACCCTTAAAGCGCTCCAGAGATTTTTGGGATTCGCGAATTTCTATAGACAATTTATAAGAGGATTCTCCGCTATTGTGAGTCCCTTAACTGATCTTACCCGGAAAGGCGCTTTTGTTGAGGAGTGGCCTCCCTCAGCAATAAACGCCTTCCAATTACTGAAGGAAACTTTTACTTCAGCTCCAGTTTTGGTACACCCCAATACTAAGCTCCCCTTTGTATTAGAAGTTGACGCATCTGAACTAGGGGTAGGGGCAGTTCTCTCCCAATATTCAGGCAATCCAGAGAAGTTGCATCCCTGTGTGTTCTTTTCTCGTAAATTCTCTCCTGCCGAACGCAACTATGATGTTGGGAATAGGGAATAATTGGGTATTAAACTGGCTTTTGAAGAATGGCGTCATTGGTTAGAAGGCTCTCTACACCCCATTACGGTATACACTGATCATAAGAATCTTGAATATTTAGAGTCCGCCAAGAGACTCAACTCCCGTCAGGCGCGCTGGGCTCTCTTCTTCTCTCGCTTCAATTTCATTATTACCTATAAACCGGGGAAGAAGAATGCCAAAGCAGATGCCCTGTCTCGGAACTTTGGGGATTGTAAGGACCAAGTAGGTACTGCTGAACCTATTTTGCCCTTTGGGTGTGTAGTAGGTGCTCTTCTTCCTGACTTATCTCACTCGTTAACGCCATTTCAGGTTGATTCCCCTCCTGGTAAACCACTTGAGTGTTTATTTGTTCCGCCTCATCTACGTCTTGCCGTCTTACAGGAATTACATGATGCCAAAACCGCCGGTCATTGTGGTATTCGAAAAACCTTGGCCATCGCCAAACGCCATGTCTGGTGGCCTACCCTCAGACGCGATATCACCGCCTTTGTCGAAGCATGTCCTGTATGCGCCCGAAGTAAGACCACACATGGCTCGCCAACGGGATTACTGGTTCCTCTAGAAATTCCCAGAGAGCCATGGTCACACATATCCATGGATTTTATTGTTGACCTACCCCCATCGCAGGGAAATACTGTAATCTGGGTTGTGGTGGATCGCTTCAGCAAAATGGCTCACTTTATCCCTCTAACGAAACTTCCGTCGGCACCAGATTTAGTACAACTATTTATTAACCATATTTTTCGCCTCCACGGTTTACCACAAAATATTGTTTCTGACAGGGGGGTCCAATTTGTATCTCGTTTCTGGAAAGCCTTTTGTAATCGCTTAGGTATTAAAGTTTCGCTTTCTACAGCTTACCACCCCCAGTCTAACGGACAGACTGAACGGGTGAATCAGAGTCTTGAGCAATACTTGCGCTGTTTTGTGTCCGACCGCCAAGAGCAATGGGCGGAAATTATCGACTTTGCAGAATTCGCCTTTAACAATGCGCCCAGCGAGTCGACTAAATTTTCGCCGTTTTTCTGTAATTATGGTAAGAATCCTAAGGCAACATCCTTCTCTGGTCCTTCCTCCAACTTGCCGGCCTTGGAGGAATGGCTACGTGAAAGGAGTAAAGTATGGTCTGACATACAGACAAACCTTAAGAAGGCCTCCAGAAGTTATAAGAATTTTGCAGATCGACATAGGTCGCAAGAACCACCATTTCAGGTGGGTGACTGGGTTTGGGTATCTACTAGAAATATTGCCCTTAGACAACCTTCGGCTAAGTTAGGCCCTAAGTACATCGGTCCTTTCCCCATTACTAACAAACTGAGTAATGTTACTTTTAAGGTCAAGCTACCTTTATCCATGAAAATTCCGTCGACCTTCCATGTTTCTTTATTAAAATCGGCCAAAAATATTCAGGTTTCGTCTCCTCCTCCAGTCATTGTGGGAGATGAGCCTGAGTATGAAATTAATAGAATACTCGATGCCCGGGTAGTTCAAAATTCATTACAGTATTTAATCGATTGGAAGGGATTTGGTCCTAAGGAAAGGTGTTGGGTACCCGCTAGAGACGTCCATGCCAGAGCCTTAGTTAATAGATTCCATCGTGAGAATCCGGATAAGCCGGGTAAGGGTCCTGAGGCCCCTCATGAAGGGGGGGGTAGTGTCACGAGCCCTGTACAGAACCCTGGACACTCACCTGTCCTTCAGTCCCACGTCAGCGGCTCCCGCTCGGCCAGCGTGCGGGCTGGGCGGCGTCTCTGCCAGGCGGCGGCTCGGCGTCTCCTCTCCCCGGCCGCCGCTCGGCTATTTCCGCCCCGAGCTGCCGCTCGGCTCTTTCCGTCGCGAGCGGCTGCTCGGGCGGTCTCCTCTCCGGCGGCTTCGGGAGCGGCCGCGCCGCGGCCATCTCGGCGCGCGACTCCGTACACGCGCGCGCGCGTCACTTGCTGCTGTTTATGCCCTCCGGCGGCGCTGCACACAGGGCGCCCGCCGGAGGTAATTAGATCCGGGCCAATGAGCCCAAAGCTTGGCAATTTGAATGGGGCAATCAGCCTCAGGTTCCTAATGTTGCACCAATCAATCCCCCTTTCCTGTTCCATCACTCCTATAAAGCTGCTCACTTGTTCCTTGCCCGTGATAGCGTGCTGCTGGGTGTGATTGTGATTGCTATTTTCCTTACGATTCTGCCGTGTATGACCATTCCTGATTGCCGCCTGGACCGACCTTGCCTGTTTTTGACCACGATTCCTGCCTGCTCCTCTGTACCGCGTATCTCTGACCTCCTGGTGTGACCTTTGGCTAGCCCTGACCATTCTTCCGTCTCAATCCTCTTGTACCGTGCTTCCTTGGACTGATCACCTGTGTATGACCTCTGCCCGATTGCCTTACCAGTCTTGTTCCTGGTTCGTCCACCTTCCCCTGCATAAGTCAGCATCCTTTGTGCTAACAAGTCCTGGGGGCAACCGTGTCCGGTGAGGCGTATCCTGCGTCCCGGCAAACTGGGCCTTGGCTATAGGCGAAGAAAGCAGCGGAGATTGGGGGTTGCTGACTTATTGGAAGGAAGACGTCCCACGGGACCTGACAAAAGTTATTCTTAATGTGGAAAATATAAAACAGATTACATATCAACAAAACATACTAAGTTATATAACTACCTAAGAAGACAAGAATAAGAGGGTAAGAGGGTGGGCTTTAAAGAATGACATGGCCTGCACAGGCTCCAGAGTTAAACTCTGTAGGCGTTGTTTGAAATGAACTGGAAAGAAGAATGACAGCAAAGCAACCAACAAGTGCAGCTCATTTGTAAAAAAGATGGAAAGACATTTACCGAACAATACATGAACGCAATTATAAAAAAGAATGCCTCTGTTGTGTAGAAACATACTTTGAAAAGCACAAAAATACCATTTTGTGAGTACTCAACTGAAAAATGGATATTGTCAGTGTGTCACACACGCCGCTTCCCCTTTAATTCTTACGATCGGGTTACTCCACCAGCAGGCGGCGACGTTGCAGAGAGAAGTCTTGAAAACGAGCCCCTTCCGGCCTATATATACCTGGGACTTCCCACTTAACACCCAGTGATTTCAAAAGCAGAAAGATAAGGTACCAGGAAATCCAATGGTAACCTCAAAATAAAGAAAAGCTTCACCATATAAAGGATCCAGGATAATGGAAAGGGCGGGTGAAGCGGGGTGTGTGACACACTGACAATATTCATTTTTCAGGTGAGTACTCACAAAATGGTATTATTCTCAGTGTGTCACACACCCCGCTTCCCCTTTAATTCTTACGATCGGGACATCCAAAAGCAGTGTCCACAAGGGATGGGTATCCGAAGGCAAAATGAAGCATAACTTAAATAACTGCAGTCTGCAGAACTTTGCGGCCAAACACAGCATCCGCTGAGGCCCGCACATCAACCTTGTAAAACTTAGAAAAAGTATGAACAGAAGACCAAGTAGCAGCCTTACAAACTTGTTCAACAGAAGCTTGGTGCTGAAAAGCCCAAGACGCTCCAATGGGGCGAGTAGAATGAGCAGTGATACGAAAAGGGGGAACTTTCCCCTTAGCAGAATAGGCCGCAATAACGGCCTGATGTATCCATTTGCTAATGGAGGATTTGGCCGGCGCCAAACCCTTCCTAGGCCCACAGGGCACGACAAAAAAGGCATCAGTTTTACGAAAAGGAGAAGTAATAATCAAATAGTACTTAACACAGCGTACTACATCCAAACAATGCAAAACCCTCTCCTTGTCATTCTTAGGCTTAGGACACAGGGAGGGAAGAACAATATCCTGATTCAAATGAAAAGCAGAAACAACCTTAGGAAGAAAGTCCGGTTTGAACCGAAAGACCACTTTGTCCTGATGCCTCTCAAAGTAGGGCGCCTGAATAGACAAGGCCGCCAACTCCGAGACACGCCGAACCGAAGTGATAGCTACCAAGAAGACAATCTTCTGAGCCAAGGTAGACAAAACAATATCTTGCAAAGGCTCAAAGGGAGGAGCCTGAAGAGCAGAAAGAACCAAATTCAAGTCCCAAACAGGGAGTAACGGTTTCCTGGGAGGCCGCACATGCGTAACCCCCTGGAAAAAGGTTTTAACTAAAGGATGAAGCGCAAAACGCTTCTGAAAAAAGATAGACAAGGCAGAAACCTGCCCTTTCAAAGTACTCAGCTGAAGACCAGAGTCCAGCCCTGATTGCAAAAACTCCAGAATCCTGGAGACTAAAAAGACCCTACAAGGAAAAAATCTAACCTCACACCAAGCGATATAGGCTTTCCAAGTCCTATAGTAGGTGATAGAAGAAGACCTCTTCCGAGCACCGATCAGAGTCTTAACAACCGAGTCAGAAAGACCCTCCTCCTTCAAAATGAAGGTCTCAGCAGCCAAGCCGTCAAACCCAGCGTTAGTAAATTGGGGTAAGACAGCCGACCCTAAGTGAGCAGATTGGGCCGAAGAGGCAGAATGAACAGATTCACTGCCAGGCGAACGATGTCTGCGCACCATACTCGCCTTGGCCACCTTGGGGCCACGAGAATGGCGGACATCTTTTCCAGAGCCAGCTTCCGTACCACCCAGCCTAGCACGGGTATCGTGCCTTACCAGTCTTGTTCCTGGTTCGTCCACCTTCCCCTGCATAAGTCAGCATCCTTTGTGCTAACAAGTCCTGGGGGCAACCGTGTCCGGTGAGGCGTATCCTGCGTCCCGGCAAACTGGGCCTTGGCTATAGGCGAAGAAAGCAGCGGAGATTGGGGGTTGCTGACTTATTGGAAGGAAGACGTCCCACGGGACCTGACAAAAGTTATTCTTAATGTGGAAAATATAAAACAGATTACATATCAACAAAACATACTAAGTTATATAACTACCTAAGAAGACAAGAATAAGAGGGTAAGAGGGTGGGCTTTAAAGAATGACATGGCCTGCACAGGCTCCAGAGTTAAACTCTGTAGGCGTTGTTTGAAATGAACTGGAAAGAAGAATGACAGCAAAGCAACCAACAAGTGCAGCTCATTTGTAAAAAAGATGGAAAGACATTTACCGAACAATACATGAACGCAATTATAAAAAAGAATGCCTCTGTTGTGTAGAAACATACTTTGAAAAGCACAAAAATACCATTTTGTGAGTACTCAACTGAAAAATGGATATTGTCAGTGTGTCACACACGCCGCTTCCCCTTTAATTCTTACGATCGGGTTACTCCACCAGCAGGCGGCGACGTTGCAGAGAGAAGTCTTGAAAACGAGCCCCTTCCGGCCTATATATACCTGGGACTTCCCACTTAACACCCAGTGATTTCAAAAGCAGAAAGATAAGGTACCAGGAAATCCAATGGTAACCTCAAAATAAAGAAAAGCTTCACCATATAAAGGATCCAGGATAATGGAAAGGGCGGGTGAAGCGGGGTGTGTGACACACTGACAATATTCATTTTTCAGGTGAGTACTCACAAAATGGTATTATTCTCAGTGTGTCACACACCCCGCTTCCCCTTTAATTCTTACGATCGGGACATCCAAAAGCAGTGTCCACAAGGGATGGGTATCCGAAGGCAAAATGAAGCATAACTTAAATAACTGCAGTCTGCAGAACTTTGCGGCCAAACACAGCATCCGCTGAGGCCCGCACATCAACCTTGTAAAACTTAGAAAAAGTATGAACAGAAGACCAAGTAGCAGCCTTACAAACTTGTTCAACAGAAGCTTGGTGCTGAAAAGCCCAAGACGCTCCAATGGGGCGAGTAGAATGAGCAGTGATACGAAAAGGGGGAACTTTCCCCTTAGCAGAATAGGCCGCAATAACGGCCTGATGTATCCATTTGCTAATGGAGGATTTGGCCGGCGCCAAACCCTTCCTAGGCCCACAGGGCACGACAAAAAAGGCATCAGTTTTACGAAAAGGAGAAGTAATAATCAAATAGTACTTAACACAGCGTACTACATCCAAACAATGCAAAACCCTCTCCTTGTCATTCTTAGGCTTAGGACACAGGGAGGGAAGAACAATATCCTGATTCAAATGAAAAGCAGAAACAACCTTAGGAAGAAAGTCCGGTTTGAACCGAAAGACCACTTTGTCCTGATGCCTCTCAAAGTAGGGCGCCTGAATAGACAAGGCCGCCAACTCCGAGACACGCCGAACCGAAGTGATAGCTACCAAGAAGACAATCTTCTGAGCCAAGGTAGACAAAACAATATCTTGCAAAGGCTCAAAGGGAGGAGCCTGAAGAGCAGAAAGAACCAAATTCAAGTCCCAAACAGGGAGTAACGGTTTCCTGGGAGGCCGCACATGCGTAACCCCCTGGAAAAAGGTTTTAACTAAAGGATGAAGCGCAAAACGCTTCTGAAAAAAGATAGACAAGGCAGAAACCTGCCCTTTCAAAGTACTCAGCTGAAGACCAGAGTCCAGCCCTGATTGCAAAAACTCCAGAATCCTGGAGACTAAAAAGACCCTACAAGGAAAAAATCTAACCTCACACCAAGCGATATAGGCTTTCCAAGTCCTATAGTAGGTGATAGAAGAAGACCTCTTCCGAGCACCGATCAGAGTCTTAACAACCGAGTCAGAAAGACCCTCCTCCTTCAAAATGAAGGTCTCAGCAGCCAAGCCGTCAAACCCAGCGTTAGTAAATTGGGGTAAGACAGCCGACCCTAAGTGAGCAGATTGGGCCGAAGAGGCAGAATGAACAGATTCACTGCCAGGCGAACGATGTCTGCGCACCATACTCGCCTTGGCCACCTTGGGGCCACGAGAATGGCGGACATCTTTTCCAGAGCCAGCTTCCGTACCACCCAGCCTAGCACGGGTATCGGAGGAAACAGGTACAGAAACCCCAGATCCCCCCAGCTCAGGGACATGACGTCCACCGCCCGAGCCAGAGGATCCTGGGAGAGTGACACGAAGTTTGGGAGCCTGCAATTGTGACGAGAGGCAAACAGGTCCACCTCCGGAGTCCCCCACCGGAGCGGAATGCAGACTGCCGAGAGACAAGGAACATGTGCCTCCGCCCAGGTCAGGATCAGGGACACCTCTCTGAGGGCACCCAGTCTGCGAGTCCCTCCCTGATGATTGATGTAAGCAGCCACCGTTCGATTGTCCGAGCGAACCTGAACCAGAAGGCCCCGAACATGTTGAGACAAAAGAGCAAGAACCAGACGGATGGCTCTTAGATCCAGAACATTGATGGGCAAGTGGACCCCTCGATGTCCCTACTGCCCCTGAAACTGAAGAACCAACGGCCGTGGTCACCAGTCCCGGGATGCCAACAGGTGAAACTGAAGCGTCCTCGTGAGAAACTGAGGGAGAAACACCTTGTGTTGACCGGAATCCAACCGCATTCCCAGAAAGGACACCACCCTGGCCGGAGTGAGGGAGTACTTGGGAAGGTTGAGGAACTACAGATCCAGGATGGGGCGAACCGACCCGTCCCTCTTGGGGACTGTGAAAAGTTTGGAGTAAAAACCGAGGCCCATCTCTAAGCGCGGCACCGGCCGGATGACCGCCATTTCCAGAAGATTCCTTACCGACGCCAGGAGCTCCTGCGCGGCCAAAGGATCGGTGAGCACCCGAGACCGGAAAAACCGTGAAGGAGGGCGAGACTCGAACTCCAGCTTGTAACCGGACTACACCATCTCCCGGACCTATCTGTGAGGACTGTACCGGACACCTTTCTGTCTTAAGCTGATAATCTCCACCGCCTCTTCTGCCTATAGACAAGTCCCCGCTCGCAGGAGACGCGGATTATGCCTCTCCTGACTCGGTTACCCCCAGGACTTATAGGGCGCAAAGATTACCAGCTTAAGGTGGAGACTGATGAACGGCAGGGAGTCCCAAATGAGGATGCTGGAAGGCGGAAGTCCAATAAACAAGCCGAGGTCAAAACCGGGAGATCACGGAGTGAGGTATCCAACGGAGGTAGCAAAGAGAAGTCAAACAAGCCGAGGTCAATTCCAGAAGGTCACGGGGCGAGGTATCAGAGGGGTCAGGCGAAAATCGTGGTCAGGCAGGCAAAAGGTCAGGGCAGGCAGCAAGCAAGGGTGGTCTAAAGACAAAGCCGAGTATAACTTGAGAAAAGACAATCTATAACGCTCCGGCGGCCACCCGCACCAACCAACGCCGCCAACCCCCGGTCCCCACGACAGCGCCGAGGAGCCGGCACACCAGAGGACCGCCGGGCAGGAGACAGCCGCGGGCCACCCGACGACGCGCCACGGGACCAGGGACGGCGAGGAGGTAAGTGCCTAACATTACCCTCCCCCTGAGGAGGGGCCACCGGACCCTCCAAGCTGGGCTTCAGAGGATTCTCCCTGTGAAATCTCTTTACCAAACTCTGCGCATGAACCTCTCTGGCCGAAACCCAAGATCTTTCTTCCGAGCCGTAACCCTTCCAGTCAATTAAATATTGAAGAGAGTTTCGAAAAAAGCGAGAATCTAGGACCCGGGCAATCTCAAACTCCTGATGCCCACCAACTAACACAGGACTTGGAGGATTATTAGGTTCATGGTTCCTTGCGGGTTTAAAAAGGGACACATGAAAGGAGTTACAGATTTTCATGGAGGAAGGGAGATCTAACCGATAAGTAACCTGATTGATTTTCTGTATTATGGGAAAGGGGCCAATAAATTTCGGACCTAACTTAGCGGAGGGTTGGCGTAAGGCCAAATTCTTGGTTGAAAGCCAAACCCAGTCCCCCACACAATAACCAGAATTAGAAGAACGTTTACGATCTGAAAATTTTTTTTGTTGATTTTTTTTGTTGAAGGACAGCCTTGGACAGATGTTGCTGGATCTTATTCCATAACCCCGGCCATTTGGATACCCAATCATCCAAGGAAGGGACCCTAGAGGGTTGGTCTGATAGGGCTGAAAACTTCAGATCTTTACCATAAACACAATGGAATGGAGAAACTCCAGTGGAAGAATGTGAAGCGTTGTTCAGTGCGAATTCAGCAAACGGAAGGAAGTACACCCAATCCGTTTGAGTATCAGCGGTGAAACAACGCAAATACTGTTCTAAAGATTGGTTTGTTCTTTCGGTTTGCCCATTAGACTGAGGGTGGAATGCAGAGGAAAGAGAGACGGTGAAGCCCAGCTTAGCACAGAGAGCCCTCCAAAACCGGGAGACAAATTGGACCCCCCTATCTGAGACAACATCTTCTGGAATGCCATGGATTCTAAAAATGTGAGTGATAAAGAGTTGAGCTAAGATTTGAGCTGTGGGAAGCTTTTTTAAAGGGATGAAGTGAGCCATCTTGCTAAAGCGGTCCACTACCACCCAAATAACAGTATATCCCTGGGAGGGTGGAAGATCCGTAATGAAATCCATGGCCAAATGGGTCCAGGGACAGGCAGGAATGGGCAGTGGTAGTAGAGGGCCTTCAGGGGACTGTCTTAAAGACTTACTCCGAGCACACACCTTACAGGCTAGGACAAATCTTTGTGCATCTTTCCTAATGGATGGCCACCAGACTTGGCGGGACAGTAAGGCGATGGTCTTTTTGACTCCTGGATGACCCGCTGTCTTAGTGTCATGAAAGTGAGACAGAAAGGCAGCACGATAAAGAGGGGGCACAAACTGGACAAACTCAGGCTTTTCAGGTGGAGCCTCGGCCTGGAATTGAGTTAGATCAGGGAGTTGAGGTTGGACGGCGGCTACCACCAGAGAGTGAGGCAAAATGGGAACATCTTCCCTTTCTGGTGAATTAGAAAAAGAGAAACTCCGAGACAAGGCATCAGCTTTTACGTTTTTGGACCCTGGTTTATAGGTTATGGAGAAGTTAAACCGAGAGAAGAACAAGGACCAGCGAGCCTGTCTAGGAGTTAATCTTTTCGCGGATTGGATGTACTCTAAATTTTTATGATCAGTAAAGACAGTAACTGGGTACTGAGCCCCCTCCAGCCAGTGCCTCCATTCCTGAAAGGCCAACTTGATAGCCAACAATTCTCGGTTACCAATGTCATAATTTCTTTCAGCCGCTGAGAATTCTTTAGAAAAAAAGGCACAAGGATGAAGGCGTTCAGGGGACCCACGGTATTGAGACAGAACTGCCCCCACCGCAATCTCGGAGGCATCCACCTCTACAAAAAATGGTAATTGACAGTCCGGATGTACTAACACTGGGGCAGAACTAAAGACTCCCTTAAGTTTTTCAAAAGCCTGAACAGACTGAACCGGCCAAACAGGAGGATACCCCCCTTTCTTAGTAAGATTCGTCAAAGGGGCCACTAAAGAAGAAACATTTTTAATTAACCTTCTATAAAAATTGGCGAAGCCCAGAAATCTTTGCAGACCTTTCAGATCCTTGGGCTGCTCCCATTCTAATACTGCTTTCACTTTGGATTGATCCATGGAAAGACCAGTATTAGAAACAATGTAACCTAGAAAAGGAACTTCCGAGACTTCAAATTGACACTTTTTTAACTTAGCATATAAACAATTTTCTCTGAGTTTTTGTAAGATGCGCACATGTTTGCGATGTTCGTCAAGAGATGAAGAGAAAATCAGAATGTCATCTAAATAGACAACTACGAAACGACCTAGGTAGTCTCTAAATATCTCATTCACAAAACTTTGAAAAACTGCGGGGGCATTACATAATCCAAACGGCATTACTAAGTATTCATAATGCCCTTCGAGAGTATTGAAGGCCGTTTTCCACTCATCACCCTGCCTAATTCTGATGAGGTTATAGGCGCCCCGGAGATCCAGTTTGGAAAAGACCTGTGCCCCAGCCACCTGTGTAAACAGCCCCTCAATAAGTGGCAGGGGATACTTGTTTTTAATAGTGATATTGTTTAAACCCCGATAGTCAATACATGGACGAAGCCCCCCATCCTTCTTCTCAACAAAAAAAAATCCTGCTCCTGCCGGGGAAGAAGATGCCCGAATAAACCCCTTCTCTAAATTTTCCGCAATATATTCCCGCATAGCATGATTTTCAGCTCGGGTCAAATTGAAAATTCTCCCCCTAGGAGGCATGGTACCAGGAAGGAGCTCAATGGGGCAATCCCAAGGCCTATGGGGGGGAAGTTTGTCTGCCGCCTTTTCGGAGAAGACGTCAGAGAACTCCAGGTATGGAGTGGGAACCTTATTTGGAGATAATTGCGTGACTCGAACCGGAAGTTCCAAACAGGTCTGAAAGCATTGGTGCCCCCACTTCACAATTTGCCCCGACACCCAGTCAATTTGGGGATTGTGCTTTTGTAGCCAAGGCAATCCCAGTACTAAGGGGGTGTTAGGCATACTTAAGACAAGAAAGCTGATGATTTCGGAATGACTGGCTCCCACTTTAAATGGTATAGGTAGGGTTTTAAACTGCACGAGTCCTCCTGCAACTGGTGTGCCATCAATGGCGGTGACTCGGATTGGTGTAGGCAAGGACTGGAGCGCAATTCCTAAACTCTGAGCTAACTCAGAGTCAAGGAAGTTCCCTGCTGCTCCAGAGTCTAAGAGGGCCTTCAAATTCAAACATTTTAGATCAACTTTAAGCTGAACCGGAATTAAAACCGGAGACGATACATGAGGTGATACCTTACAGCCTAGGAGGGCCCCCTCGAAACCCCCTAGGCTCTGAAGTTTCCCGACGGCTTCTTAGGGCATACTCTGACCATGTGACAGGTTCCGCCACAGTACAGGCACAGACCCTCTGACAGGCGCCGACGTCTTTCAACTTCGGTGAGTTTTGTGGCACCCAGTTGCATGGGTTCTTCGGATGATTGCACCACTGGGGCCTCAGCTCTCAAAACTGAATCGGGATGTGACCCTTTCTCTAGGCGTCTTTCCCGGAGACGACGATCTATGCGGATGGCAAGGTGCATGATCTCGTCTAAAGTCTGGGGTTCTGGATAATTTACCATGGTGTCTTTAATAGAATCGGCCAATCCAAGCCGGAATTGGCCGCAGAGGGCAGGATTGTTCCAGCGCGAGTCCACTGCCCAGCGCCGGAATTCTGAACAATAATCTTCAGCCGGTCGGCGTCCCTGACGTAGGGTACGTAGCTTAGCATCTGCCATTGCTCCTTTGTCAGGATCGTCATACAGAACCTCCATCGCAGAAAAGAAATTGTCTACTGAGAGACGAGCAGGATCCTGGGGTGGTAGACTGAAAGCCCAGGACTGTGGATCGCCTTGGAGGAGGGAGATGATCAACCCCACTCGCTGCTCCTGTGACCCCGATGAAACAGGACGAAGCTGAAAATACAGTTTGCAAGAGTCCCGAAAATTGGCAAACCTTGCTCTGTCGCCATAGAATTTTTCTGGGAGTGGAATTTTGGGTTCCACAGAGGCTGCGGCCGGAGCCCCCTGAGGACTGGTGGTGATAGGAGCTGGACGGTTCTCCTGGGCCGCAACCCGGTGAGCCAGGTGCTCTACAGCCGCCGTTAAGGCTTGCACCTGTTCCAGGATTTGGTCCATTTTTCTGGCCCGTTATACTGTGAGGACTGTACCGGACACCTTTCTGTCTTAAGCTGATAATCCCCAATCTCCACCGCCTCTTCTGCCTATAGACAAGTCCCCGCTCGCAGGAAACGCGGATTATGCCTCTCCTGACTCGGTTACCCCCAGGACTTATAGGGCGCAAAGATTACCAGCTTAAGGTGGAGACTGATGAACGGCAGGGAGTCCCAAATGAGGATGCTGGAAGGCGGAAGACCAATAAACAAGCCGAGGTCAAAACCGGGAGATCACGGAGCGAGGTATCCAATGGAGGTAGCAAAGAGAAGTCAAACAAGCCGAGGTCAATTCCAGAAGGTCACGGGGCGAGGTATCAGAGGGGTCAGGCGAAAATCGTGGTCAGGCAGGCAAAAGGTCAGGGCAGGCAGCAAGCAAGGGTGGTCTAAAGACAAAGCCGAGTATAACTTGAGAAAAGACAATCTATAACGCTCCCAACAACCCAGAGGCTATAACGGGCACTGGGATAATGGAGCAGTCAGAATATAAAGGGGATACTGGCCACTAGGGAAGGGGGCAAATGGAGGGAAGGACAGTGATTGGTGCAACTGTAAAAACGGGAGCGGTCCCAGGAACTGGACGGCCCAGGCCAGACAGGCTGACCAGTCCCTGGGTCCGCTCCCAGGACAACGCCAGGGATAGGTTACTTCAAATTTGCCCCCGGCAGACGCGCTGGGGGAAGCGCCGCCGGGAGGCATAAACAGGACGTGCTCGCACGCGCGCGTGAGCACGTTGTAGATCGGGCGCGCCCCCGCCAGAGGGAGGAAGCGCCACACTCGCAGGAAGCCCGGCGGGGCCGCCCAGCCGCGCAGAGCGGGCTGCGGCGCGGCCACCCGCACCAACCAACGCCGCCGACCCCCGGTCGACCCCCACGACAGCGCCGAGGAGCCGGCACACCAGAGGACCGCCGGGCAGGAGACAGCCGCGGGCCACCCGACGACGCGCCGCGGGACCAGGGACGGCGAGGAGGTAAGTGCCTAACACTATCTGTCCAGAAACTCCTGGTCCCAAACCAGGGAGAAGTGTCGCAATCGTCCCCCCACCCGCACGGGTGAGGGCAGCCCCTCATTGCTGAGCGGGTTTACCAGTAGGCTTGGGCTTGGCGCCCCAGGATTGACCGGGACGGCCACGGCCCCTACCCCGGGTCCAACCTACACCCCCGGTAGCGGGAAAGGAAGCCCCTCTGCCCGCTCTGGCTCCCCGAAAGGAGGGACTAAAGGAACTCGCACCCCGAAGGGAGCGACGAGGCCTGTTGCGTTGAGGCAACTTACCATCCTTGGTAACTGTATCCAACTTATCGCCAAACAGGCGCAAACCTAAGAAAGGTAGTGCTGTAAGCGCCCTCTTAGAGTTAAGGTCCGCCGTCCACTGGCGCAGCCACACTGACCGACGAATAGCAACCAGCAGTGCCGCTGCCCTGCTACTCGACGCAAAAGCATCGTCCTGGGCGGTCAAGACAAAGGAAATAAACAACTCACACTGCTTGAGAGAACTAAACTCATTACAAGCGGGATCAAGACCTGCGTACAGATCCCTAATAATGGACCTAACTGCCAACAGAAGAAGCGCCGAAGCACAAACCGGCCGCAGTGTCGATCCGGCACTGATAAAACCATGGTGAGCCAACTGATCAATCCGACGATCCTCACCATCTTTAATGGTAATGGTGTCAGAGGAGTGCAGCACAGCCAAGCTAGACAGCCCTAACACAGGGGTATCGACGTCAGGGGGCACTGACCAAAGCTTCACCAAGTCCTCCGGAAAGGGATAACGCTTATCCCAATTAGAAGGAGTTCCAGCCAGGCGCGCGGGTTGTTCCCATTCCTTAAGGACAACCCTCTCAAAGTGCTGTTGCCTGGGAAACACCAAACGCGGCTGGGGAACATCAAACAACTCACCCTTTGGCGGAGGAACCACCGCGGGCGGATCCAAAGCCAAAACTTTAAACATTTGAGCCAAAATGGAAGGAGTGTCAAGGGACACCCCCACAGCCTGATCACCAGCAGTGTCAACCAAAAGCTGGTCTGCAGGCTCATCCGACTCCTCAAGGAGTTCCCCCTCCTCATCAGGGGGACAATCAGACCAATCCAAAAATTCAGGTACCTCACCCTCCGAAGCAGGCACTGCCAGGGAAAGGTGTTTCCGCTTAGCCGTAGCCTTCTGAGCTACCGTAGCGGAAGTTATCTTCTCGAGGTTGGCCAACCGCGCATGCACCTCGGAATGCTCCTTCTTGACAATGTCACGCGGGGTCCGGAATAAGGAAGGGGGGGTAGGAGATGACAGAAGTTGCGGGGAGCCAGACGCCGGAGCGACGGACTGGCGCGCAATATTCTGCCTTGCACATGGAACTCATAATATGACATCATCGCCTGGGAGCGGAGCCCCACAACCCCCACACAGAGCCATTTTCGGTAACGTCGGAAGCCTCCATATGGTGAAATTATGGTATTCGCAACAACCCAGGGTTTTACGCATTAAGCAACCCGGGATGCCCCTTTGTAATTAAAATCCCAGGAGTGGGAGGATTTTTTTTTTTTTTTAAGCCTAGGAAAATCCCAATTTAGAGACTAAGACTAGCCAGGTATAACAGACCGGGAGAGCCACTGCAATGAGGGGATCCCAGAATCTGTGGGGGAAAAGAGACCACAGTCAGTCCCCCAACCAGTATGCACCACATTCATACATAACCAAACAAGGCAAAACATATATGAACAGCTTAAACATCATGAATAAAAAATATACATGACACATGCTATTTAAGGCTAACAAAGCCAGAGAGTGCATCAATAAATAATAAAAGTATATACATGCATAAATATATATATATATATATATATATATATACATACACATAAATATATATATATATATATATATATATATATATATATATATATATCTATATATACATTCACACATACATACCCATATACATACATACAGACATTAAACCCATAACACAAAGCAAAGTGCCCTCAGGAAAACGCTAGGCATGGCAGGCTAATACAGAGTACAAGGACGGCCCCACGTGCGCGATGGTGGGGACCGTTTACCTTAACAGCTAAAGCCGCACTGGACCTCTTCCCCCACCGGCTCCAGCACACCTGTCTCTGATGAGCCAGAGGAAGTGAGGCAGGCCCGGACACAGCGCGCCCCGGCCACGCCCCCTGATCACCGAGCGAGGCCGCAGAGAGTGCGGCCCCACCCCTCCAGTGACGCGGCTCGCCCAACGGCGAGACCGCAAGCAAAAAGGGGGGAAATTTAAAAGTGAACAAAAGAAAAGGCCCCAGCAGCCCAGGCCACGCGCCGCCACCGCGGTGCTGACCCTGCCAAAGCACTTCCCATACACAAACACACACAAGTAAAGCACCTCATGCAAACAAGCACACCCCCCCAGGGGCATCCCAAAACCGGATCACCATGCCGGATAGCCGCATTGCCCCACGCGTGGGGTCGAGCGGAGGAGATAAGCTCCTAGGCACCTAAAGTGCCATCTACCTTTGCCCAGCCAGCAGCCTAGGCTGGGAGGCTTCCGCTATCTAGGCATAAAACACACAATAGACTGGGCAGAAATAGACCAAAAGGGGGTGCCGGGTTTGACCCCGGCGATCTGCAAGCAGGAGACTTCTTTCTTCTGTCTTGTCGCCTCTTGCAGAGAGAAAATACTGGGTGTTAAATAGGCCGGAAGGGGCTCGTTTTCAAGACTTCTCTCTGCAACGTCGCCACCTGCTGGTGGAGTAACCCGATTGTATTGTCAAACATCCCTAGGGCTTTTTCTGTGTCTCCTCACCTTTTACTGATCGTGTTTCCTCCATGTCCCTGTATCCATTCTTAATCCTTTATTTGTCTCTGTGATCCTGTATATGTATTACAAGTATCAAACTCTGTGCTCTTATGTTCAACGCTGGATTTCCCCGCACCACATTGTAGCCCTATATCAGTCTAGGGTCCCAGCTTAAAATCTGAATTTTGAATGCCAATGTCATGTAAAAGCAAACAATCATACATTACCACTAACACACATTGTACATATTATCTGCTCATCATTCAATAGTAAAAAGGATATTTATATATAGAGCGCAGCTAAGGGAGGAGCAAAGATAGCAATTCATACAGTTACCGCTATTTTTGGTTTTCTTTTAGAAGGTAAAACATGCCCAATGGTGTAGCTTAGTGTGCATTCACAAGGAAAACATCCCCATCTGTTAAAGTGTAAAGTCAATTTTTATACAGTAGACTCACACACTGAGATCAACGCCAGATCTGCCCCCACCACACACCCCTCCTAGTTGTATTCACTATGTCCTTTACTATACTCAATCCCCTTCAGATTCCCAACCACAGTGTGCTACACTCCATCCCACCAACCATGCAAACTGTGGAACAACCCTGTTAGCTAGCAACCACAACTGTAAACCCTATCTCTAAAATCTAGTTAAACCAGAAGTCTTGGTTGGCACACATCTGCAGATGTATGTCGCCACCAAACACCACAGTGAAGGTGCAGTCCTAGCTCTAATCTAAGAGGGCCCACTTTGGTACATAAACAGCAACGGATTAATTTGAAGCAGCTTACCTTAGGTTGCTCTATACCTCCAGAGCTGCACTTAGAGGGGGGAGGGTATAAAGCTTTGGAGGGGGGGGTCTAAAGCCTCCCTCATACAGCTAAAGACCCCCACAATGTCTAATGCCGCTTGTATGTTGTACAGTGGCTTAGCACTGCATTCCATCTGATGTGAGCGTCTATCTCCACCTGACCTCATGGTGCTGGGGTGGTTACTGTCTGTTGCTTTAGCAAAATAATTAACAATAATTGAGTATTCAATTCACAGTTAAATAATGTAAAGAGGTCCAGCCCCACTCCACCCCTCTGTGTCGATATTGAGGCATCCACAATCTTCCACTGCATACCCTTCATAGGGGGCCGATGACTTCCCTCCTGCATCAGTCAGAATGACTGACACTCTCCATTCACTTCAATAGATAGGGTAGTCTCAAGTCACTGTGACTGATGTGGAGGCATAGCCATTGTTCATATATGCTGAGGACCCTGAGCACCACGATACTCAATCTCGGATCTCGAACTGGAATAGGACGTAGACGCTGCGGGGGACAAAATGTAAATATGAATTGTTTTTTTCTGCCTGGACAGACCTACTGAATAGCTGGATGATTTAAACCAAAATTCAGTCAAGATCTAACTGAATCACTATTGGTTGGGTTAGCTCAAGTTTGAAAAGCAACAATATCTAAAGATAGACAATATAAAGGGATGAAATGCCTTTATTTAAACTCGATGTCCATTGTAAGCATAACCCCCCTGTCCTGCCCCCTCGCCTGGTGCTGAGGCAGGGCAGGGGGGCTAAAAACTACATACCTAGGCCTGGATCTACCACTGACAGTGGCACTCCTGCCGCAGCCACCCTGCTCTGAGCGCATGCCCACCCACCCATTCAAGTGAATGGGTAGGAAGGGCCACATACAGATTGGGGTAAGCCGCTCTGTGCAGCAGCTCCAAGATGGCTGTGCCCAGTGTCAGAATCACCATCAAGCTGGATCCTGGGGGAGGTAAGTTTTTTTGTAAACCCTCCTCTCTCCCTTAGCGTCAAGAGAGGATGGCAATGCAGGGGTTAAACTAGACTGGACATACACTTTAAACGTACAAGGCAGATGGTGCTTTTTTCAAACAGTATTTGCATGGTGCATACACAAGGGTACTCAAATATCTCCCAAGATCCTTTGCAGCAGGTGGAGCCATGCAAACACATTTCTTTACACCTCTGGGCTATGCCCAAAAGCTTCTGGAAAGCCACCGAGGTATGCAGTGCTTTGGTCAAGCTAAATATTACACAGTTATCTACTCCACTTGTGAACACATGTTTTGGACTTTTGGTCCTCATTAGCAAAAGGCTCAGAATAGACAGTTTTTTGGGGAGTATGGTTTGAGAGTGCTGAGTCATAGTCATAGGTCAGGTTAGTTAGAGAGCCATGTTAAGTTAAAGAGGAACAAAACCCAAGATTTTGACTATCCCAGCTTTTGTGCCCTGCTTCGGGAGCGAATTGGGATGATCCACTGTGTAAATTCCCCCATATCACCCAGAACAACTTAACTCTTCCCGGTCCTATGGCACATACGCGGGTTATTTTCCAATCAAAGGGGTTTTCCATGTATCAGAGAGAGAATGACCACATTCCATGCAGTGAATGCGCTCTTATCCCCAGCCTATCTGAGTGGCTGGGGGCGGGAGAGCACACACAGCCCAAAGATGCAGGGGATGTGGAAGCCGGTGTTTACATTGGCGAGGGAGCCCAGAAGCAGGTTAGTGTTGCGGCGCCCTGGGGGAATTCACACAGCAGCACATCCCGATTAGGGAGAAGGCCAGCAGCCAGCCCTGGAATGTTTTAAATTCCAGGGCTGTGCCTTGAGGGTTTTGTTCTGCTAAAAGCAAGGTTTCCCAACATATTTTCAGAAAGTCCCACTTGTCATTTTACAATTATCTCCAGTACGACCACTACCATCACTAATACAGACTACCCCAGGAAGGTGGAGGCCCCAACGATACAAACTTTCCTGCCAGCACTGCAGTCATCCCAAGATGCTCCACATCTGCAGCTTGTTGACTTGGCCATTTGGCATATCCTATTGGAGCAGTAGCATGTCTACAGTGCTTTATGTTCTCTCACTTTCACCCCCAATGGCCTTGAGTACCACCAGAGGGGAACGCAAATATCACCAGTGGTACTAGTAGAGACATAGAAACATAGAAGTTTGATGGCAGAAGGAGACCATACGGTCCATCTAGTCTGCCCTTATGTGTATACTGTATGT
The DNA here is from genome assembly GCA_027917425.1 of Gastrophryne carolinensis. Taxonomy (NCBI): domain Eukaryota; kingdom Metazoa; phylum Chordata; class Amphibia; order Anura; family Microhylidae; genus Gastrophryne; species Gastrophryne carolinensis. The sequence goes on along the minus strand of CM051236.1, from coordinate 385,292,352 downwards.
TCTCTTTATATTAGGATAGATGTGTGCTTCTCCCAGGCATGTCTAAATTCACTGACTGTCGATTTTTCAGATACCTCTGCTGCTGCTGCTCCTGATCTTTCCTCCAACTAGCTTCAGGTGCCCCCTTGATTTTTCATTAAGTTTTTTCTTAAAAACACTTCCCTCCTGAAACATATTCAGTCCTTTCGCATACTTAAAGGTCTCAATCATGTCCCCTCTCTCCTTTCTTTCCTCTAGACTGTAAAAATTAAGTTCTTCAAGCCTCTCCTGATTTAAGTCCTTTTACCATTTTTGTTGTCCGCCTTTTGACCCGTTCTATTTGAATAATGTCTTTTTGCAGGTAAAGTCTCCAGAACTGCACACAGTATTCTAGCTGTGGCCTCACCAGGGCTCTATACAGCAGCATGACAACCTCCCTCTTCCTACTGGTGATGCCTTGAGCTATGCAGCAGAGCATCCTGCTTGCTTTTCCCACTGCCTGGCTACACTGTCCACTCATCTTGCAGCTATCAGTAATCAGTATCCCTAAATCTCTTTCCTCAGAGGTCCTGGCTAACACAGTACTGCCCATATGGTACTCAGAGCAGGGATTCCTTCTACCCAAGTGCACGATTTTACATTTAGAGACATTAAACTCTAGTTTCCCCCACTGGTTGGGAACTCTGGATCCAAATTTACAGGGAAGGAATGGTCCTCTGAGTACAGAATATTCTGGCATTGGATGAAGATGCTGCAGGAGCTTGAAGGAAACGAGTTATTGCCTAAAACAGCGCAGTGAGGAAATCCTTAGCTAACATAGCTATTGCTAAGAACACAGCATTGTAATATCCACAATACTGTATTTTCGAGGTTAAAACACTCACTTGGAAATGTTGACACTCACACTTAGATCTCTCACTTGTACCCTGCCGACCGCCTTGAGCAAATATCAGATAGAGCACCACTTCCTAGCCATGGCGGAATTGTGCTTCCAAATCATTTTCCCGTGAGATAACAGATGGAATGTAAAGCATGCCTTTAATTATGCATTGCTGTCCCTCCCATATTTTCTTTGCTGCAGTAACTAACCAACTCAGCGAACAGATATTTTCATGTTTATTTACCTTTCAATGATCTTTTTATAGAGAGAAAATATTTCATGTGCATTTTTTTAATAGTGAAGATAAACAAATGCTAGAGATGAGCGAACTTTTGAAAAATTCGATTTGACTGATTCGCCGAATTTTCCGTCAAAAATCGTTTCGACCCGAATTTATTCGCGATGAATCGCTATTAAAAACGGCTATTTCTGAGCCTCCTAGAGCCTCAATAGGGTTGTAAATAGGGTTGTAAACCATTCTGCCTTGCTGTAACACGCATAGGATGCGTGCTGGGTTAGTGAAATAATACTGTAAATAATTACTATGCCATCACTATGAGGGGCCCCTATAGTGCCTGAAAAACACACCCTGGAGCTGGCAGCAGCAGGAGCCCAAAAATTAACTGAATCGCACCCTGGAGTTGCAAGCAGCAGCAGCAGGAGCCCAAACATTGCTTTAAAGAGACACTGGATTTGGCTGCAGGAGCCCAAAAATTGGATGAATCACACCCTGGAGTTGCAAGCAGCAGCAGCAGGAGCCCAAACATTGCTTTAAAGAGACACTGGAGTTGGCTGCAGGAGCCCAAAAATTGGATGAATCACACCCTGGAGTTGCAAGCAGCAGCAGCAGGAGCAGCAGCAGCAGGACCAGGAGCCCAAACATTGCTTTAAAGAGACACTGGATTTGGCTGCAGGAGCCCAATAATTGAATGAATCACACCCTGGAGTTGCAAGCAGCAGCAGGAGCAGCAGCAGCAGGAGCCCAAACATTACTTTAAAGAGACACTGGAGTTGGCTGCAGGAGCCCAAAAATTGGATGAATCACACCCTGGAGTTGCAAGCAGCAGCAGCAGGAGCAGCAGCGGGAGGAGCAGGAGCCCAAACATTGCTTTAAAGAGACACTGGAGTTGGCTGCAGGAGCCCAAAAATGGGATGAATCACACCCTGGAGTTGCAAGCAGCAGCAGCCGCAGGAGCCCAAACATTGCTTTAAAGAGACACTGGAGTTGGCTGCAGGAGCCCAAAAATTGGATGAATCACACCCTGGAGTTGCAAGCAGCAGGAGCAGCAGCAGTAGCAGCAGGAGTCCAAACATTGCTTTAAAGAGACACTGGAGTTGGCTGCAGGAGCCCAAAAATTGGATGAATCACACCCTGGAGTTGCAAGCAGCAGCAGCAGGAGCAGGGGCCCAAACATTACTTTAAAGAGACACTGGAGTTGGCTGTAGGAGCCGAAAAATTGGATGAATCACACCCTGGAGTTGCAAGCAGCAGCAGGAGCAGCAGCAGCAGGAGCAGGAGCCCAAACATTACTTTAAAGAGACACTGAAGTTGGCTGCAGGGGCCCAAAAATTGGATGAATCACACCCTGGAGTTGCAAGCAGCAGCAGCAGGAGCAGCAGCAGCAGCAGCAGGAGCCCAAACATTGCTTTAAAGAGACACTGGAGTTGGCTGCAGGAGCCCAAAAATTGGATGAATCACACCCTGGAGTTGCAAGCAGCAGCAGCAGGAGCAGCAGCCGCAGGACCAGGAGCCCAAACATTGCTTTAAAGAGACACTGAATTTGGCTGCAGGAGCCCAAAAATTGGATGAATCACACCCTGGAGTTACAAGCAGCAGCAGGAGCAGCAGCAGCAGGAGCCCAAACATTACTTTAAAGAGACACTGGAGTTGGCTGCCGAAGCCCAAAAATTGGATGAATCACACCCTGGAGTTGCAAGCAGCAGCAGCAGGAGGAGCAGGAGCCCAAACATTGCTTTAAAGAGACATTGGAGTTGGCTGCAGGAGCCCAAAAATGGGATGAATCACACCCTGGAGTAGCAAGCAGCAACAGCCGCAGGAGCCCAAACATTGCTTTAAAGAGACACTGGAGTTGACTGCAGGAGCCCAAAAATTGGATGAATCACACCCTGAAGTTGCAAGCAGCAGGAGCAGCAGCAGTAGCAGCAGGAGCCCAAACATTGCTTTAAAGAGACACTGGAGTTGGCTGCAGGAGCCCAAAAATTGGATGAATCACACCCTGGAGTTGCAAGCAGCAGCAGCAGGAGCAGGAGCCCAAACATTACTTTAAAGAGACACTGGAGTTGGCTGCAGGAGCCCAAAAATTGGATGAATCACACCCTGGAGTTGCAAGCAGCAGCAGCAGCAGGAGCAGCAGCAGCATGAGCAGGAGCCCAAACATTACTTTATAGAGACACTGAAGTTGGCTGCAGGTGCCCAAAAATTGGATGAATCACACCCTGGAGTTGCAAGCAGCAGCAGCAGGAGCAGCAACAGCAGCAGGAGCCCAAACATTGCTTTAAAGAGACACTGGAGTTGGCTGCAGGAGCCCAAAAATTGGATGAATCACACCCTGGAGTTGCAAGCAGCAGCAGCAGGAGCCCAAACATTGCTTTAAAGAGACACTGGAGTTGGTTGCAGGAGCCCAAAAATTGGATGAATCACACCCTGGAGTTGCAAGCAGCAGCAGGAGCCCAAACATTGCTTTAAAGAGACACTGGAGTTGGCTGCAGGAGCCCAAAAATTGGATGAATCAGACCCTGGAGTTGCAAGAAGCAGCAGCAGGAGCCCAAACATTGCTTTAAAGAGACACTGGATTTGGCTGCAGGAGCCCAAACATTGGATGAATCACACCCTGGAGTTGCAAGCAGCAGCAGCAGCAGGAGCCCAAACATTGCTTTAAAGAGACACTGGAGTTGGCTGCAGGAGCCCAAAAATTGGATGAATCACACCCTGGAGTTGCAAGCAGCAGCAGCAGGAGCACAAACATTGCTTGAAAGACACCCTGGAGTTGGCAGCAGCAGCAGGAGCTCAAAAATTGACTGACACACCCTAGAGTTGGCAGCAGCAGCAGGAACCCAGAAATTGGCTGGAAGGCACCATGACAAAGGTGAGTCTCTCCACATTTTTAGTTGACAAACGAGTTCTCCTCGCCGTAACTATGGCCCCCGCCGCACTAAACACCCGCTCAGATGGCACGCTACTTACCGGGCAGGACAGCTTTTCCAGGGCAAACGCTGCTAGTTGTGGCCACAAGCCAAGTTTGGCTGCCCAGAAGTCCAGCGGATCCTCAAGGTGTGTTGGCATGGTCATGTCAAGGTATGACATGACCTGCTGGTTGAGGGCCTGCTCCAGGTCTTCCTGCTGCTCATCAGTAGCCTCACTATACGGGTGTAGAAAGCTACTCATTAGCGACTGAAGACTGAGGCTGCTGCTGATGGAGCTGCTGCTGCTGCTGTTCCTGCCAACCCCCCCAGCAGGCATGGCAGTGGAAGGTGAGCGCAGAGGTCAGACCTGCGAGGGTATGGACCATGGCGCAGATAGGCATCGGCCAACTGACTACGCAGAATGTCTTTGTAGTAGTTCAGTTTGTCCTCCCTCTTGGCGGGTTTAAAAAATGCCCCCATTTTGTGCCGGAAGCGAGGGTCCAATAAGGGGGACAGCCAGAAGTCATCCCGCCGACAAATGGAAACAATTCTGGGGTCACTACACAAGCACGTGAGCATGCTTCCTGCCATTTGCGCAAGTGACTCGGAGGGACTACCTGTCTCCATTGCATACTGCCACGGTGTGTCTGGGTCCTCTATCTCGCCTTCCTCAAAACCCTCTAGCTCCTCTGGCTGCTCCTGCTCCTCCTCCGCTGACTAGATAAACCAGCCATTTCGCCAAGCCTAAACTGTGCTTCACTGTGCCCCTCCTCCTCCTCTTCCTCCTCCTCCTCCTCCAGTTCAGCTCCAACGTAGTTCATGTGACCGTAAGATGTAGACGCCATGTCTCCAGTGCCCTGACCAGCCATAGTTTCCAACATGTGCTGTAGTACATGAAGCAGTGGAATCACGTCGTTCATCCCGTAATCCTGCCGACTGACAAATAAAGTGGCTTCCTCAAAGGGCCTGAGCAAACGGCAGGTGTCACGTATGAGCTGCCACTGGTTGACATTGAAGTTACACAGGGGAGTGACAGCAGGACAAAAACCAATGCAAAATGCAATAGCTTAATAAAGCTGATGCTGAACAACGCTTATTTAGTATAACAGATAGGGTGCCATGTAGTGGTTTGGGATACCCTGCGGCCTGGTGTATTTAAAGCAGACCAAAACCAATTCAAAATGCAATAACTTAATAAAGCTGAGGCTGTAGACGCTAATTTAGTATAACAGATAGGGTGCCACGTGGTGGTTTGGGATACTCTGCGGCCTGGTGTATTGACAGCAGGACAAAAACCTATGCAAAATGCAATAGCTTAATAAAGCTGATGCTGAATAACGCTTATTTAGTATAACAGATAGGGTGCCATGTGGTGGTTTGGGATACCCTGCGGCCTGGTGTATTGACAGCAGGACAAAAACCAATTCAAAATGCAATAACTTAATAAAGCTGAGGCTGTAGACGCTTATTTAGTATAACAGATAGGGTGCCACGTGGTGGTTTGGTATACCCTGTGGCCTGGTGTATTGACAGCAGGACAAAAACCAATGCAAAATGCAATAGCTTAATAAAGCTGATGCTGAACAACGCTTATTTAGTATAACAGATAGGGTGCAACGTGGTGGTTTGGGATACCCTGCGGCCTGGTGTATTTAAAGCAGACCAAAACCAATTCAAAATGCAATAACTTAATAAAGCTGAGGCTGTAGACGCTTATTTAGCATAACAGATAGGGTGCCACGCGGTGGTTTGGGATACCCTGTGGCCTGGTGTATTGACAGCAGGACAAAAACCTATGCAAAATGCAATAGCTTAATAAAGCTGAGGCTGTAGATGATTATTTAGCATAACAGATAGGGTTACATAAGGCACTGCATAGATGGCATGCACAGTGGCAAGGCAGATTATGGTTTACAGCACAAAGAAATCAAATTGAATTGAAAACTTATCAGGCAAATCACCCTGTCACTGTCACATTTATGCTGTCCCTGGATTGTTCCGGTTTTCCACTATCTTTCCCTGGCTCTGTATGCCTCTCTAAATCTCCCTACCTATCTGTAACTCTCCCTACCTATCGTTAACTGTCTGTCCCTGTCTGCAGCAACCACCGCTGTCTCACGAATGCAAGTCTGAAATGCGCACAATCAAGATGGCCGCCGCTTTATATAGCACGGTGACGTCACCGGGCTTCCTGGCTGCTGATAGGCTGCATGTGACCTTCCCATGATAACTTGCCCCAGGGGATATGTCCAGACATGTCCATCCACCATTTTACAATGCCTATAATTGAAGTAAATGGAGTTTAAAGGAAAACTTCGATCGATCGAATCGCAGGGAAATTTGGATTCGTTCAGAATCGAATATTTCCTGAAAATCGGAACGAATTCGGGTTCGTCCGGATCGATTCGCTCATCCCTAGTTAATACACGCAGCGGCAGGCTTACCCAGATCCTCACAGAATACTCCAGAGCTGAATTCAATCAATAGCCCCATGGGTGCTTAATCCATATCCATGCTAGAGTTCTATGTTACCCACAATCTATAAAAAAAAAGCAATAAAAACTCTATTGGTCCTGCTATAGTGTCATACTTGCGAGCTTTATCATGGCAAGTGCTGCATTGTTCAGCATACATACACACATATACATGTTATACAACAGACACCTCTTTAGAAACATGCAGAAAGGGTATTCTAAAGTGTACCTAAAATCCATTCCACCCAACCTACTGGACCCAGCATGATCCAATGACAGAGGAAGAGATCACATTCCTCATTCACTGCAGCAGCAGCCACTTTTGGGTGAAATATGTGCAAACAAATAAAACAAATCTATTTTCTGCAATTTGTAGTGTTTTTTGTAATAACAAAATGTAAGATTGTCAATAAAATCTAATTGCGAGTGAAACCCCAATTTCTTCCGGTCACAGCGGTACCACATTTATTGGTAACAACAATTGGTATTGGTAGGCACCCTTTCCTGCCCAGAAGACTCCCCCAAACTGAAACAGCGCTTTAGGAGATATTCAGATAAAATACAACTATGCTACGCGCTAAGCACACCTTGCAGTTTTTCCAGAAAAACAACCCTTTACATTTGAAATACCCCCCACAAACTATATATTCTCTGGAATTACACACCTCAAGCTTTCTAGGCGTACCAGGCTTGTTGACATGGGCGCAGTTTTCTGGAAGTAATCCCTCAATCAATTCTTTGGTTGCACAGAGTTTCCCTAAAAAAGAATGAAAAAGAAGAATCAAAGCCTTATTTTCCTGAAAAAAAAACTATATGCAAACAAGAAAAAACAAGTAAAATCTGAAAAAGCAACATCCTCCGAACAGAACAGTACCCAACATGCATAGGTAGTGTCAAGGGAAGATTTGCCAAACACCCCAACGTAAAGCATGTGCATAACGTTAATTTTACTTGAAATTTTCAGCTCTGCTGACAAAGTGCGCACCTTGCAATTTTTCAACCAAAACAACCCTTTACATTTGGAATATCCCCCATAAACCATATATTCCCTGAAAGTACACATGTTAAGCTTTCTAAGCGTACTGAGCTTGTTGTAGTGGGCTCATCTTTCTGCAAGTAATCCATTGAAGAATTCTTAGGTTGCACAGGGTTTCCCTAAAAAAAATTTCAAAAAAGCAGAATAAAAAACATGTTTTCCTAAAATATCAATATGCAAACAAGAAAAAACAAGCTAAATCTGAAAGTGCAAGGTCCCCCGAGCAGAACAATACCCAACATGCATAGGTACTATTAACCCTTTTAAGCGGGGGACCCCATTTTATTTTTAAATTTTAAGGGTTAGGGTTAGGCTAGGCTATGGGGCGGGGCTAGCAGTCGCGATCCAGGAAGTGGGGGGGAGGGCGATTTCTGCCCTCTCCTCATCACGGAAGAGCCTGGGGGGGCGATTACAGGCCCCCACAGTGAAAGGAGACCCGTCGGGAGACAGCGCAACCGCAGGTAAGTAAATAGACAAAGCAATTTGGGGGAGATCTGGAAATCCCCCCACAGGCACTCAAATGGTCCGCACTTACCCAACAAAATTATCCAAAAAATTATATGCTAAAATTGTATCAAATTTTATTTATATTAAAGAGACTCATAAAAAATCAAACACAAAATCACAATGTAATCGATTCGATTTGTTTTAATTAATTTAATTTAATTAAACTTAATTAAATCGTTGTGCTGGATTACTAAATTTAAGCTATTGCATATTATTATTTTGATTATATTTATAATGCAATTTACTTAAATTAAATTATTTATTATTTGGTGCCCCAAGGAAGTGGACCAATACCCAGGATAGTCAAAATCCTGGGTGTTGGTCCACTTTAAGAAACTGGTGAATAAGGATAAAATTCAAGTGTATAAACCACAGGGTTCATGATTATTTTAACTTTAATAGGGCTGGTCTTGTAAAAAGACATTAATAGAAATTAATCTATATACTGTAGCACAGCAAATACTTGTTATGCCTCTGCTACATTAATGTATGTTTGTGCTTTCAGTTTATCATAGATAGCTAGCTACATATGGCTACATTGTGTTAACACAGCTTATTAGACTCATTTGTTATATTATGTTACATTATGTTATATTATATTATTCGGTGTGTCGATTTGTGTGTGTATGGGTGGTAGTGACACAATTTCTTATGTTCATATAAATAAATATATAAATAAAGAAATAATTAGATACACAAACAAATAGTTATTTGTTGATTTATGGTTATAAGCAATTATTGCTTGGGAATAAGCACATTAATATATTATTTATTTATAGTATATCACTCAATGCACTTGGTCTAGGCGAGGTTGCACTAGTATTATTATTCATTTTTATATTTTTATTTGTAATTATCTTTCATTATTTATTATCTTTCATATATTTTTTAGGTTTTTCACTATCTATTTATCTATCGAACATCAACATTATAACTTGGAATAACTTACTCTAATAGTGTTGGTGTCCTGCCATATAAGGTATATGATCGGAGATAAATCTCCTTTATACTGATCTAACAGGCCATTTGTTAACTGTTCCAGTCTGGGTCTCCTTTAATTTAAATTAGTCATTTAAACTCTACTTAGTCAAACTTTACTTAACCAAATATGTTGGTGCAGGCCCTTATAAGAATGGTCTATATATGATTTAAATATGTTTTAAACATGCTATAATAATTAATTGCATTTGGATCCAGCATTATTGCCAAATGTGAGGACTCCGGGATCCATAAAATAGAATAACAAACTGAGAAATATAGGGATTACTGTCGGCCTGCTTACTACTGTATCTATTTGAAATGTTTTGAGTTCTCTTAAAGTGGGCCAACACCCAGGGGTGATCGGCCCGGGAATCTATAAGATTCCCGGGCCGATCACCTCACACACCGCGGGACATCCGAGATCGGGATGTCCCGCGGGGTGTAACCCCCCCAAACACCCCGAAAAACCTTACCTCTCCAGACGCTGCTTCCGCCGCCGCCGCCTCACTCGCACTCCTCCAGACGTGCGCGCGCCCGCACCGGCCGTCTCTGAATGGCCGGCGCGGGCGCGCACACGTCAAGAGTGACATGCGGGAGGCGGCGGCGGGCGCGATCCAATGCCCAAGTGACGTCCGTCGGCGGGCATTGGACAGCGCAGTCACGTGGGATCGCGGAGAGGTGAGTTTTCGGGGTGTTTGGGGGGGTTTTGGGCAGCGGGGCACCCCCGATCGGGGTGCCCCAAGGAAGTGGACCAATACCCAGGATAGTCAAAATCCTGGGTGTTGGTCCACTTTAAGAAACTGGTGAATAAGGATAAAATTCAAGTGTATAAACCACAGGGTTCATGATTATTTTAACTTTAATAGGGCTGGTCTTGTAAAAAGACATTAATAGAAATTAATCTATATACTGTAGCACAGCAAATACTTGTTATGCCTCTGCTACATTAATGTATGTTTGTGATTTCAGTTTATCATAGATAGCTAGCTACATATGGTCCAATCGTGGGTTGTCCCACTGGGCTCTGAGCTCTTCTATAGAACACCAGTCCCCCCTCCATACCAAGTCTCGCCCCCTGACCATCTCCAACTCCCCCCAGCCTCCTATCGCCTGCAGTCTCTGACCATACAGCAGATCAGGGATATTTAATAATGGGATCAGTGGGGATGGCCATGGGGATATCTCTTCCTTCCCTCTCAGTCTGTCCCAGATGTTGAGGGTCACCTTAACCATAGGGTTGGACCCCGCCCGCCTGCCTGACTCCTTGGATGCCCACGGTAGTTCTTTCAGCGGAGTCTCCGCGGTCTCTATGTTCACCCACTTCTTTCTGCCTCCTCCCCTCGCCCAATCCACAACCCTCTGCAGGTGGGTCCGCCAATCTAGCGAAAAACTCCAGAAGGAAATCCACCTGCCCACTGTTGGGTGCATAGATGGAAGCTAGGGTATACATCTCTCCTGACAGAGTTCCTTTGACCATGACATATCTGCCCTCTGGGTCTGCAGCCGAGTCAAGGGGCTGGAACGGTATGGACTTGGATAAAAGTATCGCCACCCCTTTGGTCTTAGAGTAAGGGATGAGCTCAGAAAGGACTGAGGGTAATGCCTGGGAGAGATCCTTGGGCGACTGCCCCTCTTAAAATGAGTCTCTTAGAGGAATACTATCTGAGCTCTAAGCCGCCTCAGCTCCGAGACCACTGCAGAGTGCTTTTCCGGTATGTTAAGCCCTCTGCAATTCGAGACTATCTTCACTGAGGTATTCGACAGGCCCAACGACCTACCGGTCGGTGCCGCCTCCCCCATGTTCCCCCCCTGCACACGGCCAAACGCCCCCCCCCCCACACAGAGACATGGCGGGGTAAGCGAGAAGGGAGAATAAAGGGGGAAGAAAGGGAGACAGATAAAGCGTGGGTAGGTGGAGGTAGGGGTGGATAGGAAAAAAGTAAGAGCTGAAACAAAGAATAGGGCTTCAAAGATTTTTAAAGATTTTTAAATTCCGGAGAGGACCCAAAAAGGTTTTGGGTGTAATTAAGAGAAGTATAATGACTACCCTAATGTAGGGGAGTCTAGTCTAGTGTCTCTCGCAGGAGTCTCCGGTACCTCCCCGAGAGAGCACCTAGACCACTGGGTGGAAATGGAAGCTAGGCGAAGAGGAGCCAAACTCAACTAATGGCTATAAAGACTGATCCTCGTTCGTCAACCGAGGCTTCCCTACCCCCCCCATGTGACACATAAACAGGCAGCACCAAATGTTCGTCTGTCATCAGAGAAATCTGAGTAAGCACCCTGAGATTAGGATTAATTGCCGGGCGGCCGAACCTAGTCCCCCTGCCCCGAGGAGGCCCCCCAAATCCAGCGAGTCTTGCATCTCCCGGTCTGTGGTCGAATCCGGGGGCACCTCCCCAGGGCCAGTCAAGGGCCCCTTCTGTCACCCCCCTGCTCAGCCAGGCCATCATCCAGAGGGCCGTGCCCCCACTCAGTAGGACCGGCCCACAAGCTTGTCCGCGGCCCATCTCCGCCTCAAGCCACATGGACAGTGAACCGGCCTCAGGATCTGGGGAGGGATGCCCCGCAACCCGAGACCACCGGAAACCAGGCGGGAGGGAGGCCCCGCACAGACAACGGGGACCCTCTATCTCCGAGGACAGCCCCAGCCCAGGAGGGAACGCCCCCCAACAGAGGAGGCACCCCTCCAGGCGGGAAGCAGGCCGCATCTCAGTCGGTCGAAGAACCCCCGACCCCGGAGGCCCAACCCCACCCAGACGAGGGGCCCCCCACTCCAGGGACCAGCCGCAGCATGAACTGCGGGGGAGTCCCAAATCAGGGAACGCACCGCACCCCCGAAAGAGGACCCCCCCAACAGTTGACCCACTGTACCCCGGGCAACGAGAGTTATCTCAATTCAAAGGATATGCTATGCCCCAGACGGGAGGCATCCCAGATCGGGTCACAGGCCACCCGCTACATCACGGAGGACATCTCACATTAGAGCAGATCAGGGGGAAGCCCAGACCCCAGGGGCAGGAGGCAACCCGCGCCAGGAGCTGAGCCACCAACTCCCACCAGACGAAGGGAGCCAGGGACATCCTCCACCCGCTGAAGCGCAGAGCGCCCCCCCCCCCCATCAGCTAGATCCATATGTTTTAAAAGTGGCCCGTCTCCAGGGGGGGGCGGCATAGGCTGGGAACCCCCATGGAGCCGCCCAGCTCTTGTCTCCTGGAGCACAAGTCAAGGAGTCAATGTATTCCTATTTCATTGCGCAGGTAGGGGTATATTCAGTTCGAGTCTCCTCTGCACTGTTCCCCGGCAACACATCTACTTAACTCAGATTTCACCAGATGATTGTAAGTGTAACTGCCGGATTAACAATAACATTAACTTTCAATTATAATTAAAGCTGTAAAACAAGAACACATATATACTAAGTAATCTAACCGTAACTCAGAGTCTTCTGTATGTCAATCTGACCTCAGAGCCTGCTACTTGGCCCCATTCGCTCTTGGAGGGGCTCGATTTCCCCCGCACTCTGGGCCAGGCGGGGCATCTTGTCGTCGTCTTCGGTCTCGTCCGCGTCTTCTCGGGCTCTGCGGGAGCGGGGCCGCTCCTTGATCCAACTCCATTGCCAGCCAGTCTGGGACCGAGATCGGGGGGACTCCCAAGAATTCGAACAGTTCCATTAGTTGCGATGGTTCCCTCAGGATATAAGATCTCCGATCCTTTCGCACAATCAGTTGGAGTGGGTGTCCCCATCGATACGTGGCCCCCTGGCATTGTATCAGCTCCAGTAGGGGCTTCAGCAATCTCTGCATTTGGAGGGTCCTGCGAGATAGGTCCGGTAGTAAGGTGATTCGTGCCCCCTCCAAGTCAATCGGACCCCTGCTCCAGGCCTTCTGCATAATAGCCTCCTTTATCTGGTAAAAGTGCACCCTGCAGAGCACATCTCTCGGCCTGTTGGGGTCCACCGGTCCGGGTAATCCGGTCAATCTCAATGTGGTCCGAGGGTGGACGATCCAGCAGATTATTAAACAGTCCGCAAACTCTCGACTTTAACTCTGGTGGGGTTATCGATTCGGGGATGCCCCACAGCCGTATATTGTTGCGTCGGTTTCTGTTTTCATCTTGCTGTAGTTGAAAGGAGGAGAGCAGTCGTCTGGTAGTATCCCACTCGCATTCCAATGCCTCTACTCTTGCTTGAGAGTTCTGCATGGATGTTATTTCCCTGCGGAATGTCCCCTCCATCCTAGTTATGTAAGTTTCAAAGTCCGCTCTAGACGGTAGCGTTTTGAGGGCATTCGCAATATTAAACCTGACCGACTCGGCGATAGCTGAGATCAGGGTCCATGGTAAGGTTGCCTCCAGGGGCTGCTCCCTGATAGGATCCACGGGTGTCTCCTCCTGTATGGGTGACCATGCTCTCACTTGTCGATCTGGTGGAGTCGCACAGTGATAGCTATAGTTATGGGGGGACAATGTGGGCATCCACCCCCCTGTGATATTGGCATCCATTGTACTGCTCATCATGCTTGGGCAGGGGGGCGACCTCTCCTCTCTCCCGGGGGCTCCTCTCTGACCTCCCCATGAGCCGACCACTGAAGATGATATATTAGGGGGCAGTGTCGGCCCTCCGGTCCCGTATATATGGATTCTCCTGTGGCCTTTCTAGGAGTCGGCCTTTCTTATGTTGGCAAACGTGTGTTTTATGGAAGCAGTTTTCATTCTCTGCAGTCTGGAGAGAATGTTGGAATTGTTTTTGTATGCATTTTTGACACTTTTGTGTTGCACTGCAAATTTGTGATTTGGGCCATGCAAAACCTGTGGCATGTCTTTCAAGTGCCCCCAACGCAATTCTCACCAACGCAATTCTCAGGGATTCATAAAATCTAATCCTGCTGCCATGCCCCCTGTATGCTAGGAGTCGCTAGCGCATAGGCTTATACAAGCCCTATTCTGAGAGCCAGGAGCTCTCGAGTGCTTAGCACCAGCTGTCTCCAGACAGCTTGGCAGAGCGGGCGCTGAGAGCCTCTTGCAAGAAACGCTCATCTAGCGCCCGCAAGAAAAATAATATATTAGGTTCTAAGTGTTCTATAGCTATCTGGTCCAGAACTGGTCATTTGAATTCTAGCAGCCTAGCTGCAGATAACCTATAGAATTTTCATATTAGCACAAAGCCCAAGATGTGGGCAATCAGATGAACTGCCACCATACTAAAATGTACATTGTAGGAACCATGAAAAGTTAACATTTGCATTTGGAGTAAAGTTTGCTGCAGTTTGCTTTCAATCTGACTGAATACAGGCTCAGAATACCCCCTCTGATAGGTCCACGGTCAAAGTGTTTAATGGAATTTCAAATTCATCTTGGCCTCCTGGGGCCCACCGGCTAGGTGTGAATTGCTGCTACATGAGAATGACCCTCTGAAATGTCACTTACACTGGTAATTTGGAAAAGACACAATAAATAGAGCTGTTTTCTACCCCCAGCTACTAAAGTGAAAGAGCCACCTTTGGCATGCAGATTACCCAGGTCGTTAACTGCAATTATGTTGGAATGTTCTATACTTCATTTAGCTTGCTCTTCATAAATGAATAACTTGAGCCAACAATTTAATAGAATATAAGCAGATTGAAAGATGTACAGTATATCCAACATAAACAGGAAATAGATTTAATTTAGTCTATATGCCATGGTAGGATTGTAAATCTTCATAGCAATTCTGCAATAAAACATTTTTACAAATAAACTGCGTTTAAATTATTTTGCATATGTTTATGACTAAACTGACATTTATATGTCAGTAGTATGACAAATAGTGACCAAGAATTAAAGGTGGTTAGACCCACTGATGTCTCTGACACCTTCAAGTGTATTTCCCCCTTATTTCCTGACTCCTGACTATTACTACCTACCATGGAGTTCAATAAATTACCTACCCCAACATGTTCTGTCAGTTCAGTTCAGTCTGAAAGCACTGAAAGTGACAGGATGGCAAGTGCAATACAATGCGGGTCTGCAAAGAAAGTACATTCCTTAGAAAGTAATAAAAACAGCCTAAATAAACCCATAGAATGATGACCATGCACCTTCCTAATACCAAGTAACATTTTGGGCCAGGCAGTTCATATGGATTAGGGGATCTACTGAAGTATCTATAGTGAAAATGTGCCCTAAAGTCGAGGCCTTTATTTTGGATAGTTGGGTAAAAGCCCATTGGCTTACAGTCATAGTCATGAATTAGGCATTTCAGTTGGCACGGTTTCCAGTATCATTCATAAGGTTATTATGACAATGGTCAATTTCAAGTGGGTGCCAAAATGGTGGCACCAGATATAATCAAGCACAAGGAGCTCCCAACTCCAAAGACAGAAAGGTCAAGGCAACAGTTTTGTTGTGATACAGAAAGTCTTTTATCACTGGAATCCATGCCACACAAGACCCACATCACTGAACACACCTATGCTTCAACAATGAAGGCTTTAAAAGAGAAACACCATAGGAAGTTGTGGACAGGGGTGTTGCTGCTTCATGAAAATGCACCTGCGTCTCACAAATCAGGGAATGAGGCTTTATGGAGCTTAACCATCCACCCTACAGTCCAGACCTGGCTCCCAGTGATTACTTTTACTTTTATAACTTGA
This sequence comes from Gastrophryne carolinensis, assembly GCA_027917425.1. NCBI lineage: Eukaryota > Metazoa > Chordata > Amphibia > Anura > Microhylidae > Gastrophryne > Gastrophryne carolinensis. The sequence goes on along the minus strand of CM051236.1, from coordinate 385,276,719 downwards.
AGAAATTCCTGAACGGGCAACAATGTCCTGATGATAATGCAGTAAAAGAGGCATCAAAAAGGAGTCTCCTTCTATTCTGAGGGCATTTGATCACTGGGGGTGAAGTGGAATAAAAGTGTTAAAGTGGACCAAAACCCAGGATAGTCAAAAGCTTTGACTATCTTGGGTTTTGTTCCTTTTGTCAATGACCGGCTCGGGCACGCTCCCTGTTAGAGGGAGGCGGAGGATGCAGCCGCCAGAGCCTCTGCTCTTAGACGCGCCATGGGACCGGGATAAGGTGTGTTACTGCGGCGATCTGGGGGATTTCACACAGCGGGCAATGTCAGCCCATTTTTTGCTGTGTTCGAGTGTCCTCTGGCTTTTTATAGTATTTTTAAATGCTGCATCAGGTGATGTATGCCTTAGCGCCCAGTTCTACAGTGTCCATGCTAGCACTGTGTTCTGTGGTCATAAATCTAGCATCGAGTGCCAGCATTTGCGAGTTCAGAAACAGCGCTACGTCTCATCCTGCGCAGCAATATTTTTATGTTAAACGTTGTGGCCGCTTTTTAGCGTTCAAACCTTGCGCAACCTCGCATTAATACAAGCAAATAGCGGTGCTTTCATTGGTAAGAATGCTGTCATAGATGCTCCGCTATGAGAGTGGGTCCGCGGGGCTGGCTCACCCCCCAGCAAGAAGTCTCTCTGGCATGTGAACTCTCGGGCAAATGACCAGATTATTAAAGTTATTCAAGTAATTTGTGTGTTTGCTGCACTTTTTATTTTTCTGTTTTGTTTTTGGCAATTTTGCTAGTTCAAATTAATTCCTGGCTCAGGTCTCTTGTGCATTTCTTAATTAATAGCATTTTTTTTAATAAATACAGAGATCTTAGCGTTGCGCTTAGCATTTAAACATGTCTTCTTCCTATTTTGATATGCGTCTTTTACCATTCTCATCACTTAGCGTGCAGAAATGCGCTGTTATTTAAATAATAACATATTGGTGGTTAATGTTATGTATTTTTTTTTTTTTGTCTTTGCATTTTTGCATGTAGGACATGTGCCAGTGGGAATATCATTTTTCCTATAAAATTATTCCCGACCCTCAGCCTGGAAGGGTATTATTGTGGAGGCGATAAGGTCTACCATGTCCCAGTCTACAGGCTCTATGATGCCCATGCCTTCAGTAAGTGAAGAATGTAGGACAGAATTGGTTGGTGTAGGAGCACAATCAATGACTTGTCCTTAATGCCTCTTCTTGTTTTGTGTATTCACAGATAAGTAGCCTCCCCCACCACAAGCATAGAAAAGTGGTACTCGTCTGTCCCCCTAACCCTGATCCCAATACACCCACGGAGGAGGGTCCTTAGTGCCATTGTGAGGTGGAGGAGCCAGGAGAGGAAGGGGACAGGGCTGAGGATGTCCCAGAGGAGTCGGACGGTGAGGTGGGGACTGTCTGGGTCATCAGCTCCTTCAATGAGGAAACGCTGGAGTCTGGCTACCGGGAGGCCTAGACTCAGTTGGGAAGTCCCACCAGGTGGAGGAGGTGGTTGACTCCCCATCACTCCATGAGGTTGTAGCAGGGGTTATGGAGGAGTCTGGCTCCTCGGAGTTGGGCTCCGGTGGACCAAATTGGGGGAGCAAAGCCCACACTTTCTCCCCTTGCATTCCTCCCTGGTTTGAGGCCAGCACCTTGTTCCCTGGTGAGTAGGCTTTGTGTATATTATTGTGGTTAAACTATTAAGGAAGTGTGCTTCATTTTTTTGTTTCTTATTGTTTCAGGGAATCATGGGCCCTCTCTTCTCCTCCACACCCCTTCCTGTTTTTCCAAAGCCAATGTCTAATAATATTGCCATGCACATACAGACAGAAACAAATCTTACATGTTTATATGTTGCAAGAAAACATACCCCACATATAACATTGTAATGTTCTTGTTTTGTTTTTTTTCTTGAATTCTCACAGCTCCTCCAATTCCCGATGACACATACATTGGCCCTCCAAACCCACCTTGTCCCCACCAGTATGAAGTTGGGTCCAGGAGCATGGGCCAAAGCCAGGGGTATATAAGTAAACTATACCCCGTGTTGTACTGTAGCTGCATTGCTGATCTCTCAATCATTTAATTGAAACCAACAAAGGAATTTCTTTTAACAATGATGTTGTTTGTCACATTTTTGACCCTTGATGAATGCTTCACTCAGTCCTACATTATATCATGTATGCAGGTAGGAGTTCTAAATGCTTCAAAATCAAGCGTCACAGAAATCCTCCCCCTTACTGTTGTATTACACAGCAACTCCGCCTCAACTTGTGTTGAGTCCCTAGTGTGTGTGTGTTTTAAGCAAACAACATTAGGTTTAAATGTTTCAGATGTTTAGACATACATAACCATCACCATGTGTTGGCCCAGCTGATATCTGGTTTATGTGTTTCACAAACATTTCACTACCTTCAGAACAGTTGTTAGTGGGCCTGTTATTACCAGTGTGCAATGTGTTGTGGATTCAAACATGTATCCCCTTTAGCTACAGAGTTTTAGGATACTAAAAATTATTAATATAAAATCTGAGCATCATTTAAAGTGCTACTGCAGGCAAAGGTAATTGTTGCACCATTATGTTGGACTACATTTGGTACTGTTCCAGAGTGTTTTGCATTTGTAATTTGAAGCAGAAAGGGGGGTTTACAGGTTCAATGACATTCTCTTTTTCATCCGGTCCCCTAATAAGCTCAGCAGAGTGGGACAGGATTGCTGGTTGCCCTTCCTCCCGCCCCTCTCTCTGGCTCCTCCTTGATCTCTAGATTCATCAAATTGCTAATTATTATGCAGATTCGAAGATCCAAAGGCCACAGCCACTTTTCTTAGAAGAGAAAATACCATTTTGTGAAATACTCACCTGTAAAATGGGTATTATAAGTATGTCACACACCCCGCTTCAGAATATCCATAACATGTGGGTAATACCGACCTGAAGGGGCGTTCCTGCAGAGATGATAGCAAAAAAGAAAGCCCCTCCCTGATGCATAAATACCTGGGACCTCCCACTCATCACCCAGTATATAGAAGCAGTAAGGTAAGGGACCAGGAAGAGGCAAATATAAGTCATAACCACGCAAAGTTCACAAAATAAAGGATCCTGAATACAAGAAGGGCGGGTGAAGCGGGGTGTGTGACATACTTATAATACCCATTTTACAGGTGAGTATTTCACAAAATGGTATTATTCTAAGTATGTCACACACCCCGCTTCAGAATATCCATAACATGTGGGACATCCAATAGCAGTGTCCATAACAAGGGCGGGGATCCAAAACAAGGCAACAATGCACAACTTAAGCCACAACAGCTTGCAGAACTTTGCGGCCAAAAACAGCATCCGCTGAGGCCCAAACATCAACCTTGTAAAACTTGGAAAAAGTGTGAACAGAGGACCAAGTAGCGGCCTTACAAACTTGCTCAACAGAGGCCTGGTGCTGGAAAGCCCAGAACGCTCCAACCGCACGAGTAGAATGAGCAGTAACACGAAAAGGGGGACTCCTCCCCTTGGCAGAATAGGCCCCAATGATGGCCTGACGAATCCATTTACTAATGGAAGATTTGGCAGGAGCCAAACCTTTCCTAGGCCCAAAGGGCACCACAAAAAAAGCATCAGTCTTACGAAAGGAAGACGTAACCACCAGATAATATTTCACAACACGGACTACATCCAAGGAATGCAGCGCCCTTTCCTTGTCGTTGCTGGGATTAGGACATAGAGAAGGCAGAACAATGTCCTGATTCAGATGAAAGGCAGAGACCACCTTAGGAAGAAAATCCGGCTTGAAACGAAAGACAACCTTGTCCTGATGCCTTTCGAAGTACGGAGCTTTAATGGATAAAGCTGCCAACTCAGAAACACGCCTAACCGAAGTGATGTCCACCAAAAAGGCCACCTTTTGGGTAAGTGAAGACAAAGCAATCTCATTCAAGGGCTCAAACGGGGGACCCTGAAGAGCAGAAAGAACCAGGTTCAAATCCCAAACTGGAACAAAGGGCTTCCTAGGAGGCCGTACATGCGTAACTCCTTGGAAAAAGGTCTTGACTAAGGGATGAAGTGCAAATGACCTTTGAAAAAACACCGCCAGGGCAGAAAACCTGCCCCTTCAAGGTACTAAGTTGAAGCCCCAAATCCAGACCATGTTGAAGAAACTCCAGGATTCTGGAAATGGAAAACTCCCGACAAGAGAAAGACCTACTTTCACACCAGTCAATATAGGACCTCCAAGTCCTATAGTAAATAGTAGAGGAAGAGCGCTTCCTGGCGCTAATAAGAGTCTGAACCACCGCAACAGAAAGACCTTCTTCCTTTAAGATGGCGGTTTCAGCAGCCACGGCGTCAAAGCCAGCGAAGGTAAATTGGGATAGCGCAGCCGACCCTGGGTGAGCAGGTCCGGCAGAAGAGGCAGAACGAACTAATCCTCTGCCAGTCTTACCAGGTCTGCGAACCAAACCTGCCTTGGCCACCTTGGAGCCACTAGAATTGCCGACACGCCCTCCAGAGTCAGCTTGCACACCACTCTGGCTACCATTGGAAACGGAGGGAACAGGTAAAGGAACCCCAGATCTCTCCAATTCAGAGACATGGCATCCACTGCCAGAGCCAGAGGATCCTGCGAGAGAGACACAAAGACTGGAAACTTGTGATTGTGACGAGAGGCAAAGAGGTCCACCGCTGGGAACCCCCACCTGAGACATATCGAACGAAAACACCGTGGGACTGAGAGACCACTCCCCCTGACGAGAGGAGGCTCTGCTCAGCCTCCGTGTTCTCCACTCCCGGAATGTAGACTGCTGAGATACACGGGACGTGACTCTCCGCCCAGTCCAGAATCAAAGACACTTCCCTGAGGGCACTCCTGCTGCGAGTCCCCCCTTGGTGATTGATGTAAGCAACCGCCGTCCTGTTGTCCGACCGGACCTGAACTGGCAGGCCTCTCAACTGAAGAGTCAAGCGAAACAGAACCAACCTGATGGCCCTCAACTCCAGAACATTGATGGGCTCGTGAGCCTCCTGCGGACTCCACAGACCCTGAAACTGGAGGTCCTTCCAAACACCCCCCCAACCTGACAGACTGGCATCCGTGGTGACTGTTTCCCAGCACGGGGCCAGAAAGGATCTGCCCTGCGACAGATTGGCCGACCCCAGCCACCATTGCAGGGATCGACGAATTCGGGGAGTCATCAGGAAGGACTGATCCAACGATAGAGGAGACTTGTCCCAAACCTTCAACAGATGAAGCTGAAGCGTCCTTGTATGAAACTGCACAAAGGGAACAGCCTCGAATGAGGCCACCATTAACCCCACCAGCCTCATCCATAGCCGGATGGACGGACGAGGGGCCGACAAGAGAAGCCGAGCTAAATCCTGAATCAAAAGAATCTTGGCCTGAGGCAGAAACACCCTGGCCTGCGAAGTGTCCAGAGACATTCCCAGAAAGGTCACTACTCTGGACGGAGAGAGAGAAGACTTGGGGTGGTTGACCACCCAACCAAACCTCTCCAGGGTGGACACCACCATTCTGGTGTCCAACTCCACTTGGTTGAAGGAGGAGGCCATGATCAGAAGATCGTCCAAATAGGGCACAAAGCGGATGCCCTGAACCCTTAGCAGAGCCATCACCCCCGCTAGCACCTTGGTGAACACCCGAGGGGCCGAGGTGAGGCCGAAAGGGAGTGCTACAAACTGAAAATGCCGATCCTCCACCACGAACCTGAGAAACCTCTGGCGTGCTGTAAAAATTGGAACGTGTAGATAAGCATCCTTGATATCTATGGACGTCAGAAAGTCTCCCTGACGAAGAGAGTGAATGGCCGAACGTAGTGTTTCCATGCGGAATTTCCGTGGCCGGATGAACCTGTTGAGAAACTTCAGATCCAAGATGGGTCGGACCGATCCGTCCTTCTTGGGTACCGTGAACAGATTGGAATAAAAACCCCTGCCCTGATCCGAAGGAGGCACTGGGCAAATGACAGCCATGTCCAGAAGGTTCTGCACTGCCGACAGAAGCCCCTGCGCCGCCAGAGGTTCTGAAGGCATCCGAGACCTGAAAAATCTGGAAGGGGGGTGGAGCTCGAACTCCAGCTTGTAACCGGAAGACACCACTTCCCGGATCCATCGGTCCGAGACCTCTTGATCCCAAACCTGGGAAAAGAGTCGCAGCCGTCCCCCCACCCGCCAGGGTGAGGGTGCCCCCTCATTGCTGAGCCGGCTTGGCAGCCGGCTTGGGCTTAGAGCCCCAACTGAATCCTGGACGGGCACGACCTCTGCCCCTGCTCCCAGAATCTCCTCTGGAAGAAGGGAATGCAAATCCCCTGCCAGATCTGGCCCCACGAAAGGAGGTGGTAAAGGAAGGGCCCCCCCGCAAGGGGCGGCGTTGTTTCTTGCGTTGAGGTAACCTACCAGCAGCGCCGACGTTCTACCACACATCATCAAAGTGTCAGCCAAGGCTGTCAACACAAAAGATAAAAACAGCTCACACCGTTTGAGGCTAAGGAACTCAGCACTACCGGGACGCAGCCCGGAAAAGGTCAACAGATCCCTAACCACGGACCTGGCAGCCAACACCATTAGCGCCGATGCGCAAACAGGCCGCATGGCTGACCCAACGCTAGCAAAACCATGACAAGCCATCTGGTCAATCCGTTTATCCTCTCCATCCTTGAGAATAGAACAATCAGGTCTATTTAAAACCGAGGAATTGGACAACCCCAAAACCGGCGCATCCACCACGGGGGGAGATGCCCAGCGCTTAACCGCCTCCGAAGGGAAGGGATATTTCCTATCCCATCCCTGAGGGATGCCAGGGAGCCGAGCCGGCCTGTCCCATTCTTTGGCAATAATTTTGTCAAAATGCCTTTGTGTAGGGAATTCCAAGCGCGGCTTGGATTCCTCAAACAATTCACCCTTCTGCTGTGACACCTCCACAGGAGGGGAAATATTCAACACCTCCAACATCAGAGCCAGAGCGTGGGGAGTATCAGAGGATCTCCCCAAATCCCCCAGCTCGGCATCAGCGCCAAAGGACTGCTCATCGTCCGAAAAATCAGAATCCTCATAAACTTCCCCTTCTTCTAGCTGGGAATAGTCAGACCAATCCAGATTATTAACATCCTCCAGGTCCTCCGCCAGCGGAGCCGGCGACAAATGCTTTCTCTTAGTCGGAGCCTTACGGGCAACCGAGCCAGAGATAATTTTTTTTTTTTTCAAGGTTAGCCAATCTGGCGCACATCTCAGATTGCAGCTCCCTACCCATGACGACGTCGCACGGGGCGCGTGTCAAAGCGGGAGGAGGAGATGAAGCGACCGGCGGTGCTGACCCAGACGCCTGTGGTTCGGACTGCCGCGTGATGATCTGCTGTGCACATGGTATACACAGAAGTACATCGTCCCCAGAAATGGATACCCCACATAACATACACTTTCGGGGATGCCCCGCAGGGGCCCCGAGCCCAGTATCCGGGGATGCCTCCATAAGGTGAACTTTTGTTTAGGAATAGTCGCTAAGACCCAGGGAATTACGCCGTTAGACAACCCGGGATGCCCCTTTAATGTCCCGAGTGGGAGGATTCATGGCAAACAATTAACCCAGTGATAAGGATCAGGAGGGACCCCCTAAATGCTACTGGCGAACCTCCTGAACCACCATCTAAAAAACAGAACAGAGGGACTGTTTTAGATAAGGCTAATGAAGAAACATCAAGCATACAGGAAAAGGAAGAAAGGCCAGAGGCCACTTACAGAACCATCGACTTAAAATGGCGACCGTGAGGGAAGATCCAGACGCTCCACAGCAACAGGCAGGGCTGCAGTAAAAATCCAAAAACAATGGGGTCCCCCTCCCCGGGAAGGGGGACCCTATGTCATTTTTTTTTTAATTAACCCTTTGTGTTCTGTCATCCAGCAGCTATAAAAGGCTTCTGGGCAGGAAAGGGTGTCTACCTATACATATGTGGTATCGCTGTAACCGGGAGAAATTGGGGTTTCTCACGCAATAAGATTTTATTGACAAACTTACATTTTTTATTACAAAAAAACTCTACAAATTGTAAAAAAATAATTTTTTTTTATTTTTTTTCACACATTTCACCCAAAAATATTGAGAATACACCTAAAAAATACAAACAAGACATTTCATGTTAAAGCCCAGACTCTGTTGAAAAAAACAATATATCATTTTCCTGGGAAATCCCTGGAAATCCTTTCAAAAATGACAGTTGAACATGTGTAGCGCAAAATAGTGAAACATCGTCTGGCAACAGGGAGTGGCAAATGCTGCAGGTAGGCTGGCAGCGAAAGGGTTAAATGTGTCAATGAAATATATAATGGGTTACTTTTTATGTGCCACAAAATGTATGGTACATACACCATAGTGTTACAGCTATACCTAAACGCATGACCTCCTTGAATCAAATACTTTAACCACTTCTAAACTTTTGGCTTTTCACATCAATAGTTAATTGTGGGTGGGTTTTAAAGTGCTGCTGCAGACAAATGTAATTGTGACACCATTGTGTGGGCTACATTTGGCACTGTCCTAAACTGTTTTCCATTTTTAAATAGAAGAAATGGCTGATATATTGAGGTTTACAGTTTATCCTCAGAATATTCTAAGTATGTCACACACCCCGCTTCAGAATATCCATAACATGTGGGTAATACCGACCTGAAGGGGCGTTCCTGCAGAGATGATAGCAAAAAAGAAAGCCCCTCCCTGATCCATAAATACCTGGGACCTCCCACTCATCACCCAGTTTTCCATCTCTGCAGACGGCGAGCAAGTCAGAAGATGATGGCTCCTCCTTGCACAGGGGGATTTCAGGTAGCCGGGATGACTCCCGGCCCGCTATTTATTTATTTCCGTTTGGACCTTTTTCCCCAGAATTCCATATGCCTCCCAGCCTCGGCTGAGGGTCCAGGCGAGGGTATTTCAGCACCTTAGGTGCTCAGGAGCTATGCTCTACCGTGAGACCCTATATGAGAGGGTAGGCGGTGTTACCGGGTTGGTGACCCCGGTTTGGGATGCCCTGTCCCTTCCTTTCATACAATGGCCCTCCCAGGATCCCCTTCCATAGCTGGGGTGGGGGAGTGTTCGTCTTTTCTTAATCTATTAGTTTATTATTTTCAACAGCATATTTGAGTGTGTGTGTGGGTGTTGTCACTTTAAATTGAAAACGCTGCAGCCTGTGCGGTGCTGGCTGCCTTCTTTCCCCCCTTCTTCCCTTCATCTCTGTTAATGGCGGAGGTATTCACCTCACGCCATGTTGCTGTGCTTCAGGGGGGGGGCGGCGGGTGCCGGACCGTTGGCGGGGCCGGGACTTGTCCCTCCCGTTTTTCTCCCTTGTGTGTGTGTAATGTCTTTACTTTTGGCCGGGCCGGCTACCGCTTCTTACTATTGCGGCGCCGGCCGGCTCTGAGCACATTCTCTGAGGTGATTTTTTACAGTTGTCATGTTCCCCTCACGCAGGCTGGGGGGGACGGGGCCGGAGTGACGACGCGTCACCGCTCCCCGCCTCCTGCCCTCGCTGATGCCACTGCGGAGCTCTTGGAGGGGAGAAGGGGGCGTGGCCAGCGCGGGACGCGCGCGAGGCCAGGCCACGCCCCCCTCTCCCCTCCAAGAGCTCCGCAGTGGCATCAGCGAGGGCAGGAGGCGGGGAGCGGTGACGCGTCGTCACTCCGGCCCCGCCCCCCCCAGCCTGCGTGAGGGGAACATGACAACTGTAAAAAATCACCTCAGAGAATGTGCTCAGAGCCGGCCGGCGCCGCAATAGTAAGAAGCGGTAGCCGGCCCGGCCAAAAGTAAAGACATTACACACACACAAGGGAGAAAAACGGGAGGGACAAGTCCCGGCCCCGCCAACGGTCCGGCACCCGCCGCCCCCCCCCTGAAGCACAGCAACATGGCGTGAGGTGAATACCTCCGCCATTAACAGAGATGAAGGGAAGAAGGGGGGAAAGAAGGCAGCCAGCACCGCACAGGCTGCAGCGTTTTCAATTTAAAGTGACAACACCCACACACACACTCAAATATGCTGTTGAAAATAATAAACTAATAGATTAAGAAAAGACGAACACTCCCCCACCCCAGCTATGGAAGGGGATCCTGGGAGGGCCATTGTATGAAAGGAAGGGACAGGGCATCCCAAACCGGGGTCACCAACCCGGTAACACCGCCTACCCTCTCATATAGGGTCTCACGGTAGAGCATAGCTCCTGAGCACCTAAGGTGCTGAAATACCCTCGCCTGGACCCTCAGCCGAGGCTGGGAGGCATATGGAATTCTGGGGAAAAAGGTCCAAACGGAAATAAATAAATAGCGGGCCGGGAGTCATCCCGGCTACCTGAAATCCCCCTGTGCAAGGAGGAGCCATCATCTTCTGACTTGCTCGCCGTCTGCAGAGATGGAAAACTGGGTGATGAGTGGGAGGTCCCAGGTATTTATGGATCAGGGAGGGGCTTTCTTTTTTGCTATCATCTCTGCAGGAACGCCCCTTCAGGTCGGTATTACCCACATGTTATGGATATTCTGAAGCGGGGTGTGTGACATACTTAGAATATTCTGAGGATAAACTGTAAACCTCAATATATCAGCCATTTCTTCTATTTAAAAATGGAAAACAGTTTAGGACAGTGCCAAATGTAGCCCACACAATGGTGTCACAATTACATTTGTCTGCAGCAGCACTTTAAAACCCACCCACAATTAACTATTGATGTGAAAAGCCAAAAGTTTAGAAGTGGTTAAAGTATTTGATTCAAGGAGGTCATGCGTTTAGGTATAGCTGTAACACTATGGTGTATGTACCATACATTTTGTGGCACATAAAAAGTAACCCATTATATATTTCATTGACACATTTAACCCTTTCGCTGCCAGCCTACCTGCAGCATTTGCCACTCCCTGTTGCCAGACGATGTTTCACTATTTTGCGCTACACATGTTCAACTGTCATTTTTGAAAGGATTTCCAGGGATTTCCCAGGAAAATGATATATTGTTTTTTTCAACAGAGTCTGGGCTTTAACATGAAATGTCTTGTTTGTATTTTTTAGGTGTATTCTCAATATTTTTGGGTGAAATGTGTGAAAAAAAATAAAAAAAAATTATTTTTTTACAATTTGTAGAGTTTTTTTGTAATAAAAAATGTAAGTTTGTCAATAAAATCTTATTGCGTGAGAAACCCCAATTTCTCCCGGTTACAGCGATACCACATATGTATAGGTAGACACCCTTTCCTGCCCAGAAGCCTTTTATAGCTGCTGGATGACAGAACACAAAGGGTTAATTAAAAAAAAAATGACATAGGGTCCCCCTTCCCGGGGAGGGGGACCCCATTGTTTTTGGATTTTTAAGGGTTAAAAACGCTTAAAAATCCAAAAAAAAAAATGACGTGGGGTCCCCCTTACCCAAAGTAACCAGCCCGGGACCAGCTATGGGGGCTTGTAGGCACAGAGTGGGGGGGCCAGCTTTGGTGGCCCCCCCACCCTGCAGCCTACGAGCCCACATAGCCTATGTGGGCCCGGGCTCTTCTGCCCCCCCCTGGCCTTTGGGGAGGCAGGTAATGGGGGTGCGGGGGTTAATGGCAAGTCACCCGCTAGGGCAGGTGACTTGCCACCCCCCCAGCCTTGTGAACTGGTATAAGGGGTCTCATGGACCCCTTACCAGCTCACAAAGGGTTAACTGTTAAAAAAAAACCACCACACAATAATAAAAAGTATTTTATTAAAAAAAAAAAAAATTTTTTTTTACTGTACTTACCTTCGATTGCAAGCTCTTGTCCCTCGCCGCTCAGCTGACAGATGCCGGTGATCGGCATCCAGAGAAGGAGGAGGCAGGAGATCAGAGGATCTCCTGCCACCTCCTTCCCCAGCGCCGATCACCGGCATCTGAGAAGCTGAGAAGGCTGAAGCCCGTTCGGGGCCGGGATGACGTCATAAGCCCCGCCCCCAAGGGGGCGGGGCTTAGAGGCAAGATGGCGGCCACCATCGAGAAGGAGAGAGGAGAGAGCCTCCCGGGCTCTCTCCTGAAGATCGGTAAGTCCTGGGGGGGGATCGGAGGCCCCCCAGGTGAAGAGGAGGGACAGCGGGAGCCAGCGCACACACAGGTAAGTGAATGTCATTTTTATTTTATTTTTTTTTTTACAGTTAGCAGCTGCTGCTGCAGAAGCGGGGGGGGGGCGGCCTATTCCGGGGGCTCTCCTGGAGCCATCCGACCCCCCACGGGGGATCGAATGGCACCAAATTAAAGAGGAGACCCGGCCGGATCCAACAAGGGGTCAGGGGAGTATTTTTTATTTTTATTTTTTAAACTAGAAGCGAGGAAAGTCAAGCACATAACACCTATGGGCTTGGCACTTAAGGCCCAGCCAAGCCAGCACGTAGGTGTTACGGGCTTGGCAACAAAAGGGTTAATACCAGGTCGCTCCTTACAGGAGTACAACGTTTGTAACATATAGGGACACCACATGTGAAAGTAGTTTGCTTAGTGCCTCAAAGTCTGACTAATAAATTGTGCCTATCTAAATATCTTGACTAATGTTAAATTTAAAGCAGGATGCACACAACACTGCCCAATAAACTGACACTGCCTTGAATTCATATTTTGGCCGTGCACCATTGTGTTTGGACCGTTCGCCAAAAACATGCTGGTGTATTTTAACTGCTGACACATGTATTTGTCACTTTGAGGAATTTTGTCTATAGTGTTTGTTTTATAATCTGTTCATTGTTGGACACTTGGCCATGTTTACCAAATGTTAGCACAATTGTTAGGGACATGTGGTCTGGTGGGTTGTGGCCTGGCCCGGCCCCTGATCCAAACAATGCCTGGAAAAATATGTTTTGCTGCTGCACCTGCTGTTGGAGTACCTGTAGCAATTCCGCCATTTCCCCCCGACTCTCTTGGATTGCTGCTATTATAGTCACTTGTTGTTCCTGTGCACGTGCTGCCTGCTGTTGTAGTTCCGCCCATTGTTCCTGTGCCAGTGCTGTGTGTGGAGCCAACGGATTTATTTCATGGATGGAGTTGACATTCAATTGCTTCCACTCTTTGGGCCAGTTGCCTATTGTATGCATCCAGCATTTGTTTACCCACCCCATATAGTTGGACAATACGGGGTGGCCTTTCTGGCTCTGCAGCTACCATCAATGGATGCTGTAAGAAAGGACAATGACCCAAATATGATTCTGATTTAGCATTATGTGAACGTATCATCTTCCCACGCATGTTGTTTGCCGTTTTTCCCTAATGCATGTGAGGGGAACCACACTTTTCTATCTGTGTCCAGGCCTATACTTCATTGAAGTGTGTTATTGATGGCATGTGTGAATAGTTGTCTGTGATACATTAAGGTTTTCTACATGAGTGGCCACAAAGGCCATTGGATACGGTATGGGTAATCAACAAATTACGTACCAAGGCTCATCCTGATTGCTGGGACACCTGAATCATTGGATGTCTTCCTTTGGTTTGGTAAGGCCTTGATACAATGATTCATCCTGGAAAGTACATTTAGAATAGTAAAGTAAAATGCACACATTGTAAGTATAAGTATAATTGTTTACAAACCATACATACCAGTGTTGCCTCATCTCCTGAGGGTTCTGACATCTGTGGTGGTGTGGACAGCTGTTCTTTATCAGATAATGGTGTCCACTCAAAAATGTATGAGATACACCACAAAAATAATATGTAGACAAAAAAAATGCTGAGAGAAGCAATTTTACATTGGAAACAACAGTCAAACAGTACACAACCCAGGCAAAAAAAAAAAATGACAATCTGATTTAATGTAGAATGTTGTTGTGGCAACATATAGGAGACATCAGCAACAATGTTGGTTCGCATAACAATCCAGAAATGTGGCAGACAGCTGGGTAGACTCAGTAAACAATAACATCTTACATACTGTGTCAGAATAACCAAACAAGAAGATTGTGGCATTGGTTTAGTGTGGGCCATTGTGTCAATTCAACACTATGGCTAATCATCTTGAAACTGAAAGTGGTCAGCAGCCATGTTAGCAGCAAACATGAGCATGAAATCTTTGAATAGACAATGAAGGTTTAACTTACAGACAGGCTCTGGTTGGCTTGAGGAACAGCTGGCTGTGGGTGTTGAGGGTTGGACACCGTTGGCTAACAACTATAGTAAATGAAATGATAGTAAATGAAACCAAGGGTTACCCAATAACATAGCAACAGATGTAAACTATGAAATTGCAAGTTATCAACATCCACAAAAAGACAAGGATTGACTACTCCACTAACAGACAGCCTCCTATTGCCTTGAGTAGCAGCTTGGTGTGGATATGTGGACTTGGTGACTAGTGCTGGCTCCCACATTGACTTCCAGCTGTTGGCTGTGGTCAGATTGTGATTCTGGATCTTTATGGCCCTCCAATTCTGATCCTGCATCTGCAGCTGCGCTGGACAAAGCAAAATTTAGAGCTAGAAAAAAAGGAGTTTGAAATATGTAAAAAAACAAATGAAACAGTTACCTTCCACCAAGGCTGTAGTGTCCTCCTGTACATCCACACCCTGCAGTTGACATAAAGGTATCTTGTGCTTGAACATGACCTCATATTCACGGTAGCTATTCATGGGTCCTTTGTGTTCGCTATGCTCAATGAGCAGATTTGGGCTACATTTTTTGGTGAGGGCCCTGCATAGCGTGAATCTTTTTTTAGTTGCTGCAGTGTTGCACTGATGTGCACTAGAGCTATTAAGGGTTTCAGCTATTCCTTCAGGGGTGTCAGACAGATGTGGCTAATGCTCAACAGCAGTGGGGTGTTGGGCATGTTGACCAACAACAATAGATAGTATCGGAGCATTTGTGGACAGCCACTGAGCTAACTAAAGCCCTGTTGTTGTTGCGTATAATTCTGCAACCATACCCTCTAACCACAGCATGACCAAGAGCATTATCTAGGCCATGGCCACTCATCAAAACTCTTGGGCTGTGCACCACAGGGGAATGGACCATTGGGCATGTGTTGCACCTAGTAGGTGGCATAATTTCCAGAAATGGATTCAAGAGCAACAAACAGATGTACCCACAATCGAACCCACAGCAGCAAGATGTTGGAGGCTGTCTGTTACATTTATGTAAATGCAGGACCAATCAGATTGGACGTAAGATTGGCACACTAACCAAGAAACACTAGGGGGTTGTCTTGATGTTGTAGACCCTGCAAATGACCAATTATATTATTCATCAATATCAGTAACCATTAATGTGCAAGCTATGTGTAAACAACCAATAACGCCCAGTAGTGCAGAACAGCATGTAACGTTTTTTCAAAAAAATGCTTAGCGTTTCTCTTTGGCTGAAATCATGGAGAAATCAGGAAACACCCAACAACGCAGAGCTACAGGTGCTGGCTATTTCCAATGCATCTGCATAGCATTTTCCCTAGTTGAGCTAGTGTGGAGGAGGAAGATGGTGAACAAGTAGCATTGTTGTTATCCAAGCATATCACCAGCTAAGTATAAACGAATTGCTTTGGGATGTTACAATTTGGTTATTCTGCTATTGTGTTGTGCAGGGGCAGTGTGTGTATGTGTGTGTGTTTGTGGCGAGTGCCCACTACTGTTGTACCCCAGGCAGAGCCTATCTGTGTTTGTGTTGCATTATCTGTGGACAAGTCTGTGCTTTGTGTCATCAGTACCGTTTTCCTTGTGCTCTTCCATCTGGTGTGGTAAGCAAATATTGTGTAGCACACTGCAAGACAGGATTGTCTTGGACACCTTATCTGGGATGTGGAGCATCTTCCCTATTGGCAAGGCCTATCCTAAGATATGTGCTTGCTTCAGGCTGTTGTTTTTTTTAACAATGCTTCTGATTTATTGACGAGCTGCATTTGTTTTGCACTTGTGTGCGTCTGAGCTTGTGTGTTAGGTGGTTTATTTGAGATGTGCATTGAGAAAGCACCAGTGGTGTGAACGCAGGCTGACAGAGTGTTTAACACTCGGTTGACTGTGGTGGATTTGAGTGATGAGCAAGTCTGTAGCCGCTTCAGGCTGAATCGTGGTGGCCTTTTGGAACTGTACGACCAAATCCGGTACAAAATTGAGCTCACCACTGGCCGTAGCCACGCAGTCCCTGGAATAGTGCGCCTATGTGCCTCATTAAATATCCTTGCGAGGGGCATGTTTCAGACCACTGCTGCTCTCTTTCATGATCATATTTCATAAGATGGCCCTGATCATATGTGACCTCATCCTGAACTACATCAGGTTACCATCCAATGAGGAAGAGGTCCAAAACATAAAGCTGGCATGCTATGGGATGGCAGGAATCACAGATGTGCTTGGCTGCATTGATGGGACTCATATTCCCTTCCGCCCCCCTCGAGCACAAGAGCTGTACTACTGCAACCGGAAAAGCTTCCATTATATTAATGTGATGGTGGTGTGAGCTCATGAGATGCATCTGTGTGCTTTGAGATCTGGCTGTCACGCTCAGGTAACTCCAGCCCTCCAGGTAAGCCCTCAACCCCCAATCTCCGCAGCCAACTTCACCTGTAGGAGCCCCCGCTTGCTGGGATGCAGTACACGCCTGCCCGGGATCATTGCCCCCAGGACTTCAATGGCTCAAAGGATGGGAGCTTACTGGTTGGAGGTCTGGAGAACCATTAACGAAGAGCAGGATCAAAGTGAGTCCAATTGATGAAGCAGGAATTACTAGGAAGTCAAAAGACAGGCCAGAGGTCAGCACCGGGTAAGCAGAGATCGCGATGGTACAGTAGGATGAGGCAGCTCGAGGTCCAGGTACGAAGCAGGGGTCAAGGCTGGCAGCGGACAGGGTGGTCGTGGATAGCAAAGGTCGGCAACAGGGATCAATCAGAGAGAGTAGTCGATTCAGGCAGGGGTCGGCAACGGAGATCAAACAGAGAATGGTTGGTTCAGGCAGGGGTTGGCAACGAAGATCAATCAGAGAACAATTCAGTAGACAAACTAGGTACGACAAGGCTCTATCACAGGCACTGAGTAACTGACAGGGTGAAGACTTTATAGGATCCAGATATGATTGGAAATGGGGGAAGTGAGTGCGTGATTGGTGCTTTCTAGAAGTTCCACAATCATTGGCTCTGAACCACAAAAAGGGCGTATAGCCCAAAAACCCTCCTTTGGGCTCATTGGCTCCAACCCAGAACTAGGGGCGTTTCCCCACACACACCTTGGGCCATTG
The DNA here is from genome assembly GCA_027917425.1 of Gastrophryne carolinensis. Lineage (NCBI taxonomy): Eukaryota > Metazoa > Chordata > Amphibia > Anura > Microhylidae > Gastrophryne > Gastrophryne carolinensis. The sequence continues at coordinate 385,259,509 of CM051236.1, read as the reverse complement.
GCCCTTTAACTAAGCCTCCGCCGAGAGCGCTGTGTGCAGCACTGCCGGAGGGCATATATATCACGTGCTCGCACGCGCGTGTGAGCACGGGAGCCGGGGATGCGGGGGAGAGGAAGGAGAGCGGCCGTGCTCGGCGCCGCATGAGCCGCCACCGAACAGTGCTGCGGCCGGCCACCCGGAGACAGCGTGGGACCGGGACGCAGGTGAGTTAGTTCTGACACTACCCGCCCTTCACGAGGGGCCTCTGGACCCTTACCAGGTTTCCCTGGATTGTCACGATGGAATTTCTTAATAAGAATTTTAGCATGCACATCTTTTGCTGCAACCCAACATCTCTCCTCTGGACCATAGCCAACCCAGTCAATCAAATATTGCAACGAATTACGGACCTTAAGCGAGTCAAGAATCTTGTTAACTTCACACTCTGGTTCGTTATCAACTAGAATTGGTGACGAGGACGGAAGAGTTGCATTCTTAGCTGGTTTTAGCAAGACACGTGAAAAGAGTTTGGGATTCTCAAGGTTTGTGGAAGTTAGACCTTAAAGGTTACATTGCTTACTTTCTGAGAAATAGGGAATGGACCAATAAACTTGGGACCTAACTTACTGGAAGGTTGCCGGAGAGAAATGTTTTTAGTAGAAACCCAAACGAGGTCCCCAACCTGAAGTGTGGGTTCTCGAGACCTGCGGCGATCTGCGAATCTTTTGTATTTCAAAACAGTCTCTTTCAGAGTCTCCTGGATGTGGGTCCAGATATTCTTCCGCTCTTGGAGCCACTCTTCCAATGCCGGTAAATTGGAAGAGGACCCTGAGAGAGAAGAAGCTCTTGGATTTTTTCCAAAATTGCAGAAAAACAGGGACACTTTGGTACTCTCACTCAGTGCATTATTGTATGCAAATTCAGCAAAGTCAATGAATTCTGACCACTGTTCTTGAGCGTCAGAAATGTAACATCGTAAGTATGGTTCAAGACTTTGATTGGTTCTTTCAGTCTGACCATTGGTTTGAGGATGGTATGCAGACGATAAAGATAACTGAATGCCCAACCGTGAACAGAAGTTCTTCCAGAAATGCGAAGTGAATTGTACATCTCGATCGGAGACTACCGTATTTGCCGGCGTATAAGACGACTTTTTCCCCCTGTAAAACATGCCTCCAAGTGGGGGGGTCGTCTAATACGCTGGGTGCACCTGGGTCACATACATACCCCCCAACTGTCCCGATTTTCCCGGGACTGCCCCGATTCTTCATCTGTGGTCCCGCGTCCAGCGGCTCATGCAGTTGTCCCGTGCTGTCATGTCCCATGCCGTTGCAGTAAATGTACTTACCTTCACCAAGCTGGGCAGCATGATCGTCCTCCTCCTCCTCCTGCAGAGCGATGCTCTTGCTCAGGCAGCACTAGTCGATCAGAGCAGGGAGAGACTGAGCAGGCCAGCAGGGTGAGCGCCGAGCAGATCAGCTTTCCTGCTCTCAGGCACTGTGTGGGCAGGTAGGGGGCTGGATCCTGGCACGCACTCCTGACATCGCCCTCGCTGCTCTCCACTTTGAAGGGGCTCTTCAGCATCTGATCTGAGGTGTGATTCATTTAAGATTTATTAAAAAAAAAAAGTTTCTATGGGGCATCCCCCAGTGAAAAACCCCCAACTGGCCCCTTTCCCAGACCCCACACATTACACACTATGCCATTAGATGGGACACATTCTAAACAACCTAGGCATGCTATAGGCGAGCAGGGACGTGGCCGCAGTGTAATGTGGTGTGGACTCTGGGAAACGGGGTCATTGGGGAAGTTTACACAGGGGGCATCCCAAATTGGGGGAGTTTAAACAGGGGGCATCCCAACTTTGGGGAGTTTACACAGGGGGCACCCCAATTTGGGATGCCCCACTGGGTTTTGTTCCTTGCATCAGGGGCAGCAAAATGGAATGCCCCCCTGTCTGAATCCCCCGATTGGCCTTTTTCCCAGACTCCACACCACATTACATTCCGGCCACATTCCTGCTCGCCTTTAGTTGGGGCCTGTGCTGGCTATTCAGAATGCGTCCCATCTAAAGGCATAGTAGGGATGTGGCTGCAGTGTAATGTGGTTTGGGCTCTGGGAAAAGGGCCAGTTGGGGGGTTTCCCACAGTATAGGAAACCCAATTTGGCATGCCCCTGGAGTAGGGAACAAACCCACTGTGGCATTCCAATTTGGGATGCCCCACTGTAAAACAGTGTTCTATTCCTATTCCTAGAGCCAACACCACATTACCCTGCAGCTGCATCCCTACTATGCCTTTAGCTGGGACGCATTCTGAATAGCCAGCACAGGCACGTCCCCAACTAAAGGTGAGCAGGGATGTGGCTGCAGTGTAACCTGATGTGCGCTCTGGGAAAAAGGTCAGTCGGGGGTATTTCACACAGTGGGGCTTCCAAATTTGGGAGGCCCCACTGGGTTTTGTTCCCTACTCCAGGGGTATTCCAAATTGTGATCCTCCACTGTGTGAAACCCCCCATCTGGCCCTTTTCCCAGAGCCCAAACCACATTATACTGCAGCTGCATCCCTACTATGCCTTTAGCTGGGACGCATTCTGAATAGCCAGTGTGGGCACATCCCAAACTAAAGGCGAGCAGGGATGCGGCTGCAGTGTAATCTGATGTGCACTCTGGGAAAAACGCCAATCGGTGGTATTTCACACAGTGGGGCATCCCACTCTTCCTAGTCCTATGGCACATGCGTGCACTATCGTTCAAGTAGAGTTGTTTGTTGTGCATATATAATGCTTGACAAATGGCTCTGTTTACATACAGAGCCCCAGCAATCAGGAGCTCAGCGGGCATGCTCCCCCCACCTATCTTTTTGTGGCATGGGGCATGTTTTGCACAGCGGGCCATCCCAGTCCCATATCCCGCGGGGAAGGCCAGTGGCCAGCCCTGGAATCTTTTGGGTGTCAGGGCCATGCCACCAGGGTTTTGCTCTGCTTTAGAGAGGAAATACACCCCCACACACTGACTGCAGCGAGGGATGCCATATTTAATTCTTAGGTGGTGTTTCCCTTTAAGGGCGTGGATGAGGGCATGGCTAAGGGTGTGGTTGGGTGCGTGGCTTCTTCTGTCCCTCTTTACAGCTTTTAAAAGTTGGGAGGTATGCACATACAGCGGCGAGCATCAGCAGCCCGTTCTGCTGGGCTGGAAGCAGTGGAGCTCCCCCCGCAGCCTGGTCCGAAGCTGCAGAAGGTAGCCGGGAACTGTCAGTGTGTGTGTGTGCAGCTCCCCCGCGCTGCCCCTCTCCCCCTTCTCTTCCTCCTCTCCCCCCACCCACCAGTTTCCTGTGTCAACGCGCCATTATATCTTTCCCTTCCCCTGGCCATGTGTGATGATAGTGCAGCGCCGTCTCTCCACGGTCTCCTCTCCGTGGAGCTCCCCCGTGCTGCCCCTCTCCCCCCTCTCTTCCTCCTCTCCCCCTCCTCCCTCCTGTTTTCTGTGTCAGCGTGCGCCAGTATGTGTTCCCCTTCCCGGGCCGTGTGTGAAGTGATGAGCTGCCAAGACTGACTTGCTGATAAGAAGATGGCTACAGAAAAAACATGGCATCAGAGCAGGTCAGAAGGCAAACTGTCAGTACCTCAAAGCAGACCCAATCCCAGGAGTTTCCCTCACCTGGTTTTTGGTCTACATTACAGGGGCATCCGAATTTTAGATAACCATGTGTGTGAAACCCACATTGGTTTTTACTCAACTCCCACCACCCACCCACGGCGCATGCACAGGCTAACATTTAATCAGAAAAGATTGTGGTGCACATTATTGACCACAATCTATTCTGAATGCAGCAACCTCTGCTGACTGCTCCTCGGTGCTATGCACAGCCACTGCCTCCCATTCAAATATGCTGGCAGTGGATGCCACATGAGCTGCAGGAGTAACAGGGATTCACACAGTCCAGCAACCCGTATTGGGATGCCCTAGGAACAAGCTGTAACCCAGCCTTTGAGTGTTGTAGAGCTGTGTTACCAGAGTTTTGGTGTGTTTTGAAGTGGATCAAATCCTGATTCGGGATACCCAACTGTGTCAACCCCCCTGGATCAGTGCATAAACTTACCTATCCAGTGATCCAACGGTGCATGCGTGAGCGGGGATGGCTCCATTTGAACTTTAGCCATCGTGTTGTTGCCTGCTCTGCACATTCACTGGTCACAGCTCCCATGGCAGCTTTAGATTCCCAGGACAGGTGTTAAATCCCAAATTGGGATGCCTCATTATCAACACCCACTATTGCCTAGGTGCTGGTCCTGCTGCATCACTATTAAACATCCAGAAAAGAACATTTGGTTTCTGAGCACTAGAAAAGAACAGCAGAAAATCACAGACATGATCACTGCAAGGGGCCCACTGTGACACTGTCTCAGGAGCCGACGGGAGTTTAGGTAAAGGAATAAAATGTGCCATCTTACTAAAACGGTCGACGACCACCCAAACAACAGTGTTCCCATGTGATTGTGGCAAATCAACTATGAAGTCCATAGAGATATGCGTCCAGGGTTCTTTAGGAATCTCTAAAGAAACCAAACACCCACTAGGGGCCTTGTGTACCCCTTTACTTTGCGCACACACAGAACATGCATCGATAAAGGTAGATATATCGTGCCGCATAGTAGGCCACCATACATGGTGTCGGGCTAGAGTAAACGTTTTCCGATTCCCCAGGTGACTGGCAGTTTTTACATCATGGAACTGCCGGATAACATCGGCACGCAAATGCGGCGGAACTGACACCCCAATGGAACATTCACAGGAGATTCGTTCTGGAATGGCGCCAAAGTATCGGACAGATCAGGAAGCAATGCCCCCACCACACAACTAAGAGGCAAAATTGGTTCACCCATATCACCCCTATCTTTACATTCCCCGAACATGCGAGACAGGGCGTCAGCTTTAGTATTTTTAGCTCCCGGCTTAAATGTAATTATGAAATTGAACCGCGAGAAAAATAATGCCCAACGCGCCTGGCGAGAGTTTAGTCTTTTTGCTGAACTGATGTATTCAAGGTTCTTGCGATCGGTATAACCGTGATTGGATGCAGTGAACCCTCCAGCCAGTGGCGCCATTCATCAAAGGCCAGTTTTATTGCCAATAATTCTCTGTTTCCCACATCATAGTTCTGCTCAGCGGCGCTGAACTTCCGCGAGAAGTAGGCGCAGGGATGCAAACGCTCAGGATGGCCAGAGTATTGTGATAAAACTGCCCGCACGCCCAACTCGGAAGCATCTACTTCAATGACAAAAGGCTTGTTTACATTATCAAGACCGACGCTGAGGTAAAAGCCTGTTTCAAAGTCAGGAAGGCCTTATTGACGGACGGTGACCAGGTTTCAGTAAAGGCGCCCTTACGGGTAAGGTTAGTAAGAGGTGCCACAATATGGGAAAAGCCCCTGATACATTTGCGAAGCCTAAGAAACGCTGTAACTCTTTCAATGTCTTGGTTTGGACCCAATCCCGTACTGCCGTAATCTTAACAGTATCCATCTCTAGACCCTGGTTAGATATTACATACCCCAAGAAGGGAACAGTAGTGACCTCAAACATGCATTTAGAAATCTTGGCGTACAAATTATTCTCTCCTAATTTTTGAAGAACCAATTTTACATGATGTCTATGCTCAGACAATGAATCAGAAAAAAATGAGGATATTGTCTAAGTAAATGACCACGAATCTACCTAAATAATCTCGAAAGACATCGTTTACGAAGTCTTGGAAGACGGCTGGAGCGTTACAAAGGGCAAAGGGCATGACCAGGTACTCATAATGGCCGTCCTTTACGTTAAACACCGTTTTCCACTCATCCCCTTGCCGGATACGAATCAAGTTGTAGGCCCCTTTTAAATCTAATTTGGAGAAGATTTGAACAACTTGATTAAATAAATCCTCAATCAAAGGTAAGGGGTACCGTTTTTTTATAGTAATTTTGTTAAAAGCTCTGTAATCTATACAAGGCCTCAACCCGCCATCTAATTTTCCACAAAAAAGAACCCAGCCCCTGCAGGCGAAGTGGAGGGCCGGATAAAGCCCTTACTCAAATTCTCACAAAATGTAATCCCTCATTGCTTGCTCCTCAGGCAGGATAAGGTTGTAGATTTTAGCTCTAGGAGGAATGGTTCCAGGGAGCAAGTCAATGGGGCAGTCATAGGCCCTATGTGGGGGGAGGGTGTCAGCAGAACGTTCGGAAAAAACAGCCTACTCAGCGTATGGCTGGGGTAACCCTTGGGGAAGCATCTGAAAACTTCTTAGGGCAGTGGAAAAACAATGACCCATACAAAAGTTACTCCATTTAACTAATTCCCCAGCCTGCCAGTCTAAAGTGGGGTTGTGGAGTTTCAACCAAGGGTATCCCCAAACCACCGGTATTTCTGGGCAATAAAAGATGAAAAATTCAATAAACTCAAAATGGGAGGACCCAACAACTAATTTGAGAGGTGAAGTCTTATTATTGACCGGACCCCCCTGAATGGCCTTCTCATTAATGGCCAGAACCTGAAGAGACTTCTCAAGGCGCACTAATGGAATCCCCAAGATGGAGACCATGCTTCTATCCAGGAAGTTGCCTGCAGCTCCACTGTCAACAAAAGCCGAAACTGACTTTCTGGAAGAGCCCCAGGAGAGGTCTACAGGGATTAACAATTTATTCAGGCGAGAGTTGCAAATAGACCCACCTAGACCAGCACTCTCCCCCTGATCTAGGTGTGAAAGTTTCCCGCCGAGTTCCCCTTGTTCGGACAGGATCTCGCAATATGTCCCGGGTTCCCGCAATATAAACATAACCCCAAGGAGCGTCTACGTTGCTTCTCATCTTGGGAAAGGTGACTTCTCCCAACCTGCATAGGTTCCTCCTGAGAGGAAGAAGCTGTATTTTCCCTAAGAGAATGCGGTGGGTTAGGGTTTTGAAAGGGACTGAGGACATGGGTGACGGTCTATCTTGATGGAGACCTGCATTAACTGGTCTAGATCTGAAGGTGGAGGGGAATTCACTAGTGCATCTTTAATGCTCTCAGAAAGGCCCATTCGGTATTGGCTACACAAAGCAGGGTCATTCCACCTGGATTCTACCGCCCAACTCAGCGCTATAGTCTTCCGCCGTATTCCGCCCTTGCTTCAGGGCCCGAAGCCTGTTTTCGGCTCTAGATTGTTGGTCCGGGTCAGCATATAATACGCCCATAGCTAAAAAAAAAGCCGAAACAGAATGCAGGGCGGCATCATTGGGAGGCAAACTGAATGCCCGAGACTGAGGGTCTCCTTGTAACAGGGAGATTACCAAACCCACCCGCTGGGTCTCAGTGCCCGAAGATACGGGCCTTAACCCTTTTGTTGCCAAGCACGTAACACCTACGTGCTGGCTTGGCTGGGCCTTAAGTGCCAAGCCCGTAGGTGTTACGTGCTTGACTTTGATCGCTTCTAGTTTAAAAAATAAAAATAAAAAATACTCACCTGACCCCTTGTTGGATCCGGCCGGGTCTCCCCTTTAATTTGGTGCCATCCGATCCCCCGTGGGGGGTCGGATGGCTCCAGGAGAGCCCCCGGAATAGGCCGCCCCCCCCCCCGCTTCTGCAGCAGCAGCTGCTAACTGTAAAAAAAAAAAAAAAATAAAAATGACATTCACTTACCTCCATGTGCGCTGGCTCCCGCTGTCCCTCCTCTTCACCTGGGGGGCCTCCGATCCCCCCCCAGGACTTACCGATCTTCAGGAGGGAGCCTGGGAGGCTCTCTCCTCTCTTCTTCAAGATGGCGACCGCCATCTTGCCTCTAAGCCCCGCCCCCTTGGGGGCGGGGCTTATGACGTCATCCCGGTCCCGATCACCGGCTTCAGCTTTCTCAGCTTCTCAGATGCCGGTGATCGGTGCCCTGGAAGGAGGTGACAGGAGATCCTCTGATCTCCTGCCTTCTCCTTCTCTGGATGCCGATCACAGGCATCTGTCAGCTGAGCGGCGAGGGACAAGAGCTTGCAATCGAAGGTAAGTACAGTAAAAAAAAATTATTTTTTTTTAATAAAATACTTTATTTTATTGTGTGGTGTTTTTTTTTTTACAGTTAACCCTTTGTGAGCTGGTAAGGGGTCCATGAGACCCCTTATACCAGTTCACATGGCTGGGGGGGTGGCATTGCCATTAACCCCCGCACCCCCATTACCTGCCTCCCCAAAGGCCAGGGGGGGGCAGAAGAGCCCGGGCCCACATAGGCTATGTGGGCTCGTAGGCTGCAGGGTGGGGGGGCCACCAAAGCTGGCCCCCCCACTCTGTGCCTACAAGCCCCCATAGCTGGTCCCGGGCTGGTTACTTTGGGTAAGGGGGACCCCACGTCATTTTTTTTTTTGGATTTTTAAGGGTTTTTAACCCTTAAAAATCCAAAAAAAAATGGGGTCCCCCTCCCCGGGAAGGGGGACCCTATGTCATTTTTTTTTTTAATTAACCATTTGTCATCCAGCAGCTATAAAAGGCTTCTGGGCAGGAAAGGGTGTCTACCTATACATATGTGGTATCGCTGTAAGCGGGAGAAATTGGGGTTTCTCACGCAATAAGATTTTATTGACAAACTTACATTTTTTATTACAAAAAAACTCTACAAATTGTAAAAAAATATATTTTTTTTATTTTTTTTCACACATTTCACCCAAAAATGTTGAGAATACACCTAAAAAACACAAACAAGACATTTCATGTTAAAGCCCAGACTCTGTTGAAAAAAACAATATATAATTTTCCTGGGAAATCCCTGGAAATCCCTTCGAAAATGACAGTTGAACATGTGTAGCGCAAAACACTCAAACTCAGTCTGGCAACAGGGAGTGGCAAATGCTGCAGGTAGGCTGGCAGCGAAAGGGTTAAATTGAAATAAAGTTCGCATGAGTTCTTGAAATTGGAGAACTTGGCTCCATAAAATTTCTCCGGTAGCGAGACCTTTGGCTCCGACACATGAGGTGGTACAGAAAATGCAGGAATCTGACTGGTTTCTTGTGTGGCTACTCTTTGAGCAAGTTTATTTATAGCAGTGGCCATGGCCTGTACTTGCTGTACCAGGTCAACCATGGTGTTGGCCTGTGATAAAGTCACGCTCAGGTAACTCCAGCCCTCCAGGTAAGCCCTCAACCCCCAATCTCCGCAGCCAGCTTCACCTGTAGGAGCCCTCGCTTGCCGGGACGCAGTACACGCCTGCCCCGGATCGGTTGCCCCCAGGACTTCAATGGCTCAAAGGATGGGAGCTTACTGGTTGGAGGCCTGGAGAACTATTAACAAAGAGCGGAATCAAAGTGAGTCCAATTGATGAAGCAGGAATTACTAGGAAGTCAAAAGACAGGCCAGAGGTCAGCACCGGGTAAGCAGAGATCGCGATGGTACAGTAGGACATGAGGCAACTCAATGTCAGGGTACGAAGCAGGGGTCAAGGCTGGCAGCGGACAGGATGGTCGTGGATAGCAAAGGTTGGCAACAGGGATCAATCAGAGAGAGTAGTCGATTCAGGCAGGGGTCGGCAATGGAGATCAAACAGAGAATGGTCGGTTCAGGCAGGGGTCGGCAATGAGATCAATCAGAGAACAATTCAGTAGACAAACTAGGTACGACAAGGCTCTATCACAGGCACTGAGTAACTGACAGGGTGAAGACTTTATAGGATCCAGATATGATTGGAAATGGGGGAAGTGAGTGCGTGATTGGTGCTTTCTAGAAGTTCCACAATCATTGGCTCTGAACCACAAAAAGGGCATATAACCCCTCCTTTGGGCTCATTGGCTCCAACCCAGAACTAGGGGCGTTTCCCCCCACACACCTTGGGCATTGGCCCTTTAACTAAGCCTCCGGTGGGCGTGCTGTGTGCAGCGCCGCCGAAGGGCATATAAATCACGTGCTCGCGCGCGCGAGCGAGCACGGGAGCCGGGGACGCGCGGGAGAGGAAGGAGAACGGCCGTGCTCTGCGCCGCACGAGCCGCCACGGCCGCCGTCGCCGCCGGACAAGAAGTGCTGCGGCCGCAGACAGAGCGGGACCGCCATGACTTGTGTGTGTTGCACCAATCTGCCCTGTGCAGAAAATTTGAGAACGAAATGCCATTGGGATGGCTACTAAGTAAGTACGTGTCCACATTGTTAGATCTGGAAACAGTGTAGCTGCAGAATTAGGGAGGAGGGGAAGGTAAAGGCAAAATGCATTAACCTAGGTAGGGGTGTGCATTTGTGTAGCAACCAACATTAACCCATGTGTTTGTATTTAGCTGAAGATGTGGCAGAAGACGTTGCTCATGACCCCCGTGCGGAACCCAGAGACCACAGCAGAAGAGTGCTACAATACTGCTCACCACAAGACGAGATGCATTGTTGAAAGAACCATCGGCCTGCAGAAAGTACATTTTCTATGCTTGGCCCGGCCAGGCAGGGGAGATGCTGTACAACCCAGAGAAGGTGTCCAAGATAATCCTTGCTTGCTGTGTTACACAATATCTGCATACTCCATTGAATGGAAGAGCCAGAGGAAATGCTACTGGTGCCTGAAATCCCAGACATGCCCACGAACACAGTGCAGAAGACACACAGACTGGCTTTGCCTGTCGGGCACAAATGATCAATGCCTTTTTTCAGGCGACACAAAGTGGCCTGGGACTGCAGTAGCTACAGCAAGACGTTATGTGTATGCCGCTAAAACAGACTTAAAATGAGACTAAACTAATGTAGTTTAAAGACATACTGGCAACTATCAAAAGGTGTAGAACAGCTTTAGCTAGAGAACCCCTAGAGAGTTAGTGAAGCCGTAGACAGGTTAAACGAACAAAAGTGAAAGTAATTGATAAAACTAACATGTTCTTAATTCTTTGACTTCTAGGCACCACAAGTGGATAAAGCACATGTATTTTCATTATTGTAATTTATTTGTTGATATTTGATCATTTTTATGTTTCAAACCATGGTAAATAAAAGAATATACCTAAACAATATGAGTGATCTGTATTGGTTGTTGTAGTAGTAGAGAACACTGCTGTAAAATGGCTATAAGCAACCAGAAAATTAAACATAGGTGGTAATCGGCACACCAGGTTAATATGAAAAAAACAAACTGTAGCCCAAGCTGTAAGGTAATACAAATTATTTGGATCAAATGCACACCAAACACAGTAGTATAGTTTGCATATAAAACAGTGTACTATAGCATCATACACATACATTTTACAGATACTATATCAGTTAGAAAAAAGGGTACGAGCTTCGCGGTACAATATTCAGGGTGTCATCAGGAGCGTCGGTCACCTCAGAACAAGTGAATAGGTAAGTTGAAACTCTAGCATGAACAACATAGGCTATGAAAAAGGTAAGTTTTACCATTGTAGTCTATGAGGTGAGTATGGCACAATCCTGATGAGTAGTACATAGGATAAGCTGACCAGCAAAGTATGGGTTAAGGAAAACAAAATGCTCAATATGACAGCAATATTCAAATGAAAAGCTTCTGGTCAGTAAGTCAGAAAGCACAGGCCCTGCATCATACCAGAACATCATAGATAATGGTAAACAAAAGCACACAAGATATAATCATGACGCCATGAATAATGCTCATATATACAATAAGTGAATAATGTTACCAATACTACGAATATGAATACTACGAATACTTTATTGACCGCCAAGTACAGGATACATACAAGGAATGCTTCTTGGAAGGGAGGTACCCCGTTAGAGCTATAACAAATATAAAATAGAACATTTTAACATATTATACATATAATATTATGCATTTTATACATTAACATTTTAACATATTTACATATGGTATCGGTGGTAAATCAGTCACATGGTAAGGACAGGGAGTTTGTGGCAGATTATTTAGTGGTGGTTATTTATTGCTTTAACGGCTAGTGGATAAAAACTATTTTTGTACCTGGAGGTTCTTGTTGAAAGAGCCAAGTACCTCCGGTCAGAGGGTAAGAGTTTGAAAAATGAATAAGAGGTAGGTAGTGATCGCAAGGATAAGCCCGTGCTCTGGAGCTCACGGCTCCTTTGTAAAGTGTGTGTCAGGGATCGCCGGACACCCCTCTTTCATAAGCCAAGCAATCACCAATCTCCACCGCCTCTTGTGCCTATAGACAAGCCCCCGCTTGCTGGAGACACAGGTTATGCCTCTCCAGACTCGGTTGCCCCAAGAACTTACTGGCGCAAAGATTGCTGGCTTATGGTGAAGATAGGTGAATGGCAGGGTATCCAAAATCGGAAGTTCAAGCGGGCTGAATCCGAAACGTCGAGTCCAGCAGGTTAGGCAAGAATGGTCGAGACAAGCAGGGGTCAAAGCCGGGTGGTCACAGGGCACGGTATCCAAGGGGTTAGACGGAGAATGGTCGAGACAGGCAGGGGTCAAAAGCCGGGTGGTCACCAAAGCGCGGGATCAAAGGGGTGAGGCAGAGATGGTCGGTGCGGGCAGCGGGCAGGAATGGTCAAAGACGGAGCCGGATCAGAACACACTAAACGCAAATCCAATAGCACACCCAAGCTAATAATGGCTACAATGGGCACCGGTGGATTGGGCAGGAACGTATTTAAAGGGGAACTGGCCAATGAGAAGGGGAATGTGGTGATTGATGTAACTGTGAGGGTGATTGGTGCAAACTACAACCTGGTTCCCTATAGGAGCAGCCCCAGGGACTGGACCGGCCTGGCCAGTCAGGCTGTCCAGTCCCTGGGTTCATCCCCACCCAGGCTTAGGACCTAACTGGTCCATTTAAACGTGCCCCCGGCGAATGCGCTGGGAGCAGCGCAGCCGGGGGGCATATAGAGAACGTGCTCGCGCGAGCGAGCACGTGACTGGCCGGGCGCGCTACCCGAGAGGAGAGGGGACACCGCGCCGGCTGAAGAGGCGGAGGAGCCGCCAGCAGCAGAGGAGGGGACCCCCGTGACGCCGCCGACCCCAGCCGCCGGAAGACCGGAGCCAGGCGCCGCGGGACAGGACCACGGGAGCAGGTAAGGACCTTACATTACCCCCCCCTGAGGAGGGGCCACTGGACCCTCCAACCTGGGTTTCTGAGGGTTCTCCCTGTGGAACCTCCTAACCAACCTCCCCGCATGGACCTCTCTGGCAGGGACCCAAGATCTCTCTTCCGGGCCATAACCCTTCCAATCAACTAAATACTGGAGAGAGTTTCGGAAGAGACGTGAATCTAGAATCCGAGCAACTTCAAATTCTTGTTGCCCATCAACTAAAATGGGTGCTGGGAAAACATCAGGCTCAATATCTTTAGCAGACTTCAACAGGGACACATGGAACGAGTTACAAATTTTCATAGACTGCAGTATAGGAAAAGGACCAATAACCCTCGGACCTAGCTTGGCAGAAGGTTGACGTAAAGCCAAATTTTTGGTGGAAAGCCAAACTAGCTCCCCAACCACATAATCAGGGTTACTGGACCGACTACGATCGGCAAAAGTTTTCTGTTGGCCGACGGCCCTGGTCAAATTTTGCTGAATTTCTGCCCAAAGACCCGGCCACTGGGACACCCATTCTTCAAGTGAGGGCACGCTAGAGGGCGAATCTGAAAAAGCAGAAAATTTCAGATCTCTACCAAAAACACAGCAGAACGGCGATATCCCGGTGGAAGTGTGAGTGGCATTGTTCAGAGCGAATTCTGCAAATGGGAGGAACAACAACCAATCAGTCTGGACATCCGAAACAAAACAACAAAGGTATTGCTACAAGGAGACAGTGAATCCCAACTTGGCACAAAAAGCCCTCCATAACTGAGAGACAAACTGAACCCCCCTGTCGGACACTACATCCTCCGGGATCACATGGAACTTAAATATATGAGTTAAAAAAAGTTGAGCAAGACCTTGAGCAGTGGGTAACCTTTTTAACGGGACAAAATGAGCCATTTTGCTGAGCCGGTCGACCACCACCCAGATGACGGTAAACCCTTGGGATGGTGGAAGATCGGTGATGAAATCCATGGCAAGATGAGTCCAGGGACGGGAAGGAATAGGCAAAGGCAACAGGGAACCTTCAGGAGAGTGTCTCAGGGTCTTACCCCGGGCACAGACTTTACAGGCCCGCACATACTCTCGAGCGTCTTTCCTAAAAGACGGCCACCAAACATGACGGGACAACATGGAAATGGTCTTCCTAACTCCTGGATGACCTACAGTCTTGGAAGCATGAAATTGCTGTAGGATGGCAGCACGGTGAGACATGGGCACAAACTGGGCATGAGCTGGTTTACCAGGCGGAGCCTCAGACTGAAACTGATTCAGGTCGGAAAGCTCCGGCTGGATAGCAGCTACCACCAAGTGTTGAGGCAGAATGGGTATGTTTCTCCCTTCAGGTAAGCTAGTTGAGGAAAAACTTCGAGACAAAGCATCAGCTTTCACATTCTTTGGCCCAGGTTTGTAGGTAATGGTGAAATTAAATCGGGAAAAGAACAGAGACCAACGAGCTTGTCTAAGGGTTAACCTTTTGGCAGACTGAATATACTCCAAATTTTTATGGTCGGTGAAGACCGCAACTGGAAACTGAGCCCCTTCTAACCAGTGCCTCCACTCCTGAAAGGCCAATTTAACCGCCAAGAGCTCACGATTACCGATATCGCAGTTACGTTCAGCGGAAGTTAATTTTTTAGAGAAAAAAGCACAGGGGTGAAGTCGTTCTGGGGAACCGCTATATTGTGAGAGGACTGCCCCGACGCCAAGCTCTGAGGCATCGACCTCCACAATAAAGGATAATTGACATTCTGGATGTACTAGTACGGGAGAGGAGCTAAAGACTTCCTTCAACCTTTTGAAGGCCTGGACGGACTGTTCTGGCCAGATAGATGGGAAACCCCCCCTTCTTGGTGAGGTCAGTGAGAGGTGCTACTAATGTAGAGAAATTCTTGATAAATCTCCTGTAAAAGTTAGCGAACCCCAGGAATCTCTGTAACCCCTTCAAATCCCTGGGTTGCTCCCATTTTAATACTGCTGCTACCTTGGACTGGTCCATTGACAGACCCGTGTTGGAGACAATATACCCTAAAAAAGGGACCTCTGCGACTTCAAACATGCATTTTTTGAGTTTAGCAAATAAGTGATTTTCTCTGAGTTTTTGCAAGACAAGACGAACATGTCTACGATGTTCTGCTAATGAAGAGGAGAAAATCAAAATATCGTCTAAGTACACTACTACAAAGCGACCTAGAAAGTCCCTAAAAATCTCATTGACAAAGTCCTGGAAGACTGCCGGGGCATTACATAGGCCAAAGGGCATCACGAGATACTCGTAATGCCCATCTTGGGTGTTGAAGGCGGTCTTCCATTCATCCCCCTGCCGGATTCTTATCAGGTTATAGGCCCCACGAAGGTCTAACTTAGTAAAGACTTGGGCCCCAATGACCTGTGTAAACAACCCATCAATCAGAGGAAGGGGGTATTTGTTGTTTATGTTCATTTTGTTCAAACCCCGGTAATCTATGCACGGACGGAGGCCCCCATCTTTCTTTTCAACAAAGAGAAGTCGATGCCCTTATGAACCCTTTTTTTAAATTTTCAGCGATGTACTCCCGCATGGCTTTATTCTCTGCCCGGGTCAAGTTAAAGATTTTCCCTCTGGGTGGCATGGTCCCCGGAAGAAGCTCAATGGGGCAGTCAAAGGATCTGTGAGGAGGAAGGACATCCGCCGCTTTCTCAGAAAATACATAGAGAAAGTCGAGGTAGGGGCCTGGAATCCCTTCAGAGGAGAGCTGTGTGACACGCACTGGAAGTTCCAAGCAAGAGTGAAAACACTGTGGGCCCCATTTAACAATCTGCCTTGTTACCCAATCAACTTGAGGGTTATGTTTTTGTAACCAGGGCAAACCGAGTACTAAAGGGGTTGAGGGCATCTTTAGAACTAGGAAACTGATCAGCTCAGAGTGCCCTGCTCCCACTCTGAGTAACAGAATAAGAATAAAGGCCCCCAGCAATAGGCGTGTCATGGATAGCGGACACCCGAATGAATTTAGGCAGAGGTTGGAGAGGAATTCCCAGACTTCGGGCTAACTTAAAGTCAAGAAAATTCGCCGCCGCTCCACAATCTAGATGGGCCTCCAAATTCTTAAACTCAAGGTCCACTTTAACCTGGACTGGAACCATAAATGGAACCGGAAATACCTTGCAGCCTAGGTGGGTTTCCTCGACCCCACCTAGGCTCTGAAGTTTTCCGGCTGCTTCTTGGGACAGACTCTGACCAGGTGGCCGGTCCCCCCACAGTAGAGACACAGCCCTTCCTGAGGGCCGGTGTTGATAGGAGTTGGACGGTTCTCCTGAGCCGCCACTGTCAGAGATCGCCGGACACCCCTCTTTCATAAGCCAAGCAATCACCAATCTCCACCGCCTCTTGTGCCTATAGACAAGCCCCCGCTTGCTGGAGACACGGGTTATGCCTCTCCACACTCGGTTGCCCCCAGGACTTACTGGCGCAAAGATTGCTGGCTTATGGTGCAGATAGGTGAATGGTGGGGTATCCCAAATCGGAAGTTCAAGCGGGCTGAGTCCGAAACGTTGAGTCGAGCAAGTTAGGCAAGAATGGTAGAGACGAGCAGGGGTCAAAGCCGGGTGGTCACAGGGCACGGTATCCAAGGGGTTAGACGGAGAATGGTTGAGACAGGCAGGGGTCAAAAGCCGGGTGGTCACCAAAGCGCGGTATCAAAGGGGTAAGGCAGAGACGAGGTCAGACAGGCAGATGGCCGGTGCGGACAGCGGGCAGGAATGGTCAAAGACGGAGCCGGATCAGAACACACTAAACGCAAATACAATAGCACACCCAAGCTAATAATGGCTAAAATGGGCACCGGTGGATCGGGCAGGAACGTATTTAAAGGGGAACTGGCCAATGGGAAGGGGAATGTGGTGATTGATGTAACTGTGAGGGTGATTGGTGCAAACTACAACTTGGTTCCCTATAGGAGCAGCCCCAGGGACTGGACCGCCCTGGCCAGTCAGGCTGTCCAATCCCTGGGTTCATCCCCACCCAGGCTTAGGACCTAACTGGTCCATTTAAACTTACCCCCGGCGAATGCGCTGGGAGCAGCACCGCCGGTGGGCATACAGAGAACGTGCTCGCGCGCGGAGCCGGGCGCCGCCGCGGAGAGGCGCCGCGGGACAGGACCACGGGAGCAGGTAAGGACCTTACAGTGTGCTTTTGTTTACCATTATCTATGATGTTCTTCTGATTTGATGTAGGGCCTGTGTTTTCTGACCAGCAACCAGCAGCATTGAATGGCAGAGACAGGATTTAACACAGGAAGTCTGCATCATGAGTGCCCAGAGTTTATGACTTTTATCAAAGTTGGACAGAAAAACAGTGCCAGTTAGCAAGAAATGCTAACCGACAAAAGTTCCTTTGGCCTTTCTTGCAGCGTTCCACCGCGGACGCTGTCAGCGCCGCTCCTTAGCAGAAAAAAGTGCTCAGTGGCACTAGCGATAAATTAACCTCTTAGTTTTCTTATTCAGGTAGATTTATTCTATACATAATGGGCTTGATTCCACCAACATAGAACAAAAAAAGTTTTGGTTGTAACTTAAGTAACTTCGAGTGATGCAACAAAGCTGACAAGTAGTGGAATAGGCACGAAAATGTGGGTAAAAAATATGTTTCCATGCGAAAATGTCTTTAATAAGTAAAGATTTCTGCAAAAGCAGCTTGAATTTTTCAGTTGAAAATCCTAAATCTTTGAAAGCCTCTCTGGTGCTGAGAAGCCTTTACCCAAACGGTTCATTTGTTTTCTACATTTCACACAGCTTCAGTATGATCAGGTGATGTCCCTATGTATTATAACTCAGTGAATTTGTGACAATTGTATTTAACCCTTTAACCGCCAGCCTACCTTGACATTTTGTCACCCTTTGTTGCCAGACCATTTTGCACTATTTTGCGCTCCCCATGTTCAACTGTGATTTTTGAAAGGATTTCCAGGGATTTCCCAGGAAAGTGATATATTGTTTTTTTCAGCAGAGTCTGGGCTTTAACATGAAATCTTGTTTGTCATTTTTAGGTGTATTCTCAATATTTTTGGATGAAATATGTGCAAAAAAAAAACAAAACTATTTTTTACAATTTGTAGTGTTTTTTTGTAATAAAAAATGTAAGTTTGTCAATAAAATCTTATTTCGTGTGAAACCCGAATTTCTCCCGGTTACAGCGGTACCACATATGTATTGGTAGACACCCTTTCCTGCCCAGAAGACTCCCCCAAACTGAAACAATGCTTTAGGAGATTTTCAGATAAAATACAACTATGCTACGCACTAAGCGCACCTTGCAGTTTTTCAAGAAAAACAACCCTTTACATTTGAAATACCCCCAACAAACTATATATTCTCTGGAAGTACACACCTCAAGCTTTCTAGGCATACCAGGCTTGTTGACATGGGTGCAGTTTTCTGGAAGTAATACCTCAATGTATTCTTTGGTTGTACAGGGTTTCCCTAAAAAAAGAATAAAAAAGCAGAATCAAAACCACATTTTCCTAAAAAAAACTATATGCAAACAAGAAAAAAACTGAAAATCTGAAAAAGCAACATGCCCCGAACAGAACAAGACCCAGCATGCATAGCTACTGTCAAGGGAAGAGTTGCCAAACACACCAAAGTAAAGCATGTGCGTAACGTTAATTTTACTTCAAAATTTCAGCTCTGCAGACAAAGTGCACACCTTGTGCTTTTTCTACCAAAACAAGCCTTTACATTTAGAATATCCCCCATAACCCATATATTCCCTGAAAGTACACATTTTAAGCTTTCTATGTATACCCAGCTTGTTGTAGTGGGCTCATCTTTCTGGGAGTAATCTCTTGAAAAATTCTTAGGTTGAAATTTAAAAAAAATGACGTAGGGTCCCCCCTCCCGGACCCCATTTTTTGGGGGGATTTTTAAGGGTTAGGGTTAGGCTAACCCTAACCCTTAAAGTAAAAAAAAAATGACATAGGGTCCCCCCTCCTAGGGCATTTTAAGGGTTAGGGTTAGGCTAACCCTAACCTTAACCCTTAAAATTAAAAAAAAAATTACGTAGGGTCCCCCCTAACCGTCATAACCAGCCCGGGACAAGCTATGGGGGCTTGTAGGAACAGAGTGGAGGGGCCAGCTCTGGTGGCCCCCCACCCTGCAGCCTACAAGCCCACATAGTCTGTGTGGGCCCAGGCTCTTCTGCCCCCCCCCCTGGGCTTTGGGGAGGCAGGTAATTGGGGGTGCGGGGGTTAATGGCAAGTCACCTGCTAGCGCAGGTGACCTGCCAGCCCCCAGCCTTGTGAACTGGTACAGGGGTCTCATGGACCCCTTACCAGTTCACAAAGGGTTAACAGTAAAATTAAACACACAAACACAGAGTAAAAATGATTTTATTAAAAAAAAAAAAATTTTTTTTCTTTACTCACCTCCGATCGTCAGCTCCTCTGTCCCTCGCTGATCTGATGACAGATGCCGGTGATCAGCAGCCAGAGGAGGAGGGGAGGCAGGAGATCAGAGGATCTCCTGTCCCCTCCTTCTCAGGCCACCGATCACCGGCATCTGACAGCTGAGAGGCCTGGAGCTGTCATGACGCCGGCCGAGTGACGTCATAAGCCCCGCCCCCAAAAGGGGGCAAGATGGCGCCCCGTCGGAGGAAGAGGGGAGAGAGCCTGACAGGCTCTCTCCTGAAGATAGAGAGGCCTGGGGGGGGGGGGTCGGAGGCCCCCCGGGTGAAGAGGAGGGCCGGCGAGATCGAGCGCACATGGAGGTGAATAAATGTCATTGCGGCCAGCGGCCGCAAAAATGGGGGGGGGGGTACTCTGGGCTCTCCCCTTCCTCCGGAGGAGCCCTGACGGGGGATCGGAGACCCCCAGGGTGAAGAGGAGACCCGGCCGGTTTGAATGAGGGGTCAGGTAAGTGACATTTTGCAGGCGCTAGCAGGGGGCAAAGCCAGGCACATCAATTTTACGTGGCTGGCGTTTAACGGTTGGAGAGGCGGCCATGTAAATTTTACGTGGCTGGCGTTTAAAGGGTTAAATGCACTTGTGGAACTAGTCACTTTATTATGAAGGATCACATTCATCCATATAATGCTAGATATGCATTTAGTAATAGATCAAGGCATCTAGACATGATGTTTTCTATTTCTTCACATGGTTTGTTCTTTATCCCACTGGATGTATGTGAGAATTCAACATTGCCTATTGGGAAAAGTGGCTGGATGATTTGTGAAATGCATGAAAAAAGCTATTGCAATTGCATGGATTTACTCCTGCAAACCTACTGGAGTAAACATTTATTAGTTTATTTTTACTGTTTCAAATAAATGCAAACAAATTATGTCCCCTCCCTCCATATTACCAGGCTGGTGCACCAGTCTGGTCCTGCCAAGTCACTAGCCCCTTTAGCCTTTGGCCCAGCTTTGGTGCTCTGCCTGGGATGTCGGCAGTTTTAAAGCGGACCAACACCCAGGAGGATCGGCCCAGGAATCTATAATCTCTGGGCAGCTGTAAATAATTTGTTTAACCTTTTAACTGCCAGCCTACCTGGAGATTTAGTCACCCTCTGTTGCCAGACCATTTTTCAATATTTTGTGCTATACATGTTCAATTGTGATTTTTGAAGGGATTTCCCAGGAAAATGATATATTGTTTTTTGTAAGCATGGGCTTTAACATGATATGTCTTGTTCAGCCTTTTTTAGTGTATTCTCAATATTTTTGGGTTAAAAATGTGCAAAAAAAATAAAAAAATATATACTTTTTACAATTTGTAGTGTTTTTTTGTAATAAAAAATGTAAGTTTTACATTTCATATTGTGTGTAAAGCCCAATTTATTCTGGTTGCAGTAGTACCACATATGTATTGCTAGACACCCTTTTCTGCCCAGGAGACTCCTCCCAAACTGAAACGTTAAAAGATTTTCTGATAAAAATACAACTGCTTTGTACACCTTGCAGTTTTGAAAGAAAAACAACCCTTTACATTTAAAATACCCCCACAAACTATATATTCTCTATAAGTACACATCTCAAGCTTTCTAAGTGTATCAGACTTGTTGGTGTGGGCGCAGTTTTCTAGAAGTAATCCCTCCTTGAATTCTTTGGTTGCACAGGGTTTCCCTAAAAAAAAATAAAAAAAAGCAGAATCAAAGCCACATTGTCCTAAAAAAAACAATATGCGAACAAGAAAAAAAGCAAGTTCCCCCCAATAGAACAATACTCAACATGCATAGGTACTTCCAAGGTTAGGGTTGCCAAACACCCCAAAGTAAAGAATACTTGAAAAAATAAAGTAAATGTAATTTTACTTGAAAATTCCAGCTCTGCAGACAAAGTGCGCACCTTGAGCTTTTTCAACCAAAACACACCTTTACATTTGGAATACCCCCCACAAACCATATATTCCCTGAATGTACAGCTTGTTGTAGTGGGCGCATCTTTCTGGAAGTATTTTCTCCAAGAAACTTTGGTTGTATAGGGGTTCTCTAAAAAATGTATAAAAGAGCAGAATAAAAAACACATTTTCCTAAAATATAAATATGCCAGGAAAAAACAAGCTAAATCTGAAAGTGCAGGGTGCTCCGAACAGAAAAATACCCAACATGCATAGCTACTTTTAACATTTTAACTGCCAGACTAAAAATATATATATCTCATTTATTAAATAAAACAATTGCTGCCCAGGAGACCCCACCCCCAAACTAAAAAAAAAACACGATAACATTTACAAATAAAACTAATATCCACAATATAAAGGGTTAAAAAAAATTTTCATGGGGGACCTGCAAGGCTACAAGCCCACGTAACCTTGTGGCCCGGGGCTCTAATCACAGGTAACTTGCCAGCCCCGAGCCTTGTGAACTGGTATAGGGGTCTCATGGATCCCTTAACAGTTCACAAAGGGTTAACTGTAAAAATAACACACCACACAGAGAAAAATTACTAAAAAATCTTTACTCAACTCCAAATATCAGCTTCTCTGTCCTTAGCCGATCTCGATGACAGATACGAAGTTTGCTGGTGGGGATCGGGAGGCAGGGGATCAGCGATCAATGCATCTGAGACTGTCAAGCCAGTGAGATGACGTTATCCACTCTGGCCCCAAAAAGGCTGGGCTAGCGGCGGTAATGGCTGCAATGGCGGAAAGCAGAAGAGGGCCTGTTATGAGGTTGAAGACTGAAGGGGGGATCAGAGCAGAGAAGAAGAGACCCAGACGCACAGAATAATCACTGAGGAAACTGTCATTTTTTTTTGTGACTGTCATGGGCAGCTGCAGAAGCAGGGGGCTATTCCGGACTCTCTCTTGAAGCCAGGAGAGCGGGGGGGGGGGGGGATCGGAGGCCCACCGGGTGAAGAAGAGAGGAGGAAGAGGAATGAGTGGTTTTTTTTGCGCCAGCAGGGGGAAAGCCAGTCTCTTAAAATTTACATGGATGGTGTTTAACAGTAGGAGAGGCAGACACATAAATTTGACGTTAAAAAGTAAAAACACACCTAATTTTCACCAAATTGGAATGCCGCACTGTGTGTATCCCCCCAAGTCGCCCCATTCACTCACCTTCCTGTCATTACCAAGGCACAAACTCGGATGAGCTTGCTTTCATTTGGCCCCCTTTGGTTTTGCTGACGGCTTAGTCGCCTGGACGGCGAATGCACTGCCAGTCACATCCCCCCTTCTAGTTTCCATTCAGAAAGACGGGGCGCAGTTGAGCTAGGATGCGGCCGCGGCGCACAGATGTGATGAGGGTTTAAGGACTAGGTGAGTCCAATGGGGCTTCTAGGGGTCTTTATGCAGTCCCAATTCGGGATACCCCAAGGAGTGAAAGTTACTCTTTAGTTACTCCAAAGTTACTCTTTAAAAAGACATCACTTCTGTCAATGTGGGGCTCTGGGAAAAGGGTAATGGGGCTTCTGGGGGGGGGGGGGGGGTTACATTAAAGAGGAACAAAACACCCAATTTTCACCTTTTGGAGTGTTGTTCCTCTTTGCTACGGCATCCCAAATTGGGATGCTGCATTGTGTGTATCCCCCAGGTTGCCCCATTCACTCACCTTCCTGTCACTCTCACCTTCGGATGAGCTTGTTTCACTCGGCCGCGCTGACGGCTAAGCCGCTGAGTGGCACCGAAGGGAGGCCCATCCCCTGCCCACCCTCTACATTTGATGTGCTTGCACTATTCATTCAGAAAGACAGCGAAGCGGGAGGCGAGCGTGGCGCAGAGACATGGCGAGGGCTCTGGCACAAGGGGCATGGGGCTTCTGGGGGGTTTTACACAGTCCCAATGTGGGATGCCCAAGGAATGGAACTCTTATTGCCCTGGACTCTCCTAAGTCCCTCTTTAAAGTGAACCAAAACCCACACCATATAGATACCCTGTCGCCCCGGGGCATCCAAAATCGGGATGCGCTGCTGTGTGAAACCCCCCAGGTCACCCCATACACTTATCTTGTTTCCTGATCCAACTGCGCATGTTCGTGCCCGTGCCAAGCATTTGTGAATGGACGGCGTGGGCACGCTCCATTAGAGGGAAGTGGGGGATGCTCGGAGCTGCTGGCTAACATGACTCCGGCTGCGCCCCAAAGCGAGGATTGGATGAGCGGACGCACATGCGCCATAGGACCGGGAAGAGGTGAGTTGGGCTCAGCAATCTGGGGTGCCCCAGAGGAAAGGACCAAAACCCAGGATAGCTAAAATCCTCTTTAAAAAGACATCACTTCAAGTGGACCTTCACCCTGAATAAGAGTCTATCTTAGATGTTTCTCACACCCTGTACATACAGATTGCTCACATTAAAAATCATCCTACCTGCATGTTATGAGCCTTTAAACATCCAAGATGGCGGCTCATGGAGTATCAGGCAGCCTGCAAACAGGAAGTGTCTTCTGACTGTGTCGCTCTGCATTATGCGATTGCTGTCCTTTCCTTGACCACAGCTCTGCTCTGTCTGTGTAAAGCACAGCTATAACCCCACCCCTGTACTTTATCCTGCTCTCCTCTCCTCAATATGTATGATGCCTCTGAGTCAAGATGTCAGCGCCTGTAATCCTGAACAGAGGGGAAAAGATTAATAATACCTAAGTGACTAAAAACTTAAAATATATTCATTTTAGATGCTGGTGAATAGTTTTTTAAGGGTTTGGGCTTTTCATGATATCATGCTGAAGGCAGAGAACGCGTATCAGCGCCGCACACTTCTCCCAGTCTCTGCAAACGGTGGTGACTAAAAACTCCGTCCAGATAGGCGGGGCAGCCAATGTGACGTCACCGCCCAGCGGACACGGCACTAGATGGGCGTGTCGGAGATGGGAATGTCAGCAATCGGGAAAGGAGTGTGTGGGCGTGGCTTGCAGGGAAGCGGGCGTGGTTTGGGGCAGCGGCGAGTTGCGCACTCTCGGTGGCCGGCAGTCTGTTGTTGGTCTCCGTAGCAGCTGCATCCGGCCGGGGAGCACAGCGGCGGCTGGAGCACAAACGCCGGGTGGGAGAGGCGAAGCAGCAGACGCGGCATAACCTTTCCTGATAGAGGAGCCGTGCTGGTGGCCGGGACTGGTGCTCATGTGTGCGGGGAGCTGCTTTCTGGCACACCCCCTGCCCCGTCCTAACTTATCCCACACAACTTTCCCCGCACAGGAAGCCTGTGGAGCAGCATGACAGCCTAGTGACAGCCGCTTGTTAGATCAGATCCGACCACCGCTGTAGATCAGTCCTCCGTAGCCTGCTATAGCCTTATTATCACCTGTCTGCGCTGTGTCTATGATGCGATGGTGGCTGGAAGTTCATATGTGCTGTGTATGTGACTGATCAGTGTTATGTATAAATCCCCCCCCCCCCCAGCTCCTGCCAGGGCAGGTGATTGCTGATCAGTGTGTGTAGACTTGGTACCCAGCCATCAAGCTGTCAGTGAGTGCTGCTGCCCTCTCTAGCGTTGTGTGACACAGTCATTAGTGATGTGTGTGTGGCTGTCAGTCCTGCGGTGACACCTGGTGCAGGTAGAGGCAGGCGGCCAGCTGATGCTGTGCAGTGTGTCTGTGTCTTATCTTCACTGTCACTCATCTGTCACCTTCTAGAAATCCTCTTCCTAGAAAAACAGCTTTTGTTTGTAATAAACTGCTGGTCTTACGAGCCTTAGAATCAGTGCTGTTATGTAATTGTCAGCCCTTTGGCCCAGTTTGATGGGGTCGTGATGTAGCGCTATCATTGAAGTCCATTATTAAAATAATTTTTAAAGTTTTCTGGATGAATCACAAATTCTGATTGGTTTTAGATGCTTTTTAAGCTTTGAATCCATTGATTGCCTGTCAGGTTAGCATAGCCAAGGCTGCTCTCTCTTCTTTATTGGCACTCTTGTTGAGGGTTGGGCTCGGTGCCCATTTCTCGTATGAGGCACTATGTCCAAGACACTAAAAAAGAAGAAGCACTGGTTGAGTAAAGTCCAGGAATGTGGCTTGTCGGGACTAAGCGGTGATCCTAGCACTCTTCTGGAGATCCGCGGGGGTGCTGAACATGGAGAATTTCCTTACTTGGGTCGCCTCCGAGAAGATGTGGCCAGTTACATTGCGGGCAAGGTACCAAGCCAAGGAGATATACTGTTGGAAGTGAATGGGACACCGGTCAGCGGCCTTACCCATCGAGATACGCTAGCTGTCATAAGGCACTTCAGGGAGCCCATCCGCCTAAAGACTGTCAAACCTGGTAAGTGTTTTTTATGCACTGTAAATAAACATGGAGCGTAATGTGCTAGATCAGGGGTTCCCAACCATTTTTCACCAAGTACCACTTTACATTTTCTAAATGTTTTCAGAAACAACCTGTGAAGTATGTATTGGTTGGCAGTTGTCAGAGGACCAAAGCCACCTCCTCCCTAAATGAAACCCGCTTTTCTGACCTTTTTAACGGCACATGTGCTGCTTTTCTACAATCGGCTTCTCTGGTTGCGCATATTAAAGCAGAGTGAAACCCACCGCTCATCCGCTGCCCGCCCGCCCGAGCAGTGGCCCTTTTTTTCAAAAAAACTGGTTTTTCACCACTAAAGCCATGCCTTGCGGCACTTTTTGAGAGGGCATATTGGCTTTCTCAAAAGAGCTGCTGGGACAAGGGTGCAGCCGGCTGTTCGTGCGTGCTCCCAGAAGCCAGGGATCAGGTTTGATCGCTGGCAACTTGGGAGTTTCACACAAAGGGCCATCCATTGTAGGGTTCCCTAAGGTTAGGCGGCCGTGCCTAGATTCCAGGGCCCTGCCATGCAGAATTTGACCTGCTTTGGAGATGTGTTAGATGCCGCGCATGTTCAGGGAGCTCAATGGATAGGTAATAAAAGTGAAGCAATTAGCGAGATTCTACGTAGCTGGGCAGCCAAAACATGTGTGCCACCTGTGGACAGCCCAAAACCCTCTTATTGTGAAATCCTGGGTTTTGGTCTACTTTAAACTGTGTTAGGAAACAACCATTCAACGTTCATGAGATGCACAATAATGGTCACCTTTTAGGTCAGTTTGGTATTTGTTAAGCAGACCTGATCGGCCTGCAGCCTTGCCCACTATATCTTGATAGGACCTCAAGTACCACCAGTGGTACTCACACCACTGGTGGGGGAACCCTGTACTAGATGACAGTACAATCAAATATTGTATCTTCCCATTTTCCTGTAAAACACTTGGTTAACTACACAGAAAGTATTTACATTGAGCATACATCAGAAAAACATGATTTACCCAAGATTTTTAGCAGCAGTTGGAGCCACGCCAATCATCTCTTAACTTTTTGTGACATCTCAAGCACACAGAAACAGCTGGCTGGGAATGCAATGAAAAAGAGTATATTGTCTAATTTTGACACAGCCATCATTTCTTACTAATAGACATGTGTTTCTGGATAGTGGACTTCATCAGCACAAGGCTGTATAGTAGGTAAGGCTAGGGAGCGCCGTAACTGAGGGTTAGGCTTAATATAGTGGGCACAAAGAGTTTAGGCTATAGTATTCCTAACATGAGTCTCTCCCTAGGCAGTTTGGTCCCTTTGTTACTGTAAAATACAGTATAGTGTAACCCTTCATTTAAAATGCCCAAGAGGTGGAAGAACCAGCCTGAAGTGACTCGAGGCCTGCTGTGCATATCCCCAGGGGTTCACCTGGTATATTCATCTCCCTACAGCACACGCTTTGGCCGTGGCCGCATCCCTGCTACTCTCTAGCTGAGTGCACGTACCTGCATCAGGCATTTTTAATGGATGGTGCAGGTCCACGTTGAAGGGTATGACCATCAGCACACACTCCATTTAGCTTTCCTTATCTCTCAGAGTGGCACAGAAAAAACTGAATGCAAAGCAAGCTGGTGATTTTCCAGGAACTTTTGTTGTGGGGTCGCCAGAGAGGTGTGTTCATGGGTCATTTCACTCAGCAGGGCATCCCAGTCCATATAGAATGCCCGGAATTCGCAATACCCCTCACCTATCCTAGCTCCTATGGCCTAAATGACCACTGGCTGCCAGTAGGGTTTGCCATGGACGCCTGCCACACACAACAGGTACGGGTGAATCTCTTGGCTGTTTTTTGTGTGAACATTCTGCCCAATGGTGGGGGTGGCATAGCAGCCATGATGGCCTCTGTAGGGTTTAGGTTCAATTTAATTGCAGAGTAATACTTCACTGTGGTTCCTACATCATTTTGTAGTACAGAAACTCTGAACATTTTGACCTCAACCTTTATTATGATTGCTACAGGAATCTTCAGGCACTTCCAAGCTGTGCATGTTGGGTACCACTGGCTTAGACATTGTGTCGGTTTGTTTATGTGTCCTTGCTTTCATGCGTGCAGTGATGTTGCAGTTTATGTATGTTGTAGTTCTGGCTGGTTATACTAGATGCCCTTATACCCTTTAATATGCAGCTAATTTTATAAAGGTTTGACCATATCACGGTTTATTATTCGTCCTGTGATCTTTTATATACACCCAAGAAGCTAAGTGAAACAAGGTTTATTTGTCACATACATAACCATACAAGGTATGACACACAGTGAAATTTGATTTTACGACTGCCTGCGGATAGATACATAATCTGAGCTCAAAGATCAATATTTGAACAGAACATTACTGGTAATCACAGTAAAGGCATGATACAGTGTCCACAAGAAAACATTCTATGAATTAAAAAAAAAACCTTCATGCATGATGCTACAAATGACCATACAAAGCTAAGCGAATGTCCACTATACTAAGCTAATCTATACTGTACTAAGCTAATTTAATGACAATCATACTTAGCTAAGTTAATGTCCACTATGCTTTGCTAAGTTAATGTCCACTATGCTTTGCTAAGTTAATGTCCACTATGCTTTGCTAAGTTAATGTCCACTATGCTTTGCTAAGTTAATGTCCACTATGCTTTGCCAAGTTAATGTCCACTATGCTTTGCTAAGTTAATGTCCACTATGCTTTGCTAAGTTAATGTCCACTATGCTTTGCTAAGTTAATGTCCACTATGCTTTGCTAAGTTAATGTCCACTATGCTTTGCTAAGCTAAGTTAATGTCCGCTATGCTAAGCTAAGTTAACGTCCGCTATGCTAAGCTAAGGTAACGTCCGCTATGCTAAGCTAAGGTAACGTCCGCTATGCTAAGCTAAGGTAACGTCCGCTATGCTAAGCTAAGGTAACGTCCGCTATGCTAAGCTAAGGTAACGTCCGCTATGCTAAGCTAAGGTAACGTCCGCTATGCTAAGCTAAGGTAACGTCCGCTATGCTAAGCTAAGGTAACGTCCGCTATGCTAAGCTAAGGTAACGTCCGCTATGCTAAGCTAAGGTAACGTCCGCTATGCTAAGCTAAGGTAACGTCCGCTATGCTAAGCTAAGGTAACGTCCGCTATGCTAAGCTAAGGTAACGTCCGGTATGCTAAGCTAAGGTAACGTCCGGTATGCTAAGCTAAGGTAACGTCCGGTATGCTAAGCTAAGGTAACGTCCGCTATGCTAAGCTAAGCTAAGCGAACGTCCGCTATGCTAAGCTAAGGGAACGTCCGCTATGCTAAGCTAAGCTAAGCGAACGTCCGCTATGCTAAGCTAAGCGAACGTCCGCTATGCTAAGCTAAGCGAACGTCCGCTATGCTAAGCTAAGCGAACGTCCGCTATGCTAAGCTAAGCGAACGTCCGCTATGCTAAGCTAAGCGAACGTCCGCTATGCTAAGCTAAGCGAACGTCCGCTATGCTAAGCTAAGCGAACGTCCGCTATGCTAAGCTAAGCGAACGTCCGCTATGCTAAGCTAAGCGAACGTCCGCTATGCTAAGCTAAGCGAACGTCCGCTATGCTAAGCTAAACTAAGCGAACGTCTGCTATGCTAAGCTAAACTAAGCGAACGTCCGCTATGCTAAGCTAAACTAAGCGAACGTCCACTATGCTAAGCTAAACTAAGCGAACGTCCGCTATGCTAAGCTACAGTACCGCTTCCGCATGTGTACATTCATTGCACGGATGGGTTAAATGTGAAGGAAGAATTTCTTTGTGTGCGTAAGCATACAGTGGCCATCTGTTCCCACAAAAGTAAGCTAATATCAACTCTGCCATGCTAAGCTAATATCCACTATACTACTATAGACCCAGTCGCTTGCAGGCACCACTCCAACCCTACAGCAAATTAATCAATGATACCAACTGATCCAAATAAGCATATTTAATTAATCAATTTCATCTACAAAAGATAAAAAAACATATAACAAATACATACAACATCATGACATACATTTAAAAACACATATGTATACACAACATATCTACACCATAGTACCAGCAGGAGTAAGCCCCATATTATCCCAACTTCCCCAAAAGGATCCCTGTATTAAGAAAAAACCGTTGCCTAATATAAAGTGCCAATACCTAAAGTGACCAGTGCAAAATACAATCAATTATACAAATTGTTATTCATTCACCTCTGTATGTGCAGCAAAAACCTCCTGCTGGACCGATTAGTTCACCCACGCGTTCCGTAGCGTTATGCTACTTTCTCAAGGTGCTAAGCGTGGGTGAACTAATCGGTCCAGCAGGAGGTTTTTGCTGCACATACAGAGGTGAATGAATAACAATTTGTATAATTGATTGTATTTTGCACTGGTCACTTTAGGTATTGGCACTTTATATTAGGCAACGGTTTTTTCTTAATACAGGGATCCTTTTGGGGAAGTTGGGATAATATGGGGCTTACTCCTGCTGGTACTATGGTGTAGATATGTTGTGTATACATATGTGTTTTTAAATGTATGTCATGATGTTGTATGTATTTGTTATATGTTTTTTTATCTTTTGTAGATGAAATTGATTAATTAAATATGCTTATTTGGATCAGTTGGTATCATTGATTAATTTGCTGTAGGGTTGGAGTGGTGCCTGCAAGCGACTGGGTCTATAGTAGGCTGGAACTATAGAAATTGTTTATGTGTGTTGTGGTAGCAGCTTTGGGTTGCTGATTTGGCACACTGCCCATCCCTTTATTGATTAACAATTAGGTGGTGCTATATAGGAAAAATTTTGTTATTCTAATATCCACTATACTTTTCTAATCTGATGTACTTTATGCTTCCATAACATCTACTATACTAAGCTACTAATATATCAATTTTATACTTTGTACGATATACAGTTCAGTACCATGAACCCAAACCTGGATTGTGGGTGAAGTAATGGTATCTAAGCAGTAAACCGAGACTGTTAACATGCTGTCACATGCAAACACAATTTACTATGATAAGACCAGTACACATAGAATTCACTCTGTATTGCTGTTTTAGTGGAAAAGTCCATTTGGATTATTAAGTCGGCACCAAGTATAGGCAAAGCATATTCCCCCAAAGCAGACAATCCGAGATCACCTTTAATGCTTATGGTCCATTTCCATGAACAGATACATTTTTTTGAGCAAGGGAGCAAAAGAACGCACGTCTGACTCGTATGCGAGCTGGTGATTTGCGTTCAGACACAGAAGATGTTTCTGCTTATCGTTCTTTAGGGCAATAGTTTGTAGTCAATTTCTGTTTTCTTGTCAATAGTCATGCGTTGAACAAGAATTTTATGTGAGTCCAAATGATATGACACTCGGCCAACAAACAAATTCTCGTTTGTGTCGGGCATTTCCACGGATCCATTCTCGTTTGATTGTGGTTGATTTTAGCATTTTTTTTTCATGGAAATTTGGCTTTTAGTTCCTTTAGTTCCCGTCTGCTATGCAGGACTATAGAGAGTGATCTTACTTTTTTAGGGGTCAGATTGGCCCTTCCAGAAATCACAGAGAGGAAATCGCATCACATAACTGACATCATACTATGTCGTGCCATACGAGAGATGCTCTATATGCCACAACACAACTCAAGAGACTTAAACCGGCCGACACCCTTGCATGAAACCGTGCCCAGGGGAGGGAAGTATGCCTCTCCCGGGCAAATCAGATTGCTGCATATACAAATTAATTTACCCTTTTGTAACTCCTGCCATTGCCTGCAAAGAAGAAGTGCTGCTGGGTTTCCTGCTGCTGTGCATTGTGGGTTATGTCAGTTAAATCCAGGCAGGTAAAGGAAGCTCCCTGGGGGCTTCAAGATGTCCGTGACCAGGAGAGAATCAGTGAGGTGACATTCCAGCTTTGAGTGGATGCAGGAGAAAGCGTACTGTGCTGACAATCATCCATTCTCATGCATGCAGGTGGTGTAATTGATGATGGGGATATTTTTTTCATCTGTGCCATGGTGTTGGTCTAGTTTAAGAATGGCCTTTTGGCCACTATACCATGTCTATATATGCCAGCATATAACCAGTGGCCAGCTCCTGTCAGTCAGGACGTTTTGTAGTCCCTTGCTGCTTGAGCTACCTCCCCTCGCCATACTTACAGCCAGACTCATCAGCATACAGGCTCGATGATTGCCTATGTGATTATGGACTTCAACTAGTGCAGGATCTTTGACATTGAACGTGACCGAGCCTGGCAGCCTTTGCTGTGCAGGTGCAGCTTTTCCCAGGCCTCTTTGACCTGGCAGCCTTTTGGGAAGCCTGAAGAAAATAAAGATGTTGAAGTAAAGAGGATGGATAATCAAGCCGACTTTTAATTACATTTTCTTCATTGAATAATTGAGATGTGGGGCATTGTACTGTTTTCAATTAGACAAGCCTTTGGCTGTCAGAAGTGGCCCTCCTATGTTTTTGTTAAAGGGGAATGAGTCATCTTAATTCCTAAAATTCAAAGTAGGGTGTGTGCTGAAAGCCCTACCATGTCTATGGTAAACCGACTACAACCCTTTAACAGTTTTATACAGCTTTACGCCTCTTCTGCACTCCCTTTATCCATAGTCAAGAGACCTCTTAGTTCAAGAGGCACAGTGTGACCAGAAAGTGTTAAGGAGAGGTGTGTATAGCGGAATGGTTTTAGATGTTAAATACATACGAGTTTGCTTTAAGCCACAAACTAAGGTAACATTCTTGTGATTGTTTTCCTCTGTACCATTAACTGACCTTTTAAAGGTTGTCAAGGCTAAGGCTGACCTGCCATGCAGAGGATTCGTCCTGGTCTACTGCAAAATAATGCTGCAGTTGTTGAGATTTAGCCCCTTTCCTGTAACCCATCATCGCCTTTCTTAGCATTGAGAAGTGGATCCTTCTTCGCCCCTGTTGCATCAGACTGTGTGGGACACATCGGTGCTTGTGTGTGCGGAGAAGGGTAATCGCTCCCTATTTTGGATGTCGGTCCTTTCTTTGCTTCTTTGTATAGATCCACATTTCATTGTTTAAAAAGGGTGGTAATGAATGAATAAATAAAATCCAGGGTCTGGGCTACAGAAAAGGTGATGTATCTCAACAATGGCTTTATTAATCCGTTCACCAGGATGAGTCTTCTGCATGGCAGGTATGCAAAAAACGTCTTTTATATATTTTTTTTTCTTTGCACATTGGTCTAGTTCGGGGTGACATGCTATTGCCCCTATCACAAGCCCGATGTTGGTCAGCCTCATACAACTTCCTTGCCTGAGAAATCACATTAGCCGGACAGGCTCAAACATCAATGTGCTCATCTGACCAGCAAGCTCAATTGGCTCACTTTGGAGAAAGTCCCAGTGGCCAGATCTTGGGAATTAGGTGATAATGAGGCTCCTGGGATATGGCTTGTGCGCTCCCACGTGAGCATGCTGATAGGCTGCTCGTGGTCACGTGGGAGCATCACCGTAAGCAGCCTGTCAGCGTGGCCAGCGGTCGAGAGTATATATATATATATATATATATATATATATTATATTAGGGGATGGGGAAAAATAAAATCTATATTTTTTATCCATGTTTATTGTGGGTGAGAAGCAAGTATTATCTGTTACTCTAGCTGAAACCGCAAAGGTACAAGAAAAAAATATGGTTCAATGCACAGTAGGATATAAAGTCCATGTTTCTCCTCTGCCCCTTCTTCCAGAGCTTCACCCTACTTAACATGGTGGCAGCGTGTAACACTCCCCAACCCTGGTTAGAATTGAGGCTGAAAGTTCACTCCTGCAATGAATTCGCCTTTAGCACCAGCACGGATAATGACGTGAGAAAACTGGAACATTGAGCTGGATTTTATGAGTCGGATCTACTAAGGTCATGCGCTCAATTGCAGAGCTATCGATCTTCAGAATATTGCAGGGATGCTCCTATCAGATCAAATTAATACAAAATGTCGGTGTATAATGGATCGTTCATTCACCAAACTTACCTTGGTTTGCTTTCACCATACAGAAAACTAGCAAGGATGTTATTTTCAGTTACCATATATTTAGTGTTGTTTTAAGGTTTAATAATTGTATATAGTATATTAGTAGTATAGTAGTAGTATAGTCCTATTTGGAGGCTTATACGTATCTCATTTCTATTTTGTTTGTTTCTTCATTGTGTAATCTCTGAATTTTCTGATAGTAAAATTGTATTACATACGTTTTTTCTTGTATTTCTAGTTTTACATAGCTAAAAAACAAGGTTGTTATTTCCTAGTTTATATTTTTTGTTTATTTTTATAGTAAAACAGATACTCCTTTTAGGTTAAAGCCATGCTCAAGAAAAATGATTCTGTGATGCCCGATGTACAGGTAACAGGGCTTTGTTGCTACAGACTTGTTGTACCTGCAGTCTTGAACATATAGCTTTACCTTTAAGCTGCTCTTACTTAAAGCGGAACAAAATCTGGGATTTTGACTATCTCCGGTTTTGTTTCTTGCCTCGGGGGCATCCCTTTTTGGGATGCCCTGCTGTGTGAAACCCACAAGATCCCCTCAGATCGCCATAAAAAAGCTCACTTTTCCTGAGTCCTACAGGACTCTCATCCAATCATAGCTGTTTGCCATGCATATTAATAATCGTCAATACAGATGTTTAGACGCAGAGCCAGAAAACAGGAGCAAAAGTACCCCCTTGTGCATCTGGGTAATGGGACTGGGTATGGGAAAGTCACCCTCTAGCATGTTCGGCAGCTGAATAGCCCCCTTATCCTTTGAACTGTAATAAGGGTCTCTTGGACCTCTTACTGGTTCATGTTATATATTTTTATTATTATTAAATTAAAAATCATTTTACAGTATGTGAAGGATGGGCCACTGAGCATGTAGTTACCTGCTAGCTTGGATACTGAAGTAGGTCAGGATCATTTTAGCAACATAGTAGGCCTGTGCTCCGTATTTAGATTTTAATCATTAACAGCATATCACTAATGGACCACTGAGCATGTTGGGGGTTTAATTCCTGATTCTACTGAACCCCCCCCCCACGATTGTACCTGTAATGCTTGTGTTTTAAATCCTCTTTAGCACCACTGTCAAACTGACAGATCTAGGCACTGCAAGGTGACTAATGGTGCATTCACCTTGGTCAAAAGCCGCAAGGCCTCTAAAAGATATTTATATGAATATATTTATATTAATTGTGAGCTCGCAATGAAAGAGCGCTCTCTTCTAATGAATTCCTGTACCAATGTGTTTTCTTTTGTTGCATCTGACTAATACTGTATGTATTATAACTACTCGTCATATTTCTGTTGCGATGCTTAATGCCATGTATTATAGGTATGTTACTTATCCTACCTTTCTGTAATTTAGACTTTGTACAGCAATATTGACAGGAATATATATATATATCATGTCTGACAGTCTATTGATGTTCTGGTCTCTGGAAATGTTTTTGTTTCGTCATCATTCTACATTAACAGCATATTAATGATGGACCACTGAGCATATCTGTATTTACCTGGATGCTCAAATAGGTCAGCATCATTTTGCCAACAAGGTAGACTGAACCATTGCACTCATCACTCACTTTACTTCTAGCACATCATTTATTTGGCATTAATAATCGGATTATTCCTTTCATAAATCAGGAATTTTCTCTGTTTTTCTGACTTATTGACTGGCTTTCTATTATATATAGCTCTCTCATTCAAACCACATATTCACTCCCTAGCTACCTCCTGTCGCCTCCAACTTAAAAACATCTCACGCATCCGTCCCTTCCTCTCACCTGACACCTCTGAAATGTTAGTGCATGACCTGGTCATATCCCGACTAGATTACTGCAACATCCTTCTTTGTGGCTTACCAACTAACAGACTGGCACCCCTCCAATCTATCCTGAATTCTGCTGCTCGCCTCATCCATCTCTCCTCTCGCTCATCCAGCTCTGCTCCTCTCTGCCAATCCCTACACTGGCTGCCAGTCCCACAGCGAATCCTGTTCAAAACTCTCTCACCTACAAAGCTCTCTCCAACCAGGCCCCTCCCTACATCTCATCTCTAATCCAACAATATCAACCTAGACGCAGCCTCCGCTCTGCTGCCGACCTTCTCCTGTCCTCCACCCTGGTCACCTCCTCTTATGCCCACCTCCTGGACTTCTCAAGTGCAACTCCAATCTTCTGGAATGCCCTCCCCCACCCAATCCGCCACTCCACAACTCTCAAAACCTTCAAAAGTTCCCTTAACTCTTCTAATGCCAGCTACGTGAGTCTCAGGTAGCTGCCTCTCCAACCGTTAAGTGCCAGCTACGTGAGACTCACGTAGCTAACTTTAGAGCCCTATAAAAAAAGTAAAAAACATACAGACTTACCTGAACCCTCGTGTGAAAGTGCCAGCGATTCTCTACAAGCATCACCTGTTCAATTTCCGCCCCCGGGTCTCTGATCTTCAGGAGGGGGCCCGGAATAGGCCTCCCCCCGCTTCAGCCGCCGACATCTGCAAGGAAAAAAAAAATGGTAAATGTCAGTACTCGCCTCGCAGTGCGATCGCTCTCCCCGGGTCTTCTCTTCACCAGGGGGGGCTCCGATCCCCCCCCCCCGGGCTTTCCACGCTGCTAGTGAGGACCCAAGAATGGGCCCTCACCATCCTCTTCGGGCGGAGCTGGCCCCACCCCTAGCCCCTCCCACTTGTGGAAGGAGCCGGATGACGTCATCCCGCTCCTCATAGTGTCACACCCGGCTCCGACCTGTCACTTGTCGGTAGCGATCGGAGCAGGGAGGCTCTGATCTCCCTGCCTCCCACCCTCCCTGCTCCCATCACTACCGACAACTGTCATCTGCAGCGGTGCGGGACACTGGATCAGAGGTAAGTATAAGTGAATAAAGAATAAATAAAGAATTTTGTGTCTGTGTCTTTTTTTTTTACTTAACCTTTTGTAAACTGGTAAGAGGTCCATGAGACCTGGGAGGGGGGACCCTATGTCATTTTTTTTTTTAAATTAACCCCTTACAACTATGCAATCATATTGCATAGTTGTATCCTATCTGAAATCTCCTAAACTGCTGTTTCAGTTTGGGGAGTCTCCTGGGCAGGAAAGGGTTGTAACCGGGAGAAATAGGGCTTTCACACGCAATAATATTTTATTAACGAATTTACATTTTTTATGAAAAAAAAACGCTACAAATTGTAAAAAATAGATTTTTTTCATTTTTTTGCACATATTTCACCCAAAAGTATTGAGAATACATAAAAAAAGGCCAAACAAGACATTTCATGTTGAAGCCCAGACTCCCTGGAAATCCCTTCAAAAATCCAGGTTGAACATGTGTAGCGCAAAAACATGAAAAGTAGTCTGGCAACAGAGTGTGACAAAAAATCTAGGTAGGCTGGCACTTAAAGGGTTAAAACTCACCTATTCAGACAAGCACACAATCTGGCTTGAACAATTCTCTAAAGGGCATATGCAATAAAGCTCAATATCGACTGTTTGTGATCCTTCCCCCTCGTCTTCACCCCTCATCCTTTAGACTGTAAGCTCACAAGGGCAGGGCTCTCTTTCCTATTGTATCTTGTACTCCGAATATTCACTGTAAATTCAGTAACGTTGCATTTATAATAGTCTATGTACTGTGTGTTTCTACCCTGTCTGTAATTACTACGTTGTACAGAGCTACGGAAGATGATGGCGCTATATAAATAAACAATAATAATAATATAGCTGAAATGTACTTGTAGCCTATTTTTTAGCATCGTACTGTTAAACAGATATATCACAGACACTTTATCACAAAGGTCACGTTCTTCGTTTAGTCCCTGAATAGTGTTTTGTCTGGTCTAAAGTAGATTATTAGTGTTTCCCTTGGCAACTAGGTTCCAGTTTCAAGCATACATAAACGGCGAGATATTGTTGAGCACTTTGTCTACTCCACAGCTTGGGCCCTTAAAGCGGAAGTTTAGTCAAAATGTGACCCCTCCCCTTCGTCCTGCCATCCTACCCTGGTGCTGAGGCAGGACGTAGGGGTCCTGCCACAGCAGTCGCACAGAGACCGGGGGAGCAGGGGTGGCCTGTGAAGAATGTTTTATTTTATTTTTTCTTTCTAACCCTTCCGTCCTGCCTCAGCACCAGGGTAGTGTGGCAGGGTTCTCCTTATGACTAAACTTCCACTTTAATCTTTTGGAAGTGTTCCACTTGTACTACTACTGAGTGAGGGATTTATTGATTTATGTTGTCTGACACCTAACCTTAGTGGTAGCCGCTTCCCATGTTTGCAGTGGTTATATTACATTGTTTTGTTAAGCTTGTTGAATTTGTAAGAATACTCTATCACTTTTTGTGTAATATCTTTTGCCATAAGTAGGTCTTCTCCAGCTTTGCAATAAGAGATGTTTCAAATGCTGGACATTAAAATATAAGTATATAAGGGTCAATTTGGCACCAGGTGATAAAACTCTTACATTTTAGAAGAGAAAAAAGCCATTTACTCTCATTTTCTACCTTGGAGTGATTTAGCAAACGGATGTAAATTTTCACCTGGTGCTGAATGAGCCCCAAGGTAGACAATGGAAGTGAATAGCACTTTTCTCTCCTAAAAAGTATAAGAGTTTTCTTAGCAGGTGCTGAATCAGCCCTATAGTAATGGTAATAACAGAAGCTAAATATTTAAAATCTGGACCCAGCAGGCATTATCTATTTTCTTGTCATTAACCATCATCAAAAGTAAGCTCTTACTTCCCATTATGCATGGCAAAGCTAAGTACATTGGATCAGATGCTGTCAGGTCCAAAATATTCTGGATCATTTGGATCATATGATCCTTACTTGTGTACTCCTACACATTTGACATTTATACATCAAGAGCTACAAAAACTATGAATGTTAAGAAGTCTGCTGCTGCGATGAGAATGTTACGGCCCCTTGCAGTGAGCAGCTGCGATATTCTAGGCTTTATGTGTACATATAGAAATAAAGTTGCTACGCATGAAGAAGCATCGCAGGATATGTGTTTGTGTGGCAGCGTGCTGTTTAATATTTAGAGAAGCCACAAGACTGATTTCAACACTTCTTCTACTTCTTTCCCATTGGACTACAGTATGATGTGATCTGATTTCCTGCTCAAATAATCCAGCTTTCTGGAAAACCTTTGTATGCCCTAAGTTATATATCTAATCTGATGCCTAATATTTTGTCACTCGATAAATACTAGCCGCAGAACATTTCTGTTGTAACCTTTGCTGCCAGCCTACATGGAAATGTTGTCACTCTCTGTTGCCAGGCCATTTTCACTATTTTGCACTATACAGCATATGTTTAACTGTTATTTTTGCAAGAATTTCCAGGAAAAAAATAAAAAATGTAATTTTTTTAATGAAAATTGCATTGCCTTTTCCTCCTGGCTAAAATGGTACTACATATGTATTGTTAGACACCCTTTCCGGTCCAGGATACACCCCAAACTGAAATAGTGCTGTATTAGATTTTCAAATAAGCTACTATGCACACCTTGCAGTTTTAAGAAAAAACAACCTTTTACATTTGAAAAAAAACACCAACTATATGTTCTCTGGAAGTATGCACCGCAAGCTTTCTAGGTATTTAAGGCTTGTTGTCTTGGGTGCAGTTTTCGAAGGAATTGCACAGTGTTTACCTAAAAAGAAATAATATAAAGCAGAATAAAAACCTAATTTTCCTGAAATATCAATATGCAAACAAGAGAAAAACAAGCTAAATCTGAGTGCAAGCCCCCCCCCCCCCCCACCCTGAAAAGAACAATACCCAACATGCATAGGTACTTTTCATTTAAAATCTTAACGTGTTGCCCTTCGTGGTTAAATCAACATCATTTGAAAATAAAAGTATTCTGGAGTTTGTTCATATACTTTCTACTCTTTTTATCTTTCTACGCATGGATCATTTTGGAATACACTTTGTAATAATCTTTAAACTTAATTATGATTATGGATCTACAAAGGAACCTTTGCTCCCTGTAAATCACATGTGAGCATGCTTATGACCAGCGACTGATTTTTAATGTTCGAAAGTCAAACGTCTATGACCCCTGCCTGCCTTATGATGTAGCAATTTCATCCTGGAGCCAGACATTCCATTGGGCAAGAGCCTTGTCTAATTGACTTTGCTCTTTTGTTTTAGATCAGCAATGTGTTAATAATTCAATCATTTTGTGAATAGCAAGGATATGTGAGACTGAACTGATAACCATATTGTTTACCTAATAAATTAGTAAAAAGATCACTTTGGTGTAAAAGTAGCTTTAGTTTGGGTGATCCATATACCTGGGTGGTTTACAAGTCTCCAAGGTAATAGCTTGGTGGCAATCTTCCTATGCTTGCAATTGCATATTATTGAGGGTTTCAGATCACATAAATGCATAATTGTGTATCATATGTATGCATACCTGCAGGCTTTGGTGTATATGTTTTCAACTTTGTGTTATAAAAGAAAATAGTTTTCTAGCAACAATGTGTTTGTTGACAACGTACACCAAAGTGGTTTTCAAGTACATGTCATAGACTTCCTGACTCCTGGGTTGCTAATCTTCTGACTGGCCGAGGCACAGATAGCATCTTTAATCCCATCTGCTCTAATTCAAACTCTGTAGATTAGTGGATCACAATCTTGTGTACCAGTAGCTAAAGGGTTACTGGCAGAATTCTCACCTGGGTCATTACTGCTGTGTGATTTAGCCAAACAAATTCTGATTAGTTCACCTGTTACAGTGGAGGGATGCTGGGACATGTAGTTAGTAGTTTTTACTCAAGGCCAGGAAAGACGCTCCCACTTTAGGATCACAGACACACAGAAATATAAAACTTGGAAGCAGCATGCTGGTAAGTAAATCACAGGTCTGGAGGCACAATACGTTGTTGCTGAAGGCTGGACAATTTGCACATTTCACAGCACTTTACATTGAATCATTTACATTAGCCCCTGCCCTCTAAAGCGACCAGCTTGTCCCTACAACAACTGCTAAGTAAAAGTGGACCCATGCCCTAGTTTACTCACAATGGCTTTAGGACTTCTGCTTCTCACACTCTCAAGCATCTCATACTGGGGTTATCCCACACCAGAAAAAACCCTCTGAAGCCCAATAAGGGGAGCAATATATGTACTCTTCTGCAGCCCCTTCCAATAAAGCCCTTACCATGTGACCTTCTGGTGAGCAATGGGATCTGCTTTTTGGTTGTGTGCTGAGCTGTCATTGACAGTCAAATGGCCTGTTTCAGGGATTTTCCTTTGGATTATGTGGGTGGGCATTCCTACTTGACACAATGCTGCTATAACCTTCTATTAGACTTAAAAAACTAGGGGTGAATACAATGCAAAATCACTGGGCTTCTTAAAATGGTCTAAATCACAATGCATCTGGTTTGAACCAGCATCAGAAGGCACAATCCATTATCTGATTTCCCT
The DNA here is from genome assembly GCA_027917425.1 of Gastrophryne carolinensis. NCBI lineage: Eukaryota > Metazoa > Chordata > Amphibia > Anura > Microhylidae > Gastrophryne > Gastrophryne carolinensis. The sequence continues at coordinate 385,218,435 of CM051236.1, read as the reverse complement.
GCATCTTGCTTCATTTTAACATCACATAAGTGGATGCAGTACAAACCAGTAATGGTGTGTTACTTATTTGTGGCTATCTACTCAAGCACTAGCTCCACATTTTTACTCACTTCAGGGGAGTAGCTATTCTCAAGATACTTACCGTATTTTCACCCTGAAATGTGGAATGTAAAATGTAATGTAAAAAAAAACACAATTTACATTCCACAGTTACCATACCGCAGCCATTTCCCACCGACATGAAAACATAAGTGCATATACACTACCGGCGTCCACTGCCCTCGTCATCGCAGCTGCCGGACACCTCAAGTTCCCAGGGACCTGGTTATGGCAAGCAGGTGGGCCATGCCAACATCACAGGCCATGCCCACCTGGAAGCCAAAACTGGCACCCTGAACTGGAGGTGGTGGCTAGCGGAGGCAGCAGGCGATGGCGGAGGCAGCGGACGCTGGTAATTGTGTGTGTGTTTATGTCGGCAGGAGACGGCTGCGTGGAAGCTGGGAAAGGGTTTTTTTTTCTTCAGGTCATGCTGCACACTGCCTGTATTTGGGATGCCCCGCACACTGCCTGTATTTGGGATGCCTGCACACGGCCTGTATTTGGGATGCCCCGCACACTGCCTGTATTTGGGATGCCCTGCACACGGCCTGTATTTGGGATGCCCTGCACACGGCCTGTATTTGGGGTGCCCCGCACACTGCCTGTATTTGGGGTGCTCCGCACACTGCCTGTATTTGGGGTGCTCCGCACACTGCCTGTATTTGGGATGCCCCGCACACTGCCTGTATTTGGGATGCCCCGCACACTGCCTGTAATTGGGATGCCTGCACCCTGCCTGTAATTGGGATGCCTGCACACTGCTTGTATTTGGCATGCCTGCACACTGCTCGTATTTGGGATGCCTGCACACTGCCTGTAATTTGGATGCCCGCATACTGCCTCTAATTGGGATGCCACGCACACTGCCTCTAATTGGGATGCCACGCACACTGCCTCTAATTGGGATGCCATGCTCACTGCCTGTAATTTCTGCCTTTAGTTGGTATGCTCCCAAAAAAGGGGGGGGTTAGTACACCATTTGGTTCAAATTATTTTTCTCCTCCAAATCCTGGGTGTGTCTTATGGGCAGGTGAAAAATACAGTATTTTGCAGTCGACATTCATTTTTAGCCACCTTATGGTGATCAGAGCTAAAAGCTGAAACGTGCATTCATATCATGGTGGAGCACACCTCTGGATCATCGTTTTGGCACCAGGTGTGCTACCTCATTGAATGAAGAGATGAGTTTGCATCCTGAATGACCATGTTGATTGCAGGTACATTTCCTGGTCTGGTGGTGCTGGCAGGGGGAGCCTTGTTAAGACAGTCAGCAGTATACCATGGTTTGAAAAGCCAGGGAGAGGTAGTATTGTTTTTTTTTTTTTATTACAGTCTACAATTGCCCTTTAGAGGCCTTGTCCTTTTTTTCTTAAGAAACAATTAGCAGGAAGTAGTCTTATTGTGTCCTACACTGGTTATAATGAATGACTTAACAATCTACTAATTCTGCACAATAGGAGGAAGAGCTTTTTTCCTCCCTTGCCATTCCACCTGTATTTTTAGGCTGACCACCTGCTAGAGTCCATCAGTGATCATCTGTACAGAAATTCTATTTCATAGAATGAGAGAATCTGGATACATCCTAAAGTAGAACAAAACCTGTGATTTTTACTCTCCTGGGTTTTGTTTCATTCTCCCCTGTGTGAGGCCCACCAGATCACCTGTAACAGCTTACCTGTTTCTGGTCCAATGACACATGCTTGGGCTCTCATCCAATCAGAACCATTTGCCATGCCTATGTCATTTGGCAAATGGCTCTCACCTTCTCCGATTAAAGCACAAGCGGCCTCACCCCCAGCAGTGCGAGGCCCACCAGATCACCTGTAACAGCTTACCTGTTTCTGGTCCAATGACACATGCTTGGGCTCTCATCCAATCAGAACCATTTGCCATGCCTATGTCATTTGGCAAATGGCTCTCACCTCCTCCGATTAAAGCACAATCGGCCGCACCCCCAGCAGTGCACGCTCCCGTCCCAGCCTATCTGAATGGCTGGGTCAGGAGCCCGCACAAAGCCTGAAGATGCAGCGATGTGACCGCTTGCACTCCCCATTGCAGAAGGTCAGAACTGTTGAATGAAATAGGCTGACTGGACGAGAGTCAGCGCATGTGTCTTTGGACGAGGAAGGCTAAAAATGTTACAGGTGATCTGGTGGGTTTTACAGAGTGCGGAGATCCCAAAGCTGGATGCCCTGGGGGAAGGGCTGCGGTTGGCCATGGATTATTTTAGATTCTGGGGCCAGCCACACATGGTGTGTCTACAAATACATACTTGGTCTTCTGTCCTCGTCAAGACCACTTGGGGCTGGAAACTTGTCATTTTAAGGGAAGATGATGGAGAGACAGCTCTGATCCTCTAGTGTCTCTTTTTTTCCCTCCCCTCCCTTCTCTATAAGCAGATGTGTCCATCCTGGAGAAGACAACAAGGAAATTAAATTCTTTGCTGCTATGTTACATAATCATGAAGCTATGTTTTCTTTCCTAGATTTAGACTTTAATAAAGTTTCCACCTGCAGAAGAAATGTATTTTAAATCTGTTCTGCCTTTCAGCTTTTGTTTTTCTCTTTATGTTTAACCCCTTCACGCTCACAGTATGTAGATTTATGTTTATTTTAAATGGGCCTAATGGCAGGAAAAGGTACATTAAACTCCATTTTCCTAGCTGCTAAGTGTTTCTGTAAAAGCACCAAACTGCAGTCTCTAGTTTGGAATAACAGCTTAAAGTTAACGCAGAAATACATTTATTGTGGTTGCTGATCCTCACTATAACAAACTCTTTAGGTCCTAAATGTTTACATGTGTTTTACTGAAATATGCATACAAGTCTGTATAGTGAGTATATTAGCACAAATATGAGAAAAGAAGGAATGTACGAAAGAGGAGAATTTAAGAAAAAAAATAGGGGAGGAAGTAAGGAAGGTGAAAAGGTTCAGTGACATGGAAGAAAGATGACAGGGTTGGCTTTAGGGAGTGGCAAACTGGACTGGACAAATTCTCAGGGCCCCATCATTAAAGGGGCTTCAGTGATGCTCCCCATTGTTCCTACTCTCCTGCCTGTTCACTCTCCTCCTTCCTTCCTCTGCCTGATTATACACCCAATTTTCTGCTGAGTAGAGCCTGGGCAGCTTGAGGCAGTCTGGACACATGTGTTGTCAGTATAGTACAATGAATTTAGCTCTGGTGATATGAGAGATAAAGGAAATGTGGAAATAAGGAGATAAATTTGAATATCAGAAGGTGGAAACATTAAAATAAGGAGCAAATGTGGAAAAGAGAAGAAAAAGGTAACTACAATGGGAATAAGGAAAGAGATAAAATATCATATTATATAGCTACTGGAGATGCAAAAAGGCAAGAGAAAGATAGAGCTGGATTTTGTGGAAAAGAAGGACCTGCTGAGCCATCATAAAAACAATACCCAACAGCAAAAGAGGTTTAAAAAAATAGGTTTTTGTTTATTTGATAAAACCATGCTCCTGACGTGGGTGATGTAAAAGAAGTACCCCTCCCAGAAGCAGACTTTACACACCCTCCGTGGCAACTCTGTGCCAGGGAAAGTCTAGGTTCAAAGGGACGCTTCGTTCTACCCCCTCACACTTTATTTAGAGAGATCCTCACCTTTTGCTAGTGGAGCTCTATCCAATGGGGGAGAAGTAATTGTGGTGCATTAGGAGGAATGCTTTACTCCAATGTTAAGCTACTTCTTATCCCCATTAAACAGACTTCCATGTCAGATTTTGTCTTTTGCGGGATCTTTGAAGGAGCTGTAAACCCAACAGCAATAATTAGACTGAAGGCAGCTCACGGATATCTTTCCCACTAATTCCTGTAGTGAAGGGTAGAAACTGTAGCAGGGATCTAAAATTTGCTGTTGTCTTTGTCATTTCTCCAGGACCATGCAAAAATAGTTTTTACATATAATTGGAGATTTTGAGATGCCTTGCAATGGCTCAATTTACATTTCTATGGGGGGCTACGGTGGGAGAACATTAGCATGTAACTGTGTAGCTGAGGGAGCATCTCGAATAAGGATTCCCCAGGGGAGATTGTTCAATTGCGCCCAAAGTCATTTTTGACGAAACATTCACTTTACTGTGGCTGTCCAGGTTCTTTCTCTGGCCTAGATCATCTTTTTAGTCAGCGTCATGGAGTTTGGTGCTAGAGTGGCAGCTGTCACTGAAATGCTTTTTTTCTCCTCTTTCCCGCACAGCAAGCTGTGTCAATGTGGTGTAAAGTGTCACCCATACAAGGGAATTCCTAGTTCCCCTAGATCTCAAAGGGATTAACAAATATAACACCTCTCCTGCCTGTCTAATGCTGTTAGGGTCATTCGAACAGCAGCGCTCTTCCCTCCTCATCACATAACGATCTAGACAGTGTTTTTAAAATGTTCCTGCACATTGAGATACAGTTTGAAAGAGTATTGACGAGTCATCTGACACTTGCTTTGTGAGCCTCAGTAATAAAGGTTGTCGTCGTCTAATTTCATTGTGTTGATTTTAGTTAAAGCGGTCCTTCACTCTGAATAAAAGTCTATCTTATATGTTTCCCACACCCTGTACATACAGATTGCTCACATTAAAAATCATCCTACCTGCATCTACTGCATGTTATGAGCCTTTAAACATCCAAAATGGCGGATCATGGAACAACAGGCAGCCAGCAAACAAACAGGAAGTGCCTTCTGACTGTGCTGCTCTGCATTCTGGGACTTCTGACCTTTTCCTGACCTCATCTCTGCTCTGTCTGAGCAAAGCACAGCTATAACCGGCTCCCCTGTACTTTATCCCACTCTCCTCTCCTCAGTAAGTGTGATGCTTCTGATTCAAGATGGCGGCGCCCTTATCCAAAAGTCCTGAACAGAGTTGCAGCACAGTAGTGGAAAGAATCTACTTTGTAAAGTGCTACGGAAGATGATGGCGCTATATAAATAAACAATAATAATAAACAATAATAAGAAGTAAGTGACTAAAAACTTAAAATATATTAATTTTAGATGCTGGGGAATAGTTTTTTAAGGGTTTGGGCTTTTCAAAAAATCATGGTAAAGGTCCGGTTTAAGCTGCATGACGGTTTCATGACAGCTTCCTTTGTTGAAAGACTTGCTGCTTTTTCTGTGCAGCTCCATGTTCATTCAACAAGCCAGATTCTTCCATATGATTTTACTAAGAATTCCTTCTACAGTTTTCAAATTCAGAGACAGTAAAGCAAAATGCCTACTTTCTCACTCCCTTGTAGTCCTCAGTCCTTTGTGCTCCTAATGGGGCCCTGGCACGCATTTGAGGACCCTCTGCTTATATGTATCAGCGGTGGCTAAGTGGTGGTATGTGCCCACTGCAGCTGGTCAACAAGGAAGCCTGCTTCCTTGTGACTGGCAGCAGGGACACATACTGAGGCTGAGAAGGGAGTGCGCTATCCTCACCAGAGATGACAGCCCTGAAACTGGACAGTTGCAGCCTGTCTAGACAGGGACATTAACATATTTGCCATACAGATACAAGCTTTGGGGCATTTGGGGCAAGCTGGTCTGCTGTTTTGAACACCCCTTTCCGCTCCCATGTTACCTCCCAGCCTATGTTGTGTTTTTAATGCTATAGCCTCAGAATCACAGTTGTTGGCGACCATGCCCGCTCCATCACATTTATTTGCCCCTACAATATTAAAGATTCAGTACAATTGATGTAGGAGTGGCCATATCCACACAGTCCATGATTGTTAACTTCAGTGCTATAGACTCAGCCTTGGAGCTCACTCATTGACTGGCTGTGAAGCATATTGGGGGTGCTCAGCAGGAATGTTGCTGGTTGGATATGGGCTAGTCTTCTGTCTACCACTGGTTTTACTGTGTGCAGTTGTCCTCTTTTTGCATACAGTGGAGTTGTCAGGAAAAGATTAGTCGAATATATGATGGAGTACCTGCAAACTTCACTGTATTGTGAGACGGCTAAATAAAGGTGGGCAGCCTCTAGGTGAGTAGCTCTAAATTGAAATATTGCAGAGTATGTCCCAGCTTTGGGGGCTCAAAAATAGAACCAGGAATCCCACCTTTAGAGGTGTCTTAACGAGATGTGGGGTTTTCACACACGTTTGCAAATGTGTGCAACTAACCCTCTGCTTATTATTCAGACTAGACAAACCCTTGATTATTATGTAAAGTGGATTGTGGGGCTAGCCCAGTGGGACGAAAGAGCAGCTTGCTGTTTTCTTGTATAGAGTGATAAACTTTGGCATTAGAATACAAAAGAAATATCCAAAACAAGGACTAAGTTCCTAACCTAATTGTTGTGGACCTGTTTGAAGTACCTTGTTTTCTCCTATTTAGCCTGTATTTCCTAATGGGTCCAGTGTTAGTGTTATAACACGTGATTGGGCTAAAATTACTACTTATATCTAATGCAATTATTAATAACATGCCTCCCAAGTTTTGGATTTGGAGGGACTGTCCCTCTTTTCCATTTATGCCCCCCTGTCCCTTCTCATGTGTCCCCTTTTGAGGTTTAACATGCAGATCTGCATCAATAAATTATTATTTTGCCTATTTAACCTATCTCCTCAATGAGGGGCGTGGCCTAATTTAACATGTTCCCTTTTCCCATCCTGAAAAGTTGGTAGGTTAATAACTATTGCTGGGTGACTGCAGTAGTTTGCAAAAACAGGGGCTGATCATTGCTTTAGTTTCAAATAGATGACATCTGTTCTGACTATAAAGTAGCTAATCATTAATTGCTCTCTCTAGATAAGAATTGTGCTGCATTTACCTGTGGCGACACTGAATTAAACATTGCAGTGTCCAATAGGCTTGCATGTTTTGTTAGTCAGAAAAACAACTGATCATTCAGCAATCATGCCATTTCATGAGAATGTGATTAAACCAGCAGGTTTGGGTACCTTATGTTTATAGTATAAACCATAAAAAATGCTGTATGTGATATCTTTAAAGCAAACCTAAGTCTAAACTGAAGCTTGTGCTCAATAGACAGGCTTGAATAGCAAACTGACATCCTGACGTCCAGGTACAGTGCCTGAAACTCCAATAAAATGTGATATTGCACCTATCTCCGCTCTTACCATTAACCATAATCCTCTCCCCCTGAGAGAATTTCTGTAGATGGCTAAAGTGTAATGCTCTGAGATCAAAGTGGGGGGGATTGATTATGGGAGGCCCTGCACTACATACCACTACTGTACAAGCTTGCCCTGTGAGCTTCACAATTATGCAAGGAGTGCGCAGAAGTAGGTGAGTAATGCAGCCGAGGGGGCCAGACTTCCCTAGCTGGAATCCAGTACTGGCCATTCCTCAAACAGATGGCCCCTAACTACAGTTCTTAGAAGATAGCAATTATTTTTGAATCTTGGTCCTCACCATTCATGCCAATGTGCTGCAATACAGCAAATCCATATAAAAGAAACATAAACCATTGCAGCATTTTTTTTAGAAAAGGCTTTCTTTGTTATTATAACAAACCACCATGTGGAGTGACCCATGTTAGGTTCAGTATAGGAACTTGGCGCTTTCCTAGAACATAAGTATGTAGAACGTAAAGATTTGCCCCACCCACTGCAAAGAGTGATGGATAATTCTATTTTTTCTTGTGTTGGGTGCTGTGCAAATACTTTCCGTTCTAGGAAACCCCCTCTTTTCCATTGCTATTATAGAAAGTCGAGGTGATTCTGTTAGCACTAGCTGTTGATCCACAAGTCAGTTGCATGCTGTATGTGACATTTTATTATCTTGGAATGTTTTGTTTAGTTCTTTGCAGTGTTTATGGTTATTGGTATGCTTGGCCCTCCCCGAATCTGCTTTCCACAAGAGTAATAAAAAACACATTCTTGATGGTGCTTCCGCTTTAGACATCTTGCCAGACTGCATTCCAGGGTTGTGAAATTGTGTGCAATGTCAGCATATCTCTCCCATCACGAACTAGAACTAAGTTCTGGTTTTATGTAAAGAAGATTTCTTTCTTATCCTCTTTTGTTTTTTGTTTTTTTTATTATCATCTTACATTAGTGTCTTACTGAAAGCATTCCCGGTTCCTCCTGTGTGATCTATTGTGTAAATGCTTATATGTTAATCCAGCTTGCTTTCTTCTGTAAGCAATTAGTTTTTGTTCTTGTGACATTAAAGTATTACAACTCGGTATTTCCAGTCTCTTTCCGTATAAGGAAACCGGCTTCCAAGCTGTGGCACAAAAGCGGTCTACTAAATCGTAGTCTGCCTGTGGACATTTAGTGTGGGCTGGAGAAAATGTGGGAAAAAAAAAAAAGGATACAAGACATCTGCTAATGTTAAAGTTGACTACCGGTAAATACAGGCCCATTTTTGTAAGCAATTAAAATGATTTAAAATGTATCTGCAGGCAAAACATTTTTTTTAAAGGAACCATATCTATTATCCTTTATTTTGGCACAGGACATTGTGCTTGATGTGGATATTATTTTTTTTTTTAGATCAGCAACTTTATACCCAGGGTCCACATGCACCCCTGCCAGTTCTTCTGCTATGAGCGAGGGTGAGACCAGATCGCCTGGTCCCCCCCCCCCCCCCCCCCCGAAAACCCAAGCGGTCTGCATTCGAAGACTTAAGTTAGTTACCTGGTAATTTCTTTTCTAAACTAGTTACATACACACAAGACCTAGTGTCTCTACCCCTCAAGATGGAACACCTGACCACCAGAATTAGATAATACTTTGACTCCTAGTCCCCAGTTGTTGTAGAGATCTGAAAAATATAAAGAGACCAAACAGAACTGGTTAAATGAGCATGAAATACATTCAACGATATCTTAAGGGATGCTGCCCTTCGGATGTTACCAGGTAACAAACTTAGTTTTCTCAAAACATAATTTGCCTCACAAATGTCTTGGCTGAAGACCAGGTGGCCGGTTTACAAATCTGTTCAATAGAGGCCCCAGCTTGTTCACTTTCCAGGCCGGAACATGAAAACAACTGGGGACTAGGAGGAGGAGTCAAAGTTTTTTATTTAACTCTGGTGGTCAGATGTTCCATCTTGAGGACCAGAGACATAAGGTGTCATGTGTACGCTGCACGGAGGATGTTTTGAGAAAACCAAGGCCCAACTCTGACTAACATGTAGGAATACAAGATATCGGCCATCATGTGCTACTAGACTGTAAAGGCATTTTTTTCAAAGGGCACTTGAAATCTTCTAAAACCCTGTTCATCCGTTGTGTCCAGGCTAAGCACCTGTGTTTTGTGATTGATTTAAAGTGGACCAACACCTTTTTCCTAGCTAGTGTGTGTGTCTGGCCATGGCCTCTTTGATACAGGTTCAGGGGGCATCCAGATTGCTGGAGCCCCCCCTCGCACATCCCCTGCAAGCCTTACCTTATCCTCGATCTTTGGCCGGAAATGCAGCCCTCGTGATAGGCCCGGGCCACATGATTGCCAGTGGGCAATCACTGGGCTGCATTTCCGGCCAAGGATTAAGGATAAGGTAAGTATTGTGGCCATTGCTAGGGGGGGCTCTAGCAATCTGGATGCCAATCGAGCGAGTCTCAATGAGCCGGGGCTGGATCCAAACCCATTAGCTGAGAAGTGGGTGTGGGTCCACTTTAACTGGGTTAGACATACAGTGCATAAGAAATTGGGTTTTGCTGCCGATGCGTTTGACAACTATAACAATCAATGCTATTACAGTAGTTCCTAAGTAGTCACATCATCAGAAAGGGACTTTAGTGTGTACTATAAAACGTATAGTAGTGTTTTACTGTATATAGTAATTATACACTCAGAGGAACTATAGTCCCTATTAAAAATGTTAAATACTGTTTATCACTGTATATAGTATATATAGTAATTAAACCATCACAGAGGGACTTTAGTTCTTTTAAATTTAAAATTTACAGTAGTGTACTGTATATACTGTACTGTATATAGTAATATTTTAATTTTCAATATAGTGTATATGTAATAGTCACATCCAATTTTTGGTGTGAAAAAATTTAAAGCGGAACAAAAGTAAAACAATCAGTAAATTGCTCCCCTAAAGCCCCACTCTGGCAATCAGTGACTTAAAGTATGAGAGGGCTTAACTCCATGCAGATGTTATGGAATAGCAGGCAGTTTCTATGCTGCATAACTGCATGGGAGTGGCCATCTTGCCACAAACATGAGTCCAGATTCTGAAAAACCCATTTCCACAGTAAAAAAATGGCTCACATATCAGTGCAGTCTTACTTTTTTTCTAGTAGAAAGCCATCAGCATTTTAGATTATACATATGCTTACACTGCTTGAATGGTGGTGACCAGTGATAAAGAAACATTGTTGCAGCTTTCCATTCTCACACACACAATCCCTCTAGCAGCTGTTAATTCAATGTGTGTGTTTATATAACCTAATGCACAAGCTGCTGTGTTTCTGAGTCATTTATCTCTGTTTAGTGTGGGCTGCTACTGACAAAGCTCTTCCCTCATGCTAATGTAACAAGATGGCCGCTCCCATGCAGTTCTGCAGCAAATAATTGGCCTGTTATTCCAGAACATCTGCATGGAGTTAATCTCTCTTAAACAATTTTTTTGCCAGAGAAGGGGCTTTAAGGGGACAAATTACTAAACTCTTTTTTTGACTTTTGGTCTGCTTTAACGTTTACAGTAATATATATATATCACTGTATTTTCCAACTGTGCCAGGCTGTTGGTCCAGTTTAAGTCTCTATTTAAAATTTTCAGTAGTAAATATGAATGTGTTTAGTAATTTTACCCATATGGAGGGGGTTTAGTGCTGTCCAGATTCCATCCAAAAAGGCTCACCTTTTTTTCCTTTAATTATCGATATTTATTATTGTGATAGCGGCGCTTGGGGGGGGGGGGTCTGTGGCTGGTCAAAGTGGAAGCCGCATTGGCCAGCAATCTGGATATGCCGCTAAGCTCTTGAGCAAGCAGCTCGCTTCCGCGGTCTCTAAAAGCGCTGACTGCGCATGCCCAGTTAGAAGGGCAGATGCCGCCCTTGCCATGGCACATGTGGCATGCCCGTCCCCTTCTGACTGGGCATGCACAGGCAGCACTTTTAGCAACAGTAGTCACATTCTGCTCGCTAGAGAGCCCCCAGGCACTTTCATTACAATAAGAAGTCCCTGTCCAAGTACCCACTAACTTCCTCCCAACTAACATACTGTACAGGGACCAATACAAACTAGATGCTACATAGTGCAAACTAAATATTTTGAGAACAGAAGACAATAGGAGCTTACAGTCTAAAGGATAGTGGTGGTGAACCTACCCTCTCTGGACAACTCTGTCCTCCCCAGTTACTGCCTGATCTCGCTGCTCCCTTTCTCATGCAGGTTTCTTGAACATTGTGTCCACTTAGAACTATCTGTCTACAAACTCCCTCCTAGATTCCCTCAAGTCTGGCTTCTGCTCAAGTCATTCCACTGAAACTGCACTCACCAAAGTCACCAATGATCTATTAATTGCCAAATCCAAAGGCCACTACTCAGTTTTTATTCTTCTTGAACCTGTCCTCTGCTTTTGACACTGTTGACCATGCTCTACATCTCAATATTCTTTCTTCTCTTGGAATCCAAAGTCTTACTCTCTCTTGGGTCTGATCGCACATTTATTGTATCTTACTCCAACACCATTTCTTCTTCCAGTCCTCTGTCACCTGTTGGTGTACCACAAGGGTCATTCCTAGAACCCCTGCTTTTTTCAGTATACACTTATGGTATTGGTCACCTAATAACCTCACTTAGCTTCAAATATCCAAATCTCTCCTCTCTCGCCTTCCTGTTTTAACAGCCACCTATCTCTTCCTTTATGTTATGATACTCCCATAAACTGATCATGGACAAAACAGAACTGGTCATTTTCTCACCATATGTGTCCCCTCCCCTCTCTAACACCACAATCTCACAATCACAATAACTTTACAATTACTGCAACTCCTCAAGCTTGGTGCTGGGCGTCATTCTGAACTCTTCACTATCACTCTTTAGCCATATATATATATATAGAATTACATATAGTGTACATAACATAAGAGTCACATCAACAGGAAGAGACTTTGGTCTCTACTTAAAAGTTACAGTAGAGATCCATTGTACCCCACTTTATAAAAATAAATGCTTTGGGATTGTTTGATGCATTGTGATATTTTCCAAGTATACAGCACGTCCTGTTTCACTAATTCCTTACGTCTGGGTTATCCGCCACAAGGTGGCGCTATGGACTGCAGAAAGACTTGTGGCATCTCCCGGCCCTATAAAAAGCCAGGAACCTCCCACAAATTCCCAGTTTTCCTTCTGCAGTCGGACTGCGAAGATAGAAGATGGCTCTCTATACTGCGCAGGCAAGCGGGGCTTACCAGCCTGTGGCCCTGCAGGACTATTTCCACCCGTTCTGGACCCACTGCCTCCCAGCCTCGGCTGCCTGGTTTGGGGGAAGGTAGGACAGCACCAGGGTCAGGTGCTTGAGGAGCGCTGCTCCAGACCGCAAAACCCTTTTCCACAAGGGTAGCCGATTACAGGCTTTTATGGTGAGCCTTTGGGATGCTGAGACCCTTGCTGTTTAGCCCCTTTTTGGGTAAGGGGTTCTCTACCAACCCCCCTTCCCCCCTCCTTCATTTCCCTGGGTTGGGCCCTTGCCGCTGTTCTGTTGCCCTCTCGCTCTCTCCCTGGACTCGGGGAGGGGGGGGGGACGGGCGGCTGGTGGGGGTGCCCTGGGGATCTGTTTGTGTGTTGCAAGGTGCCTTTATTGCGGTTTACTACTGTTTGCTTCGCTGCAGCGCCGCGTTGTACAATGCTCCGCGGCGGGCGGCGCAATTTTCTGAGGTATCTTTTTCTCTGTGTATCATGGCGCCGGTGGGTCATGTGACCCCGATTTTGTGCTCTTCGGGGTGGGGGGAACAGGACCTGCGGATGACCACTCCGGCGCCATTTTGTTTCTACTGCGCTGTTGGGCCCTCGTTCTTCAGGAGCTGCGGCGCGCTTCCCTTGCGGTCTGGCGGTTGGTGCACCTGATTCAATTGGTCTGTGAGTCCCCTGCGGGGTTGTTTTCTTATGAGTATTTGCTGCACTGTGGGATTTTTATGTGTCTCCATTGTGTCTTCAGTCGGGACAACCGTGATTGTGGTTTCTCCCGGCCCTGCCCTTTACATCTCCCACCTTCCCTAGCTGGCTTCTGGGCATCCCTGGGGGGGGGCATCCCGGGTGGCTCTGGTTAGCCGTGACCCTGTTCGGGCCGTGCGCCTATATTAATCACCATATGGAGGCTTCCGGGGATAATGTGCTTGGGGTTCCTTCGGGACAAGCCCAGCTGTGTGCCGCGTGTGGGGTATCCCCTGTGAGTGATGGTGTCAGGGTATGTGTGCCCTACGCCCAGAAGGTACTTGCGCTGCAGTCTGGGTTGCCTGCTACGCTGTCCAGCTCCGCGCCTCCTTCTACTTCACCTACTCCCCCGTGCCTACATTTGACCCCTAGTGAGGGACATGCTAGCGGGGAATCACATTATGAATTGGCTATGCGGGTGGAAAGGCATATTACTGGGCCTGCCCCCCGTAAGGCTTCTGGCAAGAAACAGCATTTAACTCCCGCTGTTTCCCTTTTTCCTGAGGAGGATGAGGGACATTTATTCTTTTTCTGGCCATTACCCCCTAGAAGAGGGGGAACTTTTCTCTGATTATGATTCCTCTGGGGAACAGCAGGAGGTTTATGGCGGTACTGGGTCTCCTTTTGGAGAAGATCCATGGTCTCCCGAGGATACTAATAGGCTGTTGGCTCACATTTTTGAAGTATTATGTATTACCCCTCTTGTGGCGGCTAAAAAACTGCAGGGTGAGCTTTTTCACACTGTTAAACAACGCTTGGAGTTCCCTGAGCATAACCACTTTAATAATTTGGTGCTCAAGGAGTGGGAACATCCTAGCAGATTGCCCGCGGTGCCCAAGAGTTGGGACAGGATGTATCCCTTCCCTGCTGATGTGGTTAAGCGCTGGTCATGTCCCCCCGAGGTGGATGCTCCCGTGCTCGGGTTGTCCAATACCTCGGTCATGCATTCACACTTCTACTCTGAGGGATGGTGAGGACCGGCGTGTGGATCAGCTGGCCTGTCACACATTTGCTTGTGCTGGGACTGCACTGCGCCCTGTGTGCTCTTCTGCCTTCACGGCTATTGCTGTTAAAGGGCTGCTCAAGTGCCTTCTGGATAATGCCTCGGCTGCCAATAGGGGGGAGGATTATAGATCCCTCCTGCTTTGCTATGAATTTGTTGCATTTATTCTTTCTGCTATGGATGATGCGGTCAGGAGGTAAGTGGTGTGGTAAGACTTCTGCCCTTTTGGTGGCTATACGCCATTCTGTTTGGCTGCGTCAGTGGGCGGCTGATAATGCAGCTAAGAAGGCTCTCACTGGATTCCCCTTTACGGGGCTACGGCTCTTTGGTGAGCACCTGGATCTGTTTGCCAAGGATGGTAGGCTGCCTCAACGCAGGAGGCAGCTACGGCCTTTTCGAGGGGCTGGTTCTTCTCTCCCCTCCTTCAGTGTTCCCAGGACTGGCCGGGGTGCACCATTTGCGGGGACATGTAGAGACCCTTGGTAGAGGACGTGGACGTCCAGGTCTCTCATGGGGTCCCAAGTCCAAATCTTCCCCCAAGCCCCCTCAGGCATGAGGAGGTGCCCTCACCCATCCGGGTGGGGGGACGGTTGCGGCTCTTTGCTCACGTATGGCGACTGCGCGTCTCAGACCGGTGGATTCAGGAGGTGGTGTCCTCTGGGTGCAAGATAGAGTTTGCAGCCTGGCCGCCCCCCCAAGATTCATCAGATGCCAGATGGCTCAAAACACCCTGTCAGCTTGCGGCTGCGGTCCAAAGCCTTTTGGATTTAGGTGTCATCTGCCCGGTGCCCTTCCGGGAAAGGGGCAGAGGCTTCTACTCCAATCTGTTCACGGTTCCCAAAAAGTATGGGTCTCTGGGGCCCATCCTGGATTTGAAGCGCCTCAACAAATTTGTCAGGTTCAAGCATTTTCGCATGGAGACTCTGCGCTCGGCGGTCCGTACCCTGCGCCCGGGCGATTTCATGACTTCTGTGGACATCAAAGATGCTTACCTTCATGTTCCAATCTTTCCAGGTCATCAGAGATTTCTCAGGTTCGCTCTGGAGGATCAGCACTACCAATTTGTGGCCTTGCCGTTCGGTCTTACTCGGGTTTTCACCAAGGTGCTGGCGGGGGTGATGGCTCTGTTGAGATCTCAGGGCATACGCATACTTCCTTCCTGGACGACATTCTGATTGCGTCTCAGTCCTTCCGTCAAGCTGAGCTGGATACCCAGATGGTCTTCACTGTCTCCGTCCTTGATGAGGTCCTTTCTGGGTATGATACATCTCAGATCAAGGTTTTCCTGCCTCAGCAGAAGGGGGAGAGCCTGCAGATGCAGGCACGGTTTCTACTTTCTTGTCCTCAGCCCTCCATTCGGCAGGGGATGCAGTTGGTGGGCCTGATGGTGTCATGCTTCGAGGCGGTCCCCTTTGCTCAGTTTCACATGAAACCTCTTCAGCTACTCCTTTTGTCAGTGTGGGATCGGGACCCTGTGTCCCTGGATCAGGAATTAGCTCTGTCCCCTCTGGTCAGTCAGTCCCTCTCGTGGTGGCTGGACTCAAGGAACCTTCTTGTGCTGGGAGACTGTCACCACATATGCCAGTCTGACAGGTTGGGGGGGGGGGGTTGGAAGTCTCTGAAGTTCCAGGGTCAGTGAGGCCCTCAGGAGGCCCATGCTCCCATCAACATTCTAGAACTGCGGGCGATAAGGTTGGTTCTCGCCCAACTGATCCCACACCTTCGGGGTCGGGCTGTTCAGATCCACTCGGACAACCAGACGGCGGTTGCCTACATCAATCAGGGAGGTACTCGGAGCAAGCGAGCTCTCAAGGAAGTATCCCTGATACTGTCCTGGGCGGAAGAGAATGTTCCCTGCATCTCGGCAGTTTACATTCCGGGAGTGGAAAACCTGGAGGCAGACTCCTTGAGCAGGGGGATGTCTGGGCTGGGGGGGTGGTCCCTCAGCAACAGGGTGTTTCGCTCCCTGTGCCGTCGCTGGGGTCTGCCGGATGTGGACCTGTTTGCGTCCCGTCACAATCACAAGCTTCCATTCTTTGTCTCTCTCTCACAGGACCCTCTGGGCTTTGCCACGGATGCGCTAGCAATGCCTTGGAAGGGGTTTCGGCTCCTCTGTGTTCCCTCTCTTGGGCAGGGTGCTGTGTAAGATAGCCCAGGAAGGGGTGCCAACCATTCTGGTGGCCCCCTGTTGGCCAAGAAGCGTGTGGTTCGCAGACATCATGCAGTTGGCGGTAGATCAATACGTCCTGCCCAGGGACAATTTACAAATG
This sequence comes from Gastrophryne carolinensis, assembly GCA_027917425.1. NCBI lineage: Eukaryota > Metazoa > Chordata > Amphibia > Anura > Microhylidae > Gastrophryne > Gastrophryne carolinensis. The sequence continues at coordinate 385,201,995 of CM051236.1, read as the reverse complement.
CTGGCTTTGACGGCTTGGCTGCTGAAACCTCCATCTTGATGGAAAAGGGGTTGCCTGCCTCTGTTGTTGATACCATGATTAGGGCTAGGAAGAAGTCCTCGTCCTTTATCTTCTACAGGGTCTGGCATGCTTACATGGCCTGGTGTGATTCCAAATCTCTTCCCTGTCGGGTGTTTTCTATTCCCAGGATTCTGGAATTCTTGCAACATGGTTTGGATTTGGGCCTTCAACTTAGTACCCTCAAATGTCATGTTTCAGCTCTGGCTATTTTTTTCCAAAGATCTTTTGCCAATCACCGTTTGGTTAAGTCCTTTTTCCAGGGGGTTTCTCACGTGCGTCCGCCACGTAAGCCTATGTTACCAGTTTGGGATCTAAATCTGGTATTATGTGCTCTGCAGGGTCGTCCCTTTGAGCCTCTTCGTGAGGCCGCTTTGCCCATTCTGACTCTTAAGGTAGCCTTTTTGGTGGCTATCACTTCTGTTAGGCGTGTTTCTGAGTTGGCGGCGCTTTCCATCAAACCTCCTTATTTTGAGTTACACCAGGACAAGGTGGTGTTTCGGTTTTAAGCCAGATTTTTTGCCTAAGGTTGTGTCTGCCTTTCTGTGTCTGCCTTTCATCTCAATCAGGACATTGTTTTGCCTTCTTTGTGTCCTAATCCTAATAATCCTAAGGAGCAGACACTGCATTCTTTGGATGTGGTCAGGGTTCTGAAGTTTTATTTGGTAGCTACTGAATCCTTCATGAAGACTGATTCTCTTTTTGTTCTCCCTTCTGGACCTAGGAAGGGTTTGCCTTCGGCTAAATCCACTATCAGCAAGGGGATTCGTCAGGCGGTGGTGCAAGCCTATTCTGCTAAGGGGAAGGAGCCTCCCTTCCGTCTTACTGCTCATTCCACTCGTGCTATTGGTGCTTTTCAGCACCAAGCTTCTGTTGAACAAGTTTGTAAGGCAGCAACTTGGTCTTCTGTTCATACTTTTTCCAAGTTTTACAAGGTTGATGTTAGGGCCTCAGCTGATGCTGCTTTTGGCCGCAAGGTTCTTCAGGCGGCAGTGGTTTGAACTGCTTGCCGTTGCTTTTGAGGATCCCACCCTACCTTACGGACACTGCTTTTGGATGTCCCAGACGTAAGGAATTAGTGAAACAGGACGTGCTGTATACTTGGAAAAATACAATTCTGTGAGTACTCACCTGTAGAATTGTTTTTGTAGTATACAGCACGTCCTGTTTCATCCCTCCCTTGTTATCATTTTTCTTGGTTTCCTCTGTATGGTGATTTGTTCAAATGCTCCTTTTTGTTTTTTTTGTTTTTCATTACTGTTCTCCCGGCTTCTTGGCTAACTTTGTAACACTGGGAATTTGTGGGAGGTTCCTGGCTTTTTATAGGGCCGGGAGATGCCACAAATCTTTCTGCAGTCCACAGCGCCACCTTGTGGCGGAAAACACAGACGTAAGGAATTAGTGAAACAGGACGTGCTGTGTACTACAAAAAAAATTCTACAGGTGAGTACTCACAGAATTGTATTTTTTATGGCTGCTTCTAGTTATTATATATATTGCAATGCAACAATTGATGCTTGTCAAATCGTACGGGGGGAAATCTTAATTATATTGTTTTTTTGTCTGAGGTGGACGTGTAATAAATGTCTCCCAGTATGTTGTTTTCAGTCATCTGTCCAGGATGCTTACAGCTTGGCAAATATTCTGCAATAACATTTAAATAGAGAAACACAAATTTAAGCAAAACTTTCTTAGCACTCTCACAGATCAGTTGAGCTGTCAAACAAAACTGACTCCTAACATTGTAATTGCCAACTTCAAATAATATTCAGAAGTCTCACGCTGTGATTCCTGGGTAATTGTGGCTATAATACAAAGCATGTGATACGCGGTCTGAGCAGATGGCGCAGTCTGGATCTAAGAAGGAAATTAAGCTGAAGATGACTGGAAATACATATTTTCATTTGTAAAGCAGATTATCTTCGCCAAGCATTGGACCAAATATAAATCTTCTACATCCAGATTTTTTATTTTATATGCGGAATTCATATGTGGCATTTAGACAAATACTTTGCTGCATCTTTTAGAGCTGATATTTGAGTTTTGTTAACTAAAGTAAAACTCTTTCCTGCAGTCCACACTCTGCCGGGTGGGGTGGATCACTGCTCGTGTCAGGGGGGGGACATCCTGATTGGAAATGCCCCACCCTTCGAGTCCCCAAAAACTCTCCGGGACTGGATCCACCATTGGCTAGTCGTCAACCTCCCCCATCTTTAAACCTGAAAAAAGAGAGCAGGAGAGGTGTATTCCGGGGGTTTGAGTATTGGGGCAATGGCAGTTTCAGCGATTTAAAGTAATCCAACGGTGTGACGATCCACAGTTTTGCTTTCGGCAGAGATCCATTAAATTGGGAAAGGAATGTCTACAGGATGAAATATACATAGAGGCTTCTGGAGATGAAGTTATGCAAAAACAAATGGTCATTGTGTGCTACAGTAGCATATCGGGTCTCATTAAATGGAAGTAGCCGCCCCTTTTTTTTTTGTAGGATTTAGTTTGGGGGGGGCATTTGCGCTTTTACCCCTGGTAAACCGAGAAATCTTATCTTTCCCCTCACTTCTTCAGCAAAATTGAGCCCTGCGATTGACCTCTGTGGTCATGTGGTCAACGGTGGCCAGATGCCGAGAATAGGCCGATGGACCACATCGGTTTCACTGTGGTACCGATGAGAAGAATAAGATTTTTTTATTTACCAGGAGGTATCAGCAGTAGAGATCCCCCCTGCACATGGAAAATGGGTGTTGTTCCAGTTTAATACCTATTTCTTGAAAAACAAAATAACAAGGCAATGGTTTTGCACGTCAGGATGCAATATTCATGTTTAAAGGGGCGGAATAACCAAAAAAACTGACATTTTCTTCCTCGCAGTTGCTACCTCCGGTTTTCGTCATTGTCAGACATAATCAGAGCCAATCAGAGCCAAGAGCCTGCCCAGCTCCACTCACTGTAATGGAGGGGGCATGGCAGGCACTACCCTTAGCATGTCCCCCCCCCCCCCCCATTGTTGTGAATGGTGTTATGTGTTCTAGCTGTGACTAAGGGGGGAGCCACAACTTCCCGAGAATGGCAGCAGAGTCATGTTAGCCGCATGGCTGTGACCTGTTCTCAGAGACTGAGCACCGGACGGGATGGGAGCAACTACGGGGAGGAAAAGGTGAATATTCTGCTTTTGCCTTTACAGACTCTTTAAGCAAGTTTAGAAAAATATTTCTATCTGAAGATTAAAACTGAAAGTTAGTTATGATATTACATTTGCCTTTCAGTTTAAATACTGTAACCTATTTTATTTTTGAAGTTAAATGGCTTTGCGGGACATCAGATTTCTTTAACTATAGCAGATCATTAGGTCAAGGCACTAAAACGTTGCATTATGGGGTTCTTTGTATGCTGATTTGAAGATTGTGCAGAATGTATCCATGCCGAGACAGTGTATACAAGTACATATTTGACTTATTTTCATTAGCGGAGCATTTTCTTTGAATACAGTCTTTTCAAGCTGTTCTATTAAGAAATATAAAGAAAATATTAGGTAATGAAGATATTGAAAAAAATGACTAAATAGGCTTTCAGAACTGTGATGGCAATAGTTTATGGTGTACACCTTTTATATTTCAACCCACTGAAAGCAATTTTTTAAAGACTGAGAGTTTTTTTGTTATTTATTTAACCACCCACCCCTAGATGACCCTCTAATGGAATTTGAAAATACTTGTCAGACCAGCCCAGACTCCCACAGAGTAGCAATGCAGGCAAGGTTGGGTTGTTGATGTAACTACTGGTCTGCAACGTGACATCTTCGGATATCCTTGGCTTGAAGCACGAATTGTTGTGGTGCAGATGAAAAATCATGGTGCTTTTGTAAGAACAAATCAGTTAATCCTCCCAAGCCTGCTAATAGCTTGTACAGATGGATGGTATAAAATGATGGCAGCGATATGCGTTCTCCCACGCAATCAAAAATTAAGCTAATGTCTTTTATACATGGTAGGCCTGTTTCAGCGTTATCTTTCTATTATGGAAATATCCTAAAAATTCTTTTATACATGGTACATCTGTTTCAGTATTATCTTTCTAATATGAAAATATCTTAATTAGCCTTTTTTATATTTTATTCCCTGTTACAGGCATGTGGTTGTCTGTGTTTTGTTATTAGCATATTATCGACAGGGCAAATTTGTCTCTAGACTCCTTGGTCTGATTTGCCCTTGGTTTTAAAAGGGTAAAAAATAATAACTTAATAAATCAGTGAAGTTCTAGGAGATGAGAATTGTGGCTGTGAGTTTTATTCTTAGCAACTATGCTTCTAATTTAAAGAGAAACAAGATTTTAAAGATGAATTAGACAGCGGCATCTGCCTGGTGGATGCTGTGCACCACATACCAAATGCCCAGGGAATCTTTCTACAATGCATTGCATACTCATGTGACTGTCCACAGCCAGTGATGTCCGTCTGCCCCAATGCACAATGGTGTGTGTGTGTGTGTGTGTGTGTGTGTGTGTGTGTGTCTGTCTGTCTGGCAACACAAACTGTCACTGATCACATGGGTTTGTGATGCGGGGGCCAATGGATCAGGCTTCTCAGGCTGATATGCGGTGCAGAGCATCCAGCAGTCAGATGGCCCTGCTGCCTAAATAAGTGAAACTACACTTCCTACGATTTTTAACCTCTCATCTTAGGCACATGCTCTTTTTTCTCCCCCCTATCCTTAAAAGGGACAGTATAAAACGCACCTCCAAATCTTCAATTATTTTTAACTAGCCTATTTATTATAAAAAATTTATATTTTCATTTTTTCATTACAAGTTTTATTTCTTGATCATGCTCTGCTGTGGTCAGAGCCAGCTGCGGACCACGGTGGCTTACCAAGGTCATTTAAAAGCCCCAAGGGACAGAGCCTGAAGGGACCAATATCCATGTGGTCATTGAAGAAATGTAAGGAGGGGCAAATGTGTGGGACCCCTTCTACCTGGCATTGACACAAATGGAGAAGAATGGAATCTAAAAGATGGACCAGGGAGAGGTAAGTTTGTATGGTCGTTCTGGGGGGTTTCACACAGCAGGGCACTCCAATTCGTTCTGCAGCATGGAACAAAAATATTCAAAATTTCAAGGTTTGTCCTGCTTTAAAATTTAAAATTAAAGCAGAAGTTGGGCTTTAACTGAAATGAATAGGCTGGGCTGATCGCCCCCCAGAAAAAGTTGCAGGACATGTAAGCAAATGTAATGGGGGGGTTGGGTTTGTGTTTTTAAATGTTTGTTTCGGTTTTAGCTGTTGGGTATGAATTTACAGTGTGTTTTCAAAGTTTCCTAAATAAAGCTGTCATGACGCAAGCTAGCATCTGCTCCTTTTATAGGAGGCAATCATCATGACGGTTACAGGATTTTGTGCATGCAGCATCACGGGGTGTGTTTCATTTTATATACAATTTCGATACCTATTCATATTTAAAGCTTTGTATAAAAAAAAAGCTATGCTCTCATTTAATACTTTGCTGCAAATTGCACCTGGTCTCTATCGCCCTATACCTTCCCTTCCTGAAGATCTGGATTGTCTCAGACAGAGGGAGTGAGCCTCTTTGCATAGTAAGTACCCCTCCCCTCAATGTCCCTTCTCTCCAGTAATGCAGATAGTTGTGGATTCTATCCTAATAAGTGATCTTGTTTCTAGCTTATACCTGTTGTATAGCGGAATCGTGGAAGTGAAATTTACGTAGATTACGTAGAGGAACAGCAAAAAAAAAACAGCAAAAAGAAAACGTTTTCCAGGACGATTCAAAAAGCCAAAATATCAATTTCTTGTTCTACGTCCTAAGAAGAGCGTAACGGCAGGGGCTTTGGCCAAATTTATTTACAAGTTCAGTGGGTTTAGGTCCCCTTTAAAGCCGAACAAACTAAACGAAGTGTGCTCCACATTCATGTATTCGATTTCTTTTATGCTGTCTTAAGTTAAGTTGTCATCTTCAGTCTTTAAACCGGACCTTCACCCTGAATTAGAGCCCATTTTATATGTTTCCCACACCCTGTACGTACAGATTGCTCACATTAAAAACCATCCTAGCTGCATCTACTGCATTTTATAAGCCTTTTAAGCATCCAAGATGGCGGCCCATGGAGTCTCAGGATGTCTGCAAACAGGAAGTGTCTTCTGTCCTTTTCCTGACCCCAGCTCTGCTCGGTCAAAGCACAGCCATAACCTGCCCCCTCTCAACTCCTCAGTATGTGAGAATCCCAGCGGGGTAAAGAATAAAAGGTAAGTGTCTAAAAACATAAAATACATTAGTTTTAGATGCTGGGAAATAGTTTTTTAAACTGGACCTTCAGCATCATTTAATCACTAGCCCAACCCTTTAAAAACTATTCCCCAGCATCTAAAATTAATATATATTTAGTTACTTTTTATTCTTTCCACCACTGGGCTGCGCTCTAGGATACAGGGGCTGCCATCTTGCCTCAGAAGCCTCACATACTGAGAAGAGGAGAGGGGTGAAAAGCACAGGGGTGCGTGCTTATAGCTGTGTTTTCACAGACAGAGCAAAGCTGGGGTCAGGGAAAGGTCAGCAATCCCAGAATGTAGAGCGAAGTGTCAGAAGACACTTCCTGTTAGCAGGCAGCCTGAGATTTCATGTTCCGCCATCTTGGATGCTTAAAGGCTCATAAAATACAGTAGATGCAGGTAGGACGATTTTTAATGTGGGCAATCTGTATGTACAAGGTAGGGGAAACATATAAGATATGCTCTTATTCAGGGTGAAGATCTGGTTTAAGTGTTCCGGCTTTTTATTAAATGATGCTGAAGATCAAAGATAAGATTTCTAATGGATAGGTGTGGCAGTGAAGCAAAGGGACATCTAATGGATGGATTCTATCCTAATAAGTGATCTTGTTTCTAGCTTATGCCTTCTGTATAGCGGAATCGTGGAAATGAACTATCCATTATGTTAGCAAGCTTGAGACCTAGTGACTTCTTGCTCTCCAGCAGCTCCTAGAATGTTATACTGCTTTAAACAACTGCAATTGTTCTTTGTCTGTTTAGTTCAAATACATTTAGATGTGAATTTGTGACCTTGAACAAATAACCTTTATCCTGCTTTGCTTCAGGCACTACAGCATCTGTTGTATGCTCATCAGTGCATAGGATGGAAAATTCCAGTATAGTGCTATACGGTAATTGTAAAGCACTATATGTAATAAAGTAATTATTTGAGCACCTCTTAGGCACTGCCAAGAAGCAAAATAGCATGATGAAAGGCAGCTGAGGACCTGACTGGAATAGGATCTATTAAAGTATATCTGAAGAGTAGAGTGGGGAAAAATGAAATTGTGTTTGCTTACTATAAAACTGGCAGTTGCTCAAAATAGTTATTCTGTAAATTGGAGGTCTGTGAAGTTTGGAGTTATTGGTGGCTCAATGTGGAACCCCTTAGTGTACTGTACATTACACTGCCATTTTAATATGTGCTACGGTAATAGTCCAATAGGATTTAAAGGGGAACCTGGAAACGGAATACGTTTGACAGTCTAACTGCATCACATCCCTTTGCTGTATACACTGTTTTTGCATTGTTTTACATTCACTATATCTTCTGCACAATCCATGGAGCTGTCAAAGTCTAATTAAATTGTACATGACAGTATATTCTTGTTGTTCTAATCTGGAATTCTGGTTGCCTGTTCTTCTGCTGTGCTGCAGATTGATTGCACGTAAACAATGTGTTTCTCCTCAGATTGCCTTTGCTCATCTCGGAGACAAAAGACTGATAATATCATAATCCTCATCATAATTATAATATAAAAATATATTGCTAAAGTTTCCATAAAAAGGGCTATTTAAAATCAAACACCAGGATATTTATAGGAGCACTATTGCGAAAATAGTTGTGGCCTAGAGGTAAGGGGAGTGTACTTGTGACTGGAGGGTTGCAGGTTCGAATCCTGGTCCTGGGACATGACTGAAGTGCTCTTGAGCAAGGCACCTACCCCCCCAACTGCTCCCCGGGCGCCGTAATTAGGGCAGCCCACCGCTCCGGGCACGTGTACACTCACTGCACGGATGGGTTAAATGCGGGGGACGAATTCCTATGTGTGCGCAAGCATACAATGGCCATCTATGCATTAAAAATTAAAAAAAAAAAATTAAAATTGGCCCAATGATAAAAAAAATCCATATAAATTTGCTGGATGGCGGGAGGAGAGATCACTTATAAACCTGGCAACGAGAAATATCCAGCCAGTCATGTTTTTCTTTCTTTTAATGGAAGGAAAAGGACATCTGGGGTGACAGGGTCTGTCTAAACTTGTCCCTCCCTGATTTTATTCCTACCATGAGCGAATAAACCGCAAAGTTTTATACAGTTCGAGTGTATAAGTGACGCCTCCTCTCATTAGCCGACATGTTGATATGTATTTTTAATATTAAACATTTTCACGATAGTGCTCCTTTAAGGACAATTTACAGTTAAAAAAATTAAAAAAGCAATACTCGCCTTTTTCCCACGCAGCCCATGGCTCCTGGTCCGTGAAGGCAGCTCTTACCGGATCGCTGCATCCATGTCCCTTGCCGGTGGGCGTCGCATGTCTCTATCTGCTTCTCTGAAGTGGAGACGCCACCCTCCATCGTTCAGTGATAGTTGGCATGTCCTCTCCAGTCACTGTAATAGAAAGGGGCGTGTAAAGCCCTAACACAGGCTGGCGAGGGACATGGATGCAGCGATGGGCTGCATGGGAGAAAAGGGGACTATGGCATTTTTTTATTTGTTGACTGTAATTTGTCTTAAACCCTGTAACTGATTTTACGTGGCTGGCCAAAAAAAGCTTATCTTCATCCAGGTTCCAGTGCTGGGCCTCCGATCATCGTTCTGGGGTCTTCAGCTGGGCAGAGACCACCCTGAAGCCATTTGGATGTAAGAAGTACAAGGGTCCCTCTATACAGGCTAAGTGCTCACTGCTGATGGGAGGGGTGTGGCTTCCCTTGGAATCTCCTCCCGCCCCCTACAGTAGCATCCCTGGGGTATAAATAGACCTCCCTTTGGTGGCCATTGCTTAGTGTTTGCAAGATGCCAGCCTGTCAAGAACGGAGACCCTTAATAGCCCCTAGTAATGGAAATGAATATATAGTGTACACTAGAAGTACATTTTTGTAATATATCAAGGCAAACAATAGACAAAAAATAAGGTAATAATATTTTATTATATGCATTTGTAAACTAATCAGTGGTGCGGGGAGGGGTTGCAGGCTCTATTGTCTTGCTCCAAATTAAAACACGCAACCACAGAAAAATCAAGTGCCAATTAGGTATGACTGTGATTGAAATGCTAATCAGGATCACTATCCATAATGCTAATTAGGGTCACTGTGGCTGAGAAGAACAATGGGGGTGGTGCAATGGACCACCAGGCAAGGTGTATCATTGGTGGTCTAGGGCAATTGAATGCAGGGGGTGTGCCACTATTCTTTACCTTGTTTAGAGTTCCAGGAGCAGCTGCATTTTGACAGAAAGGGAGTGGGCAGCCATGGCTAGGTGAGCATCAGTGTTTATGCACTTTGCCTACAGTGTCCTTTTAAATCCAAAAGCCACCAGAGCAGAAGATGAGCACACGGAGGACCAAAGAAGATGAAGACTTGAGTAGGGTTTAATGTTAGATCATTTACAGATGTATTTAAAAAAAAAAAATTCTACGGCAAACAAATAAGTGGTTCAAGTGACCCCTTAACTAGTTAAAAGGGAAAGGGGGACGGCAAATTACCTGCTGGTATCCCAAAAATGAGTGTGGTCCCTCTTAAACTTTATTTAGTCTTTTATTCAACTTCCCACTTCCTTTGAACTTACCTTATCGATTCCTGGATGCCCTGCGTTACCCACCCAATTCCTATATTCTACAATGCATTATGACCCCATGTGACTACCGGCAGCCAGTGAAGTTCCCTGAAAGGCTTTGCACAGCGCTGTTGGTCATGATGGGACTCGATCCAGCAGGAGCAATCCCAGGTAAGGGGTAAGTACCGGGCTTCACCGGACAGTAACTGGTGGGAGGCATCCAGCAATTCTAAGCCCCTGCTACCAATTCAAAAGTCACTGCACTCCTTTTAATTAGTTGTTCCGCTTATAGTGTTGTTTGTTCACATGCGATGCACAACTGGCATGGCTCACTAGAATACACGATTAACTAATATATTCACTGTTAACTGCGTAATAGATTTTATGATTCAAGAATCACTCGGTTGTGTCCTTCCACTGCAGCAACACATGACTTTGAAGGGAAGCAGCTTTCCCAATAAACATTAATATGCAGGACTAGGCTGTAACAATTCATTGTGTCTTTTTGTAAGATGTTTTTAATGCAGTGAGACGTCTCAATATACTGGTCCTCTATCTTCCTTTTATTTTTGTGATTGATGCAAAAATCTACTGCACTGTCATGAGCATGGCTAGAACTGGTTCTCGGCTTGGCTGCTTCAATGGCTTTTGTGCGCTTGGATTTTATTAAAAGTTAAAGCGGCTTTTGAAGTTCCTATCGGAACTGTCGGACTTCCAGGAGGGAAGGGTTATCCTGGGAGGAGACCTAAACATTGCTTTAGAACCATGTCTCGATTCATCGACCGGCAAATCATCTGTACCGTATGGAGGATTACGTAAGGTGAAACAGTTACTGCATAAATTACAATTATGTGATCCCTGGAGAATTTTCAACCCTAAAGGTAGGGACTACTCGCATTTCTCGACGGTCCATGCGACTTACGCAAGGCTTGACTACATATTAGTATCTCACAGCCTCCTACCCAGGGTGACGGATCCCGCCATAGGTCCGGCTTCTTTATCGGACCATAGCCCTGTATGGTTACTCCTAACCTCGCTGGACAAGAGTAGTAGAGAGTGGTCCTGGCGCTTAAATGAAAGTCTCTTGAAAGACCCGATCACGGAACAGGCTGTCCAGACTGCCCTTTCTGATTATTTCAGCCTGAACTGCTCAGAGGAAGTATCACCAATGACAGTGTGGCAGGCTCACAAGGCGGTGATAAGAGATGTTCTCATCCAACACGCCTCTAGATTGAAGAAAGCACACACTCTGAGTAGGGACCGCCTTCTCTCGCAGATTCAAATCCTGGAAAGGAAGCATAAGGAATCCCAGGCGCGGGCCGCACTTCGGGAGTTGACCTCCTGCAGGGAACAACTGAATTCCCTGCTACTGAAAAAAGCGGCGTTTGTCATCAAGAAATGTAAAAGATTCTATTATGAATGGGGGAACAAGAGTGGCTCACTTCTCGCCAGAGCCCTGAGGAAGCAGCAGTCGCTCAACTTCATTGAAGCAATAATTGATGACAAGCAACAGAAACATCACAAGACAGAGGAAATCGCTAAGGTGTTCCAAGAATATTATCACGCATTGTATAACTTGAAACCACAGGGGGAGGGGAGCTCCCCAAGGGCCCTGTCTCGACTGCGACAATACATAGCAGCGTCTGGTATGCCAAAACTGGAGGAGGAGACCATTAGTTTGTTAGAGGAACCAATATCAGGGGCTGAATTGCATCAAGTCCTAAAGGCGTCCCCGAACGGCCGATCGCCCGGCCCGGACGGCTTCACCATCGCCTACTATAAGAAATTTGAGAACACTTTGAATAAACATTTTCTCTAAGCTTTTAATGCGACTGCGGGGGTTGGGGAGCCGGGGGTTCTCCCTGTGGCAGCTCTGGAGGCTCACGTCACTGTAATACACAAGGCCGGAAAAGATCCCCTAAGTTGCAAGAGCTACCGTCCAATTTCGCTCCTGAATGTAGACCTTAAACTGTTCACCAAAATTCTAGCGAACCGTCTGGCGCCACACCTACCTAACTTGATTGATGGAGATCAATGTGGATTCATCCCGGGCAGAGAAGCTAGGGATAATACTATTAGGACACTGAACCTGATCCACAGGTCCCGACTGGACAATGCCCCGATGATGCTATTATCCACAGACGCTGAAAAAGCGTTCGATCGGGTGGACTGGAATTTTGTATTTGAGGTGCTGAAACATATTGGCCTTCGGGGTAGGGTGCTCAGTTATATCCTGAGTATATATTCTACCCCCCAAGCTAGGGTGAAGGTTAACGGCCATCTTTCCCGCCTTTCCGGATAGCTAACGGAACCAGACAGGGGTGTCCCTTGTCACCTCTTATTTTCGCCCTGGTCCTGGAACCCTTCTTGAGACACGTTAGAAAAAGCGTGGACCTTCAGGGAATCCAGGTGAACGGAATTGAGCATAAGATCTCTGCCTACGCGGATGATCTCCTGTTCTTTATTACCAACCCGACGATCGGGCTCCCGGTGCTTATGAAGGAATTTGCAATCTTTGGAAGTCTTTCCAACTTTAAAATCAACTTTGATAAATCCGAGGCCCTCAATGTGGGATTGTCAGAAGCTGTGCTGTCGCCATTTAGATCCTCCTTCCCCTTCAGGTGGTCCCCATCTGGATTGTCCTATCTGGGCACAAAAATTCCGAGTGCCGTCGGTGACATCTTCCGATGTAACTTTGTCCCATTGCTTAACAAAGTCAAGGCCGACCTTTTGAGCTGGGGCGCCCTCACACTCACGTGGCTAGGACGAATGAGTGCTATAAAAATGACCATCCTACCTAGAATTCTATACCTATTCCAAACCCTACCATGCCACATACCTGCAAGCTACTTCAGGAACCTGAACACAATTTTCATACACTTTATTTGGGCGACTAGGAAACCGAGAATTAGTTTCTCATTACTGCAACGGCCCAAAACCAGAGGGGGGTTAGCGGTACCAAATTTACGGAAATACTGGCAAGCGGCCCACCTGCAGAGGGTGGTCGACTGGATGAGGAATGGAGACACCAAGAAATGGATCGATGTGGAAGCTGGATCCACGGGAACCACGTTGAAAGAGATTCCGTGGTCATCATCGACTTCCAGCAGATGGGCTGGCCCTAACCCGATGATTAAAGCTACCCTCGACGTGTGGGATAGAGTTAGAGAGAGAGAGGATATCTCGCCATGGCCGTCTCCCTTGCTCCCGGTAGTGGACAACCCTGATTTTCCTCCCGGCCGGAGGTCTCAAGTGTTGGGGAGTTGGGGAGAGCTGGGCACGATCAGGGCGATGGACCTCCTGAGAGGCCGAGATTGGTGCGACATCGAGGAGTTAAGAAAGAGATGGAACAGTCCTCATTTGGACCCTTGGTACTTACTCCTCTCTCAGCATTTTCTCCAGAAAGTGGCGCCCAAACACTCGCTAGGGCGGAAGCTTACGCTCTTTGAAACACTGGCCACGTGTGGAGACCCCCCGAGAGGGGTAATCTCCCAGATATATCAATTTTTAGTACAGGACCGGGATGTGGCTCCTGCTTTCTGCGCGGAGTGGGAAAGAGATTTAGGTAAGAAGTTCACGGAAGAAGACTGGAAAAAAATGTTCTCCCTGACCTTTGGGTCGTCGATGTCTGCACAAACGCAAGAAACCAATTACAAATATTTATCCAGATGGTATTACACCCCGAAGCAGTTGGCATCGATCTTCCCGGGTTCCTCGCCCGTCTGCTGGAGATGTGAATCAGAAGAAGGGTCACTGTATCACATTTTGTGGTCTTGCCCCAAACTTACGACATTCTGGTCCAAAATCACGGGAATTATGTCTACGGTAACAGGCTCACAAGTCCCGTGCTGCCCGGCCCTAATGCTTTTGCACCACTCTGGACGTAGTGTCCATAGCTATAAGAAATCGGTTCTGAGACACCTGATTAATGCCGCCAGAGCTCTGCTTCCCAGATTATGGAAGTCCAAGATCGTCCCGACGGAGCATGACTGGATCAGGGAAGTGAATAAAATAATGGAGATGGAGGAGCTGACAGCCGTGATCCACGATAGAGAGGAAGAGACCAGGATCTTGTGGACATCTTGGTACATGTTCCAAACATCAGTGATGTAGGGGCTGGTCCCTTCCCTCCCTCTTCTGATCTGGCTCCTAGACGGGCCTGGTGGGTGTGGGGGAGGCCGTTTGGGGTACTGGCCTGGGGGGCTGCCCGCCTCGCCTGCCCCCCCCCCCCGGTCGGCCGGTCGTGGGTCACTGGCGCCTCTCCCCCTGCCCCACCTCTTTACCCTTCTCCCATCCTCCCATTTCCCCTGCACTTTACCTCCCCCCATTCTCCTCTGGTATTTCTCCTTGTCACTCTGCCTTTCTTCTTTTCACTTCTCCCTTTCGTTTCTACAATATCTGAAGGTCCGGCTCAGGTAGGATGACACTCTAGATGGGCACCTACCTCATTAAGGTACTCAAATTTGACCCTGAACTTCTACGAGCCAACAGGAAGAGAGTACATGTAGGACGCCACAGACGCCCATACCGGGCTCTGAGGAAGGCGCCACAGACATTAAAAGGGCGAATAGAAACCGAAGCCCGTGTGAAGGGGGTCCGGACTGGGTGGGCTGGTCTCACTCTAGGGCCCCAGCTTAGGCCTAATTGTTCAGTGTGGATGATGTCATAGATTCGTGTCTGCCCGAATTCACAGTAGAAGTATATTACAGGAGATGATAGAGGCCTTCGAGCCTGGAATGCGACCCGGCCTGCGTGCTGGACCTATTTTCCCTTTTGTACTGCTTTATTTCTGATTTTTCTTCTGTAATGCCTTTCTTGAAAAACTTAAATAAAGAATTTAAAAAAGAAAAAAAAGTTAAAGCGGAAGAAACCCAGGATTTTCACTTTTCTGGGTTTTGTTCCGTTCCCCGGGGGCAACCCGATTCCCGCTATGTGAAACTCCTCTACAAAATCCCTAAACAACCCACTGCTTCTGCGTTCCAACAGCGCATACACGGGCATTCAGCTAATGAGAGTCATTTGCTCTGTTTAGCTCTTTTGGTAATTCATTGACTTTATTGGCTTGAATGGCTGGGGCGGGAGCGCATGGGTAGCGCCGGGGATGAGGCAGGGCATTCGCCATTGAAAACAATGAGAGCTGCCTGCCAAATGACTTAGTTACTGTGGTTGTCTTTCATTGGATAAAAGCCCACACATGTTTCACACAGGTTAATGCTAGCGTTCGGCCCTGGAATCTTTTTGATGCTATTAGGTTCCTGGCCGGCCGCTGCTGGGTTTTGTTCCCCTATAAGGACTGAGAATAAATAGACAAGAGCAATCTGCACGGACATTATAAAATAACAGATTGCTTATTTTCATATTAATTAAAGTGCACCAAAACCTGGAGTCTGAGACTCCATGGCAGGCATATTTGCTCCTCCCAGGGTATCCAGATTCAAGATGCCCAGCTGTGTAAATCCCCCAAGGTCACCCGGAAACTCGCCTTCTTTCCTGGTCCAACGGCGCATGTGTGAACAGCGGCCACATCCCTGCTATCCCTTTAGCAGGACGCGCACCCGCGCCAGGCATTAGTGAGTGGCTGGCACAGACATGCTCCCTGTTAAAGGGTAGCAGGGGATGCGGCCTCCAGCATGCACATATCCGCCCTCCTTAGACGAGCTCTTGGACGAAGGAACGGGAGCGGATCCAAGTGCACTGACTGGACGAGAGGCTGCACATGCACCGTAGGACCAGGGAAGGGTGAGTGAGATCGGGCGATCCGAGGAGTTTCACACAGTGGAGCATCCCCAACTGGGGGCAAGGACCAAAATCCAGGATAGTCAAAATCCTGGGTTTTGGTCCACTTTAAATTAAGCACAAAGATTGCATTACAACACAGAATATTACCATATCATGCTTTTCTTTATGCCGCCTGCTTACGGTTACAGGCCTAGTGTGAGCAGAGAAAGACTTGAGTCGGTGCCATTAGTGTGGTTTATCTAATAGGTGTGGCAAAGTGTAAAGTACTTTGACTCCTTTGTATCTAGGCTGCATTTCAGAAAGGCCCTTGGAAGCATAATCATTAGATAGACTATAGGAAACAAGCAAGCAACTAACCTGCCGCAGCCTCTTCTTACCTGTGGAGTGGACAGAGATTTGTTTTAAAGCACATGTACAAGCACATCGGAAGGCAGTTATACTTCTCTTCTGCTCCTGTAGAGTTGATTCTCTCGCAGTGTGATTCCAGTCGGGGTGGGGGGCAGGCTGCCTTGCTGGTTAAAAGCATGGGAATTCCCTGGGACCACTCAGCATTGAATGATTATCAGTAGTGGACACGGTTCGAATCAGTACTAACAGCAGAAGAACATAGGTGCAGTGCTGTTCACGATTAGTTGTGCCTTAAAGCGGACCTTCAGCATCATTTATTGTAAACCCAAACCCTCAAAAAACTATTTCCCAGCATATAAAAGTAATATATGTAATGTTTTTAATTACTTTTTATTCTTTTCCGCAACTCTGTTCAGCACTCTAGGATACGGGCGTAGCCATCTTGGCTCAGTAGCATCACATACTGAGGAGAGGGTTCAAAAGTGCAGGGGGCAGGTTATAGCTGTGCTTTGTACAGACAAAGCAGAGCTGGAGTCAGGAAAAGGACAACAATCCCAGAATGCAGAGCGGCACAGTGAGAAGACACTTCCTGTTTGCAAGCAGCTTGAGACTCGCTATCTTGGATGTTTAAAGATGACCAATACCCAGGATTTTGACTATCCTGGGTCTTGGTCCACTTCGGTGGGGCACCCCCGATCGGGGTGCCCCGCTGTGTGAAACCCCCCCGATCACCCAAAAAACTCACCTCTCCCCGCGCCGACGGACAAGAGGTTTGACAGCCGCGGACAAGCGGCTCCTCCGCCTCCGCCTCCCGCGCGTCACTCTTGACGTGCGCGCGCCCGTGCCGGCCATTCACAGACGGCCGGCGCGGGCGCGCGCACGTCTAGAGGGGCGACAATGTAAGGGGGTTTGGGGGGGTTTCACCCCGCGGGACATCCGAGATCGGGATGTCCCGCAGGGTGAAACCCCCTTACCTTGTCGCCCCTCTAGACGTGCGCACGCCCGCGCCGGCCGTCTGTGAATGGCCGGCGCGGGCGCACGCACGTCAAGGGAAAAAACAAATGATTGTTTGCATATATGCCATTTAGAAGATTCATCCTGGTGAGCTTGTAAATAAAGCTGCTGTTGCTGAGATTCTGCCTCTTTAATGTAGACCAACCCTTGTATCTTTTTTATTCATGACCACCATTTTTAAAGTAGACCAACACCCATGATTTTGACTATCCTGGGTTTTGGTCCACTTCCCCGGGGCACCCCGATCGGCGGCACCCCGCTATGTGAAACCCCCCAGATCGCCGAATAAAACTCACCTCACCCCGCTCCTACGGCGCACGCGCGGCTGCTCGTCCAATCAGCGCTCTCGGAGCCGCTGAGCTATGCGCGTCTAAGCACCGTCATAGCTCAGTGGCTCCGAGCATGCTAGCGGGCGCATCTCGCGCTTCCCTTTAACAGGGGGGGTGCCTGCGCCGGCCATTCACAAATGGCCGGCGCGGGAACGCGCCCTGCTAGAGAGAAGCACGAGATGCGGCCGTGGTCCACGCATGCGCCGCCGGTTTGGGATGCAGGTAAGGTGAATGGGGCGTCCTGGGGGGTGTCACACAGTGGGGCATCCCGATGTTGGATGCCCCGCAGGTAGGGATTGGATCAGCCCAGAATCGTATAGATTCCCGGGCCGATCCCCCCTGGGTGTTGGTCCACTTTAAAGACTAAAAGGTGGACCTTTATAGGCCAGGCAAGCAAAGCAAAGAGCAGCTCCCCTGCACACAGTGTCTGATACAAGAATGATAATGGTCCACCTCTCATTGCTAAAAAAGTGGCCATGAATAAATAAAATCCAGGGGCAGGGCTGTAAGAATGGGGCTAAAATTCAAGGCAGATTATTTGTTTTTTGTTTAGAAAGATCTTAAGACTGTAAAGCTTCGTTGCGTCTTGTGACTATTTTTAATTGCAGTCTTGGATAGGATACAGCCGGATTGAGGCTAGGGTACACTAAGGTTAGGTTTTTCTTTTATTTCTATTGAGATATTTATGTTTACCCAGCCATCTCTTTTAAAGAGGACCAAAACCCCTGGTGCCTAGCTCTGGAGTCTACCAAGCTCTGTGAAATCCCCCCCCCCCCCTTTGCTTGATCTAGCAATCCCACGCATCCCTTCAGCTACTGTGTGCACCAGTAAGATAGACCTGGCAGGTTCTATGCCACTCAAATATATGCACGGCCTAGAACACTCAGCGGACGTGCCATGGGATCGCCGGCAAGAGGCGTATACTAGGTGAACCAGGGGTTTTACAAGTTGGGCAGAAGAGCAGAAGAGGAACATGTGGGGGTTGGTTGACTTGTAGGGGTTTGGTCCACTTTAAAATGTTATTAAACCCAAAGAAAAAAAACAAAACGAAAAAAGGCACTCTGCTTCTCTCCTTTGCACGTACCAGGCAGTCAGTCCAATGCTCGGTAACCTTCCGGTCTTCGAGAATGGTCCTCCTGGTGCCTTGCTCGCCATCTTGCCCTTTACGTCGGTCCCACAGTGCCATTCATTCATTGCAGTGAAGGGAGCACCCCCCCCCCCCCACCACATTCTAAGAAACCAGGAGGCTTCTGAGTGGTGGACAGGGCTGAATCAGCTGCTTGTGAGAAAAGGTGGGTGCTGTTTGGGGGGGGTTTAGTATCCCTTTAACTACTGCTGTTTCAGATGCCATTGCACGGGATGCATTGTTAGCTGCAAGTTCTCATCCATGCTTTCTAAGTAGACTTACCATAATTGTTTTTTAAATCGCTATATGAGTCATCGCATTCATTATTAATTAGTATGGCTGCGCCCAGTAAAAAATATCACTATGCTGCACTTTTGCTGTAATTTTCCAGATGAGCATTTGGTTTTCAACATGCTCACATTCAGGCAGCCCCGTGTAAGAGACCCCAGACTGACATCCCATAGCGAGTTTTCCTGGCCTGGAGGCATGGACACACAGCAAAGCAGACTTGTGCTGGACAAGGTTATGACTTGTCTATGCACTTGTATTTTATTATATCTACCAGTGGTATTCTTGAAAATAGTTAATGATCTTCTGTGACCTTGCCGTTAGTTTGTTACAGCTCCACAAACTACCTTGTGCTCGGTTATTCAGGCAGGCTGTTGGTTAGAGCAGAGTGTGGTATTTTAGCATGTAATGTATGAATACAGAAACCTTGAGATTAAAGCTTTAGACAATTATTGACTCATTTGACCACACATTTGACCACAACAGCTCCATACTGGTGCCTTTCGAGCTTCCATTAAGTAACCATTTATTATGAGGCGATACTGAAGGCGAGAAGCTTTTTCTGGATAAAATTGGCCATTAGCTGTTCTTAGAGTCTTGTGCAGAAACACAATGTGTTGTGCTTCTCATTGTAGTACATACCTTGGGAAATATAATCTCCTGTGTATTGGTTTTCTTTTGCTTTTTAAGGCATTTTAACCTCCGGTTAGTGCAGCTGCATAATACTTTCTTTCTGCTTGTATAAAAAAATAAATAAAAAGGGGCAAATTCTCCCCCCCATATCGTTCCCTACTTACCTTTTGGATGTCGCAGCTGCTTGCTTCAGCGACATCCGGCTGCTTCAGGGCACGATCCTCACCCCACCTCCTGCTTATCTGTCTGTTAATGATAAGTATTTTAGCCGTGCTCGTCAATGTCCCACTGCAATCTTGCAGCTCAGCGAAGTCTCGCAGGAATTCAGGCGGCCCCATTGCATCCCATTCATGGTCACTGCGCAGAAGCGAGATCGGGGGTGCGCGTATTGCCTAATTGGATGCAAGATGGCGCCGCCCATCGAAAGATCGCCAGAAAACCGCGGGACCTAGAAAAGGGATCCCTTGGCAAGGTGAGTAAATAATGCCCAAAGGTAAAACCGGAGTGGGGGGGGGGGGAAGCAGATCGGTGAGGCTTCAGCCTCCTCTTTCTAGGCCTCTCTTTTTATGCCAGTTTCGACCTCTGGACCCATCATTTTTTAGGCTCCTGCATATTTTAGAGCCATTGCAGGTTTAGAATAGTTCATAACTAGAATTACCTTTATGAAATATTGGGAACATAGGTAGGGGTGTGCCTGTAATGAGACCATTAAAGGCAGCTGCCTCAGGGGTTGCTGCACAAGGGGTGGCGATTGCTCAACCTGTTTTTATTATTTTTATTATTTATTTTTACTACGGTATTTCATCAGTGGTTCCACAAAGATTGGGGATGTACCACTAGATGGTTGTCATGTTTTTACAGTGAATCATTGGTGGCTCAGTGGCTGCAACCCTGCCCCCTACCCTACACAGTCAGAAGGAGATAGTTGACATGGCGCACCGCTCTATCGAGTGGAGTTCTACATTTTCTCTCATTGTTGCTTCTGTTCAAGATGCTTATGTGGGTTCAGACCGCTTCAAGGCGTCCTGTAATGGATATTGTACCTCTTTTAAAGTTGAAGTCCTGTCACAAATGACAAGACTTGCTCTTAATTTGGCAGCAGGGGGCATCTCACATTGGCTGAGAGTTTGGCCCCTTGTGTAAGGTTTGGTGACTGGCCGCTTCCACTTCATTCATTACAATGGAGTGGATGAGGAGGCAGCTACACGACCACAGACGACACGCGCTCAGGGCACGGACTGTGGTCGCTTAGCTGCCCTCTCGCTTCTTTTTAAATGGAGGGGGTGTGCCAAAGGGCTGCCACATCCACCCATTGTAGTGAATGAAGCGCACATGAATGAGCCTGTTAGCTCCCACGCTGCAAAATAACCAGTGTTGATTTTTTTTGCCTGTCTGAGCAAAAAGAGCTTTAGATGAGGAGATCCAACGTTCTTCCTTTTAAGATCATGTAAGGCCAAGCAGATCAGTGTTTTTTTTTTTTTATCTCCTTCCTCTACTAGGTGCAGGAAAATGAAATATGGCCACTGGAATGTGTGAGACTTGGTTACTTTGACAACCAAATGCCTCCATGCTTTTTAGTGAACCAAGTATTTAAACTGTGATGTCATTTGATGTCCTCCCAGCTAATAAATGTATGTAACCGGAATTTTCTATGTGTTCTATACACATTCTTTTGATACCTTTTATGACACGCCTTACAAACTCGGGCACATTTTTCACTTTATTTATCTTTGTTTAGCTCTTGCATGATTGAGATATGCTCACTCTAAAAGAAAAGTTTAGCTCTTGGACGTTTATTTATTTTCAATGTACTACAGAGTAGAACAGATGCCATGTTGGCTTAGCATCCCGCCAACTACATTATTGCAGATGTAATTATGTATGTAGATTATCACATGCACATGCTCCAGAATATTCCAACTCCAGTCATAGTTCATGGTTTTGATATTTAGGCTAGGATATAACAATGGAGAGAGACTTTAGCATGGGTCTACTTTAAAGAGTAACAAAAACTGTGGTGCCTGGCTCTAGAGTCTAAAAGACTCCAGGGCTGGACATTTCCCTGAGCCATCCAGATTTGGGATGCCCTGTGTTTTTAAATCCTCCTTTGTCCCTGTATGTACTCCATGCTGCATGTACACCTCTACCCTGGTAGTGCTGCACCTGGCTGGATTAAAGACCTTTTCTGATGTTCTTCTCAGATAAACCCTCCCCCCCACTGCATTTTGGATGTCCGCTTTATCTTTAAATGCTGACATCCTGCTGAATTCCACTCCCTCCCCACCTTAAGCCATCATTGAATGATGGCAGGATACTTACCTCTTCTCTGGCTGCTGTTTGAATCCCGCTCGCTGCTCCTCAAATCTCGTGTGTGTCTACACATAGTCTCATTGCAGCCTAAGGTGCATGTGCGAGATCTGAGGGGCGGTGCAGAGTATGTCGGGAAGCCTCCCGCTTCCAAGATGGCACTGCCCTACGGAGGATGGCGAGGGAGCAGATGGTTTCCAAGCAACTGGAGGGGTAAGTTTTAATAGTTAAGTGCTAAACTGGAGGGGCAGATGGGGCTAGGCAAGCCAGGATTGGGGAGTTTTTTTTTTTTTTTTTTTTTTTTTTTAACTCCCCTAGACCGGAATGTTGCTCTTTAAAACGGACCTTCTTTCTGAATAAGAGTCTATGTTATATGTTTCCCCCACCCTGTACATACAGATTGCTCACATTAAAAATCATCCTCCCTGCAGCTAGTGAATTTTCTGAGCCTTTACATATCCAAGATGGCAGCCCATGGAGTGTCAGGCTGCCTGCAAACAGGAAGTGTCTTCTGAATGTGCCACTCTGCATTCTGGGATTGCTGTCCTTTTGCTGACCCCTGCTCTGGTCTTTCTGAGCAAAGCATAGCTTTAACCCACCCCCCTGTATGTTCCACCCCTCTCCTCTCCTCATTATGTGATGCTTCTGAGGTAAAACTGCGGCACCCGTATACTAGAGTCCTGAACAGAGTTTCAGCCCAGCGGTGGAAAGAATAATAAGTAAGCGACTAAAAACGTAAAACCTATTAGTTTTAAATGCTGGGGAATAGTTTTTAAGGGTTTGGCCTTTTTATTCTAAATGATGCTGAAGGTCCGGTTTAAATGTCTGCCAGCACGAGTGTGAATGATAGAGAAGGTATTGCAGCTAATGGCCCGTTTCCACCAATCGATCTGCAAACAAGAAATCCCTATATTGACTATAATCGGATAATAATGGATCAGGTGAAAACAAAAATCCACTATGAATAAGATGTTGAGCACACAGCATAAGTGATCTCACAAACAATAGGTCTAATGAATAATGAGCCAGCAAATCTGTCGCGCCCAACTTCAAATCGCTTGCTCAATGAACGAGCGATTTCTCTGTTCATGGGCCATAAGCCATTCAAGTTTGCTAGGTGATGCTGAGCAATGCACAGGATCAATAGCTTTCGTATATGCTGAACCTGGCTCGCTTGGAGTGGATGAATAAATAAGGGAGCTGGTCCATCTGAACCAATGATGAGCACCTACCTGGTCTGCTGCCCCTTGGGGCATTGGAAACTTGATTACCCACATATGGGATAACGTATATCAGTTTGGATCTACTTTCATTTTGTAATTGCTGTAGGAGTGCAGGGGCATCCCAGTTATGGATGCCGCTGTCTATAGGAATTACTAGTGTGCATTACCTGGCACAATGGGGCCCTTTTGAACAATCTGGGGAGATAATAGTGTTGCCCCCTCCCCAATTATTACTTAATGTCCAAACAGCATTTATCAATAGATATCAGTTAATTGATAGTGACAAGGTGGTAGGATATTCGAGATATTTACTCATTGTAATGATCACATGTAGATATATTGTACAAATTGTTAGCATATAGATTTATTTATAGGCTGTTGTCTGTATGTTCTGTTTGTTTTTTATCACAGTGATGGATCCCAATGCTCACCTCCCTCCGCTCCTCCGCACTGCCGCGCGTTCACCTGACTGCATTTGTAGTTTGGCCGCTCTGCGCAGCTGTCCGTGTATGACACTTGGAGCGCAATGCGCTCCAGACCTGTCTTCCGGTTCCGGGGGCATTGTACTGCCACCGGTTCAGCTGGGACAGGGGCCACGGGCGCGCTTCCGGCCGGAGCGCGCACGGCGGTCACCCTGCCCTTTGACGCGGTCGTTAGCCTGGAGCGGAGGCAGATGAGTATTTAAGGGTTTCCATCACCTCTGCACCTCACATGCCCTGATGAAGTGACGCGTGTGACGTCACTGAACGCGTCGGCTGTGACGGTGGGGGTGAGACTCTTGCTGGCTGGGGGCTCGGTTGCTGCTTCTCCACCATGATTTAGTAAGTAGTTGTTACATGTTGTGGTTCGGTTCTTTTTCTTTCCCTTCGGTTGGTCCTTCTGTTTTATTTAGTTTACCATCCAGGTAGATAGGTTTAGAATTTTTGGCACAAAGGCACATTGCACTTTATTCTGTTATTTGGTAGTGATGATGAATTTTGGCTGTATTGTTTAGATAAATTAGCTTTGTTGGGGAGTTTGACACAAGTGTTTTTTATTCATCTAATTATTTAGATATCAGTGGCATGTCGGGTCACGCATTAAATTATAAAATACAAATTATAAAATTATAACATTATTCATATAGACACTTTATTATTGTTGTAAGATATTGATTTATGTTAGATTTAGCGGCACCCCATACTTCCATCTGTTATTATTTTTGTCCCCTGGTCCAGCCGCTGTCGGTATAGTCTTGCCCTCCCTATATTCATGTATCATGTTATATGTTTTTTTAACTGATTTTATCGGCCTGTCTTTATGTGTTTGAATATGTAATAAATAAACTTTTGTATTTTCGCATAGCCTTATTGTAGTGGTGCCACTGAGTATATGAGGTTGGGAACTTTGGGGTGTGTGGGACCCCTATTTGTTTGCAATTTGGTCTCCGGAGGGGTTTCCTTTTCGGCCAACCTCTAGTGTTGCACACTAGTTTACTTTGCTTTAGATACAGAGTGCGGTCTTCTCTTCTATATAGTATAGTAGGCTGAACCTGGGAATTTCACAGTCGGGCATCCGAAATGGGGGTGGTGCTTTTCTCAGATTTGGATGGATGCGGATAAGAATGTATTAATTTGCATTCATTACATGATAAGTTCATTAAACAATAAAGTCTGTATATTTCACTGTACAAATAAACATTTTAGATCTATTTCTGCCAGCGATCACATTCTTTGGCTGTGATATCATTCAAGTAGCTTATTATTAGCTCCTAGATGTTATGAAAGGTGAGTAAAGTGAAACTTGTGGTGGCACCGGCCTGTTAGTTAAGTACTATGTATTACACAGCCAGCTTGCCAAACTGATCCGACCAGTTTCTGTTGGAGTATCACAGTTTACTCATGTTTACATGGGCTCCAACAGGTTGGACTGGATTTGACTTGTGCCCTTATCACAGACTGTGTTTCCAATTACACCATTGTGTTGCTGAGGCATTGATATTGGGATGTGCTGAAAAGGCCGTTTTTTTCTGCTCCGAGTCAACCCTGTAATAAAAAGTCTTGTGCTTGTACTGAATTAGAACCAAACATTCATGGCGTCATGGTGTTGTATCTTTTTCATGTGACTATGATCACTTTATATCCTTTGTTAGCAAGCAGCAAGAAAGGTCATGTTGGTGTGGCAAAGCCCATAAAAGGCATCTACAGCCATTTAAAAAGTGGACTAGCCTCAGGTTCTCCACAAGGGTTCTTTCCAGGTGTGGGACTGTAAAACGTACCCATTTTGAATGTATGTACACATCTGTTAACTTTTCTAGTCTAGCCCATGTCTGCAGGAAGGGAGGTGGATATGCTGCCGGATGCTGTGGCTGTAGCGTGCTCTTCTTTTGCCAAAGCATCCAGCAACATATCTGCTTAAACCGACCTTCACCCTGAATAAGAGTCTATCTTATATGTTTCCCCCACCCTGTACATACAGATTGCCCACGTTAAAAATCATCCTACCTGCATCTACTGCATGTTATGAGCCTTTAAACATCCAAGATGGTGTCTCATGGGTTCTCAGGCCACCTGCAAACAGAAAGTGTCTTCTGACTGTACCGCTCTGCATTCTGGGATTGCTGAACCCAGCATTGCTCTGTCTGTGCAAAGCACAGATATAACATACAGCGGGGCGTCCCCAAATCAAGGTGCCTCACTGGAGAGGAACAATTCCCAAGATGGTGAAAATCCCAGGTGGTGGTCATTTTTAAAGTAGACCTAAACCTTTCCTGGCAACACTGTTGCACAGGGACACTAAACTAACCTAAATGCACTCACACTATCAGCATGCCTCGCATTATAGATATGCTTAGCTTTTCTCAGCGGAGATCCATTAAATAGGGACATTTTCCACTCGACTTTAAAGTGGGTCAAAATCCTTGCGTTCGGGCCCTGGAATCTAAAGGATTCCAGGCCTGGCCCCGGGGCATCCTACACCGAATGCTCCGCTGTGTGAAACCCTCTGAAGGTGCTGGTGATCTTACCTGATCCCGGTGGATCCCACAACCCCGGCCTCTCTCCAGCTGTGTGCGCTCCCGCGGCCAGCCTTTTTTGAATGGCTGAGCGCATGAACATGCACGCCTCAACAGCGTGCCGGGGATGCGACCAGCCAGTTGCAGCTCGTCACAGTGGCGTGGATTTGGTAATGGAAAAAGCTTGGTTTTCTTTGAACAGGCTGCTCGGGTGGGGGGCATAAGTTGAGGGCTGAACCTGTTTTTGGGTTTCCAACCGCTTAAAAGAGATGCAGCTGACATACAGGTGATGCAGCTGTTTTTGCTTGAAAAATGTGAGTACCTACTTAATGCAGGGTTTACTGTTTGCATGTCTGGAATAAATTAGTGTCCCTGTGGACAGGGATCTACTTAGCCCAGAGTTTTTAGGAAGTGTTGAGTTTTGCTCTAAGACCTAGACAATACCGATCTCCTCCCAAATTACTGTTTTCCTTTATAGGTTCGGAGAATACAGACTTTTCTTTAATCAAATTTAGTTCTAGGCTGATAGGTCATATGACCTGAGCTAATAACTTACCTTTCCCCGGCGCCTATGCGGACTCTCAGTGGTACCTACGCAGGCTCTCTTCCAATCAGAGACGCTGAACTGATGTAATTCGACAAGACAGCTCTAATTGTTATGAATAGGAAGCGAGAGCGACCGCACCCCTACAACCTTGTGATGTGTGCGTGCTCCTCTGGGTGCTCCTGCCCCAGCCTTCCTGCCCCTTTAGCCAGCTAAATTGCTGGGAAGGGAGTGTGCAGGGCAGCAGAGGATGCTCTTGTTCCCCATTCACACTAGAGGGCAGCTCTGATTGGACTGGAAAGTCAGGTGCAGTTGGACTGGAAAGAGGTGAGGCTGCACATGCTGATCTAGTGGGTTTCACTCAGCGGGTTATCCCTAAGTGGATGCCTTGGGGGTGCGGAACAATACTCCCGGGTTTTGTTCCGCATTTAAGAGGCTTCCTCTGCTATGGTGCTCACAAGCACACACACACACACACACACACACACGTTATAGTGTAAACTATAAGTTATATCCAAGCACTCCATGCCCAGCAGTTTTCTGAGTGCATGGTGTATTATAAAGAAATAGAGATTATTTGCATTGCTTCTCCTACTCTAAGAATTATGGGTAAATCTTGTTATTCTTTGCCTTTAAGTTTCTGTCTTAAGAAAGTGCTGTTTGCCTGTGGCTCATCCAGAAATCATTATACAGCTGTTCAAGCTTTTTACCTTGCAAACTGTCTGACAGCATCACATTAACTTCCTAGGCCAACATTTACCTTGCCTTAAATTGTTTATACATCAGACGGCTCCGATTTCTTGTAGAGCAGTTAACATTATTCTGGTAAATTAGGCTCATGTTAGGGAAGGAAGTCCTTAACATTCCAGGTCTGCATGGGGACAGAAGTTATCTGGATTTTCATTTTCTCTGACATCCTTAAATAGCATGCCATCCACTTATTTATACCAATTATGTTTTACATGATTTTCCGCTAAAGAATTTTCGCCTTATCATATTCAGCACCCACTTCTTATGCAAAGTATAAGAAATGGCTGTAAATATTAACACATCTAAGCATGTTTGTGCCTATAATCACTCACTTGCCAAGCATGGATATTTTTTAAAAAACATGGTTTGGATTATAATACTTTGGGATCTGGGAAAAGTAGCACCGCCTGTGAGTTCTGAGACTACCCCCATAGATTGTTTGGATAGGGTGGGGAAGCGGTGGACGTTTTGTTGCAAGGACAACACTGGTGCTTTCATCACATAGGCCCAGTCCCTCTGATACCGCTGTAGCAAGAGTAGTGTCACTGCATACAGGAAGTAATGGTAATTCTCGATAGTCGATCTGCTGGTAAGTATAACAGCCTGAATGTTCTTCTAAAGGCTAAATCCTGCATAATAAAGCCCCCATGCAACTCCCTTATAGTGTAATAATATATAAATAATTTGATTACTTATTACTCATTACTTATTTTTTTATAGCTATTTTATTTTTCTGTTTTGGGTAGTACGCTCCCTACTGGCCGATTGTTTTATAATGAAAGTTCTCATAGTAATCCTATTATCGAGAAAGTTTTCCCCCACATATCTGTCTATTTATATGTGCTCTTTGATTCTACTCTAACCCTTTCCTAGTTGAACTGTTAGGGGGACAAATCTAGGCTACAATGTGAACTGATTTTGGCTACTAAGGGGAGCACTCGCTAGTTTATCAGAATAAACAAGGCAATAGGATGAATCATTCTCACTAGCACAGAAGGTAACGTTTAAAAGGCATACTAGAATTAAGGCTTTGTAATTGTGCCTACATTTGCTAGTTAAAACCACTATAAATGGACTTGATAAATTTGTTGCCCCTGATTTTTTTTCCTTCCAGAATGAAACAAGAATGACTCATTGAGCTCTATTAACCATGCCCATAACCATCAGTCTGCTATAGCAGGGCCCCCCAACCATCAAGGCCTACCAACAGGTCATGGGTTGCAGATCACTATACAGATTCACAGGTGGAGTAATTCATGTTTAGACAGAACAATAGAGCCATCAGTGTGGAGATCAAACTTGATCTGTTGGTGACAATATAGAAGAGAGTGGGAAAACACAGCGCCCGAGGGTTCTGGCCCACCAGACTACCTACCTCTTTAGCAACAGCTAGGCAAGGGGCTCTTACTAACAGGTGAT
Organism: Gastrophryne carolinensis; assembly: GCA_027917425.1. NCBI lineage: Eukaryota > Metazoa > Chordata > Amphibia > Anura > Microhylidae > Gastrophryne > Gastrophryne carolinensis. The sequence goes on along the minus strand of CM051236.1, from coordinate 385,173,410 downwards.
AACTCACCAATTGTGACTCATTTTCTACACATTACACAAAGCTTGGGTGAGGGGTAGCCTTCTGGAAGACTGTGTTAGATATTGGAAGAAGGTGACATGGCTAATGACTGCTATCCAGGCTTTTGTAGACACAATGGTTTCAGGAAACTGGGCTTTAGCGTACTATTAGAGAATTATCTTCTGACTGAGCATCTGACAATCTAGTGTCTAGAAGTAATGTTCAGCTAAACACCAGTCACGTTTTTTTTTTTAAGAAGATTGACTGCTTTGAAAACCTATTGATGTTCTCCAGGGTACTAATTGATATCTGCAGTGACCCACTTTTTAGCCTCTTTTTCAATACCATAAGCCATTGTGCTTATAGGATCCAAGTGCTTATGTTTTTGCTACAAATTGGTCTCTGCAGACATCCTAGGATAGCTCAGTCCTTGTTGGTTTTCATTTGCCCATGGCCAGTTTGATTACTAAAGTTTATTAACATTTTGATTAGGCATTTTCAGAGAAAGGTGTGCTGGATGCAGGAAGACTAAACTTCTCATCAGTATTCATCAGTATGCTTACGATGAGCAAAACGCATCTGTTCAGACGGTCCCACTCCTGAGCGTTTGATGGTTTAACAGGAATGGTAATTAAGTGGCAGAAAAACAGCAGCCTGTATGCGCAGACACCTGCTTGTGTCCTAGACGTGGCATGAAATGAGAGGCATCAAGTCTAACAAGACATCTCTGTTATTCATCCACTGTTCTTGTATAAATCACAGCAGGGTGAGAGTTTCCTTCATTGTTTTAATGCCAGCAAATATATTTTAAAAATGGTTCTTTTCATTAGCTTTCAAGTTTAAATCATGCAGGACTTAGCACTTACCTTATTAGCTTGCTATTGCACCACACACTGTTCTTGCTAAATAGCATTAAGATAATATTTTTTTTACTCAAAGATTTAAAGTATACCCTCCCTGGTATTTCTCTGTGGGACAGGTCCAGGTCCAAATCCACTCACTCCTGCTGTCAGTGAGCCTCAAATTTAGGGGTAACTCCCCTTCTCCTCATGGAGCTCTGTATGAGGGGGAACTAGGAAACAGCTGCAGCTTCCATCCTATTGGAGTAGGTGCACCTGCCACATATGTTTGCAACTGTTTTCTGTACCCTGTAAATAGAGCAAGTGTAGACAAAAGACAAATTATTTCTGTCCCCAACCACTTCAGGAAACCTGGTTGGTGGTAGGATAAAGGTGGAAAGATCAACAACAAACTAGAAAGGAATAGCAACAACCTCCACATGCTGGGTACCAATGGCTATAATATCCAGAGATAAATTGGAGCTTGTTGCAATAACAAATTCTTGTTTTAAGGATTATAATGACTGGGAGATAGCCATACCTGAATGCACGATGTACAGAAAAGACAGATTAAAAAAAGGCTGTGGAGTAGCCATTTCTGTCAAGAAATGGTGTGATATATGCCCCCCCCCCCCCCGACAATCTTGAGGATTTAGATAACCTGTTAATAGAATAAATTAATGGAGAATCTCTAAAACAACTTAGGATGTGACCAACTAGAGGAGATAACATTCTGGGCTTAGTTCTGACTAATAAGGGATATGGTTTTTGTGGTCAGGGTAGAAGAAAACTGTAATCTGTAACATATTTATTGCTTTAGTAATTCCGATTATCTGTGTTGTCATTCTTTTGATTGTAATTTTGGCAAATGAGTCCTTGTCTTGTGGAATTTGACCCAACTATTGGAGCTTTATTTTTGGTTTATGTGTACCTAGAACAAAATCTCTAAAACCATCCCGGTTGGTACACAGTGGAACCTTAAACTGGAAGTCCAGCCTCCTGAACTCTGATATGCGTCTCCTGCCCAATACAGAGGTGGATTTGGTGAAATCTTACCTTCTTTGTGAGTCCCTGGGACCAGCACTTCGACATTCTAAACTCCCTGTCCATGACTGAGTGTCTAGTCAGCCAATGGCACACTGCTGGACTCAACCTTGGCCCCCCAAAAATTGTATTTATCTAGACTAGAAATGAAAATGCTATGGGGCAGAAAAGGGTAATATTGATGTTTTTTACTTGTACGGTCCTTTTAATGTGTTGCGCTCCATAAATATTAAAGTGCCTCTAAATGGATAGCCATTTCTGACCATAGATTATATCCATACCTAGGTTAAATGCCGAAAATCAATTGTTGACCTTTTGCCGATACTTCAAATGATCCATCTTATTATTTTGCAATGGTTTAAAATACATGGTTTTGTTTATATTTATGTGGCATATAAAACTAAATGGCAATGTTATTTGTACCATGTATAATACAGTTATGGTAATGTGACTTTCCATTTACTAAGATACTGCACATGCCTTTCATTTTGACATGTTAACATGCAGTCTGAGCTGGAGCTGAGCAGGAGCTGCTCTGTGGAACTAGAAAACAGAATTTTTCTCAAAAGTGTATCTGGTTATTTTCATTATCGCAGAAAACACATGAAGATGAATAATGCATGGCTTATTAAGTGTATATAGACAATTATGTGACCCATAATCTCCACGTGACAGACTCATAGGCATCGCTGGATACACCCAGTGCCACAGGGTTGCATAACTGGGTGGATAGAGTTTTTAAGGCTAATTGATATATTATGTAGGAAGAGTCGTCTTGTCATCGCACCCAAAATTCTGATCAGCTATGGTAAAACTGCAGAGGTGTATGCATACATTTCTAACATTTTTTTTGTATTAAATAATACATGTAAGGCACAAAGGTCCCCGCACTTTCCGACTGGAGTTGAGTAATTCTATAGTGTAAAATCTAAATAGTTTTTCAGGACTGTCTTAATTTAAAGCACAATACCTATTTATTTTTTTTTGTTCATATACACATTTTCACAGCAGCAGATTGCATACTCTAAAAAACACCAGTGGATTGCACCACAAAATGCTGCACCGCATGATAATTTAAATGGCTATTTATTGAAAGTATTCACATATATACATAAACTTGACAATTTTTAAATGCTTAATAAAAACATATAACACACACGAGAGAGATATATAGATAGATAGATAGATAGATAGATAGATACCGTATTTTTGCGTCCTATAAGACGCACTTATTTTACCCCAAAAGTGGGGGGGGGGGGGGGGGGGGGGGGTTAGGAATGTCAGTGCGTCTTATCGGGCAAATGTGGAAAAAAAATAAATAAAAAGGAAAAGGTTAACTCACCTCTCCATCGCTCGCGCTGTCCCGGAAGCAGCGGAGGCAGCGGCGCCAGCACACACAGGCACTGGCCTGTTACAGTGGTGGGCGTGGCCAACGCTCGAGCATCGGCCATGCCCACCACTATACCAAGGCCGGGTGATCACTCTGTGCGCTGGCGCCACAGAGAGCGAGGAAGCAATGGAGGCAGCTGTATCTGCCACCTCCTCCAAGTGCAGACACTGCGGAGGAGGCGGCAGGTACAGCTGCCTCCATCGCTTCCTCTCTGCGGCGCCGGCATACAGAGTTGACACACTACCTTATACAGCGGTGGGCGTGGGTGACGCTCGAGCATTGGCCACGCCCACCGCTCTATAGTCCGGGTGTCTCTGTCTGCTGGGGCCGTGGAGAAGTGACAGGGACAGTGCGAGTGGCAGAGGTATCGCCGCTCGCACTGTCCCTGTCACTTCTCCACAGCCCCAGCAGACAGAGACACCCGGACTATACAGCGGTGGGCGTGGCCGATGCTCGCGTGTCGGCCACGCCCACCGCTGTATAAGGCCGTGTGTCTGTGTGTGAAAACAGTGGGGAGGATTAAAAAGTGAGTTTACTTATCTTTTTTTTTTTATTTACGGTGACTGGAAGGGGGGGAATGCCACTCTACCTATATGGGGAAGGGAAGAGGGGGGGAATGCCACACTATCTATGGGGGAATGGAAGAGGGGGGGAATGCCACACTACCTATAAGGGGAATGGGGGGGGATGCCACACTGCCTATATGGGAATGGGAAGGGGGAAATAACACACTGCCTATATGGGAATGGGAGGGGGGAATGACACACTGCCTATATGGGAATGGGAGGGGGGAATGCCACACTACCTATATGTTCAATGGAAGGGGGGGAATGCCGCACTTCCTATAAGGGGAATGCCACACTACCTATATGGGGAATGGGGGGGGGGATGCCACACTGCCTATATGGGAATGGGAGGGGGGAATGACACACTGCCTATATGGGAATGGGAGGGGGGAATGACACACTGCCTATATAGGAATGGGGGGAATGCCACACTGCCTATATGGGAATGGGAGGGGGGAATGCCACACTACCTATATGGGCAATGGAAGGGGGGGAATGCCGCACTACCTATATGGGGAATGGGGGGGGGGATGCCACACTGCCTATATGGGAATGGGAGGGGGGAATGACACACTGCCTATATGGGAATGGGAGGGGGGAATGACACACTGCCTATATGGGAATGGGAGGGGGGAATGACACACTGCCTATATGGGAATGGGAGGGGGGATGCCACACTGCCTATATGGGAATGGGAGGGGGGATGCCACACTGCCTATATGGGAATGGGAGGGGGGATGCCACACTGCCTATATGGGAATAGGAGGGGGGATGCCACCCGCAAATGGGTGTTTTAGCACAACATTTGGCTTAGAATATTTTTTTCTAGTTTTCCTTCCCAAAATCCTAGGTGCGTCTTATATGGCGAAAATACGGTATATAGATATGGGAGGGGGGATGCCACACTGCCTATATGGGAATGGGAGGGGGGATGCCACACTGCCTATATGGGAATAGGAGGGGGGATGCCACCCGCAATTGGGTGTTTTAGCACAACATTTGGCTTAGAATATTTTTTTCTAGTTTTCCTTCCCAAAATCCTAGGTGCGTCTTATAGGGCGAAAATACGGTATATAGATATATATATATAGATACACACACACACTTTTCGCTCCAAACCAAATGGTATGCTAAAATACCCCCTTCTAATCACCCCATTAAAGGCAGTATGCAGCATCCCTCATTCAAGGCAGTATGAGTCATCCCCCATTAGGCAGTGAGCGGAATTCCTTGTTACAGTCACTGACCGGCATCCCCGCATTACAGGCAGTGTGCAGCATCCCTTATCACAGCCGGTGAGCAGCATCCCTTATTACAGCTAGTGAGCGGAATTCCCCCCCCCCCCCCCCCCCCCCAAAAAAAAATGTGTAATGTGTGAACAAAATGCCTGAATGATTCACCTATCTGTTAAGGTGCAAAAAGCCACAATAAATATAGCTTAATGTGATGAAGCTGGAAATGCGAAACTGACCATTGTGTGAGGCTGTACCTAAACTCTTTTTCTGTTTTTATAAAGAAGCTTTTGTTTCTAATCCTATAGACCCTATGGATTCCTGGGCCACTCTGGCTGGGTTTTTGTCCACTCTATGAGATGAGGAGGCTGTAGGCCTTATTAACCCCTTGCATAGAGAGTCCCTTTTAAATATAAGTTGAGTTTACACAACAACAAAGTAAAAATCAGCTGATCAAACAAGAGAACCACTGAAATCAAGTCATTCAAGTCCCCTGCATGAGGTCCTCCAGCAGCGACATGTCCAGAACATGTCCACAAACATCTCCAGAGCAGCTGCTGGGAAGAGGAGGTAAGTATCTTTATTTTCTGCTCATCCTGGAAGAGACTTTTAAATGCAAGTCTTCTGCATTTTGCGTTTACATTTAGCCATCACTGAGTAGCTGATAGATGGATTTATCCTCCTGACAGATAAACAACACAGATAGATAATGACAACTCTTACTCTGCCTGCATTTCAGTACACATCTAAAGACATTAGCGAGTGATTGCAGTGTGAGTGAAAGCTGATAACATGACCTCATTTTGCATTGCGTTAAAGCAGCAATATGTTTTGCGCTGAGATTATGTTCTCACTAAAATGTATATATTTGATGTGTGAACACGTTTCCATGTGTTAAGCTATATATTGTTCTTGTTATGCTGTGTCTGTTTAAGGCACAGACAAATCACACTTTTTTTGTATCATATCTATTAAAAAGGGAAGGGCTATGCATTGGATTACATTTAATTCACTGTGTGGTCCACAGAGAGTATCAGTCTCTCTCTGTGGATCGGAATTTGGGAAGTCCTGAAATGTGAAACCCCCCTGTTCTTCTGGAATATTATCTTTCTGGTAATCCCACAGTGCGTGCACGGCCTGCAGAGGCATCTGTCCTCTCTCTGGCTGATATCTGCGCCAGCCCTATCTGAATAACTAGCGTGGGTACACTCTGCCAGTGGGGGAATTAGCCACAGGGATGTTTGCCACTCTCCTTTCATTCAGCGTTCTATGACACTCAGTAACATGTAGGGCATAGAACGTTGATTTGAGGAAAGCCTTCTAATGGTCTGTGACATCACTGGAGACTTAAAGGTAACTCATCTATCAATCGGCATTTTATTTGTTTATCTTGGCAACGTACAACAACTAGTGGTGTGCAGAACAGAGACTTCCTGACTCTGGTTTGCTAATCATCTGATTTCTGTGCTCAGAGGTTTAACCCCTTCTGCTGTAATTCAGCTTCTTCCAATAAGAGAATCACAATATTGTTTTCCATCAGCTAAAGTGTTCCTGGCAGTGTTCTCACCTGGGGTTGTCATTACAGCTGCTTGATTTAGCCAAAGCTGTTGATAAGCTCACCTTTTATGGTGGAAGGATTCTGGAACTTGTAGTCAGTGGTTTATACTCAAGGCCAAGAAAGCCGCTCCAACTTGGAATGTAAGAAACTTGGAAACCAGGCTGATATGTATATCACCGGTATGGGGGCACAATCCTAATACAAATTTTAATTTTACATTCCATAAGAGGTAAACAATAAGGCAAAAGACCAAAGCCCGGACTAAAAGGTTTTCCTTTAAAGGAACAGTATTGCAAAGTCTTAAACACCCAAACTGAAGAACGCTCCCGATGAGTTTGTGGTTTCCTTCTTCAGCGAGGAATAAAATCCAGGTGCATTCTAAAATGTTTTTTCCGTGCCCAAGGAAGGATCCCGATTGCCGGTGCAAAGCAGCTAAAGCAAGTAATCAATCTTACCTCTCAACTCTCTCCCTTGGGAAATTAAGCCCTGCCATGGCCTCTGCGGTCACATGGTCTGCAGGCCTCTACTGGGTATCCTGCCAACAGTGACTAGTTGCGTGGATTCATTTTGCCAGGGGACTGTGAGGTTAATTGCTCTACCATGCGTTAATTTAGTAAAAAATGGGTGTTGTCTTCTGACTTAAATAAATTAATAAAATATCACCTGTCCTATAAAAGGCGTTTAATGTTAGGTTTCTAAGGACAAGTGTTGAATAGTTATAGAACTATTACAACATGCTTCCTTGTTTAGTATATTTACATTCATTAATTAAAATTTTAATGCTGTTTTCAAAAAGAAACTTCAAAAGCTATTGCGGCTTTTGAAACGATACATTTATGATAAATAAATCTATTGTTCTGGCTGGCGATATTCCATTAACACAAGTGATAAAAGCAAAAACCAGACAGGTCTCCTGATGGCGTTTGAAGGTTTCACATGAAGGATGTCATTGTATATGATATTTTAGTTTAAGGTGTGTCCCCAACAGACTGACACACCAGCTTCTTTTTGGAATTTTACTGGTACGGTCTCCCCAGAGTAGTATGTGTTCGTTCTTTCATTCCTAAAACCCAACTCTATTCATTACTCCATTGTTCTATAAAAAAGTTCTCCAGTTTAGTTCTCTTATTAAATTGGAGCACAGTGAACCTTATAGCCAAATTAACATATTTATTACCCTGTGTTTCTTCTACCATAATTGTGTGACGAGAAAATGTGGTTTATATTTACTAAAATCTGGAATCTTGTTGACTGCAGCTGGCAGTTCAGGATAAACTGAGAGGAGCAGATTGTGGCGTTTACCATAAAATATGCTCTTTGTTATCATGAGAAAAGCTTGCTCATATCTATCTGCATGTAATTTAATAGCCCTGTTCCATTACATTTTAAAGTATTGTGGATTTTTTAAATACATAATGGCTCTCCTGAGAACAATAGCTGGGAAGGTGGTCATGCATGGAAAACTTTCCCCTAATAATACCCTAAATCAAGCCTCTCTTATGATGAATGTAAATTGTATGCATGTACTGCATTTGGAATTGTTTTTGATATATACCCCTGCAGAAATCTCTAGACGATATTGCCCCTTAACCCCCTCTTCCATTTTCCCCAACTCCCTTTTCCTTTGTTTCCCCCTCACTCATCTTTTCTCTTTTTATTGCCTGTTCCTTCTCTTCTTATTTTTATCCATGTTCCTCCTCTTATTATTTTTATCCATGTTCCTCCTCAGCAAGTATTCTAATATTTTGTAGGCGCCTTATATTCATTGACTATCCGTTCATCCTTTTACCGTCAAGTGGGACAGCCTCCTCACGCCCCACGCCATTGCAGTGTACAGTGCAGTGGCATAAACACGTAGACACACGACCATGGCCACCATCTTGTACTGGAAAGGGCAATGCTAGAGATTCAAAGACTCCATGGCTGGCCACTTGCATGTTCCTGGGGCATCCAAAATCCTGATGCTGCGCTGTTTGTCCCCCCAACCCTCTCCCCCCCCCCCCCCCCCATCGGGCTGCCTTTACCTTGCAGCTCCCAAGACACTGTTGCTGCCTAGCTTATCCTAATAGCTGAGGCCTGTTACTGAGCTCAACCATTCAAATCGGCTGAATGGCCTAGAGCCTGTAAGACTATTACATTCCAGCTGCTTCCAGTGTTCACTCAGCAGGGTACTGGGGGGCGCTGAGAGGTGGGGGCCCCATGCAGTGGCGAAGCACACCACTGTTTTTGCAGAAAAGTCAAATGAACTAGCAACTCTGCTCTGAGTACAGCCCATAGAGGTCCTTCACAACTTTTATTCTAAAATGATGTCGGCCTCTCTGTCCAACAGGGGGACATTCATGGTAGGTATTCCCTACTACAGGCTTTGACAATACTTCCCTAATTACCCAAGGAGGTCCATAAGTATGTGAAAAACTCTTAATGCAGACAGCTTATGCTTTTAACAGGTACATGGGGTCCTTGAGCAATTGCAAGTCATCTGTTGCGGCTCCTACAATATATTGTTCACATTGGCTTCAAAGAAAACAATAGTCAAGTGCCACCTTTATATACTGTTTAAGTGATTATTTTGACCTATTTCTTGCTGTCACACTTGACTAAAAAAGATGCTGGCTGTAGAGTGGCTCCTACCTTGCAGACATACTAGGCATGCTTTTGCAAAGTCTAGAATATAGTCTGGCCCAAAACAAACATTGAATATTTAGTGTTCGAAAGGCGGATGTTTGTACCGGGTGTTTAGTCACCCCCACCTGAGCCCTAAAAAAATACCATATTTTTCAGAATAAAAATCATCTTTCAGATGCAGACTTTGCTGTAAATTTTGAGAATATGATCAATGTGTTTTTTTCACAGGTGCTTGCCTCCATATTGCCATCATTCTATATGCAGCAAATGATCTTTTTCCTTCGATGTCTCCCAGTGCACGGTTTATTGTGTTATAAATGTTTTCCCAGTGCCAAGGAATTGTTGTGTAATAGACATGTGATTCATTTTGTTAATCCACAGCTGGGTACTCGAGTCACCAAACATCTGCTTCCCTTTATACTGTTCTTCTTGTGTGCACTTGTATACAAAGCTAAAGATTAGATTGTGAGATTGATAGGTCCAGTCTATTCATATGTTTTATCCATCTACATCTATCCCAATAACAGTGGGTAATGAGATGCTTGTCTGCTGCCCCTATTGGCCGTAAACGATCACCAGAATCACTGCTATAATCCACATAGCTCTGAGTAAAGCTCCTAAGGTAGACCAAAACCCAGGATTTTTACTATCCTGGGTTTTGGTCTGTCCCCCTGGGGCACCCTGGTTTGAGGTGCCTCGTTGAGGTCACTTACCTTCTCCTTGGGCCCACGCTGCGGCTAGAGCAGCCTGCAGGATTACTAGCTGCACTTGCGAGCGGCACGTGGCATCACTTGGCTCTCTTCAGCCATTCAGTTGCGGCGACCAGGGCGCACTCAGCCGAGAAGGGGAGAGAGTGATGCTGGCACCGCGCATGCATGCTCGGGGGGGGGGGTATCACAGAGCGGGGCATTGCAGTCTTATAGACTACATGGTGGGTTTTGATCCACTTTTTATACTTCTGAAACAGCAGGAAGTTATGTCCCAAAGGCTGCCGTGTGTAGATAAGGCAACTTGATTGTTGGTGACCAGGGGCCATGGTGGATGGCAGTAGGTAATTAGGCCTGCTGGTATGATTGCCTGTGCCAGTGATGGTTAGACATGCAGAAGTCTATAGAGATTGGCAGTGAACGAGGAACTGGTACAGGGTGTGGCTTAAGACATGGTTTGGCACTGGATAGAACATGATGGGAAATAACAGAGGTTGGCAACAGCTAGGCAACGGACCTGGTACTGGATGTGGCAGAGCATGTTTGGGCTGAACCGACATTGGCAATGGCTTTGCACAGAATGTGGAACTGGATGTGGTCAGGCAGAGCAAAGGTTGGCAACAGGGCTTTGTACTGGACATTGTCAAACAGCCATGGTCAGCAACAGAAGAAGCAGGCATAAACCAGCTGTCTCCATTCTGTATGCTGAGCAGATAAGGTGGCACTGCCTGGCAGTTGCCATTTAAACCTGGAACCCCCCCCCCCCCCCAAACAATTTTGCTACATCTGGATTGCGCACCCGTGCTATCCAGGTTGCAGCTAAAATAAAAGTTCTCACTTCTTTCCTAGTTTTTACTTCAATAATTGCGGGGTATGGGGGCTCTGTGGCCAGCGAAAGACGATTTGTCCGGCAAACTGGTTGTCTGTAAAAGCGATCGCTGCACATGCCAAGTTAGATGGAGGGTGGGCCTGGTGATTGGCCATTGAGAGGGCATCCAGATGCAGCAAAATTGTTTGGGGGTGTTATTCTGGTTTACCTGTCACTGACCCAGTTGGATGACCAGGTATGTGCTGCACCATGTCATCTGCATTTTCTTTAGATTAAAGTTTATACAGTTTAGAAAGAATTATACATAATATATGAATTGTAGCTTTGCCCATAAATGGATGAAAGGGGATAAAAAAAGAAATGACTTACCTCCACATGTGCAGACTGAATCCCACTGAGAGTTGTGTGTGCTGCAGGGATCTGGTTTGCACCCTGTAGGCTCTGCTGGGAATTTATATGCATGTCCTAGTTTTAACCAGGACCAAGCTCTCAGCTTTGGTGTTACAGTTTTACTTTATTACAAAAAAACCTCTTGCATTACAATTCCTTAGCAACAGTATAATTCCGGCATGATATTACACTGCTTTAATAACTTTTTTTTTTTTATAAAGCAGTTATTATTTTTTATTTAGCATGCCTGAGGTGCATATACTGTAAGTTTGGGAAACCTGTCATGCTATAGGCATGCTGTATACTCGGCCACAACCCTCTGACACAATTGGTGGTTAGAGGATTGAAAGCAATACTGGAGAATCGTTTTTTTTGTGCAGGAAAGAGATTTAGGCTGCACGTCCCTGGCTTCACGCTGTTCCGTGATTGCAAGAAATGCCACTGAAAGAAAAACATGTAATTTTCCTAAATTTTTCCTTCCTGGTTTCCAGGTAATGCAAATGAGCAACAGATAATGCAGACAGAGCATGAATAATAAAATACGCCTGATTGCTTTGCAAGGACGTTAAGATGGTGACCTTGTAGAACAGGGCACTGAAAGCTTTTAGGAGCCAGATTTTGGATAAAGCTGCATTAAACCTGTGAAGGTGTATTTAAAAGCTGTCAGTACATTGGCTATCTCTTGTGCTCTCAAGCACAGCGGTATCATGGGACATGTTCTCTATAAAGACATGGCGGTAAGGTGTGAATGAACGAATTTCAGGTGAGAGCATTTAAAGTCAACTTAAAACGAAAAGGTGCATTGAAAGATAAGCTGTTCGTAGAGCCTGTTCTGAGAGCCCAGGATAGCAACAAGGCCGCTGCAAGTGACTGTCTTGCTACGTACCTGGGGCAATATGGTAAATTATATAAATGCTATATTAGTAACACAGAAACACTTGTGTCAACAGGAAATGTTAAATGTTCTGGACAGTTTCCATTCATGTTTTAATGTTAAATCAGACCAAAAGCCTGGCACAGTTGGAAAAGAAAAGTAGCAGCCATTTTGGAGCTTCCTTTCCAAGCATCTCACTTCCTGTGTACTACAGCAGGAGTTATAAAAAGTAAATGTATTTTTATGTGCAGCAATCTAAATTGCCCCGGGGAGGGATACATATGTGCACTGTTTGTTGTGTTGGTCTGGTTTAAGTCATTTTTGAGTGGTCCGCTTTAAAGAGCCCCATAAAGTAGGCCGAAGTTTTGCTACAAAAAAAACTGAATAAATCATTGCTCCCCCTGCTAAGCCTAAAAAGAAAGATAACCAAAATAACACTCACATACTGTAGTCTTGGGGATCGCAGGATCCCACATCAAGGATTAAGCGTTATATTTCCAGCGTCTGGGTCTGCAGAGCCTTCAGGGTTTGCGAGTAACTTTTATGGCCCCCAATCCCCAAGGGTGATGAGATTATTGCACTTCCCCATATACTTAAATACATTGTGGGCCCAGGTACCTCACCTGCTGAGAGCTAACAAAAAAACAGGACCTGGCGAGTGCCCAGCGTGTAAAGGGGCTACTGTATTTTAAAAGACAGGTCTGCTTTAAAGGGACAATCCTGATGATGATAATAATAAGGCAGCAAGGAACTCATCTGAAGCGTTTCCCATATGCCACTCTTCCATTTTCTGCAGTCAGTTGTAGATGCTGTAGCAGGTCTCCAAACTCCCCCCATTTACTTTCCATTTTTCCATGACCACCTCCAAATCTGATCACAGGATCTCTCCTGTCCCTCAGCGTTCGCAGAGAGAACGTGTATAGGCAAACAACTGTGATCTCTCTTTAATACTGGAATCATTGCGGGGCAGGGCCTCCACATTTGGAGGCGGTCATGGAAAAATAGAAGGGGGGGGGGCAAACTTAGAGACCTGCTACAGTATGTACAGCATGCTGCAGGAAATGGAGTCGGAAAAGAAAAGGCTTCATGTGAGCTCCCTGTTGCCTCATTATTGGCCTGGACTGTCCCTTTAAAGCCAAAAATGTTTCTGGATTGTTCCCCACTTGTGATTGTGATATTATTGCTGTTCTTTGGGACCCTGCAGAAAATGTGAGACCATTTACCCTCACTGCTTACCACTTGCTTACAGAAACCTGTAATATGTAAAATAACAAAACTACTAATAAAAAAATGTCGATTTAAAGGACATATGCAGGTCAGGGAAAAAAAATACTCCTTTTCAATTTCCTGCAGCTGATTCTGCCACCCAACCCCTTCTTTATTTAAAGCGGACCAGCGGTCAAAAATGAATTAAATCAGACCGACACAACAAACAGTGCTCATGTGCATCCCTTTTCAGGGCAATTTAGATCGATGCATAGAAAAAATATTTTACCTTTTTCTAAAACCTGCTGGTTTGTTGTGCTGGGCTTCCTGTTACTGTGCATTTCAGTTATGTCAGTTGGGAGAAGAAGCTCCAAAATTGCTGCTACCTTTCTTATCTAACTGCACCAGGCTGTTGGTCAGGTTTAAGTGCTGGAGAATGCAGCTATATCCATTGTATGCAGGTGGAGGTGTGCTGGGCACTGCCTCAAAATGTTCCCTCTGTGTAAGGATCTTCAAGAGCAAGCACACATGTGTCTGAGGACTGTGACCTGATCTTCTCAGTGGGTACCTTTTTGAAACTGTCAGGTCAGACCAGATCAGTCTAGTTTCAGATGCTCTTCAACACTGTAGTGAAATGCATCATTGTCACTATTCTATAATTGCTAATAATTGCAATGGTTCAGTTGATCGTGCTTAAAATGAGACCTTTAAATATTTTTATTATTTCTATTGTTTTTCCAAAAACCTACTTTCAGAACAGCCGTCGGGCAGCTTTGAACTGTATAAACACAAAAAGAAATGTCCTGATGGTTTGATTGCTCCAGACGGTTAGAGCCTATTGCACTAATATTTTAATTATACAATGCTGACCTGAGAGGTGGATACTAAAGAACAGTGAGCACGCAGTTTCTTTCTGTGAGCCCTTAGTTGATTAAAAATGACATTTGCCTGCCGGTGGTTGCACCTGCTAATAACCTACAAACAGATTATACGCACTGGTGCGTAAAGCCTTGTTTTACTTTAATGCTTCAGCTCAAGTCTTGTAGTAAAAAAAAATGGCATTGTGGATTAGAGAGCCGGATCTCTTGGTTGTTTGGCATGAATTGTGTTACCTTTTTTTATATGCCTGTGAAATGTGTATTTTCTAAGTATACAGCACGTCCTGTTCCAGAATAATCCTCACTCATGGGTAATACATCCTCTAGATGGCGCTGGACTACAGAGACAGAAAAGTGGCTCCTCCCGGCCCCATATATACCAGGGACCTCCCAACAACTCAAATTGAACATAAGAACAATCACCATAAAGAGGTAACCAAAAATAATAACAAGGGCGGGGTGGAACAGGACATGCTGTATACGTATAATACCAATTCTACAGGTGAGTAATCACAGAATTGTATATTCTAAGTATACAGCTCGTCCTGTTCCAGAAGATATTCCTTACTCATGGGTAATACTGATTTTCTGATTCAGAATCATCTAAGGAACAATGTAGGGTGTATGGTGCCGATTCTGGGTCTGACCCATGGGCTTCAGATGATACTGACAGGCTTTTGGCTCACATTTTTGAAGTACTCTGTATCTCTCCTCCTGCCGTGGCTCCGCGGCAGCAGGGGGAGCTGTTTCATACAGTTAAACCACGCTTGGAGTTTCCTAAACAAACTCACTTTAATAATCTGGTCCTCAAAGAGTGGGAACGGCCTAGCTGGCTTCCCGGGGTACCAAAGAGTTGGGATAAGAGATATCCCTTTCCCGCTGAGATGGTTAAACGTTGGTCATGTCCTCCCGACGTGGATGCACCAGTTCTGGGGTTGTCCAACACATCCGTCATGCATTCCCCTGACTCTACTACCCTGAGGGATGGGGAGGACAGGCACATAGATCAGCTGGCTTGCCAGTGGGCAGCTGACAATGCTGCTAATAAGGCTCTCACTGGTTTTCCCTTCAAGGGGCTGCGCCTCTTTGGTGAACATTTGGACTTGTTTGCTAAAGGAGGCAAATTACCTCAGCATAGACAGCAGCCCCGGTCCTTTCGGGGTTCAGGTGCCTTCCTTCCTTCCGGGGTTCCAGAATTGGACGCGGAGCTTCCTTTGCTGGAGCCCACAGAGATTTTTGGGGCAGGGCCGCCCTGGTCCCTCCTGGGGTCCCAAGCCTAAGTCCTCCCCCAAGCCCCCTCAGGCATAAAGGGGCGCCCTCACCCATCCGGGTGGGGGGACGGCTTCGGCTCTTTGCTCACGTCTGGAGGCGTCATGTCTCAGACCGGTGGATTCAGGAGGTAGTGTCCTCCGGTTACAAGATAAGAGTTGGCAGCCTGGCCACCCCCAAGATTCATCAAATGCCGGATGGCTCAAAACCCCCTGTCAGCTCAGGGTCTGTTCCTTGCTGTCCAAGGCCTTCTGGAATTGGGAGTCATCTGCCAGGTGCCCTTGTGGGAAAGGGGCAAAGGCTACTATTCCAATCTTTTCACTGTTCCCAAGAAAGACGGGTCCATCAGACCCATCCTGGATTTAAAGCGCCTCAACAAATTTGTCAGATTCAGACACTTTTGCATGGAGACTCTGCGCTCCGCTGTGAATTCTCTACGCCCAGGGGACTTCATGACCTCTGTAGACATCAAGGATGCTTACCTTCACATACCAATCTTTCCAGGTCATCAGAGATTCCTCAGGTTTGCTCTAGAGGATCAGCACTACCAATTTGTGGCCGAGCCCTTCGGTCTCACCTCGGCTCCCAGGGTATTCACCAAGGTGCTGGCAGGAGTGATGGCTCTGCTGAGATCTCAGGGCATCCGCATTCTTCCCTACTTGGACGACATGCTTATCACTTCTCAGTCCTTCCAACAGGCAGAGCTGGATACCCAGCGGGTGGTGTCCACACTGGAGTCATTCGGCTGGGTGATCAACCACCCCAAATCTTCCCTGTCTCCTTCCATGGTGAAGTCCTTTCTGGGCATGATTCTGGATTCATCTCAGGTCAAGATCTTTCTTCCTCAGCAGAAGGTGGAGAGTCTTCAAGAGCAAGCACAGCTCCTTCTGTCTTGTCATCATCCGTCTATCAGGCAGGTAATGCAGCAGGTGGGCCTGATGGTGTCCTGCTTCGAGGCGGTTCCATATGCTCAGTTTCACATGAGACCTCTTCAGATTCACCTCTTGTCAGTATGGGATCGGGACCCTGTGTCCTTGGATCAGGTGTTTGTTCTGTCCCCTCTGGCCAGGCGGTCTCTATTGTGGTGGCTGGACTCAAGGAACCTGCTGGGGGCAGATACTTTCTGGCCCCTTGCTGGGAGACGGTCACCATGGATGCCAGTCTGACAGGTTGGGGGAGCTTTTGGAAATCCCTGAAATTCCAGGGTCAGTGGGGCCCTCAGGAGGCCCACACCGCATCAACATTCTGGAGTTGAGGGCGATCAGGTTGGTTCTCGCCCACTTAACCCCACACCTTCGGGGTCGGGCTATTCAGGTCCGCTCGGACAACCAGACAGCGGTTGCCTACATCAATCATCAGGGAGGGACCCGGAGCAGGAGGGCACTCAGGGAAGTGTCTATGATTCTGTCCTGGGCGGAGGACAATGTTCCCTGCATCTCGGCTGTGTACATTCCGGGGGTGGAGAATCTGGAGGCAGACTCTCTGAGCAGGAGGACCTCTCGTCTGGGAGAATGGTCCCTCAGCAGCAGGGTGTTTCGCTCCCTGTGCCACCGCTGGGGTCACCCGGATGTGGATCTGTTTGTGTCCCGTCACAATCACAAGCTTCCAGTCTTTGTCTCTCTGTCCCAGGATCCTCTGACTTTAGCCATGGATGCCTTAGCAATGTCTTGGACAAGTGTTTAACTCCTGTATGTGTTTCCCCCGTTTCCCCTGCTGGGCAGGGTGCTGCGCAAGATAGCTCAGGAAGGGGTGCCAGCCATACTGGTGGCCCCCTGTTGGCTAAGAAGAGTGTGGTTCATAGACATCGTGCAGCTGGCAGTAGATCAGTACACCCTGCCCCGGGTTCTAGATCTGCTCACTCAGGGGCACCTACGCCACCCCAATTTACAAACGCTGGCTTTGACGGTCTGGCTACTGAAACCTCCATCTTGATGGAAAAGGGGCTGCCTGCCTCGGTTGTTAATACCATGATCAGGGCTAGGAAAAGGTCCTCTTCTTCCATCTACTATAGGGTTTGGCGTACTTACATTGACTGGTGCAAGTCTAAGTCGCTTCCCTGTTGTGTGTTTTCTATTCCTAGGATTCTGGAGTTTCTGCAACATGGTTTGGATCTGGTTCTTCAGCTCAGTACTCTGAAAGGTCGTGTTTCTGCCTTGGCCATTTTCTTCCAAAGATCTTTTGCTCAGCATCCCCTGGTCAAGACCTTCTTCCAGGAGGTTACTCCCGTGCATCCCCCATGTAAGCCTATGTTACCAGTCTGGGACTTAAACTTGGTCTTATATGCCCTGCATGGGTCTCCCTTCGAGCTCTTGCAGGGGGCCCCTTTGTCCATTCTTACGCTTAAGGTAGTCTTTTTGGTGGCTATTACTTCTGTTAGGCATGTTTCTGAGTTGCCGGCGCTTTCCATCAAGCCCCCTTACTTTGAGAGACACCAGGACAAGGTGGTGTTTCGTTTTAAGCCAGATTTTCTGCCTAAGGTTGTTTCTGCTTTTCATCTCAATCAGGGCATTGTTTTGCCTTCTCTGTGTCCTAATCCTAGTAACTCTAAGGAGAGGGTTTTACACTCTTTGGATGAGGTCAGGACTCTGAAGTTCTATTTGGTGCCTACTGAACCCTTCATGAAGACTGATGCTCTTTTTGTGCTCCCGTCTGGACCTAAGAAGGGTCTGGCTCCAGCTAAGTCCACTATCAGCAAGTGGATCAGTCGGACTGTGATACAGGCTTACTCTGCTAAGGGGAAGGAGCCTCCCTTCCGCCTTACTTTCATTCTACTTGTGCTATTGGTGCCTCTTGGGCTTTTCAGCACCAAGCTTCTGTTGAACAAGTTTGCAAGGCCGCCACTTGGTATTCTGTTCATACTTTTTCTAAGTTTTACAAGGTTGATGTTAAGGCCTCAGCTGATGCTGCCTTTGGTCGCAAAGTTCTGCAGGCGGCAGTGGTTTAAACTGTCTGCTGTTGCTTTTGGGTATCCCACCCTACCTTACAGACACTGCTATTGGATGTCCCATGAGTAAGGATTATTCTGGAACAGGACGTGCTGTATACTTAGAATAATACAATTCTGTGATTACTCACCTGTAGAATTGGTATTATACGTATACAGCACGTCCTGTTCCACCCTGCCCTTCTTATCATTATTTTTAGTTACCTCTTTATGGTAATTTTTGTTATTATGTTCAATATTGATAAAGGTTATAGTTCTCCCGGCTTCATTTTTACTGCTTTTCAATACTGCGGAACTTGTGAGAGATCCCTGGGGCCGGGAGGAGCCACTTTTCTGTCTCTGCAGCCCAGCGCTGTATTACCCATGAGTAAGGATTATTCTGGAACAGGACGTGCTGTATACATATAATACCAATTCTACAGGTGAGTAATCACAGAATTGTATTTTTATGTTTTTATCCAATGTTTTCAGTTAGTTAGGTTAGTTGTTTATAAAAATTGTCTAAATTTATGAACACCCACAATGTACAAGCCTTTCGACTGTTCTAAGAGCTCACTGAAGTGTATCTGAGAGAGCAGCTATCTTGGACTCTGACTATACACAACCCTTTCATATAGAGCAGGCGTATTGGAATTGTTCAGGTCTGACACAAATTCATCTATTCTTAAGGGCTAATTTTACCTGAAACAGTCTGAAACACACACCGTTAGCTATTGCCTAAAATAAAGGGGCTTGCTGAAATGTGAAATGAGGGAGTAGCCATCTACACCATGTCTATGCAAAATGTGCCCTTTCAGATGAGCATATGTGTGCTGGATTTGTCTAGGACTGACACAAATTGATCCATTTTCACAGGCTACATTTATCTAAACCCTTCCCGCAACACATATAAACACACTCATCATGAGCTTTCCCCCAAATAAAGGGGCTCACTGAAATCTGGGAGCAGCCATCTTGAGCCATAGATAAGCACAGGACACCCACTGTCTGATAATGCAGATTTACTGCGCAGTGTACTAGATTTTGTCCTGGTCTAACACCAATTCATCCATGTTCATAGGCTTCATTTATCTGAAGCTGTCCTCCAAAACACACGCAACATATGGGCTTCACAACCAGTAGAGGGGCTCACTGAGGTGTTTCAAAGCAGCCATTTTGGGGGGTGGCTATGCACAGAACCTCCTTTTTGAAGTACTGTGGCAGATGTACTAGATTTTCAGTATCTGACACAAATTCATCCATCTTCAAGACCTACGTTTATCTAAAACCGCCCTCCAACACACTAAAGCACACTCAGCATGTGGGATTTCTAATCAGTAGAGATGCTCACTACCCCTAAGACTAGGAACAGCTTACCAGAGAGTTCCTCTTTAAATGGATATTGTGAGTAATTGGGGACGTTATGTCCAATTAGAAGATAGAATAGGAACTGTAGGAAAGCAATGAGTGGCAGGTAAGCAGGAAGTCTCGTGCAATCCCTGATCTTAAAGCAGACCAACATTCAAAAATGACCAACACAACAATCGGTGCTTATATGAATCCCAGGGCAATTTAGATTGCTGCATATAAAAATGCATTTACCTTTTTCTGACTCCTGCTGTAGTAAATTTTAGAAACAAAATGGCGGCCCATGCATTTGCAGGTCACCTGCAAACAGAAAGTGCTGCTGGGCCTTCTGTTGCTGTGCATTGTCAGTTGAATCCAGGCAGCAGCATGGCTGAGATGCTGGGAGAGGAAGCTCCATTATTGCCGCTACTTTTCTTTTTGCACTGTGCGAGGCTATTGGACTGGTTAAAGGTCTGTGTGAAATGCAGAAAATGGACTTGTCCTTCAAAGTGGACCAAAGCCCACCCTGGAGTCTGACACGGCTTACTCCCTCCCCCGGGGCATCCCGAACTGGGATGTCCCACTCTGTAACATCCCCCCCCCCCCGAGTCGCTCGCAAAACGTACCTTTTCGCTGAGCCTATGGCAGATTATAGAACTTGCTAGCAGGGTTTGAGTGCTGGGGCTCCTTTAAAGAGTAAGACCTCAGACTGGCCAGGGCTTCTGGTGCACTCCCATTAACTTCCATATGCTGGGGCACATTAAAGTAAATCGGCAGCGCTCTGACTGAGGCCATGCTCCCCTTCTCGCTTGGGGTTGGTGATGAGCTGTTTGGGTGGCAGGTAAGCGAGTCTCCTTGTGCCTATTGGCACATCTGGTCTGGGGGTCTGAAAGGGAAAGTCCACAAAGTTTACAGCTGACCAGGATTAATCAGTTCTGTGTTTTGGTCCTTTCCCCGAGTGCACCTCAACCAGGGGTGCCCCGCTGTGTGAAACCCCCCAGATCACCCGAACCCATCTCACCTCTTCCCTGTCCCACAGCGTGTCTAAGAGCTGCGGCTCTGACGGCCGCATCCTCCGCTTCCCTCTAACAGGGAGCGTGCAGGGAAGAGGTGAGCTGAGTTTGGGCCACCTGAGGGTTACACACAGGGGAAAGGACCAAAACCCAGGGTAGTCATAACTATTGACTATCCTGTCTTTTGGTCCACTTTAAAGACATTTATGCAGATTTACTGGGGGGGGGGGGGGGGTGGGTTATTTAAAAAGCATCAATAAAGCTGAAATAATTAAGAAGTTTATATACTTTTAGTGCTTTAAGTGCCAAGCCCGTAGGTACTACGGGGTTGCTTCCCTGACCGTTAAGTGCCAAGCCCGTAGTACCTACGGGCTGGCTTTCCCCCCTGCTAGCATAAAAAATAAAGTAAATTAACACTCACCTGACCCCTCGTTCGAACCCGCCGGGTCTTCTCTTTACCCTGGGGGTATCCGATTACCCCTAGGGACTCTTCTGCCTTCAGGAGGGGGCAAAAAATAGCCTGCCCCCCCCCTGCTTCGGCAGCCGCTGCTGCTAAAAATAAAGAAAAAAGACATTTACTCACCTCTGTGCCCGCTCCCTCGGGCCGGATCTCCTCCTCACCGGGGGGGCCTCCGATCACCCCCCCCCCGGGCTTCTCCGTGGTGAGGAGGGGGCAAAACATGCCTCCTCCGATGTTCACGCAGTTAGCCACGCCCCCTTGTGGGCGGGCCTATGATGTCACGCGTGACGTCATCCCGCTGCGGGCTCTGGACTGTCAGATGTCAGGTCTGATCACCGGAGGTGGTTGAAGGGTAGGGGATGTGGTCCCTTGCCTCCCCAGCCCTCTCCGGTGATTATTCCAAGTGTGACATACACTCCGCTCTCTTCATGACATTTGGGTTATTCTCCAGTAGAGGGCGAAAAAGGTGCTCCTCCCAGTCCATAAATACCTGGGACCTCCCACCAATTCCCAGTTCCTTCTCTGCAGGAAGGCGAGCAAGACAGAAGATGAAGACTTCTATTCCTTGCAGGTAAGCCGGGCTCGCACCCGGCCCCATTTTTTACCTATTTCTGCCGGACCTTTGTTTCCTAGTACTGTATGAGCCTCCCAGCCTTGGCTGCAGGTCCTGGTGAGGATAGGATACACCTCTTTAGATGTGATAGGGAGCCTATGCTCCCCCGTGAGACCTCATTATGGGGTAGGCGGAATCCGGGTTCGTGATCCGGTTGGGAATGCCCTGTCCCTTCTTCCCTTGTGCACCGTACGGTGCGGGATCTCCCCCCCTTCCAGGTCCCTCTATTACCCTTTGGGGGGGGAGGGGTCTTCCATTGTATGCATGTTATGTGTGTTTTTTATTTTCCATTTCGAGTGTCTGTGTTTTACTTCATGCCTCCTTATGGAGGACTCTCTTGGGGCTGCGTCTGCCGGCCTCCGGCATCGCGGCCTCT
Source organism: Gastrophryne carolinensis (assembly GCA_027917425.1). NCBI lineage: Eukaryota > Metazoa > Chordata > Amphibia > Anura > Microhylidae > Gastrophryne > Gastrophryne carolinensis. The sequence continues at coordinate 385,151,273 of CM051236.1, read as the reverse complement.
GGGGACTCCGGTGAGGGGGCGGGGCCGGGCGCTCGCACGCTGCCGCGGCCGAGGGTCTTCACCAAGGTTCTGGCGGGCATAATGGCCCTGCTCAGAGCTCAGGGCATTCGCATTGTGCCGTATCTGGACGGCCTACTGATTTCAGCTTCTTCCCTCCGTCAGGCGGAGCTGGACACTCACAAGGTGGTGTCGAGAGGTTCGGATGGGTGATCAACCGCCCCAAATTCTCTCTCTCTCTCTCTCTCTCCATCAAGGGAGTTTTCATTCCTGGGCATGAATCTGGATACCATCCAAGCCAGAGTGTTTCTACCTCAGCCCAAGGTGCAAGGGGTTCAGGATCTGATCTGCCTTCTTCTGGCCGATCCTTGCCCCTCTATCCGTCTGGGGATGAAACTGGTGGGATTGATGGTTGCTTCCTTCGAGGCAGTCCCGTTTGCTCAGTTTCACATGAGATCTCTCCAACTTCACCTATTGAAGCATTGGGACAGATGTCCGTAGTCCTTGGATTAACTTTTCAGGATGTCTCCCAGGGTTTAGCAGTCACTTCGGTGGTGGCTGGAGTCGAGCAACCTTATGAGGGGCAGATCCTTTCTGGCCCCTTGTTGGGAGACGGTTACCACGGATGCCAGCCTGTCGGGCTGGGGAGGTTTCTGGAAAAGTCATCAGTTCAGTGGGTTGTGGGGTCCTCAGGAGGCTCACGCCCCCATCAATGTCTTAGAGCTCAGAGCCATCCGGCTTGTCCTGGCACAGCTGACGTCGCACCTACAGGGCCTATCGGTTCATGTTCGATCAGACAATCGGACGGCGGTTGCCTACATTAATCACCAAGGAGGGACTCGCAGCAGGAGTGCCCTCAGGGAAGTCTCTCTTATCCTGACTTGGGCGGAGAGCAATGTTACTTGCATTTCGACAGTCTACATTCCGGGAGTGGAGAACACGGAGGCGGATTCCCTGAGCAGGGGGTTTTCTCGCCGAGGGGAGTGGTCTCTCAATCTCTGAGTTTTGTTCGGTCCCTTTGTCACAAGTGGGGTACTCCGGAGGTGGATCTCTTTGCCTCACGGCACAATCACAAACTTCCATCCTTTGTGTCTCTATCTCAGGATCCTCTAGCCCTGGCAGTGGATGCCTTGTCCCCTGCCTGGAAGGATCTGGGGTTCCTGTACCTGTTTCCTTTCTTCTCCAGGGTGGGCAAGGTAGTTCGCAAGCTGATTCTAGAAGGGGCACCAGCAATTCTGGTGGCCCCAAGGTGGCCAGGATGGGTTTGGTACGCTGACGTCGTATGGCTGGCGGTAGTTCAGTACCGGTTGCCCATGTTTCTGGATTTGATATCTCAGGGTCAACTACTTTACCCCAATTTACAAATGCTGACTTTGACGGCTTGGCTGCTGAAACCTTCATTCTGAAGGAGGAAGGTTTGTCTGAGGCTGTTGTTCAGACTTTGGTTAGATCTAGGAAGAGGTACTTTTCTGGCATTTACTATAGGACTTGGCGGTCCTATATTGACTGGTGTGAGGCTAGGGCCTTCCCTTGCAGGGTGTTTTCGATCTCTAGGATTTTGTAGTTTCTTCAACATGGTCTGGATCTTGGGTTCCAGCTTAGTATCTTGAAAGGGCAGGTCTCTGCTCTGTCTGTTTTCTTCCAAAGATTTTTTGCTTTACACCCGCTGGTTAAGATCGGGGGTGCCCCGCTGCATGAAACCCCCCAGATCACCCTAACAAACTCACCTCACCCCGCTCCTACGCGAGCGCTCGTCCAATCAGAGTGCTCAGAGCAGCTGTGGTATGTACGGACAACCACAGCGGCTCTGAGCACGCTGGAGGCCGCGTCTTGCGCTTCCCTCTAACAGGGAGCGCGCCAGCGCCGGCCATTCACAAACGGCCGGCGCAGGTGCGCGCCCTGCTAGAGAGAAGCGCAAGATGTGGCCGCAGCTCGCGCATGCGCTGTTGGAACGGGGATAAGGTAAGGTTTACCGGCGTCCTGCGGGGTTTCACACAGCGGGGAGGGATCTGATCGGCCCGGCAATCTTATAGATTCCCAGGCTGATCACCCCTGGGTGTTGGTCCACTTTAACCCTTTGTGAACTGATAAGGGATCCATGAGACCCCTATACCAGTTCACAAGGCTGGGGGCTGGCAAGTCACCTGCAACTAGCGGGTGACTTGCCATTAACCCCCGCACCCCCAATTACCTGCCTCCCCAAAGCTGGTTATGATGGGTAAGGGGGACCCCACATCATTTTTTTTTTGGGTGGGGGGGATTTTTAAGGGTTTTTAACCCTTAAAATTCCCCCAAAAATGGGGTCCCCCTCAGGAGGGGGGACTCTATGCTATTTTTTTTAATTAACCCCTTATGTTTATAGTGTGGATAGTAGTGTTTTATTTGTAAATGTTATAAAGTGCTATTTTTAGTTTGGGGTGTCTCCTGGGCAAGAATGGGGGGGCTACCGATACATATGTGGTACCGTTGTAATCGGGAGAAATGGGGCTTTCACATGCAATATGGTTTTCATTAATAAAACAAATGTTTTATTTAAAATAAAGGAGACAATTGTCTAAAATATATATATATATATATATATATATATATATATATATTTATTTATTTTTTTACGCAAAAATATTTAAAAAAAACAGTAGAAAAATTACAAACAAGACATTTCATGTTAAAGCCTAAACTCTGCTGCAAAAAATATGTAGATAATTTTCCTGGAAATTCCAGCAAAAATCACGGTTAAACATGGTGCAAAAATGGGGAAAAATGACCTGTCAACAGGGGGTGACAAAATTTCAAGTAGGCTGGCAATTAAAAGGGTTAATAGTACCTATGCATGTTGGGTATTGTTCTGCTCTGGGGACCTTGCGCTTTCAGATTTAGCTTGTTTTTTCTTGTTTGCATATTGATATTTTAGGAAAACATGTTTTTTATCCTGCTTTTTTGTAATTTTTTTTAGGGAAACCCTGTGCAACCTAAGATTTCTTCAAGGGATTACTTCCAGAAAGATGAGCCCACTACAACAAGCTGGGTACGCTTAGAAAGCTTAACATGTGTACTTTCAGGGGATATATGGTTTGTGGGAGGCATTCCAAATGTAAATGTTGTTTTGGTTGAAAAATTGCAAGGTGCACACTTTGTCTGCAGAGCTGAAATTTTCAAGTAAAATTATCGTTACGCACATGCTTTACTTTGTGGTGTTTGCCAACTCTTCCCTTGACAGTAGCTATGCATGTTGGGTACCGTTCTGTTCGGGGGATCTTGCTTTTTCAGATTTAATTGTTTTTTCTTGTTTGCATATAGTTTCTTTAGGAAAATGTAGCTTTGATTCTTCCTTTTTATTCTTTTTTAGGGAAACTCTGTGCAACCAAAGAATTGATTGAGGGATTACTTCCACAAAACTACACCCACATAAACAAGCCTGGTATGCCTAGAAAGCTTGAGGTGTGTACTTCCAGAGAATATATAGTTTGTGGGGGGAATTTCAAATGTAAAGGGTTGTTTTTTTTGAAAATCTGCAAGGTGCGCATAGAGCATATCGCAGTTGTATTTTATCTGAAAAAATAAATCCTAAAGCTCTGTTTCAGTTTGGGGGGGTCTCCTGGGCAGGAAAGGGTGTCTACCAATACATATGTGGTACCACTGTAATCTGGGTTTCACGCGTAATAACATTTTATTGACAAACTTACATTTTTTATTACAAAAACACACTACAAATTGCAAAAAATAGATTTTTTTTTTGCATATATTTCACCCAAAAGTATTGAGAATACACTAAAAAGGGGCAAACAAGACATTTCGTGTTGAAGCTCAGACTGCGTAAAGAAACAATATATAATTTTCCTGGAAAATCCCTTCAAAAATCAAAGTTGAACATATGTAGCGCAAAATAGTGAAAAGTGGTCTGGCAACAAAGGGTGACAAAAATTCTAGGAAGGCTGTCACTTAAAAGGTTAAATGAAAACTCCACCTTTGTATTAAATTAGACTTGTCTGGGGCTCACCTGCCGGCTGGGGATTTTGTGGAGGCAGCCATAGTGAAATGATGAGCCATACTTTTTATTTTTATATTAAAAATAGACCAGATGTTTAAGGTCTCAGGTCAACCCTGCAGAGGAGAGCTGGCTGGACCATCTGTGTGCCTCGCTAAGTCTCATCTGCAGTGAAATTGGACACATTATAGAAATTATGTACACATTTGCCATGAAACATTTGTCCCCGCCGTTGGTCTAGACTAAATTAATTTCTTGTTTTCATGGCTAGCCCTGGATGCATCCCATCTCCTCATTTCTTGCACATTCTAGACTGCCATATGAGTTTGTGATGATAGATTGAAAATCAGTTTTTCCTCGGCCCCGGCGTGTGGCGTTCTGATTAGGCCTGTCCCCCTTCTAGTGAACATCATGAAATATAGGTGCGACTCCTCTCGGGTGACAGCAGGGCAGCCAGAGCTCATCTGATCTCCGTCTTCAAATACATCCTTGTGTATATCTCCATCTTGTTTGTGATACTGCTGTTATCTTTGCTGTCACAAGCTTTCTGCGGGGGACAGAATGATTTTACAGATTGTTTCCTGGAGGGCTACCTGACCCCTCTCCCGTTTGCCTGGTGATGGGTTGCCATGGCACTGCAATTTGTTTGATGACCCAAATTTTGAAGAGAAATTGCCTTTATTTACATGGTATTTACCTCCTTTTGTCGATATCTTTCCACACCCCTGTTTTTTTCATTTGATAATGGAAATTGTATTCATTTAGTTTTATTTATTTCTTATTTTACTTCACTTTTAGGCTCACACATTAATATTTTAGCTTAGCTTCGCTTAGGGTGAATGTATTGTGGCTTGTAACCAGTCTCCCTAGCCCTGGACAGCTTATTTTTTATTTTTCTTAATTTGTTTTTAATATACTACCCTGCCCCGACCCCCCCCCCCCCCCCCGCGCTCTTCCATTTCACAGATTGATTTTGGTTGGGGGATTTATAGGAAAGTGAGACAAGGACTTTAGATAGGGAACAAAGCCTGGAAATTTTACTCCCTTTAGATTTTGTTCCTCTTCTATGGCAAATTTCTAATTAGGATGCCATGCAGTACATAAAGAATAAGGAAAGCTTATGTCAGGATCTGGGGCCAACGGCAATGACTCTGAGGACAGTTCTTAGCAATTTATTGAAACCAAAGTCCAACAGGCAAAATCTCTGAACTTCAGAGTATAATGCAGAAACAATGCAGTACAGCAAGCGGTTATCTCACCAACTTTAGCAATGTCCAGTGTGTGATAATCACAGCGTATTGCAGGTCCTTGATATCACAGGTCCTCTTTCAGGGCATACAAGTCCAGGCTGTTAATCCACAGGTTTAAGTCCAAGAACAGATATCACATAAAGTCCTTCGGATGCAATTCAGCACTGTCAGTATTGGGCGCATGAAGGCACAGGCTCCTCATCCCAGTCTGTCCAACTCCACTCTGAAAGCCTCAGCAACTCCTTTTATAGGGCTTTCTTCAATTAGTCTCATCACCTGGGAAGACCTGTGAGTAGGGAAAAAACCCGTAGAAGACCCGGGATGTGGATTCAATCTCTGATATCCTGGAATGGATCGTGCCTGCCTGAAAAAACGTATGGGAAAAATAGACCCCATCCTCCACTTTTCCATACACTTTACCACACTTAGTATTAATACTTTGCTGGCGTGTAGGTGTAGGTACAGGTTCTCCTCAGCTTGCTGTACATAGTAAAAGGTTTGAGAACCGGAAATCCCAGGGGATTCACCCATTGGAATATCCAAAATCAGGATGCCCCACAAAGGGGGAGACCACTGGCCCTACAGTCTTATAGAGTGGGACTGTGCAGAGTGAGGGGTTCATGCCCAGTTCATGTAAGCTTGCCGGGGCTCAACCTCCAGTCTGAATCTCGAGGGTCAGAATCCTGCTCCAGCAGGCTACCTGACCTCAGGGCCTGTCATGGTGCCCATTTTCCATTCCCCGACATTCCCCTCCCAGGGCAGCACTCTGCCCAACCCCCACTATTCCCCCTGCTCTGGGTGTGTCTGCTGCGAGAGACTGAATAAACTGCAGGGCTTCCATTCTGAGCTCGCCTCCCCTCATGGGGGGGTGGCGGTGCCATAACGGGAGAGTGTGCCTTCGGCCATTCAAGCCTGGCCAGTGGAGTGAGGGGATGAGGGCACAGTGACTGCCACACTCGCGCAGTTAGCGGCTCTGCCCCCTTCTCCTCTGAAAGGGTTACAAGGCATCACCATCTTGGAGCGGTGCCTGGACTCTGCTGCAGCGGTTCCCTTCTATGCACTGTGGCCTGCACGGCTTCTTTCTCCAGATCGGGTGGGATCGTTCCCGGGGTGTTCCATGGTCAGGTAGGCGCCCTTTGGGGGTAGCGATCCTTTTCATCTGTTCCTCTTCACTGGTTCTGATGTTGGTTTTCCCTGTCTGTTCCAGGGTGGGCGTCTGGAAGCTGCTGCATCCTCCAGCAGTGCGTTGATCTTAGCTATTGGGAGTTTATCATATTTTTTTGTATCTTTGCTTAGTGCCAGGCAGGTCGGGGGGTATGGGGACCAGCATCCTTACCTGTCTGGTTAGCTATCAGAGCAGCCATTGATACCATGTCGGTGGCATCAGAGGCACCAGGATTTTGTAGCATAACGGAGGGCATTGCCGTGTGTCCAATGTGCCAGACGTGGCAGACCTCAAGCAATGGGCGTCGAGTGCTCCTCCGTCCTGCAGTGGCTTATGCAGTTGGCAAGATCTGCCCTCTGCTGGATTGTCTGACATCCCCCGCGTCTACCTGCTCAGACTCTCTGAGTGGGATCCCCCCTCACTTTTTATCCCAGTGTGCTCCGACAGACCAAATACCTCCTGCGTAGAGGACAGGGTGGCAAGCTTGGTCTGTAGCCTTCAACACCAGGAGCATCCCAGGTCGGAAGGCTACTGCCAAGCGTAAGCATACACAGGTGGAGTCCTTTGAGGATTCTAGCTTTGTTGGCGAGGACCTCTTTGGATGCACATTAGAATTCGCCAACATTACCTAAAATAAGCACAGTTGGGCCCAGTAGCTGCATGTCCAATCATCAATACTTAGAAGATTTATTAGATGATTGTATGTTACATGAGATTTCACTAACATTACCTAAAAATAAAAGCTGAAGTGGGTCCAGTAGCTGCATGTCCAAACATCAACACTTATTGATCAACGCGGTATTTTGTTTTTTGCTTTACTAGACACTAGCCTGGCTGTGCTGGTATTTGTTTTTGTACTGGTAATTGAGTATGGGAAAAGTATACCCGCAATTAAAATTACCATTTAAAAAAAACAAATATCAGAACCGCCATTCCAGTGGCCTGTAAAGAAAAAAAAAACACCCTAATTTACGTGAGATTTCACTAATATTAACCCAAATAAAATCCGAGGTGGGTCCAGTAGCTGCATCTCCATTCATCAATACTTTTATTTTATTAGATAATCGTGTGTCACATGAGAATTCACCAACATTGCCTTAAATAAAAGCTTAGAGGGGCTCAGTGACTTTTATCTTTTATGCATAGTTTGACAGCATTATGAATTTCTTATATTGCTGTCTCCATCCCAGCTCTCAGTTACATTCTTAGCCGTATATCTCCTCACGCCCTAAATCACTCATGCTTTCATCTCCCCCCTCTCTGTTAGTCCATCTCCCTTGCCTGCCTCATCTCTTCTCTGCATATACTTTAAAGGGTCTAGAGATTGTGAAAATAGGACAGTTTCTCTTTCAGCGTATAAACAAAATCCCTGCTATTTAAAATCAGCTGCTCCCTGGTGATGGTTGGTTCTTCCATTAGTATAATTCATATGTTTCTCTCTTGACATGCTATCAGACTATATGTGCAGTGGGAAGAACTCATTGTTATATTTGCTACTGTCAGATTCTGTTGGTTTTTATAATGAAATGATCACTGGCTCTGTAAGTGTCCACATGCTTGTGCATTAGGCTGTGTGTAAGCATTGCAACTGGAAATGTTGATATCATCCACTTAGAACATTGAAAGATTTTCCCAGCAGCCAGCATTTTTTCCTTTCTGTGACTGCAGTCCAAATTACTACAGTATTAACTATAGATTGTACATATAATCTATGCCCTGTGCTAGTTAATTGCAGTGGTTCAAGCCAAAGGCTGAAAATGGTTTAGCAAACTCTCTTGTTAATTATAGGTTATTGTTGAATAACTATTGGGTGTGTGTTTGTATATACATGTATATAGATACATATGCTACAATGTTGCTCAATTTAAAGCCCTGCTCTTATCGGAAGCCAAAGCCTGTTCCTCCTCCCATTCATGTTTATGACATGTAAGTGCCACTGGTTGTACATGGCTTGATACAGGGTAGTTGGACACCAAAATGCAATGCTGGCCTTATTTTGACATGTCCTATCTTTAATAAGTTGTGGATTTAGTAAACAATTCATTTCCTGTATTCCCTGAGAGTGCCAGAAATGTGCTACTTTTAACATGTTTTTGTGGGCTTGTTGCCGTTCTCCTGTTATTTATGTGTAGGAAGCAGCAATGACTCTTGCTTCTCTTCTGGATTTTCAATACCAACTGCTTGCATCCCCCTGCTACCTGTAGCTCTTCTATTTAGGACACCGTCTGCAATATGCATAGCCAAGCCCTGAATATGGTTCCCTGCCAATGTCACATGTGCCCCTCGAGGGGCATGCCATACACAGTGTGGCACACTACTTCTACCTGATGACCTTTGGACATCCAGCCCCTGATAATTACATACCCGGACAGGATTATGAGGAGTTAATATGCTATCAAAAAGTTGCTGTAGCATATTCATAATTGCAGCCTGAATTCCCTGAAATGTAGCCATTATTCAGAGTATGTGTATTGAATCCTTCCCTTGTGTTACCTGCACACAGAATTTGTGTAAGCTGAAAATCTAATCCTTTACAAGCCAGGAACTATTGATGATCTTGCTTTTCTTCAAGACTCGCTCTCTGTGCAGCTTGTGTCTGAAAGCATTATCTGACATTTCTCCAGGGACTCGTCTCTCCCTCACGCTCCTTCTCATCCTACTCCCTCCAGCTCCTGCAGAGCTCAATCCAGCCCCGACTTGCAGTTTCATCAGCACTTGTGGCACTCCATCTTCTTCTGCGTGCTTTTCAAAGACAAAACCCGATTGCATTAATGCGGGGGTTGAGAACCGCAGCTATTCTTGTATCTAATGGTTTTCTCTACATCCTACCTGTTATTTCTTTTTGCCCAGTCAAGGTGGAAGTAGCTTGTCTGGTTAGGGAGAACCAAGTAGGTTCTTGTGGGGCAGGCGATTAGTTAGAGGGCTGTAAAAGAAGTCCCCATCCAGCCAAGATAAAAAGGATAAAATATTCTGTGATAAAAACTTGCTGAAGGAGAAGGGGTCCTGCAACTAAATTGCATGCTCCTATGCTTCGCATCTTCAATTTCTTGCAGTGAATCACTGTGAAAGTTGTAGAGGCAGGATTATGTCCACTTACTTGAAGCAATCAGCAGTGACCCAAAGAATCTCTTGTGCACACCACATGACTTGGTCTCCTACCACTGTGTGAAATTCCCCTGGATCGTCCAAAAATGTACCTTTCCCAAGGCTCTTACAGCATTTTTACAGCTTCATCCCCAGCTTCCCTTGGCTGAGATGAGCTCCAGCACCCAGCCATTCAGACGATCTCAAACCTAGCGTGGCTATGGCGACACAAAAAAGGTTTTCTCTTTAAAGTGGACCAACACCCAGGATTTTGACTATCCTGGGTTTTGGTCCACTTCGGCGGGGCACCCCGATCGGGGGTGCCCCGCTGTGTGAAACCCCCCAGAAAGCCCCAAAATCTTACCTGTCCCCGCTCCCACGTGACTGGACGGTCCAATCCCCGCCAACGTCCAGGCGGGGATCAGGAACGTCCAAGCGGCTGCCGCCGCCGCCGCCGCCTCCCTCGCGTCACTTTCGGCGCGCGCGCGCTCCCGCCGGCCATTCGCAGAGGGCCGGCGCGGGCGCGAGCACGCCTACAGGGGCGCGAGGGAGGCGGCGGTGGCCGAAGAACAGGTAAGGTGTTTGGGGTTTTTTGGGGGGGTTTCACCCCGTGGGACATCCCGATCTCGGATGTCCCGCGGGGTGGGAGGTGATCGGCCCGGGAATCTTATAGATTTCCGGGCCGATCACCTCTCGGTGTTGGTCCACTTTAAAGCTGAGCCACCACGGCACCCAATTAATTTCCGCAGAGAAACCGATACTCCATTTTTCTCAGCGAAGATTACTTAAATAAAATGTAACCTTTTACTGAAGAGCATTGAAAAGGTTATCCTGCCACATACAGCCACACTGGCAGCCACATATCTCCAGAGCCAGGTGCCACTTTTTGGGCTGAAGTCCTTATTTGCATGACATGGCTTAAGACCAATTTCTTAGAAATGACATTGGGGCGGAATTGACAGTATAACGCTGGGTATGCAAACATATGTAATTCAGGAGTAAGATAATAAGTCCAATATAGTTGCTTATATTCCACCAAAAAGTTAAAAGGAGATTAGAATCCAGGTATTACATTTATAATGAAAATGCCTGGACCAATCCAGAATTGAAGTCAGGTTCCACTTTAACTTGTAGGACTACGAAGAAGCTATTGCTGGGGAATGTGTTTTTATGCTTTTGGTTTTGCCTGAACAGTATCTGGCTTCGCGATAGAGGTGTGTGGGATTGTACAGCTTGATATTTATACTAGAAGCATGACACATGTCTCCCTGAGCAGTGTATTGTCAAAGGGGCTCTAATTTGGCCCTGGCTTGGTAGTACTTGATAAAATGAACAAAACTCAGATGCTAGTGAAATCTATATGTTTGCAACAATATGTTTAAAATCTCCTTTCTGGGCAGTTGTTGCAGCCGTGAATACACATTCTGGGTGTGTTTAATACTTCCAAATGGGAATGTTTGCATATAGCACTAATGTTACTAAGCCGTGATACAGTAATCCTACAAGAACAAGACGTGAGAAACCTACCCGGTCCGGGCGGCCCATGGTGATTGTCCTTGGGGCAGGGGTGGCACTCCTCAATAGGCTGGTGCAGGGCGTGGCCAGCTGCCCTGGCCGCTTTCCTCACACCCCTCAGCTGTGCATGCGAGTTCACTGCAAGGAGACACTGCGCCATCAGTGGTAGGAGGCGCAGCCTCTTTTGACAGCTGTAGCTTATCAGGTGCTGGTCAGCCCTACTGGTTAGAGCCTGCCAGCCCCTGGACTAGGGATCCTAGGTTGGCCAATCACGATCACCTTTTGCTAGTTTGTCCGCAGCTTCCCTTTACCCCAGTGCCCCTTAAATAGGAATCGTGCCCTGGCTTCAATGCCTGATATAGCCTTTCTGTGCTAAGGATGTGCTGAATTCCATGTGTGTATATATATTGCTGACTCTTCTCTGACCAACCATCCCTGTTTGCTGCCTGAACTGACCTCTGGTTGTCTGACCACAATTCTGTCTGCTCCTTCAGATAACTTGCTACCTCTGACCCCCGACTTAGACTGCTTGGCATTCCTCGACTGCCCTCCTGCATCATCGAACTGATAACTCGTGTATGACCTCGGCTCTCTGACTACCCTCTAGGTTCATCTGCCTTCAGCGTAAGCTGACATTCCTTGTGCCACGTTAGACCTGAGGGGCAACCGTGTCTGGTGAGGTGTATCTAGTGTTCTGGAAAACGGGGGCTTGGCTATAGACTTAAAAGGAGATTGGGGGCTGTCATCTCACAGAAGGCGGGTGTCCCGCAAGGCATCACACAATGGCTTTCAATAGTATTGCAGTATTCAGGGTCGTACAGCAAATGCCGCCTTTTATGGAGGGAGGACAACTATCCCAAAGCCCAACATTTAAAAGATTTTTGCAGAACAGTAATATTGTGTTCTTAGTGAATAATTTACATGATAGATTAGAAAGCTGATAAGCGGCAAAAGCTGGTAAAACATTGTTCCTCAGGGCAGTTCTCTCAACCTGAAATGAAAGGGATTACACCCCGTCCACAAACGTCTTTGTGTTATTGCAGATTAGCTGGCGATGTGAAGAACTAACGGTGTGATTGCACTTTGATAGCAGTAGACAGTTGCCCAAAAGCACTTTTACAGCAGCAGAAATTAACTTTGCTAAAAAAAAATATTTACGCAGACTCCTTTTCCTGTTCATATTACAGCTAATCCTAGAATATATATTTATATATATATATATATATTTATATATATTTTCTTCCTCCTTAAATCAGACCAAAGAATCACAAAATATTAGGGACATGTCGAATTGTGATGCCCCACTGTCAGAGTTGCTGTCCCTTACACCCGAGTAGCGACACTCGCATCCTTGCGATCTAACGCGTTAGTCAAATTCAGGGTAATTGTTACACCATTGCGTCAGACTACATTTGGCACTGTCCTAAACTGTTTTCCACTTTTAAATTGAAGCAGAAATGGCCGAGATATCAGGATTTACAGGTTCAGCCAATGACACTCTTTTTCATCCTGTCAGGATTGCTGGTCCCTGCCTCCTCCCGACCCTCCCTCCGCCTCGATCCGCCTCCTCCCACCCCTCTATCTGCTTAGTCCCGCTACTCCCTCTACCTCCTCCTCCTCCAGATTCATCACATCCTGATTATTATGCAGCATCACAGATTCAAGGCCACGCCCATTTTTTTTCAGAAGAGACCTCGCTTGTCCGTTGGCGGGGATTGGCTGCAGCGGTCATGTGGGAGCGGGGACAGGATCAGGGTGCCCCACTGAAGTGGACCAAAACCCAGGATAGTCAAAATCCTGGGTGTTGGTCCACTTTAACCACAAATCGAGATGACACTTTAACTGATCTCAGTTCATGACGAAGAATAACCCCTGTCTCCTACTGAGCCATTCAGCTCTGGCACTAGTGGTCCAAAAAACTTCTCAGCAGCTTTGCTGGTCTTTCCATCCCAACACCACAGCTTTGAGAAAGTAGAAGGAGGTGAGTGAGGCTGTAGTGGATTCCTTGAAGCAGTTCATGCTATCTGCGTCATTATCTACTAGAAGAAAGAATTGAGCCCTGCACAGACAGCACTGTTATTGCTGCTATCGAGCTCACTCAACATTACCCAAAATTCAATTTGTTTCAATAATTAGCATGACACCCAATGTCTTTAGACTGAAATGATGTCCAAAATTGGATGAGCTCAAATAATCTGTAATTAGATTATAAATGACACTAGCCTGGGTTTTGACCTGCTTTTCTGGGGCATCCTGTTTATTTCCTGACAATCAGAGTTGATTGTGTCATCTGGCAATCTTTTCTGAATGCTGGGCCCCCTCCCCTGGCCTAGGACAAGGAATTGGCTTTTCCCAGTGGCTTTTGCTCTGCTTTGAAGAGGAACATTTTAGGTATTGGGGGGTTATTAAAAACTCCCCAAACGTGGCTTGCTCGATCCCCTGCCCCTCCCGTTTCACAATTTACAACTTTAAACTTACCTGTCCAGTCACATCATGCTCCGACATCCCTCGGTACCGCGCCGTCTCTGTAGGGCAGCTCCATCTTCCTGTTCCGTCATCCACTGTGCCGCCCATCAGATCTCGCGCATACGCAGTGTCACTGCATAGGCTGCAATGACACTCGGCACAAATCCCGCAAAATTTGAAGAGCATGGCGGGACATTTGAAGAGGGACAGCAAAGTGGAAGTACGGCTAAAGCTTTCAGCCTTCACTCTGGAATGGCTAAGGGGGAGAGGGTGGTGCAAAGGGGCCAGGAAAGCTGCCGGATCACAGCGTTTTAGATTATGCCGACATCCAAAAGGCAGTGAGGAAGGGATGTTTAGAGAGGAACATCAGAAAATGTCTGATGTTTCTCTTTAAATGGATTGACCAAACTAACATAAAAAAACATACTCAACCTTTTGTCACCTGCAGCTGTTCTACTCCAGCTGTGTAAAAACATATGTCTTGCAGCTTGCATACCTGTCCCCATCATCTTACTCTCCTGTGTCAGGGGGATCCCATTTTTTGGGGGAATTTTAAGGGTTAAAACCCCCTAAAAATAATTTAAAAAATGGCGTGAGGTCCCCCCTACCCAGCATAACCAGCCAGTGACCAGCTATGGGGGCTTGTAGAACAGGGCGCAGGGCCAGCTTTGGTGGTCCCTGGCCCTGCAGGCTACAAGCCGGCATAGCCTATGGCCACGGGCTCTTCTGCCCCCCCCCCGGCCTTTGGGGAGGCAGGTAATGGGGGGTCTCAGGGTTAATGGCAAGTCACCCGCTAGCCGCAGGTGACTTGCCAGACCCAGAGCCTTGTGAACTGGTACAGGGGTCACATAGATCCCTTACCAGTTCACAAAGGGTTAACAGTTAAAAAAAAAAACACCACACATAGAAAAGGTCTTTATTAAAAAAAAAAATTCTTGACTCACCTCCGATTGTCAGCTCCTGTGTACCTCGCCGATCTGATGACAGATGTCGGTGATCGGCAGCCAGAGGGGTGGGAGGCAGGGGATCGGAGGATCTCCTGCCCACCGATCTCCAGGCATCTGACACCCGAGCTGCGGGGAGCCAGGACGATGCCCACTGGGTGACGTAATTAGCTCCACCCACAAAGGGGTGGGGCTTTGCGGAAAGATGGTGGCACCTGTCGGGAGAGGAGGGGGAGAGAGCCTGACAGGCTTGGCACTGAAAGGGTTAATGTATTTAGTTTGTTTGTCTAGAAGCTTAATGATAGAACAAGGGGGCACAACCTGAAGCTAGTCGGGGGGAAGATCAGGAGCAATATTAGAAAATATTATTTTACAGAAAGAGTAGTAGATGCTTGGAACAAACTTCCAGCAGAGGTAGTTGAAAAATCAACAGTCACTGAATTTAAACATGCCTGGGATAAGCACACATCTATCCTAAGATAAAGAGTACATACAGTATACACATAAGGGCAGACTAGATGAACCGTATGGTCTCCTTCTGCCGTCAACCTTCTATGTTTCTATGTGTAAGTAGGGAGTAAAGGGGGTGGGACTTGCTCCAACGCTAATATTTATACAAAATGTATTAATTTACAGCCCAGTTTAACCTTCTCATCACTATAATATATTCAGCAAACAGGCATATGAATCCTGTACAGATACTAGGGAACTTAGTTTGCATACAATTGCATGTATTAAACACCCACACCACGTCAAGGCACCCCTTTTGGTGGGGTCTTTACTCCTGTTTTTGAGTGCCCAAAGTTGGGACATGCAATGCAATCAAATATTTCAGAGCTACTAACCTGGGAAGCTGCCAGCCTCCCTTTAGAACACTTCACAGGGAGAGATCCATATTGACTGAATCTCTCCCTATCATGGCAATTCAAACTGAGTAAAGGGGCTGAGAATAGCGCCATCACTAATATTTATATAAGATTATTCAGGCCCTGGTTACCAATTTACAGCCCAGTTTAACCCTCTCATCACTATGTAATATTCAGCCAACCGGCCTATGAGTCCTGTACAGAAACTAGGGGCCTTAGTTTGCATACAATTGCAATTAAGTATATATAAATTGTGTGTATATATATATATATTTTGGTGGTCTATTTGTAGAGTTTTATTAGGCCGTGTTATTTCTTACAAAACTTTTGAGTTTTGACATTCTCAGTGCCGTTAATTCAGATCGAAATAATTAAGAATGTCCAACTGATGTCTAATTATTCTTCCAGCCGCCATTTCTCCTGCGTTCCAGTGAAATATCTTCCTTTCTTCCATAACAAATTTGCGCATAACTGCTAATTGTGTTTATGTGTTTGAGTAATGATGGCCGTGTAATTGTTTTGCAATGAGAATTAGCGATGCAGTTGAAAGGACAGAAGTTATTCCATTTGTAAAAAGAGAAGACTTTTCTTATAAATACTTGACTCAATTTACTTTTTACATTTCATCGGCTCACAGTGAAGGGTTTATTGTGTGTTTAATTGGTTTGAGAGAATGAGTAGAAAATATATATGCTTTTTTTTTTTTATTATAAATGTAAACTTGCAGTACTGCCAGCTATCATGATATCACTACAACAGATGTTTTATGTCAAGATTTTCCTGGAATTGTTGTCCTCCTAAACACTAGTGAACCCAAAATGTTTTATCATGTCTGATAAGAGATTGCGTGGAATGATCTTTATGTCTTCCAGCAAGTTTAATATATTCCGGTAAGGCAGCAAATTGGCTGCTCTGTAACTGCTGTTATCCATTTTTTTCTTATGCCTCAAGGGGAATGTTTTAGATTTTGTTTAATGCCATTTGGGAATCATTGACAAAGTTGTTGGTATGTAAGCATTTTAATGTACAGTAATGCTAGCAGAAAGAACCACTCACGGAAAGATGTATGCAGACCTACACCTCTTCCTGGAAAAAAAAACTCCAATTCTGGCATCAAGACCTCCCTCCAGTCACCCCCCCCCCCCCGTAGTTACCCAGCTTGTTAGAGGTGAGTATAGTAAGGTATGCTGGGTGATTGAAAACGGAACAAAGCAGGGGGTTTTGACTAGCCCTGGTTTTGTTTCCTGTCCCAGCGGCATCCCAAGTTGCAGTGCCCCGCTGTGTGAAACCTCAACTTCCCTCTTCCCAGTCCTATGGTGCAAGCGCTGGCTCTCTTCCAATCAGATCTGTTGCCATGCATATTTGCCGGGAGTTCACACTCGGGCTAAGGCCAGTGACTGGCGACTGGTTTTCTTCTGCTTTAAGCTCTGAGGTGAAACCTGCCTTGCAATGTCCCGCTTTACTTACTGGGTACCACAGCCTCTACCATGTAGTTGAACAGTAGTAATTCAGTAGAATGTTTCAAAGAGCACACTGCATCAAGGGCTAACCCTACTCTACCACTTTGCCTACTGGGTGCCACAGCCACAAATGTTCTGTTTAGACAGACAATGCTTCACAATCCTTACCAGTGACTCCCAGATTGCCAAAAGAGTGAACTTGGTCAAGTGGACATGTTTACCCTGTTCATCATTTAGAATTTGGCCTAGCCCCTGTATAGTGCAATTGCTTCCCATGGACTAACTTAAATGCTGTATGTATTATCAACAGCCATGAAGACTATAGGTCCGGCATTGGTCTCCCTCTTTGCGGAGCCCCCCGATGTTTAAAACTCCTTTAAAACATATCTTTCCATGCACAGACTGTGGTGGCATCTATGGAGGTTCCCCACACCGTGTTGAATGACCAGGGTGGTTACATGCAGTAGGAGGGAAGCTGCTGCGGGGATACTTGCTGCTCCCCTTCCATTCAGTGTTTTATGCTGCTCATTAATATGCATGGCATATGACAACTATTGGAGAAGAGCCCACAGATGCGTTGTGGGATCTCTGGAGAGATAAGGACATCAGGTGTTCGGGAAGGTTCACACTTTGGGGCATTGCAAGTCTGGATGACCCTAGGACATGGAACATAACCTAGGAGAGTGAGAAATCACTATGTAAGCTAAGTGTTTATCCTCTTTCTTCCTCCTCTATCTTCTCCTGCGAGCAGGGCCCTCACTCTTTTTGTTTCACTCTCTGAAATTTCTGACTACATGAGTAGATGAACCCTCTAATTGAAAAGCGCTGTGGAACATGTTGGTGCTATATGAATATAGATCAGTCTTCTTATAGCCTGGAAACAGGCTGTTTGCTATGATTCAGTGCGGGGCATGCCCCCTATTATTAGACACAATCCAAAAGCCTGTCATGACTTTAACATTGAATTTTACTTAATCAGAATTTTCTTGCCCAAGGACAAGAACTATATAGTTGTTACTGAAAACTTGGTGACCTGTTTTACTTTCAGCGCCACTTCCAACTAATTAAAGAATAGAAATGTTTAAGTTGCCAATTACTGTATATGTTACAGCTGTGTTTAGCAGCCCTGGCAGTTGCCTGCAATATTTTTTTCTTCTACAGAAATGTTGACATTGTGAAAAGCTGATAATGTTGGCCATTTAATTAAATGTGGTAAAGTGGTATATTAAAAACATTACCAATTAAACTGATAACGGTTGGATTTAAGATGCGACCTGTCAGATTCTTCAGTAGGATGCACGTGCAGAAGCTCTCTAATAAGGTTCCTTTTACATTAAGCATTTCCACCGCATTGCAGTGGAAACGCACACGCACATATGCAGTGCCATGGCTGTGGATTAAAGTGATCCTCTACCCAGTAATGACGTTTATGTTGTTATCTTCTATCCCCAGCCCGGTGTTTCCTTTTTTACTAAAGCCTATGCCTAATATTCGTAAACAACAGAAACCGGATGCAGTTGGCCATATTTCTCCCTCGCCGATCAGCCCTGCCCCCGGTGCTTTCCAGCCATAACACATTCAGTTACAGTACACACTGCTTACCGTATTATTAGGGATCAGCCATTATGTGGCAGTTTAGCTTGAAACTGAATTGATTAGCATATGTCCGCCATTCGAATAGTATACTGCATCCTGTTGGTGTTTTTATACATATTGAGCAAAGGGTTTAGTACAAAAAAAAAAAACAGGCTGTTTTGTGGCATCGGGCTGGGGATAGAAGGTTTATACTTACCTTTTTGACCCCCCACAGCTCTTCCCTGCAGGTCCGGTGTCCCCCCACAGCACCTCCATGCTGCGCCAACATCTTCAAACTTACCTCTTATGGCAGCATCCATGAAGCCTTCACGCCTTCTCTGTTCATTGCAATGGAGGGGGTATGCCAAGTCTGGTTTGCCTCAGCATGACCCTGCCCCTGCAATTAACCGGGTAGGTGTCTTAAGGTGAAATATTGATGGGCAGGGTTTTGTCTACCCAGAGGTGGAGAATGAAATTGCTGGATCTTCTACATCGGTAAGTTTGAAGATGCCTGTGTTGCACAGAGGAGCTGGGAGAACAAAAGAGGAGTATAAACTTTGTCTGGTCAGGATCTTATTTGTTCAGATACTGTATTCCAGTAAATATGCTTTATGTTCTAGATAAGTAATCTTATTGCTTATATAATGGTAAGAGACAAAATAGAGGAGTTGGGATTCTGGCGTCCAAAGACTCCAAAGCCCTGTGCGGTGCCTCTGTTGCGGTGCCGAGGTGGAACTACATGCCGCCCTGCTCCACGCCATTGTCTCCTTTTTCCCCAGAGGAGCAGCGGCAACAGCAGATGTACGCAGCAGTGGACAAAGGTGCTATGGGCTCCTGGACAAGACTGGCAATGGTGGGACCCAGCATACTCCTGGCCGGAGTCTAGTGTTTTAATACTGCTTACAAAAGAGTAATTTCCAATGTCAGGGATTTAATACCCAGGGGTGGAACTGCTTTGTTTAGTGTCCAGTGTCCTTGGCAGCATACCACAACTCTAGCAAAAAGGAAGCCTAAGTGCACTGAACCAACCATTGATCAGGTATTTATGGGGATGCATATATTACTTAAAGAGGAACATTAGGGGGAACATCCCCCAGACCTCACTGGACTGCCCCCCCCCTCCAGTTTCACAATTGGGCAGTATTTGCTCACCTCCCGCGTGGATCTATACCTTGGGTCCCCCCGACTGGCGCCGCTTTCTTGCGTCACATCAGGCACCGCACGCAGCCCCTATCTCCCGTTTGTGCTGTTCCTTGAATGGTATGCAACAGAGCCAACCATAATCCTGGGACACTTTACAGAGCTGCGAGATCACTGTGGGACATTGAAGAGTAAGGCTAAAGCACTGACCAAGTGGGCAGCGGGGTGAGGATTAGGACCTGAAGCAGCCGGATGTTGCAGCAGCAGGCAGTGGCGACATCCAAAAGGTAAGTAGGGGCCGATGGGGGGGGGGATTGACCTTTTTATTTTAGGTCTGATGTTCCTCTTTAAAGCTTGTTTATTAGGTCAAATAGCAGTCCCAATCATATTAACCCGTGTCAACAAACTAGTTAAATTTTTAAGGAATTCATTTGGTTTATGTTACAGCAATTTACCTTACAAACCAGTCAAGGTAAAAGAGAGGGCAAGACGTCTCATTTGTATATTGCTTTGTAATTTATTTCACACAGAAGATTTCCCTTGATGTTGTAAAGAAAACATGCCTACATAGTGTTGTATTTGATGTATATGTGATTATTGTTTCAGACTACACTTGAACAAACAGATGGAAGGCAAATTGTGCCATGATTCATTACTTATGCTATTAATAATCAATATGTAAACAAGGCATTTTTCAGTGCAGCAAGATTTGACAGCGCCATGTTCTTTAGGGGAAAATAAACATACTGAGAACAAAGCAAAACCAAACTGCTGCTAAGTTCAGTGGACTTTCATTGACGGGTTTACTGGTAGATATTGAGGGTCATGCTGAATATTTATTGAAGCAAGTATAACGGGTGCACATTTGGGTGTGAATTGCAATCTGCATCTTGGTGAACTTTCTAACGTTAATACACAAAGTGTCTGATTTTTTAATCAGGACTAATGTCTGATTTTATTTATAAGGAGCCCTTAGCACCTATTTGCCCTTTCTGATTGCTATGGAATAATATTGGCATGGCTGGAGCCATATTATCATCGGCCATGTGGGGATGGCAACCTGTATAAATAATGCAGCAGACTGGTAGCCCTGGGAAGCGGCGCCCCACATAATATTTTTAATTTATTAAACTGTAAGAAAAAAGTATTGGCAGCATCTTAAGACATGAAATTAAAACATATTGCAAGTAAAAGCCCCGTTTCTCCCAATTACAACGGTACCACATATGTATCGGTAGCCCCCTGTTCCTGCCCAAGAGACCCCACAAACAGAAAAGAGCACTTTATTACATGGCAGAGGGGAGGGGTGGAGTGTCAAGTGTGAGGATGATGCAAATGGAGATCTGGCAAATGGTAGAGAATTAATACTGACTGTAACTGAGGGAAGCCAGTGGGGAGTAACTGCACTGGTTTCAGTGTGGGGAGTCTGGCTTTTAAAGGCTGCCTAGCACCAGGAAGTGCCTGCTGCACATGCTCAGTAGTGCATGCAGGGTCCAGGACCCTAGCTGGCACGTGTGCAATCCGGCATGCCAGTCCTACAAGGGGCACACACTGAGTAGGTTTCTCTACTCATTGTGTGCCCCTTGTAGGACTGGCATGGCTCAAGGGGCACAATTGTGCATGCACACACTCGTGTGGCATCAGATCTTCCACTGTGACACAGCCCCTCAAGCCTTGTGAACTGGTATAGGGGTCTCATGGATCCCTTACCAGTCCACAAAGGGTAAACAGTAAAGACACACTACACAAGAGAAAAAATGACTTTTATTTATTGGGGAGGCAGGAGATCAGTCTGGCATCCCCGGCATCTGTGTCCTCGGCGCCGGGAGCAGTATGACATCATCCGCCCAACCCACAAAAGGTGGGGCTAGAGACAGAAATGGTAAAAGCGGGGGAGAGGGCCTGTTTCAGGCTCATGGTGGAAGAGCCCGGGTGGTATTGGAGAACCCCCCCTTCCCGGGTGAAGAGGAGACCTGGCAGGAGGGATCGCGAGCCCAGGTGAGTACATTTTTTTTTTTTGCAGATGGTGGAAGCAGGGGGACCTCTTTCGAGCCCTCTCCTGAAGCCGGAAGAGCATTGGGAGGGGATTGGGTGCCCCCTGGGTGAAGTGAAGAACCGGACAGATCAATCTAGGGGTCAGGTGAGTTTTTAGCTTTTTTACTATTTTTTTCTTAACGGTTGGAGAGGCAGCTACGTGAGACTCGCATAGCTGTCACTAAAGGGGTTAAACCGAACCAACCTTTAGAAAACAAAACTCGTCAAAACTCACGTGTCTCATCTGCATTCATGATACAGGGTCATTGTCAGTGCTCACATTTGCTCCTACATCCATTCAAAGCTGAAACGCCAGCTCACAAATTTTAACCTGGTAAAGGCCATTTTGGAGCTTCCTATCCTAGCATCCCAGCTGTGCTGCTGCACAGCGTCAGAATCTTCCACTTTGCAGGCGGCCTGCAGCTCCATGAGATGCTATTGTGTTTTTAAAATTACCTACAGCAGTAGTTGCAAAAAGGTAAATTAATTTTTATATGCAGCAATCTGAATTGTCCTTGGTAGGGAAAAACATAAGCACTGTTTTATGTAAGGGTGTTGGACAGATGAGGGCAAAATGAATGGGAGAGTCCAACTTACTGAGCTTGCTTTTATCTTGCACTTGCAATGTTATCCTGCATTTAATTATGCACTTCCAGCCAGGGGGGTTTGTACAGAGGAAAGACCATGACATTTACCTATGCAGAAGTGTGATTAATACATCCTAAATACTGTATTACTGTAATACTGTAAAATTCTGTCAGATGTGTGAACATTATGGAAACCTTGAACAGAGGTCTAGATGAATGTAGTGTGTTAAGCAGTAATGCTTAGGAAAGGTGCCCGATTCAAAGTGTGTAATATAGAAGTGCTTGGTTTGGATTCTAGTAGTTTGTGTCTCCAAATCTTACAGGACTGAGGATTGTAAAGGCAATGCAGTAGAAATCTTTTTAACTGTTCCCAAGAAAGCCTAGCGTTGCATTTATCATACATAAAAATACAGAGCAAGAAACAATGTCCTTGAAAGTTGCGGCAATAGCAATACAATCGAAATGGCCCCATGTTTCACTGTACAGTATATGAAGAAAAAATAGAGACATACAAAGTTAAAGGCATGTACTGTAATCCTTACATGTAGAAGCCCCAGGAGGTTTCCTTACCCAGAGGTTGACCCTACAGTAATTTGGGAATTCTCCCAGAAATTAATAAAAATGGGGGGGCACAGTTTTAAAGCAGGAAAACACGGGTATGTATTTAGGAAAGGCATTCCCTATTTTTAATTTTATACCAATATAATTAGGCTTTTTAATAACCTTGGATGTTTTTCAGAAGTTCTAGTGGGAATACTGTGAGCATGAGATATGTAAGAAGCAGCCATATAGAGTAATTGTGTGTTTCCAGCAGCCATGCTTGCCTAAAGTGCTTTTTGGAAAATGTTGACCTTTTGATGAAGTAGTGCTAGAAATTTCAACCACTTCCCCAGTTCTGTAAAATTGATAGAAGCCTATATCATCTGTTAAAAAAGCGTCGCAAAGATTAAAATTAACTGCAATGTAACTGCAAATGGTCAAAAACTAGAGACAAGGGGGAAAGAGTCAGAAAGGGTCTGTATTGAGGATGGTGGCATATCCCCAGTGGTGGGTGGCACCTGAGGTGGAAAATCACTTAAACCCGGTTATGTTTGTCTAAAGAGGTGAGTTTTGAGAGCACTTTTGAAAGCTTGGAGCATTGGGGAGTGGCGTTTTGAGCATTGGAGGGTATCCCTAAGAAGTGGAGAGACACGTGACGGGAGAAATCTTGGAGGTGCGAGAAAGAAGAGGTTACCAGGGTGTTGGACAAGAGAATGTTGAGGCAGAGCAGATATTGCATTTGGGTTCATATAGTTGGATAAGTCCTGAAATGAAACTTAGAGAAGTTGATCATGAACAGCTTTGTTGGGTAAGCGTAGTATTGTAAACTGAATTCTCTGTGGCAGCCAGTAGAGGGATTGACATCGGGGAGCAGAGTAGGTGAGGTGGATGACACAGGCAGCAGATTCAGAATAGAAATACCAACCAAGGAGCAGCAGTTTCCCAGACTATTTTGGCGACATTTAGGGGGTGGATTACAAGGTTTGTGACTTTGCACGATTTTCACCTTCCCTGCGTTCGCCCTGTGTGTGGGTAGAGGGGAAACCCGCGGTAAATGGTGCTCAAATGGTGCTCAAATTGCAGCGGCGAGCACCAATGACAGCTGACTTTCGGTGGCCATTTTGCTGTGTTGCGGTTCAAATCGTTGTTGAAAATTTGTGGTAAAAAGGTTTGCCGAATGCCAGCAAACTGCTGCGGCAGATTTGGGATATAAAAATCACACTTTAGAGCATATGTGCGCATGGGAGGGGTTTCATAATATAAGTAGATGTATCTGGGAAGTCTATGGGTTGCTTGAAAAGGACATCACTGGGCGAAAACATCACAGTGCGCTTGGTTAATCCGGAAAATAGTGTGAATCGTTTTGTAAATGACCCCCTTAGTTCTGACCCATTCCATATTCTTAGAACCTAATGTGCATGTCATGGCAGCTTCTCAAGCCAGATTCCAATCATGAAGATCCTTGTTTTCCACACCATCAATCTCTGCCACAGAGATTAGAGTTATGCATATTAATTGGGAAACTGAGACTTGTAGTTCCCTGACATTTGGAGCATAGTGAGATTAAAACAGGAAGCAGAAACATTTACACATGAAGATTTACCAAGGTACCAAGATGTACTATGATGTACTATGCGGTATGCATTTATGGTGGTTGGAATTCTTGGAAGAGGACCAAAACCCAAAGTCTGTGAGACTCCCAAGGCAAGCATACCCCCCCCCCAGTAAACTCACCACCCAGTAAACTCGCCTTCGCCCCGCCCCCCAACCGAGCCCACAGTGCATGCATGGTATCACTTGCCTCCCTTCTTAGCTGTACATCATTCAAGTGACGCTGTTCGCCGCTCACAAGTGCGGCTAGAATTCCATCTAGCTACTCTAGCCATGCAGTGGCCTTGAAGAGAGGTGCGTTAGCTTGGTGAATGACAGGGTTTCCCACAGCCTGTGGAAGGACCAAAATATAGTGAAAATCCTGGGTTTCTGTCTGCTTTAAGAACACCAGTCTCTGCCCTTTGTCGGTTATGCTTGAGAGGCAGCATCATTGCAATTTTTTTTAAATGCGGTGTGGCTCTGATAACTGCAAAGGTTGACATGGGATGTTAAGTCTGATCTCCTTCTTCCTCTCCTGTGAGGCACTGAAGACAGATATGATGGTTGCCAGTGTCAGTAGCTGACACCACATAATTACATTTCATGTGCTCCTTGCCACCTATTTATCTATTGCTTTGCAAGGTACGGCCGTGTCTCGTGGCCTTGTATTAAACCTACTGGTTCATTGTTGGAGAATGTATTGAATTTTAGATGGCAAGATTAGATGAATGCACAGCCTCGGATTCATTTGTATTTATTTTTTTATTGAACACACAGTCAAAGCACTTCTGGTAGAATTTTCTAGAATTAATGCTGGGTATTTTTTAGTACATTGCCATGGATTTCCAGCGCACACTATTTTTCAGCAAATTTGCAGAATGCCTACATCCCTAGCAGAGCAGGATCTAAAATAAGATGTAAGGTAACCATCACACGGTGTGTCGTAATAACGATTTGCAATTCCGGTCCATGTTGCTAAAGTTCTGCATTTAGGCTATGGTTACTGTTTTGTGTGCACTTTGCTTTTTTTTCTGTTTTGAACTGTGTTTTCGTTGCAGCTCCATAGATTTGGAATCCATTTGTGATGCAGTTCAGTTGGAATACAGCAAGTAGGACTTTTTACAATTGAAATGGACTGGTGTGAAGATAGATAGATAGATAGATAGATAGATAGATAGATAGATAGATAGATAGATAGATAGATAGTAAGTACAGTGGAATATGTTGGAGCCAATGGCCTTTTGCTCCCTCATATCTGGTTTTGTCATAAATAGGTATTTGGTCAGTTTTTTCTCCTCTTGTCTTCTGCTTTCTTCATTTCATTTTAGATTGAGGATTGCAACATTCATGTTATGAGACTGCTTTGCTTCCCAACCTACCAGGCAGTGCAGTGGAACTTCAATGGCTCAATATTTGCAGGGGCCACTGCTACTGTATAGTCATTGCATGACTAACAAGTAACTTAAAGGAAAAGTCCAATTTATATGGACTTTTTATCATAATCCAGGGCTGGGCAGCTCCACCAGTAAATAACCTTACCGCTGGTCCTGCAATGCCGATTGTAAAGACGGGAGCTATGCTTGTGTTCAGCTCACAGGTGGACGTGGCCTGTGTATGGCCGGCTCACCTTGAAAGCAAGCCGCTCATTTTTCTTTAATGGGAACTGTCTGTACACACCTGGAAACGCAGCTCCGGGCTTCACATGATTCTCCTGATCCACTGTGAAACAAGATGCTCTATCATAGATTACTTATCTGAGGTTTGCTCCGGCCTAGTGGCTTCCATGCTTATATATTGCTGTTTCTCAAATTAGGCCTCCATTCTTCCCTTGCCTGCCGCCCCCTCCAAGCAGAGCAGTGTGTGAGCACATGTACACATTTGCCCATATTAATAAAGGGGGCATACAATAAAAACTTTCTGGGGGAGACTCTAGGAAGAGTGTTCAAGATCAGAGGTTTCCAACCAGTTGTACTGTATGCAAGCTTCTATTAGATGGTACTTGATAATGCTGGGGCTCTCAACCCTTTTTCCTCAAGTTCCACTTTATTTTTTCCAAGGGCCTCCATGGTGGTCCAAATGGGTTGTCAGTCAGCTAAAACCATATTTAAAATGTGCTAAACAACCATTTAAAGTGCAATAATGCTTGAAAAGTACACACAAGAAGAGATTCCATCCCCCTCTTGAGCAGTTTTGCTTGGGTACAGTATAGATGGCAGTAGGTTGAGTACCACCTGATTGGATCTTGAGCACCACAGGTTGGTAACCCCTGCTGTAGACTGAGCTGTACTCCAACCTTCTGCCATCTAGTCTTTACCCATTTACAATTTGCTCCATAAATACAAAACGACATGAAAGGTGATGAAAACGATATATGTGCATTTTATGGTCGTTTTGTGTTTTGAACATGACTTACATCCCATACTGACTACCCAAGTGGTACTTGGGATAAGTACAAAGTGATACATCATTAAAAAGTCTTGCTAACCCATGGCCTAGATAATTATATATTTACACAGCGTTGCGCTGGAGTGATGGTAAGTATTATTGCCATTATCCCTTAGCCCACAGATGCCCTTCAACAGGTTTAAAACAGATGCCAGCGTCATCCTTTTGGTATCTCCTTGAAAGTCTATTGACATTGCCTATAGTCTGTGAACAACGTTAGGAATCTAAATTTACTATGCTTGAAAGTTTTTTTGTTTCTTTTTGAAGAATTAATGCCATTTTTTTCTGGGCTCAAACTTAGTTATGCGCATGACCTATTTTGCAAGGCACCATTTTATACAGAATTATGGTCATAATCGCATGGTTCTTAAATTATACGAGCCTAAATCCTTTTAAATAAAGTATGTCTGAAAGCCTGTTTTTTGCTCGTTGATGGTAAAATTCTGCCCTGTATGACTTTGTGCAAAGCAAAAAAAAAAGAAAAGAAAATTGAGTGAGCATGTCATAAAGTCATTTAAAAGGCTAATTTCAGAAACTCTAATGAGTTCGCAAAGTATTTATGATGGTGCCTCAGTGTTATGATTTATATTGAAGTGTTCCTTTGAACATCAGCCAAAAACCATGCTTTAAACAATCGCATTTTCTCTGTACTTCCAGAGATCTGAAGAATGTTTTGAGTTGAGTCCGTTGTGCACATTTCAAAATGCTTTTAATTCTGCTGAAATGTTTCCTGTAACTTTTTTATGCTTTTGTTTATAACTGATTCCACGTTAAGCATCATTAAGGGTGGCTATTATCTACTTTGGATTGGGAGACATCTAGGTCATGTATGGGTTATTATATTGGGATTGATCTTTGGCAGATTCTGCATTATTTCTTTCATTTTGTATTTAGAATAAAAGAAATGTAGAAAAGAAAAAAATGTAAAGATGCAGATGTACATTTGCTCCAAAAAATTACCCACTATGGCCCATACTGATCAAGACATACAAAGCAAAGTGGAGAAAATTGGAGAAATTTAGCATCTAATCTGGATTTGCTAGTTTGGCTCTGTCAGCCTCTCCAGTTTTTCCAACTTAGATAGGCTGGGGTGCAAGCATGGGGCAGCAGGGAATGCGGCCGCTCGCCGAATTCCATCACTTCAGTGGGTGGCTCTATATGACTGGGAGCCTGCGCAGGTACTGTCGGACCGGGGAGAGGTGAGTCTGAATGCGGCAGTGGCAAGTGTTTCACACAGTGGGGCATCCCAACAAAATCTGCGAAAGTGAAAATCTTGGGTTTTGTTCCACTTTAATGTCTTTGTATTGCGCTTTGTACTTCAGGCTTTTTGACTAACTTGTTGCATTTTTAGTCCTTAGGAAGGTGAAAATTTGTTGTTGAAGGTGAAAATAGTGATGTACATTTACCACGTCTGCAGATGTACTGTGCTATTGTGTAAAGAGGACTGCCAGTGAAAACAGACTGCAGATCCTCGGGCTCTAATAGCATGGGGGCAGCTGCATCCAGGATGCTCTGCCACTCATAACCGCTCCCAAGCCTAGGTCCATGCTACTGGCACTTGCCTCTTCCTCAATCCTTGCATCTTTACCACATGCCGCCAGCCCTTGAACTTAATCCAGACCAACACCCATGGACATTTAGCATTTAAAACCCTCCCCATGCCCTTACAAGGCTAAATAGCTTATTTGTCCTCTACTTTTTCTCTCCTGCGCCCAACTGTCTTGCAAACACTGTAACCTGCTTCTAATTGTGGCCATCTTGGATTCCTCTCCTGCATTTTCCTCCCACAATCCCTCTCGCTTTCTGATATCTTGCACCTACGCAGTGCAAGATCTGCAGTAGGCACGAGCGAAGTTTCAGCCCTGCTCCCCCTCCTCAGTAGTGTGCATCTTGCGCTTTTTGGCCATGTCCATTGTCACTCCCATTTTCTTCTTTGTCCAGCAAGCAAGTCAAGTGCAGAGACGCATGTGGGTGCCCAACGCACAGGAAGACTTGTGCAAGGCGCCCTGCTTCCTGGTGGTGAAAGGACTTCTCAGCGGCCCACCACATTTCCGCCTGCCGGACGGAGATGCTCACCAACCTGTATTGTGTTTATTTTCAGGCACAATAGACCCTGTTTGCTTGGAGGATGTTGGTCCGCTTCAACTGGCTGCTGGTAACAGCTTCCATGCCACACATGTTAGAACAGACCCTGCTTTAATAGAGCAAGAGGACATCCAGTCAGTTTTTACTGGAGGTCCTCATAACACTGTCACTATGGCACAGTACACCTGAAGTCTAAGTTCAAGTCTACCTAGTAACCCCAACAGCATTCAGGGTTATTCACGTAACTGCATCAACGTTTGCATTTCCTAAAATAGGCAAGTTTTTTTGCACATACCACAAAAGGCAATTGGGCTCCAGCCCTATTAAGGTATGTATTTTCAAAGCAGACTAGGATTCAAGGGTATTTAATACAGAGAAGAGGAGTAATACATTACTGGGAAAAACCACAACAGAGTAGAAAATGAGGGGGGGGGGTCTATCTTTTGCCTTTCACTAGTTCCTTCTGATTGACAGTTCCGCAAAAAAAGCTGGCGTCTAATTATGTTTTGTTGACTTAGTTATTCATCATAGCTTTATTTGGGGAGAAGAGTTGTCAAACAACAGATGATTGATGGTGCTGGGCACCCCTTGTGCTTTTTTTAATACCTAAAATGAGCCAATAGTAAGCATATGGCTAAGCTTAATATAATGAAGATCCTCGTCTGTCTCTGAAATGTTGCTAGCAGTTGTGTTGGTAAATTATTGTATTCATTTATTTTTTTGTAACGTGTTTGATTTCAATTAGGTTACTAGATAGAACGGATATGTGCCCAACTCCCCTGGCTCCAGTTTTAGACTGTCATAATGTACTGTATGATAAAACTTGCAGAGCAGTATTACACATCTCCATTTATATGGCATAAACACTCGCTGCACAGAGAAGCTTGCAACCAATTTCCCGGATCTATAATAGTCCTCAGCACAAGGAAGGCGAGATCAGAATAGTTTAATTCATTATAAATCTTTCATGTAGATGGCATTAAAATGGAAAATAAAGCAGCCGAGAAAATGGATGGGGAGTTAGAGGAACTGTTCATCTAAATGGGAACCGATAAGCTACATATTTTCACATATTACAGTGCTGTAGAAGATTACATCTATTTATATTTATTTATATGTAAATTTTGTGTAACCTAACGTGACCTTGGGGAAACTACACCGACCAGTAGAACACATTTGCACTTACTGTAAATAATGCTAAACTCTTTGAATGTCAAAGTAGAAATACCATAATGAAGAAGGTGATTAAATAGGTAGCATGGCTTTTTCTAATTTTGTATTTGCAATAGTTTAAGAAAAAGTTCTGTACTCATAAGTTGGTAAATGTGAAATAGCATATTTTGGAGCTGGTTATTGTGGATTTTTCCTTATTTTCTTTTTTACCCAGTCCTAGTAAATATCTTTTGGTGAAGAAAGATCAAAACTTTTATTCAGTTTTTTATGGCACTATAATGATAGGCTCCAGTTTACAATAACCTTTCTTACATTTAGATTTTTTACTTTGTTTATTTAAAAAAAATAAAAATATATATATGCTCTTTTTGTGACGGTTCTCATTTATCAAAGTCATAGTATATTTGTAGTAATAAGGCAAGGCGTGCCCTTATTACACTGATTAGAACACTGATTCTGAGAAGCACGGTAAATAACTTGGCATTAAAAAATCTGAAAAAATAATCCTTGGCATTAAAACAAAATACGTAAGATCTCACCTTCTCCCTCGCACCAACGGCGCATGCGTGAGCAGCGGACCCTCCCTGCAATAACTTTTAGCAGGGCGGGCACCCTCATAAAGCATTTGTGAATGTCTGGTGCAGGCATACTCCCGGTTATAGGGCAGCAGATATGTGGCCTGTGGTGCGCTCAAGTCCACTTGGTTTAGACGAATGGGCAGGAGCGGATCTGAGTGTGCTGATTGGACAAGAGGCTGCACATGCGCCGTAAGACATAGTTAAGGTGAGTTAGACTGGGTGATCCGAGGGTTTCACTTAGCGGGGCAACCCCCAGGGTCAAGGACCAAACCCAGCTTATTCAAAATCCTGAGTTTCAGTCCACTTTAAGATACCCAGGGTTCTGGAATAAGCACCACTCCACTGATGGTATGCAAAGGCATAGAAATATAGTGCTTTATGACAGTTCCTCTCCTGGTTATGTTTAGTTCAAATGCTTCTTTCATATTAGACTACAGGGGGGTTAATATGTTAGTAAGACTATGGCAGCTGTCACCAGTCTACCCCCCCCCCCCTTCCCCAATGTGGTGGCAGCTGTACTGGCAAAAATGACTGTGCCTAAACAAAGCGAAAAAGAGAACAGTAGTCCCAAGTTAGCACGGATTTCCCTGCAACTCTGCAATGATAAGTATATATCACCTGAAATGTTTACATTGAGGCATTAAAACTCCTTTGGATATTTTTATTACCTCTTGCTGTATATTGGATTATGAAAAATTAAAGGGTTATTGTAAGCTTTCAGCACTGGCTTCTAAACCACTAGGCTCCATCTTCTTGAGCTAGGCTTTACCTGGGCTTTCCTATGTTGTCCCCTTTAGACTGGCAATGCTGACCCAAAAGAATTTAGAATTGCTGGTCAGGATTTGTGCTCCTCCCTCTAATCCATGCAGAGCCTACTTGCTGAATAGGGAAAAAGAACCTTGCAATTTTGGAGGAAAGTGCTAGGCTAGATTAAATGTCAGATGTAAGATCACTCCCTTAGTTATAGTAGGCAATATAGTATATTAAATGGCTTTCCTAAGATTAATTTCTGCTTTTGCTCTCTGGTTAATTAAAAGTCCATAGTCGTAAGGCAGAGTTCCGTATGTTCTTTTTTCTTACCGCTCAATACTGTAAAGTAAAATTTCAGTATTGACATTGCCTTAAGGAGACTATAAAACAGTTTCCAGGGTTGGATAGAGGACTTGAGATAAGGTCGCAGTAATTGCTGCCTTCTGGTGTGTTTGTTTTGTTGAATTTAGTTACAGCATAATTGTATTGAAAAATCCACTGGTACACAGCAATTACCCTGCTGTAACTGAATTGCCACTTGACTCCCACAGTTTAATAGCTCCTAACAGATTTTGGTTTGGTCTTTTACAGATGTCTAGGCAGCCATAGAATACATGATATTAATCAATCTGCAGAATAAGCTAGCTTACAGTGTTTTTGTGTGGTTGTGTAACTAGATCAGAACAGTTGATTTAAACTGATGTTTCTTTGTATAGGCTTCTAAGTGATGCGGCTTTCTTTGTGTATGCGCCCTGTCCAGTGGGTTGTGCTATAATTACCATTTTTAAGGCACCTACGTGTGCTGTAAATTGATCTACTAGATGAAGAAACATTGTGCTTGTACTCGGCGAAGAAAATATTGAGGAACAATATATATATATATATATATATATATATATATATATATATATATATATATATAACTTAATGGTCAGTTTTAGGTGTACATGTTTTCAAACAGCTCCAGCTCGTTGTAATAAGACTTGTGTATACTGGTTACCTCCCCCTTTTGTAGTTTGCTTACTGAATAAATGTGTTTTTTGAACATCTAAACCTCTTAAATCCTATTAACCAATCTGGTCAGAATGGTCAAATTTAGATTTACCTATAAATCTTTGGGGAAAAACGGAATTGGGAACATGGAATAGGATGGCTCCAATGTAAAGAGATGATTTGCATGGCTCCGCTCACTGCATGGCATGATGGATAATTTTATTATTCCTTGTGTTGGGCGCTGTGTAAATACTTTCTGCTTTTCCTTTACATTTGAGTAGATGGTCTTTTAGCCTCCCTATATTAAGCCTAACATGGGTCTCTCCGCATGGTGGCTTGCGACGCCTGGGAAATAGAAGAGACTTGTGTATATTGGTTTGAATACCATCCGAGATCTGTGTCCTATCCCCTCCAGTCCCCTCAAACTTAAAGGAATTTCTTATGCAAAAGGTTAAAAAAAAATAAACAGAAGCTAAGAACTAGTCCAGACTGCACCCCCTCTGTATTGATGGCTTGTTAGGCACTCTCAGAGATGCTATTCAAGCCCAGCTAACCCCTCCCTCCACCCCCTCCCTCAAGCACTCTCGCTCCCAGCACTGTCCTACCCATTATACTGATTATTA
Organism: Gastrophryne carolinensis; assembly: GCA_027917425.1. Classification (NCBI taxonomy): domain Eukaryota; kingdom Metazoa; phylum Chordata; class Amphibia; order Anura; family Microhylidae; genus Gastrophryne; species Gastrophryne carolinensis. The sequence goes on along the minus strand of CM051236.1, from coordinate 385,118,428 downwards.
TGCAGCATCACAGCTCCAAGGACCATGTCCTCATGCTTTAGCTGAGAAATCCTGAGGTAAAACTGTAAACCTTGATATCTCGACCATTTCTTCTTCAATTTTAAAATGGAAAGCAATTTAACCCTTTCGCTGCCAGCCTACCTGGAGTTTTTGTCACGCTTGGTGCCAGACCATTTTGCACTATTTTGCGCTCCCCATGTTCAAATGTGATTTTTGAAGGGATTTCCAGGGATTTCCCAGGAAAATGATATATTGTTTTTTTCAGCAGAGTCTGGGCTTTAACATGAAATGTCTTGTTTGTAATTTTTTAGGTGTATTCTCAATACTTTTGGGTGAAATATGTGCAAGAAAATAAAAAAAAAAATCTATTTTTTGCAATTTGTAGTGTTTTTTTGTAATAAAAAAATGTAAGTTTGTCAATAAAATCTTATTGCATGTGAAACCCCAATTAATCCCGGTCACAGCGTTACCACATATGTATAGGTAGACACCCTTTCCTGCCCAGGAGACTCTCCCAAACTGAAACAGCGCTTTAGGAGATTTTCAGATAAAATACAACTATGCACCGCGCTAAGCGCACCTTGCGGTCTTTCCAGAAAAAGAACCCTTTAAATTTGAAATACCCCCCAAAAACTATATATTCTCTGGAAGTATATACCTCAGGCTTTCTAGGCGTACCAGGTTTGTTGACATGGGCGCGATTTTCTGGAAGTAATCCCTCAATCAATTCTTTGGTTGCACAGAGTTTCCCTAAAAAAGAAGAATCAAAGCCACATTTTCCTAAAAAAAACTATATGCAAACAGAAAAAAACAAGTAAAATCTGAAAAAGCAACAACCCCCGAACAGAACAATACCCAACATGCATAGGTACTGTCAAGGGAAGAGTTGCCAAACACCCCAAAGTAAAGCATGCGCATAACGGTAATTTTACTTAAAAATTTCAGCTCTGCAGACAAAGTGCGCACCTTGCGATTTTTCAACCAAAACAACCCTTTAAATTTAGAATATCCCCACAAACCATATATTCCCTGAAAGTACACATGTTAAGCTTTCTAAGAGTACCCAGCTTGTTGTAGTCGGCTCATCTTTCTGGAAGTAATCCATTGAAGAATTCTTAGGTTGCACAGGGTTTCCCTAAAAACAATTATAAAAAAGCAGAATAAAAACCATGTTTTCCTAAAATATCAATATGCAAACAAGAAAAAACAAGATAAATCTGAAAGCACAAGGTCCCCCGAGTAGAACAATACCCAACATGCATAGGTACTATTAACCCTTTTAATTGTCAGCCTACTTGAAGTTTTGTCACCCTCTGTTGACAGGTCATTTTTCCCCATTTTGCGGCATGATTAACCGTGATTTTTGCTGGAATTTCCAGAAAAATTATATACATTACATATACATTTTGTGCAGCAGAGTTTAGGCTTTAACATGAAATGTCTTGTTTGTAATTTTTCTACTGTTTTTTGAATATTTCTGCTTAAAAAAACAAAAAAAAAACAAAAAATATATATTTTTTAAACAATTGTTTCCTTTATTTTAAATAAACCCTTTTTTTTTTTTATGAAAACCATATTGCATGTGATAGCCCCATTTCTCTCGATTACAACGGTACCACATATGTATCGGTAGCCCCCCCCATTCTTGCCCTGGAGATCCCCCAAACTGAAAAGAGCACTTTATTACATTTACAAATTAAAATACAACTACTATCCACACTATAAACATAAGGGGTTAATTAAAAAAAAAAAATGACATAGGGTCCCCCCTTCCGGGGTAATTTTAAGGGTTTAGGGTTAGGCTAACCCTAACCCTCAAAAATCCCCCAAAAAATGACATAGGGTCCCCCCCTTTTTTGGGGGAATTTTAAGGCTTAGGGTTAGGCTAACCCTTAACCCACGGGGGATCGGATGGCACCAAATTAAAGAGGAGATCCAGCCGGATCCAACGAGGGGTCAGGTGAGTATTTTTGATTTTTATTTTTTTTACTAGCAGGGGGGAAAGTCAAGCACGTAGATTCTACGTGCTTGGCACTTAAGTGGAGTAGAAGCAAGCACGTAGAATCTACGTGCTTGGCACTGAAAGGGTTAAGACAGTGCCAAACGCAGTCTAATAATTGCCTTTGCCTGAAATATCACTTTAACAGAATTGAGAACCCATCTAGTACCCCAATATTATTAGAAATAAATAGTTTGCTTAGATTCCATTCAGACTTTATAATCGCTAGGTTTGCCTAATAATAATTGCAAGGGGGCAACCTGATTTGAGGTGCTCTACACCTTTAAACAGAACACAAAGCCTGTGTTCAAGCTTTAAACCCATTGGATTAAGCTGGGTTTTCCCTAGTTTCTGTAGAACTGGTTGTTGGAAGTTGTAGCTAGTTCTCAGAACTGGGGGAAGTGGTGGCCCAGAACTATCTTTACCTGTGACTAATCAAATGCAAAGTGTAGGGAGGCGTTATGGGGTATATGGGGTAATGTATGCGGGGGTATTTATAACTCACACAAATAGGTAAAATAACTACAAGAATGTAATTCAATCTATTAATATCGCCTCTACACAGATTTAATAGTATTTCAAATTGGTGTTCATTAGATTGTATGCAAACATTTAAAGCCGCTCAAAAGCTATGGTAGCCAGCCCTGGAGTCAAAAATACTCCAGAGCTGGCCACTTGCCTACCCCCAGGGCCTACTAAATCGTGATTCCCCGCTGTGTGAAACCCCCGCGGTCTCCGTAAACTCCAGCCATTCTGATAGGCTGGAGATGGGAGCGCCCCACTGTCTACAAGGAAACCAGGGATGCAGCCAGCAGCTCAGCCAGAATTTGAAAAATGCCATGTGGGCGGGGCGTCTAAAAAAAAATAAATACATATGCCACTGTTAAGCTGGCTTTATGGGCTGAGGGAAGGGGAAGGTTTTCATACATGCAGATTGGACGTGTGAGTTTTGGTGATGCCCCTTGGAACTATTGTTAGGGATACCTTGCGATCCAAAAGTCTGTTTTAACTTTTGTATCACTTTAAAGAGAAACAACCCTCACTGATCTGTTGCCCCAACCTCCGGTTTTACCTTTGGGCAATGTTTACTCACCTGGCCAAGGGATCCATATTCGGGGTCCCTCGGATTCTGGGCGACATTCCAACGGGCAGCGCCATCACATCCCACCAGGCACTGTGCTCACCCCCTGGTCACGCGTTGGTGCAGTGCCCATGGATGCAATGGAGCCGCCCGAAATCCCACAAGACTTCGCTGAGCGGCGCGGGACTTTTAAGAGCACACTGCTGTCACTTAAGGACGGCTAGGCCAGTGGGGGGGGGGGGGGGGGAGCAGAGGATTGGGCACTGAAGATGCTGGATGTCGACGCAGCAGCAGCATACAAAATGTAAGTAGGGCCTGATGGGGGGGGGGAGTGGTTCTCTGCATAGCAGATGTTTTCAGTTATTTTACATGTTTGTTTCACAGAATTTGAAAGAGAGATTATGCTGGTGTTTGTAGTTCCAAGGCTTTCTAATTAACTTTAAACCCTCTTCAATCTAAAATCCTTGGTGTACTTACAGTATTCAGTGTTTTGGCCTCGAGTTTTCCCTTATTCACGTGCCATACATTTAAGATGACTAGAATTCACCCTTTATTGCTCAATGAAATAAAAAAGAATCTAGTTGCATACCTGTTCCAAATCACTTAAAATGTGGGTTAAAAAACATGATTGTTATTACAGTAAGTCACCAATGGAAGCTGCTACGCTTTTTCCAATAAATAAGACCTCTGTCCTCTATATGCCCTTAAAAATAAAAATGCAAATATAAAAGGCATGTTTATCTGTTATACACACATTTTTCAAGTGGTATGTATTATTGATAAGAAGCATGCTTTAAAGCAAAGTGCTTTTTTTTATTCTGTTTGTTAATACGTTAGAGTGAAATTCAAATTGCCATTTTATTTGTGCTTGATTTCAAGCCAGTTGTGCTTCTCTATTGGCCTATTTCTACAAACAGATGAAATGACTGTTCGTCAAGTAAGCAAACAAACGTATGACTCCTATGCAAGTAGACAACTTTTGCTTGGACGTATTAGATTTGTCAGCTAATTGTTTGAGTGGTCCTATGTGTAATCTCTCTTGCTGTGTGCTATTACTAGTATTTCCTACTTTTGGTTGATTTGTGTTTCCAAATGTCAACAGTCATATCGAACAAGAAATGTTATATAGGCCCAAACCATAGGATGCTCGACCAACAAAGTAATTCCTGTTCATTGCTGGATCGCAGGGGGAAGTTTCATAGATCAGTTCTGCTCTGATTTTGGTCAATTTAGTGGTTTTCTTTTCGCAAATGGATTTGTAAAAATGAGCCATAAAGCCTTTATATGGAATCCAAGAACTGCTGTGGACCTACATTGCTTGAAATACAAGATGGCCTTACTGCCAGTTACTTGGTGACTGCTAAAGGGGTTTCCACTTGTCTTGCTAGAAATCTTCCTTTAAAAAGGGCATACACCTACATATGGGAGTCTTTTCTGGGACCACATGTCACTACAAATGGGACCTCATATGTAGAAACCAATGCTTATGTTTGCAGAGCAGCTTTTAATTGGATCTCAGATATCCTCTTATTATAGATACTTGGAGTGGGATACCTTAGCGGTGCAGTCACCAAATGAGAAGTTTGAGTGCTTGGATAAATATGCCCCCCCAGCCTCTTTCCTAAACCTAAAGAGAAGAGTTTGCACATAGTGGGTAACAGGGAGATAAGGGCATGTACATATTCCCCCAAAAAATAAATTGCCATTTCATTTAGGACCTACACCATTCCTGGCAGATGTGCCCCAGGGAGGGTCTGGGTCCCCTGAATCCCTTAATTAATATCCTCAGCCCTGTATGTCTTAAATTCTTCCCCCTTTAGTTTGCTGCAATGTGCTGCAGGGGACCCTGAGATTTGTGCACAAGCTTGTGGATGCTGCTTCTGCAGTAAATGGGGCAGGAGCGCGTACACGATGCAGGGGATGCGGCAGTGCACACTCCCCATTGTAAACAATGAGCGCTGCTTGCCGAATAACGCAGTCACATCAGGCAGCTCTCATTGAATGTAAACCCGTGGATGCCCCATTGTAGCCTGGAAGGGTGAGTTTTTATGGGCAAACTGGGGGCGTTTCACATAGTGAAGCATCTCGATTCGGTATGCCCTTTTAGATTCCAGGCCGGCCGCTGCTGGGTTTTGTTCCGCTTTAAAGCATGACCCCAAGAAAATACCTTCTATTTTATGTAGTTAAGGAGCCAGTACTTACCACTTTTTAATTCTGTTAATGTTTGGCAATAATGTCCCTGCCAGTGGCCAATCTGGTTTGTTGATAAGCTTGCACATGAAACCTGAATATCTGCTGGAAATCGCGTGATTGGCGACCATTCAAATGAATGAGAAACTGGTAACATGACTTTACTTTCTCTTTAATAAAGGATGTTTACATACATTAGCTTTAGATTGTGTGAGTACTTGAAACATTCTTCTAGTAGGGAAGACTGGGCACTGTATACTGAGTACTGTATTCTACAGAACTCTACTGTTTGTACAAGGTTTCTTCTGTTTTTACAAGGAGAGAGCTGAGAAATAGACTGTGATTTTGTGACTTGCACATGTGCATTTTAAAAGAGGAATTGGATGACAATCAAGCATTGCCTAATGACAACTTTGGATGGTGGAGGGAACCGTATGTTGAATACATATATACCGGTATATACATACACACATATTTATAATGGCTGTTTGAGGAGCAGTCATCTTTGTCGACTCAACATCTGATGCATCAGCTGACCTTCGGAGAACTAGAAACTTTTCCAAAGTCATGCTAATCATTTAAAGTGGACCAACACCCAGGGGTGATCGGCCCGGAAATCTATAAGATTCCCGGGCCGATCACCTCCCACCCAGCGGGACATCCCGGTCTCGGATGTGAAACCCCCCAGAAACCCCAAAAAGATCTTACCTGATCCGCCGCCACTTCCGCCGCTGCCGCCTCCCGCGCACCCCTCCAGACGTGCGCGCGCCCGCGCCGGCCCTCTGTGAATGGCCGGCGGGGGTGCGCGCACGCCGAGAGTGACGCGCGGGAGGCGGTGGAAGCGGCTTGGACGTTGGCGGGGATTGGCTGCGGCGTTCACGTGGGAGCGGGGGTTTCTGGGGGTTTTCACACAGCGGGGCACCCCCGATCGGGGTGCCCCGCCGAAGTGGACCAAAACCCAGGATAGTCAAAATCCTGGGTGTTGGTCCACTTTAACGTCACTGTATACCGGGTCTCTGATCCAGAAAGACCAATCTGTCAATACAGGGAAATGACTTAGTTCTGCATATTTGCTCTTATCAGCTTTCAGTTTCAAATTGATTTATTTATTTTTTACAAGAGGTTTGCATTCGCAATACAACTTGTTGAAACAATCCAGAATAGAACTGCATCTTGCTGTATTAATTAACCAAGAATATCAAATAAACCACAAATAAACAATATTGCACAATTTAGAACATGTTTCAATTTTCCAACATCTGGATATCTTGTGAAAGAAGGAAAAAGTAGAGTAAAAAAAGAAAAAAATGGAAATAAGTTCCGGTCCAGAGATAAGGTTTCTGATGGTAAAAAGGGAAGGGCAGGGCATACATTACCTGGGCATAGACAATCCCATCAAGTCTATATCAGTTATCTCAGATAGAAATTTATACTAAAGACAGTCTACCAATATTTATCTCTGTTCAATTTACTCATGGAAGAATCACTTTTGCAATATGGAAGTGCTTTTGGATTTAAATATTACAAAGGGGACCTCATACGCAGAGGCTAATGCCGTCATGTTTGCAAAGCAGCTTTTAATTGGATCACAGATATCCTCTTATTATAGATACTTGGAGTGCACTACCTGTAGTGCAGTCACCAAATGAGAAGTTTGAGTACTTAGCTAAAAATCCCCCCCAGCCTCTTTCCTAAACCGAAAGAGAGGAGTTTGCACATAGTTGGTAACAGGGAGACAAGGGCATGTACCTTATTAACCAAAAAATAAATTGGCATTCCATTTAGGCAGTACTATGCAATAAAAATGAAAAACAAAAAATTGTTATGATGCAAACCTGACAATTGTATTGCCAGATGGACTTTGCTGTAAAGGTATAGAAAAGGACGCAATGAGTAATATAAGTGCCAAATATGCCAAATAATCCCACAAAACCAAATCAAAAGAAAAAACTAATACACTCGGATCCTTGCCTATCTTGGTATGGGGGCTTTATTCTATCTTGGGTGGTAATTGTGATGGAGAAAATGTAGAAATGGGACCTAAGTTTATTGCCCAAAATGTAAGATTTGTTTTTTTTTTTGCTTTGTCATATATAGTTCAGTTCATCTAAGCATTTATTTGATTTGTTTGATCAAAAATAGATTCATCTGCTGATTGATTGCACTTTTTGTATGTTAAAGTGAAAAAGCTACACTCAAAGTTGCTTCAGCAAATAATTAGCATAACCCCCTGATTCTCCATTGGTTTAAATCTGCAAAGATCACCAGACTGAGTGAATTGTGTTGGAATAGTTGGACCAAGGGGTAGATACCCATAGTTCTGGATTATGGATATAGCTGGCAAATATTTTTGATATTTCATTATTTTGAGCAGAAAAATATTATTGGGGTAGAGTTGAATAAAAAATGTATTCATTGTAGGGTTGCGTCCTCTCCAGGCATTTATTATTGATTTAAACAAAATCATAATTTACATGTTATAAATGAGAACTGTTGGCCTTTCTGTAACTGCATGGCGAATTAGCTGTGTTTGCTTCCTGATTAAAAAATGAATATTAATATGCATGTTTATTTTTCCGCTTATTTGAGCATTGTGATGTATTATTGATCTTAAACATGCTCTGATTTATTATTAACCATGGCAATGATACAGCACCAGATTCTAATCCTGCTCATTAATTATGAGCTTAATTTAAATACTAAAAAAAGTCTAACTAGAAAAGAGATCTACTGTGATGCATGTGCAGTTGTTTAAATAGTGCTTGTTCTCATTTTCTCTCCCTTTGTCCTGTAACAAAAGTAGGAGCTAGAACATTTTGTATTGTCTTTATAAGGTTACATTTGGCTGATGCAGTCCTTTTTTCCTGCTAGACAACTTTGCTGTATTGTGATATTGTCATGTGACCCAGTGTCAGCATTACTTTTGTTTCATACATTACTGATGAGCACACAATTAAGAATTCTGAAGGTTAATCTATTTGTTAGTAATGCAAGCCATATTGTTAAAATATACAGTATGTGTTAGTTTACTTTATTGGATGATAATATTGTATAGTTTATATTTTGTGCCCCCTCCCCAATTGTGCAGTCTCTCATAGGGTCGGTAGCTAGGACATACTTTTATGTACTTTGTTCATTGTTCAATAACAATTAGAAAAAGCTTTGCATGGTGTAAGCCTTCAATCATGCTAAAGATGTGGAATGAGCCAGGTTGAAACCTTTTACTCCTTATCTTTGGTCACTTAATATAATCATATAAGCCAGAAAGATCTGTTGTATGGAATACACACTTTTATGGCTCATTGTTATCTTATATAAGCTTTAAAGACTGGGTGAATTCCCTCCATAGAGTTATCTTAATTTGGGATGCCACAGGGTGCCTTGCAGCGTGCGTCTCTTCCCCTGTATTGGCGTATACCCGTTGATCTTATACCCGTTGACATGGGATTTTACTGAATATGTAGGTTGAGGCCCTCACCCTAAATTCCCCGCTCTGCACGCTTACCACATGCCAGCAGACCTCAGGGAGCGGGGATCTTGCATGTTACTATGTCTATATTTAGCTTCAGTTTGCTTAGCACCCTTTGGCATTTCCACTCTCTTTGTATTGGTTCCACTCCTGCATTAACAGCATGAGGGATTTAGATGCCCACTTGTACAACCCCTACAGAGAGGCCCGGAGAATACACAGTCCATACTGCCATTTTAATGCTTTTTCATGTTGCACATAAGTCCCAGCCCTCTTTTAGGATAACTGTACCAGCAGAGCGGGCAAATCCGATTGCCTGGCAGCAGTAATCGGTGTAAACGTAGAAGAAGCAAATATAAAGCTACCCCATTTCCAAGCTTCCCATGGGGGGGGGGGGAGTCCAGTTTGTGATGCTAGCATAAACGGACGTCCGGTTCTTTTTGACAAAATTTCCTCCACAATTTACATTTTTTATTGTCTGCTCCCTTTGCTGGTCTCGGTTGTCGCGGCATCAAACGTACTCAGAGCTGTGTGTATAATATAGCACGTCCGCAAAAGTGTTGTGTGTATTTACAAATTTTATATCCCTTGGGAAGCCACTGTTGTGGCCACTAGCTGACCATTTACAAGTTTTTCCTGGCTGCAACATGTATAGTCTCACAAGAGAAAGAGAGCATGTAAAGTAATCTGAGCCAGCACTGTCAACGTTCTGGTGATATGTATAATGTGCAGGGGTGGACTGAAGCAGTTTAAGCCCACCAGATGATATTACCCTTGGGGCCTACCAGAGGAAGTAATCCTCCACGCTTCAGCTAAATTACCATTAGATTGTAAACATGTAAAATTAGATTTATTTTTAACCAAATAACAAATCAAATTTACTAACAAAATTGAAAATGTATAAAACATTCCAGGTAAACCAGAAACACGTTTTTTTTCTTGGATCTCTTGTAATGTCCTAACGGTGGCCTTGATCAGTGCCTTGGGCCCAGTGCCACACTGCTTACTTTGAAATACAGTTTGCAATATGTAAACTGTTGTAAGCTGCATAGCTCAAGACCTTGACGCCTGGAGCCCACAGATCTAATAGCTTGGTTTTCAAAACCAAGCCGAGGCAGCAAAGCTGTGGTTCGGTCTGAAAATATAATAAAATAAAAAATATATCATAAAAGCAGAATCTTATTTTTCTAGAAGCCAGACGTAGATTTACGCATACACTACATAATTCAAGTATAATATAGAGCATAAAACTTTTAACTTCACGATTGTGCTTGTAATGCAATAAGTGTAACGATCGCTCTATGGTCGGGGTTGATTTGACCTTTATATGTCCAGGCGATTTTAGTTATGTTTTAAAATGAAATGACGTACAGAATTCAAATGTTTCATGATCCAATGAGGTCTAATGATTTATTCAGTTTCCAGCAACCTCTGTGCAGCAGCAGTGACTATGACGGAAGTAGGCTGCCCAATCAGCATGCAGATCTGCTCTCATGATAGTGATGTGGTATTTCTCTTTGCTCAGCAGTGCATTAAATTGTTGGCTTTCGTCTTCACTTTATATTCCTGTGATGTGTTCTCATTTCCACTAAGCAATAGTAGCTCTGCAGCAGCACCAATATCATATAGCAGAGGCAGACTGATTGCTGTCCCATTACTGGGTTTTTTTTCCAGAAGCTGGTGGACTGCCAGTATTTTATTTTCTATTATTGCCTTTCAGTCCACATACAGAGGTGGCAAAGGAGAAGCAACATCTGTATAACCCCAAATATCATTTAGAAGCTGGAGATCGAGAGGGAATTAGATTAGCGATTTATTTCAGTTTTATATTCCAGGATATGTTTTTTTAATTAAAAAATGTATTGTGGGTGTACCATACTACGGGTAAAAAGCTGCACATGCAATTTATTCCTGCTCTGTATATATGCATAGCCTTGAAGTGAGCCTAAACCCACCATTGCTACTCTACCAGGCAGGGTCTCGGTCATATCAATGAAGTTTTTTTTTTAAAGATACTATTTCCTAACAGAGCTCTATCCATTGGGATGCAGGATATTAATGCACACCCATGTGGCAGCAGCACCTCTTCTGATAAGAGGCACACTTTCATAAGCCCCCAATCATAGGGAGCTTTATAAGAAAAAAAGGTGCGCATCTCTTTTGCTGACATGCAAGATTGGAGCTTACTTAGGTTCCTTGTGGACCTGGACCTGGACCCAGCCTGCAGTGCCTTAGAAATGTATTTATACCCCTTTAACTTTTTAAACGTTACAGCCTCAAACTTGAATGTATTTTTTAAGATCGAGCTACACAAAATAGCAAATATTTCTGAAGTATAAAAAATATAATACACACTTTACCAAATGTAAAAATAAAGGACTGAAAAGTATGGTGTGTATTTGTATTTACCCCCCACAAAACTTTGTAGCATCTCTTTTAGCTGCAATTACAACTGCAAGTCCATTGGGGGTATGCCTCTACCAGCTTTATACATCTAGAGGCTGACATTTTTGCCTATTCTTCTTTTCAGGATAGCTCTATTTTAGTCCGATTGGACAGAGAGTGTTTGTAAATAGCAGTTTTTAAGTCATGCTACAGATTCTTAATAGGATTTAGGCCTGTATGTTGAATGGACCATTCCAACGCAGGAACATGCTTTGATTACATCATTCCATTGTACTGGAGCTTTGGCTGTAGGTTTAGGGTGGTTGTCCTACCGGAAGGTGAACCTACACCCCAGTCTCAAGTCTTTTGCAGCCTCTAACATGTTTACTTCTAGGATTGCTCTGTGTTTAGCTCCAACCATCTTCACATAAACTCTGACCTGCTTCCCAGTCCCTGCTGAAGAAATGCATTACCTCTGCATCATGCTGCCACCACCACCAGGTTTCATGATATGTTCAGGTTGATGCCATATTTTAATAATTTAGGCTAAAAATGCTTTCAAAATGTTTTTTTCTCCACTCATCCATAATGGCCTGATTTGTTGAGTATACAACTAATAGTTGATCTATTTCTAATACATGAGCTGTGGATATCTGCAGCTCCTCCAGAGTGAACCTGGACCCCTTGGCTGCTTCTCTCATTAGTGCTCTTCTTATGTATGTCTAGTAGTTTATCTGGATGGCCATGTTTTGGTAGGTTTGCAGTTGTGCCATACGCATTCCATTTACAGATGATGCATTGCACAGTGCTCTGCTAGATGTTTAAATCTTAAGCTATTTTTTTTTTTATAATCTTACCCAGCAATAGGCTGGTAAGCATGATAAATGTACAGTAAACCCCTGTTACCTGTAAAGCACTAATGCTGTACAGTTTTGCCACCAAACAAGAAAGACACAAAGCGTTATACCCTGCTCCGTAAGATGAGGTAAGGGTTTATTTTTCTTTGCAACCCCCTATTCTGCCTCAGTGCCACTACAAAAAGGGGTCTGGGCCGCAAAGTGACAGGTGTGGGGAGCATTCAGATTGCTGAAGCCACAATGCCCCTGTGAAATGCAGCCACACTGTGAGATCGTGGTGCAAGTGAGTTTCTAGGCAAAATACCGCTCAGTTTGGGAAGAATGAAAATCTGCGGCCGCCCCCTCCTCATTTGTCTTATCGTGCTGCTGCTGTCCCATACCAATATGTGCCATGCTGTACCTGTGCCTCTTAGCCCAATATAGGAGGTCGAGGGGCCTGTCTTATGTCCTTCAAGGTACCAGCAAGGGGCCCTGACTCATCTGCAGAAAATTTGCAATGGTCTTGGTGCCCAGGCCAATTTCCCTGCTCCCCCTTCCCTGAAACAGCCTTATACTCACATGTGTGTGCTACGTAGACCATCGCTCCTGTTCCAGGGAAGCAGCTCCTAACTCATTGCTGCATCCATGTCCCTGACCGCACATCCCTCCCTGTTTCTCTGACATGGACACACCCCCTGCTATCAGTCACTGATAGCTGTAGGTGTGTAAAGACCACTTTCCATTGCAGTGAGTGGAGAGGGCATGCCGGCTATCAGTGACCGATAACGAGGGCCCTGCTATACTCCCAAGATTGCCCTTAACCCTCACATTTTATCAGTACCCCCAGGGGTACACCTACTGCATGTTGGGGAACACTTGCTTAGAAGGCACAAACTTGTTGTACTATGTTAGCCATGAATGTAGGCAAAATTACAAAGTTAAGGTAGGCAAGCTATTTAATCAGTGTAGGTATAGCAGAACACCTTCCCCAATACCCCTTTTTTCTTTAAGCATCATCTATCATATTTTCCCACAACTTTTACTTTTTTCCTGATTTTGTTTTTAAAGGTTTCACAACCTGTTAAACAAGGGGCCCCACAATTCCTATATCATATCTTGCTGCTTTCTTGAATGGATGCTGTATTTCCCAGTTGGCTGACACTCTAGTTCTATTTGTCATTTTTCTCAGGCACTTACCATGTATTCCTGTATTCCTGTTTCTTTAAAGTGATACAAGCAGAATGCAGCAGGTAATTGTATTGTCTCCCCATCTGCACAAGGAACATAACCAATGACAAGTCGCTTTCATGCTTGCTCGGGATTGAGCCGCGCAGTTTCTAAATAATGTATAGCTTACTGGAGATAGAAGGAGGTCTGCCAGCCGGCTTATCCCCCCTCCTTGCACATTCTTCTCCTGTCACCACAATCCGGAGAGGGAAAGCTCTTGGAGAATGATCATTGGGCATCTGACTAATGCAGAGGAGCACTGCTTATAAAATAAAGGTGCAGATTTTCTTTGTAATGTGTCTGCGGCTTAATCCTCTGCTACAAGCACAATGATGATCAAAGACATAGTCTGGCCGCTCTTTTATCTTCTATTAATGTGTGTTAGCCTGGAACCTCTGGCTTGGGTCATTTAGGTGTCTAAACTACAAATGCTGCTCTTTCCTGTTACTTGGGATTCAAAAGATTCTGTACCTCTGTGTCGAGCTGACATTTCAGAAATGATCTGTCTGTCACTATTAACATTTAGGTGATTGGTGCCTTTGCCCTTAAAAGCCAGAACAGCTTTTCCATTTGAGAGTTCTCATCTGCCATGACCGAGCTACATTATCTCTTGGAGTTATTTGAAAGAAATATGAGATTGTTTCTACATGGACATTATCTAGTCACCTAAAGACCACACAGATGTACAGCTACACATGAGCCATCTTGAAATGTATGTTTATTCCTTTAATGTGTTGTTTGACACTTGCCTTGTCAACCAGCAACCCCTAATCTCCACTGCCGGATCACCTCTAGATAAGCCCCTGTCTCCCAGGGTGCTAGATATGCCTCACCGATCACAGTTGCCCCCAGGATGAAGACAGGTGAACCCCTAAGACACTGGGTGCAGGACAGAAGGATCAGATGGCTGATTCAGCTGGGAGCTGAGGAGCAAAGCCACAGTAACATAGTCATGGGACAATGCCGGAGTCAGGAATGTACCAAGGGAGGAGACGAGAGAGGAGTCAAGGTCAAGTTGAGGGGTTGAGGTTACTCAAGACAAGTTTCATGTATGCAACAGCAGTTTCCATGTCTTTACATTGCTTTTATTCACTAACATTGAGGCACATTTCCATTTGCGCTTGCTTAGGCTTTGTTCCCCTTAACTATTAAGTATCTGGTCATGTACTTTGTCATAAACACATTAAAATTCTGAATCCAATACCGACAAACTCTGACATTATTTCAGATTTTTTTTATCAGATGAGGTCCTATATTGCATTCTTGCCACTAAGCTGGGTATTATTGCATCAATTTAATACAGAGTTTTTACTGCAATAATGATATGGTGGTTCCTTTATATTTTTTGATGTATTGCCTAACCAGCATTTTATACAGGGCTGGTTAGGTCGCCCACAACCTATGCTTAGATACTGGGTTAATCTAATTTATTGCATCAAAGTTTAGATAAAAGCAGGGCCTTGCCACCTGGTATTTGGGTAATTTATTTAAATTTGGGTCCAGTAGGTATATATTCAGGTTCATACATACATAAGGTGACAGTCAAAGTGTTAAATGCACTTTAGTTTTACGTTTAGAGTACCGACTGGCTTACTGGTGTCTCTGTCCCTGGTACATAAAAAATGAAAAAGAAACAGTATTTACTGAAAAGGAGACCTTCTCTGGCTGGGGCGGGTCAAACATATGTTCACTGAAATTGTTAGTACATTTTTTTTAAGAGGTTAACATTGTACAGCTTAACCCTTTAGGTCAGCTGCTTCAAAACATCTATTCTGTGGATTCTGACACACAATTTGTAAAGCCACATTATACATTATACAGTAATGTAGCAACTGGTGAGGCAAATTCAGGTCCCGGCACTGCTCTTGGCAAACTACTGCTGGGCATCTACAGAACTGGTACGTCTTAAAGCACATTGCCTGGAGCCTAAGGTTTTTTTTAGTTATATGCCTACAAATACCCCTTATTGGGCCTGAAAATCCATAAACCAGTTGATTAGACTGATGGAATTTATTTTGGTGTAACAAATGCATTATAACTAGTACATTATACTTGCAATGTTTCAGGCCATTTTCACACATGTATATTAAAAAAAAAGGTTACTCACCAGCAATTCGCTAAAGAGGCTTTATGTCTCTGTGCTTATAAAACTTACCGTTTTCTAAGTTCTAAGTGTCCTTGTGCTCCCGCTCTTATACACATGGCACTACCTCGCCATGCCTGCTGCAGTAAATGGAGTTGGTCATGCTCCAGTCACTTTGACTCAGGGCTGCATGACGCTGACCAGGGCATATGGACTCCAGACACATGCATGCCATGGGGCATGTTATCAGAAATGACTGCGTTTTAGAGCACCAGACCTGGATTAGGAAAATATGGGGGAGAAAAGGTGTTATTTTTGTATCTTTTTTTCAACTGGGCAATCTCTTTATTGCTTCAGTTCCATAAAACGTAAATCTTGCCAGTTGCTTTCAATAGGCAATATCAATAACACATATTGGCACTAAATTTTTTTTACCTGAATTGCGTTTTATGTGCAAGCATACATTGGTCATATGAGCACATTATCGTTATTAAATGGAATTTTAAAGTGGCATAAAACTCTCTCATCATGGCCCTTGATTCTAATAGACTCCAGGGCTGGCCACTAGTCCTCCCCCTGGGACTTCCCAAATAAGGATGCCCCACTTTGTGATCCCCTTTACTTTACTTGGGCTTGTGCCACTTTAATCCTCTTTAGGGTTGCTATAAACCAGTGTGAAAAGCAATGGTCGCTTAAATGATTTTGAACCTGGTCGCAGGCCACAATGAATAGGTTCAGGATTTTTTCATTTGGAATAGCATAATGAAGCTTTTCTACAACAATCCCACTGTCTCCACAAACTCCACTCATATGTCCTTCTACCACTCCCCTACATTTATATGTAACAATCCCACATGCTTGCAATACACATGCTGGTTGGCTTATCTTTGAATATGTGGGTCCTTTATTTATAGCCCTCCCTCATCAGTCCCACATGTTAGCATTGTTCCCAGTACTGAATCCATCTAAGCTCCCACCTATGCGAATAATACACTTATATTCTAAGTATACAGCACGTCCTGCTCCAGAGATAATTCCTTACGTTTGGGTAATACATCCACAAGATGGCGCTGGACTGCAGAGACAGCAAAAAAGTGGCTCCTCCCAGCCCCTTATATTCCAGGGACCTCCCACAAATTCCCCAGTTCTTCTCTGCAGTCGGCGCTGCAAAGGCAAGAAGATGTCTCTCTCTACTCGCAGGTGAGCGGGGCTATTAGCCTGCGGCCCTGTAGGACAATTCCCACCATGCCTCCCAGCTTTGGCTGCACTGGTCGGGTGACGGTTGACAGCACCGCTGTCAGGTGCTTGAGGAGCGCTGCTCCGAACGCAATCCCCCACCAAAGGGTAGGCGGTATTGGACCATGGTGAGCCTTATGGGATGCCCCTCCCGCGCTATCGCCCCTCGCCCCCTGTCCATCGGTGGGCTCCTGTTAGGTTGGCCGCTGCCCTCCCTCGCTCTCCCTGGTATTTCTCGGGGGGGGGGGGGGGGGGGTGTATGTGTATTCTTCACTCCTTGGGATTGTATTCCGTGGTATGCTTTGGCTTTGTGTCACCGCGTGTGTTGGTTGCACTGGTTGCCTTTTTAAAAAAATGCTGCCGCCACGCACGCTTGTACGGCGTTCTACAGTCGGCAGCGACTTTACCTCAGGCGCTGCTGCGCCATCATTGGCTGGCATGGTCACGTGGGTGCCTTCACGCTTGCGGATGGTACGTTCTGCATCACTGTCTCTGTGGCCCACCCCTATCTGTGGGCGCCATTTTGCTCTCCTCGTGCTGCGTGGCTGGCGTCTACCTACCGCGGTCCGTAAGTGCCCCTGCGGGCTGGCTTATTTTTTTATATCTTATGTATGCATGCTGCTTACGGGACCTTTCTGTTTATGTCTTGCAGGCGGGTCAAACTTAATTGTGGTTTCTCCCGGCCTATCCCCTTTAGTTTGCTATTAGAGGCCTATTCTGCCTTTACCTCCCACTTCCCTAGAGAGCTTTTGGGGCATCCCGGGTGGCCTTATAGCATAAATCCCTATTGGCCGATGGGCCGCGATAATCACCATATGGAGGCTTCTCAGGATAATGTGCTTGGGGTTCCTTCGGGACAAGCCCGGCTGTGTGTGGCGTGTGGGGTGTCCCCTACAAGTGATGACAATGTGCGGGCTTGTGTACCCTGTGCCTAGCAGGCGCTTGCGCTGCAATCTGGGTTACCTGTGGCTGGGCCTGCGCCCCATATGGCTTCGCCTACTCCCCCACGCTTACATCTGACCCCCAGTGATGTGCATATCAGTGGGGAGTCTCAGCCTGATTTGTCTATCAGGGTGGCTAGCATTGAGAAGCTGATTGCTGGCTCTATGGCATGTAAGGCCTCTGCTAAGAGGCGGCATCTGGCGCATGGCGTTACCCTTTTTCCTATGGAGGCTGAGGAATTTTTTTACCTGGCCGGCTATACCCCCCTGGAAGAGGGGAAATTGTTTTCTGATTCAGAATCATCTGATGGGCAGCCTAAGGGTTATGCTGATTCTGGCTCTGACCCATGGGTTCCAGATGATACTGTGACAGACTTTTGGCTCATATTTTTTAAGTACTTTCTATCTCTCCTCCTGCCGCGGCTCCTCGGCAGCAGGGGGAGTTGTTTCACGTTTGGAGTTTCCTGAGCAAACTCACTTTAATAATCTCGTGCTCAAATTGTGGGAGCGACCGAGCAGGCTCCCTAGGGTGCCTAAGAGTTGGGATAAGAGGTATCCCTTTCCTGCTGAAGTGGTTAAGCGTTGGTCGTCCCCTCCCAAAGTGGATGCACCAATTCTGGGTTTGTCCAATACTTCTGTCATGCATTCCCCTGGCTCTTCTACCCTGAAGGATGGTGAGGACCGGTGCATTGATCAGCTGGCTTCCTGTGCCTCTGCCATTACAGCTGTGGCTATTAGGACTCTGCTCAAAGGTATTTTAGATGGGGCTCCTGATGATGCTGCTAGTGAAGAGTATAGAGCCCTTCTGCGTTGTGAGGAATTTGTCGCATATGTCCTCTCTGCCTTGGATGATACCATTAGAATGTGTGGCAGGGCTTCTGCCTTGGCGGTGGCTATACGCCGCTCGGTTTGGCTGCGCCAGTGGGCAGCTGACAACGCTGCCAAGAAGGCTCTCACTGGGTTCCCCTTTAAAGGACTGCGTCTATTTGGGGATCGCCTGGACCTGTTTGCTAAGGGAGGCAAGTTACCCCAGCGCAAGAGACAGTCTTGGCCCTTTCGGGGTTCAGGTTCCTTTCTTACCTCCTACCGTGGGTCCAGAATGGGAAGGGGAGTTTCATTTGCAGGGGCCCGGGGAGATTTCTGGGGCGGGGCAGAGGGCGTGGCCACCCTGGCCCCTCCTGGGGTTCCAAGTCTAAGTCTTCCCCCAAGCCCCCTCAGGCATGAAGGGGTGCCCTCACCCATCCGGATGGGGGGACGGCTTCGGCTCTTTGCTCACGTCTGGAGGCGTCATGTCTCAGACCGGTGGATTCAGGAGGTAGTGTCCTCTGGTTACAAGATAGAGTTGGCAGCCTGGCCGCCCCCAAGATTCATCAGATCCCGGATGCCTTAAGACCCCCTGTCAGCTCAGGGCCTGTTGCTTGCTGTGCAGAATCTACTGGATCTCGGGGTCATCTGCCAAGTGCCCTTAAGGGAAAGGGGCAAGGGCTGTTATTCCAACCTTTTCACTGTTCCCCAAAAGAGATGCGTCTGTCAGACCCATCCTGGACTTAAAGCTTCTCAACAAGTTTGTCAGATCCAGGCGTTTTTGCATGGAGACTCTGCGCTCACCTGTAAGTTCACTACGCCCAGGGGACTTCATGACCTCTGTGGACATCAAGGATGCTTACCTCCATATTCCAGTCTTTCCAGGTCATCAGGAATTCCTCAAGTTCGCTCTGGAGGATCAGCATTACCAGTTCGTGACATTGCCCTTCGGTCTCACTTCGGCTCCCAGGGTATTCACTAAGGTGCTGGCGGGCATTATGGCTCTGCTGAGAGCTCAGGGCATTCGCATTCTTCCCTATTTGGACGACATTCTTATCACTTCTCCGTCCTTCCAACAGGCAGAGCTGGATACTCAGCGGGTAGTGATCACACTGGAGTCATTCAGCTGGGTGATAAACCACTCTTCAAATCTTCCCTGTCTCCATCTTTGGTGAAGCCATTTCTGGGCATGAATCTGGATACAGCTCGGGCCAGGATCTTTCTTCCTCAGCAGAATTTGGACAGTCTGCAAGCGCAAGCTCAGCTCCTTCTGTCCTGCCCTCATCCTTCCATCAGGCAGGGAATGCGGCTGGTGGGCCTGATGGTGTCCTGCTTCGAGGTGGTTCCTTATGCTCAGTTTCACATGAGGCCTCTTCAACTCCACCTCTTGTCTGTAGGGGACAGTGACCCTGTGTCCCTGGATCAGGTTTTGGTTCTGTCCCCCCTAGCCAGGCGGTCCCTCTCGTGGTGGCTGGACTCGAGGAACCTGTTGGTGGGCAGGTCCTTTCTGGCCCCTTGCTGGGAGACAGTCACCACGGATGCCAGTCTGACAGGTTGGGGGGGCTTCTGGAGATCCCTAACATTCCAGGGGCAGTGGGGCCCTCAGGAGGCCCACACCCCTATCAACATTCTGGAACTGAGGGCGATCAGGTTGGTTCTAGCCCGCTTGACCCCGCACCTTCGGGGTCGGGCGGTTCAGATACGCTCGGACAACCAGACTGCGGTTGCCTACATCAATCATCAGGGAGGGACCTGGAGCAAGGGGGCCCTCAAGGAAGTGTCTCTAATCCTGTCCTGGGCAGAGGACAATGTTCCCTGCATCTCAGCTGTGTACATTCCGGGGGTGGAGAATCTGGAGGCAGACTCTCTGAGCAGGGGGACTTCTCGTCTGGGGGAATGGTCCCTCAGCAACAGGGTGTTTCGCTCTCTGTGTCACTGTTGGGGTCAGCCAGATGTGGATTGGTTTGCGTCCCGTCACAATCACAAGCTTCCAGTCTTTGTGTCTCTGTCCCAGGACCCTCTGGCCTTAGCCATGGATGCTCTGACAATGCCCTGGCAGGGCTTTCAGCTACTGTATGTCTTTCCCCGTTTCCCCTGTTGGGGAAGGGATGCCAGCAATCCTGGTGGCCCCCCGTTGGCCAAGAAAAGTGTGGTTCACAGACATCGTGCAGCTGGCGGTAGATCAGTACGCCCTGCCCAAGAATCCAGACCTGCTCACTCAGGGGCGGCTACGGTAACCCAATTTACAAACGCTGGCTTTAACGGCCTGGCTGCTGAAACCTCCATCTTAATGGAAAAGGGGCTGCCTGCCTCTGTTGTTAACACCATGATCAGGGCTAGGAAAAAGTCTTCTTCTTCCATCTACTATAGGGTTTGGCGTACCTACATTGACTGGTGTGAGGCTAAATCTCTTCCCTGTTGTGGGTTTTCTATTCCTAGGATTCTGGAATTTCTCCAACATGGTTTGGATCTGGGGCTTCAACTCAGCACTCTGAAAGGTCATGTTTCTGCCTTGGCTGTTTTCTTTCAGAGATCTTTTGCTCAGCATCATCTGGTCAAGACTTTTTTTCCAAGGGGTTACTCATGTGTGTCCCCCACGTAAGCCTATGTTACCAGTCTGGGACTTGAACTTGGTCCTATCTGCCTTGCAGGGGCCTCATTTTGAGCCTGTGCATGAGGCTGCTTTGTCCATTCTTACTCTTAAGGTAGTCTTTTTGGTGGCTATCACTTCTGTTAGGCGTGTTTCTGAGTTGGCGGCACTTTCCATCAAGCCCCCTTACTTTGAGAGACACCAGGTGGTGTTTCGCTTTAAACCAGATTTTCTGCCTAAATTTGTGTCTGCTTTTCATCTCAATCAGGACATTGTTCTGCCCTAATCCTAGTAACCCTAAGGAGAGGGCTCTACATTCCTAGGATGTGGTCAGGAACCTGAAGTTCTATTTGGTGGCTACTGAACCCTCCAGGAAGACTGATGCTCTTTTTGTGGTCCCTTCTGGTCCTAAGAAGGGTCTGGCTCCAGCTAAGTCTACCATCAGCAAGTGGATCCGTCAGGCTGTGATTCAGGCCTATTCTGCTAAAGGGAAGGATCCTCCCTTCCGCCTTACTGCTCATTCCACTCGTGCTATTGATGCCTCTTGGGCTTTTCAGCACCAGGCTTCTGATGAACAAGAAGTTTTACAAGGTTGATGTTCGGGCTTCAGCTGATGCTGCTTTTGGCCGCAAAGTTCTGCAGGCGGCAGTGGTTTAATCTGCATGTTGTTGCTTTTGGGGATCCCACCCTACCTTTCAGACACTGCTATTGGATGTCCCAAACGTATGGAATTATCTCTGGAGCAGGACATGCTGTATACTTAGAATAATACAATTCTGTGATTACTCACCTGTAGAATTGGTATTATATGTATACAGCACGTCCTGCTCCACCCCGCCCTTTCATTATTCTTAGTACTCTCTGTATGTTGGTTGTTACCACGGTTACATTTGTTTGATTATGGTTGTTATTCTCCCGGCTTCTTGCTAACTGCTTGTCAATACTGGGGAATTTGTGGGAGGTCCCTGGAATATAAGGCGCCGGGAGGAGCTACTTTTTTGCTGTCTCTGCTGTCCAGCGCCATCTTGTGGATGTATTACCCAAACGTAAGGAATTATCTCTGGAGCAGGACATGCTGTATACATATAATACCAATTCTACAGGTGAGTAATCACAGAGTTGTATTTTTAGAAAAACAATTTTGCTAAAATGATTCTGGCAAAGATGTCACACAGGGTTGATGTTGTACAATCACCACGTACCTTCAAGTCACTGCTGTCACCTTTATTTGCCAATGTGCCCCTCCTAAAGTGCTCTCCGTGCAATCATCCATCCTTACTTTACCCCTATTTACCTACCTTTACCAGTCAGTTCTATTTATCTCTCTCACTTTGCCCTCAGCAGGTCAGGAGACACATCAGAGGGCTCTGAGGGCCACATGTGGCCCCCGCACTGCAGGTTGAGCACGTATGTTAAAAACAATGCAGCCTAAAGCAGGTCTTGAGAGATGGGCAGTTTTCTGCCTCTGAATAATGTAACTAATTATTATATTCCTTGAGCTTGCAGCCACTTTACTCAAAGCCCTTGTGACAATCTGCCTACAAAGTTCTTAATTATGTTTCTTTAACACTACAGTGCCTTTGCACTCTAAATCATCTCATCAATTTTCCTGTTTGTGAGGATCTTTAAAAATCCCAGTAATGCTCCACTTGCCTCTAATTTAAATGTGTTATCTCGGTTACATCAGGCTTAATAACACTAAAATAATTGAAAACAAATGAAAGATTAGAATGGAAGCCCTGCAAGTGTGAACGCAAAGTTTATGGTTGATTAGGCAGGATATATGGGATTGCTGCTACAGTGAACGTGTGATTGTAAAGACACACTGATTAAATGTTTGCACTGAACCAGTGGGTAATCACTTACATTACAAGGCCAGCCATATACTGTGACTGCGGAGATCTTACTGTATATACCTTTATGTTTTATAGTTTCATGTCACTTTTGCCTAGTCAACACATAAAACACAATGCATAATAATCTTCATAAACTAATGCAGCCAATCAAAGCAATGGGAAATTACTTCATTGGCGTAACTAAAAAAAACTGTTATACTCCTTTTTTGTACCCTGCAGATGATTGCTCCTAGTCTGGCATAATGGATATTACCAGATCGCTAGATCCATGTCCCGGTTTGATAATTAGTCACCATTTATCACAATGTCCAGTGCATGCCCCACTATTGACTGGGCACACCTTCTCCATTGCAGTGGAGGGAGTGGACATGCTAACATCACTGTGACTAATGGTGGTGGGGTGGTCCAGATGTGACTGGCAGTTAGCATCGGTGGCTTGAGACTCTTATGCTGGACTAAACGGGTGCCAAAAGTTTTTCTTAAGCCTGGAAAATTATTTTAAAGTGGACCAAAACCCTCCCCGATCCGGGTCGATCAATTCCCTCCCCCCAGGGCATCCAAAATTGGAATGCCCCAAGGTGAAACCCCCCAGGTCGCCCCATACACTTACCTTGTTTCTCCAGTCCAACCGCACATGCGAGAGCCCCGGCCGCATCCCCGCTATCCCTCTAGCAGGGCACGTGCCTGCGCCAGGCATTTGTGAATGGCTGGTGTGGGCACGCTCCCTATTAGAGGGTAGCGGGGAATGCGGGCGTCGGCATGCTTGGAGCCGCTGGCCTTAGACGAAGACTTAGATGACGTGACGTCAGCTCCAAGCGCGCTGATTGGATGAGCAGTCGCACATGCGCCGTAGGACGGGCAAGAGGTGAGTTGACTTCGGCGATCTGGGGGGGTTTCACGCAGCAGGGCAGACCCAATCAGGGTTTCCCCTGGGGGAAAGGTCTAAAACCCAGGATAGTCAAAATCCTGGGTTTTGGACCACTTTAAAGCAGAAGTCCAGTGTTGATAATAGACAAATAAATGTCAATAAAGGACATGGTCCCCCCATCCAGTGATGTCTATTGGTACCTCTGGTGGCCACTGCAGCGAGGCTGCACAGAGCGGCATTCCATGCTCTGTGTGCTTCTAGCACCTATCCAAGGTGATGGGCCAGGAGATGTGGCTTTTTGCATTGTGACCAAGATGGCTGCATCCATGGCTAGAAATGCCATAGGGAGCACGCTGGATTGTGAGGACCAGGTAGGGTATTTGTATTTTTTAACCTCCTATCCTGCCTTAGTGCCGGGGAGCATTATTATTAACCACTCTAGTTAAAAGGTTTCCTAGGCTATGGGCCTAGCTCAGGTGCTAGCTTAACACTAGTGTTGGGCGAACCCCCCAAAGTTCGGCCAAACTTTGAATAAAAGTTAGCAAACCCAGTCCTTGAAATCAATGAGGACGCAAACTTTTGAGGGGGGGTGATTCTGTCTCTGGTAGCCGATTCACTCCCCCCAACTCCTCACCCACACCTGTCAAGGGACCCCCAGATGCAGAATGGGTGATGAAAAAAAAATGCGATGGGGCGCAGTGTGTCCATCATGAAGCACTACTGCACAATGAAGCCCCCATTCAGTCCCTGGTTGTTGGCGGCGTTTCTTTCAAATGGTGTATGAGGCCACATAGAAAGATGGCACTAGGAGTGTCCTCACTCATAGAAGCGGCTGCAGACCCTTTTAACAGAAACGCCGACAGGGACCAGTGACCGGATCGCAGCTCAGGTAAGTTGTACAGCAACTGCCTACTGCTGCATCCTTTAGGTGAAGTTGGTGGGCTGTGCGGTTCGGGTTTGCCCAACACTTAACATACATGCAGTGGCCATTTATTCTACCTTCTCTACCTACATTTTATGGAGAAGGACTTAGGGCTTCTTTAGGGAGACACCTTAAGCAGCCTGGCACCAGGTTCAAAAAGTGAATGAAATGGCACATTCTAATCCAGAATAAGCGTAGCGTGCTTTTAATACCTGGAAGAGGAGTAGCTAGGCTTTCTGGCACCCAGGGCAAAGATTCGAAATGGCGCCTCCCACCTGTTCTCAGGCCCCCCCTTTGGCACACTTATGACCTGCTGCATTCGGGGGAAGTGCCCCCCCCCCCCCAGCTACACCCCTGTACCTGGTTCTTAATCGAAAGTCCAAAAAGTGCACTACTTTTATTGAAGTGAAAGGTACTTCTTTTTATCATAA
The DNA here is from genome assembly GCA_027917425.1 of Gastrophryne carolinensis. NCBI lineage: Eukaryota > Metazoa > Chordata > Amphibia > Anura > Microhylidae > Gastrophryne > Gastrophryne carolinensis. Next base: position 385,093,510 of record CM051236.1, on the reverse strand, counting down.
AATATCCTTAATAATAACATTAATATTTCTTCAAGATACAAACTCATATTATATATTGACTCTGCTGTCAATCAGTGGTCTATAAAACAGCAATACATTGTGCTGGAGTTCTGGAAGTAATACATTTTTTATGAATTCGTGGAACTGAATCCATCAGCTGCCAACAGAATAGTGACAAACAGGTCTAGCGTGGCAATATAGATTTGTATTCATCTCAGTGAGATTAGGCTTTGGCGAGAAGGATAGAGATCGTTTGCCTTAAACATGTTTTTTCATACGCTTGTATTAAATTTTTAATTAAATGCTAACAGTTTTGTGTTTCCAAAAAGGATTTTCATGTTCTAGGTGATGCTCGCGTGCGCTAAGAATTCATGGCTTTCTGCCTCTCCTAATTGTATTTTGTAAGAGCTAAAAACCCAAGCCTACGAATGATCTGGACCACTCCATTATAATGAGGTTGTGGACGTTACTTAGTGGCTTAGGATTGCTTGTAACTATCAAAATTCTCTTGTCTAAAATTATTTTATCTGTTTCCCCAATTTGCTATGCTTAGCTGACATTATTTGTTGAGTCCCTACCTGTCTGTCATTCTTTACACGAATCAAATTCAGATATTTTAGCTTGTCCATTTGTATTATAATGCTAATGAATTGATTTGGTTAGCTGTCACGTTTTATGCTGTAGATCAGATATGAGATCGCTACTCAGAACTTGGCTTAAAGGGATTGACCAGTCAAACTTTAAATCACTTGCCTGACAGCTTACATGATGCAGTGTCCGTTTCATGCGCTTTACTCTGGACACATAAGTAAAAGGAATTTCTTATCACTCTATCTCTGCCTCTATAACCTCCCCCTATCAGGACCACAAATTCAATTCTGAGACCCGTGTCACATTGATAATCCCCTCTGTTAGTGATAGGCTTGAATCAAGCACCACTTTGCATTGGCTTTGCTAAACTGAGTACAGGGTTGTCTGCATACCTCTTCTGGGTTGCACATCCCACATGACCAAGAGCAGCCTGTCATATTCGCTTGTGGCTGTGCACATTACTGCTAGGCTGGAAAGATCCTGGAAGAGTTGCTTGTTTAGCCGGCCCTGTTCTCCTGTTTAGCCGGGCAGACAGATCGAACACACAGAGCAGTGGATGCTGCTTTGTGTGCTGTGACCAAGATGGCGGCATGCAGGGCAAGAAATGGTTGAGAGAATGCACTGGATTATGAGGACCAAGTGAGGTATTTTATGTTTATGGTTTTCACCCCCTATTTTGTCTCAGCACTGGGGGGGGGGGTATTAACACTGGACTGTAGGGCCCACCACAGTAAGTCTTAATGATCAGTTCAACACAGTAGCTTAACATACATGCAACTGCCCAGTTTATTTGACTTGCTCTACCTACAGTAAATTGCATGGAGAAAGAAAGACTACAGGCTTCCTGTAGGAGAGACCCAGTCTGGTTAAAGCAGTCTGGCACCAGGTTCATAAACCTTTTATTACACCTTTTTATACTTTCAACCCCTATGAAAGGAAATGTGGTACTTTCTAATCCAGAAAAGTTTAGCATGTTTTTTTATACCTGGTTTTTAATTGAAAGGGTGATTCAATTCCAGGTACAAAAACGGCACTTCTTGTATTGCCCTAGAATTTTCTTACTTTTTCCTATGAAATATTCTATGAATAATTCTTAAAGGCACAAACTAAGTTTATATATTCCGCTGTCTTTTTATGAGATGTGCGGCAGCTGCTCTTCCTCACAGCATTGTGCGTCTACTTCCTGTTCCTTATCAAACAGGATTTCATGCCTGATTTGGTTTCTTAAGGATCTTTAACTGTAGCTGCATCCCAAATTTGGATCCCCAAGGTGATTCTTAAATGGACTAAGTCTTTTTGACTGTTCTGTTGGTTGTCCTAAAATGCTATTTATGCCAAAGGTTCCTAACCTTCTCAAGGGCTTCCCAACAGGACATGTTTTGTGGATTTCCATTAAGGTGGCTCTATAGCTCTGCCAGAGCGCTAATTACGTAACCTGTGCTTGAGTGTGGAGATCTGCAAACCTGGTCTGTTGGTTGCCCTTGAGGAGAGGGTTGAGCATGTGTAATTTATGCTTCACATAGTATGAAAGAATTTGACATTCACATATTTAGCTGTAAATCTGACAGCCACTTATTAATAATCAGACATATTGATGCTCAGGTGACCTTTATAGAACATAAACATAATGTAGTCAAGTTTACTCATTTTGGATTGCATCAAGCATAGTATTTATTTAAGTACTACTGTATGTATCTGTGTCAAATCCCGGTAAAGGAGTCATGCATAGCAAAAAATCAATTGACCGCCTCCTAGGAGCTACCTTACTGAGTTATGTACGTTCCAGGAAGCTACAGAATGATCTTTAGAGACAGCTGAATTAGCTATCATTCCTATAAAGCAGTACATTCTGTAAGCATCAGGGGATCTCTAAATGGATTCTGCTGCACAAAAAGCAGGGACCGCATCAGTTTTTGCATTTATACCTCTGAATTACACCATTCGCAAAGGTGTTTATGTATATAGATAGTATTTTGCTTCATATTTTGCTTACTGTACACATAAGGGCAGACTAGATGGACCGTATGGTCTCCTTCTGCCGTCAACCTTCTATGTTTCTAGAGCTTGGAGGAGGAAAATATTCTCAACCAAATGATGTGCTAAAACAACCCCTCCCAATCACCCCATTACAGCGGGTGTTCGGCATCCCACATTACAGTCAGTGTGCAGCATCCCTCATGAAAGGCAGTGAGCATCACCCCCCCATTACAGCCAGTGAGCATCACCCCCCCATTACAGGCAGTGTGTGGTGTCACCCATTACAGTCAGTGTGCAGCATTCCCTCCCTAATCACGTGTATGAGGAGAGAGCTCAGTGGAGGACCAGCAGACAGGAAGCAGATAAATTTACACTTGCTTTCTGCTGGTTCTCCAATGCCCAGCGCTTTACCCACAGAGACACATGCACACTCACAAACTCACAGAGACTAACAAAGACACATACTGCGTACCTACAGGCTCCAGAGCAGCTGATTTTGTTGCTTCAATGAGTAAGAGTGGCCTATTTTTGGGCTACTTATGTGATTGAATGCCACACCCATCCACACGTAGTTCATACCGCTTTAAGTAACTTTAATGTTCATAATGCAACGAAGATGGGAGAACCATAGAAACAAATCTTTAGGGATTAAAAAAAACACATTCTGATTCCCTACTCAGTCATTCCAAGCCATTTGTAGGTTTGTTGCAGTTGCAAGCTCCTTTTATGAGCATTCTAATTATTTTCAAACAGTACAATTTATTTCAATTGCAGATGACTTTGGGTAACACACTGCTGTGTATATGAAAAATTAAAGTGGCCTTTCTGAAAGCATCTGCCGTAATGAAGATATGATATATAGTGTTTAACATGTACAATCGTAGCACACACAATTTTTAGCTAGTGTGTTGCTGTTTGCACTGGCTCATATTGGAGGGCCTGCTGGCAGAGATTACATTGACTGTATCCATAAATCAATATGTGTAAGTGGATGCAATCAACAATTGGTAAATTATGGAGTTACAGCACTTCAGTAGCAAGTGATTAATTAGCTTGGCTAAACAATAACCAATAGCCTAAGTAATGCTTAAAGAAACCTGATTCTAGTCACTTGAGTGGCACTGTTTAAGGAACCCGGAGACTGAAACCATTGTGAAATTTAGTAGATCATAGTCTTACTGTAAAAAAAAAAAAACGAAAACACTAACGGTTTATTAAAAACATGCAGAGCACCTGCAAAAATATTTTAATGTCCTGTTATAAAGTATTACCACCTTGTGGTAAAGTCGGTTGGATAGAAAATAGATGAATTATAATACATTTCTGGTATTTCTACAGCATGGATGTTATGTGCTTCTTGTCTGAATCTCACTTCCTGTGTAAGGTGATCAAACATGAGTTTCATGCACCAGAAAAGCAATAATCATTTTCCTTCTTCAGGGACAAAACAGAAAGTGGTGTTAAATATTCCCAATGTGGCTAGAGCCCCGAAAAGAACTTAAAGTCTAGAAAGTCAGTCTAGAATAAAAGCAGAGCTCTTATTTTCACACTTAAAGCAGACCTTCACTCTGAATAAGAGTCTATCTTATATGTTTCCCACACCCTGTACATACAGATTGCTCACATTAAAAATCATCCTACCTGCATCTACTGCATGTTATAAGATGGCAGCTCATGGAACGTCAGGCAGCCTGCAAACAGGCAGTCAGGCAGCCTGCAAACAGGAAGTGCTTTCTGACTGTGCTGCTCTGCATTCTGGGATTGCTGACCTTTTCCTGACCCCAGCTCTGCTCTGTCTAAGCAAAGCACAGCTATAACTTGCCCGCTTTTCCTTTTCCCCTTCTCCTCTCCTCAGTAAGTGTGAGTCAAGATGGCGGCGCCCATATCCTAAAGTCCTTAACAAAGTTGCAGCCCGGTGGGGGAAAGAATAATAAGTAAGTGACTAAAATTTAAAAAATATATTAACTTTAGATGCTGGGTAATCGTTTTTTAAGGGTTTGGGCTTTTCAATAAATCATGCTGAAGGTTCGGTTTAAATGGACAATCCAGACAATGTCTATAATAAGACATCAAGTAACTTGCCTGAAGCCACATGTGCCTCTCTTTTCCTAGATCCTGTCACATATCCAAAATGTGCCCCTCCTTTCACTTCCATTTCTTCATGACCACCCACAAATGTGTCTGCCTAACCACTCCTTTCCCGCAGTGTTCCCACTGAGGGTCAGGAATGGTTGTGCTACCAAATTTGGAGTATGGTCATAGATAAAAGAATGTGAAAATGTGGAGACCTACTACATAGCATGCTGCAGGAAATGGGGGTGAGGCACATGGGTCAGGCCTCAGGTGACCTACTTGCTGCATTTCTATTGCCAATGCCTGGTTATTTCTGTGCTGTACCAGCCTTGTATTGTCCTTGCAATTTAAACTCAACCATACTTTTTTTTAAAACTAGACAGTTAAATGTTTAATGTCCAATTTGTTGTTTGTGACTCTATTAGGAATAGTACCTTTACATTTTGTGCTGGTCAGGCACTTTCAGTCATGAAAACTGACCTATGAATCTCTGGTCTCCATTAAAGACAGCAATTATAACATTAAACCAGACCTACAGCATCATTTAATGAAAAGCCTCAACCCATCAAAACTATTCCCCAGCACCTAAAATAAATACATTTTAAGTTTCAATCGGCTTACTTATTATTCTTTCTCCCAATGGGCTGCAACTTTGTTCAGGACTTTAGGATAAGGGTGCCGGCATCTTGAAACATCACATATTGTGCAGTAGGCGGATTATTTGCACAGACAGACAGACAGACAGACAGAGCAGAGCTGGAGTTAGGAAAAGGACAGCAATCCCAGAATGCAGAGCGGCATAGTCAGAAGAGACTTCCTGCCTGAGACTTCATGGGCCGCCATCTTGGATGTTTACAAGCTCAGATAATGCACTAGGTGGAGGTAGGATTATTTGAGCAATCTGTATGTACAGGGTGGTAGAAACATACAAGATAGACTCTTATTCAAGGTCTGGTTTAAAATGACCCTAATTTTACCCCACTGTTCCGATATGGTATTAAATATATACCAGGAACTATGATTATTATACCATTTGCATTATGTTCTTGTTTACAGAACAAATTATGTATTTCCACTGTTCGGTTCTACTTCCACACTAAATATATAATACAGTGGATTTGCTTATCTGAAGAAGATGAGGAGTAGTGGAAAATATTGCCGTGTGGTTTATCTGTAAAGCATTGGAAGATATTTCAGCACCTGCCTTAGTGGAATTGAATCTGAAGAGAATCTAGGCAACCTATTACATGGTCTATAGAGAATCACATCCATGTAATATTCATGGGAAAGACTAGGGAATGTTGTATGTCCCATCTGTATAACTGCAGACCACCATTTTATTGCTTACATTGAAAGAGGGAGTATGTAATATAAGAACAATTAGACTTGCTGTTATTGTCGTTAAGCCGCTTCACTAATTCTATTTCAGTTCATAATGACCTAAACAATACAGTATATCTCCTGCATTAAATAACTTTGAGTGTTGCTCTAATCCATTTTATGATAGAACTACGAGGAGGTAAGGGGTTGATTGCATTTACATGATTAGAGCTTTGATGTGTTAACCAACACTGGCTAGATATGTGATTCAGTAGTCGTTTTTGTAGTAATACATCCAAGTCCTGCCAAAGCGTGTTTGCTATTTGACAAATGGGACGCACCCATGCACTGTTTTTCCGTGAACGTATCCATTAAACTTTAAAGTACAGTAGTCGGATTTCAACTGCTAAATTGTGTTTAAAAGGCAACATTCCCATATGTTTGCTAGCAGCGCATGTTTTGTTTTTTCAATGCTTGCTAGTATCCAAAAAAGGACAAATCAAACATCACAAGGTTCCTTTTTTTGTTTCACAGAAAATCTGACCTTGTTTTTTTCTCTGTGTTGCGCTTACTGAAATTACCTGATTATTCTATTTCCCGTGGAAGATATTTAGCATTAGAAAAACAAACCTCAGTCTCCTGAATATTCAAAAGTACACACTGATTCATCATGTTTTGTCTGTTAGTCTTTTGGTTTGATTGTCTCTTCTAAACTGTATGATCAGCAATGAACACTTTGTACAACGCATCCTGGGAGTGAAAATAAATTAGAAAAATTTATCAAATTGCATCCAAATGGTAACCGAGACAAGTTGTCTAGATGCACTCTGGCCCTATGCAGTTCAGTACCTTGACTCATGCTTGATAGTGCAGACTTCTGTCTTACAGCTCAGCTAGTCGATATCATTAGTTTCCTCCCAGGGGGTTTACGGAGAAAATAGATATAGTCATGATCATTGTACAGGCTGAAATATTTGACAGGATATTACTGCCGGTGACCAGATATTCCTTGCCAGCATTTTAGGTTTGATATAGTTTTTGATTTTTAGTCAGTCAAAGACTTTTCTTTGTGTGATTTGATTTTTTTCATGTAAAGTACTTTTTTTACGAATATTAATTAATATTAATTAATCTCCGGCATCTGTTTACAAGATGATTGGATGTTTAACATAACATGTTTCTATCAAACTAGTCAGTCTATTCATGTACTGCCAGAGACCATGCACAATGCCCCAATTTCCTTGTATAGTTAGAGTGCTGTCAGGACATTCTAGTTAATAGCTTTGCAAAGGCCTTTTGGAAACTGAATGTGTATAACCCTTAGGATTATAGTTATATAGCTTCTTCAATATACTCCACTGTGTCACAAATGGCAAGAAAATGTAGGCCTTTAAAGTAAATGGACCCTTTCACATCAGTGCGCTGTGGATAGCAAAACGCCGCATGCAGCATTTTTCCCACCGTGTGACCGTACGCAACCCATAGAAGTCTGTGGCCACCACAAATAAAGTGAAAGTATTGCACTTTACCTGTGGTGCATTGCATTTAAAAGGCCATACTCACTGCCACCTTCTGTTCCATCACCGTTGCCAACTTCTTGGGGTCCTTCCATTGGGTCCTTGCTGGAGCAGAGGACAACAATCGCCAAACTGGTATGCTGCCTGCTGCTGGTAATGGGAACCCATGTCCAGAGCTCCTGCCACTGCCTCCTTGTCCTTCAGCTGTCACTGCTGCCTCTGCCCTCCAGACAAAGCTTAGAAGTAAGAAAATGCTTTTATGGAGCTGGGCTTTAAAGCAGATACCCATTTTATATAAAATAAGGTCTCCAGTTTTCTAGGCCAGGAGGGTACCAGCCCCCTCCCCCCCGGTCACGTGAATTGTGAAATTGACAAATTAGACCTTCAAAACTTTTCTTACATTTGTTGTGCTAAATAGTAACTTTTATGTATACGCTGATACAGACTATTTTCCTACATCTCACCCTTGGTTATTGCCACATTATGATGGAATAATGTGCATTATAAATTGTATATAGTGCATATATGATCATTGTTCGCAAAAGGCTGATGCTGTTAGATGTATATAATTTTTGTCCCTTATTTCAATAAAATTTTGGCATGCCAACGTTATATCTAGTGTGCTGTGCATTTCTAGTTGATACAAATTCTTGAATTCTCTTCCATTTAACTTCAGGCCATCAGACTTAATTCAGAGACGATTGGGTTAACCTCTCCCGAAGGGTGTGGTCTGCAAGAACAAAAGTGTGTCTCCACCTCCCAGGCCTATATCCACCTGGCTGACTTGATGCACTTCAGTTTTCTTTCTTGCAGTGATCACTGCAAGGACTTATCTGAACTCCTCTCCCATTTACTTTTTGTTTTAAAGCAATTATGCCTTGGAAGCGGGGGTATTGGAAACCTGACTGTTCCTTGGCCCTTATACTCCTTGGATCTGAATGGACCCACTTTGCCTCCGCAGCTAAGCTGCATTCGGATCAGGATGGTAAGGTAAGCGCCAGGGTCTTGGGGCGCTGTGGGGTGTCACCTTTTTGTTTTTTAAAAAAGAGTGACACTCCTGGCTGAGAATTCCGCCACAGGAAAGCAGCCATAAGGCTTTTGTCTAGTGAGCCTAATTGAGGGACCAGGGGAATTTATTTCCTCTTTATTGCTCTTCCCATGTGTTTTTACTGGTTAAAAAAGTCAAAATTTGCGCCCGCCGCTATGGAAGCATTTTTGGCTTAGCATAGCAGCGAGCACTGGTGTGCGGCTCTTTTCTTAACCCGCTCTCACAGGAAGATTTTCGGCCGGGCGAAGCGGCAAGTACCGCTAACATCGTGGTTCTCCTCCGGCCCCTCGCACTGCAACATTTTCAGCTGGGACTAAGCGGCAAGTACCGCTAACATCGCGGTTCTCCTCCGGCCGCTCGCACTGCAACATTTTCATCCGGGACTAAGCGCCAAGTACCGCTAACATCACGGTTCTCCTCCGGCCACTCGCACTGCAACATTTTCGGCCGGGACTAAGCGGCAAGTACAGATAACATCGCGGTTCTCCTCCGGCCGCTCACACTGCAACATTTCCGGCCGGGGCTAAGCGGCAAGTACCGCTAACATCGCGGTTCTCCTCCGGCCACTCGCACTGCAACATTTTCGGCCGGGACTAAGCGGCAAGTACCGCTAACATCACGGTTCTCCTCCGACCCACTCGCACTACAACATTTTCGGCCGGCGCTAAGCGGCAACTACTGCAAACATCGCCGTTCTCCTCCGGCCGCTCGCACTGCAACATTTTCAGCTGGGAATAAGCGGCAAGTACCGCTAACATCGCGGTTCTCCTCCAGCCACCTTCAGTGGAAGATTTCGTCCGGGTCAAGCGCAGAGTACCGCTGAGATTGCGGTTCTTCTCCGGCTGCCTTCACTGGAAGAATTTCGGCTGGGGGAAGCACTAAAATACCGTGAGCTGCTGCACGGCCACCCTCAAGCGGACCTAAATCTTAGGTAGCTCATCTTTTAATTATGTGTATTAATATGATATTTATTCATATATACATATTAATGGTTTTAAAAGATATATATATATATATATATATATATATATATATATATATATATAATATATATATGATAAGCTGGCAATATATTGATGTGGTTCATCCTCTGAGCTCTCAGAATAGTCTTGTGACTATCGGGAACTGTTCACATACTAGGTTTTAGACCCCCTGGGAGGTAATCTAGTATTAATCACCATGACGGAGGCATCTGGGGTAATCGGATCCCTAGCAGATAGATTCACCCCATGTCCAGTATGCAAACAGACACTGAACGAGGATAGCACGGCGTGCAGGGTTATGCTACTGTAGTAGTGGATACGGAAGACGACTGTCTCCTCCCTGCAAGGGCTCTGACCCTTGTTACCGGTGCCCTCTGAGCTTAAAACCCCCCCTGGCAGCCTTCAAGCGGACCTAAAACCTTTAAATCATATGAGCTACTAAGAAGGTTTTGAAAAAAAAAAATTTCTCTGAGTTTTGAAGAGGGTATTGTGGCTGCCATAGCCTCCTTCTGAGTCTTTAAACTCTGTCAGCAGCCCTCAGGTGGTCCTAAACCTTTAGAGAGTCATTTAGAAGGATTGGCTACTAAAAAGGTTTTTAAAGAAAAGATTTATACTCTAACTTGAAGAGGATATTGTAGCTGCCATAGTCTCCCAGGAAGTTATCCGTCAGGAGGATTTATCCAGTAGGGACTCGTATTCAGAAGTCCTCTACACTAGGGGGTGCTCAGTTAAGATGTATGGATGGTTTTGATTTCCTCGATTCTGGAGGATGTTGCAGAGCATACGCATTATTCTAATCTGATCAATAGGGAATGTCAGAAGTCAGGTTGTCTTCTGCCCATTCCTAAAGTACTAGATACTATGTATCCCTTTCCTCCAGATCAGATTGAATTATGGTCTCACCCTCCTGTGGTGGACACTCTGGGGCCAGGTCTTTTTAAGATTTTGGTTATGCCATCCTCGGATAGTGCTTCTCCAAAGGGTCCAGTGAATAAGAGCATGGATCAGGTGGCATGTCCTGCTTATTCTATAATGGGGTCGACCTTGCGGCCTTCCTGGGCTACATCCATAGCATTTTTGGGGAGCAGGAGGTTGTTAAAACAACTGGACTTGAAGACTCGTTGGGGTCATTCATGGAAGTCATGCTCCCAGGTGATCAAGACCAGTTTGGCTACAACAGGTTTATGATACGGGCTATGGAGGATTGAGCAGGTTAAGTTCCAGAGGCCTAGCTCTGGTGTTAGCCTTAAGGCGTGCTTTATGGCTTAAGCAATGGTCAGCTGACATAGCCTCCAAAAAAGAATGACAGGACTCCCCTTTAAGGTGGTGTCGGTTTGGGGAGTGCATGCTGCTAGTGGTAAATCATCTAATCTGCCACAGAAGCCGAAGTCTAATACTGCTTCCGCAGGGCCTCTAATACTCCGGGGTTCCGGTTAGAGGTTCGGCCTCTTCGGGATACCGAAGGGATTTTTGGAATAAGGCAAAGTTCCAAATTAAGGCTACAGGTGTCTGGCAGAATAAAGCCAGACCCCCTTCAAAGCCTGTTCAGGCATGAAGGGATGCCCCCGCACTTGCAGTTGCTACTGCATTTTGCTCATATTTGGAGGCTGCATGTAACAGATATTTTGGATACAGGAAGTTGTATCCTCAGGTTACAAGATCAAATTAGGAGCCGGACCCCCTTGGAGATTCTCTTGGTCAGGGGTATCCCGAATTCCGCAGAAAGCAGAAGCATTGAGATCTGCCGTATCTCGCCTTTTTAGAGATTGGAGTTGTTGATCCACAGTGAAGTTACTCCAGCCAGGCAGTGTATATATAAGGATACATACCTACATTGCTGTAGGTGGCCTACATCTTCAGTTGCGGCGTTAACCCTTCGGTCTATCTTCAGCACCAAGGGTGTTTACCAAGGTGTTGGCAGGTCTATGTTTTCTCTAAGATGTCAGGGTATACATATAATCCCTTACTTAGACTATCTGTTGATATGGACCCCATCATGTCAGGGGGCCCAGAAGAATACACAGACTGTCTGATCGACATTGGATAATTGACTATCCAGTCGAATTCCTAAGTCAAAAATCATATCATAGCTTCAATTATTATCTTTCAATTATTAGCTTCTTATTCTTTCTGGGACTGTCATTAGACACGTCTCAGGCTAGAGTGTTTTTCCAACACAGAAGTGACTCTTACTTCAGGCCAGGGTACAGGGGTCTCTTGTCTTGCCCTCACCCGATGATTAATCAAGGAATATGTCTGTAAGGCCTGTTGGTATCTTGCTTTGAGTCAGTACCTTTTGCACCGTTCACACAAGACCCCTGCAGATGGAATTGCTCACAATCTGTGATCAAGACCCACACACTCTGGATCACTCTTTTTGCATGACACCATCAACAAGGCATTCTCTAGCCTGGTCCTCAGCCTCTTCAGACTGGCAAATCCTCCCTTCCAGTACAGTGGAAGATCATCACCATGGATGCCAGTCTATCGGGTTGGGGGAGTGTCATGGAGTCACCAACGCTCCAGGGATAGTGGAGTCTGAAGGAGAGCAAACTCTCCATAAATATCCTGGAACTGAGAGCGATTCTATTGTATCTCAGACATTGGACATACCATCTGAAGGGGCATCCCGTCCAGATTCAAACAGACAATCGGACGGTGGTGGTATATATCAACCACCATGGGGGCACCTGAAGCAGTGAAGCACTCATGGAAGTGATCTGGTTTTTACTTTGGGCCGAGAAACAGGTTTCATGCATTTCGGCTGTACACATACCTAGAGTGGACAACCTGCGGGCCGATCATCCCAACAGAACGGTCCTGCATCAGAGGGAATGGTCTCTTAGTCAGAGGGTTTTTTCAATTATGAAAGGTCTTCCACCATCTAAGTCTACCATCAGCGATGGATTAGACAGGCAGTGGTAAGAGCCTATATTCCCTAAGGGGAAGGATTCTTCTTTTAGGACTACTGCTCATTTGACAAGAGCTATTGGAGCTTCTTGGGCTTTTTAGCATCAAGCTTCAATAGAACAAGTATGCAAAGCTGCTACTTGGTTTTCAGCTCATACATTTACCAGACTCTAAGAGCCTTTGGTAGGAAGGAATTACATACAGTGGTAATTAGATGGTTTTTGGAATGTCTTATTCCTGAATGGAATAAGGGTTTTTGAGATTTCTTATTCCTGAAAGGAATAAGGGTTTTTGGAATGTCTTGTTCCTGAAAGGAATAAGGTTTGGGGATCCCACCCGGATTTGGGTACTGCTTTTCGTCTCTGAATTAAGTCTGATGGCCTGAAGTAAAATGGAAGAGAAAAGAGAATTCTGTGAGTACTCACCTGTAGAATTAATTTCTCTTCCATTATTACTTCAGGACATCAGACCCTCCCTGTCTGCTAGGTTACTATGTCAATGTGTTGGATGCCTAGTTTTAGTGGAGTAGTAAATATGTAAATAGTTGCTGTAAATAATGATCAGCATAATAAAAAATAAAAAACGGAGAGAGGAGTCTTGTATTTTGTCTCCAGCCTTTTGTTTCCACTGCTTTTTAATTAAACTGAAGTGCATCAAGTCAGCCAGGTGGATATAGGCCCGGGAGGTGGAGACACACCTTTGTTCTTGCAGACCACACCCTTCGGGAGAGGTTAACCCAATCGTCTCTGAATTATGTCTGATGTCCCGAAGTAATAATGGAAGAGAAATTAATTCTACAGGTGAGTACTCACAGAATTCTCTTTTTATATACCTGGCAGGAACCCAGGTCTTTGAAATAGCACCTACTGCATTTTTACATATGTTACTCAAGGGTGTGCATATTATTGATCACAGTAAGAGACGATCTTCACAAAATTCTTTTGAAGCTTCACAATTAACATGGATCTTTCTTCTGCAGCACTTTGCATAACTCTGTACCCATTGGCTGTGTGGTGTTCTCCTATACTTTTTACATAGTTGAGTGATGGGTCATTAACTCCCAGACAGAGCGTAGCAAAGCAGGGGGTTTGTAATATACATACACACTTTTTTACCTCAATTCTGGTGCTAGTAGTGACTGCATCAGTCCTTAGCATAGCAGCTGCTAAATGCTGGGTACCCACGTCCAATTGTTAAAACACTGCCTTTCTCAGCATTTAGCAAATACAGGTGGGTGGTTATTGCCCTGATTTTAACCAGGGGGGAGCATATTAGCAATTTGTATGCCTCCAATGAGAAACTGAGGGAAACAAGGCTAACACCTAGGTTTAAACTTTAAGCTATTGTCATATATAATATCGTAATGATTTTGTTATGTTTTCTGTTACATTATGTGCTCATGTTCAAAGCTAATATACTTTGTTCATAAAAAGCAGTCCATGGTGTGATGGAGAGTCTGCAGTGGTTAATGGAGCAGGCTGATAGAAAGCTGGCCACCATTATTCAGGCCTAATTATCTCCCCAGAGCTCTGTGTCTCCTTTCTGCTGCACACTGGCCCGTTTGCCTTTTAATGGCTTATCCAGTGCCCTGCATTATTTCCCCTGTCTGTCTCATACCTACGGGAGTGCTTTGTCACTGGCTTTTTTTTTTCAAGCCAATTGTTTCTGTTTGCAAAAACAAACCAACTGCTGCTGAAATAAAATGCGAACAAGGATGCAGAGAAATAAGTATATAGCTTGGCAAACAGATGCATGTATGAGCTTTTAGATTAAATATATTCTCTTTATGGGTTAACATTGTCAAAGCGAATTAACTTTCCTGAACTGTACATTGTTTCCTTTTTATATACATGTGAATATATATGCCTAAGTACACCTGCCACCTTTTTCTAATATTGGATGAGGTTATTCTGCAACTTTGTTATGTTAGAGAAGTTAGTTTTCTTATTTAAAGTAGGACTATGGTTAAAAAATGGCCCAATGATAGAAATTTGCCATGGCCAGGTTACTCTGGGGTGACTAGACAAAGATAGCTTTTTTTTAAACGGAAGACTTCAGAACTGTATGGTGTTGCAAAGAAAATGCATGTTGCCTAAAGTGAAACATGGTGGTCGGGGTGTCCTTATATATGGGTGTCCATGAGTGCTACTTGGTTTTGGGTGGTATTATTGATGATATCATGAATTCATACTTGAACTGCAAATATATCGAAGGAGATACTACCTTCATTCAGCCCTTGGTTGTGCACATTTACAACATGGCAATGATCCTAAACTTACATCTAAGGCAATTCTAAAGTGATTCAGTTGCCAAGTATGTCTCTAACAGCTATGGGGGACATGTGTGTGTGTTAATTTACAATTCCATAAGACGCATATAAAAAGGATTTAAATAGTGTGTCTTATGGAGAGAATGTTTTAAAAATCAAACTTACATAACTGGTGCTCCCGAGCCACTGATCGGGAAAATGGAGGTGCGGCAGGTGGGCAGGGAAAACGAAGAGTAACTGATTCCTGCCCCCTCTCCAGCCACTGCGCTTTTCCTTAGGCACGACACATGCATACACATATGCTGCAGGCCATGCTGACTCGCTTCATGGACTCATGCATTGGTGCACGGACCCATGCATAGGTGCCACAGCAAGAGATCAGTTACCCTCCCTGTCCAGGGGGGAGTTGATTCCTGCCACACTGCCCATAATGGGGCAATTGGGGGGGTGAATGCCACACTGCCTATTATAGTGGGGGAATGGGGGGATGAATGCAACACTACACACTGCAACACAGCCAATCAGCGTTCTCACTGTCACGCATCTACCTTGCACCCTTGGCGTGCCTGCGCCGCCTATTTAGAAGGGCTGGGTGCATGCACACCTGGAGGTGAGCGACGATGCAGCCGTAGCACACAGACACAGCGAGGGCTCCAGGAGAAGGTGAGTGAATCTGGCGATTTGGGCGAGTTTCACACAGCGGGGCGTCCCAAGTGGAACTTGAACGTCCTCCGATGTTCCTCTTTAAAAAGCTCTGCCAGGTATTATTTGATACTACCTGCTTAGAATTGCCTGTCAGTTTGGAATGATATAATAAGGCAGACTCTCGGTGGAGTGTATTAAATCATGTTGTAGCTGCAGGCGTCAATATCGATTGCGTTATTTGAGTTTTCCCAGCTTCCTTCCTTTTAACTAGTCTTGAGTGTATTTGAACTGAGACCTTTCAGTCGTCATTCAGCATAAATCACACCATGACCCTAGTCACAAGTATTAAAACGTAAAACTATTTTTCAATTTAAGACAAAGCAGTATAAACTACTCTTTATATTTATCCTTATTATTGGTGTTATTTCTGAGAGATATTTTGCCTTTTGTTTTTTGCTTGCCTTAGCGTCTATAATTCTCATAATTTTGTATTTACCTGTGAAGTCCCATTATGAAGTTTTTATAGTTATTTAGTTGATCATTGGAAAGGATTTTGCCCAAATAGATGTGGCTCTTCCCGGCAACTCACAAAAGATGGCTGCTTAAAAATGCATCAGTGCCATGGACTGGCAAAAAAAAAAAAACATTTTGCACCTAAAACTTGAAGGTTGTGCGGATTACTTTTATCACTACAACCTGAGTTGGCAGTTTTTTCCAATGCTTCTTAGATCACATGGCCTGGCAAAAATGACAATATAGTAATTTCTATCTTTAGATAGAGGGCAACAATTCTATCTTTTTTCGCTACAATATGTGAATCGAACATATTTTTTGTTCTCTGAATTTTTGGTTGTTTTTACTGATATTTTAAAAGCCCCTGACCACATCTACTTTTGTCTGACCCAACAAGGAATTTAGGGTAGTGACCACATCACAACTTGGCTGAAATTCAGAAAATAGTGAGTGATTGCTAGATGAGTATTAAAATACATTTGCCACCAATTGATGAAATAGTTAGATTTCGATTTAGGGTTTTTGGTTCTGTACGTAACTGGTTATAGCTTTTTGCCATGTATTCTTGCCCCAGTCACCCCCGTGGAAAGAGATCCATGAATGTTACAGACAAATAGACAAGGTTTTATTAATTATTATATTCTTCTGTAACCTAAATTATGGCTACAATGTTATCTGGACCTATACTATATTACTGATTATGATTAAGGGCTGGTGACAGCCTGAAACGCGTTACCTAGTCCCGATGGTGGAGGGGAGCACTTTCAGACTTACAAGACGTTTGATGGCTATGTGATTACAATTGGAATTACCCTCATTTAAAGCTATGAAGTAAAAGCTAAGTTTTAACCCTTTTCAAGCTGGACATTGTAACTGGAAACGATGCGGGGAGTTTTTTCAGGAGATCCTGAGGTCCGTGCTATCTAGGTCTGAGGGTGAGCTGGTTATTGTTTGCTTATGTTTACTATCATAATTCATCAAACAAATCCTTTTACATAGTAAACTACAAACAAGCTCTTATCCTGTTTGAATTATTTTTGGAAAGAACGGAAGAACAATATGTATTTTGTAAGCCTGCCAGGCCAGGGTGTCCTGTGTCTCTCTTCACTTAAAAAAAAAAAAAATATATATATATATATATATATATATTACTCTGATTATATCAGAACCATCGTAAGGAAACGTTTCTACAGCATCTGTAGGTGTAGAACATTTAGCCTTCATTTCATAGCCACACTTTTAGAACTGCCTACCAGAATATAGAGTCATCTGGTCAAAAGACAGTGACGGCACAAAGATTATGGTGTCGCTATGCCAGACACCAATGGCTTTTCTGTTAAACTTCCTATTTGGTTACCATTAACAAGTAAAGCTGATACTTGAAAATGGGATAAAAGTCATACGTTATGATGCTAGCCCTTGCTTGGTCTCACAGATCTGCAGGGTTGCGAAATGGCCCTGATCCTGGGAGGACAGACATGGTCCCAGACAAGTGTGATTTATCAAGCGGGATGCTGCATTTTGGGTTAGTAGGAAGGGAGTAAGTTTGCTGGTGCTTATCTGAAAATGCAAAGTTCTAATATTTCCTCACTGTAATCAATTAGAATTCTGGAGATGGAATTTAAAGAGGAACTTCGGAGGCCCTGGGGCAGCCCGAATTTGAATGCCCCGCTTTGTCTTCCTGAGCCCTTGTCGCATTTCAGTGCCACATCCACAGTATACCTCTAGCTCCGCGTGTACCCATGCCATGCCTTTCTTAATGGGTGGTGCAGGCAGGCCCCTCAGCTAGGGAAGCGAGGGGGGTGCGACCGGCGGCACGATCTGGTCCATTTGCCTCTGCTAGCCCTTGACTGAGAACATCGCTTGCCAAGAGGAACAACACCAGGGAAAGTGAAATTTCTGGGTGTTCTTTTTAATGTTCCTGTACAGGCATTCCCTGTACCAAACACCACTTCTCCCCTTATGCTGGCCTTGCATAACTGCATATACAGTATTGTATAATGTGCCACTGTTTCTCATAGAGTATATCCTTAGTAAGTTTCAGGAAGGAGAACGGTCCTATATTAATGGTTGGGCTGGAAATACGTCATGAAGTCAGCTCTTCTTCATCCCACAGACTAGGGGGAGAACTGACCATACTTCTCCTCTGACTCACAATTCGCCTGAAAGAGTGGACATTAGCCCTGAGACAAGTAAGATTTATTGAAGGGGATGCTGCATGCCAGAGATAGGAAGACAGAGCAAGTATCTTGAAACGCAAAATGTTGCTGAAGGAAACACTTGACCTCTGAAAATGAGCTTGAGGTAATGAGGAAGCAAGGTAATTTAAACCTTTGCTCAGAGGCATACATACCAGAGAGGCAATGCAGGCACCTGCCCCCGGGCCCGTGGAACAAAGGGGCCTGGTGCAACCCTGCCTCCACAGCCATGTCATAGTCATGCCACCTCCTTCCTCCACGCTGGTTCCATTGCAGGATGCTGGACTTCCCCTGGCTGCTGTGCACCCTCACCGTGGTGTGCACGCGCTTCTTCCTGGCCACTTTGCATGCGCATTTTCCTTGGTGACATCGCTCCTGTGATCCTTTGCCAGATGTGGACATGGCTGGTGAGTGTCCACCTGCCGAGGGACTATGTATGCCCCTGCCTTTGCTTGATGTCCTCTTTAAAGCCTAGTGGCTTGGTAACCCAAAGTTCTGATGCTGGTTATGGGTTTTTATCTGTGTCTTATCTGATGCTATCAGAGTAACTGGTCGAGGGAATTTCTTTTTCATTCACAGAAGAAATATTTTGTTCAGTTTGTGCTTCAGAGCTTAAAGAGTAACCCTCATTAGACATCAGGCCTTAATAAAAATTAAGAGCATCTAATATATCTACATAATTGATTAAAAAAAGAATGTGACCAATCAGTGTATTTATTCAGACAGTGCCAAGTGATTAGCATTGCTATTCAACCTTGAGAGAAATGAATGTCCTTCTGAATGAAGTTGCACATCAACCAAATATGTGAACCACAGTTTTAATGACTGTTAGTCCTTGTCTATTTGATAAGTTAAACAAAGAAACTGTTGTGGCTCTCATCCTTTGCGATCTTTAAGTAAAATATTTGTGTTACTATCTAATTTTACAGCGAGGCCCTTCACAGTTATTGTTTTGTGACACTCCTGTCAGATGTCTTTAGCAAAACTGTCATATCAGCAGATCTGTTATGGACCTCAAGCCCACAAATAGCCAAGACATTGTATTAGCGCTTCATCCGTCTGACAGAATAGCACAAAGCAAACTATTGTGTCCCTGTCCTTTTCCCAGAAAGCATATTAAACAGGGTTCAGTGAGTCCTGCAAATTGAAGTTATGTATTTCATCGGAGCAGTCGCATCCCTTAGAAGAATGGGATTTTTTTTCTTCATTACCTTTTCTAAGCTAATGACTATGGCCCTTTCTGAGGGTGAGACGTGTAGGTTGAACGGATTGGAAAAGGTCCAAAGCCATAATTTGTTGCCATTTCAATATGACATTCATATGACCACACAAATTAACCTTTTCTGAGATTTGCAAAAGATGTATCTTTTCCATGAAGCTGCTTAAAGGAGGAGTATTGCAAAATTGTATAATATTGAAAATCCATATCAACATGGCAGCTAATGAGAGGAGGAGTCACTTATACACCCAAACTGAAGAAATCCAGCTTGTGGAATAAAATCCAGGGTGCCAGGTTTAAGTGCATCAGGGAGGACAGAACCTTCCTTCCGTAAAAAAAAAAAAAAGCCTAGCTGTATATTTCTTGATGCCGGGTGTATAAGTGACCCCTCCTCCCGCCATCTAGCATATTTATATGGATTTTTATCATTAGGCCATTTTTTTTAGTCCTCCTTTAAACTGAACCTTCTGCATCATTTGCTGAAAAGACCAAACCCTTAAACTATTCCCTAGCACCTAACATTAATATATTTATATTTTTAATCACTTATTATTCTTTCCCCAACTGGGCCGCAACTCTCTTCAGAACTCCAGGATATGGGCGCCGCCATCTTGGCTCAGTAACATCACATCCTGAGGAGAAGGGTCAAAGCTGCAGGGGGGCGGGGTTATAAGTGTGCATTGTACAGAAAGAGCAGAGCTGGGGTCAGGAAAAGGACAGCAATCCCGGGATGCAAAGCGGCACAGTCAGAAGACACTTCGTGAAGCTCCATGAGCCGCCATCTTGGATGTTTAAAGGGTGATAAAATGCAGTAGATGCAGGTAGGATGTTTAATGTGAGCAATCTGTATGTACAGGGTGGGGGAAACATATAAGATAGACTCTTATTTAGGGTGAAGGTCCGGTTTAAAGCAAACCTGCAATGTAAGTAAAATAGCCATTATCCCCCCCACCCCCCTGACTTTTCTTAGAAAGTCAAGCTTTTGATGCCAAAATAAAACAGTTACAGTAACAATTAGAAGATTTATGCAAATTCTGCTGTTTTAGGGTCAGGTGTTGCTTATGTTAGATGGTAAAACAATGGCAATGTTAATGCCCTGCTAACTTTTCAGACATGGCCGGCCTTTGAGATGTCAGACCTCTGCAAGCGTATACTCTCCATCAGTCTCAGAATCCACTGAATTTGTTCGCCGTATCTGTGCTGGACATTATACCAAAGGTAGTTCTGCTTGCCAGCTTCTTCCCTTAAACTCTAAAGTGCCTTGCATATATAGCCAAGAACAGAGACTGGTTAAACTGGAACTTCAGCATCATTTAATGAAATACCCAAACGCTTCAAAAACTATTCCCCAGCATCTAAAATTAATATATTTTACGTTTTTAGTCAGTTATTCTTTCCCCCACCGGGCTGTAACTCTGTCCAGGACTCTAGGATGCGGGCACCACCATCTTGCCTCAAAAGCATCACATACTGAGGAGAGGGGGCAAAAGTACTGGGGTTATAGCTGTGCTTTGCACAGACAGAGCAGAGCTGGGGGTCAGAAAGAGGACAGCAATCCCACAATGCAGAGCGGTACAGTCAGAAGAGCCTGAGACCCCATGAGCTGCCATCTTGGATGTTTAAAAGCTCAGAAAATGCAGTAGATGCAGGTAGGATGATTTTTAATATGCACTGGGTGGGTAAAACACATAAGATAGACCCTAATTCAGGGTGAAGGTCCGGTTTAAGCTGCTTATTGGCTGGCCAACAGCTATGGCCATTTCTAGGGGAGAGTGAACTGGGTGACAACCTTCATGCCAATACCATGGTGCATGTGGGGGGCATCTTAATCCCAGCCATCCTGTTTTTGCAGACGGAATCAGGACATGGTTAGTGGTGCTGGTCATACACCAGACCATTCATGCCCCCCTTCCTATGTTCAGTCAGGGGAACAGGGCACTAGCTGTCGCTAAGGAAGAACCACAGCATAGCACATGGTATGGGACAACAGCAGCACAATATTTTAGGTGAGGAGGGGCCAGAATTATTTTCCTTCTCACTATTTTGCTTAGAAACTGCCCTGCCAAAGCCCACCCTGAACTGGTTGTCCCACCTACAGCTTGTAATCATGGTGTACTGGTGTAATGTGTGAGCACCCTCTTATAACTTGTGAGTGAAGCCTGTAAGTGTTCTTTCAACCTGCGTGTGCATTTTTGTGTTGTAAAATATGGATTTGTGAGTTCAGAATTCTAGTGTAACATGTAATGATGTGTACTTTGGTTGAGTGGCCACTAACTGTAAGGCCAGCCCTGTTGGTACTTTTTTGTTATTATTTATTTATTTATCTTTTCAACTTTACTGGAGGATTTAAAGGGAAAGTCCACTTTCGCTAGAATTTTTTAAAGTGTATTTTTTTAGCAGTGTTCTCTGTTTGCAGGTTTGTAGATCTTTGTGTACAGACTTGGTCTACAGCTGGCAATAGCTACAGATTGCAGGCGGTAAAAATATTTTCCATAAAACAAACATTTACTAATATAAGGATAAAAATATTAGATCGGCTCTGCATCTTGAGGACATCCTGGAACAAAAATGTACACTTTAAAAAATGCCATTGACTTTCACTTTAAGTGTACACCGCCTCGCTCTCTCTCTCTCTCTCTCTCTCTCTCTCTCTATATATATATATGTATGTGTCTGTGTGTACATAAGTGTATATATCATGTTTTTGCACGTATGCATGCCACCTGTTCAATGTGACTTTACCCATTACTGTGTCAAACATTTGTACTCGGGTCAATAATTATTTGGAATTATGTTAAAGAGGAACATTGGCGGCCCTGGGGTCTAAAAGAATCCAGGGCCATCCAAGTTCCACTCCTTGGGGCATCCCAAATTGGGATGCCCTGCTGTATGAACCCCCACTCGATCGCCAGTTTCATGCACCTTCTCCAGGAGTCCTCACAGCGTCTGTGCTCTCCAGACGCATCCCCGCTCACATCTAGCCATGCACATGCCCGGCCTTTCTGAATGGGCAGCAAAGGGCACGCCGCGGCTATAAGGTGGGCGAAGGATGCGTCTCCGCTTGGCTGCTTAGACATCCAGGGGTTTTCGCCATCAGCAGTGCTGATGGGAGCCAAATGACTGCGGCGCACTCAGCCAATCAGCGCTCTCTTACGCGTTTGCACCATGGGAGTGGAAGGAAGGTGAGTGAAACAGGGTGACCTGGGGGGTAAACATAGCTGGGCATCCCAATTCGGGATGCCGCTGCACAGAGGAACAACACATGGGAAAGCGAAATTCCTGTGTGGTGTTCCTCTTTAAGGCTGAGGGAAATTTTTTCATTCTATATTTTACTTGGTTTTCCAAACTATGATATTTTTTTCTACATACTATCCTAGACTTTGTAAAGTAACCTCCAAACTGAACCAAAAGGGAACACAGGTTATCTCGGTAGCTTGCAGTATATCCCTTGGTACTCAGCTAGACAAGAGCTGCTATATTTGATTGATGTTTAAATCATTTGAACCAATTTAAATATCCAGACTCGATACAGTTATTTTATTCTGCCTTGAAGAATGAATAAAGCAATCTACAGGAGCCAATTACATTGACAAGTTGGGTACATTTGGTTGTTCTTGTAAAGCTGCCACACTCCATTTGAGTGCATGCTTTCCAAATGAAACGAATTTTAACACTAGAGACGCTCTCGAGAGTAAGAGTTCTATGTTGTGTATTACTGTAGCAAATGACACAACTATGTATATATGGTATCAGATCGGAATGTTCAAAGTAGCTTTTGGAGGACATTTGTTATTGTCTTGGGAGCCATCTGAAGATCCCAACCGTTTTCATCTTTTTTTTTTTCTTGCTGCATTAAGCTCTTTCTACATGAAGCTTATTTTTTTAAACAGTACAATGTGTCAGCTTAAATGAATATAAATGCTTCACTCCAGCACTTCATGTCGGAAGTGCACTTTTCTTTAAAACTGTATTTGTCTTGTTGAGTTCTTAGATTCAAATTCTTTACTGTTGGATGATCATCATATATCTAAGGGAGGGCTATTTTGCCTATTTAATCTCACCTGAAGCCTCTCCCATATGTCTGTCCTCCTTTGCCTGTAGTGCACTTTAGATGCTATAGTGGGTCTCCAAATGTTTCCATGACCACACTCAATGACCACAATGTGGTCACAAAGCCGCCCCTGTCTCTCAGTGCTTATGCTTGGAGTGCTGAGGAACAGGGGCAGCCACACAACCATTTGGAGGTGGTCATCATGGAGGAATAGAATGGAAAGGAGAAGCATTCTTTGGAGACCATCTCGGAGGAGGAGAGGCTCATGGGACAGGTGCATTTCATGCTGCCTTATCATTGCTATTGCTGTCCCTGTGAGCAACTTAGAATTTTGATTTACCAGTCAATGTTGGTTGTTTAAATGTTGGTCACCTTTAAAGTGGACATACAATTTGTCTACTGCCGTTTCCAGCTTATATTCATGCTTGCTTTCTGCTCTATCCATAGTCATAAAGAGGAATAAAATAATAAAAAGAAATGTAATGTAATAAAAAGAAAAGAAAAAGTTGGATGCCATTTTTATCATGGCCCTGCTAAATATTACTGTTCCCCCCAGTCTGGCCTAACTCTTTTCATGATGCAGCCAATGCCTATGTATTGACCATTGCTATGGTTTCCCAGCCCACAGTGCACTTTGCGAGACTGAGTGACCGGACAGGATGAAACCTAATGAGACCCAAGGATCTCCCTACATGCCCGCCAAATTTTCCCAATTAAAAAAAAAAATCACTGATCCCATTCCACAGGGAGCAGAGCAGTGTAGTCCTGGCTCCAGTGTCTCCATAGCCTCCGGGAAGCGTGAGTGACTGCATGCCGTGCATTATCCCAAGGACTTAATAGCCAGAGAAGACCTGAAAAAATGTTGGACACCATGTCCCACTTTCCCAAATGAAGGATAAATGTGATGTCAGCCATGTTTATTTTTATTGGAAGTAATTTTCTCTAAAGGCCCTAATAGCTAAAGTAAAAAGTGACGTGTTTGTTGCTTTGGTACCATCATTTGCAGTAGATTTGTTCAAATTGAGGCCATTTTACTTTTGTTACTAGTAGCCTTGTTGCTATGGATATTGATATTCTTTTGCCCGCTTGCATGGATGTCTTCTACAAATGTCATATTGATCCTGTTGCCTTTGAATTTGTTTGTACAAAGTAATGTTGTATGTGGATATCACCTAAAGATATTCACAAAACACGAGAACCTGACATGGTACCTTGTACAGTAGTAACATGCCTGCCCTGAATCCTAACAATGATACCTTTGTCAGAAGTTGGCAGGCTCAGCAGATCAGCTCAGATGACTCACCTAGGCTTGTCATAGACACAGGGTTAGACAACCCTTGGAACAACTCCAGATATATATTTTTCATGTACATACTATGTTTAATTTTGTTTAAGGCTTGTATTTGCTTAGGAATTGTTGCTGCCATTTTCAAAACTGATGCTTTTGTGCTCCTTGTACATGTTGCTAAATAACCCAACTTTAATCCACCATTATTCTTATAGCACTAATGGGGGAGAAGATAATTTTTTTTCTATGACGGCCTTCTCCATCTCATTTGATTTAAGCCCCGCTAATATGGAGAGTACACTTAATTACTGAAATTTAGAAAATGATTTGTGTGATGATTACTTTGTTTGATCAGCGATCAATCTGACCCATTTATTAGATTGTACACAAGCAAGTAGGCTCGATTAGACAGACCGATTTAAATACACACAAGCCAATCATTCTAATTGGTCAACATCAGATGTTGCCTGAAGAGTGAAGGTGGAATGATGGTCGACTGAGGATCAGCGAGTTCCCCCTTTGCTGTTAGCTGATATTTTTAAGGCCAGGGGATCTGCCTTTTCCAAATCGATGAAATGGGGGGGGGGGGGTGGGGGCTGAGGAGCAAAAGCCCCTCTGCCAATCTGTCCTGGTTTAGCTCTTCCCTATATCCCTGAGCAGGAATTTGGTACTATATGTGACTAAAATCTCCATCAGCCTGAAATCTAACATTACAATTTTTGACATATTTCTGAGGTTCTTTAGAAAATGGGTAAAGGAGACATTTGTTAGGCATGGCCAGACTTAATTGCCCCATATCTTTTATTATTGTGATCAGCAAATTGTTTCTTGATTCAGTATCCTAGATGCCAGCACAGTACTCCAACTTGACCGATATTATGAAGCATAATATTTTTAGATTTGCAGAATTGGGCCCCCAAACCTGTGATTTCCACATGCTGTTTCCAAATTTCCTATATTACTGTGGCTCAAGTGTTAGTGGCTTTCCGGGCCTTGAGTAGTAGCTGTTAGTATAGCCTTCCACTGCCAAGGGTGAGCTACCCTCCCCCCACAATGCAGAGATTGGAAAAATCAGACAGTATTAAGTACAGAATCCCTCCCCAGGTAAGAACGCTGCTAGTAACCCTATAGCTACTGGACCACAAGATTGGGATCCCCTCACCCAAGGAAGCTGAGCTGGGGACGCTGAATAAAACCCGTGAGCTCACAAGTGTGAAGCATCATCTCTGGCTCAGCCAATCAGATGCAAATTAAGCCAGTCAGGAAGTTTATGCTCATGTACACCAAGCACCCCAGTTTGTGTACGGTTGCTAAGGTAGACACATTGTTGCTAAAGAAAATGGTTTATTAAAAGAAGAACACTGTAGGTTTGGGGCATTAATAAAAACTCCCCAAACCTGGCTTGTCCAGCCCCCTGCCCCCTGGTTGAGCATTTGATTAATAAAAACGTACCTCTCCAGTCACATCGCGCTTAGCAACGCTCTGCTCCCCCGCCGACTTCTGTAGGGCAGCGCCATCTTGGAAACCTTTGGCTTCCCAACAGACACTGCACTGCCCCTCAGATCTTGTGCATGCACCATGTCATTACATAGGCTGCAATGACTCTGGGGGCAAATGCAAGTGAGATTTGATGAGCCCCGTGGGATTTGAATAGTGGCCGTCGAATAGGTGAGTATAATCCATCACTCTGGAATGGCTAAGGTGGGGAGGTGGTGGAAATGGGCCAGGAATTCAGCAGGATGTCATCGTTTAGGATAAGTTGTCATCCAAAAGGCAGTGTGGGGGGGGGGAGTGATTATCTGAGAGGAACATCAAAAAATAACACAAAGTTGCAAAAAAGAAAACAAATAAGCTGAGGACATAATTTTAACACATAATAATGGACACTAAAAAAATGGTATTAAAAGTGGTCTTTACCTTTAACATAGCAGGAGCAATATCCAGTTGTCCATTTAGCGATTGTGTAGCAGAGTAGGATGGAATTATCAGAGCTCATAGCATTCAGGAGGCTTTTCAACAGGAGGGAAATAGAAAAATATTTATCTATATACATACAGTATGTGAAAATATATGAAATATTCAACCTATTCCATCACAATTTGCACCATTGTTTTGTGATCTATTTGTAAGCTCTGCCTATTTTCTATATTGGGCCTTGACCTTGCAATATAAATTGGTTTCTTGGTAAGCTTTTCAAATCTTGATTCATGACCACTTTCAAAAGACTCAGCAATGATTCAGCTTTCAGGGAAGACTGTCAAATGTTCATTTTGCTTGACATGATCTGACAAATGGAGCCCACTGGGAGGCTTGCAGTTCCAGAAATAGGTCCATGTAAAAAGCTTGGACTGAATGCTTTTCATTGCTAAACATAAGGCTTTATTTTATACAATAGGAAGTTCCTGAATGAAATCTGAAGAGGCAAGCAAGGCGGCATCTCATATGAAATGGAACTTGAAAATTACAAAGTTATATTAAAAGTGGATTACCTACAGCTTGGCTGTTCTGCGCTTGCCAGGCGATTAGTATCACACACAGCATCTAATGTTCTTGTTGTTCTAAAGTTGAACTTTGGGTACACCAAAAGGCCCTTAAGTGTGTGTGTGTGTGTGTGTGTGTGTGTGTGTGTGTGTGTGTGTGTGTATATATATATATATATATATATATATATATATATTGTCTGTCTTTTAGGAGAGGCTACACTGAGCCAGAAGATGGGTGACATCCTTGCCCAGTTTAATGTCCAAAGGGTGAAGAATCCAACTGGAAAAGGTACTTTAAGCTTTAATTTATGGTTTTTAAAGGCAAGGTAGGCGCCCTAGCATGCTCCTCGATATGCAAGTGGAGTCATGTGGGGCTCTTCCCACTTTCCCAACTTTCTTGGATGATGTCTTTTAAAACCATGAATTAATCGTAAATTTTTAATGTATCTTTTCTAAATGAACAGATGCTGGATTCTTCACATTATTGACAGAGGGTGAGCCATTACAGTGTATATTTGTTACACATTTCCAAACCTTGTCCACTTGTTAAACTGAACAGTATATAGTTATAGGACCTCTTGCTTTGTAAATGTATTTTCGGGCTTACAACCAGCAGGTCCCTTCTACAGAGAAACAATGTTACAAGTATTTAACAGAGCTCATGGCAGGAGCCATGGAAAAGATAATATGTATGAATATTTGTTATTACATTCCAATTCATAACACAATCCCCACTAGGTGACCACCCTGGGTCAACCAAGCAACTTAGACGGAAGGCGTAACAGCTTCTCTGAGACTATTTGGCTATAAGTATATTGCAGTGTATGGTGCTGGTGGATCATAGGATTTCCTATTGTTCTAGGTATAGGTTGTGTGACCTGACCCAGTACCACATTGCTTCATGTTTCTTTGCTTACGTTTTACAATAGATTCTTTAAATCATCTTCATATATAAAATGAGAGCTACCAGAAGGAGCACCGAGCAGCCTATATCAGTTGTGTGTGCATGAGAAAAAGGCAAGTTTCTTTTGATTTCAGGCCTACTGGCAGCATGGAGACCCTCCCTGACATGAATTTGTATGGACGAGCATAGATCTGCTGGGAACATAATTATTTCCTTTATTCTCTCCAGCCCTGCCTGACAATGAAAAGTATATATCCTACATTAATACAGTCTCCTTAGCGTCTATTTCTCCTCCTTGGTGGTCCATATTGTAGGCCCTGGACATTTGTCTCCACTGCAGGAGGCAGCTGGTAATTCCTAATAATAGAAAACCTTTCACATTAGAAGGGCTCTTCTTATTATGTATCTTTAAAGATAACAAAACATTCATCCTCTGTATACTGTATTTATCTCATTATAAACTAAACAGAGTCCTGGTGTGGAGGAGCAAGCAAATCTCAGGATAATGAAAATCTCAGGTTTTGTTCCCCTTTAATGATTTCATATTGCTAATGAATAATGAGCTCTCTCCTGTTGAGCAAAGACTGGAACCTCCTCATAGGATAATTCTTAAGGATTGAAAGAGGAATATAGCCTTTAAAGTAGCATATGAGGGATATGAAAAAGTACAGTTGCAAAAAAAAGTGTGTGTAGGCTGCTTGTTCTGCCTGATGTGTGAATATATATATATATATATATATATATATATATATATATATATAGTGTGTATGTGGGCTACCACATTGTCCAGTGGCTTCTGCCTGTTCCTTTACCCATATAGCTATTAAATAGATGGTGTCATATCATTCATTCAAATGTGCTATGGAAAGTCAAAGATTTGCTTGTGATTATTCTACTAATGGTTTATTAAACGTGCAAAGCAATGCAGTTTTGACTGGAAATGTGGTTTCATAAGCCAGAAATGAATAAGACTGTTAAGTGGCGATAGCTGTATTTTCCTGATCCAAGGAATATTTTACGTAATGTCAAATCTCATGATGCTTGCTGGTGCGTTCAGCTATATATCTCCAGTAGTCTGGAATAAAATGACAGCCAGGGGATATTTTTCCCCTTTCCTTTTATAACGTGACAGGGTTGTCCATGTGCCCTTTTGGGATAATGGTATAGGCCCCATGCTAGTTGCTGTCCTATGCTGTTGATAAAAAATAAACGCTGTGTCTGCTTGTTTTTAATTTCTACCTAAGCCTGTGTATATGTATTATATATTTTAATTTAATTGACTTCCTCTAAATGGCTGTTCAAATGTATGTTTGTTGGCATAAAGCTTTTGGGAAGCCTCTTGGCCAATCACAGACAGTGTTGAATTCCAGTGGTTCTTGGGCACATACTGCTTCCTTGCTCCTTTTAAGGTCCTTGCCCCCTGTGACCGTCAGCGGTCACTCGCATTCATCAGGCTGCCTTGCACATCACCATGCACCCTCTGCTGGTGGGATTGCGTCCTGGCAGCTAAAGCCATGGAACAAAGAGAGCAGTAATTATTTAGATTGTCGATTGGGTGATCTCAAGAATGTGGCATCCCTGGCTTTCGTTTGTCTGGGAAGCACTCCGGTCCCCATCCTATCTGAATGGTGGAGTGTGGGAGCACGCCTCAGCTAAAGGGAAGCCGAGGGTGCAGTACTGGGTGGACAGTTTTGCGGGTGACACGGGAGGGTTTCACATAGCGGGACATTCCAATTTTGGATGCTCTAGGGTAAGGCTAGCATGCAGCCCTTGGAGTCTTTTAGTCTCTTGGGCTGGGCCGCACAGGTTTGGATCCACCCTAATGTGCAGATTTTTCATATTTTATATGGCCTGCAAAGGACAATAGGTCCTTTTATAACTAGTTTATATCCTGAATAAGCTCTATTGCTAAATCCACAAAAATATGCTAGATGGCAAGAGGAGGGGTTTACATAAACACTCTTATACTCCTTTTTTTTATTTTATTAGCACAATCAAGATGCTTTTACCCACCATACAATGCTTTATACAGATATTATAGTCTATACCCTATTGTTTCTTTCGTCAAGTAAATGAGAACATGCTTGACGTTTTTTCTTTTTTTACAATGGGCGTATAATCAACTTCTCCTCTTGCCTTCTAATGCATTTATATGGATTTTGAAGATTGGACTATTTTCACAGGAGTGGAATCTGTATAACTAGGTTTTATTCCCCACTTTGAGCAATAATGTCAGTATTTGTAGTTATCCTGCTGCAAAACATGAATTGACCTTGAATATGTCTTCAAGATTCAATTTCGCATCTATGAAGTATGGCAGTGGATAGGTTCTGTTCTAGTCTATCATCCTAAATTATTGTCATCCAGCATTTTGACAGCTTGTCAACTGGCCTGGGATTCTCAGGTGTAGGATCAGCACTAAAAGTCATGTACGATAACTAATACAAACTTTAATGTTGACTGTGTCAGTCAGATGGTGAGCCCTATTGAGAAAAAGACATCCGCTATGGAGTCTACCCTTGATGTAACTACACACAGGTACAAGGTTTAAATAGACGTTAAGCATTTGTATTCTTGATTTACGTGTTATTCTTTTGTAGATCTGAGAATGTTTTAACAATGAAAACTGCAGCAGCTTTTCTAATACTCAGTATTTGTTTCAGGTAAAGTTATAAATAAAGACCTTCGCCATTATCTAAGTCTGCAGTTCCAAAAAGGATCCATAGATCACAAGCTACAGCAAGTTATTAGAGATAACCTCTACCTGAGAACAATACCATGTAAGTAACATTCTATAAGTGATTGTTAGCTGTCTGATTTCTTTGGTTCATATTGGGAGAATGTTTTATTTAAAGCAGGCCTCCAGTGAAAAACAAAAACCATAAAGGCTTGAAACTAAGCGTGTGGTCTGTGGACTATGAAAGCTTTGCTTTGGTTTGGGGCACTTTATGGTCTTTATTGCTATCTG
This sequence comes from Gastrophryne carolinensis, assembly GCA_027917425.1. Taxonomy (NCBI): domain Eukaryota; kingdom Metazoa; phylum Chordata; class Amphibia; order Anura; family Microhylidae; genus Gastrophryne; species Gastrophryne carolinensis. The sequence goes on along the minus strand of CM051236.1, from coordinate 385,062,553 downwards.
CCCCACCTTCTCATACCTCGCCTCTTACCATGAGACAGTCCAGACAACAATAATATGGCCACAAGCAGCTCACATGATGCCCGTCCAATTCACCTCTCCTTCGTTTCCTGATCTTGGTAACAGAGGCACTCTTATCATGACGATTTGCATGGGTGCAATTTCCTGCAGTGCTGGGTAGAAACCATAGCAGGGTTCCAAAGTTTGCCCTCTTTCATTTTTATTTTTTCAGGACCATGCAAAGAAACAGCTACTTTGTCCTATGGACAAGTGAACATGGCAAGGCATGTGGTTGTGCAACTGATTCTGACTACAGAAGAGCGTGCACAAGGCTCATAATTCTGTGCCATGACACGCCCTTCCCAGCTCAACCACATTTGGAAATGGAAGGAAAACCAGCAGCTTTACTTAGAATCCAAAAGGTATTAACGTATAATCAGAGATTTCGAGATGTATTGAAATGGCTAATTTTACACGGTTTCCACTGGGGTTATGGGGGGTGGGGAGGTTAGCATGTGCAGGGGCTTTAAAGTCACAGCTCTCCTGCAGTTACGGGTTTGCTTTTTCACTGATTTAATTCCATAGCAGCACCTTGAATTGGAAAAATAAGATGATACTTTAGGGCAACCCTATATAGATGCGGGATTATACAGTTGATCTCTCCATAAAGCAATGCAATCAACTGTAGGCAGATTACAATGTAACAGTAGGCAGCTGGTTAACTTTTTAAAAGTTGACCAAAACCCAGGATCTTGGCTATCCTGGGTTTTAGTCCTTTCCCCCGGGGCACCCTGATCGTCGATGCCAATTCACCTCTTCCCGGTCCTACAGCACATGCACGACCGCTCGTGGTAAGTATATGGGGCGACCTAGGGGGTTTCAGCCAGCAAGGCATCCCACTTTTGGGTGCCCCGGGGGAAGGGGAATCGATCGGCCTGGAAATCTATAAGACGTGGGTTTTGGTCCACTTAAGAGAGAAGAGCGTTACTTATCCTACTTATTATATTGTACAGTAGAAAAAAGGCAGGAAGCCTAGACTTACTCTCATTACTTTCAGCATTGCTGCCCATGTACGTAAAAGTTGTCAAACATATATCTGGCCAGTTTAAGTTGCTATACTCAGCTGGTCTAAGCCGACCTTCTAGGGCCAGGTTTGACAGTCTACACCTCTCCACTGGTCATGTAAGAAGCCACACATGACTAGTTAGTGTAGCCTTTGGAGTCCCTTGGTGCTGCTGTCAGAGGAAAAATCCACAAACCCATGCACAACTTGACCCTTCTATTGCCAGCCATGTAAAATGTATGTGGCTGCCTCTTCAAGTTTCCCCCCCTTCTAGCGGCCAAAGTGAAAGTAAAAAGAAGCCACAAACCTGACTGACCCCTCTATCAAACTGGCCGGTTCTCTTCTTCACTTAGGGGGGCCTTTGATCCTGCGCCAGGGCCCCTCCGGCTGCAAAAGAGTGCCCGAAATACACCCCCCCCCCCCGTTTCAGCCAGCGGCGGCATCTCCTGTACGAAATAATGAAAAATGACATTTACTTGCCTCCATGCGCAATTCCTCCCACCGGGTCTCCTCTTCACTATTCTGGCTTCAGGACAAGGCCCGACAGACCCCTTCCCCCTGCTTCCACCATGGGCGCCGCCATGTTCACGACTAGCCCTGCGCACCTGTAAGTTCAGGCCTGCCGAAACACGGGAAGTACAGGCTGCGGCACGGCTGGGATCCAGCTACCATGTGAGATGCTGATTGCCGGACTAACACTGATTAGCTGCAGTGGACAAAAAGAAAGTTTCCTTTGTGTTTTTTTTTCCCCTGTTGAATCACCTTAAGTCAAATATTAGAAGTTTCATGATTCATGGGAAGCAGTATTCTTCCAGTGATATATTTATTACCTGACTTAGCTCAGTCATTGAAATGTAAATTCTTTTTAATTATTAGATTTGATTTTGACCTTGGTTGTGTTCTATTCAGCACCTTTTAAATAATTTGTGAAATAAAAGCCCCCGTTTCAAGCCAGTACTTCATGGCATAATCTAGAAATCAGTACAAGTGTGAATGACATTTCCTGATTACCTCTAATGTTCCCTTTCAACAGTGCTTAAGCTGATTTTCTCACATCCAGTTAGTACATGATCAGATTCTTCAAACAGTGACATATTTCAGGATGTTTTGAACGACTCATTTCCATTAGTATAATGGCTTTGTCTTCCTTTATGTAATGGTGCACAATGAAGCTCATAAAATTAAACCGCGGCCATAAGTGCATGATGTCCCTAAGTAGTTTCCAGCAAGGTTAGAGACAAGACTTTTTGACAGCAAGCATTAGGCAAAAAAAAGAAATGTTTTTCTGAGTTAGTCTGGCTGTAGATTGGTCATTGTTACCCTGCCTGCTGGTTCTGCATTGCAGAACAGACGTGACAGGTCTTGCTGTGATGCTCTCTCCATGAGTAATAGCACCGGTGATGATTCTTGCCTCTGATTCGGAGATGGAATGGAAAGGAAATCTGGCACATTCAGGCACACATTTGACAAAGAGTAAAACAATTGCCAAAATTTACAAGTGTACTTGCTGCCTAACACATTGAATCAATGCGACCACCTGAGAATCAAATTGGTCAGTTAGTGATCCTATGTCATAGTGCTACTGTGCATACAATCATACTACTAGCTACATACATTAATGATTTAGCAATTGTATACATATTTTGAAACGATAACCCAATAGAAATCTATTGCATGCACATGCTTACAGGGCTCCAGCAATTAGCATACAACTATCTCTCTCTGAGAAATACAGCTCCTAATTTGGTAAACAGAATGCCACTTATTACATTTTAGGTTTATGCCCCTTAAAGTGAAATTCTAGTCTCTGGGTCAGCTCAATTGCTGCTTTCGTCTCTGGTCTTCGCTGCCTGGTATTCACTGCTGTCCTATGCTCTTCTTTATGGCTCCACCAGCAGCTTACACCACCCACTCCGCCCTTGCAGCCACAATTACACCACCCACTCCCCCCTTGCAGCCACAATTACACCACCCACTCCCCCCTTGCAGCCACACTTACACCACCCACTCCCCCCTTGCAGCCACACTTACCACCCACTCCCCCCTTGCAGCCACACTTACACCACCCACTCCCCCCTTGCAGCCACACTTACATCACCCACTATCCCATGCAGCCACACTTACGCCACTCCCTCCCCCCTTGCAGCCACACTTACGCCACTCCCTCCTCCCCTTGCAGCCACACTTTACGCCACCCCCTGCAGCCACACTTACGCCACTCCCTCCTCCCCTTGCAGCCACACTTTACGCCACCCCCTCCTCCCCCTGCAGCCACACTTACACCACCTCCTTCTCCCCTTGCAGCCACACTTACACCACCCCTTCTCCCCTTGCAGCCACATTTACACCACCCCCTCCTCCCCTTGCAGCCACACTTACACTACCCCCTTCTCCCCTTGCGGCCACACTTACACCACCCCCTTCTCCCCCGCAGCCACACTTACACCACCCCCTTCTCCCCCCGCAGCCACACTTACACCACCCCCTTCTCCCCCCGCAGCCACACTTACACCACCCACCCCCTCGCAGCCACACTTACACCACCCACTCTCCCCTGCAGCCACACTTACACCACCCACTCTCCCCTTGCAGTCACATTTACACCCCCAACTCTCCCCCTGCAGCCACACTTTCAACACCCACTCTCCCCATGCAGCCACACTTAGACCACCCACTTCGCTCCTGCAACCACATTTATACCTCTCACTCCTGCCCTGCAACCACACTTGGACCACCCACTCTGCCCTTGCAACCACACTTGGACCACCCACTCTGCCCTTGCAACCACACTTGGACCACCCACTCTGCCCTTGCAACCACACTTGGACCACCCACTCCGCCCCTGCAACCACACTTGGACCACCCACTCCGCCCCTGCAACCACACTTGGACCACCCACTCTGCCCCTGCAACCACAATTGGACCACACACTCTGCCCCTGCAACCACACTTTGACCACCCACTCCGCATCTGCAGCCACACTTGGACCACCCACTGCTAATATTATGTGGGTTAAAATTCTGAAACCGGGTGAGGCCATCATTATTGCTCCTTCACCTTGTTTATCATATTTGTGCTCACTTGTCATTTGTCTATGGTGTTACAGTCTTTAGTTATCTAGTTGCAGCACAATAAAAAAAAAGACAGAAAAACAGGTACCGTATGAGCCTTGCCAGGGCCTCACTTAATCTTTACACCAGGTACCCTGTCGCATTTAGTTATGCCACTGTCTGCAACTGTACCCTTCTGAAAGCGCAGACCAGGATGGATTACCTGTCTGGGTGCTAAGACAAGTATGTTTTGATGTTACACTTGTCTTTTATCTCAGGTGCCCTTTTTATAGACAACAAAAACCAAAGTTATACAAAAACTAAACTATATAATAACTAAACAGATCTGAATAACATGTTCTCTCTTTTTGATTCATAGTGGTTTATTACATACACTATAGTAAGTTTGGTTAAATTCTCAATATTCTGCACCATCCTGCGCCTTTTAATTTCATGTTTCATGATTTACGTTTCCTTCTTTTCCATATCCACTCGAGGCGGATTTCACAATTTATAGCATTCGTTGTTATTTCATCTTTTATGCTGGCAGCATAATTCTTGCTTTGCTAATATAATCACTTTTAGCCAGTGTGAAAAATGCCCATTGCCGCTGCAGCCCCAGTGAATTAGTAAACTGTATGTCCTGTAGGTCTCAGACTGTCGGATTGACTTGACAGCAGTTCTAATCTATTATGACATATTTAAAAAAAAATAAAACTTTTTTTTTTATTTAATTGTATTTTGCATTTAATATTTGTAATGTTCCCTGTATCATAGCTCAGATTGCTTTGGCCAGCATTTAATGTTTTGCAACTATGCAATGTTTAATAGCTTATAATTTCAAAGCTTTTACATATTGTGAACACAAAAATGTAAAATGACATACATTTATGACTTACATGTGCAAACATGTACACTTCTTAACTGTACTATTGCTTTTAGGTTGCTTTCACTCCAGAGCGATCGCTTTGTCCATCGCTTTACAATCGACCTTTGCATGGTGATTGCGATCGCCCAACACATATGTAAAAGAGGGATATTTTATGTATTACATTTAATTATATTTAAAATTATTTTAGCTATATTATTATTTTATAATATATGTTGCCTTTTTCAAGGCAATAGAAATCTGCCTATTTAAATGTTCAGAATTTAATTTGCATTCAGTAGAAAAACTTTTATTCCCCACTTCCCTCCTGGCTACCCCTTTTACCTTTACGCTACTATTTTCCAGTGTGTATAGACCTGTTTAACTCCATGTGCTATTAGCAAAGGGCTTTTCTCCAGCTGGTACAGTGACACTGAGAGGAGTTGAAAGGAACATGTTCATGGCTAAAGTCTACCACAGATACCAAAGAGTGTTTAAATCGGACCTTCAGCATAATTTAATGAAAAGCCTAAACCCTTAAATAACTATTCCCCAGTATTTAAATTAATATATTTAACATTTTTAGTCACTTATTATTCTTTCCCCCACTGGCCTGCAATTCTGTTCAGGACCCTAGGATACGGGCGCCACCATCTTGGCTCAGTAGCATTACATACTGAGGAGAGTGGTCAAAAGTACAGGCGGGCAGGGTTATTGCTGTACTTTGCACAAACAGCAGAGCTGGGGTCAGGAAAAGGTCAGCAATCTCAGAATGCAGAGCGGCACAGTCAGAAGGCACTTCCTGTTTGCAGGCAGCCTGCACCTCCATGGGCTGCCATCTTGGATGTTTAAAGTCTCAGAAAATGCAGTAGATGCAGGTAGGATGATTTTTAATGTGGGCAATCTGTATGTACAGTGTGGGGGAAACATATAAGCTATACTCTCTTTTAGGGTGAAGGTCCGGTTTGAGTGGTGCAAGTTTATGAATTTTTCTTGAGATTGCTATCTTTGCAGTCAGGCCTAGACAAAGGCTATTGGAGTGTCAGGTGTCCCAATACGCCCGACCCTGTAGCACAGGGTGCTTATGAAGCAACCCTTGCCTTGATTATCTCAAAAGGACAGGGATGTCTGTTCATGGTGGGCTTCCTTCATCAACCAGGTGATTCGAATGCCTTCTTACTGCAAATAATTAGGAAGACTATTTCTACTTTGACTGGATGAGTACCTAAAGCTACTGTTGGCAAACATATTAGGATTGGGGTGAACAGAGTCTTCTCCATAACTGGGAAGGTCTGTCCCATCAGGGTTACTTTCTTTTCTTTTTTTGTAGGAACTACAATAAAGGTCAGCTGGTGCTGCTCAACATTTTTCAATCAGCCTTTTAAGCTTCAGACTCTTGTAGTTCTAAATATTTTAATTGTGAGCATTTAGAAGTTTAGCTTTTGGATGTGGCAGTTTTTTTTACCCTTTGTTGCATACTGCTTTGGGACATCCAAGATGTTACCTGTTTGGCTGCTTTGTATCCGTTTTTGTTTTTAGACCCATAGGATACACTTCTTCCTTTCTTGTTACATCTGCTGTTATTTGGTTTGCTTGTTGCAGATTGACCAGAAAACCTGCTTTTGCGGAATCTACTGTGCTACTGCTGTGCTACTGCTTGCTACAAACTGCCAAAGTGAGGATTATGAGCAGAAGAGGCATAACAATGTTGTAAAGTGCCTAATCTTACTTGGTGTGCGCGCATAACCTAGATGTATCTAACTGACTTCTCAAAGAAATCCTCTAATATTAGATCATATGAATTAAATCCGAATCGCTATTCCCCTTTTGCCCCTAGCTATGCATTGTGGAAGTCTGAATTTGTCAGGTGTAGATTAATAAAGTACCAGGATTATCTAAACACATTTTTTCATGGATTTGCCATTAAGTAAAATATGCCTTATTAGCTTACTAGAGATCTAAATGGATAACAGGTCAAATGAATCATTGGGGGAAGTAAAATGAACTCTCTTCTGTCCATATAATGTGAGCATGAAGTGGTCAAATAATAGGTAGGGTTACTGTTTTGATGCACACAAGCTTTCTATTCTTGCTTGTAACAAGCGTTTCTGTTACTTTGCTAAATACATCCGTGGGGAAGCTAATTATACGAGGCTGTTACACGTGTTATATAAAAAATGGTCACTGCTGGAACCATCCAGCTAATATATAATGTCAGAAACAAAGCTGAAGGGGTTCTTGGCACAACTCGTTGTTCTGTATAACAAAATAAGACTTGAAAATAGAAGATGCTTGAAGCTATCACTGCTATTCTATCAACTGTGTATGGATTGCAACTTTTACAGAGTTTCATGTATAATATGGCTGCATTAAAGTGATTCAGCAAACAGATAAAAAACAAAAGGGTGCCAGTCCAGTGATCAGCAACTTACCTGATCCCTGGAAATGAGCCTGTGCCACAGCAACCCACACTATCCAGGGCCTGGACATGTTGACAGGTTTTATGTTTGGTCCGGATCGCTACTCACCATCAATCACAGAGCGCTGGCCCACCCTCTCCATTCATTGCAATGGAGGTATGGGCTTAGGCCTGAGACTCCCCCCTCCATTGTGGTGACATTGCGTGTCCACTCTCATGTGACTGATGGCAGCGGCATTGTCTGGCGCACAATGCCAGTAAATGGAGTTTGGGGACAGCGGGTCTGAGACAGGGGCTCGATTCCAGTGATCAAGTGAGTTACTAATCACCAGACTGGCACCGATCAGCTATGCGGGACAAGTTAAGTACCCTTTTTGTTTTTTTATGTGCCCACTGGATAGCTTTAAATATTACCGGCTGTTCAATACGAAACTATTAGGCTCTGTTCACACCTCTGTGTTGAGTTAAGAGCAAGTGTTTTGTAAATATGCCAGAGGGGCATTGTATCAAAACAAACACTGCGCTTTTGATGCGTTAGAAATGCATTTGCATTGCGTATGCGTTGCGTTTTTTAAAAGGAAAACATTATTTTGCATAATAGTAAATTGTAAAGTTGCCAATCAGGTAAACTGTGTTATATGTGCATTGTTGCCATAGACTTCTATTGACCTTCGCTGTTACAACATTGCGCTGAAAAAGGTGTCTGCAATGCTTATTTAATGTGTTGCACAATGCAGCACAGATGTGTGAACTATCCTATCTAGAATAATGTATATTTTTTCCTCTGCATTGTAACAGTCAGCGCAACAACGCAGAGAAAGCACAGAGGTGTGAACAGAGCTTTAAGTGCCAAAAAAGCTTTTCTTTACTTGTTCCCTACATTATGATACACCCATGTAACATATAGGCCTGATCGTTTCCCATTACCCAATTACTGCAGCAACAATGACCCTCAGCTCAGTAGATGTAGAAACCATGACATAGTGCCCCACTCACGCCTTACTGCAGGGACAAACTGTCTTTTTTGTTATAATTCTGGCTGATGGTGTGCGGGTATACCTTTGTATCAGCAGACTTAAGGCCTGCTTTAACATTACAAGCCCACAATGCAGTTTATTAGAGTAAAAACAAAATTTGGAATATACTGTATCTGTAATCTAACACTTTTGTGTCAGTTCATGAAAACAATAGAGAATGTTAACAGCATACAGGATTAAGGTTAATGGCTGGAGACATGGATAAAAGCATCCCTTTAACCCTCACACACTTCAACGCTTCCTTCATGTTCAATTCTGTATTTGCCATTTTACCTTTTTTTTATCATAATACAGACTTAGACAATGATTACAAATTGCAGCATTTGAACAAGCCTTTCCTGCAGAACATGTGACTGGCCACTAGAGGCAGTGCAGTGATAATTCCAGAAGCAGGAAGTGAAGCACCAATGAACTTCTCTTTAGAGGTGGGGGACACATGTGTTGCTATTAGGTTGCATGGCACATGATTTGAGTGTTTCATGGCATTGCTGCAAACATGGCATCTAAACAAGCAGAGTGCAGGGAAAGTTTGTTAGTGCTGTGTCATAGCCCAAATCCAGGCAAAATGTTTTAGGTGTGAAAGGGCTTGGAACGAATTGTGTGCTCTGTGATCTATGAGATCTACTCCTTCCCATCTACTCTTCCCACCACACCTTTGTCCATTACAACTCCTTTTTCTGCTTTACCTCTGTCCGTCACACCTCTGCCTGCCTCACCTCTGCTTACCTTTGCCCACCTCACCTCTGTTTACTGTATGTCTTGTCACCTTTTCCCATCTCACCTCTGTTTACATCTTACCATCTCACCACTACCCACCCCCTCCCCTCACCTCTTTCCACCTCATCACTTCTTGCCCTATCTCACCTTTTTCTGCCTCACCCTTGTCCACATCCTCCCACCTCACCTTTGCCTACTCATTTCACATATGCCTACATCTAACCACCTCTACTCACCTGTGCCAGTCCCACCTCTGTTTATTGTGCTTCTTACCACTTCTCATTCCCTTTATCTGCTTCACCTCTTCACAGAATCCCAGCATAAGGGTCCAGGGATGTTGAAGACCAAGACACCTCAGGGGCCATACTAGATACAGTATATATCAATGTATATATCAAAGTTAAGGGTGATTTTTCTCTCCAATACTGGACCAAGCAGGGAAATTGTCCAGCTCGGGTTCAGGTCCGCAATGCAATGGCTGTGGTCTATATCAAATATCAGAGAGCAACCTGCAGCAGAGTTATTTAAAATCTAAAGTGGGCAAGTAATCCTATGCCTGCACTTCTTGCAGTTTACATTCAGGATTTGAGAAGGCAGCAGGTCTGTCAGGGAGAGTGGGCTTTGACCCTATAAGTGTTTGCCAGATATCCGGGATGTTGACCTGTTTGTCTCCTGCACAATTAGAAAGTGAAAACCTTTGGGGTAAGACTAAGGAACCCACTGGCTGCTTCACAGATGCACTTATAGCACCCTGGGTAGCATACCAGCTGGTGTTTTACCTTGCTCCTCCCCTTCCTCTTATTCAGAGGGCCTAAAGCTAGAGTGGTCAGGGTTTCTGAGCATCTGACCAGCCAGAAAGTGCTACGGTGAAGAAGAGGTACTACATACATGCAAACTAGGGGGCACAGAATTGGGCGAATCACTGGTGGGCCAAAACAGCATGCAATTTAAAACCATCTTAAAGCCAGCAATATGAAATGTCATTTAACCTCTTGTGACATATTTAGCTTATATCTGGATTATTCTGTTTGGTTTCAGTCGTGAAAAAAAAAAGTTTCCACGCTAGAGAAGGTGAAGGGAATGACAACTACGGTATTAAAAAGGGGACTAGGGATAAAATAAAAATATAAATATGTAAGTTAATACTATACACAAAGAATAGCAATTTACATTAAGGGAAATACAGTAGAAGTATTCACTTGAAGAAAACCGTATAAACTCCAGCTGAAATGTTCTGTACTGTAAGTATACCTTTAGAATAAGCCTAGACTTTTCCCTTAAAAAGAGTAATATAATCAACTACTTGTAACTATACTCAATAGACAGACAACTGTCGACAGATATAGAGGGTTAGGAGGCTAAATAAAGCAAATTGGATCATACTTTGCTGATGAGATTTTTTTTTTTTTTTTACTTCCTTTGAATCAGTAAAATATCTTCCTTTTTCATGTTCTACTTCCTTGGTTAAACTTAAAGTACACAATGATGTGACATAAATGTCTAATTTGAATCTCCGAATGGAAGCATGCTTTTTTTTACCCAAAAACGATTCAATTTTTATACAGTACTTGCTAGTCAAATTTAGCACTCAAGTTAAATAAAATTAAATAAATGCCCCTTGTCGTTCTGATGATTGTTTTGGCAGTATCCTCAAAGCTGGTTTGCAGTTGAAATGCTGGACCTCTTTTAGTAGACTGAAATAGTTGACAGGTGTCCTGAATTCATCTAGGTTTGCCAGCCGTCGTGTTTGGCTGATGACCATGGATGAGACATACAACAACAAGACATAAAACCAGGAATGAATCAAACACGTAACCACAGGAGAGTTGGCATTATTGCAGTTGGCAGAATTGGACTCATGCACAAAAGGAGGCTCCTTAACAATAGTTATTTTCTCACACCAGGGTCTTACAACCTTAAAGAGGACCAACCTTCAAATTGACAGTTAATCTGGCAGGCGTTGTCCCACAGTACCAACCATACCAACCAGGGAAGCCTACCTTCTCTTTAGCAGCTAACCGCTGGCAGCCAGTGAAAGTCACAGGTTAGGCTTGCACAATGCTGTGTGTGTGCTCAGCCAGCAAACCTCCACTTCTCACTGACGGCTGGCAACTGCTCTGAGCAATCGTTGAAGTGGATGAGAAAAAGGGAATGGAGATCAGGCCGATATGTGTCCAGTTAATGGATGCCCCCTGCTGCCCCCTGCTTCCTCTGGAAGGTATTAGGTTCCAGCAACTTCACCAACAACTGCATTAGTATGATGCTTGCTGTAATAGGTATTTAGTATAAACTGAAGATTTATTTTTCGATGCTTTTAAACGAGTGCAGTGTTGTGTAACATTAAACCTTTCCCCCCTTTAGTCCTAGACTTCAAATAATCTTGTCTGCTCTTTGCATTCCCTCTTGCTACTTAATTCATTGCCCTAGTTTCATAACAAAGAGCTTTCTTAAATTTCTGTAACTTTTTTCCAAATTGTTTGGATTTGCATTCTGGTCTCTCATTTGCACAAGTCCCCTAGAGTCTCGTTTGTCATCTGAAGAACCTTCTATTCTTTTATCCTTGCTTTAGTAATCCTAATTCAGCAGTCTGGCTGTATACTCATTGTATTTGTTTTGCTTCAGGTACGACACGATCGCCAAGAGATGGAGAAGTCCCAGGGGTTGATTATAATTTCATTAATGTGGAGCAGTTTAAAGCTCTAGAAGACAGTGGCGTTTTGCTGGAGAGTGGAACATATGATGGTACGTACCAGAAAAAGGGACATATACTTACTGCAAAGCAATACATTGTGTAAAGAGGACCTCCTCTCTGTGTCCTGAAGGTCTTCCAAATTTGAGAGTATGGGGACATCCCAAATCCAATGCCACTGCCCCCCAAGCGCCTGCTACTTCCTGCTCCCACGATTTTTGGGCCACAGATCCCGTCCATGTGACCTCTGGCAGCCAATCACAGTTATGTGCAAGCCACTTCGCGAACCTGATAAGCTGCTACAAAATAACATTTCATTCAGTTAGCTTAAAGTGGACCAAAACCCAGGATTTTGACTATCCTGGGTTTTGGTCATTTCCTGCTGATCGGGGGGCCCCGCTGTGTGAAACCTCCCAGGTCGCCCGAACAAACTCACCTCTTCCCGGTCCTATGATGCATGCACGGCCGCTCGTCCAATCAGTGCACTCAGGTCTGCTTGAGCCCCTGCATCTAGGATTTCATCTAATAGGAGCGGTTCACAGCTCACTGACGGCCGCATTCCCCGCTACCCTCTAACAGGGAGCGTGCTCGCTCCGGCCATTCACAAACGCCTGGAGCGAGCATGTGCCCTGCTAGAGGGATAGCGGGGATGCGGCCGCTGCTTGCGCATGCACCGTTGGACCGGGAAAGAAGGTGCGTTTATGGGTGACCTGGGGAGTTCCAGACAGCGGGGCACCCCGATTCTGGATGCCCTGGGGGGGAGGGAATCAATTGGCCCAGCAATCTTAGATTCCTGGGCTGATCTCCGTGGGTTTTGGTCCACTTTAAAACATTTAATTTATTCACGGTGCCTTTATTGCTGCATTTTACTGCTGTATATGATGCACTGCCCTCTTTACCCCTTTGTGGACAGGTGCCTGCCCATGCTGGTAAAACATGGGCAATGAATTCAGTCTGCATGTGCCATGCGACTCCATTGACATCCAGCAGTTATGTAGTCTGTGTGTAATCTATGGCTACTGTTGGTAATGGACCCTAAAATAGTGAGTATTTTGTCCAATTTTAGGTTGCCGTGTAGCGCAACTAGGGATACCCTGCTCAGGGCTATTATCAGGGTTTTCTGGACCACATAGTACTTAGTCAAATTCCTCCTTTAACCTAATTTTAACTGGCTTAGAGGGTGCAACACATCATCCAAGGGCTCCCTTAACCACTCTGAAGCCACCAATGCTGCTAAGGATACTCTCTCTAACACTCTGGGAGCCACCAAAAGGAGGAAATGCTGCATCTGGTGATGTCCCAGACTCCAAGCAGTCATTGCCAACAAAGGGTTTTCAACCATGTTTTAGAAATTAAATTTTATTTACAGTTATTACATTTGTAAAATTACTATTCTTAGTATACAGTACGTCCTGCTCCAGATATAGTACTTACACTTGGGTTATCCTCCGCCAGATGGCGCTGCACTGCAGAGACATGCAAAACAGGCTCCTCCCGGCCCTCAAATACCCGGGAACCTCCCACAAATCCCCAGATTTCTCTGCAGTGCTGACTGTGAAGACATGAAGTATCACTCTCTCGCAGGTGAGCGGGGCTATTAAAGCCTGCAGCCCTGTTGGACTATTCCCACCCTTCCTCGTTGTGTTGTGCCTCCCAGCCTGGGCTGCGCTGGTCGGGTGAAGGTAGGCAGCACCACGTGTGCTTATGGAGCGCTGCTCCTCCGCAGTCCCCCACCAAAGGGTAGGCGGTGTAGGCTGATGGTGAGCCTCTATGGGATGCCCCTCCCGCATTACTGCCCCTTGCCCTGTGTAGCGGTGGGTCCTGTACCAAGGACCGCCATCCTCCCTCGTTCCCCCCGTAGTCGGCCTGTTTGGCCTGTATTGGATCCTTGCACATATATGGCCTTTGTCTGTCTTTGGACCTTTATAGATATGGTGTCAGCCGCCGCGCCCTTTCTATGTATGGTCTGTATTGGACCCTTGCACTTATATGGCCTTGTCTGTCTTTGGACTTTTATAGATAAGGCGTCAGCCGCCGCGACCTTTCTACGTATTTTACTTGCGGACTGCCGCCGCACGCGCTTCTTCCTTAGTTGAAGGCTCCGTGCCGGGCGGCGGCGTTACCTGAGACACCTACGTGTCCTCATTGGCTGTTGTCGGACTGCGCGCTCTTCCGGAGGGCGGGGTCTGGTTTGGCACGCTCCGCGTCATGGACCGCTGGCTCGCCCTTCGAGGTACATGGCGCCATTTTGCCTGTTCGCGCGTGGGACGCTCCTGATTACCGCGGTACTGTAAGTGCCCTCGCGGGCGGCTTATTCTCATTATAGTTTTCCTGATTCTGACACCATTTTCTTCTCTTTGTGTCTTTCAGACCGGTGAACACCATTGGCTTCTCCCGGCCCGGTGTAGAATTATAGCGGCCCTTGTAATATTCTCCCACTTCCCTAGCGGGTCTTTGGGGCATCCAGGGTTTCTTATAGTGTAAATCCCTACTGGCATATTGTGCCTTGAATAATCACCATATGGAGGCATCTCAGAGTTATGTGACCGGGGTCCCTCTGGGACAAGACCGGCTGTGCATAGCGTGTGGACAACCCCATGCTGATGCTGACAGGGCACGGGTCTGCGGACCCTGTGCCGAGCAAGCACTGGCTCTGCAATCAGGCCTGCCAGTGGCTGCACCTCGCTTCATTTCACCTATTTCCCCTTGCTTAAATCTCACTCCTGCTGAGTTGCAAATAAAAGGGGAGTTGCAGCCTGTTGCGTCTTCCAGACTGCCCACGGCTGAACAGTTCATTGCGAGGTTGTCAGAGCGCAAGGGCCCTGGTAAGAAGCGGCACTTGACGTCTCCTGTCTCTGTTTTTCCTATGGGAACTGAGGAGTTTTCTACTCCGTGTGACTATTCCCCTTCTAATGAAGGAGAGCTATTCTTTGACTCGGGCTCATCTGATGAGAGGCTGAGGAGTCATGACGATTCTGGACCTGAATACTGGGCCCAGTGTGACACTGACGATTTGTTGATCAAGGTCTTTAAGGCTCTATCTATCTCTCTCCCTGGTGAAGCTTCCAAGCCGAGAGGGGAGTGTTTCCATACAGCAACAGCACGTTTGGAATTCCTAGAACAGGCTCACTTCCATGCTCTTGTTCTCAAGGAATGGGAATGCCCCAGTAGACTTTCAGGGGTCCCAGGGGATTGGGATAGGAAATACCCCTTTCCCCCTGAGGTGGTTAATTGCTGGTCATCTCCCCCCGTGGTGGATGCCCCGATCATTGGGGTTCCTAACCCCCCCCCTTTATTACAGCCCCTGCTCATAATACCCTTCAGGATCCTGAGGATCGGCGCATTGAGCTGCTGGCCTCCCACGCCTTTTCTTGTGCAGGGACGGCGTTGCGCCCGGTCTGTGCCGTGGCTATTACTGCAGTGGCCACTAGAACCCTAGTCAGAAAGATGCTTGATCATCACTCTGATAATCTCCCCTGGGAGGTGTTTAATACACTCTCCAACTGTGATATGTTTGTAAGGTTCATCCTATTAGCGTTGGACAACACCATTAGAATGTGTGCAAGAACTTCTGCCCTTGCGGTGGCTATACGTCGCTTGATTAGTCTGCGACAGTGGGGTGCTTACGATGCTACTAAAAAGACTCTTACTGGGCTTCCCTTTAGAGGGCAACGCTTGGTTGGGGCCCGTCTAGACCTGTTTGGAAAAAAAAGGGTAAGTCACCCCACCGCAGGCGGCCGTCTAGGCCCCCTCGGGGCAGGGGCACCCCTATTTCCCCCTTCCTTAGTGTTAAACAAGAACCAGGGGTGTCCTTCATGGGGGCTCGCACAGACTCCGGCCCCGGGAGCAGCAGACACCACTCTGGCCCCTCCGGCGGGGCTAAGCCTAAATCTTCCACCAATCCCCCTCTGGCGTGATGGGGCGCCCTCGCCCATCTGGGTGAGGGGATGGCTGCGGCACTTTGCTCTTGTCAGGAGGCTTTACGCCTCATAGTGGTGGATTCAGGAGGTTGTGTCCTCCAGATACAAGATAGAGTTTGCTGCGCGGCCTTCCCCAGTTTTATCAGGTCCCAGGTACTCCTGGTCCCTGCCGCTGTTCAGTTGTTGGCACAGGCCATGCCAGGCCTGCGAGGTCTGAGGGTCTCTTGCAGATTGCCCGTAACAGGCAGAGGCAGGGGCCGCTGCACCAAACTTTCCACAGTCCCCCAAAAGGATGGGTCGGGCTGGCCCATTCTGGATTCACAGCAATTCTCTAATTACAGGCAGTTTCTGCATGGAAACTCTGAGATGGGCCATCAGCACCTTGCGCCCAGTGGGCTTCTTGCCATCTGGGGAGCTCTAAAATGCTTATGTTTACATCCCTGTGCCTTCAGGACACTGAGGCTCTTCAGGTTCGTGTTGGTAGTCCAACACTGCTAATTGTGGCCTTGTTATCTGGCCTCTCTTCAGCTCCCAGAGTGCTCACTCAGGTGCTGACGGTGGTGATGTCTCTGATGAGACCAAGGGGCGTCCGCGCGATGACCTACCTGGACGTCTTTTCTCACTTCCCAGTCTCTACGTCACTTCCAGCTAAGTTGGATACCCGGCTGGTGGTGTACATTGGGAGTCATTTGGATGGGTGATCAATCACCCCAAGTCCTCATTGTCCCCTTAAATGGTAACTCCATTACTGAGTATGAATCTGGATTAGGTTCATACCAGAATCTCCCCTTCTCAGCAATAAAGTGGGCAATCTGGTCACATGGGCTCAGTCCCTCATTGCTGTCCCGGTCCCTTCACCAGGCAGGGATGCAGCTGGTGGCCCCGTTTGTGCTTGCTAGGAAGAGGTCCTTATGCTCAGTTCCCCTTGGGCCCTTCTGCGACTTCTATTGTTAATACAGGACAGGGATCCAGCATCCCTGGAGCAGGGTCTGTGGGCATTCCTACCTGGTAAGAAGGTTTCTCTTGGAGTGGATGAACTCAAGGAACCTGTCTGGGGGCAGTTCCTTCTTGCCCCTTCCTGGAAACGGTCGCCATGGATGCCAACCTATCAGGTTGAAGGGGGAGGGTTTCTTCTGAAACTCCCTGCGATTCTGGGGGAGGTGGGGCCCTTAGAAGGTCCTTACGCGCTTGACTACTTCCCTTCTGGGCTTGCCAGTTTGACGACAGTGTCCTGCATTAATTTTTGGGAGGGGCCTGGAGCAGGAGGACCCTCCAGGAAGTGTCTATGTTCCTTTCCTGGGTGGAGAAAATATTCCCTGCATATCAGCGATATTCGCTCCGGTGGAGCCCCTCTACGACAGAATGTGCTAATCCCTGTGTCACTATGGAATCCAACCAGTTGTGGATCTGTTGTGTTCCGTCACTATCACAGGCTCTCGGCCTTTGTTTCCCTGTCCCAGGATCCTCTGGTAGTGGTCCGGATGCCTTAGTAACGTCATGACAGGACGTTCGGCTCTGTATGTCTTTTCTCCATTCCCCCTGCTAGGCAGGGTTTTGCGCAAGATTGCTCTGGTAAGGGGACCAGTGATTCTGGTGGCCCCCAGGTGCCCTAGTAGAGTGTGGTTTGCAGACATGGTACAGAGGACAGTAGTTTTCTGTACCTTTTGCCAGGAGTGCTAGCTCTGATCACTCAGGGCCCCCTTTACGTCACTCCAATCTACAGTTTCTGGCCTAGTCGGCCTGACTGCTGAAACATACATCTTGATGGAGACAGGCTTATCTGTCTCTGTGATTGAGACTATGGGAAGGCTAGGAGCAAGCTTCTTCCTCCTCTTCTTCTATCTGTTATAGGGTATGGCATACCCATGTTGTTTGGTGTGAGTCTAGGTCTCTTCCCTGTTGGGCGTTCTCGGTTCCTAGGGTTCTAGAGTTGGTTTCAGCATGATTTGGAGTTGGTTCTCCAACTCAGTACTCTGATGGGTCAGGTTCTGCCCTGTCCACCTTGCCTTAGTAGTCTCTGGTTCAGTCTTCCTTGGTTAAGACTTCTTTCAGGGGGAACTCATGTGCGTCCCCCATGTAATCCTATGGTCCCTGCTGGGATTTGATTTTGAATTTTCTTTCTGTCTGCTTGCAGGGTTTTTGTTCCTTTGGCCATATTTAGGATGCTGTCTGGCTGTTCTTACCCTCAAGGTTGTCCTTCTGGTGACTGTTACCTTGATCAGGCGTGTGTTAGCGGGCGGCTCTGTCTATCTAGCCCCCATTCTTTGGGATGCACCAGGATAAGGTGGTGTTCCACCTGAAGCCAGACTCTCTGCATCAGGTGGTGTCTTATGTTCATTGATTCGAGATATCATTCTTCCTGCTGTGCCTTTTTCCTAGCAACGCTGAGGAAAG
The DNA here is from genome assembly GCA_027917425.1 of Gastrophryne carolinensis. Lineage (NCBI taxonomy): Eukaryota > Metazoa > Chordata > Amphibia > Anura > Microhylidae > Gastrophryne > Gastrophryne carolinensis. The sequence goes on along the minus strand of CM051236.1, from coordinate 385,044,399 downwards.
GGTTCTGCATTCCTTGAACAGGTGTTGGAAGTTTTTTCCTTGGTAGTCACTGTGTCCCTTAGAAGAACTGAAGTTCCTTGGGGCCTATGGTCATTATATCCTGAATGTGCCCGATCTCGTCTGATCTCGGGGAGTTGGGCGGCCTTGGCCCTGGTTATTTCTTTAATGGATGTTCCTTCTGGTACTTGGAAGGGTCTTTTGGCTTCTGCCAAGTCTTACTGTTAGCGATTGGATTCGTCAGGCTGTTACTCAAGCCAATTCCAACAAGGGGAAGAATCTTCCTTTCGCTTTAATTCTTATTCTACTCGTGCTTTGATGCCTCTTGGGCTTTTCAGCATCAGGCTTCTTTTGAACTGGTCCGCTAGGCCACTACCTTGGCCTTCTGTTCATACCTTTGCAAAGCTTTACAAGGTTGATGTTAGGGCCTCAGCTCATGCTGGCTTGGCCGTATGGTTATGCAGGTGACAGTGGTTTTAAACTGTTTGCTGTTGTCGTTTTTGTTGGGGATCCCACCCTACTTTATGGACACTGCTATTGGATGTCCCAAGTGTAAGTACTAAATCTGGAGCAGGACGTACTGTATACTAAGAATAATACAATTCTGTGAAGTACTCACCTGTAGAATTGATATTATTTGTATACAGTACGTCCTGCTCCACCCCACCCTTTTGCATTATTCTGTATGGTGATTTTTACCATTGTTATAGTTACCAGTGTTTTGGTGGTTAATTCTCCCGGCTTCTTGTTCACTGCTTTTCAATGCTGGGGATTTGTGGGAGGTCCTCGGGTATTTGAGGGCCGGGAGGAGCCTGTTTTGCATGTCTCTGCAGTGCAGCTCCATCTGGCGGAGGATAACCCAAGTGTAAGTACTATATCTGGAGCAGGACGTACTGTATACAAATATCAATTCTACAGGTGAGTACTTCACAGAATTGTATTTTTGAGCCTGTAAAATGAAGGGATTGTGTTTAAAAAAATGCTTAAGGCTCTGTTCACACCTCTGTTGCATTTTAAGCAGGCAGGCGTTTTGTAAGTATGCCAGAGATGCATTTTCTCAAAAAAAACTGCGCTTTTGATGTGTTGGTACGTATTGGTGCTGCGTTTTTAAAAATAAAAACATTTTTGCACAATAAGTAAATGACAAATTCTATGGCAATGCAAGCACACTGCATTATACCTGTATTGTGCTTTCATTGCCATAGACTTCTACTGATCTGCGCTGTTACTACGTTGCTCTGAAAAAAGTGTCTGCAATGCTTTTTTAATATGTTGCATATCGCAGTGCAGATGTGAACTATCCCATCTAGAATTATATGCAGTGTTTTTAGCATCAGTTTGTACTGTATTTAAATTGGATATGAGAACAACTGATTGTTAGCAGAGGTAACTGCAAAGATATGTTTATTTAAAGCGGCCCAAAACCCACATTTCTACCTAGCATCCCCTGAATTGCTTCCCCCATGAGGAGAATCTTTTGCCAATTTTTAATGCTCCTGCTTCACTCTAATCCCAGCTAATGCCACCTGTTTTAGCTGTAAAGCTCCGCCTCCTCCATTCATTGCCAATGTTGTGTGTGGCAATGATGTAATTGCCACACCGATGTAATGTCTGATTGTCTGCCATATTACAGAGAGGGACAGCAAGAAAAATAAGTGTTCCAGGGTGATTTGATAAGGGGAAATATCCATTTCTAGTGCTATACCCTAAGAAGATAGTAGTGGCAGGGACTTTGGCCAGATGTATTTTCCAAGTGTACAGCACGGCCTGTTTCATTTAATCCTTACTTCTGGGTATTCCGCCACAAGGTGGCGCAGTTGACTGCAGAAGATTTGTGGCTCCTCCCGGCCCCATATAAAACCAGGAATCACCCAAAGACCTCCAGTGTTTTTCTGGTCACGACTGCGAAGACCTGAAGATGGCTCTCTACGGTTATTCACAGGTGAGCGGGGCAACCAAGCCTGCGGCCCTGCAAGCCTATTCCCACCCGCTACCGGATCCTCCTGCCTCCCAGCCTTGGCTGTCGGAATGGGTGAAGGTAGGGGAGTGTCTGGGTCATGGTGCTTGGTGAGCTTTGCTCCAGATCGCAGACCCTATTACTGAAGGGTAGCCGGTCCATAGGCCTATGGTGAGCCTAGGGGTACGGAAAAACCACTGCTGACTGTGTTGTGCCTGTTTGGGGTGAGTGTTTATTGGGGGTTGTGCTGTAAGGGACTCTCCTTATGGGGGGGCCCCGTTCCCCCCTCTCTCCCCTCTCTACCTTGACTCGTCATCTCCCACGCACCATGCGTTCTCCCCCCTTCCCCGTTCCCCCTCCCTCTTCCTCTCCTTGCCTCCCGCTTCGTTATTGCGCGGTTGGGCCGCGGCGGGCGGGGGCGCGGTGTGGGTGTTGGGGTCGGACTCAAACGGGCTTCAGCCGCTCGGTGCGGCGTCCCGGCGTCATTTTTAGTATGGGCGCCGGCGTCTCACGCCCTTTTGCGGTGGCCGGCGCCACGGATGGCGCTTTTCGCTTCATCCTCCTGCGGCCCACCTGTTGAGGATCATCGGTGCCATTTTGGGAGGCCACAATCTCCTGGTGCTGGGGCTTCCTCCGCGGCCTGGTCCCTCTACCTTCGTCGCTGGCCCTCTCTTGCAGTGTCCTGGTTCCTGTGTGTGCTGCGGTGTGGCTCAGGTGGTCCGTGAGTTGATCCGACGGGGGTTGTTTTTGGTGCATTAGCTGCGGGATGCTCATGATTGTTTATGTCTTGCAGACGGGATCAGCATTGTGGTTTCTCCCGATCCAATACCCCTCCCCCTCCGCTGTCCCCGCGATGTGGTGCATCTCTTAGGGGCATCCTGGGTGGGCGTTTTTAGCCATTATTCCTAGTGGGCTTACTGTGCCCTGCTTGATAATCACCCTATGGAGGCTTCTGGGGATAGCGAGCTTGGGGGCCCCTCGGGGCCGCCTCGGCTGTGTGTCATGTGTGGGGCATCCCCTTTGAGTAGTGGTGGCGCGGTTTGCGTGCTGTGCGCCCAAAGTATTATTGCGGATCAGGCTGGGCCAAGCGCTTCTCTTTCCAGTCCTGCATTCCCTACGGCATCTCCTGCCCCTCCGTGCCTGCATTTTGCCCCCAGTAAAGGGGATACTAGCAGGGGGTCGCAATCAGATCTGGCGCTGCGCGTGGCCAGCATTGAACGGCAGTTGGCCTGACCAGCGGCGGGCAAGGCCTCTGGCAAGAAGCGGCACCTTGATGCCTCGCTGTCCCTATTTGCCGAGGAGGATGAGGGCCTTGATGTGTATGGCGGCTGTGACTCCCCGGAGGAGGGGGGAGCTTTTCCGTGACTCGGACTCCTCTGGGGATCGTCAGGGCGTTTATGACAGTGAGCTAGGGTCCTCCTCTGATGAGGATACCTGGCTCCCGGATGATACCGATAGGCTACTGTCTGCGATTTTCGAGACATTGCACATCGCCCCCCCCTAAAGCCGCGAAGAAGAAGCAGGGCGAGCTTTTCCGCCCTGGCAAGCATTGCTTGGAGTTCCCGGAACAGGGACATTTCTCCAATATGGTGCTTAAGGAGTGGGAACGTCCTAACAGATTACCCTTGGTGCCCAAAGGCTTGGACAGAAGGTATCCCTTTTCGGCTGATTTGGTTAAGCGCTGGTCGTGGCCTCCTGAGGTGGACGCTCCGGTTCTGGGGCTGTCTAACACTTCGGTCATGCCGTCCCCTGACACTACTACACTGCGTGATAGTGCGGACCGGCGTATAGATCAGTTGGCTTGTCATGCTTTCACCTTTGTGGGGGAAGGCTTGCTCCCGGCTGCGCTGCGGCCATTACAGCCATTGCCATTAAGAGGAAGGTCAGGCGCCTTGCTGAGGCCGCTATGTCTGGAAAGAGAAAGGAAGATTATAGGGATCTCTTGCTTTGCTCTGATTTTATAGCCTTTGTGCTGGCTGCCATGGATGATGCCGTCCGGCTGGGCCGTAGGGCCTCGGCCCTCTTGGTGGCTATGCATCGGTCTGTTTGGTTGCGTCAGTGGGCGGCCGACACTGCAGCTAAGAAGTCTCTCACCGGGCTTCCCTTTATGGGTCTCCGGCTTTTTGGTGAGCGTCTGGATGTTCTGGCCAAGGACGGTAGGCTTCCCCAACGTAGGAAGCATACTCGGCCCTATCGGGGATCCTCCTCCTTTCGTCCATCAAGGGGAGGTTGTGGCCCCCCCTTTCTCAGGTAGTCACAGAGACTCTTGGGGCCGAGGCAGATCCCGCAGTTGCCCCGGTCTCTCCTGGGGGACCAAGTCTAAACACCCTCCCAAGGCGCCCTCAACCGACCGGGTGGGGGGGGCGGCTTCGGCTTTTTGCTCACGTCTGGAGGCTTCGCGTCTCAAACCGGTGGATTCAGGAGGTGGTGTCCTCCGGTTACAAGGTAGAGTTTGCAGCCGGGCCTCCCCCAAGATTCCTCCGATGCTGGAGTCAGGAGTCATTTCTCAGGCACCTCACCAGTAACAGGGTCAGGGGTACTACGCCAATCTGTTCACGGTGCCCAAGAAGGACGGTTCCCTGAGGCCCATCCTGGACTTGAAGGGTCTCAACAAGTTTGTTTCAAGTACTTTCGCATGGAGACTCTACGTTCGGCCGTCAATTCTCTTCGGCTGGGCGACTTCATGACCACGGTGGACATCAAGGATGCCTATCTTCACGTGCCGATCTTCCCAGGTCATCTGAGGTTCGCTCTGGAGGATCAGCATTACCAGTTTGTGGCCTTGCCGTTCGGTATCCCCTCGGCCCCTCGGGTTTTCACCAAGGTGTTGGCTGGCGTCATGACTCTCCTGAGGAACCAGGGCATTCGCATCCTCCCTTACCTGGATGACATTCTGATTGCTGCTCAGTCTCTTCATCAGGCCGAGAAGGATACTCAGGTGGTGACGTCCACTCTCGAGTCCTTCGGCTGGGTGATCAACTATCCCAAGTCTTCACTATCTCCGTCTTTGGTGAGGTCCTTCCTGGGCATGACACTGGATACCTCTCAGGTCAAGGTATTTCTCCCAGAAGGTAGAGGGCGTTCAGATGCAGGCACGGGCCCTGCTCTCGTGTCTCCACCCCTCCATTCGGCAGGGGATGCAGTTAGTGGGCCTCATGGTGTCCTGTTTCAAGGCGGTTCCCTTTGCTCAGTTTCACATGAGACCTCTTCAGTTGCATCTCTTGTCGGTTTAGGATCGGAACACGGAGTCCCTGGATCAGGAAATTGCTTTGTCCCCTCTGGCCAGACAGTCCCTCTGGTGGTGGTTGGACTCGAGGAATCTTCTAGTGGGCAGGTCCTTTCTGCCTCCGCGATGGGAGATTGTCACCACGGACACCAGTCTGACCGGCTGGGGGGGGATCACCACGGACGCCAGTCTGACCGGCTGGGGGGGGGGGGGAGTTTGGAAGTCTCTGAAATTCCAGGGTCAGTGGGGCCCCCAGGAGGCACATGCACCCATCAACATCCTAGAACTGCGGGCGATCAGGTTGGTTCTCTCCCAGTTGACTCTGCATCTTCGGGGTCATGCTGTACAGGTCCGCTCGGACAATCAGACGGCAGTTTCCAACATCAGTCATTGGGGGGGACTCGGAGCAAGCGAGTCTTCAAGGAAGTGTCCCTGATTTTGTCTTGGGCAGAAGAGAATGTTCCCTGCATCTCTGCGGTTTACATTCCGGGGGTGGAGAACCAGGAGGCGACTCCCTGAGCATGGGGACGTCTCGGCTGGGGGAATGGTCTCTCAGCATCAAGGTATTTCACGCCCAGTGTCACCGCTGGGGTCAGCCGGATGTGGACCTGTTTGCGTCCTGTCACAATCACAAGCTTCCAAGATTTGTCTCCCTGTCAAAGGATTCTCTGGCCTTCGCCACGGATGCGCTAGCAATTCCCTAGACAGAATTTAGACTCCTCTATGTATTCCCTCCCTTTCCTCTGCTGGGTTGGGTGCTGCGCAAGATAGGCCAGGAGGGGGTACCGGCCATTCTGGTGGCCCCCCGCTGGCCGAGTGGATCGGCTCGTCCTGCCCAACGATCCAGAGCTTCTCGCGCAGGGCCAGCTGCGCCATCTCAATTTACAAATGCTGGCTTTAACGGCTTGGCTGCTGAAATCTCCATCTTGATGGGCAAGGGTTTGCCGGCCTCTGTTGTTGATACCCTGATTCGGGCTCGGAAGAAATCCTCGTCCTTTTTCTACTACAGGGTCTGGCATGCTTACATTGCCTGGTGCGAGTCTCTTCCTTGTCGGGTGTTTTCTATTCCCAGGATTCTGGAGTTTTTACAACATGATTTGGATTCAAGCCTTCAACTTAGTACTCTCAAGGGACAGGTTTCGGCTTTGGCAATTTTTTTCCAAAGATCTTTTGCCAATCACAGGCTTGTTAAGACTTTCTTTCTGGGAGTTTCTCATGTGTGTCCGCCGCGTAGGCCTCTGCTTCCGGTTTGGGACTTAAATTTGGTGTTGTCTGCTCTGCAGGGCCCTCCCTTTGAACCTATGCGTGCGGCTGCGTTGCCCATTCTGACTCTTAAGGTAGCCTTTTTGGTGGCTATTACTTCAGTCAGGCGAGTTTCTGAGCTGGCGGCGCTTTCTATGAAACCTCCTTATTTTGAGCGGCATCAGGATAAGGTAGTGTTCCGGCTTAAACCGGATTTCTTGCCCAAGGTTGTGTCTGCTTTTCATCTCAATCAGGACATTGTTGACATTGTTCGTCAACTGCGCCACCTTGTGGCTGGATACCCAGAAGTAAGGATTAAATGAAACATGCCGTGCTGTACACAGCAAAAACAATTCTACAGGTGAGTAATCACAGAATTGTATTTTCACAAGTTCAGTTGGTTTTGGTCTGCTTTAATGTCCCTGTCCATGCAAAGCACCAAAAACTGTACCCCCCTTTTGTCCCCCACAAAGCTTCCATCCTAGTTGTGGTCTCAAACAAAAAAGGAATCCATCAAATAAAATGAATATATAGCGGTCAACAATGTATGCAAACCTAGAAACATACACAAAGTTTTATATACATTCAATTAAATTTATTGTTCGCCAGGTACATCGTGCGATGAACAAGGAATTCTTTTTGGCATATACACAATGCAACAGATAACTACAGTTACATAGAAATTGAGATACAAACTGCACTGGGTATAGTCGTGAACAAGAGATACAGGGGTTCTTACATAGTGCAAGTGATACCATTTAGTACAAGCCCTTTGAGCTCCGGGTTATGATGCCTGGCCCTTGTTCAGGGTGTGGGCAGCCAAAGGAAAGAAACCATTCCTAGACCTGGAAGTCCTGCAAGCTGATACCACAAGACGTTTCCCAGATGGTAGATACTGGAATAGGGTGTGTCCAGTGTGGGAGGGGTCTTGAAGGATCTTTTCCGCCCGTGACATTGTTCTGCGTCTATGCAAGTCCTGCAGGGATGGTAAGGGTTCTCCAATTATACTTTCTGCAGTGTTGATCATTTTTTGGAGTCTACACTTGTCTCTTTTTGTTGCTTTCTCAAACCAGACACAAAAGGAAAAGCATAGAATGGAACCTATGGTTGTCGGAGATGATCACGCCGAGAAACTTTGTCTCTCTCGCCCTTTTGATTTATACCCCATTGATGGACAGGGGTTACATGGGTGCTGGATTCCTCCTGAAGTCTTCTACCTTCTCCAGGGTTTTTGATGGGTTTCAGATTGTGTCTGGTACACCAACTGACTAGCTCCTCCACTACTCCTCGGTAGATTTCCTCGTTACCGTTCCTGACAAGACTTATAATGGTTGTGTCATCGGCAAACTTTACAATTTTCACAGAGTTGGCCAAGGAGGTGCTGTAGTTGGTGTAGATGGAAAACAGGAGAGGTGACAGAACGCAGCCTTGAGGGGCAGCGGTGTTAGTGTGCCTGACACTGGACCGTAATGGTCCAAGTCTAACTATTTGGGATCTATCTGTAAGAAAGCTTTCGATCCACACACAGATGTTTTGAGGAATGTTGAGCCTATACATCTTTTCCACCAGCAGCTTCAGACTTACGATGTTAAATGCCGAACTAAAATCAAAGAGAACTCTGACGTACATTTTACGTGGCTGACTTTAGAAGGGTTAATCCACTGATAAAGGGAGATAGAAAATTGTAAATTACATCTAGCTTTACTACAAAGCAATCAGCCATGGCATGCAGAGAAACAAACTAAAATCGACGCCATGGTTGAAAAAAGTAATTGGAGTTGGACATATTTTTGTTGAAAAGTGAGTCTTATTAGTGTTTACCTGCAGACAAAGCAGCCCGACAACACAAAAAAAGTAATTTAGACCACAATCTATCAAATATATGTTTAAATTTAACTGTACTTGAAATCAGAAAAGTTATACGAGTTTCGATACCATCAGAGGTTCAAGATATTTGTTTTAAATTTTGGATGGCTGAAATAAAAAAGGAACTTATGCAGAATATGTGTGATCCAGGAAAACCCTCATTAGAAACGGAAATCACAAACGTTTTTCTATCTTTCTATACATTTTCTAGGACCTAAGTTCCATGTAGTGTAGGATCACTTAGTGGAATAGGAAAATGCATATCATATCAGTCATAGTTATGACCCAGTCATAGAGGCACCTACCAAATTTCTTTCTATAGTTTCTGTCTGCGATTTCAAATAAATGCAATAAAACCAATCTCTGCACAACTTTCAATCCATCTTATGAAGACTTTTAAGCTATGGCGCATTATAATTGTACAATTATCTTTTTTTGTCCTACCAAGTAGAGTAGGGTACAAAGGATTAAGGACTGACCTAGACCAACAAGGTAGTACAATAAATGATCTAAAGGAAAACTCCCTTTTTGTCGGGTTTTTGGTGTTCTGCTTTTTGTTTTCCTTTTTTAGAATGAAAATAAACATGTATGTTAGGATTGTCCCCATGTTTGCGATTTACTTATCAGCTCCCTGTGGCGTTGTGTTTCTAAAGTGGGAGCAGTTTTCATGGCTTAAGTGAAAACTACCACTGTAACTGGTGAGCTTATCAGCAGCTTTGGCAAAATCAAGCAGCAATGATGACCTCCCCAGGTGAGAACTCTGCCAGCAACCCTCTAGCTACTGAATAACAAGACTGTTAGCTGCAGGGGTTAAATTAGAACAGGTTGGGTTAAAGAGGACCAACACCCACCAAGGCAAAGGTGTTAGTGGCGGCCGGCGCTCTCGCTATATGACAGTCTGGAGAGGGCATCCAGAATGCTGGAGCCACCCAGCGGGGGGCACATAACCCCCCAGAAATCTGACCTCAACCTTGCTCCCTCACCGGGAATCCAGCGTTGCATTTGGCTGCCTGGCGTTCATGTAGGCAATGACTTTCCGGCCGCCAAATGTCCTGCCCCTGCAGCGCCATCAGAGGCTCTAGGCTTAAAGTGATAACCAACTTCCTTATTCATTATATGGCTGCCAATCATATGATCTGAATGGTTGCTTGTGCTCACATAACTGGCTGCCATTTGCTATTAAACATGTGAATAAGGAATTGATGACCTGACTTTAGTGTCCCGTTTAAGGATGCTAGATAACGTGTACCATTTGCAGAGGTAGCATTCTTTGGAGTAATCCAAATCTGCAGCACTGCGATGGAGAAATCACTTGCATGTCACAGAAAGCTGTAAGTGAGTCAGCTGTGAGCTGCTTACATTTTTATATGGCTGCTATACAGTGTTTTACAGCAGTGTGCTGCTCTTATTACATCTGTATCATGAGCCACTGCCTGACTTTTGCAATATAATACTCATCAGGCAACTGACTGCCTTTTACAGTGTAGGATTTTGACTCATACTTGCGTGTTACATTGCACAAATGTCCCTGTATGTATGCATAGTATTATATAATGTTATGTGGTCAGAAATTCATTATTTGTTGATCTGTGCCGTAAAGTAAATCTAAGCATCCACAAGTGCATCAGGAATAGGCATCAGTATGTAGCATGGGCCTTAGTGCTAAAATATGTTTTAGTAGGCCAGTTTTTGCACAATATGTAGTCTCTTATAAAAACTGCTGTACATTTTGGTAATAATCATGCTACCTAATGATATCTGCAGTGGCAAGTCATATGTAAAGCGTAGAACTGAGGTTATAGCCATAGAGGAAGCTCACTCTTGAGGGTATCTTTGCTGTTATGCCTTGTTGGCATATGTTTGTCTCTTTTGGCATTTTTGGACCTCAGGCATCATCAAATTAGTATAGTAGGTAACAGACAGAGGATGTGTATGGCTGTATATGAGCCACTAGGCTGTGGAATGCAAGGTGCCTTGATGTCTCCCAAACCCTGACCCCACCATGTAATTCAAGACCTTACTCTTAACACAATGTTTTGATGACTTCTAACAAAGATATAGGCAAAATTAGTTTCATGGATGGACATTCCGAGAGGGATGCTATGTGTCCCATAGATCTTAATAAAAATGATTTTACATTGAGTAGCCTTTTTCTTTTTGTCACATATGTTTGGTCCACCCACCAGAAGGATAATGAACTCAAACGTACCTGAACAGACTCGGGCTAACCCCCCCCCCCCCCCCCATCAAGCTATTAAACCAGACATTAAAATAGTTTTTTTTTTTTCTTAACAAATCCTTTTGTATTGTAAATAATATATACATTTTACTGGTGGATTTTAATTGCAGAAAAAGACATAATAACCATATCAACAATTTCTAAATTGATTGCCACCCACATAACCCTGAAATCTATGTGCATGTTTACAGTTAATTCCTACAGAGAACATTTCCTGCTTAGTTTGCCAAGTCTTAGATTGCATCCGCTTAGCATTCATTTTTATAGCAACACCACTTTTTATTATGGTTTTTATAGGGTATTTGTTCTTGTTTTTCTCTAAATGCTGGCATGTTAAGAATATTATAAACCTGATGACAAATGACATTTCGTTTCAGCCAAATCTCATGGAAACGGCACATTTTTTTTTGTGTACAAATTATATGGGAGAATAAGTGTCTAGAGAGATTTTAATGCTTTTATGATTGTTGATAAGAAACCTAAAATGCTAACATAATTTCCCATGATAATGGTATATACATGGAATAAGACTCATTTACAATTTTCAAAATGTTTAGCTCTAATTCTGAACCGACATGACCCCCAGTCTCCCAGTGAAGATGTTTTCCAGGGGCAGAAATGAAATTCTGGGTATGAAAGCTATTGGGTTGGGGAGCTTTATGTTCTGTTTTCATGATGTAGGATCAGAGCCACTGTTAGTAGTGCTGGCCGCCAGAACCCTTATTTCCCTATATTGGGCTCAGTCATAGGAGCGGCCTGACCTGCTGCCAAGGAAGAGGCCCGGTATGGCATAGGACATCAGCTGTATTATCGGATGGGTGAGGAGGGGGCAGCATTTTTTCCCTTCCTGAGAACCAGTTTGTCTAAAAACTGCCCTGGCTACTTGATGGTTCTTCTACAAGGTGTATATATAGCATCATTATGAATTTCTTGTATTATTACTGCATAGCTCTCATCAAAACCCACCAGCGCCCCCTGGAATCAGGATTCCCCTGCTGTGTGAAACCTCCCAGGGCATCGGTAATTGCTCACCTTACCCTGGTCCAACAGCACGTGTGCGTGCAGCAAGACGTCTCTGCTTGTTTGCTATGGGGAGCGAAAGCAACCGCATCCCCGGGCTGTGAGAGCTCCTGCCCTACCGATTCAGATAGTCTTTTTTAGATATCAAAATATTTTAATTTTTTTAATTTTTCAATTACAAACAGGCTTATTTCCATTTGGGTTTGCTGCCCAATCATATACAGCCCGACCAGTAATACGATTTATAGTATAGTAGTAGTTATTGTACTTGTATCAAGAAACATAAACATTCTCCATATAGTGTATGTTTTTAGTCGCATTCACTAGGGTTATCATTATTACATAATGTGCAGGAAGAGCCCATCTGCAAAAGTAAGAAAAGTAAGAAAAATAACGAAATAAAGAGGGAAGGAGAAGGTAAGGGAAAAGGGGGGGGGGGGATAATTTCAACCAGGTTGCAGTCCACAGTGCCAAGCAGGCCAGGAATTCTGGGGACTCTAGATATCTTTTAATATGATATTTAATTTTTAAAGTGAACCGACCCCAGGATTTTGACTATCCGGTCTTTTGGTCTTTGCTCCCCCCCCCCCCCCCGGGCACCCTGATCGGTGATGCCCGACTTTGTAAAACCCCCCATGTCGCCCAATCTCACTTACCCTTCCTTGGTCCTATGGTGCATACGCAACCTCTTGTCCATTCAGCATGCGCGGATCCGCTACTGTCCCTGTGTTCAAGAGCTCATCCAAAGCGAGTGGATCTGAGTGTGCTGGCGGCTGCATCTCCCGCTACCCTGTAACAGGGAGTTTGCCCGTGCCAGCCATTCACAAATGCCTTGTGCGCACGCGCCCTGCGATCGGGAAAGAAGGTGAGTTTTCGGCAACCTGGGGGGTTTGACATATCGAGGCATCCCAAATCTGGATGCCCCAGGGGGAGCGAGCATGCCTGCCCTGGAGTCTCATAGACTCCAGGGTGGGTTTAGTTGAATGGTTGGCGTATGCAAAATGTAAAAAGTTGCTTAATATTAACTATATATTTAGGTTTATAGAATTTTTGCTCACTTGTGATACCATGCATAAAAGAAAGGTTGCACGGCATTATCATCATACCTTTTCAAGTTGTATTGTATTCCTAGTGTGTTACTAAGGAACATGCATCATTGTAGAGGCAAGGCAAAAAAAGATCAATGCTTCTCTTATCTTCTTTGACGTATTAAGTTCTATTATCTCGGCATTCTTTCACTGTGCTCATTGGGTCTTCGAGATATCGCGGAGCAGCTTTTTGATCTCACACATTGTGCTTTTACAAGCTGCTGGAAGCCAAGCACCACCTCCGATTCCTACATCTTACAAAAGATTCCTGTCAATGAGGCCTAACACTATTTTTTTCATTATTGATAATACGGTTCTGTGTGCATAGTGAAGACTCTAATCCTACTTTTTATTATATAACTAAATTTCAATGAAAGGGACCCAAACTGAATTGAGATTTTGTTTTTGTATTGGAAAATACTTTGTTTTTATCCTGTTATTTTGCAGACTCCAAAAAAAAGTCCACTTCCATAAATCTTTTTAATTAATTAAATAATTAATAATTAATTAATAATTATTTTCCTAGACAGATCTGCTAACCCAGTGTGCTCCTGGTTATTATATTAAACTGGATTTCCCTTTCAGCCCATACCCCCCCACCGCCCCCGATGCTAGGGTAGATTTCTCACCCCCAGTTGGGAACTCCTGCCTAGCTTTGGCTAAATGCTGCTACACAGCCCAGCTTGATTGGCCCTCAAAGTCCTCAATTTGCTGGAGAGCTGAATCCTCCTTCGCACCAGGTGGGGGAAGGGAAGGGGAATCAACCGCCAGCCCAGTTGAGGTTGGACTTCCATTTTAATAGCTAGATCACTGTAGGTCTTAAAAGGCTTTGCACAGATAAAGTAATTTTATCAGACTAGTAACAGTATTAAAGCCATCTCACTTCCATTTTATGAGAAATGGGTTGTTCATCACTCCTGATCACAGTGTGATGGGGGGGGGGAATCCCAGTTTCCAATGTCCCTCTGCGCATATGTTCCCTGCAAGCCTGGTTTTTCTTACATGCACCTTGCTTCTATTTCTCACCCCTGCACCACTAGGGGTCACGTGGTCTAGAGTCCTCATCTGGGTTTCCGAATGCTGGGATCACATGACCACCAGCAGTCAGGTGCGGGACCCAGGTTTTGCCTCGGAAGCAATGAGCAGGTAAAAAAAAAATAAACAGTAATGGTAGCTACTGAGGAGATAGTGGGTTTGTAGCCGGCCATATTGCATACTTAAATGGAAGTCCTATCAAAAATTGACTCAAACCCAAATGAAACCTCCTCCAGTGACACACATTTTGCATGATATAAAGTCTTATTGCAAAACAAAAAGGTTATACTGCGCCAATATTTGGTGTATTATTCTAAGGCCAAAAAGACTATATACAATCCATTTAAGGCATATCAGCAGCCTGTACAAAAAGTACTGTACTGACCACAGCCTGTGTAACAAATGTTGCCAGATCCTTACATGTAATGCTGTAAACCACGTTTTGATAGGTGGGACTCAATAGTAGACCAAAAACCAATATAGTCAATAGTTTTGAGTATCCTGGGTTTTGGTTCTTGGTTGCCCCGTTGTGTGTAACCCCCAGGACGCCAAGACCAGCTCACCTCTTCCCAGTCCCACTGTGGGGGCACGCTCCCTGTTAGAGGGAAGTGGAGGATGCTGCTGTCAGAGCCGCTGCTCTTAGATGCACTGTGGGACCAGGAAGAGGTGAGCTGAGCTCACCATCCTGGGGGGTTTCGCACGGCGGGGTGCCCCTGGGGAAAGGACCAAAACCAGGATAGACAAAATCCTTGTTTTTGGTCCACTTTAATATTTAATTAAAACTTACCAAATAAAAAAATAACACATCTGTAGTTATTTGTAACATTGCAAGTTATCATAAAGTAAAAAATGTGAATTTAGACAAAATTTCCAGGTGGGTATAGATATTTATTAGTTAATTTCTTAAAGAATTTAGGCAGTTACCATTAGGTTTGTGGAATCAGATGTTCTGAAATGTTTGACATAGTAATGGATCGTTATGTCCCATGACACCTTTGATGAGAGTTGCGCACCTTCTATTTTTGTTGGCAGGAAATTTTTATGGCACTCCTAAACCTCCTGCTGAGCCAAGTCCTTTTCAGCCCGACTCGGTGGATGGAGCCCTTTTTGATGCAGACTTTGATACTGAGGTCACGCGGAAGAGAACCACATCTGTCAGTAAAATGCAACGCACAGATTCCTCCCTCCCCGAAGAGGAAGAAGATGAAGAGAGAGAAGCTATCAATGGCAGCAGTGGAAGTACAGGTGCAGTCTAACTTTTTTTTAAAGCCTCTACTTATCTTTATAATATAAAAGTGGGCTGTACACATTTTTCTCTAATATCTTCTGCAGAAAATACATCTCACGTGTTTTGCATATATATCTTAATTATATGTTTAAAGGTGCCCAGGCGTATTTTTGTACATTTCTATTGGTGTATATGTTTCTCATACCAGGATGCTAAACTAAGTTGTTTGCCACTAGAGTATCATTTAATATCTGTAGGCCTAAGGTTAGGTGCAGACAGACAAACCTCAATTTGTCTCCTTCAGTGCTATGCCACAACTATTTTATTGACATCTTCAATGTTAAATTTATCCGAGCCCTAGAGCAGTGAGGACATAAACAAGTTCTCTTCCCCCTTTTTTGCTAAAACAATCACAGAATGTTTTTGGAGCATCTGTCTGATGTGTTGCTGTTTTTATTGTGTCAATAAAATACTGTTGAATGGTGGCAGCTTCCAAGGAAGACCTGATGGCTACCTACCAGTAGCACTAGAAACCTTAATTTTGTCCACCTAGAGGCAAGTCTTTAGGCCATTCTGCCCATGAGGATGATGAAGCATCTCACAACAAAAGGCTAATGCACCTTTTAGTCCATGTGGTTGCAGAAGGCCTTAACAACTTTAGTAGACATGTTTCAGTCAGATTGCTGAAATGGAGTGAAGCAAGCCATACAAATATGAAAAGACCTTAGGAACCGGAACATATGTTATTCCCTTCCTGGTTGCTTCTATTGCTTTGATTGTGGGCGTGGCCCTTGGAGCTGTTATACATTATAATAATCACCCTAATGGCGGGGAGGCACTGGCAGCGAAAGAAATTGGTGGAGGCTGGTTGGGGAGGAGGGTGAGAGGGTTAAGCTGGGCTTGAATGGCAGCTCTAAGTGTGCCATTCAAGCCATGAATATAGAGAAGGGGGGTGGTCTGGACTAGCTCCTCAAGTTAGTGTTGGTGGTCCACATATGCAGGGTGCGCTGGAGGGGCAGATGAGGAATTATATTTCTTCATTCAGGGTGCTGAGCTGAGAAGAGACACAGCACCAGAGGTTTGCTTTGCAAGGTAAGCTGTTTTTTTTTTTTTTTTTTTTTACCTTCTGTCTGAAAAATCAGTTTGGACTGCGTCCTAGCCTCAATTGTCTTTGCATACCTCTGGTGCTAATAGGTCCCCAATGTAAACATGTTTGCTTCCTGGTACACGTCTGGACCAGAGACCGCTTGGTCTTTTCTAGTTTTAGTTTTCCCTATGTGTTTAATTTATTCTAGGCATCCTACCCCAGTGAGTCAAACTTAAAAAAATTCAGGAGTTCGCAAAGTCACCCTTGATGCTAAATATAAAGCAAAACAAAACCCAATGTGGCTGGCTCTGGAATCAAAAAGATTTCAGGGACAGCCTCTGGCTTTCCCCTGGGGCATCCCACTGTGTGAAATCCCCAAAGGGTCCCAGCAAAAGTCACCTTTTCTGGCAGCTCCCTCGACGATGTAAATAATGGGCAGTGAGGGCGGTCGTATCCTCAGCATCTCTGGGGCTAGGCCATTCAGATAGGCTGGGGCAGAAGTGCGCCCACCTTTGGCAATGCGACCACTTTCACTCCCGATTGCCAAGCGCAGAGCCGCTTGTAAGAATTAATATGCATTGCAAATGGTAGTGATTGGACGAGAGGCCGCACATGCATCAATGGAATGAAGAATAGTGAGTTTTTACTTGGTGATCTGAGGGATTTCACACAATGAGGCATCCCAAATCGGTGTAGTGGAAGAAGATTTCAAATTTCTGTTTTTTTTTTTCTGCTTTAAGAATTTAGTGGCATTTCCTTTTTACTCCTGGAAAAAGTAGCATTTTTAGATATGACAAGGTCTGCTCTATCTTTCACTCACTGAAGGGTTTATTTTTTCCCCTCTTGCTTCCTTGTTCATGGTTCTGGACAGTCCCAAGAAATGTCTGGTTTCCTCCAAGCCTTTTTGTCAGTAGGTCATTCATGGTTACCAAAGCCTGTGCTTGTAAGAGTAGGCTTTCCAATTTCCATAACATGACCTATTCAGTGTGGTGATTTGAGTCCTCTTGCATTTCCTACATCCTTTCTCAATTTTTTCACACATTAGATATGTCTATACATAGATGCAGATTTTGGCTGCTAAATTTTACAGGCAGCTATTCAGGTTCCGACCTAGTCTGCAGGTAATCCAGATCTTTATGTTGATGCAGCTTTTTTGATGGTGCTTGTTTTGGGAAGCCCCTTGGTAATTTGTTTCTTCAAATGTACAATTAAGAAAGGTAATTGTTAATGTATCGTAAGTGTATGGATCAAGCCTCTCTGCGCTCCCCCTCCCAAAAAAGCTGGTGGGCAAGTGTGCTGACAGCAGAGGACCTCCATCATTTCACAAGCTGACACTGCAAGGAACCCCCCCCCCCAGGGTTTTTTTTTCCAAAAGATAGCTTAAAGTGAAATTCCAGTTACACCCATGCTGCCACCCTCCCCACCCATGCTGCCACCCTCCCCTGGCACTGAGGCAGGATGGGGGGTTGCAAAGAAAAAAAAACCTCATCTCACCCGTGGTCCGCTGCCGCGAAACTGCATCCGCCGGCACAGGGCTGGGGGAAGCCACTACCTGTGCTTTCTTCCAAGATGGTGGTGCCCAGGACCCTTAGCACTGGGGGAACAGCACTGGACCGCAGATGAGGTAAGGGATTTTTTTCTCTGTAACCCCCCGTCCTGTCTCAGTGGCAGGGGGGGCGGCCGGGCAAGGGGGTTAACCCTTGGCTGGACTTCCACTTTAAGGCTTGCTATGCAACATGCTTTGTCGTCTTCTTAAAGATTGAATGGCTGGTGAAGATTCTTTTTGTTGGGTAAGATTAGAGCTTATTGTTTATACATTCAGCAGGACCGCAAACTAATCTATTGACTATCAACTCCATAACAAATGCACAATATTGTGGCTCTAACCCAGGCAGATTTCTATTCAAAAAGGTTCTAGGCTCCATTGTGTAGCTAAAATCTGTACTATTCACAAACTGAAATGATCACGCTGGGGTTTGTTTCAGAGCACCGTCAAGATCCAACAGAGTGGGGGAAAACCGTCCCTAGCTACAACCAGACAAACAGTAATATGGATTTCAGGAATTATTTGCCACAAGGTGAAAACTTGGAACCCCTTCCAAAAAACTGGGAAATGGCCTACACAGAGACCGGCATGATCTACTTTATAGAGTAAGTTTATTTAATTCTTTATGACATTCCAGTGTGGATCGATAGTATTTGGTCTCTTACCTTTACAGATTTCTTTCTCCTTTACGTATATACTTTAGGTTGGGCTGTGTGTAGTTAATTGGATAGACATAACAAATCTCTGTTTGCCAGGACAAAGCCAAACTCCTTTGGGACCTAGTGGACAAATGATGAAAATTATTTTACAAGGCATAAATGCTTCACACTGTGCAAGTGCAAGATGCTCCTCTAGGGTTTTTGGTGGAATAGCTGCTTATAATTTTTAAAGGCAGATTAAAGTAATCAGTTTAGTCGTTTGTCCCTCAATCATTTTAGCATTGCTTTTTACTTTCCAATTTGTACAAGAAAAATTACTTTTGGGAGTTAGTTGCTTATGTCACTTATGTAACATTATACACTTGATAGCAGGAGCGACCACACATTCTTGGTACTTTTTCTGCAAGCACATGTAGTTATTTGCTGTATTGTATAAGGTGGATGTTAAAGTAAATGTGAACCTCCACTTTACCACCATCTACTGCTGTATGTAGGTAATGTCAGTCTGTTACTGGCTTTATATGGCTGCTGGCAGCCTTAACCCCACAGTCTCATACAAGTCAAATTACTGACAAGAAGACACAGGGACCCATTGGTGCTCCTTCCCAGGCTTCCCTAAGTAGCTTAGTGTTACTGCAGAAATGTGAGGCTAAATAAATTGTACTAACACGTGTTTTCATAATATGATTCTAAAATCTATTGATTTTATGTTACTTTTAATTTATTTTAGCCATAACACAAAAACAACAACGTGGTTGGACCCACGACTGTGTAAAAAAGCAAAAGCCCCTGAAGACTGTGATGATGGTGGTAAGTTCATTTTGAAATTTGAATGTTAGAAGATTGCACTTTTTTTTTACACTTGCTGATCAAGGCTTTTGCTAATACCTGCTGCTGCTCCTGCTGTTCCAGTGACCATCTTCAGGCCATGTCCCAAACCATTAGTGTTCACCCCCACCCAAGTGTTTACAAGTCTGTTAAAGTCCCTGTTATCCTCTATAGCTGTCTTGGTATAGTCTTGTTTCTGCGCACTCTGAGGCACATTGGTGGACACTAAAATGACAGTTAGCATGAGCTCCTGATCTGTGGTCTGATAAAATATATTTTTTTAAAATGGACCAAAACCTACGCCTCATCAGCCCTGAAATCTATAAGAAATCTATAAGGGATGCTGTATTTCCTCCTGTCATGGGGGTTTCATACAACGGGACATCCAGTTCTGGATGCCCCATTTTATGAAACCCCCCCATGACACCTTTCTCTCCTGGTCCAATGGCACATGCACAACCTGCGGCCGCATCCTCGCTATCCTTTTAGCAGAACGTGTGCCCACGCCAGGAATTTGTGAAAGGCTGGAGCAGGCATGCTCCCTGTTAGAGGTTAGTGGGGGATGCGGCCACCAGTGTGCTCGGATCTGCTTGCATTAGACGAGCTCCTGGACAGAGGGGCACGAGCGCGCTGATTGGACGAGTGGCTGCGCATGCGTCGTAGGACCGGAGAGAGGTGAGTTTGTTCTGCGATCACACAGTGGGGCACCCCTGAACAGGGTGTTCCGGGGGCAAGGACGATAACCCAGGACTATCCTGGATTTTTGGTCCACTTTAAATGAGATTAGTCGAATTGATGGGGTTGGTTTGGGACAAATTATTTTCTGTTATCTATCTGTGACTTTATATTGGAGATGCAGCCCACTCTGCTTTTAAATTCCAAATTCAAAGGATAAAATTAATAGCTGTTACAGGAAATCACTACCTAATTACCCATGTAATAGGCATTTTAGCTTACAGTTAAAGCGACTCTAAACTCTACGCAATAATAAGGCAGCAAGCAGCTCACCTGATGCTAGTCCATGTGTCTCTCCTCTTTTTCCTTCAGCACTGGGTAGGAGCTGTAGCAGTGCACCAAAATGTGTCCTCCTTTCAATTCCATTTCTCCAGGACCACCCTGTCCTTCATGTGCACAGTGTGATTGAGCATGGCTAACCAAAGGGGTCCTGCAGCTATCTTTGACCACAGCAGAGCATGCTCATGAAGCTGCGCCATGACATGCTCTTCTCAGCTCAGCCAGGACCCAGAAAGTGAATTGAAGAAATTGTCTTTGCATAGAATATCTTATTTTTTAAGAGTAGTAGAAGCTTTCAACAAACTTCCAGCAGAGTTGGTTAAAATTAAATCAGGAAAGATGTGCGCATACTGGGCGTGCGCAATCTTTCTGGCTGAAAGTTTAGATCTACTTTTCAGCTTCCCCACTGAGCTGTGTCACGGTGAGGAGACTTTTCCCTGACAAATGGCAGGCACGTTATTTATGATTTAGTGTTACGGATATGACTATGTACACTGAAAAAGACAGCCAAGTGCCCAGTATATTTGCCTTTCAAAGTTAGCTTGATTTATTAGTGAATATCCTTATTGTAAATATATTATCGTAGGTAAGAAATCAACTCTCCCCACACCAATTTTCTACATAATGGCATGACCCCCATCCATAAACCCCAACTCTGCAAATTACGGGCCGCAATCCTTACCTGAATCTATGTGTGGGAGGGGGGCTCCAGCATGCTTGATGTCCCCCTTGAGACACAGTCACAATGCAGCCCCATACCCACCCCATGTAGAAAATGGACATAGGATTACTTTAAAGTCATTTTCCAGACAATGGAATAAAGCTAACCTTCACATAGCCCTAACTTTCCTCGTGCTCTCCATTTTTTTTAAATGAAACTTCCTAAGTGCTAAATACTTTTATTCATGTCTGTACTCTCATTTTGAGTTTCTCAGGCTGTTAATGGGTCCATTATCTAAGAAGTGTGATTGTATCCACATAAGGGTGAACTGAAAGACTGTCCTCATGCTGATTTATTGTGCACTTTTACTGGCAGGGAAGGAGGGAGGAGTAACAGGGCAGACAAACTCCATTAGAAAGAGCAGAGAGGGGTGTTCTGCCATAGAGTACTACCAGCTTTCCCCCGTCTGCCTCCTCCAGCTCTGGGCTCCTCACAATCTACCTAGTTTAGGTTAATCCAGTGTTCTGACAGTACTCGAACCACCTCCCCCAAGCCTCTGCATATGTATAAGTGGTTGGCAGCTCCACCAAGTGTGTTCAGAGGTTCTTTTGTCCTACTCACATCTCCAGCATAACCCAGAAACCTGTGGAAATATTCTATTCAACATTTCTGGGGTCCTATATGATTGTTATGATTTTATAATTTATTCATCTCCTTCAGTTTTATGTTATTTGAGCTCCTGAATGTAAGACAACATATAGGCCTGCACTAATTAGTAGTTTATTCTAATCACTATTAACAAGGTCACTTACCTTTATTAAAGTAATTGCACTTTGTTTAGTGTCTTTATGCCTTTGGGGAATCCTCTTTACCTTGCGTAGGTCTTATTCAATACTCCTCCATCATCCTTCACTTGATGTGACCCTACAGGCTGCTGCTGAAATGAAGGGTGGAGTGCAAATTTAATCCAGCAAATTGCAAGAATATGTCTGACACCACTGTGTAACTACTGTGTTAAAGTCTTGTAATGGACTGCAGAGTTGAAAGCAATTTGTGTCTTGTTGTGCAGTTTCCATGCAATAAACACGCTGAAATAATTAGGATTGGATTGTGGTTCCCCGTGGAATTGACCAATTTACATCCTCGAACAATGTGAGGTGATAAAACAGCTGTATAACCTACTGCTAGCCGAGGCTGATGTAATTTCCCAGCCAGAATTAGCATGGCTGCCCAGCTGCGCTAGAACATCATGTACATTTAGGTAAAGACGACCTAAGGCAGCGAGAGAGGAATCTTCAAAGCGCTTCAGAACATGGTGATGTAGTGCGCTCAGCCAGCAGGCTGTGTTTCACGTTCAGTGCCTCTGTATTTAATAATTAGCAGAAGCCTGATGCTTGTTAGCTAGCCGAGCTATACATGCCTAACAAGTAATTTTCTTATCGTGTTGCATAAAGGAGTGCCCTTAAAGCAGACTTTAGTTTAGTCAAATCTGGTTGCTTTAGGTCTCTTTTAACAATAGTCTTTGAGCCGTTCTGATTAGTGACTGAAGGGGTACATCTTAAAAATTCTAGGCCTACAGCCCCAATAACTCCAGATATTGTGGAAAGGAGCAATTACTTACACCTTGATCTACAAAGCAAATGTTTTTTTTATGTATAGATGTGCTGCACTTGAACACATATATATGCTGTGCATACAACTCTTCCTGTCCATTTGTTAGTAATATAATAGTTTATATTGTAACTTCTCTTTATGCCTCTATGGCCCTGAGTAGAATAACTTTGAACTATACTACATTGATTCCCCCCCCATGCAGTGTCATTTATCTGCGTGTATAAATATTTATGATTACATTGCTTTTCTATTTTGTTCTGTTTTCCGATTGTGTAATGTGCTGAAAGGAATTCCTTGTCGATCTTTAATAAAAATGGATTCAGTGATTTCTACCAAATGGCTTGTGTCGTTGGTCCAGACCATTCATTGCAAAGTAACCAAAACTAGCTGGACACAATTTGCTCCTTGTTGTGGTGCTTTGGGTCCAGTTGTGTGCTGTCAAATGATTATCAGGCTCGGTTCACATTGGGTTACTAGTCTTCGATTGCATTGTGATTACTGCGCAGTTGCAAAGGAATGGTAGTAGTACCCTTGTAGTAGTCCTATGTACCCTTTCCCATATGCCATTGTTATTATGCAATGATTTCAGTCCCCATGCAAAAGTTTTGCCAGCCATTTTAGGAGAGCAGTGCTAGTGATTGTAATCCATTGGAAGCAATTGCAAGCTCTTTAAAGAGCCAGTCCAGCTTGTTTTGAAATCCTCCACCATCATGCACAGCCCTACCTGCCTAAGCTGGAGCAGGCACAGTGCAAAGTGGTGGCATGAACGTTTGGCGAAATGGTGTTGCTCATTCATTGCTCTGGATTGCGGCTAAGGTTTTTTTCTTTTATGTATCCCCCCTCCCTGTCTAAGTGCTAGGTAGGGGTGACAGGGTGGGGGACTTTCAAAATGGGTAGTCTGGCTCGACTGGACCTTTTAAAATCGCCATGAAATTTAGATTGTATTGCCCTAATATAAACCGAGCCTGACTTTTTTTTAAGGAGCTGCTAAACTAAACTGCTGCATATCTCACTGTCCTATAGTTTCCAAACTGTATTTTTAGTACCCTTCTAGCACATTGGTATAAGAACAAATTTACATTTTTTCCATCCCACAGCACGAGGCACACTTCACATTGCACTGTAAGCTATCTAAATTTGAATAGTAGGCTCATGACTGCTTTAGAAAGTATCAGAACTGATTACAATAGAAACAATTAAGATAAATTAATTGCCATTTGGCTTAAATAATGTAACACAATGGACCTCTCAGCTGGGAGGCTCAGAATAGTTCCAGCAGGATGAAAACCTCCTATCCCAATATATGGCTCTCTGAGCTCTGTATTGCAGCATTCTTTGACACCTAATCACAATGTTGCAATACACAGGCAGCCTTGTTATAGACCACCAGCTGAGCCCTTTGGTTGGTGACCTACTGTTACCTGATATCTGTTATTAAGGGGAGAAGTTTGTGATTGCTGATTCTATTTCTCATTTTCTATTCTACTTACTGTTCTGTTGGACCTGCTGGTTTTATATTTGTTGATCTTTATTTGCTAATGTGTCTCTTTGAGTCTTAACTGACTTCAAAATGGTTGATGTCATGTCCATGACTGAAGATTGACTTTCGCCATTGTATCGCAATATCGTAATAATTTAAAATGCATATTTCGCTAATCCTCAACTGTGCCCTTGTCGATGGACAGAAATTGCAAAACTAATTATTGCAGCTACAGGATAACATTTCAAAAGTTGGCTTACTTTAAAGGCTATATAAATTAACTTTAATCAATTTTGTTTGAAAAATTACTATCATAAGCATTATAAAATGTCACTGAGGAAGAATTTAAAAGTTAATGACTTTATCAATACATACATCCCATACACACTTATTTTATTGTTATTATTTTGTGCAGAACTTCCATATGGCTGGGAGAAGATAGAAGATCCACAATATGGAACCTATTATGTTGAGTGAGTACTTTTGCCTCCTTTCGTGTAATACTTATGTAAAACCTTAGGTACTTCTCAGTTGAGTCAATACTTTGCATTTTGTTAATTCTGTGGGTCTAACTTAATTAGCCTAACGATTTGTTAAGATTCTAACTACAAAATTAGAACAATTGCATGTGGGAAGCATTATAATGAGATTTGATTTATAGTTTGCCAAAAAGAAACCAGCTTAGTTATGAGCAGTGCCATGTATTGCATCATTCATATAAAAGCTGGCACTGACTAGCTTCAAGAAATGAGACTGCATTTGTTTTGTGCAAGAAAGAGGAACGTCGGAGTCCCCGGGCATCCCCGGGCATGCCACAGCTGCAAATTGGGCGGGGGATGCAGCTGGCGGTGCCGATTACCTCCCTTCACCACTGCTCGGCTGCTTAGCCGTCAGCAATGTCGAAGGGAGCCAAGTGACAGCGAGTGCGCTGATTGGCTGGGCACGAGGCACACTCAAGTCGGCGCCATGGGAGAGGAAGGAAGGTGAGTGAAACCGGGCAACCTGGAGGGGTACACACAGCGGGGAATCCCAATTCGGAATGCTGCCGTACAGAGGAACAGCACACAGGAAAGTGATGTTCCTGTGTGTTGTTCCTCTTTAAGCCCTACTAAATAATGTGAACATAAACCATGCCAGAAAGAGTTTAATAATAGCTTCGCTGAACAAGCAACTTGTCTAAGTCCCTGAAGCAAAGGCAGCCTGTTCTGTCTAGCAGGAGATTTATCTAGCAAGCAGTTGCATAAAATTAGTACTAATGATACCTATAATGCATTTATATAATACCAATCGTTAGTAATTTCTTACAGTGGACCAGGTTATGGGATTGGTATTTTTAAAAAAGTCATAAAAGCTTAAAAGATCACAGTATTTTCTGTAGGGTCAGTTTTTGTAAATGTTTGTATATTTGTTCCTTTTAAGAAAGTGCAAGTCAAACATAAGTCCACTTTTGTGAACTTGTTCAACAGAACCTCAGCTTGGACAATTCTATCCACCCTTACTCCTGCAATCCACGGATTACCTGTTCTTTGTTCCCCTTTTCAGCCATTCATCTTCTTTATTTGAACCTGTTCCCGATGTGTGCACTGAAGGATGTTTTTTGGTGGACTCTCCACTATTGGTTAGGGAGCAGGAAAATATAAGTATTGGGGGGGATACTCAACAGTTAGTATATTGTGTAAAGGTTATTAGGTTATAGAACTATAATAGAAACATGTTGATCATGGGTTAAATCCTTTTGAAATTGAAGGATATGATGCTATTTTTTCCCTAATGGGGTACATTTTAACAAAGCTTTGCTTGTTTTTTTGCCTTTTTCCAAGGAAGTTTTTTTTTTAGTATACCCCTCTATCCCTTTTCTTGGTTAACTCATTATATTACAGATATTACATTAACTCTTTAAGTGCCGAGTATGTTTGCTTCTCCTGCCACTAATTGCCAAGCCCATAGGACCTACGTGTCTGGCTTTCCCCCTGCTACTATAAAAAAAAAAAGTTAAAAAAAAACACCTCGCCACTTGTTTGACCCAGACGGGTTTTCTCTTCATCCAGGGGGCATCCGATCTCCCCCCGGGGCTCTGCCAGCTTCAGGAGAGGGCCCGAAAGAGTCCCCCGCTGCTTCCGCCACTGCTGATATGTACAAAAAAATGTAAAAAACATTTTTTACAGTTAACGCTTTGTGAACTGGAAAGGGATCCATGAGACCCCTATACCAGTTCACAAGGCTTGGGGTCTGCCAAGTCACATGCGATTAGCCATTAACCACCAGCCCCCTTATTGCCTGCCTCCCCAAAGCCCAGGGGCCATGTAGGCTGTGCAGGATTGTAGCCTAGAGACCCCCTATACCAGTTCATAAGGCTTGGGGGGCTGGCAAGTCACTTGCAGCAAGTGGGATGCTTGCCATTAACCCCCACCCCCATTACCTAACTCCCCAAAGCCCAGGGGGCAGAAGAGCCTGGGGTCATTTAGGCTATGTGGATTTGTAGCCTGCAGGGCAGGGGGCCACCACAGCTGGCCCCTGCACCCTGTTCTATAAGCCCTGCATAACTGGTCCCTGGGCTGGGTAGGGGGCCGCACATCATTTTCTTAAGGGTTTTTTACTCAAAAAATGCCGGAGAGGGGGACCCTACGCCATTTATTTTTATTTAATTCTTTATAGTGTGGACAGTAGCTTTTTTCAGTTTGGGGTGTCTCCTGGATAGGAACGGGGAGGTATCTATGCATATGTAGTGCCATTGTAATTGGGGTAAAAATGGGGCTTTCACATGCAATATGGTTTTCTTTAATAAAATCAATGATTTATTTAAAATAAACAAGAGAATTTTATAAAAAATATTTTTTAACAAAAAAGTAAAACATTACAAACAAGACATTTCATGTTAAAGCCTAAACTCTGCCACCAAAAATAATATATCATTTTCTTGAAAATTCCTGCAAAAATCATAAACATAGCGCAAAAAGGTGAAAAATTACCTGTCAACAGAGGGTGACCAAATCTCAAATAGGCTGGCAGTTAAAAGGATTAAAATTAGCTATTTAGGGAAACACAGTGCACCAAAGAATTCTTTGAGGCATTACTTCCAGAAAGATGAAGCCACTACAATAAGATGGTAATGCCTAGAAAGCATAAGATGTACTTTCAGAAAATATATGATTTGTTGGGGGTATTCCAGATGTAAAGGGTTGTTTTGGTTGAAAAAGTACAAGGTGCGCACTTTGTTAGCAGAGCTGAATTTTTCAAGTAAAATTACCCTTATGCACATGTATTACTTTGGGTGTTTGAGAACTCTTTTCTTGACAGTACCTATGCATGTTGGGTATTGTTCTGTTTGGGGGACCTTGCTTTTTCAGATTGAACTTCTTTTTTCTTGTTTGCATATTGTTTTTTTTTTTTAGAAAATGTGACCTTTTTTTTTTTTTTTTTTTTTTTAGGGAAACCCCGTGCAACCAAATATTTCATCAAGGGATCACTTCCAGAAAACTGTGCCTATGCCAACAAGCCTGCTACGCCTAGAAAGCCTGAGGTGTGTACTTACAAAATATATAGTTTGTGGGTTTTTTTTAAATGTAAAGGGTTGTTTCTCTTAAAGAACTTAAAGGTGCGCATAGCAGTTACCGTATATACTCGAGTATAGGTCGACCCGAATATAAGCTGAGGCACCTAATTTTACCACAAAAAACTGGAAAAGTTATTGACTCGAGTATAAGCCTAGGGTGGGAAATGCAGCAGCTACCGGTCAATTTCAAAAATAAAAATAGATACCAATAGATAAATAGATACCAATAATGTTTTTCAATACCGTAAAGAGCAAGAAGGAGGGAATGTGGAAAATGTTGGATGTAGAAAAGAGAAGACTGATGCAATCTGAAAAGGAGAAAAAAAGGTAAAGGCGTAAAATAAGAAAGAAAGAATGTGGAAAAGGGAAGAAAGAGTAAAAGAGAGAGATGTGTAAAAGTTAATTACTAATAGTTGTAAATGCTTTACCCCTGCAGTGCACGTGTCCCAGCTTTATCAGTGGAAAAGGCAATATATCCCAGTAGCCGTCCCACAGGCGGAGGCTCTCTATGAAGGGACAGGGGCGGCAGGGGCAGTGTGACAGTGACTGAGCTGCAGGTGGGGAAGCTGTGGCCTGGCTCTGGGGAAGGGGACACGGCGGCGCTGTGTGAGGAGACTCCGCGGCGCTGTGCTCCAGTTCCGGCTTTTGCCGCCGCCCCGCACTGGCTCCGCCGCACACAGGTAAGTCACCCGTCACCTCTGTGTGGCACACACACCTACCTGATGAGGGGGACACAAGAGGACCACATGCCCCGCACTGCTCCAGCATCTTGAACATCCTCACTGCCGACGGCGACCATGCGCTGACGGCAGGCGGGGCTGCGCGGGGGGGCAGGCGTGGGTGCGCGGCCGCGCGCGCACCTTAGCGGGAACAGGGATGGCCCTGCCCCTTTTTCTCCTCCATTTCGGCCAAAATTTTCACTGACTCGAGTATAAGCCGAGGCGGCTTTTTTCAGCCCAAAAAGTGGGCTGAAAAACTCGGCTTATACTCGAGTATATACGGTATATTTTATCTGAAAATCTCCTAAAGCGCTGTTTCATTTTGGGGGAGTCTTAAACATGTAAGACTGTTGTAACCGGGAGAAACTGGGCTTTTACACGCAATAAGATTCTATTGAAAAACTTTGTATTACAAAAAACACACTAAAAAAATGACAAACATGTTAAAGCCAAGACTTTTTTAAACCAAAAACTTTAGGTAGGCTGGCACTGAAAGGATTAAATATGTTGTTACAGCTTTTTTGGGAGTTACTAATATTTCACATATTGTTTGTTATTTCATGTTTAACACATTACAATTCACTTTCTATTCCCAAGGTGTTTTTTTTTAATTATTATTTCTGCCATCACACTCCATCTGCTGGCCATATGCAGCATTATGAAATATTGATGTGTATTATTTTAGAACAAACCTGTTAAAGAAACAAAAGCAAACACGTTTAAATTAAAAGTCCTTAAACATTATAGATATATATTAAAGCTATATAATAAAACAATACACATTCCATTTCATTTTCTGGTTTAGCCTCTTTACAATAAAGTGGACCAAAATCCACCCTGTAGGCTGAGACTCCATGGTAGGCTTAATTCCTCCCGCTGGGGCATCCTGAAATGGGATGCCCCGCTCTATGAAACCCCCAGGGAGTTATACTTATCTTTCCCCCAACTCCATTGTGCATGCACGTCTGGCTCCATGCTCACTTCTCTGCTGTGTGAGGCCCCTGTCCTATCGCAACTGAATAGCTGTGCGAGGCTGTGCACAGCCGAAGGGAGCTTGAATGATGCTGGGAGATGAGGATTCCCTACATCGGCGAACGGCGGGGTTTCACGCAGCAGGGTGTCTGAGGGAAGGACCAAAACCTGGGATAGTGAAAATTCCTGTTTTTGGTCCACTTTATAAAAGAATTATGCAACGTTTTTACTTTTTCACTAAAGTAACCCATGGGGTTGTGGACTTAAATGGCACTCACTACATTAAATTATTATTATGAATTATTATGGCATTATCATAATGCATTTGCTGTGACAAACTGGAGGCTTGCATTAACTCTTTCACAGCGTCATCTAGCATTAAATTGAAATAAAACAAGTATAAATTTCTCTTTGCTGAAAAAAGTAAAAGTTCTAAATCGTTCCGGGCCAACATTAAGTGGGATTTTCTGTTAATGCACTTTGAGAGTCCATTAGCATTAGTTTTACCTTAGGCTTTATCTTTATTACAACGCTCTGAAATTAAGAGACAGTTGTGGCATATTTAAAGGTCACAGGCTCTTCCCTTTATAAATTCAGGTTTAGCTGTTTCCTCTGGGTAAAAGTAAAATGGAATCTAAGCTGATATGTGCACTATGGGATTTACATGCAAGTTTGTGTTGCATACTGACTTACATTGATCTCTTTGCTCCAATAATTTACAGTGTATTAATGTCTATGCATAGTCACGGTGTACATACATGTACATGCCTTGTCAAAGTGGAACAGCAAGAACATGTATGATACGTTGCATGGCTATGCTTTCCATTACCAGGATTCAGGCAATACAACACTTATTTAAATAAGCATGACAAATATGCAGATGTAATTTGAAAACATCAGCATGCATTTTGCATTCATTAAAGAATGCAAAAATACCACTCCAGGCTGCAGATAAATGTTTTCTAATTTGGAATATAATGTTTTTCCACCCAGACTACATTTGTAAATCAGTAGATCTTATCAACATATCTTTCGCTTCAAACAGATCAAAAGATAACCTTAAACTTGAACCTTCACCTGCAAGGGCGGCAATGGAGTCTAAAAGAATCCAGGACTGGCCGAATAAGTGTCCCCTGCGGCATCTGTATTCTGAGGCCCCATGCTGATATCCAGATAGGTTGGGTGCGGGAACGAGCTGCACACTGCCAGGAAAGGGGGGATGCGTCTGCTTCCCTGTGGCAGCACTCAGAACCATGCTTTGTTGTGCATTAGTATACACCATGTACAGCGCAGCTTGGCTATGGCGAAAAGGTGAGTTATGTGGGAGATCTGGAGGGGTTTACACAGCAGGGCATCCCAAATTGGAATGGCCCAGGGAAAAGGATCTTTCATCAGGATAGAGAACATCCTTGTTATAGGTCCACTTTAAATCTAAGCAGGCTTCCATGAATGTCTGTCCCCAATGTACTTTCTATAGTGCCTTTGTCAGCTTAGCCTAATCAGTAGCGTTGCTGGAACAGATCATAGGGAGGGTGCATATGGCCACTCTTAAAAGGATGGTGATAAAGCTTAAATATTGAAGGGGCAGAAAATATAGCAGGCGTGTATACCCCCACACCCACACAGCTATGAGTCTAAGGTTACAGCATTGCAAGGGCAGAACATGGGCTGGGAAGTCTTGGGTGGGGCTAGGTATGGGAAGAGGGGTAGCACGAGCAATAGAATGCAGAAAGCGAAAGGGGGTGTTAAGGAGGAGCAACCACTGGCCTAGGGTCCATAAGACTCTAGGGTGGGTGCTTTCCCGCTTTGTGGGGCATCCCGATTTGGTATTTGCCGTAATGTGTGACAAGCTGTGGTGGCATCCCCAATCCACGCCCCTGTGCCAGGCCTATCTGAATTCACTCCACAGTTGGGAATTCTTGCTCCTTTAGAGGCATGGCATAGAATGCTGATTGTAGGAGAGCTTGCATTTATACTGTTGGATAGCCTGTGAAACACTTTGCATTCTTGGGACTTTACGCAACTGACATGCCCCCCCCCCCCCCCCCCCCCGCCTAGATGAGGAACAAAACGCAGGAGAGTGAAATTGCTGTTTAAAAGAGGAATGAGTAAATCCTGGCACTCTGAAGACACTCTGGGTGAGTACATGGGTACTATGCCCAGCCTAGTCAGGTCCCAATATACAGTCTGCACCTGGATGCATGGTTAAATTGTGCCTGGAGATACATTTCTCTGATACCCTATCATATGTTGGTCTTTCTATTCTGTCTGTTGTAGAGATATAATAGAAAATTGCCATCTTCAACCAAATTGGTGCTTAGGGTAGAGACATATTGTGGGGCCTTTAGCTCTGTAGCAGTAGTCAGTGAGAGGTTTTCAGCAGTCAGAGACAGGGACACGGGGGAGCAGTTCAAATGTTTTTGTGGCATAAAATAAAAGTACAGCCCTTATACTCAGGCCTAAGACAATAAATTAACCCCTGCTTGGCTGAGCTCTAACTAAACAGGTTTCTCTCACTTTACAAGTACTACTAGCCACCTGATACATGACATCAAACAGTCCTTGTTACGTCACAGGATATCAAAGTCTCAGATTCTTCTCAGACAAGCTCTGTCTCATCTCATGGCTTCCCCCAACTTGGCGTGAACACACTTCATACCTTGTAAAGGTATGTGCTGGACACAACACAATACCTGTGAGATTAAAGGAAACCCAGGAGAGGAATCACAGGTAGCTGTATAGTAATATTCATTATTCCCTAAATATCCAGGAAGGAATCTACTAGCTACTCAATCTCCATAGCAGACTATCCCCTGCTAGGTAATTCAATCATCTTGGATTCCCTATTTCTCATCTAGTTAACCCTAAATGAGTAATACTCTAGTAAACATATGAGTAATTTGAGACATACGCTAGTAAACATATGACATGAGCCTTGGGGACATATACCAACCGTCCTCCTCTTTTCCTGCCACTATCTCCTATAATGTAAGTTATTCTGGGTCTGGTTTGCTGGTTCTAGTTTGGACGAGTTGCCAGCTGTAATGGATTACAGTTAGATCTCTATGAGAGAAAGAGGTTGGCTGCTTTGCAGACTGCGTGAGCAGGGAATGACTTGTCTAACTGAATGAGTTCTGTCCTTTGTTATGTATGTGTTTATGACAGCTTAGCAAAAGCCCTTGTTTCCCCTCTGGAGTTTTTCTGGCAGCATGCAATCATGACTGCGTAACAACCAAGATAACTGCAGACTAGCTGACAATATAATCTTCGGGGAAGTTGGCGACATTAATCATGGCACTGATAAGCAGCGATCCAGCATACAGAATAAGTATACCATGAGCAAGGTTCCACACCAGGGAGATCGTCTTCCCTGCTTTCTAACTAGTCCAATGCATATTGAGGCCATATAAGAGCTGAGAGCAGCCGCAGCCTTGTACAGTCTAAATATTCTACTAAGAATCATTTCAGAAGAAGTTTACCACTTGTCACTCTCTTATACCTGTTCTCGCATAAAGTATTTTGTCACTAACTAGTGACTATTTAGATTACCCTGAAAGCGTAATGGTACAGTCCTGTTGGGTCAAATCATGCAAGGAGATCACTACAGATAATTTAATATTTATGTATGGCAAGAACGAAAGAAAATACACAGGTACATACATTGTGTTCAAAATTATTATTCAAATTGACTTAAAGCGGCATATAGGTGTATTTTTTTTATTCAAATTAAGGCTGAACAAAACCCCTGATTTTCACATACTGGGTCTTGTTTCTTGCCCAAGGAGCATCGTGATTTGGGATGCCGCACTATGTGAAGCCCCCCCCCCCCCGAATCACCCATAAATACTTTCCCTGGTCCCATGGTGCAAGCGTAGCCTCTCATCCAATCAGTGGCATATGCTCTACATCAGCAATACTCAACTGGTGGATCGGGGTCTGAATTGCGGACCTTGGTGCCAGATTTCCGGACCCCTGCCCTGACAGCCCTGAACACTCTGTTGCTTCTGTGTTGCCATGCTCAGGGCTCCCCCCTTGATCAGCAATGTTGTGCTTAGTCTCCCTGCAAGTGTCATGGCTCCCTGGCACTTAGCACTGCAATATGAAGTACTGCTCGGACAGGAAGTGCCATTGCAAGGTACACACAAACTTTGTTTCTCTGTCTCTTTGCCTCATCAAATCCTTTCCCCTGCCCCAGCTCAGCCCCATCTATCCCTGTCCCCCTAGCTTTTCCACATCTATCCCATCCATCCCTGTCTCCTCAGCTTTGCCCCATCCATCCCTGTTCCCTTCAGCTTTGGCCAATCCATCCCCGTCCCTCAGGTCTGTCTCATCCATCTCTGTCCCCTCAGCTCTGCCCCATCCATCCCTGTCCTCCCAGCTTTGCCCCTTTAGCCCCTGCCCCCTCAGCTCTGCCCCATCCAGCCCAGTCTCTGTCCTCCAAGGTTTTCCAATCCATTACTCTTTCTTCTAACTCTGGCCATCCCCCCCCCCCCCCCTGACTCACTCTTTAATATGCAGCAGCAGGGCAGCCTGGACTGCTAAACCAGTTAACCAGGCAACCCGCAAACTCACTTTTTCCAGGATCCTTCCACAGTGCTCGTGGAGCAGCCACAAATCAGATTTGTAGCAGATTCAGAGCTGCTAAAATGCCATTAAAAAGCGGCAACCAGGTATTTTCAGCTAATGGTGCCTCTGGAGTCCCACAAACCTCTCTATATAAATGGTTCTTCTATAACCTACAGGAAATTAAAGCGGACCAACAGTTAAAAATGACTTAAACCAGACCAACCAAAACAACTAACAGTGCTCCTATGCATAATTTACTTTTTCTAACTCCTACTATGATAAATCTTAAAAACAAAATGCCGCGTATGCATCTGCAAGCCGCCTGCAAACAGAAAGTGCTGCTGGGCTTCCTGTTACTGTGCATTGTAGGTTATGTCAGTTGAATCCAGGCAGCAGCATGGCTGAGATACTGGAAGAGAAAGCTCCAAAATGGCCAGGCTGTTGGTCCAGTTTAACTGTATAGAAAAAGCATGTTTGTGTGGGCTAGTCTAACCACAGGCTCACCAATTACTATAGATTTGGGGTTTTAAACTATATGCAATTACCAATTACACATTGAGGCTTGTGCATTACCATTTTACAGCTCTGCCGAACTTGTATGTATTTGAGAGGACCTGTGGGTTTGACCAGTAATTGTGGCATGTTTAACTCCCTATGGGTTACCCTACATTGATGTAAGTGATTGAGGTATAAAATATATCGCTGATCTATCACATACATTTTTGTTTTATTATCAAATAGTTACCTTATTTTTCACCCTATAAAACGCACCTGACCATAAGACACACCTAAGATTTGGAGGAGTAAAAAATATATGCTGAATCAAATGTGTGCTAAAATACCCCCCAACCCCAGATCCTAACAGGACATGGTATAATCCCCCCAATCACCCCTATAGCAGGTAGTGTGGCAGATTCCCCCATCCCCCAAAACAAGCAGCATGCAGAATCCCCCTCCCTATATAATAGACAGCATGCAGAATACCCTCAAAACAGGGTAGCAGATCTCCCCTATCCGCTAAAAAATAGCAGCAGGCAGATTCCACCCCCCCCCCAATATAATTGACAGCGTTCAAAATGCCCCCATGACAAGGTCAATTTCTGACCACCGCTGAATTAAGTTAGTTTAAAAAAAAAAAAATCATACTTTACCAGAAACTGCCACTCTCTGCAGCCAGCGCACACTGATGCATCTAAGACATGTGCCTGAGCCATACTGAGACCGCTAGCTAGGATTAGACCAGTTTAAAATATCTAATACAGATTTTCTTGTACCCAGTTATTGCTTCCTTTTATATATTTTTTCTAGATTTACTTTCACATGAACTGCTGCTCGTCTTTATTTTGAAGGTTCTCGTTCTCAACACCTCAACGTTTCGGTCTGGACCGCATCCTCTTGAGAAAGGTCGCTCCAGACCGAAACGTTGAGGTGTTTTTCACTTGCGGTCAGCCTGTAAGCCTTGTTCTTTATACCTTTATTATTTTCTAGGTACAATTCTGTTATGGAAGCACTATGCTTTTGTTTAAAGGGACATACATTGGCGGATATTGCTACTCTGCTTTACTGAACTTGCTCTGTTTGCCTAGATATACTACGCCTGTGTATGTTATCCTATGCTGCATATTTGTATTCTTGAATCCGGATGGATTATGGTCTCTGTATATAGAATCCATGTATGCACTGTATATAGTCTTTAACACTTTGCCTGTATCACTACTTTATGCGCATTAAAAACATCAGCTTTTTTGCTTAACCATTTTGGTGTTCATTCTTCCCTTTTTGTATATATAATTATCTCTAAAACCCATCTCTCTAGTTGGCCTTAAAAAACGCATCTAAAATTAATATATTTTACGTTTATTCACTTTTTATTCTTTTCCCCACTGAGCTGCAACTCTGTTCAGGACTCTAGAATACGGGCGCTGACATCTTGCCTCAGAAGCATCACATACTGAGGAGATGGGCAAAAGTGCAGGGGTGGGGTTATAGCTGTTCTTAGCACAGAGTCAGGATAAGGACAACAATCCCAGAATGCAGAGCGACACAGTCAGACGACTTTCTGTTTGCAGGCAGCCTGAGAGGCCATGTGCCGCCATCTTGGATGTTTAAAGGCTCAGAAAATGCGGTAGATTTAGGTAGGATGATTTTTAACATGGGAAATCTGTATGTACAGGGATGAAGGTCCGGTTTAATCGCAACTTGGCTTCCATGAAAATAAATGGGAGCTGGGAGGGAGAATCAGAGTCATTTTGTTTTCCACAGGACATTCTCTGTTGTTCAAATGCAGGTTATATTATATTTTAATATTGATCTTTTGTAAAAGCTTTACAATATTTTAAAGCTCTGAAGTAGTACAAATATAGTTAGAAATGTGCTGTTTCTTGTTTAAGGGGCTTACTTTAAATTCCTAACGTCCCTAAGACATATTTTTCCTTTTTTTTTTAGTTCCTTAAAAATGGTGTAAAAACTACCTAAGTAGATGATAAATACAGAGTTTGACTTTATCCTTTAAAACATTGTTTCTTTGAGCAAAGATTGTTTTTAGTGTTTAACCCTCTCCATTGAGTGATGACTTACTGCTAACTGAAGGTAATACCAGCCATGGCATTTTGCAGAAAAGCAGAGTTACCATAGCAACATCTCTCCACGGCCCCCTTGAGCAGTCTGATGTAGCGGATATTTCACCTGCAATAAACAGAAACATGTCATGTGAACTTTTCTTTTTGGTTGGGTATGTTTGGCTGGATAACAAAGGTAGGAGAGGAGGATTGTCATTTTAGGTTTGTGTGCTTCATCTTCCATTCACATTAACCCCCTCCTTTTTCACTTTAATGTCAGTTCTTGTCCTAGGCTTAAAGTGAAAGTTTATTTTCAATGGTATTTTATGGTGTAGATTTTTCTATGCCAAAAGGATGCTGAACTTATTTAGCAATCTTTTTTTTTTTTATTACGTTATTTTTGTGTGTTTTAATGGAGGCAGTTTTCACTACCTGCAATCTGTTGCTATTGTACAAGTCTACAATATGCTGTGATGGCTGCTGCTGAGGTGAGAGAGCTCACTCCGCCTTACATATGCCCAGTAGCAGTGTGTATAGGACTCATATACACACTTGGTATACAGTTGCCATTAGCAACAGATTGTGAAAACTGCTTCCACACATTTGCAAACATAAGAGAATAAAATGCTAGATAAGCTCAGCACCTCGAGGGCATCATTTTGGCACACAGAAATATACTTTCAAAAAGTGTGAAAAATTGCACCCAAAGAAGTCATGAGTGTTCTCACCTTGCTCTGAATCTACCCCAAACAGGTGATCCCAAATGCACTCATGGCTGTCTTGAATATTCATGACAACTATAGATGCATCAAAGTTCAACTTGCTGTGGGTTTTATATGGCCTTGCAGTTTTATGATTTTATAGGTGACTGCTTTTTTTCTGTGAGGTATTTTGTAGAATTTGTGAATTTGCTACGCATATAAATATAGTTGATGTAAAAAAGCACAAAGTAGCAATTATTTTCCCATTGCATGGCACGGCCTGCTTCACGAAGTCATTACCTCTGGGTATTCCGCCACAAGGTGGCGCAGTGCACTGCAGAAGAGTTGCGCCTCCTCCCGGTACCATATAAAAACTGAATCACCATAGACTTATCCAGTTTTTCTCTGCAGTGATTCTGCGAAGATGGCTCTCTATATTGCGCAAATGAGCAGGGCAAACAAGCCTGCGGCCCTGCATGGCTATTTCCACCCGTTTCCGGACCCTCGGTGCCTCGGCTGACGGATCGGGTGAAGGTAGAGGAGCACTAGGGTCAAGTGCTCAAGGAGCGCTGCTCCAAGCCACAGACCCTGTACCACAAAGGGTAGCCGGCCATAGGCTTTATGGTTAGCCTGTTAGGGATGCGGAGTTCCTGTCCTAACTTCTGAGGGGGTGAGTGTTTTTGGGGACTGTTTACTCGTTCTGGCGTTTTGGGGTCCCCCCCCCCGTCCCTGGCCTGGGCCCTCGCCGCTGCTCGCTTGCTTCCTCGCTCCCTCCCTGTAGTGTGCTCGTGGGGGGGGGCAGGTGGTAGCAGCGAGGGTACTTTGGCAGTGTTTTCACCTGCTTTTTAACTGTGTTTTAACTGTTCTCTGCTATATTTGTGAGGCGTTTTTTTTCTCTACTGTGATGACGCTGGCGAGGTCACGTGAGCGCCGTTTTCGTGCTCTTTGGGGGGCGGGGGCGGTGGATGACGCGTATCACGTCGTCCTCCCGCGGCCCGCCCCTCAAGATTCCTCTGCCGGCACCATTTTGCTTCTGCTGCGTGTTGGGGCCCTTCTCATCCCGGAGCTGCGGCGGTGATCCTGGTCTGCTTGACGCTTCCTCCTGTAGTCTGGCGGTTGGTGCCCTTGTCCTACTTGGTCCGTGAGTCCCCCTCGGGGGTTTTTGGTCTCTTTTGGGCTTGCGCTGCGGGATACTTATGTGTCTCTATTTATGTCTTTCAGGCGGGACAACTGTGGGTTGTGGTTTCTCCCGGTCCTATCCCTTACCCCCCTCATCTTCCCTTACTTGCTTCTGGGGGCATCCCTTGGGGGGGATTTATCCTGTGCTGGCCTATTGTGCCTGTGTTAATCACCATATGGAGGCTTCTGGAGATAGCGTGCTTGGGGGTCCTTCGGGGCAATCCCGGCTGTGTGCCATGTGTGGGGTATCCCCTGTGAGTGACAGTGTCAGGATGTGCGTGCCGTGCGCCCAAAGTGTCCTTGCTCTCCAGGCTGGGCTGCCTGCTTCGCTTCCCAGTTCTGCGCCCCCTTCGGCATCACCTACCCCCCCGCGCCTGCATTTAGCCCCTAGTGAGGGGCATACTAGCGGGGGGTCACAATCTGATTTGGCACTGCGTGTGGCCAGTATTTAATGGCAACTTGTCAGGCCTGTTCCATGTAAGGCCTCTAGCAAGAAGCGGCACCTAGCTCCCGTGACTTCCCTCTTTCCTGAGGAGGATGAGGGACCTGATACTTTTGTTGGCTTTTACCCACTAGAGGAGGGGGAACTCTTTCAGGACTCTGACTCCTCTGGGGACCAGCAGGCGGGTTACGGCAGTGACCCTGGGTCTGCATCTGGGGATAGCCTGTTAGCTCACACATTGTCCCCCCTGAGGTGGCCAAAAGGAAGCAGGGTGAGCTCTTTCGTCCTGACAGCGTCTGGAGTTCCCTGAGCCGAGCCATTTCACAAATATTGTGCTCAAGGAGTGGGAACGTCCTAGTAGAATGCCCACGGTGCCCAAATTGTGGGATAGGAGGTATCCCTTCTCTGCTGACCTGGTCAAGCGATGGTCGTGTCCCCCTGGGGTGGACGCTCCCGTGCTCGGGCTGTCCAACACCTCAGTCATGCCTTCACCTGACATTACTACACTGCGGGACAGCGAGGACCGGCGCATGGATTAGCTGGCCTGCCAGCTAGCCTGCCATGGATGTTTTAGCCAAGGATGGTAGGCTGCCTCAACGGAGGAGGCAGTCTCGGCCCTTTCGGGGGTCCACCTCTTCCCTCCCCTCTTTTTGTGCTTCCAGAGGAGGTTGTGGCTCCCTGTTCTCGGGTACACGCAGGGATTCTTGGGGCCGTGGCAGATCCCGTGGTCGTCCTGGTCTATCATGGGGCCCCAAGCCCAAACCTTCCCCCATGCCCCCTCAGGCATGAGGAGGCGTCCTCGCCCATCCGGGTGGGGGGACGGCTTCGGATATTTGCTCACGTCTGGAGGCTACGCGTCTCAGACCGGTGGATTCAGGAGGTGGTGTCCTCCGGTTACAAGATAGAGTTTGCAGCCTGGCCGCCCCCAAGATTCATCAGATCCCGAATGTCTCAAAACCCTCTGTCAGCTCAGGGTTTGCGCCTTGCGGTTCAACGTCTGTTGGAGTCAGGAGTCATTTGCCCGGTACCCCCAGGAACGGGGTCGAGGGTTCTACTCCAATCTGTTTACGGTCCCCAAAAAGGACGGGTCCCTGAGGCCCATCTTGGACTTGAAGGGTCTCAACAGGTATGTCAGGTTCAAGCATTTTCGCATGGAGACTCTTCGCTCGGCGGTCAGTACCCTGCCCCCAGGCGACTTCATGACTTTGGTGGAAATCAAGGATGCCTACCTTCACGTGCCAATCTTTCCAGGTCATCAGAGATTTTTCAGGTTCGCTCTGGAGGATCAGCATTACCAGTTTGTGGTCTTACCGTTTGGTATCACCTCGGCCCCTCGGGTGTTCACCAAGGTGCTGGCGGGTGTGATGGCTCAGGGCATTCGCATCCTTCCTTACCTGGATGACATTCTGATTGCGGCTCAATCTCTTCATCAGGCAGAGACAGATACTCAGGTGGTGACTACTCTCGAGTCCTTCGGCTGGGTGATCAACTATCCCAAGTCTTCACTGTCTCCGTCTTTGGTGAGGTCCTTTCTGGGCTTGACTCTGGATACCTCTCAGGTCAAGGTATTCCTGCCTCAGCAGAAGGTGGAGGGCCTTCAGAAGCAGGCACGGCTCTGCTCTTGTGTCCCCATCCCTCCATCCGGCAAGGGATGCAGTTAGTGGGTCTGATGGTGTCCTGCTTCGAGGCGGTCCCTTTTGCGCAGTTTCACATGAGGCCTCTTCAGTTGCACCTCTT
The DNA here is from genome assembly GCA_027917425.1 of Gastrophryne carolinensis. Classification (NCBI taxonomy): domain Eukaryota; kingdom Metazoa; phylum Chordata; class Amphibia; order Anura; family Microhylidae; genus Gastrophryne; species Gastrophryne carolinensis. The sequence goes on along the minus strand of CM051236.1, from coordinate 385,004,185 downwards.
GTCAGTTTGGGATCGGGACCCTGTGTCCCTGGATCAGGAATTTACTCTGTCCCCCCTGACCAGACAGTCCCTCTCGTGGTGGCTGGACTCAGGGAACCTTCTAGTGGGCAGGACCTTTCTGCCCCCGTGCTGGGAGACTGTCACCACAGATGCCAGTCTGAGTGGTTGGGGGGGCTTTTGGAAGTCTCTGAAGCTCCAGGGTCAGTGGGGCCCCCAAGAGGCCCATGCTTCCATCAATGTACTGGAACTGAGGGCAATCAGGTTGATTCTGTCTCAGCTGACCTCACACCTTCGGGGTCGGGCTGTTCAGATCCGCTTTGACAACCAGACGGCGGTTGCCTACATCAATCATCAGGGAGGGACTCGGAGCAAGCGAGCCCTCAAGGAAGTGTCCCTGATACTGTCCTGGGCGGAAGAGAATGTCCCCTGCATCTCGGCGGTTTACATTCCGGGGGTGGAGAAGCTGGAGGCAGACTCCCTGAGCGGGGGGACATCTCGGCTGGGGGAATGGTCCCTCAGCAACAGGGTATTTCACTCCCTGTGCCACCGCTGGGGTCAGCCGGATGTGGACCTGTTTGCATCCCGTCACAATCACAAGCTTCCCAGGTTTGTCTCCCTGTCACTGGACCCTCTGGCTATCGCCTCGGATGCGCTAGCAATGTCTTGGACGGAGTTTCGGCTCCTCTGTGTTCCCTCTGCTGGGCAGGGTGTTGCGCAAGATAGCCCAGGAAGCGGTACCAGCCATTCTGGTGGCCCCCTGTTGGCCAAGGAGGGTGTGGTTTGCAGACATCGTGCAGTTGGCAGTAGATCGGTAGGGCCTGCCCAAGGACCCAGATCTGCTCACTCAGGGACAACTGTGCCATCCCAATTTACAAACGCTGGCTTTAACGGCTTGGCTGCTGAAACCTCCATCTTGATGGATAAGGGTTTGCCAGCTTCTGTTGTTGATACCATGATTAGGGCTAGGAATAAATTCTCGTTCTTTATCTACTACAGGATCTGGCATGCTTACATTGCCTGGTGTGAGTCCAAGTCTTTTCCTTGTCGGGTGTTTTCCATTCCCAGGATTCTGGAATTTTTGCAACATGGTATGGATTCGGGCCTTCAACTTAGTACACTCAAGGGACAAGTGTCAGCTCTGGCAATTTTTTTTTTTCAAAGGTCCTTTGCCAATCACCGGTTGGTTAAAACTTTTTTCCAGGGAGTTACTCACGTGCGTCCGCCACGTAAGCCTTTGCTACCAGTTTGGGACCTGAATCTGGTGTTGTCTGCTCTGCAGGGTCCTCCCTTTGAGCCTATACGTGGGGCTGCTTTGCCCATTCTGACTCTTAAGGTGGCCTTTTTGGTGGCCATTACTTCTGTCAGGCGAGTTTCTGAGCTGGCGGCGCTTTCCATCAAGCCTCCTTATTTTGAGCTGCATCAGGATAAGGTGGTGTTTCTGCTTAAGCCGGATGTTTTGCCTAAGGTTGTGTCTGCTTTTCATCTCAATCAGGACATTGTTTGGCCTTCTTTGTGTCCCAAACCTGCCAATGCCAAGGAGCAGATCCTTCATTCTCTGGATGTTGTTAGGGCTCTGAAGTTTTATTTGGTTGCTACTGAGCCTTTCAGGAAATCTGATGCTTTTCTTGTTCTTCCTACTGGACCTAGGAAGGGTTTGCCTTCTGCTAAATCCACTATCAGCAAGTGGCTCCGTCAGACGGTGGTACCAGCCTATTCTGCTAAAGGGAAGGAACCTCCTTTTAGGATTGCTGCTCATTCTACTTGTGCTATTGGTGCGTTCTGGGCCTTTCAGCACCAAGCTTCTGTTGAACAAGTTTGTAAGGCCGCAACTTGGTCTTCTGTTCATGCTTTTTCCAAGTTTTACAAGGTTGATGTTAGGGCCTCAGCTGATGCTCTTTTTGGCCGCAAGGTACTTCAGGCGGTAGTGGTTTAAATTGCCTGGTGTTACTCTTTGGGGATCCCACCCTACTTTATGGACACTGCTTTTGGAAGTCCCAGATATAATGACTTCGTGAAGTAGGCCGTGTCATGCAATTGGAAAAAGACAATTCTGTGAGTACTCACCTGTAGACTTGCTTTTGTCATGCATGGCACAGCCTGCTTCACCCCACCCTTGTTATCGTTGTTCTTGGTTGCCTCTGTATGGTGATTGTTCCAAGTTAGTTGGGGTTTTTGTTACCTTTTTTACCTTTATTATCTCCCGGTTTCTTGAATAACTGCTTGTCAACACTGGATAAGTCCTTGGTGATTCAATTTTTATATGGTACTGGGAGGAGCCACAACTCTTCTGCAGTGCACTGCGCCACCTTGTGGCAGAATACCCAGATGTAATGACTTTGTGAAGCAGGCCGTGCCATGCATGGCAAAAGCAATTCTACAGGTGAGTACTCACAGAATTGTCTTTTTTGAAGTGTAAAGATGTTATGCATGCTTTCACAAATGTTTGGATTGAGATGTTCAGAGCTTGGGCTATTTTTTTAACTTGCCACACATTTATCCCTGAGCTGTCTGGTGTGTTCCTTGGTTTTCACGATGCTGTTCATTCACTAATGTCACAGAACAGCTTTAGTTTTACTGAGAATAAATTACATACAGATGGACTTTGGCCTTTGGCCACTGGATTTTATTTAGAAGTATTGTGGGCTGATTACATATGCATGTCACACTTTTCAGTCTTTTATTTATTTTTAATTTGGAAAAGCATGTATAATTTCCTATACACTTCACACATATGTGCTACATTGTGTTGGTGCTTCATATTAAATCTAAGCCAAATAATTTTATGGCCGTAATATTTAGAAATGTGGAAAAGAAATGAGATATGAATATATGTTTATATATATATATATATATATATATATATATATATATATATATATATATATATATAATTTTTTTATTTATAGTAAGTAAGAAAGGGACTTGAAGAGTACTAAATGATGTGTACATCCCAGCCAGCTTACCTCTTCCTGGTGAGGGTTCCTATCCTGAACCTGTGCTAGGCTTTCCCAGTGACCCCAAGCAGGGCTGGAGATTGCAGGCTGCGATTTGATCAGGCACGTGTGTGCAGCTGTGGAATATACCCAGCTTGAGATAATAATAAGAGTGTGAAGGATGTACTTGAACTAATGTATGAAGACCCTTCCAGAATATGCCATTACTTTTAGCTCTGTGCTGCAGATGTATGATAAATCAGCATTGGGCACAATGGGCCAGCCACATTTAAACTAGAAGTGGTTATGCAAATCGTAAAAGTCTTCCTAAATTTAGCGGCAAGCTTTCTGAGATGGGGTTATAGTACTCTAGAAGAGTCATACAGAATTTTTCTTTTTTTTTCTTGGCTTTTTGCTTATTCGATTTCAGTACCCTCCTATATCGTATAATGATTTTGCATCCTTGCAAAGTGACTTCAGCTCTCATACAGTCACCTAGAAAATATAACCTACTTTTCAGATTATTTGAAGATGCAGAAATTGAACGGCAGGTAGATGAAGGAACTTTTGTCTTTCAAATTCTAACAAAAAATCAGGAACTTGTTGCCCGAGGCTTGGTTGTTGGACTTGTGTTGAACTGGCTGAGGTTTGATCGAGTTTTCTCTGTAGCCTGCTTATGAATATTAAACTACAACTGAAAGGATTCTCGGAACAGACAGCATAGTGAGAATCCTGCTGCTTTGCAAATACTTGGGACAGGAATTACAAGTGCAGGATATAATGCATGAAGAACAGATAATGATATGAGCTTAATGTATGACCCTCGTTATAGATTCTTTAGGCAAAGATGCTTGTCAGCAATCTTTAGTTTGATTTTTTTTTGTTTGTTTAAAAGTAGCATTTCCTAATCATAGCTTTGATGATATTGATGCACCGGTTAACCAGTATCTACCCAAAAACATGACCACCACTTAAATGTAAGCCAAAGAAAAAAACAAAAAGGTACCTTTTAACCCCCCCCCCCCCCCCCCCAGTAGTCCGCCAACTCACCTGATCGCTAGATCTGTGCCGCAGCCCACGCTTCCTGTGCCATCTGGAACCTAAATATGGTGTCTCTTTTGATGACATGCCATGCTTGTGACCGATCCTTCAGTCAAAGTAGACAATGGCATAACTAAATGATGGGGCACTAGTGCAAATGTTAAATAGGGCCCATGATAAAAAAAAAAAAAAAAAGGTGAAGGAGCAACAATCATGTGACCCCCTGACTTCCTGGCCCACTGCTGCGGTTGCACGCCCTGCAACCTTTATGGTTATGTCCCTGACAGGAGCGGTGCCACACCCTCTCCATTTATTGCAATAGAGGGGGTCTGGAAACACCCCCTCTATTGTAGTGAATGGAGAGGGTGTGGCCCGGGCCCTGTGACTGATGGTGAGGGTCAGGAGTCGGCATGGAAGTAATGGTGAATGGAGTTCAGCGCCGCGGCTATGCGGGAAGTGAAGGCTGCGACACTGGCTCAGATCCAACAATCAGATGAGTTGCTGGTCACTGGACTATTATTGATCATCTGCACGGAACAAAAGGTGAGTACCCTCAGTTATGTGCCAATATTTATTAATTTGGGGTACCTAATATTATGACGTGTTATGCTCAGAGAAGAACAATTGTGGCATTTTATGCAGTGAAACTTCTGTCACAAGCTGTGTACCAGGTGCCAACATACATTGACCCCATTCAATCCATATTATACGACTTACTGAAAATTAATATTTCCTTCAGACATATAAATTAAAGGGATTTAATCACTCACCCCCCCAATAAATCTATTTAATCTTAAAGTCATTCTGCAGGCAGGGAAAAAAGATATGCTATACTCCCCTTTAATCCTCTGCAGGAGATCACTGCTAACCTGACGCTGATACACTTACCGGAGCGCCTGATCCAGTCCCGTACTTCCCATGTCGCTGTGCCCCATTCTAGCAGCTTGCTTCTATTCATCAGCTGATGGACTGTCCCACACCATCATCACATGAACTACGGCACACCCCCTTAATTCACAGCAATAGAGGGGGGAATGCCATAGTGCATTTGATGAATGGTGCTGAGCGGTCCATCAGACTATGAATGGACGCAAGGTGCTGGCTGATGGCAGCGACTGCACAAGACTGCAAATAGGCAATCTGGTAAGTGTCTCAGCGCCGGACTATCAGCAATCACCTGGGGATTGAAGGTGAGCATTGCATTTTTTCTTTTCTGTCTTCAGAATGAATTCATAACCTCTCAACCTTTCATTCCCAGACTGGGACCCCCTGGTTTAAACAACAAGGTTTAGTGCTGGCACTTCTTCTCACATCCATAAATAAACTATAATTTTAATATAACTCAGTAAAATGATGAAATCCCAAATGTCCAAATAAGTGGAAAGAGCATATGATTACTTGGTCTTGGTCTGAAAAGTATGATGCCAACATTTACTTACTGTATTTGGACATTTGGGATTTCTTGTATGTTAGTTACATTTTTTCCATTTTTGTCAGCATGAGAAGTGCAGACACCATACCTTTCCTATTGACTAATCTGAATCTAAGCCAGGAGGCTGGGTTACAGACGAGGGGCTACATCTCATTAGCAACAGTTTTTTTCAGCTGCACAGCATTGTGAATCGGCTGCATGGCCGGTAAGCAAACTTGTTTTTGGCATTTGCGGCCCCTTTAAGCATTTTGTTTTTCCTAACCTGTTTTTGTACTACAGAATATTTTCAATACAGTTTCATCATCAACAAATAAAATGCTTAATGATGTTCTTGTCAAAGACAGAACATTGTTTAAGAAACTGCTAAATGTGTAATTGCTCCAGTTATTTGCTTGTAAAAATATCAGTAGCATCTGCAGCATATGAGAATGGCAGATCGGGAAGATCCTCCGTTATGGAGCCATTCTGTACACTGGATGTGCTTTGTTTTTTAAAATATATATAAATAAATGAGTTATTAACTGGTCCCTTACTAAGTATAAAACACATTTTGTTTGCACTTTGACCATTACAAATTACAGATTTTCTTATGTTAAAGCCAAAGTTGTGTATTAAATTATAGTATATAAAATCCAGCTATCATAGGCATCAAGGGATCAAAATGAATATTTTGTCCTACCTTGGATGCTCAGGTTCCTGGAGCCAAAAGAACACCCAGGCTGTGCTGTACTTTTTTAGCACTTTCAAGTTCTTTTGTCAGTAGCATTTTTGTTAATTTTTAATTAAAGTTTTAAAGGTAAGGCACAATCTGACTTTTGTATATTGTTGTGACTCCAGAAGCTGCACCTTAAGGGTCATGGAGTGGAAGAAGCAGGTTTTTGGCTTCTGTTCAGAAGCGCTTTTGCCTATTTTGTAAAACTGAAGTTTCAAAGATTGCTAAACTTCTCTAACCATGGGAGGCCTTGCTTATCTGCTTTACTACTTTATTTATAGTACTATTGGTTCTATTGGATTTCAGACAGAAAATCCAAATATTGAGCATTCCTTTTTTATGTATATATCATTTTTATATATTATATTTTAAACCTATTTACGAATTGGAGGCACTGAATTTTCACTCGATAATGAATATTTGTATATAAAGGATAATATCTTGGGTTTAGCATTAGAAATACTATATGAAAAATAAGGTTGACATCTTATTTGCAACACAAACAAGCTTCCGACTGTCTGTTGGAGATGCAAATCTACACAAATTTTGAAAAACCCGGAACCCTTCTTGCTGGTCCACTTGGTTTATAAATCATCCATTTGTTTTACTTATATAGCTAGTTTCAGTTAGATGATCATAGTGTTTAGTTCAGTTATGGACTAACCTTTTTATTTCTTCTTTCATGCAGCCACATTAACCAGAAGACCCAGTTTGAAAACCCAGTTCTTGAAGCCAAAAGAAAGAAGCAGCTTGGCCAGCTAAGCCTTCCCCAGCCTGAAGGCACATTAATTGCAAGTATGTGTTCAGCTACAATAAATATAAATTTGTGCACACTGAATTTATATAGATAACTTGTCTGAGGTTATCTTTCTTTTTTTCTTGGTTATTAACTTATTTGTTTAGAGCCTGACCAGTCTTTATTCACAAGAGATCCAGCGCTTTTAAAGGGAGCTACACTACGGACATCCTTAAAGAAAAGTGCTATGGGTTTTGGGTTTACCATTATTGGTGGAGACAGACCCGATGAATTCCTGCAGGTGAAAAATGTGCTAAAAGATGGTCCAGCTGCACAAGATGCGAAGATTGCTCCAGGTAATGATCTTAAAGATAATATAATATAAGCTATATATTCTATGTACATCAGGGGTGCCTTCAATCTTCACATCTCAAGTACAACCTAAATGGTACGTAGGGGTTGTCCAAAATGCACTTTTTTATCACCTTTTTAAGCAACAGGGACATTGGTGATATTTATTTTTCATGTATTTAAATGCTCACTTCTAATTGTAGAACTGCTCCATTCCAAAACCCCATCAGGTTTTGTATGCTGTGATTGATGGACTAAAATTCAGTATCTACAAAAAAATGAGTCAAAGTCATTTAGGTATAATGTGGTTTATTTTTTTCTTGCACTTGTTTCCCCAGTTTTGCTTTATTTACTTGGCAAGTAAAAAGCACTCATTTGAATGACAGGTCAAGTAATCATATGGTGTAAATAAATGTAAAAGGCTTTTGGTGTATGCTAAAGGTTTTATTCTGAGCCTGTGATATGACTTTTAAAAGCTGCGCAGATACTTTTATTCCCGGTTTACCTCTATGTCACTCTTCTTTTGTAAAGTCAAGGTGATGTCTTAAGTGCTGCACACAGCTTCCTTGCTTTCTGAGATAAATAATCTGAAACCCCTTCTATAAGGCTTGCAACAGTACTTAAGTGAGGGAAGGGCCAGCATCAGCGCTGGGTGTATCCGGGAAGGTGCAGTGGCCCATGGCCTACTTAGAGTCCCACTCAGAATCAGAATGAGCCATTGGATGATTCTCCAGTGGGCCCTAACCACTGGCTGTTGAGTGGGGCATTTCAAGTGCAGACCTACTCACAGTGGATCTTAGGATCAGAGGATGATCAGCGGCAATGGAGAAGGTGGCGAGGTATAGAGGGTAATTGGTTATAGTCAGCAGTGGTGGACCCTTTAGATGCATTGGAGAAGGCGGCAGGCATTAGAGGATTATTGGTAACAATTATGCACTCCTGAGCAAGGACGGGTGGGGGTGATTCCTGGCAGTGGAGAACATGATGGACCATGGGAAAAATTAACGACAGGAGAAGGTGGCAAGAACTATAAAGAACGATTGGTGGCAGTGGTGAAAGCAGGGGAGGGCGATCAATGGCAGATGGTGATGTGGCATGACGCACCGCAAATTAGCTCACTTTCTTATGGTGGCTGGATTCATGCAACCTATAATGTCAAACCTAAGTATATTTAGATACCAAAGAAATGGAAAACTGGACAAAAATTTGGGTGGCTGTTTTGACCAGTGCAATATTTAACTTCATTTTAAACAAATTAATATTTGACACACAGATTAAAGAGTTAAACAAGCAGGGGATCTATTCTGTCTTGAAGATCTGCCCCTGGTCTAGTCTGGCCATAGAATGCTAACAGCTTTGGTGTGCCATCAATGTGCAGTGGAAAAGTGTGTGGGCCTGGGCAGGTACTAGACCTTGGCAGGTCTACTGATGGGGTGCAGAGCTTGGGGATCCTTTTTAATCTTTATAAACAGATACATTTTAGGCTTCCTTGGGTGCAATATATACAATATTATTATAAATACTACTTGTCAGGTCTTTTTGTTTTTCTAATGATACCAACAACCAAGCCATGTTTTTGTATACTTTGACCACCTTTTCATGACCTACTGTTTGATTGTGGTTACAAAGTTTACTACTGCATATAATCCATTTTATCTACTGCTGCCTGAATGCTTTCAGACTAGACCATTCTTGTATAATAAGCACCAGAATCACATGCATTATGAAATGTTCTCTTAGCAACCATAAGCCGTTCAACAGTGTTATTAACAGTAACGATCAGACACACTTTGCTGGAATGGGATCCGGGGTAGAAATGTATGCAGTGGTAAAAGTGAATTGCCATTTAGAGAGAGCCTGGTTTCATGGAACACTGACTTCCAAGCTGTGCACGCACCGCTACTTGTATGCATTGAGCAGCCCATTTGCTAAACTGCAGAACTTCCCAAACTCAAAACGGCATGGAAAGGCGTTCTACTTTTACAAATATTATAATATAAATATATATATATATATATATATATATATATATATATATATATGCAAGGCACAAGAAATCAATGTAGTAATTTGTTGTTAAGTGGGTCTCGCTGTATATTTCAAAATTGACAACAACCAAAATGTATCTACAACCAAAATAGTATTTCCTACTAATAGTATGCTGCTATTTGGTATTCTAAAGCTTATCTCTAGTTGTGGTAATCTAAAATGGGAAATGTCCAGGAATAGTTGCTGCTGATGCTGTTTGGCATGGCAAAAAAAAAAAAAGCTAGGATACAACTCAACTGCTCATAGGCCACTTTTTCACAATGCCACCTGCCATTGGGTGTACATGGTCCTTTTGCTGTGTGAATTAAACCTTTATTACAAAAGTACCATGGACTAGAACAGGAGTACTCAACCACTTCTTGTAAAGGTCCATTTCAAGGCTTCTGGTGAGAGGTGAAGGTCCGGGTAGAGGGCTGTCCCAGGGGGGGTGGATAGTTAGAAGCACGCTGGTGGTGGGGCTATAGACTCCCCAAGCAAAAATAAAAAGGGCTGATTGCCCCACTACCCCACCCAAAAATCCTGTTGGGAACTGGACCCCACAGAACCAACAGCTCTGGCCTGCAGCACACTGCTTTAACCTCGCCCCATTTGCATTTTGTGCCGGCCGTGTACAGGGGTGGACTAGGGCCCAAAATGGCAATACAATACTTACTGACAATAAAATTTGAAAGGATGGATAGATAGGGCTCGGGGAGGTTAATGAATGGTATAGAAGCTGTAAGGAAGAGGAATGGATAGACAGAACAGGAAGGGCAAGGGGGGCGGAGAAAGAGATGGTAGAAGGGATGGATGGTCATAACTAGAAGGGCAGGAGTGAATGGTCAGAGCTGGGGATGGGGGGTAGATGGCCAGAGATGGACAAAAGGGTAATGGATTGGCAAAGCTGGGAGGCCAGGGATTGGATGGGCTGAACTGGGAGGATGGAAATGGATGGGGCAGAGAGACTGGGCTGGATGGGGCAGAGCTGAGGGGACAGAGATTGGATGAGCAAGTGAGTGCAGTGCTGTCAGGGCAGGGGTCCAGAAATCTGGCACTGAGGTCCGCATTTGGACCCCGGTCCACCAGTTGAGTATTGCTACTGAAGCTGGTTGCAAGTGGGACTTAAAGTGATGTCTATGAGTGCTCAGACCACATGGCTGCTTAATTATTTCATCCATGGGCGAGACCTTCAGAGAAGCTAAGTATACCTGTGATAATCTCAGCCGATTGCTTACTTTGCTGTTGCCTTTATCAACAGAATGTTTGCTTTATTTTGCTGTGATATTCAGGTTCTGTGGTGAGAGCATGGCTGTCCTATTTCACTACACTGGAATTTGCCTGGATATATTTTTAAGGATTAAGGCCTCCCACTGCGATAAGCACAATTTGGTCAATAACCTAAATAAGTACTGGACATAATAGATAGGGCCCCACGCACGCTGACATAAGGACTTAACTAATCCCTCCTCCAAGACGCGGTGGTTACCAAGGAAATTGGGGAGAGCATTAAAGCCTACTTCAGAGAAAACGACAACGGGGAGGTGTCACCACTAATGCTTTGGGAAGCACATTAGAGCCTGCAGCAGGGGCCTACTGGTCAATCACGCTACGAGGATAAAAAAGGAAAGGACTGCCCAGCTAGAGAAGCTTCTGGAGAGGGTCAAAATCCTGGAGTTGTCACACAAGCAGTCTGAGGCAGTAAGGGGGCTCGGCGAGCTGATCCAGTCAAGGGAAGCCCTGAACGCACTCCTCCTGAATAAGACCAAATTCACGATTAAAAAATGCAGGAGAGCCTACTACGAGCACGGAAACAAGAGTGGCACACTGCTCGCCTGTGCGCTGAGGCAGCAGCGCTCCCAAAATTTTATAGCGGGGATCCTGGACAAAGCCCAAAAAAGCAGCTTTCACCTGAGGAGATAGCAGACACATTTAGGTCATACTACTCGGGACTTTATAATCTATCATCAGGTTCCAACGCCAAGGGTCACCTGGACAGACAGAGGGAATACATAGAAAGCTCAGGCATGCTGGTAATCCCCAGGGAGGAGGCAACATTTTTAGAAGCACCCATCACAGTACAAGAGCTGGCTGAGGCAGTGAAGCAGTCTCTGGCCGGGAAGTCCCCAGGGCCTGATGGCTACACTGTTAAATATTACAAATCCTTTCTGGCAGATCTTGGACCATGTATGGTCAAGGCCTGGAACAAGATTGTAAACACAGAAACACAGTGCACATTCTCCGAAAGGGATCTAGACGCCCATATTACAGTACTCCATAAGTAGGGGAAAGACCTATTATATTGTCAGAGCTACAGGCCTATCTCCTTACTTAACACAGACCTGAAACTATTTGCAAAAGCCCTAGCGAACAGACTAGCGCCAGTGGTGGCCCAAGTAGTGCATCTAGACCAGACGGATTTGTCTTGGGAAGAGAGGCCAGGGACAATGTAGTCAGGGCTATTAACATGATACACGGGTCTAGATCATCAGGGATCCCTACAATGCTTCTCTCCACTGATGCCGAAAAAGCCTTCGATAGGGTCAGCTGGTTATTCATGGTAGAGACTCTTCGACACGTGGGCCTAGGAGAAGTAATGAGAGGATACATAGGGGCACTCTACACCACCCCCTCAGCAAGGATCAGAGTGAACGGCCTCCTGTCTGACTCAGTGCACATTCGCAATGGGACACGGCAGGGGTGCCCACTATCCCCTACTTTTTGCTCTCTCCATGGAGCCGCTCCTGTGCGAAGTCCGACACAATGGTGACATTAGAGGCCTCGAGACTCCGGACGGGATACACAAGGTAGCCGCCTACGCAGACGATCTCCTCTTTTTCGTCACAAGCCCTTGTGCCTCCCTCCCGGTATTGATAAGAGAGATCGAGACATACGGCCGACTCTCCTTCTATAAAATAAACTTTGAAAAGTCTGAGGCCCTAAGTGTAACCCTCGGGGAGGACATGAAAAGGAACCTGCAACAGTCCTTCTCTTTTAAATCGGCAAAATCTGCAATCCTGTATCTGGGAACACAGCTGGGCCAGTTATCAAACATCTATGCCATGAATTTCCTCCCGCTAGCACAGAGGATCCGGGCTTTGCCCACCTTCTCCTTGATGGGAAGGGTGAACATTATCAAGATGTCGGTATTACCTAGGCTGCTGTTTCTGTTTCAGGCCCTCCCTCAGGAAGTTCATCTGGCAGAATAAGAAACCTAGACTAAAGATGCAGGTTTTATGCAGATTAAAACAAAAGGGGGAATTGCGCTCCCAGATATCAAACGATATTGGATCGCATCCCACCTACAGAGGGTATGCGAATGGCACCTGTGTCACGAGACGAAAAGGTGGGTTCAGGGGGAGAGAGCAGGGGCGGAAATTCCCTTGGATGCTACCCCGTGGAATAGAGAGATCACCGGAGCTGGGTTCAAAACACACCCCACAATATCAGCCACCTTAGACATTCCGGGGATCTAGAGAATGGGAAGAGATATCACCCTGGCCATCCCCCCTGGTATCACTCCTGAACAACCTGCTGCTACCCATGAGTTGTGCTAGAGCCGGTCTCAGAGGGTGGGGAGACCTGCCCTCCCTTAGAAGTGGGGACTTGATCAATGCAAGTAGGTGGACTCCCTTGGGAGAGCTGAGAGCCAAGTATCCCGCCTGTAACCTGGATCCATGGACTCATCCAACTCTTCCTGTCACAACTGGGTTTCAGAAGGGATAGGTGCAGGCCCCCCACGGTTTTTGAGAGCATATGCCTGGGAGAGCACCTGATTTCCCAGATCTACTTACTCCTCTCGGGAGAGCAGAGGGCCCCTCCAGCCTTTTGGGGAGAATGGGAGGCTGACTTGGGTAGACATTTCACAGAAAAACAGAGGGAGAAGATTTCAACGTTGGCCCATAAATCCTCAGTTGCAACTAAAATACAAGAAGCCAACTATAAGTTACTAACGAGATGGATGACAAGCTCAGTAAGATATTCCCGACGGCAGACCCTCTATGCTGGAGGTGCAGGGAGGAAAGGGACACGCTATTACATATAATTTGGGGATGCAGGCTGATTCACGAATACTTGGGGAAAATAATCCCAGTAATCATTAATCTCACAGGAGCAAGGGTCTGTGATGACCCAGCATTGATCTTGCTACACTTGGGAGACCAATCAATAGCTACCTACAAGAAATCCCTGCAAGTACAATTATTAAACGCGGCCAAACAGAAAAGAGCCCCGACAGTGAACGATTGGGTGGGTTGGGGGGGGTCCTGAAAAAAAAAAAATATATATATATATATATATATACAGAAAAAAGGAGCATAAGTAAATAAAGCTATTTATTATGAATGTCTTTCAGTTTTGCAGTTTTAAATTTTAGTTTTTCGCAGCTGTGGACTGATTCCACATCCTGTGGGATTCTTCAATTGGAGGCCACGTAATTGAAGTCTATAGATCATTATCCTTACTCTGACTGCCTGCAGTGTGCAGTAAAGCCGTCAACTTCTCAAACTCACGGCAATTATTTATCACCCTATACTGATTTGTGTCATATAACAGCTCTGAGAATTTGAATTTTACCATTATCAAAGTCTCTCAAATTTATTTAAGTTAATATTCAGCTCTAGCCAGTATTGCTGAACAAGTGGGTGTGCACCATCACCCTGAATTTAATCTTAGGCCCACAGTAATAAAAAAAAAAAAAAGACTTTAATTCCTGAGGAACATTCTGTTTCTGGATCTTCTGTACTTAGACACTGAGGAGATCGTCCCCCAAAAAGCAGTCTAGCTACAGTCTAATAGAGCAGAGCCATAGCAGGAATGACACCCCTGTTGACATTGAATAACACTTAAACCGGACCAACAGCCTGGCACATTTGGAAAAGAAAAGTAGCGGCCATTTTGGAGCTTCCTCTCCCAACTGACATATAACTGACAATGCACAGTAACAGTAGGCCCAGCATCACTTCCATGTTTGCAGGAGGCCTGCAAATGCATGAGCCGCCATCTTTTTAAAAAGTTGACCCCAGCAGAAGTTGGAAAAAGCTAAATCAGAGGTGAGGCATATGAGCACTGTTTGTTGTGTTGGTCTGGTTTACGTCATTTTGACTGTTTGTCCGCTTTAACTCTATTCAGCACAGAGGCATCGGTGAATGTGTGTGGACCCCCTAGGCTATATAGCAAAAGGAGTACTTACATATAACACCCTATGTCTAAATAATTCCCTCCAATTGTTTTTTTAATGTTTTTTTTCTTCCAGTAAAAAAAAAAAATATATATTTTATTTGTTTTTAGGCAGAATGTATGTTTTACATAACTTTTTATGATCACATTTTATTAAGGTAACAGAGAATTGAAATATGGGCTTCTAGTTGGACTTTTAAGAACTACCAACTAACATATATGCATGCTGTGTTAGAATTTGAACACAATTGTAATTTGTACCTTATTCAATAAAAATATTTGTTGAATAACTTTATTTATTTGAAAAAAAAGTCCTCATGGCAGGTGCACTCTTACTGTGTTTAAATCCGGGTTCCAGGTATGCGGTGGTGCCAACACAAAGCAGTGAAACCGGCACTCTGATGTTTTAATATGTTTGCATACTTTACCTGACGTGCCAGTTTCACTGATTCATTTATTTGATGTGGACCTAAAGCCTTTTCTCCCCTTGACCTAAGCCTGATTTACTGACCACGACAGTAATTGGGTGACTTATGCAAAGCCCTAACCACTAGAAAGAAGCTGGAAACAATGTACACACTGTTTTTCCTCCCAGTAGTGTTTTTTACATCCCAAATTAGGCTTAGCAAAGAAGGCAGTTTCAGACGCTGATTGCTAGCTGGTGGTTTAAAGTTAAAGGGTAATTCCACTTTCAATGGCATTTTTAAATGTTTACATTATTGTGTGTCAAAAAGGTGTGTTTATACCTGACCTTCACCCTGAATAAGAGCCTATCTTTTATGTTTCCCCCACCCTGTACATACAGATTGCCCACAATAAAAATCATCCTACCTGCACCTAGTGCATTTTCTGAGCCTAGTGCATTTTCTGAGCCTTTTAACATCCAAGATGGTGGCTCGTGGAGTCTCATGCTGCCTGCAGATAGGAAGTTTCTTCTGACTGTGTCGCTCTGCATTCTGGGATTGCTGTCCTTTTCCTGACCCTAGCTCTGCTCTGTCTATGCAAAGCACAGCTACAAACCACCCCCTGCACTCTTCACACCTCTCCTCAATATGTGATGCTTCTGAGGCAAGATGATAGCACCCGTATACTAGAGTCCTTAACAGAGTTGAAGCCCAGCGGGGGAAATAATAAGTGACTAAAAACGTAATTAATTTTAGATGCTGGGGAATAGTTTCTTAAGGGTTTGGGGTTTTCATTAAATGATGATGAAGGTCTGGGTTAATATGCTAAGTTTTTATATGTTATTTTTTTAATTTTCTATTCCTTTGTTATAAAAGAAAATTGTTTCCCATAGCAACAGTGCATTTACCTGTACACCAAAGTGGTGATTTCAAGCACATATCATAGACGTCCTCACTCTAGCTTGCTAATCATCTGATTGGCCAAGGCATGAGTGACTAGTTTAACCCAGTCTGCTGAAATTCAACTTCTGCAAGGCCATGAAAATCCCACGAATATGAGAATCATGGAAACAGCATGTTGATAAGTAATCACAGGTCTGGGGGAACAAATCTAACACAACTGTTAATTTTACATTCCAAAAGAGGAAAACAATAATGCAGAACACCAAAAACCTGCCAAAATAGGAGTTTTCATTTAAGGAAAGCCAGAAATCCTGTTCTAAAAAAAAAAAAAGCCTGTTCTTTTGCTTTAAATAAGCCACAAGGCAATGTGGTGACAGCTACGTGTGTGTTGTCCAGTTAACCTTATATTCCACCTTAGCATCCGGTGCTATTACTATTATGTGAGATAGAGAATTGATTTTGCTGCAACCATTGGCATTGTGCAAGAGGGAGAAAACCTTTTCACATTACCATATCCAACAAGTCTCTGCAATAATTTCAGCTATTCAGTTTCCCTCTCCTTCTAGCATTGAATAGACCTTATGCTGTGCTTTGTAATGCAAAGAGGGGAGAGAATTGAGGAGGCTGGGTAGTGGCCAAGACAGTACAATGAGCAGGATTGCTAAACTTTCACAGATTTGAATCTCAACAGGAGCTCTCTGTGAAGCCATTTTCTTCTAATTTCAAACAGCTATGTCTTATAAATAAAGAATAATTTAGATTTTGAAAATAATAGACGTGGCTTTACACTAAGCAGATGGTCGGATTATTTATTTAAATATGAAATTTATCACTGCTATTTTTCTTTGTGTTGGGTGCTGTACAAATACTTTCAGTTCTAGGAAAGCACTTCTTTTCCTTTACCTTTGAGTAGAGGGTATTTTGGTCTCTTTAGCCCCATATATTAAGCCTAACATGGGTCTCTCGACATACTGACTTGCGACTCTGTTTTGGTACTCACCAAGCCTCACTCCCCATACAGTGAGAAACATCTGCCCTGGTGTTGATAAGAGCCTAAAGCTTGAAACACATGTCCACTAGTTGGATGTGTATGGCTGTGTAAATTTAACCCTTCTAGTGCCAGCTACGTGAGTCTCTCTTAGCAGCCTCTCCTACCTTTAAGTGCCAGCTACGTGAGACTCATGTAGCTGAGTTTAAACCCCCACAGTAAAAAAAAATATAAAAGTAAAAAACTCACCTGACCCCTTGTTGGATCGGGCCAGGTCTTCCCTTCACCCGGGGGGCATCCGATCCCCCCCCCCCCCGGAGCTTTCTGTCTTCAGGAGGGCGCCCGAAATTGCGCCCCCCCCCCCGCGCTTCGGCCGCTGCCACGCTGCTGTAAAAAAGAAAAATGACATTTACTCACCTGCAGCCCTGATTCCTCCCACGGGGTCTCCTCTTCACGATTGAAGCCCCCCCCAGGCTCTTCCGTGGTGAGGAGAGGGTGAGAAATCACCCTCCCCCCCACTTCATAGGTCGGGACTGCTAGCCCCGCCCCTTGGGGGCGGGCCCGGGTGACATCATCGTGACTCGGCACCTGTCACCCGGCAGTCGGGACCCAAAGCTCAGTTGCTGTTGGAGATCAGAGGAGGAGGGCTGGTTACCAGCTCTCCTCCACCAATCTCCAGCAGCTGTCATCTGAGCGTCGTGGGACATGATCGGGACATCGGAGGTGAGTAGAAAAAAAAAAAATAAATGTCATTTTTCTTATGTGTCTGTGTGTGTTTATTTTTACACTTAACCACTTGTGAACTGGTAAGGGGTCCATGAGATCCCTATACCAGTTCACAAGACTGGGGGCTGGCAAGTCACCTGCAACTAGGGAGTGACTTGCCATTAACCCCTGGCACCCCAATTACCTTCCTCCCCAAAGCCCGGGGGGGCAGAAGAGCCCGGGCCCACACAGGGTATGTGGGCTTGTAGGCTGCAGGGTGGGGGGCCACAAAAGCTGGCCCCTCCACTCTGTTCCTACAAGCCCCCACAGCTGGTCCTGGGCTGGTTATGACGGGTAGGGGGGACCCTATGTCATTTTATTTTTTAAATTAACCCCTTATGTGGATAGTAGTTGTATTTTATTTGTAAATGTTATAAAGTGCTGTTTTCAGTTTGGGGGGTTTCCTGGGCAAGAATTGGGGGGCTACCGATACATATGTGGTACCGTTGTAATCGGGAGAAATGGGGCTATCACATGCAATATAGTTTTCATTAATAAAACAATTATTTAAAATAAAGGAGACAATTGTCTAAAAAATATTATTTTATATATTTTTTTTGTTTTACGCAAAAATATTTAAAAAACAGTAGAAAAATTACAAACAAGACATTTCATGCTCAAGCCTAAACTCTGCTGCAAAAAATATGTATAGAATTTTTCTGGAAATTCCAGCGAAAATCACGGTTAAACATGGCGCAAAAATGGGGAAAAATGACCTGTCAACAGAGGGTGACAAAACTTCAAGTAGGCTGGAAATTAAAAGGGTTAATAGTACCTATGCATGTTGGATATTGTTCTGCTCGGGGGACCTTGCGCTTTCAGATTTAGCTTGTTTTTTCTTGTTTGCATATTGATATTTTAGGAAAACATGTTTTTTATTCTGCTTTTTTAGAATGTATTTTAGGGAAACCCTGTGCAACCTAAGATTTCTTCAAGGGATTACTTCCAGAAAGATGAGCCCACTACAACAAGCTCAGTACACTTAGAAAGCTTAACATGTGTACTTTCAGGGAATATGTGGTTTATGGGGGATATTCCAAATGTAAAGGGTTGTTTTGATTGAAAAATTGCAAGGTGCGCACTTTGTCAGCAGAGCTGAAAACTTCAAGCAAAATTACCGTTATGCGCATGCTTTACTTTGGGGTGTTTGGCAACTCTTCCCTTGACACTACCTATGCATGTTGGGTACCATTCTATTCGGGGCATGTTGCTTTTTCAGATTTTACTTGTCTTTTCTTGTTTGCATATAGTTTTTTTAGGAAAATGTGGCTTTGATTCTTCTTTTTATTCTTTTTTAGGGAAACTCTGTGCAACCAAAGAATTGATTGAGGGATTACTTCCAGAAAACTGCGCCCATGTCAACAAGCCTGGTACGCCTAGAAAGCTTGAGGCGTGTACTTCCAGACAATATATAGTTTATTGGGGGTATTTCAAATGTAAAGGGTTGTTTTTCTGGAAAAACTGCAAGGTGCGCTTAGCGCGTAGCATAGTTGTATTTTATCTGAAAATCTCCTAAAGCGCTGTTTCAGTTTGGGGGAGTCTTCTGGGCTGGAAAGGGTGTCTACCAATACATATGTGGTACCGCTGTGACCGGGAGAAAAGGCTAAACAAGACATTGCATGTTGAAGCTCAGACTCTGCTGAAAAAAAACAATATATAATTTTCCTGGAAAATCCCTGGAAATCCCTTCAAAAATCAAGGTAGAACATATGTAGCGCGAAATAGTGAAACGTGGTCTGGCAACAAAGGGTGACAAAAATTCTAGGAAGGCTGGCACTTAAAGGGTTAAAGCTAATTCTTGGCATTGCACCCTTAGCATTTCTAAGAACCTTGGATTGCTCAGAGACATAAAGAGATGATTTGTATAGCTCCACCTGCTGCAAGGATTGATGGGCAATGCTATTATTCCTTGTATTGGGTGCTGTGCAAATACTTTCCATTTTAGGAAAGCACCTCTTTTCTCTTAAGTTGAGGGACTTTTGGTCTCTTAACCCCCCCATATCAAGCCTAACATGGGTATCTCCACATAGTGGCTTGTTACAAAATAGTTTGAGAGTAGACCAAAACCCATGGAAAACAGCATGTGTCCAAACCCTCCACTTCAGTAGTTCTCTAGGGATCTCCTCACTTGCACCACATTAGTGCACCAACATTGTGGCAGGTGCCACAAATTAACATTGCAAAGAAGCCCTTTGTAATGTTAATTTACACTATTGTTAAGGTAATGAGGTGGTCCATGCAGGCACACCATTGAAGTGTGATGAAGTATGTTCCTAGTAGGGTTTAGATACATGTTGTCTGCTTTGATTGATTTTGACTTGGTAAAATTTTCCAAAGTGAAAATTACATTGAAAGGAATCTACATAAATAATTGTAGTCAATGGGTGGAAAGGCATTGACATGTAACCTATATTCTCAGTGTGTCACACACCCCGCTTCCCCTTTAATTCTGACGATAGGGTTATCCTCCAGCAGGAGGCGACATTGCAGAGAGAAGTCTTGAAAAATGAGCCCCTTCCGGCCTATATATACCTGGGACCTCCCACTTAACACCCAGTGTTTTCTCTCTGCAAGATGCGACAAGACAGAAGAAAGTCTCCTGCTTGCAGGTAGCCGGGATCGAAAACCCGGCATCCCCCCATGGTCTATTTCTGCCCAGCTACTTGTTTTGTTCACTTAGTTGATATTGGAAGCCTCCCAGCCTAGGCTGCTGGTTGGGCAATGGTAGACGGCACCTCATGGTGCCTAGGAGCTTATCTTCTCCGCTCGTCCCCACGCGTGGGGCAACGTGGTTATCCGGCTGGTGATCCGGATTTGGGATGCCCCGTCCCGGTTCCCCGTTTAGCTTGCCTTCTCCCACCTGGTCCCTTCTCCCTTAGCGTGGGGGGGGGGTGGCGTTTGTGGGGTATCTTTAATATTGTGTATTCTGGCCAGGATGTGTGTGTGTTTTTCTGTAGGCAGCTAAACAGGTCGGCGCTGCGGTCTGGTGTTTTATGTCCACGGGCTGCGGGGGCTCCCATTCTGTGGGGCTGTGCTGCGCGGCCGGGTGGGGTGCCTGTTTCTGGCACCCGCCTCGCTCGTACATGCGCCCGCGGTGCTCGTCTCTAGGGGGCGGGGCCGCGTTCCTTTGCGGCCCTCGGCGTGCTGGCGTAAGCGGGGGGCGGGGCCGGAGCGCTTCGCGCGCTTTGACGGCCAGCACTTTGTCTCCTCGCTCCGGTGTGGAGCGTCTGGAAGTAATCCCTCAGGTGTGTGCACGGGTCTGGGGTCTGCTGGAGCCCACAGAGAGGGCACTCCACAACAGGCCAGCGAAAGAGCTCTGTCGGGCAAGTTTTCTTTTTTCCTTTATTTTCTGTGCTGCGCATGCATATTTAGTATTTTACCCTAGGGTGATATGGCCAATTTGGATGTAATTCCTCTAGATTGGTTGCATTGATTTATTACTGTGCTGCTGCACTCTTGAGCCCATTGGGGGTATAGAGGGCTGCATATTGACATATATATATATATATATATATATATATATATATATATATACATATTTTTAGGTGATTGCCAGTATACCTTGGGTATTTAATGTTTAGTACTGTTTGTGTGTGTGTGTGTGTGTGTGTGTGTGTGTGTGTGTGTGTGTGTGTGTGTGTCTGTTTACGCTTGCTGCATACCTTTTGTACTTTTTGGAGGCTGATTCTGGTCTCTTTCTTACAGGTCCGGGGATTCCCGTGCTGCGGTGGGTCTCCCGGTCTGATATACCTGGCTAATCTTATTTAAAAAAAAAAAAAAAAATCCTCCCTCTCCCGGGGGACTTTAATTATAAAAGGGGCATCCCGGGTTGCTTAATGCGTAAATCCCTGGGTTATTGCGAATGCCATAATTTCACCATATCCAGGCTGTGTGGGGGTTGTGGGGCTCCGCTCCCAGGCGATGATGTCATAATATGTATTCCATGTGCACAGCGGAATATTGCGCACCAGTCCGGCACTTCGGCTTCTGGCTCCTCGCAACCTCCGTCATCTCCTACACCTCCCCGCCTATTCCGGACCCCGTGTGACGTTGTCAAAGGTGGGGATTCGCAATCCGAGGTGTGTGCACGGTTGGCCAGCCTCTAGAAAATGTTCTCCGCCGTGGTGGCTCAGAAGGCTACGGCTAAGCGGAAGCACCTTTCTCCGGCATCGCCTGTTCTGGAGGGTGAGGTGTTGGAAGTGTTGGATTGGTCCGATTGTCCCCCGGCTGAGGAGGGGGAGCTCCTAGAGGAGTCGGACGAGCCTGCAGACTAGCAATTGTTTGGTACCACTGGCGATCAGGCTGCAGGGGTGTTTCTTGACACTCCTTCCATTTTGGCTCAAATGTTTGAGATCTTGGCTTTGGATCCGCCTGAGGCGGCCCCCCCACCAAAGGGTGAGTTGTTTGATGTGCCCAAGCCGTGTTTGGTGTTTCCCAGACAACAACACTTTGTGAGGGTTGTCCTTAAGGAATGGGAACAACCTACGCGCCTTGTTGGAGTTCCTCCTAGTTGGGATAAGCATTACCCTTTCCGGAGGATTTGGTGAAGCTTTGGTCGGTTCCCCCTGACGTCGATGCCCCCGTGTTGGGGCTGTCTAACACGGCTGTGTTGCACTCCCCTGACACTACTACCATTAAGGATGGTGAGGATCGTCGGATTGATCAATTGGCTCGCCATGGTTTTATCAGTGCCGGATCGGCACTGCGACCGGTTTGTGCTTCGGCTCTTCTTTTGATAGCTATCAGGTCCGTTGTTAGAGATTTGTACGCAGATCTTGATCCCACTTGTGATGAGTTCCTTTCTCTCAAGCAGTGTGAATTGTTTATTTCATTTGTCATGACCGCCCAGGATGATGCACTTGCGATGTGTAGCAGGACCACGGCCCTGTTGGTTGCTATTCGTCGGTCGGTGTGGCTACGTCAGTGGACGGCGGGCTTTGGCTCTAAGAAGTCGCTTACAGCTCTTCCTTTTGTGGGTTTGCGCCTATTTGGCGATAAATTGGATTCGGTTACCAAGGGTGGTAAGTTGCCTCAACGCAAGTGGCCGCGTCGTTCCTTTCGGGGAGCGGTTTCTTTTAGTCCCTCCTTTCGGGGAGCCAGAGCGGGCAGAGGGGGTGCCCTCACCCGTGCGGGTGGGGGGACGATTGCGACACTTCTCCCAGGTTTGAGACCAGGAGGTTCCGGACAGGTGGATCCGGGAGGTGGTGTCGTCTGGTTACAAGCTGGAGTTCGAGTCTCGCCCTCCTTCACGGTTTTTCCGGTCTCGGGTGCCCACCGATCCTTTGGCCGCGCAGGGGCTCCTGGCGTCGGTGAAGAATCTTCTGGAAATGGCGGTCATCCGGCCGGTGCCGCACTTGGAAGTGGGCCTCGGGTATTACTCCAATCTTTTCACAGTACCCAAGAAAGACGGATCGGTTCGCCCTGTTCTAGATCTGAGGATATTGCTCTTTCTACCTTGAAGATTGCCTTCTTGGTGGCTATCACTTCGGTTCGGCGTGTCTCGGAGTTGGCGGCCTTGTCGATTCAGGCGCCCTACTTTGAGAGGCATCAGGACAAGGTGGTTTTTCGTTTCAAACCGGACTTTCTTCCTAAGGTTGTTTCTGCTTTTCATTTGAATCAGGATATTGTTCTTCCCTCCTTGTGTCCTAAGCCTAAGAATGACAAGGAGAGGGTTTTGCATTGTTTGGATGTGGTACACTGTGTTAAGTACTATTTGCTTACTACTTCTCCTTTTCGTAAGACTGATACCTTTTTTGTTGTGCCCTGTGGGCCTAGGAAGGGGTTGGCTCCGGCTAAGTCTTCCATTAGCAAATGGATTCGTCAGGCGGTTGTTGGGGCCTATTCGGCCAAGGGGAAGGCTCCCCCTTTTCGTATCACTGCTCATTCTACTCGTGCTGTTGGAGCGTCTTGGGCTTTTCAGCACCAAGCTTCTGTTGAACAAGTTTGTAAGGCTGCTACTTGGTCTTCTGTTCATACTTTTTCTAAGTTTTACAAGGTTGATATGCGGGCCTCAGCGGATGCTGTGTTTGGCCGCAAGGTTCTGCAGACTGCAGTCGTTTAAGTTATGCTTCATTTTGCTGTCGGATACCCACCCCTTGTGGACACTGCTTTTGGATGTCCCTATCGTCAGAATTAAAGGGGAAGTGGGGTGTGTGACACACTGAGAATAATACCATTTTGTGAGTACTCACCTGTAAAATGGAGATTGTCAGTGTGTCACACACCCCGCTTCACCCGCCCTTTTTTGGTATCCTGGATCCTCTATATGGTGAAGCTTTCCTTTATTCTATTTTGAGGTTACCGTTGGATTTCCTGGTACCTTGTCTTACTGCTGTTTGAATTCACTGTTTGTTAAGTGGGAGGTCCCAGGTATATATAGGCCGGAAGGGGCTCGTTTTTCAAGACTTCTCTCTGCAACGTCACCTCCTGCTGGAGGATAACCCTATCGTCAGAATTAAAGGGTAAGCGGGGTGTGTGACACACTGACAATATCCATTTTACAGGTGAGTACTCACAAAATGGTATTTTTGCTTCAGTGGTGCCTTTACCTAATGAAAGGTCACCCAGAATTCTCATTGCAGCAAAAATAGAAGTCTGCCAAGTAATATGTAAGTCTTTTAACCAATCCTTTGCAAATCTATAGTAACTATAGTAAATCTATTGAACTTTGCAAATCTATAGTAACACCACTAAACAGGTTGTCACTGTTCCAGTTTTTACTAATAGCAAGATTAAAGTGATATAACAAGTTCACAGTTAATTAAGGTTATCCTTCTTTTTATTCAGGTGATGTGATCGTAGACATAAATGGCACTTGTGTTCTTGGCCACACGCATGCAGAAGTAGTTCAAATGTTCCAGCTTATTCCCATCAACCAGTTTGTTAATTTGACCTTATGTCGGGGATATCCTCTTCCTGAAGATAGTGATGACACGGTCGATGATATTGTTAGCACCGCTCCACCACTAATAAATGGGCAGATGACTACACAAGGAGAAAATATGGGTAGCCAGGACTTAAAGTCTGGAGTAGTTGTTTTGGATCAGAATGGAAAACCAGGGCATGTTCTGGTCAATGGTCGACTAAATGGCCCTTCACTGGATATACAGGATCAAAGGACATCTATGGCGTCATCTGGGACCTCATTACCTGAGCTGGTGACAATTCCTTTACTGAAAGGCCCCAAAGGTTTTGGGTTTGCTATTGCTGACAGTTCAATGGGACAGAAAGTGAAAATGATTTTGGATAGTCAGTGGTGTCCTGGACTCCAGAAAGGGGACATCATAAAAGAAATCTGTCATCAGAATGTTCAGAGCTTGACACACATACAGGTCGTTGAAGTCTTAAAACAGTTTCCGGTGGGAGCTGAAGTTCCATTACTCGTCTTAAGAGGAGGTTAGTACCACCAGCATGTTTTAACCTTATTTGGATTGTGAATACTGCTTTATGTCTGTGGGAACATAAAAATAAACATAAAGGCTATGATGGCATAGACTCACAAATACAGTTAATCTAGGTATTCTAGTCTAGAAACAAGAATAATAATTAATTTTGCATATTTATGCATTTCTTTTGAATTAGCAAGCTAAATAGCAGGGTCCTGGTTGCATGAAGTCCTTGATACTTAAAATGATGATAGTTTATAGTTGTCATAGTAAATTACCATCTTTTTCAGACAGTAGTTATACATATGTGGATTGCAATGGTATCAAAAGTATGGTGATGCAGCTATTGTGGTTTTGATATTTACATGTCATCCATTGTCCATAATGGTGTCTGTCTAACAGCTGTGCTGCCTTGCTGTGTCTTACTTTACATTGTATCTGGTAGGATCAACTACATGTACATAGGAAAATGCCATTATAGTGCCATTTTTCTGGACCACACAAAATATTCCTGACCCCATTATTCATAACCATTAGCTGTCAAGCACAGCCCATTGCCCATCCATGCGTCTACACATTTGGTATATCTTATTGATAAAGTGCTTACTTTTACTTTCGTACACAAATTGCACTCCATTTCTAGGAAATAGTCATTAAAACAATAGCTCTACCATTAGCTAAATGACCAGTCTTTCATTTTAGATCATAGTGTCCTGAACTGCACAGGTGGAAAGCTGCTATTACCAAACAGCAAATTATAGTATTTAAAATCAAAATGAGCAGCATCCTTGTTTCTAACAAAAGCCAAAGTAATGTATTTAGATATACATGAATTTGGCAGATAACATGTCTATTTCAGTATGGAAATGGTTAAGAGTAATTACATTGACTCCATTACAGTTCCATGCTAATTGGCTTACGCTGGCACATAATGCAGTTCCTGATAGCTACAAGTTAAAGATGCATCTCTATGTCTTCACTAATGGCTCAGCCACTGCCCTTTTAGGAGCTGTTTTATTCCCAGTGATTGTATCCGAGTGGCCTTATCAAAGCTCATTCATGTGTTACATCCATTGACTTAATTGACTTTGCGTCTCTAAAATGAAAAATAAAAAATAAAATTGCGAGCCAGGATTAGAAATAACTGTTAGGTTCATATTCTCGCTGTGTTTTAAAATCCATACGGTCTCAGTTTAAAAAAATACACATGGGAGTAATTACTGGTAATTAATTTCAATGCTATATAGTGTCTAATTAGCAATGTAAATGTTAGGGAAGCCGTTATATAATTATTTAGAATTATGTTGGTGGAAGCTGACAGATGTAATTGGCCACCTGCATTGTAAAACTCTTGAGGACCAGAAGTAGGATCTTGCGCTAAAGATACTGACCTGAACCCTACTGTGACCATATCTTAATTGAATTCATGAGCAGCAAACATATGAATGTGCCCACGGGTCTGAAAAAATATCCTCTATTATCAGTCTCTTGGCATCCTGCAGAAATTTGGGACTAAGGGAATTGAATAATCTGCAAATGAGCAACTGCCAACTGTCAACTGCAAGGGATTATCACTCTCCTGGGTGTTCCTCTTCAGTGGCCCTGCTTTGTTTAAGCTCATGGATCACCCATAAATACTTACCTTCTGGCAATCTCATGACACATGGTTGGGTCGCCGGCTAACCAGTGCTGGTGTTTCATTCAATCCTTGCTTACCTGATGTCAGATCGGCTAGTAAAAATGGAGTGTGTTCATAAATGCCTGGCGTGGGTACACATCTCCTATAAAGCTGAGAAAAGGATGTGGCCGCGTTGCAAAAATGCACCATGTGATCGCCGGCTATGTATATATTTTGGACGATCAAAGGGGTTGAGTTTGATGGCAGGTCGGGAAATACCAAATCAGGATGATTCAGGGATGAGGAAATCACTCTCCCTGGAGTCTGTTCCTCTTCAGCGAGGCCCTGCTGCCTTGCTGTGTCATGGAGATGAAAGGGCACAGCCTGGCCATGTTGGGGACAATTTAGATTACTGTGGTGTTAACAGCTGCTAGCGACAGAAGTATGGTCTGTATACATCCTCTGAAACTGTGAAAATGGTATCATCAAATAAGCTGCAGAAATCCATACAGGTGCCACAGAGGTTGGGAACTGTAACACCCCTGACATATGATCTTCCAAGAATTTGGTGAGATGGTGATGTTTGTTGGACCTGTCGAAATTTGGCAAAACTCGTTTTTCCAATTATCCAACTGAGATTCCATAAGGCTTTTACATCTGTCTGAAAAATTAAATTTTCTTTGTTTAAAGAGGAACATCAGAGCTCTCATTTGCAAAGCTCCTTCTATATAATGTTTAGCCATGCCAGGGCATATTGCTACCAAAGAAGTGCCATTCTCGTCCAAAAATATAAAAATGAAACAAAGTATTGGATGGATCTCCTATATCAGTCGGAAGGTAGATGTCTCTGCAGTTACCTACTCACCAGAAATAGCATTATTGGGTGAAAATGGCGGCATATGCTGCATGGAGGATGGGATAACAAAGGAAATCATTACCACTTCTATTGGCTCCTTACACTCCCTCAAGGAGTTAAGCATGAGGATCCACCAATGTTTAAAGCATTCACTGGCAATGGTTCTGTCAATTGTGTTCTGATTGTTGGTGATGAAGTCCACGTGGATGACCAGCTTTTCTTGCTTTGCCTAAAGTAACAAAATACATTATAATATTATTTATACCCTTCTTTGCAAAGCTATTGTTTCAATGTCTTACATTTTTTGTTTTTGTAAGTCTCTTTTGTTTCTGTACATAGAATACTAAATGAGTCAGCCATAGACCTCTGTGTGCTGATCTCTGCCAATGGGAATAATGCTTTGCATACACAAATATGAAAGACAAGTATCGGGTAGATAAAGTCCTACTTTCCAAAAAATTAATCGAAAAAGTAATTGTATTTTAAGACAAAAAGGTTCATATACATGCTGTAAATGGTGCACAGGCAAGTTGTATGTGGAATTAATAAAGACAATCAATTAATTTGTGCTGTTTTTAACATTTTTCCCTTCACTTCTAGGTCCTCCATCACCAACCAAAATCGCAAAAGTGGTGAGTGTCCGGATGATTATGGAGTTTATTATTTCTTGCGCTTTTGTCTATATTATCAGTATTATCTTACCTTGCATAAATTATGGTGACATTTCCTAAGTTGATCCAACTCCAGAGCTCGCAGGCTGCCAATTCTGAGGCCTAGGCCTGGTACCTCCCCTGCTGTCAATCGGCATGGCAATTTAATAACACCTCGTTGCTCTAATCATGCAGATGCAGGCATCTTCTTTCTAAATGTATGACATATATATTTGTAAATGTCACCAATATTCTTTTTTGTTCCAGAACACTGACAAACCAGAGTTGGCTGGTAGTGTTGAAGCAATTGGTTCAGCTGAAGCATTACCACAACCCTTGCCCTTCCCACCAAATATCGCAAGATCAAATTCCCCAAAGCTTGACCCTTCAGAAGTCTACAAGAAATCCAAAAACATTTTTGAAGACAAGCGTAAGTATTTAGAACAGCAAATTACTTTGTCCTCTTGGATACCGGTGCGTAGTGGTATCTATGTGATTTTTTGCAAATCCCCCAAAATAACGTTCTGCTTTAAGTGTCTTTTCCAGTGTTATTTGTTTTGATGCAGCACATATAACTTAAAATGGATCTCTAACACATGGCCCATTGATTTGCATACAAAAACAGATGTAAGAATAATTGGGGGAAAAGGTGTTAAAAACTAATATAGCTGAAGGAGTGTTTTGTCCCAATTATGTTTTCCATTTAAGTCATGTTCTAAAACAGACAGTGTTATTAACTGCAGAATGTGGAGTTTTACCACTGTTTGAAGTCGAAGACCTCAAACTTTCTCCTATGCCTCCAAGGGGGGGGGGGGGGGGGGGGTTGGCTGACTGCATGTCATGCAGCTGTCATAGACTTCAATATATATATGGATTAGCTTAAGACTTGTCCACTAGGCAGTAGAGGCACTGGTCATGAAAATTATTTTTTATTTGATGTGCTAATTTATTATTAAAATTATTATTAATGTTTATTTATATAGCGCCATCATCTTTTGTAGCGCTTTACAAGGTATGATTACAAACAAGATAAAACATATAGTACAGGTAGATGTCACAAGGTTCAAACCATGTGTTGTGAGCACAGGAGACAATAGGAGAGAGTGCCCTTGCAAACTTACAGTCTAAAGGGCGAGCTTAAATCCCCGATATCCAACAGGAAGAAGAATTATACCTTAGTCATTCAGCAAGCAAAGAAAAAAAGAGTACACACCTTTTGTCCTGCACAGCTAAACAATGTTAGTCCGCAATACAATGGAGGGTGGCGTGTCAGACCTCAGCACACTCCATCCATTGCAATAAATGAGAGGGCGTAGCAGCACTCTGTAACTAGTGGCGAGTCACAAACCCGACCTGCCATCAAACTCAACCTCATCTATTGGCCCTGGATGCACAGGGGGGCTCAGATCCAGAGATCAGGCGAGTTACATACCGCTTTATTTTTCTTTGGCTGTTAAATCACTGTAACATTAATGCTGGGGGTGGAGGTAGTATTTAACAAACACATATGTACAGTACCTTGCCCTGTATTCTTACGCATATAATTATTTGTATATTTATATAGTGTCATCTTCTTCTGTAGCGCTTTACTATCTAGGAATTACAAACAGGGTAAAATGTATTGTACATAGACAGTTGAATTCCAAATGTAACAAATTACAAAGCAAACACTATGAGAGTAGGGCACAATAGGAGAGAGAGCCCTGCCCTTTCAAGCTTACAGTCTAAAGGAAAGGGTAAAGACACAGGGGCTGGGTCACAAGTAGTAGGAATTGAGTTTGGTGGCATGTTACATTGGAACTGCTAAAACCAGCTTATATGCTTAGAGTGTTGGGGGGTGTCGGATTGAACGGGGGAGAGCATTGAACAGGAGGTGACCAAGGTGGAGGACATGGGAAGGACCAGGGGCAGAGCAAAGGCTGTATCTAGGTTGATAGCGCTGGATTAGAGATAAAATGTAAGGAGAAGCCTGTCTGGTGAGTGTTTTGTAGGTAACCTTTAGAATTTTAAACTGAATTCTCTGAGACTGGCAGCCAGTGGAAAGAATGACAGAGAGGAGAATAATTGGAGAGGTGAGGTGGCCGAAGCAAGCAGCAGAGTTTAGAATAGATTGGAGGGGTGCC
The DNA here is from genome assembly GCA_027917425.1 of Gastrophryne carolinensis. Taxonomy (NCBI): domain Eukaryota; kingdom Metazoa; phylum Chordata; class Amphibia; order Anura; family Microhylidae; genus Gastrophryne; species Gastrophryne carolinensis. The sequence continues at coordinate 384,974,085 of CM051236.1, read as the reverse complement.
AGTCTGTTTGCTTGTAAGCCACAAAGGAGGGTGTTGCAGTAGTCAAGTCGGGATATGAGCATACGTGCATTTATTTTATTGGTGTTTGGTGAAAGTAAGGGATGGATGCATGAGATGTTTTTAAGTTGGAGGTGTCAGCAGGGTGACCAGGGAGCAAAACGAGAAACCCTCTGTTTCCTAGATGAACACGAGTTAGCCACATATGAATGCTAGTGTGTACAGAAAATAATCCCATGGTCATGCATCACCTTTCTATTGCATTATAGAAAGTAAAAGTAGTTATGTAATGTCCTGTGCTGAATTTACTAGGTACTGGTTTTCTGCATTGTGACCGCTATTTATTTTTAAGGTAAATATGTTCCATTGTACAGAAATAGCCACTATTGTTTGTTTATAAAGCAGAAACAATGTAGGTGCTGCAACATGTTGTGTAAAGTGATTTGTTCTCAGTTGGGTGAGCATGTTAAAAACAGAAAGCGCATTTCTATGATGGGTCAGCCGGGAGTAGAAATCCCATGTGAGATCTGAGTTGTGTACTTGGCTGTGTAAAGCTGTTGTCATTGCATTGCTTGGGCTGTCTGTGCTTACACAGTTCATCCCCTGAGCAGCTTCTGTCAACTTTACTGATGCTTGGGTACATGCAGTCATTCAAAAAAACCCATTTCTAAATCCCCCACAAAATGGATTAAATAGTAGCTTTTCTTTCTTAATTGACATGGTTCTAATTTACTTTCCCTTTAGAAATATTTGCTTGCACATAACGACAAACTGGTAAAAGTTGAATAATATTACGAGCACTAACACAAATTACATATTTATTTTCGGTTTTCTGTTATATATAATAAATTCTGCAATCTCTGTGGTTTTGTTGTATATGTGTGCCTAGTAAAGTAGTTTTTCCCTACATCCAGTCCAGGTCGTCCCAGTGATGACAGGGGGCGCTCGACTGCAAGATCAAAAAGCTGCAGCTCCTCCTGGCCTATAAAGGCAGGTGTCCCTCTATGATTCTCCAGTGTTCATCTTGCAGTCTGTCTGCTGAAGATCAGTGGATACTCTCTTTTTGGCAGCTGAGCGGGGCCTCCTAGCCCGTCGGCCGCTTCGGACCCTATTCCCACTGATTCCGTGAGACTCACTCTTGCCTCCCAGCCGCTGACTCGGGATTGTGACGGTAGGAAGAACGCCGGGGTCAGGTGTTTTGGCAGAGCTAGGCTCTGGGCCGCAGACCCTGTTTAATGGATAGCCGGCCATAGGATGATGGTGAACCTACCTGGGGGAGCCACATTTGCAGGCTAGTTGTGCCCTATATCCCTTCCCATCCCACAAGCTTTATTTTATGTGCTGTGCTTTTGTGCAACTTTACTAGACTGCTCTTTGAGCTGCATACTTACCTCCCTCGCGGTTCCTCTTGGGCTGCCTCTCTCTCTCCCCTCCATCTTGCTCATCACTACGCTGTGGGGGGGGGGGGGGCGGTGGACGGCGCTCGCGCGGTTTTCTTGACAGGAGCGGTGCGTGGTTGTGCGCGCTGCGCGGGCTGGATGCGCGGTGCTTTGGTGTTTTCTGTGCTGGGCCGGCGTTTTCTTTTCACGTCGCCGGGGGTGTGGAGCCGCACGCTCTTTTCGCGTCATCACGGTGCGGCCCGCCACTCGAGGATCGCGCCGAGCTGTGTGCTGCGTGTGGGTGCGGACGGCCCTTTTCTCCTGTGGTCTTGCTGCTGCTGCCTCGTGCCTTGGGCGCTTGCTGCTACTGTCGGTGTCGTGAGTCCCTCTTGATAATGACTGTGTTTTGGCTACTCTGCATACGCTTGTGGGAAGCTTATGTCCCTCTCTTTGTGTTTTTTGTTTTGGAGTTGGGCCCAGTTATTGAGGGTTGTGGTTCCTCCCACCCCCCCCTCGTCCCCTATTATTAAGAGGGATCATATAAGAGGGATCATATAGGTTTGGGCTGTTAGTGCCTTGTAACCTGCATTTGCCAATTTTTCTAATCAACATAATGGAGGCATCGAGGATAGTGAGCTGGGGGCCCCATCGGGGCGGATGAAGCTCTGCCCCTTGTGCAGTGCAAGTCCTCTGGGCGGATTCAGGCCTCTTTGTACCACTTGTGCCAAGAGTATCCTTTTGGACCATGACCGGGCGGGCGCCCCTGCCCCTAGCACTTCACTGCCTGCGACCTCGCCAGAGCCTCTGCTGCTGCACTCAGCCCTCAGTGAGGGGGAAGCCAGCAGGGGGTCCCACGTTGATTTGACACATAGGGTGGCCAGTCTCGAGAGGCAGATCTCGCGAACAGCTCCTAAGAAGGCCACGAGTAAGAAACGGCACATCGAGCCCGTTTACTCGGATAATGACAATCTTTTTGATGATTTGGGCTCTGTGGAGGAAGGTGAGTTGCCAGATGATTCCTGTTCCACTGCGGATTATTCTGCTGGCGATGACAGTCTGTCTGGTTCTTCCTCGGATGAGGATGCGTGGCTCCCTGATGATATGGAGAAGTTGCTTGCCTCGGTTTTTGAGACTTTACACATTGTCCCTCCCAGAGCGGCTAAGAGGAAGCAAGGTGATTTGTTTAAGCCTGAAAGACAGAGGCAAGTCTTTCCGGAGCAGGCCCATTTTTCTAATATGATTTTCAAGGAATGAGAAAGGCCTGACAAGCTACTGCCGGTGCCTAAGGGCCTGGCTAGGCGGTATCCCTTCCCTGAGGAGCTGGTCCGGCTATGGTCTTGTCCTCCCGAAGTGGATTCCCCTGTGTTGGGGTTGTCCAACACTACTATTATGCCATCACCTGATACTGCTTCCTTACGTACCAGGCTGACAAGCTCATGGATCAACTGGTCTGTCATGCCTTCACCTTTGCCGGTGCCTTGTTTCGCCCTGTGTGTGCCGCGGCTATTGTCTCCCTGGCCATCAGAAAGAAGGTGAGACGCCTTGTGGATAGCGTGAAGGCTCACAAGCAGGGGAGGAGTATAAGGACCTCAAGGCCTGCGTGGATTTCATTGCTTTTGTTGTCTCTGCCATGGACGATGGTGTCCAGCTTGGTGCCAAGATTTCGGCCCTTCTTGTTGCACTTGCCGCTCGCTCTGGTTGCGGCAATGGTCGGCTGATGCCGCGGCCAAGAAGTCGCTTACTGGTATCCCCTTCGTGGGGCACAGGTTGTTCGAGGAGCGTCTGGACCGTCTGGTCAAGGATGGTAGACTCCCTCAGAGACGGAAGCCTGATCGGCCCTTTCGGAACTCATCTGCCTATCGCTCTTTTCGAGGAGGAAGAGGCTCTTCATTCTCAGGTGGCCGCAGAGATACCTGGGGTAGAGGTAGGTCCCGCGGCTGACCCAATCCCGCTTGGGGAGCCAAGTCCAAGCCCCTTGCCAAGTCCTTTCAGGCATGAGGAGGTGCCCTCACCCATCCGGGTGGGGGGACAGCTTCTGCTATTTGCTCATATCTGGAGACGGCATGTCTCGGATCGGTGGATTCAGGAGGTGGTGTCCTCCGGCTACAAAATAGAGCTGGCAGTCAGGCCGCCCACAAATTTTCTTCGGTCTCAGATATCCCAAAACCCATTGAAGGCACAGGGCCTGAGAATGCCGTGCAACACCTCCTGAGGTTAGGCGTGATTGCCCTGTTCCTCGTCAGGAGCAGGGTCAAGGTTTTTACTCCAACCTGTTCACGGTTCCCAAGAAGGATGGAACTTTAAGACCAATCCTGGACCTGAAGGGTCTAAACAGGTTTGTAAGAGTCAGACATTTCCGCATGAAAACCTTATGGTCAGCGGTGAGCTCGCTTCGGCCCGGCGACTTCATGACCATGGTGGACATCCCGATTTTCCGGGGGCATCAGAAGTTCCTGAGGTTTGCTTAGGAGGATCAGCATTACCAGTTTGTGGCACTTCCATTCGGGATATCCTCAGCCCCCCGTGTCTTCACCAAGGTGCTGGCAGGCATCATGGCTATCCTGAGGAACCAGGGCATTCGTGTGCTGCCCTATCTGTACGACTTGCTGATTGCTACCCAGTCCTTGCAGCAGGCCGAGAGCGATACTCTGTCGGTATTGTCAACCCTGGAGGCCTTCGGCTGGGTAATCAATTACCCAAAGGCTTTTATCACTCCCTCGACAGTGAGATCCTTCCTGGGAATGTCGATAGACACCGCTCAGGTAAAGGTTTTTCTGCCACTGCAGAAGATTTCGAGTCTCCAGACGCAGGTGCAGGCCTTGCTGTCCTTCAGCGGCCGTCGATACGTCTGAGGATGAGATTGGTGGGCCTAATGGTGTCATGCTTCGAGGCCGTGCCCTTCGCCCAATTTCACACCTCTTCAATTAAACCTGCTGACCGGCTGGAACCGGATGCAGTCGCTGAAGTTGCTGGAACAGGAATTTTTGCTGTCCCCCCTGGCCAAACAGTCCCTCTTGTGGTGGCTGGACTCCAGGAACCATTTGGTAGGCAAGTCCTTTCTGACCCCCCGTTAGGAGATAGTTACCACGGGTGCCAGTCTGACCGGCTGGGGAGGCGTTTGGCAGACTCAGAAGATCCAGGGTCAGTGGGGTCCCATAAATCTCTTGGAGCTGAGAGCGATCCGGTTGGTGCTTCTTCGCTTGACTCCCCATTTAAGGGGTTGTGCGATCCAGGTTCGCTTGGACAGTCAGATGGCTGTCGCCTACATCAATCACCAGGGTGGGACCCGGAGCAAGCGAGCCCTCAAGGAGGTGACCCAGATTCTGGCTTGGGCAGAGGAGAATGTTACCTGCATATCGGCAGTCTACATCCCCGGGGTAGAAAACCAGGAGGCAGACTCCCTGAGCAGGAGCGCCTTGCGCCTGGGGGAATGGTCTTTCAACGGCAAAACCTTGCACGCTTTGTGTTTCCCTTGGGGGCAGCCAGATGTGGACCTGCTTGCGTCCAGACACAATCACAAGCTCCCAAGGTTTGTCTCCCTCTCAAGAGATCTACTGGCCATTGCCACAGACGGTCTCGCAATTCCCTGGACGGAGTTCAAGTTCCTTTATGCATTCCCTCCGTTTCCACTCCTGGGCCGAGTGCTGCACAAGATAGCCCAGGAAGGGGTACCAACCATTCTGGTGGCTCCTCGCTGGCTGAGAAGGAGTTGGTTTGCGGACATAGTTCAGATGTCAGTAGATCATGTCCGACGACCCAGGGCTTCTCACACAGGGGTCGCTGCGGCACCCCAATTTATGGACGCTGGCCTTGATGGCCTGGCTATTAAAACCTCAATCCTGACAGAAAAGGGGCTGACCATGATTCAGGCACGGAAGAAGTCTTCCTCCATGATATACTACTGAGTTTGGCACGCTTATATTGCTTGGTGCGAGACCAAGAGTCTCCCTTGCCGCACATTTTCTATTTCTAGGATTCTGGAGTTTTTACAACACGGCTTAGACTTGGGTCTCCAGCTGAGCACCCTCAAGGGCCAGGTCTCGGCCTTAGCCATATTCTTCCAGAGATCCATTGCCAACCATAGGTTGATCAAGACCTTTTTCCAGGGAGTCACTCATGTCTGGCCACCGCGTAAGTCAGTATTACCGGTGTGGAACTTGAATTTAGTACTGTCTGCTCTTCAGGGTCTTCCTTTCGAACCTCTGTGCGATGCTGCATTGCCTATTTTGACTCTCAAGGTGGCCTTTATGGTAGTGATCACCTCCGTGCGTCGCGTATCGGAGCTGGCTGCACTTTGTATGAAGCCTCCCCATTTTGAGCGGCATAAGGATAAGGTGGTTTTTCGCTTTAAACCTGATTTTTTGCCTAAGGGCATTTCTCCCTTTCACCTTAATGAGGACGTTGTCTTGCCTTCCTTGTGTCCAGCACCGACTAATTCTAAGGAAAGGACCCTCCATGCCTTGGATGTGGTCAGAGCCATTAAGTATTACCTGGTTGCGACTGAATCCTTCAGGAAGTCGGATTTGCTCTTTGTCCTAACAGAGGGCTCTAGGAAAGGTTTGCCACCAGCCAAGTCCACTCTCAGTAGGTGGATCAGACAGGCGGTCGTACAAGCATATTCTGCCAAGGGCAAGGAACCCCCTTTTCGGATCACAATTCATTCTACCAGAGCTATTGGTGCCTCTTGGGCTTTTCAGCACCAGGCATCGGTTGAACAAGTTTGAACAAGTTTGTAACGCCGCCACTTGGTCTTCAGCTCATACTTTTACAAAGTTCTACAAAGTTGATGTCAGGGCCTCAGCTGACGCTGTCTTTGGCTGAAAGGTGCTTCAGGCGGTAGTGAATGAACTACATGCTGTTCCACACTGGGAATCCCGCCCTATATGGACACTGCTTTTGGATGTCCCACATGTCATCACTGGGATGACCTGGAGTGGATATAGGGAAAAATACTTTATTCTGTGAAACTCATCTGTAGAATTGTTTTTGAGTATATCCAGTCCAGGTCGTCCTACCCCACCCTTGTTCATTATCTCTTGTTTGCCTGTTATGGTGATTACCATTTCTTGGACTTGAGTCCTTAAGTGTTGTTTAGAGAGAGTACAAGCTGAAGCTATGTGAAGTAACATGGTTTCTTGGCCTCCCGGCCTGTCCTTTTTTTGTTTACTGCTTTTTAACCACTGGAGAATCATAGAGGGACACCTGCCTTTATAGGCCGGGAGGAGCTGCAGCTTTTTGATCTTGCAGCGCCCCCTAGGGGCGGAATACCCACATGTCATCACTGGGACGACCTGGACTGGATATGCTCAAAAACAATTCTACAGGTGAGTTTCACAGAATTGTATTTTTGGTGCAGCAGATTGGCCTAGGGCTCACATTTGGAGATGTGTGCCCATGGGGCGAGTGCTGAGAAGGAAAATATTGGTTAATTGTATTCTGTATCCCTCTGTCAAAGATAGTGAGGACCAGCAATGTGTAAGGATGAAACTGCATTAGGACACAGGTCAAGCAACAAAATGTAGCTAGCCAAATCAGGACAGACTACTCCCACAGCCCATGAGGCAGCCAGCAACCAAATGCCATTGCTGGCTGTTTGTGTACAGTTCTGCACACATACTTTTGGCAAATCCTATTGGTTCTGAAGTCCCTGTATGGCCAATGCAGGGAATCAGAATTAAAGGTATAACTGACCAATTTCACTATTTCTACTGGCAACCCAATTTAGGATGCCTGGTGATTGGGGGAATTCAGCAGTCCTACCTGTAGGACCACTGTAGAATATAGACCTACTTTAGCAGCTGACAACATTTTGAATCCATTATTTGGTTTAAGAGGAACTATGGTTAGAAATGACCATTGTCCCTCTTTAATATGCAGCAGCGCCAGTGAAACCGAGTACCCAGGAACTTACCTCTTCTGGGTCCTTTTCTATGGCTGCTGTGGAGCAGCCTATCAGCCTCACAGCCAGTGCTGATGGACTGCTTGTGGTCGAGTGAGCCTGTCACACCGAGCAGCCTATCGGCACTGGCCATGGAGCAATCAGTCATAGAAGAGGACCCAGAAGAGGCAAGTTCCCGTGTGACTGGTTCCTTGTTTTACCGTCACCGATTCACAGTGGGGTAGCTGCTCCGTTACTGCATATTAAAGAGGGACTGTGGTAATTTCTGACCATAGTTCCTCTTTAAATTGATTAAATGTTAAATAATACAAAAAAAAAATGACTCCAGTTTATTCTTTTTTTTTTTTGCTAAATAAGAGAATTTTAATGAGATTCGAAGTGAAAAGTTGTTGACCAGCAATCAATAAAATAGTATTTTAGGTGTGAAAATCCTTAGAGTAAACATTGTATGTGTTGTAATACTCACATCCAACACATTTAGAGGAAATGAAAACTCATAAATCTAATTTTTAGCTGAAGCTTAATGTGCGGGAAATGTTATTCACTAATTTCCTGCTTCTAAAGTAGCCAACCTAATTGAAGCTGCTAAGAATTCTGCATTTAACCCAATGTCACATAACTGCTTCTGGCACACTCTTTGCTTGTGCTCCGAGAGTTAATAAATGTAAATATATCCTATTCCAAGCACTAAAGCATTAATTACATGCTTAGGTGTAAATCCCAACTGTCTCTAATAGATATCTGTAAGTGTTAATATTTGTATGTATTATTCTGGAAAAAATGAACATTAATATAACTTAAAATGTTGCTTTACCACATTCAATTTTTAGAGGAAGCGGTGATCTTTTTAATCAATGTTTTTTTTTTTATCATGTGCAGCACCCAATACAAAAGACCTGGATGTATTCCTGCGAAAACAAGAGTCTGGCTTTGGATTTCGGGTCCTGGGGGGAGATGGGCCAGATCAAGCAGTGAGTAGCTTTTTATTTACCTTGCTCAGTAAAACCAAACTCAAAATTAGATCAGACTCATGTCTTTAGTTGTATTTCTGTTTTTGTGTTAGGATTATCAGGCTGCCCCCATTAGCTGGATGTCCAATCAAACTGTTCTGTGTGATAAAGATATTGACTGGCTTGCGTTGTTAGTGGCCAAATCTGTTTCTCCGTACCCTGTGTACCCCAGGCTTGGGTGCTGGTAACCCAACCCTTGAGTGGCTGACTCCCAGCCCAGTTACCAGCCCCTATGCCTTTCGACATAAAAGATGGAATTAAAAGCACTGTCTCTATTTTTGCAGATGACACAAAGATATGTAGCACAGTGCAGTCTATTGAAGATGTTCCAAGCTTCAGGCTGACTTGGACACTTTGAGTGTCTGGGCATCCACTTCCCGAATGAAGTTCAATGTGAAGAAATGTAAAGTCATGTACTTGGGGTTTAACAACCTGAAGGCTACATATATCCTGGGGGGAGTAAAACTGGGAGAAACACTTGTTATGAGATCACAGGCTAAATAACAGCATGCAATGTCGAGCAGCTGCTTCCAAGGCCACCAAGATATTATCATGAATTAAAAGAGGCATGGAATCACAGGGAAGGATGTCATTTTTCCTCTTTACAAGGCACTGGTGCGCCCTCCCCTGGAATATGCCATCCAGTTCTGGGTACCAGTTCATAGAAAGGATGCTCTGAATATGGAAAGGGTGCAGAGGAGAGCCACTAAACTAATAAGAGGAATGAAAGATCTTAGTTATGAGGAAAGATTATGAGAGTTAAATCTGTTTAGTCTCGAGAGGAGACGACTAAGTGGGGACATGATTAACTTGTATAAATATATAAATGGCCAATACAAAAAATATGGGGAAACAGGTAACATCCTCTCAAGGAAAAAGAAAAAAGAAATTCAGTCTCCGGAGATGACAATCATTCTTTACCATAAGAACTATAAATCTATGGAATAGCCTCCCACAGAAGCTTGTTACAGCATCAACAGCTGACAGCTTCAGAAAAGGATTAGATCCCTTTTTAGAAGAAAACATTATCTGTTACTATTTGTTGTTATCAGTAAAAAAAAATAAAAAAATAACTTCCCCTACCCCAACACCCTTGGTTAATCTTGATGGACATATGTCTTATTTCAACCGTATTAACTATTGGTTGAACTTGATGGACATATGTCTTATTTCAACCGTATTAACTATTGGTTGAACTTGATGGACATATGTCTTATTTCAACCGTATTAACTATTGGTTGAACTTGATGGACATATGTCTTATTTCAACCGTATTAACTATTGGTTGAACTTGATGGACATATGTCTTATTTCAACCATATTAACTATTGGTTGAACTTGATGGACATATGTCTTATTTCAACCATATTAACTATGTTGTGTGCTTTTTCAGGGATGTCAGTACTGGGTTTTCAGGAGAATAGTTGTACCCTATCCTTCTACCTTGGCATCCTGTTAGGGGTAAGGGCGGTCCACTACTGAGGAATGGTTTTATAGTCACTAGTGGGTTCTCTGGTGAATATCTCCTATGTGACTTGGTTTCATTGTGGAGGGGGGCATGAAGGAGATTACCCAGTGTTTCTCCTCCTTAGTGAGGGACAGGGTCATATGTGATGGGAACACTAGACTCCTCGCCTCTGAAGTATAAAACATTCCTCCATGGTGGCCCAGTCACTATCTCCAACAAGTGCTGCTATTCCCCTGAACAACAACTGTAGATGGATCGGCTGCTAAAGCTCTCTTCTACTCCTACTAATTATAGTAGCACAAATTTGAATATTCTTATCTCAAGGTGCGCTGACTCCTGGCAACTAATCTTATTTGAGTTTGCAACTGTTAAACCAGTGAACAATAGCTTTTGATTGGTTACAAAGCTTTACAGGTGTTTCCTGAAGACTGGTCTGACAGTGAGCTTGGGTGATCATTCAGGCAAAGCAGCGAGGGTCAGGACAGAAAGTGGTGTAGGATGTATTTGATTTATCCCTTAGAGATGTGCATTGCTGTACAATTAATGTGCTGCTTTTCCATATTTAGGGAAGAGCAAAGCATTTAACAGCACTTCTGAGAAGACAGTAATCATGTAGTGAGGATAAATAATTAACAGGGCCTTGTGTTCTGGCAGTAAATGATTCCAGGTACCCACAGAGTCTGCACACTGCGTTATGGATCGCTTTTCTGCTGTGCCTGTCCAATAATTTTCTATAATTGAAACAGACAGGAAACTCCAGTAACAATGCCCGCACGCTCCGTCCATTGCCATTCCGGGCTAGTTAGACTAGTTAGTCACTGTGTCTTATATTAATAATGCAGGAAGCTCTTATTCTAGATGGGACATTAGCTGTATGCATCTTTAAAAATGTCGTAAGTTAATTCCCACTCCAGTCATAAGTACCGGTATGTAGTGCTTACATAACTTTCTAAAAGGATGAAATTCAAAGACTGCTAATAAAAGATGCATTTTCATACATCTGGAAATGCCTCTTTTATACATCTTTTGTTTTCTTTTTTTGTGTTACATAAGCTCTGGGCAGCAGAGGTGGACTGGCCATAGGGAGACCCAGGAGAATTTCCAGAGGGCTGCATTGCTTTGGGGCTAATTGAGCTGCTGATACCGCTATATCATATTTTTCTCCCTAGTTTCTTTTCAGCCTTGTACCAATCCTATTATACCCTTCAAGTCAAGAAACCCCAGCCCATGTTCTTTCCTAATGCTATAGCCTTTAGGTTCATGAATGTTGGGGGACCATACCCACCCCTGCCATGTTATCTAGCCCCACAATACTCAAGAATGTTGGGGGGACCATATCCAAGACCTTTCTTGAGTAATGGGGGGGCCTGCTAAAGTGGCATGCAGCTGCTATTGTTTCCCAATCTGCAGAGACCAGTGGCTTTTTGTTGGGGTTGGGTTTTTTCTTTTTTTTTTGTTCTAATTTATCCAGAAATACATTTTTCCTCTGTTTTAAACATGACTAGAGGTTCTCAGGATTCCAGTGCCCACTTTCAGATGGCAAGTTAAGGTAAGAACTTTCCAGGTTTTTAGTTCTGGGGGCAAATCTCTTGGTTTTTTTTTCTGTTCCTGATTTATGTACTTATTGAGAATATATGTATTCTGGTTGTAGAGGTAGTTGGTTCAAGGTTTATTTTAAACATCTAGGAGTTTTTCCTCATAAGGTTTCTGAATGGCTAAAAAAATCAAGCAGAATGGCAGTTGGAGGCTTAAACCAGACCAAAAGCCTGGCACAGTTGGAAAAGAAAGGTAGCGGCCATTTTGGAGCTTCCTCTCCCAGCATCTAAGCCATGCTACTGCCTGGATTCAACTGACATAACTGACAATGCACAGTAACAGTGAAAGTTCAGCTGCACTTCACATCCATGAACCACCATTTTGTTTTTAAAACTGACCACATAAGGATTTCAGAAAAAGTAATTTCTATGTGCAGCAATCAAAATTGCCCTGGGGAGGGATGCATATGAGAGCACTGTTTGTTATGTTGGTCTGGTTTAGGTCATTTTTGACTGTTGGTCTGCTGGAAGGCCTATTCTGGAATCGGTAAACTGGTCTGATTTTTTACCGAAAAAGTTGGTATTCATACAAGTCTAGTACAGGATGAGGTCTAATTTTAATGATATATTAGCAGAAATATTAACTGTACTTTAGAAATGCTGTACAGGAGGACTTTGATTTACGCTTTTAAAAGTTGGATTATTTGGTTTGTTTTACTTTTTTATATATATATATATATATATATATATATATATATATCATTTTCTTTTGTAATCTTGACCTTTGGTCTCTTTTCTCATTGCAGATATATATTGGGGCCATTATTCCTTTAGGAGCAGCTGAAAAAGATGGACGACTTCGTGCTGCTGATGAGTTAATTTGTATTGATGGTGTTCCCGTGAAGGGAAAGTCCCACAAGCAGGTTTTAGATTTAATGACTAATGCTGCTCGCAATGGTCATGTGCTGCTAACTGTACGGCGGCAGGTCTATTTCTCAGGTAAGGGAAGCTTTAAAAAGTATAAACTATTATACAGCTAACGTAGAAGTAGCTAATTAAATGTGCATTTTATATTGACCTGTCTCTGTATTAGCTAAAAGTGAAAGTTTTCTATTATATGCCAGGCCATATTAATACAGCAAGATATTAAGCAGACCTCACAATTTGGTAAAAGCGCTGACTGCATTGTTCCTTGATTGTTTTTGGTCCTTTGCTGAGCAAATTCATCCAGAGCTAACTTTTTCCCTGTACTTTGGCAGTGTTCTCTTTTTGACCTTTCTAAATTACTCACTGCTTAGTAAAAGGTTGCATGACACACTGTTCTTAGCTGCCATATATGTAAGTACCTCACAGATTAAATGTAGCAATTTCTCCAAAGCTCATATTCTGAGAAGCATGTCAGCTGCTGAGAAATGATTTTGCCCAGTGGGAACCTAAAAGTGTCTTCCACATTGCTTTCCAAAAGACAAATCATATTAGAAATATTGGACCAATTATCTCCCATAAACCTACTGGAAGTCCTGGCAAGGAAAAGATCTCAGGGACCATCCATCTCATCACTTTCAGCAAATCTTTCTGTCATTTGTCATTAAAAAAAACTATAAAATATCTGACTTATGAAGGCACTAGGTTTGCATTGATACTTCACTTTTTTGGGGAAATGAATTTAATTATCAACTTAATATGGATAGTTTGCTCTCTAGAAAACTGTGATAACGAAAGTCATTATCCAGACAATGATATAAACTTCATAATTAAAGTGGACCAACACCCTGTCCCTTTTTTTTTTTTTTTGTATTTTAAAAATATACAAAATAAGCCCGAAGACCCGATTTAAATAGTTAAAAAAAAAAAACTTACCTTTTATAATCCGGCTCCGCGTCGCTAGCATTCAAACTTCGGGTCCCATCTTCAACTTTCTACAAACAGGAAGAGATCCTTTGACCTCTTCCTGTTGAAAATCTCGCGCATGCGCGGTAGATAGGTGAAGCGCCGCTTGCATCGGGAGCGAGCGGCGCTTCACCTGTCACTACCGCGCATGCGCGAGTCTCCCCCTGCCAGGGACGGGGAGACGTAGTGCGCGGTGGTGAAGCGGCAAGCGGCTACCGGCTGCTGTCGGGGGGGGGGGGGGACTTTCACATGCTGCACCGCGCGGCGGGGCATAGCGGCGAGCGCTGCTGCTAAAGAAGAAGGCGGTTGGTGGCGCGCAGAATATTACCTCTTTATCCCCTTATCAGGATTGGCTAGAAAACAAAATAAAAACCCCAACTGATTTGTTTGTTAGCCCGACCAGTAAGATAATCAGACAGATCTGACAGATTTGCTAGACATTATGTGCAGTCCTAGTGCTCCCTACATTACATGGTTGTATTAAAGTATTTGTCAAACGTTTTACAGTCTATGGTCATCACACCCCTATTCAAAAGCACTGTCAGCATTGTAACCTCTGTCCTGTACACACTTCCTTCATTTTATATTCTGCAATGCTATATTCTGCAACTTACCACCCCCTAAAGATGTAACCCTAATGACAAATCCATATAACAATTTAGTGGTTGATTGTGATGCTAAGCAGTCATACGAACGTGTAAATCAGTAACATAAAATGTATATAAAATGTACTATTGCTGACTCCCCCCATAACATTTTCAGCAGTCAGAATCCCCCCATAACATTTTCAGCAGTCAGAATCCCCCCATAACATTTTCAGCAGTCAGAATCCCCCTATAACATTTTTAGCAGTCAGAATCCCCCCATAACATTGTCAGCAGTCAGAATCCCCCCATAACATTTTCAGCAGTCAGAATCCCCCTATAACATTTTTAGCAGTCAGAATCCCCCCATAACATTTTCAGCAGGCAGAATCCCCCCATAACATTTTCAGCAGGCAGAATCCCCCCATAACATGTCCAGCAGGTAGAATCCCCCCATAACATTTTCAGCAGGCAGAATCCCCCCATAACATGCTCAGCAGTCAGAATCCCCCCATAACATGTTCAGCAGTCAGAATCCCCCTATAACATGTCCAGCAGGCAGAATCCCCCCATAACATTCTCAGCAGGCAGAATCCCCCCATAACATTTTCAGCAGTCAGAATCCCCCTATAACATTTTTAGCAGGCAGAATCCCCCTATAACATTTTCAGCAGTCAGAATCCCCCTATAACATTTCCAGCAGGTAGAATCCCCCCATAACATTTTCAACAGGCAGAATCCCCCCATAACATGTCCAGCAGGCAGAATCCCCCCATAACATTTTCAGCAGGTAGAATCCCCCCATAACATTTTCAACAGGCAGAATCACCCCATAACATTTTCAGCAGGCAGAATCCCCCCATAACATGTCCAGCAGGTAGAATCCCCCCATAACATTTTCAGCAGGCAGAATCCCCCCATAACATTTTCAGCAGTCAGAATCCCCCCATAACATGTCCAGCAGGCAGAATCACCCCATAACATTTTCAGCAGGCAGAATCCCCCCATAACATGTCCAGCAGGTAGAATCCCCCCATAACATTTTCAGCAGGCAGAATCCCCCCATAACATTTTCAGCAGTCAGAATCCCCCCATAACATTTTCAGCAGGCAGAATCCCCCCATAACATTTTCAGCAGGCAGAATCCCCCCATAACATTTTCAGCAGTCAGAATCCCCCTATAACATTTTTAGCAGGCAGAATCCCCCCATAACATTTTCAGTGGCAGAGTCCCCCCATAAGATTCACAGTGGCCGAGTCCCCCCATAAGATTCACAGTGGCGCAGTACATTACAGTGAATTAAACAGTAAACAAACACATTTGACCAAGACATTTATGAAACAAAAATAAACTTACCGCATCCAGCACGAGATGAGACGAGAGGAGAGCAGACGCTGAATGGAAGGAGGAGGGAGGGGGAGTGAGAGGAGGGGAGGCGGAGGCTCAGGTGCCTCCAGCCAATCATGGCTGAGCACAGCTCAACCAATCAGATAACCAGACTGACTGCTAGTATAGCTGGGAGGCAGACGTGCACGCGCCCGAGGCCAGAGAGAGGACAAGCCACCTGCTAACAACGCGAGACAACAGAAGACCTGATCTCCACGGACAAAATATGCTAATGAGCGGAAAAGCGTGATTGACAGCGGACAAGACCTGGAGGGTGGGACTTCCTGTTTAGAAATATTAATATTTCAGGCGCTGCGAGGGACAGATGGCTCCAACAGTCGTCAAAAGGTAAGTGTCCTTTTATTTTATATATAATAAAGCTAAGTTGTTTTGGAGGGTGTTGGTCCACTTTAACCCTACATTTCATGCTCCTAGCTTAAAAAAAACAAGATTAGTAATGTTGAGATAAAGTACCTTATGACATTTATTTTTGTACTTCCTAGTGTGCCCATGCTTGTATCAGAACATAGTTAAAGCAGTATCATTAAATGCATGTTCTCAGAGATGACACTAGTTGAGCTGCAATTGAATGGCTTCCTGTGAATGCACAGCCAGGGAGTTGAAGGAGCGGTGTGTGTTCACAGGCGTTCTACGAGCACAGAGGAAGAGAAAGAGGGAGGACTGATAAGTGAGCAGGAATCTGATCATTAAGAAGAACGCTGAAAGGGAGCGTTGCCATCGAGCAACCCCTTACTAATAAGTGAGCTGCTGGGGGAGGCGCCGAAGGGCCAGAGAAAAAGGAGGGATTTCTTCTTCATTCCGACTGCAGAGAAAATATATTGTGTGCCCAGGGTGCATCATGTAGGATTCTTGCCCCTGGATTCTAATGTTTTGGTGTTTTTTTAAGTTATTGGATAGAATTACATATACTGCATTGCACCAGAGTATGCCGAGCCTCGGCACACCTCCATTGTAGTGAATGAAGGGGGGTGTGAGAGTGCCACTTTGATTGATGTTGGGGGGTAACCTTGACATGGAAGCACTAGTGGCTGAAGTTTGTGCCCGTGCAGTGTGGTATTTGAGCCAGCGATCTGGTAAGTTGCTGATCTCCGAGTCGGTGACAGGTCAGCAGCGGGGGACAAAAGGTGATTCCGCTTTTGTTATTGGGCGGTCAATTTGTTTAAAAAGCTTTTGATCTTCCTCAGCACATCCCTTAAACCGGACCTTCAGCGTGATTTAATGAAAAGCCCAAACTCTTAAAAAACGGTTCCCCGGCATCTAAAATTAATATATTTTACGTTTTTAGTCACTAACTTATTATTCTTTCCCCCACTGGGCTGCAACTCTGTTCAGGAATTTAGGATATGGGCGCCGCCATCTTGAATCAGAAGCATCACACTTACTGAGGAGATGAGAGTGGGATAAGGTACAGGGGGTGGGTTATAGCTGTGCTTTGCTCAGACAGAGCAGAGCTGGGGTCAGGTAAAGGTCAGCAGTCCCAGAATGCAGAGCAGCACAGTCAGGAGGCACTTCCTGTTTGCAGGCTGCCTGATAAGATGGCGGCTTCCATAAGCCGCCATCTTGGATGTTTAAAGGCTCATAACAGTAGATGCAGGTAGGATGATTTTTAATGTGGCCAATCTGTATGTACAGGGGGTGGGAAACATATAAGATAGACTCTTAATCAGAGTGAAGGTCCGCTTTAAGATCCTGATGTTTTGTACTTAGCCAATGGGGACATCTGCCCCCAGGTTATCAGAGACCTCCTGCTTACTTCTAAAGTTTGGCCAAGTCTGCAGTAGGCTAGAACTCTGCAAAGCTCAGTGAATAGAGAGGGTCAGCTCCATTCAGTATGTACTGTGTTTGCGGCAGATACAGCGGTACCACAAAACATATCCATCAATGCCACCTCTATGGTCTCTTTCACACCTCTCCATTAAGGCAGAGAGCGGAAAAACTTGGCCGCAAAAAGTCCTGCCTGCAGTGTCCTGGCTGCAAAAACGTCCATTGAAACAGGGATATTAGAACACAGATGCAAGCGCGAATAAAGACACGGACAGAAATCGCAAACACAAAATGGAATTCGTGCCGCAAAATTCAGGCGTGTAAAAATGACCGGACAGTTGTGAATGTAGCCTAAATATTTTGTTGTTTTTATAATCCTGTAATTTTGAATAAAGTTAAGGTGGTTATAGTTGTTACTGTGTTTTGTTTTGTTTTTTAGACAAAACACAAGAGGAGGAGGATCCTCCGCAAACAGTTCCCGCAATTAATGGCTCCCCAAAGCTGAACCAGATTGAGGTGAATGCAGCACCCAAGCCTCCAGCAGAAGCTTATGAAGTTGTCCTACAGCGCAAAGAAAATGAAGGTTTTGGGTTTGTCATCCTGACTTCCAAAAACAAGCCCCCTCCTGGAGGTGAGAGAATTTTGAATGGCTTAAAGGCGGTTACTAAAGGAGTTAAAAATGGTGACATGTTTCACTTGAACTAGTTTTCTCCCTTCATCCATCAGGGCGACCACAGAGAGAACAAGCTCCTCCACCTATAGAGGAAACACAACTAGAATGGATTTAAAAGCCCCACCCTTCCCCCCCA
Organism: Gastrophryne carolinensis; assembly: GCA_027917425.1. NCBI lineage: Eukaryota > Metazoa > Chordata > Amphibia > Anura > Microhylidae > Gastrophryne > Gastrophryne carolinensis. The sequence continues at coordinate 384,956,342 of CM051236.1, read as the reverse complement.
ATCATCAGTATTGTGTTTCCTCTCTAGGAGGGGGAACGCTGGAACAACGACCAGCTTATTTTTTTATTTTTGCACCCCAGGAGTTCCTGGGGAGGTGCTCGCCAGCACCACAACACGGGGCAAGACACCACTTTTTCTGTACTGCTGGAGAAAGGCAGTTGGCTAGAGCCACATCCCGGGGGGGGGGGGGGGGGGGCGTGCTTATTGGGCACCATCCAAGACGGCTTCCAGGCTGGAAGGTCACTTACTGCCAGAACCACGCGCATTCCAGATGTTCTTCCTAGCCATAGATGGCCTGAGGCAGCCAGAATAAAAGCAGCAGGTGCGTGGGCCACAGCGTTGCTATTCACTGCAAATGGTGTTCCTTGCCAGGATGCCCTCTCTCCCCTATTGGTAGCCTGAGTCAGTGAATAGTAAAGGTTTAGTTACCTCGGATGAAGATTCCCTTAATATAAACTTTAGGGGAGGATACGAATTATAGACTGACCCCAGAGGTTCAAGCAGTAAGATTTCAGAAGACACTTTGTTACTTCTGGAGGACGTTTATGGTACTACGCAGATTCACACTAACGAACAGCCTTTATCTGCCCAGGATTCTTTATACCGTAAGTTATTGATTAAGAGAAGTAAAGCCTTTTCGGTTCATTCTGCCCTTCTTGGCATTATGAAAAAGAAGTGGCAGTTTCCAGAAAAAAACTTTTTCCTGACTAGTTTCTTGAAGTGGAAATTCCCATTTAATGGTGTAGAGCAGTGGTCCCCAACCCTGTCCTCAAGGCCCACCAACAGGCCAGGTTTTGCAGATCTCCACAAAGATGCACAGGTGGAGTAATTAGTGCAGCTGCAGAGCAAATAGAGCTGGCTATTTGGAGATCAAAAAAACATGACATGTTGGTGGGCCTTGAGGACAGGGTTGAGGACCACTGGTGTAGAGTCTAATCTTTGGACCAAGTGTCCTAAACTTGATGCCTCCCTGGCTCGGGTGTCACGTTCCGCTGACCTCAGGATCATTGCGAGATCCCACAAATCACCACACCGCAGGGAATCCTTAGAAGGGGATGGGGTGCTGCAGCCTTTGCTTTTAAACCCATGATAGCTTCAGATTGCGTGGTTGTGAGTTATATAGAAAAAGACCCACCAAAGCAGACTCTCCTTGACATGCTACCTTCCATGTTTAGAGCCATTTCTTTTTTAGAGGATGCCTCGGCCGAGTCAGTCATAGCTGGTTTATCAACTGTGCCAGAAGAGCCATCTGGCTAAAAACCTGGCATTACATTCGATTAGGTGCTGGTATTCGGTCCGGAACTAGAAACCATTCTTTCTATGTCCCCTGTAAGCATTAAAAAGTTTCCTTTTGAGAAGGAAACGATTTAGAAACCAGGCCAAAGTCAACCCTAGATTCTGACAATCCCTAGCTTCTAATAGACAACCTAAGAAGCACTGGGGGCAGTACAAGAGTGTGTACCTCCACCCAGTTTGATAGACCTAGGTCCTGACGCCAAGATACCTGTAGGGGGACAGGCTAACCTTCTTTCAGGAATCCTGGCAATAAATTGCATAGAACCAGTTCATTCTGGACCTAGTTGCTACGGGTTACCTGCTGGAATTTTCTCGAAGACCCCAGGAGAAATTTCTCCTTACCAGGCTTCCCCATGATACACAAAGGAGGTTAACATTCCCACAAGCTATCTTGGAACTTTTGCAGAAAAGAGTCATAGAACCAGTCCCACTACATTGTCAGGGAAGGGGATTCTATCCCCATATGTTTTAGTCTTAAAACCATCCAGGTGACTCTAAATCTGAAGGATCTAAAATTTTTCATGGTCAAGAATCTCCTTGCACAGGGCGATTGGATGAGCAGTATCGATCTCCAAGACGCTTACTTACACATCCCAATTTGGCCAGGTCACCGCAGCATCCTAAGATTTGCGGTGTTACTGGGTAAAGAGACTCTTCACTTCCAGTACATTTGGCATTTCTTCAGCACCCAGAATTTTTACAAAAATCTTTGTCAAAGTGATGTGCGTCCTAAGATCTCATAAGGTCCCAGTCTTTCCATATCTGGACCACCATCTGGTGACGGGGAGATCACAGTCTGAGATCTTACAAAACCTAAGCAGGACAGTGTCACTGTTGCAGAGTGTAGGGTGGATTATTAATAGGTTCTGTGTTAAAGGCGATTCTGTTGCCATCCTGAACCTGCAAATTTCTGGTATACATCATAGACTCCTCTCAGCAGATGATTTTTCTTTTCTTTTTTTCTGATCCATTGAATTGAGGCACAGATCCTGACATTTCAGAGAGCTCAAAGTGGTGCAGAAATCTCTGAATCATTTCAAACCCCTTTTAAAAAAACAAAGACTTCAAGATTCGGTCAGACAACATGATGAACTTTGCATTACAGTCCCTTGCACTGTGCTTTCTGGGGCCTCTACATCTCTGGATCAGATCCCTGTCAGCAGTCCACTTAAAGGGATCCCTAAACTCAGTAGCAGACTTTCTGAGCAGGACTCTGGTGAGGCAGTCAGAGTGGAGTCTAAATCCACAGATCTATCAAATATTGGTAAAAAGGTGGGGGCAAACCAGAGAGAGATCTTTTTGCGTCCATCAAAATGCCATTACTTCTTCTCGATGAGTCAGGGGGAAATCTGAGTAACAAAAGTTTTGACCTGCAAAAACATGGTGCACTTCAGAGTGCAGACCTTTTTTTGAAAAAAAAAATTGTATTGTCAAGTTTAAGTAGTATTGTTGAGTTTGCAGTCAAGTTTGATTTTCAGAATTAGCATGTCCACACATAAGAAAAAAAGAAAATCTAAAAATGCATGTATGTGAATCACAATGTGAACCTGGGTCTTTGCATGACCCTAAATAAAACCAGGTTCGACCCCCCCCCCAAAAAAAAAGTCGGAATCTGCAATTTGCAGGTGATGTACATCAGTTTACCATTGCCATGATTATTTTTTGAACCATGTTTTTCGGCATAGCCTTTAGGGTGCTATATCCAAACTTTCAAAAAATATATTCTTACCTGATCTGGAAAATTGCCCTGTCGCAAGTGATTTTTTTTAACACAATTTTTCTGTTGCACTTTTTGTGTGTCATATTAAAAAAGCTCACTCAGGTGTATGCTTTAGTTCACACTTAAAAGCACAGCCTAAGGTAAACCTGCTTCATAGAATTATTAGTATGACCCTCATTGAAACAGCAGCCATATATCTGGATGTTTATAATGTAACACGGCGGGAGATGGCTGCCATTCCAGTGTAAGAGCATGCCTCCCATCCTGCGTGTTACATTGTACAGTGCACAGCAACAGCACTGCTGCCGCCTCTGTATAAGTTGTTGTGTGTATACACAAATAACTAGAAACAGTAGTACAATCCCTTAATATTGCTTATACACATTGTAATATAATTACACAGTTTGGTGTTTATCTTGTAAAGAGACTGGCCACCAAACAGTTTTTTTGTCCCAGACTGTTTCCTACCTGGTGCTTGATGTAAAGCAGTAGTTCTTTATTTTCAGGCTTGAATCTGTGCCAGTTTTCTGTATGCACATATCTGTCTCTTATGCCTCAGTCTGTCTACCAAATGTAACAACATGCTGCTGGACATTCTCCCTTCTGCTCATTTGCATACATCCCTCTGGTATGTGAGCTGAGTCATAGACCTTCAGGAACCTGTAGCCTTCTCAGTCAAGCCAAGTTAGTGTACACACAATGGCTTACAGCCCTCCTCCATTCTAATGTGAGCACTATAGTCCTCAGTATGCCACCACGCCCACCTCCCAGAATTTTCTGAAATACAGTGCAAAGTAAAGCTAGTTTTCGCAGCTTTGGGGGATTTGTTTATAAACATTTAAGTTTAAACATTAAATTAAAAGGCTTAGGCAATTAGAAGCTTTATTTACCTGCCTGGACAATTACTTTAAAGCCAAAATATAAATGTGTGCAACTTGTGCTGCACAGCTTGATAACTTTAGATACATGGATCCTGCTGTTAAAAATTTGAATCCTGCCCCTGCATAGATTTTTGTTATGACAAAATACATTTTTTTTGAAAGAGCCTCTTTTTTTTTGCAGTCTTATCATATATATATATATATCATAAGTATGCAGTATATCATATTATCATATACTCCCCTTCATCACATTTTAGCAATACCTGAACTGGAATTGCTATATATATATATATATTCAATATAACAAAATGGTATGTCTGACAAGTTAAATAAAAAAAAAACAGAAATGTGCAAAACCCATATCTTGTCCTCAGTGGCGGACTGGGGCCAAAAATCAGCCCGGGATTTTACCAGCACCTGGCCTGTCCATGATCAGCCAGTGGCATCTCTGCTGCTACCTGGCCAGTCAACCAGTGTGCTCCAAGACTAGGATATATCATTAGGGTGAGGACATGGGCTGGGGTTGCTTGGGTTAGGTATAGAGTGGTGTAAGGGATGGGGGTCCAGGATTGGATGGGAGTGTTAGTAAAGGTAGCAGCCCAGACTGGCCCAAAGCAGTGCGGCCCTCCGGGCATTTGCCTGGGACTCCCTATGGTCCGTCCACCCCTGCTTGACCTGAGGCATACAGGTGCCAAATCCCGCCATTGATGGTAAAGCAGTATAACCCGTTTAGCATTGTTCAGGTCAGAAAGAGTATTGTGTTGTAACAGAATAGCACTACATTCTCTGCCTCAGCTCTTTGCAATTTTCAAGGCAATGCTGAAAAGCCCTGAGTAAATATTATTAGCATGGATGTTGTTTTTCCTGATGCAAATCCATCTGTCTAGCCTTAAAGAAAAAACTCCTGTGCTGTTCTGCATTATCCTTCACCGTGGTTCATATTTAATGTGTGCAAACAGATGTTGCTGCACTAACAATACCTCACAATACTGAGAGAAACACAAGTCAATTAGCTCCCCGTCCAGAAATCTGCCCGAATATCAATGTTCTGTCAAGGTGTAGGCCTTTTAGCCTGACCTATTTTTGCCAGTGGATCGCTTCTGTTGATTGGACAGTCATTTGTTACAGGCGACTGTCTGTGTGTAGAAAATGCTATTTACTTTGTTCAAAGTGCTAAAGGCAAAGCATCTGTGTCGCAACTGTTAAAATCACCATTTTATCTGGTAATGTTAGAGGAAAACACAGCCAGTGCTGTGTTTAAAGCATAAAAACACTCTTATATACTTTCCAGGTCTGCTTTATTTGCGTACTTCCTGGGAGGGTTCTATTGCCTGCTTTCATCTAATATTAGCTGATTCTTGACTTTATCTTGTTACAGTGGTGGAAGCTATTTGCCCCCAAACTGGCCTTTGTTTATTTCAAAGGGACAATGTCCATTTTGTTTTTTACACTTAGAAGTTGAGAATTCTTTTTATTCTATGTAGGTAGATTTTTAGTTTTGTTGCTACACTGCTGAGAATATGTACAGTATAAAGGATTAAAGTGATATTTCAGGCAAAGGCAATTGTTAGACCATTATGTCAGGCTACGTTTGGCACTGCTCTAAACTGTTTTCCTTTTTAAAACCCTGAGACTGGACTTCCACTTTAAAAGACATGGACTCCAAAGAGAGAGCGATCTTCTACAAATCATTATGGGTGGAATGAACATGTAGGAAGGCTCATGGCTGAATGGAGGGGGGGCGCTCTTTCATGTTTAAAGTTCTTCAAAATCCACAGGGTATAACGTAGTTATTTTCTTATTTTGCCTCGACCTTTTGAAAAACGTTGCACCTGACCTGGAGAACTTCTCTACCTTAAACCCAATAAAACAGTTTTTGCACTGGTGTGTGGAGGTAAAGAGCTTGCCAAATTTAAAATGAAATAAATCCCTCCAGCGACCATCCTGGAATCTGAATAATTCCAGGGCCGTCCACTGGCTTTCCCCAGGGAATTCCAAACCCAAACCAGTGCGCTGGTAATCCCTTTTCATTTGTCGAAGGATGTAAACACTGCGCATAGCTCTGATTGACTGCGCGGCCACTCATACACCATAGGAACGAGGAGTTGTACCGGGCGTTGTGGGAGGTTTAAGACAGCAGGGCATAAAAATGTTCTGTTTTAAATTAAACCGGACCTTTACCATAATTTATTGAAAGGCCCAAACTCTTATAAAATGATTCCCCAGCATCTAAAATTAATATATTTTAAGTTTTAATCACTTACTTATTATTCTTTCCTCCACTGGGCTGCAATTCTGTTCAGGACTTACGGGATATGGGCGCCACCATCTTGACTCTTGAAGCATCACACTTACTGAGGAGAGGAGAGCGGGATAAAGTACAGGGGGGCGGGTTATAGCTGTGCTTTGCTCAGACAGAGCAGAGCTGGGGTTAGGAAAAGGTCAGCAATCCCAGAATGCAGAGCAGCACAGTTAGAAGGCACTTCCTGTTTGCAGACTGACTGATGCACCATGAGCTGCCATCTTGGATGTTTAAAGGCTCATAACATGCAGTAGATGCAGGTAGGATGATTTTTAATATGAGCAATCTGTGGGAAACATATAAGATATGCTCTTATTCAGGGTGAAGGTCCGCTTTAATTATATACATAACCGTGTATTATAATTCCTAGTAGAATGTTGATCCAGAGATAAATTTGGTTGCCATCACAGGGTCAGAAAGGATTTCTCCTGACTTGCTTAGCTTAGAGAAACAAAACTTTTTCATGTTCCTGGGCTTTGCTCCTCTCTGGGGCAATAAGAAAAAATTATGGTCAACTGCCGGAGTTCCAAACTGTGGGGAATCCCCCACAATTGTTTTCCACAGTCATTAGGGCAAATCGTTGTTAGTGTTTTTAGGGAAATATGACAAGTTTTCTCTTTTCTTTCAGTAATTCCTCACAAAATTGGCCGAGTAATAGAGGGCAGTCCTGCTGACAGATGCAAGAAGCTGAAAGTTGGAGACAGGATCTCATCTGTTAATGGCCAGTCTATTGTGGAGCTTTCACATGACAACATTGTGCAGTTAATAAAGGATGCTGGGAACACAGTCACATTGACAGTGATTGCAGAAGAAGGTAATAACATTGGCTGTTTTGTTGGATTCCAGATTTAATTATAATGCTTGTGTTTATAGAATCCGATAATAGATCAGCATAAACCTATAGAAAAGCACCCTTTAATACACTACCAAATGGAAAGTGAGCACCATGGAAAATGATAATATCTTCATCCCACAGAAAACAAATCAGATACAAGGGGAATCATTAATATCTTCATCCCATAGAAGACACAGCAATCAAATCGGATATCTTTGGGTTATAGCATACCAGGTGGACAAGAAAAAAAAAAGATGTGACTGCATAGAAGTAGTCTATGAGCAGTTTCCACTCGGACTGCATATCCAGCAACTGGGGCTTAGTGGCTGAAATGAGCACTCGGTTGTACTGAGAAACCACCACAGCCCTCCTAAGGAGCCAAATACAGATTTAGCCTGGTTAGGTTAGAGACATTGGCAAGGGCTGGCCGACATTGCCAAAGCCTAATAACAAGTAGCTAGAGGGTATCTTGGTTGAGAACAGATATCCGTAAGATCTTGTGAGCAAGGGCCCCCAGTATTCAGACAGTATATAAGAATGTTGGGGTGGGGGGTGATTGTGACCGCCAATGAAGTGCCTTTTGCTCTGTTTCAAACCTGACCTCTTCAACTGTCCATTCTGGTCAGATGGAACAGGTTGCCTTGGGCCCTATTTTTTTTCCTGTCCTATTTCCTCTCATTTCCTCTCCTGTGTTTGATGGGGGTTCCACAGTTTCTGATGGGTTGGTCCTTCCTTACCATCCAGTGGAAGGTGATCACCATGTAGGCCAGCCCAATGAGCTGAGTGGTGTTGGAGACAAAGACCGCTCCGGGCAGTAGCTGTGGCTTACATCAACCACCAATAAAGCACCCACAGCAGGATGAGGGAGAGATTCACTAGCAGCCCTGGGGAGAGTACCAGATGGTGTATGTTATTCTTTCTCTCCTTTTAGATGTACTTAGGGCTTTGGAATTTGAAACTGGAGGCAGTTAATCTGGTTGCACCAGATTCGCCAAGGAGGACTTTGCTAGTTTGATGACATGAATAGTTTTTCCACTACCACCATTAATACCCTCAAGCAAGAAAGAGTTTTGGCTAGGTATACCATAGGTGCTGGAGAGCCTTCTTTCATTGGTGAGAGGCAGTGGGGGGGAGGGGCTAATTGTAATCAATGTAATAGAATGCAGGACTATCTGTTAGCACCCTAAAGGGGCATATCTCTGATTGGATATCCTTTTCCAGAGGACATTGGCCTCCAACTCTCTGGTAAAGACTTATGTTCAATAGGCTTTGCAGCTGGAACCTCAACATACAGCTCTACTGGAACCTTTCTACCTGAGACACCCCTCTGAACCATTAGCATAGATTATTTTCAGTACTAGCACAGAAGGAATCTTTTCCTGGTGTCCTGTTCGGGTCGCTCCATTATTGACAATTGGGTTATCCGCCACAAGGTGTCGCAGTAACTGCAAGATGAAACTTGTGGCTCCTCCCGGCCCATATAAAGGCATCTGTCTCCCTAAGAACTCCCAGAGTTCTTCTTGCAGTCTGACTGCGAAGATTGATGCTATCTCTCTCTATGGATATCGCAGACAAGCAGGGCATCTCAAGCTCGTCGGTTGCTGCGGCCCTATTTCCACCTCTTTCCATGGACCCTTTCTGCCTCCCAGCCTTCGGCTACGGATCAGGTGACGGTAGGGGAAAGCCGAGGGTCAGGCATTCGGCAGAGATATGCTCTGGGTCGCAGACCCTGTCCCAAAGGGTAGCCGGCCATAGGCTATGGTGAGCTATTGGGGGGGGGCTATTGGGGGAGGGGCTATCTGGGAGTTCTTAGGGAGATACGTTTATATGGGCCAGGAGGAGCCACAAGTTTCATCTTGCAGTAACTGCGCCACCTTGGCGGATAACCCAATTGTCAAGAATGGAGCGACCGAACAGGACACCACCAAAATCAATTCTACAGGTGAGTACGCACATAATTGCATTTTTCTGCTCAAAGCAGGCATATTTGTCTCATAGACCTGGATAATTTGGTCTCCAGTTTAGGTCTAAAGTGGATCAAAACACAGGATTTTGACTATCCTAGGTTTTGGTCTTTGACCCCGAACATCCCGATCCGGGATGCCCTGCAGTGTAAAGCCCCCAGGTCGCCCAGTCTAACTCACTGTTCCCCAGTCCTATGGCACATGCCCAGCCTCTCTTCCAATCAACGTGCTCGGATCAGCTCACATCGGCTCATCTCAGACTCTGCTCCAGCCAAGTGTGCAGGCGGCTGCCTCCCTGCTAACCTCTATGGCCTGTGCTGCTACCATAAGTGAGCGCACCCGCACCGGCCATTCACAAACGGCCAGCGCGGGAGCGCGCCCTGCTAGAGGGACGCGCGGGAGGCGGTGGACGCGCATGCGCAGCTGGAACGGGGAGAAGATAGGATTGTGGGCTTCCTGGGGGGGTTTCCCGATTTCGGATGCCCCGCGGGGAGGGATCTGATATTTCCCGGGCCGATCCCCCCTGGGTGTTGGTCCACTTTAAATATCTGCGAGGTTATGGAAAACTGATGTACTTATGTATTGACATTATCACTTTTGTGTTTACCTGTAGTTCTCAAAGTATGTTTCTGCCATCCTGGCCTTTTCCACCCTTTATACTCACAGATGTGTCAAAAGGAAGGCCTGCCTCATGTGTTTTCTGCTAGCTCTGTTGCAGTTATACCTTTTTTGCTGTTGTCCGTAGTTGTAATTAATTTCCAAAAGTGACAGCTTTAACCAGAGCTTTATTCTGCCTTTATTAAACCAGAGCTGCTAACACCGCTGCGTGTAATCTGTTTGGAAAAACTCTTGCCTAGCGCAGAGCTGTAAAGTAGGTCATCAAAGGCTTTGTCCTTGGACAGTGTAGAATATCTATCTACAGTACAGCAGTGTAAAAGCCTGTTTTCACATTATTTGTATTTTTTCCGATGACATTGCTTTTCCACTGAGTTCTTCGGAAGTCAGGGAAATAAATTATACATCTGCTTGCACCCTTCTCCTGCAATTTATTCAAGTCAGGGGCTGTCTAGTTTAATTAGAAGAATTATAATTCTCTGCCAGATAGATGGCTTTGCTGCTTTATACATTAGAAGTACCTTAATCCAGAGAGCAGATGGATTAGTAGAAGGGTACATTCTCATTTCTGTGCAAATATTAGACTTGCCATCATCCGTTTTCTGCAGGAGAAATATCAAAGGCCCAATTTGCCAGTTCTTAAACATTAAACTAGACAGCTTTTTATATTTATCAGAAGAGCTTTGGGTTTAAATAGCAATAAATGTTTCAGCCTTTTATTTAGAGAAACGTGACCTTTTAAAAAGATCCCTTCATGAAACATTTTATCAAAGACCTTACAGATAAACAACTTCAATTTCCCTACCCAAATACTCATCTGTGCAGATATTGCTTCTCCGGCCAGAAAAGAAGGATGTTTTCTTCTGCTGTGGTAGACGGTATCATTATTATTGTTTATTTATACAGCATTGCGCCATCATCTTTCATGGCACTGTACAAAATCATGTGCACATACAGAATATAAAGATTCGGCAGCAGCCTAGCAAAATGGCCGCTCTTAATAGTAATTAAATAGAGCACGTATATGCACTCCTTTCCAAGTATACCAGAATCATGACATGTAAGCATGCTCTATATGTACTGTACATGCTTAGTTCAATGCCTAGGCCATTCTTACCCCCCCCCCCCCCATTAAAGTCCAACTCCAGGTCTTCCTGCTTCCAGAGTTGACCTTAAAGGAGCACTATCGTAAAATTGTGTAATATTACAAATACATAGAAACACGTCGGCTAATGAAAGGAGGGGTCACTTATACACACAAACTGAACAAAACTCATGCCAAGCTTGCGGCTTATTCTCTCATGGTAGGAATAAAAAATACAATTAAAGATTTAGTCTATCAGGGGTGACAGAGCCTGTCACCCCGGACAAGCCTGGCTGGATATTTCTTGATGCCGGGTGTATAAGTGACCTCCGCCATCTAGCATATCTATATGGATTTTTACCATTGGTCCATTTGTCACGATAGTGCCCCTTTAATTATAATATCTATGTACAAATGAGCTTTAGGCTCGTGCCCCAGCAGCAGCAGTCCACTATCACTAGTCCACTAAGCTACAATCATGCCTTTCTAGTTTTTGCTTCCCCGACCCTTCTGCAGCTCCATTATCCTTAATGGAACATGCATCATTCAACGCAGCAGACAATCTTTAATGGAAACAATCAAGGGGAGGGTTATTCAATTTAAAATGAAGACCGCATTTGCTTAACCCTCTTATTGTAACGCAGAGTTAAAACGGAAAGTCCCTTAATGAAACGTGTTTATGAAGCACAGCCATATTTCTGCCTCGAATTATTCACATCAGTGCCTGCCCTTGAGGTTCACAATTTATTGTCACCTGAATGTACACACACTATGACCAACCTAAGTTAAATGCCATATAAATGATTTGCCCCTCTGTAGGCAAAAGTAATCGTTGGCTCATTGTATTACGCTACATTGGAGCAGTTCTTTCCATTTTTAAACTGAAGACATGGCTGAGATTTCAAGGTTTACAGTTTGATATTATGATTTTCTTCTGAGGCAGGGGGGCATAGTCCTTGCTCTCTGTTGCTGCATAATAATCATCATAATTGGTGGGGGTCTGTAAGAGCCCAATATTGCACTATTGTGACATCCCTGCTGAGCATTGGGAGCTGGGGTTCTTTGGCTTGTGAGTGAAGTGGGGCTGGGTACAGGGGGCTGAGACAGAGACTAATGGGGCAGGGATTGAATGTGAGTGTTAAAAGCAGTAGCCCAACTGGCTCCAAAGCAGTGCAGCCCACCGGCATTGTCCCAGTCTCCCTATGGCCAGTCTGTCACTGTGTGTGTATATATAACATAAGGCAAACAATAGACAAAAATATGGCAATAATATTTTATTATATATCTATAAGCAATTACCAGTGCTCAAATGCATTGGTTAAAATCTGTGCGCAACTGTGATTGAAACGCTAATCAGGAGTGACATCTATGTATATGCTAATTAGGGTAGTGGCGTGACAAGCATGAGCAGGGTGGTGGAGGGGAACAGAAGAGACCGTCTGATGGCTGAGGCTGCATTATAATTATGTGCTGGTACTTGCTGAGCTGACAGAGTGGAGCTGTAGACCACCAGGCAAGTTCTATGATTGGTGGTCTATGGCAAAGGAATGCAGGGGGTGTGCCACTACTCTATGCCTTGTTTCTAGTTTCAGGAGCAGCTGCATGCTGACAGAAAGGGAGAGGGCAGCCATGATGAGGTGAACTATTGTTTATGCACTATGCCTACAGTGTCCCTATAAGGGATTTCCCTGGGTGCATGCAAATTTAGGATGCCCCTATAGTGTGAACCCCGCTGGTATCCACTTAGATTCTGCTCATTCCCCAATCTCTTGGCTGAGGTTAAGCTTAGCTGCACTCCGCAGAATTATTGACATCTCCAGCTTGCGTGGCCCAACCATGCAAAGCAGAAATGCCAACAGAAGCCTGCGCGTGTGTTGTATACAGGGAAACCAAGAGATTCTCAATATGTAGCATCCCAATTCCATCTGTCCCTAGGACAGTAGATTATCTAATTCGAAGGCCAGCCAAAAGACATTTTGGTCCACCTGAACAGTATAGTTTGGGTTAGTAGAGCACTCACAGAAAACCTATGGGAACAAAGAGAGTCCACACTAAACACCTTGAAAAGAATCCAGTTATAAACATGGATTCCTTTTACTGCAGAGCAATTTAATCTATTTAGCCACTTTGCGCTCTCTTACAGTATCTCCTTTTTCGATTTTATTTTATTTTTACTATTTGAACGTTGATATAATGAAATGTTGATTACAATCAGTAGACCCAACAAGACTAAAAACATACCATAAGTGAGCAACCACGACAGCCTTCACTGTAGGGGTTAACACCCATTATAGCCACAGCCCATTCAAAAATGCCAAGAGACTAAAAAGAAAAGAAAGGGGCAGGCAAGGGGGGCTAGGAGCCAACAACAGCTTGTCTACATATTTTAATACATTTAAAATGGAGTTTTTGAGCTTGTCTGTCGATCCCCTTACCACTATATCTATTCAGAGTGCAGGTGTAGATACTCCCTTTACCTGCTAATTCAATAGTTGCGAAGTAGATACCCCTCCTTCCTAATTTCAAATTCAATACAGAGTAAAGACAGGCTTTTGCCTTATCTTTGAATTCAGTGTTCACTGCAAGCAGTTTTTTTAGCACTTAATTAACCCTTTCAAGTTTAAGGCTCTATTTGCACCTTTCCGCTTGCACTGCATTGGGCAACGTAGTCACTACACAAGGGTAAATGCTGCCCATTATTTATTTATTTTTTTCAATATATCTTTATTGATAAGAACAAAAGCAAAAAAGACAGATCACAAATAGCTCATGAGACATTTCGGTTACAGCTACCGAGTATAACAGTTATCATATCACATTTAGATTCTATATAACAGCTCTTGACTTATACCCCATGTGCATGGTCTGCCAATCATCTAGAACTCATTCGAGGATCATGTCTCATCGCCTTCGCCCTTCAGTTTTTACAATCTTAAACGGAAAGAGGAAGGGAGAGAGAAGTGTTTTAATGGGGGATAAAGGTGGGGGGAGGGGGGAAGAAAAAGTACTACGGGGGAAGGTATGGTAGGGAAACGGGCACCAGGGTGGGGAAGACACAGGCAGCCCAGTGTCCCAATTCTGTCCCACTCCCCCCACCGACAAGGTGAGAATGAGGATGAAAATGTCCCCCATCTGCTCCCCCGTGGGGCGCGCCTGCGCCCACGGTCCCGGACAAGGGGCCCAGACAGGGGAGAGGCCAGGGGGGCGGCGGCGGGGGAACAGGGAAGGGGAGCACAGGTCCCCGCAACCAGGCGGAGGAAGGAAGGGGGCCGTCGCGGACGAAGGGTCCTATCACTCGGATCAAATCAAGTACTCCCATTCAGCAACGGTCCCTGGATGTCTCCCGGCTACCTCAGGCCCCGTCCCTCAGAGTCCTACCCTCATCCGATTCCATAAATAGAGACCACTGCATCCGGAGTCTATGTTTCTCCTCCGTTTGCTGAAGGAGGGCTGTCAGGTCCTCCATTCGTCTGATGTCTTCCACCCTCCTAATCCAGGAGCCGATGGTTGGCAGGGTGGTCGATTTCCATCTGGTGGGGATACAGGCTCTGGCAGCGTTTATCAGATGAACCGTCAAGGATTTCTTGTAATTTCTTGTCGAGGCTTTGGTGGAGTGCAAAAGGAGGACCTCCGGGGAAAGTTCTATGGGCTCTCCAGTTATCCTATGGATCCATTTAACAATCCCCTCCCAGAAGCCTCTTATTTCTGCACATCGCCAGAAAATGTGCGAGAGGGAGCCTGTTTCCTTCTCACATCTCCAGCATAGGGAAGACACCGACGGGAAGAAACGATGCAGTGTCCTATACCATCGACTCAGTATCTGCCCATTATTTTTAATGGGCTAGATCACATATGTATGCTGCGTATCAATGTGAACTAGCCCATAAACAATAATAGGTATTTTCACTTGCGTTGTAACTGCGTTGCCCAATGCAGCGCAAGTGGAGAGGTATGAATTGACTTTAAGTCTAAAAAAGTAGACCCCAAATCGTTTACCTTACCTTGGATCCTTCATTCTTATATTCTTTTGAGACCAGAAGTATTTTGGGGGTTCAAGTTTAGTGATCAATACTCCTTCAATCCTCACTTATTGTAGGGACTGCCCACTACCACCAAGCAATCTTGTATATGCATACATACTAGGGAAATTCCTTCAGGTATAGACAGTTTTAGAACAGAAATGTATACCAAATGCCTAAAAATATACACAAGTTTCCTTAGGTAACAGGTGGCATAATGAGTGACCTGGATGTAATGTCACTGGTACTAGTTCCTGTATCAAATAAATGAACCAATAATTCTTACAGGCATTCTGCTGGCCCTCTGTATTTTGCCTTTATTTCTTTCTTCATAGCACCTGGAAACCAAACTGTAAACTCATGTTACTGTAGCTTCAGTTGACAGAATTGTGTGAGATTTCCTTTGTGCTTTCTTCAGCATGGTGCTGAAGTTTCTTTCCCAACCTAAAGCATTCAACATTTATTAAGGAAAATTGTTTTTTTTTTTGTTTTTTGGGGGGGGGGGGGCATTCTTTTTGCTGCTTTCCCCCACATACACCTCCTGCAAGCTTTTTTATTACCTGCTGCTTGCTCCCTCTGCAAAACCGGACCCTGCAATTAGCTACCAGTGGTTTGAATAACGTGCATATATGACCACGGTATGCTTGCGCACACAAAGGAATCTGCGTTTTATTCATCTATGCAGTGAGACAAACTACAATTTGGTGAATACACAAGTTAAATGCACTAGGGGGCAGTGAGTGTACACGTGCCCAGAGTTGTGGCCTGCCCTTTCCACAGCAGCCAGGAAGAATTGGGGGGGGGGGGGGGGGGTAGGTGCCTTACTCAAGGACACTTCAGCCATGTCCAAGCTGGGATTCTGACCATCAACCTTCTGGACCTGGTTTTGCCAAGGCAGCAAGGGGTAGGTAAGAGAAACGTGTCTTCCAGAAGTGATGTGTGCAGGGGGCATTAGCAATTTGAATGCCCCTCAACACTACATTTAACACCCTTTTTTTTTAATGGGTTTTGGGTCACTAGAAATGTTGGGTTCTGATAGTGCCAAGGAACTTGGTTACATGGAAACCTACCTATATATGACTGCTTATCTATCTATGACTGCTAAGTATCTAGGTAACAGTAACATCTGCTGTAAGATCTGAGCTCCTCCCCCAGTATATTATCAGAATTATGTATAGTCTGAGAAGTCCAAGCCTTTTGTAACCTGGCGTAGGAGGTGACCCCCCCCCCCCCCCCAGTATATTAAAATTATTAATTATGTAGAGTCTAAAAGAAGGCCAAGCTTTTTGTAACCCCTCCTTCTCCCTGTACTAAGTAAGATTTGGGTGTGTAAATATGGAAACAACTCGTCTGATCACTGCACTCCTTCCCTGATACTGCCTTGGAGGGGGGTTCTGCTTGGCAGACGTGGACTTGAGTGACAGTCCATAGTCCATGGCAGTCACACTGCTGCATGGATTGGGTAGCTGGCCTGTCCCTAAAGGCCCCATCTTCTGCTTCCATGCAGATTTCTTGCACCCCCCATCGAGTTTATTTTTAGCTTATCACCCAAAATGGGCTTATGACAGGTAGAAAAGGTGGGTGGGGTGTTACAAAATGATTGGACTTTAAGTTTTGTGTTTATTGTTTGAGTACAGAATCAATACGTAATCAGTTATCTTTTTATTTAAGCTCTAGGTATATCTGTAGTTCAGCAACATCTGCATGTGAAAATCACTACCCATCCATCTTTATACTGAACGCCTCTGTGGCCTCTTATATTTTTCACATGCCTGCTCACATGACGTTTAATAGCGTAGACTAATAAGTCAGGAGAACTTAGATAGTGTTGGCTTGCTGAATAGTAGTCTGCTCTTGGCTCTGTGCCCATCCAGCTACGCTTCCAAATGAGGGGCTTAGCAATGTCTTGACTGAACGGTGGAGCAGCATCAGACTACAGCTAAATGTTTCATTGCTTTCCTAGCTTCTTGGCTGCATTTCTGAGCCCCTCAGTTCCTCGGGTGTTATCTCTGTACACAGCTGCTCTGCAGCCTAAACAGCACAAAGATATACGGAAGGAGTCCAAGATGCAGTATGGTTGTTAGGAGGATCAGTGCTGCAGAAGCCAGCTGAATAACTCTCTAAAAATCATTGCTACTGATATCTGAAATCCACTGCAAAAGGCTGAATGTAATTCATCTATGTCGGGGGAAATATGTTTGGATTTTTCACCTTAAGCTTTTTACTTTTTTATGGTAATTAAGATTCTTACATCATGTTTACTAAGAAAAAACAAAGCACATCTGAAGAAGATCGGGGGTTTAAGTCTTTCAGCTTAGAGCAATGTTTCCTTTAAATTCTGGCTTTGTTGTCTCCCAAATGCACCTCCTTGAAAATCATCTCGACAGAGATGAATAAATCAGGAAACAATTAAAGAGGAGCGCTTACCAAATTTACTCCCTGTCATGTTGTCCATCCAGGGACACTGGTTATTCCTTCATAACAGATGGGGTAATCTAGCAGCTAGGAGGCAGGAAGCGAGCTGCAGCTCCACCCTGATGCACGTATAAGACCATACCTGGCCATGGCATCTATGCCCAGTGTTAAGAAATCCAGACTGCCCCGCCCACCAGAAAAGGCTTCTGTGCTGTAGTCCGTGATCTACCTTCTGCTGCAGCCCAGAATAATCTCCCCAGTGTCTCAGAGAGAGGCTTTGGCTGCTACTTCAGTTTATGCATCATTCCCAAGCGGGATGTCATCTTACTGAGTCTCAGATTCTTCAACCCCTCCATGTTGGAGGACATTGTGCTTCCTTCTTGAAATTAAATCCAGTTTACCCTAAGATACGCATTTTCTTGATTTATCGCGTCCACTAAAATATTGCTTAAAGTCTACAGCATCTGAGGGAAGAACAGTATGCGCTGTTTGTGGTTCCTACCGGACCAGAGAGAGGGTTGATGCCCGCTAAGCCCTCTATTAGCCATTGGATTTGGCAGGCCATTTCTCAGGCCTATTCTATTAGGGGTAAGAATCCCCCTTTTTCGTGTAACAGCTTCTTCTACTTGAGCTGTAGGTGCTTTCTGTGCCTTTTGGCGTCAGACTTCCGCCAGACCAAGTGTGCAAGGCAGCTGTCCTCACTTTTTTTTATAGGGCGGATGTTTGCACATCAGCAGATGCAGTGTTCAGAAAAAAGGTCCTTCAAGCGGTAGTTCAGTCATTATTTTGCCAGATTTAATATGGCACCCCTTGCACAAATCACTCTTTCGTGTTAAAATGAGCTTACGATGTGGAGTGTTCCCTCCCTTATGGGTACTGCTTAGAACATCCCATCCGTTATGAATAACCACTGTCCCTGGATGGACAACAAGACAGGGAGAATATCATTTGCACCCACCCAAGCCGTATAGTATTAGCGTGCACGATAGTAGACAGGCAATATATTTCCAGATTATATTTTATATCACTCCAAACGATTATGAGTCCTTTGTTTCTGTGGTTAATTCACCCCTGCAATACCAAATTTTTATCTCTGTAACCATAATGGGTTTTGGAGTGTTTGGGTTGAACTTTAATTTAAACCTAGTGGTTATTTGTATTCACTTTTCCTATTTAAAGTGATCCTATACCCAGGAAGGAAATGTATGTTGTCACCACCTATCCCCAGCCCAGTGCCCCCAAATGGCTTGTGTTTCTTTTTTTCTTTTTACTAAAGCCTTTGCCCAATAGCCCAATATTCAGAACAACAGAACTGGTGTAGCCTAAAATCGTCTCCCTGCTTGACTTAGACCTCGTAATTTCTGTTATTTGCTACATATGGTGACAGCAGTATTCAGTGTCTAACCTCTCTTTTTATCTTTTTAAACACTACCTTATACTCGTACTATTGATACAGCTGGGTGCTGGGTGAAGCTGCACATCCATTGAGTTCTTGCCCATTGGCACCTATGAAGAGAAGAATCTCAATATTATTGTTAGCAGCAGAGAACATAAGCACTAGTTAAAAAAGATACAAGCCCACTGTCCATAGGGCACCAACTATGTTGAGAAGGGTGGTATTGGAATTGAAGAACTCTTTGTAGATGCCTTTAATATTGTAGAATTGGCTGACCACCATTGTCTTTTTTACAGGTTTTAAGTTAATATGGAACAGAACCCACCAGCAGTGCGGGCCGCTGGATTTCCTCTGGGGAATTCCGAATCACAATGCACCACTGTGAAACCCCCCCCCCCAGGAAGCCCAAAAAAACTCACCTTGCCAGGCTCCAGGGCCATATGCGCTCGCTCTTGTCCAATGAGAGTCGTCTGCTTTGACAACATCATTTAAATGCTGAATGCTGTCACACCAGGCGGCACTCATTGGATAAAAGCTCATGCATACACTATTGGAGCACGCAAGGTGAGTTTCCTTTTCACACAGTGGGGCATCCCGAGGAACAGGGAACAAAGCCCAGGAAAGTCAGATTCCCGGGTTGTGTCCTGCTTTAAACATAACCAAAAGGAAGGAGTGCCTTTCTTATCAATGTGAACTACATTTTTCTATCTTTTTATGGCATTAAAGCATGTGTCAAATGGGGACAAGATGTTTTGCATCTGTTTTTTTGCTCCTCGGTTGTATGGAATCAGAGCTTTGTATCTTGGCTCAGATTATTACTAGAAAGCTTTAGCATGCCCAGAGCCATTCTGTTTGGCAAAAACATATTAAAGAAAACTGATTTACACCCACGTTCTTTTCTTGGATACAGATTCCTCATAAGATAGTCCCTGCATTGTATGTCTCACTGTATTATATGTCAGAAATAATTCATCTCTATATTCTTTTATTTTTTAGAACACAGAGGTCCCCCATCTGGCTCAAATTCTGCAAGACAAAGTCCTGCTCCTCAGCACCGGCCTATGGGTCAAGCACAGCCTAATTATGGAACTTTAGACAGGTATGGGATTGATATATTTTCTTGACAGTGTATATCGAATCTCATTGGTCTAGCACCCCAAAAAGGAATACGGCTATCAAAAAAAAAACGAATTTAGCAATTAATAACCTGCAGCAATCGACGCTTGCAGTTTCATAAAAACAAGTTAATGATCGATATCAGAGCAAGGCTTTGACCTCCCCAATTACCCAAGGCAAACTTTGCCTTAGAGTTTAGCTTTAAAAGCACCCTGTCGTTGGAGAAATATGGATGACACAATTCCCTTCTAAATAGTTGCTATTTATGTTCCTACAGTTCCTCTGCTTATACTTTTCTTGCACCAAACTTTTACTTAAAAAACAGGTGTCGTTTACCTTGTTGGCGACAGGCTGCTTGTATTTTCATTAATGATACTTCTCTGCCTCTCAGCTGATAAATACTTTACTTCTAGTGCAGAGGAAACTTTACATTTAGATGCAGTTGGCCATTAATTTCTGATGCATATGTATCTAAATGTAAGCTTCCCCCTGCACTAGGAGAAGGAATGAGAGGCAGAGAAGTGTTATTGATGAATACACACAGCACTTTCATAACGCTCCTCATATGCTCCCATATTTTATATTTCAGGATGAATGATGATAAATTATTCCATTTTTTTTAGAAACACCCTGGATGCAGATGGTAGTAAAGGAGACCTTTCTGCCCCTTTCAGGTTCTTATGGATGGATCACAAACCTGATGCTATACACACCTTGCCTGCAGGAGGGCGCCACTCACTGGTCTGTTTTTACATACTTTTTCAAAAATTCCTATATTAAGTCAAAGTTCTACTTTCTAATCACAACCACAATTTTAGCTTGTGCTGAGTTCTCGTGCCCTTTTAACTCATTTAAAGGATCATACTACTTTCAATTACATAATTAAAAGTTTACAGTCTAGTTTGCCAATATGAAGGTGCTGAGTTTATCTGTCCTTTACTTTTTTTGCAACTCCATGTTATAAAAGGAAAACCGTCCCCTCATAGCAACTATGTGTTTACCTTAGAAACACACATCAAACTGGTCTTCAGATGTACATTCCAGAAGCTTCCTCACTCTGGCTTGCTGATCATCTGATTGGCCAAGGCAGACATAACTAATTTCACCCCATCTGCATTATTTCATTCTCTTCGGATAGGGGGAATCAGTCTTGCGTTCAAGAAGCTAAAGGGTTACTATCAGGGTTCTCAGATGAAAGGGGTGATTGCCGCTGCTTTGCTTAGCCAAAGCTGCTAATAAACACATCTGTCATAGTCGAAGGATTCTGGGATTTGTAGTGAGATAAGGACACTAGGAGCTTTACTGGTGGGCAAGAAAGCCACTCCTACTTTACCAACACAGATCCGCTGGAATATAAGAAACTTGGACAAAGCATGCTGATGAGTAAATCACAGGTCGGGGTGCACAATCCTAACACACAGAAGAGGAAAACAAGGCAGAAGACCAAAAAACATGACAAAAAGGGAGTTTTCCTTTTAGGATAATACAAGACTGGTCCCTCCCTTATGATCAAATGCATTCAAGTTGTAGTTTGAGAAGAAGTGTCTGGCCAAAACTGAAGTCTATATCGATGTTTCAACAATAATAGTTTGAGCAGACAAAAGAGAGAACACAAAATACATCCAGATAGACAATGCAGCACCTAATATTCCTGAAAGTGCTGTATATTACTTATGACATGTACTGCCTATCATCAATGTATTACTCTGCATTCATGTGTGCACTGCATTTATATAGCACCCAGTCCTAGACTCCTCTCTTTCTCCTAAATTTAGCTTCTGAGCAGCAATGCTATGTACAATTTTCTTTTATAGCTGACTGCCCTTACTCCATCTAAGTGACACCATCCAAATTCTCCAAATGTGTTACTGTTGCAGCTGCCGGTCACTTTTACTTAGCTCTTGAGTGATATTGTGCATGGTACAGGTTATACATGGGTATCAGAAATGTGCACAACACGGTTATCCAAAAATGGTACAGTAGGTGTTTGAGATTATGTGTTTGGCTTTGCTGCTCTAAATAGTATTCGCACTCTTATCAACCCCTAATAAATCTCTTTGTATCAACCTTTTTGCACTGTCTAACAGCACTTCTTATATGTTTTCAGCATGTGGGCTGTTACCCTGTGGAACTGGAGCGAGGATCCAGGGGTTTTGGGTTTAGCCTCCGGGGTGGAAAAGAATATAACATGGGGCTATTCATCCTTCGCCTTGCAGAAGATGGACCAGCCATTAAAGATGGGCGCATCCATGTATGTACCTTTTTCACTATTTCGTTATCATAGATTTTTTGTATTTTAGAGATGCCTAAGCAATGCTACCAAATCGATGTAATATACTGCAAGTGGCTTCTCTAACATTTTGTTATGAGGTAGATTTTTGCATACTACATGCATATAGATTTGAATAAATGCTCTGGGAAAATTGTAGCTGGTGTGGGAGGAACCTAGTACCTGAACCCGAGGATTAAGTAACAAACGTGTTTAACAGGCAGAAAAACAGAGGTTTGGTTGCAAATACTGTATCTACAGATACACATGGAAGCCTACACTACCCCAAGAAGGAACTCTGTGTAGTGTGGTCCCTACTCTGTCTAATATGGAAGTAACCTAGGAGAACCTCCTATCAGTCCTGTCTGAGGATTAAGCAACAAACGCATAAAAACAGAGTTTTTGTTGCAAATAGTATATCTAAAGATACATGTGGAAGCCTACACTACCCTAACAAGGCACTCTGTGCAGTGTGGTCCCTACACTATTATAATAATATGAAAGGAACCTAGTGGAGCCACCTATCAGTTCTGTCTGAGGATTAGGCAAACAAACATGTCTAACAGCAAAACAGATGTTTCATTGCATATATCTGCAGATGCATGTGGAAGTCACAAGGCACTGTATTGATTCTGGGGTAACCGGCATATAGGTTGAAGATCAAGGTGCGCTGCTAAAAAAAAAACAAAAAAAAAAAACTGGTGTACCAGGTATGGCACAGATGGGCCAGAGTGTGGTGCTGAGAGACCTTTAGAGCTGTAGAGTGGGGTGCAGATGAACTGGGACCTCGGCTGCAGTGCAGATAAGCCAAGGTACAAGCAGGCAGACTGGGATGCAGTACAGATGTGCTCGATTCCTGTGCAGATGGGTGCGTGGCAAGGGTACTGCACAGGTGAGCCATGGGTTAGTGTGCAATGCAGAGAGTTCATGATAAAATGGAAATAGGATCAGGGATGGGAGACAGGGCTTGGTAAAAATGGACAGCATACCTGAGCCTATTACAAAGCTGGCCAGAGCTTAGATTAAAGGGGCAGTGGTCTAAAACTTGGTACAGAGGGGGATACAGGTCAGGGTAATGTTATTTTTTATTTAAACAGTGGCATAATTTTCCTTGGCACCATTTTGGCATTTCCACTCATTTGTTGATGATATGCTGGTTTGGTTATAGCTATTAGCTGCAAATTATATGTCCCAACTCTTTCTTCAGCTGGAGGGGGCTTGTGTCCAGAAAAGCTGGGAATCTCGACTGGGAAAAGTTTCAGCACAATGTGTCACAGAGGAGCCTCCCGCGGTTTGCTCTGAAGCCCCTCCTGCTAATGAAAAGGCTTAGGCCTAAAATCCACCCTTTTTTTTAAGTGTTTGACTGAAATATCAGTTCATGTCTGTCAGGTCCCGTGGAACACCCGCCTTCTGAGTAAGTCCGCAACCCCCAATCTCCGCTGCTAGCTTCACCTATAGTCAAGCCCCCATCTGCCGGGACGCTTTACACGCCTCACCGGGCACGGTTGCCCCCAGGACTTGGTAGCACAAAGGATGCGGACTTACGGGGAGGAAGGCGGGTGAACCAGGAACAAGACTGGGCGAGGGCAGGCAAGCAGGGGTCATACACGGGAGATCAGTCCAATCAAGCGCAGCACCAAAGGATGAGACGGAAGAGTAGTCAAAGTCGAGCCAAGGGTCAAGCCGGGAGGTCACGGGTACGCAGTACAAAGGAGCAGGCAAAATCGTAGTCGGAAACAGGTAATGGTCGGTTCAGGCAGTAATCACGGGATGGTCAATACACAGCAAGATCAATAAAGATCAATTGGCCTACTAAACTCAGGGCTCATTGGCCCTTTAATCAAGCCTCCGGCGGGCGCGCTGCCTGCAGCGCTGCCGGAGGTCGTAAAAATGTGTAATGTACTCGGAATGTTCATAGACGGGGAAGCTTAACTTCAAAGGTAACATTGCTCAGTCTTTTAGTGATTGGAAAGGGACTGATATACTTAGGGCCCAACTTCAGCGAGGGTTGTCGAAGAGAAATGTTCTTAGTGGATACCCAGACCAAGTCTTCCACCTGAAACGATCATGTTCGATCGGCGAACATTTATACCTCACCGAGGCTTTTCTAAGGTTCCCTTGTGCCTCAGACCATACATTCATTCTTTCTCGTAACCATTCCTCCAAGGCAGGCAAATTGGAGGAAGGGCCAGAGAGGGAAGAGGCCTTGGGATTCTTGCCATAGTTACAGAAAAATGGCGAAAACGTAGTCGATTCGCTAGGCGCATTATTAAAGGCGAATTCTGCAAACTCAATAAATTCCGCCCATTGTTCTTGACGATCCGACACAAAGCAGCGCAAGTATTGCTCCAAACACTGATTCACCCTCTCAGTCTGCCCGTTAGACTGGGGATGATAGGCTGAGGAAAGAGACACCTTAATACCCAGCCGTGCACAAAACGCTTTCCAGAAGCGGGATACAAACTGAACCCCCCGATCCGAAACTATATTCTGGGGTATACCGTGGAGAAGGAAAACATGCTTAATGAACAGTTGCACCAGCTCCGGTGCAGATGGAAGCTTTGCCAGGGGAATAAAATGTGCCATCTTACTGAAGCGATCGGCCACCACCCAGATTACAGTATTACCCTGAGACTGTGAAATCCATTGATATGTGGGTCCAAGGTTCTCCGGGAGTCTCCAAAGGTACTAACAATCCTGCTGGAGATCCATGGATTGCCTTATTACGACCACATACAGAACATGCTTCGCCAAAGGCGGTCACGTTGCGTCTGATGGTAGGCCACCATACATGGCGCTTGGCGAGAGCCAGTGTTTTCCGAAACCATAAGTGACCGGCTGTCTTGGCGTCATGAAATTCTTGTAGGACGGCGAGACGCAACTGAGGTGGAACAAACTGACATCCAGGGGGTTTCCCCGGAGGAGCATCAACCTGATATGGAATCAGCGAACTAGACAAATTAGGGAGAAGGGCACCGACTACACAGCCTAAAGGTAAAATAGGTTCTGTGGGATCGAATCGAACCTTACATTCTCCAAAATTGCGGGATAAGGCTTCCGCTGTGGTATTCTTTTTTCCCAGTTTGAAGGTGATAATGAAATTAAAATGGAAGAAAAAGAGCACCCAGCGAGCCTGACAAGAGTTGAGCCTTTTGGCGGATTCTATATACTCCAAGTTTTTGCGATCGGTATATACAGTAATGGGATGCAGAGAGCCTTCTAGCCAATGTTTCCATTCTTCAAAGGCCAATTTAATACTCAACAGTTCCCTATTCCCAACATCATAATTTTGTTCAGCAGGAGAGAATTTTCGCGAAAAAGAAGGCACAGGGATGTAGTCTCTCAGGATCACCTGACAGCTCCCACGCCGAGTTTGGAGGCGTCTACTTCTAAACGAAATGGGCGATTGATATTGAGGTCGACCAAAACTGGAGCCGATGTAAAAGTTTCTTTTAAAGTCTGAAAGGCGCTTATTGCTGAGGGAGGCTACTCCTCAACAAAAGCACCCTTCCGAGTGAGGTCCGATAAGGGCCCCACTATAGAAGAGAACCCCCTTATAAACCGCCTATAGAAGAGAACCCCCTTATAAACCGCCTATAGAAGTTAGCGAATCCTAGAAACCTCTGAAGCGCTTTAAGGGTTCTTGGTTGCTCCCACTCCAATACCGTGGACACCTTGGAGGGATCCATAACCAACCCACGCTTAGAGATCAGATACCCCAAAAACAGAATTTCAGAAACCTCAAATACACACTTAGAAATCTTGGCATATAGCCTGTTCTCCCGTAATCTTTGTAACACTGCCTTTACATGCAGGCGGTGTTCTAGCACCGAACGGGAGAAAATGAATATATTGTCTAAATAGACCACCATAAACCGGCCCAAGTTATCACGAAATATATTGTTTACAAAATCCTGGAAGACCGCAGGAGCATTGCACAGACCAAAGAGCATAACTAAGTACTCGTAGTGCCCATCTTCATTAAAGGCGGTCTTCCATTCATCTCCCTGGCGCATGCGAATGAAGTTATACGCCCCCCTAAGATGAAGTTTAGAAAAAACCTGTGCCCCAGATACTTCTATTCTTAACCGTGATCTTGTTTAGTCCCCGATAATCAATACAGGGACGTAAACCACCGTGCTTCTTCTCGACAAAGAAGAACCCAGCCCCAGCAGGGGAGGTAGAGGGACGGATGAATCCTTTCTTGAGATTCTCTGTAATGTAATCTTTCATGGCTGTCTCTTCTGATCGGGTGAGATTGTATATTTTCCCCCTAGGGGGCATGGTACCTGGAAGCAGATTGATGGGACAATCGTAGGCCCTATGTGGAGGAAGAGAGTCAGCGTATTTTTCGGAGAAAACATCCGCCCAATCTGCATAGGCCGGCGGTAAGTCCTCAAGTGAGACATGAGTCGATCCTAGGGCGGTTCAAAAACAATGATCCAAACAGAATGGGCTCCATTTAACCAGGTCCCCAGATGCCCAATTAACAACCGGGTTGTGGGCCTTTAACCATGGAAATCCTAGTACTATAGGAGATACAGGACTCTCTAAAATAAAATATTCCATATTCTCGTCATGGGAGGAACCCACCACTAAATTCACAAGAGGGGTTTTATAGGAAACCAATCCTCCCACAATTGGTTTGTTATTGACAGCCAGGACCCGAAGTGAATTTTCTAAGGGGATCAACAGGGTATTTAAAGTGGAAGCAAGCGACCTATCCATGAAGTTGCCGGCTGCCCCACAATCAATGAATGCGGTGACAGACATCTTGGAAAGGCCCCAAGAGACCATAGCGGGTAAAAGCAATCTATTTATGTGAGGGAGTGGTACCTGATCGCCTAGATGAGTTCCCTCAACCGGATCTAGGCGATGTAGTTTCCCGCCGCCGAAGCTTTGTTAGGGCAATTCTTGGCGAAATGACCAGGGTTTCTGCAGTACAAGCAAAGCCCTTGCGATCTGCGTCTTATCTTCTCCGCCTGGGAGAGGTGAGTCACGCAAAGTTGCATGGGCTCCTCGGGTGCTAAAGAAGAAGAGGCAGCAGCACCCCTAGGACTGAATTCTTGACGAGGGGGACCCCATGGTTGGTCCTTAACTTTTTCTACACGTCTCTCTCTGAGGCGTCTATCCACTCTGATGGCCAGCTGCATGTACTCATCAAGACTCTTTGGCTGCGGGAAATCAACTAAAGTATCCTTAATACTTTCTGAGAGCCCAATTCTGAACTGGCTGCACAGGGCTGGGGCGTTCCATTGGGAATCGATGGCCCATCGACGGGACTCGAACACTGTATTCTTTGGCCGACTGCTTCCCTTGTTTTAGACTCCGTAACTTAGAGTCCACCGTAGAAGCCCGGTCAGGGTCTGCATACAGGACCTCCATGGCGGCAAAGAAGGCGGAGACTGACTGTAAGGCCTCATTGGTCAGTGCCAGTCCAAAGGCCCAGGTCTGTGGGTCACCTTGAAGAAGCGAGATAACTAGGCCCACTCGTTGTGTCTCAGACCCAGAGGAGTTGGGCCGCAGGCAGAAGTAAAGCTCGCATGAGTTTGATCATTCCCCCAAACATTTCTCTGGAAGGGGAACCTTCGGCTCAACTGAGGTGCCAGTGGTGCAGGTAGTTGGCGACTTTCCTGCGTAGCCACTCGTTTGGCCAGTTGATTGGTGGCGGTCAAGGGTCAAGCCGGGAGGTCACGGGTACGCAGTACAAAGGAGCAGGCAAAATCGTAGTCGGAAACAGGCAATAACGGGATGGTCAATACACAGCGAGATCAATAACGGGAAAGTACAGATATAGATAATCACACCCAGCAGCATGCTATCACGGGCATGGAACAACTGTGGGGAACCAAGCTTTATTAGAAGGGAACCTATGGGATTGGTTGGGAAGGAGTATGGTGATTAGGGACTTAGGGCTTATTGCCCAGTAACACTCTAAAGGGCGTTTTTCGCCCAACCCTACTAGCCAATTGGCCTACTAAACTCAGGGCTCATTGGCCCTTTAATCAAGCCTCAGGCAGGCACGCTGCCTGCACATCAGCTAATAAGAGGAGGGGGCACCCAAACTGTATACAATTTAGACAAATAATCCAGGGGTGACAGAACCTGCCCCCCCCCCCCCCATTTCCTCTTCCCTCCATTAAAAGAAAGCAACAAGCCTGGCTATAAACTTCTTTATGCTGGCTGTATAAGTGACCCCTCGTCCCACCATCCAGCCTATTTATGTGGATTTTTATGCAGGGACATAAATAGGCGAGGGTCAACATGGAACATGAGGGGGGCCTATGGAGGGGCATCATAAAGCATTAGAAGGAGGAACCTGTGGGAAATGAGGGGAGATGACTCCTATGGAGGGTAGATGGCACCAAAGTACGGGCAGGTAAGTGCAGAAGGGGTATAGGGCCGCTGGACACAGGGGGCATCCACACCACAGGGAAGAAGATGGGTCCTATGGTGAGGATGTATTTAAAACATAGGCAAGCAGAATTTAAAACTGCTTGTCTACTATTCAATTCTTTAGCTTGAAAGCCACGTGATTTGATCCATCCAAATATTGATAATGGAAGATAAAAATGTACATTAACAAAATGGTAAAAATGAGTTAAACACTACATCTATTTCTTCCATATTTGCAATATAATCATCATTATCTGAGTCAACTCACAAGAGTTCTCTGTCTCATTGAGCTGCAACAGCCCAGAATGCAACATGGGAGGTACACACACACACCTACACATAATCACTCGCTATTGGCCCGATCTCACCTTGCAGGAAGTAGCATGTAATCCAAGGGGGGACACGCCAAAGGGCATTCCTAATTATTGACGGAGATCAGAGCGCTGAGCCACACCTCCCATACACGATCAAATTTGTCTGGACATCCCCTGGCCAGGTAGGTCAACTTATATAGAATTAGTTTCCCATTTACTAGATTTTTCCAGCCTAGGAGAGTTGGTTTATTCAAATGCTTCCAATTTAATAGTATGCATTTCCTTGCATAAAACATCAATATACGTGAAAGTGCTTTTCGAGGGCCGTCATCCAGCATGGGCTCAACCACACTCAACATGCAGAGGACGGCTGACTTCCTTACTGGCAGGCTCAAAGAGGTTGACATAAAGTTAGATACCTCATCCCAGAATGCTGAGATCGTCGGGCAATCCCAAATCATATGCAACAGAGTGCCGGGCCTGGCATTGCATCTAGGACACAGGTCTGACTCCAGCAGGCCCATTCTTTATAGTCTGACTGTGGTCAAATAGACCTAGTAGAACCATTTAGCTTGGATCAGTCTATCTTTTGCGTCTATGACTGTGGAGTACAGATTATCCACCGCCTCTTCCCAGTCACCCGGTCCAGCGTCTCCCATTTTCCCAGTGCTTTGTCCAGAGGGGAAGGGTGGATTAAAAGGAGAGCGTTATATTGGGTGATAATATTTAAGTTCTGTTGGTAAAATGTTGCACACATAATCATCCTAAGTTGACCAAAATATCAGTTTCTATTGCTAAAGCTATGCTTTCCTATTATTTCTCCAAACATTTCCTTTTCTTTGAACGTTCCATTTTTATGTTTTAAAGTTTTAGCATGTTGTGTTCTTTCTGCGCAGTGTTGTGTTGTCTAGAGGGTATATTATTTTTTTACCCAGGTGCACATGCCATTGATTTATTTAGCACAAAGGATGTTGCTTGCTGCTGTGAGCTGAGTCACTGCCTATCGCCTCATAGCTCAGTAAACAAACATCAGCTGAAAATACAGCTCTTTATTATTTTATCGAAGCTTCAGGCCTTCCCTGCCTTTGTGAGAACTAAGAGAAAAATGACAGGCGTGGTTGCTGGGAAATCTCGCAGGTCAGCAATCTGCAGGCAGAAATCTATAGTAACAGATGTGCACTGTCTGTCGAGTTTTTCTTATTATGTACGGTCAGGTTTTATGATTTTCTTGAAAATAGAATCTCTAAAACTGCCACTGCCATCATCAACATGCAGCTATCAAGGCCCGAGCGGCAGTTAGGAAAAGGAACAGGCAGAGTTTCAGATTCAGCCAGCGAAACAAGTGTAAGTGTTTATGGTGCATTCAGCCCAATGAGTGTAGCTTGGAAATAGGACCATTTTATTAGCTCTAGCTGCAGTTTGTTTGATTTGCAGAAGACACTTCTAGCGGCAGTTGTCTTTTCTTGTTGTGATAATAACTTTCATAGAAACTATGGATTAATCTGTCCCTGCAAAGCACCTAGTGATTTAGCTGTGTTTTTTTTTTTCCTTTTTTTTTTTTGCTTTGCTCATCTCCACTACATATTGGAAAACTAAGACCACCATTAATAAACAAATAAACATATAAATAAAATAAGGGCCAAATAAATAGATTACTGTACTCTGAAAAGTAGTTAGTTACTTCAAAAATCATATACCTTGCCTCCTTAAAGTAGCGTTTTTGCGAAATAATCTCTAATAAGAGAGGGAGGGGTCACATATTCACCGTGCATAAAAACATCCATCCAGGGGGTTTCTCTCTTTAAAAGGACACAGTATCAGGGGTGACGACTATATTGGAGAGGCTTATTGGTTCTCAAGATCCAGTGAGTTGCCGACCACAAGAGAAGGACCTATTAGGTCTGAAATGTGTTTTTGCTGATTAACTGACATCATTTATGATTAATTGACATTGAATCTGTTTTGTCAGGTTGGGGACCAGATAGTGGAAATTAATGGAGAGCCAACACAGGGCATCACTCACACGAGGGCCATTGAGCTGATCCAGGCTGGTGGGACTAAAGTTCACCTCTTACTGAGACCGGGAACGGGACTTATTCCAGACCACAGTGAGTATCATTTATGTTGCTTTGCCAAGCTCTAGCATTTGTCTTCTAGCTGGGGAAAAGGAGAGACCGGCATTTTAAAGGCATACCATGTTTTTGGGAAAAAAAAAAACAAGCTTCTGCGTAAAAAGTTAAAGGCGTGGCACAGAGTGGACTGATTGGCTGTCATCAAGGGTGCCATGCAGGCCTAAACCGGACCAACACCCGTTTTTTTTCTTTAACAGGTGTAGGTCCTGCTGTCTGTTCATCACAATAAGCTCGGGGGGGGGGGGTCCAGAATGCTGGAGCCCCCCTCGCAGATAACCTCCCAGACCGCCCGCAATACCTTCATTACGAGCCAGAGCCCGGAAGTCCTGCGATTGGCCACCGGACAGTCACGTTGTGTCAGTGGCCGGTGCAGAGGTTCACGTGACCGCCCGGTGGGCAAACGTGGGACTCCTTTCCCCGCACTGGTTCCTAGCGAAGGTGAGTATTACGGGCAGTCTCGGAGGTTATCTGCGAGGGGGCTCCAGCATTCTGGATGCCCCCCCCGAGCTTGTGATGGACAGACAGCGGGACCAACACCCGTTAAAGAAAAAAATCGGTGTTGGTCCGGTTTAATTACTTAAATATTTTCTTTTTGAATGGGCTTGGGTCCATACATCGTTTAGCCAACTCACGTCATTATTTAGTTTAATATTAGTCTTTGTTTAAATTTGATTTCCCCGCTTATCCTATTGGTACAACCATATTCTTTACTGTATAACCCATATAAATACCTAATCTTTATTTCCAATAAAAATATTGAAACAGAAATAGGAAAAAACATGTTCTCTTTATACTGAAGAAATTAAAAAAAGCGTAAAAGCAAAATGTGGTTTTCCTGTTTTAAGGAAGTGATTTTAATACTTTTTGTCTTCAGTAAGTTGTGGTATTGTTGGCCATTTTCAAATGCTCAGCTTCCCATTGACTCATTGCCGTTATTTAATCACCCTGTTTTATTCCAGGAAAACAAGGTGAAAACTCCTCATAGTTGGAGCATCTCACTACACCTAAAATCATTAGTTTATAAAAATAAAACTTATTGTCCAAGCTGGACGTGGTGGTGGGACGTATGAGGCAGCCAAAGACTTGCTAGGATTGCTGCAAGCCTGAACGCATTTTTAACATCAATAGTTGATGTAGCAAAATAATTAGGAATAAGTGACCCAATATTTCAAAAAAATATGGAAGGCAATGGCATTTATATTTTTGTGAAGTGCATTCTAAGCTGGATGAAATAGAGACATGCAGGAAAGGCTCTTGTGCCATTTCTATGAGCGCTACTCTAGCATTTTGTGTAATAGTGATTCGTTGGGAATGAAGTTACTTTAGAATGAGTGCTACTGTACATTTACCTACTTGCTTCTCGAATAAGAATAAAAGATGCACTATGGTTCGCCCTACTCAATTCCTCACAGGGACTACGACATGTCCACTCTATTCACTGCAATTGAGGGGAAGTGCCCCCTCATTGCCGTAAATGGAGAGGGGAGACCATATTCTCTGTGGCAGGGGGTGGTCCATCGCCCAAACTAAAGTAAAGCACTGGACGATCGCGCTATGCAGCACAGGACTTGGGCTCTCAGGTGAGTGTCAGAGTGCCGTCTAGTATCTGGTGGGGATAAATGGAGAATATATCCTTTTTATGTTTATGTCTGGGCCATGACTTTAATATTTTCCACCTTACCTATGATTTCTTCTTGAGCCATTTTGCAAAGCAGTAACTTCAAAACCTAGAAGGATATAATAATTGCTTATTGTGTATGCCATGTGAGACACTTGATGTTATTAGTATTATGCTAACATTCTGCTATCTTGTTCCTTGTACTTTTTACCTATTTGGCTGTTACGGGCAGCTTCTTCATACCAAAAGATGTGTCAGTCTGTCGGCAGTTTTTGCCGCGTCCAGCGATCTAACCTGTGTGCAAGCCTTTCCTCATAGAATGGCCTATTTCAACTGTTGCTAGCCATGCTTTGGTGATGTTGGTATTCTGTTCCAGGCTTGTTTTCCTTCTCCTCAGGTTTGGCTCCTTCCGGCCTCTGCTCCTACGTGAAATCTGATCAGCAATAAGGCTTTCTCGTGCTTTTCTTGGTCTTTCCCTTAAGACAGTTGGTAAATGTGCATGTCTTCTTGATTCAGTTTCTTCCTTTTTCTGTCTGCACTGTCTTGTTCTTGCTGTATTGGCTAATGCCCACATATATGCATGTGCATGCATGGTTCAGCTAGTCACAATTAAGTATCTATAGGTAAGTAGTATATATACCTATATTAACTAGTATAGGGACTGCTAGCTCGGCACAAAACCAGGTTACGTTTTGTCGGTTTTAATTCATGAATTTCCTTAAAATTCGTTTTGGACGAATCAGTGAATTTTCCCAAGAATTATGAGCTTGTCTGAATCGAATTTTATGGAATCGTTTGGTAAAAATAAACTCGCCAGCTGCCTCGCTTCATCATCCAGTGCGGTTTTCCCATGTTGCACCCCAGAATATAAGGTCTTGCAGGTAGGTGCAGGCGGTCATCTGGTCTGTATGCTGCCACCATACCATTCCAGGAGACAGGGGAAAACCAGCCAATTGGAATTATTATGTCCCATTATAGCTGTATGCCATCAGTGGGTATGCTTGTACTGTTAGTCCGTAAGTATGACAATTCAGGAGGCCTCCCCCGCATGCGATTGTCTATGCTGAGTGGCAAGGCAGGGCCTTGCAGCACAAGTAGGACCTATCCTGTCCTCTTTTGGGAGACAGTGTGGTCTTGTGTGACAGTGATTGGCCACACTTGTGGTGCAACATTTATCCCTTGTGGATAACGCTGTGCCTTTCCATGCCCCCTCCACCCCATTAGCCCTGTTTTCCCCTACTTCCTTGGATGGTATGGTGGCACCATACAGATGGAATGAGGGCGTGCACCCGCCAGCAAAACTGCCTTTTGGAACCTTATATTCTGAGGTACGTTCTCTATGCGCAGAACAGGGAGCATTACCCATGTCGAATGATGGAGAGAATCAGCAGGTAAGTGTTTTGTTTTTTACCTTTTCAGGGAAAAATTTGATTGGCACAAATCCCAAGTGATCGGGTTCGTGCCGGTTCGATTTTTCCCTGAAATTCGGAGCAATATCTGATTTGGATGAATCTTTTCGCTTATCCCTAGTTGTAATCCTAATGTATGAACTCTATTAAAATATTTACAACATAGCTATTAGCTATGGCTTTATGTATGCTTTATGGCAGGCTATATATATATATATATATATATATATATATATATATTCATTCTGAAAAAATAAAAGGTCAGTCTGGGCAAACGGTTACATTAGCCTCCCTTCTGCTCACCTAATGCTAGTCGGGGGCTGCATCTTTCATGAGGTGAGCAGAAATCAGGCTAATTTATCTTTTTCCTGGACTGGACTTTAGAAAACAACTGTTTGCAAAGATGATATTAGCTTTTTTTATTAAACACATATTTCATGTTTGGATCTGATAAGTAGAGAGAACCACAATATTAAACTGCACACACACACGTATGACGCTTAAATTTATCCAATATAAATATAGGTTGCACCAGGATATAATAACTCCACTCCACCACTTCCCAACAGTTGACCTCACAACCAAAACACCATGTTTTACTCACATACTTGAACAGAAAGCCAACTTTTACTTTCTGGGACCCCTCTACAATCCTATAGAAAAAGTTATTTGCACCTGGACTATCCCTTTAATGATGCATGAAACACAATTTAACAGCAATTTCAT
Source organism: Gastrophryne carolinensis (assembly GCA_027917425.1). Taxonomy (NCBI): domain Eukaryota; kingdom Metazoa; phylum Chordata; class Amphibia; order Anura; family Microhylidae; genus Gastrophryne; species Gastrophryne carolinensis. The sequence goes on along the minus strand of CM051236.1, from coordinate 384,921,835 downwards.
CACTTGCTATAGAATGTATTTATGTTGAAAGAAAATCTGTGCATTGTTCCTTTTTGTGTTCTACATTTTTTATCACATATCGGGTTCGTGGTTTTCTAAATGCATGGTGTCTTTACTGTTAGGTTGTAGTAATGTTTCCGAGGATTATCTATAGTTCTTCTGCATGATACAGCCTTTCATGTCAGTAGGTAATCTAACTTTAATCACAGTTTTGTTTAGTAGCCATAGAAACCCTTTCAACTGATACAACTTTTTGTTTTAAACCTTTAATTAGATGATGACTCGGACAGTATTAATTCACCACCTACAAATGTAAAATATGATGATTCACCATTTCTATCAAGCTCATATGCAGATGCGAATCCTGAAGCTGTTCATTCACCTGCACCTGATGAAGATGATTTGAATGTTCATGAGACTGAAAACATGGTTTTATCGAATGATATAAAGCATAGTAAACATATGACTGTTTTACCCATTGTTGACACCAGTAAGAATATTAAAGCTGAACACCTGCCATCTCTGGACCAAAACGGTGACAAGCAAACAGAGAGGTCAGCAAGTCCCAAAAATGCTCCTAAAAAGAATCAACCAGATTCTGAAAAAGAGGGCAGCACAAGAAGAGGACGATCCGTGAGTCCAAGGAAAACTAACAGCAACATGTCTAAGGAAAATCCAGAAAGATACCAATATTCTAGACAGGCAGATGTAAAATCTACCCTCAGAGATGTTCGAGAAAGATCTCTAAGCCCTAGAAAATCACACACACCTAATACTGTTACTGATAAAAATGCTGGTTATAAAAAAGAGAAGGGCAGGGGCCATAGAGAACGATCGGTCAGTCCCAAAAAGTCTGTCAAAAAGGAAAAGCTTAAAATAAACATGGAAAGTGAAAATACATTACAAAAAACACAAAATATCATATCAGCAGATCAAGGGACTTATAAAAAGGATAAAATGCTAGATAAAGAAGGAGGAGCAGAAAAGAGTAAGACAGCTAAAATGTACGAAGGACCACGAAAGGAGCAGAGGGAAGACAAAGTAAGGAAGGAGGAGAAGGAAGACAAAGTACGAAAGGAGCAGAGGGAAGACAACCCTAGAAAAGAGATTAGGGAAGAATTTCAAAGAGAGGGCAAAATTAGAAAAGAAGAAAAAGATGACAGGCATAGACGAGAAAATAGAGGTGACTATCAAAAGCGGGAAGATCTGCACAGAAAGGATGAGAAGGGGGAAAAACTAAGAAAAGAGGACTGGGGGGATAAACAAAAGAGAGAGGAAAAACACAGGCAGCAGGAAAGAGATGAGAGATACCAAAGAGAAGAAAAGGAAGAGAAACCCAGGGTTGAGGACAGAAAAAGAGGTGATGGACATGAAGAGAAGATGAGAAAAGATGGGAGAGAGGATAAAAACAGAAAACACCATATACCCAGAACAGAGGAAAGAGATGAAAAGTCCAAAATTGCCCAAGAGCCCAAAATTGACAAAAAGTTGGATAAAAGGTATGACAAATCAAGACAAACTGAAAGTTTTAATTTAGCAAATGACAAAAAATATCAAGAACAAACAAGCAAAGGCACTGAAGGAAAATCTAAACAAAATATTGACGAGCAGGGAAAGCAGGAGAAGCATGAGAAGGAACCATTGAAAAAAAGGGAATCTTCCACCATGAAACCACAAATTCAAGTCCCTGCCCTTAAACCTTCACAGGCAGAGGGAGACCCTCATAACAAACCACAGGACAAACATCCCACTGCTGAAGCTTCAGTGAAAACCAAAGATGAAGGTGTGTCTAGGGCAGCAGGTAAGAAATCCATGATAACTCCGGGACCATGGAAAGTTCCTAGTCCAAATAAAGTTGCAGAAGCTGACACAATGAATATATAAATACCCATTCCATGCGCTGCCAGGGGACACCACTTTTTGTACTTAAAAAAGCCCTATCTTGCATGAAGGACATTTTGGAAATTTGCTTGCTTGATTGGTCTTCCACAAGCTTGAGTGCAATGTGACTTTATGAAGGTGTACTGTCGCACTTTTTGGACTTTGTGCTGCTACAAAACAAGTTTGGACAGTGTTGTACAGGTCTCGACCTTGCTTATTTACATTTGCCAACGTGATCATAACTCTACTCGTGCCAATTTCATCTTAGCTGATCTCTCACGTCTGTAGAAACTTGTTTCCTACAAGCCAAAAAGGCCTAGTTCAAATATATGACTAGCATGTTGCATGTGTACAATTGTCTCTGTCAAAGAACCATATTGGTCATGGCTGCACAAAAACTCGTAAAAACAGCCTACGAATACAAATATCAGAACACTAAATATCTTTTTTTTTTTTTTTTTTAATTTACGAAGAACAATTTGGGGTCTAGTTCCCACCCCGTTTTCTACTTTCAACCTCTTAATAAATTGTGCCTCTGCAAGAAGTGGCAGAAGAAAAGTTCACTTTTGCATCAGTCTGCCTAACATTTTTGCGTAACGTAACTAATTATAGTTACTTGAGCATAAAAATAATTTTACAGGTCAGTTAACCATGTAGCGTGACTTGGATAAAAATAATAGTGTGGCAACTATTTTTAGGTGCGAGTTCTAGAAACACTATCCGGCTAGGCATATAATGCAAATAATTGTCACCTTAGTTGTTTGTTTGTTTGTTTTTTTAAAAGGTATATTGCGAACTAAATTGTACAGATTGCTAACAAAGAAGCTTTCTGACCATTGCGGACTTTTCCACTTTTATTTATAGGTTATCATTTTATATAATAAAAAGGGCACGATTATAAATTCAGCCAGGAAATCTCTGTGGCACCCCAAGCCCTATTGCCACTGTAGAATTTGATCTTACATACAAGGGCCTCTTGTAAGGCTTTTCATCCCTGCTGGAGGTCTTTGCTGTTATAACTGTAACCTCCAGGTGCCCTCATTAAATTTAGCTCTACAAGAAGAATTGAAACATGTCTATTAATATTGTAATAGATTAGATCTACTCAAACTGCAGTATTTATCACAACAACTGCTCACATGAAGCACATGTCTTTAAAGTTGTCCTGCAGTCAAAAAATCTAAGCTTTGGAGTTGCTCCCCCCTCACAATCAGTGAAGTAAGCCATTTGAGAAAGCTTAACTCTATGCAGATTTTGTGGAATAGCAGGCAGATGCTATACTCCTGAACTACATGGGAGCAGCCATCTTTTCTGCTTCTGAAAAAACAGTCCCACATTCAAAATAACCCTAAATCTCTTTGGAATAATTCTTTAGCTCTAGCCAAAAGAAGCCATAAGCTGTAATAACTGCTCAGAAAGCTCTTAAACATTGTAAACTACTGTTGTAATGATTTGCAGCAGCTGCAAGTTATATTCATCCCCTCCAGACACTGTTGATTCAGTGTGTGTGTGTGTGTGTGTGTGTGTGTGTGTGTGTGTAACAAGACAGACATGCTGATCTGATCCCTTTTCTGAGGCAAATTGTGTTTGGTGTGAGCTGCATATAGCAAAGCTTCAAGATGCTGACCGCCTGAATTGTGTGTGAAACAATATCACACAGACACACTGCAGCCATGGTGATCTTCAATGCAGCCAGCTAAAAAGGATTGTATCTCATTTGAACATTCTGAGTAGAAACAGATAGAATCTCTCTCTCTGGCTGCTTGGTCACCAGGAAGCTCCCAGCTCAACTGCAGTGTATCTGTGTACTAGCAAAGGTCCCATTAACGCTTATGCTCAGGTGTGGTCCAAGATGGATGCTCCTATGTAATTACAGGAGCGCAGCGCAGTGGCGTATGAGATAAGCCCCATACCCCATTGATCGTCATAGGGGGCTTTAGGGGAGCAAATGACTAAACTTTATTTTCTTGACTGGAGGTCCGCTTTTGGCAAAAAAAGTACATAATTATCTACAGCTTAAAATAAGCTGGTGTTGGCACAATGCCAAAACATTTACTGGCTTGTAGAGCAATTGTGACCCATACAATCAGCAGTCATTTTACTATTGCGTAAAGGGCTGCTTCTGGCTGCACGGACAATCTTTCCATTAGGGGAGAGGCTGACATGAGATTTGTGAGGTGGTGTGACTAAGTCCTGAGGTCAGTAGAAAATCATGATCATGCTAGTGGGTTCTAAAGCACTGGGTGTTTCAGTATTTTGGCCTATATGTAACCTAGCACCTATCAAATACAGCCAGTAGATTTTACCTTTCATCTTTTTCTGCACACCGAAAATATAATTGATTGTCCAGGCAAAGCTCACCCAATGCAAAAAATAAACACTCCGGCGTCCAGTGCCATTCCTCCATTAAGACAGAATATTGCCCCTGGCTGTGCACAGGCACTGTGACTAATGCATGGTTGTGTGCCCATGAACCCCAGGGTGCACGCTTGCTTAGAGACTTTTTAGAAACCACCAGGTTTTTGAAACTGGATCAGCTGAATGCTGCTTCGGGGGTAAAAAGGTAAGTATCTTTTTTTTTTTCATTTAGGTTTAAAAATGCCTAAAGTTCATTAGGAAGTGGTACTTCATTGCCGTAGGACAATACAAAGACAAGACTCTCAAGGTTACTTCTGGTCGTACTATACTCACATCTCAAACTAATACTAAACTGTAAATGTTGATATAGTTTTAGTTGTTTTTATCATGTAGATCATTAGCTACCTACTAAATGTTTTTATTAATTCAAGACACCATTCTACTATATTGTAAGGGGGTTTTTATGGGTTATATGAACAAGTATGTATGAGGTTGGAGAAGTTGAGTAAAATAGCTAGGGGCCTCCTAAGAAACCTGCTTTATTTCAGTCCAGTTGTCAATTTGACATCTAAAATTCAACCACAGGTTTGCTTTAATATGTACGTTGGGTTCTCTGAGTAATATAAATTACCTGCCATTATCTGCCTCAATGTTCTACACGCTGTGGAAATCTGCTATAATAACCGTCAGTTAATAGTGCACTCTACAATAAATTTACTAAGAACATACTGTTAGATCCCAAACAGGACGTGAAGTCAACATTATGTATTTTATCCAGGTGTCTTATCAGTCTGTAAGCAGAAAAGAAAGATACTTACCTCCTCTTCCCAGCAGCTGCTCTGGAGATGTCCATCTCTGTAAAACTCACTCGATGTGGATAGACCTTAGACCTTAAAAGATTAATCAGTTAATTAATAATATCATTAATATCAATTTCCTGGAAGCCTACCCGAATCCTAAAGCCCAATGAAATGTTATATTTCTGTGGATATTTTTTTTTAAGAAATCAGTATATCGCTATGTAATCATTTTTCGTTGTTGTTATGAAAAATGTTTCTCTTCTATGTTAAAAAAAAAAAAAAAAAAAAAAAAAAGGTAAGCAACCGAATCCTCTTACAACCAAAGGGTACTTCTGGATTCATTGCACCCAGGTCATTACTGTGGTTCGATCTATTTTCTGTAATATACTGTGATGCAAAAGTAAATCTTTCACAAGATGAACTGTATTTCCAAATCTATATGAAAAGTTGCCTTGATCTATTAAGGGAACCAAGAATCATTGTACTGGTTGTAAATGTCTAAATAATGTACAGCACCTATAAATATATACATATCTCTTTCCAAAGTATAGAATAGATCTGTAAAGCATTTATTATTTTTTATATATAGATTATAAATATATATATATAAGAACAACCCAGTCAATGGCCTTCAGTTCTTGCACTGTAAGATAATATACGAGAAATTGCTGTATAATTTTTTGTTTTATTTTATGATAATGCATTATATATATTGTATGTGTCCTGCAGAAGCATCCTTTAAAATTAAGAACTATTTTGCATTAAAATAAATCCACCCAAAAATGTGTCTTGTATATTTACGACTCAATTTGCATTTATTAAAGCGTAATATATATATTTATATGTATTTACTGGATCTAAAAATACATTTGTTCAATGTCGGCCAATGGAAGACATTAATGAAGGGGGGTTAGCTGATCCAGGAAATGGCAAATTAGTGTGGTCTAATTTGTTTGCTAGTGTAAAAATACTTCTGATAGATCAGAGATACACCTATTATCAATAGATATTGGAATATTCACTTATCTATTGATTAAATGTGTATCAAGCTCTTTAAAGAGGAGCAACCATCTGCCTACAGCCTATACGACTATGGGGATGATGGTATCCCTCCTTTGGGATGTCCCGATGTGTGAAACCCCTAAGATCACCTGAAAAACCCACCTTTCTGGTCCCAATGTGCTTGCAAAAAAAAAGAAGAAAGATGTGTTTAAGGGGGATCTTACACACAACATAGCATCCCAAATCAGGATGCCCTAGATGGGCTGAACACAAATCAGAATAGTGAAAATCCCAGATTTGTTGCTCTTTAAAGTAAAGTATCTAAATAAACTTTTTTTGCAAGGGGGCATCCCAATTTATGATAATCTACAGTGCGCTGCCCGAGATTTTAGTGATGCCTTAATTCCGGGTTCTCAGAACTATTCCCTGAGACTTACAGCAGATGGTGCTGCTGAGCATTGACATTTTTTTAAAGGTATTTCTTTCCTGTTTCTGGGGGTAGGGGGCACATTGATTACTTTGAGGTATAGTCCCTTCATTTAGGAGATTTGTCATTATAAAGCTGTTCCTTCCATAAGGAGTTTATCACTCTTGTAACAATTTTCTGGCGATACATTGATGATGTAAACTTTAGCAGATGGTTTTATTGAGCTGGAAATTTACTGCCATGACAGCTGGTGAATGTATGTGAAGTAGGTGAGTGAAAATAGCTTAAAGCATCCAAAGAAACTGGCTTTTTTTCAATCTAGTTGACAGCTTTAATTCACGTATGTGCATCTGTACAATTTGTTAGGTATAAGGTAGCGCACACAAACAATTCCAAGCTGCAGTGGTATAGAGATTACAATACAATACTCTATTTGATTGAATATCTAAATACTCCAGGTTTCAACTGCTAATAAAAAAAAAGCTTACCAACTGGACAGTCCAAGCATAGGAGCTGGTAATCCCAGAGCTCAAGTGCCAAACTGCCATCCTAGGCATTACCAGCCCTTATGCCCCTGGCACAGGCTCATCCACACCACCCTGGCCATTGGTAGTGTGGGCAATGGTAATTGAACTGTTATAGGGGAATCCTTACCAGTTCAAAGGTAAAGTATAAGTAAAAAAACACATTTTCAAAAAATGTTATTGATCTTAACTGATACTTACCTTTTTCCCATGCTGACACACTGAAAATACTGCTGGCGGGGCTTTCATTCTGGCTTCCTAGCCATGGACTGGGTAACATACAGGGGTGGGGATGCCCCCACCTGGCCATATTTTCATACGCATTCCAAGGTTATTCAACCAGTTAAACGAAGATATATTCCTGCCCAGAGCTCCTAGATTTGTACAATATATAGGAGGCATTTTTAAAAGTGTATAATGAGTTGATCTTTTTTTCTTTTTCTTATTTTAGCAAAGGGTTGAAAACTATGGGTTTTAGGACTGTTGCAGGGCCAACTAAATTGAAGGATCTATCAAGACCCCACCCCCAGACTTTAGCTGAAGTTGGGAGAGTGATTTACAGTAGGCTAGTCAAGTAGACTGAGAAAAGCCATCCTGCTCACACATACTGTAAACTATCACTAGCTTGTAAATATAGGGGGGAAACACAGAATCCTTACCAGGGCCTGTTGACATGGTGTTGACCAGAAGTTGATACATTTATACAGATCTGGTGGAAGTACCCCATCATGAGAGCCTTCTGGGACAAGATGCTTCACATTCATGAAAACATTGACAACCAAAATGTAGCAAGAGTACTATTGTTGTCTACGATTCCAGATCTGCTGTCTCTATTAAAAAGGGGTATTGTAGCACTCTCTGACAGCAGCATGGCAGTTATTCTATGTCACTGGCTGTTGCAGACCTCAACCATTATTAATTGGGTCCAAGAACTGGAAAATATCAGAAGAAAGAGTTACTGCCAGATAATCGTAATTATACTTCTCTACTTGGGTTGGTTAATGATTAAATAGTCCTCAGATTTTGCAGTCCTTGACATGGGCAGATGGCACTATGCCCAGCTATTACATCCAATTACTTAGTCCAGTTACTGAGTCCAGATGGACCCCCTCTCATTGCCACCCGCTTTCCTTTTTTTCTTCTTCTACGCTTTAGTAATCTTACCTTCTTCACACACACTACTATTTGGTTTCTTCCTATCTCACACTTTGGGCACAGGGTGGCTGGAATTAAACACAGAACAATTCCATTTTGGTCTTCATGCTCCCACAAGTAACGGATTAAAAAAAGACAATTCTGTGAGTACTCACCTGTAGAATTGGCAAAGGATCTTTGGAAAAAAAATGCCAGAGCTGACACCTGTCCCTTGAGGGTCAGGTGTCAGCTAAGTTGAAGTTGAAGGCCCAAATCCAAACCATGTTGCAAAAATTCCAGAATCCTGGGGATAGAAAACACCCGACAAGGAAAAGACTTGGACTCACACGAGGCAATGTAAGCATGCCAGATCCTGTAGTAGATAAAGGACGAGGATTTCTTCCTAGCCCTAATCATGGAATCAACAACAGAAGCTGGCAAACCCTTATCCATCAAGATGGAGGTTTCAGCAGCCAAGCCGTTAAAGCCAGCATTTGTAAATTGGGATGGCACAGTTGTCCCTGAGTGAGCAGATCTGGATCCTTGGATAGGGCATACTGATCTACTGCCAACTGCACGACGTCTGCGAACCACACCCTCCTTGGCCAACAGGGGGCCACCAGAATGGCTGGTACCCCTTCCTGGGCTATCTTGCGCAGCACCCTGCCCAGCAGAGGGAATGGAGGGAACACATAGAGGAGCCGAAACTCCGTCCAAGGCATTGCTAGCGCATCTGTGGCGAAGGCCAGAGGGTCCTGTGGCAGGGAGACAAACCTGGGAAGCTTGTGATTGTGGCGGGACGCAAATAGGTCCACATCCGGCTGACCCCAGCGGTGACACAGGGAGTAAAAAATCTTGTTGCTGAGGGACCTTTCCCCTGCTCAGGTAGTCTGCCTCCTGGTTCTCCACCCCCGGAATGTAAACCGCCGAGATGCAGGGGACATTCTCTTCCGCTCAAGACAGTATCAGGGACACTTCCTTGAGGGCTCGCTTGCTCCGAGTCCCTCCCTGATGATTGATGAAGGCAACCGCCGTCTGGTTGCCAAGCGGATCTAAACAGCCCGACCCCGAAGGTGTGTGGTAAGCTGAGACAGAACCAACCTGATCGCCCTCAGTTCCAGGACATTGATGGGAGCATGGGCCTCCTGGGGGCCCCACAGACCCTGGAACTTCAGAGACTTCCTAAAGCCCCCCCAACCGGTCAGACTGGCATCCGTGGTGACAGTCTCCCAGCACGGGGGCAGAAAGGTCCTGCCCATTAGAAGGTTCCCTGAGTCCAGCCACCACGAGAGGGACTGTCTGGCCAGGGGAGACAGAGCAAACTCCTGCTCCAGGGACACAGGGTCCCGATCCCAGACTGACAAGAGGTGCAACTGAAGAGGTCTCATGTGAAACTGAGCAAAGGGGAACTCAAAGCAGGACACCATCAGGCCCACCAACTGCATCCCTTACCGGATGGAAGGATTGGGACACAAGAGCAAAATCGGTGCCTGCTTCTGAAGGCCCTCCACCTTCTGCTGTGGCAGGAATACCTTGACCTGAGAGGTATCCAGAGTCATGCCCAGAAAGGACCTCACCAAAGACGGAGACAGTGAAAACTTGGGATAGTTGATCACCCAGCCGAAGGATTCGAGAGTGTCCTTCTCAGCCTGATGAAGAGTCTGAGCTGCAATCAGAATGTCGTCCAGGTAAGGGAGGATGCGAATGCCCTGATTCCGCAGCAGAGCCATCACGCCTGCCAGCACCTTGGTGAACACCCGAGGGGCCGAGGTGCTACCGAACGATTAGGCCACAAACTGGTAATGCTGATCCTCTAGAGCAAACCTGAAAAATCTCTGTCGACCTAGAAAGATTGGCACGTGAAAGTAGGCATCCTTGATGTCCATTGAGGTCATGAAGTCGCCCGGGCACAGGGTACTGACCGCCGAGCGCAGAGTCTCCATGCGAAAATGCTTGAACCTGACAAACTTGTTGAGACCTTTCAAGTCCAGGATGGGCCTCAGGGACCCGTCCTTTTTGGGGACTGTGAACAGATTGGAGTAGAACCCTCGACCCCGTTCCTGGGAAGGCACCAGGCAAATGACTCCTGACTCCAACAGACGTTGAAACGCAAGCCGCAAACCCTGAGCTGACAGAGGGTTTTTATGACATCCGGGATCTGATGAATCTTGGGGGCGGCCAGGCTGCAAACTCTATCTTGTAACCGGAGGACACCACCTCCTGAATCCACCGGTCTGAGACGAGGAGCCTCCAGACGTGAAGAGCCAAAGCCGTCCCCCCACCCGGATGGGTGAGGGCACCTCCTCATGCCTGAGGGGGCTTGGGGCCCCATTAGAGACCGGGACGACCACGGGATCTGCCACAGCCCCAAGAATCCCTGTGGGTACTCGAGAAGAGGGAGCCACGACCTCCTCTGGGAGCATGAAAGCAGGGGAGGGAAGAGGAGGGCCCCGAAAAGGCTGAGGCTGCCTCCTACATTGAGGCAGCCTACCATCATTGGCTAAAACATACAGACACTCACCAAAGAGCCGCAGCCCCGTAAAGGGGAGCCCAGTGAGAGCCTTCTTAGCGGCAGCATCTGCCCACTGACGCAGCCAAACATAGCGGCGCATAGCCACGGTCCTACCACACATCCATGCTGCATCATCCATGGCAGTAAGGACAAAGGCAACAAAATCAGAGCAAAGCAAAAGGGACCTGTAATCCTCCCCCCCCCCCCCCCCCCCCGTTACCAGCCGTAGCGCCCTCCAGGAGACGCTTGAGCTGTTTCTTAAGGGCAATAGCTGTAATGGCAGCAGCACAGACCGGGCGCAGCCCAGCCCCCACACACGCAAAAGCATGGTAGGCCAGCTGATGCGCCGGTCCTCGCTGTCCCGCAGTGTAGTAGTGTCAGGGGAAGGCATGACCGAGGTGTTGGACAGCCCTAACACGGGAGCGTCCACCTCAGGGGGACATGACCATCGCTTGACCAGGTTGGCAGAAAAGGGATACCTCCTATCCCACCCTTTGGGCACTGCGGGCATTCTACTAGGACGTTCCCACTCCTTGAGCACCATATTAGTGAAATGGCTCTGCTCAGGGAACTCCAGGCGCTGTTTATCAGGACGAAAGGGCTCACCCTGCTTCCTCTTAGCCACCTCAGGGGGGACAATGTGCAAGATTTAAAAAATGTCCTCAGGGAAACATGAGTCCTCCCCAGAATCAGACCCAGGGTCACTGCCGTAACCCTCCTGCTGGTCCCCAGAGGAGTCAGAGTCCTGAAAGAGTTCCTCCTCCTCTAGGGGGTAACGGCCACCAAAAGCATCAGGTCCCTCATCCTCCTCAGGCAAGAGGGATGTCACAGGAGCTAGGTGCCGCTTCTTGCCAGAGGCCTTACATGGAACAGGCCTGGCAAGCTGCCTTTCAATACTGGCCACACGCAGTGCAGATCAGACTTTGACCCCCCGCTAGTATCCCCCTCACTGGGGGCTAAATGCAGGGGGTAGGCGATGCCGAAGGGGGCGCAGAGCTGGGAAGCCGGGCAGCCCAGCCTGGAGCGCAAGGATAACTTGGGCGCACAGCACGCACACCATGACACTGTTACTCACAGGGGATACCCCACACATGGAACACAGCCGGGATTGCCCCGAAGGACCCCCAAGCACGCTATCCCCAGAAGCCTCCATATGGTGATTAACACAGGTGCAACAGGCCAGCACAGGGTAAAGGCTATAAAGAGCCACCCGGGATGCCCTCAGAAGCCAGTAAGGGACGATGAGGGATGGTAAGGGGTAGAACCGGAAGAAACCACAACCCACAGTTGTCCCGCCTGAAAGACATAAGTAAAGACACATAAGCATCCCGCAGCACATGCCCTAAGGAACCAAAAAAACCCATAGGGGACTTGACAGACCAAGCAGCGCAAGAACACCAGCCGCCAGACCACAGGAAGCGACAACAGACAGGGATCACCGCCGCAGCTCCGGGATGCGAAGGGCCCCAGACGTGCAGCAGATGCAAAATGGCACCGGCAGAGGAACCTTGAGGGACGGGCCGCGGGAGGACGACGCGGTACGCGTCATCCTCCGCCCCCCCCCCGAAGAGCACGAAAATGGCTCTCACGTGACCTCGCTGGCGTCCTCACACAGTAGAAAAAACGCCTCACAGATATAGCGCCGCCTGCCGCAGAGCGTAGTACAAAGCGGCGAGGCGGCAAAAACAGTTAAATACACAGTAAAAACGCTCCTTGAGCACTTGACCCTAGTGCTCCTCTACCCTCACCCGATCCGTCAGCCGAGGCTGGGGGCACAGATGGTCCAGAAACGGGTGGAAATAGCCATGCAGGGCCGCAGGCTTGGTTGCCCCGCTCACCTGCGCAATATAGAGAGCCATCTTCTATCTTTGCAGAATCACTGTAGAGAAAAAACTGGATAAGTCTAAGGTTATTCCGTTTTTATATGGTACCGAGAGGAGCCACAACTCTTCTGCAGTGCACTGCGCCACCTTGTGGCGGAATAACCCATACGTAAGGACTTCTGGAAGCAGGCCGTGCCATGCAATAGGAAAATACATGATGTGCCCCCTTGGATATCAGTCACGGCTAGACATGTACGTTTCATATGATAAAGTTATTTATTGGATATTTGATATAAGCTTAAGATATACACCTTACAGCAGTTATATATTCATGTTCAGCCAAATCTAGGCATCTCATTTGAGAGTTAATGCATTTTGCTTTTAGGGCCAGTTATATCAAATGGAAAAATTATCAACTCTTCCAGGTCAATGGCTTATTTATTATTTTAGAGAGAATTTCTTTTCATCCAGAAATATGTGCTCCCTACTGCTATCCTGGCCTGTAACAAAGTTATAGTACTTCAGGCAGTATGACTGCTGCAGCAACAGAAGAGTTAAGACTTGTCTGCATGAAAAATGCTCTGCAGTGTTTTGCTGTACTAGAAGCATAAAACCCCTGCAGGTATTTTAAAAAATAACAGCCTTGGAGCAAATCACTTGGGTTTTTATGACTTAATTAAATTAATGAATCACAGAATGTTGCACCATATCTGTGTTTCAAACTACACAAATTGAAAAAAGGTCATAGTGAGCAGTATCTCATCTCTTTTTTTTGTTCTTTAACAAAGCTAGCAATGTTTGACACACACGTAAGCAACACGCAACACACAATTGTATATACATCTGAAAAATATATGCTACACAGAATCTAGCTCTTAAAAGTAAACAGAATAACTCTCTGGGCCTTTTATTCCATGCTGTTCTCATGGCCCGTGTGGCTGCCTGCAGCCCATGGTGTTTAACGGGTGGTCATGCATATTCTATTGGCCAATGGCAGACTGAATGGAACATGAAAGGGTATTTTGTCCATTTTCAGGCTTCCTTATATTTTACTGTACATTACTAAACCATGCACTGGAGTTGTATGCAGACCTAAGAACATCTTTCACTTAGTTCCTCAGCTATTATCTATTTTATTAAATAAGCACCCCCCAGTATATGCCATATGAACCAGAACCCCCAGGAAGTGCGCAGTTCTCCTTTACCTCAACCAGTCAAGGGGATTTTTATTATCCCAGAAAAGTTGGGATGTGATAATGTCTTCGTCTCACCATTGTCTCCAAAAGAGTGCTCCTGTGGGACCACTAGCCTTGGCTCCTGCTCTTCAGTCGCGTTTCCTGGTCTCTTGTTCTAATTCTCTGCATAACTCAATGTCTGGAGCGATCATAAGCCGCTAGTGTAGCATGAGAACCACCTGGAGCCATTTTTAGTTGAACCTGCACATGATCAAATCACTAAAGTGTGACTGATCCACCATAAGACAAAAAAATAGTGCACAGAAAAATGAATCCATTCACTGTCAAGAAAGGTGGTGCCGATGAGGCTGGACACACCTGCATACCTAGAATGATACAAACACACATGTATCCACTCCTATAGCTCCTATCACACCTGCCATAATTGCAGCAATGAAAAAAAAACATGGACTAAGAGTCTAAATAGACCTTTGGCCTAGGAGCATATCTATGACATCGAATATGGAAAAAAGTCTTCTTGTGGCAGTCAAATGTTAATGAGCTCTACAGAGGCCTACCCACTCCCTCTGCTCTTCATGCCACCTCCACACAGACTCCTCACTCAGTGTGATGATGGTAACACGCCTACCATTTCCACAGAGAGGGTATCAGCAGTGGAGACAACAGTGCCCCAACCAAAAGAAATGACTTCCCTTTTCTTAGTGTGTTGAGTCACCCAGAAGTAGAAGTTGCCCTTGGCCCATTTTTTGCCTCAGCCAGGAAGACCCAGCTGGAGATGACATCTTACAGTTAGAGACTTAGAGTTCTGACTTAGAGTACACCACCTTCGCAAACTGCCGGCAGCCAGTTGTACTAAGTAGTGGTGCTGCCTGCATTCCTCATTCACCATGTCCCCAGTGGGGGTGGTTTGACAATTGCGGACAGTCCATTTGCGTCTACTTGTTTTCCCTTGGCCGTGAATAGGACACAGCTTATCATGTCAGTCTCCAGTATCCATTCTAGCCGTGCTCTCATGTAAATCAGGTTACCACCTTAATCATGCCTCCTGGCTTTTCCTGGCTGCTTACATCACACATGTCCCGTGGTTGTTTCTGCCACAGGTGCATATAACTGGTGTCCTAACATTTGTATTTACACACCGCATTCAGTGATCTATTGACTACATAGGTTTAGAGATTAGGGCCAGCTCATGCACTGTCCTATTAACATACCCACCAAATATGAGGATAGATGACCTGAAACATGGATGGACCCCAAATATTTAAATGGATGAAGTGCCAACTTTGCAGCACCACCACAAAGACTGAGAGCCATATGGATGGCATCCTAGGCGCCTGTGCAGTGCATAGCGCCTGTCACAACAGCAGAGAATGGAGGGTGCCAGAGTGGCACCATACAGTTGAATTGAGGTTTACTATTTTTCCCAGTAGGGATCAAATCTGTTACAACAAATTTCAATATATTCAGCCAGAAAGGTACAGACGTATTTCTTCAATTTTTACTGCTTCAAACAGATAACACGGTGCAACACAATACATGGTAACAATTTTCAAGGTAGTCTTGTTTTATTTATAGCAGGAAAAAATATAGTTACCTCCTGGAATGCAAATCTGTTCCCCTGCAACACAAAGTACCAACACCCACACTGCACTAAAGACCGCTCTGTCACACCAACAGGAAGAACAATCTCAGAAAAGAGAAACTATCCTCTTCTATCTACACTAAAGAAATCTGTGGGTATCTTGCAGAACTTAAAGAAATGCAGCCACACCAATAACACCACCGTTAGCTACAGGGGTGAGATGGCCTGCCCTCCAGTGCTGCTGTCTGCAGCCCTAAAATAGATTCTGACATAACCTGCTGCCTATAAAGCTTCTGTGATCAGTCAGAGAATGATGTACTCACACTGGTGCAGTTGTAAGGGGTGTGGGGAGAGTCCGTTAAAATCGACACACAACTACATAGGGAACGCTGGCAGTAGGTAAGGGTGAGAGATAGAAAAGCATGGCTTGTTGGTAATACACTTGCATTATATTATATTGCAGTGGCCAGATTTTCAGGACAGCACCACCTGTCCGCTCAGAAAATCCCCTTCACTGAAGAAGAGGTCTCCAGAGGCCATGGCAGTCTTCAGCTGGTTTCCTTATTATGATTATAATATTATTATTATGATTATTTATGATCAACACCCAGGTGTAATTACCAAACAAGAACAAAGTAGCCGAATCTAGCTCATACCTCCGACCTCCTACCATGGACACTTCAAAGGAATAAAAACCAAGTGACATGTAGCGGAGGTTATAGCTCTGACGGTTGAACAACTCCTTTTTCTGTATTGATAAGTTAGATGATAGAGCAAGGGCTATGATCAGTTAGAAGTTAATATAAAGCAAATCATGTGGTCTGTGCACCTCTGTGCACCTTTCTCAGCCAGCTCTCTAAATCTAGATCAGCTGCTCACAGCTTCTTAGCAGCTTTCTAATGGTACTTCAATTTATTTTTTTGAGAGCAGCTAAAGACAGGAACTCACTGAACTGTGCAAGCCACATTAATTTTGCTTAGGCCACAAATATGTAAATGCTTGGTAACTTCTTGAAAAATACACAACCAAGTGTCTGAAAAGACAATTCTGTGAGTACTAACCTGTAGAATTGCTTTTGCCATGCATGGCACGGCCTGCTTCACGAAGTCATTACATCTGGGTATTCCGCCACAAGGTGGCGCAGTGCAGAAGAGTTGTGACTCCTCCCGGTACCATATAAAAACTGAATCACCATAGACTTATCCAGTGTTGACAAGCAGTTATTCAAGAAACCGGGAGACAATAAAAGTAACAAGAAAACCCCAACTAACTTGGAACAATCACCATACAGAGGCAACCAAGAACAACGATAACAAGGGTGGGGTGAAGCAGGCGGTGCCATGCATGGCAAAAGCAATTCTACAGGTGAGTACTCACAGAATTGTCTTTTCCCCAATGCATGGCACGGCCTGCTTCACAAAGTCATTACATCTGGGACATCCAAAAGCAGTGTCCATAAAGTAGGGTGGGATCCCCAAAGAGTAACAACAGGAAATTTAAACCACTACCGCCTGAAGTACCTTGCGGCCAAAAGCAGCATCAGCTGAGGCCTTAACATCAACCTTGTAAAAGTTGCGGCCTTACAAACTTGTTTAACAGAAGCTTGGTGCTGAAAGGCCCAAGACGCACCAATAGCACGAGTAGAATGAGCAGTAATCCTAAAAGGAGGTTCCTTCCCCTTAGCAGAATAGGACTGTACCACCGCCTGACGAATCCACTTGCTGATAGTGGAATTAGCAGGAGGCAAACCCTTCCTAGGCCCAGCAGGAAGAACAAAAAAAGCGTCAGACTTCCTGAAAGACTCAGTAGCAACCAAATAAAACTTCAGAGCCCTGACAACATCCAAAGAGTGAAGGGTCCGCTCCTTGGAATTAGCAGGGTTAGGACACAAGGAAGGCAAAACAATGTCCTGATTGAGATGAAAAGCAGACACAACCTTAGGCAAGAAATCCGGCTTAAGCCGAAACACCGCCTTATCCTGATGCCTTTAAAAATAAGAAGGTTTGATGGAAAGTGCCGCCAGCTCAGAAACTCGCCTGACAGAAGTAGTGGCCACCAAAAAGGCCACCTTAAGAGTCAGAATGGGCAAAGCAGCCCCACGGCTAGGCTCAAAGGGAGGACCCTGCAGAGCAGACAACACCAGATTCAGGTCCCAAACTGGTAGCATAGGCTTACGTGGCGGACGCACGTGAGTAACTCCCTGGAAAAAAGTGTTAACCAACCGGTGATTGGCAAAGGATCTTTGGAAAAAAATTGCCAAAGCTGACACCTGTCCCTTGAAGTTGAAAGCCCGAATCCAAATCATGTTGCAAAAATTCCAGAATCCTGGGGATGGAAAACACCCGACAAGGAAAGGACTTGGACTCACACCAGGCAATGTAAGCATACCAGATCCTGTAGTAGATAAAAGATGAGGATTTCTTCCTAGCCCTAATCATGGTATCAACAACAGAAGCTGGCAACCCCTTATCCATCAAGATGGAGGTTTCAGCAGCCAAACCGTTAAAGCCAGCGTTTGAAAATTGGGATGGCACAACTGTCCCTGAGTGAGCAGATCTGGATCCTTGGGCAGGGCATACTGATCTACTGCCAACTGCACGATGTCTGCGAACCACACCCTCCTTGGCCAACAGGGGGCCACCAGAATGGCTGGTACCCCTTCCTGGGCTATCTTGCGCAGTACCCTGCCCAGCAGAGGGAACACATAGAGGAGCCGAAACTCCATCCAAGGCATTGCTAGCGCATCTGTGGCGAAGGCCAGAGGGTCCTGTGACAGGGAGACAAACATGGGAAGCTTGTGATTGTGACAGGACGCAAACAGGTCCACATCCGGCTGACCCCAGCGGTGGCACAGGGAGTGAAATACCCTGTTGCTGAGGGACCATTCCACCAGCCGAGACGTCCCCCTGCTCAGGGAGTCTGCCTCCAGGTGATGTATGCAACCGCCGCCTGGTTGTCCGAGCGGATCTGAACAGCCCGACCCCGAAGGTGTGTGGTCGGCTGAGACAGAACCAACCTGATCGCCCTCAGTTCCAGTACATTGATGGGAGCATGGGCCTCCTGGGGGCCCCACCCGACCCTCACTTCAGAAACTTCAGAGACTTCCAAAAGCCCCCCCAACCGGTCAGACTGGCATCTGTGGTGACTGTCTCCCAGCACGGAGGCAGAAAGGTCCTGCCCACTAGAAGGTTCCCTGAGTCCAGCGACCACGAGAAGGACTGTCTGGCCAGGGGGGACAAAGCAAATTCCTGATCCAGGGACACAGGGTCCCGATCCCAAACTGACAAGAGGTGCAACTGAAGAGGCCTCATGTGAAACTGAGCAAAAGGGACCGCCTCGAAGCAGGACACCATCAGACCCACTTCTGCAGGCCCTCCACCTTCTGCTGAGGCAGGAATACCTTGACCTGAGAGGTATCCAGAGTCATGCCCAGAAAGGACCTCACCAAAGTTGGAGACAGTGAAGACTTGGGATAGTTGATCACCCAGCCGAAGGACTCGAGAGTGGAGGTCACCACCTGAGTATCCTTCTCGGTCTGATGAAGAGATTGAGACGCAATCAGAATGTCGTCCAGGTAAGGAAGGATGCGAATGCCCTGATTCCGCAGCAGAGCCATCACACCCGCCAGCACCTTGGTGAACACCCAGGGGGCCGAGGTGATACCGAATGGTAAGGCCACAAACTGGTACTAGTGCTGATCCTCTAGAACAAACCTGAGAAATCTCTGATGACTTGGAAAGATTGGTACGTGAAGGTAGGCATCCTTGATGTCCACTGAGGTCATGAAGACGCCTGGGCGCAGGGTACTGACCGCCGAGCGTAGAGTCTCCATGCGAAAATGCTGGAACCTGACAAACTTGTTGAGACCCTTCAAATCCAGGATAGGGACCCATCCTTTTTGGGGACCATGAACAGATTGGAGTAGAACCCTCAACCCCTTTCCTGGGAAGGCACCGGGCAAATGACTCCTGACTCCAACAGACGTAGAACCGCAAGGCGCAAACCCTGAACTGACAGAGGGTTTTGAGACATCCGGGATCTGATGAATCTTGGGGGCGGCCAGGCTGCAAACTCTGAGGGGGCTTGGGGGAAGAATCCCTGCGTGTACCTGGGAATAGGGAGCAACGAACTCCTCTGGAAGCACAAAAAGAGGGGAGGGAAGAGGAGGACCCTCGAAAGGGCCGAGGCTGCCTCCTCCGTTGAGGCAGCCTACCATTCGCAGCCTCGTAAAGGGGAGCCCAGTGAGAGCCTTCTTAGCGGCAGTATCAGCCGCCCACTGACGCAGCCAAACAGAGCGGCACATAGCCACCAAAAGGGCAGAGGTCCTACTACACATCCATAATGCATCATCCATGGCAGTAAGGACAAAGGCAACAAAATCAGAGCAAAGCAAAAGGGACCTATATCCTTCCCCCTGTTGCCAGCCGTAGCGCCCTCCAGGAGACACTTGAGCTGTCTTTTAAGGGCAATAGCTGTAATGGCAGCGGTGCAGACCGGGCGCAGCCCAGCCCCCACACACGCAAAAGCATGGCAGGCCAGCTGATCCATGCGCCGGTCCTCGCTGTCCCGCAGTGTAGTAGTGTCAGGTGAAGACATGACCGAGGTGTTGGACAGCCCGAGCGCGGGAGCGTCCATCTCAGGGGGACACGACCATCGCTTGACCAGGTTGGCAGGAAAGGGATACCTCCTATCCCACCCCTTGGGCGCCGTGGGCAATCTACTAGGACGTTCCCACTCCTTGAGCACCTTATTAGTGAAATGGCTCTGCTCAGGGAACTCCAGGAGCTGTTTGTCAGGATGAAAGAGCTCACCCTGCTTCCTCTTAGCCACCTCAGGAGGGACAATGTGCAAGATTTCAAAAAATACAATTCTGTGATTACTCACCTGTAGAATTGGTATTATACGTATACAGCACGTCTTGTTCCATAATATTCCTTACTCCTGGTTAATACATCCACAAGATGGCGCTGGACTGCAGAAAACAGCTTGTGGCTCCTCCCGGCTCTATATAAGTCAGGGACCTCCCACAAATTCCCCAGTATTGACAAGCAGTAAACAAGAAGTCGGGAGAACAATAATAACCAGAATTCAAAAATGAACATATGAACAATCACCATGCAGAGGTAACCAAGAATAATGATAACAAGGGTGGGATGGAACAGGACGTGCTGTATACGTATAATAATACCAATTCTACAGGTGAGTTGTATTATTCTAAGTATACAGCAAGTCTTCTCCCAGAATATTCTTTACTCCTGGGACATCCAATAGCAGTGTAAGGTAGGGTGGGATCCCCAAAAGGTAAAAGCGGGCAGTTTAAACCACTGCCGTCTGCAGAACTTCAGCATCAGCATCAGCTGAGGCCCTAACATCAACCTTGTAAAACTTAGAAAAAGTATGAACAGAAGACCAAGTAGTGGCCTTGCAAACTTGTTCAACAGAAGCTTGGTGCTGAAAGGCCCAGGAGGCACCAATAGCACGAGTAGAATGAGCAGTAAGGCGGAATGGAGGCTCCTTCCCCTTAGCAGAATAGGCCTGTACCACAGCCTGATGGATCCACTTGCTGATAGTGGACTTAGCCGGAGCCAGACCCTTCTTAGGTCCAGATGGGAGCACAAAAAGAGCATCAGTCTTCCTGAAAGATTCAGTAGCCACCAAATAGAACTT
Source organism: Gastrophryne carolinensis (assembly GCA_027917425.1). NCBI lineage: Eukaryota > Metazoa > Chordata > Amphibia > Anura > Microhylidae > Gastrophryne > Gastrophryne carolinensis. The sequence goes on along the minus strand of CM051236.1, from coordinate 384,900,929 downwards.
CAGAGTCCTGATCACATCCAGAGAGTGCAAAACCCACTCCTTAGGGTTACTAGGATTAGGGCATAGAGAAGGCAAAACAATGTCCTGATTGAGATGAATAGCAGACACAACCTTAGGCAGAAAATCTGGCTTAAAACGAAACACCACCTTGTCCTGGTGTCTTTCAAAGTGAGGGGGTTTGATGGAAAGCGCCGCCAACTCAGAACACGAAGTGATAGCCACCAAAAAGACTACCTTAAGATTCAAAATGGACAAAAGGGCCTCACGCAAAGGCTCAAAGGGAGACCCCTGCAAGGCAGATAAGACCAAGTTCAAATCCCAGACTGGTAACATAGGCTTACGTGGAGGATGCACGTGAGTAACCCCCTGGAAGAAGGTCTTAACCAGATGATGGTGAGCAAAGGATCTTTGGAAGAAAATAGCCAAAGCAGAAATATGACCTTTAATGGTACTAAGTTGAAGACCCAAATCCAAACCATGTTGCAGGAATTCCAGAATCCTAGGGATAGAAAACACCCGACAGGGAAGCGACTTAGACTCACACCACTCAATGTAAGCATGCCAAACCCTATAGTAGATGGATGACGAGGACTTCTTCCTAGCCTGAATCATGGTATCAACAACAGAGGCAGGCAGCTCCTTTTCCATCAAGATGGAGGTTTCAGTAGCCAGGCCGTTAAAGCCAGCGTTTGTAAATTGGGATGGCGTAGCTGCCCCTGAGTGAGCAGGTTTGGATCCTTGGGCAGAGCATACTGATCTACTGCCAACTGCACGACGTCTGCAAACCAAACCCTTCTTGGCCAACAGGGGGCCACCAGAATGGTTGGCACCCCTTCCTGAGCAATCTTGCGCAGCACCTTGCCCAGCAGAGGAAAAGGAGGGAACACATAGAGAAGCTGAAAGCTCTTCCAAGACATTGCTAGTGCATCCATGGCCAAGGCCAGAGGGTCCTGGGACAGAGAGACAAAGACTGGAAGCTAGTGATTGTGACGGGACGCAAACAGATCCACATCTGGCTGACCCCAGTGGTGGCACAGAGAGCGAAACACCCTGCTGCTGAGGGACCATTTCCCAGACGAGAGGCCCCCCTGCTGAGGGAGTCTGCCTCCAGATTCTCCACCCCCGGAATGTACACAGCTGAGATGCAGGGAACATTCTCCTCCGCCCAAGACAGTATCAGGGACACTTCCTTGAAGGCCCTCTTGCTCCGGGTCCCTCCCTGATGATTGATGTAGGCAATCGCTGTCTGGTTGTCCGAGCGGACCTGAACCGCCCGACCCCGAAGGTGTGGAGTCAATTGGGCGAGAACCAACCTTATCGCCCTCAATTCCAGAATGTTGATAGGGGTGTGGGCCTCCTGAGGGCCCCACTGACCCTGGAATTTCAGGGATTTCCAGAAGCCCCCCCAACCTGTCAGACTGGCATCTGTGGTGACTATCTCAACAGGTTTTTTTGAGTCCAGCCACCACGAGAGAGACCGTCTGGCCAGAGGGGACAGAACCAACACCTGATCCAGGGACCGAGGGTCCCGATCCCAAACGGACAAGAGGTGGAGTTGAAGAGGTCTCATGTGAAACTGAGCGTATGGAACCGCCTCGAAGCAGGACACCATCAGGCCCACCAGCTGCATCCCCTGCCGGATGGAGGGATGAGAGCAAGACATAAGGAACCTGGCTTGGGCCTGAAGACTCTCCACCTTCTGCTGGGGGAGAAAAATCTTGACCTGAGATGTATCCAGAGTCATATCCAGAAAGGACCTCACCATTGACGGTGACAGGAACGACTTGGGATGGTTGATCACCCAGCCGAAGGACTCCAGTGTGGACACCACCAGCTGAGTATCCAGATCAGGGATTGACAGATCAGGGACTGAGACGTGATGAGAATGTCGTCTAAGTAAGGAAGGATGCGAATGCCCTGAGATCTCAGCATAGCCAGTACGCCTGCCAGCACCTTGGTAAATATCCTGGGAGCCGATGTGATACCGAAAAGGCAAGGCCACAAATTGATAGTGCTGATCATCCAGAGCGAACCTGAGGAATCTCTGATGACCTTAAAAGATTGGTACATGAAGGAAAGCATTCTTGATGTCTACAGAGGTCATAAAGTCCCCTGGGCATAGTTAATTGACAGCTGAGCGCAGAGTCTTCATGCGAAAGTGTTTGAATCTGACAAATCTGTTGAGGCACTTTAAATCCAGGATAGGTCTGATGGACCCGTCTTTTTTGGGAACAGTGAAAAGATTGGAACAGTAGCCTCTGCCCCTTTCCCTCAAAGGCACCTGGCAGATGACCCCCAACTCCAGAAGGTTTTGGACAGCAAGGCACAGACCCCGAGCTAACAGGGGGTTTTGAGCCATCCGGGATTTGATGAATCTTGGGGGCGGCTGGGCTGCAAACTCTATCTTGTAACCGGAGGACACTACCTCCTGAATCCACCGGTCTGAGACGTGAAGCCTTCAGATGTGAGCAAAGAGCCGAAGCCGTCCCCCCACCCGGATGGGTGAGGGCGCCCCTTCATGCCTGAGGAGGCTTGGGTGAGGATTTTGGCTTGAGACCCCAGGAGAGGCCAGGACGGCCACGTCCTCTGTCCCTTCCCCAGTGATCTCCGCGGGCACCAGTAAAGGAGACTCCTCGGCTAGTTCTGGAACCACGGAAGGATGGGAGAAAGGCACCCATCCCCCGAAAGGACCGGGACGGCCTCCTACGTTGAGGCAACCTACCGCCCCTGGCAAACAAATCCAAGCGTTCACCAAAGAGGCGCAGGCCCTTGAAAGGGAAACCAGTGAGAGCCTTCTTAGCAGCATTATCAGCTACCCACTGACGTAGCCAGACAGAGCGGTGTATAGCCACCAACAGGGCAGAAGTCCTACCACACATTCTGATGGCATCATCCATGGCAGACAGAACATATGCAACAAATTCATAGCAAAGCAGGAGAGATCTATACTCTTCTCCTCCCGCGTCGAGGGTCTGGAAACGGGTGGAAATAGCCATGCAGGGCCGCAGGCTTGTTTGCCCCGCTCACCTGCGCAATATAGAGAGCCATCTTCTATCTTCGCAGAATCACTGCAGAGGAAAACTAGATAAGTCTGTGGTGATTCCGTTTTTATATGGTACGGGGAGGAGCCACAACTCTTCTGCAGTGCACTGCGCCACCTTGTGGCGGAATACCCAGATGTAATGACTTCATGAAGCAGGCCGTGCCATGCATTGGGAAAAGTTTACTGACTGTCTCTTTTTTTACCTACTGTACATTATACTGTATGTGTTGCTTACCTTTTGATCTCTGAATTTTAAATGCAACATAAAAACTGAATCAACTGATGCAAATCTAATGCTAAAGATGAAATACCCACTGTTAGACTTACCGGTAACGGATTTTTTAGGAATCCTTCAGCTTGACCACTAATTAGAAATCTCCACGTGGTCAAGCTGAAGGATGTCTTGGAAAAACCACTGTTAGACTTACTGGTAACAGATTTTTTAGGAATCCTTCAGCTTGACCATGTGGAGATTTCTAATATGCGGTCAAGCTGAAGGATGACTCGTAACAATTGTTCACTTTTTACTATATAAACAAATCTTAGGTGTATCAAACCGCTTTGAATAACTTATGGGCCCATTAATGTTCTCTATTTATCATATTTAAGTCATTACTAAAACAATTAAAGGACTAGCAGTTATGTCAATATGCAATTTGGCTTTTAAATTATAGCAAATCTTGTTCTCAGAACAACTCAATAAACCTTTTAATCCAAGCATTAACACACTTACTCCTTATATGTACAGCATTTGTTCTTTAAAGCCTTTACTTACAAATCAATAAATACACATTTTTTGTTGTACTTTTCTACACAAAATAGGCATAACATCCAAATGTTAAACTTTTTTGCCACATTTATTATAAAAATCTTAGCCTGGAAAGGCAGTTTGTATGTTTGCTGCTTATGCGAAGCTATAAAGGTAAAAGTATAAAATTCCCAGGCTTGCTCTCGGGTTCCTCGAGTCCAGCATTTAATCCACTGCGTCTGTGCGGACATCTCAAGTCAAGGTTTAATTTTCCACAACTGCGAAGAGCATGATTAAAATGAAATCTGTTTTACTTTTGCCACTGTTTTCATAAAATCAACAATGTGCAATCTACAACTTAAAGTAGTCCACACCTAAATAACATAATGACATAAAAAAGTATACAAACTATACATTCATTTAGGTGAGAACCTACCTGTGTATACCAGTAGGCCTAGTCTCCACTGGAAATAGTAGCATCTACCAGGGTTGGCACCTGCTCCAAATGCCCTACTAAGAGGGGAGTTTCAGGATGCATGAGCACTAACGATCACAATACATTACATATTTCTGCAGGGAGATAAGGTGAGTGTAGGGTTTATTAATTTTAAGTGGATCAAAACCCATGATTTTGACTATCCCGGTCTTGGTCCTTGCCCCCAGGGCACCCTGATTTGGGAGGCCCCACTATTTGAAACCCCCCAGGTCGCCCAGGAAACTCAACTTTCTGTGGCCCTACGGCACATGCGTGGCCTTTTGTCCAATCGGCTAGACTCGGCTGAGTGCATTGACGGCCACATTCCCCATTACCCTCTAACAGTGCGTGCCCACGCCAGCCATTCACATATGCCTAGCATGCACCCTGCTAAAGGTATAGCAGGCGGCGGCTTGTGCCTACGCAGTTGCTCAGGGAGAAGGTGAGACTACTGGGTGACCTGGGGGATGTTACACAGCGGGGCATCCCAAATCTATAGGGGGGGAGTCAGCCACGCTTTTGGTCTACTTTAAACAAAGGAGGAACTTTTAGGGTAACTAATGGCTATAGTGAAAGTAGTTTAATCCATGTTCCATCCTCTGCAACTATTATACAAGCAATGTACAGGTTAAATCAGACTATGAAAACTATGTTGTTAACCCAGTCTGTACATTTAAGTCAATCTGAAGAAGATACATTAAAATGAAATGAAAAGTTCCACTAAAAACCCTACAGAGTACAGTATGAACATTTTACGAATAACAGCTTGGAATCCTATAGATATAGATACAAGATGATCCCTGCCAGCTCAAATGTGTAGTAGAGTTTAAAGAGTGTGGGTAAAAAAAAAAGCCAAACCGGTACCATAGTACCGGCAGATAGTGGTGGCACACCCTGTAAATAATGGCAGTACCCACGTTCTCTGACCACATTGAACACGTGTGGGTTCTTTAAGCACTATACACAAAGGCTTATATGGCATATAGTGTGAGGATTTACCGGAACATAACCAGAAAACCAAGTACAAAGCACTGAACATTGCAATCTTTTTGTACTTTGCAACAACCTCAAAATGCATGGAGTTGCAGGTCTTTGAAGAAAAATCACTTTATTACCAATGTAATGTGAAGTCCTGGGTCAATATGTCATCATTTCCTCATTCACATGTGTTGCAGCAAATGGCAGCCAATCATGTGACCGCTGGCAACCATTCAGATTTAATGTGAAAACCGGCCGTCACATTATTGGCAGCCATACAGTGAATAAGGATGTTGACTGACCTGACTATAGTGCTACTTCATTGCATCCAGACACATGCAGCCACTGCGAATTGCCTTTCAAAGCCTATTGGCTGAGCTAAAATAAAATAATTTGTGCACGTAATGCTAAATATACCTCAATTTATACTGGGTTTGCAAATGTACGTTTCTGGTGAGCTTTTCTACATTAATACAGGAAGTCAAACAGGTCATTTACTTTTGTTATGTCAACGCTGCATCTTTCATTTCCCCAAGTGATCTCTTAAACTACATTCACTCAAAGGTACTGCCACAAAGTGTCTATGCTACTGACAATACTGCCAGCTAATTAGAGATAACACAGCCACCCACTGCTCTGCAGCACGCTGAGGAGTAACAAGTCATTGCAGGAAGTGACTAGAAAGAAAACTAACGTTTAAACAGTGAAAATGAGTTTGGGTACCGGCATTACCACAATGAAATCTATGTAGTTTTTACAATTCTGTTTAACAATTATATATTCTTGAAAACGATGGAAATGTGGCAGTTTATACATATAGTACATATTAAAATCTGTCCACTTTATGCTGTTGTGTTATATATGATCAAACTAAAGCCTATTAAAGTGGACCAACACCCAGGATTTTGACTATCCTGGGTCTTGGTCCACTTTGGTGGGGCACCCCCGATCGGGGTGCCCCGCTGTGTGAAACCCCCCCTAACCCCCCGAAAAACTCACCTCTCCCCGCTTCCAGCGCCGACGGACAAGCGATTTGACAGCCGCGGACAAGCGGCTCCTCCGCCGCCGCATCAAGAGTGACGCGCGGGCGCGCGCACGTCTAGAGGGGCGCGAGGGAAGACAAGGTCTCGGATGTCCCGCGGGGAGGGAGGTGATCGGCCCGGGAATCTTATAGATTCCCGGGCCGATCACCGGAGGGTGATGGTCCACTTTAAAGAGGAACATTGCAGGTATTGGGGAGTTATTAAAAACTCCCCAAACCTGGCATGCCCAGCCCCCCTGCCCATCCAGTTTAGCTGTCAATTCGTATCGTGCTCTGGCATTCCTTCACTTCCTCGCCTTCAGCTTCCAGACAGACACTGCGACACCCTCTGATCTCGTGCATGTGCAGTATCATTGCATAGGCTGTAATTACACTTGGTGCAAATGCTCACAATAATTGGAGAGTAGCTGGCGATTGCAGGGGGAGGGGGGGATTCTGCCACACTGCCCATTAAAGGATTGAGGGCCTTCTGCCACACTGCTTGTTATAGGGGATTGGGGGGGAATCTACCACTCTTTCCATTATGGGATTAGGGCCTTCTGCCACATTGCTTGTTATAGGGGATTGGGGGGGGGGTCTACCACTCTTTCCATTATGGGATTAGGGCATTCTGCCACAACGCTTGGTTTAGGGGGTAGAGGGATTCTGCCACACTGTCCATTATGGGATAAGGGGCAATCTGTTCTGCCACACTGCCTGTTATAGGGAACTTGGTCTTATTGCTTTTTGTAGGGGATAGGTGGGTGGTATCTGCTACTGCCTGTTATTAGATTCTTGTGTTTGGGGAGAGAGGTTATATTTTATCAAGCAAATTGGTGCAGAATATTTGTTTTCCCATTTTTCTTCTCTAAACCCTAGGTGTGTCTTATTACTTTTGGTTACTACGTTTTCACTATCCCCAATATTTGGGAACAAATTATGCTGAGTCTGTATAGACCACAAATCATTGTCAAATTAGTAAAATAATCATTTCTTATAAAATCATCACAGTAGGTGTGGTAGGTAACATGAGCTTTTTTCAACAAATGTTGTAGTTAGTTTGGCACGCTGTTATTTTGTTTTTCTTTTCCAGTTTCTCAGGCAGGTGTTGGGATGGGAACATATTGTGTTCACTAATTTGGGTGGTGGGAATGAGAATGCATGTCTCACCTAACTATGGAGTGTATAGATATATAATAATATAAATTATTTTTAATTTATTCAGATGGTTCACTGTACCTGCACATAATTCTTCATTGGAAAGAATGTCCGTTCACAGAAAGATTTATTTTTCTGCATGTTCTATGTATAAACTACACCTGGATCTATATTTAGGTCTTCAATTTGCTTGTTCTGTTCTTCAGGTGAAACATAAATATTTTTTGCTATTTACATGGTTATGTCATGAATGATCACATGAGTTGCCTTGAATATTCTGGGCCAGAAACTGTAGAGCAGGGGTACTCAAGTACTTACAGTAAAGGTCCACTTACCGGGATCTGTCACCAGGTGAAGGCCTGAACGGAACATTGACATGGGCCTGCATCACTGGAGGTGGGTAGCGAGACCCCGACATTCATTCTGAGTCTAATATTGTTAACTGAACAGAGATCCTGTGGTGCATATGCAGGTTGTGCCCTATCCCCCTGCTAATCTTGTGCTGCAGTGGATGCAGATGACTGAATAAAGTCCCGGGGTCACGCGGCTCACCTCCAGCAGTGAGCGCCCACACTGGCTAATCAAACAGGAAATCGGATGGCCCTGGAATTTTTTAGTATCCAGTGCTTGCTGACGTGACCGTTGGTCTGATTTAAAGAGGAACAAAACCCAAGCCAATCAGCCGCACTTGTTCGATTCATATTTCCTTTCCTCACTGAGCTGAATGCCGCAAAAAAATCTGCAGAGAGAGTGCCGCCCGCATCCCTGCTCATTTCTAGCTGTGGGAATTCAGAAAGGCATAATGGGGGTACATGCCCCCGATAGAGGAATGCATATTTATGTCATTTATGTGACTTCTTGCCCCCATGACTATTTTTAACCTCCCCCCACCCCATGACTCTTTTTAACCTCCCCCCCACCCCATGACTCTTTCTGATCTTCCCCCACCCCATGACTTTTTTTTGATCTCCCCCCAACCCATGACTCTTTCTGACCCCCCTGCCCCATGACTCTTTTTAACCTCCCTCCTGCCCCCTTGACTCGTTTTTGACCCCCCCGCCCCATGACTCTTTTTGACCTCCCCCCATGACTCTGTTTGACCTCCCCCCTACCCCATGACTGTTTGACCTCCCCCCTCCCCATGACTGTTTGACCTCCCCCACCCCCCATGACTCTGACCTCCTCCACCCCCCATGACTCTGTTTGCCCTCCCTGTGTATTAGTTTCCTGTCTTCTCAATGCGGAATGCAGGACAGAACTAATTCACCACTCTGTTTGTTGCTGCCTGGCACACATAAATTACTCTGCCTCTGTTCTCAGCATCTCAAGCATTATTTATGTTTAAACCAGACCAACACTGGGGGGGGTCATCCTAATTGCTGAAGCCCCCCCTTTGAGTAACCCTCTAAATAGTATTTTTAGCCACAATATCTAGCAACTCACCTACCTACTTGCCTATCTACCTGCCTGCTTACCCCTTTTCCTACCTATAAAACTGCTTTTCGACCCACCTGCTTACCTAACTAACCTACCTAGGAGATTAATGGAAGTTCACTTACCTACCCGATTGCCAACTCACATGTCCCACCCAATACTGATCATCTCGAGTCGTTTGACTCTACATCAGGGTTAGCAATTTGTTTAATTGATATTACAGCTACACACATGCTATTTATGCCTAGTGACACATAATGTTTTTTTCTCTCTGATAAAATAGCAAAAGCTTTAGCTGCAACACATGGTAGGGGTTATCCACCACCTAAGCTTGTAAGCCATCCTGGAGGTTGATTACATGCAAATGATTTCTGCTTTACATGACTAATTATCAAAACACTTTCACCTTTTTGTTTCTGGGTATTGGTATTGGGTATTGGTATGGCTCTGTTTTTCTCAGTAATTGTATATCACTGTATTCAGGGTTAGGATAGTGGTAGAAGGTAGAAGGATGGTTGGTAGAAGGGTTTGTGGAGTATAGCCTTTTCATATATGGGAATGAAATAGGGGAGGGAAAAGGGTGACCTTACAGAACACTGCCCAGAAAGGTACAGCTTTCCAAGGTTCAGAATCGTACCATGGCCCAGAGAATGAGACCCTGGATGCCACATGCCTGCCCACTGTTCAGTAGGCAGGCCCATAGCAGGGACACTAGAGGCTTGATTCATCATCATGAACCTGGAATTTGTGCATGTTTTTTCACAAATCAAAAATTGGTTTACTGAAAATGTTACCATTATTCCCAATCAAGCAAATGTTTCTTTTGTGCACATACATTTACTGAAAAAGTGGAATAGCATGTGATTCAGGGGAAGATATTGGGCAAACAGGTTTTCAATGTATATCTATCGCTGCTTTGCAAGGGATGTACTGTCCAACTTTGACACTGTCTGTAATAGGTGGATGACAGCAGTGGATACTCATTGTTATCAGTAACATACAGATTTCTCACGTAATAGTGAAATCAACAGCTAAAAGACATTAGTATTCAGAATCAAACATAACAGGTTGAGAACATCATTGATCTAATCAAAGCGATTAGTCAATTACAGTAATCATCACAATAAAATTAGGTTTACTGACTCAGAACTGAGCGAACCTTGAACAGGAATGAAGAGTGATAGTAGTATAATAAGGAAAGAAGGAGATAAAGAGAAAAAAAGTATGTTTGCATTTCTGCTCGGTCACTCCAACATCCTCGCACCCCATTTTTAAAAAATAAAACTAATTTTCATACAGAAACTTTTTGGGAGGAGGACACAAAAATACACTTTACGCTTGCTTTAAAGGAAAACCTGAAACAAATGAATTGTAATAGAGTAAGTGCAATATAAACACCTAAAAATACTTACTCTGATGTTGAATCCCAGCAGGTCACTAATAACTCCAGACAATGCAGAAAGTATGACCACCCGAGTTATATTATAAATCAAAGGGTTCATTGCAAGTCCATACAATCTAAAGGGAGTATCCATTTCCTGCAAAACAACACAAAGTGCTTATTAGTGCTATATAAAAACTTAAATTGGACCTAAAGTCCAATATATTTCCCCTACTCAAGTATTGGATACAGATAAATCTGCACATCTCATTATTGCTTGTAAAATTATCAAGTGTCTTAAAGTGGACCAGCACCCAGGGGGGATCAGCCCGGGAATCTATAAGATTCCCGGGCCGATCAGAATCCTCCCCGTGCGGCATCCGAAATCGGGATGTCCCACGGGGTGAAACCCTCCAGGAAGCCCAGAAACCTTACCTTAACCCCGTTCCAACGGCGCATGCACGGGCCGCGTCCGCGTCTCGCGCTTCCCTCTAGCAGGGCGCGCACCCGCGCCGGCCGTTTGTAAATAGTGAAAATCCTGGGTGTTGGTCCACTTTAACAGAGTTGTTCTAACTGCTGCAAAAGACATATAGAGGTAGATTCAGAGCCAGGTAAGAACACTGCCATTCACTTTCATTGTCTACAGGGTGTAAATTTTCACCTGGCTCTGAATCAGCCCCAGTGTACACAATGAAAGTCAATGGCAGATTTCTCTCATATTTTCCTTATTCCCACAGCGCATATCTCAGCACCTCTCAGCCACTTCTCATGCACTTCTGTCAGAATATGCCATATCAGTGCAAACTAGAGTATTGCAAAATCTAACTTATAATTTTTCCAGCATGTTGCTGCACTGCTAATGTTTTAGTAAATGTGTTTGTTGCAGTGCAGCAACATGCACAAGTGTAAAAAACATGTTAGATGATACTTTACACCACTCGTATTGTGGCATAGTGGCATAGTCTGGCAGAAGTGATCGATAAATCAGGGTCAGAACTTTTAACAAATTATTTCTGTGTTTATTACTGCATTTCCATACATACTTTGATGAGTTTAGAAGACAATTTCAGGACATTATTCACAATAGTGAGTTGTTCTTTCTTGTTTGGCTTTTTTTCCATTTTCAGGTAAAGGTTGATCTTCAAAACAAAAGGAAATCAATAAATAATGGCACATTTACCAAAAATTCAGGTTTTTACTCACCAATGCATTGACAGTAGCCTGAAAACTGGTGACCGCTCTCCATATCCATATCTAAATGTATTCAAAAGCTGTGAACTTGATAGTATTTGCTATATGACTTCAATTTCATCTTTCCTTATACTTGTTTAGAAGTCTATTGGTTTGCATGCTTGAGGACTGAGAGTTCCCTTTTTTTTCTTTTTTTTTTTTTTAAATCTACGGGGTGATAGTCCATTCAGAATTTTGTAACTGCCTGACCAATTGGTTTTCTGGGCGGGGGGGGGGGGGGGATTCTCAGTTGCAGGGGCAGGGTACCCCCCCCCCAGCAAAGTATAGACCGGGCCAGCACCCATTAGCTGAATATTGGGGTTTGTTTAATTATGCTTCCATAATTATGCTGCCATTTTGCCCCAACTGGTGGACTCGTGGCTACAGAGACTAGTTAAAGTGGACCAACACCCAGGATTTTGACTATCCTGGGTTTTGGTCCACTTCAGGGGGGCACCCCGATTGGGGGTGCCCCGCTGTGTAAAACCCCCCAGAAAGCCCCCAATACTCACCTCAACACGCTCCCACGTGGCCACGGACAAGCGGGTGACAGCGGCGGACAAGACAGTGCGCCCGCCGCCGCCTCCCGCACGTCGCTCTGACAGGGCGCGCGCCCGCGCCGACCTATCACAAACGGCCGGCGCGCGCACGTCTGGAGGAGCGATGAGGTGAGTTTATTTGGGGTTTTTGGGGGGGCCCTCACCGCGGGACATCCCGATCTCGGATGTCCCGCGGTGAGGGAGGTGATCGGCCCGGGAATCTTATAGATTCCCGGGCCGATCACCCCTGGGTGACGGTCCACTTTAAAGCATCAATTTGCCAGGGAAACATTGATTAAAGCTCCAGATTGGCAAGACCTCTCTACCATACAGAGTAACTAGACAAAATAAAGGCAAACATTGGTCAGCTAAACTAAAGAGCAGGAAAAATGTAACTATGTAACAACATAAGGTGACATCCTTAAACCGTAACAACACCCAATTTTCACAAAATGGGTGTTTTTCCTAGTGCAGGTTGGCATCCCAATTGCTCATGCCCCCTTGGGAATTAACCCCATTAAACCAGGGAAATCGTACCTTTCTCCTCAGTTCCAAGGCAAATAGAGTGCTGTAATTTGCTGTCATGATCACATGGTTTTCGGCAGCCAGATACCCTGAGGAATCCTGCTGACCACGTTGCCACGGTAGCCAGTGCTCAATTTCACCAGGAGACTGAGAAGAAAGGTAAGATTTCTCCAGTCTGGGAGGGCTAATGTGCAGGGGGAACTGGCAATGGGGATGTCCCACCCCCCTGTACTAGGGATAACACAATTCTGTAAAACTCACCTGTAGAATTGTTTTTGGTTATATCCAGTCCAGGTTGTCCCAGTGATGACATGTGGGTATTCCGCCCCCAGGGGGCCACATGTCATCACTGGGACGACCTGAACTGGATATAGGGAAAAATACAATTCTGTGAAACTCACCTGTAGAATTGTTTTTGATTATATCCAGTCCAGGTCATCCCAGTGATGACTTGTGGCCCCCTGGGGGCGGAATACACACATGTCATCACTGGGACGACCTGGACTGGATATAGGGAAAAACACCTATTTTGAGAAAAAGGGGCGTTCTGGTTTCAGCACTAGTGAAAATCTGGAGCTCGTTAATGGTGAGGATGGCGGTTAAACCCAAGAAAAACTGTTTCATGCTTAGTGTCCACCCAGGATGATCTATTTAAAGTGGACCAATTAACAGGATTTCGACTATCGTGGTCATTGGTCCCTGCCCTGAGGGCATCCTTATGTAGGATGCCCCCCTGTGTGAAGCCCCCCAGATCACCCACTTTTCCTGCATGCTACTTCAATCAACACTTTTTGTGGTGCATACTAATGCATAGCATAAAGCTGCTAATTTAAACTTTGTGCTGTTGCCCGAGTCCCCGGCTCCCCTGTGGAGTGTGCACTCCTGTGCACCCAGCGTAACTAAATGGCTGGGTGCAGGGAGCGGCAGCTGCAGAGAAGCTGGGGATGTGGTCGCTAGTGAAGGCGACATCGCTGGAGTAAGTAAGTAATATTACCGGTGCCCCGGTGGTTTCACACAGTGGGGCATCCGGAATAGGAGGCCCAGGGCAGGTTAGCAGCCGGTCCTAGCATCTTAGATTCCAGGCTGGCCACAGGGGGTGATTTGTCCACTTTAATGCCTAGTGACCAATCTTCTGATAATTTTGACTTTGGTTCTCAATCAAGGTTTCTCAATTTCAATATTTGAAGGTGGATCAATAATAATAGCTAATAACATCCCTGCTACATACTGAAAAGGCATGGATGGTGGTTATGCTGTATACATCGGATTTTTAGCCAAGAAAAAGCTGTCTATCATTGGCGTATTTCATCTGTGCCACATGGCCAGCAGCCAACAGCATGCTGATGCCACAGACCAGACATGACAAACAACTACAGTGAATCTTTTAGCCCACGTAAATATTCTGACAGTATAAGCAGCCTCTTCGGCATGTGGGGGGAAGTTGTTTTCACTCAAGATCACTTCTAAAAAGTTTTGATGTTTTAAAGACTATTGCAGGGTACTGTTATAAAAACATTGAGACGCTGGAAGACAAACCTTTATAACTTACTTCTTCAGTGAGTAGGATTGAGACATTACTGTATTTTTTGTTAGTTTCTGATCCCAAGGAAGTCAAACGTAGGAGAAAGATGAGCAGAGCTGCCTCCCAAATTAGGAACTCCCAGTTATAGACATAATTAAGAAAGACTTTGTGCCCCTGCAGGACCTATGTTGACAGAGCAAATAAATAAAAATCAAGACATTGCTGTTTTCACGCTTTGTCCACACCTGGCTACTGTGGGCAGAACACACTATAGTAAAGGGTTTTTGCGGCCGCTAGGTTTCCAGACCCCGCGGCCAGGTGGGTAGTCGGGCAGAATGAAAGAAAGCGGGGCGGGGCAGGCAGGTGGGAGGAAACACAGTGGGTGGTGCGGGAGGTAATGACAGCTTGGAAAGACAGCAGGCGGGGTGGGCAGGAGGGAATGACAGCTTGGAAAGAAAGCGGGCAGGGCGGGTGAGAGGAATGACAGCGGGCGGGAGGGAGGAATGACAGTAGACGGGGCGGGCAGGCAGGAGGAATGAAAGCGACTGGAAAGATAGGGGGCGGGGCGGCCGAGCGTGAAGAAAGAGCGTGTGAATAAGGTAAAAGCTGGCTGCCTATCAATGATTGGGGGGGCGCACACTGAATGTTTACTTAATTTGGGGTAAAAGATTCCAGGGCTGGCTGCTGGCTTTACCCTGAGGCATCCTGATTCGGGATGTCCCCGCTGTGTGAACCCCCCTTCTCCAGGGCACCTGAAAAAACTCACCTTTCCCCGCTCCTAATCTCTTTTCCCAGCTCTTCTCCATCCCTTCTTTCTTCTCCCATCTCTGCCCCATCCCATCTTTCTTCTCCCAGCTCTGTCCCATCCCATCTCTCTTTTCACAGCTCCGTCCCATCCCATCTCCCTTCTCCCAGCTATGTCCCATCCCATCTCTCTTTTCCCAGCTCCGTCCTATCCCATCTCTCTTCTCCCAGCTCTGCCCCATCCAAGCTCTCTTCTCCTAGCTCTGCCCCATCCCATCCCTCTTCTCACAGCTCCGTCCCATCCCATCTCTCTTCTCCCAGCTCCGTCCCATGCCATCTCTCTTCTCCCAGCTCTGCCCCATCCCATCTCTCTTTTCCCAGCTCCGTCCCATCCCACCTCTCTTCTCCCAGCTCTGCCCCATCCCATCTCTCTTCTCCCAGCTCTGTCCCATCCCATCTCTCTTCTCCCAGCTCTGTCCCATCGCATCTCTCTTTTCCCAGCTCTGCTCCACCCCATCTCTCTTCTCCCAGCTCTGTCCCATCCCATCTCTCTTTTCCCAGCTCTGCCCCATCCCATCTCTATTCCCAGCTCTGTCCCATCCCATTTCTCTTTTCTCAGCTCTGTCCCATCCCATCTCTCTTTTCTCAGCTCTGTCCCATTCCATCTCTTTTCCCAGCTCTGCCCCATCCCATCTCTCTTTTTCCAGCTCTGTCCAATCCCATCCCTCTTTTCCCAGCTTTGCCCCATCCCATCTCTCTTTTCCCAGCTCTGCCCCATCCCATCTCTCTTCTCCCAGCTCTGCCCCATCCCATCTCTCTTTTCCCAGCTCTGCCTCATCCCATTTCTCTTCTCCCAGCTCTGCCCCATCCCATATCTCTTCTCCCAGCTCTGTCCCAATCCCATCTCTCTTCTCCCAGCTCTGCCCCATCCCATCTCTCTTCTCCCAGCTTTGCCTCATCCCATCTCTCTTCTCCCAGCTCTGCCCCATCCCATCTCTCTTTTCCCAGCTCTGCCTCATCCCATCTCTCTTCTCCCAGCTCTGTCCCATCCCATCTCTCTTTTCCCAGCTCTGCCCCATCCCATCTCTCTTTTTCCAGCTCTGCCTCATCCCATCTCTCTTCTTCCAGCTCTGCTCCATCCCATCTCTCTTCTTCCAGCTCTGCCCCATCCCTTTTTCCAGCTCTGTCACAGCCAGCTCTCTCCTCTTAGCTCTGCTCATTTAAAATAAGCGCACCAAGGGTAAGAGCTGTAGGTCCGACATGGTCAAACAAAAAAAATAAAAGTTTGTTTGTTTCCCCCCAATGATATAATGCTGGAGGGGGGACAAGCAGCCTTTATTTAGTTATACTTCTGGAATATATAACCCCCTGGTGCGCTGATTTTAACCTAACAACCCCCCCCCCCCCCCCCCCCCCCCCCGATTCCGGACCTCTACAAAAAATTCTTGAGTACCCCCGAGGTAGACTATATTTTGCATGTGTAATAATGGGATTTAAACGTGTATTTAAACGTGTATTATTATGTATTATTATGTATTAAATGTAAATGTCTTGTGAGAGTAACATCCCAGAGCTGCATTTTATATACAGTAGATATGCTGGAGCCGCTGACGTACATACTATAGAAGCAGGGGAAGACTCTATGGTGTGTGTGACATTTGTCCCGGCTGAACTTCCCCTTGTCCCAGATCAGGTACTTCTCAAACCAGAGGAGCAGGATGCTCTAAAGCCAGGAGACCACCTCCCACAGCTAGCCGGGGGGGGGGGTTGATACCATCAGTGTGCTGCTGGACTCAATGAAACCCCTGGTTGGATTTAATCAGACCACTAAACAATAGTTCTGGTTTCATTTGTAAAGACAGGCATACAGTTGTGCATGTTGTCTTTTATCAGTGTTCCAGAAGCAAAATGTGGGCAAGTGGGAGTTAAAAATCAGGATCCTAGAACATTTAAGGAACATACAAAATCAAAATGTGAAAAGTCATGTTACCCTCCTATTTGCATCAGCATGGCTGGAAGGACAAATTTGTCTGTGGCACCCATCTGGTAGTACTTTCTGAAAGAGGACACAGTCAGACCCCCCAGGAAGAGGTACTGTGGATTTTTATGTTGAAGACCCTAAGTCAGTGTAATTAATAATTGATGATTTGCATCTCAACCAGACATCTCTAGTTAGCTTAGTATTTGCCATTTAAACATTAAACCACTCAGTGTGTTTAAGGTATATGTTTTTTTAGCCCTTTCCCCTTCCTATCTGCTGAATGTTATGTACATTCTGGTTAAGGTATAAACTTCAAGATGCAAGGCAATGCATCTATTTGAAATAAGTGCAGGATTCAGTTATGTATATGTATATTCTTTACTGCACTATGGGGTACACTATTTTACTACACTATGGGGTAGATTCAGAACCTGGTGAGAAACCTCACTTCTTTTTTAGGAGAGAAAACTGCCACTCACTTTTGTCTTCTGGGTGTAAATGTTCACCTGGCTCTGAATCAGAATGGCAATTAAAAGTGAATGACAATTTTCTCTCCTAAAGAAGAAGTGAGTTTTCTCATCAGGCTCTAAATCGGCCCCTATATTTCCTTATTGCCATGTAATAGAGGCCTTAATGTAGTTTGAAAGAAATCTGAATTTGATTACTTCATTTGTAGAGATAGGTGAACCAGCATTTGCTCCAAATTTCAGAATTTTATTGTGATTCGTGCCCAAATTTTTTTCCCTGAAATCCTTAAAAGCGGAACAACCACGTCCCATGGAATGTTAAATAAAAAAAAACACATGTACCAACTCCCCTTAGCAATGAGTTGGATAAAAATACTTACAAACGATTATAGCTTCAAAGGAAAAATTGGGGGAAAATTAAATCTCTTTTTGGCTATTAGATTCCTTCTAGCGCTATTTTCAATAGGCCCTAATTGCTACCAGCATGAGATTGTGAGGAAGGGGGCTTAAACAGCTAGTTTAGAACGATGGTATCCTGTCTGAAACCAATGGAATACAAATGGCATTTCTGGTGAAAAGGAAAATTAAAATTACTATAACAGGAATACCAAGCAGCATTGGAGGCAGAAAACATCCAAACAGTAACGTACCTGGGGTAGGGGAGCAAAAATACAATTCTGTGATTACTCACCTGTAGAATTGTTATTATGAGTATACAGTACGTCCTGCTCCAGATAAGATTCTTTACTCTTGGGTATTACTCCGCCAGATGGCGCTGGACTGCAGAGACTGCGAAATTGGCTCCTTCCGGCACCTCAAATACCCGGGACCTCCCACAAATCCCCAGCATTGAAAAGCAGTTAACGAGAAGCCGGGAGAATGATAACAGAACCAATTAGCAACTATAAAACAATGATAACAATCACCCTACAGGGGATCCAAGGATAATGCAAACCAAGGGTGGGGTGGAGCAGGACGTACTGTATACTCATAATAACAATTCTACAGGTGAGTAATCACAGAATTGTATTATTCTTAGTATACAGTACGTCCTGCTCCAGATAAGATTCTTTACTCTTGGGACATCCAATAGCAGTGTCCATAAAGTAGGGTGGGATCCCCAAAGGTAACAACAGACAGGTCAGACCACTGTCGCCTGCAGAACCTTGCGGCCAAAAGCAGCATCAGCTGAGGCCCGAACATCAACCTTGTAAAACTTTGAAAAAGTATGAACAGAAGACCAAGTAGCGGCCTTGCAAACTTGTTCAACAGAAGCCTGGTGCTGGAAAGCCCAAGAGGCACCAATAGCACGAGTGGAATGAGCAGTAAGGCGGAAGAGAGGATTCTTCCCCTTAGCAGAGTAGACCTGAATCACAGCCTGACGGATCCATTTGCTGATAGTAGATTTAGCAGGAGCCAAACCCTTCCTAGGACCAGAAGAGAAACACCACCTTGTCCTGGTGTCTCTCAAAGTAGGGGGGCTGGATGGAAAGCACCGCCAACTCAGATACACGCCTAACAGAAGTGATAGCCACCAAAAAGACAACCTTGAGAGTAAGAATGGCCAGGGCAGCCTCCTGCACAGGTTCAAAGGGAGCACCCTGCAGACAAAACCAAGTTCAAATTCCAAACAGGCAACATAGGCTTACGTGGGGGACGCACATGAGTAACCCCCTGGATAAAATACTATTTTGAGATTACTCGCCTTTAAAATGGGTATTATAAGTATGTCACACACCCCGCTTCCACTATTCATGACATATGGGTTATGGTCCAGTAGAGGGCGAACTTCTGCAGAGATGAAAGCAAAAAAGAAGCCCCTCCCGGTCCATAAATACCTGGGACCTCCCACACATTCCCCAGTATATGACAGCAGTAAGGGGCAGAGGAAGAGCTAATAAAACATTCTTAACCATAAAAAGGTTCACCATATAAAGGATCCAGAATACAAAAGGGTGGGATGAAGCAGGGTGTGTGACATACTTATAATACCCATTTTAAAGGTGAGTAATCACAAAATGGTATTATTCCAAGTATGTCACACACCCCGCTTCCACTATTCATGACATATGGGACATCCAATAGCAGTGTCCGTCATGGGTGGGGATCCAAATACAGCAAAAAAATGCACCAATTTAAACCACTGCAGCTTGCAGAACCTTGGGGCCAAAAACAGCATCCGCTGAGATCCGCACATCAACCTTATAAAACTTTGAAAAAGTATGAACGGAAGACCAAGTAGCAGCCTTACAAACTTGTTCAACAGAAGCCTGGTGCTGAAAGGAAGCCCCAACAGCACGAGTAGAATGAGCAGTGATCTTAAAAGGAGGAACCCTCCCCTTACCGGATTAGGCCCCAACAATGGCCTGACGTATCCATTTACTAATGGTAGACTTGGCGGGCGCCAAACCTTTTCTGGGCCCAGAAGGCACCAGGAACAAGGCGTCCGTCTTACGAAAAGAAGAAGTAGCAACCAAATAGTACTTCTCACAACGAACCACATCCAAAGAGTGCAAAACCCTCTCCTTGTCATAGCTAGGCTTAGGACACAAGGAAGGGAGAACTACATCCTGATTAAGATGGAAAGCAGAAACCACCTTAGGAAGGAAATCTGGTTTAAAACGAAAAACCACCTTGTCCTGGTGTCTCTCAAAGTAAGGGGCCTGAATAGACAGAGCCACCAACTCAGAGACATGCCGAACAGAGGTAATAGCCACCAAAAAGGCAACCTTTTGAGTGAGTACAGAAAGAGCCACATCCTGCATCGGCTCAAAGGGAGGCCCGACAGAACCAAATTTAGGTCCCAAACGGGAACCAAAGGATTTCTAGGGGGCCAAACATGAGTGACCCCGTGGAAAAAAGTCTTGACCAGATGATGCAAAGCAAAAGACCTTTGAAAAAAGACAGCCAGGGCAGAAACCTGACCCTTCAAAGTACTGAGCTGGAACCCCAGATCCAGACCGTGTTGAAGAAACTCCAAAATCCTAGGAATCGAAAACACCCTGCAAGGTAAGGCCCTAGCCTCACACCAGTCAATATAGGACCGCCAAGTCCTATAGTAAATGGTAGAGGAAGACCTCTTCCTAGCCCTAATCAAGGTTTGAATAACCGCCTTAGACAAACCTTCCTCCCTCAGGAGGAAGGTTTCAGCAGACACGCCGTCAAAGCAAGCGTTTGTAAATAGGGGTAACGAAGTTGACCCTGAGAGATCAGATCTGGAGACAGGGGCAGCCTGTACTGATCTACCGCCAATCTCACGACGTCTGCAAACCAAACCTGTCTTGGCCACCTTGGGGCCACTAGAATTGCTGGTGCCCCCTCTAGCGCCAGCATGCGCACTACCTTGCCCACCATGGAGAAGGGGGGAAACAGGTACAGAAACCCCATTTCACTCCAGGCAAGGGACAAGGCATCCACTGCCAGGGCCAGAGGATCCTGAGACAGAGATACAAAGGTTGGAAGCTTGCCGAGAGGCAAAGAGATCCACCTCCGGAGTCCCCCACTTGTGACACAGGGCCCGAAACACCTTGTGGGTGAGAGACCATTCCCCTCGGCGAGAGAATCCCCTGCTCAGGGAGTCCGCCTCCGTGTTCTCCACTCCTGGAATGTATACTGCCAAGATGCAAGGAACATTGCTCTCCGCCCATGTCAGAATCAGAGAGTCTTCCCTGAGGGCACTCCTGCTGCGAGTCCCTCCTTGGTGATTGATGTAAGCTACCGCAGTATGATTGTCTGATCGAACCTGAACCGGTAAACCCTGTAGGTGAAGTGTCAGACACAACAGAACCAAGTGGATAGCTCTGAGCTCCAAGACATTGATGGGGTTGTGAGCCTCCTGAGGACCCCACAACCCCTGGAACTGATGATCTTTCCAGAAACCTCCCCAGCCCGACAGGCTGTAATCCGTGGTAACCGTCTCCCAACGAGGGGCCAGGAACGATCTGCCCCTCATCAGATTACTTGATTCCAGCCACCACTGAAGGGACTGCCGAACCCTGGGAGACATCAGAAATGACTGATCCAAGGACTGTGGATATCTGTCCCATTTCAGCAATAGATGGAGTTGTAGCGACCTCATGTGGAATTGAGCAAAGGGTAGTGCCTCGAAGAAGGCCATGATCAAACCCACCAGAGTCATCCCTAGCCAAATGGAAGGGCGAGGGTTGGTCAGGAGAACACGTATCAGATCCTGAACCCTCTGCACCTTTGGCTGGGGTAGGAACACTCTGGCCTGAATGGTATCCAGATTCATGGCCAGAAAGGAGATCTCCCTTGATGGGGAGAGAGAAGACTTGGGGTGGTTGATCACCCATCCAAACCTTTCCAGCGTCGCCACCACCGCCCTGGTGTCCAACTCCGCCTGGCAGAGGGAAGAAGCTGTAATGAGTAGGTCGTCCAAATACCACACAATGCGAATGCCCTGGGCTCTGAGCAGGGCCATTATGCCCGCCAGAACCTTGGTAAACAACCTCGGTGCCGAGGTCAGCCCGAAAGGGAGGGCCACAAACTGAAAATGCTGATCTCCCACCACGAACCTGAGAAATCTCTGGTGTGCTGCGAAAATTGGTACATGAAGTTAACCCTTTAAAGAGGACCAACACCCAGGGGTGATCGGCCCGGAAATCTATAAGATTCCCGGGCCGATCACCTCCCACCCCGCGGGACATCCGAGATCGGGATGTCCCGGGGGGTGCAACCCCCCAGAAACCCCAAAAACATCTTACCTGATCCGCCGCCGCTTCCGCCGCCGCCGCCTCCCGCACGCCCCTCCAGACGTGCGCGCGCCCGCGCCGGCCCTCTGTGAATGGCCGGCGGGGGCGCGCGCGCCCCGAGAGTGACGCGCGGGAGGCGGCGGCGGCGGAAGCGGCTTGGACGTTCCTGATCCCCGCCTGGACGTTGGCGGGGATTGGCTGCGGCGTTCACGTGGGAGCGTTGAGAGGTGAGTTTTTTGAGGTTTCTGGGGGGTTTCACACAGCGGGGCACCCCCGATCGGGGTGCCCCGCCGAAGTGGACCAAAACCCAGGATAGTCAAAATCCTGGGTGTTGGTCCACTTTAACCCTTTAAATGCCAAGCACGTAGTTTCTACGTGGTTGCCTCTCCTACCGTTAAGTGCCAAGCACGTAGAAACTACGTGCCTGGCATTTCCCACAAACAGTTAAAAAGATAGAAAAAAAAACCACTTACCTCCAGTATCCCCGTGAAGCTTGGGGTCCCCTCTTCCTGCGGGGGGCATCCGATCGCCCCCCCGTCGTCCTCCGTCTTCAGGGGGGGGGCCCGAAACCAGCCGCCCCCCCCCCCCCCCCCGTTTCCAGCGCTGACATCGGCGCTGTAAAAAAAAAAAAAAAACAAACTGTCATTTACTCACCTCCGCGCCCGAGCCTTCTGTCCGGGTCTCCTCTTCACCAGGGGGGGGTCCGATCCCCCCCCTGGGCTGCGCAGTCTTCAGGTGAGGACCCTCTTCCGGGTCCTCACCTCTTGTAATGGCGGCGATGGCCGCCGCCGCTTAGCTCCGCCCATTGTGGGAGGAGCGGGATGACGTCATCCCGCTCCTCCTATACCCCCTCCGAGCTCCGGCATCTGTCAGATGCCGGTGGTGATCGGAGCAGGGCGGATGTCAGGTGAGGAGGCTCCGATCGGAGCCCCCTCGCCTGTCACCCGCCCTGCGCCGATCACCACCGGCATCTGTCAGTGACAGCGGCGCGGGACAGACAGCGGCGAGGGACGTCGGATCGGAGGTGAGTATAGTGTAAAAAAAAGAAAAATAAAGATTTTTTTTTCTCTGTGTCTGTCATTTTTTACTATTAACCCCTTGTGAACTGGTAAGGGGTCCATGACCCCTATACCAGTTCACAAGGCTGGGGGGATGGGAAGCCACCTGCGCTAGCGGGTGGCTTGCCATTAACCCCTGGCACCCCCATTACCTGCCTCCCCAAAGGCCGGGGGGGGCAGAAGAGCCCGGGCCCACATGGGCTATGTGGGCTCGTAGGCTGCAGGGTGGGGGGGGGCCACAAAAGCTGGCCCCCCCACTCTGTGCCTACAAGCCCCCATAGCTGGTCCCGGGCTGGTTACTGTGGGTAAGGGGGACCCCACGTCAATTTTTTTTTTGATTTTTAAGGGTTTTTAACCCTTAAAAATCAAAAAAAAAATGGGGTCCCCCCCCCCCCTGGGAGGGGGGACCCTATGTCATTTTTTTTTTTGATTAACCCTTTGTGTTCTGTCATCCAGCAGCTATAAAAGGCTTCTAGCAAGTGAGCAGAAGCCAGTGATCGCCGAGGGACAGAGGGCTCCAGGATGGATGGGAGGTGAGTACAGTGTAAAAAAAAAAAAAAAAAAAATTAATAAAATATTTTTTCTCTGCTTGTGTCTGTGTGATTATTTACATTTAACCCCTTGTGAACTGGTAAGGGGTCCATGACCCCTATACCAGTTCACAAGGCTGGGGGGATGGCAAGCCACCTGCGCTAGCGGGTGGCTTGCCATTAACCCCCGGCACCCCCATTACCTGCCTCCCCAAAGGCCAGGGGGGGGCAGAAGAGCCCGGGCCCACATGGGCTATGTGGGCTCGTAGGCTGCAGGGTGGGGGGGCCACATAAGCTGGCCCCCCCACTCTGTGCCTACAAGCCCCCATAGCTGGTCCCGGGCTGGTTACTGTGGGTAAGGGGGACCCCACGTCAATTTTTTTTTTGATTTTTAAGGGTTTTTAGCCCTTAAAAATCAAAAAAAAAATGGGGTCCCCCCCCCTGGGAGGGGGGACCCTATGTCATTTTTTTTTTGATTAACCCTTTGTGTTCTGTCATCCAGCAGCTATAAAAGGCTTCTAGCAAGTGAGCAGAAGCCAGTGATCGCCAAGGGACAGAGGGCTCCAGAATGGATGGGAGGTGAGTACAGTGTAAAAAAAAAAAAAAAAAAATTAATAAAATATTTTTTCTCTGCTTGTGTCTGTGTGATTATTTACATTTAACCCCTTGTGAACTGGTAAGGGGTCCATGACCCCTATACCAGTTCACAAGGCTGGGGGGATGGCAAGCCACCTGCGCTAGCGGGTGGCTTGCCATTAACCCCCGGCACCCCGATTACCTGCCTCCCCAAAGGCCAGGGGGGGGCAGAAGAGCCCGGGCCCACATGGGCTATGTGGGCTCGTAGGCTGCAGGGTGGGGGGGCCACATAAGCTGGCCCCCCCACTCTGTGCCTACAAGCCCCCATAGCTGGTCCCGGGCTGGTTACTTTGGGTAAGGGGGACCCCACGTCAATTTTTTTTTTTGATTTTTAAGGGTTTTTAACCCTTAAAAATCAAAAAAAAAATGGGGTCTCCCTCCCCTGGGAGGGGGGACCCTATGTCATTTTTTTTCTCGATTTAACCCTTTGTAGTGTGGATGGTAGTTGTATTTTTTTTGTGAATGTTATAAAATACTTGTTTCAGTTAGGGGGGTCTCCTGGGCAGGAACAGGGGGCTACCGATAAATATGTGGTACCGTTCTAATCGGTAGAAATGGGGCTTTCACATGCAATATGATTTTCCTTAATAAAATACATTTTTTATTTAAAATAAAGGAGTCAATTTTTTTAAAACATTTTTTATTTATTTATTTATTATTTTTACTTAATAATATTGTAAAAAAAAAAAAAAATTTACAAACAAGACATTTCATGTTAAAGCCTAAACTCTGCTGCAAAAAAAAATATATATAATTTTCCTGAAAGTTCCAGCAAAAATGGCGCAAAACATGACGCAAAATGGGGAAAAATGGCCTGTCAACAGAGGGTGACAAAATCTCAAGTAGGCTGGCAATTAAAAGGGTTAATAGTACCTATGCATGTTGGGTATTGTTCTGTTCGGGGGACCTTGCGCTTTCAGACTTAGCTTGTTTTTTCTGGTTTGCATATTTATATTTTAGGAAAAGGTGTTTTTTATTCAGCTTTTTTATAAATTTTTTAAGGAAACCCTGCGCAAACAAAGAATTCTTTGAGGGATTACTTCCAGAAAGATGAGCCCACTACAACAAGCTGGGTACCCTTAGAAAGCTTAACGTGTGTACTTTCAGGGAATATATGGTTTATGGGGGATATTCCAAATGTCAAGGGTTGTTTTGGTTGAAAAATCGCAAGGTGCGCACTTTGTCTGCAGAGCTGAAATTTTCAAGTAAAATTACCGTTACGCACATGCTTTACTTTGGGGTGTTTGGCAACTCTTCCCTTGACAGAACCTATGCATGTTGGGTATTGTTCTGTTCGGGGGATGTTGCGTTTCCAGATTAAACTTGTTTTTTCTTGTTTGTATATAGTTTTTTTAGGAAAATGTGGCTTTGATTCTGCTTTTTTATCCTTTTTTTAGGGAAACTCTTTGCAACCAAAGAATCCATTGAGGGATTACTTCCAGAAAACTATGGCCACATCAACAAGCCTGGTACGCCTAGAAAGCCTGAGGTGTGTACTTCCAGAGAATATATAGTTTGTTGGGGGTATTTCAAATGTAAAGGGTTGTTTTTCTGGAAAAACTGCAAGGTGCGCATATTGCGTAGCATAGTTGTATTTTATCTGAAAATCCCCTAAAGCGCTGTTTCAGTTTGGGGGAGTCTCCTGGGCAGGAAAGGGTGTCTACCTATACATATGTGGTACCGCTGTAACCGGGAGAAATTGGGATTTCACACGCAATAAGATTTCATTGACAAACTTACATTTTTTATTACAAAAAAAACTACAATATGTAAAAATTTTTTTTTTTTTTTTTTTTTTTGCACATATTTAACCAAAAATATTGAGAATACACCTAAAAAATGACAAACAAGACATTTCATGTTAAAGCCCAGACTCTGCTGAAAAAAACAATATATCATTTTCCTGGGAAATCCCTGGAAATCCCTTCAAAAATCACATTTGAACATGGGGAGCGCAAAATAGTGCAAAATGGTCTGGCAACAGAGTGTGACAAAAACTCCAGGTAGGCTGGCACTTAAAGGGTTAAGTGCCAACCTTCCTAGAATTTTTGTCACCCTTTGTTGTCAGACAGCGTTTCACTATTTTGCGCTACATATGTTCAACCTTGATTTTTGAAGGGATTTCCAGGGATTTTCCAGGAAAATTATATATTGTTTTTTTCAGCAGAGTCTGAGCTTCAACATGCAATATCTTGTTTGGCCTTTTGTTAGTGTATTCTCAATACTTTTGGCTGAAATATGTGCAAAAAAATAAAAAAAAATCAATTTTTTGCAATTTGTAGTGTTTTTTGAAATAAAAAATGTAAGTTTGTCAATAAAATGTTATTGCGTGCGAAACCCCAATTTCTCCCGCTGACAGCGGTACCACATATGTATTGATAGACACCCTTTCCTGCCCAGGAGACTCCCCCAAACTGAAACAGCGCAAACTGAGATTTTCAGATAAAATACAACTATGCTACGCACTAAACGCACCTTGCAGTTTTTCCAGAAAAACAACCCTTTAAATTTAAAATATCCCCCCCACAAATGATATATTCTCTGGAAGTACACACCTCAAGCTTTCTAGGCGTACCAGGTTTGTTGACATGGGCGCAGTTTTCTGGAAGTAATCCCTCAATCAATTCTTTGGTTGCACAGAGTTTCCCTAAAATAGAATAAAAAAGAAGAATCTAAGCCACATTTTCCTAAAAAAATCTATATGCAAACAAGAAAAAACAAGCTAAATCTAAAAGCACAAGGTCCCCAGAGCAGAACAATACCCAACATGCATAGGTACTATTAACCCTTTTAATTGCCAGCCTACTTGAAGTTTTGTCACCCTCTGTTGACAGGTCATTTTCCCCATTTTGCGCCATTTTTAACCGTGATTTTTGCTGGAATTTCCAGAAAAATTATATACATATTTTTTGCAGCAGAGTTTAGGCTTTAACGTGAAATGTCTTGTTTCTAATTTTTCTACTGTTTTTTTGAATATTTTTGCGTAAAAAAAAACTAAAAAATAAATAAAATAATATTTTTTAGACAATTGTCTCCTTTATTTTAAATAAAAAATGTGTTTTATTAATGAAAACCATATTGCATTTGATAGTCCCATTTCTCCAGATTACAACGGTACCACATATGTATCGGTAGCCTCACATTCTTGCCCTGGAGACCCCCCAAACTGAGAAGAGCACTTTATAACATTTACAAATAAAATACAACTACTATCCACACTATAAACATAAGGGGTTAATTAAAAAAAAAGACATATGGTCCCCCCTTTTTTGGGGAATTTTAGGGGTTAGGCTAACCCTAACCCTTAAAAATCCCCCCAAAGTGGGGGGGGGGCGCTATTCCGGGGGCTCTCCTGGAGCCATCCGACCCCCCACGGGGGATAGGATGGCACCAGATTAAAGAGGAGACCCGGCTGGATCCAACGAGGGGTCAGGTGAGTATTTTACTGTTATATTTCTTTTACTGTGGGGGTTTAAATTCAGCTACATGAGTCTCACGTAGCTGGCACTTAAGTGGAGTAGAGGCTGCTACGTGAGACTCACGTATCTGGCACTAGAAGGGTTAAGCATCCTTGATGTCTATGGACATCATGAAATCCCCCTGACGAAGGGAACCGATGGCTGAACGCAGAGTCTCCATGCGGAACTTCTTGGTTCTGATGATCCATCCAGTCAGGGGAGTCATAATCAGCAAAATCAATTACCGGCGTAGCCGGTGACAGATGCCTTTTCTTAGCAGTGGCCTTTCTGCCCACTGAGCTAGAAATAATTTTCTCGAGGTTGGCCAGCCTGGCACATACATCCGAGTGCGACACCCCACTAATGACCGTGTCACTTGGGGTACGGATGATGCAGGGTGGGGTAGGAGAGGCGGGCGGCACTGACCCAGACGCCTGGGGTCCCGACTGCCGCGTTATGGCCTGTTGCACACATGGTATGCAAATAAGTACATTCTCCCCCGTAAGGGATACCCCACAACCCACACATAGCCGGGATTGTCCTAAAGGGAGCCCGAGCCCGGTATCCTGTGAAGCCTCCATATGGTGATTTTAAGGTAGTCGCAATGACCCGAGGGAATTACGCTGGTAAGCAACCCGGGATGCCCCTTTAAGTCCCAAGTGGGAGGATTTATAATTGCCCCAAATTTTTGCTAGGGACCCTAGGAACGGGAGAACCCCTTTTAAGCAATGGGCACAGGGAGTCCTCCTGAAAGACACAAAGGATGTCCATAAGCACATGCACACACACAGCTGCATAATAAAAAACATGTAAAGGGAACATAAAAAGCAGAGAGGCCAGCGCTGCCTCAAGCGCGACTGGGGCATTAAGCCTAGTGAGAATGGGGGGAAGCCCGGCAGGGCACTCACAGACACAGAAAATGGCATCCAGCTAATCCGCAGCTCCAGAGGGAGAGAGAGAGAGGGAGGTAGAAGAAGGAACGGGCCAGAGCCGTTCGCGCGCCGCGCCTGGCCCCGCCCCCTTCCCTCCGAGTCCAGCAATGCGGTTCCCAGCCAGAAGATGGGCCCGCAATGCCGCCAAAACAGAAGGGGGCAGGCCGCGGCAACGCGAGCACCCGGCCCCGCCCCCTTACAGACTCAGCCTGAGGGGGAGAAGCTCCCCAGACTGCATGCAGAGCGCAAGACGGCAACGTGATAAGCACACAAGCACACACACACACATGTCAAGTGAAAAAAATAGCAGAACAAAGTCATCCCCCCCCGGAGGGTTAGTGGAGGGGACCCGGAAGGGGGAGAACCCTTCACCGTAAAGTGTAAGGGAAGTAAATGGGGACAGGACATCCCAAACCGGGATCACCAACCTGGATACCGCCTACCCCCTTGTGTGGGGTCTCACGGGGCAGCATGGCTCCCTAGGCACCTATGAAGGTGATTCCTAACCTCACCCGGACCTGCAGCCGAGGCTGGGAGGCTAGTAAAGGGCTTAAAATATAAAGGTCCGGGCAGAAATAGGGCAAAAAATGGCCGGGTGCAAGCCCAGCTTACCTGCAAGGAAGAGCAGCATACATCTTCTGACTTGCTCTCCGTCCTGCAGAGAAGGAACTGGGGAATGTGTGGGAGGTCCCAGGTATTTATGGACCGGGAGGGGCTTCTTTTTTGCTTTCATCTCTGCAGAAGTTCGCCCTCTACTGGACCGTAACCCATATGTCATGAATAGTGGAAGCGGGGTGTGTGAAAAACTTGGAATAAGTCCTGATCAGAGAATGCTGGGCAAAGGACCTCTGGAAGAAAACAGCCAAGGCAGAGACATGACCCTTCAGGGTACTGAGTTGAAGCCCCAGCTCCAACCCATGCTGTAGGAACTCCAGGATCCTGGCAATAGAGAACACGTGACAGGCAAGAGACCTAGACTCACACCAGTCAATGAAGGCACGCCAAACCCTATAGTAAATAGAAGAAGAAGACTTCTTCCTAGCCGTTATCATGGTATCAACAACAGAGGCAGACAGCCCCTTCTCCATCAAGATGGAGGTTTCAGCAGCCAGGCCATCAAAGCCATAGTTTGTAAATTGGGATGGCGTAAATGACCCTGAGTGAGCAGGACTGGAACCCTGGGCAAAGCATACTATTCTACTGCCAGCTGCACCACATCTGCGAACCACACTCTTCTTGGCCACCTGGGAGCCACCAGGATAGCTGGCACCCCCCTGAGCTATCTTGCGCAGAACCCTGCCCAACAGGGGGAATGGGGGAAAGACATACAGGAGCTGAAAGTCCTGCCATGACATTGCTAGAGCATCTGTGGCCAAGGCCAGAGGGTCCTGGGACAGGGAGACAAAGGCCGGGAGCTTGTGATTGTGACGGGACGCAAACAGATCCACATCTGGTTGGCCCCAACGGTGACATAGAGAGTGAAACACCCTGTCGCAGAGGGACCATTCTCCCAGGCGAGAGGTCCCCCTGCTCAGAGAGTCTGCCTGCAGATTCTCCACCCCCGGAATGTACAAAGCTGATATGCAGGGAACATTGTCCTCCGCCCAGGACAGGATCAGAGACACTTACTTGAGGGCCCCCTTGCTCCGGGTCCCTCCCTGATGATTGATGTAGGCAACCGCCGCCTGGTTGTCCGGGCGTACCTGAACAGGCCGGCCCCGAAGGTGTTGGGTCAAGTGAGCCAGAACCAACCTGATCGCCCTAAGTTCCAGAATGTTGATAGGTGTGTGGGCCTCCTGAGGGCCCCACCACCCTTGGAACTGTAGGGACTTCCAGAAGCCCCCCCAACCTGTCAGACTGGCATCTGTGGTGACCGTCTCCCAGCAGGGAGCCAGAAAGGATCTGCCCGCCAACAGGTTCCTGGAGTCCAGCCACCACGAGAGGGACCGCCTGGCTAGGGGGGACAGAACAAGGACCTGGGCCAGGGACGCAGGATCCTTGTCCCAAACTGACAAGAGGTGGAGTTGCAGAGGCCTCATGTGAAACTGGGCATAAGGAACCGCCTCGAAGAACGACTCACCAGCTGCATTCCCTGCCTGATGGAGGGATGAGGGCAAGAGAGCAGGGACTGAACCTGCACCAGCAGACTGTCCACCTTCTGCTGAGGAAGAAAAATCCTTGCTTGAACTGTATCCAGATTCATTCCCAGGAAGGGCATCACCAAGGAGGGAGGCAGGGAAGACTTGGGATGGTTGATCACCCAGCCAAATGATTCCAGAGTGGACACTACTCGCTGAGTATCCAGCTCTGCCTGATAGAGGGACTGAGAAGTGATGAGAATGTCGTCCAAATATGGTAGCACGCGAATGCACTGAGCCCTGAGCAGAGCCATCACTCCTGTCAGCACCTTGGTGAACACTCTGGGAAGCTGAAGTGAGACCGAAGGGCAATGCCACAAATTGGTAGTGCTGATCCTCCAGAGCGAGCCTGAGGAATCTTTGAAGACCTGGAAAAACAGGAATATGAAGGTAGGTATCCTTGATGTCCACAGAGGTCATGAAGTCCCCTGGACGCAGGGAACTGATAGCAGAGCGCAAAGTTTCCATGCGAAAGCGCCTGCACTTGACAAATTTGTTGAGGATCTTCAAGTCCAGGATGGGCCTGACTGACCCATCTCTTTTGGGCACGGTGAAAAGGTTTGAGTAGAACCCCTTGCCCCTTTCTTGTAAAGGGACCTGACAGATGACCCCCAGCTCCAGAAGGTTTTGCAACGCCAGAATTACAGCCTGAGCTGACATGGGGTCCTGAGACATCCGGGATCTGATGAATCTTGGGGGCAGCCAGGCAGCAAACTCTATCTTGTAACCGCAGGACACTACCTCCTGAATCCACCGGTCTGAGACATGAAGCCTCCAGACGTGAGCAAAATGCTGAAGCCCCCCCCCCCCCACCCAGATGGGTGAGGGCACCCCTTCATGCCTGAGGGGGCTTGGGAGAAGACCTAGGCTTGGAGCCCCAGGATGAGCCAGGGCGTCCACATCCTCTGCCCCTACCCCAGAAATCTCCTCGGGCCCCAGTAAAGGAGACCCCCCTCCCCTGTCTGGATCCACGGTAGGGGGAAGAAAAGGAGCCTTTGCCCCGAAAGGGCCGAGACTGCTTCCTGCACTGGGGTAACTTGCCTCCCTTAGCAAACAGGTCCAGGCGGCCCCCAAACAGGCGTAGTCCTTTGAAGGGAAAACCAGTGAGAGCCTTCTTGGCAGCGGTGTCAGCTGCCCACTGGCGCAGCCAAACCGAGCGGCGTATAGCCACCACCAGGGCAGAGGCTCTGCCACACATCCTAATGGTATCATCCAAGGCAGAGAGGACATAAGTCACAAAAACCTCACAACGAGAGAGTGCATTAAACTCCTCACTAGACACATCATCAGGAGCACCATCTAGGACACTTCTAAGCAGGGTCCTAATAGCCACCGCGGTAATGGCAGAGGCACAAACCGGGCGCAGCGCCGTCCCCACACAGGCAAAGACGCCAGCTGATCAATACGCCGGTCCTCACTATCTCCCAGCGTAGTAGAGTCAGGGGAATGCATGACAGAGGTGTTAGCTAAACCTAGGACCGGGGCATCCACCTCTGGGGGTGATGACTAATGCTTCACCACATCAGCAGGAAAGGGATACCTCTTATCCCAACTCTTAGGGACTTCGGGGAGCCTGCTAGGACGCTCCCATTCCTTGAGCACGAGATTATTAAAACGGGCTTGCTCAGGAAACTCTAAACGTGGCTTACTAGTATGAAACAACTCCCCCTGTTGCCTAGGGGACGCAACCGGGGGGAGAGATAAACAGTACCTCAAAAAACTAAGCCAACAGCCTATCAGTATCATCTGGGGCCCAGGGGTCAGAGCCAGAATCATCATGACCACTGGGCCTCTCATCAGATGACTCCGAGTCAGAGAACAACTCCCCTTCTTCCAAGGGGGTATAACCAGACAGTTCAAAGAACTCTTCAGCCTCCATAGGGAAAAGAGTGACATCAGGCCTTACGTGCCATGGCATTAGCAAGCAACTTCTCAACACTAGCCAGTCTAGCAGACACATCAGGCTGAGAATCCCCACTGGTATGCAACTCAATGGGAGTCAAATTCAAGCTTAGGGGAGTTGGTGAAGCCATACGTGGCGCAGGCCCAGCCGCTGGTAAACCAGGCTGCAGCGCAAGCACCTGCTGGGCACAAGTTATACAGACCCGCACATTGTCAGCACTAATAGGGGACACCCCACAAGCTACACACAGCCGGGCTTGTCCCGAAGAAACCCTGAGCACGTTATCCTGAGACACCTCCATATGGTGATTACAGCGGCACAATAGGCCAATAGGAATTGACGCTATAACAGCAACCCGGGATGCCCCAATAGCCCCCTAGGGAAGTGGGAGTAATTAGCACACTAGGCCTCACAAAGTTTAATAACTAAAAAGAGGAGTAGGGCCAGGAGAAACCAATGGAGTTCGACCCGCCTGAAAAACATAAGCGAAGAGAACCCCATAAACGACATGTATAATGACATAGGGTAAATAAACCGCCCGCGAGGGCACTCACTGACAGCGGTAGGTAGATGCCAGCCGCGCAGCAGACAGAATCCAGAA
Source organism: Gastrophryne carolinensis (assembly GCA_027917425.1). Taxonomy (NCBI): domain Eukaryota; kingdom Metazoa; phylum Chordata; class Amphibia; order Anura; family Microhylidae; genus Gastrophryne; species Gastrophryne carolinensis. The sequence goes on along the minus strand of CM051236.1, from coordinate 384,867,715 downwards.
AAAATGGCGGCGAGTATACCTCGAGGGGCGTGCCGCGGAGACGGTGACGCGGAACGCGCCATCCGCAGGCCCCGCCCCCCCCGAAGAGCGCGAAGCAGCACACGTGACAAGTAGCCAATGAAAGCGCATCAGCGCCTGAGGTAATGCCACCGCCAACCGCGGTGGAAGCGCGCGCAGCATATTCAAACCGCAACCAGTGCAACCAAGTCAGTGCGGAGACTGAACAAAAGTCAACAAGCATACCATCCAAGTGAAAGCACCAACACATACACACACATCCCCCCCCCCCCCCCGTGAGCTACAAGGGAGAGCGAGGGAGGGCAGCGGCCACTTAACGAAGGGCCCACCGATAGACAAGGGCAATAGTGCGGGAGGGGCATCCCATAGAGGCTCACCATATGCCTATACCACCTACCCTTTGGTGGGGGATTGCGGAGGAGCAGCGCTCCTAAGCACCTGACAGCGGTGCTGCCTACCATCACCGGACCAGCGCAGCCAAGGCTGGGAGGCACATTAATAATGGAACGGGTGGGAATAGTCCTACAGGGCCGCAGGCTAATAGCCCCGCTCACCTGCGTGAAGAGAGAGACATCTTCTTGTCCTTCGCAGTCCAGACTGCAGAGAAATTCTGGGGATTTGTGGGGGGTCCCGGGTATTTGAGGGGCCGGGAGGAGCCAATTTCGCGGTCTCTGCAGTCCAGCGCCATCTGGTGGAGTAATACCCAAGAGTAAAGAATCTTATCTGGAGCAGGACGTACTGTATACTGTATAAAAAAGTAAAAACTTACCTGCTCCCTTGCTGTCCTCTGGTCCGTCTGCTGTCCCACTCAGCTTTCTGGCTGTTGGCCCCGGCCACATAACCTCCACAGGGAGGGGTTATTTATGAGGTCAGGAGTGATGTGGCTGTGAGTGACTGGCAGTCACTGTGAGTGATAGGGGGCGTGTACGTCATTTCCGACCACCATCCTCCTCGCCTACAAATACCCCATCCATGCAATGGGGGAGGGAGGTTGCAGGAACCTAGTGGGGGCGTAGAATCAATGTTTTATGCCCCACTGTCTTCAGCAGAGAGCGTCGTGGGACATCGTCAGAGGGCATGGGACAGATGAGGACACCGCCTGGCGATGGATAACCGGGAAGAAGGTATTGGTGAAAAATAAAGCCACCAGAGTGTATAGGACCTTACAGTGTGGCAACAGTAGAGGTGCCTGATGTTTCGGATCTATGACACTTCCTCTGGCCAAAAAAAATAAATCCCAATAGCATACAGGTCATACAACAATGTACACCTTTAACCTGAATTTAACATAGCCAGAGCCCCCCGGAAGAATAAAAAAAAAGTTATCAAATAAAAACCTAAAGTAACACGATATAGCAAGGACTATGTACCTAATGAACATAATTCATTAGGCCGAGGCTGCCTCCTACGCTGAGGCAGCCTACCCTTGGCTAGAACATCCAGACGCTCACCAAAGAGCCACAGCCCCGTAAAAGGGAGCGCAGTGAGAGCCTTCTTAGCAGCAGCGTCAGCCGGCCACTGACGCGGCCAAGCAGAGCGGCACATAGCCACCAAAAGGGCAGAGGCCCTACCACTCAGTCGTACCGCATCATCCATGGCAGCAAGGACAAAGGCAACAAAATCAGAGCAAAGCAAAAGTGCCCTATAATCCTCCCCCCTGCTACCAGCCGTAGTGCCATGAAGGAGACGCTTGAGCAGTTTCTTAAGGGCAATAGCTGTAATGGCAGCGGCGCAGACCGGACGCAGCCTGGCCCCCACAAATGTAAAAGCATGGCAGGCCAGCTGATCCATGCGCCGGTCCTCGCTGTCCCGCAGTGTAGTAGTGTCAGGGGAAGGCATGACCGAGGTGTTGGGCAACCCTAGAACAGGAGCGTCCACCTCAAGGGGACACGACCATCGCTTGACCAGGTCAGCAGGAAAAGGATACCTCTTATCCAACCCTTTGGGCACTGCGGGCAATCTACTAGGAAGTTCCCACTCCTTGAGCACCATATTAGTGAAATGGCTCTGCTCAGGGAACTCCAGACGCTGTTTATCAGGACGAAAGAGCTCACCCTGCTTCCTCTTAGCCACCTCAGGGGGAACAATGTGTAAGATTTCAAAAATGTGAGCCAACAGGTTAGCAGTGTCCTCAGGGAACCATGAGTCCTCCCCAGACGCAGGTCCAGGGTCACTGTCGTAACCCTCCTGCTGGTCCCCAGAGGAGTCAGAGTCCTGGAAGAGTTCCTCCTCCTCTAGGGGGTAACGGCCACCAAAAGCATCAATTCCCTCATCCCCCTAAGGAAAGAGGGAGGGCGCGGGAGCCAGGTGCCGCTTCTTACCAGAGGCCTTTCGTAGCTGCCTTTCAATACTGGCCACACGCAGTGCCAGATCAGACTGTGACCCCCCGCTAGTATCCCCCTCACTGGGGGCTAAATGCAGGCGCGGAGGGGTAGGCGACGCCGAAGGGGGCGCAGAGCTGGAAAGCAAAGTGGGTAGCCCAGCCTGGGACTGCAACGATACCCTGGGCGCACGGCACGTACACCGCGGCACTGTTACTCAGAGGGGATGCCCCGCACATGGCACACAGTCGGGATTGCCCCGAAGGACCCCCGAGCACGCTATCCCCAGAAGCCTCCATATGGTGATTAAGACAGGCGCCAAAGGCCAGCACAGGGTAAGGGCTAATAAAAAGCCACCCGGGATGCCCCCCAAGGGATGATGAGGGAAGGTAAGGGGCAGGACCGGGAGAACCTGAAAGACATAAGTAAAAACACATAAGCACCCCGCAGCCCATGCCCCAAGGAAACCAAAAAACCCCCAAAGGGGACTCACAGACCAAGCAGGCCAAAATCACCAAGCCGCCAGACCACAGTAGGAAGCGATGCAGGCAGAGATCACCGCCGCAGCTCAGGGAGGAAGAAGGGCCCCAGACGCTCAGCAGAATCAAAATGGCGCCGTCAGAGGAACCTTGAGGGGCGGGCCGTGGGAGGACGACGCGATACGCGTCATCCTACGGCCCCCGCCCCCCCGAAGAGCGCAAAAACGGCGCTCACGTGACCGCGCCGGCGTCATCGCACAGCAAAAGAACACCTCACAGTTATAGCGCCGCCCGCCGCAGAGCGTAGTACAAAGCAGCGACGGTGGCGAAAACAGTTTAAAAACAGCTAAAAGCACTCGCCACTACCACCCGCCCCCCCCCCCGAACACACGTCGGGGAGGGGGGGAGGAGAGCGAGCAGGCAGCGGTGATAGCCCAGGCCAGGGATGGGGAGGGGGGGACCGCAAACACCAGAAACAAGTCACATAGTCCCCAAAACACTCACCCCTCAGAAGCTAGGACAGGAACTCCGCATCACTAGTAGGCTCACCATAAAGCCTATGGCCGGCTACCCTTTGTGCTGCTACCCTTTGTGGTGCAGGGTCTGCGGCCAGGAGAAGCGCTCCTTGAGCACTTGACCCTAGTTCTCCTCTACCCTCACCCGATCCGACAGCCGAGGCTGGGAGGCACAGAGGGTCTGGAAACGGGTGGAAATAGACATGCAGAGCCGCAGGCTTGGTTGCCCCGCTCACCTGCGCAATATAAGAGCCATCTTCTATCTTTGCAGAATCACTGCAGAGAAAACCCCGGATTGGTCTATTGGTGATCCTGTTTTTATATGGTACCGGGAGGAGCCACAACTCTTCTGTAGTACACTGCGCCACCTTGTGGCGGAATAACCCATACGTAAGGACTTCTTGAAGCAGGCCGTGCCATGCAATAGGAAAAATGGGGATTGTTTAGGTCACTCCTGCTGGGGTTGGTTTTTGTATATATATTTTTTTAAATGTCTGTGGTGATATTGTATTGTCTTTAATGTGTTTTTAAATCATTTTGATGAATTAAATTGATGGATATTTAGTATAGATGGTGTTATTGAATTATTATTAGGGTAAGAGTGGAGCCTTCTTGGTTCAAGTACCTTTCCCTGCGGCTTGCTGGGACCGCAGATCTTTTGTCTGTTGTTGTGCTGATTTGGGATGCCGGATTGGCACACTCTTATTCCCTTGTGTATCTTTACTGGGGTGGTGCTGGACAGGGTGCACTGTGTGCAACACTGTGTGTGTCTGTTATTGAAAAACATAACGCTGACTTTTCCCATGCTTTGCAATTTTTGAAACCTCAGATTTGTTTCTCAATTACAGAAATATCAACTCTCACAAAAGGGGAGGTGACCTAAAGAAATAGACAGGAAACATTCTGTATTCATTCTGAATACATTATACCATCAGGGACGCAACAGGGTTGATTCAGCACTGCATTTTACTCACATGATTTTTTACTTTGGTGAAATACGGCATATTTAGCTGTGCCAATATGGTACTGCATTGTACTGGGGATGTTTATAGTCCATGGATTACAGCCTGCCCAAGCTGTAAATTATACCTAAGTTAAAAAAAAATCCCTGGTGGCTGCAGTGGGTTAATAATCATTTACCCTGACAGGCCTTGAATGTAATAAGGATACTGAGGTGACAGGCCCAGCATGAATATCTGTTGCAGTAAACTCAGTACAGGCTGCCTATTGGCCTCATATCTAATTTAATACAAGTCAATGCTAAAACTGAGTTTCTTCTGCTGGAAAAAATCATTATGAAGGGAGAGTTCTTCAATTACAGTGTCAACCCCCACCCCACATCATAATGGGCAAAATAGGTTTAGTGAATGGCTTTTGCTGTCTATCACACCAGGGTGAAACCAACATCATACTACACTCAATTTAGTACTTACCTGTGCACAGCATATGAAGGCAATAGATAGAGTCAATAAATAGATTGAAGACACAATAACATCTACTGATCTCTGTGGTCCTCTTCTCTAGAAAATAGAGACAAAATGGAGCTTTTATTAAAAATCAGAGCATTGGCCATGCAACATACTGTATCAGCTGACCTTTAGATAGGAGCGCAGCGAAAGCCAGGTCTTTATGTTCTGCACCTTCTTGAGTCGGAAGTGAGGGATCTCAGACTTCAGTGCTTTTCTTGCTGAGGTCAAGTGACTGAAAAGCTTGGATATCAGAAATCTCTGGAGATGCAAACAAGACTATCACACAATAATAATGAAAGCCGTGGGAGATTAAACAAAAATGTGATACCTTTTATCAGCTATATATCTGAATGTGAGCTTTAAACCGGACCTTCACCATGATAAAGTTTTTAGTCACTTGCTTATTATTCTTTCCCCCACTGGGCTGCAACTCTAGGATATGGGTGCCGCCATCTTGCCTCAGTAGCATCACAATTACAGAGGAGAGCGGGACAGGGGGGCACTTTATCCCAGAATGCAGAGCAGCACAGTTAGAAGGTACTTCCTGTTTGCAGGCTGCCTGATGTCCCATGAGCCACCATCTTGGATGTTTAAAGGCTCATAACATGCAGTAGATGCAGGTAGGATGATTTTTCATGTGAGCAATCTGTATGTACAGGGTGTGGGAAACATATAAGATAGACTCTTATTCAGAGTGAAGGTCCGCTTTAAGTGAAACATAGTTCTCTGCTTCAAACATTATGCTATAAAGAAAAGGTAATAATGTAATTCATAGCTACAGCAGGGTACAGTCAGAGAAAAATATATCACTGGGGTGGAGGTCTAAATTTGCAGTAACTGGCTATACATCTGTATGAAATATTATCAGTGATACTTATACATAGTAAATAAAGTGTGGAGTTAATATTAAAGCTGAACTTCAGTCACTCTTTAATCTTCTTGTTACTTGAAAAATATCAAGGTATAGAAATCTTGTATGGGCGGCAGTACATTGCCTAATGTTTTTGTAGCCTGCTTTTCATCGAGCTAAAGGATTACCTCTGTAATGGAAATCCTGAATGACCATTTACTTAAGAGAGACACCACTGGAAGGCTTAATTCAACTTTCTACTCTGATTTATATTGATTAATCCTGCCTACTCACCTGCATTCACAGCATTTTCCAGCCTACTTTTGCAGATGAGACGTCACTGAACATCATCGATATTTCTTTTAAAGAAATCAGATTTACATGGAGATGCATTTCACAACCATGTTCCCCTCTGTCTGCTTACTTTGAATGGTATGTGTAATTCAGTGTAGAATGAGACTTGACTCCCCAATGGCTGTCATGCTTCTGGTGCTGCCCCAATGATTGATGAATGCTGTGGTCATATCATTGTCTGAATGGATACCTTGGACCAGTGAAGCAGACAGTAATAAGGCTCTCAGCTTCAAAACACTGTCAGTCAACTGATTTTCCCCAGGGGAACTATTTTATCTCAGCCATGACATCCTTCAATTCAACAAGACTGACCTGAGCTACTAGAGCAGAGCCTTCTGATCTTTCAAAGAAGAACACATATCCTGTCTAAGGACAGAGGAGGCCTGTTCTATTTTTCTAGATAAATCCACTGCAAAGGCCAGGCATGGAACTGAGAAAAGGGGTCTGTCTCCATAGAGGATGCCCATATACCCAAAAATGCTCATGCGGCTCCAGAAGGTAGTTTGCTGGAGCTTCTGTTTTGGATTACTGACAGACATCCAGTCGGTCAAACTTCCTACTGTACTACAGAAGCATTCTTTCCCATTCCCTTTTATTTCAGTTCTGTTGTGCTTTCCAAATAAAAGGACTATCTTTCTGTTTACCTTCTATTTGGATAAGCATATTGGGGCCTTATTGCCACAAGTAAGCTCCTTAGTGAGGAATTATATGCGCTCTCCATATACCTTGTTTTTGTGAGTTTAATTTCCTTGCAAAAGTGCAGAAAAAGATCTTCATCATTACATCCCCACACACACGGAAGAGAAAAAAATCTGACGCCTTTATCTCCTTCACAATGTCTAAAAGTTTGGCAAAGGAAAATTAACCAATAATATACATGTCGGTTTCCTGCCAATGTATATAAAACTGAGTCCACGACAATGTTTCATGTTTCCCGTGGTAGGAGAGGGTTTCATGGAAAGAAAACACAATGGGATCATCCGTCCTTGCGGATTTTCACCCAGTGGATTTTCTCTGGGTTCCAAATCCTCAACCATTACTGGCTGCCAAGAGCCAATGACTGGGATGTAGTAATTTTTTTTTTCCTCCTTGTATGTACTGGTCCCACCCAGCAGGTGGGATTAACAAAAAACTTAGATTATTATCTACTAGGTGTAAATTTTCACCTGGCTCATAATCAGCCCCAAGGTAAACTATGAAAGTCAATGACAGTTTTCTTTCCTAAAAAAGGAGATTTCTCACCTGGCTCTGAATTGACCCCTATATGGATACATAAATAACAAAATATGTAAAGAGTGGGATAACCCACTGAGGAAGCAAACTTAAGCAAAACACGGTGGATTCTAACATGATTCTAACATAATAACATCCGCTAAGCAAGAAACCAGCTATGTATTATATGTTTTGTAACTATTTCTATTAAAAATGTATAGTGATGAAACTTTATTGTATATATGGAATTGTTTAGGTAACCATCAATGATTTTTTCAAAGACCCTATACTTTTTATGCTTGGTGAGGTGGGAGAAGGTGGTTGGGTCTGACTATGTGAGAGGTTTGTGGATTATCCTACTCTATACAGATTTCAATGACTGGGATGAATAAATCTGTCTCTATCCTGTTCAGTGAGATCAAACTCATGCACATACTACCAGGTTGCTCTTCTCATTATCAGCTCTTCAGTTAGGACGTTACATTGCTATTGATGGGCAACAGTTACACAAGGCAATTACAATCCTGATCTAATTATATATTCTGCTTGCACCACAAACCAGCCTCATTTCATCAGCTACTTGGGGGTTTCTGTCACATTGTATACTCTTGTGTGCTACTGCTCTATACACTTCTGGCATGCTTGGTGATTCGTCATGCATGCTACATTAATCCCTTTTCATTGTGTCATCTAAATCCTGCCTTATAAATGTGCAACTGGAACATGCCTTTGAGTTACACTGTAATCTTAACTGCATTGCCTCTGTATCAGGAAATTGAAATGGTGCATCATGCAAACTTGTCAAATATCCATGGTCATGTTGCATAAATGCATCTATAAATACGCCTGGCGCATCCAGTACTGAGCTTTGAAGACACTGTAGGGAAGTGCTGATTTACCCCAAAGTTGCTCTGAACATTGCATGTCTCCGGGAAATCATAGAGCACTCCCTCCTTAACCAGTGACAGTATACTTCCTGCCACTGCTAGCTTGGATTTGCAGCCCTTTGCTGGACTATAAGAAGAGGACAAACTTCCTGCAACCAGGGAAAGACCTGGGCACACGGCTTGCTGTCAGGAGCTGTGCTGCTGCCTTCTATATCCAGAGCCTTATGGTGGAGTCTGGATCATTCCACTGACTGCCAGACTGTTCCCCGGCCAGTTCAGCTGACTGTGCCAAGTGGAGATCATCTGTAGCTGTTTTGGAACTCCTTCTTTACTCCCAGCTTGCTGACCTGCTTGTACAGTGTATCCAGTAGAGATGCTTCACCTGTGTGATCGAGCTCTACGCGTCAAGAGTGGATCAACTATCAAGATCAGGGGCCCCTGCAGCTTTCATCCTGTGCAGACTCTCTCTCTCGGAGGTATTTGGGCTACAGAGTAACTATATACCCGGGTATATGTGCACGGATTGAAGCTAGGCCTTTCATTATTGCATTATCTATATATTACACTGCATATGCTTTATTTCTCTTGTACCTTTACCGTTTGTTATATAAAGTTTACAGTATTATTATATTCAGCTGTGCCAGTGATTGCTTTAGGAGATTGCTGGGAGAGTAGTCCCTCTGCTCTCATTGTATGGTTTTGTTTAGACTTGATCTATTTCCCAGAAAGGTTCCCCGACAGTTACAAGGGCCCTATTCTGGGTGGAGGCACTGCCACATAGAACATTTATCCCACTCTTCCACTAAGCGAAGGCTCAGACTCATTTTGTTACCAACAGGTCAGCGCCATAGACTGTCTTGAGTGGGGCGTTTATCATCACCCCCCCCCCCCCCCCCCCCCCAAAAACAGCCCTACAACACACTTATGAAATCTTCTGATTTAAGATGAAAAGCCGATTACTTACATCTTCTCTTAAAGCGGAACTTCAGTCAAACTATGACCCTCGCCCTGACATCCTACCTGGTGCTGAGGCAGGACAGGGGGTTACAAAGAAAAAAACCCTTAGTTTATCCACGCACCAACGCTGCTCCTCCCAAGCTCGTACAGTGGCCTCAGGAAAAACACAAAGTCCGTGCGTACTCCCACCACTCATTCAATTGAGTAGACGGGCAGAAGAGCACAGGGAGCCAGGGGATGCGGCTCTGTGCCTCTGTGCTTTTGACAAAGATTGCTGCGCCCATGACCTGGCCCCTGGATAGGGTAAGGATTTTTGTTATTTGTAACCCCTGTTCTGCGCCAGAGTAAGGAGGCAGGGCGGGGGTTATAGTTTGACTGAAGTTCCGCTTTAACCTTTCTCCAAACTGTCATGTATGTGTTATACATAAAAGTTAATGGGTTTATTTTGAATCCATAGGTAAAATTGATTGGTAGTCTCTCAACCAAAAACATATGTCCCAACTAATTCACCATGCACAGAACTATGCTGCTTCTACTACATTGGGTCAATTTAGAGCCAGGGGAAAAAACTCACTCCTTTTTTAGGAGAGAAAACTGCCACTCACTTTCATTGTTTACCTTGGGGATGATTCAACAACAGGAAGTACATTTTTACCTGGTGTTGTATCAACCCCAATGTAGACAATGAAAGTAAATGGATGGCTGGCAAGTGGCTTTAAACTGACCTCAATCTCAGCAAACATCTATAGTCTTTTTTTCTGTTTGTTTCCAACACTAGATGGTAAAAATATATTCTGAAAATGTATTCATAAATCTTTAAAAACATTAATCAGATGATTCCCAATAACAGAGCATGATACAGATGAATCCCCTTAAAATGGCTTCCAGATTTAAACCGGACCAACAGCCATTTAAAGCATGGGTGTTGGTCCGCTGCGGGGGGGGGGGGGCAGTCTGATTGCCGGGGTCCCCCCCTTGATTGTGCACTGTAAAGCCTGCAAGCCTTACCTGACAACTCCCTCCCTCGTGGAAATGCAGCCCTGCAATTAGCCGGCGGCTGCCAAATCTCCTGTGCTCGGGCTTCCGCTTTGCAACCAGCCAATCACAGGGCTGCATTTCCAAGAGGGTGCGAGTTGTCACGTAAGGTTTGCAGGCTTTACAGTGCTTGATCAAGGGACAATCAGGGTGCCTCCCCCACAGCAGCAGACCAACACCCATGTTGTGCAAAATGGGTGCTGGTTCGGATTAAGATTGCGCTGAATAATCCGGGCAATCAGGTTTCAGACATCTCTGCTTTTCCAGATACCTTAGTATTTTGAATCAACCATTGTGCTTGTGTTTGAACTCCTTTGTGGTGTTCTCTGTGTGAGGATATCACAAAGGTGCACAAGCTACATTGACGATTGAGAGTCTCATGAAGTTCGCTGAGCCTATCCTGCACATAGTATTGCACCAGCAACTGCTTTGCTAAAAGCATTTATTGTCTATGAATAGAGGCAACAGCACTGAAATACTGAAAGCTGGGAACTACAGCTGCAATTTCAGTCTGAAAAATAAGTTAGAGAGGTTTTTATTATAACCCCCTGCACAGCCATGCAGGCATCTTTTTCAGCTAGAGAGACCCACATGCATAGAAAGACCTGCCTCCAGCTACTTGGTTCAACCTTGAGACCCAGAAAGCACTGAACCATAGCACATAGCACAACAAGAAGTGAAAAGTTTTAGGCCAACCTGTTTATATGTTCTTTCTGCCACGCACATCAAGAAGAAAAACATCCATATAAGACAAATACGCAGAACAAGGTTAATGGTCGATAAAATCAGTTGGAGTGGTGTTGGACGACCACCACAGAAGACTGCTAAAATCTCCCAGCCACTTAACGAAAGAACCTGCTCCATGTCCCGCTGATAACACAAGTGAAAGAAGAAAGGGAAGACAGCTAGGCCCAGAGTGACAGCATTTCCCAGCATCTGATATCCAACGCCATGTTCATATGATCTAACCTGTATATTAAATAAAGAAGACAGGTTATGGTTTTGACAGATAAAACACATTAGACACCCAAACAACTACTTATTACCTCAATGCTCCTTTCCTTATGCTGTTTGTTTACTCAATAACACAAGAAAAAAAGCCCACACAAGCAAGGGTTGTCCATGATCTTATTGTTATAGCCTATTCCCAATAACATATATATCCAGTGTTTGTTCAGTGAGCAAACAACCGTACAAAATGTATGTGATCATATGACTCGTGTCCGGACGCAGAAGACCTGTTGTTTTATTGTTCATTAGTACAATCACTAGTGAGATCACTCATGCTGTTCACTTTATGTCCTATTTGTTGTTGATTCCTGTTCCAACATGCCCACGGTAAGGTGATGAATGAGAAATTTTACATCGCTCCCTCAATGAAAGAATTTTCATTCATCCCTCAATTATTGCCTGACTGCGGACGCTTTGGCGAATTTTCTTTCAAAAATCGTCAAAATGGCCCATTAGTGCCAAACCTGCATTAGAAACTTCTAGGTCCCTCATACATCTAAACCCACCTCACACTGTTGGGTAGTCTAGCGTGTATATACAAAAATGGCAGAGAGCAAAAATAATTGTTAGCACTAATTGCATCAGTCGTAACCAACCTCAACCCAAAGCCATCATCCAAATCTGTAAGCCAGAAAAAGGGAGATTTGTATAGGGGTAGCCGCAGCAGTGACTATGTACAAGAGCAATGATTCCAGCTCTAGGACATTCTAGGTCAAGGAGAACTCTGCTGGGGGCTCCATAAAAACCATCGTAACCAACCTCAACCCAAAGCCATCATCCAAATCTGTAAGCCAGAAAAAGGGAGATTTGTATAGGGGTAGCCGCAGCAGTGACTATGTACAATGATTCCAGCTCTAGGACATTCTAGGTCAAGGAGAACTCTGCTGGGGGCTCCATAAAAACTCCCATTCCCACTTTATAGACCTCTGCACCTTCCAATTAGAGACTTACCAGACCTGGGAAATGTGCAATACCTAGTAAAATGTAGACAACAAGGTCATCAGAATCTGCCCAGAGGCAAGTGACTCAGCAAGATGGTTCTGCCAAAGTTCAAGAAGAAATTGGGTGTGTAGGGCATGGGAGGGCCTTGGTAATGTGAAACCTGCCAGTCCAGGTATCTGCCTCTGCAGTAGCCACCTAAGAAGATTAAATGCTGAAAAAATTAACCAGGACTGCAAGCACAAAGAGTAAAAAAGCACAGAATAATTTAACTGTAAAGCTACGGGTATTTGAATGTACTGTTCACAGAGGAAAGAGGCCCAGGGGAGAATAAGAGAGAGATAGAGAGAGGGCAAGCATGCAAATATCAGAGGAGAAAAGGCACAGATAGACAGAGAAGCACAGTGGAGACTGGAGTGTGGAATGCATGATTTTTATTCTGATGACCATGAGAACAAACAATTGCTATTCCATGACATGCGTTTTGGATGCCACAGATGCTAATGATACATTAGGAAGTGGAATGTAAGAATAGAAAGAAAAAATAAATATCCCAGGCATGCTACAAATATAGCCCATCTGTCTCATATCTTGAAAGAATAGGTACTGTAGTTGGCGAGTCTATTTTTAAAGGTGTCTATTTTTAAAGATCATCTGGGTCTAAAGCTGGGTGAGGGGCCACATTTGCATCCTCACTGGTTGTATGGGCAGCTACCTATAGAAACATCAATGAGGATGCCACTGTCCCTCTTCTCCAGCTGTACAAAAAGAAAGGGTATGATTTGATTCAGACCACAGAGGGTCTATTTCTTAGACACCTTCAACTTATACAGAATTACTTAGTGTTAGTAGTGTAGCATCTATATGTCATGTCATGCCACTTCCTGTAAAGTGACAGGTGCCTCACTTGTGCTGTCTCCTATTCAGCTTCCTGGGTGTGGATTTCACCATCCGTTTAACGTCCTGTTACGTGGGGTGTGACTGCCACGTACATCCGGTGCGCCATGTGGTTCTGATTAATGCCCTTTCCCCTCCCCCTTTGTACATCCAGTGGGGACCAGAATTCTGTGCTCCGGGATATGGCCTGACCAGCACTTGCGCAATAGCATTAGCCGACCTCCACCTTGTAAATACGTGTTCAGACTTGTTCTGAGACAGTGTAATAGGTATGAGGTTGTGTTCTGTGTTATGCACTCCAGCACATTAGCCTCCCTTGTAAATACATGTCCGGAGACAGAGTAATAGATATGAGTTTGTGTTCTGAGTTATTGTAACTATCCCCCTTGCAAGTGAGTGTCTGAACATTTACAGAGACAAACCAGCCTGCGGAATCAGTGTTTTTTGGGTTAACTGCATAATGAGATATTAACAGATACCTCTCTTTTAGGAACATGCTGCAGAAACAATCAGTTAAACAGATCCTACAAAGACATAGATTCTTCTCAGCATAATGGAGGCATCAAGTTTACATTCTGACAATATTAGATATACTTCCAAAATATGCATGGTGAGTAGGACTATGCAACAAAACTGGTCCAATTGTAGCAAAAGCATTTTAAACTATTTTTAAAGAAGATGGCCAAATAGCAAGAAATCTTCAAACGGACTGTGGTAGAGAGTTTCTAAAAGTGCCAATGCAAAAACTGTGGGCTGACTACAAAGTGTATCATTTCATGACCACAAATACCACGAAAGCCACCACAATTGAGCGGTTTTATTACCAGATTTGGCTTACAGTTCTAACCAAACTAACCATTCAAACATTAAGTGTTATACCTGTTAATGTAAACAAGCCAAATGCTTTAAAAATATGACGGAAGATTTACACAGATTATGTTCATATAAAGAAAATGAAGCCAAAATTGAAAGTTAACGACCATGTCAGAATAGTATATTATAAGGATACTATTGCTAAAGACTATGAACTGACGTATATCGAAAAAATATTTGTTATACCTTCTGTAAATTTAAAAAGCATAAAGCCTGTTTACAAAAAGAAAGACTTTCACAGTGATATCGCGGAGGGCTCTTTTTATGAAGAAGAAAGCAAAAAAGTTAATGCATAACCACCCCGTATTTACAAAATAGAGTAAGTATTGCAATCAAAAATAATAAAAAGATCAAAAAGACAATTCTGTGAGTACTCACCTGTAGAATTGCTTTTGCCATGCATGGCACGGCCTGCTTCACAAAGTCATTACATCTGGGTATTCCGCCACAAGGTGGCGCAGTGCACTGCGGAGTTGTGGCTCCGCCCGGTACCATATAAAAACGGAATCACCATAGACTTATCCAGTAGTTGACAAGCAGTGATACAAGAAACGGGAACGAATAAAGATAACAACCCCAACTAATTTGGAACAATCACCATAAAGAGGAAACCAAGAACAACATAACAAGAGTGGGGTGAAGCAGGCCGTGCCATGCATGGCAAAAGCAATTCTACAGGTGAGTACTCACAGAATTGTCTTTTTCCCAATGCATGGCACGGCCTGTTTCACAAAGTCATTACATCTGGGACTTCCAAAAGCAGTGTCCATAAAGTAGGGTGGGATCCCCAAAGAGTAACAGCAGGCAGTTTAAACCACCACTGCCTGAAGTACCTTGTGGCCAAAAGCAGCATCAGCTGAAGCCTTAACATCAACTTTGTAAAACTTGGAAAAAGTATAAACAGAAGACCAAGTTGCAGCCTTACAAACTTGTTCAACAGAAGCTTGGTGCTGAAAGGCCCAAGACGCACCAACAGCACGAGTGGAATGAGCAGTAACCCTAAAAGGAGGAACCTTCCCCCTGGCAGAGTAGGCCTGCTCCACCGCCTGACGGATCCACTTGCTGATAGTGGATTTAGCCGGAGGCAAACCCTTCCTAGGTCCAGCAGGAAGAACAAAAAAAGCATCAGATTTCCTGAAAGACTCAGTAGCAACCAAATAAAACTTCAGAGCCCTAACAACATCCAGAGAATGAAGGGTCGGCTCCTTGGCATTAGCAGGTTTAGGGCACAAAGAAGGCAAAACAATGTCCTGATTGAGATGAAAAGCAGACACAACCTTAGGTAAGAAATCCGGCTTAAGCCGAAACACCACCTTATCCTGATGCCTTTAAAAATAAGGAGGTTTGATGGAAAGCTCCGCCAGCTCAGAAACTCGCCTGACAGAAGTAATGGCCACCAAAAAAGGCCCCCTTAAGAGTCAGAATGGGCAAGTCAGCCCCACGTATAGGCTCAAAGGGAGGACCCTGCATAGCAGACAACCCCAGATTCGGGTCCCAAACAGGTAGCATAGGCTTACGTGGCGGACGCACATGAGTAACTCCCTGGAAAAAAGTCTTAACCAACCGGTGATTGGCAAAGGATCTTTGGAAAAGAATTGCCAGAGCTGACACCTGTCCCTTGAGGGTACTAAGTTGAAGGCCCGAATCCAAACCATGTTGCACAAATTCCAGAATCCTGGGGATAGAAAACACCCGACAAGGAAGAGACTTGGACTCACACCAGGCAATGTAAGCATACCAAATCCTGTGATAAAGGACGAGGACTTCTTTCTAGCCCTAATCATGGTATCAACAACAGAAGCCGGCAACCCCTTATCCATCAAGATGGAGGTTTCAGCAGCCAAGCCTTTAAAGCCAGCGTTTGTATATTGGGATGGCACAGTTGTCCCTGAGTGAGCAGATCTGGATCCTTGGATAGGGCATACTGATCTACTGCCAACTGCATGACGTCTGCGAACCACACCCTCCTTGGCCAACAGGGGGCCACCAGAATTGCTGGTACCCCTTCCTGGGCTATCTTGTGCAGCACCCTGCCCAGCAGAGGGAACGGAGGGAAAGACATAGAGGAGCCGAAACTCCGTCCAAGGAATTGCTAACGCATGGGACCACCGGGTAGTGTTATGGTAAGACTGGAGGCCAGTCCGACATGTGCAGTCAAAATTATATAAGTTTACCCATACAGAGTTTAGGTACAGAACCTATGGGTAGACAGTCTGTAGAGACCAGTAGAACCCGATATTTGAGGTCTTCCTCCTTGGTTGTGGGACAAACTATGTAAATGGGCTTAGAGTTAATCACATAGATATCACCTTCTGTCTTTGATTCCCTAGGACAAAAGAGTCTCCTGTTTGATAAGTGGGTATACTAAGGCATAATTAGAAAATTATTTATGGTTTAGGTTATAGATAGATTACAAACATAAGTATGGTTGTGGGATATATGTTTAAACAATAAGGCTGTTTGTCCCTGACAGGTCCCGCATCTACCCTCCAACCCCCCCTCTCCTTTCTTCACTAGATTGGACTGCCGGGTGGCACTCTGGTAATACCGGTGCACAGTCTGCTATGCGCTGCGAGGAAGTGCAGCTGTCCTTTGTGTTAATGTTAGTAACCATGTGAAGGGGCGGGACCGCTGACCTACTTCCGGCCGGAGCAGTGAGTCCCAAGCCTCGTTTTCAAATGCGGCTGATGATGCACTTCAGGTGCCTCGTGCTGACTGACACCGGTGTTTCCAATTTTCCATTATGATGCTGGAGGAGTATTTAGGGGACACAGGGGGGGACAGACAGTCTATACTTGTGGCCCAGATGAAGTAACGGGAGGTCCGTTACGAAACGCGTTGGCTGGCTGGGACGGGGTGAGGCGCTCGGAGCATGTCTGCCTGGTGAAGTACACATAGCACATGTTATGATTTACTGCACTGTTTTTCTATGTCTTTTTCCCCTCTGTGTTTTCATTAGGGTAGAGTGATACTGATAGCACTGGATTGCACTTTACTGATGTATATTTGTATAAAATAGGATTGCATATAGGATAGTTTAGACACATTTTATAAGCTGGTTGATATTGTATACTGATGTTTTTGAAGACAACACGGGGTTAATAATTGTATGTATATAGATGTATATAGGATAGTTTATACACATTATATAAGTTGGTTGATATTGTATATTGATGTTTTTGAAGATAACACGGGGTTAATAATTGTATGTATATAGATGTACTAGGCATACATGTGTTCTTGCAGTCCTCCCCCTCATGAGATGTGTGTTTTTAAACTTTTTTTGTATTGGATTAATAATAAATTGAATACATTTTGTTATAAGAGTATGTGGTGGTGCCAGTTGTTTGGTTAGGCATTGTTTTGGGGTCTTGTGGGCTCTTGTGGGCCCATGCTCTGGAGATTATTGTAATTTCTTGCCAACCAGGCACACCAGTTAATACTAGGTACTTTAACACTAGCGGGTGCGTTTTTTTCTTTCCTTTTTTGGAGAAAATAAAGATTAACATTCGAATGACTAATTAAGGTCCACATTAAAATGTTTGGCTAAGGCCTACATGAAAAACATTGCTGAAGGTATACACACTCAAATGGGGCACAGGGACAATTTACAAGGAGGGATTAAGCTAGACATGGTCAAATGGGGCACAGGGACACTTGAGAAGGAGGGATTAAGCTAGACACGGTCAAATGGGGCACAGGGACACTTGAGATGGAGGGATTAAGCTAGACACTGACAAATGGATCACAGGGACAATTTACAAGGAGGGATTAAGCTAGACACGGTCAAATGGGGCACAGGGACACCTGAGAAGGAGGGATTAAGCTATACACGGACAAATGGGTCACGGGGACAATTTACAAGGAGGGATTAATCGATATTTACTATACAGTTTGTCTAAAATCGATAACAAAATGACATAAATGAACTTACCTATAGATGTACTCGTCAGCTGCCGGAGGGACCAATGCAGCGTGGGTGCAATCGATCGCACCCATGATGTTGGGCATGTCGGCGATACTAAAAAAAACCAATTTAAGCGCGTTCCAGGCTACCATGTCGTCTGGAAAAGAAATATATTTTGGACTAATGGTAGCCATGCCATCCAAAAACTTGGATAGGGCGTGGCTCAGCGTAGGGTGGGACATCCCCACGGAGAGGGCACCCGGCCTCTGGAACAAGCCGTTCGCCAAAAATTGTTGGCAGCCAAGTTCTTGGTCATACCTGAAATTGCTTGCCCCTTTCTTGTGGTGCGGGCTAACCATGGCCGCAGCTCGCTATACAATTTATGGAGAGAAGCACGGTTAAGTCAGGTCAGCTCGAACAACTCAACACCATGCATGCGATCGATATTCATGCGTCACTGATGCAATCTGGCCTCAGCCCTGCTGACACATGCAATGCCTAGCATTGCAACAGAAGACCAAGTGGCGGCCTTGCAAACTTGTTCAACAGAAGCTTGGTGCTGAAAGGCCCAAGAGGCACCAATAGCACGACTAGAATGAGCAGTAAGGGGGAAGGGAGGTTCCTTCCCCTTAGCAGAATAGGCTTGTATCACCACCTGACGAATCCACTTACTGATGGTGGATTTAGCCGGAGGCAAACCATTCCTAGGTCCAGAAGGAAGAACAAAAAGAGCATCAGTTGTCTTGAAGGATTCAGTAGCTACCAGATAAAATTTCAAAGTCCTAACCACGTCCAGAGAATGTAATACCCTCTCCTTAGGGTTACTAGGGTTAGGACACAAGGAAGTCAAGACAATGTCCTGATTGAGATGAAATGCAGACACAACCTTAGGCAGAAAATCTGGCTTAAACCGAAACACCGCCTTGTCCTGGTGTCGCTCAAAGTAAGGAGGTTTGATGGAAAGCGCCGCCAACTCAGAAACACGCCTAACAGAAGTGATAGCCACCAAAAATGCTACCTTAAGAGTCAAAATGGACAAAGAAGCCGCACGCAGAGGCTCAAAAGGAGAACCCTGCATAGCAGGCAAGACCAAATTCAAATCCCAGACTGGTAACATAGGCCTACGTGGGGGGCGCACGTGAGTAACCCCCTGGAAGAAAGTCTTAACCAAATGATCTTTGGAAGAAAATGGGCAAAGCTGAAATATGTCCCTTGAAGGTACTGACTTGAAGACCCAAGTCCAAACCATGTTGCAGGAACTCCAGAATCATGGGAACAGAAAACACCCGACAGTGAAAAGATTTAGACTCACACCAGGAAATGTAAGCATGCCATACCCTATAGTAGATAAAGGACAAGGACTTCTTCCTTGCCCTAATCATGGTATTAACTACAGAGGCAGACAGTCCCTTGTCCATCAAGATGGAGGTTTCGGCAGCCAGGTTGTTAAAGCCCGCGTTTGTAAATTGGGGTGGCGTAGCTTCCCCTGAGTGAGCAGGTCTGGATCCTTGGGCAGGGCGTATTGATCTACTGCCAGCTGCAAGATGTCTGCAAACCACACTCTTCTTGGCCAGTAGGGGGCCACCAAAATGGTTGGCACCCCTTCCTGGGCTATCTTGCGCAGCAGAGGAAACTGAGGGAACACATAGAGGAGCCGAAAGCTCTTCCAAGACATTGCTAGGGCATCCATGGCTAAGGCCAGAGGGTCCTGGGACAGAGAGACAAAGACTGGAAGCTTGTGATTGTGATGGGACGCAAACAGATCCACATCTGGCTGACCCCAACGGTGGAACAGGGAGCGAAACACCCTGCTGCTGAGGGACCATTCTCCCAGACAAGACGTCCCCCTGCTCAGGGAATCCGCCTCCAGATTTTCCACCCCCGGGATGTACACTGCCGAGATGCAGGGAGCATTCTCCTCCACCCAAAACAGTATCAGGGACACTTCCTTGAGGGCCCACTTGCTCCGGGTCCCTCCCTGATGATTGATGTAGGCCACGGCCATCTGGTTGTCCGAGCGGATCTGAACAGCCAGACCCCGAAGGTGTGGAATCAAATGGGCTAGAACCAACCTTATCGCCCTCAGTTTCAGAATGTTGATAGAGGTATGGGCCTCCTGAGGGCCCCACTGACCCTGGAATTTTAAGGACTTCCAGAAGCCCTTCCAACCCGCCAGACTGGCATCCGTGGTGACAGTCTCCCAGCAAGGGGGCAGAAATGTTCTGCCCGCTAAGAGGTTCCTTGAGTCCAGCCACCACGAGAGGGACCGTCTGGCCAGGGAGGACAGAGCAAACACCTGATCCAGGGACACCGGGTCCCGATCCCATACTGATACTGAGGCGAAGTTGAAGAGGTCTCATGTTAAACTGAGCATAGGGTACCGCTTCGAAGCAAGACACCATCAGGAACACCAGCTGCATCCCCTGCTGGATGGAGGAATGAGGACAAGACAGAAGAGACCTGGCCTGAGCTAGAAGACTCTCCGCCTTCTGTTGAGGGAGAAAAACCTTGACCTGAGATGTATCCAGAGTCATGCACAGAAAAGACCTCGTGACAGTGAAGACTTGGGATAGTTAATAACCCAGCCGAAGGACTCTAGTGTGGACACCACCAACTGGGTATCCAGCTCGGCCCGATGGAAGGACTGAGACGTGATGAGAATGTCGTTCAGATAAGGAAGGATGTGAATGCCCTGAGATCTCAGCAAGGCCATCACGCCCGCCAGCACCTTGGTGAATACCCTGGGAGCCGAGGTGATACCGAAAGGCAAGGCCACAAACTGGTAGTGCTGATCCTCCAGAGCGAACCTGAGGAATTTCTGATGACCTGGAAAGATTGGTACATGAAGGTAAGCATCCTTGATGTCTACAGGAGTCATGAAGCCGCCCGGGCGTAGTGAATTGACCGCTAAGCGCAGGGTTTCCATGCGAAAATGCTTGAACCTGACAAACTTGACGCTTTAAATACAAGTTGGGCCTGAGGGACCCGTCCTTTTTGGGGACCATGAAGAGATTGGAATAGAAGCCTCTGCCCCTTTCCCTGAAAGGCACTGAGCAGATGACCCCCAACTCCAGAAGGTTTTGGACAGCAAGACACAAGCCCTGAGCTGACAGAGGATTTTGAGCCATCCGGGATCTGATGAATCTTGGAGGCGGCCAGGCTGCAAACTCTATCTTGTAACCGGAGGAAACCACCTCCTGGATCCACCTGTCTGCTACACGTCGCCTCCAGACATGAGCAAAAAGCTGAAGCCATCCCCCCACCCGGATGGGTGAGGGCGCCTCCTCATGCCTGAGGGGGCTTGGGGGAGGATTTGGGTTTGGGACCCCAGGAGAGGCCGGGGCGGCCACGTCCCCTGCCCCAATAGTCTCCGCTTGCTCCAGAAAAAGAGACCCCTCGTCCATCCCTGGGAGCCCAAAAGGAGGGGAGAGAGGCACAAGGCCCCCTGCGTTGGGGTAACCTACCACCCCTGGCAAACAGGTCCAAGCGTTCACCAACGAGGCGCAACCCCTAAAAGGGGAACCCAGTGAGAGCCTTCTTAGCCGCATTATCACCTACCCACTGACGCAGCCAGATAGAGCGGCGTATAGCCACAAAAAAGGGAAGATGTCCTTCCACACATTCTAATGACATCATCCATGGCAGAGAGGATATAAGCAACAAAATCATAGCAAAGCATCTAAGAGACACTTAAGCAGCCTTTTAACCCTTTAAATGCCAAGCACGTAGTTTCTACGTGGTTGCTTCTCCTACCGTTAAGTGCCAAGCACGTAGAAACTACGTGCCTGGCATTTCCCCCAAACAGTTAAAAAATAGAAAAAAAAAATCACTTACCTCCGGTATCCCTGTGAAGCCTGGGGTCCCCTCTTCCTTGGGGGGGCATCCGATCGCCCCCCCGTCGTCCTCCGTCTTCAGGGGGGGGCCCGAAACCAGCCGCCCCCCCCCCCCCCCCCGTTTCCAGCGCTGATCGCCGCTGTAAAAAAAAAAAAAAATAAAACTGTCATTTACTCACCTCCGCGCCCGAGCCTTCTGTCCGGGTCTCCTCTTCACCAGGGGGGGGGTCCGATCCCCCCCCTGGGCTGCGCAGTCTTCAGGTGAGGACCCTCTTCCGGGTCCTCACCTCTTGTAATGGCGGCGATGGCCGCCGCCGCTTAGCCCCGCCCATTGTGAGAGGAGCGGGATGACGTCATCCCGCTCCTCCTATACCCCCTCCGAGCTCCGGCATCTGTCAGATGCCGGTGGTGATCGGAGCAGAGCGGGTGTCAGGTGAGGAGGCTCCGATCGGAGCCCCCTCGCCTGTCACCCGCCCTGCGCCGATCACCACCGGCATCTGTCAGTGAGGTGATCGGCGCGGGACAGCGGCGAGGGACGTCGGATCGGAGGTGAGTATGGTGTAAAAAAAGAAAAATAAAATTTTTTTTTTCTCTGTGTGTGTGTCATTTTTTTTAATATTAACCCCTTGTGAACTGGTAAGGGGTCCATGACCCCTATACCAGTTCACAAGGCTGGGGAGATGGCAAGCCACCTGCGCTAGTGGGTGGCTTGCCATTAACCCCTGGCACCCCCATTACCTGCCTCCCCAAAGGCCAGGGGGGGGCAGAAGAGCCCGGGCCCACATGGGCTATGTGGGCTCGTAGGCTGCAAGGTGGGGGGGCCACATAAGCTGGCCCCCCCACTCTGTGCCTACAAGCCCCCATAGCTGGTCCCGGGCTGGTTACTGTGGGTAAGGGGGACCCCACGTCAATTTTTTTTTTGATTTTTAAGGGTTTTTAACCCTTAAAAATAAAAAAAAAATGGGGTCCGCCCCCCCTGGGAGGGGGGACCCTATGTCATTTTTTTTTTTGATTAACCCTTTGTAATCTGTCATCCAGCAGCTATAAAAGGCTTCTAGCAAGTGAGCAGAAGCCAGTGATCGCCGAGGGACAGAGTGCTCCAGGATGGATGGGAGGTGAGTACAGTGTAAAAAAAAAAAAAAAAATTAATAAAATATTTTTTTCTTTATGTGTGTCTGTGTCAATATTTACTTTTAACCCCTTGTGAACTGGTAAGGGGTCCATGACCCCTATACCAGTTCACAAGGCTGGGGAGATGGCAAGCCACCTGCGCTAGCGGGTGGCTTGCCATTAACCCCTGGCACCCCCATTACCTGCCTCCCCAAAGGCCAGGGGGGGGCAGAAGAGCCCGGGCCCACATGGGCTATGTGGGCTCGTAGGCTGCAGGGTGGGGGGGCCACATAAGCTGGCCCCCCCACTCTGTGCCTACAAGCCCCCATAGCTGGTCCCGGGCTGGTTACTGTGGGTAAGGGGGACCCCACGTCAATTTTTTTTTTGATTTTTAAGGGTTTTTAACCCTTAAAAATAAAAAAAAAATGGGGTCCGCCCCCCCTGGGAGGGGGGACCCTATGTCATTTTTTTTTTTGATTAACCCTTTGTAATCTGTCATCCAGCAGCTATAAAAGGCTTCTAGCAAGTGAGCAGAAGCCAGTGATCGCCGAGGGACAGAGTGCTCCAGGATGGATGGGAGGTGAGTACAGTGTAAAAAAAAAAAAAAAAATTAATAAAATATTTTTTTCTTTATGTGTGTCTGTGTCATTATTTACTTTTAACCCCTTGTGAACTGGTAAGGGGTCCATGACCCCTATACCAGTTCACAAGGCTGGGGGGATGGCAAGCCACCTGCGCTAGCGGGTGGCTTGCCATTAACCCCCGGCACCCCCATTACCTGCCTCCCCAAAGGCCAGGGGGGGCAGAAGAGCCCGGGCCCACATGGGCTATGTGGGCTCGTAGGCTGCAGGGTGGGGGGGCCACAAAAGCTGGCCCCCCCACTCTGTGCCTACAAGCCCCCATAGCTGGTCCCGGGCTGGTTACTTTGGGTAAGGGGGACCCCACGTCAATTTTTTTTTTATTTTTAAGGGTTTTTAACCCTTAAAAATCAAAAAAAAAAATGGTGTCTCCCTCCCCTGGGAGGGGGGACCCTATGTCATTTTTTTTCCCGATTTAACCCTTTGTAGTGTGGATGGTGTTTGTATTTTTTTTGTGAATGTTATAAAATACTTGTTTCAGTTAGGGGGGTCTCCTGGGCAGGAACGGGGGGCTACCGATAAATATGTGGTACCGTTCTAATCGGTAGAAATGGGGCTTTCACATGCAATATGATTTTCCTTAATAAAATACATTTTTTATTTAAAATAAAGGAGTCAATTTTCTAAAAAAATTTTTTTATTTATTTTTTTTTTTTTTCACTTAATAATATTGTAAAAAAAAAAAAAAAAATTACAAACAAGACATTTCATGTTAAAGTCTAAAC
Source organism: Gastrophryne carolinensis (assembly GCA_027917425.1). NCBI lineage: Eukaryota > Metazoa > Chordata > Amphibia > Anura > Microhylidae > Gastrophryne > Gastrophryne carolinensis. Next base: position 384,843,685 of record CM051236.1, on the reverse strand, counting down.
TCTGCTGCAAAAAATATATATATAATTTTTCTGAAAGTTACAGCAAAAATGGCGCAAAACATGTCGCAAAACATGACGCAAAATGGGGAAAATGGCCTGTCAACAGAGGGTGACAAAATCTCAAGTAGGCTGGCAATTAAAAGGGTTAATAGTACCTATGCATGTTGGGTATTGTTCTGTTCGGGGGACCTTGCGCTTTCAGACTTAGCTTGTTTTTTCTGGTTTGCATATTTATATTTTAGGAAAAGGTGTTTTTTATTCAGCTTTTTTATAAATTTTTTAGGGAAACCCTGAGCAACCAAAGAATTCTTTGAGGAATTAATTCCAGAAAGATGAGCCCACTACAACAAGCTGGGTACCCTTAAAAAGCTTAACGTGTGTACTTTCAGGGAATATATGGTTTATGGGGGATATTCCAAATGTAAAGGGTTGTTTTGGTTGAAAAATCGCAAGGTGCGCACTTTGTCTGCAGAGCTGAAATTTTCAAGTAAAATTACCGTTATGCGCATGCTTTACTTTGGGGTGTTTGGCAACTCTTCCCTTGACAGAACCTATGCATGTTGGGTGTTGTTCTGTTCGGGGGATGTTGCGTTTTCAGATTAAACTTGTTTTTTCTTGTTTGTATATAGTTTTTTTAGGAAAATGTGGCTTTGATTCTGCTTTTTTATCCTTTTTTTAGGGAAACTCTTTGCAACCAAAGATTACGTTGAGGGATTACTTCCAGAAAACTATGGCCACATCCACAAGCTTGGTACGCCTAAAAAGCCTGAGGTGTGTACTTCCAGAGAATATATAGTTTGTTGGGGGTATTTCAAATGTAAAGGGTTGTTTTTCTGGAAAAACCGCAAGGTGCGCATATTGCATAGCATAGTTGTATTTTATCTGAAAATCTCCTAAAGCGCTGTTTCAGTTTGGGGGAGTCTCCTGGGCAGGAAAGGGTGTCTACCAATACATATGTGGTACCGCTGTAACCGGGAGAAATTGGGATTTCACACGCAATAAGATTTTATTGACAAACGTACATTTTTTATTCCAAAAAAAACTACAATATGTAAAAATTTTTTTTTTTTTTTTTTTTTTTGCACATATTTCACCCAAAAATATTAAGAATACACCTAACAAATGACAAACAAGACATTTCATGTTAAAGCCCAGACTCTGCTGAAAAAAACAATATATCATTTTCCTGGGAAATCCCTGGAAATCCCTTCAAAAATCACATTTGAACATGGGGAGCGCAAAATAGTGCAAAATGGTCTGGCAACAGAGTGTGACAAAAACTCCAGGTAGGCTGGCACTTAAAGGGTTAATAGCAATAGCCATTATGGCAGAGGCACAAACCGGACGCAGCGCAGTCCCCACACAGGCAAAAGCATGACAGGACAACTGGTCCTTGCGCCGGTCCTCACCATCCCGCAAGGTAGTAGTGTCAGGAGAATGCATGACAGAGGTATTTGACAACCCTAGAACGGGCACGTCCACCTCGGGAGGACAAGACCGATGCTTAATCACATCAGCAGGAAAGGGATACCTCTTGGCACCCCAGGCAACTTACTAGGCCGTTCCCATTCCTTGAGCACCAGATTATTAAAATGAGACTGCTCAGGGAACTCCAAGCATGGTTTAACTGTATGAAAAAGCTCACCCTGCTGCTGCGGAGCCACTGCAGGAGGGGAAATACAAAGCACTTCAAAAATGTGAGACAACAACCTGTCAGTGTCATCTGAGGACCATGGGTCTTCTCCAAAGGGAGAACCGGTACCACCATAAATCTTAGGCTGTTCCTCAGATGATTCTGAATCAGAGAATAATTCACCCTCCTCAAGGGGACAATAACCAGAAATGTCAAAAAATTCCTCAACCTCAACAGGGAAGAGGGAAACAGCGGGGGATAAATGCCGCTTCTTGACAGAATCCTTACGCGGGGCTGACCCAGCAATATGTTGCTCAATGCTGGCCACCCGTGCAGCCAAATCAGATTGAGACTCCCCGCTAGTATGGTATGATCGCTGGGGGTCAAGTATAAGCACGGGGGGGTAGGCGAAGCCAGAGGGGGGGCAGCCCCAGGGCCAGTAACAGACGACCCCGACTGCAGCGCAATCACCTGCTGGGCGCAGGGTACACACACCCTGACATCATCACTTATATAGATACCCCACACGCCACACATAGCTGGGCTTGTCCCGAAGGAACCCCAAGCATATTATCCCCAGAAGCCTCCATATGGTGACTTGAGTGGCACAACAGTTCAGTATAGGGTTAACGCTAATAATAGCTACCCAGGATGCCCCAAAAGCCTGCTAGGGAAGTGGGAGATTGCCAAGGGGAGAGGGCCGGGAGAAACCACAGTACTGAAGTTCACCCCGCCTGAAAAATATAAGAGACAACCTCATGAGTATATACACGAGAAAAAATACACCGAAAAAAACCACCCCGCAGGGGTACTCACGGACCATACAGGGAGCCAGCGGTGCACGCAGCACCAGAGAGGGAAAAATGACTCCCGCATAGACCTCGAGGGGCGGGCCGTGGAGATGTGATGCAAAAGGCATCATCCACAGACTCCGGCCCCCCCGAAGAGCGCGTATCGCGCCCCACGTGATCCAGCCAGCCAATCACAGCACCGCAGCATCTGAGGAAATGTCACAGCCGTCCGTGGAGGGCTGTACCAGCGTGCGGCGGCGGCGGCGGCGCACAAAGTGAAAATAAAAGGCAAAACATACTCAATTAAAGTGATCACCGCCACCCCCCCTTCCTCCCCGGAGACCTCCCCGGGGGAGAGCGAAGCCAGGGAGAGCAGCAGCGGCCCAAGTAAAAATAGGAGAAGGGAGGGGGGGCACCTAGAGAGATATGGGTTAAAGCAAAACCCAGAGTGCAGGGGGGGCATCCCACAAGGCTCACCATAAGCCTAACCGCCTACCTTGTCAGAGCAGGGACTGCGGTAGGAGCAGCACTCCTCAGCACCTGACCCTGGTGCTAAACCTACCTTCACCCGAACCGGTCAGCCGAGGCTGGGAGCCAGTGGGTTCGGAACGGGTGGGAATAATCCTGCAGGGCCGCAGGCTAATAAGCCCTGCTCATCTGCGCAGAGAAGAGAGCCATCTTCTATCTTCGCAGTCCAGACTGCAGATAAGAACTGGGAATTAGTGGGAGGTTCCTGGCTATTTAAGGGGCGGGAGTGGCCACAAGTCTTTTTTCTGCAGCCCAGCGCCATTTTGTGGATGTATAACCCATGTGTAAGTAATATTCTGGAACAGGACGTGCTGTATACTTGGAATAAAAAACATAGCACAGCCAGGTATTGTGAGAAATAAGAAGTACTGGCGTATTGAGACACGACTGCTACGTAAAACACAGAAGTGTGTCTATTCTAAGAGACAGTTGACACATAACTTTAGCACATTTCCTTTTGGCTTCTAGCCAGCAACTATGGACACACACGCCTACAACATCCCTGCTCATGCATTCTAGCAGGACCATCCAACTCTGGGAAAAGCTATATACGCTGATACACATTTGTCACACACGTCTTATAATATTGTTTGGTTTTGCGCATGTTGGCAGAACCTGTATGATGATTTGTCTCATTCAATCCCCCAGTCTACCAGACGCATTCATAGACGATTAACTTTTTCCTCCAGGAATGGAAATTTGGCAATTGTTGATGACCTTATTGAGAGCGCTAGTGGAAGTAGTGAAGTTGAAAAAGCATTCCCCAGGTATGTACATCACAGAAATCTAAGCATCATGTATCTTGTACAAAACATGTCTTGCCAAGATAAGAAATGTAGAATGATAAATGTAAACACTAAGTATATGATGCTTTTTAAAAATCCATGTGATAAGTGATACAAAATATCACATTGGCAAGACAAATGTACTACCAAAAAAATGCAAGTGATAAACACAGCGCTAAAATCTTACAATAATAAATTAAAAATTTGAAAGAGAATAAAGTGTCTTAGAAATAATTGCTTCAACGTGCCAGACTTTCCATCCAACCAAAGTCTCACAAGATGTACATCTGGTAAGGGATTACCCATAAGGTGCTGGGCACGAGTGCTGAATTGGTCGGTTGAAGTGCATGCACCGTGGGATCATTTTTATGTAACCTATGGACTATATGCTTTGTTGATTGCTCTGTGCCTTATATATTGCAAGACAAATGTACTGTCTCCTTTGAGGAGGCCACATGTGATCTTTATAGATATATACTAGTGAATTTAGGGTTATTCCCACTCGAGATGCCTGTGGCTTATGTATTAAAAAAATACCTTTACAAAATGGAATATTCTCATTCTTTGAGTCATTCTTGTAACACAAGATCCAAATGACATTATTAGTCAAGGCTTAACCATCTGTCAGGAAAATTATTTAAAAATCAGCAAGCAATAATTTGATATTAATGTGCCTGAATGAACTGGGACCTGAACTGATAACATGACACAGTGGAAGTGGAAGTATTACATTATGTATACTTTATTATAACTTGTTCTATGGTGAAAATGATATGTGGAATGCCTGATAAATAACGGTAACCATTGTGATGTAAGTGAATGGTGGATACTGCAGCAGTTCCAAGATATTGGCCTTGATTCACTAAGAGTTAAAAAAAATGTCATGGTATTAAAAAATTCAAGTCACGAGAAAAAGCCTGAGAATTTCACTTTTTTACCCCCTTTTACCTGTAATAAAAAGTGCCATTGACTTTCATTGCCTTCCTATCTGGTGATTCACTAACAGTGAAACTCTCAGGCTTTATGCTCATGAATTAATTTTTTTCTACCATGAGAATCTTTGTCAACTCTTAGTGAACCGAGGCCATTGAGCTTGACTAAAAAAAGATAATATCTGCGCTAGTCGGTAAGCACAAACGAATAAAGTGGGCACACGACTGGGTAGAGAATGTATTTATTTGATCACTGTATGCTGCAAGTTTAATAAGAAGATATGAAATATTGGATAAAAACTGCTGGACACTTTTAATATTTTTACTCCATGTGGTAATGTACTACTGTATCTTTGTAGTACAGCTGAGTACCTTTTACATTTTTCATCATCCGGTAGGTTGTTTTGTACAATTTCACTAATTTCAGTTTCCAAACGCTGTGTCACAGTTTGTTGTATGTTTGGGGGTCCTACAGTTGCACTTTATGGTTTGTCTAACTCTGGTACCAAATACATTTTCTGAGCATGTTCCATTATGTTTAGGTGCCAGACCTACTTGCTATCAGGCTTGTTATTAATGGTAACACAAAACCTAGTAGTGCCCCTATAAAGTCACCAGATTGATTCAATTTCTTTATAGTTTTGCATCATTTATTTTAAATATTTTTGGATGTTCCCCCCAGGGGTATTTTACTTTGAAGAATATTAGTTATTTCGGCTATGGTTAATATCAAATCATTGGCAGATGGTTTACCCTTGACTAATGTCTTTAAAAGCTCCTAGTTGCGACGTAGCCTGCTAGACGTCCTAACTGTTGGTAGTCCAACCTTATATAATGCTTTGTTACGACGTTGTCAATTTTGCCTCTTATTTCAACAATACATAATAGCTGTATATAGCTATCACCAAGGAGCTGATGTTGTGTTATATCAGAATAGACAAATAATGTATAAAAACCTGCCTTTATATCAGTGGTAAACATTTTTGTTATTGGTCTTTCCAGCATGAGTCTTTGAAGAGACTGGTAAAACTTTATGTTCTCCTGGGTTTATAAAGTTATCTGTGAAAGACCTTCCCCTCGATTCAAAATGCAAAAGTTAATTGATTTCGGACCGGGAATCGTAAGTTTGGGTGGGTGTTTGTCATTTTTTCCTTTTTTTTTGGCCATTTCGTATTCGCACGATCGTTCGCGCATAGACGTATATGTTCATATGCATTTCGGACGTCAATTGGATATTTTGCGTTAGTTCGTGTCTTTTTCCCGTCCAAATCGTATTTTTTGCGTTCGATCCTATTTTTTACGTGATTGACATGGGCTTGCGACCAATTCAGAGAGCTGATTGCTAAGTGTTTTGAAGGCCAGTAAATAGCTGCTTTCCGAAATGTTTGCCGGCAGCTATTTGGCGTCGGGAGTAGGATGGAGAGGAGCGAGTTTGTGGCACATCAAGGTATTTACAGGCAGCATGGCATCCAGATTTGCCGAAGTAATGTGCTGCCATGCATTGTGGGACTGCTGACCTTTCCCTGAACCCAGCTATGCTCTGTATTACCAAAGCACAACTGTAACCTGCTCCCCTGTACTTTATCCCACTCTCCTCTCCTCATTAAGTGTTATGCTTCTGAGTCCAGATGGCGGCGCAGTAATAAAAAATGCACCAAAATGTACTTTTATATGTGCCGAATCATTTTTAAAGAGTTTTTGCTTTTCATTACATCATGTTGAAGGTCCGGTTTAAGGAGTTTCAATACTTACCTGTGGGAAATGCATTTCCTTTATTCCTTTGAAGAATGACATATGTCATGCATTTACATGTATTTGATTAACCAAAAATCTATTCCCAGCATACAAACCGGTCTGGTACTACTATTTATGTTTATTTCTCTATTGGTTACAGGGATGAGCCCACAAACAGTGGAAGAAAAAAAAAAAGAATCCAGGAGTTGGTGGCCGAGCTGATTTCCATACAGGCGACGTTGGGGCCAACTGAAGAAGAAGAGGAGGAGGATTAGTGCCCTTGGTCCTGGCTAATTTTTGTACATATTTTTTAATATTTTTACAGAAATGTTTTAAAAGTTAATTCCTAAAAAAAATTTTAAGACCAAAACATTTTTAAAAAATAAATACTATTTTAATGCTTAAGAAATGTGTCATTTCTAATATGCGCAAAAAAATACATTTCCACAAACACGAAAATGCATGCTTATAAACATATAGACATATGTACATTAAGTGGTTTGGGTAAGTTTTACGCTCGTGAAAATGAAGAAGAATGCAAGCACTAAGGGGTTTGGGTAAGTTTTAGGCTCGTCAAAATGAAGAAGAATGCAAGCGCTAAGGGGTTTGGGTAAGCTTTAGGGTTCATAAAGGTAAGTGTTAGACTGGCGCTAAGTAGTTGGGGTGAGATTGGTAGTGTCAGATAGGGCCCACATTGGTTTGGGGAGTGTAGCTTGGATCGCGCATGCGCAAGACCTTATATATATACGAACAAACGAATATAAGAGGCCAAAATCCATTGAAAACCAGAGGCAAACGCAATTAATTGGAAGAGGTGGACGATGGAAGAGGGGAAAAAAACAGGCTGCCGCCGCAACAAGTGATCACATCAACCTGTAATTTACGATAGACAAATGACTGAGCCAAGTTCGGAAGATAACATACGAACGGACGGGCATTTTACGATAGGAAACGGATTCGCTTATAGAATCACTCGCAAGTTCATACGAGTGCATGAGCGTTCGGAAAAAATAGGATGATCGGCAACAAAATCAAAGCTGTAACATGGTTCTTTGAATCGACCCCATAGCCTCTAAATCCAATACATGTATTTGTGGTTTATTTTGTGAGTCAGCTGATAACTGCATTAATAGATAAACAAGTGTGTTAATATTCAGGCCTAAAATACGGGCAAGTTTATTGCGTGGCCGTAGCCTGTGACCATTACTGCTCTCATAACACAGTTAATGAGATCGGCTGTAATTTTTACTGATTTTAATATGACGTTTATGCTTTTGACCAGCTCATGGATTTTTGTGTAATATCCAGATAAAGTATTGTTTTATCTCCCCATCTAATTTGCCTACATAAAAAACACCTCATGCAAATCAAATGTATTCCAGATGTGTGAATATTGGAGCACCACTTCCCATGACCCCCAAAGATTAATTGGATGCGGCAACTTCATTCTAAAATAGATTGTATTTTCTGGAAAATTTCTGATGAGGCATTGCTTGGTAAGGAACTCTCAAGAATGTTTTTGTGATACATAAGCTAAACAGACGCTTCCAAATATACAGTGACAGTTCTGCTTCGGGTCACACCTCACACAGCTGCGGTGACTTTAACTGAGATTTATGTCACTTTATGTCAATTAAAGTGGTTTTCTAGCCAACTTCGAGCTATATGTTACTTTACTTGTTAGTTTGTACTCAAAATTACTTAGCTTTAGGTTACAGCTCACAAAGCTGCAAATCTTTAATCCAAGTTGAAAAGGTACTTGGATAACTGAGCCTTTTAAAAAAATAATATTTTGATCCTTTTAATATTTTGACCCAAAAACCTTGTACCAGGTGGTGTCCCTTGTGGAATCCTACACACCTACATAGGATTGTCTCAGTCGTGAAACAAAAGTGACAAGGCTTCCCGCCAGACTCCAGCTGCTGGTGCCCCCTCCAGAAATAGTACGTATAAATCTGGAGGGCCACCAATTTTATTAAGCCACTGCAGGGACAAAAACCTGACATTCATTGCTGGAGGTGTCAACAAGTGGGGCATATTGTAGCGCAATGCCCTGAGGAGAGGGGGAGCCAATGGAATGTGGAGCCAATCACAACGGCTCCTTTTCTCCCTATCCTACCGGAAGTTGGTCTATAGAAGTGGAATGGCTACTTTCTGTTAATCGTGTCAGACTTGTGGCACTGTTGGACTCAGGAAGCCCGATCACTCTCTTACGGGCTTTCTACATGTCTTAATAACCCCTGCAAGGAAAGTGGGGTTATATGTATCCATGGTGACACTAAGGAGTATCCACTTTCCAAGGTTGACATGTGGTGGGTGGTAAGTCCCACTTCCATGAGGTATTATTGGAAGGAACTTTCCTTTGTTTTGGAAATTGTGGATTCAACCAAACAGGGAAGTTGATCCTGATAAACCCAGTCCAGAATCTGTTGCCACAGTCCCTGTTGTTGAGAAGGTCCACAATAAACTTCTAGAGGAACCCAGTGACGTAACAGAAGTTTTTTCCTCTAGCGGTTCTGGCAGGAGAGGAGGCTGAGGCCTCAGCATCTTAGCATAATGTCCCCGACCTGGAAGTGTCATGAGGCAATTTTGGTGCTGCTCAGCTGCAAGACCTCTCCCTGAAACATGTATATGAAAATGTAAATGTGATGAATGACGTGCCACAAGTCCCTAATGCTGATCAGTGTTTTCCACATTTTGATGTTAAAAGTGATTTGTTATACTGGGTGTTAAAAATCTGAAATGAAATTGTGGACTGTTTGTGCCAGTACCTTAAATTCGCAGGGTCTTAGATTTGGCTCACTCTCATGTGTATGGGGGTCACCTGGGTGCAGAAAAATACAATTCTGTGTTTACTCACCTTGTAGAATTGGTATTATAAGTATGCAGCACGTCCTGCTCCAGATAATGATACATAACAGATGGGATTACCTCCGCCAGAGAGTGCTTGACTGCAGAGATGACAAAAAGAGGCCCCTCCCGGTCCCATATATACCCGAGACTTCCCACAAATTCCCCAGTATTAAAAAGCAGTAAGGAGAACCAGGAGAAGCCAATGATAAATAACAACGTTAACAAGGATAAAAATCACCATACAGAGGATCCAAGATAATGCAAATAGGGTGGGGTGGAGCAGGACATGCTGCATACTTATAATACCAATTCTACAAGGTGAGTAAACACAGAATTGTATTATTCTAAGTATGCAGCACGTCCTGCTCCAGATAATGATTCATAACAGATGGGACATCCGATAGCAGTATCCGTACATAGGGTGGGATCCCCAAAAGCAACAACATGCAGTTCAAACCACTGCCGCCTGCAGAACTTTGCGGCCAAAATCAGCATCAGCTGAGGCCTGAACATCAACCTTATAAAACTTGGGAAAGGTATGAACAGAAGACCAAGTAGCAGCCTTACAAACTTGTTCAACAGAAGCCTGGTGCTGGAAGGCCCAGGAGGCCCCAACAGCATGTGTAGAATGAGCAGTAACACGGAAAGGAGGATCCTTTCCCCTAGCAGAATAGGCCCTAAAAATAGCCTGACGAATCCATTTGCTAATAGTAGACTTAGCAGGTGCCAGACCCTTCTTGGGACCCGAAGGGACCACAAACAAGGCATCAGTCTTTCTAAAAGTTGCAGTAGCCACCAAGTAGAACTTCAAATTCCTGACCACATCTAGGGAATGTAAGGGCCTTTCCTTGGAATTACCAGGATTAGGGCACAAAGAAGGAAGCACAATGTCCTGATTGAAATGGAAGGCAGAGACAACCTTAGGCAAGAAATCAGGTTTAAAGCGGAAAACCACCTTGTCCTGGTGTCTCTCAAAGTAGGGGGCCTAAATAGAAAGGGCCACCAACTCCGAAAAACACGCCTGACCGAGGTGATAGCCACCAAAAAGGCAACTTTAAGAGTAAGAATAGACAGAGTAGCCTCATGCACAGGCTCAAATGGAGGGCCCTGAAGGGCAGACAAGTCCCAAAACCGGCAACAGAGGTTTGCGAGGGGGACGCACATGAGCAACCCCCTGGAAGTCCTAACCAGAGGATGTTGAGCGAAAGATCTCTGGAAGAAAACAGCCAAGGCAGAAATGTGACTCTTGAGCGTGCTGAGCTGAAGTCCCAGATCCAGACCATGCTGAAGGAACTCCAGAATCATAGGAATGGAAAACATCCGACAGGGAAGGACCCTAGACTCACACCAGTCAATGTAGGTCCGCCAGATCCTATAGTAGATGGTAGAAGAGGATTTCTTCCTAGCCCTGAGTATTAACCACAGAATCAGAAAGCCCCTCATCCCTTAAGATGGAGATTTCAGCAGCCAGGCCGTCAAAGCCAGCGTTTGTAAATTGGGATGGCATAGCTGCCCTTGAGTGAGAAGGTCCGGCACAAGGGGCAGAGGGTACTGATCTACTGCCAGCTGAACGATATCTGCGAACCACACCTGTCTTGGCCAACGAGGAGCCACCAGGATTGCTGGCACCCTTTCCTGAGCCAGCTTGCGCAGAACCCTGCCCAGCAGGGGGAATGGAGGAAAAAGATACAGGAGACGGAACCCCTGCCAGGATAGAGTCAGCGCATCCACCGCAAGGGCCAGGGGATCCTGGGACAGAGAGACAAAGACTGGGAGCTTGTGATTGTGGCGGGATGCAAACAGGTCCACTTCCGGAACCCCCCAACGGTGACACAGGGATAGGAAGACCTAACTGTTGAGAGACCATTCCCCCAGGCGAGAAGTCCCCCTGCTCAGAAAATCTGCCTCCAGATTCTCCACCCCCGGAATGTACACTGCTGAGATGCAAGGGACATTGTCCTCCGCCCAGGACAGAATCATGGACACCTCCTTGAAGGCACCCTTGCTCCGAGTCCCTCCCTGATGATTGATGCAAGCAACCGCCGTCTGGTTGTCTAAGCGAACTTGGACCGGCCGACCCCGCAGGTGAGGAGTCAAATGGGCCAGAACCAACCGAACCGCCCTCAGTTCCAGAATGTTGATAGGAGCATGGGCCTCCTGAGGGCCCCACAGCCCCTGGAATTGTAGGGACTTCCAGAAGCCCCCTCAACCTGAAAGGCTGGCATCCGTGGTGACTGTCTCCCAACAGGGGGCCAGGAAGGATCTGCCCCCCAACAGGTTCCTCAAGTCCAGCCACCACAAGAGGGAACGCCGGACCAGAGGGGACAGAACAAAGGCCTGATCCAGAGACAGAGACTCTTGTCCCAGACTGATAGGAGATGGAGTTGAAGAGGTCTCATGTGAAACTGCGCATATGGAACCGCCTCAAAGCAGGACATCATCTTCCCCGCTAGCTGCATCCCCTGCCAGATGGAGGGATGAGGGCATGACAGCAGGGAGGGAACCAGAGCTTGCAGAGAGTCCACCCTCTGCTGAGGAAGAAAGATCCTGGCCTGAACAGTATCCAGATTCATGCCCAGGAAGGAAGTCACCAGAGATGGGGATAGAGAAGATTTAGGGTGATTGATCACCCAGCCGAATGACTCCAGAACCATCACCACCCGCTGGGTATCCAATACCGCCTGCTGGAAGGACTGAGAAGTGATGAGAAGGTCGTCCAGATAGGGAAGAATGCTTATGCCCTGAGGAGAGCCATGACACCCGTCAGCACCTTGGTGAAGACCCTGGGGGCCGAAGTGAGACTGAAGGGCAGTGCCACAAATTGGTGGTGCTGGTCCGCCAGTGCGAACCTGAGGAATCTCTGATGCCCTGGGAAGACTGGAACATGAAGGTAAGCATCTTTGATGTCTATGGAGGTCATGAAGTCTCCCGGGCGCAACGAACTGATCGCGGAGCGCAGGGTCTCCATGCGAAAGTGCCTGGTCCTGATGAACTTGTTGAGCAGCTGTAAGTCCAGAATGGGTCTGACTGACCCATCCCTTTTGGGTACTGTGAACAGATTGGAATAAAAACCCTGACCTGGGAGGTCCACAGGAGGGACCTGACCTGACAGTAGATTTTGCACCGCCAGAAACAACCCATGAGCTGCCAAGGGGTCTAGAGGAATCCGGGAATAGAGAAATCTTGGAGGCGGCCATGCAGCGAACTCTAGCTTGTAGCCGGAGGACACAACCTCCAGAATCCACCTGTCTGAGACCTGTTGTCTCCAGACACGAGCGAAGAGCCGCAGCCGTCCCCCCACTCGGATGGGTGAGGGCGCCCCTTCATGGCTGAGGAGGCTTGGCAACAGATTTGGGCTTGGACCCCCAGGAAGATCCGGAGCGGGCACGACCTCTGCCCCTGCCCCAGAAGTCTCCCCTAGAGCCTGCAAAGGAGACCCCTCTCCCGGGCCTGGACCCGTGGCACACGCCTGACAGAAGTGATAGCCACCAGAAATACAACCTTGAGCGTAAGAATGGCCAAGGAAGCATCCTGCACAGGTTCAAAGGGAGCACCCTGCAAGGCTGACAGAACCAAGTTCAGATCCCAAACAGGCACCATAGGCTTACGTGGGGGACGCACATGAGTGACCCCCTGGAAAAAAGTCCTGATCAGAGGGTGCTGAGCAAAGGACTTCTGGAAGAAAATAGCCAGGGCACCAAGGGCAGAGCGTACTGATCTACTGCCAGCTGCACCACGTCTGCGAACCACACTCTTCTTGGCCACCTGGGGGCCACCAGAATTGCTGGCACCCCTTCCAGAGCAATCTTGCGCAGAACCCTTCCCAGCAGGGGAATTGGAGGGAAGACATACAGGAACTGAAAGTCCTTCCATGACATTGCTAGTGCATCCGAGGTCAGGGACAGAGGATCCCTGGACAGAGAGACAAAAGCTGGGAGCTTGTGATTGTGGCGGGAAGCAAACCGATCCACACCTGGCTGGCCCCAACGGTGACACAGAGATTGAAACACCCTGCTGCATAGGGACCATTCTCCCTGGCGAGAGGTCCCCCTGCTCAGAGAGTCCGCCAGGTGATTTTCCACCCCCGGGATGTACACAGCTGAAATGCAGGGGACATTGGCCTCCGCCCAAGTCAGGATCAGAGACGCTGCCTGGAGGGCCCCCTTGCTTCGGGTCCCTCCCTGATGACTGATGTAGGCAACTGCCGTCTGGTTGTCCGAGCGCACCTGAACAGGCAGGCCCCGAAGATGAGTAGTCAAGCGAGCCAGAACTAACCTGATCGCCCGCAGCTCCAAGACATTGATAGGTGTGTGGGCCTCCTGAGAGCCCCACCTCCCCTGGAACCGCAGGGACTTCCAGAAACCCCCCAACCTGACAGACTGGCATCCGTGGTGACCGTCTCACAGGAAGGGGCAAGAAAGGATCTGCCCCCCCCAACAGGTTCCTTGAGTCCATCCACCACAAGAGGGACCTCCTGACCAGGGGGGAGAGCACACAGACCCTGTCCAGGGTGAGGGCGCCCCATCATGCCTCAGGGGGCTTGGGAGAGGATTTAGCTTTGGGACCCCAGGAGGAGCCAGGATGTCCACGTCCCCCAGAAATCTCCCCGGTCCCCAGGGAAAGAAACCCCCCTTCCCTGTCTTGCACCACGGTAAGGGGAGGAGAAGGAACCCTGACCCCGAAAGTGCCGAGATTGCCACCTGTGCTGGGGTAACCTGCCTCCCTTAGCAAAAAGGTCCAGGCGGTCTCCAAACAGACGCAGTCCTTTAAAGGGAAAACCAGTGAGGGCCTCCTTGGCAGCGTTGTCAGCAGCCCACTGGCGCAGCCAAACCGAGCGGCGTATAGCCACCACGAGGGCAGAAGTTCTGGCACACATTCTGATGGTGTCATCCAATGCTGATAGGACAAAATTTACAAAAACATCACAACTGGAGAGTGCATTAAACACCTCGCAAGGCAAATAATCAGGGGCACTATCAAGCATATTTCTGATAAGGGTTCTAGTGGCCACAGTAGTAATGGCAGAGGCACAGACCGGGCGCAGCGCCATCCCCGCACATGCAAAGGCGTGAGATGCCAGCTGATTGATCAATACGCCGGTCTTTGGCATCCTGCAGGGTAGTAGAATCAGGGGAATGCATGACAGAGGTGTTAGGTAGCCCTAGGATCGGGGCATCCACCTTGGGGGGGGGGATGACCAACATTTAATCACCTCAGCAGGAACTCTTTGGAACCCCGGGAAGTTTACTGGGGCACTCCCATTCCTTGAGCACAAGGTTATGGAAATGTGCCTGCTCTGGAAATTCCAAACATGATTTTGCTGTATGGAAAAGCTCCCCTCTTTGCCTGGGAGCCTCAACAGGGAGAGAGATAGACAGAACCTCAAAGATCTGGGTCAATAATCTGTCAGTGTCATCCGGGGCCCAGGGATCAGAGCCAGAATCGTCATGACCCCTTGGTCTCTCATCAGATGAGCCTGAATCAGAAAAGAGCTCCCCTTCATCAGACGGGGTATAGCCACACAGATTCCAAAACTCCTGAGTTCCCATAGGGAAAACAGTAACATTAGGCGTCAAGTGCCGCTTCTTAGCAGGGGCCTTACGGGCTAAGGACTTCGCAATAATCTGTTCAACAGTAGCCAGTCTAGAAGACACATCAGGCTGAGAATCCCCACTAGTATGCAACTCAGCAGGAGTGAGATTTAAGCTTGGGGGAGTAGGTGAAGTGAAACGAGGTGCAGCCACTGGCAGGCCAGATTGCAATACAAGCACTTGCTCAGCACAGGGTACACAGACCCGCGCCTTGTCAGCGTCAGCATGAGGCTGCCCACACGCTACACACAGCGGGTCTTGTCCCAAAGGGACCCCGGTAACATTATCCTGGGATGCCTCCATATGGTGATTATAGCGGCGCTATACGCCGATAGGGAATAACGCTATATAGCAACCCAGGATGCTCCAATAACCCGCTAGGGAAGTGGGAGTATAATTTTTACAAGGCCTACAAGTAATATACTAAAACAGGGCAGGGAGAAGCCAAGAAGGCTTCGTCCCGCCTGAAAGACATAAGTAGACAAGACCTAAAGTACATCGTAACAATAGTGAAGGAGATAAAGCCGCCCGCGAGGGCACTTACGGACCGCGGTAGGTAGGAGTCCGTCGCGCATAGGCCAACCAAGCAGAAAAGATGGCGTCGGTATACCTCGAGGGGCGCCAGTAACAGCGATGACGCGGAACGCACCAAAGACGGGCCCCGCCCCCCCCGACAAGCGCGAAGCCAGAAAGGCCAACAGCCAATGATAGCGCACCAGCGCCTGAGGTAATGCCGCCGCCAAGCGCGGAACCAAGTCAGCGTGCGGCGGCAAATGTAAAAAGCAGTAAAGACAAGTCAGCGCGGCGGCTGACACGAGAATAAAGGCATGTGAAAACAGAAAGCACAGACTGCATAACATACATATCTATACACATACACACCCCCCCTCTTTTCCCCCGAAGACTACAAGGGAGGAGGGAGGACGGCGGCCACTTAAATAGGGCCCACCGATAGACAAGGGCAAGGGGCAATAGTGCGGGAGGGGCATCCCATAGAGGCTCACCATAAGCCTGAACCGCCTACCCTTTGGTGGGGGATTGCGGTGGAGCAGCGCTCCTAAGCACCAACGGCGGTGCTGCCTACCTTCACTCGACCAGCGCAGCCAAGGCTGGGAGGCATATTACTAGTGGAACGGGTGAGAATAGTCCTACAGGGCTGCAGGTTAATAACCCCGCTCACCTGCGAGTAGAGAGCCAATTTCTCGTCCTTCGCAGCCAGACTGCAGAGAAAGGGGATTTGTGGGAGGTCCCTGGGTATTTGATGGGCCGGGAGGAGCCTATTTTCTATGTCTCTGCAGTCCAGTGCCATCTGGCGGAGTATATCCCAACTGTAAGTATTAGATTTGGAGCAGGACATATTGTATACTAAGAAAAGGTCCAAGCGATCACCAAATAAGCGCAGCCCCTTAAAGGGGAGTCCCGTGAGGGCCTTCTTAGCAGCGTTATCAGCTGCCCACTGGCGCAGCCAAATAGAGGGGCATATAGCAACCACCAATGCAGAGGTTTTAGTACACACCCTAATGGTGTCATCTAAGGCAGAGAGGACATATGCAATGAACATTTCACACTGTGACAAGGCCCTGAACTCGGCACTAGCAGTATCATCAGGAGCGCCTTCCAACAGACCCTTGAGGAGAGACCTGATAGCAACAGCAGTGATAGCAGAAGCAGACCCCACACAGGCAAAAGCATGGGAAGCCTGCTGATCAATGCGCCGGTCCTCACTATCCTTAAGAGTAGTGGAATCAGGGGAATGGACCACAGAAGTGTTGGACAACCCCAATACTGGTGCATCCACTTCTGGAGGGGTTGACCAACATTTAACCACATTAGCGGGAAAAGGGTACCTTTTATCCCAGCCCTTGGGGATTCCTGGGAGCCGGCCGGGACGCTCCTATATTTTGAGAACAAGATTATTGAAATGGGCCTGTTCTGGAAACTCCAGACGTGGTTTAGCAGTACTGAAAAGTTCCCCCTGTAACTTGGGAGCCGCAGCAGGAAGGGAGATAGAAAGCACATCAAAAATCTGAGTTAACATTCTATTGGTATCATCCGTATCCCAATGATCAGTGCCATAGTCAGCACCACTGAAATGCTGATCATCAGATAACTCTAAGTCAGAGAACAATTCCCCCCTCCTCAAGTGGGGTATAGTCAGACAAATCAAGAAAGTTCTCCGTCTCCATAGGAAAGGCAGATGCACCCGGCGCCACATGCTGCCTTTTAGCCGGGGCCTTACGGGCCGCAGAGCTAGCAATCAGCCTCTCAATGTTAGCCAACCTGGAAGACACGTCAGGTTGAGACTCCCCACTAGTATTTAGCTCACTGGGAGTCATAATCAGGCGAGGGGGAGTGGGCGAGGGCATAGTGGGCGCAGGCCCAGTCACAGATAGCCCAGAATGCAGCGCAAGCGCCTGCTGGACGCAGGGTACACAGACCCGCACATCATCACTCACAGGGGATGCCCCACACACTACACACAGCCGGGCTTGTCCCGAGGGGACCCCAAGCACAATATCCTGTGAAGCCTCCATATGGTGATTAAGGTGGCACAACTGGCCGATAGGAATTACGCCGTATAAGCAACCCAGTATGCCCCAAATGTCCGCAGGGAAGTGGGAGGATTTAACAATTTAGGCCTCTAATAAGTTATAGAAAACTAATAGAGGGGCCAGGACTGGGAGAAACCTCTTTAATACAGTGTTTTCCCATCTGAAAGACATAATAAAGGAGTACCCATAAGCACACAACAGTAATAAAAGAATAACAAAAAATAAAGCCCGCAAGGGCACTCACAGACCGCGTTAGGGGGTCAGCAGACACTCCAGGAGGAAGGCAAGATGGCGCTGGAGGAATCTCGAGGGGCGGGCTGCATGTGGGGACGACGCGGAATGCGCCCTGATAGGCCACGCCCCCTCCGCAGAGCGCGCAATTGGTCTGCAGCAGCAGCCAATAGGAAAGCAGGGAAAATTGATAATGATGCCGCTGCTGACCGCGGATGCCACAGGGCGCGCATGTCAGCAGCGACAAATTCAAAATGAAGACAGGGCGCGGAGCCCTGAAAAGGAAGAAGTGTAACACAACAAAAAGGAGATAAACTCACATGCACCCCCCCCCCCCCGACGGAACAAGGAGAGAGAGGGGAGAGAGTGGATGACCCTTAAGGGGTCACACCAAGACCAGGGCAAGGGAGGGCAAAAAGCGGACAGGGCATCCCAACTCAGGTTCACCATAACCTGCACCACCTACCCTTTGGTGGGGGATTGCGTAACAGAGCACCAGTGGCAGGTGCTGCCTACCATCACCCGACCAGCGCAGCCAAAGCTGGGAGGCATAAGCAAAAGGTGGAACGGGTGGAAATAGTCCTACAGGGCCAAGGGCTGCTAAGCCCGGCTCACCTGCGAGAAGAGAAGCCATCTTCTGACCTTCGCAGCCGACTGCAGAGAAGGAACTGGGGCATTCGTGAGAGGTCCCGGGTATATATGGGACTGGGAGGGGCCTCTTTTTGTCATCTCTGCAGTCAAGCGCACTCTGGCGGAGGTAATCCCATCTCTTATGAATCATTATCTGGAGCAGGACGTGCTGCATACTTAGAATAAGACAAGAACCAAGTCCTGCCCCACTTGTCAATTGACAGCCCCAATGTCTCACTTTAGGAGCCCTTTAGTTCCATTGGTTCCACTTGAAAGGATAGCGATGGATTTGGTGGGACCACTTGTGAAATCTGCCCATGGCCACCAATACATTTTGGTAGTACTATATTATGTTACTAGATATCTTAGATACCCTAGCTATCTCACTATGGAATACCTCTTCTAAAAGTATTGCCTGGGAGCTGCTCCAAATGTTTTCCAGGGTCAGGCTCCTGATCAAAATTTTGACTGATAAGGGCAGGAGACAGCCAGTGTCTGTCTGAAAGCCTGTTACTGGGTAAGCTTTGGAATTATGTGTTTTACTTTTTGCTGAAGAAAGCATTATTTGTTTGATGAACTTTTGATGCAATGCTGAAATGGAACTGGTGACTGTTTCTGAGAATAAAAATCCTGTGTTTGCGCAAGAACTCCTGTGCCAGTGCCAGTGCCTGCCTGTTTCATGCCAGTCGGCCCACAGTTCGGTTACAACTGTAAACCAAACCTGGTAATATATCAATATGCCTAAATGTATTATGTCAGATAACGAGACATGCATGGTTTAAGAGTTCTTTTTAAATGCTCAGTGATGGCGGTGGCTTTCGTGGTATGATACACTTTGTAGTCTGTGCATAGTTTTCGTGTTGGCACATTTAGAAACTCTCTACCAGAGTCCTTTGAAGTCTCTCCAGGAGCTTTAACTGTATAATACTGTCTTACATATTTAAAAGGGGGGGGGGGGAGTAAATGCTACTTCACAAGCGCTGGGTGGGCCATATCCCAGAGCACAGTATCCTGGTCCCCACCAGATGTACAAAAAGGGGGTAGGCTAGGTCATTGACTAAAACCACATGGCACACTGGATGTACGTGGCAGTCACGCCCCACGTAACAGAAAGTCACCTAACGCGAGCAATGAGATCCATGCCTTGGAAACTGCGTAGGGGACAGTGCAAGCCACACCCACTTTACATGAAGTGGGCGGTTTGACATGACATATAGATGCTACACTACTGATGGGACAGAACTCAAAACTCTGTAAATTTCAACCCCCCAAAAAAGTGTGCGTTTCTTGTTGACCATAGCCACCACAGACTCATTGCAAGATGTGGGAGGTCTGGGAATTGCCACACGAATGGGTTAGCCTGGTCTCCATAGTGACTGACAGCTTGAACCCTAGGGATAAGGAAGGGTATTTAGCATGCCACAAGAAGTCCTCTGCTCTTTTTGACTCTAGTGTCCCGTCAAACAAAATAATACAAAAAGGAGACCCCCTCATATGATCTGATGGCATGACTGTTTAAGCAATGCCACACTTCTTCATCAATTACTACACTTAGCTAGATGGTGCCCAGTAAGCAGGGGAAGAGGGCAATTTAGCATGAGTACACCATCTCATGTCCACAAAGATCCATAATACCAGGGATGTGCTGAGTAAAACTCTCAATGCCTCTCAAAACTCAGCCTCTCCAGAAAAATACTAAAACCATTTGAATAACCCCTGTAAGGGGGTTTCATTCTGCCTAGTTCACATCCTTTTTACAACAAAGACCATTTTCTACCATTCTCTCTGACCATCTCAAGTGCCATCTGGGTGGCAGCAGACCAGTTTGTGTGTGGTAAAAATACAGTTTGTAATACCGGACAGGATCTTGCATATCACCTGTGT
Source organism: Gastrophryne carolinensis (assembly GCA_027917425.1). Taxonomy (NCBI): domain Eukaryota; kingdom Metazoa; phylum Chordata; class Amphibia; order Anura; family Microhylidae; genus Gastrophryne; species Gastrophryne carolinensis. The sequence continues at coordinate 384,823,541 of CM051236.1, read as the reverse complement.
ACGTAATGGATGCAAAATTTTTGTGTGGGTGGGGGGGGGGGGGGGGGTTAATGAAAACATATCCTAATTGCATTAATATGATAAGGGATATCGGTTGGGATGCTATATATTTAATTAATGTGATCATTACTGCTTTAACCTTTTTACATGAGCACTGTTTCATGTTTGAAACACTCAGGTAGAATGTCAGGGATGAGCGTATGAAGGTCACTATACAAATAAAAATGATAAATATCTAACAAAAGCAGATGGCAAGACAGCATATTACCTATTAGAAGCTTAAAGTGATTTTAAAGGTAAGGCAATTGTTACACCATTGCGTCAGGCTACATTTGGAACTGTCCTAAAGTGTTTTCCGTTTTTAAATTGAAGAAATGACCGAGATATTAAGGTTTACAATTTCACCTCATGATTTCTACTCTGACGCAAGTGGGGGTGTCCCTTGACTCTGCGATGCTGCATAATAATCATCGTAATAGCATAATCTGCGGTGTCTGTAAGTTTTCCCACCTAGCTCTAAATCACCCCCATAGTGTTTATTCACTGTTTGGTTATTAAAGGGTGTTGTTCAGAAGTTCACGGATATGAAAAAATACCATTTTGTGAGTACTCACCTGTAAAATGGTTATTACGAGTATGTCAAGCACCCCACTTCCAAATATTCATGACACTTGGAACCCGGCCTGTAGAGGGCGATCTTGCAGAGATGACATGGAAAAAGGAGCCCCTCCTGGTCCATACGTACTGGGTTCCTCCCACTATTCCTCAGTCTTTTTAAAAAGCAGTGAAGAACCAGGAAGAGCAAATTATATTCGATAATTGAAAAATAGTTGGAAAATAATAACCACCATATAAAGGATCCCTTAGAACAAAAAAGGGCGGGGGAAGTGGGGTGTGTGACATACTTGTAATAACCATTTTACAGGTGAGTACTCACAAAATGGTATTATTCCTAGTATGTCACACACCCCACTTCCAAATATTCATGACACTTGGGACATCCAATAGCTGTGTCTATAATGGGTGGGGATCCCCAAGGAATAATGCATAACTTAAATTACTGCAGCTTGCAGAATTTTGCGGCCAAAAGCAGCATCCGCTGAGGCCCGCACATCAACCTTGTAAAACTTAGAAAAAGTATGCACAGAAGACCAAGTCACAGCCTTGCAAACCTGTTCAACAGAAGCCTGGTGCTGAAAAGCCCAGGAAGCTCAAATTGCACGAGTAGAATGAGCGGTGACACGAAAAGGGGGAACCTTCCCCTTAGCCATATACTGTAGGCCCCAATGATGGCCTGACGTATCCACTTACTAAGGGAAGATTTGGCAGGAGCAAAACCCTTCTTGGGCCCAGAAGGCTCAACAAAAAAGGCATCCGTCTTACGGAAGGCCGAAGTAGTAACTAAATAATACTTAACACAACGAACTACATCCAAAGAATGTGACCCTTTCCTTGTCGTTACTAGGTTTAGGACACAAGGAAGGAAGAACTATATCCTGATTTAGGTGGAAAGCAGACACCACCTTAGGAAGGAAATCTGGTTTAATACAGAAAACAACCTTATCTTGATGCCTCTCAAAATAAGGGGCTAGAATAGACAAAGCCGCAAGTTCAGAAACTCGGCGGACAAAAGTAATAGCAACCAAAAAGGCAACCTTCTGAGTAAGAATAGGAAGAGGAATATCCTGCAAAGGCTCAAAGGGAGCGGCCTGCATAGCTGAAAGCACTAGATTAAGGTCCCAAACAGGAAGTATAGGCTTTCTGGGAGGCCGCACATGCGCGACTCCTTGGAAAAAAGTCTTAACCAAACGACTTTTGAAAGAAAATAGCCAAGGCAGAGACTTGCCCTTTCAAAGTACTAATCTGGAATCCCATATCCAGACCTCGTTGCAGATATTCCAGAATTCTAGGAATAGAAAATACCCTACAGGGCAAAGCCCTGGATTCACACCATTCGATATAGGACCTCCAAGTCCTGTAATAAATGACAGAGGAAGACTTCTTCCTAGCTCTAATAAGAGTCTGAATAACCACATCAGAAAGACCTTTTTCTTTCAAGATGGAGACTTCAGCAGCCATGCCGTCAAAGCCAGCGTTTGTAAATTGGGGTAACAAAGTTGACCCTGAGTGATGAGATCTAGAAGAAGAGGCAGATGGAAACGATCCACTGCCAGCCTTACGACGTCTGTGTACCACAGACGTCTTGGCCACCTTGGCGCCACCAGAATTGCTGGCGCCTCCTCCAGTGCTAACTTGCGCACCACCTTGCTGATCATGGAGAATGGGGGAAACAGATATTGGAACCCCTGATCCTTCCAGGCCAGAGACATGGTATCCACTGCCACTGCCAGAGGATCCTGGGATAGAGACACAAAAGCTGGCAGCTTGTGATTGTGGCGAGAAGCAAACAGGTCCAACTGTGGAGACCCCCACTTGTGACAGAGGAACTGAAAGACCCTTGGACTGAGAGACCATTCTCCCTGGCGAGAACATCCCCTGCTCAGGGAGTCTGCCTCCACATTCTCTATCCCCGGAATGTAAACTGCTGATATGCAGGGAACATTGATCTCTGCCCACTGAAGGATCAGAGACACTTCCCGGAGGTCACCCCAACTGCGAGTTCCTCCCTGGTGATTGATGTATGCAACAGCTGTTCAGTTGTCTGACCGAATCTGAACTGGCAGACCCTGTAAGAAATGGGTCAGTCGAAGTAGAACAAGACGTATGGCCCGAAGCTCTAATACATAGATTGGAGGATGAGCCTCCTGAGGTCCCCACAATCCTTGGAATTGATGCTTCTTCCAGAACCCCCCCCCCCCCCCAGCCTACCAGGATGGTATCTGTGGTAACCAGTTCCCAACGCAGAGTCAGAAATGACTTGCCCTTCTGGAGGTTGTGCGATATTAACCACCACTGAAGGGACTGCAAAACGTGGGGAGACAATAGACAAGTCTGATTCAATGATAGTGGGCACCTGTCCCACTTTGCCAAGAGGAAGAGCTGAAGCGTCCTTATGTGAAACTGGGCAAACGGGACTGCCTCGAATGCAGCTACCATCAATCCCACTAGTCTCATCCCTAGACAGATAGACTGACGAGGGTTGGACAAGAATAGACGAATCAAGTCCTGAATCAGAACCATTCCAGAATCAGGCCCAGGAAGGGAATTTCCCTGGACGGACAGAGAGAGGATTTGGGGTAACTTATTACCCATCCGAACCTCTCTAGCGTAGAGACCACCATCCTGGTGTCCAACTCTGATTGTTCGAGGGAGGAGGCCGCGATAAGAAGATCGTCCAGAAAAGGCATAATGCGGATGCCCTGGACCCTGAATATAGCCATCACTCCTGCCAGCATCTTGGTAAAGACTCTTGGGGCCGAGGAAAGGCCGAATGGCAGGGCCACAAATTGATAATGCTGGTCTTCTATCGAGAACCTGAGAAATCTCTGGTGACCCAGAAAATAGGAATGAGCAAATAAGCATCCTTGATGTCTATGGATGTCATGAAGTCCCCCTGATGGAGAGCATTGATCGTTGATCGCAGAGACTTCATGCGGAATCTTCTGAAACGGATAAATTGATTGAGTCTCCTTAGGTCTAGGATAGGCCGAACAGAGCCGTCCTTCTTGGGTACCGTGAATAGGTTGGAGTAAAATCCCTTTCCGCCGGAGGCACTAGGCAGATGACAGCCATGTTTAACAGATTCTCTACTGCTGCCCACAGTCCCTGCGCAATTGCCGAATCTGACGGCATCCGGGACATGAAAAATCTGGGAGGAGGCCGGGACTCGAATTCCAGTTTGTAACCGGAAGAAACTACTTCCAGAACCCAATTTTTCTCCAAATAGGCGCAATCCCACAAACGGAAGCGCTGTAAGCGATTTCTTGGCTACAACATCCGCCGCCCATACATCAAGGCAGAGTATCATCTAAAGCAGAAAGTACAAAAGATGCAAACATCTCACAACGCTTAAGAGCGGCGTACTCATCAGAGGCCGGATCAAGCCCTGAGTTATTCATTAGGTCTCTCACAACAGACCTAATAGCCACCGACATAGTGCGGAAGCGCCAACAGGCCGCAAGGCCGAGCCTACACTGGAAAAAGCATGGCACGCCATTTGATCAATACGTTTGTCCTCTCCATCCTTGAGTGTAGTGGAGTCAGGGAGTACAGGGGCATCCACCTCAGGAGGTGATGACCACCGTTTAACCGTATCAGCTGGAAAGCGATATTTTTTGTCCCAGCCCAAGGGAATGCCATGAAGCCGTGCAGGCTTCTCCCATTCTTTAAAATGCTTTTGATTTGGAAATTCCAAACGAGGTTTAGAGGCTCCAAAGAATTCCCCTCTCTTGAGAGGAACTACTTCAGGAGGAGTAATAACAAAAACCTCAAATAACTGGGCAAGAGCTTTTGGGGTATCCACAACACTCTCTTCACCCTGCTCACTTTCAGTACCAACAAATTGCTGTTCGTCAGAAACATCTGAATCCTCATATAATTCCCCTTCTTCTAACTGAGAAGGGTCAGACCAATCAAGCAATTCGCAATTGTCCAACTCACTTGCCAAGACAGCATGAGCCAAATGCTTTCTTTTAGCTGAGGCCTTCTTAGCCACAGAGGTAGACATAAATCCTTCAAGATGAGCCAATCTGGCACATAAATCAGAATGCGACTCACCACCCATGACAATATCACTGGGGGTACGGACAAGACACGGCGGAGTAGGAGAAGAGGCAGTAGCCGCAGACCCTGAAGCCTGGGCCCCAGTTTGCTGCATAATGGTTAATTGTGCACAAGGGACGCAAGAACTGCGTTATCCCAAACAAGGGATGCCCCACATCCAAAACATTGCCGAGTCTGTGCCAATGGAATTGCAAGCCCATTAACCTGAAATGCCTCCATATGATGCTTAGTATTATACCTATAATTGATTATAGTCGCCAAGTATATCTGGGTTTTACGCAATTGCTACCCGGGATGCCCCTTCAAGTCCCAAGTGGGAGTTATTTATTTTTTTTTTTTTGAATATTAGCCATCTGGCACACATATCAGATTGCGACTCCCCAACTGTGACAGCATCATCTGGGGTACGGATAAGGCGGGGTGGGGTAGGAGAAAAGGCCAGGGCCCCCAACTGCTGCGTTATGGCCTGCTGAGCACAAGGTATGCAACCAAGTACATTATCCCCCACAAGGGATACCCCACAATCCACATACTGCCAGGACTGCCCCGAGGGGAGCCTCCATATGGTGATCTTTAAGGTAGTCGCAATGACCAGAGGGAATTACACTGTTAAAGCTACCCGCCATATGGTGATCTTTAAGGTAGTCGCAATGACCAGAGGGAATTACACTGTTAAAGCTACCCGGGATGCCCCTTCAAGTCCCAAATGGGAGGATTTTTTTTTTTTTTTTAATCCCTTAGGACTATTTAAGGGCAGGCTAGATGGAGCATAAGGTCTCCTTCTGCCGTCAACCTTGTATGTTTCTATGTTGTTGGTCCAGGTAACATGAATCCAGGTCCACCTTAAAGTGGAACACAAAACCTGAACATAAGGGCAGGAGGACATAAGCCAAACATACACATCACTCAAAACCAATACATATATCTGTGTATCTATAAGACAGATTTTTTTCAGTAGTCAAAACCCAGCATATCCAGATTCAAGGCTCCAAGAAGGCTGGACAACAGGCCAGCTGCTCCAGCCACAAGAAATGGCTTTAGCAGCAGTTAGGCTTGCACACAAGCGTAGGTGAGGCAGCTCAGCACAGGGGAGTCTTTACAAAGAAACTCCAGCCTGTGCAATCAAAGTGTTGTCTGGAGCTAGCTACTGAAAAATACCATTGAGTGAATAACCAGCTGAAAATCAACAATGGCCGAATTTGAAGATTACACCATCTATTTTAAAAGCAAAGACTTGCCACAAGCTGAGCTTCCTGCGATACTTGTGCTGTTGAACAGTGCTAAAACACACACAGACTTTTCCCATGTGATTTTTTAGCTTTATTATGGGAGAAAGGCCACCCCCCCTCCCCCTCCTCCCCCCAAGGGGCACGGAGAGACACTGCGGGGGGGGGGGGACCCACAGCAATAGGTGAAAGGGCAAGAGGGACAGGGCATCCCAAGCCGGGGATCACCAACCCGGACACCGCCTACCCACATTTGGATCTCACGGAGGAGTAAAACTCCTGTATACACCAGAAGGTGTATGTATATACCTTTGCCTGAACCATACAGCCAGGGCTGGGAGGCATACAATATAACCAATTGTATGCAATATAAATATATACAATATAAAGAGTATCAGACAGAAATAGAGAAAAAAAGGGGCCGGGAGCAAACCCGGCTACCTGCAGCTTGAAGGAGAGTCATCTTCTGAATGCTTCGCCGACTGCAGAGACGAAAAGACTGAGGGATAGTGGGAGGAACCCAGTACTTATGGACCAGGAGGGGCTCCTTTTTCCATGTCATCTCTGCAAGATCGCCCTCTACAGGCCGGGTTCCAAGTGTCATGAATATTCGGAAGTGGGGTGTGTGACATACTAGGAATATACCGTTTTGTGAGTTCTCACCTTTAAAACGGATATTATAAGTGTGACATACACTCCGCTTTAACTCTTCATGACATTTGGGTTATTCTCCAGTAGAGGGCGACCTTCTGCAGAGATGAATGCAAAAAAAAAAGGAGCTCCTCCCAGTCCATAAATACCTGGGACCTCCCACCAATTCCCCAGTGTAAGAAAGCAGTAAGGGGACCAGGAAGAACCAAATATAATAATACTAACAACCAAGAAAACAATGGTTCACCATATAAAGGATCTGGAATACCAAAAAGGGTGGGTGAAGCGGAGTGTATGTCACACTTATAATATCCGTTTTAAAGGTGAGTACTCACAAAATGGTATTATTCCAAGTGTGACATACACTCCGCTTCAACTCTTCATGACATTTGGGACATCCAATAGCAGTGTCCGTCATGGGTGGGAACCATAAACAGTAAAGAATGCACCAACTTAAACCACTGCAGCCTGCAGAACCTTGCGGCCAAAAACAGCATCCGCTGAAGCCCGCACATCAACCTTGTAAAACTTGGAAAAAGTATGAACGGAAGACCAAGTAGCAGCCTTACAAACTTGTTCAACAGAATCCTGGTGCTGAAAAATACCGTTTTGTGATTACTCACCTTTAAAACGGATATTATAAGTGTGACATACACTTCGCTTCAATAAGTCTTGACAGTTGGGTTATTCTCCAGTAGAGGGCGAACTTCTGCAGAGATGAATGCAAAAAAAGAAGCTCCTCCTGGTCCATAACTACCTGGGAACTCCCACCAATTCCCCAGTGTAAGATAGCAGTAAAGGGACCAGGAAGAACCAAATATAACAATACTAACTAACAAACAGGGTGGGTGAAGCGGAGTGTATGCCACACTTATAATATCCGTTTTAAAGGTGAGTAATCACAAAACGGTATTATTCCAAGTGTGACATACACTCCGCTTCAATAAGTCTTGACAGTTGGGACATCCAATAGCAGTGTCCGTCAAGGGTGGGAACCATAAACAGTAAAGAATGCACCAACTCAAACCACTGCAGCTTGCCGAACCTTGCAGCCAAAAACAGCATCCGCTGAATCCCGCACATCAACCTTGTAAAACTTGGAAAAAGTATGAACAGAAGACCAAGTAGCAGCCTTACAAACTTGTTCAACAGAAGCCTGGTGCTGAAAAGCCCAGGATGCACCCACAGCACAAGTAGAGTGCGCAGTGACCCTAAAAAGGGGGAGTCCTCCCCTTAGCAGAATAGGCCCCAACAATGGCCTGACGAATCCATTTGCTAATCGTAGACTTAGCAGGTGCCAAACCTTTCCTGGGCCCGCAGGGCACCATGGAAAAAGCGTCCATCTTGCGGAAGGAAGAAGTAGTCACCAAATAGTACTTCACACAGCGAACAACATCCAAATTGTGCAGAACCCTCTCCTTGTCATTGTTAGGCTTAGGACACAAGGAAGGGAGAACAATATCCTGATTGAGGTGGAAAGCAGACACCACCTTAGGAAGGAAATCCGGTTTAAAACGAAAAACCACCTTATCCTGGTGTCTCTCAAAGTAAGGGGCCTGAATCGACAGAGCCGCCAACTCAGAGACACGCCGAACCGAGGCAATCGCCACCAAGAAGGCAACCTTCTGAGTCAGAACCGAAAGAGCAATATCATGTATCGGCTCAAAAGGAGGACCCTGCAGAGCCGAAAGAACCAAATTCAAATCCCAAACAGGAACTACAGCCGCACATGCGCCACCCCTTGGAAAAAAGTCTTAACCAGCGGGTGTAAAGCAAAAGACCTCCAAAATCCTAGGTACAGAAAAAACCCTGCAAGGCAAGGCCCTAGCCTCACCAATCAATATAGGACCTCCAAGTCCTATAGTAATTGCCAGAAGAGGACCGCTTCCTAGCCCTAATCAGAGTCTGAACGACCGCCTCAGACAAACCTTCCTCTTTCAAGATGAAGGTTTCAGCAGCCAGGCCGTCAAAGCCAGCGTTTGTAAATTGGGGTAAAGTAGATGACCCTGGGATAGCAGGTCCGGTATCAAGGGAAGCCGGCACTGGTCTACGGCCATCCTTACAACGTCTGCGTACCAAACCCTTCTTGGCCACCTTGGAGCCACCAGAATCGCTGGTGCCCCTTCTAGAACCAGTTTGCGAACTACCCTGCCCAGCATGGAGACAGGTGGAAACAGGTACAGAAAACCCAGGTCCTTCCACGCCGGAGACAGGGCATCCACTGCCAAGGCCAGGGGATCCTGAGAAAGAGACACAAATGCCGGAAGCTTGTGATTGTGCCTCGAGGCAAAGAGATCCACCTCCGAAGTCCCCCACTTGCGGCAAAGATCCAGAAAGACCTCGGGTTTAAGAGACCACTCTCCGTGGCGAGAGGACCCCCTGCTCAGGGAATCCGCTTCCGTATTCTCCACCCCCGGAATGTAGACTGCCTAAAGGCAAGGAACATTGCTTTCCGCCCGTCGCAGGATCAGAGAGACTTCCCTGAGGGCACTCCTGCTGCGAGTCCCTCCTTGGTGATTTATGTAAGCCACCGCCGTTCGGTTGTCCGAACGCACCTGAACCGGAAGACCCCGTAACTGTGGGGTTAACCGAGCCAGAACCAGACGAATGGCTCGGAGCTCCAATACATTGATGGGGGTGTGAGCCTCCTGGGGACCCCACACCCCGCTGAACTGATGACTCTTCCAATAACCTCCCCAGCCCGACAGGCTGGCATCCGTGGTAACCATCTCCCAACAAGGGACCAGAAAGGATCTGCCCTTCACCAGATTGCTCGAGTCCAGCCACCACCGAAATGACTGCCGAACCCTGGGTGACATCCTGAAAGGTTGATCCAAAGACTGTGGGCTCCTGTCCCAATACGTCCATAGGAGAAGTTGAAGAGATCTCATGTGAAATTGTGCAAACGGCACCGCCTCGAAGGAGGACACCATCAGGCCCACCAATTCCATCCCCTTTTGGATAGAGGGACAAGGGCTGGCCAGAAGAAGTCGGATCAGGTCCTGAATCCCCTGCACCTTGGTCTGGGGCAGAAACACTCTGGCCCGACTGGTATCCAGATTCATGCCCAGAAATGAAATCACTCGAGACGGGGAGAGAGAAGACTTGGTGCGGTTGATCACCCACCCAAATCTCTCCAGGGTCGACACCACCTGGAGGGTGTCCAGTTCTGCCTGCTGAAGGGAAGAAGCAGAAATCAACAGATCATCCAGATAAGACACAATGCGAATGCCCTGAGATCTGAGCAGAGCCATTACGCCCCCCAAAACCTTGGTGAAGACCCTCGGCGCCGAGGTCAGACCGAAGGGAAGAGCTACGAATTGATAATGTTGATCCCCCACCGCAAACCAGAGGAATCTCTGATGTGCCTGAAAAATTGGAACATGCAGATACGCATCCTTGATGTCTATGGATGTCATAAAATCCCCTTGGCGAAGGGAATTGATAGCCGAGCGCAGAGTCTCCATGCGAAACTTTTTGGCTCTGATAAACCTGGTGAGAACCTTGAGATCTAGAATGGGTCTCACCGAACCCTCCTTTTTGGGAACCGTGAAAAGGTTGAAGTAGTAACCCTTGCCTCTCTCCAACGGAGGCACCGGGCAAATAACTCCCATTTCCAGAAGGCTTTTCACTGCCAACAGGAGCCCCTGCGCAGCCTGAGGGTCCGAGGGCACCGAGACCTTAAGAATCTTGGGGGCGGCCAGTACTCGAACTCCAGCTTGTACCCGGAGGAGACCACTTCCAAGATCCAATTGTCTGTGACCTCCCGGGCCCAGACCCGGAAGAAGAGCCGCAGCCATTCCCCTACCCTTACGGGTGAGGGCGCCCCTTCATTGCTGAGCCGGTTTAACGGCAGGCTTGGGCGTGGAACCCCAGGCAGCCGTGGGACGTGCCCGACCTCTGCCTCTGTTCCAGGACAAGCCCCTGACCCCCGAGAAGGCCAGACTCCTAGACGCTCTGGCCCCTCGAAAGGAAGGAGTGAACGAGCCCGCCCCCCGAAAGGGACGGAGCTGCTTCCTCCGCTGAGGTAACTTACCGCCTTTAGCAACAGCATCCAATTTATCTCCAAACAGCCGCGCCCCCAAGAAGGGGAGAGCTGTGAGTGACTTCTTGGCTCCAACGTCCGCTGTCCACTGACAGAGCCAGACCAGTCTGCGCATGGCCACCAGCAAGGCTGACGTCCTACTACACACGACAATGGAGTCTTCCATCGCAGCCATGACAAAATCCATGAACAATTCGCACTTCTTATGTACAGCGAACTCAGCGCTAGCTGGATCCAGCTGAGCGTTATTCAGCCAGTCCCTGATAAGAGACCTCGTAGCAAGCGACACCATGGCAGATGCACTAACCGGTCGCAGGGCCGAGCCCACGTTGGCAAATGCGTGGCACGCCATCTGATCAAGGTGCTTGTCCTCGACATCCTTAAGGGAAGAGGCGTCAGGGGTGTTCAGTACAGAAGAGTTGGTCAAACCTAACACAGGTGCGTCGACCTCGGGAGGAGAAGACCAGCGCTTGACCGCCTCCACCGGGAAGGGATACTTCTTATCCCATCCCTGAGGCACACCAGGGAGCCGACAGGGCCTCTCCCATTCCCTAAGTATCAGCGCATCAAAATTACCCTGGGTAGGGAATTCCAGACGGGGCTTGTAGGCCCCCAAAAATTCCCCCTTCTTAAGAGGGGCCGCCTCAGGTGGATCAATATCCAGCACCTCCAATAAATGTGACAAAACAGTGACTGTATCAACGGCATCCCCCAGCGCCGGCCCGGCATTGGAATTCCCAGGCTGACCATAGTCAGCCTCTGAATCCTGATACAATTCCCCCTCCTCAAGTTGGGAATAATCGGACAATTCAGCGGATTCATCGTCAGTGTCCCACAAGGGCTGGGCCGACGACAACTGTCTCTTTTTAGCCTGGGCCTTCTTGTCCACCGTGCTAGCAATCATTTTCTCTATGCTGGCCAACTTAGCCCAAACATGAGAAAGCGACTCCCCACTAGTACCAATGTCACTTGGGGTATGGATCAGGTGGGGAGGGGAAGGCGATGAAGGCTGGGTACCAGACTGCCACGTTATGGCCTTTTGTGCGCATGGTATACAGATCAGCACATTCTCCCCCGTAAGGGATACCCCACACCCCACACATGTCCCGGATTGTCCCAAAGGGATCCCGGGCCTGGTATCCTGCAGAGCCTCCATATGGTGAATTTTTGTGGTCAGTCGCAAGATCGTAGGGAATTACGCATAAGCAACCCGGGATGCCCCTTAAAAGTCCCGGTGGGAGGATTTTAGGGGTGGACAATATTTATAGCTAGGGATCCCAGGAGGAGAGACCCCTTAAAATGCACTTATACGGGGACACCTGTAACACACAAAAAAGGTCACATAAGATCAGAGCATAGTAAGGGAAGCCCTAGCATAGATATTACAGTCACACAGCCGAAATACTCATATACAGGTATATGACTGCGTATATATATATATAATTATCACGTCTATATCGCCAAGCAGCCATACATACCGAACTATGACTATATCCATATATACATATATGCCCCCGATGTATGCAGCACAATAACGCCCGGCGACATGTACCGCAAAAAGAGTATAAGCTTAGGTTTCCAGCTAAAGGAGCCTGTAAGGAGCACTCACGCAGAAGATGGCGTCCATACGAGGAGAGGGACAAGGGGGCGGGCCAGCGCGGAGCGCGCCAGCACATGGCCCCGCCCCCTCCGACGCGGGATTTCCCCCCAAGTCGCGCTTCCAGCCAATAGGGCTGGAGCCGGCCGACGACGCCAAGGGGGGAGGGCCAACGCCGACACGGGAGAGCGCCTGGCCCCGCCCCCCCTCACTGAGGAAGGCAGAAGGTCGCGCTCCCCGGTCAATATGGCCGCGGAGCCGACCATGAGAGAACCGGCCCGCCGCCGCAAGAGAGCATGCGGAACGTAAACACACACACACATACACCTGAATGACAGTGAATAAACACACACACACTGCAAATAAAGGACAGGGAGTCAGCCGCCCCCCCCGGAGGAGAGTAAGGGACCCGGAAGGGGGAGTGGGAACCTTGCCATTATAAGGCCATAGGCATGTAGGGACGGGGCATCCCACACCAGGATCACCAAAACCTGGATCACTGCCTACCCCGTGGTGGGGTCTCACGGTGGAGCAGCGCTCCTACAGCACCCAGAGGGTGCTCCTACCTTTACCAAGGACCCGCAGCCGAAGCTGGGAGGCTCAATACAGGGACAATTTAGGAGGGTCCTGGCAGCAATAGGGACAAAAAAAGGGGGCCGGGCGCGAGCCCGGCTTACCTGCAAGTAAGAGAAGCTTCATCTTCTGTCTTGCTCGCTTCCTGCAGAGAAGACAACTGGGGAATTGGTGGGAGGTCCCAGGTAGTTATGGACCGGGAGGGGCTTCTTTTTTGGTATTCATCTCTGCAGAAGTTCGCCCTCTACTGGAGAATAACCCAACTGTTAAGACTTATTGAAGCGGAGTGTATGTCACACTTGGAATAGCCCAGGACGCACCAACAGCACGAGTAGAAGGCGCAGTGACCCTAAAAGGGGGAGTCCTCCCCTTAGCAGAATACGCCCCAACAATGGCCTGACGAATCCATTTGCTAATGGTAGACTTGGCGGGCGCCAAACCTTTCCTGGGCCCGCAGGGCACCACGAAAAGGGCATCCGTCTTGCGGAAAGAAGTAGTCACCAAATAGTACACAGCGAACCACATCCAAGTTGTGCAAAACCCTCTCCTTGTCATTGCTAGGCTTAGGACACAAGGAAGGGAGAACAATATCCTGATTGAGATGGGAAGCAGAAACCACCTTAGGAAGGAAATCTGGCTTAAAGCAAAAGACCACCTTGTCCTGGTGTCTTTCAAAGTAAGGGGCCTGAATCGACAGAGACACGCCGAACAGAGGTAATAGCCACCAAGAAGGCAACCTTTTGAGTGAAAACAGAAAGAGCAATATCCAGCTTAAAAGGAGGACCCTGGAGAGCCGAAAGAACCAAATTCAAATCCCAAACAGGAACCATAGCCTTCCGAGTGACCCCCTGGAAAAAAGTCTTAACCAGCGGGTGTAAGGCAAAAGATCTTTGGAAGAAAACAGACAGAGCAGAGACCTGCCCTTTCAAGGTACTAAGCTGGAACCCAAGATCCAGACCGTGCTGAAGAAACTCCAAAATCCTAGGGATCAAAAACACCCTGCAAGGCAAGGCCTAGCCCCACATCAGTCAATATAGGACCGCCAAGTCCTCTAGTAAATGCTAGAAGAGGACCGTTTCCTAGCTCTAATCAAGGTCTGAACAACAGCCTCAGACAAACCTTCCTCCTTCAGAATGAAGGTTTCAGATACTGATCTACCGCCAGGCTTACAACGTCTGCATACCAAACCCTTCTTGGCCACCTTGGAGCCACCAGAATTGCTGGTGCCCCTTCCAGAGCCAGTTTGCAAACTACCTTGCCCAGCATGGAGAAGGGAGGAAACAGGTACAGAAACCCCAGATCCTTCCAAACAAGGGACAAGGCATCCACTGCCAGAGCTAGAGGATCCTGAGATAGAGACACAAAGGCCGGGAGTTTGTGATTGTGCCGTGAGGCAAAGAGATCCACCTCCGGAGTCCCCCACTTGCGACAAAGAGACCGAAAAACCCCGGGGTTGAGAGACCACTCTCCCTGGCGAGAGGACCCCCTGCTCAGGGAGTCCGCCTCCATGTTCTCCACTCCCGGAATGTAGATTGCCGAAATGCAAGGAACATTGCTCTCGGCCCAATGCAGGATCAGAGAGACTTCCCTGAGGGCACTCCTGCTGCGAGTCACTCCTTGGTGATTGATGTAGGCTACCGCCGTCCGATTGTCTGAACAAATCTGAGCCGGGAGACCCTGTAAGTGCGACGTCAGCCGTGACAGGACAAGCCGGATGGCTCTGAGCTCTAAGACATTGATGGGGTTGTGAGCCTCCTGAGGACCCCACACCCCGCTGAACTGATGACTTTTCCAGAAACCTCCCCAGCCCGACAGACTGGCATCCGTGGTAACTGTCTCCCAGCGAGGAACCAGAAAGGATCTGCCCCTCAACAGGTTGCTCGACTCCAGCCACCAACGAAGGGACTGCCGAACCCTGGGAGACATCCTGAACGGTTGATCCAATGACAGCGGACACCTGTCCCAATACGTCAATAGATGAAGTTGAAGAGATCTCATGTGAAACTGCGCAAACCGGACCGCCTCGAAGGAGGCCACCATTAATCCCACCAGTTTCATCCCCTGTCGGATAGGGGGGCAAGGATTGGCAAGAAGAAGACTGATCATATCCTGAATCCCCTGCACCTTGGTCTGGGGTAGAAACACTCTGGCCTGAATGGTATCCAGATTCATGCCCAGGAATGAAATCACCCGTGATGGCGAGAGAGAGGACTTGGGGCGGTTGGTCACCCACCCGAACCTCTCCAGGGTCGACACCACCTGGTGGGTGTCCAGCTCCGCCTGACGGAGGGAAGAAGCTGAAATCAATAGGTCGTCCAGATACGGCACAATGCGAATTCCCTGAGCTCTGAATTGGGCCATTATACCCGCCAGAACCTTGGTGAAGACCCTCGGCGCCGAGGTCAACCCGAAGGGAAGGGCTACAAACTGAAAATGTTGATCGTCCACCGCGAACCTGAGGAATCTCTGATGCGCTGGAAAAATTGGAACATGCAAATACGCATCCTTGATGTCTATAGATATCGTGAAATCACCTTGACGAAGGGAATTGATGGCCAAGAGCAGAGTCTCCATGCGGAACTTCTTGGTTCTGATGAATCTGTTGAGGACCTTGAGGTCCAGAATGGGTCTTACAGAACCTTCTTTCTTGGGGACCGTGAAAAGATTGGAGTAGAAACCCCTGCCTCTCTCCGACGGAGGCACCGGGCATACAACTCCAATGTTCAGAAGGTTTTTTACTGCTAACAGGAGCCCCTGTGCAGCCTGACGGTCCAAGGGCACCCAAGACCTTAAAAATCTTGGAGGAGGCCAGTACTCGAACTCCAGTTTGTACCCGGAGGAGACCGCTTCCAAGATCCAATTGTCTGTGACCTCCCGGGCCCAGACCTGGAAGAAGAGCCGCAGCCATCCCCCAACCCGTGCGGGTGAGGGCGCCCCTTCATTGCTGAGCTGGTTTACCCGCAGGCTTGGGCTTGGAACCCCAGGCAGAAGCAGGATGGGCCCGACCTCTGCCCCTGTTCCAGGAAGAGCCTCTGACACCCGAGAAGGCCAAACCTCTGCCAGCTCTGGCACTTCGAAAGGAAGGATTGAAAGAGCCTGCCCCCCGAAAGGGACGGCGCAGTTTCTTCTGCTGAGGTAACTTACCTCCCTTTGCCACAGCATCCAACTTATCTCCAAATAGCCGCGTACCCAAGAAGGGAAGAGCTGTGAGCGATTTCTTGGCCGCAAAGTCCGCCGTCCACTGACGGAGCCATACCGATCGGCGCATGGCCACCAATAAGGCTGAAGTCCTACTACACATAACAATAGTGTCTTCCATAGCAGCCAAGACAAAATCCATGAACAATTCAAATCTTTTAAGCGTAGTGAACTCAGCGCTGGCCGGATCGAGGTGAGCGTCATTTAACCAGTCCCAAATCAGAGACCTAGCACCCACCGACACTAGCGCAGATGCACAGACAGGCCGCAAGGCCGAACCAACACTGGCAAAGGCATGGCATGCCATCTGATCAAGGCGCCTATCCTCACCATCCTTTAGGGAAGTGGCGTCTGGGGTGTGAAGCACGGAGGAGTTGGTCAACCCCAAAACTGGCGCATCGACCTCGGGAGGAGAAGCCCAGCGCTTAACCGCTTCCACCGGGAAAGGATGCTTCTTATCCCATCCCTGAGGAAAACCCGGAAGCCAACTAGGTTTCTCCCATTCCCTAAGGATCAGCGCATCAAAATGACCCTGGGTAGGGAACTCCAAATGAGGCTTGTGGGCCCCAAAAAATTCCCCCCTTTTGAGAGGGGGCGCCTCAGGCGGCGCAATATCCAAAACCTCCAGGAGATGTGACAAAACTGTGGCCGTGTCAACAGCATCCCCCAGCGCATCCCCAACATCAGCCTCACCAAACCGTACATCGTCAGCCTCTGACTCCTCATACAATTCCCCCTCCTCTAACGGGGAATAATCCGACATATCAAATGAATCATTATCAATATCCCAAGTCGCCTGGACCGACGACAAATGTCTCTTTTTAGCCTGGGCCTTCTTGCCCACCGCGCTAACCATAAATTTCTCGATGCTGGCCAACCTAGCACAAACATCGGAATGCGACTCCCCGCTGGCACCAATGTCACTTGGGTTACGGATAAGGCGGGGAGGGGAAGGCGATGAAGCGGGGGGCGCCGACTGCCGCGATATGGCCTTTTGTGCACATGGTATACAAATAAGCACATTCTCACCCGTAAGGGATACCCCACAACCCACACATGGCCGGGATTGTCCCAGAGGGAGCCCGAGCCCGGTATCCTGCGGAGCCTCCATATGGTGATTTTTGTGGACTGTAGGGAATTAAGCTGGTAAGCAACCCGGGATGCCCCTTTAAAGTCCCTGTGGGAGGATTTGAAAATGAGTAATTTTAAGGCTAGGGACCCTAGGACCAGGAGAAACCTCTTAAAATACATACACTGAAAAACATAATTGAAAAGGGCCCATCAGGAAAACTCACTCATATATATATATATATATATATATATATAAACATATAAGAATTACCATGAGAAACCGATAAGTATAAATGCAAAAATACAAGTATTAAAGGCAGCCCCCACGGAGAGGGGTACCACCCGTATAAGCTAAGGGCCCACAGGCACTCACAGACCAGCGGGAAACCGCAGCAGCAGGGACAGTCAAAATGGCCACCGGAGCACAGCCTCAGAGTAAAGAGGAGAAGGAGAAGGGGGGCGGGCTGGCCAGAACTCGCGCTTGCCAGGCCACGCCCCCTCCAGGCGAGTCCAGAAACGCGGATCCCAGCCAGGGGCTGGGCCGCAGCAGGGCGCCAAAGAAAGGGGGAGGGACGCCCGCACTGAGGGCCCGGCCCCGCCCCCTCCCAGAACGCAGCCTGAGGGAGAGAAGCTCCCCAGGCTGAGAAAAAAACGTAAAAGGAAAAGTCAGTATCAAACACCCTGACACAAAGTAAAACACTCATACCACACACACACAGTATACGCAATGAAATTACAAACTGAGGGAAAAAGCCATACCCCCTGGAGGTTACATGTTACAACGTAGGCTTTCGTTTTTGCCCTTTTCCCATCATATCCTCCCACGAATCCTTTACGTTTCCCCGTTAGTTTCTGTTTCCCTTTTTCAATAAATAATCGTCCAGATGGAAATCCTTACGATCTTGCGCCTGCGCACTACAAACTTAACTCATTAAAGTGCTCGCCTACATATTTGCCACCCTCACTTCTACTACAATGTTTAGCTAAATCACTTAGCACTATCCTCCATCTTCCCTTTTGGACCCTTAAAACTCACCCAAACCATTTCGCGGTTAGGTTCTCCTTCCATTTTAGCCCCCTAAAACTTACCCAAATCACTTCTCGGTCATGTGAATATTCATCTTTAAATATTTCTGGGCCCATTAGTTTTGTGTTAAATAAAAAAAAAAAAAATAAAATCTTAAAATATTTTGAAAATTTCAAATTCTTACAGCTATAAAAAACTAAATACATAGTAATGGCAGGCCACAGAACATTATTCTTCATCTGTGGTCCCCAATGAGTTGCGCAGCTCCTGCATCTCGCCCACCAACTGAAGGACCCTGACACTTAGTTGTGCCACTCTGGCACGTGTGGTCCCTGTTAAAAAACGAAAATTAAAATATTGGTATAACCTTGTTGGGGTCATACTGCAGTGCCCCCCCCTGTATGGTCCAAACACCTAAATCTGGACTTCAAAAGCCAGAGGGCCCTCACCACCACGGCCCAGGTTTTGCATAGTGCCCGATTAGAGAACCCTTGGCCCGCATTCTGCAGGCAAAGAACGGGCATCAGGAGCAAGGGCAGGAGCGGATATCCAGAATCCCCTGAAAGAATTTAAAAATGCTAACATAAAATACACATTCTAAGCTACAATATTGTTTAACATGTCATCAAGGGCTAAAAATAGCCATAGGTTAAGACATGAGTCATCAACTATATTCATTGCCATACAGTGAAAATGGATTGATGGAATGTGAGCAAACTTACCCAGGAGCCATCCACCAGATAATTCTCCTGACTCAAACTGACGAAATAAGCCGGAGCTCTGCAATATATAAGCATCATGGGACGACCCTGGATGCCCTGCAAGAACACTGAGGAATCGCATAGCTGGACCAAACACTGCTTGTATTTTGTGCGAGTGGCACATCTTGCGGTTCCTGCAACCAAATATAAAATAATTACACAAAACAAAAGTAACCGACTAAAACAATAACTCCTACAACTAATTAAGATTCAAGTTCAACAATCCAAATATAATTCACAAAGGACATAAGTCTAAAAAAATATAGCAATTATATGGATGTGTGGGAAAATAAATGATTACATGCTAAGGACTAATTAAGGTCAGCATTAAAATGCTTCTATAAGGCATACATGAAATGTATTGATTCAGGTATGCATTGCTATACAATTTATGGCCTCAGCCATGCTGATACATGCAATGCCTTGGTGCTAAAGGCGCGCAGACTCCTCCACATAGCCGCAAAACATGTTCAACAATAGCAATCCGAGCCCTCAAAGGTCCCGTAAGTGGATCGGAAATGAAACAGATTTATAGGGTGGTGGTCCGTCGGAAATCAGCTCTGTGAATCAGACGCAAGCCCATCCCAACAACGTAAGTTATCTGAACGAACGAAAAATATCAGATTTTGTTTGGAAAATGATCCGATCTAACGCAAATGATCCGATTTGCTTTCGTTCATCGAAAAGCGCATATACACATTTTCCCGAACGTTCGTACAAATGAAAAATGGACGAAAAAAAGCAAAAAAATTACAAACACCCACTAAAACTTTCACAGACAGCTACGGAAGTCCAGACGAATGTGTCTCTGAATCGAGCCTATTGTCTATTGTCATTGTCTAGTTTTCTATCCTCCTATACTTTTCTCGACTATTATCAGCAAAACTGGCTAATGACTCTATACTACTAACACCCCCCTAACTGTAAAGGGTACTGTCAGAATATCGTAAGTATAGGCAAGCATTATTAGTCAAGCAATTGTCAATCAGATTTCCAGAGGATGGCCAATTTTAGATAGTTTAGGGTAGGTTTGTTAATTCATTAGAGAGAGCCCATGTATGCACAGCTGGACCGAGGAGAGATGTGTTTTACTGGTTGAACTGGGGGCTTTCACAAAGTGTGGCATCCTGAAAGTCCGGAAAGTCGAATTCCCAGGTTTTGTTTCACTTTAAGTTGTCTTTTTGTTATAATTTTGGAAAAGGGAAAAATGTTAACCACAAGTAAAACTTAAAATAAACACATAAATTGAGATGTCGGCAGGGGGTGTCAGTGTTCACGAGGCTTGCTGTGAGTATTTGCACTGTAAGACTATTCTAGGTGCTGATTTTTATTCATTTATTTTGATAAAACGACTGTATTGGATACTTGAAGAGAAGGCTTCAGCAGCACCATGGTACTATTAAGTGATCACTCTCACTGGGATGTATGTACTTGAAGGCAAGTGTCAATGAGTGGTGGATGATTGAGGCAGAATATACTTGACCCAGTCCTGTAGAAAAGGGGGCTCCATCACAGGTACTGTGACAGGGGCATTTCAAGATGACTGTGAGGGTTTCAAAATGCCAGTTTCCACCGACACCACCCACCATTGTCTTTAGAGTGAACAAAAATATGCTAGAATTGTCAGCCTGGAGATGATACATCTCCTTAAAAGTGAGACCACCTTGAGTACAAAAAGAAAGGAAGAGAAAAAACATGAACCCCGGGTTCGGCTGATGCCCGGCTGGTGGCTGGGGTAAATTACCCCATCTGCAGTACTGGTAGCCACCAGCTGGTGTCGGCAGATCTCTGGCTGCTCTCACTCCATCTGCAGTTCCATCAGCCACCAGCGGGTGTCAGCAGAGCCCTGGATGCTCTCTCTCTCTCCATCGTCTGCTGCACCTGGTGTGTGGGCTATTTAAGTAGGATCTGCCCTCCACCTGGTGTAGCAGGATTTTGTTTGTTTGTTTGCCTTGGTGACTTCCTTGTAGCTTTTGGAACCGGAACCGGAACCTGAATCTGTATCTGTACCTGAGTTGTATCATCTGCTTGGAGCATTCAGGTGAGTGCGCCAGCCCAGTTTTTCCCCTGTTAGTTATCTCCTCTAGTTAGCTTTGTTTTTGTCCCTTTTCCTGAATTGAAGATATTTTTGTTTCCTTTTGACTTAATAAACCCCCCTGTTTACAGCACTTCCTTGTCGTGTTTTGCTCTGGCCAAACTTTCAGCTCCCTGGCGGAGAGTTCATATTAGAGAACTCTCCGGCCTGACATAATCCTGCTGCCCCCCCAAACTCCACCTGGCCAGAGCATTGCGCATCCTGGGACCTGTAGTCCCTCTAGCTGTTGCCAAAGTCTCTGTTCCTAGCCCCCTAAAATGGATCCTGCAGTGATTAGAAAGTTGCTTGCATTAACAGAAAGACATGCTGATGCTGTGCAAGCATTATTTGTGGGCTATTCCAAATCCATGTGCCTAGACATGATCAATTGTATCCATTCTCTGATTTCCCAACTGCTCAACCCCTCATTAAGATCCTGGTGGATGTAGCTTTCAAAATCAATACTCCTTTGCCACAGGTTAAGCAGACCTGTTCCATTGTATCCTGTGTCCCTGATCAGATTCCCCCAGCTCCTCTCCCTTTAGATAGGTCTGTAGGGTCTAGGGGTTACTCTGAGGTGCTGTGTGCTTCACCTGGGGCCTTGGCTCAGGGGTCAGCTATTTCCTCATGGGGCCAACCTGTGCCTACTGCTAGAAGCCAGGACCATGATTCCTGGGTCTATGAAGAATCTGATGATGATGATCCTGTCTTTGAGATCTATGCCATTGATTCCGATGATGATGCTTGGACCGATTTTTCTGATGAGGATTGTGAGGCTGATGCCAGCCTGTCGCCAAAGCATCCCATGGTTGATTCTAGCCTGTCATCAGAGTGTCCCATGGTCGATGCCAGCCTGTCACCAGAGCGTCCCATGGTCGATGCCAGCCTGTCACCAGAGCGTCCCATGGTCGATGCCAGAGCGTCCCATGGGCGAGTCAGCTGTTGATGGGCCCCACCGCGAGTCAGCCGCCACTGGGCCCCACCGCGAGTCAGCCGCCGCTGGCCCCCACCGCGAGTCAGCCGCCAATGTCTCCTAGAATCTATCTTGTCTCTGTCCCTCAGCGAGCCTGCAGCCGGGTCCCTCAGCAAGCCTGCAGCCAGGTCCCTCATCGAGCCTGCAGCCAGGTCCCTCAGCGAGCCTGCAGCCAGGTCCCTCATCGAGCCTGCAGCCAGGTCCCTCAGCGAGCCTGCAGCCAGGTCCCTCAGCGAGCCAGCAGCCAGGTCCCTCAGCGAGCCTGCAGCCAGGTCCCTCAGCGAGCCTGCAGCCAGGTCCCTCAGCGAGCCTGCAGCCAGGTCCCTCAGCGCGCCTGCAGCCGGGTCCCGCTTCCAACCAGCTTCTGGACTCCCTGGCTCTGAGTCTGCACCCGGGCTCCGCTACCAGCCCGCCCCTGGACTCTCTGGCTCTGAGTCTGCACCCGGGCTCTGCTACCAGCCTGCCCCTGGACTCCCTGGCTCTGAGTCTGCACCCGGGCTCTGCCTTGGCCCTGCACCCGGGCTCTGCCTTGGCCCTGCACCCAGACTCTGCCTTGGCCCTGCACCCCGACTCTGCCTTGGCCCTGCACCCGGACTCTGCCTTGGCCCTGCACCCGGACTCTGCCTTGGCCCTGCACCCGGACTCTGCCTTGGCCCTGCACCCGGGCTCTGCCTTGGCCCTTCGCCCGGGCTCTGCCTTGGCCCTTCGCCCGGGCTCTGCCTTGGCCCTTCGCCCGGGCTCTGCCTTGGCCCTTCGCCCGGGCTCTGCCTTGGCCCTGCGCCCCGTCTTGAATCCGCACCCGGGCCCTGTCTTGAATCCGCACCCAGGTCCTGTCTTGCATCTGGGACCGGTGAAAACTGACCAACCATCTGGATCTCTTCCTCCTATGGACTCTAGCTCCACAGTGGATCCCATAGGTGGGATTAATACCAGGATTTTGGACATTTTTAATTTCATGGACTTGAGCTTTTACTGTTTGGTCTTGCTCTCTGGGGAGATTTTTTGTTTTGTTCAGAGAAGCGTTCAGGAGCCTGCTCCTGAGAAAGGGGGTAATGTTAGAACCCCAGGTTCGGCTGATGCCTGGCTGGTGGCTGGGGTAAATCTGCAGTACTGGTAGCCACCAGCTGGTGTCGGCAAATCTCTGGCTGCTCTCACCCCCATCTGCAGTCCATCAGCCACCAGAGGGTGTCAGCAGAGCCCTGGATGCTCTCTCTCCCCATCATATGCTGCACCTGGTGTGTAAGCTATTTAATTAGGATCTGCCCTCCACCTGGTGCAGCAGGATTTTGTTTGTTAGTTTGCCTTGGTGACTTTCTTGTAGCTATTGGAACCTGAATCTGTATCTGTACCTGAGTTGTATCATCTGCTTGGAGCCTTCAGGTGAGTGCGCCAGCACCTTAGGGCTTCAGTTTTTTCCCCTGTTAGTTATCTCTTCTGGTTAGCTTTGTTTTTGTCCCTTTTTCTGAATTTTCTGATATTTTTGTTGTTTCCTTTTGACTTAATAAACCCCCCTGTTTACAGCACTTCCTTGTCGTATTTTACTTTGGCCAAACTTTCTGCTCCCTGGCGGAGAGTTCATATTAGAGAACTCTCCGGCCTGACAACATGACAAAGAGAAAAGAACCACTCTGACCATGCGAAAAACAATATATTGTGGAAAAAGATGCCACTTCCAAGTTTCTTCTCCATATACCAGGGCAACGGGCTCAAAATAAGCCCCCCGTAACACAGACAAAACAAATAAATCTAGTTGTACCACTAGTGTTTTTGAATGGTTCCATGAATGGTCATCCCCACATGGCTCTTCTATATCAAATTTGGCAGCCTTGCTATAGAAAATACCTGTGGCAATATCATAGCCTGTTAACATGTACAAAAGTATACACCTGGCAATAAGCATTTCAACAACCATGCCATCAAAGAAAGGGACTGGGGAATTGGATACCTGATTAGCCCCTGAGTGAGACAGTCTGGTAGGTGTGAGAGAGTCACCAGCTTTATCAATTTCATGTGTCATGACTGCCTTATTCTAGTTTGGTAGAATGGTAAGAACTCGTGTTGACTTTATTTTGTCATAAACCTCACAGCAGGATTTTGACCATGGCTGCTCCAAACCTAGTTCCGTCCTATGATGTAAGCCACCTCCTAGAACTGTCTGAGACCATACCTGTGTTTTTCCAGTGAACCAAGGAGAAATAGAAAGTAAAAACTGTTACAAGAAGAACCCACAATGATATTGGAATAGCCTGCTCCATTCTCAGTGGCTGGATAGAATCAGTAGCCAGGCCCCACCATCCTGGTCCTCTGGCAACTGAGCATTGCATCTAGAAAGCAGTGGGAAGGCAATTCCAGAATCTTTGGATGAAGAATTGTAATGTACATTTTTTTAATACAAAGAACTGTAAAACTTAACATCTGTTGTTCTTTTTAAACAAACTGGGAAAGGGTAATAAGGGACTATTTGTTTTGTTATTAGCAGGACAGCGCAAAATATTGGGTTCCTTGGCCAGTGATACGCCTCTGGCCCCTGTTTTAGGGTTCCCTAAACACAAGTACCAGAAAAGAAATAGTCTACTATAATCAAAATATCCATTCCCAAAACTGAAAGCCCAGTCCCCTCACACTAAGCCCTGCCCCTTCTCTATTGCCTCCCCATGGCTTACTTACTCAAAGTTTTTATTTCATATAAAACCGTAGCAGAAAATTAACTCTCTAAAATACTCACTTGTTTCATGATGATCCCACTGATATCCAACACAGACATGTCTGCTTTCTTACACTCATTCTTCTCCCATATGATTGCACTGACTTTTTCTGATGTGGGGCTACTGCCTTGTAGCCAAAATAGGTGATTCTACAATATAAAAATATTTCACAAGCTGTCGAACACTAAAATTACTTCCTATTAAAATAAATATACTTTGAACTGAAACTATAAAGACATGAGGTGAACAAAGAAATGGTTCAGCACTAGAGTAAGTCCAGTGAAACCCATAATTTATTGTTGCATGGTTAAAAACATTGAAATGTACAAGTGCACCGCATACAACACAGACAAGACTGCTGAGTAACGCGTTTCAGGGCCTGTCACCTCTTAGTCATACCTGAAGCAAAAGTGAAACTTACCACTATTTACATCCTTCTTGTGGTGCTTGCCACTGTCACGTTACCCAGCAGTCTTGTGTTGTATACGGGGCACTTGGACGTTTCAATGTTTTTAACTATGCAAGAATAAACTGTGGATTTTTAGTGGACCTACTGCAGTGCTGGACCATTTCTTCATTTGCCTCAGACTACAAGGATTTTCTAGGATGGGGTCGCTTGTACACAGAGGCCCAGGACTGGGGTGAGCTGTAATTTTTCTATTTCATAAACACATGCACAGTAATTAAAAATAGAAAAACAAATAAATGCCCTAAATGCAACCAAATTCACAATTTATTAGGTGTTATTTTGAGGTGACATTAACCACCAACATGCTGCACAAGTCTTATTGGAGGGCAGAAATTGTATTCCCCACAATAGGTACTGTAATCTACTTCCTTTTCAAGTAGATTACAGTAGATACATAACTCTTTAAAGAGGACCAAAACCCCCCATTTGGAGTTCGGGAAACGACAGCCCTATCGGGCATCCTTTGGTGTAAATCCCCCTTTCCAGTCTCACTGTATACTCACCTTTTTCTGGGACCCCATGGCAATGTTCTGCTCTGCACATTCTGTGTCCCAGACAGGCCTGTACAGGGGGGGCATGGGGATTCTGGAACAAGTTGAATATAAAACAACCACAGAGAGTAGTCACGCGTCCCTCCTTTTTTATATGGCTGTCAATCATTTTATTATATTACAATTTAAAATAGAGAAAATATACCCACCAGTTGAAACACATCCTTAGATGGAATGTTCTTGCTGTTTCCACTGTCATTCCTTGAAAGGTCACTGTCACTCTCACAGGATGATCGACACTGAGGTCCATGCAACATGTCATCCAGAAGCATATCGTCAGTCTCAGAGCCAAGTCGCGTGCTCTCAGAATCTTGGGGACAGACTGTTAAGTTGTGGGAACTGCAGCTAATACCAGTTCTAGATCTCTGCCAGGGCAAAAAGTTTTGTGGGTTATCCATAATGGTTTCACAAAATGAATGTGTTGCAAGAGCAGAAAAGTAAACATGTATATTCTTTCTTCAACCTTCCTCAACAATCTTTTCCTAAACCATAGCCAAAAGTGATCCTGTGCTTCTGTGACAGTATTCTGCACACTATGCTCTGTCCTTATTCCTATTTATGAGAGCTGCTCTACTATCACTTTATCTAGTTACCTTGGGCGTCCCCAACCAACACATCAAATAATTTAGAGTACAGTCATTTGATCTCCAGGCAGAGGTGTTAAGTAAAGTAAAGTAAAGAATAGTCAAATGAACCATACAGGCAGCTGGAGATTGGAAAGAGTTATTAACTTAACTTACTAAGTTAACTTTGATGTTAGTTCTCACTGTAAAGCCCTTTAATAAAGTCCTGTAAAACCACGGCCAATCAATGAGATACACTTGAGTTACAGCTTCACCCACCAGGAAGTACAATTTCAGAGTCAATACACTTGAGTTACAGCTTCACCCACCAGGAAGTACAATTTCAGAGTCATCCTGCCTTTGTGGCTACATAGCCCCCTCAACATCACTCTTGTCACATGCAGTACATCCCAGCTTAATAAGAGCAAGCAGAGAACTCTTCAGACAAGCAGGCCTCCAAAGTTTGTCCCTCCTGTCCATTCTATTTCTCTATAACCACTCCCAAGTGGTCGCATGCCTGCCCACGGCAAGCAACAGTGGTTGCACTGGTGGCCCCAACCACAGTATGTATATGACTCATAAAGCTGTGCAATGACATGCATATCCCAGCTTAGCCATGCCCAGGAATGGAAGCAAAGCCAGAAACTTTGCTAAAAAAACAAAAGGACCTTTCATATATCCTACATTTTAAGATGCTTTGAAATACTGTAGCTCATATGGGACTGGGTGTGGGAGTCAGCAAGTGCCTAGACAGGGACTTTAGCGTATCCAAGATACCTTCTAACAACTGGTCTCTTTTTTCCTAGTAAAAGTAAAAAACAAGCCCTAAAAGGAAGGAGGAAGAGACCCTTACTCTCACAGACCTTCAGAGTCCTAAACATTACACATGTAGCCTGAAAGGGACCCTAGTACATAATGAAGAGAACCAAAAAAGCTTCACAGATTGTACCCTACACTAGTCACTAACCTTCACACCTGACGCCCTAGCCCCATAACCTTTGCATCACTGCCAGTGTCCAGGCAGCTGTCACAGAATAAAAAACATATGTATTAACAAAAACCACAGCCTTTCACAGCAAGGAAACTGGCCTGACTCCTCAGCCACTTGGGGTGGTATCCACAGTAAAGCTTCCAGGGAAAAAGAAGACTGACTAAGAGTCACACTTCCAGGAAGGGAGAGAAATAGAGAAACTCTGGTGTCTCAAGAAAGCAGTGAAACTCTACTCTTTCAGTTCTCACATAAGAATATGCTGTGCTTCATATGGCATGATCTTCTGAGCCTTATTTATGAACAGAAGACCATGGCCAGAACAACTGGGTTACTTGCATAATACATAAAAAACAGTGAAAGAACAATGATAATAAATGCAGACAGCGTTTGTTACAGTTTTTATTTCAAGTTTCAGAGTGACAAGCTTTTAGGATGGTTTCCTTTGTCAGATCAGCATTATTACGAAGTGAAAACACTTTTAAAGTCCCTTTCTCAAGAAAAAACAACAAAACACAGATACTCATGTATAGTCCCACACAGCTGATCATCCGAAGCTGGTAGTTTGAAACTTACCAGCATCAGCAATCTTGTTTCCCCTGGCACCAGTCAAAGTGACTAGCTGCACCTGCTCCATTTACTACAATTGAGGGGGCATGTCGGCCCTTGGCACGGCCCCTCTATTAAAATGAATGAAACGGCTGTAGCCAGTCGCCATGACTGATGCGTTGGGACGGCAAAGCGGCAGCAAGGCGATCAAAGGCCATGGTGTGTTCGAACAACCAGAATAGGGACGATTAGCTATACCGGACTATAGGTTTGTATTTGTTGTTTTTGCCCAGACAGTTCATTTTGAGCCATCCCATTAAGCCCCACACATTACTGCCATGGGAGGGTTGCTGGATCTTAGCCTGTACTGGCCAGTAACTATCAAATTCTTGCAAGATGCTATTGAGAAAATAAAGTGATATTAAAAGCACTGCCACGACCTTAAAGGAGGTGTATCGCAAATCCATATAAAATCCATATAAACGGGTTGGCTAATGAGAGGAGGGGGTCACTCCTGCCAAGCTTGATTTTTTCATATGGTAGGAATAAAATCCAGGGGTGCCTGGTTTGAGTTTATCAGGGATGACAGAACCTGCCATACCCCTGATTTCCTCTTTCCTCCAGTAAAAGAAACAAGCCTGGCTGGATATTTCATGTTATGTCATGTCATAAGGATTTTTATCACTGGGCCATTTTTTCACAATAGTGCTCCTTTAAAGGCCACTGCAAACAGATTTGCTAAAGAATTAGCACAAATAGTCCAGTCCATTATTGAATTAACCCTTTAAAAATAAAAATGTTGTTTTTTTTAAGAAAATTCTATTGTGTGTCAAAGCCCCATTCCTCCTGGTTATAATGGTATCACATATGTATCAGTGGACACCCTTTCCTGCCCAGGAGACCACCAAACAGAAACAGTGCTTTAGGAGATTTTCAGATAAAATACAACTGCTATGTGCACCTTGAAATTTTTTGAAATAACAACCCGTTACATTTGAAATACTGGACACAGCCTATATATTCTCTAAAAGTACACACCACAAGCTTTCTAGGCATACCAGGCTTGTTGTCAAGGGTGCAGTTTTATGGAAGAAATCCATTGAAAATTCTTTGGTTGCACAGGGCTTCCCTAAAAAAGCAAAATTAAGTTAAATCTGACAAAAGCAAGGCCCCTCAAACAGAACAATACCCAACATGCATCGCTACTTTCAAGGGTAGGGTTGCCAAACACCCCAAAGTAAAGCACGTGTAAGGGTAACTGTGTATCTTGCGCTTTTTCAAACCTTTACATTTGAAATACCCCCACAAGCTATATATTACCTGAAAGTAAACACATTAAGCTTTCTAGGCGCACCCAGCTTGTTGTAGTGGACGCATCTTTCTGGAAGTAATCCCTCAAAAAATTCTATGGCTGCACAGGGTTTCCCTAAAAAATGTATAGAAAAGCAGAATAAAAAACACATTTTCCAAAAATATCTATATGCAAACAAGAAAAAACAAGCTAAATCTGAATGTGCAAGGTCTTCTGAACAGAGCAATATCCAACATGCACATACTTTTAATCCTTATTAACTGCCAGCCTACTTGAGATTTTGTCACCCTCTGTTGACAGGCCATTTTACACCATTTTGCGCTATGTTTAACTGATTTTTGCATGGATTTTCAAGAAAATTATATATTTTTCTTTTCTGAGTAATGACACAATTATCAAAGAACTCCTGAACTTTTCAGGCATTATGTACCCAGAGTGGAACAAGCATGTTTCACCTAAAGTCCTTTTTGAACTGGAGGTCCACTTTCGGTCCCACCTTTGTTTAACTCATGTTGCACTTAAGGCATTATGTGTAGGCAATAAAATATCATTGAATGGAGGGTACCTGGTTAAAGAAAGATTCTTCCTCTGAATCTTCTAAGCTGTCAGATCCTTTACCAGGACAGGTTTCTCTGAGGTTTTCCTAGAAAAATATGCAATAGAAATGTCAACATTCAGTTTTTATTTATTTATTATCAATAATACATTACTATAAAGTAGCAGTAGTGGTATTGAATAAATGCTGCATGCACTACCCAGCAATAGCAACAGTCGTTGATAGTTATTGTAGTTGATTATTTGCAAATAAATGTAGGCTCCCTCTGATTATGCGTTATGCTGTGGGAGATCCACAAGGCTGTATTTAGAGGACAAATAATTCAAATTTCTATATATAAATGTAATAATACTGAACCTAAATATTTCTTCAATTTAAGTCTGCTCTAAAATATGCCAGATGGAACTGGAGTAAATGAGTAAATTAAATAAAGTAAAGAAATATAAAAAAGCATGGAGCAATAAAAGTCCTCTTTGAAGTTCTTAACAGAATGTGAGCTTAAATAGATTTTAATCAAAAGGACATACATTAAAATAGGCAGCGTTACCCTCTGCTGCTGCCTCTCTTACATGTCAGAGTTTCTTACAAGTGCAGAGGATGTGGAAACCCAATGTCAATCCCGGCCGCCCAAGCCTGCCCACTCACACGCTTCAAGCAATGGTAGCTTCAGCCTGTTCAACATGTGGACATACCCCTGCCTGTGCAGCCTACCCTTCTCTCCAGGCAAGCCGAGGAGGAGGCCAGGCTATTAGGTGAGACCCGGTATTTTGACTTTTGCTGACTTTTTGCCCTACATACCTACCTAACTGCCCACCCATACCCTACATACCTACCTATCTGCTGATCCACCCACCTGCCTACCTACCTGCTCATCTAACTACCTACTGACCCAGCTACCTACATGTGAAAAATCCCCTGGGATCTCCAGGTCTTCCTACCTCCGACCCAGCAATCCCACAGCGCATGTGCACCATACCTATATGAATGCACACACCAAAGTAGAAAGTCCAAGAGGATGTCAGCTGGTCTCAGAGATCTGTGCCTTGCCTCAGTTTTAAAGTAATTTGTGACTTTACTCCCTCTTAAGTTGACCAAAAGTCACAAATGACTCCTGGTCTGCATAATCTAATTTTTAGAGTTAATTCTAAGAGTTAGGTTATGTAAACAGCAAGCGCCCACCACATGCTGTACCCCAGGAATCTGCCCCCCCCCCCATGCTGACAGCAGAGAGCACAGCCCGCTAGCCCTGAGAACGGCATCAAGAATAGTCTATAAGTACGTTTGGTCTGCTTTTGTTTTTACTCATAGGCTTAACCTTAAACACTATGCTTGTTGACAACCTCATAAAAGACTTAAAGTGGACCAACACCCAGGATTTTGACTATCCTGGGTTTTGGTCCACTTCGGCGGGGCACCCCGATCGGGGGTGCCCCGCTGTGTGAAACCCCCCAGAAAGCCCCAAAATCTTACCTGTCCCCGCTCCCACGTGACTGGACGGTCCAATCCCCGCCAATGTCCAGGCGGGGATCAGGAACGTCCAAGCGGCTGCCGCCGCCGCCGCCTCCCTCGCGTCACTTTCGGCGCGCGCGCGCCCCCGCCGGCCATTCGCAGACGGCCGGCGCGGGCGCGCGCACGCCTACAGGGGCGCGAGGGAGGAAGATCAGGTAAGCGATTTGGGGTGTCTGGGGGGGTTTCACCCCGCGGGACATCCCGATCTCGGATGTCCCGCGGGGTGGAAGGTGATCGGCCCGGGAATCTTATAGATTTCCGGGCCGATCACCTCTCGGTGTTGGTCCACTTTAACAATAATGACTGAAAAGACTTTTTCCTTTGTAGGAGCAAATGCAGATGGAATCGCCTTTCCCAAATGACCCATGTGACTATGTCTAGATGGAACTTTTTTGAGGGCACTAGGAACAGTAACAATTCTGTAAAAAGAAGAAAAATAATTAAAGAAACAAGTACTGCAAGGCACAAAAGAGGTAGAGAGAATTGCTGCCCACATCCAGTCTCCCCGGGACCCTAATCAGCACTGGCTAGGTCTTCTAGGGTTGGCTTTGGTAAGCTCAGTCAAAACAAACCTTTATTCTTCTAGGGTTGGCTTTGGTAAGCTCAGTCAAAACAAACCTTTATTAGTAGTGTTCAATGCTCCTGCGAGCACGACATAAAAACCCACTGTTTTAGAATAAGAGAAGTTAATGGAGCAGCATCCTCCATGTGTACCAGAAGAAATTACATTTACATGACTAAGAGCCTTATTTATGAAGTATCAGCACCACAAAGCACCACTTTTTTGGCCTCAGTTGCACTCAGTGTGGGAAAGAAAAAATACAATTCTGTGAAACTCACCTGTAGAATTGTTTTTGAATATATCGAGTCCAGGTCGTCCCAGAAGTAATGATATGTGGGTATTCCGCCCCCAGGGGAACGCTCGACTGCAAGATCAAAAGCTGTCGCTCCTCCCGGCCCCCTATAAAAGCAGGTGTCTCACTATGATTTCCCAGTGGTTAAACAGCAGCAAGAAAGAGACAGGCCGGGAGGCCAAGAAACCATGTTACTTCACATAGCTTCAGCATGTACTCTCTCCAACAAAAAACTTAAGGACAACGGCCCAATATAAAAATGGTAATCACCATAACAGGCACACAAGAGATAATGAAACAAGGGCGGGGTGGGACGACCTGGACAGGATATATTCAAAAACAATTCTACAGGTGAGTTTTACAGAATTGTATTTTTCCCTATATCCAGTCCAGGTCGTCCCAGAAGTAATGTGGGACATCCAAAAGCAGTGTCCATTAGTGCGGGATCCCCAGTGCGGAACAGCATGTAGTTCATTTCACTACCGCCTGAAGCACCTTTCGGCCAAAGACATCATCAGCTGAGGCCCTAACATCAACCTTGTAAAACTTGGTAAAGGTATGAACTGAAGACCAAGTGGCGGCCTTACAAACTTGTTCAACAGATGCCTGGTTCTGAAAAGCCCAAGAGCAAATCCGATTTCCTGAAGGATTCAGTCGCAACCAGGTAATACTTAATGGCTCACATCCAAGGAATCCTTTCCTTAGAATTAGTCGGTGCTGGACACAAGGAAGGCAAGACCACTTCCTCATTAAGATGAAAGGGAGAAACGACCTTAGGCAAAATATCAGGTTTAAAGCGAAAAAACCAGCTTATCCTTATGGCGCTCAAAATAAGGAGGCTTCATACAAAGTGCGGCCAGCTTTGACACGCGACGCACCGAGGTGATCGCTACCAAAAAGACCACCTTGAGGGTCAAAATAGGCAATGCAGCATCGCACAAAGGCTCAAAGGGAGGACCCTGGAGAGAAGAAAGTACCAAATTCAAGTCTCACACCGGTAATACAGGCTTACATGGTGGACGTACATGGGTGGCTCCCTGGAAAAAGGTCTTGATCAATCTATGATTGGCAAAGGATCTCTGAAAAAAGATGGCCAAGGCAGAGACCTGGCCCTTGAGGGTGCTCAGCTGTAGACCCAAGTCTAAACCGTGTTGTAAAAACTCCAATATCCTAGAGATGTGTGACAAGGGAGACTCTTGGATTCACGCCAAGCAATGTAGGCATGCCAAACTCTGTAATATATCATGGAAGAAGACTTCTTCCGTGCCTGAATCATGGTATGCACAACCGTGGCTGACAGCCCCTTTTCCATCAGGATTGAGGTTTCAATAGCCAGGCCGTCAAAGCCAGCGTCTGTAAATTGGGGTGCCGCAGTAACCGTGAGAAGCCCTGGGTCGTCGGGCATGATGTAGCGATCCACTGACATCTGAACTATGTCCGCAAACCAACTCCTTCTCAGCCAGCGAGGAGCCACTAGGATGGTTGGTACCCCTTCCTGGGCTATCTTGCGCAGCACTCGGCCCAGGAGTGGAAACGGAGGGAATGCATAAAGGAGCCTGAACTCCATCCAAGGAATTGCCAGAGGATCTCTGGACAGGGAGACGAACCTTGGGAGCTTGTGATTGTGTCTGGACGCAAACAGGTCCACATCCGGCTAACCCCAGCGGAGACACAGAGTGTGAAAGATCTTGTCAGAATCTGGGTCACCTCCTTGAGGGCTCGCTTGCTCCGAGTCCCGCCCTGGTGATTGATGACAGCCGTCTGATTGTCCAAGCGAACCTGGATTGCCTGATGCCCGCCAGCACCTTGGTGAAAACCCGGGGGGCTGAGGATATCCCAAATGGCAGAGCCACAAACTGGTAATGCTGGTCCTCCAGCGCAAACCTCAGGAACCTCTGATGTCCCTGGAATATTGGAATGTGCAAATAGGCATCCCTAATGTCCACTGTGGTAAGGAAATCGCTGGGCCGAAGCGAGCTCACCGCAGACCGTAAGGTTTCCATGCGGAAATGTCTGACTCTGACAAACCTGTTGAGACCCTTCAGGTCCAGGATAGGCCTCAGCGTTCCATCCTTCTTGGGAACCGTGAACAGACTGGAGTAGAAGCCTTGGCCCTGTTCCTGACGAGGCACAGGGCAGATCACCCCTAACAGCAGGAGGTGCTGCACAGCCATTCTCAGGCCCTGTGCCTTCACTGGGTTCTGGGATATACGAGACTGAAGAAATCATGAGTGCGGCCTGACTGCCATCTCTATTTTGTAACCGGAGGACACCACCTCCTGAATCCACCAATCCGAGACGCACTGTCTCCAGATATGAGCAAATAGCAGAAGCTGCCCCCCCACCTGGATGGGTGAGGGCGCCTCCTCATGCCTGAGAAGCCTTGGCAGGGGGCTTAGACTTGGATCCCCAGGAGGGATTGGGTTGGCCGCGGGACCTACCTCGTCCCCAGAAATCTCTGCGGCCACCTGACAAAAAAGGAAGAGCCTCTTCCTCCTCAAAAGGAGCTATAGGCAGAAGAACCCCGAAAGGGGCGCGCAGGCTTCCGTCGCTGAGGGTGTCTACCATCCTTGACCAGGAGGTCCAGACGCTCCCCAAACAACCTGTGACCCACGAAGGGGATACTAGTGAGCGACTTCTTGGCCGCGGCATCAGCCGACCATTGCCGCAACCAGAGCGAGCGGTGATGCGCAACAAGCAGGGCCGAAACCCTGGCACCGAGCCAGACACCATCATCCATGGCAGAAACAACAGAGGCAATAAAATCCACACAAGCTTTGAGGTCTTTATACTCCTCCGCTCGCTTGCGAAACTTAGCAATATCCACAAGCAATGTTCCCTCTAAGCCGGAGCAGCTTCTGTGCGGAGTAGCGAGGGAGCTGGGCAATGTCCCATGAAAGGTGGGCAATTCTAAACCTAAGATAAAAACACTGGTATATCTACTAATAAACCAAAATACGGTATTAAACAAAAAGATATGATAGAATAGTTAATTTACATACTAGAGTTGTACAATAAGTCCCCTCGTCAATGCCATGCCACACCCCATACCTCACCAAATTTCCCACCCATCGACA
This sequence comes from Gastrophryne carolinensis, assembly GCA_027917425.1. Taxonomy (NCBI): domain Eukaryota; kingdom Metazoa; phylum Chordata; class Amphibia; order Anura; family Microhylidae; genus Gastrophryne; species Gastrophryne carolinensis. The sequence goes on along the minus strand of CM051236.1, from coordinate 384,788,529 downwards.
CCATTTCACACTCAACCTTCTTCAATGATATTGAGTGTGCTAGCACTGGCATTCAGTTCAAAAGAATTGCATTGGTATGCACGGCATACGGCACTGACTGGATGAGAGCCCACACATGGGAACAGCTGGTTGTCTGAGAAATCTGGGGGGTCTCACACAGCGGGGCAGCGGGGACAAGAACCTATCACCAGGATATAGTAAAAATTCCTGGTGATACCACTCCTGCAGCCTTAACGTATTACTTATAAATGAGAGCTTGCAGAGAAAATGTTCAACTTTCCCCAGTCCCACAGTGCATGCACGAGCTCTCATCCAATCAGCACATATTAATGCACGGCATAAAGTGCTGTTTGTATGAGAGCTCAGGCAAAGGGTACTCTGAAAACGGTGGAGTGCTCCTACCCCTAGCCTCAGCTACAGAGAGGCTGGGGATACAGAGTTGGGATGCCCAAAGGTCATTTAATTGGGCCTCTCTAGAGTCTTTCAAACTCCAGGGCCGGTGGTTGGTAAACAGTGTTAAACTCCCCACACACAGTGTTAAGCCCCCCACCCCCCGTGCAGACTTACCAGGGATCAACGGTGCCAGCCAGCCATCAGTCTCCTTCTAGCTGGCCTGCCAGCCAGCCAGCCAGCGTGCACGTGCAGTGGCGCGCCCCTCCAAAACTCCAACATGTAGCGGCGCGCTGCTCTCGTCAGAGGAGGCAGTAGACCAGCAGGGGGAATGGGGGCGGGGACTACACTCATCGTCGCGCCGCTCCGCTCAGCCAATTCAGCCGCTTCAAGACATTCATTACACTTGGGTATACTGACCTGTAGATGGCGATCTTGCAGAGATGATAACAAAAAAAGGTCAGACCCTCCCGGCCCATAAATACCTGGGACTTCCCACTCATTCCCCAGTATTAAAGATAGCAGTAAGATCAAGGGACCAGGAAAGCCAATAAAAACTAACAAAGGTTCACCATATAAAGGATCCAGAATACAAAAGGGCAGGGTGAAGCGGGGTGTGTGACATACTTATAATACCCATTTTACAGGTGAGTATTCACAAAATGGTATTATTCTAAGTATGTCACACACCCCGCTTCAAGACATTCATTACACTTGGGACATCCAATAGCAGTGTCCATAAAAGGCGGGGATCCAAAAAACAAGGCACAAACTTAAACCACTGCAGCTTGCAGAACTTTGCGGCCAAAAATAGCATCCGCTGAGTCCCGAACATCAACCTTTTAAAACTTGGAAAAAGTGAACCGAAAACCAAGTGGCAGCCTTACAGCCAAACATTTCCTAGGCCCAGAGGGCACCACAAAAAGGGCGTCAGTCCTACAAAAAGGAGAAGTAGCCACCAAATAGTACTTCACACAGCGAACCACATCCAAAGAATGCAAAACCCTCTCCTTGTCATTGCTGGGCTTAGGACACAAGGAGGGAAGAACAATATCCTGATTCAAATGAAAAGCAGAGACCACCTTAGGAAGGAAATCTGGTTTGAAGCGGAAAACAACCTTGTCCTGATGCCTCTCAAAGTAAGGAGCCTTAATAGACAAGGCTGCCAACTCCGAAACACGTCGAACGGAAGTGATGGCACCCAGAAAAACAACCTTCTGAGTAAGCGTAGAAAGTGCAATATCCTGCAAAGGTTCAAAAGGAGGACCCTGCAAAGGCAGACAAAACCAAATTCAAATCCCAAACTGGGCGCAAAGGCTTCCTAGGAGGCCTCACATGCGTAACCCCCTGGAAAAAGGTCTTAACCAGAGGATGAAGAGCAAAAGACTTTTGAAAGAAAACCATGTTGCAGAAATTCCAAAACCCTAGGGATAGAAAACGCCCTGCAAGGCAAGGCCCTGACCTCACACCAATCAGTATAAGACCTCCAAGTCCTATAATAGATGGCAGAGGAAGACTGCTTCCTAGCCCTAACCAGAGTCTGAATGACAGCATCAGAAATACCTTCCTCCCTCAAGATTGAGGTTTCAGCAACCACGCCGTCAAAGCCAGCGTTGGTAAATTGGGGTAGAGTAGTGGACCCTGAGTGAGCAGATCTGGCAGAAGGGGCAGGTCTAACTGATCCTCTACCAACCTTACCACGTCTGCGAACCAAACCTGTCTTGGCCACCTTGGAGCCACCAGGATTGCTGACGCGCCCTCTAGGGCCAACTTGCGCACCACTCTGCCCACCATGGAAACGGAGGGAACAGGTACAGAAACCCCAGATCCCTCCAGTTCAGAGACATGGCATCCGCTGCCAGAGCCAGCGGATCCTGTGAGAGAGACACAAATGCTGGAAGCTTGTGATTGTGACGAGAGGCAAAGAGGTCCACCTCCAGAGTCCCCCACCGGTGGCAAAGCGACCGAAAGACCTTGGGGCTGAGCGACCATTCCCCCCGGCGAGACGACCCCCTGCTCAGGGAGTCCGCCTCCGTGTTCTCCACTCCCGGAATGTACACCACCGAGATGCATGGGACATTGCACTCTGCCCAATCCAGGATCAAAGACACTTCCCTGAGGGCACGCCTGCTGCGAATCCCTCCCTGGTGATTGATGTAGGCGACCGCCGTCCGATTGTCCGACCGAACTTGAACCGGTAGGCCCCGCAAATGATGAGTCAAGTGAGCCAGAACCAACCTGATGGCTCTCAACTCCAGAACATTGATGGGATCGTGAGCCTCCAGAGGCCCCCACAGACCCTGAAACTGAAGATCCTTCCAAAATCCCCCCCAACCTGACAGGCTGGCGTCCATGGTGACCGTCTCCCAACGAGGGGTCAGAAAGGATCTGCCCCTCATCAGATTGCTTGGTTTCAGCCACCACCGAAGGGAACGCCGCACCCGGTGGGACATCAGAAAAGACTGATCCAATGACAGCGGGGACCCGTCCCAAGCCGCCAAGAGATGGAGCTGGAGCGTCCTTGTGTGAAACTGTGCAAAGGGAACCGCCTCGAACGACGCCACCATCAATCCCACCAGTCGCATCCCTAGCCGGATGGACGGGCGGGGGATGGATAGGAGACGCTGAGTCAATTCCTGAATCAGAAGAACCTTGGCTCGGGGGAGAAACACTCTGGCCTGAGAAGTATCCAGCGACATTCCCAGGAACTCCACCACCCTGGAGGGAGTGAGGCAGGACTTGGGATAGTTGATCACCCAACCGAAACTCTCCACAGTGAACACCACAGTCCTGGTATCCATCTGCGCTTGACTTAGGGAAGACGCCATGACGAGCAGATCGTCCAGATAGGGCACGATGCGGATACCCCTGGATCTGAGGATGGCCATCACTCCTGCCAACACCTTGGTAAAAACCCTTGGAGCTGAGGTAAGGCCAAACGGAAGAGCCACAAACTGGAAATGCCGATTGTCCACGACAAACCTGAGGAATCTCTGGTGTGCCAGAAATATTGGAATATGCAGGTAAGCATCCTTGATGTCTATGGACGTCATGAAGTCCCCCTGACGAAGTGAATGGATGGCTGAGCGCAGAGTTTCCATACGGAACTTCCGGGGACAGACAAACCTGTTGAGCAACTTCAGATCCAGAATAGGACGAACGGAACCAGCGGCTCTAGGCTTGGAGCCCCAAAAGTGTCCTGGACGGGCATGACCCCTGCCCCTAGGCCAGGAATCACCTCTGGACGAAGGGAAGGCCGAACCTCTGCCAAATCTAGCCCCACGAAAGGACTGAGAGAAGGAAGCCGCCCCCTGAAAAGGGCGACGCTGCTTCTTACGCTGAGGTAACCTACCTCCCTTTGCCACCGAATCCAATTTTTCTCCAAAGAGCCGCAATCCCACAAAGGGAAGGGCCGTGAGCGACTTTTTGGACACAAAATCAGCCGCCCATTGACGTAACCAAACCGACTGGCAGATAGCCACAAGCAGGGCCGTAGCTCTGCTACACATCACCAATGTGTCATCCAGGGCGGACAGCACGAAGGACAAAAATAACTCACATCGCTTAAGGTCGGCAAACTCCCCACTAGCCGGGTCAAGCCCGGAAGAGGTCAATAACAACAACAACTGACCTGCCAGCTACCAATACAAGCGCAGAAGCACAAACCGGCCGCAAGGCCGATCCAACACTGGCAAAACCATGACAAGCCATCTGGCCAATGCGTTTATCCTCATCATCCTTGAGGGTAGTCGGAGAATGGAGGACTGAGGAGCTGGACAACCCCAAAACAGGAACATCCACCTCGGAGGGAGACGACCAGTGCTTCACTGCGTCCGCCGGAAAGGGATATTTCTTGTCCCAACCCGGTGGGACACCCGGAAGCCACGTCGGCCTCTCCCATTCCTTGCGAATGATACCATCAAAATGCTTTTGATAAGGAAATTCCAAGCGGGGCTTCGTCTCTTCAAAGAACTCCCCCTTCAGCGGAGGAGCCGCCTCGGGGGGAGAAATAGCCAGGACCTCAAACACCTGAGCCAGGACCCTGGATGTATCCGAGGTATCCCCCTGGCCCTGCTCGGTATCAGCGCCCACAAACTGCTGATCATCTGAGTCATCAGACCCCTCATACAGCTCCCCATCCTCACGCGGGGAGCAATCAGACCAATCCAGGGAGTCAAAGTCCTCCCTATCAAAGGCCTGCGCAGCCGAATACAAATGTTTCCTCTTTGCCGTGGCCTTTTTGGCGACGGCACTAGAAAACAATTTTTCAAGATTGGCCAATCTGGCACACACCTCAGCGACTCCCCGCTAATGACCACATCACACGCACGTGTCAGGCAAGGGGGAGACGGGGAGGAGACCAGTGGAGCAGAACCAGATGCCTGAGATCCGGTCTGCCGCGTAATAGACCGCTGCGCACAGGGTACACATAGAAATACATCATCCCCCAAAAGGGATACCCCACACCCCAAACACAGCCTGGATAGCCCCGAGGGGGGCACAAGCCCAGTATCCGGGGAAGCCTCCATATGGTGATTTTTTAGTACTATATATAGTATATACAATTAAATGTGTACAATGCTCTTTTTATTTTTGGGAATTACGCAATAATGCAACCAGGGATGCCCCTTTAAGTCCCGAGTGGGAGGATTTTAAGTCAGCTAAAAATTAACCAGGAACCTGGACCGGGAGAACCCCCCTTTAATATGATCAATGGTCCACCTGGAACACAAGAACACAAGCACACACTCAGACCATGCTAAATGTATAGAAGATAATAACAAATGACAGTGATGGCCATCAGGCCCCTCACCCGACCTTCGGTACCGCAGGTAACGACGCGCAGTGTGCAGTAGGAGGAGGGAGAGCGGGCCGGTGCGGTTCGCGTGTCGCGCCCGGCCCCGCCCCTCCCCCGTTTCTCCCGGCCTGAAGCCGGGACATGAAAAGCCGAGCTCTCAGCACGGGGGCGGGCGAGCGCCCGACCCCTCCCCCCCGCCCCAGAGGAGAAGAAGCCCTCATGGGCTCGCCGCCTCCATTGCAAGCAGCACTCTTAGCGCAACTTCCGGCACCATGAAAGTGAATGTAAAGCACACACATGTAAAACACACACACGCACACACACATAAAAGACAGGAATCCATAAGGGACCCGCCCCCCCCTCTAAGGGTACCTGGGAGAGGGGGAATCCATGCCAGGGAAGGGCCAAGGGACGGGGCATCCCAAACTGGGATCACCAACCCAGATACCCTTGTTATGGGGTCTCACGGCTCCTAAGCACCAGGGGTGCCAACTACCTTTGCCCGGACCAGACCAGCTCCTCAGGAAAGGGATACCGCCTGGCCAGGACCTTAGGCACCGACGGTAGCTTGTTAGGCCTTTCCCATTCCTTGAAAATCATATTAGAAAAATGGGCCTGCTCAGGAAAGACTTGCCTCAGGCCGAAACAGATCACCCTGCTTCCTCTTAGCCGCTCTTGGAGGGACAATGTGCAACGTCTCAAAAACGGCAGCCAGCAACTTCTCAGTATTATCAGGGAGCCACGTATCCTCGTCCGAGGAAGAACCAGGCCCGCTGTCATAGCCAGCAGAATAATCCACAGTGGAAATGGAGTCCTCCTGCAACTCGCCTTCCTCCACGGAGCCCACACCTCCAAAGAGATCATCATTATCATCATTATCCGAGTAAACGGGCACGATATGCCGCTTCTTACTCGTGGCCTTCTTAGGGGCCGTTCGCGAGAGTCGTCTCTCAAGGCTGGCCTCCCGGAATGCCAAATCATCTTGGGACCCCTGCTGGCTTCCCCCTCGCTGGGGGCTGAGTGCAGCAGCAGGGGAGCAGGGAGAGGCCGCAGGCAACAAGCGGCTAGGGGCAGATACGCCCGCCCGATCATGCTCCAAAATGACGCTCCTGGCGCAGGTGACACAAACAGTGCTGAGTCCACCCAGAGGACTAGCACTGCACATGGGGCAGAGCTTCACCCGCCCAGATGGGCCCCTAGCTCACTATCCCCAGAAGCCTCCATTATGGTGATTAGCAGACAAAAATCTTTATGCAGGTTACAAGGCACTGACGGCCCAAACTTTTGTAGTCCTCCTATATATTCCCTCTTTTTGTGATCCGTCTTAATAAAAAAGGCGAGGAGGGGAGGCGGGGGACCACAACCCACAATCTATCAAAGGGCCCACCTGAAAGACACAAGCAAAAGAAGGGGCCATAAGCATCCCAAAGCACATGCCCAATAACAGTAACACAATAGATATTGACAACAATAGGGACTCACGACATCGACAGTAAAGCCACACCGGAGGGGTCCTAGGCAGCAAGGCAGGAGAAGCAGAATCAAAATGGCGCAGAGTCAGCAGCTCCGAGCGTTCCTCAAGGAGCAGGCCGCGTGACGTGAAAAGCGTCATAATGCGGCCCGCCCCCACTCCCGACGGCGCGAAAGCAGCGCCCGCTTCCTGCCTCCTCATAGCCCTGCGTCGGCCAACGCCAAGATGGAGGACGTCCTCCAAGAAGCCACGCAAGACTTGCCGCAGGGCGGACCACAGCGGGGCACCAGCACAATGCACAGCGCGCACACCCGCGCTGAAGACAGGTAGCCTGCGGTCCCAGGAGAGACCGCCGAGCAGCTTCCGACCCCCCCCCCACAGCGTAAAAGCCCAAGATGGAGGGGCGAGGGGAGCAGGAAGAGACAACTCGAGGAAGCGAGGGAGGTACGTATGACATGCGCAAGTGAATCAAAGTACAGTGACATAATCACACACACAGTAATAAAGATTGTGGGGCAGAGGGAATAAACAGAGGGTTACCCCCCCCCATAGGCTCACCATCACCTAAGGCCGGCTATGCTTTAGACAGGGTCTGCGGCCCAGAGCCTAGCTCTGCCAAGACGCTTGACCCGGCGTTCTCCCTACCATCACAGTCCGTGGTTGGGAGGCAATAGTGGGTCCACAGGATCAGTGGGAATAGGGTCCGCAGCGGTCGACGGGCTAGGAGGCCCCGCTCAGCTACAATATCCAGGAGAGAGTATCCAACGATCTTCAGCAGGCAGACTGCAAGATGAACACAGGGAAATCATAGTGAGACACCTGCTTTTATAGGGGGCCAGGAGGAGCGACAGCTTTTTATCTTGCAGTCATTACTTCTGGGACGACCTGGACTGGATATAGGGAAAAACGGTGCGGCTGCTGGCTAGTGTCTAATTTAAAAGGATAAAGAGGATAAAGGCAATTGTTAGACCATTGTGTCAGGCACTATCCTAAACTGTTTTCCATTTTTAAATTGGAGAGGAAAAGCCCGAGAAATCAAGGTTCACAATTTCACCATATGTTTTATACTTTGAAATATCTGGGCATGGGCCTTGGCACTGTGATGCCGCATAATAATAAGCATTATGGGTGGGGTCTGTAAGACAGGCATTCTATTCACCCTGGCTGTTCTCCTCTCCCAGTGTCCACAGTCTGATGATCCAGAGCTTTAGACCACCACCTAAGCCCTATTATTGGAGGTCTATGACAAAGACATTCAGGGGGTGTGCCACTACTCTTTGCCTTTCAGAAGCAGCTGCGTTCTGACCTGTCGGAAAGCGCAGACATGATGAGATGACCTGCTGAACGACAGTTTATGCACTTTTTTGTCCTTTAAACACTAGCACCGAAAATGATGCAATGCCGGGTGCTCTGGTTGAAGCAGCGCCGGATCGAACCTGGGGCTGCAGCTCAAAATCCCATAGAGCACAATGAGCAGAATTGGATTGTTGTGTTTAATGCTTATTATCAATATATAATGCTTATAATCAATGAATATATCAACACATTTTTTACAAAACTTGCATTGTGACCTGTCAATAATTGAAACATAGGACCTAGATGAGCCAAAATGTTTTTTGGGTGTTATTTAAATTGATTTTAATAGCTTCTTTTGCTAAGCAATGTGTAATTCGGACACCAACAACAAAAATGCAACCTAAATGCACTGTAAAGTTTGCTTCCAGAAGTGATTTCTTGTAACTGTAATGAAAAATACAGCACCAAAGATTTCAAGGAGGAAATGTGCTGGGGAGTGTCAGAATAACGGCTGTACAAAGTGGCTCTCTGGTATTGGGATAATCAGCCAGCGAGTCCAACAGGCGCTGACATAGGCCGGCCAATACTCAAGTGCTAAAATCAAATTAGTTAATTAATAAATTGGTAGCGTTCTGCGCAACGACTGCTAGCACCAATGTAGTACACAGCACAGCGCCAGATAAGATGGGGATGCAGGTGCTCTGAAGCTGGCTCTATAGCCACAAAAATGATGCTAAATGGCTCACATCATTAATAAGGCCCTAAATTTGGCTTTAGATGGTGGCATCATTTATAAATAAATACTTCAACCTGAGATTTCTTGGTGACAGATGAATTTGGTGTCCTTGATAAAGTGTATCCATTATCACTTGATGTCCCCTCTACAGTACACAAGGATGGGGATATATTCTTTGTAACCATATCTTCCTCACTCATAAGATCTTCTGACATTTCAATGTCACCCTCTCTTGGTTCACTCTTGTAAAACATTAGAATTGAATGTTATTGCAATATTTAATACCATGAATGAAACTGGACAACTGTAAGAGGACATGTAATACAGATCTTTATGCTAACTGTAAGCAATAGGCATAGACTTCCTGTGGATACTGTACAAATGCACATGGTTATGATTGCACCTGCAGAAGATTTGTGGGAGCCAGCTGCCTGTCATAAAGACATGAGATTTTTTTCATGTAGTTTTAAAAAAGGTATAGTTTTTACCTTTAACAAAATATTTTTGGGTGAACTTCAGACCAGGGCAACTGTCTAGGATCCCCTGTTTACCTGCAGCTGCTCCTGAGGCATCTACTGCTCTTTGTGAATTCCGCACTAGGTACTGAATTTCCGTCTTTGGTCTTACCAGTGTTAGGTTGAGTACGGGAGAAGGTCTTGTTCTGACACGGCTTACCTTTTTTCTTTCACAGCAGTTTTCTTGGTTAATAGATCACATGGCTTGTTCTTGCACTGTGGCCATCTCATAGAGAGAGCCTAAGCACAACACTAGAAAAAATTACTTGACAACCACAGGTCATACAAGGGCAGGCATTGTATCTAAAAATATGCACAACAGTAGCCCAAAACACACTATAAAAACAATTAAATCAATTAAAAGACAAATTCTTTCAAAAGCACCTCCAGCTTTGTTTCTTGGACTATACTAGAATATCTCTATACCTGTACCATTAAGAAGTGTATGACATAAACCTGCCTAGACAAGATAAGATCTAACCTCTATGGGGTTGTGCCTTTTAAGCGGCAGGCAGCGCCTGGTGAACGCTGGGTGCTGTACGCAATACCACATTTACAGCGCCATGTAGCATACGATTCATCATTACAAGCGGCTCAGTGTTTAGTGTCGGCGCTCTAGCTTCCAGAGCGCCAGGTATTACCTGTCGCTACCTGTCGCTCTCCCATACATTTCAATTGAGTTTCCTTTTCTCCTGTTTAAACTGGATTTTTTCATCCAGAGCGCTGACATTCTGTGTTTCTGTTTTTTTGTTGAATATGGTGTGAGTCACTGAGAGTCGGTCGCAATGCGCTGCCACTACCTTTCGCTCCCTGCAATACTCGCTGTATTGGTGTTAGAACGCCCAACATACATCTCATTCATTAATGCTGGCCATCCCATGGCTATACACAGGCTCTATTTGCTGGCTGAACAGTGACTATATCATCAATCAATCAAGCCATAATGCTGGTTGAAGTTATGGATAATAAGAACCTCTGGGACTATAAACACACAGCATAGATATAGATATCTTGAATATTGGCTGTTGTTCCCTCATTAGAAAGTAGTGACAGTACATTGTAGAAACCAGTCAGTTTGTGTCTTCATATAATTTATTACATACAAATCTATTTTTGTTTCATTGTGTAGGGATGCTTGGTCAAAATATACTTCCTTGAAGAGAAATGGGACTCATATGTATTTATGAATACATTGCCCTGCGAATTAAGACATTGCCCGTGCAAGTAATATTAGAGCTAATTATGTATTATTAACAATTATCAAGTATTAGGTTTATCAATGCATGTGTGTGTGTGTTATGTACAGATGCACTGGCACAGTGTGCTATCTTAAAATCTCCAAAGCTTTCAATGGCTTCTATGCTGAGATTAGTTTAAGTAATACTATTGTCTCAGGCTACACATTGCACTGTCCTAAATTCAATCCGTTTTCAAAAAGACGCTGTAGTTCCTAGGTTATCTATAAAAGTATTAGAGCATTGGAGATGCAGAGCAAAAATGAAGAGAAACTGGGTGTGGCAACAGTGATGTGATGTAAGCACACTATCCCCTCGATTCAAAGAGCAAAAGTTAATTGATTTCGGATCGAGAATCGTAAGTTTGGGTGGGTGTTAGTCATTTTTTCCTGTTTTTTTGGCCATTTACGACTCGCACGAGCCTACGTTCGAATGCGTATATGCTCTTACGATCATCGCAAGTTCGTTCCTAAATTTTAGGATCAAAACGTAAAACTTAGGATCAAATCCTAAAACTTAGGATGAAAACGTAAAACTTAGGATAATTGGATGTGTTTCGGTGTGATTCAGAGAACAGTTTTCAAACCTCTAAATACGTTTTAAAAGAAAGCCACTGCCGACACCTTTTAGCAGTCGGATTGCTGTTCTTGAACAGGTTTTTTGGCTATGTGGAGGAGTCTGCGCGTCTTGAGCTGCAATGAACTGCATGTATCAGCATGGCCGAGGCCATAAATTGTATGGCAATGCATACCTGATTCATGTATGCCTTATAAAAGCATTTTAATGTGGACCTTAATTAGTCCTTTGCATGTAAACCTTTATTTGGCTATATATTTGCGTTAATTAAAGAAACTTATGTCCTTTGGTATTTATTTTTAAATTGATGTACTAGAATAATATTTTTAGATTGCATTTATTGGTGTAGTTGTTTACCTTTGCTTTGTTTAATTATTTAAGCACATCTTTGGTCAGATGCATCACACTTACTGAGGAGAGGAGAGCGGGATAAAGTGCAGGATGTGGGTTACTGCTGTATTTTGCACAGACACAGCAGAGCTGGGGGCACGGAAAGGTCAGAAATCAAAGAATCCAGAGCAACACAGTCACAAGGCCCTTTCTGTTTGCAGGCTGCCCGATAATACCTGAGCCGCCATCTTGGCTGTTTCTAGGCTTATAACATGCAGAAGCTGCTGGGTGTTTTTTAATATTTGAGAGCAATCTGTATGTAGAGGGTGTGGGTAACCACACACAAAATTTAAAGTTGTACCATTTGAAGCATAAATATTAAAATTAAATCCACAAGTAAAAAATGCACGTTAACTAAAAATTAAACAAAGTAAGATTTACTTATGCAAATGCATTCATTAATGGTTGGTTACTACAAAATGAATGAAATAAAGAAAAATAAAAGACCAAATATTTAGAATGCACTTTAATGAGGTAAGTTTGTAGTGCGGAGCCGCAAGATCAGAAGGATTTACGTCCAGACAAAAAAGGAAAAAGGGCAAAACCAATGTTGCAACCTGAGAAATGAAACGGAAAAATCAGGATGGAAACTGACATAGGTCTGATTCCCGAACTGCCATACGAACGGACGTATATTTTAGGATAGAAACGTATTTGCTTATAGAATCACTCGCAAGTTCATACGAACGCACGAGCGTACGGGAAAAATAGGATGATCGGCACCCAAATCCAAGCTGTTACATGTTTCTTTGAATCGACCCATATGTGCTTAGCATATATTTATAATGGGCCATGTTTGGATAGATGTGCTGAGAGTCACAGCTTGTACATAAAGGTGGATTATTGAGAGACATGCTGTAGGCAGAGATTGTCTGTACCCTGTCAGATCAGTGTGATAAAATCATGGGAGTGAGAGACATGCTGCAAACAGAGGGATTGTCTGCACCCTGTTAGCAACTAGTGTGCATGGATGAAAGGGGGGTTTGCTGGGTGTCTGACCTGTGACAAGGCTGGCAAACAGAGGAAAACGCTGGAATGCAGGGTGGGCAGGCTGTTGATTGCTGGCAGCCTGATGAAAGACTGGAGCTAGACATCTGAACACTGAGAGCAGAGAGAGGAGGACATGGTTTCATAGCTGCAGAGAGAGGCAGCCAATCAGGATGCCTGGGGAGGGAATAGGGGTGTTGCCACTGAATGTTGATTGAAGGACCAGGTAAGTGGGCTGGTGATTGAAAGCTGAATGAGGAAGTGATTTCATAACTACAGAGACAGATAGGAGAGGGAGGACAGCACTGAAATGACTCAATGTTAGGATAAGCTACTGATATTTACTTTTTAATTTTTGACTTGCCAAATACTTTAACAACATTGTCCAGGCAAACATAAAAACAAGCTGTATACTCACATTGTTTCCCCTTTAGATGATCGCCGCTAGTCTGGTGCTAAGTGACTTAACTGATCGGTAGATCCACGTCACCCAGTTTGGAAATCTGGTGCTTCTTTGTCCTTGATGTGCCACCGTCTGCGCCATCAGTCACAGTAATGCTTGCATGCTCCCTCCACTGACTGCAGTGGAAGAGGCGTGTCAGAGTTACTGTGACTGATAGCGAGGGGCAGCACTGCATCAAGTACAAGGAAGCAGCGGGTGATCAGGCAGGGTGGCACGGGATGTGGATCAGCCAATCAGGTAAGGCTCCCAGCACCGGACTAGGATTGATCATCTGCAGGTGGAAAATACAGCTTTCTTATGTTTGAATGGACAATGTCTTTAAGCCTAATTATTCATGTGTATTAGTGATCACTTAGTCCTTTACAAGCACAATATCGGAACACAGACATTATTATACCTTCTGTAGGTAGGCTTATGGAACCTTTTTATTACAGGGGCAATAAATATATATCGGTATAATCCCAGAATTGAGGTTGTTTTAACTAGTGTGCTATTTTGGCAGGAGTTGTCCTTTTATTGATGTTTGAGTATTTTTTATGGTGTGTTTTGTACCATAGACTGCTACTTATATACAATTGATTGAATTTTTATGACTTGAGGATGTCAATTGTTTTTTTTCTCATTGATGTGCTTAGGTTCTATTGTGACCACAGATCTTGTCTGTCAGCAGGGCAGGGTATGGGTGTGTGGGGGGGAGAGGACCATAGCAACACAACAAGGCAAGGTACAAGCTCTCCAACATTAAAAAAATTACTTACCTGGCAGTCAGATGGGACTTTAAAACTATCACCTTGCATGAAAAATCACAACTGGAATTCTCAGCACAATCCCCTCAATTGCAGTGACTGGAGTGGGCATGCTCTGGACACCCTGACTGACACAAATGGTCGGATTCAATGTTGGCATCTAGTAAGCTGATTTGTTAATTTTATTTTGTCTAAACAGGATTTTTTATTCAATGTTACTGTTGTGGCATAGTCTGATTGCATTCTGACCCTTGCCAAATTATGGACCAGAGACAGCAACAAAACTCTCAGCTTCTCCCAGAGAAGATTATAGACAAAACACTCTCCTGGTTTGGCAGGTCCCTCGAACTGTAAAGATGTCCAATACTATTCTCCAGTCCATCAGGCTGGCATTAGTGTGCTTCCTCAGGATGAATTATGAGGAAGGGGGTCAACTGTACTGCCACCAGAGCAGAACCCTTCTGAACTTATCTCTTCTCTCTGATGACAAAGAAGTTCCATGTCACAAAGAAGTCAAATAAAAAGTCTGTTATGTAACTGGTCAAACAGAACTGTCTTGCTAGAATTTACCATTTATTATCTCACTACCTCCAAGGTAGGTTGCTTAAAGTGGACCAAAAGTCAAAAAAAGAAAGTTTAGTAAATTGCTCCTCTTAAGCCCCCTCTGGCAAAAACAATTTGAGAGAGCTTAACTCCATGCAGATGTTCTGGAATAACAGGCCGAGTCTTTTTGAGTACTTGAAAAGGAAGTGCTAAGGCATTTGGAAGGCTAAACTGATGCGTGGAAATCAGAGAGTAATTTACCTTATTCGTCTTCCCAGCTGTTACAATTGGCTTGTGTATTAAATAATGGGATTCAGGCTCACAGGAATTGTTTCCTCTCTTATCAAAGTGTTTAAAATGCATATCATACTCCGTCCTGTAACTTGTTTTAGTTACAGTTTTTCTGTAAATCCAAAAAAAAAAAATATTATAAACTATTATAAAAAAAATAAATATTAAAGCCACATAAAATATGCATCAGTTTTTTTGCTACAACCAACTTGCACTAGCTTGTTTTATACTGTGAAATATTTTATTTTGCAATAAAAATTATTAAAACTGAAATTACAACTTTCCCTCTATATTTGCAGATTCAATATTTGCAATTTCATTTACTCAAAAGGCATTTATCATTATTTATGTGTCAGTCGAAAAACTATTGTGTCTCATTTGTAGTTTTTTGTATAGATATGTCTAGTGTTTTGCCTGAATCTAATTTGAGTTAGCCAATTTATTGTATTATTCTAACTCCATATTTATTTTCTGCTCTATGAGCAGTTTTAATACAGCTAAAAAATACAATTCTGTGAAATACTCACCTGTAGAATTGGTATTATATGCATACAGTACGTCCTGCTCCATCTATAATACTTACACGTGGGTAATCCTCCACCAGATTGCGCTGTTCACTGCAGACATGCAAAAACAGGCTCCTCCCGGCCCTTCATATACCCAGGGACCTCCCACAAATCCCAAGCATTGAAAAGCAGTGAGAAAAAGAAGCCGGGAGAAACCAACCACCAAACTGGTAACAATAACAATGATAACAATCACCATACAGGGGATCCAGAACAAGGTGAAACCAGGGTGGGGTGGAGCAGGACGTACAGTATGCGTATAATACCAATTCTACAGGTGAGTATTTCACAGAATTGTATTATTCTAAGCATACAGTACGTCCTGCTCCATCTATAATACTTACACGTGGGACATCCAATGGCAGTGTCCATAAAGTAGGGTGGGATCCCCAACAACAAGGCAACGGCGCGTAGCTCAAACTACAACCGCCTGTAAAACCTTACGGCCAAAGGCAGCATTAGCTGAGGCCCGAACATCAACTTTGTAAAACTTTGAAAAGGTGTGAACAGAAGACCAAGTAGCAGCTTTGCAAACTTGTTCAACAGAGGCCTGTTGCTGAAAAGCCCAAGAGGCACCAATAGCACGAGTGGAATGAGCCGTAAGACGGAAAGGGGGAGTCCTCCCCTTAGTAGAATAGGCCTGAATCACAGCCTGACAAATCCATTTACTGATGGTAGACTTGGCGGGAGCCAAACCTTTCCTAGGCCCCGAAGGCACAACGAAGAGAGCATCAGTCTTCCTGAAGGCCTTAGTGACAACCAGGTAATACTTCAAGCACCTGACTACGTCCAAGGAATGCAGAACTCACTCCTTGTCGTTGCGAGGATTGGGACAAAGAGAAGGAAGAACAATATCCTGGTTCAAATGAAATGCCGAGACAACTTTTGGCAGAAAATCCGGTTTGAAGCGGAACACCACCTTGTCCTGGTGTCGCTCATAGTATGGAGGCTGAATAGATAGAGCGGCCAGCTCTGACACACGCCTAACCGAAGAAATAGCTACCAAGAAGACAACCTTGAGAGTGAGAACGACCAGAGCAGCATCTTGAATAGGCTCAAAGGGAGCACCCTGCAAGGCAGACAAAACCAAATTCAAATCCCAAACAGGGACCATAGGCTTTCGAGTGGGACGCACGTGAGTGACCCCCTGGAAGAAGGTCTTAATCAGGTGATGCTGAGCAAAGGTCTTCTGAAAGAAGATAGATAGGGCAGAAACCTAACCCTTCAGAGTACTAAGTTTGAGACCTAAGTCCAAACCATGCTGTAAAAACTCCAGGACCCTAGGGACAGAGAATTCCCGGCAGGGAAGAGACCTGGACTCACACCAGTCAATGTAGGAACGCCATACTCTATAATAAATAGCAGAAGAAGTCTTCTTCCTGGCCTGCACCATAGTAGCCACCACAGAGGCAGACAACCCCTTCTCCATCAAGATGGAGGTTTCAGCAGCCAGGCCATCAAAGCCAGCGTTTGTAAATTGGGATGGCGTAATGACCCTTGGGTTAGCAGATCTGGTACGCTTGGCAGATCGTACTGATCTACTGCCATTTGAACCACGTCTGCGAACCACACTCTTCTTGGCCACCTGGGGGCCACCAGAATCACAGGTACCCCTTCCAGAGCAATCTTGCGTAGAACCCTCACCAGAAGGGGAAACGGTGGAAACGCATACAGGAGTCGAAACTCCCTCCAAGACATGGACAGGGCATCTGTGGCCATTGCCAGAGGATCCTGAAACAGGGAGACAAAGGCCGGGAGCTTGTGATTGTGCTGGGAAGCAAACAGATCCACATCCGGTAGACCCCAACAGTAACACAGGGACTGGAATACCGTGTTGCAGAGGGACCACTCCCCCCTGACGGGACATTCCCCTGCTCAGGGCGTCCGCCAGCAGGTTCTCTGCCCCCGGAATGTAAACAGCCGAAATGCATTGAACATTGGCCTCCGCCCATGTCAGAATCTGAGACACTTCTTGGAGAGCACCCTTGCTCCAGGTCCCTCCCTGATGATTGATGTAGGCAACCGCCGTTCTGTTGTCTGAGCGAACTTGGACGGACAGACCCCTCAGGTGTTGGGTCAATCGCTCCAGTACCAACCTGACTGCCCGTAATTCCAGAATGTTGATGGGTAAATGGGCCTCCTGAGGGCCCCACGTCCCCTGGAAGCGCAGGGACTTCCAGAATCCTCCCCAACCTGACAGACTGGCATCCGTTGTGACCGTCTCCCAGGATGGGGTCAGAAAAGACCTGCCCCCTGTCAAGTTCCTGTGGTCCAGCCACCACGCAAGGGACTGTCTGACCGAGGGGAGAAGCACACAGAACCCGTCCAAGGACGCAGGGTTCTTGTCCCAAACTGACAGAAGGTGAAGCTGCAGAGGTCTCAAATGGAACTGGGCAAAGGGCACCGCCTCGAAGCTCGGCACCATCAGGCCCACCAATTGCATTCCCTGCCGGATGGAGAACTGTGGGTTCGAGAGCAGGAACCTCGCCTGCGCCGTCAGAGCTTCCACCGTCTGTTGAGGAAGGAATATCCTTGACTGAACCGTATCCAGAATCATTCCCAGGAACGGAGTCACCGAGGAGGGGGACAGGGATGACTTGGGGTAATTGATCACCCAGCTGAAGGACTCCAGGGTGGACACTACCAGCCGAGTGTCCAACTCTGCCTGCCGCAGGGACCTTGCAAATGACCCCTAGGTCCATGAGACCCTGTACGGCCAGCAACAAGACCTGAGCTGAGGCAGGGTCTTGAGGGATTTGAGACCCAATGAACCTGGTGGGGGGCCATACAGCAAATTCTATTTTGTAGCCGGAGGACACTACCTTCTGAATCCACCGGTCTGAGACGTGGCGCCGCCAGACGTGCTCGAAGTGCTGTAGACGTCCCCCCACCCTGACGGGTGAGGGCGCCCCCTCATGCCTGGGGGGCCTTGGGAGGGGCTTTGGGTTTGGTTCCCCAGGAGGAACCTGAACGGCGTCCTCTGTTCCTGTGCCAGGAATCAGCGTGGGCCCCTGCAAAGGATGCCCCTCTACCCTGCTTGGCCCCACGATAGGGGGTTGATAGGGAGCCTTGGTCACAAAAAGGCCGAGTCTGTCGCCTGCGCTGGGGTAACTTGCCTCCCTTGGTAAAGAGGTCTAATCGATCTCCAAATAGGCGCAGCCCTTTAAATGGCAGCCCCGTGAGGGCTTTCTTGGCGGCATTGTCTGCGGCCCACTGGCGCAACCAGACCGCGCGGCGTATAGCAACCACCAGGGCAGATGACCTGGCACACCTCTTAATAGCATCGTCCGATGCAGACAGGATAAAGCATCACAGCTGGACACAGTGTTGACAGTATCAGGAGGCAACTCATCTGTGCCATCGAGAGCACTCCTAACCACGGCCCTGAGCGCTACTGCCGTAATGGCTAAGGCGCAAACCGGGCGCAGAGTCGCTCCCCCAAATGCAAAGGCATGACATGCCAGTTGGTCAACACGCCGGTCCTCAGAGTCCCATAGCGTAGTAGTGTCAGGGGAGTGCATAATAGAGGCGTTGGACAACCCTAGAATAGGAGCATCGACCTCGGGCGGCGATGACCAGCACTTAACCAAGTCAGTAGGGAAGGGATATTTCCTATCCACGCTCTTAGGGACCCCGTGAAGTCTGCTGGGATGTTCCCATTCTTTAAGCACGAGGCTATTGAAATGGGTCTCAGCATGCAGCTCACTCATGACCATAATAGCACCATGGTGAAGAAGGCTTGCCAGCATCTCTACCATCCCAATCGCTTAAAGGACTGTCAACAACTGTGCTTAAAGTGGACCAACACCCAGGATTTTGACTATCCTGGGTTTTGGTCCACTTCGGTGGGGCACCCCGATCGGGGGTGCCCCGCTTTGTGAAACCCCCCAGAAAGCCCCAAAAACTCACCTGTCCCCGCTCCCACGTGACCGCTGCAGTCAATCCCCGCCGCCGGACAAGCGAGGTCCGTCGCCAGACAAGCGAGCGCGCCCGCCGCCGCCTCCTGCGCGTCACTCTTACAGGGAGCGCGCCCGCGCCGGCTGTTTGTGAATGGCCGGCGCGGGCGCACTCCCTGTAAGAGCGCGCCCGCGCTCTTATTATATTATTATATATATATATATATATATATATATATATATATATATATATATATATAATAAACTCTGCTGCTGCAAAATATATATATATAATTTTCCTGGAAATTTCTGAAAAAATCAAGGTTAAACATGGCGTAACATGGTGAAAAATTACCTGTCAACAGAGGGCGACAAAACTTCCAGTAGGCGGGCAATTAAAAGGGTTAATGGTACGTATGCATGTTGGGTATTGTTCTGTTCGTGGGACCTTGTGCTTTCAGATTTAGCTTGTTTTTTCTTATTTGCATATTAATATTTTAGGAAAACCTGTTTTTTATTCTGAATTTTTATACATTTTTTTAGGGAAACCCTGTGCAACCTAAGAATTCTTCGAGGGATTACTTCCAGAAAGATGAGCCCACTACAACAAGCTGGTACGCTTAGACAGCTTAACATGTGTACTTTCATGGAATATATGGTTTATGGTGGATATTCGAAATGTAAAGGATTGTTTTGGTTGAAGGTGCACACTAATTTTCAAGTAAAATTACGGTTATGCACATGCTTTATTTTGGGGTGTTTGGCAACTCTTCTCTTGACAGTACCTGGTTATTGTTCTGTTCGGGGGACCTTGCTTTTTCTTTTTTATTCTTTTTTAGGGAAACCCCGTGCAACCAAAGAATTGATTGAGGGATTACTTCCAAAAAACTATGCCCACATAAACAATCCTGGTACGCTTAGAAAGCTAGAGGTGTGTACTTCCAGAGAATATATAGTTTGTTGGGGGTATTTCAAATGTAAAGGGTTGTTTTCTTGCAGTTTGTCTCAGTTTGGGGGAGTCTCCTGGGCAGGAAAGGTTGTCTACCTATACATATGTGGTATGCTGTAACCGGAAGAAATTGAAACAATAAAACTGCACATATTTCACCAACAAGTACTGAGAATACACTCTAAAAAGGCCAAACAAGACACTTCTTGTTGAAGCCCTGACTCTGCTGAAAAAAACAATATATAATTTTCCTGGAAAATCCCTAGAAATCCCTTCAAAAATCAAGGTTGAACATGTGGAGTGCAAAATAGTGAAAGGTGGTCTGGCAACAGGGGATGACAAAAAATAAAATTCGGTGAAATACTCACCTGTAGAATTGGTGTTATAAGTATACAGTACGTCCTGCTCCAGATAGATTACTTACACTTGGGTTATCCTCCGCCAGGAAAAACAGGCTCCTTCCGGCCCCTCAAATACCCGGGGACCTCCCACAAATCCCCAGCATTGAAAAGCAGTGAACAAGAAACCGGGAGAATTTAACCACCCAAAACAAAACTGGTAACTATAACAATGATGATAATCACCATACAGGGGATCCAAAATAATGCAACAACAGCGTGGGGTGGAGCAGGACGTACTGTATACTTATAATACCAATTCTACAGGTGAGTATTTCACAGAATTGTATTATTCTAAGTATACAGTACGTCCTGCTCCAGATAGATTACTTACACTTGGGTTATCCTCCGCCAGATGGCGCTGCACTGCAGAGACATGTAAAACAGGCTCCTCCCGGCCCCTCAAATACCCAGGGACCTCCCACAAATCCCCAGATTTCTCTGCAGTGCTTACTGCGAAGACATGAAATTATCACTCTGTCGCAGGTGAGCGGGGCTATTAAAGCCTGCGGCCCTGTTAGACTATTCCCACCCATCCTTGATGTGATGTGCCTCCCAGCCTGGGCTGCGCTGGTCGGGTGAAGGTAGGCAGCACCATGTGTGCTTAAGGAGCGCTGCTCCACTGCAGACCCCCACCAAAGGGTAGGCGGTATAGGCTGATGGTGAGCCTTTATGGGATGCCCCTCCCGCATTATTGTCCCATGCCCCGGTAGCGGTGGGCCCTGTACAAAGGGCTGCCATCCTCCCTCATTCTCCCCATAACCTTCGGGAGGAAAAGAAGGGGTGGTTGAGCATGTATCGTGATTCGTGTATACCGCCTGTTGGCATGTGTGTTGGGACTAGTATATGTGTGTCAACCACCGCGCTGACTTGTCTTTTACTATTGCAAACGCCGCCGCCGTGCGCGCCTCTTCCTTCATTTGGATGTCCCGCGCCGGGCGGCGGCGTTGTCTCAGACTCTCCTGCGTCCTCATTGGCTGCTTGTCTGGTGGACTTCGCGCTCTTCGGGGGGGGGGGCGGGGCCGGGCCTGGCGCGCCCTGCGTCACGGCTCGCTCTGGCCCGCCCTTCGAGGTTCGTTTGGCGCCTTTCCCTGTACAGTCGCGCGCGCCCGTGTAATGGTCCCCCCTCCTGCGGTCTGTATACTAAGAATATTCGAGGAAGGCTGGCACTTAAAGGGTTAAGGTGACATTCTCATACTGCATGCATGTTCCATTAACCCCCCTGGCGTTATGATAGAGGCAAATGTAATGGTAACGAAAGCGTTACCATTACATTTGTCTCTGACGCACGGCTTCACCCCCATGAGCCTCTGCGTCTCACAGAGACGGAACCAGGAAGTGAGACGGACGCCGCGGCTCTCACCTGCGATCGCAGCGGGGACATCGCAGGATCGCAGGGAGAAGGTAAGGAGACTGCGCCGCCCGCTCCTGCTCCCAAATCGATCCCGAGCGTGACTCGGGGTTACCGCCACTTACAGCGCAAATTAACCCCGAGTCACGCTCGGGATCACCACTAAGGAGGTTAAAGCCAGTTCCCTATTACACCAGCCTTCACAAACCAGAAAATACCCTTTTATGCTATGGCGCCTTATTAGTGATTTCCTGCAATTATATTATGAGATATTACTTATCTACTATGCAAACTGTACACAGGAGATGTCGGGGTGATACTACAGGCTGCAACATATGTCCTAGCATTTGGGCTACTAGCTAGACCAGACGGACTTTCATGAAACAGACATTCAGGGGCCTTTCACAATTTGCCCTATAGGCTGCTCTCCACCAGCAGTTGTTGAACGTAACGCTGCCTCTGAATGAGCACATCCTCTACATGCCATAGCTGACCCCACCCTTTCCATGGCTGTGTAAGCCAGGTGCCAGAGCATCGTCACTGGAAGAGGGATCCACAGTTTGAAATAGAAGAAAAAAAGGCCTGGACAAATGTAGTCATTTTCTTGTTGACCATGTTGTCTTAAATACATCTGGGTGTTGCAGCAATCATTGTCTTCTTTTGGCTGCACTGTGAGTATGCCACTGCTACTTTGATAGTCCGAGTTTGATTGCTGAGGTTAACTGTAGAGGGGGAGACCTTAACACATTTTGGCTATTGAAACACCTGCACATACATACACCTCTTACATTACATTACATGGTTAAACAAGTTAAAAAGGACACGTCCATCAAGTTTAATTTTTTGTACACCATGTTGTGGTCAGTGAGATGGCAAACAAAAGGTCCCCAGCAGTCAAATATTTTAGTAGGGGAACAATCACTTATAATCCTGAGGGTAGTTAGTCCAGATCCCTGGTTTGAAAGATGTCCCATATGTCCTATTGGATGTCCTATAAAGAAACTTTTTTTTGAATCTGATGAATTGCCTTACGTAGGCAATCCCTTCCTACCATCATGACAGACCTGCATTTACTGTATGTGTAAATGAAGACTCCTTGTCCTTTGGACCATCCAGCTTTCCTGAACTTTCATTACTGAAATAAACAAGTTTTTTCATTGGATAGGATGTCTCACTTAGAATTTTTAGGTTAAAAATTGGAGAAATCTGTCCTCTGTTTCACAATTTTGCAAGTTTACCTAAATCCATTTTCCCGTATAGGGCCCAAAACAGTATCCCAGGTGTCCTAATTATTTGCTGCTTGCCACTGGACGCTGCTACTTAAACCGGACCAACAGCCTGGCACAGTTGGAATAAAAAGGTAGTGGCCATTTTGGAGCTTCCTCTCCCAGCATCTCAGCCATGCTGCTGCCTGAATTCAACTGACATAACTGACAATGCATAGTAACAGTCCAGCAGCACTTCCTGTTTGCAGGTGACCTGCAAATGCATGAGCTGCCATTTTGTTTCTAAAATTCATTACAGCAGGAATTAGAAAAAGGAAAATTAATTTTTAAGTGCAGCAATCTAAATTGCCCGGGGTGGGTGGGGGTGCATGTGAGTGCTGTTTGTTGTGTTGGTCTGGTTTAAGTCATTTTTGACTGTTGGTACGCGTTAACTCGCGTTAACTGCTCGTGATCATTGTCTGCCTAATGTAATATATTGGTGAAATTAGTCATTAGCATAACCTAGGTACATTCTTTTGATGTCCTTCTGTAATATAACAGGTTTCCAATGTGTTTTTAAGTTCTATATAATTTAGTACCATCTACAAAAACATTATTTTCTATTACAAGCAATACATCATCAATAAATATATTAAACCGGTTCAGGGCTAACACTGAAACTTGTGCAACTCACTGTTAATTTGAGCTTAGTCTGACTGCATTCTGTATACGATTATTCTTTTCTTTCCAAATATTATTTCCTACCCTTTACATTTATAAAGCAGAACAACACTCAAAAATGTTCTGCAGCAGTTGAGCTCTGGTTGGGGGTTTAATGTCCTAATCGTGGAAACAAGCTCCATGGGAGTAAACATCTTAAAACATTATTTGGAGTCTTTATTGAAAAAAATTGACACGTTTTATTGAGAAATCTATGTGGAAAAATAAAGTCTCTTTAAATTTAGCATTTAGGCAAATAAAGCTTCATGCAGTATAAGAGATTTATTTCTGCTACCCAAGGCACTGTTTAACACAAAATATGATTATGCAAACTTTCCCTGAAAAATTGCCTTTAAAAATGACCTAGCAGTAATAAAAACTATTTATATGAGCATGAGATTCTAAATTCTGAATTTGTGAAATTATTATTAGAGGTCATGGAATAATTATGTGCTTGTAAGAATGAAAAATGTAATATTTTATGGCCAGAATGTTTAACATAAAGTGAACCTGTTACAGAGCCAGACATAACCTGCAATGCCATGTCAATATTTTCAGTGGCACCCCTCAAGTGCACACATAAGCTATGTACATAGAGATACTGCTCCCTTTATCAATTAATATGAATAATGCCTAAAGGGATTTTATTGTATTTTAACTGTTGTTCTGTATCACAATGTGACTACCAAAGTATGCTTAGAATGCTTTATGTTTTATACAGTATACAGTTTATACAGTATAGTACTGTGTTTGTGGTTTATGATTATAAAAAATGGCTTCTTCTGACTATTCAGAATGAGGGAATGTGGAAAAGAGAAGATGTAGGAAATGTGGAAAAGAGAGAAAGGGGCTGGGAATGAGGAAGAGAAGGATAGGGGGAGTGTGGAAAAGACAGAAAGATGGAGGGAATGTGGAAAAGATATAAAGATGGAGGGAATGTAAAATAGAAAGGTGGAGGGAATGTGGAAGAGAAAGACGGAGGGATTGTGAAAGAGACAGTAAGATGGAGGGAATGTGGAAAAGAGAAGATGTAGGAAATGTGGAAAAGAGAGAAAGGGGCTGGGAATGAGGAAGAGAAAGATAGGGGGAGTGTGGAAAAGACAGAAAGATGGAGGGAATGTGGAAAAGATATAAAGATGGAGGGAATGTAAAATAGAAAGGTGGAGGGAATGTGGAAGAGAAAGACGGAGGGATTGTGAAAGAGATAGCAAGATGGAGGAAATGTGGAAGAGAGAAAAAGATGGAGGGAATGTGAAGAAGAGAGAAAGATGAAGGAAATGTAAAAGAGAGAGAAAGATGGAGGGAATGTCTAAAAGAAAGAGGGAGGGGTTGTGAAAGCGAGAGGAAGATGGAGGGAATGTGGAAGAGAAAAATGGAGGGAATGGGGAAGAGGGAGGGAGATTGAGGGAATGTGGAGGACAGAGAAATATTGAGGGAATGTGGAAAAGAGAGGAAGATGGAGGTAATGTGGAAGAGAAAGAAAGACGGAGGGAATGTGTAAGAGAGAGAACAAGAGAGGTAATGTGAAAAAGAGAGAATGTGGAAGAGAGAAGAAGATGGGGAATATGTGGAAGAGAGAGAAATATGGAGGGAATGTGAAAAAGAGAGAAAGATGAAGGGAATGTGTAAGACAGAGAAAGATATAGGGAATTTGGAGGACAAGGAAATATGGAGAAAATGTGGAAGAGAGAGGAAGATGAAGGTAATGTGGAAGAGAGAGGAATATGAAGGCAATGTGGAAGAGAAAGAAAGACAGAGGGAATGTGGAAGAGAGAGAACGCAAGAGGTAATGTGGAAAAGAGAGAAAGACAGAGGAATGTGGAAAAAAGATAGAAAGATGGAAAGACTATGGGAAAGAGAGAAAGATGGAAAGACTGTGGAAAAGAGAAAGATGGAGGGAATGTAATAAAAGAGATAAAGGAGGAGATTTCAAAAACAGAAGGTGAGGGAATGTGGAAATGAGAAAAAGACATTTGGAAAAGATGAGAAGACGCAAGGCTGTGTGAAAACTAAATTAAGGCAGGGAATATGGAAATGAGAAGGGAGGAACTAAGAAAAGTGGATTGAGGACAAAAGGATTGAGGGTATGTGGAAAAAAGAAAGTTGGAGGTGATGGAGAAATGTATTAATGTCACTTTTTTAGGTTAACTTCATCCTGCAAAATAGGTTAGTGCTGCTTAAGCTGAAGGCTTAGTGAAATATCTACTTGGAAAGTCTATTATTATTATTTATTGCCATACATAATCTTCAATGAGCATTTAAAACATCCACTCTTCTGGGGGGGGGGCTCACTCTGACTTTTGCTTTGGAGCCCAGTGAAATCTATGTACGCCCCTGTGTAGAGCATTTTTCTCTGGGCCTCAGCCAGGAAAGGCCCCTAACCAGGATATCATCCATGTAAAGTAGCACTTGAATCCCTAATTTTCCCAGGATTATCCTCACTGTGATAAACATTATGGCAGCCATGGACAGATCGAATTGGAATACCACAAATAAGTAGCCATATTCCCTCAAAGCCTATGCATTGTTGGTGGACCTTTAGGTGTCATCCTACCTACCTAGAGTTTTTGTCACGCTCTGTTGCCAGATTTCTAGGAGTACTCAGCTTACTGTAGTGGCTTCAGCTTTCTGGAAGTAATCCCTCGAAGAATTGGTTGCACAGGGTTTCTCTAAAAAAATGTATAAAAAAGCAGAACAAAAAACAAATTTTCCTAAAATATCAATATGCAAACAAGAAAAAATAAGTCATATGTGAAAGCACAAGGTCCCCCGAACAGAACAATACCCAACATGCATAGGTAATTTTTACCCTTTTACATGCCAGCCTACTTCCAGTGTTTTTTAAAATAATTTTTGTTGAGACATCACTAAACCCAGCTTCTGTGACACTCAGAATGTTATATTAGTAATTGTAGTGATATTTCTATGTACTGCATCAACAATGCTATATTTTGATATGCCTGGGATCTTATATATATTTAATATGTATCATATATATATTTAGACAAGCCTTAAAGTGATTTTATATGAAAAAGTAAAGAAAAAAATAAACAGCAGCTTATCTTGCCAAATGTTCCTCCAGCGCTGTCATTCTTCTCGTTTCCGTGCCGTAAATGAGAAAATCCCCTTCCTCACTCATTGGACGTTGGACACACTGGTCGCCAATTGACATTGGGGTCTTCTAACAGAACCACAGCCCTCCCATCTCGGGCTTCAATGAGGAGCCATAAATCCCATCTAACCTCTCCTCCTACCCAGCCTCCTGCTAGCAGCGCATGGAGCCACTGCCTCCGCCTTTTGGGCCAGGGGGGAAAGAAGCTACTGCCTCCACCTTTTGGGCCAGGGGGGAAAGAAGCCACTGCCTCCGCCGCTCGGGCCGGGGGAAAGATACTGTCTTTGCCTTTAATATCACTTTAGGGTTCTATTAATTCTATTATATAACATTCTAATATTAAGTAACAGTATCTTTTCTTTTTGAAATACAACTATTTTTTAGAATGTGGCTGCCGCATAACTACAAATTATCTCTTGAATTACAATTCAGTTTTTCTCTGAAAGCAGTTTCCTAATGAGCAAATGAGCAAGGCAAAGAGGATTTCACTTAAAATGAAGCAGAAATTTGTTTTAAACTCCTGTCTTGGTTTTCAATGCTTTTATGAGTATGAAAGTTTTAATAAAGCACTATAGTCCCAGACACTATCACGAAATTGTAAAATATTAAAAATACATATAAACATGTTGGCTAATGGGAGTTGGGTTATACAAACCTAATGAAACTCCCACTAAGCTTGTGGTTCATTCTCCCATGGTAGGAATAAAATGCAGGGGAGACAGAACCTGTCATCCCTAATTTCCTCAAGCCTGGCTGGATATTTCTTGATGCCGGCTGTATTTGTGACCTCTCCTCCTGCCACCCAGCATATTTATATGGATTTTTATTATTGGGCCCTATTTTGCTAGAGTTTTCCTTTAATGTGAGTCCTGGAACTGATATCAATTATTTAATGAATTAAAGTATTTTAATGTCTGATCATATAAAATAAAGATTAATGTAAACTTACCTCTCGCGCAGAAATGGCTTTAATAGATTAGGAGATGGTTGATTCATTGATGTTTTGGTGCTTTCTTTTCTGTCATTATTTGGAGATTTCTGGAACCTTCTACATAAAGACAAATTAAATAATTACCTGTATGTCTGGTATTACATTTTTGTGTGTTGAGTTGGAGAGGCTCTTACATTTTATAGCACAGTCATTTTTTAAAAAGAGATAATTCATTCTTATGAAACACTCTTTAAGGCTAATTACTCGCCCCTTTTAACGAATCTGCCATCCTTGTTGGATAGTTGGAAGAGGCTCCCAGTTTCCTGGCAAGGCCCTATTACGGCGGTTAATATGACCGCTTTCCCCAAAGTTCTCTATTTTGCTCGAGTTCTTCCAATAGATATCACTAGACATTACCATTGCAGCTTTCAGGGGAGAATCTTTAACTTTATTTGTACAGGAATTAGGCCGAGAGTTAACAGAGCGGTTATGCCTTGCCCGAAGAAAAATGGAGGTCTGGGGGTTTCTAACATAATTATTATTTATTATAGTTATTTTAAAGCAGCACAAGTGGAATAGATGTACCCTTGTGGGTAAGCATTGAGGCTGTGTATAGTCACCTTATTAATGTAGGCAACTTGCTTTGGGATCTGCCGCAATATAGTAACCACATAATGAAACCTATAATAAAGCATTCTCTAAACCAGGGGTACTCAACCACTTCTTGTAAAGGTCCATTTACAGCCATCCACTGAGATGTGAAGGTACGGACTGGGGGTGAATAGTTAGAAATCAGCACACGGGGGAGGGGGGACGTTAGATTCCACAGGCAAAACTAAGAAATGCTCTTGCACCCCCCAAAGAATCCTATTGGGCACTGGGGAAAATACAATTCTGTGAAGTACTCACCTGTAGAATTGGTATTATACGCATACAGCACGTCCTGCTCCAGATATAGTAATAACATGTGGGTAATCCTCCGCCTCCGGCGCGGTGCACTGCAGACATGTAGAAAACAAGCTACTCCCGGCCCTACATATACAGAGGGACCTCCCACAAATCCCCAGCATTGAAAAGCAGTGAGAAGGAGAAGCCAGGAGGAACCAACCACCCAGAAACAGGCAATAATATCAATGATAATAATCACCATACAGGGGATCCAGAACAAGAGAAACCAGGGTGGGGTGGAGCAGGACGTGCTGTATGCGT
This sequence comes from Gastrophryne carolinensis, assembly GCA_027917425.1. Lineage (NCBI taxonomy): Eukaryota > Metazoa > Chordata > Amphibia > Anura > Microhylidae > Gastrophryne > Gastrophryne carolinensis. The sequence goes on along the minus strand of CM051236.1, from coordinate 384,759,755 downwards.
ATAATACCAATTCTACAGGTGAGTACTTCACAGAATTGTATTATTCTAAGCATACAGCACGTCCTGCTCCAGATATAGTAATAACATGTGGGACATCCAATAGCAGTGTCCATAAAGTAGGGTGGGATCCCCGTGAAAAAAGGGCACAGCCAACAGTAAAAGCGCTGTCACCTGCAACCATGCTACGAAGAGCAACGAGAGCAAGGCTCTAACCTCAACCTTTGAACCTGTAAAGGGAGAACTGAACACAAGCAGCGGACAAACCAGCATGCTCAACAGAAGTTAGTGCTGAAAGGCCCAGGCCAAGCACAAGTAGTAAGGGAGCAAAACAACCGAGAGAAAAGAGTAATCTTCCCTTAAAAGAACAGGCCAGAGAAAAGGCCTAACCACGCTCATGTAGCCGTGGCAACCTTAGAAGTCTCCCCAGCGGGGAATATGAACCCTGGTCTCAAGCGAGACCTGCAGGAAACCTGAAAACAACAACACTCAGCACGAGCCGAAACATTTACTCTAGGCTCGGAAGGACAAAACCAACCAAGCGATGCCTATCTGAGGGCACCTACACCCGTGGAGGCAATCAGATCCAGTACTAAAGGATGGAGACCCATAAGACCCAAGGGCATAATCCCTACCAGGTACAAGAAACGGACCAGGAAATCTCCAACACCTGGAGGGGAAGACAGATCCCCTTAGCTCAAAGTATATCAAGACAGTAGCCCCGAGACCGGAGGATCTGGAATAAGGGAGAATCAAAAACACCACCTGAAGCCGAACTCAGCGTAGTGCGGAGCATCCCCCTCTTATGGAGTACAGATATGTAAACAATGTATATATATATATATATATATATATATATATATATATATATACTGACCATGACCGATAACAGAGTCATCCTTTATGGCCCATTTATGACTGGAGCAACCGCCCCAAAAGAGCGATATGGTTTAAAGAACAGGTCAGAAGAACCTGAATAAAACCCAAGGCAACCCTTAGCAGGGCATCAGATAAAGTAAACCCCATAGAGGGGGCAAGAATTCCTCAAGGAATGTACCTGAGCAAACCCTGTTGAATGCTCAACACAGAAGATTGGAATATACCTCTGTAGTAGGCCAACAGGGCGAGCCCTGAACCTTCACAGAACTAAGTTGGGGAGCAAACACCAACCATGCTGTAATAATTCAAGAACCCCGGAAACAGAGAACTTCCAGCAGGGGAGAGAGCTAGACCCCGCCAAGCAATACAGGTACAACATACCCTAAGATAGATGGCAGGAATAGAAGAAGAGGAAGAGGAGGAAGCTAAATCCTAGCTCTCCTGGAAACAAGACACCCAGAGATATGCCATCTCCGGCAGGGCGAGGAACCAAACTGGTCTAACTCCAAATTAGACCCTGAAGATAGGGGCGAAATAGAAAAGAACCTGGCTATGCGGAACAAACCTCCTGAGAGAGCGTACAGGCCCACCGTCCTCAGCAGAAGCCTCCACGGACGACACCCCCCTGGGCCACCCAGGCCCCCGGCATGACGGCTCCCCCTGCCTGGCAGGGCGAAGAAAATAAGCCATATCGAATATAATGTCCAGCCAGAGCCTACTAGGCCCCAAAGGACAAGGTTAGGCCAATCTAGGCCAATACTAAAGGGCAGAACCCCTGTGATCGTGACAGAGCCCAACAGGTCAATACCAGTAGGACTCAGAGGGCCAACATATTACCTCCTACCAAGGAGGGCATCCATCAGAGACTAAAGCAATAAAAAGCAAGGGATGTTAATTCCCACATAGATTAGAATCAGAGCCTTCCTGGAAGTAACCACTAGTCCCGAGACGTTACCAGGAAGAAGGGGACAGGCCACTGTCCTACGGCAGACCACGAATCCCCGAATGGATAGGCCCTGAAACTGAGAAATCCAGCAAGATAGAGCCCGCTGAAGGCTCGCTGTGGCAACAACACAATAGGTAAATGGACCCCCTTTTAGGGGCCTACCTAGGAACCACTGGGGGTTTCAGAAGAAACAAGCTCCCCCAGTCAACCTGCACGATTTGGTACCCAAGGTGACCACCAACAGGTGAGCAGCAAGAAAGGAGGGAATGCCCCCCGGGGGACTTTTTTTTTTTTTTAAATAACTCTCAGAAGATCAGCCACCTCGACTAGGAGGAAGGTGCACAGACTTAGGTCCACACTGCTGGACCCCTGTCCAGAATAACAACCTAAGGTGCTGCAGAACCTAAGGGCACTGAGAATAAGGGACGTCATCTGCACAACCACCAACGGCCATCCCAGGAGCAGTACTGCCAGGTGACAGTAAGGAAATAGCAAATAAGGTCAGAGACCTTGCCCCAGAAAAGCCTTAAATACCAAGCAAAAAAGGGGGCACTAGTCGACCCAATTCTAATGCCATCCTAGGAAACTGGAGGATGGAACAAAAAAGGTAGGATCTGAGGCCACTAAGCCTATCCAAACAACTCCCTCTCGGGAGATATAAGGAACCCGAAGGGTCCCTTTGTGGCTGCCCCCAGGTCTCGTTCGAGACATCACTCCCAGACCGAGCTAGCGAAACACCAGGAGCGTGAGAGGGGCCCAATAACCCGGCCACAATCAGCAGTGAAGACTACCAACACCAAGCTGTAAAGGCCACAGTGTCCAAAGACACCTGGGAGCCCAATTAAGCATCTTATCGCTCTACGGACGGCCATAGGCCCCGCGGTTTATAGGGTGCCGACGGTCCAACTCGGATCAAGCCTGAATGCCTATAGATTGCCGAATCCAATAAGGGTTAGAATGGGTTAGAATGGGCGACCCCCTCATCCTCAGGGGGAATGGGGGGCGAACTGGTGTAGAGGCCTCTGCCTATATCCGTTAAGGGCGTCCAGCCAAGGAGCCCAGGCCTAGCAGACCAAGGAAGGCCTGCACCTATACTTGAAGAAAAACAGGGGACCGGAGGCCCCCTGACCGACTCAGGGACGGACACCCAGCAAACACTGTCCCACATCCGGAGGAACTACCTCCCAACTCCCCCAGAATGAGGCAAGAAGCCTCCCGATAGGAGCAAGGTGCTGTGGCCTTCCCCTCACACAAGCGGGTGAAGGCGTCCCATCATGCTTGTGGGGTTTCGATTAAGGATTTGGTCTTGGCCCGGCCGGAAGGTCCAGGGCGTTGTCTGCCACTCCCTGGGCAGGAGACTGAACCAGACCCCGGGGTATCCCTGCTCCGAGGGGGCCTGGACGGCCGCTACTGATTGGGTGAATTGTCCTCTTTCCCGAATAGGTCCAGACGGGCCCCAAACAGGCGATGCCCTCTAAAGGGGAGCCCTGTCAGAGTCCTTTTAGCGTCATCGTCTGCCCCCCACTGTCGCAGCCAGAGCAGGCGGCGAATAGCTAACATTTGGGCTGAGGTCCTTGCACACATTTTGATGGTGTCATCCAGAGCTAAAAGGATAAATTTAACAAAAATGTCGCAGCTGGAGAGTGCGTTAAACACCTCCCAGGGTAAATCTTCAGGTTGATGCTCAAGCATCTTACTTATGAGGGTCCTAGCGGCCACTGCAGTAATGGCCGCAGCACAGACAGGACGTAGCGCCGATCCTGCACAAGCAAAGGCGTGGGAAGCCAGCCTATCAATGCGCCGGTCCTCGGCGTCCCGCAGGGTGCTGTAAGCCGGAGCTGTAAGGAAAGGGGGGTTAGGAACCTCAATAATCGGGGCGTCTACCACTGGAGACGAAGCCCAACAATCAACCATCTCTGGGGGAAAAGGATATTTCCAAACCCAATCCTCTGGGGCCCCTTGAAGTTTAGTGGGGCAATCCCATTCCTTAAGTACAAGAGCATGAAAGTGGGCCTGCTCGAGAAATTCCAAGCACGCAGGCGCCGTATGGAAGCGCTCCCCTCTCGGTCTGGGTCTGAGGAACCCGGGTCAGAGAACAGGTCTCCATCTTCAGAAGGAGCACTATCACACAGAGAAGAGGACTCCTCCGAGCCCATAGCACAGGCCGAAGCCGGAGGAGTCCAGGGCCGTTGTCTGCCAGGACCCACATGCCCGGACAAACCTTCAACAATCTGGTTAAGCGTGGGTCGTCTAGAAGAGACGTCTATTTGTAACTCCCCGCTTGTACATGACTCAACAGGAGTGAGATTTAGGCAAGAGGAAAGGGGAGAGAGGGAGCGAGGTGCAACCACAGGTGCCGCTCGCAGGTCCAGCATCTGCTCGGCACATGGCGCGCAGACCCGTGCCCCGTCAGCATCAGCATGGGGGAGACCACACGCTACACACAGCCGGTCTTGTCCCAGCGGGACCCCGGTAACACAATCCTGAGATGCCTCCATATGGTGATTGTCAAGACACAGTATGGCCGTAGGGATTTATGCTATAAGCAACCCTGGATGCCCCAACGACCCGCTGATCAATGTGGGAGATCTGTAGTAAGGCCCGCTAAAATCCTTATATTAATATATATATATAAATGTATATATGAGGCCGGGAAAAGCCACCGGTGCTCAGCGTCTGAAAGACATAAATGGGAAAGAGATGTCAGGGCCATGCACAGCTGGACAGAACATATAAAAAAGGGAGTCGCCCGCGAGGGCACTTACAGATCAAGTGGAGAGGAGGAGACCGCCACCACGCGCGCGCACGAATCTCAGCAAAATGGCGCCCAGCGAACCTCGAAGGGCGGGCTAGATGCTCTGCCGTGACGCGGAGCACGCCGAACCAAGGCCCCGCCCACTCCAAAGAGCGCGATGCTCTGAGGTAAAAGTAAAAGCAAGGATACAACCACACGCTTAAGGATTCATAGAGAACCGTTTCATCCAATAAAGTAATGGCACCACAGCATCTAGACGACGCAGCAAACTACGTACAAGCATACGGCGGCAGCCGAAGAAAACGGAGTAAGGAGCAAGCAGCGCGGCTCTGACATCGCGGTTAATAAAGGGCAGAAATAAGGCCATAAGCATGACATACCGGTACGCTGGGACCGTCACACACATACCCCCCCTTTCTTTTCCCCCTACTAGATGGGGAAATGAGGAAGGATGGCGACCCTCGCACAGGGTCCAGCGCTACTCGGGGTAGGGGCAAAAATGCGGGAGGGGCATCCACAAGAGGCTCACCATCAGCCTAAACCGACTACCCTATGGTGGGGGATTGCGGAGGAGCATGGCTCCGTTAAGCACCAAGGTGCTGCCTACCTTCACCCGACCAACGCAGCCCAGGCTGGGAGGCATATTCTTACACAAGAGGACGGGTGGAAATAGTCCCGCAGGGCCTCGGGCTGTAAGCCCCGCTCGCCTGCGAGAGCGTGATACATCATGTCTTTGCAGTTCCAGCACTGCAGAGAAATCTGGGGGGATTTGTGGGAGGTCCCTCGGTATATGTAGGGCCGGGAGGAGCTTGTTTTCTACATGTCTGCAGTGCACCGCGCCGGAGGCGGAGGATTACCCACATGTTATTACTATATCTGGAGCAGGACGTGCTGTATGCTTAGAATAAACATTTTTTTTGGCCAGACAGAACCTACAGCTCTGGCCCACGGCACACCGTTCATCCTGTGCAGACCATGTACAGGGTTGGACTAGGGCCCAAAATGTTACTGGCAATAAGGTCTGGTAACAAGGATGGATAGATAGAGCTTGGGGGAGAGGGGTGAATGGGAGAGGAGCTGTAAGGAAGAGGGATGGGTAGACAGAACAGGAAGGGCAGGATGGATAGATCTCCATGGATGGAGAAAGCTGGGAGAAGAGATAGATGGCCAGGGCTGGAAGAAAGAGTATTGGATTGGCAAAGCTGGGAGGTCAGGGATTGGGCGGGCAAAACTGGGAGGACAGGAATGAATGGGGCAGAGAGACTGGGCTGGATGGGGCAAAGCTGAGGGGACAGGGATGGATGGGACAGAGCTCGGGGGGCAGGGATGGATGGGGCAGAGCTGGGGGACAGGGATAAATGGGGCAAAGCTGGGGGGACAGGAATGGATGGGGCAAAGCTTGAGGGGACAGGAATGGATGGGGCAAAGCTGGAGGGACAGGGATTGATGGGGCAGAGCTGGGGGGACAGGGATGGATGGGGCAGATTTGGGGGGATGGATGGAGCAAAGTTGGGCGATGGGGATGGATGAGGCAGAGTTGAGGGTTAGGGATGGATGGGGCAGAGCTGGTGGGATGGGGCAGAGCTGGGGGAGTCATGACACCCGCAGGGAGACTAAGCACTACATTGCTGATCAAGTAAAGGTGAGTGCAGGGCTGCCAAGGAAGGAATCTGGAAATCTTGCGTCTCGCCCCGCATTCAGACCTCGGTCTGCCAGTTGAGTACAGTTGCCCTAAACATTTGGGTTAACGGCAAGTATTCTGGAGTCGAACTTGCCATCCTCCTATCTTCCCCTTCTCTCCTTTTTTTTTTAAAGTGGAACTCAAGTAAAATTTTCCCCTTCTTATGATCAGTGGCATAAGCAGTTTGAGAGGGTTTAATACAGATGGCATAAAGATTATTCACTCTAGAAATACATGGGGGTGGCCATCTTGCCACACACCTGATAGTCCTGCTTACACATGAAAATTAGGGGGGGGGGGGGGTGCTGTGCCAGAAGCAATTAACACCATATTGAGAGATATATATGCCTCAGAAACAAGGAGAAGCTTGTCTGTTATTTTTCACACACACAAACACTGAACAAACAGCTAATGTAGCATAAGAAATCAGTGTGAGGGGAGCTGTTACAATGTATCTCTATGGTTGCAGTGGCTGCAAAAGCACCCAGTCAGTGGATCCAATGCTCTCAATTCACTAAGAGTTGAAGAGTAGGAAGACAATGAAAGACAATGGTATGTTTTATTACAGAGTGGAAAGGAGTAAAAAGTCCAACACTTTAGGCTCAATTCAGAGAGACCAAAAAAACTTCAGTTTTAGTGCCGATCTGTTTTTTGGGTGAAATGTTTCCGCTCTCGTATGAGTGTACCAGCGATTCTATGCATGCATTGCAATCCTTCTGTAAAGTTTCCGTTCGTTCGCAGATTACGAATACGAGGATGTCATTTTCCAGCGTGACTTTTCCGTTTCATTTTCACATGTTACAACGTAGGCTTTCGTTTTTGCCCTTTTCCCATCGTATCCTCCCACGAATCCTTTACATTTCCCATTAGATTCTGTTTCCCTTTTTCAATAAATATTCGTCCAGATGGAAATCCTTACGATCTTGCGCCTGCGCACTACAAACTTAACTCATTAAAGTGCTCACCTACATATTTGACACCCTCACTTCTACTACAATGTTTAGCTAAATCACTTAGCACTATCCTCCATCTTCCCTTTTGGACCCTTAAAGCTCACCCAAACCACTTCTCGGTCATGTGAATATTCATCTTTAAATATTTCTGGGCCCATTAGTTTTGTGTTAATGTATTTTGTAAATGAAATGACACTGTAAAATTTTTTTTGATTACATCATAAAAGATAAAAATTTTACAAATGTAAAAAATTTCACATTTTTACAACTATAAAAAACAAAATACATAGCAATGGCAGGCCACAGAACATTATTCTTCATCTGTGGTCCCCAACGAGTTGCGCAGCTCCTGCATCTCGCCCACCAACTGAAGGACCCTGACACTCAGTTGTGCCACACGTAAATTAAAATATTGGTATAACCTTGTTGGGGTCATACTGCAGTGCCCCCCCCCCCCCCCCGTATGGTCCAAACACCTAAATCTGGACTTCAAAAGCCAGAGGGCCCTCGCCACCGCGGCCCGGGTTTTGCATAGTGCCCGATTAGAGAACCCCTGGCCCGCATTCTGCAGGCAAAGAATGGGCATCAGGAGCAAGGGCAGGAGTGGATATCCAGAATCCCCTGAAAGATTTTAAAAATACTAACATAAAATACACATTCTAAGCTACAATATTGTTTAACATGTCATCAAGGGCTAAAAACAGCCATAGGTTTAAGACATGAGTCATCAACTATATTCATTGCCATACAGTGAAAATGGATTGATGGAATGTGAGCAAACTTACCCAGGAGCCATCCACCAGATAATTGTCCTGACTCAAACTGACGAAATAAGCCAGAGCTCTGCAATATATAAGCATCATGGGACAACCCTAGATGCCCTGCAAGAACACTGAGGAATCGCATAGCTGGACCAAACACTGCTTTTATGTTGTGTGAGTGGCACATCTTGCGGTTCCTGCAACCAAATATAACATAATTACACAAAGCAAAGGTAACCGACTAAATTAATAACTCCTACAACAAATTAAGATTCAAGTTCAACAATCCAAATATAATTCACAAAGGACATAAGTCTAAAAAATATAGCAATTATATGGATGTGTGGGAAAAGAAAGGTTTACATGCTAAGGACAAATTAAGGTCAGCATTAAAATGCTTCGATAAAGCATACATGAAATGTATTGATTTAGGTATGCATTGCTATACAATTTATGGCCTCGGCCATGCTGATACATGCAATACCTTGGTGCTAAAGGCACGCAGACTCCTCCACATAGCCGCAAAACAATAGCAATCCGAGCCCTCAAAGGTCCCGTAAGTGGATCGGAAATGAAACGGATTTATAGGGTGGTGATTCGTCGGAAATCAGCTCTCTGAATCAGACGTAAGCCCATCCCAACAACGTAAGTTATCTGAACGAACGAAAAATATCAGATTTTGTTTGGAAAATTATCCGAACTAACGGAAATGATCTGATTTGCTTCCGTTCATCGAAAGCGCATATGCACATTTTCCCGAACGTTCGTAAGAATGAAAAATTTACGAAAAAAAGCAAAAAAAAGGCACCCAAACTTTCACAGACAGCTACGGAAGTCCGGACGAATGTGTCTTTGAATCGAGGGTTTTATCCAGGAGTAAAAAAAGTGCCATTGACTTTCATTGTCTTCCTATCTGGTGATTCACTAAAAGTAAAATTCTCAGGCTTTTTTCTCATTAATTGAATTTTTTACTACCACAAGAATTTTTATTCAACTCTTAGTGAATCAAGGCCAATGTATACAATGTATTTTATTCAAAGATGAGTCATTACAGCTGAAAGCTTACTACTTCTGGCTAGAAATAGAGAGACCCTGTGTTTCTTCATGTGTGTGGCAAGATGGCTGCTGCCATGCATGTTAAAGAATGCAGAATCTGCCCGCTATTCAAAAAATCTGCATTGTGTTTATCCATCTCAATTGGCTTATGTCACTGATTGCCACAGAGGAGCTTTAGGAGAGCAATTTGCTTTTTTGACTGGAGGTCACCTTTAAAAACCCTATATTTAAACTAGCATATGAAAACCTGCCCAGGTTTCATGGTTGGAAATATGTGGGACTATCTAAAGTAACGCACTATGTGGACACAGGGGATATTCTCTCTTTACCATCTTTGCAGGCCACCCGGCTTCCTGACCATCCTCCTCATGATGTCCTGTGCATTATAAGTTTGTTAATTGTCTCACACTCCTGTAACTTACACTTTGTACAGTGCCACGGAATATGAGGGCACTTTAAAAATAAATAATAATAATAGTACATGTACAATCAAAGGTGTTTTTTTACCTTTGTCTATTCCCTTTGCTTGTTTGACACATCCTGTTGCTCTTTGTAGATACAATCTGACAATGAACTGTTCCTAATAGCAGCATTAGGCACATTGGTCCGACCTGTTCACTCACACTTGCCATTGGGACCAACCAGTATAGTATAATTGCAGTGACTATAAAATGTAATATAAAAATAGCAAAAAGATATAGTGAATAATTTAAAACTAGTACATTATTAGGCATTTCAGTACATGTCTGGAGATATGCTAGTACACCAGAAAAGTGATATCCCAAAAGAAGTATATTCTTGAAAATGTAAAATGATGCTAATACAATATCCATTAGACTAATGTTAAGCTATGGGAAAACACATGTCAGAATAGAGGCTGAGTCTGTTAATTAAAATATATTATTTCAGGTTTTATATAGCATTTGTAGTTCAACGAAAAGTAGAATACACACTAGTGCATAAAATGATTAATAACATTTTTATATATGCCGTTTCAGATTTCAAAAGGCCAAATACTGAAAAATGCTTTATAACTCATGAGACACCGCAAGGATGCTGGGTCCATCTGTGTCTCCCATTGATAGGCAATAAGGACACTGAGGATACTTTAATAGCTGAGGTGATACAGAAGGCACCAGTCACAGAAAGGCGCGATTACTGCAAACAAAGCTGCCGCAGTTGCCAGGCTACCCTGCTGCTCATTGCAACACAAGCCAAGGAGTAGGTCAACATTTGTGACATTACCACCACTCTGAGGGAGCTCCGGGCCCCCAGGACAAGGCTTCTTTGGATGCAAAAAAACTGAAACCCTTTGGGGTTGACTGCTCTGTGTGAGCATTCTTGACTGGAACCAAGGAGCATTTTTAGCACTGAAGCCCTGCCAGTGAATAAGATACTGAGGAGAATTTTCCATTCTGTGTGAGTCTAAGATTGACTCAACTGCAATCTATTGATATCTATTTACCAATACAACCTGTGTAGTGGATTCCAGCAAGTATGGGTGGCACTGTCTTAAGTACAGAAACATGGAAAGAATTGGGGCACTTCATAAAAGAAGGAACAAGCAAATTATGTTACTGGATTGACTCTTTGATGGATCTTGAATGGCCCTAATGTTGTATTATATTGGATCAGGGGACATTCAATTAATTTTTTTTATAAAAGCCAGACATAATAAAGGCCAATCTTGAAAAACCTGAACTTTAGTTGGAAAGGATGAAGCTCAAGAACTCACTCAGTATAAAAAGAGCGCTTCTCAAGTATACAGGGAATATACCCTAGGTTTTGTAAACACTCATGTTCATGGTCGCAATGCTGGGCAAGATCTTGTCACTGATAAATTAATGAACAACAGTGAAGGCATTTTATGTCCAGATATTCATAATGGTTAATTATTGTGTTGTGTTGTGTGTTGTGTTGTGTTATGTCAACCAGCTTTTTTAAGACCAGGTTATATGCCACACATAGGTACAACCCAGTAAAGTACTTGGAAATGTGACTAATGGTCAGGGGTATCAATTAGAAATGGTTATTTTGTTTGACGCCAGACAAGGCTGGAAAGAACCAACCTAAACAAAGAGGACGCCAGCCGGAGAAGTGGAAGGATAAATAAATCAATTTGGCTTGAGTCTCTGAGATGGTCAGAGGGAATATTCAGATTCTGGGGGCATGTAAACGATGAGGTGGTAACAAGTTCTTGGTTGGGAAAGTTCTTGGTTGTGAACTACTACCTGTTGCTGACTCTGCTCCGTCTGATCAACCCTGTCTAATGCTTGAACAAACCTCTGCTCCATCTGACTAACATTCTGCTTAACCCCTTGGATGCCTCGTGATCTCTGACTCCCCAGTTTGACCTTTGGCTATCCCTGACCATCCATCCGCTCCATCCCTGTGCAGTGACATTGATTGGACTGATATCCCGTGTACGACCCCGGCTTCCTGACCATCCTCCTGTGTGCCCTAGGTTCATCTGCCTTCACCCATAAGCTGGCATCCTTTGCGCTACCTAAGTCCTGGGAGAAATTGAGTCCAGTGAGGCATATCCAGTGCAAACGGGGGCTAGTCTATAAGCAAAAGCAGTGGGATGTCTCCCATGGCAAGAATTTTGAAGGGAAGCCTCCACAGTTAGTGTCTGGTCTGGGCAATAATAAAGTAGCCTAGAGAGCAGAACAATGCAGGGGGCTGCAGTACTCCACTTAACAAAAAGATACAAATCTCAAAGTGAAACAAACCCAGGATTTTGACTAATCTAAGTTTTGGTCTTTGCCCCCTGGGCACCCTGTGTGAAAACCCCCAGGGCACTCAATCTTGGTCTCTTCCCCGGTCCCACGGAGCATGCACAGCCCTCTCGTCCAATCAGAGTGCTCTGATCCACTCAAGCCCCTCAAGTGGATCAGAGCACGCTGGGATCTGCATCCCCTGCTACTCTTTAACAGGGAGCGTGCCCGTGTCGGCCATTCACAAGTGCCGTCCGGCTAAAGGGATAGCAGGGATGCGGGCTCGCATGCGCTGTTGGACCGAGAATGAAGGTGAGTATTCAGGTGACCTAGGGGGTTTGACACAACGGAGGGAGCGAGTATGCCTGCCTTGGCGTCTCATAGACTCCAGGGTGGGTTTTGGTCTACTTTAATGCACTGTACCTGAGAGCCCATGAAACTAAAATTATAGTAGGAAAGACGTTCTTGAAGTCCCTACTGAAATTATCTGGCAAATTAAGATTGTGCTCCAGAAATGAACTGGATTAGATTGCATACCACAGGGTAGCCTGCTCATACTGATACTTTACTCTACAGTAAGATCCTCTACAAAGAGCTAAAGCTGAGCAGGATTATTTGCCACTTGTACAGTATGTGTTTTACATTGACTGTAATCTAATGAATATTGGATGTGGTTGTGGAGCGGCAAAGGTCATGAGCAGGCAGCAGACTAGATGCGATCATGAAACATAGCAAAGGTCATCAACAAAAATCAAGATTAAATAATGTGGGCTAGGCCACAGGGGACAGCTAAAACACCATGTAACCTGACAATACAGTTAATGGCATGCTGTTCTCAGAGATTGCTTTTGAAGCAGCCTACTCCAAACATTGAGGATCCTAGGCCTGCTGGCATCCCCTAGGCAACAGCAATACCAAGGGCCCTGCAACAGCAGCATCAGAGGAAGAAGAGCTTTCTGTAAGCCACAGTGTCAGCTGTTACCAAACAATGACTCCAACCACTGCCGCACCAGCCAAAAGGCAGTGCTGAAGTAGCACTTTTGTAGCACTAGGGCAAATATAGTCTCAAAGGTTATGAATATTGAAATGACCAAGCAAAATCTTTTAATCAAATCGTCAGATGCCAACCCGCAGTATACCTATAAGGAGAATGTCAAAAAAGTGTATTTTAAGGGTCTTCTTTTCCATTTCTCAGCATGTAGGAGTTCATTTCACACCAGCCCACCTAGAGAATTTGTCACTCTCTGTTGCCAGACCAATTTTCTCTATTTTGCGCTATGTAGGTTTAACGGTGAAGCAATGTTTAAAGCAATTTCCAGGGGTTTTGGCAGAGTTTGGGCTTTAACATGAAATAACTTGTTTGCAATTTTTTCAGTACGAAATAATACCGTTTTGTGAGTACTCACCTGTAAAACGGATATTATGAGTGTAACATACACTCCGCTTCAACAGTCATGACATCTGGGTAATCTCCAGTAGAGGGCGAACTTCTGCAGAGATGAATGCAAAAAAGGAGCTCCTCCCAGTCCATAAATACCTGGGACCTCCCACTAATTCCCCAGTGTAAGATAGCAGTAAGGGGACCAGGAAGAACCAATTATAACAATACTAACAAAATAAACAATGGTTCACCATATAAAAAATCCGTAATACCAAAAGGGTCGGGTGAAGCGGAGTGTATGTCACACTCAATATCTGTTTTACAGGTGAGTACTCACAAAACGGTATTATTCCAAGTGTGACATACACTCCGCTCCGTCATGACATCTGGGACATCCAATAGCAGTACCCGTCATGGGTGGGAACCAAAAACAGAAAAAGAATGCACCAACTTAAACCACTGCAGCTTGCAGATCCTTGCGGCCAAAAACAGCATTCGCTGAAGCCCGCACATCAACCTTGTAAAACTTGAAAAAGTATGAATGGAAGACCAAGTAGCAGCCTTACAAACTTGGTCAACAGAAGCCTGGTGCTGAAAAGCCCAGGACGCACCAACAGCACGAGTAGAATGCGCAGTGACCTTAAAAGGGGGAGTCCTCCCCTTAGCAGAATAGGCCTGACGAATCCATTTGCTAATGGTAGACTTGGCGGGCGCCAAACCTTTCCTGGGCCGGCAAGGCACCACGAAAAGGTCGTCCGTCTTGCGGAAAGAAGAAGTAGTCACCAAATAGTACTTAACACAGCGAACAACATCCAAATTGTGCAAGACCCTCTCCTTGTCATTGCTAGGCTTAGGGCACAAGGAAGGAAGAACAATATCCTGCTTGAGATGGAAGGCAGATACCACCTTAGGAAGGAAATCTGGCTTAAAGCGAAAGACCACCTTGTCCTGGTGTCTTTCAAAGTAAGGGGCCTGAATTGACAGAGCCGCCAACTCAGAGACACGCCGAACAGAGGTAATAGCCACCAAGAAGGCAACCTTTTGAGTTAAAACAGAAAGAGCAATATCCTGTAACGGCTCAAAAGGAGGACCCTGGAGAGCCGAAAGAACCAAGTTCAAATCCCAAACAGGAACCATAGCCTTCCGAGGGGGCCAAACATGAGTAACCCCCTGGAAAAAAGTCTTAACCAGCGGGTGTAAGGCAAACGATCTTTGGAAGAAAACAGACAGAGCCGAGACATGCCCTTTCAAGGTACTAAGCTGGAACCCAAGATCCAGACCATGCTGAAGAAACTCCAAAATCCTAGGGATCGAAAACACCCTGCAAGGCAAGGCCCTAGCCTCACACCAGTCAATATAGGACCGCCAAGTCCTATAGTAAATGCCAGAAGAGGACCGCTTCCTAGCTCTAATCAAGGTCTGAACAACAGCCTCAGACAAACCTTCCTCCTTCAGAATGAAGGTTTCAGCAGCCAAGCCGTCAAAGCCAGCGTTGGTAAATTGTAGTTGACCCTGAGATAACAGATCCGGAAACATGGGAAGCCGGTACTGATCTACCGCCAGTCTTACAACGTCTGCGTACCAAACCCTTCTTGGCCACCTTGGAGCCACCAGAATTGCTGGTGCCCCTTCCAGAGCCAGTTTGCGAACTACCTTGCCCAGCATGGAGAAAGGAGGAAACAGGTACAGAAATCCCAGATCCTTCCAAGCAAGGGACAAGGCATCCACTGCCAGAGCTAGAGGATCCTGAGATAGAGACACAAAGGTCGGGAGTTTGTGATTGTGTCGTGAGGCAAAGAGATCCACCTCCGAAGTCCCCCACTTGCGACAAAGAGACCGAAAAACCCCGGAGTTGAGAGACCACTCTCCTTGGTGAGAGGACCCCCTGCTCAGAGAGTCCGCCTCCGTGTTCTCCATTCCCGGAATGTAGATTGCATAAAATGCAAGGAACATTGCTCTCCGCCCAATGCAGGATCAGAGAGACTTCCCTGAGGGCACTCCTGCTGCGAGTCCCTCCTTGGTGATTGATGTAGGCTACCGCCGTTCGATTGTCTGATCGAATCTGAACCGGTAGACCCTGTAAGTGCGACGTCAGCCGTGCCAGTACAAGCCGGATAGCTCTGAGCCCCAAGACATTGATGGGGTTGTGACCCCCACACCCCACTGAACTGATGACCTTTCCAAAAACCTCCCCAGCCCGACAGGCTGGCATCCGTGGTAACCGTTTCCCAACAAGGGGCCAGAAATGATCTGCCCCTCACCGAAGGGACTGCCGATCCTTGGGAGACATCCTGAATGGTTGATCCAATGACTGCGGACACCTGTCCCAATGCGTCAATAGGTGAAGTTGAAAAGATTTCATGTGAAACTGCGCAAACGGGACCGCCTCGAAGGAGGCCACCATCAATCCCACCAGTTTCATTCCCTGTCGGATAGAGGGGCAAGGATTGGCCATAAGAAGGCGGATCAGATCCTGAATCCCCTGCACCTTGGTCTGGGGTAGGAACACTCTGGCCTGAATGGTATCCAGATTCATGCCCAGGAATGAAATCACCCGTGATGGCGAGAGAGAGGACTTGGGGCGGTTGATCACCCACCCGAACTTCTCCAGAGTCGACACCACCTGGTGGGTGTCCAGCTCCGCCTGACGGAGGGAAGTAGCAGAAATCAGTAGATCATCCAGATACGGCACAATGCGAACGCCCTGAGCTCTGAGCAGGGCCATGATGCCCGCCAGAACCTTGGTGAACACCCTTGGCGCTGAGGTCAAACCGAAGGGAAGGGCTACAAACTGAAAATGTTGATCGTCCACCGCGAACCTGAGGAATCTCTGATGCGCTGGAAAAATTGGAACATGCAGGTAAGCATCCTTGATGTCTATGGATGTCATGAAATCCCCTTTGACGAAGGGAATTGATGGCCGAGCGCAGAGTTTCCATGCGAAACTTCTTGGGTCTGATGAACCTGTTGAGGACCTTTAGGTCCAGAATAGGTCTTACAGAACCATCCTTCTTGGGAACCGTGAAAAGGTTGGAATAATACCCCCTGCCTCTCTCTGAATGAGGCACCGGGCAAATGACTCCCATGTCCAGAAGATTTCTGACTGCTAACAGGAGCCCCTGTGCAGCCTGAGGGTCCGATGGCACCCGAGACCTCAAGAATCTTGGAGGAGGCCAGTACTCGAATTCCAGTTTGTACCCGGACGAGACCACCTCTAGGATCCATCTGTCTGTGGGGCTCAGACCTGGAAGAAGAGCCTCAGCCGTCCCCCCACCCGTACGGGTGAGGGCGCCCCCTCATTGTTGAGCTGGCTTAGCAGCGGGCTTAGGCTTTGAACCCCAGGCAAAAGCAGGACGGGCCCGTCCTCTGCCTCTGCTCCAGGAAGAACCTCTGGCCCCGGAATAGGCAGCACCTCTGACCGCTCTGGCCCCTCGAAAGGAGGGATTGAAGGAGCTCGCCCCCCGAAAGGAGCGACGCTGCTTCTTACGCTGAGGTAACCTACCTCCCTTAGCAACCGCATCCAACTTATCTCCAAACAGCCGCGTACCCAGGACGGGAAGAGCTGTGAGTGATTTCTTGGCCGCAAAGTCCGCCGTCCACTGGCGGAGCCAGACTGATCTGCACATGGCCACCAACAAGGCAGAGGTTCTACTACACACGACAATAGCGTCTTCCATAGCAGCCAAGACAAAATCCATGAGCAATTCACACCTCTTGAGAGTAGTGAATTCCGCGCTGGTCGTATCAAGTTGTGCATCATTTAACCAGTCCCTGACCAGAGACCTAGTAGCAACAGCCGCAAGCGCAGAAGCACACACTGGCCGCAAGGCCGAGCCCACATTGGCAAAGGCATGGCATGCCATCTGATCAAGGCGCTTATCCTCGCGATCCTTAAGGGTAGTGGCGTCCGGGGTGTAAATCACGGAGGTGTTGCTCAATCCCAGAACTGGCGCATCGACCTCGGGAGGAGAAGACCAGCGCTTAACCGCTTCCACCGGGAAAGGATACTTCTTATCCCATCCCTGAGGAACACCCAGAAGCCGACTAGGTTTCTCCCATTCCCTAAGCATCAGTGCATCAAAATGACCCTGGGTAGGGAATTCCAAACGGAGCTTGTGGGCCCCAAAAATTCCCCCTTCTTGAGAGGGGGTACCTCCGGCGGAGCAATATCCAAAACCTCCAAGAGGTGTGACAAAACCGTGGCCGTGTCAACAGCATCCCTCAGCGCCTGCCCAACATCAGCATCACCAAACTGTAAATCGTCAGCCCCAGACTCATCATACAATTCCCTCTCCTCTAACGGGGAATAATCTGACATATGAAATGAATCATCATCAAAATCCCAAGTCGCCGACTTGGGCCGACGACAAATGTCTCCTTTTAGCCTGGGCCTTTTTGCCCACCGCACTAGTAATACATTTCTCGATGCTGGCCAGCCTAGCACAAACATCGGAATGCGACTCCCCACTGGCACCAACGTCGCTAGGGGTACGGATAAGGCGGTGAGGGGAAGGCGATGAAGCGGAGGGAGCCGACCCAGAAGGCTGGGTACCCGCCTGCCGCGTTATGGCCTGTTGTGCACATGGTATACAGATAAGCACATTCTCCCCCGTAAGGGATACCCCACAACCCACACATGGCCGGGATTGTCCCAGAGGGAGCCCGAGCCCGGTATCCTGCGGAGCCTCCATATGGTGATTTTTGTGGTCAGTCGCAAGACCGTAGGGGATTTAAGCAAAAGCAACCCGGGATGCCCCTTAAAAGTCCCAGTGGGAGGATTTGAGGTGATCAATTTAAAAGCTAGGGACCCCAGGGCCAGGAGGAACCCCTTAACATGCACAAATATGATGCAATCTGTAACACACAAAAAAACAGGGCAAGATAAGACACAGTCACCCAATATATATATATATATATATATATATATATATATATATATATAGCATAAATATATATAGACAAAATATATATATATCAATCAGACATGCACTCCCTAATAAAAAATATTATTCCCACACACGCCAGCAACAAGGGGGTGCCCCCCCGCTAGCGAGGGGCCCCCGCAAAAGCTGAGGAAATGGCCAGCAGGCCCTTACCGACTAGGAGCACCAGTAACAGGCAAGATGGCCCCTGGAGAAGAGACTGAACAAGGAAGGAGGAAGAGAAGGGGGGCGGGCCAGCGCAGAACGCGCGCTCGCCGGGCCCCGCCCCCCTCCCAGCAATGCGGATCCCAGCAGTGGAATGGCGCCAGACGAGGAGGCGGGGCTACCGCAGCTGCGCCGAGAGCCTGGCCCCGCCCCCTCCCCGAACACAGCATGAGTGAGAAAGGTCCCCAGGCTAATCACAGCGTAACAAGTCAGCAATAAAGAGTGCCTCAAAACACCTTGTAATCACACAAACAAGTGAAAACCATCCACACATACACAGTCAAACACCAAAAATGATTTAGATAAGGCCAGCAGCCACACCCCCCCCCCCCCCGAGGGAAGTAAGGGACCCGGAAGGGGGGGAGCCCGGCTTACCTGCAAGTAAGAGAAGTCTTAATCTTCTGTCTTGATCGCCTTCCTGCAGAGAAGAAACTGGGGAATTAGTGGGAGGTCCCAGGTATTTATGGACCGGGAGGAGCTTCTTTTTTTGCATTCATCTCTGCAGAAGTTCGCCCTCTACTGGAGATTACCCAGATGTCATGACTGTGGAAGCGGAGTGTATGTCACACTTGGAATATGTTTACGTAACAAATGTTGAAAACTAATATATACTAATAATATATATATTTTTAATTTTGTAGTGTTTTTGTTTAATATAAAATGTATTTTTTCCAAGATAAAAAGCCCCAGTTTGAAAGCCAAATTCCTCCTGATTACAACGGTACCACATATGTATCGGTAGACACCCTTTCCTGCACTGGAAACACCCCAAACTCAAAAGAGTACTTTATGACATTTTCAAATGAAATACAACTATGCGCACTATCAAGGGTTACATTTTAAAAAAAGATAGAGAGGGGGAACCCCACATTTTGTTTATTTTTAAGGGTTAAACCATTAAAAAAATGGCACGTGTTTCTGCCTATTCAGCAAAACTGGCTCAATCATCATCTATGGGGGCTGGTAGACCAGGGCGTGGAGGGCGAGAAGCCAGTAGCCCGGCCCTGAAGGCTACCATTCTGCATAGCCCTCGCAGCCTGAGGGCTCTTCTGCACCCCCCCTGGCCTTTGGAGGTGCAGGTAATGGGGTGAGGGGTAATGGCAAGTGACCTGCTTGCTGGCTGCCCTGCCTGCCCTGTGAACTTGTATAGGGGGTCATGGACTAGTTCACTATGAGTTAAAAGTAAAAAAACACTAAATGTCTAATTTTTTTTTTTTCTACTTACCTCTATTCCATCGCCAATCAATGTGTCCCAAAACGATCACTGCCCCTGTCTCACAGGTGGAAGTGATTGGCGGGAGCATGGTGCAGAAGCAGGGGTGTCCCCTGTCCCCACTTCCACCAATAACTACCGGCTTCTGACAGCTCTCCCGCTGCCAGAACCGACTTTTTATAACGGCAGAGTGAGATGGTCATCTCACTTTCTCCATAAAAGACCCCTCCCTGCAACCAGAGAGCTGTCAAAAGCCGCCGTCAGGGGCAGAGCACGGGTGGACATTTTTTTTTTGCTAGCTGGGGAAAATGTCAGGCACATAGAAATCTAAGCCTTTGACATTTAATGGTAGGAGAGCACAGCACATAGATTATATGTGCTTGCCACTGAAAGGGTAGTGTCCAGATATAACCCGTAAAAAACACCACTTTCCACCTAATTCTGGCCTTGCATAACTTTATATACAGTATTGTATAATTTTGTATATACCTTTGCTCTATACAGTATACCTATATAAATTCAAAGAAGCTGGAGGACAATCCTTTATTGCTGTGATGGGCATTGCTCTGTGAGACTAAATGTGTTAGGGAATGGATATCAGAAAGTCAGCCTTTGCTTGGTGATACAGACTGCAGGGGTTAGAACTGTCCTAGTTTATTCTCTGACTTAGAATAAGACTGGAAGAGTGGCTTAACTCAGGGTTCAAAAAAAGGAAGCATATTTGTTGATGCTTATCTGGAAATGCAAAGTGCTGCTGAAGGAATCACACAGTCCCTGACAACAAGAATAAGGAGAGGAGAAAGCAGGTTAGTTGAACTGTCCTGCACTGTACTCAGGAGAAATGACTCAATCAAACTTTCTGATGAGAGTAAAAGGTCATGTCAATGAGAAAAGACTGTATGTCTGAAAAAATGCATCACCATCACTGCAATAAAGATGAACAAAGTAAAGCATGGCCATGTAGTTACCCCCTAGAGTCATAAAACGGGTAGCTCTGCAAAAAGTGAAGAAGTGGCAAAGCAAAACATTTTAAATCTTAAAAAAGATATCTTCAGCCACACCGCACCCTGTGCCAGCCTTAACAAAGTTATTGCACATGTGTTCACCCTTAGCTTAGCTTAAATTTGGATTCCAATACATTTGTTATTTTCATCTATTCACCATAATATTAGGAAAAGCTAACTAAGGCATAGGCTTTATCATAGCTGCCGCATGCTGGCCACCCATAAACTCACAAAAGAATAGACAAGATAACCACCCTGTGCCATTATCTGTCACAAAAATTGTGAAAAGCTGTCCATCTCACAACAAACATCTCACAATATATCAGGTCAAAAAAAAAGTTAACAAATGACACAGTATAGTGCAGGAATTTGTGCATATATTGTTCAAAGAAGTTGTACCTTGCATAATGTAAAGTGCTAATAGCCATGTGAAAACAGCGGGGCTTGTAACTCGCATCCACCATCTACTAAACAACGGAAATAGCACTACTCTTACAAGACCCTTTCGTGTAACTGATGTCCATGGACTTTCAGGTTTAGCTTTGGCAAAGGTTGACCCTGAAAGAGAAAATGTTTACTCTTCATTAATACATTCTACTGCATTGTCATTAGAGCAAAAACAATGATAAAATATGGTGGTCAAAAACATCTAGTAAGAATGAATACTGTACGTCAGCTAAGCTTGCCCACACGTGGTAATCTGAAGCTGTGCAACTGTCCATCAACTGCCTTGAGGTGTACGCAAGGGTTCACGTTCAACTGACAATTAGTTTTAGGTATTTGTAAGTTGGTCAGCTGAAAAATGTCACTTGACATAAAAGTGCTTGAATAGTTAAAAAGGTTTGCACTAAATCACCCATTAGTGACCCTGGAGTTTTGCATATCAGGAGACACCTGGGTTCAGCATTAGGGAAGTCTCTTTTCAAAATATATCACACACATTTGTTTTATCCTTAAGTACTATGCCTGAAGATCAAACCTAATCAAGCCTGCAATGTCAGTCTATTGAGGTAGCCAATATATGGTATTACTTCAAAGGGGTTGTTCATACATAACAGAAAAAAAACCCTTTTCTCACAATTTGTCCCCGCAGGTCCTCTGTGTAGGTCCTGCGTGCCTGTGCAGCTGCTTTGTGCAGTGCCGGCATCAACTGACTTACTGGGGACGGAGATCAATCGATTCCATCTTACAGTGGTGCGGCCTTCCTTGGCAGCATCCCACATGTCTACTCCATTCATTGCAATGAAGGGGCATGACAAGATGGGTTTGGTGCCCCTGATTCAGCAGGGCCCTTGGGTTGCAATTAATGGAGTAGATGTATTAGGTCAGGTAGGTAAGGTCAGCCTGAAGGATGCTGGAAAGGCTGCTTCTCTGTTAATGGAAGGTAAGGAGATAGTGGTACAGCACAGGGGAACTGTGGGAAGAAAAAAGGGAGTACCGACTTTAACCTAGTATTTTCTATATACCTCAATGGTCATAAAGTACACCAGTTTAGCAGTAATATTACACAAACAAATGGTGTTCAATAAGTTATCTACCTGAATCTTAAAACTTTTCTGAGAAAATGTAATGATTTCAACACACTTATTCCACTTCGTCTCCACTGATCTGATGCCCTCAGATCATTCCGTGCACATATTTCTTCAACTTATGAAAGAGAAATTGATCATTAGGAGCCAGGTCTGGACTGTAGGGTGGATGGTTAAGCTTTATGAGGATGCATTTCTCTTTGATTGCCTCATGTAATTCCTTCATGTTCATGGGTGTCTCCAGTAACTGTTGTTATGTGGTATGAAATCTAGTAATAAAACGCCTGTATCCCCAAAAAATGTTATAATGACTTTCTAGCGGACTGCTGCACACAAAATTTATTTGGCGTTGATGACCCCTTGTGCTTTTTTTGTATGGACATTTGTTCTCTCAAGATCATGTTGGTGGACCCATGCTTCATTACTTGTAACAATTCGTGAATAGAAGTCATCTGTATCAGGTCCCGTGGGACACCCGGCTTCTAGGTAAGTCCACAACCCCCAATCTCCGCTGCTAGCTTCACCTATAGACAAGCCCCCGTCTGCTGCGACGCTTTATACGCCTCACCGGGCACGGTTGCCCCCAGGACTTTATAGCACAAAGGATATGGACTTACGGGGAGGAAGGCGGATAACCCCGGAATGAGACTGGGCGACGTCGCGTAAGCAGGGGTCATACACGGGTGATCAGTCCAACTGGCGCAGCACCAAGGATTAGACGGAAGAAGCATCAAAAGCGAGCCAAAGGTCAAGCCGGGAGGTCACGGGTACGCAGTACAAGGGGTAAGACGAAATCTTAGTCAGGAACAGGCAATGGTCGGTCCAGGCGCAAACATGGGATGGTCAATACACAGCAAGATTGATAACAGGTTCAGTCTTAGACAAAACACACCCAGCAGCACGCTATCACGGGCAAGGAATAAGTGTGGTGAAACAACCTTTAAATGATGGGAGCTAACTGTATTGGCTGGGGGAAATGTAGTGATTGGTGCAACTGGAAACCTTGGGCTGATTGCCCAGTTTAAACTTTAAAGGGCGTTTTCGCCCAGGACACTCTGGGCTCATTGGCCCAATACAACGCAGGGCTCATTGGCCCTTTAAACCTAGCCTCCGGCTGGCACGCTGCCTGCAGCGCCGCCGGAGGTCATAAGAAAGTGCATGCTCGGCTGCTGAGGAAGACGAGCTGTGACATCGGGAGGGGGCGGGCACGCTCGGCCCCACTCGCTCCGACGCTGCTTGACGGAGATGCGGCTGTTCTAAACACTGATTCACCCTCTCATGACCGTTAGACGGGGGGTGATAGGCCGAGGAAAGAGACACTCTAATACCTAATCGTGCATAAAACTCTCCCCAGAAGCAAGATACAAATTGAGCCCCCCGATCCGAAACTATATCTTGGGGTATGCCATGAAGCTGGAAAACGTGTTTAATAAACAGTTGCGCCAGTTCCGGTGCTGACGGAAGTTTTGCCAGGGGAATGAAATGCGCCATTTTACTGAAGCGATCGACCACCACCCAGATTACAGTATTACCCTGAGACTGTGGCAGGTCAACAATGAAATCCATGGATATGTGGGTCCAAGGCTCTCCGGGAATCTCCAGAGGTACTAATAACCCTGCTGGAGATCCATGGGTACCCTTGTTACGGCCGCATACACAACATGCTTCGACAAAGGCAGTCACGTCGCATCTGATGGTTGGCCACCATACATGGTGCTTGGCGAGAGCCAGAGTTTTCCAATACCCTAAATGACCAGCAGTCTTGGCGTCATGAAATTCCTGCAGGACGGAGAGATGCAAATGTGGTGGGAAAAACTGGCATCCAGGGGGTTTCCCCGGAGGGGCATCAACCTGATACGGAGTTAAAGAACTAGACAAGTCAGGGAGAAGGGCACCAACTACACAGCCTGAGGGTAAAATGGGTTCCCTTGGGTCGAATCTACCCTTACATTCTCCAAAATTGCGCAACAGAACGTCCGCTTTGGTATTCTTTGCTCCTGCCTTAAAAGTGATAATGAAATTAAAACGGAAGAAAAAGAGCGCCCAGTGAGCCTTACGAGAATTGAGTCTTTTGGCTGATTCAATGTACTCTAGGTTCTTATGGTCGGTATACACAGTAATCGGATGCAGGGAGCCTTCCAGACAATGTCGCCATTCCTCAAAGGGCAGTTTAATACCCAACAGTTCCCGATTCCCTAAATCATAATTTTGCTCAGCAGGACAAAATTTTCGTTAAAAATTAGCACAGGGATGTAATCTTTCAGGTTCCTAGAATACTGAGAGAGTACAGCACCCACACCAAGTTCTGAGGCATCCACTTCCAAAAGGAATGGGCGATTGATATCGGGTGGATCAAAACTGGAGCCGACGTAAAAGTCTCTTTTAAAGTCTGAAAGGCGCTTACTGCTGAAGGAGGCCAACACAAAAGTACCTTTCTGAGTTAGGTCTGTTAAAGGGGCCACTATAGAAGAGAATCCCTTTATGAAACGCCTATAGAAGTTGGCGAATCCTAGGAACCTCTGAAGAGCCTTTAGGGTTTTTGGTTGTTCCCACTTCAATACTGTGGACACCTTGGAGGGATCCATAACCAGCCCATGCTTAGTGACCAAATACCCCCAAAAAGGAATTTCAGAAACCTCAAATATACATTTTGAAATTTTGGCATATAGACTGTTCTCCCGTAATTTTTGTAAAACTGTCTTTACATGCTGGCGGTGTTCCATCACCGAACGGGAGAAAATGAGGATATCGTCTAGATAGACCACCATAAATCGGCCCAAATAATCACGATATATATCGTTTACAAAATCTTGGAAGACCGCAGGAGCATTGCACAGACCAAAAGGCATAACCAAGTACTCATAGTGCCCATCTTTTACATTAAAGGCTGTCTTCCATTCATCTCCTTGGCCTATGCAAACGAGATTATATGCTCCTCTAAGATCAAGCTTTGAAAAAATCTGGGCCCCAGATACTTGGTTAAAGAGGTCGTCAATTAAAGGTAACAGGTACCTATTCTTAACCGTGATCATATTTAGCTCCTTACAATCGATACAGGGACGTAACCCGCCGTCCTTCTTCTCGACAAAGAAGAACCCGGCTCCAGCTGGGGAGGTGAAGAGATGGATAAAAACTTTCTTAAGATTCTCCGAAATATATTCTTTCTTGGCTGTCTCCTCTGAACGGTTGAGATTGTATATCTTCCCCCTAGGGGGCATGGTACCTGGTAACAAATGAATGGGGCAATCGTAGGCCCTATGTGGGGGGAGCGAGTGCATAGGGCGGAGGTAATCCCTCAAGGGAGACATGAGTCGACCTTAGGGCAGTACAGAAACAGTGGTCTAAACAAAATGGATTCCATTTAGCCAAATCCCCAGATTTCCAATTAATAACCGGATAGTGGATTTTTAACCATGGGAACCCAAGTACTACAGGGGAAACAGGACACTCCCAAGATCAGAAACTCTAGTTTCTCGGAATGAGAGGAACCCACAACTAGATTCAAAAAAGGGGTTTTGTAGGAAACCAATCCCTCCAGGAAAGGTTCGTTATTGACTGCCAGAACACAAAGGGGATTTTCTAAGGGAATCAAAGGGATGTCTAAAGTGGATGCGAGAGACTTATTCATGAAGTTGCCAGCCCCCCCCACTATTAATGAAGGCGGTGACAGACATCCTGGAAGCTCCCCAAGAGATCATGGAGGGCAAAAGCAACTTATTTATATGAGGGAAAAGTACCTGGTCACCTAGATGAGTTACCTCAGCCGGATTTAGGTACTGAAGTTTCCCGCCGCTGAAGCCTTGTTGGGGCAATTCTTAGCGAAATGACCAGGGTTTCCGCAATACAGACATAGACCTTGCAATCTGCTTCTTATTTTCTCGGCCTGGGAGAGGTGAGTCGCGCCGAGTTGCATGGGCTCCTCAGGAGGAAATTCTTGACGAGGAGGACCCCACTGCTGGTCCTTAACTTTCTCCACACGTCTCTCCCTGAGCCGTCTATCCACCCTGTTGGCTAGCTGCATATATTCGTCAAGACTCTTTGGCTGAGGAAAGTTAACTAAAGTATCCTTAATACTTTCTGAAAGCCTGATTCTGAACTGACTGCACAGGGCTGGATGGTTCCACTGGGAGTCGATTGCCCATCCACGGAACTCAGCGCTGTATTCTTCGGCCGACTGTTTCTTTGTTTAAAACTCCGCAACTTAGAGTCTGCCGTGGAAGCCCTATCAGGATCCGCATATAGGACCTCCATGGCGGAGAAGAAGGCCGAGAATGATTGCAAGGCCTCATAGGTAGGTGCCAGTCCAAAGGCCCAGGTCTGCAGGTCACCTTGTAGGAGAGAAATTACTAGGCCCACTCTTTGTGTGTCTCAGTCCCAGAGGAGTTGGGCCGCAGAAGGAAGTAGAGTCTGCACGAATTCTTGAAATTAGAAAATTTAGAACGTTCTCCTCAAAAATTTTCTGGAAGGGGAATCTTCAGCTCGACAGAAGATAAGGGTGCCTGTGGTGCAGATAGTTGGTGATTTTCTTGTGTAGCGACTCGTTGGGCCAGCTGATTGATGGCAGTGGCCATGGCCTGCACCTGTTGCACAAGTTCCTCCATTATAGTTGGGCCCGTGATAATATCAGGTCCTGTGGGACTTCTAGGTAAGTCCACAACCCCCAATCTCCGCTGCTAGCTTCACCTATAGACAAGCCCCCGTCTGCCGGGGCGCTTTATACGCCTCACCGGGCACGGTTGCCCCCAGAACTTCATAGCACAAAGGATGTGGAAGGCGGATGAACCCAGAACGAGACTGGGCGGCGTCGCATAAGCAGGGGTCATACACGGGTGATCAGTCCAACTGGCGCAGCACCAAGGATGAGACGGAAGAAGAGTCAAAATCAAGCCAAAGGTCAAGCCGGGAGGTCACGGGTAAGCAGTACAAGGGGTAAGACGGAAACATAGTCAGGAACAGGCAATGGTCAGTCCAGGTGGCAATCACGGGATGGTCAATACACAGCAAGATCGATAACAGGTTCAGACTCAGACAGAACACACCCAGAAGCACGCTATCACGGGCAAGGAATAAGTGTGGGGAAACAACCTTTAAATGATGGTAGCTAACTGGATTGGCTGGGGGAAAGTAGTGATTGGTGCAACTGGAAACCTTGGGCTGATTGCCCAGTTTAAACTTTAAAGGGCGTTTTCGCCCAGGACATTCTGGGCGTATTGGCCCAATACAACTCAGGGCTCATTGGCCCTTTAAACCTGCCTGCGGCGTCGCCGGAGGTCATTAGAAAGCCGTGCTCGTGCGCTCGGCCCCACTCGCTCCGATGCCGCTTGACGGAGATGCGGCTGCCGGGCGGGGAGAGAGACTGATAGCCGTCGAAGCCCGCGCCGCCTGCAGACGCCGAGGGCCGAGCGAGAAGGTGAGTTGCCCATGACAGTCTGGAGTTTCTCCAAGTATGTCTGAATTCTCTTGGCGAAATTGCCAGTGACATGTTTTTTTTGCTTAGGCATCTTTTTTTTGTGGCACCCATTGGGAACTTACCTTAAACATCTTCAAAACATCACGAATCTTAACCAAGCCAACTGAAATGCATTATTCATGAACTATAACACTGAATTTGACCATAAAATCCTCATTACCTAATTTATCCACATTTGAAGATGCTTCAACAGGTTCCCCAGAATATATTTAGTTGATCCCCTACCCTATTTAAAAATTAGTTTAGCCCAAAACTTTATTTGGCAGAAGGAAGGTGCATCTTCACTACCTACAGCAGACTTAAGGTGCACTTTAAAACACACCTACAACAGCCCTAGTGAGTTTGTCCCAGATAGAGTATAGGTGACAATACAACATACAAATAGACAAATACAATGATACTAACCTCTGACAAGATCCACATCAATCAGATCAGATTTTATATAAACCATCTTCTTTGGCTTTTTCTTAAACCCCTAGGAAATAAGAAACATATTTTATTACCATATTCTAATTAGGGTCATATCGTGAACCTTCTGAATCTCAAAACAAAAAATTAATTGCACTATAGCTTATTCTATGTTTACAAGAGATTACTAATTTCCTTATCCTGCAGTGCATGCTAGCTGCTGGTTAAACATACAGTACTGGCCAATGGAGAAGAGAAGTAGTACGAGGGGAACCTTGACCAAGGCATGTTCATAATTTCCCCCAAAAAAATAAGCAAGGCCAGGATTTGACCCTAATATTTTCTAACTCTATTGCTATTGTTACCTCATATGCTGTCTCTTTGATACCTAGAGCTCTAGAAAGTGAATATTTAGTACTAACTGTAAATTAAATCAAGTTAGGGGGGCAGTAAGATTCTTCATAAAAGGGTTAAACTCTGTCATAGAAACATAGAAAGTTGACGGCAGAAGGAGACCATACGGTCCATCTAGTCTGCCCTTATGTGTATACTGTATGTACTCTTTATCTTAGGATAGATGTGTGCTTATCCCAGGCATGTTTAAATTCAGTGACTGTTGATTTTTCAACTACCTCTGCTGGAAGTTTGTTCCAAGCATCTACTACTCATTCTGTAAAATAATATTTTCTAACATTGCTCCTGATTTTCCCCCAGACTAGCTTCAGGTTGTGCCCCCTTGTTCTATCATTAAGCTTCTTCTTAAAAACACTTCCCTCCTGAACCTTATTCAATCCTTTCACATATTTAAAGGTCTCAATCATGTCCCCCCTCTCCCTTCTTCCCTCCAGGCTGTACAAATTAAGTTCTTTATGTCTCTCCTGATAAGTTTTAAGTTTAAGTCCTTCCACCATTTTCGTTGCCCGCCTTTGGACATGTTCTATTTGAATAATGTCTTTTTGCAGGTAAGGTCTCCAGAACTGCACACAGTATTCTAGCTGTGGCCTTACCAGGGCTCTATACAGCGGCATCACAACCTCCCTCTTCCTACTGGTGATGCCTCGAGCTATGCAGCCGAGCATCCTGCTTGCTTTTCCCACTGCCTGGCTACACTGTCCACTCATCTTGCAGCTATCAGTAATCAGTACCCCTAAATCTCTCTCCTCCGAGGTCCTGGCTAACACAGTGCTGCCCATACGGTACTCAGAGCAGGGACTCCTTCTACCCAAGTACATGATTTTACATTTAGAGACATTAAACTCTAGTTTCCACAGTTTTGACCATCTATCCAGTAAAGCTAAATCATTTTCCATGTTGCAGACACCTCCAGGAATATCCACCCTATTACTAACCTTTGTATCATCAGCAAACAGACAAACTTTTCCTACCAAGCCTTCTCCTATGTCACTTACAAATATATTAAAAAGAATGGGGCCCAGGACAGAGCCCTGCGGCACACCACTTGTAACTCGCCTTTGTTCAGCTTGCACACCATTTACAACAACCCTCTGATACCGATCCCTCAGCCAACTGTCAATCAGATGTAGACGCTGAAAACACAATATCCTTGTCCTCGACACATAACCCCAGTCCCGGCAGTGGAAGATCAGTTTGTAGATAGGAGTGCAACTTATGAAAAATGAATTCACCTTAGAAGAATAGCCTACATTTTGACAAATTAGGAACCTAAATTTGACAAGTAACTACCATCGAGGGGGTGGGGGGATTTCAGGAGAATAATTTCGCAGCGAATTCCAAAACACACAGGTGGGAGTAGATGGCTGCTGCCAGACATGTGGGGAGACAAACTGATGGCCAGCAACAAGGGAATGCTTTTGGGTATGCGAAGTGAATGCCCCACTTAACAGTCTAAGC
Source organism: Gastrophryne carolinensis (assembly GCA_027917425.1). Taxonomy (NCBI): domain Eukaryota; kingdom Metazoa; phylum Chordata; class Amphibia; order Anura; family Microhylidae; genus Gastrophryne; species Gastrophryne carolinensis. Next base: position 384,729,986 of record CM051236.1, on the reverse strand, counting down.
AGACCAGTAGTAATTTTTTAGGTATATGTCCTATTTCAACAATTTTTTTTTTACATTGGCCAACACTTGCTTTGAGCAGATTACTGATGCTGCCTTAGGGCTGAGGAGTGGTACTGGGTGCTGCTGCTGCTCTGGGTGTAGCTGATGAGCCTTGCTTCTTCACGAGGCCAGGTGTGGAGTCAACCCTCATGCTGCTCGTCAATGAGGGGCCGCTCACTGCACGAGTAATCCAGCAAGAAAAGATGGCAGCAGCTTGATGCATGGGAACTGTTTATAGGTGTACTTGCACTTCATCTCCGACTGGAGGATAGAGTGGCTGTTCCAGTAGCACACAGTTCCCCTGCCTCAAGCTGCTGGCTGCCTCGCCACGTGCAGAGAGCAGCCACCCCTGACAGCTCTGCACCAATTGGTGTTGCTGAGGTTGGTAAGACACGTACACGTAACACCACTTGGGAACCCTTGTGCTAAAATACCCCAAATTGTAATACCTCCAATACATGTGGTATATTATGAAAGTCATTGAGGATATGCAAATTTGCAAATTCCCATAACACTGTTGCTTTAGATCTAGGATAGCCTTAAGAAAAAAAGATCCAGGTACTAAGGGAGCTGCCATCAGGCTGACATGATCCATGTAGCACGCCAGCCAATGAAGCTGGGGTTAGTTAAATTAGACCCTCATCAAATGTGACTGCTTATACTGGTGAGCCCTGTGGTAGATAACCTGCCATACAACATGCACCAAGGTATGACAACACCACACCAGACAGAGAATTTACTGTAGGGGCACTGTAAATGTTAAAAACACAGACACTTAACCTGACACAATAACCTCTAATAATTAGGATGCTCTTGCTCTTAAAGAAAAGGATGGCAATCATGAGTGCCTCATCCATGGAATACCCCAACAACAAAGTTGTGGGTTTAGGGCAAGAACATTCTCCAGAAACATTTTAAAATAAGATAAGGGTTTTCTTTGCCATGTACAGTATTGAAGAAAAAAATATAGGGAGTTAGGGATTAGAAGAGGGAAGCTAGAGCTGGGACTTACAGAATGCTCTGTGGGTGTAAGGGCCCAGGAACTTGGCTGGTTGCAGGGGGCAACTAGATGCTTCCTGGTGGGTGTGGGTCCAGCAAGTAACATGACCCTGTACACACAGATAGCCCACATTAAAAACCATCCTACCTCTATCTACTGCCTTTTCTGAGCCTTTAAACACCCAAGATGGCGGCCCACGGAGTCTCAGGCTGCCTGCAGACAGGAAGTGTCTTCTGACTGTGCCGCTTTGAATTCTAGGATTGCTGTCTTTTTCATGTTCCCAGCTCTGCTCTGTCTGTGCAATGCACAGCTATAACCCACCCCCCTGCAGTTCCCCCCCCCCTCCTCAACATGTGATGCTTCTGAGGCAAGATGGCGGCGTCAGTATCCAAGAGTTCTGAACAGAGTTGCAGCCCAGTGGGGGAAAGAATAATAATTAAATGACTTTAAAAAAACATAACAAATAACATGTATTTTATACCCAAAGAACAAGAGGACATACTTTACACATTGGAACAAATGCAACATTATGAAGTGGGAAGGGTTTATTTACTTGAAGGGTATCTTGTCCACTGAAGTAGTATTTCAATACAGTACAAACTAATAGTAATGCTGCATCTTGAATATACTTTTTTCTATTGTGTTGCCTTCCCATCCATGAAAATGTAGGTCACTTAGGTAACTTTATGAACATATCTTTTTTCAACATAAATGACCAGGCATTAACATTAGCGTGGAAGACTTTTGCTGATACTGAAATTCAGTTTGTGTCATGCAGACAGCTCATCTAATTAAATATTGGGCTATGTTTATGTAGTTCTATACAGCACTGCGTTTATATAGTATACTACAATGTAATTCTCTTTTTCTTCCAGCAGATGTCTCTAGAACCCCAAAAAAGGTTGAAGTTTTCTACTTGAAAACACAACTCAGATGTGCCGATTTGATCAAATTGGTCTAATAAAGCCATAGCTGTACCTAACCATTTTTAGCTATGGTTTTACTAATAAAATGTAGCAGGTTAGGGGGGGACCCTATGTCTTTTTTTATTAACCCTTTATGTCCCATCACTCAGCAGGTATATGGATGGATCAGAGGTAAGTAAAAAAATAAAATATTCTGATGTGTGTGTGTTTTACATTTAACCCTTTGTGAGATCCCTATACCAGTTCACAAGGCTCGGAGTCTGGCAATCACCCGCGGCTAGCGGATGATTTGCCATTAACCCCTAGCCCCCCATTACCTGCCTCCCCAAAGCTCAGGGGGGCAGAAGAGCCCGAGGCCGAGAAGACCCTGCAGCCTAGGGCCAGGGGCCACCGAGGCTAGAATCCGAGCCCTGGTCTACAAGCCCCCATAGCTGATGCCCAGGCTGGTTATGCTAGGAAAGATGTGGCACCACTGTAATTGAGAGAAATGGGGCTTTTACATGCAATATTGTTTTTTGAATAAAATACATTTTTATTTAAAATAAATTAGATAATTTTTAAAATACATATTTTTTTTAACATAGTGAAAAATGACCTGTCAACAGAGGGTGACATCTCAAGTAGGCTGGCAGTTAAAAGGGTTAAAAGTGATGGGTATTGTTCTGTTCGTGGGAACCTTGCACTCACAGATTTACCTTGTCTTTTCTTGTTTGCATATTTATATTTTAGAAAAATGTGTTTTGTATTCTGCTTTTTTAGGGAAACCCTGTGCAACCAAAGAATTCTTTTAGGGACTACTTCTAGAAAGATGAGCCCACTACAACAAGCTGGGTATGCCTAGAACGCTTAATGTGCGTACTTTCATGGAATATATGGTCTGTTTTTTTTATTTTTATTGTAAAGTGTTGTTTTGGTTGAAAAAGCGGAAGGTGCGCACTTTGTCTGCAGTACAAAAATTTTCAAGTAAAATTACCCTTATGTGCATGTTTTACTATGGGGTGTTTGGCAACCCTACCTTTGAGCGTACTTATGCATGTTGGATATTTTTCTGTTCAGGGAATCTTGCTTTTTCAGATTTGACTAATTTTTTCTTGTTTGCTTATAGGTTTTTTTTAGGAAGAGGTGGCTTTGTTTCTGCTTTTTCATTCTTTTTTTTTTTTTTAGAGAAACCATGTGCAACCAAAGAATTAATCGAGGGATTACTTCTAGAAAACTGCACTCACGTCAACAAACCTGGTACACCAAAATGTTTGAGGTGTGTACTTTCAGAGGGTTGATTCAGAGAGACATAAAATGTTTTTCGTTTTTGTGTCGATCTGTTTTTTTTCGTTTTGTTTCCGCTTGCGTATGTGTGTACGCGTGATTCTAAGCATGCATCGGAAGCCTTCTGTTAAGTGTTCGTCGCTGCGTACGCCAACGAGAATGTCATTTTTCAGCTTTCATTTTATTCTATAAAAGTCCAGACGGAAATCTGTCCGACCTTACGCATGCACACACAAAAATTAACTTATTCATTTGCCCGTCTCAAATTTTTTCTCACTCACTTCTGCTACAATGCTTACCTCAATTCCATCGCGGTTTCTATATTCTTCCCTTTGCGCACTTAATTCTTACCTCAATTCCATCGCGGTTTCTATATTCTTCACTGTGCGCACTTAATGCTTACCTCAATTCCATTGCGGTTTCATCTTTCTTTATTTTGCGCTCTTTTCTTTTTTTTTCTTCCTACGCTTTCCTGTAACCAACCCTTAATGAATTTTTCTTTAACATAAATTAACACAGAAACAAGTTTTATCTTTAGTTTTTTTATTATGAACAGCAAATTTTTTTTGCATTATTTTTTTTTTTTTGGTTTGAGTTCTGTTTTTATTTAACACTATTTTTTATTTTTCTTTAGAAAAATGTAAAATTTGTATAAAAACTTTTTAAAGATATAAAATGTGAACACTTTTAAAAACTATATACAAAGCCATGGCAGGCCCCAGAGAATTATTCTTCATCTGTGATCCCCATCGAAGCTCTGAGCTCCTGTATATCGCCCACCAGCCGAAACACGGTTGCAGTGAGTTGGTCTAATCTCGCCTGTGTGGTGTCTATAAAAAAAAAGAGAAGAAAATTATTGTTCTGCAAATACATGTTTCACAGCTGTGGATGGAATGATTATTATTCATTAATGGATGAGGTCATATGTCATTATGCTAAGGAATTCATTAATGGATGAGGCCATATGTCATTATGCTGAGGAATTCATTAATGGATGAGGCCATATGCCATTATGCTAATTACATTGCCAAGGGATTTAGGATTATTGCTGATGATGTCATTTTCAACATACTCCAAATATTTACATTACAACTTACTTCGGTGGTGGGCGACCTCAGCTTCGGGGACCATCCTACGCTCTGGGGCCTGCCACTGCTGGGAATGTGAGGCTGTAGAGACATTTAAAATAGGCTCACTTCTAATGTCTGATTGTACAGTAACCAAATGACACTTAGAATGTGTGTGTAACATCACCCACCTTCTCCATGTTCCTCCTGGGCTTGATCTTTCACCCGCTACATATTTATCTATAAAAAGAGATTAAGGGAATCAGTTTTTGTTTAAATTGCATGTACCTGTGTGTGGTAAAAGTCACATAACGGAGGGTATTGCGTGAGTCGTTTGGTACGACTGCCTGCCCATGCGGTGAGGCCCCTCCTCTGTTGATAGGTCGAGGGGCTGGTCTGACGCAGCTACAGAGGAGGGGTAGGAAGTTGGCCCTGGAGATGCACCCCCTTCACTTGGTGGTGCAGATTCATGCCGCACTGGCAGGACTGCGTGCCTCTGAGTGGGTCGTATGCGATACTCTATTTCAGAAAAGAAAAGCATTTCTAAATAAAGGCCTACCTTCTGTGTTTGTTACATCTAGCATGCAATCGATATGTACTTTGCCGCACAAAAATCGCCGCACCCGGGCTTGTGCAGTCGCTTGAGGTCCGACCAGTGCTGCATAATCTGTGTAAAAGTGAAGGTGGTGTCCGTGTCCTGGTGAATCCTGGCCACGATCTCCAGGGCCAGCTTCCTCTTCTCAAAGTCGTTGGGCAAGTAGTCGTACCTGCGCTCCATCATTGTCTAAAAAACACAAAAAACTAAATAGTTGTTATATCAAACAGCATACAAATATCATTCACAATTAGATCAGTTGACTTAATGACATTCCCCATCACATTTCTAGCCTTAACCTATCCTTGTAGATGCAAGTGAGTTGGTTCGCACATGTGCGCACTAACGTCTGTTTGGTACGGAGTTTAAATCACTTTTAAAAACAACTGTTTCTTCCTGCGCTTCCTTAAGCCTATGCATGCATTTAGAAGTCAAATCAACGTCCTTACAATACACTTACGAGCATAATAAGAGCCTGTTGTTGGTGGGTGAAGATCGTAGGCGCCATCTTTCTTCTCTGCCGCAGCAGATAGGTAGTGCCCCAGCGGTTTCCGGGATGCGCACGGCCGAAAGCACGCGTACGTGTATGCGTAAGCGCCATACCCAGTCATTAGGATTTAAAGGGTAATGGACATACAGCTCATTCTCTTTGTGAATGTCATCATGGCACCAAAGAAAAGTAGTGGAAAGCAACCAGCAGCCAAGGAGCGCAAGACAAAAAGGCCGGAGCGGCATGAGGACACATTTTCAAAGCACTCGGTCCCACAAAACAAGTTCAAAGGTGCCGGAAATGTGGAGCCACAAGGCTACATTGGCCACAACTCCAGGCCCCTCCAAATCTTCCATCACCAAAATTAAAGAAACTTCCTCCAAGAAGGCTCCCCGCCCAATCACATCCAAAGAGAAAGGGAGCACAACTTCCAAGGGGAAAAGTAAGCAGAGGGCGAGAAGCCCTAGCCCCCCAAGCACACCCTCTCCTGCTCCCCGCCCAACCACATCCAAAGAGCAAGGGAGCACGACTTCCAAGGGGAAAAGGAAGCAAAGGGCGAGAAGCCCTAGCCCCCCTGCTCGCCCACATTTGCCACCGGAACACGTGGAAACAAGCGAGACCTATGCCACATCCACGGCTGCAAGTTCTGTGGCCACCCAGCCAATAACCCTAATGCCAATCCATTGTTTTTCCAGCGATGTGACGGCCTATTCTTCCCCACACACCCAGCCAAGAATGTCCCCTGAATTGGCAACACCTAGAAAAGAGCCAGAAGAACAAACATTAGGCCAAACCTTGCAGCGAGGCCACTTGAGCGGGCGGTTTGGTGAGGCACAAACCCTCGCCTTGGCAAGTGGGCTAACAGTGCATTTTGATGAGCTATTTGGGCGCAATTCCAAAGCTACTAGCAAAGTGCGAAAAAATCTGGGAAGAGCTCACCAGACAGGTGAATGCAGCGGGGGACGAGAGGAAAGATGTTGAGCAGATCCAGAGAAAAATATCTGACCTCAAATATGCAGTAAGGAAGAAGCAGAATAAACGGCGCACTCATGAGTACATATTTGATGTTTGCATTTTGAAGCTTGTTGTAGTGACCACAATGCCAAATAATTTTTATACTCTTATTTTCAGGTTGCAAACAGGAGGAGGTTTCCACACAAAATTGCAATACACCAGAGCTGAAGAAATTGTCCTGGCTTTGATCCATCCACCCCGTAGCATTACAGGGCCTCACTGGCAGACACGACACAGACACCCAGGACATTTCTGCAGGTTAGTAATGATTGTTTTAATGTGAGCTATTGGAAACTTTGGAAATTAGGCTCACAGGCAGATATGAACACAGGCCCCTAGGGAGTGGCTTTGAGGGGAGGTTACTGTTGTAGGTGGGTGTTTAATGGCTGAGGAATGGGGTTAATGATGGGCACTCTCCCAGGGTGCAGTAGTTAATGGTCCTTAGAAAGGTTTTCAGTCGATACACGACCTTTAACATTATTTCTGGCAAATAAAAAACAATTTATCTTACCAAAGCCCTGCATGTGATGTAAATATAGTCAAAAATTGAGAACACTTACTTCTTAGTCTTTCTACCACTGGAGTTTTAGCTGTGCTTTGGTCAGACAAACCTGAGCTGGGGTCAGGGAAAGGTCAACATTGCAAGAATGCACAGCAGCATACTCAGAAGCCAAATGCTATTTGCAAGCTGACTGTTGGCCCCTAAGGCGCCATTTTGGATGTGTAAAGCCTCCTAACATGCAGTACATGCATGTTTTTATTCTTTAAGGTGACCAATCTGTAGGTACAGGGTGAGTCATACATGTAAGATAGACTCAGATTCATTGGGAAGGTCAACTTTAACCATTGGGGGAGTTGTCATTCCTGCTTGGCCACGTGTGTTCCAAAGCATATCTACTCATAGGGCTCATCAAGGGATGTTTGTGTGTTTACGTGCCTTTTACTTTTTACCCCAGCACAGCATCATGCCTCTGGAAGTGTGGAAGCCTCCTACAGTTTGAGCACGCCGTCTACTTCCCTGCTGCCTAGGACACAGGACCAGATATATAGGGTAAGTGTACTTTGCAGAAAGTGGTAATGCATGTGAATGCACATGACTACTTGGTCCCAAAGATATTTAGGCAAAAATCTGACACTTTTTCACATGTCCCAACAAGTGACTCCCCCACTAATGGATGTAATCCAGCATATGGAGGAGGAGGATGCCAGCCGGATTGGACCTTCGGAAATTACCGAACACGGACAATTGCTAGGGGCCAGGAGTCTGGGACAATTTATACTTATGTTTGAAAATTGATGTCCATGGGGTCTGCGAGTGCCCTTCCCAAAAAATATGTCATATTTCCCGAAAATGAAAGGAATTGGACTTTAGCTGTTCTTGCCTAAGTTGATGCATTCATGTTCGGGACTTCAACAGGCCAAAGGCCCTCTCCACTATGCCCCGGGTCTTCCGGTGGGCCTGATTATAGGACTCCTGGGCCGCATTCTGCGGGCGAAGAACGGGCGTCAGAAGCCAGGGCATGAGTGGATATCCAGAATTCCCTGAAAGAATAACAAAATACTAACATAAATTACACATTCTAAGCAACATTATTGTTTAACATGTCATCAAGGGATAAGACATGGGTCATCAACTATATTCATAGCCATACAGTGAAAAGGGAATGATGGAATTTGACCAAACTTACCCAGGAGCCATCCACCAGATAATTCTCCAGACTCAAAACCACGTAATAAGCCGGAGCTCCTCAATATATAGGCATCATGGGACGACCCTGGATACCCTGCAAGGACACTGAGGAATCGCATGTCCGGACCACCCAATGCTTGTATGTTCAGCCAGTGCCCCATCTTGCGGTTCCTGAATAAAAAAAAATTACACCAAGCCAAGGTAACCAACAAAAACAACAACTCCAAAAAACACATACAATTCGAGTTCTACAATCCCAAAATAAATAACAAAGGACATAAGTCTTTATGGATGGATGTGTTAGAAAATAAAGGTGAACATGCTAAGGACTAATTAAGGTCAGCATTAAAATGCTTTTATAAGGCCTACATGAAAAGTATTGATGAAGGTATGCATTCTAAACTGGTTCAAAGGGACACTTGAGAAGGAGGGATTAAGGTATGCATTCTAAACTGGTTCACAGGGACACTTGAGAAGGAGGGATTAAGGTATGCATTCTAAACTGCTTCAAAGGGACACTTGAGAAGGAGGGATTAAGGTATGCATTCTAAACTGCTTCAAAAAGACACTTGAGAAGGAGGGATTAATAGATAGTTAAAATTAAGTTTAGCTAAACAATATTAAAAAATAACATAATTAACTTACTGATAGATGTAATCATCGGCTGCGGGAGGGACCAAGGCAATGTGGGTGCAATCGATCTCACCCATGGCGTTGGGCATGTCGGCGATATTATAAAATCCCAACTTAATCGCGTTCCAGGCTACCATGTCGTCCGAAAAGGAAATATATTTTGGACAAAGGGTAGCCATGCCATTCAGAAACTTGGATAGCGCGCGGCTCAACGTAGGCTGGGACAACCCAGCCTCTGGAACAAGCCGTTCGCCAAAAATTGCAGGCAGCCAAGCATCTTGGTCATACCTGAAATTGCTTGCTCCTTCTACCTGAAATTGCTTGGTGTGGGCTAACCATGGCCACAGCTCGCTATACAATTTATGGAGGGAAACGCAATTGAGTCGGGTCAGCTCGAACAGCTCAACGTCATGCATGCGATCGATATTCATGTGTCTCCGGTGCAATCTGGCCTCGGCCATGCTGATGCAGGTAATGCCATTGAGCTGAAGGCGCTCATACTCCTCCACATTGCCGCAAAACATGTTCAACAGGAATGCCGAGTCCAAAATGGTCCCGTAAGTGGAGCGGAAATGAAACCGTTTTATATGGCAGAGGTCCATCGGCAATCAGGTCACAGAATCAGATGCAAGCCCATCCCAATAACGTAACTTATCAGAACTAACACAAATTATCTGATTTCGATCCGTCCATCGAATGCGCATATACACGTTAACTTGAACGCATTTACGCATGGAAAAAGTAACGTAAAAAACAAGGCAAAAATTAAAAAAAAATACACAGACACACGTGAAAGTGCATGCGAATGTGTCTCTGAATCAACCCTATAGAGTTGCAAACAAATAGTAAAGAAAAAAAAAATAAACAGACAAGCTTAGCACATTGAAGACATCACTTCGGTACACAATAATGGAAACATTAAAAAATGCCATCGAAAGTGGAATTACCCTTTAAAGCTTCCTGTCACTGGATGTGCTATGAAAAGGACAATTACTAGATGTTTTGTTTTTCTATATGGCACAGCAGCTGCCTGTCCCTGGATATACAATTAAGTGGAGCAGTAAGCAGATGTTTTTAAATGTTCCCAGGAGCTGGTAAGCCCTGGACATGCAATTAAATGGACAAAAAATAATTGTTTTTTTTCTACCCCCCAGTAAGTAGAATGCAGGTGGTGCCAAAAAGGGAGTAGTTTTTTTATAACTCCCAGAAAGTAGAATGTAGGTGGTGCCAACAGCGGTGTAGTTTTTTCTAACCCCCAGTAAGTAGAATACAAGTAGTGCCAACAAGTGAGTTTTTCTAACCCCCAGTAAGTAGAATGTAGGTGGTGCCAACAGGGGAGTGTTTTTTATAACACCCAGTAAGTAGAATGTAGTTGGTGCCAACAGGGGAGTAGTTTTTTCTAACTCATAGTAAGTAGAATGCAGGTGGTGCCCACTTAGGGAATACATTTTTTAATAACCCCCAGTGCGTAGAATGCAAGGAGTGCCCACAGGTGAGTAGTTTTTTTCAAACCCCAGTAGGTATTATGCAGGTGGTGCCCACAGGTGAGTAGTTTTGTCAAACCCCTAGTAAGTATTATGTAGGTGGTGCCCACAGGGGAGCATTTTTTACAAACCCCCAGTAAGTAGAATGCAAGGAGTGCCCACGGGTAAGAAGTTTTTTTAAACCCCCAGTAAGTATTATGCAATTGGTGCCAACAGGTCAGTAGTTTTGTCAAACCCCCAGTAAGTATTATGCAGGTGATGCCCACAGGGGAGTAGTTTTTTTCAAGCCCACAAATGAACTATAAATGCCCCAGCAGCTGCCTGTCCTCAGGGAGCAATGAGAACAGGCAGATGCGCCTCCCTAACTGTCCCTCATTGACCCGGTCCACTTTTCCTAGCCAGATGCAATGAAAAGTACAGTTTGGAATGCAGCCTCCTCTCCCCTCCTATGTGTCCTACAAAGGACAATTGTTTTTCTGCAGACCTATCTGTCCCTAATTCAGTAGTAGCAACCTCTCCCTATCTACTCAGCGCTGAAATGGTGAAGGCAGACATGTGACCCCGCTGTATAAAAGCGGGGTCACATGTCCCATCTGGTCAATCACAGCTGTACCTACCATGGGCATGGCTGTAGTTTCTAGATGTAAAGAGCTGGTTGATTGGCTGCTGAGCAATTCCTTGTTCGGCCAAATGCCAAATAGCGAATTTCAGCACGGACTTTTATGTTCAGCTACGTGAGCCTGAGCTTGCAATGTTCGGTACGAACCCAAACTTTGCAGCTTGGGTCCGCTCATCACTGCTTATGAACTGCATGGTTATGGACTTGTCTTACAAAAAGAAAAAGACAGTTCATGTCATGTATGTCAAGGACAGGAGGATCCCCAACTCACCCCTTCCCCATTATATGTGTTAAATCAATCCCAATTATAGTTGATTATATATATATATATATATATATATATATATATAGTTGTGCTTTAAACATTTGCCTTATTCAGGAGGTAGTATTTATACACTGTGTGACCTTCAATGTCATATTTAACATATCTTTGCAGGTTCACCTTTATTTCAGTCCGTTCTACTGATTTCTCCCAAATTTGTTTATCGTATGCTCCAATCTGAAATACAAAAAGCAATAGCATTAGTGAAAGCATTAATTGAGAGCAGAAGCAAGAGTGATCAGCTTGGGACAGTGTGCTCAGGGATCGATCAGAGGTAAGTATTAAAAAAAGTAATACAATGTTTTTTTCTCTTTTGTGTGTTTTTTTACAGTTGACCCTTTGTGAACTGGTATGGGATCCATGAGACCTTTATACAGTTTCACAGCTCACAAGGGGCTGGCAAGTCCCCTATGGCCAGCAGATGACTTGCCATTAACTCCCGCCCCCCCATTACCTGCCTCCCCAAAGCACTTGGGGGGCAAAAGAGCCCATGGCCTACGAAGCTTGCAGCCTTCAGGACAGGGGGCCACTGAGGCTGGCCTCTGCTCCCTGGTCTACAAGCCCTGCATAGCCAGTGCCTACGTTGGTTTTACTGGTAAGAGGGGGACCCCATGCCATTGTTTTTTGAATTTTTAAGGGTTTTAACCCATAAATAATATAAATAGTGGGAGGGGATCCCACAACAATTTTTGGGCAGAACTGGATAAAAGGGTTTTATGCTTATAATGAATACTACACGCATTTTTTTGTACAGAACTTGCATTATGATTTGTCAATAATGGAAACACAGGACCTATATATCACCAAATGTAATTTTTTTTTCCTGTAAAATCATTTTTCATGGCTTCTTTTTCTTACCAATGTGTAATTTGCACAACAACAACTAAAATGCAGCCAAACCGCACTGTAAACTTCCCCCCCTTAGTCCACAGCAGTGATTTCTCGTAACTTTAATGAAGAAAGAGAGACCAGCTCCTGAAAAAAACAGCGCAAATCTATTCTGGGTGGAAAAAATTAATAAATATGCCGCACAGCGAAGAAAAGAAGGCAGTACAAAGTGGCGCACATTTTACATAGTCACATGTTTAATATGGTTGCAAAAAGATATATGTCCATCAAGTTCAACCAAGGGTCGGGTTGGGGGAAGTTATTTTTTATTTTATTTTTGTATTGTTTTGGGGCGCTAGGATAACTGGCAGTCGGGTCCAAAAGGTGCTGACACAGGCCGGCCAATACCTATTGCAACAATCAAAGCAAATGAGTTAGCATCCAGCTATGCAACTTGGACTGTAGTCCAAAGTGCAGCATCAGAAAAGACAAAGATGCCTGTACTCCAAAACTAGGGCTATAGCCACCAGAAAGATGCTAAACGGTGCACTTCATAAATAAGGCCCTTAATCTGCAAGCAATTCCACAGCCAGTCTATAGTTAGATAGCAAGTGTAGAAGTTGCAGGACTGCCTAGCAGATAACACTCTTGCAATAGGGGGCAAGGGAACCCAATTTTTTTCCGGTCAAATGGCCCCATTGACTTCCATTTTAAAGGGCCACAATAACATAGAAGCAGCAAGAAGGCAGTTTATGGCAGAAAAGCCATAACCACATAACTGCATATGATTTTATATATAAGCAGAGGTTAGGAGACTTGAGTAGAGGTGAGGCAAGCCTTTTTTTCGTTTTTGCAAAGCTGCAGTAAAAGCCACCACAGGGCAAGACGGAGAGTCTAGAGCAGCAAAGCCGCCATCAGTATCGCTACAGTGATGGGTGCAGAGCTGTCAATCGGCGGCCACTCACTGCACATAAACCACCAAGCACAGCCGCTGGCAGCTCAATGCAGGGCACCTACACTACACCCCCTTTCGGGCGGGTGCCAGACAACCACCAATCAGTTACTTGGCTGGACTAATATTATAAAGGAAAAAAATACTGTGTCTGGGGTCACCACCAGATTTTGTGGCCAGGAGCCTCTACCACACTTAATACGGCCATGGTGATAGGTGAGGTGGGGCAACTAGACCATAAAGCTAGACCATAAACTACCCAAATAAAAAGTGAAGGTATATCTCATAAATCATAGATTCACTAAGGATTTCAGGCCTACTTTGGCACTGTCCTAAACTGTTTTCCATTTTAAATTGAAGAAATGGCTGAGATATCAAGGTTTCCATTTTCATCTTCTGAGGCAAGTGGGCGTGGCCCTTGGCTCTGAGATGCCGCATAATAATCCGCATAAAGGGCGGGGTCTGTAAGAACCCAATATTGTGCTGCAAACACAGGCATTCTCAGAATCCTGGCTGTGCTCCTCCATCTCTCCCTGTTGCTAGGCAACAATGCTGGCCTAGACCAGCACTCCCAGACACTCTTGTGCGCATGCGCACACTCCCCCAGACACACGTGCTCTCCCCCAGAAGCACATGTGCACGCATTCCTGGATGAACACATCCACGAAATTACATTAACCCCACTCCCACATGCACTGTTCTCAAAAATCCCGCCTGACGGAACCAGCCCACTGTTCGCATTACCGGTTTCCATGTAATATGTGGAGCTCTCCTACCCCAAGCCAATTTGAATGGCTGGGCACAGGAGCACTCCGCAGCTACAGGGAAGTCGGCGCAGAGGACATCAGCAGCTTACAGCTTTGTGGGAGCTGACGGGAAAGTTAAGATTACTGGTGACCCCTGGGGTTTCACACAGCAGGGCATCCCAATTTAGGATGCCAGGGCATTGCGATTTCTTTAGACTCCATGGCCGGCCAGCGTGGTCTTTGAGCTGGTTTGATATAGGGGCCCACATTTAAATTTTGACATGGTCCAAAATGTTTCTAAAACCACCCTGCGGTTGTAACTTAAATGAATATATACATTATAAGCACATTGCTTTTACATAACAAACAAACAATAGACCAAAATAAAGGCAATAATATTTCATTGTATGCATTTATAAACTATTACCAGTGTAGTAATGCATTGGTTACAATTTGTTCATATCCACCAGCAGATTAATTTATGCACTCCAATGATCAATGGTGCATGGGGGGGTCCAAAGCTGAGATTGTGACACCTAATCACAAGCACACAGGTAACCATGGGCAATGAAACTGCTAATTAGGTGCAACGGTGATTGAAAAGCTAGTTAGGTGTGACCGCTATTCATATGCTGCACAGCGCACCAAGTGCGGAAGGCACGAACAGAGGGGGGGTCGGGAGAGGGGATAGAGAGGCTGAATGGGAAGCTGGCTGTGATGGCTCAGGCTGCATAATACTACTGTGCTGATACTTGCTGAGCAGACAAACTGAGCTATAGACCAACAGTCAAGCCCTATGATTGTTGCTCTATGGCAAAGGAATTCAGGGAGTGTGCCACTACTCTTTGCCTTGTTTCTCCTTCCAGGAGCAACTGCGTTCTGACAGGAAGGGAGAGGCCCACCATGAGCGGGTGAGCTATTAAATGATAGCTTATGAACTTTTCCTTAAAGTGGACCAACACCCTTACGTTTTTTTTTTTCCCTTCATTTAATATCCCATACCATTCCCCAGGACCCGTTATCCTTAATAATCCCCCAAAAAAGTACCTTAGATGATCCTGCGCGGCGTCGCATTAATTTATATTTCGCGCCGCCATCTTTGATTTACATCTAAGAGGAAGAGATCCTTTGACCTCTTCCTAGTCTAAACCTCGCGCATGCGCAGTAGCGCCGCAGTAGGTAAAGTGAAGCGTCGCTCGCTCCCGGAGCAAGCGGCGCTTCACTTTACCTAGCGGCGCCACTGCGCGCTTTTTTAATAATTTTTTTTCTTGTCTCTGCGTGAGCGCGCGTGCGCGCTCTGCATAGCAGAGGAAAGACTGAAAGGCGGACGTGCACGCTCCCGAGAAGACGACTGCAAGACAGAGGCCACGCCCACCACGATGACATCACTCCTGAAGAAACAGAAACTGAATTCACGCGATGCCTGGAGACTGGTATGCACGTCTTAGCAGTGCAGATGCCAGTCAAAGGACACGTACAAGCGCTGGAGGGCGGGACTTCCGGCAAAGGTGAATCCAGAAAGCAGATGCTGCGAGGGACAGAGGGCTGCCTGGATCATCAAAACGTAAGTGTTTTTTTATGTTTGTTCGTTTAAAGCAATGTTATTTTTGTGGGTGTTGGTCCACTTTAAGTGTCCATTTCAGCTCTGCAACTCTTTAACATTCAGAATTAGGGGTGCTGGGGCCGCCACTGAGGGCAGTGCAGGGTAACTACAGACATCACATTTAAAAGAACCTTTATCTTAAAAACAATATACCTACCTTCTCCTGATACCAAGATATTGCATCTTTGTTTTCAGCTGCCATTTTTCTTTTTATTTCACATTCATGGTATCTATCTCTAGGAGGACAAAGACCTAAAGGGGGAAAACACATAACTAATGGATCCACCGCATATAGAAAGTTCAACAATAAAGAGTACAGTCTATAGGAGTGGGCCATTAGGATCAGTCTCTTTCATTTGAATATTCCTGATGCAGTCATGTAAAAACATGAAGACCCTGTTGGGTTTATTTGTTATTTTAAGCTGAATTCCACTCAAATCAGGTCACCCCTAGTTAGTGTGCTAGATAAGAATTATTAATGGTGGGGGCTGGGTGGTATAGATTGGTTGTAGCAGGGTATAAAGGTCTTGTGGTCAGTAGTATTGGGGACACAGAGTGCATAGTTGGACCATAGTGTTAAATAAAAGAGCCCAGTCGAGTGCCTGGGTCACAATAGATAGTATAGAGGATGGGAGATACATGGGGGCGTATAAGGGGACAGTATGGGGGGGGGGGGGCTAACAAGGTGTGTGAAACCCTATTATGATTCGACTCATTATTTATTATGCAGTAGCAGGGCTGCCCGGATTGGGATGCCCCACTTTGCATCAGCAGCCCAGAATCCATAGAACAAGGCCGGTCATACTCACCTCTTTGGGGAACCTCCTATGGTGGCCATAGACCAGGTTATCGCACATCCTGGAAGAAGTGAGTATCAGCATCCCCATTCTCTGGATTACGAGCTGCCGATGCTGCATAATTAAGTGAAAGTTCAGCAAACATAGTAACATAGTATGTAAGGCTGAATAAAGACTTTAGTCCATCCAGTTCAGCCTGTTTAAACAAAGGCCTAAGAGCAACTCTGCTCTCACAAAATCCAGGGTTGAACTGAGCAGCTTTGTTTTATCTTAAAGAGGACCGACCAACCTTTGGGCCTGAATTCTAAAAAACTCCATGACCGGCCACTATGCGGTGCCCCGCTGTGTGAAACTCCTGGGATAGGCTACAAAATGTAACTTCCCTACGATCCCCTGGTGCATCCCACTGGCATTCCTCCTGGGACGTCCCAAATTGAGATGCCACGCTATGTGAACCCCCCATGCTTCTGCGCCCAGTCATTCCAATAGGCTGGGGACGGGAGTGTGGCTGCATCTGGGAATGCCTCCTGATTGCTGTAGACAATTGCCCATATTGCCGATATATGCACCGCAAGAACAGGGAAAGGTGAGCTTTGCTTGGTGAGCTGGGGGTTTTACACAGCAGAGCATCCCAAATTGGGATGCCCCAGGGGCAGAAAACAAAACCCACGATAGTCAAAATCACAGGTTCTGTTCTGCATTAATCCAGAACAAATTTTATATTTGAATTTTGAAACAGTATAAGAGATTTCTAGGTGGCATCCTGATTTGGGATGCCCCACAGACAGAATCACTTCTGCACCCCCACCCCAAACTTACCAAGCCCTGCCCTGTATTCAAACGTGAAACAGGACAGGCACACAGCAGCATCCCAGTGCTTTATGGTCTATAGGTGGGAGTGCGCAGAGCAGGGAAGCAAGGGAAGCCTGTGCCGCAGTCTGAAACCCCCTGGTTTCCCTGTAAACTTACCTTCATCCTTAAACCGGACCAATGCCCATTTTCCAAAACAGCGGACCCACAACGAGGGGCATCCCAATTGCCGGGGTCCCACGTCAATCAAGTGCTGTAAAACCCGCAAACCATACCTGAAAACTCACTCTCTCTGGGAAATGCAGCCTCCCAATTGGCCGGTGGCTGTCACACGGCGGTAATAAAGTTCAAAAGAAACCAGCTCACCCAGCACCCACCCAGGACTTGGAGATCTCCTGGTGTAATCTCTAGAGCAATCCAACAGTGAAATGTCCAGCTTGTAGGTGGAATAAAACTGTAATATGTTTTGGGCTGAACGCAGCCCTTAATCATACATCGGATGTATAATTAAAGCGGACCTTCACTCTAAATAAGAGTCTATCTTATATGTTTCCCCCACCCTGTACATACAGATTGCTCACATTAAAAATCATCCTACCTGCATCTACTGCATTTTATAAGCCTTTAAACATCCAAGATGGCGGCTTATGGAAGCTGCCATTTTTGCAGGCAGCCTGCAAACAGGAAGTGCCTGCAAACAGGAAGTGACTGTGCTGCTCTGCATTCTGGGACTGCTGACCTTTCCCTGACCCCAGCTCTGCTCTGTCTGAGCAAAGCACAGCTATAACCCGCCCCCCTGTACCTTATCCCACTCTCCTCTCCTCAGTAAGTGTGATGCTTCTGAGTCAAGATGGCGGCGCCCGTATCCTAAATTCCCGAACAGAGTTGCAGCCCAGTGGGGGAAAGTATAATAAATTAGTGACTAAACATGTAAAATATATTAATTTTAGATGCTGAGGAATTGTTTTTTAAGAGTTTGGGCTTTTCATTAAATCATGGTGAAGGTCCGGTTTAAGGGCTGCGTTCAGCCCGAAACGCGTTACAGGTCTATGTAGTGGGGCTGCTCACATGCTGGTCTGAAAGATGTATGCTGGACCTTAATCATCTTACGTTTTATATGGAGTTGTGGATTTGCTACTCTTTTCGGAATTAAAGGTTAAGTTTTATTCCACCTACAAGCTGGACATTTCACTGTTGGATTGTAACATGGCGGGACTGCATTTCCGCGAGGGATGAGTTGTCAAGTAAGGTTTGAGGACTTTACAGCGCTCGATCAAGGGGGGGACCCCGGCAATCGGGGTGCCCCCCCCCTCCGCTGCAGCCCAACACCCATGTTTTGTAAAAAGGGGCGTTGGTCCAGTTTGAGTCCATGGGGCCGGCTAAGCTGCGAGTATATGTTAAGCTGCATTCTTCAGCACCCCACAGCTGAATGCAGAGCAAGGTACTTGGGAGAGGCATGTCCTGTGGTATTGCCCGACTAGGTGAAAGGGGGGATTCACACAAATCGAGATGTCCTAGGGACAAGGACATAAAACTGTGGTATCTAAAGAGAAACATCTGCGTTTTATAACAACCTTGTAATCTAAAAGACCCCAGGGTTTTGATTCCCTTTCCCAGGAAATTTGGGATGTCTCACTGTGTGAAACCCCAGCAATTGCCAAGTAAACTCACCTAGTCAGTAAGCCAACAGAGCATGTGCGGACCGCATTCCCACTATACCTTTACAGGCTCGTACCCACACCAGGCATTTGTGAATGAATGGCTTGGGTGCATCCCGCAGCTATAGGTGCAGGGGGGGTGCATCTGGCGGCGCTCTTGGCTCCATTTAGCTGATTGGCTGCTCTGATATATAGCATACAGTATAGCGCACTGATTGGCTGGCTGTCTGTATGTGAAAGGTGAATTTTCTTGGCGAACCCTGGGGAACCACACACCAGAGAGGAACAACACCCAGGGATATGTGAAAAGAGTTGGAGTTAAAGCAGAAAAAAATCCACAAGTGGCTGCCCTGGAATCTAAAAGATTCCAGGGCCAGTCACTGGCTTTTCTCCGGGGGAATCCCAAATCGAGTTGCTTTGCTGCGTGACACCCTCCAGAATGCCACAATTCACTCACCTCTTCCCTGTTCCTACGATGTATGCACAAGCTCTCCAATGTGAGCCTTCTGCCATGACTATGGCCCTTATTTAACAAGGGATAGCGCCAGATAGCGACTGGTGAGCGAACGGTAATGACGGGCACCGCCACGAGAACGCCGGCTCCCCTCCGCAATCACACATTTATCAAGCCGATCCTGCTTAGCGACTGAGATAGCGCCAGATAGCCACTCATTCATCATTATTCCAGCCTCACCCCACAGCGCCAGCGTCCGACCTTGAACAGTGACAGGTATGACCTCTCGCTACCTGGCGCTCTCCAATGCATTTCAATGGAACAATCTTTAAATATTCATAATTAATTGTTATTAATGTTTTGGTTTTTTTTTCAATGTCAAAAATTCTGTGACCACTTCTTCAATGTTAGTTTTTTTTTTATGGTAAAAAAATAAAAAAAAAAATTTGTGCAGAATTGATATTACAGGTCTGATATTAATGTATTCAGATTACAAAATGTGTTTAAAAACTTTTTTTTTTTTGTTTCCAAAAATATGTTTGGGGGTTAAAAAACTACTTTTAACCCATCGCCGCCAGCGCTCTGGGGTTTAAACAAGCATTTCACAGAATTTTTTGAGCGTGATTTGTTAATGAATATGGTGGGAGTCGGTCGCTATGGCCGTTCGGTAACATGCGCTCCCATACAGCGCGGAACCTGTCAAATAGCGACTCCTCACCCAATATTCAACCTTACCGCACACCGACTGAGTCGCTGTCAACAACCGAACAACGGCCAAGCACAGCGACTACTAGCGGGCGCTGTGAAAATACTGCTACAGTCGCTCATCTGTCGCTACCTGGCGCTATTAATGAATCGGCCTCCCCGTCATTCGGCAAACAGCTGTCATCCCCGACAGTGTGCACATGCCTCCGCCCCAGCCATTCAGATAGGGGATGCAGGGGATGTGGCAGCACACACTCCCTATTGAAGTCAATGAGAGCATTGGACGAGAGCTGTAGGAACGAGGAAGAGGTGAGTGAACTGAGATGTTCTGGGGGTTTCACACTGAATAGTGATGCCCTAGGTGAAAGAAACAAAACCCAGGCAAGTCAAATTCCCAGGTTTTGTTCTGCTTTAAAAAAAAATGTTCCTTTTTTGGAGAATCCTTATTTGGGATACCCTGATGTGTGAAATACCCAGGATTCTAACCTATGCCACAGCGCATGCATGCCGCTACTATCCCCTCCATTAAGCTATGCCGCTCACCTATATGCACTGCATAGAACGCTGATTGGAGGGGAGCCTGCACATGCACCGGTAAGAACACTCACCATCCTAAATCCAGATGTCCTTTGGTAGAGAAATGAAAATACTGAGCTTAGTTCCTCTTTCAATAAGAACAATAAGGCATTTCATACTGAAAAGTGCACAGAACATAAAGGATATGGTTATGTGTTTCCACACAAGTGAACTTTGCTCCATAGAGAAACAACCTGGCTGTAGCTCATGTTGAAATATAAACATGCCCTTACTAAATAATAAAATAAAAATGACTTTACAGGTAAAGCATAGAGCAGGCAGAAATCTGGGCTTACTCACCTGTACACCTGCTGCAGGTCCCCTTACACTAAGATAGACAGCCCCTCAGTATTGTGCTGTAATAAGGAATGGGGCATCCCTGGGCAGCGCTGTAAGTGGCGACAGATACTCAGCAGCATAGTATAATGGCGAGTCTCCATACAGCCCACCACACAGCGGAGTCCCCGTTACTTACCGCCCTCTTCCGTCACCCTCCTCAGCGAGCTCACCCATTAGGTGCCCCTGTGAGGTGTCCAAAGCTCGCTGTCACCCGGCCCCTATCACTTCCTTTTCCGGCTCGCTGATAAAAAGCCATTCTACAAACAGGACGCGGAAAACTCCCGAGCCGCGCACCTGCCGCCACATTCCCTCACTGGCGTGTGGTGGAACCTGTGCCCGCCCGGCGCCATTATCATTCCCTTATCATATCATAGCACTGTTCCTCGGTGATATATTGGTGACACCCTGCAGCACTTAGCGCTCCCCGACCTCTATGTAGAACACCCCATTCAGACACCTCTAACAGAAAGCTCACACCTGGCTCAGCAGCTCTTTCATTTTTGCGCATTCTATTTCTCTCCCTCTATTATTTATATGCAGCATTTTATTTGTATTCCTGTCGCCCTATTTCAGTCTCACTTTTACATTATTCTTTCTTCTTTTCATCTCCCTTTTCACATTTCTGCTTCCTTCTTTTTTAATATGTACTCCTTCACTTGTTAACTTTTCCTTCACTTTTCCTACATTTCTTTTTTGAACAGTCCTATCTCTCTCCTTACATTCCTTCTACCTCACTCACTTTTCTTTCCCTGTCTCTTCGTCCCTTTTTCTCTCACATTTTGATTTCCATGATACAACTCTCTCTCCCTCCCTCCTTTCTTCTTTCATAACACTTTTCTTTTTCTGCATTCTCTCCTTTTTTGTATATTTTGCTCCATTCATCTTTTTTTCTCCCTTCTTCACACATCAGAGCATTCCATATGTTTTAACTCTTCCATCCCCTGCTCATTAATATACTCTCTCCTTCTCTCTCTCTCTCTATATATATATATATATATATACACACACACACACACACACACACACACACACACACACACACACACACACAGCGGTGGGCTTGTTGTATCTGGGGGACCTAATCAAAGGCATTTTCATATAACAATATTAAGGAGGAACAAATGACGGAGAGAAGCAGATTTCTTTCTCATGAAACCTCGGCACTAACAGCATCACAAGTAAGACACCAGTATTACACCCTGGACACTTCCAGTGTCCCCCCAAGTAGAGTTCTGGGGGGGCCCATACAGTTGCATGCGTTGCGTGGTGGCAAAGCCCACCACTATATATTTAGAGAGAGAGAGACTCAAGGGCTGATTCAGCGCCGCAATCATTTTTTTCTCGTGTTTCTTTGCGAGAAAAAAACGTTAGTGTTTCTTTCTTTAGTGCAATTCGCACCATTTTAGCTGTGCAAATTATTTTAAAAAACTGCACAGCTAAAAATAATGCTGAGTTGCACTAAGGGAAAAAAAAACATTCTAAAAATAATGCTGAATTGCACTAAGGAAAAACACATTCTAAAAATATTTTTCTCACAAAAAAAACGTGAAAAAAAATCTCAATCCTACATAATTCCTACACAGGAATGAGAAGAGGTATCTCTAGAGTCACAGACTGAGAGGAATATTATATTGGTTTAAAGTGGAACAAAACCCAGGATTTTACTATTTACAGCACATGCACGGTCAGTAAAGACATCTTTCGCATCCCATAACTGAATGGCTGGCATAGTTACGCACAGACAAGTGATGCTCCAACGGCGCATGTGCATGCTCTTGCCCAGTCAGAGACACTTTCTGCGCCTATGTAATTTAACAAACGGCTCTGATTGTTTTCAGCGGTGAGTGAGGGGGGGCCACATCCCCGGCATCTTCAGGCTGTGTGGGTGCTACTGCCCCATCCATTCAGATAGGCTGGGCAGGAGCACATGTGCCGCTGGGGATGCGCCCGCTCTCGTTTCCTATTGAAGCCTATCAGAGCTGTTTTCTAAATGACACATTCTCTGCAAATGGCTCTGATTGGACAAAAGTCTGTGCATGTGCCTTTGGACTGGAAAGAGGTGAGTTATTATGGGCAATCTCCCACAGCGGGGCATCCCAGTTGGGGGATGCCCCCAGGACACAGATCAAAACCATGAATAGTCAAAATCCTTTTTTCACTTTAAAATCCGAGCAGCCACCCAGCCCGATAACGCAGCTTGGGAAGCCTAAAAACTGATGAGAAAAGAATCAAGTAAAAACTTTCAAAATATAGGATTTCCCCTGGTAATAGACAAGCTACTTTGGCCCTTATTTATGAAGGAATAGCGACAGGTAGCGACTGGTGAGCGGCCGGTAATGACGGCCCCGCCACGAGAACGCCGGCTCCCCACCACAATCACACATTTATCAAGCCAATCCTGCTTAACGACTGAGATAGCGCCATATAGCGACTCATTCATCATTATTCCAGCCTCAGCCCACAGCGCCAGCGTCCGACCTTGAACAGCGACAGGTATGACCTGGCGCGCTCCAATGCATTTCAATGGAACAATCTTTAAATATTCATAATTAATTGTTATTAATGTTTTTTTTTTAATGTGAAAACTTCTGTGACCACTTCTGCCATGTTAGTTAATTTTTTTAAGGTAAAAAAAAAAAAAAATTGTGCAGAATTGATATTACAGGTCTGATATTATTGTATTCATATTACTAAATTCTTTAAAAAAAATTTTTTTTTTTGTTTCCAAAAATATGGTGGTTTGGGGGTTAAAAAACTACTTTTAACACATCGCCGCCAGCGCTCTGGGGTTTAAACATGCATTGACCAGTCGCTATCATGCGCACCCATACATCGCGGAACCTGTCAAATAGCGTCTCGTAACCTTGTATTCAACATTACTGCACACCGACTCCGTCGCTATCAACAACCGAACAATGGCCAAGCACAGCGACTACTAGCGGGCGCTGTGAAAATACTGCTACAGTCGCTCAACTGTCGCTACCTGCCGCTATTAATGAATCGGCCTCTATGTATACTGTCCTTTTCTTCCCCTGAGGAAGACAATGGTGAAACGCATGGGAAACATCAACAGAAACCTGTCTTGGTGAAGAAGATTTGTATTTATGAATCTCATTGTCAATGAAATGAATTTAGACTTATTTATTTATATGACAGGGAGAATCTGATGGTAGGAGAAGTGGACTCTACTCACTGATGTATTCCCTTTCAGATTGCACTTTGTGGACTTCCTTAAAAGGACTGTCCAGAAACTCGCAATAATAAGGCACCAAGCAGCTTCCATTTCTTGCAGTGCCAGGTGGCGTCATAGCAAGTCTCCTATATTGCCTTCCTTTCAATCTCATTGATCTAGGATCAAGCAAACAAAGTGATCTAACAGCCAATATGAGGCCGATTCATTAATAGCGGCAGGTAGCGACAGTTGAGCGACTGTAGCAGTATTTTCACAGCGCCGCTAGTAGTCGCTGTGCTTGGCCATTGTTCGGTTGTTGATAGCGACTGAGTCGGTGTGCAGTAATGTTGAATACGGGGTTAGGAGTCGCTATTTGACAGGTTCCGCGATGTATGGGTGCGCATGATAGCGACTGGTCAGAGCGACCGGCTCCCACCACATTCATCAAAAAATCACGCTCAAAATATTCTCGCGCTGTGAAATGCATGTTTAAACCCCAGAGCGCTGGCGGCGATGTGTTAAAAGTAGTTTTTTAACCCCCAAACCACCATATTTTTGGAAACAAAAAAAAAATTTTTTTTAAGAATTTTGTAATATGAATACAATAATATCAGACCTGTAATATCAATTCTGCACAAATTATTATTTTTTTTTTACCTTAAAAAAATTATCTAACATGGCAGAAGTGGTCACAGAATTTTTCACATTTAAAAAAAAAAAAAAAATTAATAACAATTAATTATGAATATTTAAAGATTGTTCCATTGAAATGCATTGGAGAGCGCCAGGTAGCGAGAGGTCATACCTGTCGCTGCTCAAGGTCGAACGCTGGCGCTGTGGGCTGAGGCTGGAATAATGATGAATGAGTGGCTATCTGGCGCTATCTCAGTCGCTAAGCAGGATTGGCTTGATAAATGTGTGATTGCGGAGGGGAGCCGGCGTTCTCGTGGCGGGGCCCGTCATTACCGGTCGCTCACCAGTCGCTACCTGGCGCTATTCCTTCATAAATAAGGGCCTATGTCTCTTGGGGCTTTCAGCATGAGCAAGTTTAGCAGGCTATATTGGTCCTGCAACTATCTCTGACAACAGCAGGGTATGCTCACGGCTTAAAGTGGAAGTCCAGTCATATATTAACCACCATCCCCTGGCAATGAGGCAGGACGGGAGGGTTAGAAATAAAAAAACCCTTGCCTCGTCTGCGGTCCAAGGACATTCTCCCGGCACTCCGGGTACTGGATGCCACCATCTTGGGAAAAAACACAGAGCGGCATCCCCCGCTGAATAGACGGGTAAGCGCACGGAGGCGGGTTATGTCACATTGTCTCTTTCTCTTCTTTGTAACCCCACCTGCCTCAGCGCCAGAGGTGGGTGGAAGGGCGAGGGGTTAATACATGGCTGGACTTCCACTTTAAAAAGCTTCCCCATAACAGGGCCTTTCCATGTCAGCCATGGCACAGAAATGGAAGCAAAGATAGTGACTTTACTTAGAATACATAAACTACTAACATATAATCTAAAATTAGGATGCTTAGAAATCCTCATGTTACAATGTTTGGACAGGCAACTCATAATGATCACACTGCTATCCAGATACAGTAATATACTGTAAAACACAGGATTATCAGACACAATATTACAAATATTTATCATCATACTCCTTGCTGGGGGTGAACCTTTAATGAGGTGAGGCGGGGCAGCAGGCTGTGGTGGAATAGGTAGCAGTAATGGTGTGACATTAAAAAAATAAATGTTTGCTGGTAGTGTCATAAATGACAGAGGCCCCTCCCAGGCATGTGCTTCTAACACTTACTTGAAGGAGATCCTGTCTGCTACAGTTTGTGCTATGGCTTCTGGTCCCCCCCCCCCCCGCCTCTTGCCCCTGATCATTTGAGAATTGCCTAAGGCTAGGGCTGGGAGGGGCAATAATCTGGTAAGGCAAAGTACATCAACTATCACTTCAGCAGCTCATCTCCTAATGGCTACCCTCTCTATTCCTGCACCTGCTCCTGGAAGTAGAAACAAGGCAAGAGTAGTGGCACACCCCCTGAAATTCTTTGCCATAGACCACCAATCATAGAGCTTGACTGGTGGTCCATAGCGCCGCCCCATTTGTCAACTTAGCTAAAACAAACTCACTTGTATTATGCAGCCTGGGCTATCGTAGCCTATTTGTAAAGCAGTAGAAAAACTCATAATTACCAGTCATGATGAGTAATTTTGGGCATCTTGGTCAATAAGAAAAGTATTTCTTCAACCTTTTGCCTTGAAGTATGTAATAAAGAAATTTTGACTCCAGTATGCATGGATAGTAGGTCAGATTTGCTTTACATAATATTTGATATATATCGTTTTACTCTTAAACCTCAGTCATGTGACACAGAGCTCTGAGAAACATATTAGAAAAATGCAATTATTGGAGAGGGGCTGACAAACTGCGTGATAGTTACATAGTTACATAGTTAATATGCCATCTTGCCTCAGAAGTATTACATACTGGGGAGAGGAGGGGAGGGGCAAGTGCAGGGGCTGAGTTATAGATGTGCTTTGCACAGACAAAGCAAAGATGGGGTCAGGAAAGGGACAGCAATCCCAGAATGCAGAGTGGCATAGTCAAAAGACGCTTCCTGTCTGCAGGTAGCCTGAGACTCCATGGGCCGCCATTTTGATGTTTAAAAGCTCAGAAAAGGCAATAAATGCAGGTAGGATAAATATTCATGTGGACAATCTGTATGTACAAGGTGATGTGATCGAAAGGATGTTTGGGGATGATGACATCATTTTTCACGATGATAATGCATTTTGCCATAGAGCAAAAACTGTGAAAACATTGCTTGAAGAAAGACACATAAGGTCAATCAATATCAATAACACAGCATTCTATACAATGTAAAAGTGGAGCTAAACCCAGGATTTTGACTATCCCGGGTTCTGGTCCTAGTTGCCCAGACGAACACACTTTTCCCTGGACCTACCGTGCATGCGCGGCCTCTCGTCCAATCAGCACGCTCAAATGCACTGGCACATACTTGGCTATGCTCGTCTAAGTCCAGCCAAGCGCGCTGAGTGCTCTGGCAGTCGCATCCCCCGCAACCCTTTAACCCTTTAAGTGCCAGCCTACCTGGAGTTTTTGTCACCCTTGGTGCCAGACCATTTTGCACTATTTTACGCTCCCCATGTTCAAATGTGATTTTTGAAGGGATTTCCAGGGATTTCCCAGGAAAATTATATATTGTTTTTTTCAGCAGAGTCTGGGCTTTAACATGAAATGTCTTGTTTGTCATTTTTTAGGTGTATTCTCAATATTTTTGGGTGAAATATGTGCAAAAAAAAAAATATATATATTTTTTACAATTTGTAGTTTTTTTTTGTAATAAAAAATGTAAGTTTGTCAATAAAATCTTATTGCGCGTGAAACCCCAATTTCTCCCGGTTACAGCGGTACCACATATGTATAGGTAGACACCCTCTCCAGCCCAGGAGACTCCCCCAAACTGAAACTGGGATTTTCAGATAAAATACAACTATGCTACGCAATATGCGCACCTTGCAGTTTTTCCAGAAAAACAACCCTTTACATTTGAAATACCCGCAACAAACTATATATTCTCTGGAAGTAGACACCTCAGGCTTTCTAGGCGTACCAGGCTTGTTGATGTGGCCATAGTTTTCTGGAAGTAATCCCTCAATGGATTCTTTGGTTGCAAAGAGTTTCCCTAAAAAAAGGATAAAAAAGCAGAATCAAAGCCACATTTTCCTAAAAAAACTATATACAAACAAGAAAAAACAAGTTTAATCTGAAAACGCAACATCCCCCGAATAGAACAACACCCAACATGCATTGCTACTGTCAAGGGAAGAGTTGCCAAACACCCCAAAGTAAAGCATGTGCGTAACGGTAATTTTACTTGAAAATTTCAGCTCTGCAGACAAAGTGCGCACCTTGCGATTTTTCAACCAAAACAACCCTTTACATTTGGAATATCCCCCATAAACCATATATTCCCTGAAAGTACACACGTTAAGCTTTCTAAGCGTACCCAGCTTGTTCTAGTGGACTCATCTTTCTGGAATTATTACCTCAAAGAATTCTTTGTTTGCGCAGGGTTTCCCTAAAAAATGTATAAAAAAGCTGAATAAAAAACACCTTTTCCTAAAATATAAATATGCAAACAAGAAAAAAACAAGCTAAGTCTGAAAGCGCAAGGTCCCCCGAACAGAACAATACCCAACGTGCAGAGGTACTATTAACCCTTTTAATTGCCAGCCTACTTGAGATTTTGTCACCCTCTGTTGACAGGCCATTTTTCCCCATTTTGCGCCATGTTTTGCGCCATTTTTGCTGGAACTTTCAGGAAAATTATATATATATTTTTTTGCAGCAGAGTTTAGGCTTTAACATGAAATGTCTTGTTTGTAAATCGCTCCTCCCACAATGGGCGGGGCTAGCAGGCGGCGGCCATCGCCGCCATTTCAAGAGGTGAGGACCCGGAAGAGGGTCCTCACCTGAAGCCTGCGCAGCCCAGGGGGGGGATCGGACCCCCCCCTGGTGAAGAGGAGACCCAGGCAGAAGGCTCGGGCGCGGAGGTGAGTAAATGACATTTTTTTTTTTGTTTTACAACGCCAATTGTCAGCGCTGGAAACGGGGGGGGGGGGGGGCGGCTGCTTTCGGGCCCCCTCCTGAAGACGGAGGACGACGGGGGGGCGATCGGATGCCCCCCCCCAGGAAGAGAGGACCCCAAGCTTCACGGGGATACCAGAGGTAAGTGGATTTTTTTTTCTATCTTTTAACTGTTTGGGGGAAATGCCAGGCACGTAGTTTCTACGGTAGGAGAAGCAACCACGTAGAAACTACGTGCTTGGCATTTAAAGGGTTAAACTGGACCTTCCCCATGACCTTAAAAAGCGATTCCCCAGCATCTAAAATCAATATATTTTAAGTTTTTAGTCACTTACTTATTATTCTTTCCCCCACGGGGCTGCAACTCTGTTCAGGACTTTAAGATACGGGCGCCGCCATCTTGACTCAGAAGCATCACACTTACTGAGGAGAGGAGAGTGGGATAAAGTACAGGGGGCGGGGTTATATCTGTGCTTTGCTCAGACAGAGCAGAGCTGAGGTCAGGAAAAGGTCAGCTATCCCAGAATGCAGAGCAGCACAGTCAGAAGGCACTTCCTGTTTGCAGGCTGCCTGATGTTCCATGAGCCACCATCTTGGATGTTTAAAGGCTCATAACATGCAGTAGATGCAGGTAGGATGATTTTTAATGTGAGCAATCTGTATGTACAGGGTGTGGGAAACATATAAGATAGACTCTTATTCAGCGTGAAGGACCGCTTTAACAGTGAGCGTGCCCACGCCAGCCAAAGGAATAGTGGTGCTGCTTGCACATGCGCCATTGGGCAGGAAGAGAAGGGGAGTATAACGGCCGACCTGGGGGGTTTCACACAGCAGGGCATGCTGATTCTGTTTTCCCTGGGGGGTAGGAATCAAGTGGCCCTGGAATCTTATTGATTCCAAGACCAAAGGCCGTGGGTTTTGGTCCACTTTAAGCATTAACAAGCTGTGACAAAAAGAGTGTTGATCTTTGTGTAAAAAGGAACTTGTGCTAATGTTTTGAAAGTTACCACTTTCCTCTTTCACCAAGACCTTACAAAACATGGTGTGACAAAACAACGATTACCAGCGCATATCTTTGCATAATATGCAACATTAGAACAGATACAGAACTGCATGCACATCGCCATTGCTACAGAATAATGATGCCTTCAATCTAATACTTCCAGTTAAGCAATACATCCAAAGTGAACAGTCTCCCTGCAGTGCAACCGACCCATCATAATTCTTCTCCGTTCAGGGCGGGATTATCATTGGCGCTATGGCGCAGTTGCGCTAGGCCTACACTGTTTAGGGGACCTTTTGACCGTCACACATTTTTCATTTTAATTGCTCCTCTCTGGTGGCTCCTGCAGCTGGAAGGAAGGCAGCAGGATTCCACATATACGCCCCCAAGTGAGAATACAGAGCGGTGTAACGATTCCGAGACTGTGTGTGCAGCTCCTGGTTTTCTAATGGTGCACGCAGAGCTGGAACCTTCAAACGTTTGTATTCTGACCCATCAGAGTATTCTGCTGTTTGTGTCACCTTGCACTGTTGCTTTTTAATCTTGTTTGTCACAATATATGGTCCTTTTAGCCCCTCCTATTTGGGTTGTACATGTACATGTAGTCTTGTCTCATAGGGGTGTCAGAAAAAATAGATTTTGTTAAGTATCGAGATATTTCATTCGACGATACTAGAATCGATTTTTCTTTCTAGTATCGATTCTGACTCCCCCCCCCCCCCCCCCCCACCAGTAAAAGAAAAGTGAAATAAACACTCACCTGACCCCTCATTGATCTGGCTGGCTCTCAGGGGACCTCCAATCCCCACCAGGGCTCTTCAGAAGAGCGCCAGACAGGCTCTCTCCCCCTGCCTTCCTGACAGGCGACGGATGACGTCACTCCCGCAGGCGTCATTCTGGCTCGCTGTGGCTCAGCTGTCAGATGCGGTGATCGGTGGGCAGAGGAGAGAGGCAGGCAATCCTCTGATCTCCTGCCTCTCCCCTCCTCTGGCCGGCGATCACCGGATCTGTCATTGGATCAGCGAGGGACACAGGAGCTAACAATCGGAGGTGGAGCCACCAAAGCTGGCCCCTGCGCCCTGTCCTACAAGCCCCCATAGCTGGTACGAGCTGGTAATGCTGGGTAAGGGGGGACCTCATGCCATTTTTGGGGGGATTTTTAAGGGTTTTTAACCCTTAAAACTCCAAAAGAAATGGGGTCCTACCCCCCAGGAAGGGGGGGGGGAACTATGTCCATTTTTTTCTAAATTAAAATTAGATTTAAAAAAAATCGCAATTTATCCTCTTTGAGACAGAATCGGGATATATCGTATGGTCATATGCGTATCGCGATACATATCGTATCGCCAGATTCTTGCCAATTTACACCCCTATTGTCTTATGAGTGATGTCATTTAATTAATTTATTTAATTTTGCCAGATTGGTTAATGTGAAATTTTGGTTGGGTTGTGTTGCCATCCAGAGGCTTTTTGGAGAGCTGCACACTCTCTAATTTATTTTCTATGCAGAGCTGGAACCTTCAAACGTTTTCAGTCGGACTTGTATGTGAAGCCTAGAACACATTCGCTCAGGCACGTTATGCCCTTTTTCCTTCCGGCGGAGTGCAGCTGATAAAGTGTCAGCATGCGTTTTGGGTGAGTGAATGGCAGACACACGGCAGACACAGTCAGAGGGAGTAGAGGCAAAGTTGGAGGGAGTCTCTAGCCAAAAAAACTGCACTACTCGTCATTTTGACCAGAGCAGCTCTACCGGCCAGACTCACTGGTGTACAGCTTAACGAGGTTGGAGACCAAGCTCCCCGGCAGTCCCCTCAGATCCAATAGGTGACCATATGAGGTTAAGGGCTGCCACACACACTCCATTCATTGCTGTGGAGGGGTAGTGCTGAGGCGGAGTCATACAGGAACACCCCCTCCATTGCAATGAATAGAGTGGGGGTGATGCTGTTCTGTCCTTTACAGTACACGTACCCCAGTGCATACTCAGAGATGTGAACTTAAAGGGGGCGCCTGACAGGTCTGGTATATTATTTTAACAGCATAAACTGGATACATTTCCTTAAACTGGACCTTGGATGTTCCCCCCACCCCGTGCATAAAGATTGCCCACATTAAAAATCATCCTAACTGCACCTACTGCATTTTATGGGCCTTTAAACATCCAATATGGGGGCCCATGGAGTCTTAGGCTGCCTGCAAACAGGAAGTGTCTTCTGACTATGCTGCTCTGCATTCTGGGATTGCTGTCCTTTCCCTGACCCCAGCTCTGCTCTGTCTGTAACAGCTATAACACGCCCCCTACACTTTTGCACCCTCTTCTCAGGATGTGCTGTTTCTAGAGTCCTGAACAGAGTTGCAGCCTGGGGGGGGGGGGGAGAAGAAGTAAGTGACTAAAAACATAAAAACATTCATTTACATTTAGATGATGGGGAATAGTTTTTTACGGGTTTGGGCTTTTTATTAAATAATGCTGAAGGTCCGGTTTCAAAGTACTTTGATGCCTGTGGCCTACTTATTTTGGTAATATTTATAATTATTCCTCCCTCCTTTGGGGTACTTGGTTGTAACTTCCTGTCTCTAGGGGGTACTTGGTGTATAAAGATTGAGAACCACTGCTCTAAAGGACATGATTTAAAGTGGACCAACACCCAGGATTTTGACTATCCTGGGTCTTGGTCCACTTCGGTGGGGCACCCCCGATCGGGGTGCCCCGCTGTGTGAAACCCCCCCAAACACCCGGAAAACTCACCTCTCCCCGCTCCCACGTGGCCGCGCCGTCCAATCAGCGCGGCCGGACAAGCGGTCTGACAGGACCGGACAAGCGGCTCCTCCGCCGCCGCCTCCCGCGCGTCACTCTTGATGTGCGCGCGCCCACGCCGACCATTCACGGACGGACGGCGCGGGCACGTCTAGAGGGGCGCGAGGGAGGAAGACAAGGTAGGTGCATTTGGGGTGTTTGGGGGGGTTTCACCCCGCGGGACATCCCGATCTCGGATGTCCCGCGGGGAGGGAGGTGATCGTCCCGGGAATCTTATAGATTCCCGGGCCGATCACGCGAGGGTGACGGTCCACTTTAAGTGTGTGCATTACTGTATCATTCTTTGCTATGATTCAATAGAGTAGTGATGTATTTCTTATACGTTGGCTCCGCCTACTGGTTATTATTTATTACTTTATTTACAATAGCCAGGTACTGAATCTGGCTGGAGAGTTTCTGTAAGGAATTCTTTTTTAGGTGCAAATAAAAGCATAGGCTTATGGGAAGGGAAAGGCCATTTCTCTCTAGCATCCACCTCTTTGTTAGTGCATTTCCGGTAAATGGATGGCTATTTTTGTATTTCTGACTGTCTGCAGCCCTAGAATATAGATATGGACATGGTAGGCCCCTACCAGCTTGCTGTTTTATAGATATAGACCGTAATCAGCCACATGGTCAGCTAATATTATCAGTTATTGCATTTATTTGCTGTTGGTTGTATAATTTGTAGTACTGTGTTATATAATCCAGTTTATTGATGATATATTTGATCGCATTTCTTCTCAGGTGTTGATGTGGATCAGGACGGGGAGGGGGATATAGCTACAGTATTTGTGGAGCAGATCCTGGCAGAATGCAAGAAGAAGGGAGCCATGATGGAAGAAAAATAAAGAGAATGCAATAAAAAGGAAAGTAAAGCAATATAGTCAGCAGAGAGAGCCGAGGCCAGTGCTCACTGTCTGTCAGGCTGATTCATTACTAGCGCCAGGTATCAGCAGATGACCGTCTGTATAGAGGGGCTTAGAGCGACCGCTAGTAGACGCTGTGATCGGCTATCGGGTGCTGTAACAAAGCTCCTCAGTTGCTCTAGTAACCTGGCCGGCATTGATGAATGTGATGTATGTTGGGCGTTCTAACACCAGTTCAGCGCTGCAGGAAGTGAAAGGTAGCGCCAGCTCAGTGCGACTCGACTCACATATTCAACAAAAAAACGCACAGAGCGTCGGCGCTCTGGATCTGGTCGCTTTAGCATAGAGCGCCACACGCTGTGTGATTAAAGTCTGTTTTGTTGTAACATTGTGACATTAATACTTTAATGCCAGACCTGTAATGACAATTCTGCATAAAAATATAAAAAATCAAAAAAGTTTAAAAAATGACTCTTTCTAGGCCAGGAGAGGTGACACAAATATTTGAGAGAAAAAAAAATGTAAAAACACAAAACCCTGTTTAAACAGAAGAAAATGAACGTCCATTGAAATGTATGGGAGAGCGAAAGGTAATACCTGGCGCTCTGGAAGCTAGAGCTCCGGTGCTCTACACTGAGCCGCCTGTAATGATGAATTGGACACTACATGGCGCTGTTAGAGTCGCTTACCAGAATCGTTTTCATAAATGTGGTATTGTGTACAGCGCCCGACGTTCACCAGACGCTGCCTGCCACTACGAGGCACTACCTGCCGCTATCCCTTGATGAATAAACCCCTCAGCTAACTGACGTGAAGTCCCAGACCTAGCTGGTCTGGAAATGGAGCCATAAGAGCATGTGAGGCACATGGTGTCACGGTGAGGGGACATTGTCCTCATTTTTCCTACTGTAAAAGATTTTAAAAGTTGAGTATGATACTAGGGGAATACAAGAAGGAAAGCCTTCATTTAAAGTGGACCGAAACCCACCCTGGAGTCTATGACACTCCAGGGCAGGCATATCCAATCGGGGTGCCCCGCTATGTGAAACCCCCCAGGTCGTCCGAAAACTCACCTTCGTTCCCAGTCCAACGACGTATGTGTGAGCAGCGGCTGTATCCCCGCTATCCCTTTAGCAGGGTGTGTGCCCTGGCAGGCATTTGTGAATGGTCGGCGCAGGCACGCTCCCTGTTAAAGGGTAACGGGGGATACAGCTGCTAGCACCCTCAGATCCACTCGCATTAGACGAGCTCCTGGACGAAGGGGCTTTAGTGGATCCTGAGAAGGGTAAGTGAGATCAGGCGACCGGGGGTTCCCGGACCTTCACACAGTGGGGTGCCCGGAGGGCAAACACCAAATGCCAGGATAGGCAAAATCCTTTGTTGTGGTCCACTTTAACAGTGTTACACTATGTTGCCCGTCTTTTTACTATATAGGAACTGATGAGTGTGCAAGAGATTTGAACCTAAAGGAGACCTAAACCATTAAGAGCTGTATTATCAGATGTAAAAGACATCTCTGTGCCTAATATTGGAAAGACACAACAATGTGGATTCTGCGGTGCCAATACTGGCCATTGCACCCACATGGTAAGAGTGTTCTTGTGACTACGATTTGGACTTAATATTGGAAAGAGTTGAAGTAACCTCAGAGATGTTATCTGGGAGCTCTGTGAATATAATTAAGGCATGTTATCCAGATACATCTGGTAAGAGATTATTTTTGGTGACGGGACCACGGATTCAAAGAGAGCGCACGTGGTGGAAGTGCTTTGCAATCAGCTTACCAGTCTTTATTGGACCATTTGTATAGAGAAGTAACATAGACCGCAGAGAAGAAAATAAGGGAGGAAGAATCCCTTAAAAAAGCAAAGAAAATAAGATGACGAGAAATGATTGGAGAAATAGAGAGAAAAGAACTAATAGCAGCATGCCAAGGAAAAGGAACAACCTTCCCAGCAACTTTTCCTTAGGAACCAAAAAACCTACTTCCCATCACTGTGCTATGCAGTATTGCCCATACTGTTCCATGTCACTGGGGATAGACAGAGGGTTTTACACAATGGGGGCATCCAAAATCATTAAGGGCTTTTACTGGGCCCTGGAGGTTTTTAGGCTCTAGGACCGGGTGTATAGGGGTTTGGTCCACGTTCACTCTGCCTATATTGGGATCTGGGGGCATCTGCCTATCAATCAAGGGATCACATTCTGCATATTCATTTTGCGGTCTGGGGGATACGCCTGGAATCTGCCCATTATTGGGTCTTCTGATCACGGTGACAATAGTTTTTAGATTTGGGAAAATCTACCTACATAATGTATTCTCAAGCCAGGAAGGCACACAATTATGAGGAGGAGGGTATTTGTTGGTGAGATCAAAGCAGTGTCCTGATTCCAGTGTATGTTTCAGTAATTGGAGCAGCAGGTGATGCAGTAAAAGGGGGCATGCCACCGGATGCTGCCCTGCTGCCAGGTCAGTGTTGCCATTAGAGGATCAAGGTGAATATAGGGCAAACCAGGGGTTTCACACAGTGGGGTATCTGTGTAGTGGCTTTATAATTGTATTTTTGAATTCAAGTATATTATAATTTTACCAGTATTTGGTTGCTGTCCATAATGTTTTGCCAGGTTTCAAACGATGGAGTCCTCTCTTCCCCTCCCCCCCTATCTTGTTCTTTCTTCCTCCTGCCTTTTCTTTCTTAACCCCCTATTATGAATAAAATAAAGGAAGGGAAGAATGCAGGGCTCTTGTATGGTTTACGATACTGTTTTCGCGAGATTAGGTTGCTCCCCCCTGACAAAGCTAGGCTTCGGGCCGACTGAGGGCGCCTCCTTGGGGAAACTTTCTTAGTGGTTTCCGGCTAGACCTGAAATGGAGGAGTCGAATAAAGGAGGTATTATACAGCCTATGGCTTACCAAGGTCCTGGTAGTTGACAATACTCCCCGATTTACATGTTCGACAGGGTGGGCCCTGTGAAATGTAGTTACCTATCTTCATTTTGTTTTCTTTCGCCTATTTGTCCTAAGATGTAGACCACATATCAGTATGCTCTGTATTTTGATTTCTTTCCAATAAAGATATATTGAACAAAAAAAAAAATACAAGATTGTATATTTTGCCTCTGGTTGTAGGGTGAGATAAGGACTTGTGCAGCATGTCAAAGGGGGTGTGATGTCGGTGAGGGGGCCCCTTAAATTAACTGAGACTGGTGGAGCATGTCAAAGGGGGTGTGATGTCGTTGTGGGGGGCTCCATAAATGAACTGGGACTTGAAGGTGTGATGTTGGTGAGGAAATGAACTGCTCTGTAACACCAAAAGCCTAAATTTCACTGGTCTTGGTCCATCTCCCTGGTTTGGGATGCCCGGTTGAGTGAAACCTCCAGATCCCCGCTTTTTTTTAACTTCCCTCAAGCCCATGGCACATGTGTGGAAGGCAGTGACATCACTAGCATCCTCTTCTGAGTGAGTGCTGGCACAAATTAATATAAAATCTGGCAGCCCTAAACAAGGGGACCTGGTCTGTATTCAACTTCATCTTATTGAGGAAGGTTATTGGGGTGGGAGACTCTGGTTTTAATATGTGTTGTGTTTTATGTTGTTTTTAATTTTTTTTTTTTTTATATAATTTTCTTTTTGATTCTTTTTCATCTAAAGTCTATTTTTGGATTTACCATTGTAGTGCTCCTCTTTTTGGGGTGGACGTTGAGTTACCTCTCTGCCACCTCTTCTTCTTTTTAGGCTTTTTACGTGTAGTGAGCACACGCCTATTTTTCAAATTAATTATATTTGTTATGGTGGTGCACGTGGCTTTGATTTGCTTTGGGATAGAGATCTGAACTTGAATACAGCAGCGATGTTGTTTGGAGATTGGATGAGGCCTGCTGCCTGGCTAGATTAAACAGATTAGTAATCCATTTTAATATATGCTTTTGCACTGTTAGGATTTCTGTATTGTAACAGTGTTTGTAGCATTTTTGTATTTGTACATTTTGCAAGCAAGGTATAAAAATAACTCTTTAAAGTGCATCAACTATCTTTTCCTTGGGAGATACTGACAACTGAACTTATTAGATAACATTGTGTAATTTTAGAGATATACGGTACATGTATTTGAGCTTTTAAGTTGCCATATACATTTAAGGGCTGCAAATATACTTTTTTAGCAAAATTACTTTCAAGTAAAACAGCATTTAACATTATTAAAAATACCGAAGTGGACACATACAAAAAGAAATGGGAGCAGGACATAGAGAGACCCTTAAACCTGGAAGACTATATGAAAAAACACAAATATAGTCCCCTTCTTTGAGAATCTTCACCGTTAAAATTCATAATGCGCTTTTACTTGACAACTAACTACATTAAACAATGATGCAATTTAATATAATGCACCGGACAACATCAAAAACACATTTGGTGGGAGTGTAAATATATTAAGGATCTATGGCAAGAAATTGCAAAATGTATTAAAGCAATGGAAGGTATAACCCTCCCCCAAACAAAACCCCAGATTCTCTTAAATCACCAGGAGCAAGATCAGCTGACCTTAAATAACCGATTTTTAAACCTTATCTCAGTAGTCATAAAACAATATATAGGCAAACATTGGCGAATTCCACAGCCGCCAACATTCTGCTACTGGAACAACAGGATGATAGGTGCAATAGAATTAGAACCAGCCTTAATAAAAAAGGAACCTTATAAAAATACAATTCTGTGAGTACTCACCTGTAGAATTGGTATTATAAGTATACAGCACGTCCTGTTCCAGAATAATCCTTACACATGGGTTATACATCCACAAGATGGTGCTGGACTTCAGAAAAAGAACTGTGGCCACTCCCGGACCCTTAAATAGCCAGGAACCTCCCACTAATTCCCAGTATTGACAAGCAGTTAATAAGAAGCCGGGAGAATCAAAAATGAATAAGAATCCAAATAAACAATCACCATACAGAGGTAACCAAGAACAATGATAACATGGGGCGGGGTGGAACAGGACGTGCTGTATACTTATAATACCAATTCTACAGGTGAGTACTCACAGAATTGTATTATTCCAAGTATACAGCACGTCCTGTTCCAGGATAATCCTTACACATGGGACATCCAATAGCAGTGTCCGTAAGGTAGGGTGGGATCCCCAAAAGTAACAGCAGCAGTTTAAACCACTGCCGCCTGCAGAACTTTGCGGCCAAAAGCAGCATCCGCTGAGGCCCTAACATCAACCTTGTAAAACTTAGAAAAGGTATGAACAGAAGACCAAGTAGTGGCCTTGCAAACTTGTTCAACAGAAGCTTGGTGCTGAAAGGTCCAAGAGGCACCAATAGCACGAGTAGAATGAGCAGTAAGGCGGAAGGGAGGCTCCTTCCCCTTAAGCGAATAGGCTTGTATCACCGCCTGACGAATCCACTTACTGATGGTGGATTTAGCCGGAGGCAAACCCTTCCTAGGTCCAGAAGGAATAACAAAAAGAGCATCAGTCTTCCTGAAGGATTTAGTAGCTACCAGATAAAATTTGAAAGTCCTAACCACGTCCAGAGAATGTAATACCCTCTCCTTACTAGGATTAGGAAGGAAGGCAAGACAATGTCCTGATTGAGATGAAATGCAGACACAACCTTAGGCAAGAAATCTGGCTTGAACCGAAACACCACCTTGTCCTGGTGTCTCTCAAAGTAAGGAGGTTTAATGGAAAGCGCCGCCAACTCAGAAACACGCCTAACAGAAGTGATAGCCACCAAAAACACTACCTTAAGAGTCAAAATAGGCAAGGCAGCATCACGAATAGGCTCAAAAGAAGAACCCTGCATGGCAGATAAAACCAAATTCAAATCCCAGACTGGTAACAAAGGCTTACATGGCGGGCGCACCTGAGTAACCCCCTGGAAAAAAGTCTTAACCAAACGGTGGTTGGCAAAAGACCTTTGGAAGAAAATCGCCAAGGCTGAAACATGGCCCTTGAGGCTACTAAGTTGAAGGCCCAAATCCAAACCATGCTGCAAGAATTCCAGAATCCTGGGAATAGAAAAAAACATACAGGGAAAAGACTTAGACTCACACCAGGCAATGTAAGCATGCCAGACCCTGTAATAGATAAAGGATGAGATAAAGGTGTCAACCACAGAGGCAGGCAACCCCTTTTCCATCAAGATGGAAGTTTCAGCAGCCAAGTCGTCAAAGCCAGCGTTTGTAAATTGGGATGGCACAGCTGCCCCTGAGTGAGCAGGGTCCTTGGGCAGGACGTACTGATCTGCTGCCAACTGCACGATGTCTTTGAACCACACCCTTCTTGGCCAACAGGGGGCCACCAGGATGGTTGGCACCCCCTCCTGGGCCATCTTGCGCAGCACCCTGCCCAGCAAAGGAAACGAAGGGAACACATAGAGGAGCTAAAAGCTCTTCCAAGACAATGCTAGTGCATCCATGGCCAAGGCCAGAGGATCCTGGGACAGAGAGACAAAGACTGGAAGTTTGTGATTGTGACGGGACGCAAACAGATCCACATGCGGCTGACCCCAGCAGTGACACAGAGAGCGAAACACCCTGCTGCTGAGGGACCATTCTACCAGACGAGAAGTCCCCCTGCTCAGGGAGTCCGCCTCCAGATTTTCCACCCCCGGGATATAAACTGCCGAGATGCAGGGAACATTCTCCTCCGCCAATGACAGAATCAGAGACACTTCCTTGAGGGCCCTCTTGCTCCGGGTCCCTCCCTGATGATTGATGTAGGCAACCAGTTGCATCCCCTGCCGGATGGAGGGATGAGGACAAGAAAGAAGAAACTGGGCCTGAGCTTGAAGACTCTCCACCTTCTGTTGGGGGAGAAAAACCTTGACCTGAGATGTATCCAGAGTAATGCCCAGAAAGGACCTCAACAGAGACGGTAACAGAGAAGACTTGGGATGGTTGATCACCCAGCCGAATGACTCTAGTGTGGTCACCACCACCTGGGTATCCAGCCCTGCCTGATGGAAGGACTGGGACGAGAATGAGATGCGAATGCCCTGAGCTCTCAGCAGAGCCATCATGCCCGCCAGCACCTTGGTAAATACCCTGGGGGCCAAGGTGATCCCGAAAGGCAGTGCCACAAATTGATAATGCTGATCTCCCAGAGCGAATTTCTGATGACCTGGAAAGATTGGTACATGAAGGTAAGCGTCCTTGATGTCTACTGAGGTCATGAAGTCACCTGGGCGCAGTGAATTGACAGCTGAGTGCAGGGTCTGCATGCGAAAATGCTTGAATCTGACAAACTTGTTGAGACACTTTAAATCCAAGATGGGCCTGAAGGACCCATCCTTTTTGGGGACCGTGAAGCGATTGGAATAGAAGCCTCTGCCCCTTTCCCTGAAAGGTACAGGGCAGATGACCCCCAACTCCAGAAGGTTTTGGACCGCAAGGCGCAGGCCCTGAGCTGACCGGGGGTTTTGAGCCATCCGGGATCTGAGGAATCTTGGGGGCGGGCAGGCTGCAAACTTGTAACCGGAGGAAACCACCTCCTGGATCCATCTGTCTGCTACACGTCGCCTCCAGACGTGAGCAAAGAGCCGAAGCCGTCCCCCCACCCAGATGGGTGAGGGCGCCTCCTCATGCCTGAGGGGGCTTAGGGGAGGATTTGGGCTTGGGACCCCAGGAGAGGCCGGGGCGGCCACGTCCTCTGCCCCTGCCCCAATAATCTCCACGTGCTCCAGCAAAGGAAGCTCCTCGACCAGCCCTGGAAGCGCGGAAGGAGGGGAGAGAGGCACCAGTCCCCCGAAAGGGCCGAGAAGGACTCCTACGTTGAGGTAACCTACCACCCCTGGCAAACAAGTCCAAGCGTTCACCAAAGAGGCGCAACCCCTTAAAGGGAAAACCAGTGAGAGCCTTCTTAGCAGCATTATCAGCTACCCACTGATGCAGCCAAACAGAGCAACGTATATCCACTAACAGAGCAGACGTCCACCCACACATTCTAATAGCATCATCCATAGCAAATAGAACATATGAAACAAATT
The DNA here is from genome assembly GCA_027917425.1 of Gastrophryne carolinensis. Taxonomy (NCBI): domain Eukaryota; kingdom Metazoa; phylum Chordata; class Amphibia; order Anura; family Microhylidae; genus Gastrophryne; species Gastrophryne carolinensis. Next base: position 384,688,921 of record CM051236.1, on the reverse strand, counting down.
CAAAGCAAAGCAGGAGAGATCTATACTCTTCTCCTCCCGCCCCATCTAAGAGACTCTTAAGCAGCCCTTTAATAGCAATAGCTGTAATGGCAGAGGCACAAACCAGGCGCAGCGCAGACCCCACACAGGCAAAGGCATGACAAGGTATTTAAGGGGCCGGGAGTGGCCACAAGTTTTTTTCTGCAGTCCAGCGCCATGTTGTGGATGTATAACCCATGTGTAAGGATTATTCTGGAACAGGACGTGCTGTATACTTGGAATACACAACTTCTTCAATATAATACAGCATTAGGTTAAAGATGCTCAGTAAATGTTTTTTTTCTTTAGTAGTAGTGTGGGTTGAGGGAGGGGGAAGAACTGGACATCGGGTGCGGAGAATGGTAGTTAGGAGGTAAATACCTGATAAATAAAGCTATATTTAAAGTAGACCAAAACCTCGGTTTTTCACTATCTCGGGTTTTGGTCTGTCCCCCGGGGTGTCGCCGAGTCCACTTACCTCTACTCCGGCTGACACTGCGGTTAGTGCAGCCAGCACACATCCTAGCCACACTTGCGAACTGTGTCGGCATTACTCGGCTCCCTTTGGCTGTGCTCAGTCCCACACAGCCATTCAGTTGTGGCTGGTGGGGCCAAGCACAGCCAAGGAGGGAAGCGAGTGATGCCAGAACCTGTTGCACATGCTCCGGGGGCTTGGGTCAAAGGGGAGTTTACTTCTTACCCTGGGGGGTTTCCACAGGGGGGCACCCCAGGGAGTAAGCCTGAATGGCTATATATACAATAGATATATAGATCTATTCGTATGTGTATCTCTCTCTATTTATATATATATATATATATATAGAGAGAGAGAGAGAGAGAGAGAGAGAGAGATTTACCTAAATAGATAGAGCCACAGTAATATAATTACTGGCACACTAAGCATCCTCCTGTGATGATGCTTTTATGATCTCTGTGATGATGAAACCAAAATTTCCAGTGGGGAAAAGCCAGCGGTCGGCCCTGGGCTGATCGTGGTGAGTTTTGGTCGACTTTAGGCAGAGGGATGTAAAGCGACAGAGCACACACACACTGGCTACTGCAGTGTTTGCTATGAGGCTGATTCATTACTAAAGCCAGGTATCGACAGATGAGCATCTGTATAGCGGCGCTTAGAGCAACCGCTAGTAGACACTGTAAGCGGGTATCGGGCGCTGTAACATAGCGCCTCAGTCGCTGTAGTAATGGGATGTATGTTGGGCGCTCTAACACCAGTACAGCGCTTCGGAGAGCAAAAGGTAGCGTCAGCTCAGTGCGACCGACTCTCAGCGCTCCACAACATACTCATCAAAAAAGGACACACACACACACAGCGTTGGCGCTCTAAATCTGGTCGCTGTAGCATAGAGCGCCAGACACTGTGTGATTAAAGTTTGTTTTTGAACACATATCCACAAGTAACAAAGCGAAAACACATGGAATGATTGTTTTAACACTGTGACATTTAACACTTTAACGCCAGACCTGTAATGACAATTCTGCATAAAAATACAAAAAAAAATCAAAAAAGTTTCTAAAAGTGTTTGCAGCCATGAGAGATCACACGATTTGAGCAAAAAAACAACAAAAAAAAATGTCAAACACGCTGTTTAAACACAAGCAAATGAACGGCCATTGAAATGTATGGGAGAGCGACACTGAGTGAAAGGTAATACCTCTAGAAGCTAGAGCGCCGTCGCTATATGCTGAGCCGCCTGTAATAATACATTGGACGCTACATGGCACTGTTAGAGTCACTCACCAGATTCGCTTTCATAAATGTGGTTTTGCCTATAGCACCTGGCATTCCCCAGAGGCTGCCTGCCGCTACCTGGCACTATCCCATCTTAAATAACCCCCTATGTCTTTCAGTATTCTTGCTTTTAAAAAAAAAAGACAGGACAATGAGGTTACCCTTTGATGGGGGATCTGCACTGTGACCTAAGAAAATGTAAAACCTAAAGCAGAACAAACCCAGGGGTGGCTGTTTGTCTTTCCCCGGGGCATCCCCACTGTGTGAATGAACCCCCCAGGTAACGATACTCTCGATCCAACAGCGCATGTGCGGGCTCTTTTGCCGTTTGCTGTGCTTATGTCATTTGGAAATGCATCTAATTGTTTTTAATGGGGAGCGACCGCATCCCCTGCATCCTTGGGCTGTGCCATGATCCCGCAGCAGCCATTCCAATAGGCTGCTTGGGGTTTGCCACTCTCACTTCTTAATGAAGCAAATCAGAGCAATTTGCCAAATGATATAGTCACGGCAAATGGCTCTGATAGGACGAGAGCCTGCACATGCATTGTTGAATTTGAGAAGAGGTGAGTGGGGCATAGAAAACAGTGAGGCATAGAAAAAATCCAGGAGAGTCAAAATCCCAGATTTGGTTACATGTTAAAGGAGAAAGAGAGGACAAGAAAAGAAAAAAAAGAGAGAGAAAGAGAGGACAAAAAAGAAAAAAAAGAGAAAGGACAAAAAAAGAAAAATTACCATTCTGTGAATACTCACCTGTAGAATGGATGTTATAAGTATGCATCACACCCTGCTCCAGAATGATTCATTATGCCTGGGTTATAGTCCACAAGAGGGCGCTTTACTGCAGAGATGGCAAAAAAGAGGCCCCTCCCGGTCCACATATACCCGGGACCTCCCACTCATTTCCCAGTATAAGTAAGCAGTAAGGAACCAGGAGAAACCAAAACCAAAATAACAACATTAACAAGGAAAAATTCACCATATAGAGGATCCAAGAATAAAACTCAGGGTGGGATGGAGCAGGGTGTGATGCATACTTATAATATCCATTGTACAGATGAGTATTCACAGAATGGTATTATTCCAAGTATGCATCACACACTGCTCCATAATGATTCATTACATCTGGGACATCCAGTAGCAGTGTCCAACAACGGGTGGGGATCCCAAAAAAAAAAAAAGGCAACAATGCGCAGTTCAAACCACTGCAGCTTGCAGAACTTTGCGGCCAAAAACAGCATCCCCTGAGGCCCGAACATCAACCTTGTAAAACTTGGAAAAAGGATGAACAGAAGACCAAGTAGCAGCCTTACAAACTTGTTCAACAGAGGCCTGATGCTGAAAAGCCCAAGAGGCCCCAACAGCACGAGTAGAATGAGCAGTGATCCGGAAAGGGGGATCCTTCCCCTTGACAGAATAGGCCCTAACAATGGCCTGACAAATCCATTTGCTAATGGTAGACTTGATGGGCGCCAAACCCTTCTTAGGACCAGAGGGCACAACAAACAAGGCGTCCGTCTTCCTGAATGGCGCAGTAGCCACCAGGTAGTATTTCAAGTTTCTGACGACATCCAGAGAGTGCAGGGCCCTCTCCTTGTCGTTACTAGGATTAGAACATAAGGAACGAAGCACAATGTCCTGATTGAGATGAAAGGCAGAGACAACCTTAGGCAAGAAGTCTGGCTTAAAGCGAAAAACCACCTTGTCCTGGTGTCTCTCAAAGTAGGGGGCCTGAATGGACAGAGCCGCCAACTCAGAAACATGCCGGACAGAAGTGATAGCCACCAGAAAGGCAACTTTCCAGGTGAGAATAGACAGTGCAGCCTCATGCACAGGCTCAAACGGAGGACCCTGAAGGGCCGACAACACCAAATTCAAATCCCAAACCGGGATGGGTTTGCAGGGAGGTCGCACATGAGTGACCCCCTGGAAGAAGGTCTTGACCAAAGGATGAAGAGCGAATGACCTCTGAAAGAAAACCGCCAGGGCGGAAACATGCCCTTTCAGGGTGCTGAGCTGAAAACCCATATCCAGACCATGTTAGAGGAACTCCAGAATCCGAGGGATGGAGAACACCAGACAAGGGAAGGCCCTAGCCTCACACCAATCAATGTAGGTCCGCCAGGTCCTGTAGTAGATATTAGAGGAAGATTTCTTCCTAGCCTTAACCAGAGTCTGAACAACCGCCTCAGACAGACCCTTTTCCTTTAGGATGGAGGTTTCAGCAGCCACGCCGTCAAAGCCAGCGTTTGTAAATTGGGTTAACCACACCTGTCTTGGCCACCTGGGGGCCACCAAAACAGCTGGCACTCCTTCGTGAACCAGCTTGCGTAAGACCTTGCCCAGAAGGGGAAACGGAGGGAAGAGGTACAGGAGACCGAACCCCCGCCAGGACAGAGACATGGCATCCACTGCCAGAGCCAGAGGATCCTGGGACAGTGATACAAATGCTGGGAGCTTGTGATTGTGGCGAGAGGCAAACAGATTCACATCCGGCATCCCCCACCTGCGACAGAGGGATAGGAAGACCTCGTTGCTGAGGGACCATTCCCCCCGGCGAGAGGCCCCCCTGCTCAGGGAGTCCGCTTCCAGGTTCTCCACCCCCGGAATGTAAACCGCCGAAATGCACGGAACGTTGCTCTCGGCCCAAGACAGAGGCAAAGACACCTCCCGGAGGGCACTCTTGCTCCGAGTCCCTCCCTGATGATTGATGTAAGCGAGCACAGTCCTGTTGTCGGAGCGAACCTGAACCGGCAGGCCCTGAAGGTGGGGCGTCAGCTGCGCCAGCACCAACCGAACCGCCCTCAGCTCCAGAACATTGATGGGGGCGTGTGCCTCCTGAGGGCCCCACAGCCCCTGAAATTGATGGGCTCTCGAGTAGCCCCCCCAGCCTGACAGACTGGCATCCGTCGTGACCGTCTCCCAGCGGGGCATCAGAAATTATCTGCCCCCCAAAAGATTCTTCGGGTCCAGCCACCACAGAAGGGACCGCCGGACCAGAGGAGACAGAACAAAGGCCTGATCCAGAGACAGAGGACATTTGTCCCAGGCCGACAGGAGATGAAACTGAAGAGGCCTCATATGAAATTGAGCAAAGGGCACTGCCTCGAAGCAGGCCACCATCTGTCCCACCAGTCTCATCCCTTGCCGGATGGATGGATGAGGACTGGATAGTAAGAGATGAATCAGCGCTCGAAGAGCGTCCACCTTCTGCTGAGGTAAGAAAATCCTGGCCTGAATGGTATCCAGCGTCATGCCCAGGAAAGAAGTCACCTGTGACGTGAGAGTGAGGACTTGGGGTAATTTATTACCCACCCGAACCTCTCTAGTGTCGCCACCACCGTCCGGGTGTCCAATGCCGCCTGATGGAGTGAAGGAGACATAATGAGAAGGTCGTCCAGATAAGGAAGAATGCGAATGCCCTGGGCTCTGAGAAGGGCCATCACACCTGCCAGTACCTTGGTGAACACCCTGGGTGCAGAGGTGAGCCCGAAGGGTAGAGCCACCACAAATTGGTAGTGATGTTCCCCTACCGCAAACCTGAGGAACCACTGGTGTCCTGGAAAGACCGGCACATGAAGGTAAGCGTCTTTGATGTCTATTGAGGTCATAAAGTCCCCCGGGCGCAGGGAGCTGACAGCGGAGCGCAGTGTCTCCATGCGAAACCGTCTGGTTCTGATGAACCGGTTGAGAATCTTCAAGTCCAGAATGGGTCTGATGGAACCATCATTTTTGGGCACTGTAAAGAGATTGGAATAGTAACACTGACCTCTCTCTCTGGGGGGGACCTGACGAACGACCCCCATGCCCCAAAGGTTTTGCACCGCCAACAACAGTCCCTGCGCTGCCCGAGGGTCCGTAGGAACCCGAGATCTGAGGAATCTGTGAGGAGGCCAGTCCGCGAACTCCAGCTTGCACCCAGAGGAGACAACCTCCAGGATCCATTTGTCTGAAACCTGTTTGGCCCAAACCCGAGCGAAGAGCCGCAGTCGTCCCCCCACCCGCAAGGGTGAAGGCGCCCCCTCATTGCTGAGCAGGCTTGGCAGTGGATTTGGGTTTGGCACCCCAGGAGGATCCGGGTCGGGCACGGCCTCTGCCCTTGCCCCAGAAATCTCCCCTTTGTCCAGCAAAGGATACTCCCTTGCCTGTCCTAGGCCCACGAAAGGAGGGAGCGAAAGAGCCTGAACCCCGAAAGGGTCGCGGCTGCTTTTTGCGTTGGAGCAACTTACATCCCTTAGCAAAAAGGTCCAAACGATCCCCAAACAGGCCCAAACCCTGAAAGGGAAGCGCCGTGAGCGCCTTTTTAGCAGCATTGTCAGCTGCCCACTGGCGCAACCAGACCGAACGGCGGATAGAGACAACCAAGGCCGAGTTCCTGCTACACATCCGAATGGTGTCATCTAAGGCAGATAAGACGTAAGTGATGAAAAACTCACATTGCGACAGAGCTCCCAATTCCGCACTAGAAAGATCCTCATGGGAGCCATCCAGAATGCCCCTGATCAAGGTCCTTATAGCCACGGCTGTGATAGCAGAAGCACACACTGGGCGCAAGGCCGAACCCGTACAAGCAAAAGCATGGGAGCCCAGATGGTCAATATGTCGGTCCTCACTATCCTTCAAGGTAGTGGAATCAGGAGAATGCACGACGGACGTATTGGGCAACCCCAGGACGGGGCATCCACCTCGGGGGGAGTTGACCAACGTTTGACCGTGTCAGCGAGAAAGGGATACCTCCTATCCCACCCCTTAGGGATACCGGGAAGCCTGCTAGGCCTTTCCCATTCCTTAAGAATCAGCTTGTTAAAATGCGTCTGATCTGGGAATTCCAACCATGGCTTAACTGTACCAAACAATTCCCCCTGCTGCTTAGGCGCCGCCGCGGGGGGGGGGGAAATGGCAAGTACCTCAAATATTTGGGTAAGCACTGCCTATGGGTGTCGTCCGCGTCCCCACTCTCTGTACCGGCATCTGCGCCAAGGTACTGCTGATCATCAGAGAAATCGGAGTCCGAGAATAATTCCCCCTCCTCAAGTGGGGTATAGTCAGACAAATCAAGAAAATCATCATAATCAGAGGCAAAGGCCGGCGCAGTGGGCGCAATGTGCCGTCTTTTAGCTGGAGCCTTCCTGGCTGCAGAACTAGCAATCATTCTCTCAATGTTGGCCAGTCTAGCGCAAACATCGGATTGCTACTCTCCGCTAGTGTTAATGTCACTAGGGGTCATAACCAGGCGCGGAGGTGTGGGGGATGAGACCAGCGGAGCTGACCCAGCCGCATGGGGCCCAGATAGCCGTGCAAGCGCCTGCTGCGCACATGGTACACAAATCTGCACATTATTGCCCACAAGGGATGCCCCGCACACCACACACAGCCGGGATTGGCCCGAGCACAGTATCCTGGGGAGGTAGTCGCAATGACCAACGGGAATTACGCTAATCAGCTACCCGGGATGCCCCTTAAATGTCCGTTAGTGGGAGGATTTTATAGGATAAAATTAAGGATCCCCCTTAATTTTTTTTTTTTTTTTTGGGATGGGCTACAGGACCGGGTGAAACCTCTAATTAGGGTTGTCCCCCTGGAAAACATAATGGGAAAACTCACATGAGTAAAAAACCCCAGCATGCATACCCATAATAGTAATTTATACATCTATCTATCTACACATACACTGCCCGCAGAGTCCCAATCACCTAGCAGCCATCACATGAAATAGTAAGCAATCACTGAAGAAGGTAAGCCCGCATGGGCACTCACGGAACCGTCAGGGATCGCAATATGGCGTCTGGACGGAGAGCAGGTAGAGAAGGACGGGGGCAGGCCACTGCTGAGCGCGCCGAGCCCTCCAGAGCACGGGGACAGCTGACAGGCCGTGCTCCCCAGCCAATAGGCTGGGAGCTGGGCGTGACTTCACCGGCCCGCCGCTGCCGCAGAGCGCGCACGCGGGCCGATCAAAATGAAGGAGCTGACGGAGGAGAGGAGGGGAGCGTGCTGGCAGCTGCCAGCGCGCGTAAGTCCAATCACACACACACACAAGTAAAAGCACACATACATATAAAATACAATAGCCGTGGATACACCCCCCCCCCCCACTAACCGGGAACAGGGAGACAGAGGGAAAGCCCATGGTTACATTCGGGTCTATGTAATGAGGGCAATAAAATGGACACGGCATCCCATATCAGGATCACCAACCTGAAAACCGCCTACCCTTTGGTGGGGGATTTGCGGTGGAGTCTAGCTCCATTGTGAAAAGCACCCCTAATAGGTGCTACCTACCCTTATCCGGACCATGCAGCCGTAGCTGGGAGGCATTTTAAAATGGCCCGGGTGGAAATAGGACAAAAGGGGGGGCCGGGTGCTACCCGGCTTACCTGCAAGGAGAGAGAGAGAGCCATCATCTTGACTGTCAACGCCGACTGCAGAGACTAAACTGGGAAATGAGTGGGAGGTCCCGGGTATATGTGGACCGGGAGGGGCCTCTTTTTTGCCATCTCTGCAGTAAAGCGCCCTCTTGTGGACTATAACCCAGACGTAATGAATCATTCTGGAGCAGGGTGTGATGCATACTTGGAATAAAAGAGAGAAAGAGGGCAAGAAAAGAAAAAGAAGACAAGAAAAAAAGGAAAAAAGCAGGAAGGAGAGAAGGAAACAAAGGAATACATAGAGAAAGAAAGAGGGTGAAGTCATGAAGAAAAGAATGAATAAAAAAGTAAATGAAAGAAAGAAATAAGAGATGAAAGAAGAAAAATGGGAAGAAAACATAAGGAAGAAAAAAGGGAAGGAAAATAAGAAAAAAAGGAGAAGAAAGCAAAAGAATAGAAGGAAGGTAGGAAAGTTAGAAAAAAAAATGGAAAATAAAACAAGAAGGCAGGAAAGAAAGAAGGAAAAGGAGAATGAGGAAAAAGAAAGAAAGAAAGGGGAATTAAACTAAATAAGAGAGCAGAAAAAAATAAGCAAAACATAAAGACCAAAATGAATGAAGGGAGGAGTAAAGGGAAAAAAAAGAAAGTAAGGAGAGAAAGAATAAAGGACAAAAATATAGAAACCAACAAATGGTAAATGGAGTGAAAGAACGTGAGGAAAGAAAAAAAAAAGGAACGGAATGACGGAAAAAAATGAAAGAAGGATGGGAGGAAAGAGAATGAAGAAGGGGAGAAAAAAGGAATGTGGAAAAGAAAGGAAAAAAAAAAGTCCTTGCACTTAACATAGCTCCGCCCTAGGCACGTGCCTACATTTGCCTAGTGGCAAATATGGCCCTGCCTACAGCTAAAGGTTAGTGGGGATGTGGCAGGTGGTGCGCGCTCCATTCAGATTTTCTTGCAGCTCTGACCTCAAAATGGCAAGAGAGATATGAATGGAATGCGAGGCGCTATTTCCTTGGCATCCCACGTGCACCATGGGAATGGAAAATGGTAGTTTTCTGGCAATCTCAGGATATATATACAAGCAGGGCATCCCAAATCACAATGCTTCAGACAGGAGGAAGAAACCCTTTAGGGAATTACTAGGTTTTGTGCTGCCATCTAGTGGCTTTAATCCACCTTCCTAGAGCAAACACCATTGTTGAAGAACAGGTTAAAGGGTGAGCAGTCAATGACCAGCCCTTCTGCCTGAGGGCCCCATGGCAGAAAGAAAGAAAGAGCAGCAACGGGGGAGGTTAAAACCTTCCGACTGACCTCCTCCTCCAGTTTTACACTTGGGCAAACTCACCTCACCAGGGCATCCATCTTCTGGGTTCTTTGGATTTCAGGGCGACCTCCTGGCGGGAAGCACCATCTTGCATTCCATCAGGCACAGCACGTGGCACGTGCCCCCAATCAAAGTATGTACTGAAACATGTTGGAAATGAAATATTATTTTTAGCGGTATAACCATTGTTTACGAGACCTGCCTGACATCTTTAATGGTCACAACCAAAGTCATGAGCCTACAATTTACATTTGTACTTATTCAGGGCATATGGGACTTTGCAGAGATTCTTGCTAGTTACTTGATTTCAGTTATATATTATAAGTAATATCTATATATATGCCTCTTCATTAAAGGAGCAGTATCACAAATTTTTCTTGGTGACTTATATTTAAATGGTACTTTGAATGTAGGTAAGTGTTGGAGTAAGAATTACAAATTTAGAAAAAAATGATGTCTGTGTTGTGCAGCTGGAGACTAATAGCTCATGTTTATGTCTGCTGAGTGTCGGGGCCCGACACTCTGGCCTGTTCCACTGAGGAGAGGGGGAAACAATATAACAAAGTAATCAGCTGTTCAGTGCTGGCAGCCGTCCAGCATAAGGTAATATTGCAACATTGCCTGGCCAGAACTCATATATCTAAAACAGAGAGAAAAGCTCTAGAAGTCATTTAGCTCATTGGTAAATTCAATGTCAGTTTAAACCAGAGAGTCATTGGTTCGAATCTCAGACTCACCAGTTTTTTTTTTTTTTGGGGGGGGGTTATTTTATTTCAGAATTGGATTTTTATGTCTTCATCCTGTTTTCTGCTCTAAACATTTTTTATTTTGACAGTTTTCCCTTCATGTTGGCTCTGCTGCAGAATCTTTCAGTTTACCATTTTCTCTTTCATATTCTTATTTTTCATTTTTCCATATGATCTTTCTTTCAGCTTTGTGTGTTTTGAGCAAAGCCGAACCCAGAATTTTCACTATCTGGAGTTTTGTTTTGTGCCCCTAGGGGCATCATGACTTGGGATGCCCTGATATGTGAAATCCCCAAGTTCACCTGTGAAAACGTACCTTTCCCTGTCCCACAGCGCATGCGCATGCTCTCATCCAATCAGTTCTGTTTGCACGCAGATGGGGAGCCTGAGCAGTAACCTTCCTGGCCGCCCGGCCTGTCTAAATGACTATCTGCGTGAGCGCGCCAGAAAAATGGGGGGATCTGTGGTTATCCAGGGGTCGTTTCACACAGTGGGGCATCACGATTTAGGATGCCCAAGGGGGAAGGTCAATGGCCGGGTCTTATAGACTTCAGGGTCGGCCACTCACTGTTTTGTTCCACTTTAATACCTTTAGATTTTCCTGCACAGTTATTCAAAGAATTTCAGTCAGTTTAGTTTATTTTGTATAGATTTTACACATTTGAGTCACCTGGTCTCAAAACAAAAGCAGCACCTCACACACACAGCTGTTACCACTGATTACAGTGTCAGCCTCTGAGGTAAAGTGTTGCTAGGAGACCAGTGGGCTAAATGAAGCAGCTCACTAAATACAACCCAGCAGATCCCCCTATTCAGCAAATGGACTGAGCCATTGTCATTATACAATTTAAAAGAAAGGCAGATATTTTTTCCTTTTTCTATCGCCACATTATTTATACACATGTTAGAAGCTATTGTGTGGCTATTTAATTATTTATCTTTTTAATGCAAATTTCGTGATACTGCTCCTTTAAGCATATCAAGGTTAAGTAGGACGATAAGAATATTAGTACTGTTCCAAGGCCATCTAATGTTTTCATATAGGGGTCCAAATTACCGTAACTAAAAAAGATAATCAACTAATCATAATAGGATGGAAGAAAGAAAAAGGAACAACACTCGCACTTGCCATTTCCACTTCTCCTAAAGCCTCCTAGTGGGACCAAGGTCAACCTCTCAACTGAACTCTAACCATGTGGGCCAGGATGCTTGAAACTTCTTGAAACGTCTCATCCATGAGTTCCTCAATACGCGTAATTTTATTGACCACTACATACCACTATTTTTACAGATCTGCTGGTGGTCCTTGAGGAGGGGGTATCACACAGCTGCTCTAAGGGCAATGTTGTATTGGGAGACATTGCTGCTGAGGTGACAAATCTATAAGACTAGAGAATTGCCTAGTGACAATGATCAATCATTCCACGACACACTCATGTCATATTATTAGGTCAAGACAGATCTTCATTCAGTATTAGGTTTGACTCCTTTTGTTTCTAGCTGCATGTTTCAGGTTTACTTTAATTTAAACCGGACCTTCAGTGTCATTTAATGAAGTCTGGGGTGAGGAAAAGGACAGCAATCCCAGAATGCAGAGCGGCATAGTCAGTAGACACTTTCTGTGTCTACAGGCATCCTGAGACTCCACAGGCTGCCATCTTGACTGTTTAAAGCCTCAGAAAATGCAGTAGATACAGGTAGGATGATTTTTAACGTGGGCAATCTGTGTGTACGGGGGGGGAGGGGGGAGAAGCAACATACAAGATAAGCTCAAATTCAGGGTGAAGGTCCGGTTTAAATTTGTATAATTTAAAGGGACGCTGCAGGCAAAGTTCATAAAGCTGCTCAACTCATCATGGCTGCAATCTGCCTTTCTGCCTGAACACAGAACACAGCTGCTTCTGAAAGTAGAAACCAAGCAAACAATAGTGACACTCTGCCTGAATTCCTTTGCCATAGACCACCAATAATAGGGCTAAGCTGGTGGTCTAAAGCTCTGCGTCATCAGACTGTGGACACTGGAAGAGAGGATGAACAGCCAGCTTGATGAGAATGCCTGTCTTACAGACTCCACCCATTATGCAGCATTAAAGAGCCAAGTGCCACGCCCACATGCTTTAGAAAGTAAATCATAAAGGTGAAACTGTAAACCCTGAAATCTTGGCTATTTCTTCTTCAATTTAAAAACGGAAAACACTTTAGGACAGTGCCAAACATAGGCCAACACAATGGTCTAACAATTGCCTTTGCCTTCTATATCTGTTTAACTTTGTGTTTAAACCCAGTAACAGCATCATAAGCAATTCCCTGGCTATGAAAAGAACATTTTAGTAGAGAGGGAAAAAAAAAATCAGACACCAAAATGTATTTACAATAATCCATTTAATTCTAAATGAAAATAAAGATCATATAATTCGAATCTATTTGGCTTTATCTTGTATACAATCATTTTCATCTAATGCCAGAAACTGTACTATTATACAGCAGTGGCCTACTGACCTTTTTAGTATTGCAACACTTTCCTGCAGCACAAAGGTCGAGCTCCACTTTTTTTGTAACTGCTATACATCTGAGCTTGTGGTTGGTCCAACAAGAGAACCATAGAAATCCAGTCCAGTGAAGAGAGTCAGGCAATAGTGAGGCTTATAAACCTTAAAACCATAAAAGCTGCAGAAAGGTTGGGGGACATTTATGAAACAGAAGTCATCTACACCTTTAAGACACCTGCTTCTAGATTGGGAGGGAAGAGACTATTTAAAATAAAATGCCATTTTCAACCACAAGGCATGACTGCTCCAAATAGTTAACATTTTAAATACGGTATGTAAATAAGACAACGTAAACTGGAAGAAAAGTGAAACTATTTAGTTCTAGACATTGTGGAATTATGGGAACATCGAACTTCGGTCTCCGGTGTCCAAACTGTATCCAACTGACAAGGTCCTTGCAGGTTACTCAACTACCAGAATTGATTGCAGGTAACCAGCTCACCACATATTGAAAAAATCCCTCCAGCACGGATTCAGGAAAACTCTTGGCAATTTCCAGTAAACAAAAAGAGAAAAATCCAGCTCCAGGAATAAAACGTAACTTTTACTGAGAGAAAAATAAAATATAATCCATAGAAAAGTAGAAGCAAAATCGCAGTGTCATGGCATAACTGAAAAACCCCCGTCCCTCACCAACACCGTGACGCGTTTCAGGCTACGAGAGACTATGAATAAGGGCTCTCGTAGCCTGAAACGCGTCACGGTGTTGGTGAGGGAAGGGGGTGTTTCAGTTATGCCATGACACTGCGATTTTGCTTCTACTTTTCTATGGATTATATTTTATTTTTCTCTCAGTAAAAGTTAAGTTTTATTCCTGGAGCTGGATTTTTCTCTTTTTACTCAACTACCAGAGCCAAAATTAACTGTGCCCCAATTTTCAGACTTTTAAAAATATAAAGTATGTAAACATTTGTATTACTACATTAAATTGCATGGTGGCAAAAATGCATGTCAATGATTTTCAAAAAGCACACAGCAGTGATCGTTCTCCCAACATTTTTGTATCTAAAGCCAGGTGCCACACTTCCATATTCCAGCTGAGGCCAGGAAACCATTATTTGCTAGGTGCACCTCAGAAGTGTTCGTACAACTTTGACCAAATTAAACCCAAAGGGCAGGGCTCCTGGCTTCAGAAAAATGAAGGCTATGGGAAAGTGATCACCTCCGCAGATATAGTCTTGATTTTAAAGATCCTACATTTGTGGCTTTCTTTAAGCAGATATTTTAAGTGTGCTACCATGCAGTGGATATTAGTATGTATTTAAATGTAGCATGTAATAGTACACCACAACCAAGTCTATGGGACATATCCATTCAAGTAGGTTACCCTAAAGCTGCTCCAGCTCCTCATGTGTTTATTTATGATGCTCCTTCACAGATGAGAGATGAGTATGCACCCAGGATAACTCAAAATCTATTATATTAAAGGCCCTGTCCAGGCAAAAATAAAAACACACATGGATACTCACCGATAAACGTAGGCAGAGCACAGTGGCTCTGCATTTACTGCAATAGAGGGGGCTTGCTGAGGTCTGATACACCCAGGGCATCTGTCAATTTGGACAGCAGAATAGGTCTGCATTCCTCGATCTTTATGTTTTGCCTGGACTTTCCCTTAACCAAATCAATTTTACGCATACTTGTAATCTCCAGGTCATGGATGTAACAAATTTCATTAAAGTGGACCAACACCCACGGGTGATCGGCCCGGGAATCTATAAGATTCCCGGGCCGATCACCCCCCACCCCGCGGGACATCCCGATCTCGGAAACCCCCCCCAAACACCCCAACCCACCTACCTTATCTTCGGCGGCGGCCGGCCGCCGCCGCCTCCCTCGCGCCCCTGTAGGCGTGCGCGCCTCCGCGCCGGCCGTCTGCGAATGGCCGGCGCGGGGGCGCGCGCGTTCAAAGTGACGCGAGGGAGGCGGCGGCGGCCGCCGCCGCTTAGACGTTCAAGTTCTTACCTTGTACGTCGGCGCTGGGAGCGGGGAGAGGTGAGTTGTTCGGGGGGTTCGGGGGGGTTTCACACAGCGGGGCACCCCGATCGGGGGTGCCCCACCGAAGTGGACCAAGACCCAGGATAGTCAAAATCCTGGGTGTTGGTCCACTTTAAGAGCAGTTTGGAACACGAAGCTCACACCAGGGGAAGAGGTCTCCAAAAAGTTGGCCCACTTGTTAATAGATGCTTTTTTGTGCTTAATTTTTTGTTATTGAAATGTGTAACATGTAGTTGAAACAGGAAAAATGAAAGGAAGAATTCTGTTGCTAGACCCATTTAAAACAGGTAGAAAAGGTTTCTTGGTCAGTTTTTATTCTCAATGATGTTCCCCACTGGTAAGCTATAAAGAAAACACTAGCTGATGTTACGACAGGATCTAGCTCTGTAATGATAGTCAATTAGTCATCCCATCTGTAGCACATTGTTAAATATACATTAATTTACTAAATTCTAAAATAAGAGAGTCCCAACAAAGCAGCCAGGACAGGGAATTCAGGGGCTGTCCTGCTAAGAGATGCTGAAAATCAGGTAGGTGGGGTGTTTTCTAGCATGAAAACATAGAAACATAGAAGGTTGACGGCAGGAGGAGACCATACGGTCCATCTAGTCTGCCCTTATGTGTATACTGTATGTACTCTTTATCTTAGGATAGATGTGTGCTTATCCCAGGCATGTTTAAATTCAGTGACTGTTGATTTTTCAACTACCTCTGCTGGAAGTTTGTTCCAAGCATCTACTACTCTTTCTGTAAAATAATATTTTCTAACATTGCTCCTGATCTTCCCCCCGACTAGCTTCAGGTTGTGCCCCCTTGTTCTATCATTAAGCTTCTTCTTAAAAACACTTCCCTCCTGAACCTTATTCAATCCTTTCACATATTTAAAGGTCTCAATCATGTCCCCCCTCTCCATTCTTTCCTCCAGACTGTACAAATTAAGTTCTTTAAGTCTCTCCTGATAAGTTTTAAGTTTAAGTCCTTCCACCATTTTCGTTGCCCGCCTTTGGACACGTTCTATTTGAATAATGTCTTTTTGCAGGTAAGGTCTCCAGAACTGCACACAGTATTCTAGCTGTGGCCTTACCAGGGCTCTATACAGCGGCATCACAACCTCCCTCTTCCTACTGGTGATGCCTCGAGCTATGCAGCCGAGCATCCTGCTTGCTTTTCCCACTGCCTGGCTACACTGTCCACTCATCTTGCAGCTATCAGTAATCAGTACCCCTAAATCTCTCTCCTCCGAGGTCCTGGCTAACACAGTACTGCCCATACGGTACTCAGAGCAGGGATTCCTTCTACCCAAGTGCATGATTTTACATTTAGAGACATTAAACTCTAGTTTAACATTAAAGCTAGGCCAGAGCTAGTTCTGGTATGGTCCATTTCCACAAAGCGATTAGCAAATGAAAAATTGCTAAAATGACCAAAATCAGATGACAACAAGAGCCATGGAAATGCCTGCTGTGGTGAACAAGTTGGTCGAACGTAATAATTGTTTTGGATGACTTTAAACTTTGTTGTCCTAACCGTGGACAATACAAAAGGAGGTGTGTTTAGAAAAGCTCTACTGTATATTGCATTGTCCCCTTTTCACACCTGTACACAGGGCTGGCCCAAGACATTGTGCTGCCTGGGTCCGAGGGTGAAATGCTGCCCCCCCCCCATTAAAAAAAAAAAAAAAAAAAAACAGAGGAGAGGTGATTTTTACTAGGCAAATTGGGGGTTTTCACATAGCGCAGAATCTTAATTCGGGTTTTGTTCCACTTTAAGTGAACCAAATGCCAGGATTTTCACTATCTTGGGCTTTGATACTTACTTAGGAACAACCAGATTTGTGATGCCCCACTCTATAAAAACCCCCAAATCTCCCCACTGTCATGGCTGGGGGGGGGGGGGGGTCATGCGGGGGCATTAAGGTGCCAGCACCTTTATTTCACCATTTTTCTTTACTATAGTACAGTAACCACATACTATGGCACCTCCCCTTGCAACTGGCTGCCCTAGGCACATGCCTAGGTTTGTCTAATGGTAAATACAGCCATGCAGGTGATGAACTGGTAGCTTTCATCCCATAAATTGAAAAGATTAGTGATAGCACAGTTTAGTTTTGGAGCCATGCATGGGACCCAGTTGAACCTACAGCTGTTACAAGCAGGTACATTAGACCCAAACTTCTTGGCCTCTGCCACTTGGCTGGATATCCAGCATTCCACAGCACTGGGCACGGTCTCCCAGCTTGATAAATAGAAGAACATGGGACAAGCAAGCCCTATTCTGAAACACTGCACCTCTCCATTAAAGAAGGCCACCAACCAGTACTGTCCTTCTCCCAGGTGTTATTCCTCTGTGACAGGGCATCTTAATTTGGGATGCCCAGTGTGTGGACCCCTCACCACGTTCAGCAATCCCACAGAGCATGCAGACAGGCAATGAGCACGCTCAGCGCAACATTCAGCACAAAGCTAGCTAAGGGGGGGGCACTGGCCACACCCCCTCCCCACCTGGTGCACGCCTCAGATGAAGTTAAAGCAGGGATGTGGCCATAGCCCACACATTCACTGTTGGATTGCCAGCTGTGCAAGTACTGCAGGGGCTATACACAGCAGCACATCACAAATCAGAAACAGGCCTGGAGTCTTTTAGCCATTGGTCATAAATGGCCAATAAGGGGTAGCCCTGTAACTGGACAAGCTCAACCCCAACTGTTCCAATTACACTCTATACAGGTGACCAGCAAACATGGCCGCCCAGGATGCACAGTAACCAAGCAGCCACCCACGGGCAGGTGTACAGCTCTGCCATCGATATCTTTTAATCTGGCACCTGGACAGTACAGACTATAACGAACAACCCGTGCCCACGGCCCTTGGCAGGCTGGAAGCCACCAGGCTGTAACGTGACGCAGATATGTGACGCCAGATAAGTTGGAACCTCCTCTCTTCCATGGAAGCTTCAAGAAGCAACCGAACTGAAGGTATAGTGAACGTGCGGCAGCCTCTGCCGCTTACCTATCACAGTGTGAAGCAGCCCTCGGTGTGCGCTATGCCTCTCTCCAGACCCGACTAGCGCTCTGCCTCACACATGCAGTACGGAAAAGTTTGTGAATGACCCGCTATGGAGAGTGGCGTTCATTCCTTCTATGCTACGCGTTTGCCTCCGCAGTCACGATATTCCTGCCCATTGCTGCCGCCCACCTCCGCCACCAAATATGTTCCCGCCGCTGCCAGCAAAGTGCTGCCCCCCTTAAAGTGCCGCCTGGGACCATGGACCCACCGGGACCCATGGTAAGGCCGGCCCTGCCTGTACACTCCACCCATATTGTCACAAACAATGTAATTAATGATCGTTCTAATGAACAATTGGCTGACAACTCTACTGAACGTTGTTCGCTCACATAGGCATCACATAGGCATCATACGCGCTCAACGAGGAGCCGATTTATCTGTTAATGGAAATGGACCATTACATTTAGAAATATCTCAAAGGCTACAGTTTAAACGATAGCCTTTGTTGATCAATGTACCAGAACCTTAGAGCCCAAATAAAAACCAAGGTCAATTAAAACAAACCAAAAACACCCATTTCTTGAGGATGACGCGATACTACTAAAACCATACAGCCATGTTTCACTGCAATCAGTTTTAAAAGGTCTTCTTTTCCGCTAATCTCTACATAGCCACACCTGATGACAAGAAATATCCAGATTTAATAAAAATGATAAAATATTATTGAATATTTTTGTCACTAATAAGCATAGCAATAAAGCAGGACCATTTCTATTTTGCTACAGTCATTGTTTCACAAATGACTAATAACTAATGACATTTACATCAATATAGTAAAAAATATTTGATAGATCTTCCAACCAAACTTGAGCACGTCAAATGATTTACCAGACTAGAATGAAAAACACTGCACAAAGCAACCAGGATGGAGAAAGTCCTTGGAAAGGATTCATTTGTGTTGATATTTAACAAGATAAAAAAAGGATCAAATGCTTTAAGGTGTTAAGATCAGCCACGGTGTCCTTGATTTTGTGATAAATTAAAAGCTGCAGGCATATACAAAATAAATACAATAAAAAAATTTTAAAAAGTAAAATACAGAGATGCGCAGCAATCGGTACCTCTTGAAAACATACGTACAAGTCCTTACTTTTCTGGTACCATCTGAAATCTGCATTAAAACGTAAAAAGTACAAAAACAAAGCTTGTGACTGTATCAAGTTGTATGGTGGATGTCGTCTGTGTACAAAACTTGACAGTAACAGTTGGATACCTCAGATGGATTATAAGAAAGGAGGAAAAAAAATAAAAACATACACACATACAAAACAAGTGCTCAATCAGTAGTCCATCTTTCAACCAGTCGTCGTTTCCATTTTACCACCAATTTAAAAAGTAAAGATGTATATAGTTCTAGTAATAAAAGTGGGCTAAAAAGTGCTTGGTTTATAGTCCCCAATAATGAAAAGGCCAGAAAGACCACTGGATTTACCCGGAAAAAGGATGATCTGGTATTTGTTAAGCTGCAGTTGGTATGGGAGGCTACGAAACAGGTCTTGATGTTTGGAAAGACCAGGGATGGTGTTCATCCTTTATAAAACTATAACTTCACATCAAAATGTAAAAAATAGGTTTAAGAAACAAAATAAAATCTTCCAAATATATTTACAAATTTGATTGTGGCGTGTTAAATGTTTGTGTCTGTAGTGGAGGAGGCATGTTTAGGGTTTGTGGTTGTGGAGGATGTGGTGGTGCTACAGAAAGTTCTTGTGTTACAGGTAGCGGAGTCTCCTCTGGCTCCATTTTGACACTGACCGACTCCTCTACTGCAGGTGATGTGGTTGAGCAGTTGTCCTTCTCTACAGACTGTCCTCCTTGGTTGTTGCTGTATTGTTTCAGCCTTATGTGCCATGCCAAGCTGCACACTGCAGACACAGTTTTAAATTGGTGGATGACATTGCGAGGGATGAAATAGATATCGTTATCACATAACTGAATGCGGGCATACCGGATCCCCTCCCGGCGCATTTGGTTGAGTTTTGCCTCGTCCACCCACTGAACACACTGAAAAAAAAAATAAAATGGACATTAGGTTTCATTATAGGTACAATAAATTTATATTCAATGTACAAAGTAAACATTTCATATATAGAGAATGGAGGAAAGGGGCCCAGAAGAGTATGAAAGTGCAACAAGTTAAGTTTATCTGCATATACTTGGCCCAGCCTAGAAATCACTACATTAGATCCTTTCTACATTAGCCCCCTGTGACAGACTCTGCCTTTGGATTTTAAAGGCACTGTTTTTGCATAGACCCATTACTTTCATTTTCTTGAGCATGTCCCAGACAGACTGCCATGGTGTTGATTGATTGTGTTAGACTGCTATTGTTATACTGATTGTGCTACAGACTGCTATTGTTCTACTGATTGTGTTACAGACGGCTATTGTGTTGCTGATTGCGTCACCGGCAGAGTTGAGGGATTGTGTGCCCTGCTCCCATTGGTCCGTGTGTTTGTCATGCAGTCCTCCATCAGGTCCACGGGGGAGGTCCCCTTGCATATAAGGCACAGTGTGGCACCAATAAAGTTGAGTTCATCTTCACCCTCAATACTGAGTTCTGTCTCTTATTGGGGGAAACGCTATATTACAATTCACTAGCCTTTGTAAGGGCTGTTCCTGGTTCCTCACGGATGACTCTGGAATTCCTGCAGCACCTCTCACCATTGGGAAAAGGACGTCTCTGGCGGGGAAGCCCTCCGGCGATAAAGGTTATCGCTACACCCCCAAGGTGAGTGGACACCCCATAGCCAACCAAGGACTCAAATTATATTGGAAAACCCTTAGATGGAGTGTTTCACATACCATGGGACCGCACCCCTTTCCTATGAACCTTTGTTACCAATGGCAGTGGAATGGAGAAGGATTGCACCATCTAACTGTGCAAAACACCAAGCCACACAGACTTGGAGCCGTTAGTGCTGCTGGCTATGCCCCATATCTTGGGAATGGAATACTAGGATTCATATGAAACCGGCTGGCAAGTGGTAATTGGCGGGCAATACTTTAAATTAAAACTAAAAGTAACCTTATGGTTTTATAAATTATAATTGAGTTTCATGCAAAGATCAATGATTTCCTTTTAATCAATGACAAATTCAGTCATTCTAAGTCATAACCACTCCAGGTTCCATAAGATCTAGAACCTCCATACTTACCCAAGCATCAATCCAAGCAGCATAACGTTGGAGTATGAATATTACAGGTGCGTCATACTCCACCACCTACTTGCTCTCTCTATTCCTTTTCTCTTCTGTCTCCGACTTCAATCTACTGTTCTATTTTCTCTCTTTTTTCTTAAATTTGTTAAAGAACCCATTACCTAATACACCAAGATAGGACACTGGAACTGGTACTAGATTTGTATTCTGACATGGAAGCACTAGTTATCTGTAGACCAGTCTGGCCATTTTATGGCCCATCCGACATCAAGCATTCACAATTATCTCATCTCGTTCCAGGACTGGCCACCTCGTAATGGGCTTTTGATGTAAATGTTCCTTCCCATTGCCTTATTACAGTGTGGCCCTTATTTAACAAGGGATAGCGCCAGGTAGCGAATGGTGAGCGAACGGTAATGACGCTCACCGCCACGAGAACGCCGGCTCCCCTCCGCAATCATACATTTCTCAAGCCGATCCTGCTTAGCGACTGACAGAGCGCCAGATAGCGAATCATTCATCATTATTCCAGCCTCAGCCCACAGCGCCAGCGAGCGACCTTGAACAGCGACAGGTATGACCTTTCGCTACCTGGCGCTCTCCAATGCATTTCAATGGAGCAATCTTTAAATATTCTTAATTAATTGCTATTAATGTTTTTTTTTTTTAAATGGCAAAAATTCTGTGACCACTTCTGCAATGTTAGATATTTTTTTTTAAGGTAAAAAAAAAAAAAATTGTGCAGAATTGATATTACAGGTCTGATATTAATGTATTCATATTACAAAATGTTTGTAAAAACATGTTTTTTTTCCAAAAATATGGTTGTTTGGGGGTTAAAAAACTACTTTTAACCCATCGCCGCCAGCGCTCTGGGGTTTAAACAAGCATTTCACAGCGCGAGAATTTTTTGAGCGCGATTTGTTAATGAATATGCTGGGAGCCGTTCGCTATGGCCAGTCGCTATCATGCGCTCCCATACAGCGCGGAACCTGTCAAACAGCGACTCCTAACCCCGTATTCAACATTACCGCACACCGACTGAGTCGCTGTCAACAGCCGAACAACGGCCAAGCACAGCGAATACTAGCGGGCGCTGTGAAAATAACGCTACTGGCGCTCATCTGTCGCTACCTGCCGCTATTAATGAATCGGCCTCCCCATTTTAATATTGACATAATGAGGTTGATTCAGAGCCAGGTGAGAATTATTTTTATGAAAGAAAATTGCCATTCACTTACATTGTCAACCTTGGGGCCAATTCAGAGCCAGGTGAAAGTTTACATCCAGTAGACAATGAAAGTGAATGGCAGTTTTCTATAAAAGGAGTGATAATTCTCACCTGGCCTTGTAACTGTTTTCACTATAAAGAAAATTATAAAATTATACATTTTTAAAATGTATATAAAAAGCATCTGGTGACAGGATGGACTAGATTCATTTAATTCTTACATTCACATATGCAGTAACTACCCCACTGCCCCCTCTTGTAATGACCGAAGACAGAATCAAGGTTAACCTTCGTTCAGACATGATTTTTGACAAAAGAAGGAGTCTTTTAATCCTACCTCTGATAAATAAAAGGAAAAAAAAAGCCAACTTAAACCCTTGAACTTTACCTGCGACACAGGGGGTTCGTGAAGATCTAGCTGTAGCCTCTGTACAACATGAGTAAAGTCCTCAGCATGGAAGCAGATCACATCTTTGGTAATGCGAGGCTGATCACTCCTAAGGATAAATGAATAAAACATAAAAATACACCCACACCATACACATTTTCCATAGCATTGATTTATTGATGAGGAACAAGGAGAATAAATGAGGCAGTAGCTAACCATGGGTTTCGATGGAACACATAGATGCTAGAGGGCCACAATAAAGGCAAGAATAGTATCCCATCTTTTACATCGGTGTTTATTTTATTATGGAACTGTCTTATACAGTTATGTATATAGTAGTTATTATTAGACAGGAGTTGAATACTATGGGATAGCTATATTTAATTAGTTGAATAACTCATTTTAATTGCTCTTAATATTAACACTCCACCTGTGGCCCCCATTGTGTGATGCCCTGCTAGAAGGCCCTAACAGAGCAAGAGCTGGATTATTGCGCAGATAAAAAGGGAATTGTGTAAAATGCAGAAGTATCAGAAAACAAGCCACGATTGCAGTCAGAAAAAGATTAAACTTTGCAGAGTACTCCTAATATTTAATTGCTTACCATTCTCCAAACTGCACCGCCTTCAGAACTCCCACTGCTGCTGTACTCTCCCAATCAAAACCTTGGCCAACATGATCAGCGTGTGCTCGTGTTCGATCTTCAAAAAGAACCTCTCTAGGCTCACTAGTGCGAGGCAGGTACTGCAAGTTTTTAATCTCATTCATTGACCTGCAAGCAGAAAGGGCTCAATCTTTAGTATCCCGTGGTGTAACTAAATGTGATGGGGCCCCGATGCGAACATTAAATGGGGCCCTTTCATGACGCATACAGTAAACTTTTTTCAGTTTTTGACTCAAATAGATGCAGCTAGACAACTAAAAAAGCTGGGACAGGAGCGCGCGCTGCCACATCCCCGGCTTTGTGCATGCTCCCCATTAAATTTGGGCCGTTGGCCTAAAGAGGTAAACAGAGCAAACGGCTCTCATTGGTTAAGTGCCCGCACATGCACCGTTGGAATGTGGAAGAGGCGAGTTGTTTGGGGCTTTCACAGTGGGGCATCCCCAATCGGGCAACGGAACAAAACATGGAAAAGTGAAAATCCCCTTTTCCTCAGTCCTATGCCGATTGGACAAGAGCCAATGCATTCCCCAAACTTAGCAGCGCTTGTCAAAATCGACTAAGGGCAGAGTCTAGCCGTGAAAAGCCGGCTAACAGGGTGCGTGCCTGCACAAACCATTCACAAATGCATGGTATGCGGTGGATTGCGCATGCGCCGCTGTATCGAGGAGAAGGGAAGTTTTACAGGGGACTTAGGGGAGGGGGTTCAAACAACAGGGCCTCTTGAATCTGGATGCCCCAGGAAGGAGGAAATTAGGCAGCCCTGGAGCATTATAGACTCCAGAGCACCTTTTGGTCCACTTTAAAATAAACTCATATCATCGCTTAAAGCAGACCAAAGTCCCTGCCAATGCTCCCTTCTTAGGGTGTAGAACTAGAATGGATATTTTCGCTTACCAGATTGCCCTGGAACACCGATTTATTTTTTTTTTTGCCGTCCCTCAATGACATCATTGCCACTCACATCAGTGCCATTGACTTGAGGAGGTGGAGTTTACAGCTAAAGAAGGTGGTAATATCTTGGAGCAAAGTTCAAGGCAATTCAGGGGCTACTAGTTAAATAAGTAGGTTTTGGTCCATTTCAAATATGGTAACTCCGCTCCCTCTATTTTTTCCCATAACCGTTGCACTTAAAAACTCATAGTTTCAATTTACATTATTCATTACAGGAAACTATTCTAGAAGACTGAGAAAAATAGTAAGTTTCCACTTACAATAAAAACAGCTCTCGTACATAAATCTATATTGTTTAAATACCTGCGCCGTTTAAATGGGGATTTTGGCATGTCTGCAGTAGGAATCATTTGTTCTCCTGGCCTCACCCACATAATCGGGCCATCGTCGCTTTGTGACCGACACTGAAGCTTAAGTGTAGACATCGTGCCCCATGGCAAAGTCATCTGGAAAAGAACACACAAATGATAAATATTCTATTAAATATAAAACTTGAGGAAACAAAGAGAAACTTAAGATTTAAATAGGATTTAAAGTGACGTGGTGATAATAAAATAGTTACAGAAGTGTAGGTACCCCATGGAACCAATTCATACGACTACAGGGGTCGTCTTAGTATGACAGTAACCGCGATACAGTCCATACATTCTGATGTCATGGTTAAGGAGGCAGCGCCAAATATTCTTCTCAACTCACAATTCAAGAGGGAGAGTATATTATAGACAACACACCAGGCCTACAAAGTTTGAAAGAGTTGCCAAACTAGCAGGAACTGTAGCGTTAAAGCCTACAGCAAAGGGCTGTGTGGCAAAGTTTAGAGTTAGGGGGCAGAATGAAAGCACATAAAGTGCCATACCCCACACAAGACATTGTACAAATGTTCAAGCATCACTAGAGGGTTAGGTTTAACCAACTGAGAAGTAAGGAAGATGCAAACTTACTTTTAAAAATGGAGATTCCTCCAACATGTCTAGAAACTCTGGAAAAAAGTCCCCCACTTCTTCATCAACTGCTCCAACCAGGCTGATCTGTCTCATGGGACCAGCCCTGTATGTGCCACAGCAATATGTTCTGCTGACCTAGGGAAGTAAAGGGGAAACATGGCCTTATTAAACCGGACCTTCAGCGTGATTTCATGAAAAGCCCAAACTCATAAAAAAAAACGGTTCCCCAGCATCTAAAATTAATATATTTTACGTTTTTCGTCACTAACTTATTATTCTTTCCCCCACTGGGCGGCAACTCTGTTCAGGAATTTAGGATACGGGCGCCGCCATCTTGACTCAGAAGCATCACACTTACTGAGGAGAGGAGAGTGGGATAAGATACAGGGGGTGGGTTATAGCTGTGCTTTGCTCAGAGCAGAGCTGGGGTCAGGTAAAGGTCAGCAGTCCCAGAATGCAAAGCAGCACAGTCAGATGGCACTTCCTGTTTGCAGACTGCCTTATAAGATGGCGGCTTCCATAAGCCGCCATCTTGGATGTTTAAAGGCTCATAACATGCAGTAGATGCAGGTAGGGTGATTTTTAATGTGGACAATCTGTATGTACAGGGTGTGGGAAACATATAAGATAGGCTCTTATTCAGAGTGAAGGTCCGCTTTAAGGTGGCCATTTATATCCAAATATAGAAAGTACAGTGGATGTACCAAAAGAAAAAATGCAAAAGTTTGCATTTTAAGGTGTTTAATGTCACCCAACATCTGTATAATTCCAATTAAATCAAAGCAAACCACAGGAATTTGACTTTCCTGGGTTTTTTCTATGCCCCCTGCTGTGTGAACCCCCCAGTTCAACCAGTAAAACTCACCTGCCCCTGGTCCAACGGCACCCTTTGCAGTGTTTATATCCTTTGGCAAAGGGCTTTGATTTCCTTCATAGGCCCTAGCCTATCTGAATGGAAGCAACCAAGGGGGCGGGAGGGTTCACACAGGGGGGACATCCTGATTCGTTTTTAGATTCCAAGTTGGCCGCTGGTGGGTTTTTTCCTGCTTTGAATAAACACTGAAATGATTTGGGGTGGAAAATAAAAATGTAAAAATAATGTGATTGCATAACACGCTTACAGTGGACCAAGACCTGGGATTTTCACTATACTGGGTAGTGGTCTGTCCCCCTGGGGCACCCTGGTGTGGGGTGTCCCATTGTGTGAAATCCCCCAGGATGCCAGTTACATCTCTTTGGGCCCACGCTGCAGCCTGGACTGGAATTCTAGGTGTACTTGCGAGTGGCGCTGGCATCGCTCTGCTCCCTTCGTCTGTGCACGGCCCGTAAGCCTGTGGAGTCTCATCGTTTCTGCAGTCTCTCCTCTCTCTTTAGGAACACGGCGCTTACATGTTGTACTGTGTAACAACGCTAGTGTTCTTCCTCTAATCATTTCAGGAGAGAGGAAATAGTCATCAATCTGCTGAATAGCTCCTCCCCTCACATCCTGTCCCCCAATCAGCTCCACAGCCTGCTGCAGCCTCACCACTGGCCGGCACATGACACATCTAGCCTTATTATTGGCTCATTATTTCACTCAAAAGTGCTCCAATAGCAAGGGACTCTTGTGTGTAAAGCTCTCTTCAGGTCAAGCCAAAGATTTTAATTGGACTGAGGTCTGGGCCAGTTTAAAACACTTTCTTCTTCTGCAGAAGCCAGTATTTTGGGTACGTTTGGGCTGCTGACGTGCTGAAAGGTGAAGTAAAATTCAAAGGCAAAATTGACCAAATACGCGGAACGATCCATTCACAATAGGCTTTTAGATTCCAGGGCCCGGACGTGTGGGCTTTGACCCTCTTTAAAATAGCACGATGACAAGAAAATGGCTATTATATATACACACACACACACACACAGACATATACTGGATGGCAACAGAAGGATGACGTATCCATCAAGAAACATCCAGCCAGGCTTATTTCATTTAATGGAAGGGAAACCAGGAGGGGGGTGCAGGTTCCCTAATACACTCAGAAACCTGTCACCATGGATTTTATTCCTACCAGGAGAATAAACCACAAGCTTGGTGGGCGTTTTATTCAGTTTGGGTGTATAAGTGACTATATGGATTTTTAATATTACACAATTTTGCGATACAGCTCCTTTAATTGTAATTCTGGGTTTGTGGAACCAGTGGTATTAAAGGGATTGTCTAGGGCAATTGTAATCACACTTGCGTAACTGTACTGCAGACGATTTATCCTGTGAGCTGCTGAATTAAAGGGTAAGTCCACTTTTGAATAAATCAGCAATCTGTTGCTATTAGTAATGTACGCCAAGTGCAGACTTTGTGTACATTGCCAATAGCAACAGATCAAAAGTGGATTTACCCTTTAAGCTGCCGTTGCAGAGATGCAGCCCATGTTTTTTAGCACCCGTTCAGGCCTATGAAGATGCAGTTGTAGATTAGGTGCAGATGTGGTTTCTGTTCCAGTTTGGCGACATTCACACCAGTACGGGACACAACTCATAAGCTGCATCTGTGGAGGTATGAATGGCAGCTTATTTATGACTATTTATTTATTTTATTCATTTTTTTAAGCACTGGTGGAGCTATACAAAGAAGGAAAAGAAAGAATCAAAGCACTAGCTCCCAGCAGAACCAGGCGGCTGGACTGGCCTAAGCAAAGCAGGTGGAGGCTAGCGCTGGAATTGCCCGCTGATCAGTGCTGGATTGTGGGCCAGGCCAGCCCCTCCCCTCCATTGCTGTAGTTGGTCCCATGGGGGAGGAAATCGTGAAAGGAGGTATAAAAGGCCTCTCTCTCACCTTCCAATCATTACTCCCGGCTGCCAGCTAGGATAAAAGGAGCAGGAAACTCTGCCCCCCCCCTCATTATCCCAATGACTTTGGAAGAACCCTAGGATGAGAAGGACGACCTGGTGCTGGGCACTGAAGACCGTGCTGGACTAGAGTCGCCGCCGGGGGGAGAAAGATAAAGACACAAATTAGTAAGAAGGTAACTTTAGAGCATTTAAGTGTTATGTAGGTTGGAATGGAAAACTTCAGATTCTATGGAGGGCACTAAACCAGTTACCAGTTGATGGCAGCGAATTGCTGTTTTGCTGAAGAACAGTAGGAAAACCAGCTGAGCAATTATCTACCACCACCTGCCTCTTATCTATTGAGGTTATATAGTGCAAGGCTCGATTTTGAGTCTTGCAAATAATTTCATTTACCCCGCTCAGCAAAGTTTCTTATTTCTACATTTATAGCGATTACAGGATTTGGTCATTTACCTGTGTATGGAAGTTTGCAATGGTCGTTGTCTCAATGTCTTTCTTTCCAAGTATCTCCATTTTTACTGGAGTGTTTGGGAAGTTAAAAGCAAAGTAGTCCAAGAAATCTGGCAGGTAGGCAGCGGCACCATGTACTATGGCGAGCGCATAGGCAGCTGCATTCTTGTCATTCTCATTGAATGTCCTTTCCAGGAACTCCTCAGCAAATCTCTCCATCTCCATAGGAGACAAGAAGGAAAGTTCATCCATGTAGGCATGTAAAACAGGAGCGCCACCATTTGACTGGATCTCTTCATGCATTAACCTGCTGAACCTAGATTCAGTCTTGAACATGTTGGTTCGGATGCAGTGCTCTTGGTGAGAGGCAAAAGGCACCTGGACCCCTTGGGGAACTCTGTATTCTTCAGTGCCCAAGTCCGATCGGCAGAGCTGCTCATCTTTTAGATATCGGCAGGACTCCTCATCCGCTTTTCGCCCCACATCAGCCTGATCTTGGGCTTCCTGGTTAACTCGGGTCAGACCGGCACAGAGAGTCTGAACTTCTTTGTTGTACATTTTCAGCCGTCGGCTTCTTATATCATCGCGATGTTTCTTTTTCTTCTTCTTCTTCAGCTTTTTCAGAAGTAAAGCATTATCGTCACTTAGAATTCGCTGTGATTTGCCATTCTCATCTGGAATTTCTGTGGAAAGGTAAAATTTGTTAAAACATTGCAAAGAGATTTAATTTAATTAGCGAGTATAAAAACACCACAACAACAGGCTACAGAGACCAGTACACAAACTATAGAGGTAACTCAGATGACTCATCCGGCACAGCATGTACTCACTACGCTGGCCTCCAGCTTACAAAGAAGGAAATTACCCATATGACTCACTAGCTGAAAAGAGGAAAGACGACACAATGGACATGAAAACAAAACCACCAGTGAAAGGTGATCTCATAACGTCATTAAAAAGCTTGAGAAAATTCTACTATAAACATTTCAGATCAGTTTGCAGCCTATCGTCACGAACTGGCAAACCTGACAGAAGTCTCATTAAGCAAATACTAACTCTGTAGGGGCAATCCTTAAAGAGGAAAATTGGGGTGGGGTGGAAAGGGGCCAGGAATGCTGCTGGATGTCGGAGATTTAGATAACGCTGACATCCAAAAGGCAGTGAGGGAGGGATGTTTAGAGAGGATCATCAGAAAAGGTCTGATGTTCCTTTTAAAGAAAGTCCATATTACCAGCACTTAGGTGCTACTTGCTAATGGTTTTCCAAACCCAACCTCACGTTCCACCCACCAGTGATGTTCTGTAATTCTCTACAAAAAAAAAAAAAACGCTAAATACCACTGCAAAAGCAGGAATTACTATACATGTGCATCCACAACAATAGGACCTGCTGGTAAAATAAGGCTAAAAGAAAACCCCCCTTTAATGGCCAGTGGGCCAGTTGTTCGTTTCAGTTACTCTAGCCTTAATCCATGTGGGCCTCTATTTGCTAAACAGCCATATCAGTGGAGGGGGCCCAAACTGATGGACAGTCAAATAATTGATAGCGGTCCCTTTCCTACTTATGAACCAAAAACATCCACAGACAATGGTTAAAGTGGCTGTGGCGAATGCCCAAAAAGTTTATTAGTACGAAAGTGACACACAGTAGAAAAGTTAGCACACCCCTCCCACTAAAACAACAACGTTGTACACAAACTCTGGGCCCCATAACATATGCCATGGCTACACCACACACATACATCATTTATGCAGGCAAATGAAAGCTAGACTCCTCAAAGTCAATAAGCAAAGTAACACAGCGCTGTATCAACTGCGTGGGACCATCCAAGGCTTCAGGTAGGCCGAATCTAAGGGCATAAAGGCAGGTGCCATCCCAAAGAGATTTGTAGTGAATGTAGGAGATTTAGTAGACAGCAGCCTCTACTACATACTGACACAGCCACAGACACTTTCTTTTTAAGTGGGTCTAAAGTGCCAAGCCCATCTGATCCCTCTTTTCAGGCCCAGGAAAAAAAATTGAAAGCCAATTGTTAGACCATTGTGTTGGACTATGTTTGGCAGTGTCCTAAACGGTTATCTGTTTTTAAATTTACGAAATGTCTGAGATATCAAGGTTTACAGTATCACCTTATGATTTATTCTCTGAAGCAAGTGGGTGTGGCCCTTGGAGCTGTGATGCTGCATAATAATCAGCATAATGGGCAGGGTCTGTAAGAGTCCAATAATATGCTTTAGACACCCTGGCTGTGCTCCTCCCTCTCTACCGGTTGATACCATTCTTATGCATTGGAGTAATTTCTAAGCCACAGTCCGATGATCAATAGTTCAGGCACTATTGTATTTTTCCAAAGCTGTGACCCACCTAATCACAACCACAGACAGTCACGCACGATGCAAATTAGGTGCGTCTGTGCTAATTAGGGCCACGTCGAGGGTGGAAGGAAGGCTGAACGGAAAGAAGGCTCAGGCTGCAGAATACTAGTGTGCTCATTTTTGTTGAGCTGACAAATGGGGCTGAGCTATAGACCACCAGCTGAGCACTATGATTGGTGGTCTATGGCATAGGAATACAATGGTGTGCGACTACTGCTTGTCTTGTTTTTATTTTCAGGAGCAGCTGCGTTCTCACAGGAATCGAGGGGGTAACCATCAGGACATGAGCTGCTGAATTACTTTGCCCACAAAGTCCTTTCAACTTATCTGGCAACGGCTTTTTTTTTTCTGCGCCAATGGGGCAAGTGGTGCTCTCTGCAGCAACTACTTGGCTGCCAGGGTTTATGGGTATCTCATCATCCGTTCACTGCAGCAGTAGTTAGACGTTGCCCCAGACTCTCCAGCAGCTCAGTCTAGTGACTGTTATGCAAGGGGGGGGAAATAAAAACCAGGCAATTGTTTTTAGCATTTTGTTTTCAAGTGCAAGGACAGGCACTGTGGACCGCACCATTGGACTGCCAGAAAGGTAAGATTCCGGGTGAACTGTGGGAGTGCTTCACAAATCAAGTGCCCCAAAAAGAGTGAGACCAGCGGGCCCTAGACTGTTATAGATAGTAAACTCATAAGAACAGGGCTCTCTGCTATTGTACCTTGCATTCAGAATATGTTCTACCCCGTTTGTAATCACTTCTTACATTGATACAGAAGAGGATATGAGAACACTGATAAATGCTCCTCTTTAAAGTCCCTGTACAGACAAATGCCAACTTCCTCCCACCTTATCCACTTAAACAACTGTTAAACATGAGCCACCTTAAAACTCAAAATTCTATGATTATATGGATTTACTTTTATTTCTGGATGTGGTTGACCTGGGAGGGGCCTGCCCGCTTTATGATTCTAGCATGCTCTGCTTTGGTCAGAGGCAGCTGTGGGACCACTGTAGTTTGCACTGAGAGCTTCAAGTAGGGGTCCCCAACCCTTTCCTAGAAGGCCCACCAACAGCTCATGTTTTGTGGATCTCCATATAGCTACCTTGATAGCTCTGCTGCTGCATTCATTACTTCTGTAATGGGATCTAAGATCTGTTAAGGTGGTGGCCTTGTAAGAGAGGTTTGGGTAGTGTTGGATTTGGATGAGTGGGGCCCACCAGTACAACTGACTCTGGGGGCTTACCCCACATTTAGATGTGAGTATTACCAGCTTACATTCCGGGCCCATGCAAAGAAACATTCTGCAAACTGTATGGTCTGTGTGTGTGCAAACAAATAAGCTATACATAGTTCAGGTTTGGTAATGAAGGTCCTCAAAAGGAGAGGTTTTTCTTGGTAACCCTGTGGGGTGATCCTGGACTGGGGTTGGGGGACCCCTGCTCTAAGGGACATTGACTGTTAGACCACTTTTTGCATGGTCCTGAAGTAATAGACCTGAGAGGACAGCAAATGTCTGAGACCTGCTACAGCTATGGAGGAGAGGCACACCAGACAAAGTAATAAGTTACGTGAGGACAGAAGGCAATGCATAGTTCCCCAGTGGAAGTCAAAATACTTGTTTGCTTCTAGAGAAAAGGCAACAAACTGCCAGCTGAGGCCTCAAGTTCAAGTAGACCAGGGCTTGGAAGAGAGGCCAAAGAGAACCAGCACAGGCTGCAAATTTGCTATAAAGGGATTTTTCAGGCAAAAGGTTATAAAATTGGCTATAGACTAACTGTCTTCAAACACTCAATCCAGTGGTTCCCCAAGAGAGGTAACACAAACAATTGAGGTGGGGATAAAGGGGTAGGGCTTTAACCTCTTAAACAGCTTCTTGTCAAGCATTTCTTCAGCGCTGGGTCTCCTCTCAGCCCTGCATCCTGAAGAAGGAAATATACTTCCTCATCTGCCGCTCCAGCTGCCAGTGTGGGCTACCAATACTAGCTCAAGGAGTTAGTCCAGACCACATCCTCCTTTGTATTGATGGCTTGAACGGCACTCTCAGAGCTGCTATTCAAGCCCGGGTAAGCCCTCCCCCTTTCCTCCACAACCAGCCTATTGCTAGCAAGTGCTCTCACTCCCAGCACCGCCCACCCATTATGCTGCTTATTATGTAGCATTACAGCAGAAATCATGGGGTAAAAATGTAAACCTCGATATCTCGGCCATTTCAATTTAAAAATGGAAAACAGTTTAGGACAGTGCCAAATGTAGCCCGACAGGCTAATAATTGGCTAGGCCTGAAATATCACTTTAAATCTCAGATGGCCTACATTTTAGTGTGGGAGATTGGTGAAGATGGAACACTGGCATTAACAACAGTTACACAACAAAATGCTTATATTCAGATGAAACTAAAAAATGTTTTTATTGGTCAAAGTGTCAAACTAGCTCCCAGTGGCAGATAACGTAGGGCCAACCATTATCATCCATGTACAACAGCTAATGGTGTAAACACATCTATAAACCACTTTGCCCTTTGCTCCTAAAACAGGAACGCGCTGGTTTTTATGTTGATAACAAGTGGCACTTAATCCAACTGTCCTAACCAGACAATATCTATTGCTGTGGCTACCAGAATGGCTTTTCTACAATATTAATTTACAGTTCTTTACAGACGGCCTTTAACCCAATGAAAGCTCTGTGCCAATCTACAGACTTGTAGTCGTGCCATGCTCCACCAGTGAGTTACTCAATCCATGGCATTCTCAATACTGCAGCCAATGCCTCACATATAGGTGTAGCTTGCATCATATCAAAAGCTTTACTATTATATTCTATAAACATACTTTGATTATGAAAATATCACAAAATTGGACCACTTGGCACATGTTGGGACCCAACTTTGACAACTATGATCAGATGTCAGTATGGTCTGATCTAATCAGCTGACCAATTGGTCCTGACCAATAATGGCTTGATCAGGAGGGCAATCTGATATCTGGGCATTTGCTTGGGGCATACAAGCTAAGAATAGGATTTCTCCCAGAATCACTTTAAGTAGGCAGACCTATGCAATTTATATCTTAAAGCTATTGCTTAAGTTCCTGGAATTTGTGAGGGTGTGCAATCCTCTGGAATTGCATGTAAGAAACATATCACCACTCCTACTTATGGACATGTGTTTTGGGCATTTTATCCCTCATAAGCACAAGGCCAGTGACAGACGGTGACATGGGGGTAAGGTTTGGAATGCGAGAACAAAAAGAAAAGCCATATACCTCTTTTACCAGCAAAGCTTCAACACCCGAACCCACTGGTTTAACCCTTTAAACGCCAGCTACGTAAAATTCACGTAGCTGCCTCTCCTGTCGTTAAACGCTGATTCGGCTGGGTCTCCTCTTTAAGATGGTGCGCTCCGATCGTCCGTCGGACCTCCTCCGGCTGCAGGGGAGGGCCCAGAATAGGGTGCCTATGCCTTTGAGTGTCTATGAGACCCCTATACCAGCTCACAAGGCTCTGGGTCTGGCAAGTCACCTGCGGCTAGTGGGTGACTTGCCATTAACCCCCAGCCCCCCCATTACCTGCCTCCCCAACCGCCAGGGTGGGGGGCAGAAGGGCCCGGGCCACTTAGTGGCTATATGGGCTAGTAGCCTGCAGGGCCAGGGGCCACCGACGCTGGCCCCTGCGCCCTGTTCTACAAGCCCCCATAGCTGGCCCAGGTCGGCAAAACTGGGTAGGGAGGACCCTACGTCATTTTTTGGGGGATTTTTAAGGGTTTTTAACCGGGAGGGGGGACCCAATGTCATTTTTTTTTTTTTTTTAAATTAGCCCCTTAAGTCCTGTTACCCAGCAGGTATAAAATGCTTCCAGCATTTTGTGGGGTGTTTGTGGCTTTTTTTTACATTTAAAGTGGACTAACACCCAGGATTTTGACTATCCCGGGTATAGGTCCTTTCCCCCGGGGCATCCCGATCGGGGATGCCCCGCTGTGTGAAACCCCCCTCGATCGCCCACAATAACTCACCTCACCCGGGTCCTACGGTGCATGCGCGACCGCTCGTCCAATCAGCGCGCTCAGAATGGCTGAGTTATGGGCGTGTAAGAGACGTCCAAGCTCAGCCACTCTGAGCGTGCTGGAGACCGCATCCCCCACTTCCCTCTAACAGAGAGCGTGCCCGCGCCGGCCATTCATAAATAGCCAGCGCGGGCACGCTCCCTGGTAGAGGGATAGCGGGGATGCGGCCCGCGCATGCGCCGTAGGACCAGGATTCAGGTAAGTGGTAGTGGGTGTTCCGGAGGGTTTCACACAGAGGGGCATCCCGATTTTGGATGCCCCGGAGGGAGGGAATAGACGGTCTGGGAACCTTATAGATTCCCGGGCCGATCAGCCCTGGGTGTTGGTCCACTTTAACCCATTGTGAACTTGTAAGGAGTCCATGAAACCCCTATACCAGTTCACAAGGCTGGGGAGCTGTCAAGTCACCTGCGGCTAGCGGGTGATTTGCCATTAACCCCGACCCCCCTATTGCCTGCCTCCCCGAAGCCCAGGGGGGGGGGGGCAGAAGGGCCCAGGCTGATTTAGGCGGTGCGGGCTTGTACTTGGCAGGGCGCCACCAAAGCTAGCCCCTGCGCCCTGTTCTACAAGCCCTGCATAGCTGATCCCCGGGCTGGTTATGCTGGGTAGGGTGGACCCCATGTCATTTTTATGGGAATTTTTTAACCCTTAAAATTAAAAAAAAACAAAAAAACAAAAAAACAAAAAACAAAATGGGGATTACCCCCCCCCCCTTTGGAAGGGGAACCCCACGCCAATGTTTTTCTTGATTTAACCCTTTATAGTGTGGATTGTAGTTGTATTTTATTTTTACATGTTATAAAGTGTTCTTTTACAGTTTGGGGGGGGGTCTTCCGATACATATGTGGTACCGTTGTAATCGGAAGAAATGGGGCTTTCACATGCAATATGGTTTTCTTTAAAAAAAAAAAAAGGTTTTATTTGAAATAAAGGAGACAATTTTCTAAAAAATATTTTTTTTTTATTTTGTTTTGTTTAATTTACTCAAAAATATTTAAAAAAAAAAACAGTAAAAAATTACAAGCAAGACATTTCATGTTAAAGCCTAAACTCTGCCGCAAAAATAAAATATATCATTTTCCTGGAAATTCCTGCAAAAATCACAGTTAAGTATAGCACAAAATGGTGAAAAATTACATGTCAAGAGAGGGTGACAAAACCTCAAGTAGGCTGGCAGTTAAAAGGGTTAATAGTACCTATGCATGTTGGGCATCATTCTGCTCGGGGGACCCTGCGCTTTCAGATTTAGCTTGTCTTTTCTTGTTTGCATATTGATATTTTAGGAAAACTCATTTTTTATTCTGCTTTATTATACATTTTTTAAGGAAACCCTGTGCGACCAAAGAATTCTTTAAGGGATTGCTTTCAGAAAGATGGGCCCACTACAACATGCTGGGTATGCTTAGAAAGCTTATCATGTGTACTTTCAGGGAATATATGATTTGTGGGGGGTATTCAAAATGTAAAGGGTTGTTTTGGTAGAAAAAGCGCAAGGTGCGCACTTTGTCTGCAGAGCTGAAATCATCGAGCAAAATTACCATTGTGCACATGCTTTACTTTTTGGTGTTTGGCAACTCTTCTTTTGACAGTAGCTATGCATGTTGGGTATCGTTCTGTTCGGGGGATGTTGCTTTTTCAGATTGTTTTTTCTTGTTTGCATATAGTTTTTTTTTTAGGAAAATGTGGCTTTGATCCTGCTTTTATCCTTTTTTAGGAAAGCTCTGTGTAACTAAAGAATACATTGAGGGAGAACTTCCAGAAAACTGTGGCAACATCAACAAGCCTGGTACGCCTAGAAAGCTTGAAGTGTGTATTTCCAGAGAATATATAGTTTGTGGGGGGTATTTCAAATGTAAAGGGTTGTTTTTAATAAAAAACTGCAAGGTGCACATAGCGCTTAGCATAGCTGTATTTGATCTAAAAATCTCTTGTGTTGTGCTGTTTCAGTTTGGGGGGGGTCTCCTGGGCAGGAAAGGGTGTCTACCAATACATATGTGGTACCGTTGTAACCGGGAGAAATTGGGATTTCACACGCAATAAGATTTTATTGACAAACTTACATGAAACATAAAACCATAAACAGCAGCAATTATAGCAATTTAGTGTGCAGTTCTACAATTACATCCCGAATTACTTGTGATAAGTCCGAAACCATTTGGAAGCAAATAGTTTTTACGGAAACAATGTGCATCCCACCCGCATAAAGATCAGCTCGAGATCAGTCTGCAAGATGTCAGTCAAGGTAAACATAGTGCAGCACAAAGTCACACCCACACATGGCTAGTAGATAAGGCATTCCTCACACACTGTCCACAAGCAATGCGCTCGTTTGTGCTGGCTTTTCTATAACCGGAGGCCACATTGCATAAGCCCCTACAGGCTGCTAACAACTTCTAGCCTCCCTTTTCTTCACATGACACATGACAGTAGCGCTATACACACACACACACTTTGTTATGGCTAGAAGAGGCCATCACTGAACTTCATGCAAAGAAACACCACCATGAAGCAATAAAAGACACTTGCACTAAAACAATGCTTAAAAGCCACTGCTGAAGTCCCATAGCAAGAAACACTGGCTACTCACACCAAAATGCCCCATTATACGTCGCACCTTCCTTGTTCACTTGGAACCCCGACACAGTTGCCAGCCATCCTCTTTATACTGCCACATACTTTGTCACACCAGCCCCAGCATGTCCTCTTCACACAAGCCTCTAAGTAGCCATTTCTCACACCAGTGGCACCCTCCACCTGGCACACAAGCCTTACTTATACATTGCTACAATTGGCAGCCACCCCCCCCTCCCCCCCAATTAATCCATATTCTCACTACCCTTCCTGCTAATCAGATGTGGGACCTGGCTCCTAACACACACTGTACACTTAATGTGTATAAGCATCTACAATATTGGAACGCCCAACTCTCACACATCACTGGCACAGCTGGCACATCCCTTGGCATATGCACTCATAGTACCTCACCAGAAGCACATCTGCCATCCCAACAAGCCTCTACACTCTTGGCATTTAAGCTCAAGGGCAACATGCCTGTCATCCCAATAGGCCTTTACACTTCTGGCATTTAAACTCAAGGGCACCCCATCACCCACACCTGGCAAGCCATAGCCTCTACACAGATGGCAGTGCCTTCACATTCATCACACAGACCTGGCACACCTTCTGCTGACGCAATCTGGTACACAGTCTGCTATCTCAACAATCCTGTACACTTCTTGCATATCCACTACACTATTGGCAAATAAACCTTCATGGCATAACATCACACAAACCTTGCAGCAGCCCCTCACCCTCCTGGCACAGACATGGCACACCTCCTGCCAACACACCTGGCAAGCCATAGATCCTGCACAGCTGGCAAAAGCCCCTCACCCTCATGACACACCTTCTAACATCAGGCAATCCATAGCCCCTGCACAGCTTACAGTAGCCCCTCAACATCCTAACACACACCTGGCAGCAGCCCCTCACCCTCATGGCACACCACCTGCTATCACACACCTGGCAGCAGCCCCTCACCCTCATGGCACACCACCTGCTATCACACACCTGGCAGCAGCCCCTCACCATCATGGCACACCTCCTGCTAACACACACCTGGCAGCAGCCCCTCACCCTCATGGCACACCTCCTGCTATCACACACCTGGCAGCAGCCCCTCACCATCATGGCACACCTCCTGCTAACACACACCTGGCAGCAGCCCCTCACCCTCATGGCACACCTCCTGCTAACACACACCTGGCAGCAGCCCCTCACCATCATGGCACACCTCCTGCTAACACACACCTGGCAGCAGCCCCTCACCATCATGGCACACCTCCTGCTAACACACACCTGGCAGCAGCCCCTCACCCTCATGGCACACCTCCTGCTAACACACACCTGGCAGCAGCCCCTCACCCTCATGGCACACCTCCTGCTAACACACACCTGGCAGCAGCCCCTCACCCTCATGGCACACCACCTGCTAACACACACCTGGCAGCAGCCCCTCACCATCATGGCACACCTCCTGCTAACACACACCTGGCAGCAGCCCCTCACCATCATGGCACACCTCCTGCTAACACACACCTGGCAGCAGCCCCTCACCCTCATGGCACACCTCCTGCTAACACACACCTGGCAGCAGCCCCTCACCATCATGGCACACCTCCTGCTAACACACACCTGGCAGCAGCCCCTCACCATCATGGCACACCACCTGCTAACACACACCTGGCAGCAGCCCCTCACCCTCATGGCACACCTCCTGCTAACACACACCTGGCAGCAGCCCCTCACCATCATGGCACACCACCTGCTATCACACACCTGGCAGCAGCCCCTCACCATCATGGCACACCTCCTGCTAACACACACCTGGCAGCAGCCCCTCACCCTCATGGCACACCACCTGCTATCACACACCTGGCAGCAGCCCCTCACCATCATGGCACACCTCCTGCTAACACACACCTGGCAGCAGCCCCTCACCCTCATGGCACACCACCTGCTATCACACACCTGGCAGCAGCCCCTCACCCTCATGGCACACCTCCTGCTAACACACACCTGGCAGCAGCCCCTCACCATCATGGCACACCTCCTGCTAACACACACCTGGCAGCAGCCCCTCACCATCATGGCACACCTCCTGCTAACACACACCTGGCAGCAGCCCCTCACCCTCATGGCACACCACCTGCTAACACACACCTGGCAGCAGCCCCTCACCCTCATGGCACACCTCCTGCTAACACACACCTGGCAGCAGCCCCTCACCCTCATGGCACACCTCCTGCTAACACACACCTGGCAGCAGCCCCTCACCATCATGGCACACCACCTGCTATCACACACCTGGCAGCAGCCCCTCACCATCATGGCACACCTCCTGCTAACACACACCTGGCAGCAGCCCCTCACCCTCATGGCACACCTCCTGCTAACACACACCTGGCAGCAGCCCCTCACCCTCATGGCACACCACCTGCTAACACACACCTGGCAGCAGCCCCTCACCCTCATGGCACACCACCTGCTAACACACACCTGGCAGCAGCCCCTCACCCTCATGGCACACCACCTGCTAACACACACCTGGCAGCAGCCCCTCACCATCATGGCACACCTCCTGCTAACACACACCTGGCAGCAGCCCCTCACCCTCATGGCACACCACCTGCTAACACACACCTGGCAGCAGCCCCTCACCCTCATGGCACACCTCCTGCTAACACACACCTGGCAGCAGCCCCTCACCATCATGGCACACCACCTGCTAACACACACCTGGCAGCAGCCCCTCACCCTCATGGCACACCACCTGCTAACACACACCTGGCAGCAGCCCCTCACCCTCATGGCACACCTCCTGCTAACACACACCTGGCAGCAGCCCCTCACCACCATGGCACAGCTTCTAACATCTGGCAATCCATAGGCCCTGCACAGCTTACAGTAGACCCTCACCATCCTGCTAACACACACTTGGCAGCAGCCCCTCACCATCATGGCACACCTCCTGCTATCACACACCTGGCAATTCATAACCCCCTGGCACAGAAATGGCACACCTCCTATTCTTCCTAACAAACCACTCGCCCTCCTGGCACCCCCCCCCCCCATTCTAGGCATGCTGCCCCCAGTCTCACCCTCTTGGCACGCCCCATACTAGGCATTCTGCCCCCAGTCTCACCCTCTTGGCACACCCCATACTAGGCATTCTGCCCCCAGTCTCACCCTCTTGGCACGCCCCATACTAGGCATTCTGCCCCCAGTCTCACCCTCTTGGCACACCCCATACTAGGCATTCTGCCCCCAGTCTCACCCTCTTGGCACACCCCCATACTAGGCATTCTGCCCCCAGTCTCGCCCTCCTGGCACACCCCCATCCTAGGCATGCAGCCTCCAGTCTCATCCTCTTGGCACAGAG
Organism: Gastrophryne carolinensis; assembly: GCA_027917425.1. Classification (NCBI taxonomy): domain Eukaryota; kingdom Metazoa; phylum Chordata; class Amphibia; order Anura; family Microhylidae; genus Gastrophryne; species Gastrophryne carolinensis. The sequence continues at coordinate 384,648,125 of CM051236.1, read as the reverse complement.
CTGGCACACCCCCATACTAGGTATGCAGCTTCCAGTCTCACTCTCTTGGCACAGAGCTGGCACACTCCTATTCTAGGCATGCTGCCCCCAGTCTCACCCTTTTGACACAGAGCTGGCATCCCCCATTATTGGCATGCTGCCTCCAAACTCACCCTCATTCTAGGCATGCTGACCCCAGTCTCACGCTCCTGGCACACCCCCATTCTAAGCATGGTGCCCCTAGTGTCATCCTCCTGGCACGTTCTCATTCTAGACATGCAACCCCCAGTCTCACCCGCATGGCACACCCCCATTCTCTCCCTGTTGGCACACCCCCATTTTAGGCACGCAGGTCCCAGTCTCTCCCTCCTGGCACACCCCCATTCTAGGCATGGTGCCCCCAGTCTCATCCTCCAGGCACACCCCCATTCCAGGCATGGCGCCCCCAGTCTCACCCCCCTGGCACAAAGCTGACATACCCCTATTCTAGGCATGGTGCCCCCAGTTTCACCCTCCTGGCACACCCCCAGTCTAGGCATGTGCCCCCAGTCTCACCTTTCTTGGCACACCCCCATCCCTGGCATGGTGCCCCCAGTCTCACCTTTTTGGCACAGAGCTGGCATACCCCCATTTTAGGTATGGTGCCCCCCCTCAACCTCTTGCCACCCCCTTTAGTTTAGGCATGATGGCCCCGGTCTCACACACCTGGCACTCCCCACTCCTGGCATGGTGCTCCCAGTCTCACCCATCTTAGCATATCCCTATTCCTGGCATGTGCCCCCAGTTTCAGCCTCCTGGCACACACCCCCTCCTCCATTCCTGGCATGGTGCGCCCAGTCACACCCCCAATCTAGACACTGTGCCCCAATTCTTACCCCCCCGGTACACACCCCCTCCGCCATTCCTGGCATAGTGCTCCCAGTCACACCCCCATTCTAGACACTGTGCCCCCAGTCTCACCCCCTCCCCCAATACTGGCATAGTGCCCCCAGTCTCACCCTTCTTGGCACACACCCCCTTCCTGGCATGTACCCCCAGGCACACCCCCATTCTAGACACTGTGCCCCCAGTCTCATCCCCTCCCCCAATACTGGCATAGTGCCCCCAGTCTCACCCTTCTTGGCACACACCTCCTTCCTGGCATGTACCCCCAGGCACACCCCCATTCTAGACACTGTGCCCCCAGTCTCACCCCCTCCCCCAATACTGGCATAGTGCCCCCAGTCTCACCCTTCTTGGCACACACCTCCTTCCTGGCATGTACCCCCAGGCACACCCCCATTCTAGACACTGTGCCCCCAGTCTCACCCCCTCCCCCAATACTGGCATAGTGCCCCCAGTCTCACCCCCTCCCCCAATACTGGCATAGTGCCCCCAGTCTCACCCCCTCCCCCAATACTGGCATAGTGCCCCCAGTCTCACCCTTCTTGGCACACAACCCATTCCTGGCATGTACCCCCAGGCACACCCCCATTCTAGACACTGTGCCCCCAGTCTCACCCCCTCCCCCAATACTGGCATAGTGCCCCCAGTCTCACCCTTCTTGGCACACACCTCCTTCCTGGCATGTACCCCCAGGCACACCCCCATTTTAGACACTGTGCCCCCAGTCTCACCCCCTCCCCCAATACTGGCATAGTGCCCCCAGTCTCACCCTTCTTGGCACACAACCCATTCCTGGCATGGTGCCCCCAGGCACACCCCCATTCTAGACACTGTGCCCCCAGTCTCACCCTTCTTGGCACACAACCCATTCCTGGCATGTACCCCCAGGCACACCCCCATTCTAGACACTGTGCCCCCAGTCTCACCCCCTCCCCCAATACTGGCATAGTGCCCCCAGTCTCACCCTTCTTGGCACACACCCCCTTCCTGGCATGTACCCCCAGGCACACCCCCATTCTAGACACTGTGCCCCCAGTCTCACCCCCTCCCCCAATACTGGCATAGTGCCCCCAGTCTCACCCTTCTTGGCACACAACCCATTCCTGGCATGGTGCCCCCAGGCACACCCCCATTCTAGACACTGTGCCCCCAGTCTCACCCCCTCCCCCAATACTGGCATAGTGCCCCCAGTCTCACCCTTCTTGGCACACAACCCATTCCTGGCATGGTGCCCCCAGGCACACCCCCATTCTAGACACTGTGCCCCCAGTCTCACCCCCTCCCCCAATACTGGCATAGTGCCCCCAGTCTCACCCTTCTTGGCACACCCCCCTTCCTGGCATGTACCCCCAGGCACACCCCCATTCTAGACACTGTGCCCCCAGTCTCACCCCCTCCCCCAATACTGGCATAGTGCCCCCAGTCTCACCCTTCTTGGCACACAACCCATTCCTGGCATGGTGCCCCCAGGCACACCCCCATTCTAGACACTGTGCCCCCAGTCTCACCCTTCTTGGCACACAACCCATTCCTGGCATGTACCCCCAGGCACACCCCCATTCTAGACACTGTGCCCCCAGTCTCACCCCCTCCCCCAATACTGGCATAGTGCCCCCAGTCTCACCCTTCTTGGCACACACCCCCTTCCTGGCATGTACCCCCAGGCACACCCCCATTCTAGACACTGTGCCCCCAGTCTCACCCCCTCCCCCAATACTGGCATAGTGCCCCCAGTCTCACCCTTCTTGGCACACAACCCATTCCTGGCATGGTGCCCCCAGGCACACCCCCATTCTAGACACTGTGCCCCCAGTCTCACCCTTTTTGGCAGGCCTGGGGGGACTCTCGCCGCCGCCATTCTCCTTCTTGGTGCGATGCTTCTTCTTGCTCTTGTCCCGGGGCCGGTCCAGCTGGGGCAGGGTGAGCAGGGCCGGGCTGATGGGGGGCAGGGGGGTGCCAGGCTGGGGGGGGAGGGGGTGCCGGCTCCTCCTTGGCATGGTGGTGGTGATGGTGGTGCTTGTGGTGATGATGATGATGGTGGTGGTGATGGTGACAGCTGTGGTGGATGTCATTGAGCAGCTTCCTTCTCTTGGCCTCCTTGTCGCTCTGTCCGTCACCGCCATCGCTCTCGCTTTTCTTCTTCCTCTTCTTCTCAGAGCTGGGCGAGCCCTCCCTCCGCTTCTTCTTTCTCCCCGCTTTGGCTTTGTCCCTCTCCTCCGCAAATGTACCAAGCTGCGCGGCCATTTCTCCGAACGACGACTTTTAAATGGCCCGACGTTTGGCAGGGCGCATGAGCAGCCCGCTAAGGCCTGTGGGAAGTGTAGTCTTTCGGCCTGCCTATCAGAAGGCGAGCATTGGGGTTGGCGCGCATGCGTAGAGTCCCGCTGGCTCACGGGAATTGTAGTGGTTAGAGAGAGGAGCTGTAGTTCCATAGTGAGGATCGTGCCTCGGCGCACGGAGCTGCTGACGTCACCACTTCCTCTCAAATGCCAGCTGATTACTATGTGTTGCTTATTGCCTGGTTTCCACCAATGAGGATTGTGAGCGGGGAGTGTCAGCACGCCCCCTGCTGGTACCAGAGCTCAGTGTTTGTTTCCAGTAGTCTTAGCAAAGCTCTCGATAGCGGGCTGTAGTTGGAGCACATACCTCCCAAGTGGCCCTCATTTGGAAGGACTGTCCCACTGTACCTGGTTGTTCTCATTTGTTCCTCTTTGAGGTGTAACATGCAGATCTGCATCGATAAATGATTAATTCGCCTATTCACAGTGCTTATATAACTGTTACAACCTTTGTCCTATCCATCTCTCAATGAGTGGGTGTGGCCTAATTTAGCAAATGTCCCTCTTTCCCACCCTGAAAAGTTGGAAGGTATGGGAGCGGCTGCTGCTTATACATAGACTTTTTAAAAAATTGAAGCAGACTGAAACACTAGTACAATTCACCCTGGTGCCCCCAGTCTCGCCCTTCTCTCCACACCCCCATCCCTGGCATGGTGCCCCCAGTCTCACCCTTCTTGGCACAGAGCTGGCACACCCCCTATCTAGGTATGGTACCCCGTCACCCTCTTTGCACCCCCCCTAGTCTAGGCATGGTGCCCCCAGTCTTACACTTCTGGCACAGCTGGCATGCCCCCATACTAGGTATGGAGCCCCCCTCACCTTCTTGGCACCCCCCTAGTCTAGGCATGGTTGCCCCAGTCTCACACCCCTGGCACAGAGATGGCACGCCACCATTCTAGGTCCCCCTCACCCTTTTGGCACCCCCCTCCCCAGTCTAGGCATGGTAGCCCCAGTCTCACACCCCTGGCACAGAGATGGCATGCCACCATTCTAGGTATGGTACCCCCTCACCCTTTTGGCACCCCCCCCAGTCTAGGCATGGTAGCCCCAGTCTCACACCCCTGGCACAGAGCTGGCACTCCCCTTTCCTGGCATGGTACCCCCAGCCTCACCCTTCTTGGCATATCCCTATTCATGGCATGCTGCCCAAAGTTTCACCCTTCTGGCACACCCCCATTTTAGACATTGTGCCCCCAGTCTTACCCTCCTGGCACACACCACCTCACCCATTTCTGGCTTGGTGCCCCTTGTCTCACCCTTCTTGGCATATCCCTATTCCTGGCATGATGCCCACAGTCTTACCCTCCTGGCACCCTCCCCATCTAGGCATGGTGTCCCCAGTCTCAGCCTCCTGGCACCCCCCCTCCCCCATTCCTGGCATAGTGCCCCCAGTCTCACACTTTATGGCAGGCCTGGGGGGAAGGCTCTCGCCACCACCATTCTTAAATGGCAGAGAGAAGCAGTGTTCACTCAGCAGAGTTCTGAGAGGCCCCATGCAATTGCATAGGTTGCATGGTGGCAAAGCACGACACTGAGGAAGCAGGGCCGTGCAGTAACCTGGGCTAAGGACTGTCCACCTGGGGCAGATTAGCCATTGGGAGAGCTTATCTTTATGTCATTGCTTCTATTCCTTGTTTCTTTCCGTCTAATTTTTCGTTCTTCCATTTATTCGTTGTATTATTTCTGCATGTCACATATACCCCAGGTATAACCAGGCCTCTTATTATCTGTGTAAGGGGGTGCCAGGAGATTATATTAACACACCCCTTCACAAACACAGCTCTTAACTGGATCAGCAGGCAACTCTCGCTCTCACATTTTTCCTAATGCACAGTCATACCTTTACAACTGTCCCCATTTGGGAGGAACAGTCACGGATTGGTCAGGCATGTCCTGCCACCCCGCCCCCTCTTAAAATGTCCTGCTGGAGCTGCAGCCTATCGAGCACAGGCCAGTGCCATCAGAAGAGTCAGGTGCAGGGACGTCGTGCGGAGGGGGTGGGGCTTGGAGATGTCAATGGCGCATGCGCAGCCTCTTGTCCAATCAGCGTGCTCGGATCTGCTCCCATTCCTTTGTCTACGAGCTCTTCTAAGGCGAGCAGATCCGAGCGCACAGGTGGCTGCATCCCCCGCTACCCTCTAACAGGGAGTGTGCCTGCGCCAGCCATTCACAAATGCTTGGCTCGGGCACACCCTGCTAAAGGGATAGCGGGGATGTGGCCACCAGCACGCATGCGCCGCTGGACTGTGTAAGATAGTGAGTTTCCGGGTGACCTAGGGGGTTTCACACAGCGAGGCATCCCGATTCTGGATGTCCCGGGGGGAGGGAATCTTATAGATCCCAGGGCCGTTGGGGCATGGGTTTTGGTCCACTTTAACAGGAACATCCCAATTAGCAGGTGTTAGCCGCTATTCTTACCTTGCTCTGTACTCCCCAAAAAAAGCCTGGCGTTTTAGACTCCAGGGCTGACCACTGACCTTCCTCAGGGGCATTCCAAGTCAGGATGTTCCCTTGTGTGAAATTCCCCCTGGTTGCCTCACTACTCACCTTTTCTGGCGGCTCCCTGAGCAATGTGAACAATGCTGGCGGCAGCATCTGTGGGCCAAGTTGTACTCCCGTGCCCAGCTAACAGAGCCATATTGACAGTCATTAATATGCACGGCATATAGTGCTGATTGGTGAGAAACCAGGGAAGGGTATGTATTTATGGGCTTTGGGGGGGAGGCTGGCCGGAGCGCACTGACACACAAGTGTTTGGTGGCAGAGCTGGAAGCCAGAGCGGGGATGTTGTCTGTCTCCGCTCTGGCTTCCAGTGCCGCCACCGCGAAAGAACGCTGTGCCCCCGCTCGGGCTTCTGGCACCGCCCCTGCCTCTCGGGTGTTGGTGAGCGCTGACACAAACCAGCGCCTGCCAAGGCAATGGCAGCGTTCACGTAAGTATACTTTTTTTTCTCAGGAGTTGAGGGGAATACCACACTGCATAAGGGGAGGGAGTGGTGGGGGGGATGCCACAGTGCCTATATGGGGAATGAGAGGGGCTGCCACAGTGCTTATATGGGGAATGGGAGGGGGTGCCACAGGGCCTATATGGGGAATGGGAGGGGGTGCCACAGTGCCTATATGGGGAATAAGAGGGGGTGCCACAGTGCCTATATGGGGAATGGGAGGGGGTGCCACAGTGCCTATATGGGGATTAAGAGGGGGTGCCACAGTGCCTATATGGGGAATGGGAGGGGGTGCCACAGTGCTTATATGGGGAATGGGAGGGGGTGCCACAGTGCTTATATGGGGAATGGGAGGGGCTGCCACAGGGCCTATATGGGGAATGGGAGGGGGTGCCACACTGCCTATATGGGGAATGGGAGGGGGTGCCACAGTGCCTATATGGGGAATAAGAGGGGGTGCCACAGTGCCTATATGGGGAATGGGAGGGGGTGCCACAGTGCCTATATGGGGATTAAGAGGGGGTGCCACAGTGCCTATATGGGGAATGGGAGGGGGTGCCACAGTGCTTATATGGGGAATGGGAGGGGGTGCCACAGTGCTTATATGGGGAATGGGAGGGGCTGCCACAGGGCCTATATGGGGAATGGGAGGGGGTGCCACACTGCCTATATGGGGAATGGGAGGGGGTGCCACACTGCCTATATGGGGAATGGGAGGGGGTGCCACACTGCCTATAGGGGGAATGGGGGGGGGTGCCACAGGGCCTATATGGGGAATGGGAGGGGGTGCCACAGTGCCTATAGGGGGAATAAGAGGGGGTGCCACAGTGCCTATATGGGGAATGGGAGGGGGTGCCACAGTGCCTATATGGGGATTAAGAGGGGGTGCCACAGTGCCTATATGGGGAATGGGAGGGGGTGCCACAGTGCCTATATGGGGAATGGGAGGGGGTGCCACACTGCCTATATGGGGAATGGGAGGTGGGTACCACAGTGCCTATATGGGAAATGGGAGGTGGGTTCCACAGTGCCTATAGGGGGAATAAGAGGGGGTGCCACAGTGCCTATATGGGGAATGGGAGGGGGTGCCACAGTGCCTATATGGGGATTAAGAGGGGGTGCCACAGTGCCTATATGGGGAATGGGAGGGGGTGCCACAGTGCCTATATGGGGAATGGGAGGGGGTGCCACACTGCCTATATGGGGAATGGGAGGTGGGTACCACAGTGCCTATATGGGGAATGGGTGGGGGTGCCACAGTGCCTATATGGGTAATGGGAGGTGGGTGCCACAGTGCCTATATGGGTAATGGGGGGAATGCCACACTGCCTATATAGGTAATGGGAGGTGGGTGCCACAGTGCCTATATGGGTAATGGGAGGGGGGTTACACAGTGCCTATATGGGGAATGGGAGGGGGGTGCCACACTGCCTATGGGATGGGGGGAGTACCACACTTCCTATGGGAATGGGATGGGGAGAATGACCTACTGCCAATGGGGAATGTGAGGGGGGAATGCCACACTGTCTATATGGGCAATGGGAAGGGGAAATGCCACACTGCCCATATGGGGAATGGGAGGGGGGAATGCCACACTGTCTATATGAGGAATGGGAGGGGTGAATGCCACACTGTCTATATGGGGAATGGGAGGGGTGAATGCCACACTGTCTATATGGGGAATGGAATGGGGGAATGCCACACTGCCTTTGGGAATGGGAGGGGGGATGACGCACTGTCTATATGGGGAATGTGAGGGGGGAATGCCACACTGCCTATATGGGGAATGGGAGGGGGGGAATGGCACGCTGTCTATATGGGGAATGGAATGGGGGAATGCCACACTGCCTTTGGGAATGGGAGGGGGGATGACACACTATCTATATGGGAAATGTGAGGGGGGAATGCCACACTGTCTATATGCGGAATGGGAGGGGGGAATGCCAAACTGCCTATATGGGGAATGGGAGGGGGAGATGCCACACTGCCTATATGTGGAATGTGGTGGGGGAATGCCACACTGCCTTTGGGAATGGGAGGGGGGATGACATACTGTCTATATGGGGAATGGAAGGGGGGGATGCCACACTGTCTATATGGGGAATGGGATGGGGGAATGACACACTGCCTATGGGGAATGGGAGGGGAGGATGCCACACTGTCTATATGGGGAATGGGATGGGGGAATGCCACACTGCCTTTAGGAATTGGAGGGGGGATGCCACACTGTTTATATGGGGAATGGGATGGGGGAATGACACACTGCCTATGGGGAATGGGAGGGGGGATGCCACACTATCTATATGGGGAATGGGATGGGGGAATGCCACACTGCCTTTGGGAATAGGAGGGGGGATGCCACACTGTTTATATGGGGAATGGGATGGGGGAATGACACAAATATGGGGAATGGGAGGGGGGATGCCACACTGTCTATATGGGGAATGGGATGGGGGAATGACACACTGCCTATGGGGAATGGGAGGGGGGGATGCCACACTGTTTATATGGGGAATGGGATGGGGGAATGACACACTGCCTATGGGGAATGGGAGGGGGGATGACACACTATCTATATGGGGAATGTGAGGGGGGAATGCCACACTGTCTATATGGGGAATGGGAGGGGGAAATGACACACTGTCTATATGGGGAATGGGAGGGGGGAATACCACACTGTCTATATGGGGAATGGGATGGGGGAATGACTCACTGTCTACATGGGGAATGAGATGGGGGAATGCCACACTGCCTTTGGGAATAGGAGGGGGATGCCACACTGTTTATTCTGGGAATGGGATGGGGGAATGCCACACTGCCTATATGGGGAATGAGAGGGGGGAATGGCACGCTGGCTATATGGGGAATGGGATGGGGGAATGCCACACTGCCTTTGGGAATGGGAGGGGGGATGACACACTATCTATATGGGGAATGTGAGGGGGGAATGCCACACTGTCTATATGGGGAATGGGAGGGGGAAATGACACACTGTCTATATGGGGAATGGGAGGGGGGAATGCCACACTGCCTTTGGGAATGGGAGGGGGGATGACACACTATCTATATGGGGAATGTGAGGGGGGAATGCCACACTGTCTATATGGGGAATGGGAGGGGGAAATGACACACTGTCTATATGGGGAATGGGATGGGGGAATGCCACACTGCCTTTGGGAATGGGAGGGGGGATGACACACTATCTATATGGGGAATGTGAGGGGGGAATGCCACACTGTCTATATGGGGAATGGGAGGGGGAAATGACACACTGTCTATATGGGGAATGGGAGGGGGAAATGACACACTGTCTATATGGGGAATGGGAGGGGAGATGCCACACTGCCTATATGGGGAATGGGAGGGGGGAATGCCACACTGCCTTTGGGAATGGGAGGGGGGATGACATACTGTCTATATGGGGAATGGAAGGGGGGGATGCCACACTGTCTATATGGGGAATGGGAGGGGGATATGCCACACTGCCTATATGGGGAATGTGGTGGGGGAATGCCACACTGCCTTTGGGAATGGGAGGGGGGATGACATACTGTCTATATGGGGAATGGGAGGGGGGGATGCCACACTGTCTATATGGGGAATGGGATGGGGGAATGACACACTGCCTATGGGGAATGGGAGGGGGGATGCCACACTGTCTATATGGGGAATGGGATGGGGGAATGCCACACTGCCTTTGGGAATAGGAGGGGGGAATGCCACACTGTCTATATGGGGAATGGGAGGGGGAAATGCCACACTGGGTATACGAGGAATGGGAGGGGGGAATGACACACTGTCTATATGGGGAATGGGAGGGGGAATGCCACACTGCCTTTATGGGGAATGGGATGGGGGAATGCCACACTGCCTTTGGGAATAGGAGGGGGGGATGCCACACTGTCTATATGGGGAATGGGATGGGGGAATGCCACACTGCCTTTGGGAATAGGAGGGGGGATGCCACACTGTTTATATGGGGAATGGGATGGGGGAATGACACAAATATGGGGAATGGGAGGGGGGGATGCCACACTGTCTATATGGGGAATGGGATGGGGGAATGCCACACTGCCTTTGGGAATAGGAGGGGGGAATGCCACACTGTCTATATGGGGAATGGGATGGGGGAATGACACACTGTCTATATGGGGAATGGGATGGGGGAATGCCACACTGCCTTTGGGAATAGGAGGGGGATGCCACACTGTTTATTCTGGGAATGGGATGGGGGAATGCCACACTGCCTTTGGGAATAGGAGGGGGGATGCCACACTGTTTATATGGGGAATGGGAGGGGGGAATGACACACTGCCTATGGGGAATGGGAGGGGGGGATGCCACACTGTCTATATGGGGAATGGGAGGGGGAATGACACACTGCCTATATGGGGAATGGGAGGGGAATGCCACACTGTCTATATGGGGAATGGGATGGGGGAATGCCACACTGCCTTTGAGAATAGGAGGGGGATGCCACACTGTTTATTCTGGGAATGGGATGGGGGAATGCCACACTGCCTTTGGGAATGGGAGGGGAGTGACACACTGGCCATGGGGAATGGGATGGGGGAATGCCACACTGCCTTTGAGAATAGGAGGGGGATGCCACACTGTTTATTCTGGGAATGGGATGGGGGAATGCCACACTGCCTTTGGGAATGGGAGGGGAGTGACACACTGGCCATGGGGAATGGGGTGTGGGGGGGGGGGGGGTGCCGCACTGCCTGTAATGGGGTGTTTTAGCACAAAATTTAGTTTAGAATTTTTTTTTTCTTATCCCCCCCCCCAATCCTAAGGGGGCATCCTATGGGCAGGTGCATCTCATATGGTGGAAATTCAGTATCTTACAAATATACCTCTGCCTGGTTCATTCCTGAAGGCCTTTTCTCAGCAGAAGGCGGGGACTTTATCTTTCAATGCATTGGTGGGATCTTGAGTGACACTTTTCTCTCTCAATCACTGCCTCAGCCACAGCAGCCAAATCTGCGTGAATAGGCTTCTATCCAGGGAAAGGAGTGCAGGTGCAGAATAGGTGGGTGGGTATTTTTAGGTAAGTATTCATATCAGGATAAATGGGAGGGCACTAAAAGTGCATGAACCCTAAATACAGCCCTGCGTATCCACTGTATCTTTTGGCTGTGCAGACGCTCCTGCGCACAGCCATTCAGATATGCTGGAAGTGGGAGCGCGCACGCTGCTGGGGATGTGGGCGCTTTCTCTCTCGATTGCCATAGACAGCATTAAATATGCACCTCAAACGGCTCTGATTGGACGAGAGCCTGAGCATGCCCTGTAGGGGAAAGGTGAGTTTTTCTGGTTGATCTGGGAAGTGTCACAAAGCGGGGCATCCTAAATCTAGATGGACCCAAACCCAGGAGAGTCAAAATCTTGAGTTTTGTCCTGCTTTAATAATGCTGGACTGGGTGTCTTAGGGCCAGTAAACCAGTAGAATTGGCCCTGGGGGCCCAACTTTCAGTTACATGCTAATTTTACCTGTTTTGCTTTTGGGCTCACCCCATGATACCAAATTCTATTGTCTGTGTGCACATTTGGGATGCCACAAGCAGCTCAGGGCTTCTATATAATTAATATGACATAATATCTATTTTATGTAACTCACCCTCACTATTTCAATAACTGACAGTAGAAAAGAGACCTCCATATTTACCTGCCATCTTTGTAGTATCAGTTGTCTGCTGGGACCATACACATGGGCAAACATAAGAAACAGCTGTCTGTGTTGATTCTAGGCACCTGGGGGAATCCTGTGTAACCCCGTGGGCCAATCTGAGCCTGGAACTTGCTACAGTTTCTTTTTTTTTGGCCAGTTGTTTCTGTTAGGGGTCTACTGGAAGGGGGTGTCATGTGATACTTGCTGTAACTGTCATCCTAAGAATCTCAGCAAGCTGGTGAGTTACCCCTAGTGTAGGGCCATATTTAGGGTTCCTTTTTTCTGTTGTTATAACTATTATAGGAAACATTTGTCCACTAGAAGAGTGTTGATGTCTCATGTAAGGTGCCTTACAACTTTTGCACAATTTAAATCCTAAATGATCATATATATCTGGAATATCTTGAGCAGGAGCATACATACCATAGGGGCAGTGCAGGCATGTGCCCCGGCCGTGGAACAAGAGGGCCCGGTGCACACTGCCACCACCACCTCTGTGGTATGTACCTGCTGCATATACTTACCTAGCCAATGTGCCCCCTTCCCTCCTGAATGTGGTCTCTCCTTTGATGACACAGCCCGGCTTTCCTTGGCGCGATGCCAAGGAAAGTTTCCGACCATCAGGTGAGTGTCTGTGGGGGGGGGGGGGGGGGTTGCTGATGGTAGGGGCCCTGCTATATATATCCTTTTTTTTGGGGTAGCAAGAATACCAAGCCAGGTGCACGGTCACAGCCTCCGGCTTAACAAAAAGCCTTGATGATCTGATATCAGACTTACCAATTCGGTCAGAAATACACTTTCTGGCCCTATAGTCCAAATTAATTTTTCATATCTGTAATGCCTCAACATCTTTATTACTTGGGTCCAGGAAGGGAATTTTTTGTGATTGATTTTATATCTATCACGGAAAGATTGTTGTTCTTGAAAGAAGTCCTCCAAGCTACCCATGAGCTTGCACTGGCAGGGCATTTTAAGAACTAAAAGACTATTGAACTGATCTACCGTCTTTTCTAGTGGCCCACTCTTTGCCAGGACTGTATTAAGTATGTCCCAAAAAATGGCAACTGAACTAGCAGCAACTCCTGATGTTCTTGCCCATGCCCGGTAGACCCTGGAGTCATCTGTTAATAGATTTCCCTATTACATTGAGGCCTATTCATTAATAGCGCCAGGTAGCGACAGATGAGCGCCAGTAGCGTGATTTTCACAGCGCCAGCTAGTATTCGGTGTGCTTGGCCGGGGTTTGCTTGTTGACAGCGACTCAGTCGGTGTGCGGTAATGTTGAATACGGGGTTAGGGGTCGCTGTTTCACAGGTTCCGCTTGTATGGGTGCGCCTGACAGCGAATGGCCAGAGCGAACGGCTTGCTGCAGATTCATTAACAAATCACGCTCAAAAATTTCTCGCGCTGTGAATTCCTTGTTTAAACCCCAGAGCGCTGGCGGCGATGTGTGTAAAGTAGTTTTTAACCCCCAAACAACCTTTTTTTTTATATGTAAAAATTATACAAGTTTTTCTAAACATTTTGTAATATGAATACATGAATATCAGACCTGTAATATCAATTCTGCACAATATTTTTTTTTTTTTTTACTTTAAAAAAATTCCTAACATTGCAGAAGTGGTCACAGAATTTTTGACATTAAAAAAATAAAAAAAAACAGTAATAGCAGTTAATTATGATTATTTAAAGATTGCTCCATTGAAATGCATTGGACCACGCCAGGGAGCGCCAGGTCATACCTGGCGCTGTGATGGGATTAGCAGCGGCGCTGTTCGTTGCAGTCGGCTACATGATGAATCCCGCACTAGCTGACGCTCTCGCCGGCGCTAGCCTCATTTAGCGTGATAAATGCGTCATTGTGACCGCCGCCGGGCGTACTTGAGTCGGTAGCCGCCGATAGCTGGCGGTACCTGGCGCTCGTCAGACACTACCTGGCGCTAGCCCTTGATAAATAAGGCCGATTGTCAAAATCTGGTGAAACTGATTGCTTCTTTGTACTTGTAGATCAGTTAACAAAGATGGCACACTTTATTACTTTACAAGGCCGACTGTTTCCCAGCCATGACCCACATTTTTATTAATGAAATTGTACATTGGTCTGTCTAAACAAGGTTGATGGTTTACATTTAGGTTTTTGGCCCAGCAATACAAATTGCATAACTGTAGGTCTCTTCCACATAAGGTGGCATCTGTGTGCATCTTGAACAGAAGAAGGTAGATCCCTTTTCTGGTGCCTGAAATAGGGGTGAGAGATTAGGATGGCTCTTATGGAGGCCTTGTAGAGTATGGGGGTTATTTACGAAATGCTAAGGCCTCATACTGCCAGATGAGTGTCAGGTGAATGTTATGTCCCAATGAAAATGGTTTATTTATCAAGTCAAAAATCCAGAGCGCCTGTGATAGCGCCAGGTAGTGTCCCATCTATCAACAGCGCCGGCAATAGGATGAGTTCCGTCACTGAGTTCCCTACAGTTCCAGATAGGACCACTGTGTGGCATTATCCCATAGATTTCAATGGCCTGGGATGGTTATAATTATGTAAGCATTTTGTTTGGGCTGGTGCGTGTACCATGGAATCCCTGGGCTGGTTAAGATTATTTTTGGATGAATTTTTAGGATTTTTGTGTTGCGCTGCAAACTTTGGGCCGTGAGAAAGCTATGTCATGTTTTTTCTAGTGTCCTTAATGCAATTTCCATTTTTATTTACAAAAAAAAAAAAATTAAAAACGGATTCCAACAGTGCCTGAAATTCTCTGGGAGCGCTATGTATTTTCTTAATAAGTGTATTCATCTTGCGGCGCTCCTGGCTGTTGGTAGGTGTCGCTAGTGCATAGGCATATATAAGCCATGCGCTGTGAACACTGCCTGGTCGGGAGCGCTACAGCTGACCATTGTGGTACGGGCACTGCCAAGCATCTTGGAGGAGGCACTGAGGTGCCGCCCGAACCTATAATAATATAAAAGCCTCCATATCAACAAATTTTCCAGTGGAGTGCCCCAAATGCACCATATGGGGATACTAGCTAAGTGTGTTTAAAGATAGGTGTCACTAAGGGGGTTATTTAAGAAGGCATAGCGCCAGGTAGTGCTTCGTAGCAGCAGGCAGCGTCTGTTGAACGCTGGGCGCTGTACGCAAAACCACATTTATGAAAGCGAATCTGATGAGCGACTCTAACAGCACCATGTAGCGTCACATGTATTAATTCAGGCAGCTCAGCGTATAGCACCGGCGCTCTAGGCTCAGGCAAGTAGTACCTGTCGTTCTGTAGCGCTCTCCCATACATTTCAGTGGTATTTCATTAGTTGTGTATAAATAACTTGTTTGCCATTTTTTTTTTGCTCAAATCATTGTGTGACCTCTCCTGGCTGCAAACAAACACTTTTATAATTTTTAATGTTTTAAATTTTATCTTTTTATGCAGAATTGTATATGCAGATCTAGCACTAAAGTCTCATTGTCACAGTGTTAAAACAATGTCATTCCATGTGCTTTTGCCTTTGTTACAGGTGTATATGTGTTCAAAAACAGACTTTAATCACACAGCGTCTGGCGCTCTATGCTACAGCGCCCAGCTTTAGAGCAACGATGCTGTGTGTGTGTAGTATTCTGTTAAATATGGTGTGGAGCGCCTAGTGCCGGGCACACTGAGCTCTTGCTCGCTGCAGCAGCACTGTGCTGTTGTTAGAGCGCCCAACATACATCACATTCATCAATGCCGGCCAGGTTACTACAGCGCCTGATATTCGCTTACAGCGTCTACTAGCGGTCGCTCTAAGCGCCGCTATACAGACGCTTATCTGGCAATACCTAGCGTTAGTAGTGAATCAGCCTCTAAGTCTGCCAACAAGTAAGATATATATATATATATATATATATATATATATATATATGTGGTATACTGTAATGTTAATGTTTGTTATTCATTATTTTGAGGGTTTGGCATCAAATGTATATTAACAAATATGTATAAATGCCATCAGTAAATATAAATATTTAATAAATCATACAGTAAATTGTCATCAGCAATGTTGGCCATATACAGTTAGATGGGTTTTTTTTCATATTGTCTAACATTTTTTATACAGAAAGGCAATAGTCTAATACACCTTTTTACTTTCATTCATGCACATTGTTGGTATTACCGGTATTCAATTATTATATTTTATCCTAGGAAGTTGTCATCTTATTCCCCCCCCACACACACAGCTTTTTTTATTCAGTTCAATATTGTGTGTAGCCAGTACAGAGATGCTTTTTGGTCAATAATAAGTTCTGATTGGCTGTTTCTGTTTATTTGCATAGTACTTCTCTTGGATCACACACTGAAGCATGTGAATATCACTGTCTTCTTTTTTTTGAATGTTAGTGCTTTAGATAATGCACTGAACCTCCAATGGTAAAGCACTGAGAAAGGAAGTGCTATGAAATGGTGCAAAAGATGGCAAGAGAAACATGGCAGCTTAGCCGGCCTTTGCACTGCTTAAATGCAGCACAGTATGGTGTTATCCTAGGTACCTGGGGCAGGCTTATCATTTCTGGGGCCTCATGCAAAGTTGTGCTTGGAGGCTCTAATCAAAAAATGTACGGGGATGCTGCCGACGCACTCTCTATTCAGCTCTCCCTGACGTTCTGAGCTCATTCTGAGCTCATTTGCTCTTAGCTTATAGTTATAGACGAACAGATAGGGGCTGGGGAGTGCCCTGGAGGGGACCCACCAAAAAACAGAGATGCGGTGGCTGACGAGGGAACAGCAAGTATTAAATACACTGTACTACACATGACTAACTCACACAGCAGATGATGTGGGTGCCGGCATCACAGGAGCCGCTCTGCACATCTTCTCCCGTCATGTGACTTCATGTCAAAGGACAGGAGGAGGGGCCAAGTACGCAGAGCAGCTTCTGGGAATACAAATGCCGTCATCTTCTGCAGTGAATTACCCTTTAGTACAGCCGCTTCCTTTACTGCAAGGCTCTGCAAATGTGCTAAATGTCCCATTCCCCTTCCCCGGCCCTCTAAGCCCCCCTCCAGTCACCGCACCACTTTTTTGGGGGGTATAAAATAAAATGCCAGTGGCAGGGCCCACCAAGATGTGCAATTGCATGGTCTGCATGGGGGTAAAGCAAGCCACTGCTAGGTACCCAAGACTTTAATTTTTCTTTTATTGGACCTGCTTGGTCTGGTTATGGGGGGAGGGGCGCCAGTCGCACAGTTCAAGTTCTGCCAAATTGGGGGGATTTATTTGAAGGAAGACAATGTGTATTGTCCGAGGAGGAGAGGGACTGCCATTCTTCAGTCTAGCGCAGGATTCCCTCCAACATAAGGCTTGGCGGTCCATCTAACTCTTTTCCAGACTGTAAACCAATTACATTCCTTTTTAGTATAACAGAGCATTTTTCCTTCTTCCCCAAAACATTACAGTCCACCTTTAATTTTGACCATGAAATGGCCTCAGAACTGTTCATCAACATTTCAAACGCATTTTCCAGTGTTCCACTGAAGTGTATAACATTGATGAGGTCTAGCTAAAGTTTTTAGGAGCCAGCAGAATTCTATATCTGTGTATAAATCGAGTCAAGAACCAAGCTCTGGATCTTGGGATAAATGTGATGAGAATTCCAGTTCTTTTGCGGAATTAATTTTTTTCAAATGGTCTTGTGTTGCAGACGAGGAGATAAGTAACTTTGAACCTGCGTATGGTACCTTCCATTATATATTCCATGTTGCTGGGGTTTTTCTAGGACCCTTTGGCTTGGCAAATCGATTTCCAAACCCTGGAAATAGTCCAAAACAAATATGAGATACCATATGTTAAAACGGATTCAATCAAATTTGGAATAAAAAACTAAAACATATATATATATATATATATATATTTTTTTATTTAAGATATTGCTTTAGCTCAAATATTGACAATAAAGGGGCCAATCTAGGTATAGAACAAAAAAAAAAAATCAATATTTTTTCCCCCCCCCATGTAACATGCCTGGTCCAGATGTGCTATACTTCCACTATCCACCATTTGTGGGTAAAGTCTGTTTACTATTATCTCTGTTCACACCCCTGCCCTTAAAAAGGCATAAAAGTTGGTGGTACAGAGTGGCGCTTACTGGCGCTGGTATAATCGGCATAATGGTCCAACAGGCGCTGACACAGGTCAGCCAATACCTAGTGCCCCAATCCAAGCTTCTTATTTAACATCTGACATTGTGACTTCCAGTGACCTTCTGTCCAAATAGCAGCACCAAAATATAAATAGATGGCGTCGCTCCAAAGTGAACACGTGTATGCCTGCAAAATGACGCTAAACGGCACACCTCATAAATAAGGCTTTTAAAGTTAATAACATGTATCAGCATCAGTTCATACAACTGGCAAAAGCAGGATGCATTCTCCAGTAGGGCAGCATTAAAATCTTATTATTCCCAGTTCCATTTTTTGGGGGGTATTTTTACTTTTGAGGAAAGCTTTCAACAAAGAACTGGATGAGTAGTATTCAGGATCATAAGGATGGAATTGAAGGACATGTTCACAGTTCATTTGAAAATATTTACTGGGGGTCATGCTAAGGATTGGTAATTTAAGAATTTTTTGTGCGGGTGCCAGATGAGTGTCACTTCTGAGACGCTCTTAGTGCCCGCACTGCTGAGGTGGCTGAAGGCAGCCAGTGCTCAGCTTGTGCTCCCTCACAGCTTATCAAAGCTGATGTGGCTTACGGCTGGGAGCGCAGAAAAGGAGACAAATGCAAAATAAAAAAAAAAGGGCCCAAACAGGCGCTGTCAGAGGGAGATTCCAGGTGCCCAGTGCCTGCAGAAAACCCTGGCAAAATCAATGGGATAAGGTCACACAGTGCAGAGTGAGCGCCTGGTCTTATCTGGCACTGTAGGGAACTCAGCGCTGGCACTCATCCCATCGCCGGCGCTGTGGATAGATGGGACACTACCTGGCGCTATCAGTGGCGCTATGGATTTTTAAATTGATAACTACACCTTTTGCACTGGGACCTGACATTCATCTGGCACTACCTGGCCTTAGCGTTTCATAAATAAAGCCCTTAGTGAAGCAAGTGTAACTCTGGGTGCACATTTAGATGTGAATTGCAACCTGCATCTCGGTGAGCTTTTTCATTTTAACACACCAATAAAATATCTTTTTTTTTTAATTTTTAAAAAAAAAATCACCTGCACATGTGATGAAGCATTTTTACAGGTGAGGTCCATCGTTTTTTCAATGAGTTAAGAATTTTTTTTGAAAGTTTGGAAACTTTTGGAGTTTGGACTATGCTTAAACTTATGCTTGTTTATGTGTTGATGTTTTTTGACTCATCACATGCGCAGGTGAAAAAAAATGTAATCCCGTTTTTTTGTGTGGAAAAATAAAAAAAAATACTGGATGGCAGCAGCAATTCACACCCATATGGTACACGGCTTGACTACTCCTTTAGCATGACCCCCATTGTTAGTGTTTGTATCTTTGCAAGCCATTATTCCTGTAATACACTTGGAGAATCCCAGCAGCTCCAGGCAGGCTCCGCGCCAGGCCTTTCAGATAGTCTGGAAGCAGGATGCTCAGAAGACTGCAGGGAGCCCGAGGATGCAGCCGATCCTGTTTCTCTGACACTCTGAGCTGATTGCCGTGCATTAATTTGCAAGCCATTTAGTGCAGCCTGGACGAGAGCCTACTCATTAGTGTAGACAAGGTACAGAACTTTTCCAGTTGCATAAGGTCATTTAAAGTGAATGTCCAGTCTAAGTGTAACCCGCCACCCTACCACCCTCCTCTAGGGCTGAGGCAGGATGGGGGGGTTGGGTTACAACAGAAAAACTACTTACCTCACCCGTGATCCAGGGCGGTCACTGGTGGTCCAGCGGCCGCCAAACAGACAGTACACACAGCAGCTTTCCCTGCTCTGTGTGCATGCTCGTCCGCCTCCCCATCCAGGTGAATAGGTGATCTGGGTTGCACTCTGAGTGGGGGTAGCCAAGTGTTTTTTTCATTGTATCCCCCCGCACTTCCACAACCCCAGAGTAGGGTGGCAGGGCATGGGGAAGGGTTACCCTATGGGCTATGCAAAAACATTTAGAGGTTTCCTATATAAATAGATGATGTTATTCCCAATTTCTTAAAAAAATATACTTACCTCTTTGGTTAAATTATGTTGCATCATGTACTGTAGTCCAATGAAGGTAGTAGTATGGCTCAGCACTGCCTCTCCTGAAATAAAGGCCTAAAGACTCCAGGGATGCCTGATTCTTTCCCCCCATGGCATCCAGATTTAGGATGCCCACTGTGTAAATCCCCCGAGTCCCCTGTGAAACTGACCTTCTCCCTGATCCAATGACACATGCATGAGCTGCCATCTGCTGTACATGTAGCAGGGCACGCTACATGACCGGCGCTGGCACACACACTGTTATAGTGTAGCGGCTCCATTCGAATCTTCTTGGCTAGACTCAGCTCTGGGGGTTTCACACAGTGGAGCACCCGAATTAGTGTGCCCCGGTGGCAAGGGCCAAAACCAGGGATAGTCAAAATCGCAGATTATGGTCTACTTTAAGAAACACAGTTATATATGCCTAAAGTTCAGTTGTTAATTAAGTCTAGCAATCTTACCCAAAAATGAAAAGACACTACTGTTGTGGGAAGCCTCAGATGCTGGCTTTGCCAGACTGCAAACATCTAGAAAATACATAAAAGCTTTGATACATAGCATTGGCAAATATTTTGTAAGAACATCAAATTTAGTTGAGGTTCAGCATGTACCATCTAAGCAGTTAAAGCAGTTCTTCAAATTTTACCAAGTAACTGAATATTTAAAATGGTTTGCATTCAGTTTTAAGCCTTCTTAACATTCAGGCTTTGGGGTTAATTCAGCTTTGGCGTAAAAACATGCGCTATTTGAGGACAATGAAAGGGAAGTGTACTTTTTACACCTGGTGCTTAAAGGGCCAGTCCAGCCAGGTTGCCCATTTTTTAAGTGCCCACGCCCTGCCACACGCCCCTAGCACTGAAGCGGGACAGGCTGTGTAAAAAAAAAATACCTACCTTGCCCATAATCCAGTGCGATAATCGGTTGATTCCAGCGATGCATGCCACCATCTTTTCCCTGGCTGCTCCTGTCACCCTGGATGAGCAGAAGCGCACACAACACAGGGAGCGTGCACTCCCGGCAGCAGGAACAGCCAAAGAAAAGATGGCCATCGCTGGAATTGCCTGATGATTGGCACTGGCTTTCAGCAAGGTATGTGTTTTTTTAATGTAACCCCCCCCGGCAAGCCTTTAAAATGGGCAGTCTGGTCGGAACGCAGGACCTAAATTGATTTTCATGGCTTCTTTTTCCTAGCAATGTGTAATTTGGACAACAACAACAACAAAAATGCAGCCTAAATGCACTAAAATTTATCCCCAGCAGTGATTCCTTGTATCTTTAATGAAGAAACGCAGACCAGCGCCCAAAATATACAGCGGCAATCTTTTTAAGGAGGAAAAAAATTCATAAATATGCTGTGCAGTGCTGGAAAATGGCAGTACAAAGTGGCGCAAAGTGGCGCTGTGATAATCAGCAGTTGGGTCCAACAGGTGCCGACACAGGCCGCCCAATGCCTAGTGCAACAATTAAAGCTGATGAATTAGCATCCGGCGCTGTAACTTCTAGCACCACTGTAGTGGATTGCCAGAAAAGACAAAAATGCCAGCACTCCAAAACTGGCGCTATAACCACCAAAAAGATGCTAAATGGCACACTTCATAAATAGGGCCCTAAATTCTGAGGTTTTAAAAGGTCTTTTGGGAAACACCTTGGTTTTCTCCAGGTTGAGCTAACTTGGCTTTGCAAAAGTAATTTGGCAATCCAAATGATATATAATTGTCCAATGATTGCTTGCAAGTGCACCACTTAGAAGATGGTTGAGTTTTCATGATGTTCCCCACAGGACACAACTGCACCATATGAACAGAGCAGGTGTGTCATCTCAAAGCTTTTGGCTACCTTTTTTTACTTGGAGAGGAAAGCACCCATAGGATTTGTACATTGAGCTATTTAAGCTATTTAAGGTTAAATTGAGACAGCATTACGTATACATGCTATATATATATATATATATATATATATATATATATATTTAAATGTTGACCCAGCATGTATGTTGGTTTAGATTTCTTTGGCAAAGATGAAATGATTCTGCAATGACTTCAATGAATGTGTTACGCATTAGCTTACTGTCAGCTAACTGTCATTTTGGCTCTCCTACAAGCACCTACATTTGAAATATGCAAAAGAAACTTACTTTTCTTTACATTCTTCAATAATTTCAAGCTCTGCATGGAATTGAAAATAAAATGAGCATTAATACAGTAGATATGAAAAATGCTTGTCTGTATTCCAATTGATCAGACCTAAATCCCCGTCCCTTATGTCCTCTAACCCTGATTTCAATATTAAAAACTGGTCCCCACCAACAGCTCCCCCTCACCGGAACCACAGAGGATCATGAGTGAGACTGCCTGCCCAGGTCTGTGCAAAGCCACCAAGAGTCATTTTGGTGAATAGGGGAGTGCTGCAGCATTCAGTCTCCTGCCATCCTTAAAGTGCTACTGGCAAAAGTAATTGTTACACCATTGCTTCAGGCTACATTTGGAACTGTCCTAAACTGTTTTACGTTTTTAAAATGAAGCAGAAATGGCCGAGATATCAGGGTTTACAGGTTCAGCCAGTGACACTCTTTTTCATCCCATCCCCCAATCAGCTCAGCAGAGCGGGACAGGATTGCTGGTCCCTCCCTCCTTCTCCAGATTCATCACATTGCTGTTTATTATGCAGAATCACAGATCCAAGGACCACACCCACTTTTCAGAAGCAAAATAATGAGCTGAACCTGTAAACCTTGATATCTCGGCCATTTCTTCCTCTACCTTTGTCTGCTGTAGCACTTTAAGAACTTCTTTGTACAAGGATATCATGTGAAGCAGCAGATTTAGGACCGGATCAGTATTCTGGTTTAAAAATGCTGGTAACATTTTATTTGAATAAAAACATTATACGATTTCTTATTTTTGACTTTAGGTCCTCTTCAAGTAGAACATTAGTTAAATAATCAATAATATTAGGTAAGCTGTCCCCCTGTCTGAGATGGCATTGCAATAAATTTATTTGCATAAACCTTATTCAGATATAGGATTCGTTATGACATTTGAGAAGTAGTCACCCCTCCTGTGATACAGGGCAAGAAACAATGAAGGCAAACACGAGTGGCTGTTCAGAAACATTTTTCATATAATACCCGACACCCCTTACAGTTTTGCCATTTGATTCTAGTTTAAAATTAAAGTGACTCTCTGGGCATAAACAATAAACACCACATACTCCCCTATAATCCAATGGGCACTATTCCAGGAGTTTGAAACTTACCTCTGACAGAGATCCAAACCGCGCCGTTGCTGCGCAGGACCATAGTCTGTGGTCACGCTGCTGCCTCCTCGCTTCTTGCTGGCATCAGTCACAATAAATGGTTACACCTATTGAAGTGAATAAAGCGGGTGCAACCAGTCACCGTGTTGATGGCGGGAAGCCGGGAACGATACCGGTAAGTTTCAGACTGCTGGCACTTTGCGATTCAGCTGCGTGGGTTTATAGAGTAGGTGTTAACTGCCCGGACAGAGACTTTAAATTCGACTAGAATTAGGCTTATTTGGTTCGATTTTTTTATTTGTAGGAGTAAATTAAGGCACTCGGACTTGTTGCTATTTTTTCTTTCTTGAAGACTTTTTGCTAGTCATCCAAATGCCTTTTTTAATCAATAAACGACTTGTTCAGGAAACTAGCAGCAACAATCCACACCTTCTTTACCATAAACAGTATGGAGGTAAGATGTTGATTGCATGTATATGGGTGGGGGGTTAAACCTATGGCTACCCAGACTGGATCTTTATTAAAACAGCAAAAACAGGAGAAAACACACAAAAACCACCAGTGAAGGAGGCTTTAGAGATATACACTGGGCTGAAAAAAAAATCCCACCTACAGCGATTCATTTTCAATGGCTCATTTGAAACATGTAAAACATCATCTAAATTGTTACCTTTTTCCTGGTAATTGTTTGCTCTGAAGATGTCAGAGAACCAGCAACCTCAGTTTCCATGAGACGCGAAGAGTGGGGTACATCACATTGACTATCTGAAAAACAAAGACTTCTGAATAAACATTTTTTACAATGAAACAATTTACATCAGCATCAACCTAAAGGAAGAAAGGTAGATAGGTACAGTAGTTATATGTATCGCTGAATAACAGAAGACCCCTCAAGCTGCATATGTTTGTGTGGAGATTGCATGCCATGCCCTTTTTTCTATCCTCAGCCCCAAAGGCTTCACCAAATTCACAATGATTGTTGCAGGAGACATTAGTAATACTCACTTGGTGTCTTGGGGTATTCAAGGTTTATTTTGAGAGATTCCGTCAAAGCGGGTTTTCAAAAGATGTTGGGGTATGCTCCAGAGGCTGGGATTTGGGGAGCAGTGAGATATTTTCTCACTCAGCTCACAACAAAGTGGGTAAAATAGTTTTCCTCTATTTCCAAATCCACTTCAGCTGTGATGGGATAGTTTTATACGTTATTTATCTTGGTAAGAAACTGCCTCATATAAAGTAAGAGAGCTGGAACGAGGCTAAGACCTTGATTGCTCAATTTTTTTCTACCTTCAGAAGCCTGGTCTTCAATTAAAATATAAACAAATGTTGGGGGTTATTATGTGAAATATTAAAAATAAAGTTTAGAAGGAAATAATTTTGGCCATATGTTTTCTATTTCAGGACACTCCCTGGGTAAGGCACCAAATGTTAGCATTAGCACGGCTACTTTCATTTTCATACTGTGTTTTTACTGATTCTGTGTGGCTTAACTTACACTATTTAACATAGAAAACTTTTGAAAAAAGGTATATAGACCCAGTTATTGGCTGTTGGAATGCAATATTAATTTTTTACAATATTTTTAGCCTGCTGCTCTATGGCTTAATCCTATTAAAGTACATCTGGTGGCAAAACATGAAGCAAACTCTATTAGAGCTAGAGATACTGTAATGCCTATAGTCATACTTACTGACAGCTTCATTAGTGGTAATGTAGGAGTCTTCTGTTCTTTCTGGTATAGGTGGCGGAGAAGATCTATCTTGTGTTTTCTCTAAGACAGAAAAAGATTTTCTTAACTGCTGATAAGGTAAAAAAACGTACATTTATGGTAAGGGAATAAAAATATATCTAAGTATCTGAGCTTCAGCTATGATGTTATCATTAAAGCGAAACAAACTCAGGATTTTGACTATCCTAGGTTTTGTTCCATGCCACGGGGCATGTGTGTGAACCCCCCCAGAAAAACGCACCTCTTCCTGGTCCAATGGCGCACGTGTGGGCTCTCATGAATCAGTATCGTTTGTCCTGACTGTGGCAATGGCTTTAATAGACTTCAATAGGGAACGAGAGCGACCGCATCTCCAGCGGCACATGCCCAGCTTATCGAAATGGCTGGGATGGGAGCGAGCTCGCAGCCCGAAGATGCTCTTGCGCCCCATAGTGAACAATCAGAGCCGTTTGCGGAATTACATAAGCATGCACCCTTGGACATGGGTAAGGTAAGCGTTTACTGGTGATATGGGGGTTTCACACAGCGGAGTATCCCAGTTGGGAGCTGTAGCCTTTTATTCTTGATCAAAGCCCAGGCATTGCCTTTAACTTAAATAGTAGAAACCCCCCATATATGCATCCTAAAAATCATATTTAATATTTCAAAAAAAATGTCAAATGTTTAACAACATATATTACAGATAACATACCCATTTTTGACCCTCTCACTTTCACGCTCTGAAATAGTAAACATTATCCACATTACTCATCATACACATCTAAAATATGTCACATGATCATGTTGGTACTGGTTTAAAAACCTATGGACCTGAGCACAGCCTTCAAATATGCATCATTTGAAATTTTTGTGTATATTGCAAGTTTGCTATGGATGTTAATAGCAAAGAATTTATGCAGAAATTTAGCCCCCCTATATTAAGCCTAACATGGGTCTCTCCACATACTGGCTTGCGACTATGTTTTGGTACTCACCAAGTCTCACCCCCCCCCCCATACAGCAAGAGGCATCTGCCCTAGTGCTGATGAGAGCCTAAAGCTCGAAACACGTGTCCACTAGTTGGATGTGTCTGGCTGTATAAAATGTAAAGCTAATCCTTGGCATTGCACCCTTAGCGGTTCTAAGGGCCTTGGATGGCACAGAGACATAAAGAGATTATTTGCATAGCTCTGCCTACTGCAAGGGTAGATGGGTAATGCTATCTGTCCTTGGACTGGGTACTGTGCAAATACTTTCCGTTCTAGGAAAGCCACTCTTTTCCTTTACCTAAGTAGAGGGTTTTTTGGTGTCTTTAGCCCCCCTATATTAAGCCTAACATGGGTCTCTCCACATACTGGCTTGCGACTATGTTGCAGAAATGTTCTTATCCTGACCCTCCCAGCCACCTCTCCCTCCCATTTAGGAATTTAAATTGTAAAACAACTCACCTGACTGCTGTGATCCATCCCTGATGGGGGGGGGGGGCTGCATGGAAGCCATAGACTTGAGTGACAGGCCAGTTACCCAATCCAGATTGGGCGAATGTCACCCAATATCCCAGCCTCCGTGCAGAATGTGACCCCCACCCCAGTGAGTTGGCATGTTACAGCTTGGACTTTCTAGTTTATGTTGTCTAATGCCACTACTTTAAACTATGCTTTAATCCTTATTTCAGACTCAATCATGCCTAGAGGGTCAATCATTTGTGTATAGTGAGAAGTTGAGAACAATAAGGGGAAAGTATGCATCCCAGTGTTTATGGTGTCATGGCTGAATGGAACAGACCACACTTCACTCAGTGGGGGTCATGCTTATTATTTGGTGAAGCCAGTGTGACTTGCAGTGTGCATTGCATTGTGGATTGTAACCTGCATCCTGGTGAGAGCTTTAGAGGCAAAAATATGCCAAACTATTTTTTCTCTACCTTTTTTCCCCCAAAATGACCTGTACCTGTGATGGGGCATTTTTATAGGTTAGGCACATCATGTAGGTAAAGATATTTGTTTTTAAAGTTGGAAACAGAGCCCTATGTGATATGCAGAAAAAATAGTGAAAACTTTAGCATAGCCCATAGGGTGCTGGTATTTCCAAACTTTAAAAATATATCCTTACATCACTGGAGAAATAAAATACATACACTGTAAAAATGTGCCCTCCCCTCACATTTGCTGGTGATTTATTTTTGTGTATTATCGCTAAAAATCTCACCGAGATGCAGGTTACAATCCCCACTGCAATGCACACTGCAAGTCACAGTGGCTTCACCGGATATTTAGCATTACCCCCATTCATTCCTTCTGGTTATGAGACCGTTTATCCAAGCACGTATGTTTGATAGAAGATTTAGCTGATCCAAATCCCTGACTAACAGGTCCAGCTTGATGATGCTGAAGGCAAAGCTGTAATCTACAGTATGTAGAGGATGTTTGCCTAGAAATCGGGGTAATCCTGGCGCTCTAGGACCAACTGAAGGGTCATGGTCACTGTCTGCTCTTATGAGCTATTTCCTTGGTTGTCAAATTTACAACCTGTCAAGTTCCTCAGGTACTGCAGATCAGTACTTATACTAAACCCATTTACAGAGGTATGAGATTGAAGAATGTTGTGTGTACTCTCTCTATCATTTCAGCTTATCATATGAGGTTCATAAAAATGCCTCTGTAAAGAGGTTGAGATTTTTTAAAGTCGGGTGCATAAATAATACCCCCCTTTGGTTGTCTAGCATGTTTATGCTGATTTTTAAAATTAGACTAGTTTCATAATATAGCCTCTTTAATATCTTCTTCTCATACACACTAGTAAAATATTACTAAACTGTGAAGAATCTGTTTTCACCTAAATGTGAAGTTTGGTGGCAAAATGTGTGGCAAATTGTAGATATAATAGTGTATCTGTTGTACTGAATGTTAGTACCTTGCTTCGTGCCATTAGTTTAAAATCATCAAGTTTACATTGGGATACCCCACTCCATTCCTGCGATGTGCCGATTCGTACACATAGGACCTTAGCTTGCAATGTAGGTTGTAGTCGTAAAGTCTTCTGTGGAGTTTCATCTGGCAAAACTATTTCAAATATTAAAAAAGTAACATTTAACTAAAATTAAAAAGCAACAACTTTGTGCCTCGTGGTCCATTATTAAAAATAATAATTTTATTAAATAATAATAATAATAACTGTAATTTAATTACTGAAATAATAAAAAATAATATTACTCTGTACTTCAAAATGTAGCAATTCCAGGGGAAACAATAGGGTATAAATTACCCAGGGAGCACAAAGGGCAAACATTAATTTGGCAGTAGGATAAAGCCCAGCATAGGGGGACTCAACTATTGTGAAAAAATGGCCCTGTAATAAATATCCATATAAAGATGCTGGATAGCGAGAGGGGTAACTTATATACTCGGCATCAAGAAATATCCAGCCAGGTTTGTTTTTCTTTCTTTTAATGATGATAGTCAATGTGTTTATATGGATTTGAATATCACACAATTTCGCAATACACCTCCTTTAGGGGGTTTATTCAGCACTGAAGGGCAAAACTAGAGGCTCAAGTGGCCAGGCATGAACCATAACTTACGGTAAACTTCTAAAAGTGTTCACTAAAATATGACAAGCCCTCCACAACAGGTGAGAATGCCCACCACCTTTGCTTGGCCCAGCTGCTTAAAGGTTAGGCCTTGGTTCCTTTCCTCAATCAAAATTCAAACTCCAGGTGGTCTTACTTACTGTTGGTCAACAAAATTGTCTCAATGTTTAGCGTGAGCCTGGAACTCTCACTCCCGATGTATTTTCATTTATATATTATAAAAAGCTGAAGGACTTTCTATCTGCTAACCGTATTACACTTTGCACATTGGGTAGCGCATTTGCTACCCAAACCCAATAAAAATGGCCAGTTGGTGGACAACTATGGACCAATTTCACTTAGCGAATATATAAATCAAAGTGATATTATATATATATATTAATTTATATTAAAGGTAACTGTATGTATTTCTTCAGTCCAAGGTCTAAACAAAAAAGAACCCCATTATATGTTAAACATCCCCATAAACATTATTGCACCAACCCTATATTACTAAATTAATAAAGTGCTGGTGCAGGGGTGGACAAGATATATAGATGACAACAAAAAACACTTTGTATTAAAGATACATCTCAGTCTATAGAGGTACAAAGTGTCAAATCAAATCAATCATTCATCCCATGGGATATTGTCCCCAAGACGAAGAACCACTTGGCTTCTAAGCTATGGAGTTTTTTCCCAAATTTTCTCCTCTAGGAGCCATCTTAACCTTTTTAATGATTTGAACTTTCAATAACCCCCTGAATGATATTGTGTGCAGTGGCGTGCCATGTTTTCCCTCAAGCTGGCTGATCAGGCATTATAAATATGTTCCATATATCTAGCTTTTTTTAACATCCTTCTGGAACAACCAGCATATTGCACATCACATATGGAGCACATCACCATATATATGATTTTCTTTGATCTGCAATTAAAAAATTCTTTGCTAGGGTAATGTTTTTTGTTGGCACTAGAAAACACACTTTGGGACTACATAATGTAGGGGCAACAAGAACACTGTTTGTTTCCACAAGGAAAAGTACCTTTTAAAGCAACCATGTATTGGATTGTGAAGCTGGGTCCAGTAACATAATTGGGGACAAGATATTTGTGCTCATCCATGTTACAATTTACTACAGGATACCTGGAAGTATGAGGAAATACTTCTGGATTATCACAGAAATTGGTATAGGTTGAGGCATGGACAGACTGCTTAGAACGTGATTTGGCTAGGGTAAGGAATTGGTTGGCTTCTGATCGTGATCTGTTGTGGCACAGATGGGTGGGTGGCCAGGGTGCAATACAGATGGGTTGGGTTTTCTGTACACTGCACTTTGTATAACATTGTCTTATTACTGAAAGAAAATGATTAATATCAGTATTAATAATATTTATTAAAAAATAGCTTTTTTTCAGAGATGATAAGATATAGCCAATTTAAATATTAAACTGTACTAAGTCCAGATATTACTATTTGAGGTAAAAATTGCATCTACAAAATGATCTCTTATTGTTGTTTGTTATCCTAATTTAAACTTACTGACAGCTTCATTAGTAATAACATAGGAGTCTTCAGTTCTTTCTGGTATGGGTGGTGGAGAAGAGGAACTGTCTTGCGTGTTCTCTAGGATATAAAAACAAATTATACAGCCATGCATGTGCTGAACTCAAGACAGATTAGCAGGGGTGGGCTAAGCAGTCAGTGGTAATATAGCCTGAAGACTGAGCTGTCTCATCTGCAGCCCTGTCTCCCCTTTTATTGTCTGCCCTTAGCAGAAAAACAAAGGTTATCAAAGCAAAGGTGAGCTTCCTGTCCTTGTCTGACACTGTGCAATTGGGAAGGCATATTTTTCTTCCAATCTATTCCAGGCTGTCCTTTATTCTTTACATCTGGGACTTCTCTGCCCTGAGGGGCGTGGACTGCAAGATCAAAGGTCTGGCTCCTCCCGGCCCCCTATAAATAGCAGCTGCCTCTTAACCAGGCAGTCTACTTCTTGCAGTTGAACTGTGAAGATCGTTAATTCTCTCTCAGGGTTTTAGCGGGCCTCTAACCTGTCGGCTTGCTGCAGGACTCTATTTCCACGGATTCATCTGATGCCTCTCCAGCTTTGGCTGTTTTCATGGGATCCGTGACGGTAGAGTGAAATGCCCGGGTCTGGGGCGTTTTGGCAGGGCAATGGTCCTGGGCTGCAGGCTTCTCTAAAACAAGCAAGTCAGCCGCAGGTTTTATATGGTGAACCTGCAGAGAAATCAGATATATTTTTATATCTCCCTCACATGTATTTTTTATTTTTAATGTTAATGTGTTGTGATTATGCTTACTTACTTTATGGCATGGGGGAGCGGCAGAGAGAGCTCCGTCGCCATAGGAACTACAGCGAGGAGCGGTCTGCTGCTTCTCCTCCTCAATACTTACCACCCCTGTTCCCTCGCCGATGGAGGCTTCCTTGCTCAGGGCTCCCCGCGGGTGAGGGGGGGACAAGCGGCGGCTTGAACGTTAGTACTGGCCGGGGGGGAGGAGTCGCGCGCGAACAGCGCATGAGGCCTGACTGATCGGGCCGTGCGACGCTCCTCCGGCCAGAAAGTTCCAGGTCTGCATACCGTGCTGCGTCGGTGCCCAGCCTGAGGACCTCACACACGGGGTAACCGTGAGTAGCAGAAGTCATTTTTGCAGACGGAATCCCCTGGGCGGGTTCAGCAGGATTTGTTCCACTTGCGCCAGAGGCATTGTTTCGGACCATGAGAGGGCTGTTGCTAGTCCTGCGTTAGCTCCAGCCTCTCCAGATCCTCCACTGCTGCAGTTAGCCCCTAGAGAAGGGGAAGACGGGAGGGGGACACACTCAGATTTGGCGCAGAGGCTGGCTAGCCTCGAGAAACAGCTCATTGGTAGCCCCTAAAAAGGCCTCGAGTAAGAAGTGGGACTTGGAGCCTGCTTACTCAGAGGAAGATTTGCATGCTTCTTTTGGTTCCGAGAAGGAAGGGGAGTCGGCGGATGAGCCACTCTCGGATGGTGAGTTGCTTTCCGGAGGAGAAGACAGCAACTCTGGTTATTCCTCGGATGAGGATTCCTTACTCCCAGATGATACGGAAAGCTTGCTTTCCTCTGTTTTTGACACTTTACACATTGTTCCTCCAAAGGTGGCCAAGAGAAGGAAGGATAATTTGTTTCGGCCTGAGAGACAGCGGCAGGTTTTTCCTGAACACCCGCATTTTTCTAAGATGGTGCTTAATGAATGGGAAAGGCCTAACAAGCTGCCGTCGGTTTCTAAGACCCTAGAGGGACGGTATCCTTTCCCTGCAAAGTTGATTAAATTATGGTCGCATCCTCCTGAGGTGGACCCTCTGGTTTCGGGTCTGTCCAACACCACTATTATGCCGTCACCTGATAATGCTTCTTTACAAGACCCTGCGGACAAACGCATGGATCAGTTGGCTTGCCATCCTTTTCCTTGGTGGGTTCGCTTCTACGCCCTGCATGTGCCACGGCAATTGTTTACCTAGCCACGAGGAAAAAGGTTAAGCAGCTTGTAGCGATAACCCTTATCGCCGGAGGGCTTCACCGCCCGAGACGTCCTTTTCCCAATCGTAAGAGGTGCTGCTGGAACTCCAGAGTCGTCCGTGAGGAACCAGGAACAGCCCTTACAAGGGCTAGTGAATTGTAATATAGCGTTTCCCCCAATAAGAGACAGAACTCAGTATTGAGGGTGAAGGTGAAGTGTTTTTATTAGTGCCACTCTAGGCCTTATATACACAAGTCTCCATGCAATGACAACCACACTGACCAATAGCAGCAGGGCACACAATCCCTCAACTCTGCCGGTAACACAATCAGTAGAACAATAGCAGGCTGTAATACAATCAATCAGGACAATGCCATTGACTGTGACGTAATCAACAATACACAATGGCAGTCTGTAATACAATCCAAAATACAATGACATTGCCTGTAACAGTATCAAAATACAATGACATTGTCTGGAACCTAATTAAGAAAAGGCCAGTGAATGACCCGGTGGGCAATCGAATAGTGATGACATCCAAAAGGCAGAGCGTCTGTGACAATGCCCCCTTTTTGTGGAACACCCGGCAGACCCGGATTGACCCTGTTCGGGTTAACGTGGGGCTGTCCGGACTCTTGTTATGGGCAGAGTTCTGTTTGCCAGGATAATCCATCTGCATTACTGGTTTGTCTACAGGGCCTGTATACACACACACACACACACACACAGTTGTACTCACAGGGTGCTGGTCTTGTACACACACAGTTGTACTCACAGGGTGCTGGTCTTGTACACACATACAGTTGTACTCACAGGGTGCTGGTCTTGTCGTTTCCCCCCAATAAGAGACAGAACTCAGTATTGAGGGTGAAGATGATACCCACACACACACACACATGCAGTTGTACTCACAGGGTGCTGGTCTTGTACACACACAGTTGTACTCACAGGGTGCTGGTCTTGTACACACATACAGTTGTACTCACAGGGTGCTGGTCTGGTACACACACAGTTGTACTCACAGGGTGCTGGTCTTGTCATTTCCCCCCAATAAGAGACAGAACTCAGTATTGAGGGTGAAGATGATACACCCACACACACACACAGTTGTACTCACAGGGTGCTGGTCTTGTACACACATACAGTTGTACTCACAGGGTGCTGGTCTTGTACACACATACAGTTGTACTCACAGGGTGCTGGTCTTGTACACACACATGTACTCACAGGGTGCTGGTCTTGTACACACACACACACACACACACACACACACACACACACAGTTGTACTCACAGGGTGCTGGTCTTGTACACACACATGTACTCACAGGGTGCTGGTCTTGTACACACATACAGTTGTACTCACAGGGTGCTGGTCTTGTACACACACTCTCTTAGCTCTGGTTGCAAGGCATTGAGAAAATGTTCTAGTAAAAACAACTGTAGGCTTCCGGGGTGACAGCGTACCGGGCTAACAAAGCCTCCTTTACCAGATGGTAGTGTGGTAAGTCCACATCAGGGATGGCCCGGAAAGCATCGGAAGCTTTCCCAGATAGTTTCCCTGAGAATATGGTGACCCATTCCTCCGTGGGTACCCGATGTAAAGCGCACTGCCGTTCAAAATCAGCCAAAAATCCGTCAATCTCGTCGTCACTTTCCTGGAAGGACTTAAATGCTGCAAATGGAATCTTTCTCCCCCCAGTGTAACTGAGGCTGAGAGTCTGCTGGGTTGAAAGTCGCCGATCTTCCCTTCGCTTACTGGCCTCTGCCTCCGCTGCGGCGAAGACTCGGTCGATCAGTTCCTGTGATGGATTCGGGCCATAGACCGACAATCTGTTCCGAACCGCTTGAACGAGAGCAGCGTCTTCATCGATCCCTATATTGGTTTCGGTCCTCACTGCTGCACGATCCATTTCGATCAGCTCGGCTATCAGTTCCCGACGTGGGCGGTTGCTAGCTGACCTTCCCCGGCTCTCGAGTAGATCCTTCAGGGTCAGCCTTTTCAACTTGTCATACTGACTCTCCATCAGGGTAGCACTCTCTCTGGGTACAAAGGACCATCCGACCGCTTGCCACCAATTGTAGCGATAACCCTTATCGCCGGAGGGCTTCACCGCCCGAGACGTCCTTTTCCCAATCGTAAGAGGTGCTGCTGGAACTCCAGAGTCGTCCGTGAGGAACCAGGAACAGCCCTTACAAGGGCTAGTGAATTGTAATATAGCGTTTCCCCCAATAAGAGACAGAACTCAGTATTGAGGGTGAAGGTGAAGTGTTTTTATTAGTGCCACTCTAGGCCTTATATACACAAGTCTCCATGCAATGACAACCACACTGACCAATAGCAGCAGGGCACACAATCCCTCAACTCTGCCGGTAACACAATCAGTAGAACAATAGCAGGCTGTAATACAATCAATCAGGACAATGCCATTGACTGTGACGTAATCAACAATACACAATGGCAGTCTGTAATACAATCCAAAATACAATGACATTGCCTGTAACAGTATCAAAATACAATGACATTGTCTGGAACCTAATTAAGAAAAGGCCAGTGAATGACCCGGTGGGCAATCGAATAGTGATGACATCCAAAAGGCAGAGCATCTGTCACACAGCTTGTGGCTAAGGCTCAGTCTCGCAAACGGGCACAGGACTCCAAGGAACTCAGAGCCTGTTTGGATTTCATCGGCTTTGTTGTTACTGCCATGGATGATGTAGTCAGGCTAGGTGCCAAGACTTCGGCTTTGCTCGTAGCATTACGCCGTTCGCTGTGGTTGAAGCAGTGGTCGGCCGATGCGGCCGCAAAAAAAGTCCCTCACAAATTTACCCTTTGTGGGCGGTTGGCTGTTTGGGGAGAGGCTGGACCTTTTGGTCAAGGATGGTAAGCTCCCTCAGAGAAAGAAACCTACTCGACCCTTTCGGCACTCTTCTTCTTACCGGTCCTTTTAGGGGCAAGAGGATCTTCCTTTTCCAGTGTCCGCAAGGATTCTTGGGGCAGAGATTGGTCCCGCAATTGGCCCAAGCCCGCTTGGGGATCTAAACCCAAACCTCCAGCCAAGTCTACACAGATATGAGGGGCCCCC
This sequence comes from Gastrophryne carolinensis, assembly GCA_027917425.1. Lineage (NCBI taxonomy): Eukaryota > Metazoa > Chordata > Amphibia > Anura > Microhylidae > Gastrophryne > Gastrophryne carolinensis. Next base: position 384,613,029 of record CM051236.1, on the reverse strand, counting down.
TCACCCATATGGGTGGGGGGACGGCTACTGCTGTTTGCTCCAAACTGGAGGCATCACGTCTCGGATCTTTGGATTCGGGAGGTGGTTTCGTCAGGTTACAAAATTGAGCTGGCAGCCAGACCACCCACAAGATTTCTATGGTCAAGGGCATCCCGAAACCTGCTCAAAGCGGAGGCTTTGAGAGCTGCTGTTCGGCACCTCCTGTGGACAGGGGTGATTTGGCATGTGCCCCGGCAGGAGGAGGGTCAAGGATTTTATTCCAACCTATTCACGGTTCCCAAGAGGGACGGATCGGTGCAGCCGATCTTGGACCTAAAGGGCCTCAACAAGTTTATAAGGGTCAGGCATTTCCGCATGGAAACATTGTGGTCGGCGGTGAGGTTGCTTTGGCCCGTCGACTTTATGACTACAGTGGACATCAGGGATGCTTATCTACACATCCCTATTTTTCTGGGGCATCAGAAGTTTTTGAGGTTTGCATTGGAGGGTCAGCATTTCCAGTTTGTGGCACTCCCCTTTGGCATCTCCTCAGCTCCCAGGGTGTTCACCAAGGTGCTGGCGGGCCTCATGGCTATCCTGAGGGGTCAGGGTATTCATGTATTACCCTATTTGGACGACCTTCTGTTCTCGGCCCCGTCCCTTCAGGAGATCGAGAGCGACACCTGGACCGTGCTGTCAACTCTGGAAGCTTTCGGTTGGGTGATCAACTACCCCAAGTCGCATATCACTCCGTCAACAGTGAGATCCTTCCTGGGGATGACCCTAGACACTGTTCAATTCAAAGTCTTTCTGCCACAGCAGAAGGTCTTGTGTCTCCGGACGCAGGTAGAGTCCTTGCTGGCTTGTCAACAGCCATCGGTGCGCCTAGAGATGAGACTGGTGGGCTTAATGGTGGCTTGCTTTGAAGCAGTGCCCTTTGCCCAATTCCACATGAGGTCTCTTCAGCTGAACCTGCTATCCAGCTGGGATCGGTCCCTGGCATCTCTGGAGCAAGGGTTTGTGCTGTCCCCCCCGGCCAGGCAATCCCTCTTGTGGTGGTTGGATCCTCGACATCTGCTGGTAGGCAAGTGCTTTCGGACTCCTCATTGGGAGATAGTTACCACGGATGCCAGTCTTACAGGCTGGGGGGGCATCTGGCAGACCCAGAAGATCCAGGGTCAGTGGGGCCCAAGAGAGAACCGGTTGCCCATCAATCTCTTGGAACTGAGGGCAATTTGGCTTGTTCTCCTACATCTGACCCCAATTTAAGGGGCCATGCTGTTCAGGCCCGCTCGGACAATCGGACGGCGGTAGCCTACATCATCCACCAGGGGGGTACTCAGAGAAAGAGATCCCTCAAGGAAGTGAGCCAGATTCTGAGTTGGGCAGAGGAGAACGTTCCCTGCATCTCGGCGGTTTACATCCCGGGGGTAGAGAACTAGAAGGCAGACTCCCTGAGCAGGATGTCCTTGCAGCTGGGGGAATGGTCTCTCAGCAGGAAGGCCTTTCAAGCTCTGTGCCTCCGCTGGGGTTGACCGGACGTGGATCTTTTTGCGTCCAGACACAATCACAAACTTCCAAGGCTTGTATCCCTCTCAAGAGACCCTCTGGCCATAGCAACAGACGCCCTGGCAATCCCCTGGACAGGGTTCAATCTTCTGTATGCTTTTCCTCCGTTTCCGCTCCTGGACCGAGTACTACGCAAGATAGTCCAGGAGGGGGTACCAACCATCCTGGTGGCTGCTCGTTGGCCAAGGAGGAGTTGGTTTGCGGACATAGTAAGGATGTCAACAGATCACTGCCTCATGTCCGACGATCCAGAGCTTCTCACACAGGGGTCGCTTCGGCATCAGAATTTACAGAGGCTGGCTTTGACGGGCTGGCTGTTGAAACCTCCATCCTGACCGAGAAGGGTTTATCGCCCACGGTTATTCATACCATGATTAAGGCACGGAAGAAGACTTCTTCCATAATATACTACAGAGTTTGGCGGGCCTATATTGCTTGATGTGAGGCCAGGAAGTTTCCTTGCCGGAGATATTCGGTTTTTAGAATTCAGAGTTAATGCAATATGATCTAGAATTGGGCCTTCAGTTGAGCACCCTCATGGGTCAGGTCTCGGCCCTATCCATTTTTTTCCAGAAGTCTATTGCCAATCATAGATTGATCAGAACCTTTTTTCAGGGGATCACTCATATCCGTCCACCGCGAAAACCAGTTTTAATCTGGTCTTATCTGCTCTCCAGGGTGCCCCTTCAAGCCTTTGTCTGACGCTACATTGACTATGCTGACGCTCAAGGTGAATTTTTTGGTAGCGATCACCTCTGTGCGTTGTCTCGGAATTGGCCGCGTTATATATGAAACCACCTTATTTTGAATTGCACAGAGACAAGGTGGTTTTTCGTTTTAAGACTGATTTTTTGCCTAAGATCATTTCTCCTTTTCACCTTAATGAGGAAGTCGTCTTACCTTCCTTGTGCCCAGAACCGGCTAATCCGAAAGAAAGGACTCTCCATGCTTTGAATGTGGTTAGAGCCTTAAGATATTACCTTGCTACTACTGACTCTTTCCGTAAATCAGATTTGCTTTTTGTCTTAGCGGAAGGCTCTAGAAAGGGATTTCCACCAGCCAAGTCCACGCTCAGTAAGTGGATTAGGCTGGCGGTGGTAAGAGCCTATTCTGCCAAGGGGAAAGAACCCCCTTTTCGTATCACAGCTCATTCTACTAGAGCCATTGGTGCTTCCTGGGCCTTTCAGCATCAGGCCTTGGAGGAACAGGTTTGTAAACTGCCACTTGGTCTTTAGTTCATACATTTACCAAGTTTTACAAGGTGGATGTGAGGGCCTGAGCTGACGCTGTTTTTGGCCGAAAGGTGCTTCAGGCGGTAGTGAAATGAACTACCTGCTGTTCCGCATTGGGGATCCCGCCCATATTGGACACTGCTTTTGGATGTCCCAGATGTAAAGAATAAAGGACGGCCTGGAATGGATTGGAAGAAAAAATGCAATTCTGTGAGACTCACCTGTAGAATTGGTTTTGCTTCCGATCCATTCCAGGCGATCCAACCCGCCCTCTTTGAGGTTTATTATTGTCCTGGATGCCTTTTTTATGCCTCTTGCTATTGAGTTACTGCTTTTTAATTACTGGGCTGGTTAAGAGGCAGCTGCTATTTATAGGGGGCCGGGAGGAGCCACACCTTTGATCTTGCAGTCCACGCCCCTCAGGGCGGAGAAGTCCCAGATGTAAAGATGTAAAGAATAAAGGACGGCCTGGAATGGATGGGAAGCAAAAACAATTCTACAGATGAGTCTCACAGAATTGTGTTTTATCACTAGCGCCAATTGAGTGTCTGTGGAGAGGAGCTATTAGCGCCTTAGCCACAACGCTTGCTACAGACAGACGGCACTGTTAGGGTTTGGCGCTGTAGGCTACCCGTGGCGATGTGTCTTTTTTTTTTTCAGTGGAGCTAGCAACAGATAGCGCCGGTGGGGATGGACATAAATCATTTGTATTTAACATGTAAATGAACAGCAATATTCAGGCATACAGTGCCAGGTACAAAACAAAAAAGGCTTTAACTGGGGATGGCTGCGCAGTTATCAAGCAAAAACACATAGAATTACATTGACATACAAATGATATGACACATGATTGGCAGACATGAAAATGCCAGTTATCAATGGGTATTCTAAGCCTAAGTAGCCTAAGTACAATAATGAATGAAAAAAAAAACATTCAGAACAGGCCAGGGATCCCGTGTCACTTGATTGAGCACAAAAAAATTTAAAAACGCTAACTAGAAGTCACCAACAAAACAGGACTGGAATGGCTAATTAAAGACAATGGAAGAACATGTGATGTGGCGCTGTAGGGAACACAGCGCTGGTGCTTACAAAGCACCCAACGCTCTTGATACATGGAACACTACATGGTGCTAGAAAAGGCACTAAACATTTTTTCTGCATCAACTTTACTAAGTCCAGATTTTTCAATATTAGCCTGAAATGGCAGGCACAAAATAATGTATTTACTGTTGTTATCTCTGTTCTATACAGTTTATATATTTATATACTTACTGATAACCTCATTAGTAATAACATAGGAGTCTTCAGTCCTTTGAGGTAGGGGTGGTGGGGAGGACGATGTGTCTTGTGCTCCCTCTAAGATATAAAACATGTTCATAGTAGGAAACAGATTAGATAGTTATGGCTGTGCTAAACTCAATAAAAGGTTATCAGTTGTGGGCTGGGCTAGAAAGCTAGTGGTGATCTAGCCTGAAGACTGGGCCAATCAGGGAACTGAGGCAGGGCTGCTTTACCCTGGTGAGGCCACAGCTAGAAGCCTGTGTGCAATTCTGGAAACCTTACCTGCAAAAAGACATTATAACGGATCCAAAGATGGGCAACAAAAATAGTAGCAGGATTTAAACTTAAAACGTATCAAGAGAGACTTAAAGGACTTAATATGTACAGTCTAGAGGAAAGAAGGGAGGGAGGGGACATGATTAAGACCTTTAAATATGTGAAAGGATTGAATAAGGTTCAGGAGGGAAGTGTTTTTAAGAAGAAACTTAATGATAGAACAAGGGGGCACAACCTGAAGCTAGTTGGAGGGAAGATCAGGAGCAATGTTAAAAAATATTATTTTATAGAAAGAGTTTTGTAGATGCTTGAAACAAACTTCCAGCTGAGGTAGTTGAAAAAAGTGAATTTAAGCATGCCTGGGTTAAGCATACATCTATTCTAAGATAAAGAGTATATACAGTATACACATAAGGGCGGACTAGATGGGCCATATGGTCTTCTGCCATCAACCTTCTATGTCTCTATCTAAAACAGGGGTTCCCAACAGGTTGTACTAGTAGCACTGGTGGTACTGGAGATCCTTTCATGTGGTACTTGACAAAGTTGCAGACTGACCTGTGCCCCCAACCCGATCTTCTGCCATCTATCCTACAGTCAGGCCTGATTTGCACCAAAAACAGCCTATTTTTTGTGATTCTTTCATTTTAAATGGCTGACTAAAGGTGTTACTTGATATAATCAGAAAATGGAAAGTGGCACTTGATTAAAAAAGGTTAGAAGCCCCTGATCTAGATTACTCAGTGATATGATTGACTGCAATAATACTACTCAGTTGTATGCTAGATGACAGTGATACAGGATATGTTCTCCAGTAATACTCTATATTATTCAGTAATATGCTAGATTATCCAATAATAGTATTAATAACAGATTACTCAGTGATCCTAACCAACTAACCATCCTAACTAAGAAGTACCACTGATAGTACTTGGGATGCTATCAGGTAAGTACCATGTTGCAGACTGATCTGTATCCGAACCTGATCTGCCCAGATTATCAAACCCGGAATTGCTTTATAAGAAGAAAACTGTAAAAGGTAATGAGAACTCTTTATATGCATTTTTGAGCATCTCATAAAACCTATGGTCTTTTTGAGTTTTTTAACTCCAACTTTGGACCTGACAACCCATACACACCACCCAGGTAGTACTGGAGATATTTAGCAAATGGAAAGTGATACCTGATGAAAAATTGTTGAGAACCCCTGATCTACAGCATTGTCTTCAGTTGACTTTTTTATTATAGTGTTTGGAAACCCTAAAGTTTCTTTGTAATGGGGCTACAAAACATTGCCCTTATTGCACAAAGCAAAAGGAAAGATGACAGGAAGCAAATGAATTCTGTACGCTCAGCAAGAGACTGTCAACATAAGACCTTAAGACTTTGTGTAACTTTAAAATAAGGGAAACCTTGATTTAAAATGAATTGAACTGAAAGTTAATAATGAAAAGGTACATATTTACAAGTTGTAGTAAAACATACCAGTATCTGATCCACTCACTTGTACACTCTGAAAAAATAAAGTTAAACATTTTTAGAGACAGCGCAGTTGCATTTTCAATCTATGGAAATGATTATCAGAATTGCCTTTTGAATTGTTTATATTCAGCACTTACATATATCTTTATATGTTCCATAGTCTACTATTACAGAATGGATCTTGGGTAGTTCAGCAGCCTTCAATTAGAGGGACTGTCCATGCAAGAAAACAATAAAAGCTATGCTCACTTTTTGTCCACGGCAGCTCCTCTCTCTGCCCTGGCAGTGAGAATAGGGCCCAAAAAATAAAAATAACAGGTGGCATGAAAGTATCCGGAAACATGGAGAGGTGAGGGTGTCAGTTTTTCTGATTGCTGGGACAGGATTTTAAAGTTATACTAAAGACAAGCCTGATTGTTGTCACATTGTCTCGGGCTACACGTTGCACTGTCCTAAACTACAATCCGTTTTCAAAAAGAGCCTGTAGTTCCTAAGTTATCTTTAGAAGTATTAGAGAATTAGAGATTTATAGAAAAAATGAAGAGAAACAGTGTGTGTGGCAACAGTGATGTGATGTTAGCACAATGTGATGAGTGTGGGAGGAGAGAGGAGGGTGGGGTTTTGTAAAAGGCATTACGGTATATTAATATTCCTGTGTAGCTCATGTTAATACCTTGCTGAATGCAATGGGCCTGGATTCATCAAGATTACACTGGGGTCCACCAGTACATTCCTCTACTGCTACTTTGGCTGGCAAGCTGGAAGCTATTTGTATCGACCCTTTAGTTGGTGTATCTAAAAATAACACAAAAACATGCTATTACAGGTATAAAAAGAGCTACTTACATAAGGTGTTAAATATGGAGAAGCCCCCCCCCCCCCGCGTTACTTGTCGCCTAATAGTTAAGTCTTTGTTTATCCCTGTTCTTTTACCCGCTCATAAAAGTTGGGGACATTGGTTGCAGCTGCTGCATCAGGTGGTTAAGCGGAATTGCAGTCTAAAACACTTGGAGCAAGGCTCAAAGTAGCCGTACCCTTCATATTGCCACCCTCTTGTATGCTTTTGATTGATGGTGATTGATTTTATAGATTATTACTTTATGTAATGGCTGTAATTCATGCATTTCTTCTTCCTGGCACTGCGTTGCCACGCGCTGTAACCACTGTTTCCCTCAATAAAAACATTTAATTATAAAAAAAAAAATATGGAGAAGCAATTGCAGCCAATCTAGATATAGCACTTTTTAACAGGTTTTCACTCAATGGATGTGTTAAAGGAAAAGTCCACTTTTGTGGAAAGTGGGCATGATACTCATTGCATACTTTCCAGCTGCTCCAGCGCCAATATCATGATTTGTGCTGGCAGATGGGCCTGGTCTGCCTACGCTGGCTCCTATTGAGAACAATGGGCACCTTTGTACATGGGAACTTACAGTGATAGGCAGCAGGAAATATTGTGCCCTCTTACACATTCTGATCCTGAGGTCTGTGGGTCCACAAAAGCCCACAAAACTAAGTTACCTAGACTTGGGTTTTAAATGACAGCTCAGATATAGGTGTTGATGGTGCGACGTAGCTGAGGGAAACCTTTATGTAAATCGAAGGCATACCTGAGGATACATCTATAAAAAATGCTATTAAACTGGAATGTTTTCATGAATGAAGAAACTTGCTACAAACTCCTGATTCGGATGCTTCCACCCAACTGTTTCACATAATGACCAGGAGACCACCCTTACTTTATGCTCACAAGCAGCTTGACCTAACCAACAGCCCTCCCACACCTCAACCTAACCAAAAGCCCACCCACACCTCATGCTAACCAGCAGTCCACCAATACTTTACCCTGACCAAGCAGGCTACCCATACCAACAGCCCACCTGTACCTCCCACTAACCAGCAGCCCAATCATACCTCAACCTAACTAGCAGCCCACCCATACCTCATCCTAACCAGCAGCCCACCCATACCTCACCCTAACCAGCAGCCCACCCATACCTCACCCTAACCAGCAGCCCCCCATACCTCACCCTAACCAGCAGCCCACCCATACCTCACCCTAACCAGCAGCCTACCCATACCTCACCCTAACCAGCAGCCCACCCATACCTCAACCTAACTAGCAGCCCACCCATACCACATCCTAACCAGCAGCCCCCCCATACCTCACCCTAACCAGCAGGCCACCCATACCTCACCCTAACCAGCAGCCCCCCATACCTCACCCTAACCAGCAGCCCACCCATACCTCACCCTAACCAGCAGCCCACCCATACCTCACCCTAACCAGCAGCCTACCCATACCTCACCCTAACCAGCAGCCCACCCATACCTCACCCTAACCAGCAGCCCACCCATACCTCACCCTAACCAGCAGCCCACCCATACCTCACCCTAACCAGCAGCCCACCCATTCCTCACCCTAACCAGCAGCCTACCCATACCTCACCCTAACCAGCAGACCACCTATACCTCACCCTAACCAGCAGCCCACCCATACCTCACCCTAACCAGCAGCCCACCCATACCTCACCCTAACCAGCAGCCCACCCATACCTCACCCTAACCAGCAGCCCACCCATACCTCACCCTAACCAGCAGCCCACCCATACCTCACCCTAACCAGCAGCCCACCCATACCTCACCCTAACCAGCAGCCCACCCATACCTCACCCTAACCAGCAGCCCACCCATACCTCACCCTAACCAGCAGCCCACCCATACCTCACCCTAACCAGCGGCCCACCCATACCTCATCCTAACCAGCAGCCCACCCATACCTCACCCTAACCAGCAGCCCACCCATACCTCACCCTAACCAGCAGCCCACCCATACCTCACCCTAACCAGCAGCCCACCCATACCTCACCCTAACCAGCAGCCCACCCATACTTCATCCTAACCAGCAGCCCACCCATACCTCACCCTAACCAGCAGCCAACCCATACTTCACCCTAACCAGCAGCCCACCCATTCCTCACCCTAACCAGCAGCCCACCCATTCCTCACCCTAACCAGCAGCCCACCCATACCTCACCCTAACCAGCAGCCCACCCATACCTCAGCCTAACCAGCATCCCACCCACACCTCACCTTAACCAGCATCCCACCCATACCTTACCCTAACCAGCATCCCACCCATACCTCACCCTAACCAGCAGCCCACCCATACCTCACCCTAACCAGCAGCCCACCCATACCTCACCCTAACCAGCAGCCCACCCATACCTCACCCTAACCAGCAGCCCACCCATACCTCACCCTAACCAGCAGCCCACCCATACCTCACCCTAACCAGCAGCCCACCCATACCTCACCCTAACCAGCAGCCCACCCATACCTCACCCTAACCAGCAGCCCACCCATACTTCATCCTAACCAGCAGCCCACCCATACCTCACCCTAACAAGCAGCCAACCCATACTTCACCCTAACCAGCAGCCCACCCATTCCTCACCCTAACCAGCAGCCCACCCATTCCTCACCCTAACCAGCAGCCCACCCATACCTCACCCTAACCAGCAGCCCACCCATACCTCACCCTAACCAGCAGCCCACCCATACCTCAGCCTAACCAGCATCCCACCCACACCTCACCTTAACCAGCATCCCACCCATACCTTACCCTAACCAGCATCCCACCCATACCTCACCCTAACCAGCATCCCACCCATACCTCACCCTAACCAGCATCCCACCCATACCTCACCCTAACCAGCATCCCACCCATACCTCACCCTAACCAGCATCCCACCCATACCTCACCCTAACCAGCATCCCACCCATACCTCACCCTAACCAGCATCCCACCCATACCTCACCCTAACCAGCATCCCACCCATACCTCACCCTAACCAGCAGCCCACCCATACCTCACCCTAACCAGCAGCCCACCCATACCTCACCCTAACCAGCAGCCCACCCATACCTCACCCTAACCAGCAGCCCACCCATACCTCATCCTAATCAGCAGCCTACCCATACCTCACCCTAACCAGCAGACCACCTATACCTCACCCTAACCAGCAGACAACCCATTCCTCACCCTAACCAGCAGCATACCCACACCTCACCCTAACCAGCAGCCCACCCATACCTCACCCTAACCAGCAGCATACCCACACCTCACAGTAACCAGCAGCCCACCCATACCTTATCCTAACCAGCAGCACGTCCATACAGTACCTAACCCTAACCAGCAGCCCACCCATACCTCACCCTAATCAGCAGCAGACCCATACTTCACCCTAACCATTAACCTACCCAAACCTCAACCTAACCAGCAGCTCACAAAACCTCACAATTTCCAGCAGCCCACCCACACCTCACCATGATCTGCACCACTACTGCAAACCTCATCTCATCCGCAGATCACACAAACCTGAACATTATCCTCAGCCCACTCATGCCCCAGCCTTAAACACAGCCAAGGCCTTATGCATAGTTTTTTCTGCCTGTTGCAGTGATTCACCAGTGAGCAACTGGTCAGGCCTGGTCATGATGTGGTATGGGTGGTTGGGGTATGCAGTACAGATAGGCTGGGACTTCTGTACAATGCACTCTAGAAAGTTTAATCACTTAAAATGAATAATGTTCCAATCGTATATCCATTTTTACAGCAGTGGGGTGCATAATCTACAGTCTATTTAAAACTGTACTTAGTCCAGATTTTTTAATCTTAGCCTGAAATGGCAGACATAATATATTTACTGTAGTTTGTTATCTCTGTTCTATACACTTTATATATTTATATACTTACTGATAACCTCATTAGTAATAACATAGGAGTCTTCATTTCTTTTGGGTAGGGGTGGTGGCGAAGATGATGTGTCTTGTGCTCCCTCTAAGATATAAAACATGTTCATAGTAGGAAACAGATTAGATAGTTATGTCTATGCTAAACTCGATAAAAGATTATCAGGGATGGGCTGGACTAGAAAGCTAGTGGTGATCTAGCCTAAAGACTGGGCCAATCAGGGAACTGAGGCAGGGCTGCTTTATCTACAACAGGAGTTCCCAACAGGTCATTCTAGTACCACTGGTGATACTTGAGATCCTTTCAGGTGGTACTTGACATCTATCCTACACCCAGGCCTGATTTGCACCAAAACAGCCTATTTTTGTGATTGAGAACTATTTATATGTATTTTTGTGCATCTCATAAAGCTTATGGTCTTTTTGAGTTTTTTAACACTGTCTTGGGTGCTGTCATCCCATACGCACCATCCAGGTGGTACTGGAGATATTTAGCAAATGGAAAGTGATACCTGATGAAAAAGTGTTGAGAACCCTTGATCTACATCGCCATCTTCACTTGACTTATTTATTATAGTTAGGGATGAGAGAACCGGTTCGGACGAACCGGAATTCGCTCCGAATTTCAGGGAAAATTCGATTCGGCGCGAACCCGAATTTTTTTTGTTTTGTGCCGATCGAATTTTCCCTGAAGTAAAAAAAAAAAATGCCGGCATGGTCGGAGCGTGGAGGCCGGCGCCGCACTCAGCTGTCATCAGAGGACGCGTCATCAGAGGGCGCGTCATCAGAGGGTGCCTGAGAGCGGCGCCGGCCTCCACGCTCCGACCATGCAGGTAAGTGCTTTTTAAACTAATGCCGGCATGGTGGGAGCGGGCAGGCCGGCTGCGCTGTCAGCGGGCCGGCTTCCGCCGCCCGCTGACAGCGTAGCCGGCCTGCCCGCTCCCACCATGCCGGCATTTTTTTTTTTTTATTTCAGGGAAAATTCGATCGGCACGAACCAAAAAAAATTCGGATTCGTGCCGAATCGAATTTTCCCTGAAATTCGGAGCGAATTCCTACACAAAGCACAGGGAAAGATGACAGGAAGCAAATTCACCGCTAATTTGCTGAATTAATTCTGTATGCTCAGCATGTACATATTTACAGAATACAAGTTGTAGTAAAACGTACCGTTATCTGAGCCACTCACTTGAACACTCTGAAAAAATAAAGTTAAACAACATTTTTAGAGACAGTGCCGTTGTATTATCAATCTGTGGAAATGATTGCTATCAGAATTACTTTTTACATTGTTTATCTTCAGCATTATGTTTATATATTTGTCATAGTCTACTATTACAGAATGGGTCTTGGGTAGTTCAGCAGCCTTCAATTAAAGAGACTGTCCATGCAAGAAAACAATAAAAGCTAAACCCACTTTTTGTCCCCGGCTCCTCTGTCTGCCGTGGCAGTGAGAATAGGGCCAAACAGGTGGCATGAAAGTAACCAGAAACATGGGGAGGTGAGGATGTCTGTTTTTTACTGATTGCCGTGACAGGTCTTTAAATTATACTAAAGACAAGCCCAATTGTTGTCACATTGTCTTGAGCTACATGTTGCACTGTCCTAAACTACAATCAGTCTCCAAAAATACCCTTTAGTTCCTAAGTCATCTTTAAAAGTATTAGAGAATTAGAGATTCATAGAAAAATTGAAGAGAAACAATGGCTGTGGCAACAGTGATGTGATGTAAGCACAATGTGATGAGTGTTGGAGGAGAGAGGAAGGTGGGGTTTCAGAGCTGCAGAGAGGGGACCAGCCAATCAGGATGTCTGAGCAGGGAGTGGGGGGTGTTTCCATTCTTGATCCCCTGAAGGTTGATTGATGGACCAGGTCAGTGGGGTGGAGACTGAAAGCAGAACATCGAAGTGATTTTCTTCACTAAGGAGACAGACAAAGGAAGAAGCAGAGCACTGGAGCCACTTAATGAAAGGTAAGCTACTGATATTTATTTTGACTTTGACTTTTGACTTGCCGAACACTTTAAGGTTACTGCGTAAAATTAGAAGTTCTATCATTTAGAAAGGAGATAAAAATAGGTGCTATTAGGTTATTAAAAACCCTCTGGCGTTTGACAGGTTGAACTGGGCCTGCAGAATATAAGGAGCAGTCTGGACCTATGGATAATATATTTTGCAGTGACTGCCACCAAGCTCTGGCACCATGAAAGGTGTTTCTGGCGGGGTGAAAAAAGCGCAAGCTAGGTATGCAAGTGGCAGTAGGTTGACATGGCAGTATAATTGGCACAATCTGGCGGAAGCTGTGGTGCTCCCCCCAATCTATAAGATTCCCGGGCTGATTGATTCCCTCCCCCTATGGAATGCAAAATCGGGATGCCCTGCTTTGTGAAGATAAACCTCCCAGGTAGCCCATACACCTACCTTGTTTCCGGTCCAACAGTGCATGCACAAGCCGCAGCCATATGCCCACTATACCTTTAGCAGGGCGTGTGTATTTGTGAATGGCTGGCGTGGGCACGCTTCCTGCTAGAGGGCAGCAAGGGATGCGGCCGTCAGCGCTCTTGGAGCCCCTGCTCTTAGACGAAGCCTTAGACAATGTGACATCAGAGGCTCCGAGTGCACTGATTGGATGAGCGGCTGTGCATGCGCCGTAGAGCGCTGAGGTGAGTTGGGCCCAGCGATCTGGGGGGTTTCACGAAGTGGGGCACCTCCGATCGCGGTGCCCTGGGGGAAAGGACTACTTTAATAAGCATGCAGCTTGCTTATTAATGAACCTTTTTTTATTTTTAACTTTTAAAGTAAAAAAAAATTACTTTCAGTCTACTTTAAGTACAGTACAGTAGTTAAGGCTGTGTTTGCTGTATTTACATCCTGTTGTTTTAACCAGGCGAATGCTGGCGTATGGGTTTCTCAGTGAGCCAGCTTTTAGCTGCGAACCCCATAGGAATTAATGTTATTTTTGGCGAAAATGTCTTATTATGTAATGCATTTTGCATTTTTCATTAATACATCAAGCGTGAAGGTCAGATAGATTACTAGTATTGGACAAACAACGAATAGAACGTGGCTTTTCTTTAAACTATTTTTTCGACACTTTCGGAACAACCCAGGAACACCACATATACATTTTGAGACCAAATATCATAAGCTGTAAAGTGGGATTTCAGCATGATTTCTTGTTTTGTCATAGCAAAATCTGCTGCCGCAGTTTGCCCGCTGTCAAGCGGCCAATTTTGGCTAGTAAATACCACACATTTTGATGAAGTGCGGTGAAGACACAACAAAATGCCACCAGTAGGTCAGTTGTTCGCTGCTTTCACTGGCGAACAATTGCTTATATCGCCGCAATATTCCACATTTGCGGCACACATGGTGCACCTGCCAGTGCTAAACTGGCAAACAGTGTAGTAAGTCAGACCCAGTCTACAGATGGAAACTACATCATTTCACAGACTTTTACTAACCTTTGTTGGTCTTCACAGTTTTGTAACCAGCATTACAACGCTATATTACAATTCCAGTGTAGCTCATGTTAATACCTTGCTGCATGCAATGGGTCTGGACTCATCAAGATTACACTGGGATCCACCAGTACATTCAGTTGATGCCTCTACTGCTACTTTGGTCTGCAAGCTGGGAGCTATTTGTTTCAACTCTTTTGTTGGTTTATCTAAAAATAACACAAAAAAACATTCTATTAGAGGTATAAAAAGAGCTACTTACATAAGATGTTATATGGGGAGAATGCTTTAGATATGTAAGGCACATTACATCTGTACATCTGTACATATTTATTTAATTATTGGCACATGTCCTTTATAAGTGGGTAAATTGGTTATAATAGTTTGATCTTTATTAATTACTTGGTATCTAGGGGGAATTAGGAACCATTGTACGGAATGCTTACTAATAAGACACTTTGAAAGGCTATGTAAGAAACCGAGTGGCACCCCTATTAATTGTGCTAACTGTGTTGATGTTTGTTAACTGTTTTTAACTATTGTCTTTGTGTAGTTTTGAAAATAGTAATGTAACAATGTTTAGATAAATATAAACACTAGTACATAGCACCGCGCTAGAAAAGAAGGTTAATTATAAACTCCAAAGAAGGTAAGGATTGCTCAACGTGGAAAAGTCCTTATCTCTGAAAGAACACAGTTTGTATAGATGAAAATAAACACAGAGCAATAGGTATAAGCTGGCAAGTTGCCCCAATATACGATATCCCAAGGTGCATGCACTCCACACAACAGGGTGCAAGAGAAATCCTCCACCGACAGTGCAAACTCTTACCAGCTTCAAATAAATAAAGCGCTTTCAGATAATCTTAGACAGCGTTGGTAAAGCTTCCAAATCCGTCCACTTCAGAATATATACTTCTCAAGCATAGGTCATACCATATACCGACATAGACACATAAAAAACACAAGCCGAATATAGTGTAATTCTGTAAAACTCGGCAGCTTTAATGTGTAAAAATCCAAAATGCACTCACAAACAAGTAAAAAGAGTCAGCTTAGAAATCTGATCACAGTCTCACCGGCCCTGGAATCTGACAGCCACTGTGATTGGTCCAAATAGAGGACAGTCCCATTAATAAGACAATAAGAGTTCCCAAAAGTAAATTCTTGGGTCCACCGCTCGCCACCGCCGACGCGTTTCGTCGCCGCAAGGCAACTTTAACTAGGCTGGTGGCGCGGCAGAGCGGCGGAGACTAAATGCAAAAAGGGAACAGGTCACGTGATCTAGGTCCTCCAGTCACGTGAACTTAAAAGGCTTTTACATTTAAAACTCTAAGCTATGATTAAGCTTATATTAAAAAGTAATAAACTACTATTAGTGATAAGCTCTTATCAATAAAAAATCTAATAATATACCAAGGTATTTTAAAGAAGTTACCTCACCCAGAGGTGCTGCCAGGACCTCAACCGCATATCTTGAAAACAGCGGGACACGAGATTACAAGCCCACGCCGTCGCTTAGAAACAACGGGGCACGTGAGCCGGACAGCCAATCAGCAACACATGCAAATAACATCATGACAGGAGCTGACAGCAACGTATAGCAAAGCCTCACCATCACACAAACATCCAAACATAACAGTAGCCACAATAACACTCCTTGCAGCGCAATAACAAATTATTGTAAACCTATTAAAATTGTGTAGTTTTGCCTTTAATACAAATATATATAGTTTTTAGATTTATGGTAGTGCGGTTGTGATTTCTGACAAAAAGGGGGATGTCTGAGCCACCCTCAGTGTTTTGGGATTTCCTTGTGGATTTAGCCAGTTATACTGCACACTAATACGTTGATGGTTATTTGTTGGTGCGGTGGGTTCACATATATTGGAATATTAAATGGAGGGAAGCAGGTTTTCAATAAATGGATGTGTTGAAGGAAAAGTCCACTTTTGTGGACTTTCCCACAGATCAAAGTGGGCATGAGACCCCCTGCTTACTTTGCAGCTCGTCTCTTTCCTGCAGCACCAATATCATGATTTGTACTGGCAGATGGACTTGGTCTGTTTACGCTGGCTCCTATTGAGAACAATGGGCACCTTTCTATATGGGAACTTACAGTCGCAGGAAGCAGGAAATATCGTGCCCTCTTACACATTCTGATCCCGAGGTCTGTGGGAAAGTCCACAAAACTAAATGACCTAGACCTGGGTTTTCATGACAGCTCAGATATAAGTGTTTATGGTGCAAAGTACCCAAGGGAAACCTGTACGTAAATCGATGGCATGCATGGGGGTACGTTGCATCCATCAACACTTGAGCTGTCATGTAAAACCCAACTCTAGGTAGCTTATATCTATATATATTTAATGAAGTCACTCTGCTATTTTATCTGTAGTGTCAAAACTTGTAAAACAGCTTAAATCTCAGTAAAAGGAGCTGGGATGAAGGTTTAAAACCTAGGTCCCTTGGTTTGAAGCAGATTTTTATTTGGAAGGCAACATATAATTTTCACTATATCGGAGCTATACTTTAAAGTATACCACTGAAAGTGTAATATACTAGGAGACATTTGCCTAATACAGCAGCTGACTGTTTCTTAGCAACACGGCTGATACAGGACTAGCTCACTTATTACTTCTCATGTATATCTCTGTGGAGCTCTACAAAGCATGGCCTGTTGAGGGGTAGTTGAGGGCAGAGTTGAAAGGCACTGTTATAGGCCATGCCCTACTGGCTAATGACCAATGGTGGGATGCAAGCTATAATCAGACTTTTTGATATACGCTATACAGTATATAACTGTTTCTGTTACATCAGCTACAGTATTTGACTTATAGTGTTGTTGAATTTGCATATGAGTTAAAGTTGAACCTAACCCGGGAATATGAATTGGCTTTCCCCGCTGTGTTAAACCCCCAGAACGCCACTATTCGCTTACCGCTTCCCCATTCCATTGGCGCATGCATGGCCTCTCGTCCAATGAGAGCTGTCTGCCATGACTATGTCATTCGGTAAACGCCTCTCATTGACTAGAAAGGGGAGCCTATCTAAATGGTTGGGACGGGAGCGAGCACATGCCACTGGGGATACAGGGAATGTGGCCGCTCGTGCTCCCCTTCGACAACAATGAGAGCCATTTGCTGAAAGTCATTTTCACGGCAGACGTATATCATTGGAACGAGAGCCCAGTCATGCGCTGTTGGAGCAGGGGGAAGGCCAGCGGCCGGCCCTGGAATCTTAATCTAAAAGATTTCAGGGCCAGGCTGGGTGGGTTTTGGTTCTGCTTTTAATTATTTCTCAAATTCAATTTTTTCATATAGGGGAATCATTTGGTTAGGAAATTATTGCAATGTTTTTTTTCTAACCAATGATTTGTGTAAAGGCAAATGTTACATTCTAACACATTTAATGCAATTGATTTTGGACCACACAAAGTAAAAAGGTGTGTACATGCATTGGTAGCCAGAGGCGGACTGGGGCCAATAATAAGCCAGCACATGCCCAGCCCTGCCCAAGAGTTGCTGAGCCCCTCACTCATAGTGCTTCCCGGCCTGTCGATGAGCTGACCTGAGTATATAACACTGCAAGGGCAGATCATGGGCAGAGGTGGAAAACAACGCTTTAATATTAAAAGGTATTGTGCTCCCTCTCCCCCCAGCCATGATGCAGAAGCTACAGCTTTGCAAGGGCAAAACATTGGCTCAGGGGTATAATAAGGTCCGTCATAGGGAGAGGGGTTATGCACAGGGTCTTGGTGAGGTCTCAGTACTGTCTGTCCCAAAGTATTGCCGCACAGTATTGCCTCTGTTTGTAGCATTTATTACACCTTACCAAGCTCGTCGGGTACAATGAAGGAGTCTGGAGTGCGTTCTGGCAAAGGAGGAGGAGGACTCTTCTCTTGTGCTAGAGAAATAGTTCAATAGCAGACATGTAAAGCAGGAAAGCAAAACAAATAATGCTTTGAACAATAATCTCTGACAAATTACAAACTTATACAGGCTAGTACCAGGGACAAGGTTGTCTAGTCTAAACAGCTTAAGTGTGGGAATTTCAAGCCACGCCCTCATCATTGCACTGAATAGAGAGGGCGTGCCATAGTTCCTGTGACAATGGTGTGGGGCGGGCCATAGTCTACAACAGCACAGCGGCGCTCATGAGACAGCAGGGGAGGAAGGGTGCGGCGCAAGTCTGGGATTGGGTGATGCGGTAAGTTTGTCAGCACCAGACTAGCAGCGATGGCCTGCAGAGGATGAAAGGTGAGTGTAGTTTTTTTTTGACTGAAGTATGACTTTAACATAAAAAGTTTATTTGTAATTTGTTCTGTGCTTTCAATATTTTGGGGTGAAATATGTGAAAAAAAATATGGAAAAATTCATATTGTGTGTAAAAGCCCCATTCCTCCCAATTACAACTCTAACAAATAACCACCTGTTCCTGCCCAGGAGACAAGATTTTCAAGTAGAATACAACTATTATGCTCACTATCAAGGTTTAAACCCCTAAAAATATTTTTCAAAAATGCGTGGGGTCACCCCCACACCAGCAAAACCAGCCTGGGCACCTGCTATGCCGGCTGGTAGACCAAAGTGCGGAGACTACCAGCCCGCATAGCCCAAATGTCCCGCATGCTCTTCGTTACCCCCCTGGGTTTACCAGATGCAGTTATTGGGTGAGGGTTATGGCAAGTCACTTGCTGGCAGGTGACTAACCGGCCCCTGCCTTTCCAAAGACCCCTAACCAGTTCACAATTAGATAAATGTAAAATAATCACTTTAAAAAGTCAATGTTTCTTTTCTACTTACCTCCTTCCATCACTGATCCCATGATGGCCGGTCGCTGCTTCTGACAGCTGGAAGTGATCATCGGAAGCCAGGAGGATAGGTGCATTCTGTCCCCGCAGCGGGCTTCTGCTGAGCACTTCTGCTTACTCCTACTACAGAGAGGGGCCATTTATATCGGCAGAGTGAGCTGATGTGATCTCATTCATCGGTATAAAAGGCCCCTCCCTGCTTTGGTGAACGAGCTGTAAAAAGTCCCCACGTGTACAGAGAATGGGTGTTCTCTGACCAGCTGAAGACCCCAGTGGGGTGAACCAGAGGTCCCCCAAGGAAAACGGTGACCCCCGGCACTTGATCCTGGACAGAGGTAGATAGAGCTGGCACCACTGTAGATTCTACATGGGTTGCGATTATTTAAACATTTTCAAAAACCCACCTTGTTAAAATAAATTTACTTCTTAACAATTAAATATCTTTATTGAAACGTTCAATAAGCCTGCATGGTCCAAAGACAAAGTGACAATGTCACTTAAAGTGGACCAAAACCCACATTTTTAACTAGCATCCCCTGAATTACTCCCCCCATGAATCCCAGATAATGCTGCTTGTTTAAGCTATAAAGCCCTGCCTCCTCCATTGCCACTATGGTGTGTGGCAATGATTTCACTGCCACTCCTATGCAATGATCCCTTGCCATCTGTGGCTCCTTTAAGACTTTTGTATCCTAATTGCCCTGCTAACATGCACCTCCCAGGTTAGTTATAAAATGGTCTGAGCAGCTGCCACCCCTTCTTTGTTTCTTTTGAATTTGTGCAAGCACATGGGGTGTGGGATCTAGGCTGTACTGCGAGGTCTTCGACCATTCCATCCCATGGGGTGCACTTGAGGTTTAGGGCAACCTCAGGTAAGCCTGCTCCCAGTTTATCTATTGCATTGTATGTCCCCAAATGGGGCTCTCAGAGATTAGAGTTAGGAATGCACCCCACAGAGGCACCTTGGCGCTTGGTGGTGCAACTTAAGCATACTTCTGCAGATGTGTGTGACCGAGTCCTCTGTTTTTAACCAAGTTTAGAGACAGATTTTAGGTTGGTCTACAAGCTAACAGGGTTGAGTGCTGTGGCTCCTTTAAGACTCGTGTATCCTAATTGCCCTGCTAACGTGCACCTCCCAGGTTAGTTATAAAATGGTCTGAGCGGCTGCCACCTCTCCTTTGTTTTCATCTTACAAAGAGAGACAGCAAAAAAAAAAATCAGTGTTCCAGGACGATTCAAAATGGGAAAATATTTATTGTTCTACACCATAAAAAGGGAGTATTGGCAGGGGCTTTGACTAAATGTATTTCACAGGGTCAGTGGGTTTCCGGCCATTTTAAAAGTGTGTTCATTTGGAGAGGCTCTCAGAACTTAATTTGGTGTTAAAAAAATAATCTTCCAGAAGCCCCAAATCTAAACAAATAGCCCCAGGTTATAGTCTCTTCACACCTACCTTTTTTGGTCTTAGTATTTGAAGACCAGTGTATTGTATGTGTATATAGGCAGTCACATTGCATAGCATTTTGTTACCATTCTGTGAAGAAATTCTCTACAGAAGAGCCGCGCATATCAGTCAAATATAGTAACAAGGTATTATAGCAGGGGTTCCCAACCATTTTGTAATCAAGTACCACTTTCCATTTTCTAATTGTCTCAAGTAGCACCTGGGTGGTACAAGAAAGCTGTTGGTCACCTAAAATTGTGTCAAAAACGCACAAAACAGCCATTTAAAATGCACAAAATTAGTTTGCATTGCCATTTGGAGCAGTCTTGTACTTACAGAGCAAATCAGGCTTGAGTAAAAATAGATGGCAGCAGATCAGGTTGGGGAGAAGCTCAATCTACCACCCCAAAGGGTCTCGAGCACCACTGGTTGGGAACCCGCAGGTCAATCTACCACCCGAAAGGGTCTCGAGCACCACCGGTTGGGAAGCCGCAGGTCAATCTACCACCCAAAAGGGTCTCGAGCACCACTGGTTGGGAAGCCGCAGGTCAATCTACCACCCAAAAGGTTCTCGAGCACCACTGGTTGTGAACCCACAGGTCAATCTACCACCTGAAAGGATCTCGAGCACCACTTGTTGGAAACCCGTAGGTCAATCTACCATCCAAAAGGGTCTCGAGCACCACTGGTTGGGAACCTCTGCATTATAGTATTTTAATATTAAAATTTCAAAATAATAAAAATGAATATTGTAGGGTCACTTACAACTCCAAATCTGGTTGTTGCGTGGAGGAACTTCAACCGGTTGGATTGGCTGATGCTTAGAGGAGTGGGCAGAAATCAGGCTTTCCATACTGGAAAATGTAGGCTTGGATACCCTAGAGAAGATGGCTTCATCATAAACATTTGCACACTTTGGTGAGTCGGGGCTGGAAGGTAATGGTGGGGAAAAATAGGGGTCCTCTGTTAATTGAGTGTAAGCTTGATTTATGTGAGCAGTACTTCTATTACTCAGACACCTTGCAAAATTGACTTTTTTATCCAAAGGAGATGGTACATTTCTTGCACTGTGAGAAAACAAATTTGATGCCCCATCGGTCTGCCTTTGAAATTCAGATGGGGTGGATTTGGTTCGTGTTATTGGAGCATGTCCAGGGTAACTTGTGCTTATCTCCTCAAGGTTTAACTGAGGGTTGATACTGGGGCATAGTGCTGTCCTTGCGAAGGGGTTGCATATATTTAATACCTCAGTTGTCTTAGAAGAAAAGCTATTTATTTCGGAGGGATGGCACTTGTTGAATTTAGTTGATGAGTAAGGTTCCGTGCTGATGTTAGATGTTACTCCAATATTGCCCAATGTTGCCGATGAGTTCCACAGATGCGCGTTAACGTCCATTTTCATCATATATTTAGCTGTATGACTATATATAAAGCACAATGTTAGTGTTAGTGTTATATACACATAATATAAACTGGAGGGTACAATGTAATTGTCTAGGGTAAATTGTAAAATGTAATTGTCCAGGGTAAAATGAAAAATACCCCCTTTTGTCCCCCGCAGATGATCACTCCTAGTCCAGTGCTGGAAGCCTCACCATCTGGGCCTGATCGTTTGTCATATCCATGTTCACGATGGGGCGCTGCCGCCCTCCACCATCAGTCACAGTGACACTGGACCAGGTCAGGTCTTAATAAAAGGCGAGTATAGAGTTTTTCTTTATACTACAGCCGAGACAATGGGGTTGATTCAGAGCCTGGTGAGAAAACTTACTCCTTTTATAGGAGAGAAAATTGCCATTCATATTCATTGTCTACCTTGGGGCTGATGCAGGTGAAAATTTACACCTGGTAGACAATGAAAGTGAATGTCAGTTTTCTCTCCTAAAAAGAAGTGAGAATTGACCCCTGTGACTTATTATGTCCATTTTCTATTTTTTGTACACAATATATTATGCCCGAAGAAGTCTTTCAAATCTTGTTTTGTCCAATCTATTAAGCCAATAAATAGTATAACTTCAGATTTTCTGTACAAACAAGACTAATACACAAGGAGCTAATCAACATGACTGCTGATATGTTTATATTAGTATATTATTAATACTTTTTTATCACATTGTTTTCTTGGGAGCTACAGTGTTTGTCTTAATTAAATGAGCCTATTACTGCCTCTGCCAGTCCTTTTTATACTCTGCCTCTTTTGTTATGTTTCTCTCATTTCTGTTTTACCGCTGCTTAGTACTTTGCCACTTTTCCTTTTTTCAATATGGAAGAAAGTTCATAAACTGTCATTCAGCAGGTCACCTCATCATGGCTGCCCTCTCCCCTCCAGTCAGAACACAGCTTTAAGGAACATACCTACTGCTCTATTTTCTATTCTATCATTGCCTGATTTATCAAGCACCTCTGCCAGGCAGTGCCACATTGGTGCATTTTGATTGGTGAGGAGGCAGTCAAAATTTCTTGGTACTCAGATCACGCAAGACTTGAAGTGGAGCAAGCAAGCCTCCATTATCTTAAAGAAGGCTCAACAAAGACTATACTTTCTGCACCCCATGTGCAGGCTCTCGACCAATCAGAGCCATATGCATACAACTGAAAAGATACGGTATGTCTAAAAATATCCTAAAAACCTTCTATAATGCTGCCATAGGATCAATCTTGACCACTTCATTTACAGTCTGGTACGATGGGGCTGCAGCCAAAGATAAGCATAGACTGGAGAGGATAACTAGAACTGCTGAGAGGTTAATTGGTTCTCCCTTACCATCTCTGCATGAGCAGTTCATGAGCAGAATCTCCTCAAGGGCTAAGAAAATATCTGGAGATTCAACACATCCAGGACGTTCCTTCTTCAGGATCTTATGCTCTGGGTGCAGATTCATGGCTCATTCAACCAAAACCTCCAGACACAAAAACTGTGTTTTTCCTCTGCCCGTTACGGCTCTAAACAAAGCCAGTGTGAGAGGCACTTCACTCAATCCTGCTATGCATCGTTGATAATTCTGTTAGTCTTTAAGGATTTACCTGCACTGGTCTTGTTACTACTATGTTACTGTATGTAATTGTTTACAGCTCTCCTGGTGTATCTCCTTGCCAAAAAGCATTCCTGGTTTGTATCTTGTACTTGGCGGATTAATAAAGTATTCAGTAAGTATTCAGTATTCAGAAATTAGAGTAGTAAAAAATATAATACAATATTTTTTTCACACTTGCTCATGTTGCTGCACTACAAGAAACACATTTACTAAAACATTAGCAGTGCAGCAACATGCTGAAAAATGTATAAATCATATTTTGCACTACTCTAATTTGCACTAAAATGGCATTGTCTGGCAGAAGTGCTTGATAAATCAGGCCCTTAGTCCATTAGCTAATCTTTGCCATTGTAAGGGGTTAGGGGAAAATCCCCAACATGCCTCAGGAAATTTGGGAAATATTTTGGAAACACTGGAAATCTTACTATATAAGGATGATTGTGGATTGCCAGTTCAGTTTAAAGTGGAACCGGACCTGGAATCCACTGGGGCAGGGAGCAAAACCTGGGATTATCACATGTGTAGCTAGAGGAGTAGCTGTTGACGTAACATTCATTCACAAACTAGTGTACATATTAGCTAATTTTACCTCACTCATACGTTTTGGGCCTTATTTATGATGTGCGCCATTTAGCACCTTTTTTGTGGCTATAGCGTCAGTCCTGCAATGCCAGCATTTTGGACTTGTCTGGCGCTGTGCTATGTACTACATTGTGTAGAATGCTAACTAATTAGCTTTGATTGTTGCACTAGGTATTGGCTGCTCTTTGTCAGCACCTACTGGACCCGGCTGCCAGTGATCCCAGCGCCAGTGAGCGTCACTTTGGACCGCCATCCAAACGCTTAACAGCATATTTATGGTTTTTTTCCACCTTGAAATCTTTGGCGCTGTATTTTAACAACGCTGGTCAGCGTTTTAACATTACAGTTACAAGAAATCACTGCTGGGGACAAAGGGGACAAACTTTACAGTGCGTTTAAGCTGCGTTTTAGTTACTGTTGCCCAAATTACAAATAGTTAAACTGGACCTTCAGCATCATTTTTTGGAAATCCCATTAAGCATCGAAAATGTATATATTTCAAGTTTTTAGTTGCCTTCTTATTATTCTTTTCCCCTACTGGGCTTCAGCTCTGTTCAGGACCCCAGGATATGTGTGCCGCCATCTTGCCTCAGAAGCATCACATATTAAGGAGAGGGGTGAAAAGAGCAGGTGGTGGGGGGGGGGGGGTTATAGCTGTGCTCTGCACAGACAGAGCAGAGCTGGGGTCATGAAAAGGATAGCAATCCCAGAATGCAGAGTGATATAGTTAGAAGACACTTCTGTCTGCAGGCAGTCTGAGACTCCACGGGCAGCCATCTTGGATGTTACAATACTTTAAAAATGCACTAGGTGCAGATAGGATCATTTTTAATGTGGCCAAACTGTATTTATGGAGTGGGGGAAACATTCAAGATTCTTTTTCAGGGCAAAGCTCCGGTTTAAGCAAAAGAAACCCATAAAACCAATTTAATAACCCCCCAAAAATTAATTTTATGACATCTAGGTCCTGCATTTCAAATATTGACAAGTCTCAATGTAAGTTCTGTATAAATAAATGTGTGTAATATTAATTATAAGCATTAAACAATTCAATCCAGTTCTGCCCATTGTGCTCCATGGGATCTTCAGCTTTTCAACGCTAGTGTTAAATCCGCTATGTAGCGGGCGAAACGCTGCTGCTGTTTTGAATTTTGTCTGTGCCTTAAGGTTCAGGCAAGCTGCCAGGAGGGGTTGTGGGAGTGAGGTTTCAGCTGTGTGCCACAGGTAATAGATCTAGTAAAGTGTTATTTCAAATACTTACTCTTCAGGCAGCCTGGTTAAAACAGTACTTGTGTCTATAGGGTCCGATAAATTACTCGTTACCTGTAAGTAAAATACAGAATTTGTTTTTTTCAATATTACTTGTGATGACCACACTGGAACATGATGCAATTTGTAATGAATACAATTATTTAATTATTTTTAGGTGGAAAATCTTTTTTTTTTTTTTTTAATACTCTTTATTTAGAGATTTTGCAGTTTTAAACATCACAAACAATAGGACATACGATACATTACACAAGAGGTTGGTAGAAGGGATGGCACATAGCAACACCTTTTCCAAATCAAGTGTCACCCCACATCCTAGGGCCGACACCTGCATACAATACATTTTACATGGTAGAGGGTTCATCAACTGTATAGACTTCATGGGAGTCTAAGATCTCCCTTGGATTTGTTCCTAGGCTCCACCGACGATCGTCGTTCAATTCTCGCCCACCGGGGTTGAGTGGGACACACCTCTCCCCAAGTAATGGTATTCTACTATGCCACTTTCCAGAGGGGGTGCAACCATATGTCCATCCCGAGGGAGGGTGGGGTGACACACAAAGGGAACTAGTAGGGTGGGAGACAAAAGGGATGGGGAGAGGGGAAGGGTGTGTGGCGTGTGGGACGCGGTTCCAGGCCGGGCACCCAGCTCAGCCCGCTGTTAGCTGGTATCACTCGGGATGACCTGGGCTCCATTCCGCCCGTGCAAAGCTGGTCAGGGCAGCGACGCGGTCACAACCCGAGGCCCACTGACAAACAGGCTCCTGAAGTCTGCTGATTCCTCATAAATCAGCCAGGGCAGCCACGTAGTTCTGTACTGCTCATCCCTATCATGTATAGCCTGCGTTAAGTCTTCCATTTCCCTTACGTTCATGACCTCCTTCGCCCAGTCCCTTACGGAGGGGGCTTTTTTTTGTTTCCAGAACCTGGGTATTGTCTGCTTGGCTGCGTTCAGCAAATGGATCAACAAGGTTTTTTTGTATTTCCCCGTAGGGGCCTTTGTAGAGTGGAGCAGGATCTGAGCTGGGTCTCCCTGTATTTGTGCCCCCGTAAGCTGTGTGACAATAGGCAGAACAGCTCCCCAGTATTCCTGGATCCTGGGGCATGTCCAAAAAATGTGGAACAGGGTACCCCGCCCCTCCCCACATCTCCAACAACTTGAGTCAGCTACGCCAAACATCTTACCCAGCCTATCAGGGGTATAGTACCAGCGTGTCAGCAATTTGTAATTTACCTCTTGAGTTCTAGTGGCCACCGAGGACTTGTGAGCCAGGGTTGCCATTTTGTTTCTCTCTTTTTCCCCTATCGGTCTGCCCAAGTCAATCTCCCAATCTCTCCAGAATGTAGGGGGGACTGTCTGTTCATTTATGAGGAGTGAATATAAATTAGATATCAGGTGGGGGCATGGTTGTCCTTCCCGCCAAAGCCTTTCGAACTCGGTAAGCCCCCTAATGCTCTCTTTCCGGAAACCCACCCGGGACAGCGGGAAAATCTTTTATAATGATTGCACTGTTAATGGTCAGTGATACAGTAAAACCTTGTTGTGAGATAATATTCCTCTGTTTCCCAGTTTTCCTATAACACACAATGAAGAGTGCTAATCTAATGATAATACAAGGCCAGGCGCAGAGGAGTAACTGGGCTTTCTGGCACCCGGGGCAAAGATTCAAAATGGCGCCCCCATCTGTGCTCAGGTCCCCCTTTGGTGCCCCCCGTGACCTGCTGCACCCGGGGCACATGCTCCCCTGCCCCCCCTCACTATGCCCCTGACCATGTGCCACTGGCCAGGACAAATAGAGAATGTAATGGACTGTTTGATGTTTAGTCCATCCATTTTTAAATATATGGACCTTTACACAGCGCTAATGAGTGTAAGCAGAATTGTATTACTGGACACAAAATTGACATAAGGTTAGTTAAAGAGTCTGGAGGGTCCCTGAACTACTGTAGGCAGCAGGCGCACATCCCAATGGGGCACATATACTGGTGGTTAAAGCCCAATCCCCAGCCCCCATACCCCACACTTATGCCCTTATTCATCAAGCGATAGCGCCAGGTAGTGTCTGATGAGCGCCAGGTCCCGCCAGCTAACGGCGGCTACTGACTCAAGTACGCCCGGCGTCGGCCACAATGACGCATTTATCAAGCTAAATGAGGCTAGCGCCGGCGAGAGCGACAGCTACCGCGGGATTCATCATGTAGCCGACTGCAACGAACAGCGCCGCTGCTAATCCCATCACAGCGCCAGGTATGACCTGTCGCTCCCTGGCGATGTTCAATGCATTTCAATGGAGCAATCTTTAATTAATCATAATTAATTCCTATTAATGTTTTTTTTTTTTTTTTTTTTAATGTCAAAAATTCTGTGACCACTTCTGCAATGTTAGGATTTTTTTTTAAGGTAAAAAAAAAAAAAATGATTTTGTGCAGAATTGATATTACAGGTCTGATATTAATGTATTCATATTACAAAATGTTTATAAAAACTTGTATAATTTTACAATCAAAAAATATGGTTGTTTGGGGGTTAAAAACTATTTTAAATCCATCGCCGCCAGCGCTCTGGGGTTTAAACAAGGAATTCACAGCGCGAAAAAATTCGGAGCGTGATTTGTTAATGAATCTGCAGCAAGCCGTTCGCTGTGGCCATTCGTTGTCAGGCGCACCCATACAACGCTGAACCTGTGAAACAGCGACCCCTAAGCCCGTATTCAACATTACCGCACACCGACTGAGTCGCTGTCAACAAGCAAACCCCGGCCAAGCACAGCGAATACTAGCTGGCGCTGTGAAAATCACACTACTGGCGCTCATCTGTCGCTACCTGGCGCTATTAATGAATCGGCCTCTTACTCTTTCTGGCTGCCATCCAGGGGGCCCCCTGCTGCCTATTTCCCTACAGTCTTATTTGATTGGAGAGTCACTTTAAAGTTAAAGTTTTATGTCTAAGGTTTATTATTATGAAGTATTGTGTATTAAATGGAAGTCTTTGAAAACAACTTGAAACCAGAAAAACTAAATGTAGCAAGATTTCATTTATAATTACCATTTTAACCCTCTGACCACCTCATGTCCTAACTTCAGAGGTCAATTCAATTTATATACGTCTTAGCAACTTTTGTCAATGCAAATCTGGTGACACAAACGGTACAATTTAGGTATTGAGTTTGGAAGCTAAAATAAATTCGTTACGCAGTGCAAATGGGAAAAGATTCTAAAATTCTGTGAACTCCAGGGCTAACATGTTTTTTTAATTCTAAGATTAGTGTTGTAACATATTATAAAGTTGTAATACTTTGTTGGCTAATACCAATGACATGGGCCCTGATTAACAAAACTTTCCTTAAAATATCTCTTGAAAATAGTGACTTTTCTTATGTTTTATACCTGATGATTTTTAGTATTTTCCTTTAAAATCGATCATTTTAAATAGATCATTTTACTTGCCCAGCTTAAAAGTTTTAGGTGTTAAAAACCAACATTTTAGCAGTTTCAACCTTACTCTTCTTATTTTAACTTATTTTAGGCTTTTTTTTTCAAAATTAAGCATAGACACAGTCCTCATTTTTAGGAGATATTTTGAAGACAGTCTCTTAAATCAAGTATAAATATACACATAATACACAGCTGTGCGCCAAAAATCTCACAACTGCACGCATGCGGAAACGTGTGCATCGGATTCATGGCAGTGTGCGCAAGAATTACACATGTCTGCTGCGCACAAAATGCCATGGGCAAAGTGCGAGTGCAAGTTCCCGACTCATGTGCAAGTTCTTTTTATGCGGAAAAGTCCCAGCTCCATGTGCATTATGCTGGCTAAGCCATTCACCGGTCCCCATGTTTCTCTCCCTTCTAGCAGTGGCAAATTTATGTCTCCAGCTTCTGTGTTTGAGGTAAATCTCTATTCTCCAATCTGTAGTGGATTCCCCTGTGGTGGCTGTGTTCTTGTTTTTATGTGTAGTGTTTTATTTAACGATATCTTGATTCCTGTTGACCTACAGTGTTGTGTTTCCCAATGTTTGGATGCCCCCCTCCCTGCCTTGTTTGTTTAGTGTATTAGTGCTTAAAAATTGAGCTACCTTTTTTTTTATTTAAATAAAACATTTGTTGCCACATGTCCACATTTTTGGCTCTTTTAGCTGGAAACAAAAATATATTTGTCAACTTTTG
Organism: Gastrophryne carolinensis; assembly: GCA_027917425.1. Classification (NCBI taxonomy): domain Eukaryota; kingdom Metazoa; phylum Chordata; class Amphibia; order Anura; family Microhylidae; genus Gastrophryne; species Gastrophryne carolinensis. The sequence continues at coordinate 384,583,679 of CM051236.1, read as the reverse complement.
CAACAATTTTCCAAATGAAAAAAAAAATTCTGAAAAATAAATTGCAGATGACACTTTCATTCATAATAAACAGGCTATTGCTGGCATGTGTTTAATGAATGAAATAAGCGTGTCAGTTATCGAAGTCTATTTTCCTCCTGCTTTTTGCTGAAGGAAAATAGCATATGAAACAAACACATTGGCACAAACTTTTCATCCCTCCAAACAAGCCATAAATTGCACACAAATTTACTCTTGGGAGTAAATTTGTGCTTGAAATCTTACTTCATGAACAAATTTACGCAGCAAAATAGGTGCACAAAAAATGTGTCTCATGAATCGGGAGGAAGGCGAAATAGTGAAACGTGAGTAAACCATTTTTGCATATGAAAAGTGCAAAGTATTAATAGTATGACAGATGAACCTAATTGTGAGAATACTGAGTGATATATTATTGTATACGCACATGGCTTACGTTTTGAGGTATGCCTCTTTGAACCGATATAGGCAATAATAATTTTTTAAAACAAATACATAAATTTAATACATGAAAAAACCCAGCCGTCCCTAAGACAAACCTGTTACATCCAGTATCTGATTTGGCCACTAGAGGACTCTCTGACAGACCCAGGCAAGTACCTAAGGCTACCTTCAGGGTAGTCCCGGAGCTCCAAGACTAACACGGGTTGTCTGAAGTGTTCTGCAAAATTGTTATTTGTTCTGTACGTTATGTACAGTAATTAACACAATTCTTAAAATTGTGCAACTATGTGATCAAGGCCCTTATTTATGAAGGAATAGCGACTGGTAGCGACTGGTGAGCGACCGGTAATGACGGGCACTGCCACGAGAACGCCGGCTCCCCACCACAATCACACATTTATCAAGCCGATCCTGCTTAGCGACTGAGATAGCGCCAGATAGCCACTGATTCATCATTGTTCCAGCCTCAGCCCACAGCGCCAGCGTCTGACCTTGAACAGCGACAGGTATGACCTCTCGCTACCTGGCGCTCTCCAATGCATTTCAAAGGAACAATCTTTAAATACTCATAATTAATTGTTATTAATGTTTTTTTTTTTTTTTTAATGTGAAAAATTGTGACCACTTCTGCCATGTTAGTTAATTTTTTTAAGGTAAAAAAAAAAAAAAAAAAAAATTTGTGCAGAATTGATATTACAGGTCTGATATTATTGTTAGAGATGAGCGAACGTCTTGAAAGTTCGATTCGGGCGATTCGCCGAATTTCCCCAAGAAATTCGGGTTCGCCCGAATCGAACTTTCACGAATCGCTCATCTGAAAAAAAAAATGCCGGCATGGTGGGAGCGGGCAGGCCGACTACGCTATCAGCGGGCGGCGGAAGCCGGCCCGCTGACAGTGCAGCCGGCCTGCCCGCTCCCAACATGCCGGCATTTGTTTAAAAAGCAAACACTTACCTGCATGGTCAGAGTGTGGATGCCGGCGCCGCTCTCAGGCGCCCTCTGATGACGCGCCCTCTGATGACGCGTCCTCTGATGACAGCTGAGAGCGGCGCCGGCCTCCAATGGGGCCAGCACAGTAGAGGTAGAGGGCCTGTGACTGCATGCTATTCCAGTGCCACCATTGACTGCTGCTGGATCTAGGATAGGTGAGTATGCTGCTTGGGCAGGGGGTTTCCTAGATCTTCCCACTGCAGGGGCATCCGGAATTGGGATTGGCCTTTGTACGAACTATTCATACTTTTGGATCACTTTAAAGTGGACTAAAATCCAGGATTCTGACTATCCTGGGTTTTGGTCCTTGCCCCTGGGGCACCCTGATCGGGGGTGCCCCGCTGTGTGAAACCCCCCAGATCACCCGAACAAACACATCTTCCCAGTCCTACGATGTATGCTTGGCCACTCATCCAATCTGCGTGCACAGATCCACTCAAGCCCCTTCGTCCAGGAGCACAACTAATACGAGTGCAGTGAGCGCACTGACAGGCGCACCCCCCGCTACCCTCTAACAGGGAGTGTGTCCATGCCGGACATTAACAAATGCCTGCTACGGGCACGTGCCCTGCTAGAGGGATAGTAGGGATGTGGCCATTGCTCGTGCATGTGCCGTTGGACAAGGAAAGAAGGTGAGTTTATCACCCACCTGGGGGTTTTCACACAGCGGGGCATCCTGATTTTGGATGCCCCCTGGGGAGAAAATCAATTGGTCGGAAATCTTATAGATTTCTGGGCCGATCTCCTCGGGTTTTGGTCCACTTTAAGTAAAATTATTCATTCTAAATAGCTTTGCATTTGACAAAAGGTAATTAAAATAATTTATACTTACAGTTCTCTGGTCTACGTTTTCTGCCTGCCTCTCAATTTCTTTTTTGAAGAGATGTGTTACTGCATTGTAGACCAGTTCATATTGTTCCTGTGATAACCAGCATTGAAAGAGCATGTTTAGAGTTATTTAACACACATGGATTGTGTGTATGGCATATTAATTCTTTTATGGAGAACTCATAGACATGGACATTTGGCCTTTTATATGCAGTCAGTAGATGCTTTTTGAGAAGCCAGAGACACACTATATGCAGATCTAAACTATACTAAACTATATAATTAAGTTCAACAGGATTTTTCTCATTTTATTTCTGTTCAGTCCAAACAGAATGTTTGGAAATCATTGAGTAAAAAAATGTAAAGAAACCTTGGTGCCAGTATTTCTTCCACTTTATTGTGTGTCCAAATAATTTGGATAGCCCTTCCCAGAGCTGCTGCAAGAACATTTTGGGCCCCTCTAGACCCCCTTTTCATTCCAACATAAATTTCCATAGTGACAATGGGAAGCTGCTGCAGAGACAGGCAGGACAATGCTTGTCTTCCAAAGCACTGATGCTAATAAGAAATATGTCTGCCAAAACCACCTCCGCTGACCTCTATTTTTATGGGCTTTATGGGCAAATTGCCTGCTCCAGGGACAGAACAGAGACTGGTCAACAGCTTTCTGCAGTAATTATGGAGAGCTCAGTGGATGGAAGGGTATTTTAAGCCTCCCCCTGGCCCCCCTATCCACTAACCCTGTCCCAGTACCTTGGGCGCTGCTGGTGGCTTGGCGGTGGCCCGATTTTCAAATAAAACGCCCTGTGGCGCTTTTGAGATCGCGATTGGTGCTCTCAAAAGTGCCATTATGACAAGGTGCAGCTGGCTGGCCGCATCCCCAGCGCGCTGGTCGGTGCATGCACTCCCACACTCAGCCGTTCAGAAAGGCTACAGGGAAGCCAGGGATGCAGCGCCAGTGATCACTGCGCCGCTGGAGTTTGTCAGTGACCCCAATGATTTCACACAGCGGGGCATCCCACTATAGGACACGCCGTGGGGGGGCTAACGGCCAGCCCTGAAATCTTTTAGATTCCAAGGCATGGCCGCATGGGTTTTGACCCGCTTTAAATCATGGAAGCAGGTGAGAATACATCAGAGCAGGTGTCTGGGCCCTATCCCTGAGCAATAGGAATCCAGTCTATTGCCCTTATGGCAGCCCTGACCCACCATATGCTATATTAGACTTCATCCTTTTCTTAAAAACTACTTTCAATGGCATTTGTACAAAGTATAATTTTTGGAGCCAAAATGATGTCCTCAAATACAAGATAATCAAGATAATCAGCATCTTGAGGACATCGTTCTGGCACAAAAAATATAAACTTTTAAAAATGCCATTGGAAGTGGCCTTTCACTTTAAGTTCCATGATAGGGACTAACAAACACATTATAAACACATTGTTAATGTGCCACATACCTTGGTCTGAACAAGTGAAGATCTCTGAGTTCTCATTTCTTGTATAATTGAATAAATGCTAAAATTAACTGGAATAATCTAAAGAGTTAAAGAAAAAATAGGTGCTGCTATGACAACAACAAAAAGAAAACGGTGTGAATATTGTGGATGTAGGGCTGCTTGAATTTTGTGGAAATTCTGGATTTGTGTGGACTTGAGTCAGAACAGCATTCTTTTCTTTGGAAAGGATGTTTTCAGTGTTGGGAATGGGGCGCAGTGTGTCAGCTTACCGGTCTCTGTCATTTCTTGCACCGTGCTCCAGGCCCCCAGGCGTGTGTCACATGACATCACCTGAGGAGACTGGGGCTGGAAGTTTCAGAAGCAGGTAAGCCAGTACACCTCTGGAATACTGATAAAGGGTATGTGAGCAACTTGTGGCCCACTCTTATTATTTATAGGGTTTTTTATTTACATTTTTCTCATTTCTAATTTGCTGACTGCAAACAAACAGCTGCATTTCAGCATGAGGTGTGGAATCGATCCTGCTGGAGGTGAGGTAACCAGATTTTTTTTTTACGAGACTACGCCCGGGAAGAATGTGGACAAAGATTAGCCATCCATGACATCCCAACTGAACAGGGGTGGATATGGCCAATCTGAAAGAGATGGTCGAGGCAATGGAAATAATAAGGCAGCAAGGAGCTTAGCTATAGCCTGTCCTCCTTTTCCTGCAGGCGCTGTAGCAGGCCTCTAAAGTTTGCCCGACCATACTTCAAATGTGATCACATGACCACCCCTGTCATTATGCTCGACCACTGCGGCTTGCCAGGCTGGCTCATGGTGGGGACACTAAGGGACGGGGGGGGGGACCACTCTTGTGTGTGGTTATTAAAGTTGACCAATGCTCACAGTAATCGATTCCCTCCCCACTGAGGCATCCAAAATCGGGATGCCCCACTGTGTGAAACCCCTGTGGTCGCCCATACACTTACCTTCTTTTCTGGTCCAACAGTGCATGCACGAGCCAAGGCTGCACCCCGGCTATTCCGCTAGCAGGGCGCGTGGCCGTGCCAGGCATTTGTGAATGGCCGGTGCGGGCACGCTCCCTGTTAGAGGGTAGTGAGGGATGCGACCGTCAGCGTGCTCGGAGCTGCTTGCCTTAGACGAAGGGACGTCAGCAAATCCGAGCTCGCTGATTGGACAAGCGCCCTCACATGCGCCGTAGGGCCGGGAGGAGGTGAGTTTGTTTCAGCGACCTGGGGGGTTTCACACAGCGGGGCACACCCGATCGGAGTGCCCCTGATGCAAGGACCAAAGCCCAGGATAGTCAAAATCCTAGGCTTTGGTCCACTTTAAGGAGTGAATTAGAAGGAAGAGGAGAAGGAGAATTTGAAGACCTGATACAGTATCTTCAGGAGAGAAAAGGCACGTGGGACAGGCTTCAGGTGAACTCCTTGTCTGCCTTATTTGTGCCTTGCTGCAATTGCCTGGACTGTCCTTTTATAGGCATGGTCCTGAAGCTTTAGTAATGTTGGGACAGATCATGTGGAAGGGGCGTAGTATGTCACCCTTTCAGAAATGATGCTAAGGCTATAGAATTGCAGGATCAGGGTGTAACCTTGGGTGTCTTGGCTTAGGGGTACTGTGGGGCCATTCTGCACCAGGTAATAAATTGCAAATAGGCTGCTGAATAACTCCCAAGGTAGACAATGAAGGTGAATGGCAGTTTTCTCTTCTAAAAAGTTTTCTTGCCTGGTTCTGAATCAACCTTTCTATCACCCAAGGGCTTACAGAGACCTGGACAGCAATGACTATGAAATAATCTAGTGAATAAATTCTGTATGCCTATAGAAACATCATTATATTGCAGTCTTGCCTGGGATGCTCTCAACCAGGATTACATATGTATGACTTTATTTACAGTCCCTTTTTGAAATGTCTCACCTTATCTTGTAGTAACCTCCAAATATAATCTATAGCACAGAGAACTCCTGTCCGCCCACAGCCAGCACTAAGTAAAAGAAAAAGGTAAAAATATAAGGACTAATTCCCTCCTTAAAGTAGCTCTTTGTAAAATAGTCTCATATTAAAAATCCATATAAACATGCCAGATAGTAAGAGTAGGGGGCACTACACAGTGGAAAGAAAAATATAAACTTAGGGCCTTATTTATCAAGGGATAGCGCCAGGTAGTGTCTCACTAGCGCCAGGTAGCGCCAGCTATCGGTGGCTACCGACTCCAGAACGCCAGGCGGCGGACACAATCACGCATTTATCACGCTAAATGAGGCTAGCGCCGGTGAGAGCGGACTGCAACGAACAGCGCCGCTGCTAATCCCATCACAGCGCCAGGTATGACCTCTCGCTACCTGGCGCTCTCCAATGCATTTCAATGGAGCAATCTTTAAATATTCATAATTCATTGATATGAATTTTTTTTTTTTTTAACTGTCAAAAATTCTGTGACCACTACGGCAATGTTAGATATTTTTTTTAAGGTAAAAAAAAAAAAAAAAATTTGTGCAGAATTGATATTACAGGTCTGATATTAATGGATTCATATTACAAAATGTTTAGAAAAACTTGTTTAATTTTTTAATCAAAAAATATGGTTGTTTGGGGGTTAAAAAACTACTTTTAAGCCATCGCCGCCAGCGCTCTGGGGTTCAAACAAGCATTTCACAGCGCGAGAATTTTTTGAGTAGGATTTGTTAATGAATATGCTGGGAGCCGTTCGCTCTGGCCATTCGCTGTCAGGCGCACCCATACAGCGCGGAACCTGTGAAACAGCGACTCCTAACCCCGTATTCAACTTTACCGCACACCGACTGAGTCGCTGTCAACAAGCGAACAACGGCCAAGCACAGCGAATACTAGCGGGCGCTGTGAAAATCACGCTACTGGCGCTCATCTGTCGCTACCTGGCGCTATTAATGAATCGGCCTCTAAGCTTGTGGTTCTCCTCTACTGGTAACAATAAAATCTAGTTATGGTTTTTGAGCAGGACAGTGAGAACTGCTCACCCCTAGCTGTTTGTCTATTGAAATAGCCTGTGGGGAACAGTAGCATCATGGGTAAAAATGTCTACACACATCAGAAGAATTACCCGAATAGCAATAAATACCTATTCTGTCACAGGCTGGTTCATTGGACACTGGACAGTTCTCCCTTCAAAGCCTGTCACACCTTTCTTCCAGGCAAAGAAATAACTAAAAGACTGGAAGTTCATTTAACAAGAAAGTGTGCCATCAGAACCGCAAACTGTGACCCTAAGATATTGAGGCTGATTCACTACTAACGGCAGGTATTGCCTGATGAGCAACTGTACAGCGGCGCTTAGAGCGACGCTGTAAGCGGGTATTGGCAGCTGTAACAGATCGCCTTGGTCGCTCTAGTAACCTGGCTGGCATTGATGAATGTGATGTGTGTTGGGCGCTGTAACACCAGTACAGTGCTGCAGCAAGGTAGCGCCAGCTCAGTGCTTCTGGCACTTGGCACTATTCTTTGTGGCATATATTAAGAATGATAAAACTGAGTTTCTCAAGTTAGGTCCTTACCTGCAGTGGATGCATATTGGGGGGTCTTCATCTTTCTGAAGAATCCGCATGCTCTCAATCATGCCAATAATGTGATCCACGGATGAGGGCACATCATGATCAGGCCAGTTTTTATAGTGAAACTGATTAACTATCCTTATTTCCTGCAGAAAAATAGAGAAATATATTATGATGCAATGAAAAACAAATATATATATACGGTATACAGAGGAGTAGCTGGGCTTTCCGGCACCCAGGGCAAAGATTCAAAATGGTGCCCCCCACCTGTTCTCAGGCCCCCCTTTGGTGCCCCCCACCTGTTCTCAGGCCCCCCTTTGGCGCCCCCCTGACCTGCTGGACCCAGGAGCCCCCATTGCTCCCCCCTGACCTGCTGGACCCAGGAGCCCCCATTGCTCCCCTCTAGCTACACCCTGTATATACATATATTGTATAAGGCCTTTATTAGGGTTGTCACTTGCCCGTCATTATTAGCCTATGGCCTGGTGTTGCCAGTATTTGTTTTCTATTACTGGCAATTGTGGGTATACTTTTTCCCATCCTCATTTACCAGTAATAAGACAAATACTGGCATTTCCAGGCCAGTGGCCAGTAAAGTAGGAAGAAAAGAACAGCCAGGGGGCAACCTTAGCCTCTATGCTAATCACTGGCTGACAACATTATCAGTTTATATTTGCTGTGGGGGGCATTACATGCCCCCCCCCCCCCCTTGAGATGGCAGGCGTGCTCAAAGGGCAAGTATCAGCTCATTATTGTATGTCCCAAATTTTGGGATTCAAAATTAGTAGGGACCCCACTAAGAGGGCCACCTGTTTGCTTACTATTGTATAGTAATGAGAGGGTTAAACCAGGATGTTCCTTTGTGCACAGCCCATGCCCAAAATAAATATTGTATAATAATAAAATATTGTATTATTGTACAAATAATATATTGATGGAACAATATTATTATTTACTCATGAATTGTTATTAAACCTGGCAGTCATGGCCTAGCGGTAAGGTAGTGGCCTTGTGACCAGAGGGTTGCAGGTTAAATTCTCGGCAGTGATATGAATGAGCCTCTGCCCACCACTCCAGACATGTAGAGGAGTAGCTAGGCATTCTGGCACCCGGGGCAAAGATTCGAAATGGCCCCTCCACCTGTTTTCAGGTCCACCTTTGGCGCCCCCCTGACCTGCTGCACCCGGGGCAAGTGCCCCCCCTGCAAGTGCCCCCTAGCTACGCCCCTGCAGACATGTGTACCTATGTGTGTACAAGCATATAATGGCTATTTTGCCCCAAAGATTTCAAGCATTTTAGTACTGCCTGTAAAGGACAAAAGCTTATTCTTCCCTCTTTCCTAGACTGCTGATTTAGCGCAGACCAGCATCACAAACTCTGTTATCTACTCTGTTCAAGAGCCCAACTATGTTAAACTACACTGCTGTGGACCATGCTGCATAAACTCCTTTCTCCAGATTTTCACAGTAATCAATTGTGGCAACAGCAGATGACGATGCAGTGACATCCCTGCTCTCTCCGCTCTGCAAGTCACTGCTGAACATGCAGAGCTGCCACTGCTCTGCAGCATATCTGCTGTTGCCACAAGTGATCGCCGTTGGACCGTGAAGAAGGTGAGTATACAGCGTGTCCTAGGGCTTATCTATAGCAAAGTCTTATCATTTTAGTATATTGTTATACCATTTCAAACTAAAACCTATAGACCCCAAGTTGCTCAGCTGTGGCAAACTTTTCTCTCTCATATGCTTCAAGCATATGTTGACATGTCAAACATCTGGACCAGTTTGGCCTTCCACCAAGAACCATAGAAAGAAGTATATATCATGCAACAAACAGCCACCAGGAAATCATAGTCTGCAGTATGTCACCCAGCTTAGATGGCAACAATTAACAGGCTGATTCATTAATAGCGCCAGGTAGCGACAGATGAGCGACAGTAGTGTTATTTTCACAGCGCCCGTTAGTATTCGCTGTGCTTGGCCGTTGTTCGGCTGTTGACAGCGACTCAGTCGGTGTGCGGTAATGTTGAATACGGGGTTAGGAGTCGCTGTTTGACAGGTTCCGCGCTGTATGGGAGCGCATGACAGCGAACGGCCATAGCGAACGGCTCCCAGCATATTCATTAACAAATCACGCTCCAAAAATTCTCGCGCTGTGAAATGCTTGTTTAAACCCCAGAGCGCTGGCGGTGATGGGTTAAAAGTCGTTTTTAACCCCCAAACAACCATATTTTTAGAAAAAAAAAAAAATTTTTTCAAAACATTTTGTAATATAAATACATTAATATCAGACCTGTAATATCAATTCTGCACAAATTTTTTTTTTTTTTAGCTTAAAAAAAAAATCTAACATTGCAGAAGTGGTCACAGAATTCTTGACATAAAGAAAAAAAAAAAAAAAAAAAATTAATAGCAATTAATTATAAATATTTAAAGTTAGCTCCATTGAAATGCACTGGAGAGCGCCAGGTAGCGAGAGGTCATACCTGTCGCTGTTCAAGGTCGCTTGCTGGCGCTGTGGGGTGAGGCTGGAATAATGATGAATGAGTGGCTATCTGGCGCTCTGTCAGTCGCTAAGCAGGATTGGCTTCATAAATGTGTGATTGCGGAGGGGAGCCGGCGTTCTCGTGGCGGTGAGCGTCATTACCGTTCGCTCACCATTCGCTACCTGGCGCTATCCCTTGTTAAATAAGGGCCTTAATAAATATTTACAGTCCTGAATCGTTGCTACCCCAGCTCCTCACATGACTGCTGGTGGCCTATCATGTTTTCCCAGGGCACCCATGGTCAGCAAGATCTGCTCGCTCTACCTTTTAAATTTTAGGGGTGGGATCCATTTCCTCTATTTTGGGGTCTGGGCACAGGCTGATGGAGGCACAATTGATATGAGTAGGACAGTTAGCGACTGATGATCAAGTGGAGCGTTAGTGATGATTGTGCTGTCATTTTTCTGTTAGCGGAGCTGTAGATAATGCTGGCTGGTGCCCAGCTTATCCACTAACGACAGTCCTGTCAGTTATTAGTATGTTTAATAAATGTGAGCTTACACTCCCATAAGTTGCTATCAAAGTCCTGATGACATAGTCTTCCATTTTTTCTTCTTTACTCTGGAAAAAACATTGAAAAAAACTATTACAAAATACTTTCTCCTAATCTTTAAATGGTTGGTATTATCAGGATACTTACACACATGATGGAGAACGGACCAAACTGTAACACTTCACATCCAGCCTCCACCCAGTATCGTTCGCACTTTTTCTAGTGAGGAAAACACAGAAAAAAAATTGTGGCCCTGGGTCAAATTTACAGTGAGGCCCCATGTTTTGAATCATTATGTGCTCTGTCCCTGCTATCCTCCCTCCCCTATGTGTTCACTTTCTGACATGCTGGTGGAAACAACAAACCAGCTGGCCCAAAGCGCGGCAGCCCACTGAGGGTTGTCCTCGATCACCATATGGCTTGTTCACTCCTGTCTCCTATCACCTGCCAACCATGCATTCATTACTTATTCTTGAACAAAAAAGTGTTAAACCAGAACATGGTCAATATTATTGATTCTTGGATGTAGCCCCCTTTTGCTTTGATATCAGCTTTGCACACTTTTGGCATTCTGTCAGTCAGCTTCATCAGGTAGGAATGATCTGGAATGGTTTTCAAATAACAGGTATGCCATGAGTAATTTTGTGGAATCTCTTGCATTGCTTCGCAATGATCAAACAGCAGACACTCCTCAATATCAGTTACTTAGGGGAAAATGCAAGCATCATGCCTTTATGGTTGAATTGCTGCAAAGAAGCTACATAGGAGGAATAACAGGGAATTGCATGGGCCAAGAAAACAGACATTAAAACTAGGGATGAGCGAATCGATCCGGACGAACCCGGATTCGATCCGAATTTCAGGAAAAATTCGATTCGGATCGAATCCGAATTTCCCCGCGATTCGATCACTCGAAGTTTTCCTTTAACATCCATTCATTTACATTTACAGGCATTCTAAGATGGCGGACGGGACATGTCTGGACATCTATCCCGCGCCAGTGCAAGCTGGGGCAGTCACATGCAGCCTATCAGCAGCCAGCAAGCCCGGTGACGTCACACAGCGGTATTTAACGGCGGCCATCTTGCTTTTCCTCATTTCTCTATTGCATTCGTGACAGACAGAACGCTGTGTAGCTGAGGCACTTAGACAGGCAGGGACAGACAGGGACAGGCTGGAGACAGGCAGGAGACAGGCAGGAGACAGACAGGAGACAGACAGAAAGCCAGGGAAAGGTAGGAAAAACGGAGGCTGTGACAGGGAGATTTTTTTTTTTTCATCCAGCCTTTGTTAGCGTTTTCAGGCTGCTTATAGTAACTAACTGTGCATATATACTGAACTGATCTTAAGTCTGCTGTGAGGCATCCCATTCTGTGACTAAAGCAGCCTCTGTTTAAGACCATATAAGCATTTGCTCTTATCATATTTGAAATTAGGCCTGATAAAGACACTTTTGCTGGGCAAAGCACTACTGGACCCTGCCAGGTCGATTCCTGCCCAGGGCATCCCATTCTGTGACTAAAGCAGCCTCTGTTTAAGACCATATAAGCATTTGCTCTTATCATATTTGAAATTAGGCCTGATAAAGACACTTTTGCTGGGCAAAGCACTACTGTACCCTGCCAGGTCCATTCCTGCCCAGGGCATCCCATTCTGTGACTAAAGCAGCCTCTGTTTAAGACCATATAAGCATTTGCTCTTATCATATTTGAAATTAGCCTGATAAAGACACTTTTGCTGGGCAAAGCACTACTGGACCCTGCCAGGTCCATTCCTGCCCAGGGCATCCCATTCTGTGACTAAAGCAGCCTCTGTTTAAGACCATATAAGCATTTGCTCTTATCATATTTGAAATTAGCCTGATAAAGACACTTTTGCTGGGCAAAGCACTACTGGACCCTGCCAGGTCCATTCCTGCCCAGGGCATCCCATTCTGTGACTAAAGCAGCCTCTGTTTAAGACCATATAAGCATTTGCTCTTATCATATTTGAAATTAGGCCTGATAAAGACACTTTTGCTGGGCAAAGCACTACTGGACCCTGCCAGGTCGATTCCTGCCCAGGGCATCCCATTCTGTGACTAAAGCAGCCTCTGTTTAAGACCATATAAGCATTTGCTCTTATCATATTTGAAATTAGGCCTGATAAAGACACTTTTGCTGGGCAAAGCACTACTGTACCCTGCCAGGTCCATTCCTGCCCAGGGCATCCCATTCTGTGACTAAAGCAGCCTCTGTTTAAGACCATATAAGCATTTGCTCTTATCATATTTGAAATTAGCCTGATAAAGACACTTTTGCTGGGCAAAGCACTACTGGACCCTGCCAGGTCCATTCCTGCCCAGGGCATCCCATTCTGTGACTAAAGCAGCCTCTGTTTAAGACCATATAAGCATTTGCTCTTATCATATTTGAAATTAGCCTGATAAAGACACTTTTGCTGGGCAAAGCACTACTGGACCCTGCCAGGTCCATTCCTGCCCAGGGCATCCCATTCTGTGACTAAAGCAGCCTCTGTTTAAGACCATATAAGCATTTGCTCTTATCATATTTGAAATTAGCCTGATAAAGACACTTTTGCTGGGCAAAGCACTACTGTACCCTGCCAGGTCCATTCCTGCCCAGGGCATCCCATTCTGTGACTAAAGCAGCCTCTGTTTAAGACCATATAAGCATTTGCTCTTATCATATTTGAAATTAGCCTGATAAAGACACTTTTGCTGGGCAAAGCACTACTGGACCCTGCCAGGTCCATTCCTGCCCAGGGCATCCCATTCTGTGACTACAGCAGCCTCTGTTTAAGACCATATAAGCATTTGCTCTTATCATATTTGAAATTAGCCTGATAAAGACACTTTTGCTGGGCAAAGCACTACTGGACCCTGCCAGGTCCATTCCTGCCCAGGGCATCCCATTCTGTGACTACAGCAGCCTCTGTTTAAGACCATATAAGCATTTGCTCTTATTATATTTATATTATAAGACACTTTTGCTGGGCATAGGCTTACTGCTGCCTGCCAGGTGCACTTCTGTTGAGGCATCCCATTCTGTAACATAGCATACCCCTCTTTATTTACACTAAGCAGCTCTCTTATTTACACTAAGCAGGCCTGTTGGAGGCTGAGTGTTACTGCTCACTTTTGGTGTGCATTATATTCTGTTTCATATAGACCCACCGCTGCCCGGGGTTTTTTTAAATATCACCTACTACCACGCCAGTTAGACTATGTCGGGCAGACAAGTGCCTGGAAGTGAAAAGAGGAGTGGCAGAGGCCAAGATTCCGCAGGCAGAGCTCGCATCAGACTGGGGGCCAGTAGCAGCAGGAGTCACGCTGAGAGACCTAATCTGCCAGTATCTGCTAGCGGTCGGGTCTCCACCAGTAACGCATCTGCCGTGGTAGATTGGCTGACGCGCTCATCAACAACATCATCACAACTTACATCTGAGACCCCCAGTCTAGGGTCGGTAGGTTCCTCTGACACAACCCTGAGTTGGCATGCCCCGAGAGCAGTCCCTGTCCTCCCATTGCCTCTGTCCTACGCCGTTCCCTCCCCCAGCGACGTATCCTATGCTTTGGGTTCAGCTCCACTCTTTAGTGAGGAGGACGATCAGATACAGGAGGACAGTCAGCAGCTACTGCCCAGCCAAGAAATGGAGGTGGCTTCTTTAGCTAGGCAGACAAATAGTGATGTGGACAGTGTCGTGGGTGCTGCGAGCGTTCCAGCTCCTGCGCCAGACACTGTTGACGAATCCACGAACATCAGTGACGTACAGCCACAACTCGGTGATGATGATGATGATGACGATGAAGCCGATCGCACTTGGGAGCCGGGTGATGAAGGGGCTTCATCGTCATCATCAGGAGAAGAGGGGCGCAGGTTGCCCCGGAGTCAGCAGCTGAGGCAGCAAGGTGGTAGCAGTCAGCATGGGGGCACAATTCCAAAGGCTGGAGCCGGCCGGGGCCGGGGCCGGGGTAGAGCACCTGCTGTGCGGCAGTCTACCTTATCGGGAGGTAGTGGAGCAGGGGTTCCTGGAGTTGGCAACAGCAGCAGTGAATCAGTGAGGCCAGGGGGTGGGAAAAGTAGCTACTCGGCAGTGTGGCAGTTTTTCCTGAGGCATCCGCAGGAGGGTAACATGGCCACATGCAAGATATGTAGGCAAAAGGTGAAGCGTGGCCAGGGTCCAAATGTTGGCACCACGGCCCTGCGTCAACATATGATGCGTCACCATAAAACGACCTGGGAGAACCGAGGCTCCCAAGGGGTGGTCCAGTCTGCTTCCTCACCAAGTGAGCTCCCAATTTCTGCCAGCCAAGGCACCAGCACCTCAGCCGAAGGCAGCTGTGCGTCATACCCATCCTCTGTCGCTCCTGCTCCTCCTCCTCCTCCTCCAAGTCATGCATCCCGCCAGCAATCCATCAGCGAAGCCATGTCCAAGAGACAGCAGTATGCGCCCACTCATCCTACGGCGCAGAAGCTGAATGTGCTCCTGTCCAAGTTGCTGGTGCTGCAGTCGCTCCCTTTTCAGGTGGTGGAATCTGCACCTTTCAGAGAACTGATGGCTTGTGCTGAGCCGAGGTGGAGAGTCCCAAGCCGTCATTTCTTTGCCAAGAAGGCAGTACCAGCGCTGCACACTTTTGTTGAACAGAAGGTGGGCCAGTCCTTGAGCCTGTCGGTGTGTAGCAAAATACATGGCAGCGCCGACATCTGGAGCTGTAACTACGGTCAGGGGCAGTACATGTCGTTTACGGCCCACTGGGTGAATGTGGTCCCTTTGCAGCAGCAACTTGGACAGGTCACGCCACTTCGGCCTCCGCGCTCTCTGCCCATTGGGCCTGTGACACCGTGCGACTCGGCCTCCTCATCCTCCGCCATCTCCTCACCCTCCACTGTAGGCTCAAGTCTCAGTGCCCCTCCAGTCTACCATGTGTGCAGGGCACGGAGGTGTCACGCAGTGCTTCACATGGTTTGTCTTGGCGAACGGAGTCACACAGGGGAGGAACTGCTTAAATGTATTCATCAGGAAATCCAAACATGGCTTACTCCGAGAAAACTTAAAATGGGAATCATGTTACCGACAATGGGAAGAACATTTTGTCTGCGCTGCGCCAAGGAAGCCTGACCCATGCCCCCTGCATGGCTTACGTCTTCAATCTGGTTGTCAAGCGGTTTCTGAAGTGTTCCCCCCATCTGCAAGACATCCTAACAACTTCAAGGAAACTTTGCATGCACTTCAGCCACTCCTACACCGCCAAACACACCCTTCTTGAGCTACAGCGTCAGAATGGTATCCCCCAACATAGTCTGATTTGCGATGTTTCCACCCGTTGGAATTCCACCCTTCACATGTTGGACCGATTATATGAACAGAGAAAAGCCATCACGGATTTCCTGATGATCCAAGCAGATAGGGGGACTCCCCTGTGTAACTTCAATGTCAACCAGTGGCAGCTCATACGTGACACCTGCCGTTTGCTCAGGCCCTTTGAGGATGCCACTTTATTTGTCAGTCGGCAGGATTACGGGATGAACGACGTGATTCCACTGCTTCATGTACTACAGCACATGTTGGAAACCATGGCTGGTCAGGGCACTGGAGACATGGCGTTTACATCTTACGGCCACATGAACCCCGCTGGAGCTGAACTGGAGGAGGAGGAAGAGGAGGAGGAGGAGTTGCCCAGCGAAACACAGTTTAGGCTTGGCGAAATGGCTGGTTTATCTAGTCAGCGGACAGGAGAGGAGGAGCAGGAGCAGCCAGAGGAGCTAGAGGTTTTTGAGGAAGGCGAGACAGAGGACCCGGGCACACCGTGGCAGTATGCAGTGGAGATGGAGACAGGTAGTCCATCCGAGTCACTTGCGCAAATGGCACGAAGCATGCTCACGTGCTTGCGTAGTGACCCCAGAATTGTTTCCATCTGTCGGCGGGATGACTTCTGGCTGTCCACCTTATTGGACCCTCGCTTCCGGCACAAAATGGGGGCATTTTTTAAACCCACCGAGAGGGAGGACAAACTCAACTACTACAAAGACATTCTACGTAGGCAGTTGGCCGATGCCTATCTGCGCCATGGTCCATACTCTCGCAGGTCTGACTCGAGGGGACCTCTGCGCTCACCTTCCACTGCCATGGCCGCTGGGGGGGTTGGCAGGAGCAGCAGCAGCAGCTCCATCAGCAGCAGCAGCCTCAGTCTTCAGTCGCTAATGAGTAGCTTTCTACACCCGCATAGTGAGGCTACTCATGAGCAGCAGGAAGACCTGGAGCAGGACCTGAACCAGCAGGTCATGTCATACTTTGACATGACCATGCCAACACACCTTGAGGATCCGCTGGACTTCTGGGCAGCCAAACTTGATTTGTGGCCGCAACTAGCAGAGTTTGCCCTGGAAAAGCTGTCCTGCCCGGCAAGTAGCGTGCCATCTGAGCGGGTGTTTAGTGCGGCGGGGGCCATAGATCCGGCGAGGAGAACTCGTCTGTCAACTAAAAATGTGGAGAGACTCACCTTTGTCAAAATGAATCAGGGATGGATCAGCCAGGATTTCCACCCACCAATGCCTGATGCATGCGACTAGATTCAGCATGGTGCCACGTTTTACACTTTCCAAATGGTGCAAAACATATTTATGTCTTTAGGCCATTTTTTGGGCTCCTGCTGCTGCTACTGTCAACTCCTGCCAACTCCAGGGTGTGATTCATCCAATTTTTGGGCTCCTGAAGCCAACTCCAGTGTATATTTGGGCTCCTGCTGCTGCCAACTTCTGCCAAATCCAGGGTGTGATTCATCCAATTTTTGGGCTCCTGAAGCCAACTCCAGTGTATATTTGGGCTCCTGCTGCTGCTACTGTCAACTCCTGCCAACTCCAGGGTGTGATTCATCCAATTTTTGGGCTCCTGAGGCCAACTCCAGTGTATATTTGGGCTCCTGCTGCTGCTGCTGCTGCCAACTTCTGCCAACTCCAGGGTGTGATTCATCCAATTTTTGGGCTCCTGAGGCCAACTCCAGTGTATATTTGGGCTCCTGCTGCTGCTGCTGCCAACTTCTGCCAACTCCAGGGTGTGATTCATCCAATTTTTGGGCTCCTGAAGCCAACTCCAGTGTATATTTGGGCTCCTGCTGCTGCTGCTGTCAACTCCTGCCAACTCCAGGGTGTGATTCATCCAATTTTTGGGCTCCTGAAGCCAACTCCAGTGTATATTTGGGCTCCTGCTGCTGCTGCTGCCAACTTCTGCCAACTCCAGGGTGTGATTCATCCAATTTTTGGGCTCCTGAAGCCAACTCCAGTGTATATTTGGGCTCCTGCTGCTGCTACTGTCAACTCCTGCCAACTCCAGGGTGTGATTCATCCAATTTTTGGGCTCCTGAAGCCAACTCCAGTGTATATTTGGGCTCCTGCTGCTGCTACTGTCAACTCCTGCCAACTCCAGGGTGTGATTCATCCAATTTTTGGGCTCCTGAAGCCAACTCCAGTGTATATTTGGGCTCCTGCTGCTGCTGCTGCCAACTTCTGCCAACTCCAGGGTGTGATTCATCCAATTTTTGGGCTCCTGAAGCCAACTCCAGTGTATATTTGGGCTCCTGCTGCTGCTACTGTCAACTCCTGCCAACTCCAGGGTGTGATTCATCCAATTTTTGGGCTCCTGAGGCCAACTCCAGTGTATATTTGGGCTCCTGCTGCTGCTGCTGCTGCCAACTTCTGCCAACTCCAGGGTGTGATTCATCCAATTTTTGGGCTACTGAAGCCAACTCCAGTGTATATTTGGGCTCCTGCTGCTGCTACTGTCAACTCCTGCCAACTCCAGGGTGTGATTCATCCAATTTTTGGGCTCCTGAGGCCAACTCCAGTGTATATTTGGGCTCCTGCTGCTGCTGCTGCCAACTTCTGCCAACTCCAGGGTGTGATTCATCCAATTTTTGGGCTCCTGAAGCCAACTCCAGTGTATATTTGGGCTCCTGCTGCTGCTGCTGCCAACTCCAGGGTGTGATTCATCCAATTGTTGGGCTCCTGAAGCCAACCCCAGGGTCTCTTTAAAGTAATGTTTGGGCTCCTGCTGCTGCTGCTGCCAACTTCTGCCAACTCCAGGGTGTGATTCATCCAATTTTTGGGCTCCTGAAGCCAACCCCAGGGTCTCTTTGAAGTAATGTTTGGGCTCCTGCTGCTGCTACTGTCAACTCCTGCCAACTCCAGGGTGTGATTCATCCAATTTTTGGGCTCCTGAGGCCAACTCCAGTGTATATTTGGGCTCCTGCTGCTGCTGCTGCCAACTTCTGCCAACTCCAGGGTGTGATTCATCCAATTTTTGGGCTCCTGAAGCCAACTCCAGTGTATATTTGGGCTCCTGCTGCTGCTACTGTCAACTCCTGCCAACTCCAGGGTGTGATTCATCCAATTTTTGGGCTCCTGAGGCCAACTCCAGTGTATATTTGGGCTCCTGCTGCTGCTGCTGCTGCCAACTTCTGCCAACTCCAGGGTGTGATTCATCCAATTTTTGGGCTCCTGAAGCCAACTCCAGTGTATATTTGGGCTCCTGCTGCTGCTACTGTCAACTCCTGCCAACTCCAGGGTGTGATTCATCCAATTTTTGGGCTCCTGAGGCCAACTCCAGTGTATATTTGGGCTCCTGCTGCTGCTGCCAACTTCTGCCAACTCCAGGGTGTGATTCATCCAATTTTTGGGCTCCTGAAGCCAACTCCAGTGTATATTTGGGCTCCTGCTGCTGCTGCTACTGTCAACTCCTGCCAACTCCAGGGTGTGATTCATCCAATTTTTGGGCTCCTGAGGCCAACTCCAGTGTATATTTGGGCTCCTGCTGCTGCTGCTGTCAACTCCTGCCAACTCCAGGGTGTGATTCATCCAATTTTTGGGCTCCTGAAGCCAACTCCAGTGTATATTTGGGCTCCTGCTGCTGCTGCTGCCAACTTCTGCCAACTCCAGGGTGTGATTCATCCAATTTTTGGGCTCCTGAAGCCAACTCCAGTGTATATTTGGGCTCCTGCTGCTGCTACTGTCAACTCCTGCCAACTCCAGGGTGTGATTCATCCAATTTTTGGGCTCCTGAGGCCAACTCCAGTGTATATTTGGGCTCCTTCTGCCCCTCATAGTGATGCCACTTCAACTCTCTGCAATTGTGCCGCTCTGCGATTCTATTAGCGATGCCTCTGATCTGCATGTGATATTTATTCAAAGTATTATTTAACTAACCCAGCACGCATCCTGTGCGTGTTACAGCAAGGCAGAATGGTTTACAACCCTATTGAGGCTCTAGGAGGCTCAGAAATAGCCGTTTTTAATAGCGATTCGTCGCGAATTTATTCGGGTCGAAACGATTTTTGTCGGAAAATTCGGCGAATCAGTCGAATCGAATTTTTCAAAAGTTCGCTCATCTCTAATTAAAACAGTTCAAATCTATATTCAGATGAGTCAAAGATTGAGACTTTGTTTACAATTACCACTTCTTTGTCCAAAAGGTGAGTGGGGTAGTTTCAACATGAACCATGAGGTGTGATGGTGCCTCCTGTGCACTGAACTTAGCTAGCATGGTGTGAAGACACTGTGCTATCTGCTGTAGTGTTATGTTGGAGTGGTGTGGTTCACCCTTGGGCCCTAGAGCTGGACTATCCAGGGCCTGTGTACCCTCCACCTCTAGGAGCTCTGCTGAAGAACTGGGTTGGTTTTGTGCTCTCTGAGTACCAGACCTCCCACACCCTGGGTGGTTGGCAGCTTGCTTCTTTGGTGGTGCAGGCAGGTTGTTAGTCCTTAGTCCACTATGTTCTTAGTCCCGTATTCCACTGTCTGTTCCCCTACCCATATTCAGACTCTCGCACTGGGGAATCCCCAGGCATCCTGGGATGTCCGGCCCATGACCTACAGGGAAGAATTAAATGCCTGGCTGAGAGCCGCCTCCCTGTCCTGAGTTTTACTCCATAAGCCAAGTAATTCCACTGTCCAGTCCCCTACCCATGTCCAGAATTCCACACAGGCGAATTCCCTCTCGAAATGTCCTTGGTGTGACACGTGGCTACCACAGCATTCTGAATCAACTTTCTATCCATGGTATCTGGTGGGACCATCATTTTTTTCAACATGACAATGACCTCAAACACACCTCCAGGCTATGTAAAGGCCATGTGACCAAGAAGGTGACTGGGTGAGTACTGTGTCAAAAGACATGGCCTCCTCAAACACCTGACTTGAGTCTACTTGAGATAGTTTGGGATGAGTTGGACAGCAGAGTGAAAAAAATGCAGCCAGCATGTGCTCAGCACATCTTTGAGTGTGGTCCTGGGGAAATGATATTCAAGGGAGAGCAGTCATGAGTCCTGCTATGGCATCATCATAAAGGAAATGGAGGAAAGGCACATGAAACAGGCATCAGAGGAGCTGCTTGATGCCTTATCATTGTTGTTGGGTTTACGGACTGTAACCATTCCAGGTTGTTACATTGTGAAGAATATACAAAGCTGTCATCAAAGTAAAAAGGGACAGTAAAAACAAGTAAAGACAAGAAAAAACATTGAATAAATAGGTGTGTCCAAAGCATGAATGGAATCGTATTTACCTGTTACCTGTGCCTAATAACAAATTTGTGTACACTGTACAGGAACCATCTGATGCAATTTACCTGGGCTGACAGAAAATGAAAATAACCACCTCACCGCAATCCACTAAACTCACCTTCCCCATTTCAAACTCCATACAGGCCATTACTATAATCTGTAATGAAAAACAGAATGTTATATCTTTATTTTACAATCTTGAACAAAATTGGAAAAAGTACATTTTATCTAAAGCTCTCAGAAATGTTAATGGTGCAATACTTGGACATAGCTTTTAATATTTACATCCTACTTTTGGAAACCAGTTTCAGGCATTCAGCCTTCATCGTTACAAGGCCAGAAGTTAATGGGTGTATTAGAAGAGAGGCTTGAGAGTGCCGTAACATAATAGTAGTAAGCTTCTGTGTATTAGGCGAATCTCTATTCTCCATTACGGAGTGTATTCCCTATCAGGTGACTCATGTATTTGCATGGCTCCACTTACTTGCTGGGTAATCCTTGGTCTGGATGTGCCTGTTTTGAGAAAGTGCACTTTAGCTATCACTTGGGGACAATAGACAGCCCAGATGTAGTTTTTTTTAAAGTGGACGTCCAGGCTTGCAGTAACCCACCTGCCATGCCACCCTCCCCTGGTGCAGAGGAAGAATGAGGGGTTACAACCCTTTCCTTGCTCATGTTCCAGCACCATTATCCCGGTGCTCTGGGTCCTGGTCACTGACAAGAAAGCACAGAGTGGCATCCCCATTTTGTGCACGGCCCAACCACCCATTCACTAAAATGTATGAATGCCACCTTGTGTCTTTCTGTGTGGCAGCCTGCACACCCCCGGGAGAACAGTGCTGGACCGTAGATGAGGTAAGGGTTTTTTTCTTGTAATCCCCCGTCATGCCTCATTGCTTTTTATCATTGTTTAGAATATTCTCATGTATTTATTAGTATTTATTTCACTAAATGTATTTACTAATTGGCTATTAATCCACACGACATCTATATGTATATAGAAATGTAGTAATACATTATACAACTTATCAGTATCAGCATTGCACACTAGATATTTATACCTTTTATTAAATCTCTAAGGAAAGGTACTGGCATAGTAAAAAATGCTGTTTAGTCTCACAGGATACAGAAATAGAGTGAAACGTTGCTCTGAGATTTTACATAAGCATAACATTTCACCTTAAAGTCATATTGTAGGCAAAGCCAATTGTTAGACCATTGTGTCAGGCTATGTTTGGCACTCTCCATTTTTAAATTGAAGAAGAAATGGACGAGATATTGAGGTTTACAGTTTCACCTCATATTTTCTTTTCTGAAGCATGTGGACATGCCCCTTGGACCTGTGATGCTGCATAGTAATCAGCATAATGGGAGGGGGCTGTAAGAGCCTGAGAACTTGCTTCAGACAAACTGGCTGTGCTCTTTCCCTCGCTCCCTGTTGCTAGGCGAGCACTCCCAGATGTGCATGCCCACACTCCCACTTGCACATGAGAGCACTCCCAAACACACATGCACGCTCTCCTAAATGTGCATGCAAGCACCCCAGATGCCTGTACTCCCAAGCTCTTTTGTGAGTGTGCACATGCGTGTTTAGGAGTGCTCACATGTGCATATGGGAGTGTGGGCGTGCACATCTGTGGGTGCTGATTTAGGCTCCAATGTCGCTTAGGAACAGGGAGAGAGGGAAGGAGCACAGCCAGGGTGTCTGAAGCAAGTTCTTGAGCTCTTACAGACCCTGTAGACACAATGGTCTAACAAGGGGCTTTATCTACAAAATGACTTAATATATGAATTACACAGGAATCTTTGCACATACAGAGTTTACAGCTGGGTTTCACAATGGGGGGACGGGAGATGGGGCTTGACTCAGGAATGGAGCAGGTGTGGGGGCAGTACAGGGTCCATGGCGATGGACAGCATGAATTGATCATGACAAGGAGGAGGTAAAGGAAAAACGGACATTTGAAGAAAGAAAGCTGAAGTGAAACTCAGCCATCAGCACCCTCTTTATGTCTTCAGCACACACTTGTTTTTTAACACCTGGGTGGACAATGTCTTTAATAAAATAGGCCAAGTACCAAATATAAAATATGGTTAATATCCTTCGGCATTCTAAGCATATTGAGATCTATGTCCAGTGCTCTTGGAAGTCCAATGACCCCCTGGGTAAGGAAGGGTTGATAAAGTCAAATGATTTGCCAGGTTTAATGAATATTTACAATAATTCCTAACACCAAGTTGATTTTTCAAACCAATCACAGCATACTTCTTACCCCAACATTGTATTCCCAGATCATTCTCCAGAAGTCTACAACAGTACTTGATAGAGGACCTTGAGTGGCAATGTATGCTCGAGGGCAGTAAACACCCTAAAAGGTATAAGAATATAAAATATGTTAAAATTATTCTAAAAGAAAGCCCGATTGTTGTTCCTGTTGTCCTTGGCTACATGTTGCATTGGCCTAAACTTCAATCCAATTTCAAAAAGAGTCTGTAGTTTCTAAGTTATTCGTAAAAGTATTAGAGCATTGGAAATGCAGAGAAACATTGAGGAGACACAGTTGGTGGTGCAACAGCGATGTGAGGTACGCACAGTGTGCTTTACATATATCATAGTGAAAAAAATTAGTGCAATGTTGTGCCTCTAGTTATTACTTCCAGTACATTAGGGTTGATTCATGGTCGTGCACCTAAAAACCCTAAATCAAGCGCCAGTGATTCCACATGCACCTAGGCATCTGATTCATGGTTTTGTGCGAGCGTGCATGGAGCACATGTGAAGCGTGCCAATTGGCTTGTGGCCGGAGCGAACGCAAGTTCCTCTTCAGACGTCTTCCACCTAAAATACTGCTGTTTTGAAGTGCAAAGGCCCTGCCCCTGCACTTTTGGTTGGCTAAGCCCTTGACTGGTCCTAAAGTCCCCCCCCCCCCCCCCATATTTCTCCCCTTTCTTTACTGTTTCTCAATTGCGATTTTATCTCTCCAGCTTCTGTGTATTAGCGAACCTCTATTCTCCATTTCAGAGTATATTCCCTGTCAGGCAACTCAGTTGACAGGGAACACATTCCGAAATGGTGAATAGTGATTCACCTAAAACACTGAAGCCGGAGAGTCAAAATCGCAATTAAGAAATCGTAAAAAAAGGGGAGAAATAATTAGTTGTCGTTTTATAGGTACTTATTTCTCCTTATTTTTAGGGGGATTTCCTGATTCCAGGTCACCTCCAGTGTTGTTTTCTCAAATGTTTAGTCCCAGATTTTCTCTTTGCCCCTCCCTGTCCTGTTTTCTGTATTAGTGCTTGATAATTGTGCTACTAATGTTTTTTTTTCTCTCAGTTATTTGGGCTTAATTTCCACCTTTTTGGTCTCTTTATCATTAAACATTTTGATATTTGTCACATTTTTAACCATTTCTTTTCTCACAGAAACCCCCAAAAAGGAAAAATTGCTTAAAAAAAAACTGGCGGCTGTTAGTCAGTGAAGTCAGCTTAAATTATCTTTTTGCTCACTCTTGAAATTTACACATTTGCATCCACTTTTAAGCCTTTTAAACAACCCATAAATCAGTCGCCAATTTGGGCTTGCAGAAAATTACAGGCACAAGTTTCCGCATTGGCGCATGCTTGGGTGGAGGAATCAGGAGGAAGCCCCAGCTTCCTGTATTCCAGTGGTTTCAAAATGTCTGGATCTTCTTCAAAAACCATGTTATTTCCCTTTTTATGAAGCTCAAAGATGTTAGAGTTGCATGAAATCAGACTGAGGCTCTATCTATGGTTGATGTCAAAGAAATTCATAAATGGGTGTTTAGCTGTAGGTATAATTTAAGGAAATGTGACTTGCTGTGCTTTTTTTCTTGAAGGCGTTTTGCTTGTCCCCCGACTGGCTCTCTCAATCAGGTAACTAGAAAAATGTCTTTAAAGTGGGCCAAAGCTCAGAATTTTCACTGTCCTGGCATTTGATCCTCCACCCTTGGGATGGGATTTGGGATGCCTCGCTGTTTGTCGGTCACCCTGTTGGTCACCTGATATACATACAGTACCTCGCCGGGGGTTCCCACGGCACAGGTACAGTTCTTCTCCGATCTGCTTCTGTGGCCTTGCATTTTAATGTACGGCTACAGAAGCTGAATGGGAGCATAGCTGCACTCACAATCGGCATATGGCACCCCCTGCATCCCTCAAAGGCTGGTTGTGGGCAAGCCAGCCATTCACTTAGGCCTGGTGCGCACAACTCCTGAAATGTGGTAGAGATGCCACCATCATCCATGCATATGCAATGAGCTTGTTGGCAAGATAAGAATATAGGGAGACTAGCTGTATGTCACATTTTGGAAATCCCAAATCGGGATGCACAGGGGCATTTGGGATGCATTCACCTTGCTGTCGCTTCCTCGCAGCTTCTTGGTCCATGTGGTGTCAGGCAGTGATGTTGCCTAGCAGGGCCGGCTCCTGGTTTATATGGGCCCTTGGGAGGCATGGTCTCAGTGGGCCCCTTTGTGGTGGAGAGTCACAGGTCAGTGGTCTTTAAATTCCATGGTCAAAACTAAGAAGTGCTGCTTGCCCTCTAACCCTTATTGGAGCTGTTTTTTAGTTTGGCACCATGTGAATGGGGAGAGTATTGAGGAAGAGGGATAGACAAAACAGGAAAGGCAGAAATGGATGGATGGAGAGATAGCTGGGAGGAAAAGGAATGAATGGGTAAAATTAAAAGGACAGGGTAGAGCTGGTGTGGGGGGTGGTAGATGGGCAGAGCTGGAAGAAAGATGGATAGACTGGCAGAGCTGGAAGGGAGAGGGGTAGATGGGCAAAGCTGGAAGGACAGGGATGGAGAGGCATAGAGCTGAGGGGATGGGGCGGAGCTGAGGAAAGAGGGGTGGATGAGACAGAACTGAGGGGACAGGGGTGAATGGGGCAGAACTGGGGGGCATGGATGGATGTGGCATAACTGAGGGTATATGGATGAATGGGGCTACGCTGGGGGACATGGATGGATGGGGCAGAGCTAAGAGAACAAGGATAGATGGGTTAGGGTTCAGGGGACATGGATGGATGGAGCAGGGCTGAGTGGATAGGGATGGATGAGGCAGAGGTGACATATAACCAATGGAGCAGAGCTGAGGAGACAGGGATGGATGGAGTAGAGGGACAGAGAAAGGAAATGTGTGCAGTAATTTAACCACATTGTGCCAGCTGTCAGTGGGCCCCCCTAGGGGATGGGGCCCACGGCAGCTGACCGGGCTTGCCGCATGCTGACGCCGGCTCTGTTGCCTAGCAACCAGACAGCCTCACTCCCCACTCCAGACATCTCTGCCGCTGCTCGACCTGCAGAACCCTGCGTTTCTAGGTGGCACAGGAGCAGCGTAGCTTGACGCATCACCTGATTGTTCCCCTGCTACCGCTACCAGCAGAGGGGATCCCTGGTTTTAGACTGATGCTGTTGAGCGGTCCCCAGCCCAGCTCATGACCTACCCTCAGCTTCACCACTGCAGCTACAGCTATGAGGTATGTGTCCACAGACTGTGCTAGGTGATTTGTTACACCATAGTGTGCTAGTAACTTTCAATGTATTTCAGTAGGTTTGACTTGCAAGGCATTCTGTTTTCTCACAGAGGATGGCATAGAGAAAGGGGAGTGGCTGCCTTGATCCCACCCCCAGGCGGGGTGTGGGAGCGTGCCTCAGCCGCAAGATGCCGAGGACACGGCCTCGACCCATGAATGCACTTCCAGCTGCCAGAAAGATGAGTTATTATGGCGATCAGCTTGGTTTCGCACAGTGGGGTAGCCCGAATACCCAGGGGTAGATCGTCCGACACTAGTGAAAATGTATCAGTGCATACATTTGGTTTTGCTTTTCATGCACCTACTAAAGAAAATCTATACCTTAATAAAATTAGCATTGATGAAATCTGTATCTTTATCAGATGTAATCAGAGACAGCTTCACACGACTGTGGTCGACTGAAACAGAAATAGGAAAAAATATAAAAGCAAACAGTGATCTGTAAGTAAGTTTGGGTTTCATTTTAGCATTTCATGTTTTCACACAATCTACACCAAACATTAAAACAGTATAGTAACAAAATTAGCATGTCACCCATATGTTTACATTTGAATAAATTTGCTGCGTACATTTTGCGATAAGGGCTTGCCATAGGATTTCACATTTTGCAGGTGTTTTGACATTGTTTTCCATGCTTTTTGCATCTGCGTTTTGCGTTTTTTTCATTTAATTCTCATTAGAAAAAAATGACATGAGATCCCCCTCTCCAAGCCCAACAGTTGGCCCCATAGGGATCCCAGATGGCAGGCCTCCATCCATGCAGGGATACCAGCCCCTATGCCCCTCGGGACAGGTCCTGTGTTCCCCCTGGCCTGTGCCAGTGGGTACTGACTCTTCCATACTCCCCCATACTCCCCCCTGGGTTTTGGGGCTACGAGTAACGGATATGGGTAACGGGGCGGGGGTCTAACGACAAGTCACATGCAGCAACCCACCCTTTAACCTGGACCCCCTACTAGTTCAACATAGTAGACACACCACACCAAAGCATTTTATCAGTCTAAATTTACACCTTATACTTACCTCCGTCATCTTCATCCTGTGCTGTGGCGCTTCTTTGAAGGGGTGAACCTAGCCTCTCTGCTGCCCGAATTGAACTATAGAAAAATGCCCCCAGGCCATGCCCCTCACTCCATTCCTCAATAGAGCAGTGTGCCACTCTGCTTTGCGCCTTCATATGATGTGGGGGTTAGAAAGCGGGGCTGCAGCAACTGAGCCACCAAAATTTGACTGTAAACATGGCAGCGTGCAGTGGAACCCTGATGTCTCCTTAAAAAAATATAATTTGAAAAACGGGTCCAGCTACTGACGCCCCCCCCCCCCCCCCCCGTCACAGCGTTGCCTGAGATGGCTGCCTCACATGGCCTTTATTACAGATGCACCCCTGCCTTTTCTGGTCCCTCATCGCCTTCTCTTCTGATAGCAGCAGCAGTCATTCTGGAAGGAAGGAGGGAATACAAAAGTTTCCGATCCCTTTTTTTTTCTAACAGAAAGTAAATTATTTCCAAATGGCACCTAGGTAAAACAATGGGGTCGAATCAGAGCCAGGTGAGAACTCTCACTCCTTTTTTAGGTGAGTAAACTGCCATTCACTTTCATTGTCTACCTTGGGGCTGATTCAATAACCGAATGTAAATTTTCACCTGGTATTGAATCAGCCCCATGGAAGAAAATGAAAGTGGATGTCAGTTTTCTCTTCTAAAAGAGGAGTGCGCTTTCTCACCTTTCTCAAACCCAATGTCCTGGCTTTATTCATTGGAGGGAAAGCTGGACGCTCATGTGGCCCCCGCCAAAAGATGAGCGGATTGGGCATCAATGCTGTCAATGCTGTTGACTAAGAAGATCCAAGATGGCCACAGCCGCATATGCACAGCTAATAGCCAAACCTTTTGGCGTCTATTTTGTTGTGGGCAACAGGGATGGAATGTGCCAGCTTTTTCAAAGTCTATAAAGTCGAGAAAGTAAAATATACTATATGTCCTTTGGAGCTAAATGCAGCAGATGGCAAAGCATCATGAATTATCGTGTTGATGCCTTATTAATGGTGAGTACAGTATGCAATGCCTTTTGGTCCTAAGAATCAGGACCTGACATAGTGAAATACACTGTAACATACTCCTACCTTTGCAGCTATATGCAACAGATAAAAGGTGGCTTCATGTTGGCCAGGTTGCTTTTTGAATCTTGACAATGGTGTATAATTGGACATAATTATCATAATAATTATAAATGGACATAATTGCACATACTTGGGTGTATATGCATTTTAGTCATATAAAATAATGACCCTACACCATGAAGAAACACGTATCACCTCCCTTCTTTGCAGCTAAATTAAGCACAAAAAGGGTGGCTAAGTATCATGAATTACCGTGCTGATTTCTCAGCAGAAATAAGTACAATACATAATGCCTTTGGACCCTGTAAATCAGGACCGGCACAGTGAAACAGACTAAAATTCCCATGTATTTATGTAGCTATATGCACAGATAAAGGGTGGCTTCATATTGACCAAGTTGTTTCACGAATTTTGACAATGGTGCCTTGGCACATAATTGGGTGTATATGCATTTTAGTCCTATAAAATAAAAACCCTAGACAAAGTAACATGTATCGCCTTCTACTGTTGCAGTATATAAAGGGTAAGGCTAATTATCATGAATTATCATGTTGATGGCTCAGCAGTGAATGGTGAGTACATTATTTTATACATTTGGATCCTGCAAACTGGAATCCTGCACAGTAAAATAGCCTGTAACTCCCTCTCATGCAGGTTAATCCAGCACTTAAAGGGTGACTATGCACCGTGCTTTATGTTTTATGATATCTTATGATGGTGTTTACCAGATAATGGTATATATTTCTTGTAGTCCAGTAAACCCAAGATTTTCAGCAACCTGCATTATTCTCTTGCACTGCACTGCAGCTAATGCAGCAGATAATGGGTGACTGTGCATCAGCCTTTTGTTCATAATTATGTCATTTGTGTCTTATTTGTTATTGGTGTGCATGTAATCAGTACTGAGCATTGTGAGCTTCAGCCTGTATGTGCTTACTACCTATGCAACAGGTGAGGTTGGCTACAGATCCTCTTTTAACCGCTACTAAATCCTGTAGGCTCTGTGCCAGGAACGATTTGTTTCATCCTTAATACACGGCAGGTAAATGCTGCAAAGGTTGATAGGCTTCAGCCTTCATGTTTAATGCAGTTTGCTTGCTATGAGATTGTGATAACAGGTGCATTGCAAGTGTATGGCTGCCCTTCTGAGTCTGTGCTCAGTGTAACTATGATTCTCCTGATTGTAGCAATCATTATTCAGCACATTGTGATATCTCACAAAGAAGCCATTGAAAAAACATTTAAGGTTTCAAGACAGCACGATGCACCAGTGCACCAAGTTGAGTTTTAAAGAAAGCTGCATTGGTACATGTAGCAAATAATGGGGTTATAACAACCACTTTTATGCTTTATGAATTATCACAGCTATACCTTTTGAGTTGGCGGTCACTATGTCTTATGTGATCTGTATTCTTTGCTGGAAGTATCTATGTGATCGTCCTCATTACCTGCAGCTAAATGCACATGACGGATGGCTGGGCATCTGCTTTCTATTCCACTGATCAATCCTGTAGTGTTGTGTACCACAGCCTCCTAGAAGCTCTCGATTCCTGTACCATATCTACTTGCTTTGATAACAATATTATTAATATATGTCTGACAGCTCTCAGAGTAGTGTGAGCCTGTTGGAATGATGTTCTACATGTGCCACATTCTTTGACACATAAAAGGACTTTATAAACCATTTTGCAAAAGATTGCTCTGCCAGGACTTTAAAATAGGAGGGTGTTCACCCCCTTGCTGCATCTATGGAATAATGTTAAATTTCCACCAGGTTTGCAGAACAAGACAACCTTTTGTAAATCCAGGGAGGGATTTTTAAAATTCATAATTTATTGAACGACGAGGGAATGATCTCCATTGAAGCCCTTAGATATAATTACAACTTCCCGCACGAGCAGCAGTGGTACGATATTCTCCACTGGAACATTGGATAAGACCACTAATAAAGCTGGGATTGGTGTAAAGAAAGTGGTCTCCCTTTGAAGCTTTGTGCGTCAGGCACCCATTAGTCTCCAAACTTGTTTCAATCCTATACTTTGCCTTAAATGAATCCCCAAACTATAGGAAACATCGGTATATAAGAGAATGGGAACTTGACCTGCCAGATAACTGGGCAGAGGCGGAGTGGAAGGCTATATGGTCCACAACCGCCAAATATTCAATTAATGTCTAAATGGCATATAAAGTCTCATTATGCTGGTACCTAGTACCTAGCCGATTACACAAATTTCACCCATTATACCCGAACACCTGCTTTAGGGGCTATGGTCTGACGCAAGACTTGATGCACACATGGTGGTCTTGTCCAATGCTCACCAGATTTTGGTCTAGTGTCTTTAAGTTGGCCTCTCGGGTACTGGATACTCCTGTGCCTAGGAGACCTGAGATTGCTCTGCTACACCAGAAAGTGCCAGGCTTCCTCCTGCTGGCAGCAAACCAAGCGATTGCGAGGGCCTGGAAACAACAATAGAGGAAGTTAAAGCTAGGATGAATGGTTTCTTTATTAATGAAAAACTTTCCAGCTTCCTTTGTGACGCACATGACAGATTCAGTGTGGGAACCAAGGAGAATCTATGCCCTACCACAATCGAATCAAATCCATTTATTGATGCCAAAACCTGAATTTTGGGACCACCCAAGTAAGCGTGTGGTTTCTTTTCTTTTCTTCTCTTTCTTTTTCTTCTTCTCTGCCTGAGCTTCTCTTAGCTCTCAGGTGATCTATTATTGAATGCATAGGTTAAGTTGAAATGGTACTGTTTAAAACTAGGGATTGTAATAACCTATACCTGTTGACCAAACCAGTATAGTTTGATTTTATTTAAAATGGGAAAAATGAATACAAATACTATCCTCTTACAAGGGGCATACTGGACTTCTGTACTGTTGACTTGCATTTTTGTACAAGTATGTTGGATAGAAAAAAAAAAAAACGGGAGGGTGTTTCGCATCATGCCTGGCTCAAACTGGCCCACAGGGTTACCAGGTAATCCCCCGGAGTTCCTTCATCACCAATACAGTTTGGCACAATATTTCCGTTCCTGGGCTCTAAATGTAAGCCCTTATTATTTGCATCTTAATATGAAATTGCCCCCAAAGTCATGTCTACTGGTGGGGCCCAGGCATCCCAGTCCGACACTGATGTCTCGCTTTGTTTGGGTGTCTTCGCTTGAGCTGCTCTTATTTTAACCTGTTAAGATCAGACTCATCTGATAACATTATCAGATTGTGCTTCCTCTGTTAGATCAGACCACATGCTGCATAGCCTCGGCATTCAAATGCTCTTCAGGAGGCTAACCCGGGAACACAGCTTTTACAAACAGTACAAAGATTGTCTAAAATTACATTACATAAGGCCATTCTATTCATCCACCTAATGGATAGTCTGTATTTGTCTGAGAGCTGGGCGAGTGTGGATAACACCCTCTCAAATAATTGTATTAAACAAATTGCCTAGCGGTGGCCACATTGAATGGATCAGAGACTGACATCACTTATTACTCTAGCAGATATTGCAGAAGATTTGGCAACCGTGCCCTTGATAGTTCCTAGCTAGAAACTATTGTTTATTGCACACTTAAGTAAGTGTAAGGTTCCACAGGTTTTCCGGGAAACCCAGTCACATATTGGAAAGGATCTGCAACCTAATCTAATATGTCTAAACACCTTAAAAGGTGGGGATCAGGTGGATATTGTGGGATAGATATGGACAGTAGTAATCCAGTCAATTGTATTCTCATCTAAGTAGCAACCTGAACTTCTTCTAATGTTGGCAATTAAGGCAATCTTTATTGACGTAAGGCCTAGGCTGTTGAACATTCAACCATCAATAGGCCAAGTTAGCCTTCGCTCTTGGTGAGGTACACATAGCAATACTCCACCATATGTGGAAGCCTGGATGGCAAGACTCATCAGAAATTCACATTGAAGGATGCAATCTCTGTTTTAGTTAGAGATACAGGCATATAAGCCTTAACAATTATACTTCCAGGTGGTGCATTCTGGTCGCCCTTCACATTGATGTGACGTTATATAACAGCTGTTTAACTGACTCTTTAAACTGGTGGACTTTTCATAGGTGAAATTGTTTTTAAAGCCTTGAGTTCTTTGGCTCAGTGAATGACTAACACTTAGCCATAAGGGCTTGAGGCTGAATTCCTGGATAGCATGCTTTATCTCTAAGAAAGCCTGGGTGAAGACTCATTTTGTGACAACTCATTACTGGTCAAATGACAAAGCCTGTATTCCGCAGATCAGTATTGCCAGGTCTTTCCTTTTCTGACTCATCTGAGCAAAGCAGAATTGGCGGATGTTACAGGGTTTGTAATCCCAAGAGATCAGACAATCACTCTGGAAACCAGTTTTAAAACAATTAACCAACCAGATCCTGATCCTAAAGTTCAGAAGAAATCTTTGAACGATATAATTCACGCTGCTCATCTAGGAGCCTGGGTGCTATGGGTGGATCACATTGATTCTTACTATCCAATTCAGGTTATTCCTACAAGTTCTGTGATTCACCTCTAAAGAATCAGCGTCTTTAAACCAACCCTATGGAACAGCTCAAATTCTGGACTCTTTGGATGTGGGCCTGGACAAGGGCCTTCGTTTGAGAGCTGTCAGTCTCTGATTTCTGCTAACTCAGCAGTGAATGGAAAGAGATAAACCTTTGATTCAAAAGCTTATGAAGGCAGTCCCCAAAACCAGACCTCCTAAGAGGTCTGTGGGATATCTTATCTAACAAGACTTTCATACCAATAGAAGACTGTTCTTTGTGGAGTTATTGATAGCTATCACTTCAGCCTCTAGCGTGTCGGAACTCAAGAAGCCCATCTGCTGTTTTTTTCCCGAACAGAGTCTAGTTAAAACCAATTCTGGTTTGCATACCTAAAGTTGCCTCTATTATCTTAATAGAGAAATCCATGTGCCTACATTGATGAAAGAAGGCTCTTCAGATCAACATCCATTACACATTGGATCTTGCTTTAAACTACATCTAGAGCTCTCTACAGTCATACAATCTCTTGTAGTCCCTATGGTAACAGGAAACGTCATGTTCCAATTTTGGCAAAACGCCCTGTAAGTTAGAAGTTGTTCAGTTTTAAGCATTCCCACTCTAACTTAGCTTGCTATATCCCATAGTATGACACCATGGAGGTGCCAGGAAAATGGAAAATTGTATTTTGTATTTGGAATGGCTATATTATAGGAATGGAGAGCTTAGGGGGAGCAAACATTTATAGAGAAGGTGGTCCTATCAAGGTTAAGGGGGCAGATATTAACCCATAGTATGCCTCCATGGATAGATGCCAGGAATGGAAAATTACCTGTAGGTAAGTAGACAATTTTCCATTTAATTGTCTACCTGTGCTGTTCTAAAGGTCTAACTTTTTGATGGAAGGCTCCTCATGAGAGTTTATTTCAAATACATAGTGCAGAGGTAGAAAACCTATGGCATGAGAGCCACAGACGACATGCAGCACCCTCTCTGTGGGTACATGCGCCATGGAGGTCAGTGGAAGACTGGCTGTGCTCCCCCAAAGGCTGTGAGAATAGATAGACACCCGCCAGGAACCGTCAGCCAGCTGTGAATATTTTGCCTTATTTCGGTGAAACAGGTGAGCCTGGGGATGGCTGGAGGGAGGCTGTTTTTTAATATATATATTTAAGAAAACATTGAGATTGGGGAGGTTGCAGGGTAGGAAGTAAGTGTAAACACTGATAAATGATCTAGGCAGGCCACATATGAAACAAAAGAAATATAGGAACAAACTCTACATCTGGCATCTGCTATTTTTTTTGTAATAATCATTTTTTTGTAATAATTTTTGTACAGAAAGATGTTTTACTTACATGGAAGGATGTCTTTATAGCGGTTCTTCTTAATGTTTTCAGGGCACTCTGCGGCCTTAAAAGTGTAGTTGTTATCTGACTTGTATTTGGCTGATTGTCTTTTGAGATTCTATTGACAAATTGTTATATGTTAGGAAATTAAGAGAAATTGCACATTTAGCGATTTTGCTTTCATTTTACTTTAGACTTTACTTTAGCTCCCAGGGGCATCCCAATTTGGGATGCACTGCTGTGTGAAACTCCTCCAGTTCGCCCAGTTAAACTTACCTCTCCTCATTCCAACGGCGCATGCATGGGTGCTCAGCCAATGAGAGCTGTTTGCTATGTTTACATCTTTTGGCAAATGGCTCTCATTGATTATAATGGGGAGTGTGTGGTGCTGCATCCCCTGCACCCCATATACCCTCACCAGAATCCTTGAGTCCAAAGATACTCGCTTTTCATTCGCACCGCCACTGACCTTGGCTTCAGTAGGGAAACACCATTCTAAGCAAACATTTGCAGTCAGGTACTTTGTTTTAAAGAGCTCAGTGATTTCAGAGGTTTCTGTCCCTAGATACCTGCCCTAATTAGCTATTATTTTATCGTGAAGTGAAAGATCCAGGAGCAACAGCATTTTAACCACAAAGCAGTAGGCTGCATTCATTTATAGAATACAACCACCAAATATTAAAGTCTGTTGTGTCTAAGAATAATTTGCCATTATCAGAGGTATTCATGGACTGGGTTTGTATGAAAGTAACTTGATAATGCACTTAAAACAGAACAAAACCCACCAGTGGCTGGGCCTGGAATCTAAAAGATAAGCAGCCCACACCAAATTGAAAGAGATAGATACCTCAGAAAAACATGGAAGCATCTCTGCCATGCTGCGCACACACAGACACACACACTACAGCTCTTGGAGGAGAGTAATACTCAGCATGTAACTATATAACGCTATGGGGCCACAGTCGCCAAGCATGGAAACAATGTTTCTAAGAGTTTTCTGTCTCTACAACTGATGGCTTTTTACTTCTGGCTATAGAAAAGGGATTATTGCACAGAGGTTTAAGGCAATTTTGACTTTGGGACTGGGTTTTTCAGAAGCATGGCTGTCAGGTGAGTAGCAAGATGGCAGCTCCCATGCAGTTAAGGTGCACAGCATCTGCATGTTTCCCCACAATATCTGCATGGGGTTAAGCCCTCTCAAATACCTTACATCACTGATTGCTGGTGGGGAATACTGGGCTTTTTTTTATTTTTTTACTGGAGGTACACTTTAATGGATACTAATCCCTTTTTAAATGAGTCTGTTTCTACCAGCGTAAATTGATTCTGACTGCAGGAGAGTCTGTCATAGGTTCCACACAACCCTTCCTTCAAGTATCACCATCAGGTGATTTTTCATAGATTTACAGATGCACTTTTTAAGTTCAAGGCGCATTCATTAAAGCGTCATAGGTGTTGGTCCTCGCCACTAGGGCAGACACGGTCCTCTCCTGGGAATCCAGCACCACCATTGGATGCTCAGCACTCACATGGGCAGGACATTCTGCTGGCCGGAACAATGGTGCCGCAAGAAAACTGGCACAATTATTAGTCCTTCTCTACATAAGTGCCACCTAGGGACACACACTTCTCCCATCACTGTGTAACTGTTAGTGCTTATGTAGTGCTATAAAGCTGCCTTTGCGGAAATCCACAAAACATGGCCTGGGAAACACAGGTCTAGATCCCAGTTAGTAATGAATTAGCAAGTTGTAAGAAGAGCAGGCCAAATACTTATGCCCGTGTATTGTAGGGGATTAACAGCCACCCCCTCACATCACAATGCCTCATGCATTCCTACACTATTCACTGTAATGGATGGGCATGTCAGGCATTCAAATGAAAGGCGTGAGCTGGAAGTTACGGGGAGGCCGATTCATCAATAGCGCCAGGTAGCGACAGATGAGCGACTGTAGCGTGATTTTTTCAGCGCCAGCCAGTATTCGCTGTGCTTGGCCGGCATTAGCTTGATGACAGCGACTCAGTCGGTGTGCGGTAATGTTGAATACCGGCTGGGGGGGTCGCTGTTTCACAGGTCCAGCGTTGTATGTGAGCGCCTGACAACGAATGGCCAGAGCGAACGGCTAGCTTCATATTCATCAAAAAATCACGCTCCGAATGTGCTGTCGCTGTCCATTCCTTGTTTAAACCCCAGAGCGCTGGCGGCGATCTGTATTAACTAGTTTTTAACCCCTAAACAACCATATTTTTTGAATGTAACATTATACATGTTTTTAGAATCATTTTGTAATATGAATACATTAATCTCAGACCTGTTAGATCAATTCTGCACATATTTTTTTTTTTTTTTTTTTTACTTAAAAATAAATCCTTACATTGCAGAAGTGTTCTCCGATTTTTTGACATTAAAAAAATTAAAAAAAAAATAATTACCAATTAATCATGAATTATTATAGATTGCTCCATTGAAATGCATTGGACATCGCCAGGGAGCGACAGCTCATACCTGGCGCTGTGAGGGAATTTGCAGCGGCGCTGTTCGGTCCAGGCGGCTTCATGATGAATGCCGCGCTAGCCGTCGCTCTCGCCGGCGCTAGCCTCATTTTGCTTGATAAATGCGTCATTGTGACCGCCGCCGGGCGTACTTGAGTCGGTAGTCGCCGTTAGCTGCCGCTACCTGGTGCTCGTCAGACACTACCTGGCGCTATCGCTTGATGAATAAGGGCATAAGTTTTAACTAGAGCAGGACAGATGGCAAGAGGTGAGTAGGACTTTTTTCTCATGTCTGGACTAGGACTTTAACACACATCAGGATTTTCTGGAAACTTCTAATTTCATAGTTGTTTGTTATTCTGATCAACATTTCCAATTAACATGTACAAATGCAGACACTACTTCATCAAAGAACAATTTTTCATTTCCTCAGTCTGCTTTTTGTAGTCTTTGATTCCATTTGGTGGGAAGAAGCCATCAGTCTATAAAAATATCTTTAGAACCAGAGGGACATTACCAACACATGAACCCTATACTATGCAAGTATCAATGGCAGTGACACCCCCTTTGGTCCTGAATATACATTCCATATATGTATATTGTTGGACAGCAGTCAAACATCTAAATATTTCTCCAAAAGCATCAGGTGCCAGCACCTAAAACACCTAACATGGTATCCAACACTTCTTTAGACGCTATGAGCTGGACAGTTGTCTATCTGGTTCGGAGGCTGATTCTGGTCTGTGTTCCTCCAGTACTTCCAATACCAATAAAGTCATTGTCCAAGCACACTCATAAGTGTTCTTGTTGTGTAGGGCTACACATGTCCTTTTTTTTCTTTTTGCAAACACCGCTATATTGTCAGAGTATTTATAAAATGTTTCACCTATGATGTGCTGTTCTCTGTGATGGGAATGACAAAGCTGAGTGTGTGCACTGTGTGCATTGTATTTGAGTGATAATTTGGAGGGCTCCATTCTAGCCTACAGTATCACTAACAGAGGAGGAGCCTCCTGATGATGCATTTGTGGTCAGCATCAGGGAGAGGTGCTGGAGGTAGCAAAGATGAAGAAGAAATCTCTCTTTCTTACTGGGCCAGAGCAAAGAAACAGCATGGGACGGACATTGCATCGGGTAAGCTGCCAGGCAAGTGATATTAAAGTTTTACTGGAGAATCCCTTTTAAGGGCCACTCAAGCCAGATGGCCCGATTTGAACGCCATCTTTCCTCAGGTCACCAAGAGCATGTTCCCCTTGCCATGCACGTTCCCATCCACCCATTCAAGTAAATGGGCAAATGGACCTGCTGAAAGAGCGAGGTTCATTGGTGCTGGGTTGCGCTAGTGAAGGGTGGCTGGGCGGGGGGGGGGGGTCAAATTGAGTCCTCTGGCTGGAGTGGCCCTTTAAGGTCTTTGGGAGTTACTAGCTTGGTGCACCAGACATAAGAGCTGATAATCCAGGATTTGCAGAATGAGTAGCCTTGGGAATGTTTGACAGTACCTCCTCTGTTACCACTAACACCTCTCTGTAGCCCCATGCTTTTACCCCCGTTTTTAGTAGAAATAGGATAAATATAAAAACGATCACTATACTTGCCAATATTGTGGTCTGAATTGCTTCAATACAGAAATAAAGTCTATTAGTCAAATGTCCCAAAGCGCATGTGCTAAAAGGGATCTTCATATAGCGGAATACAATATGAACAATAGTCTTTACAATTTGCGGTATCCCAAAGTGCATGTGCCTGTTCTCTTGACGTGCTCCCGTCACCCGATGGTGTAAGGGTTCTAACCAGATAATGGCAATAAGATGGCTTATTACTTAAATGGGATGCCCAATCCAGTAGATGCTTCAATTCACAATCCTTCTGTTCTCTGCCTCAATGATCAGAGTATATTAGACGTTGGAGCGTTTTAAGCTGGGCGGTGAGAGCTGCTGTTTTATTATGCTACATGCGTTTTAAAGACTTTTATTTTGTGAGTGCATTCTTATCTTTATAAAATACCTCTCGATTTTTACAGTATTGTACTAGTCTTTGTCCATTTCTTCTTTGCATGCACTCTGTGATTTTAAACTTCCTTAGGGTCTAATATACTCTGATCATTGAGGCGGAGAATAAAAGGATTGTGAATTGGAGTGTCTACTGGATTGGGCATCCCATTTAAGTAATAAGCCATCTTATTGCCATTATCTGGTAAGAACCCTTACACCATCGGGTGACGGGAGCACGTCAAGAGAACAGGCACATGCACTTTGGGATACCGCAAATGTCGTAAAGACTATTGTTTAAATTGTATGCCGCTATATGAAGATCCCTTTTAGCACATGTGCTTTGGGACATTTGACTAACGTACTTTATTTCTGTTTTAAAGCAATTTAGCTCTGTGTTTTTTCTGTATTTTTATTGTATGAGAATTTGGGAATTCAAATTTACACGTTGAGCTGTTACAGATTGTAATCTTTTTTCTACCTAAGCGCGGTTTTTATTTAACCTCTCTTGAGTGGTTTTTCTGCAATATTGTGGTCTGGCCAGGCTGGACTGTATGATTTGCTATTGTTAAATTCGAGCCAAATCCACCCTTCACTATTGTCAAATCTATCCAGAACTAATTTATACTTTAGTAATATCAACTACTGTATAACTAAACCAGTTCTGGACATTGCATGCTAAAGCCTACCAGAGGTAGGACACCCTGAGTGAGATACTGTACACTTTTAAAGCAAGTAATGGTTTAAATCCCTTAATGAAAATTAAGAAAATAAGACTTTATGTATGAAAACTTAAAATGGAAAAAATCCTGAGATTGTGACTTTCCTGGGTTTTGATCCATGCCTCTGGGGTATCCCGAATGCCCCGGGGGAAAATCAATGGCTGGCACTGGAATCTTTTAGATTCCAAGCTGGCCACTGCTGGGTTTTGTTCTGCTTTAATGGAGGAAGGGAAAAATCTGGCAATATTAGTCATTCTTCCTCATTAGCTTTTATGTGTGATATTTCCTACCAAGGAACATTGGAACATTGCAATATGACAGCATCTAAAATTCATACTCCTGTTTGTATAGCTTTGCCTGAAATTATTTTTAAACATTCTTCTGAGCAATAACATACAACTCTTATAGAACAGGAAACAGCTGGGAATGAATGCAATGTAGGAAGATACTGGAAAGCACCAAACTGACCGTTCAGTGTGTATGTGGATCCCCTCAGCAACCCAAAAATGTAACCAACTGCAGATCCTCTCTATTCCCCGAATTCATAAGCCCCCAGATCCCCCTACAGTCCCTAAACTTAAATATGGTGTGTTTGTGAATCCCCCCTAGCTCCCAAAAAAAGACTAACCAGAGCAAAAATTATACCCCCTATAAAATACTTGCCCCGAAGTTGACTTCCCAGCTCCAATGAGATTAAATAACGCATATGGGCAGGCTGAAAGTGTGTTGGCTAACCTGTCAAGACCGGTAACCTGTGACCCTTCACCACATGGCCAACTCTGTATTACCCCACACAGTGCATGGCACTGACAATGCTCAGCCCTGGATACCATGTGCCCCCCTTCACACACACACACACACACACACACACACACACACACACACACACTTGCAAGTTTTTCCGCAAGCTACACAGCAGGGGTCCACAGGCCACATATGGCTCCAGAGCTACAGGTTTGGGGACCACTGCTTTAACGCATTCACTTTGGGGTTTACAGCAAGAAAGATTGATGGAAGAACCTAAACCCTGTGCTCTTTGCATTGTATTATTTTCTTGCCAGGACAAGTTTCCTAAGTAAATAAGAGGCCGATTCATTAATAGCGCCAGGTAGCGACAGTTGAGCGACTGTAGCAGTATTTTCACAGCGCCCACTAGTAGTCGCTGTGCTTGGCCGTTGTTCTGTAGTTGATAGCGACTGAGTCGGTGTGCAGTAATGTTGAATACGGGGTGACGAGTCGCTATTTGACAGGTTCCGCGATGTATGGGTGCGCATGATAGCGACTGGTCAGAGCGACCGGCTCCCACCACATTCATCAAAAAATCACGCTCAAAAAATTCTCGCGCTGTGAAATGCATGTTTAAACCCCAGAGCGCTGGCGGAGATGTGTTAAAAGTAGTTTTTTAACCCCCAAACCACCATATTTTTGGAAACCAAAAAAAAAAAATTTTTTAAAGAATTTAGTAATATGAATACAATAATATCAGACCTGTAATATCAGCGTCAACCTTCTATGTTTCTATGTTTCTATCAATTCTGCACAAATTTTTTTTTTTTTTTACCTTAAAAAAATTAACTAACATGGCAGAAGTTGTCACAGAATTTTTCACATTTAAAAAAAAAAAAAAAAAAAAAAAACATTAATAACAATTAATTATGAATATTTAAAGATTGTTCCATTGAAATGCATTGGAGAGCGCCAGGTAGTGAGAGGTCATACCTGTCGCTGTTCAAGGTCGGACACTGGCGCTGTGGGCTGAGGCTGGAATAATGATGAATGAGTGGCTATCTGGCGCTATCTCAGTCGCTAGGCAGGATCGGCTTGATAAATGTGTGATTGTGGTGGGGAGCCGGCGTTCTCGTGGTGGGGCCCGCCATTACCGGCCGCTCACCAGTCGCTACCTGCCGCTATTCCTTCATAAATAAGGGCCTAAGATAAATTAGTCTATTGGCATATATAAGCCATCTCTGCTGCCTGCAGTCATTCTATTTTATAATGAATATCATACTGACACAGAAATGAATAGACTAGAAGGTCAAACCCTTTCCCTCTCTGTCAAAAATAAAATGATGATGGATGTTATAATTGTTACAATTATGATATATCCAACACACCATTATACTACTCTATTTAAATCTATAAGATATTTTGGAAAGTTTCAATGGAATATTAGGAAGTGTATATTTTTTTGTGCCAAAGGGGTGCTGATCTTTGCTGCAGTGTTTACTAGCCACAATATGTTGCTACTACCAATTGTACACCGATTATGTACCCCAAGATCTCACCTCACCAAACACAGCCTCTCCAGAAAAATCCAAAAGTGCCGATACAGAAGCCACCTACTTGGTGATGCCCAAAATACAAGGACAATTTAACAGCAAGAGCAAACTATACCTGAATATAGGTCCAATACAAGTAACAACGGCAAGCCAAATTTCAAGTACCTCTAAAAACAACTGCATGTATTTAAGATGCCTAATGCATAATTGTCAGGTTATAAAAGAATTTTCTGTAACTATAGGATTTAAAGTGGACCAAACCCTCTGACCCCCCCCCCCCCCCCCCCGCTGTGCTTCCCCCTACCCTTCCTGTCCAAATACCTTAAGCAATGATGATGCTGGCTCAGCAGTAGCTTGTTTTCTGTGGCCATGCCTATCCTGCAGATTTGAGATCACCGACTGGCTCATTTAAAAAATGTCAGATGATGTGACCTACCTGCTGGCTGAATCCTTGGCTTCCCTCTAGTTCTCCTAGAGTAGCCAGGTATTGAGGCTGCAGGCAGCAAAAGCCTTATGTTTTGCAAATGTCCTGGAGGGTTTTACACATAGGGGAATCCTGATTTGGGATGTCCTAAAGGAAGGCTAGTGCCACCAGGGTTGATCCTGCTTTAAAAAGTGGCCTTGCCTGCAAAGTATCTAAAATAACTACAGTCAAACAATATATTTACTTGATCAGACTGTTTTATATACAGTAACTAACATTTTCCAAAACAACAATCCCGTTTACAATTAATCTAATACTCCTTTTTTTGCACGTGCGCATCATTGCGAGTGCAAAACTCCTCTTCTAAGGCCTTCTGCCTAAAATTCTCTTGCTTTGAAGTGCAAATGGCCCTGGCCCATGTGCATTTGTTTGCCTAAGCCCTTAACTGGTCCCCATGGTTTCTCCCCTTTCTTTAACTTTCTCGAGATTGTTTCTCCAGCTTCTGTGTTTAAGGGAAATCTCTATTCTCCATTTCGGAGTGTATTTCCTGTCAGGTGCCTCAGATGACAGGGAACATGTTATGAAACGGAGAACAGAGATTCCCCTAAAACACAGACACTGGAGAGACAAATTTGCAATCTGTAAACAGTAAGAAAATGGGAGAAATAATTAGGTGTCATTTATTTATAGGTGCTTTTTCCTCCTTAATTTAGTTTTTTTGTCTAACTTTTTGTGGTGCCTAATGTCCACCTTTTTGGTGTTTTTTACCAATAAAACAAAAAAAGGGAAAAATTACGAAAAATAACTTGTGGCTGACACTTTCATTGCTAAAAACATGCCGGATGCCTTCGGTATATGTTTTAGGAATGAAATAAGCCCGTTATTCAGTGAAGTCGGCAGTTTCCTTCAGCTTTTTGCTGGAGGAAAACCACTCTTGAAATTGACACATATGCACCAGCTTTACTGCCCTCATGAATCAGTCGCCAATTTGCGCTTATGGAAAATTACAAGCACAATATTCCCCTTTGGTGCCCGCTTGG
Source organism: Gastrophryne carolinensis (assembly GCA_027917425.1). NCBI lineage: Eukaryota > Metazoa > Chordata > Amphibia > Anura > Microhylidae > Gastrophryne > Gastrophryne carolinensis. Next base: position 384,540,349 of record CM051236.1, on the reverse strand, counting down.
GAGCAAATTTCCACCTTAAAAAATGAGCTTCACATTTTGATGCCTATGAATCAGGAGGAAGCTCCAGTGCAACTTGGCACTCCAATAAAACGACCATGAATCAACCCTATTGTGTCCATGACCCACTCCGACTGATGCTCAAGCGCACACATAAACCTGGAATGGCCAATGACTAAATGTAAACTAAACTAAATATTATTATATTATATTATATTACTAAAAATATTATAGTAGACCTTTTCAAACGGTATCCAAAATTGAAAAATGACAGTCTTAGACCTTCTAAAACCTTGCAGAACATGGCCTATATTTTCTACCGAACCACAAGTGCTTTTGTACCTTGTATATACCTCCCCCACAAATATTTTCCCCTCTAAAGGCATTACCTGTGTAGTTCACATACAAACACATCCCCCACAAACCGTGTCTGAAGTCTCCACAGCACACTTCCTGTCTGTTTATTTGACATTTATTTTTGATGCAATTTGGTTAGAGTAATGTGTTTTCAGTATTTAACTCCTTACTGAGGTATCTGATGAAAAGTCTAGGATTTTACTTTTCACTTGCCAAACAACTGTTCTGCTGTATAGAAAAGTATATCTTCCTCTTTCTGCTGCTTTTTATTAAAGTGATACTGCAGGCAAAGGCACTTGTTTGACCATTGTGTCGGACTACGTTTGGCACTGTTCTAAACTGTTTTCCATTTTCAAATTGAAGAAATAATGGATGAGATATTGAAGTTTACAGTTTTACCTTATGATTTCTCTTTTAAAGCATGTGGGTGTGGCCCTGGGAGCTGGGATGCTGCATAATAATCGGCATATTGGGTGGTGTCTGTAAGAGCATGACACCACCCAATATGCTTCAGACAGGCATCACCCTGGCTGTGTTTTAAGCAGTGGTTGAATGGCTCTGAGAGCGCCATTCAAGCCAGCTATACAGAGGGGGGTGGTTTGGACTAGCTCCATGAGCTTGGAGTGGTGGGGCAGGGTGGGAGTTGAGAGGCAGATGAGGAAGTAAATTTCCCCATTCACGGCACCAAGCATAGATGATGCAAAGTGCTGGAGGAACGCTTGACAAGGTAAGCTGCTGTTTATTCTTTTTATCCTTTTGCATGAAAAATCCCTTTAAGGTCACATGCTGTGGTGTGGCTTGTGTGGGTGAATTGTGAAGTATTGTGAAGAATTATGAAGTATTGTAGTGAAACTTGTTCCTCACCTATGCATCATATTGTACCAAATCTTTCTTGGCTTTGACCATTGGCTTTGTTTATTGGTGACTGAGCGGGTAATTGACTAAAATGTGGTGACTAAAATCCCCACCTTGTGTGGGATAGCTTGTTGTCTTATGTGGTGAGCTTACTGTTTCACACTGAGAGATTTCCACCCATTGGCGAATATCCCATGGCAGGATAACCTCACTTCAACTCAATCTTGTGTGTGCAGGTCAATAATAAAGAAACTTTATTGAGTGCAGATATAGACATATTTGTGAATTCTGGTGAGACGGGGAGGCCGATTCATTAATAGCGGCAGGTAGCGACAGTTGAGCGACTGTAGCGGCATTTTCAGAGCGCCCGCTAGTAGTCGCTGTGCTTGCCCGTTGTTCGGTTGTTGACAGCGACTCAGTCAGTGTGCAGTAATGTTGAATATTGGGTGAGGAGTCGCTATTTGACAGGTTCCGCGCTGTATGGGAACGCATGATAGCGACTGGCCATAGCGACTGGCTCCCAACATATTCATTAACAAATCACGCTCAAAAAATTCTCGCGCTGTAAAATGCATGCTTAAACCCCAGAGCGCTGGCGGAGATGGGTTAAAAGTAGTTTTTTAACCCCCCAAACAACCATATTTTTGGAAACCAGAAAAAAAGTTTTTTAAATAATTTTGTAATATGAATACATTAATATCAGACCTGTAATATCAATTCTGCACACATTTTTTTTTTTTTTTTTTTACCTTAAAAAAAATATCTAACATGGCAGAAGTGGTCACAGAATTTTTCACATTAAAAAAAAAAAAAAAAAAAGAAAAACATTAATAACAATTGATTATTAATATTTAAAGATTGTTCCATTGAAATGCATTGGAGAGCGCCAGGTAGCGAGAGGTCATACCTGTCGCTGTTCAAGGTCGGACGCTGGCGCTGTGGGCTGACGCTGGAATAATGATGAATGAGTGGCTATCTGGCGCTATCTCAGTCGCTAAGCAGGATTGGCTTGATAAATGTATGATTGTGGTGGGGAGCCAGCGTTCTCGTGGCGGGGCCCGTCATTACCGGTCGCTCACCAGTCGCTCACCAGTCGCTACCTGTCGCTATTCCTTCATAAATAAGGGCCCAAAAGTCAAAAAAAGAAAGTTCAGTATATTGTACCCCAAAACCCAGCTCTGGTAATCGGCTTAACTCCATGCAGATGTTATGGAAGAGCATGCAGAATCTATGCTGCATAACTGCATGGCAGCAGCCATCTTCCCACATACATGAGTCCAGCTCCTATAAAAACCCAGTCCCACAGTCAAAATTACCTCACTTTTCTTTTTTTTTTCTTTTCCTCCTTCCTCCTTTATTTATAGTAGAAAGCTAGAAAGATCAGTTATGATGACTCATCGTGCTGCTGCAGAGCTGAAAGAATTGTATCATTTTAAAAGATACACTGTCTGAATGGTGTGTGGTAAATCTAGATTCTGCAGTGAACAATGGTAAAGAAACATTGTTGCTGGTTTCCCTTCACACACACAATATCTCTAGCAGCTGGTTTTTTGATGTGTTTCTATAACATAATACACAAGCTTCCCGTGTTTCTGAGGCATCTCTCTCTCTCAGTTTGGTTTGGGCTGCTGCTGGCATAGCTCTGCCCTCATAATTTTCACTCTCAATATAGCACATGCATAGCTCACTCCTCCTGGCAATCTCCACACTGCAGGATATAGTAGAAAAGGTCTGGCATACACAGTAAACAGCTTAAATATGAGCAACCACTGCACTTTAAGACTCTAGGGCCAGTGGTCTCCCCCTTTTTGGAGAATCCTTATCTGGTATGCCCCAATGGGTGAAATCCCCTGGATTGCCATGAAACCCACATTTCCTGTAATCCCACACCTCGCAATGGCATTCCTGGCATCCCTCCAACTGATGCAGACTCCAGCGCCGAGACTATCTAAATGGCTAGCGCTGGCACAAAATATACCCTTTACTGAAATACTGTACTTTAAAATCCATGAATACGAGTACCACTGGTGGTACTCAACATTATATCTGGTCATACACAGGACCACAAGGGGTGAAAAGTGGGGATACATCACTTTAACTTTATGCTTCTTTAACCATTATTTGGTAGAATGACATTTTTAGGGTGATGTCTTGCTGCATGACTCACTTTGTCTTGAGAGCTTTATCTCACAGACAGATGTGCTGACATTTTCCTTTAGAAATTCATTGCTCCATGGATGAATCACAGACTCGCCCATTCTGCTAAGCCATTCTTGCCCAGATACGACAAAACAGGCCAAACAATGATGCTAACACCATCATATAATGAAAACAGTATAATTCTTTCTCAATATATTTCTCAAATATAACACGTCTCATTTAAACCAAAAACCTCTATTTTGGTCTCATCCGCTGACAAAACACTGTTCCAGTAGCCTGACATGTCCATCTTTAGCAAACTTCAGATGGGCAGCAGTGTTCTTTTTGGTTAGCAGCTTTCTCCTTGAAATCCTGCCATGCACAACAATTTCAGAAGTAATAATCCGAACCTGTAAACCTCAATATCTCTGCAATTTCTTCTTCAATTTAGGATCTGAAAACAGTTGAGGACAGTGCAAAATGATGCCTGGCACAATGTTGTAACAATTACCTTTGCCCGCAGTACCACCTTAGGTATAACAGGTCGCCCACTCACACCTGATTATCATTCTGTTAATTTGAAAAACACCTTTAAATTATCTGCTAATCCTAAAGGCTCACATGCTTTTGCAACTTACAAATATGTGATACTAGATCATTTTCTTCAATAAATCACCTCCTCATCTCCATTCACTTTATCTACTTTTAGGACTGGTGTGAAAATCTGATGTAGTCTTAGGTAAAATTTATGCAGAAACATGGAAAATTATTAACACCTTTTTAACTGGACCAATCACTCCCATGGCCAGCACTGGAGCCCCCCCCCCCCCCCCGATTGCCCCTTACCTTTCTGCCAGTCCCTTACTGGCTGCATCCCCAGCATCCTTGCCCCTATCCATGCTCTCATACCCAGCCATTCGTGGGGAAACGGCTCAAGCTCTGAATGGACAAGCGTACCGGTGCATGCGCCGTGGGAGCATCGGCAAGGTGAGTGGAAGATTTGAGGCGTTTCACACATTTGGGATGCCCCCATGGCAAGGACCAATCGCCAGGATAGTAAAAATCTTGGTGATTGGTCTTGGTCCACTTTAAGCATCACTTTATATGTGTAGTGATAGCAATTGGACTACTCATTTCACCACTCATGCAAATGATTGTCTTAACCTATTTGGTTGATCCACAAAGTTCCCCCTGCAGAAATGTAAAACCTGTCTACAGGCTAAATATTTATTTTATACAGTTTTGCTGCCCAACCTAATGCACACTGGTCAAGTGCACTTGTGAATCGTAATCCTTCTAGAGTCCGATTGGACAACCATAGGATACTCTGGTGTGGCACACAAGCTTTCTTTAAAGTGGGACAAAAATCAGTATTTTGGCTACCCTGGGTTTTGGTACTTGCCCCTCGGCACCCCAATCGGGGATACCCTGCTGTGCGAAACCCCCCAGATCACCCGATCTTACTTACCCTTCCCCAGTCCTACAAAGCATGCGCGGACTCTCATCCAGTCAGCGCGCTCGGATACACTCCTGTCCCTTTGTCTAAGAGCTTGTTTAAGGCAAGTGGATGTGAACGCTGGCGGATGCATATCCTTCTAACAGGGAGCGTGTCCGCGCTGGCCATTCTCAAATGCCTAGCGGGCACGCACCCTGCTAAAGGGATAGCGGGATGCGGGTGCTGCTCGTGCATGCATCATTGGACCAGGAAAGAAAGTGAGTTTCTGGGCAACCTGGGGGGTTTCACACAGCGGGGCATCTCGATTCTGGATGCCCTGGGGGGAGTAAATTTAGCAACCATGGAATCTTATAGATTCCAGGGCCATTGGGGGTTTTGATCCACTTTAAAGCAGTCCTATTCTTTCCTAAATATAAATCCTTCCTTCCAGGACTGGATTGGGCCACTATAAGATCATCTAGTAGGGCACAGGCACTGGCTTAGAGCCAGTACAGTACAAGAGATCCTGTAAAGGGACCCTGTATGGCAGCTGCAGGTACTTTTTCATTAAAATCGAACCCAGTAATGTACAGTATAGAGATGGTGTCAGCGAATATACGGTGGGCCTCAAATTTGTTTAGCACATCCCTAAATACACTTAAAAAAGCTGGAGAGAGTTGGAATATAAAGCCTATGCACTGCCGCACATACTCGACGGCATCCTACTAACCTCTACACGAACTCAAGTACAACAAATAAGACAACTGGTTAAATGTAGGCCTGGCAAATAGGCTGAGAACACAGATTAGCTGAGCGAACGTCAGTTTATTGCACCAATCTCAGCACACACATGGGACATAATCTTACAGGTAAAAAACTAACAAAAGTGCTTTAAAATCACGGGGGCCCACCGTGCACACTCACACGCTACCATGCACTCATACAGCCCACCCCGCTAGCAGCGCTGCTGAAATCCGCCTAAAGGAAAGGGCAAGACACACTACTCAGAGCTTGTTACTCCAGCGAAGTTGTCAACATGAGACAGTGGCAAGCCTCCTCACACTAGAAGTTGACTCAATGAATGTATCCAGCTGAATAATACTTGACATATATTAGTGTCATCATGTAATAAATCTCTTGATCTGCAGCTTCCTAGGTTCAAATGCGACAATCACACAGCATGGCAGTATGCTTAGTATCTTGCATCATAAGTCCGTCATATACGGGCATAACACTGCATTTTCAAGTCTCTAGGCTCAGGTATAAACTGTACAATCAATGTGTAACAACGCCTCGCCGAGGCTAGTACTTAGCTGAGACATGCGGTTATCCGTTGCCGAGCACTGGCGCCATGACGTCGGTGTTGCGCAACACTTCAAGACTGGAGGAACTTAAGGCAGAAGCAGAGCTGGAAGCGGGGTGGCCAGCACGTGGAGAGGGCCGGCCGTCCGCCGACGCGCGTTTCGCTCCGCCCACCGGAGCTTCGTCAGGGTGGTGGGCGGCCCTCCATACCTCCATTATAAGCATGAGTTCCCTCCCGTGCATCAGGGGTAACCAATCCGTAGTGCGCTTCCTAGCGTGACGCAATCCGCGTCATTCCCCTTTCTCCGGGTTGGCCCAGCTGGCTGATCAATCATCCGGTCTCCACAGTGACGCATTCCGCGTCATTGGCATATACAGTCTGACTTAAACTGGCCAATCACTCCAACTTCCTGTGGTGACGCATTCCGCGTCATCCCCAAATTGATACACGCCCAGCTGTCACGATTGTAAACACTGTCAAAGGCCCCCAGCTGTCAGGAAGCGCACAAATATCCCCTCACCTGCGGGGCACGCGAAGGGACTTCTTATTCCTTCTTCCACAATATACATCTCATATGCTTCGTGGAGATATGGGTATGAGTGTATTAAGGGGGCCTCCAACAAAAATGTCAGTCAATCTCTTGCCACATTCTAATTGTACGGGTGGGCATTGCACAGTCCATGTCATCATCTCAGTCTTCATATTTGGACTTGGAGTACAACTGAATCGATGCTATTACTACTACGGGGCCCATGTGACTAGGGGACACAAAATCAGTCACCATTCTTAGCCAGGGCTCCCAGCTGTCACGGAGCACACATTTATCGGAGCAGCTGTAGGTCAAGTAGCGGGACTTCTTGTCCCTTCCACCACACTACGCATCTCATATACTTCACACATACTTTATGGGAAAATGGACATACAAGTATTAGAGGGACCACCCATACAGGTGTCACTTCATCTAGTACCACATTATACTCCTACACATAGCTATTACATAATCCTTTTCCCCATCTCCATGATGAAACTTGCAAAGCATCTCAGCTGGTTAAACTACTACACAAGGCCCATGTACCTAAGGGATACTGACCACAACACCATTTGTAAGTTACTTTCTAGGTAATAATGCACCTAAATCATTCATACCTATTCACAAACGAATAACACAGGTGCCTACCCACTTAACTGCCTGCTATTTACATATTTACATGTCACTTAGCCTAGTCGCCCACTTAACCCCCGGGGGGCATACACAGGCGACTGGAAGGGTACCCCAGGGAAAAAAAAAGGTATCATATAGTCCTACAAATAAGCCCCCAGGCCGGAGTCAATATTTAACCCGTCCGGGGTCATTGTTCCTAACTCAAAAATCAACCTCGCTTTCTGCTGCATCAGACGTTGGTCCAAGAAACCCCGTCTACTACCCTGCTTCAATACAAGAATACCACACGCCCTGAGGCCTTTTGGGTTCCCATGATGAAAAGCTTTAAAGTGATCTGATACGGGACTCTTTTCATTCCCCGTTTTTATGTCCAGCACATGCTCACCTACCCGTGTGCGCAATGCGCGCTTGGTTTTCCCAACATATTTTTTGTTACATGGGCAGGTGAGCATATACACAACATGAGTGGTCCCACAGTTTATAAAGCCCCTTATTTTTCTCGGTGGGTCTCCCCTTGTACCAACAAAACTGCTGGTCTTTTCTATAAAAGGGCAGATTTTACACCGTCCACATTTAAAGGAACCTTCCAGCCTGTCCATCCCTGGTGTCCCCATAGTTCTGACCAGATCACTATGAACCAGTCTGTCCTTCACATTCGTCGCCCGCCGGGCTGTAAGTAAGGGGCGTGGACCTATACATCTTGCTAGTTTAGGGTCCAATTGTAGAATGTGCCAATGGGACTGTAAAATTGTCCTAAATCTCTCCCAATGTGTACCAAAACTCGTAATTAATCTCACTGGTTGATCTCCTACCCGTTTCCTTGACTCATTCTTCAAACTATCCTTTCTCAGAAGATCACTCCGATCAACAACTAGGGCCTTCTTAAAACAAGTGCGAATCAATCTGTGTGGATACCCCCTCTCCCTAAAATGACCCGAAAGCTCCCTAGCCTCCCGTACATACTCACGTTCAGAGCTGCAGTTCCTACGTATCCGCAGGAATTGTCCATACGGTATCCCCCGCAGGAGTGGGGGAGGGTGGTGACTGGTGAAATGAAGTAAAGTATTACCTGCTGTAGGTTTTCTATATGTGGATGTGGATAATCTAGCCCCATCCCGCCTAATGAGCAGATCCAAGAATTCAATACATTCATAGCCAATTTTAAAAGTGAGGCGTACGTTCCGGGTATTCTGGTTCAGTTGGTCCACAAAGGTCTCAAACTCACCCGGAGTCCCCCTCCACACCACCAGGACATCGTCAATGTAGCGCAGCCAGAGGGCGACCCGTGCCCCAAAGTCCGCCCGCCCGAACACCTCGAGGCTCTCCCACCGCCCCAGGTGCAAGCAAGCGTACGATGGGGCACAGGCCGCCCCCATGGCTGTTCCACGTATCTGATGATAGAAACTGCCATCAAATCTGAAAAAGTTGTTCGTAAGTACAAAATGCAGGAGATCCACCACTAGTTCATTATGGGCCGCGTCACACGGACCAAGATCATCTAAGAACTGTGCCACAGCCTCTAGGCCCACCGTGTGGGGAATGGATGTATATAGGCCCTCAACATCGATGCTTGCCAGAAGCCACTCCCCTTCAAGCTCAAACGAGAGTAGCTTCCGCAAGACATCGCTGCTGTCTAGGACGAAAGATGGCAAAATTCGTACCAGAGGTTTGAGGTTCTCATCCACAAACCTAGACACGCACTCCAGGGGGCCTCCATTCCCCGACACGATGGGCCTACCTGGTGGCGCGGAGGGGGATTTGTGGACCTTAGGGATAGTATAAAGTACAGGAATGTTGTACTCACTAACTGAAAGGTACTTAAATACACTAGGGGTTAAGAGTTTTTCTTCCAAGGCCCAATCTAACTTGTCGTTGAGTCTAGCAACAACACCTGGAAAGGGGTTGGTCCCTACTCTTCTATATGTACTTACATCTCCCAGCTGTGACCCAATTTCTTTAACGTAATAGTCCTGATTTAACAGGACCACGTTACCACCTTTGTCGCTAGGGCGTATGACAATGTCAGGGGCACTTTCCAATTTTCTCAAAGCTTTATTTTCTGCAAGTGTAAGATTCATGTTAGAAATTGGTACACCTTGTCTCCAATTTATTTGCTTTAGATCACGCTGAACTGCTTGAAGAAATACTGAAATGTTTCGGTTCAAAGACAGAGAAGGAAAATTCTTTGATCTAGGACGACATTTGTCTAGATTGGGTAGAAGGTCCGGAATTTCTTCGGCTATTTGAATATCAGCCCCCAGTTCATCAATGCTTTCTGATGCATTTGTAGCTAGCACCAAATCGCCGCTTGCATCGGGCTGAGTATTCAATATAGCTCCCGATTCCGAACCACTACACAATGGCCTGTCTCCTGAATACAGACTTTTAAACAACACTTTTCGCAAGAACAGGGCTGTGTCCTTATATAGGGTGAATTCATCTCCACTCGCCACTGGAGAGAAGGAAAGGCCCCCGGAAAGCACTGATATATGATGTTCATTAATGGGAAAGTTTGATAGATTTATAACATTCCGAGACCCATTTTCAGATATAGTGCCTCCCATTAAGGGGGCCATCTCTTTCCAGTCTTTCTGATCCCTCTCAAAGATTTTACTCTTGTGGCGACACTGTCCCCTCCTACGTCGTCTCCCTTTCCGTGTGGGTCTAAAAAAGACACCGACCGCCGTGATTTTTGAGACTGTCGTGGGGGGCTGTCGTCAGACACCTCAGTTTCACACCCAGAAAGATCACTAGAGATTTCCTTCCAATTTCTCTGTCTCCCCCCTGCACGATTTCTAGGTTTTATTTCCAAAAAAAATCTTTCCTGACTCAAAGTCAGCTGTGTCTCTCCAGAATTTCTTTTGTTTTATCTCCTTCACTGCCTTTTGCACCCATTCCACCTCATTCCTTACCAAATCGTTCAACTTTTGGAATTCAGGGGCATCTCCTAGGGTATCTAATTGGGAACAACTAACCTCGATGTTCTCATCCAATTCCTCTAGTTGTAATTTCTCCTCTTCAATTATTAAATTGACAACTTCGCTGGAGTAACAAGCTCTGAGTAGTGTGTCTTGCCCTTTCCTTTAGGCGGATTTCAGCAGCGCTGCTAGCGGGGTGGGCTGTATGAGTGCGTGGTAGCGTGTGAGTGTGCACGGTGGGCCCCCGTGATTTTAAAGCACTTTTGTTAGTTTTTTACCTGTAAGATTATGTCCCATGTGTGTGCTGAGATTGGTGCAATAAACTGACGTTCGCTCAGCTAATCTGTGTTCTCAGCCTATTTGCCAGGCCTACATTTAACCAGTTGTCTTATTTGTTGTACTTGAGTTGTTTAGCACATGTTTGGAGCTTTACCTAATGCTTCTGCCACTGGTTCAACAGGGTGAGTAATGGCACTTCAGTTCTAAATAGGCTGTATTAACATCTTTGGTGCTAATTCTTATTTTTTTATATGAAAAAAGAAGCAGAGGTAATGAAACGGAAAATGCTACTGAAACAACAAACATTTTATATTTTCCTTCTGGGCAGGAAGTGGAAATAAATGTCACACCAGGGTGTGTAGACTTCTAAATTTAAATACCTTTGTGGTCAACTAGCTGTTTTGGGTCTACTGGTAATTAATTATCAAAGCTAGCTATTGCTAGAACCTATACCTAAGGTAAAGTATTTTGCAAAATGTGCTGTCTGAGGTGAAGCTTAAAGTGGATGAAAACCCATTTTTGGGTCAACCAAACAATCTCTGACCCCCCCCCCCCCCCAGCCCGAGTAGCCGGGTGCTGCTGTTGGTTTGGCAGTGGCCCAGTCTTCAAAGTAAACTAGATGTTTTCCACTCTTAAATTCATGCCCTGCAGAACTTTTAAGAGAGACAATTGGCTTCCTCAAAAGTGCAGTTGTGACGAGGTGCAGCCGGCTGGCTGCATCCCCGGCAAGCTGTTCAGGCATGCGCATGCCCATTTATTGAGAAAGTGCATAATGCCGGGGATGCGGCCGTCAGCGAAGATCACCGGTGCCCCCGGGGGTTTCACACAGCGGGGCATCCAGTGTAGGGGGCTGCCCAGCAGTTGGGCCTAGAATCTGCCCAGCCACGTGGGTTTTAACCTGGCTTTAAAGGCAATCTATTATACATACAAAATACAGTATGTGTATACATAATGAAAAGAAATACAAATGATTGGTGCTGCCGCATTTTACCTTTTTCTTCCTCTCTTCAGGACAGTTAACCTTTCTGCCACTTTATGTTGGGGGAGATGGGGAGCATTCCTGGTGGGCTGCACTGTTTTTGGCCTGTCTGGGCTAAACGTAGACCCCAACATGCAGCACGTCTCACCCAAAGCCAGTGTCCGAATTCACTCATTCCTTTTCCAATATCTCCTCTAAATCCTGTCTCCATTTGTACTGGGTCCAACTGTATCCCCACCTCCAGTCAAGGCCATGTTCTGCCCCTACATTGCTTTAGCCTTAGCATAATTGCTGTGAGGGCTGTACCCAGTCGTCATGGTATCTGCCCCTACAATACTAAAGCTGCAGTACTTCTGCCTTAAAGAGAATGTCCAAGAATTTTGTAACATATAACCCACTTCTCCCTCCCTCAGTTTAAGCACAATTTTGGCAATAACCTAAAAAACAACTAGGGGGTGTGGGCAATCAGCTGGGACCTTGAGTGACAGGTCATTCCATGCAACAGTGTGACTGTACTGGTCTGTCCCCAAGTCCAACTGGTACGTGGTACAGTCTACGGCTGCCATGACCCCCCGCCGGCAGCCGTAGGGGAGCATTTTGTCAATCAGTTGATTTGTTTTATTATTTTAATGCCCAAACTGGTTGGTTGGCTGGGGGAGGGGGGTCAAAAAGCTTGGACTTCCTCCTTCAGTGTGGCCATATCCACCCCTGGTCATGATTTGCCCCTACAATGCTATGGACTGATAAATGCAGTCATTGGTCAGATGGAAAGCTAAGAAACATATTACATTCCAGAGACCAGCAGTTCATGAACTTGTGGTGAGCAGGCCATTATCAGTAAAATCCATATTTTTGGCCATAGTCTGCCCCTGATTTTGGTGGCTGGAAAAGTAAGATAAAAGGGGTCATTCCAGTTGTTAGATGCCCAACCTGTCTCCCTGAATAGAGTGTCTAGAGCTCTCACTGTTTCAGCAAGAACTCCAATTCCACATCCTGCCAACCAACCTTAGTTTTGGATACTCATGGACCGTTTGCACAGGTGCAGACAAGCAATGACCCAACTGGGTAAGCAGGCATGCTAATGTGATGATGGCTTGGACAAAATAGTGTGTTCCTACTCCACATGAGGTGTAACTGACCAGTGGGAGTGGCACCAATGAAGTATGTACTATCTTTTAGACACTGTACAGTGTTTAAGTGGCTATGATGCCAGTATAAGCATCCCCACAAATAAAAACATTACTTGTAGCATAACATGCTTATTTTGTTGGAAAACTTGTGCATGATTTTATACTAGATGTTTCTTGACCTTGGATGGTCTCAAATTGAGATTGCCTATCCAAAGATAACTATTTTTTGTTGACCGAAGGGGTAATTGACTAAAACGTGGCAAGCTCTTCACAGTGCCTTATGGGGTAAGCTCACCATCTCAGAGAGCTAGCTGTACATTATCTCTATGGTAGTTATTTCCTAATTAGTAGAAAATGTCTCCACCACATTCAGACAAATCAATTAGCCAGCTCACCAGTTTAGTGTGCGCACGGACAGGGGAGATCCCGACCACAGACTCCTCCAATGTGAACAATCCAAAGCAAAGTTGCAGTCCAGCGTATTTTTTTTTTTTTTTTCTTTTTAGTCAGTATATCTCTCTTTCCCCCCCCCCCCCTCCCCCCCCCCCCCCCACTGCCCCACCTACACTTTCTTGGGTCATAGCCTGGACAGTTTGGACAGCCTGGATCAGGGCAATAGATTGTAGCATAGGGCCAGATGGCCATTTAGTTAAACACAGTCAGAAAGCATTATAGATAATCAGAATATAAAAAATATATGGCTGAGTTTTATAAATATTTAGGTCCACCTTAAGGACAGGTTTCCCTGTATTGAGGGCAAGTATTCACTAGGGATTTTGACCCATAGTGGGGTTCTCCTCACCCGGCCTCCTTACCAGCAGCATTTTATGTTGACAGTGGTTGCAAACAAATGGAGGGAGGCGAAGACACATGGGGATGCGGGTTTTGGTTAACTTTAAGGGGGCAGATCTATGGTTCAAGGATTTTATAAACGGTATAGGTTGTATGAAACTGCAGCGCCTGGAGGTTTTCCTGTAATATATGTACAGTGCCCCGCATTATCTATTCCTGCTGTGTTGGTCCTTTAAATAGTGTGTGCAATTTAGTTCTAATCTGGCCATATAAATTCTTCCCTTAGAGGCAGCGGGGAGGGCGATTTCCCTATAAAATAGTCTTATTTACAGAGGTATGGTCTTGCTCGTCTTTTATCATGCCATCATGTATTGAAACAAATACCGCTGTAAAGGGGGCTTTTAGCTTCTATGATCTGCGCTCTCTAGGACTAAGTCTAATTGTAATGCTCTTTAATGTTCTGCTTTGCTTTAGCGGAGGCTACGTAGTTTGCGCAGTGATTACAGACCAGCCAGCGCTCTCTGCGGTGGCGCTGACAGCTGCGGGGCCGGTGTCCTACGCACAGTACGTATCCACTATACGCTTCTAGGGCGTCATTTGACGCTGATCGGCTAGTACCATTCCATTGGCTGCTGCTCCTCCAATGAGAGAAACGATATGCAGGCTCCTTCTTCCGGAACGCTGCACGGCGCGGGACAACAGGTGTTTCTCGGGCGGGAGGTAAGTGCTTTCATTAACAATTCCCTGCTTAAATAGAATCTGCTCACTCCACAAGATTGTATGACTAAAGGCCCACCCGGGCCTGAAACGCGTCACAATTTGTTGCTGTTTTTGGGGCTCGGCCCATCTTCACGTTTTGAACAAAAAGCTTTTTTATGGGAACTAGATTAAAAGCTATATTTTATGGATACGCTGGACTGCAACTTTGCTTTGGATTGTCCACCACATTCAGGACTGGCTTCTCCTCACTTAGAGAACTTCTCTACCTCAAAACACAACGAGAGGCAACAGGTAGAAAGGTTGCAAAATGTTCTCGATACCAGGTACGAGCTTGGCACATAAGGCAATAGAGAGCTTGTAATATTTAAATGCATCATCCCCTAGGCCATGTAGTAATTAATTTTTCTACAGCTCATCATTACTCATAAATGTGTTAAAAGACAAAGGAAAGTGTTGCTCCCGGCTTCACATGCTGGGGCTGCAGGATGTAAATATGCAGATTATGTGGTTAATGCATATCAGAACAGCATTTAAAGGAAAAGTCCACTTTTGTGGATTTTTCCCAAAGACTTCAAGGCCAGCGATTGTCAGGGGGTAACAAGAAGATCCACTTACCTCACCACAGCTCCTGAAACACCAATTTTTTGCCAGCAGCCCCGACTTGTGAAGTCGTGAGCTGCGCTTCTCGGTTCCGGGTGGTGGGTGTGGCGACTGGTTCCCATTGATAACAATAGGAGCCAGAACGCAGAAGCTTCAATTGCCGGTGTGAAAGCCACATTGAGGTAAGTGGATCTTCATGTTACCCCTTTCACTCTCTGGCCATGGAGTCCTTGGGAAAAGTCCAGAATGGGGGACTTTACCTTTAAGCCACTTATGCCTCGGGAAACCTCTTCTTACTGCTACTACCATTGCTCGATTTGGCCAAAGATATAGCACACTTTGACATGACATGTCCTCCAAGGTCACTATGCGTATGTTCTAGCCTTCTGAGTCAATGAATGCATTGCCTAGATAATGTAACTGTTTCACAAAATGTCTAACCATTAACACTCCTGGGGTTTTGGCAACATCAACCAACTACACACTATCTGTAACACAAAAGGGGAGAGGGAGGAGGGGAAAGGGTTGACATTAAAGAATTGGGGGGGGGGGGTGTATTTCCATTTACCTTCCTGTCTATTTGTGGTCAACAGTGTCTAAAACACAAGAGCACTGTGACCCGCTGGCAAGTCCCTGTATAACCACCAGGCCGTCCATGTATTCAAAAATGTATCTTTGGGATCTTACACCCCTCCATCAATTCTTCCATTTTCATTTTATTTTCTTGAACTGCAAACCACTCTGAAACAGAGGGTATCTGTGTAGAGCATAGTGTTCAGGTTCAGGTCACCATTTTTGCTGCTGAAATAAAGTGTCTTAGTGTTCCCCATTTCCCTGCCCCCCATGATCCTGGGAACATTGACAATAAGGTCGATTCACAGTCTCTTTTACCTGCACTTACACATAAAAAAAGCATGTGCATGTGTAATGTTTCCTTCCATTTTTGAGTCTCTTGTGCATTTTTTTCTTCGTATTAGCATTTTTGTGGTTGTGTCTAAGCCTTTTCGTTAGAGTCTCTAATGTGTAATTTTTTTAGCGTTCATGGCTTCGTAAAAGCCGTGATGAGAGCGAGGGCTTGCACATGAGCCCTGATTAAGCCTGCGAGAGAGGGCTGTCTACACTTATGGGCACTTTTTCTTGGTGAGTTTGTGCCTTCGTGTAGTGTGGAAAAACTGAATCCTTAAGGCACTGGGAGGCTGGCACCTGGCCCAGCATTTAACCACTGTTTTGTGTACATGTTTTCTGGTTCTATCCTTTAGGTTAGCTGGGCGCCCCTCTCTATCTTGAGTGGGCAGTGCATGACAAATGGTTATATAGGGTTCTCCCAAGATTTTTTTAATTATTGTAGTTCTGAGGCTGGCACCTTCTTTTAACCCCCCCCCCCAAAAAAAAAAACATTTGTAAATGTTTTATAATAAAATTTTACCTATTTTTTATGTTTTTTTTTACTTTTATATTTTCTTACTAAAAAAACATTAACAATAAAAAAAAAATATGAATAATAAATAAAAATACATTATGAATAAAAAATTACGCAATAAAAAAAGAAGCTGATTTAAGACTAGTGCCACATATTGCCATTTGAGCATTTATGTAGCGTCCCGAGGGCAAAGTGCCCAAGACGACGCTACATCTAACAGGACAACGCTCCAGCGAACAATAGGTAACGCAATGATTTGATCCAAAAATTGAGGAAAACACAAAAAAACTCTATTTATACACAAGCGAAAAAAAAACATGAAAGCTATAGGGTAACACTACTGAGCGACAGATGCTACATGCCCCTTCTGAATATACAGCGCCAGCACTATACATTGAGCTACCACTAGTAAAACATTCAATGCTATATGATACTATTAGAGGCGCAAGCCAGATTAACTTTCATATATATGGTTTTTACATACTGCGTCTGGCGTTCACCTGACGCTACATGGTTCTATATGACATTAGCTTTTCTTAAATAAACCCCTATATAACGTTCTGTTGTACTTCTTTTAATATTATAAACAATCAGAGTAATGTTTGCATTATATTCATGTAGGCATCCCAAATATTCAACTAGAAAGAAGTAGAGAAGAATGCATGGCAAACATGAAAGTGGTTAAGGAATGCATTTGGAATACATAAAGAAGAATACATGAAAGTGGATAACGAAAATATTACAGAATTTATGGGTAAATGAAGGGTAAAAACAGGATTTTTCCGATGGGAACTAGGAGGATCTCATTGGGCACTGAAACATTTTGTGGCAAGGTACGTGAAAAAACGCTATAAAAACACTAGGAGACGTTCACATTTAGGAACAAAAACGAGAGGCTCTGAATCAACCCTAATAAGGCTACCTATTTGGGAAATTCGAGCCATATGCGTGTCATGTAATTTTAGTACCTTGATCCAAAACTTTCTGATTTCAGTGCACCCCCACCAAATGTGTAACAGTGAGCCCCCCGGCCTGTCCACACCTCCAGCATGTGTCTGGAACTGCGAGGTATATTTGGTGTATCCGCTCAGGGCTGCTGTACACCTAGACAGTATGTAGTAGTTTTTCTCTTAAACCTTACACGATACCACCAATTTTTGGGTTAAGATTTATCCCATGTCGTACTGTCAAAGGATTCACCTATCTCCCTTACAAAGTCCTGTTTCTTGGGTATTAGACATTCTAGAATGCATTTGTAAACCAGGGAGAACACGTGGGTCAAGATCTCGGCATCGCACAGTGTTCAAAGCCTGTTAAGTCCCTTGTAATTTCTGTTTTATCCTTGATTGTCCATGACTACTTGGGTCCCGGATTCCGCGCTTGCAGTTCTGCATATGTGGGTGCTCTGTTTTGGGTCAAAGTGTCTCTCAAAGTTATTTTGTGGGAAGTGTCCCCGATCAGGAATTTGGTGACTCCCACTGACTGGGTTGTCAATGGGCTCTCTGAAAGATGTATGTTTTAGGCTGTTCTCCCATGTCAACAGTAACTGAGCAGTCAAGCATGGTAAGGAATCCCACTCCCTCCGGAGTCTTGGGTCAACCAGGTGAGAGATTGGAGACCTAGAGGAGAGTTTCTTTCCAATCCATTGCTACTAGTCTGGTCTGTCCTTTGGTGCAGTTCAATGTTCAGTAAGCCCACCCCTCCTCTATTTTTGGGCTCAGTTTACTCTGGTTGTTTGCCATCCCATACGAATTTGATAAAGGATGATCTCAGCTGGCATAAGGAGATAGTGACTCTTATCAGGACTGGTCTGAAAAGTGTATAAGAACCTGGGACTATATCCAACTTGAGGGCATTTATTTGTCCAAACCAGGAAAGCCCCTTTTTAGCATACGAGTCTAAGGCTTGTTCAGTCAGTAAAACAAGAGCCTTGAAATTAAAATGGTATAGGGAACTACACTCTGCACCATTTAAATAAAATGTTTCACCAGAGTTGACTGGCAATTGGGGAGAGAGTATTTACAATTTGGAACCCATTCCAATCTACTTCAATGTGTAGATTGTAGTGTTAGATTATTTGCATAGGAGGTTAGAAGGGTTACAATAGCATGTCCTGAGCTTCCCTACCTTGTGGGAACCCCACCTGGACTAGTGATGGCATTAGTGGGAGTACAAATTTACATCTATGTTAATCAGGGATATGGGCCTGTAGTTTGAACATAGGATCTGGTCCCAGCCTGGTTTTGGGATGACCGTAATGTGAGCCTCCAGGGATTGGCTAGGGAAGCCACACTGGCCAGATATGGCATTAAAGGCCTCAGGCATCATAGGGGTCAGTTGTTTCTTAAATTGTTTGTAGAATTTGGCTGTGAAGCCATCTGGCCCTGGACTCTTCCTATTGGGGTGTTGGTAATTTTTACTGCAGGCAATTCCTCAGCTGTAAATGGGTCTTCTAGCTGTTCTATGTCCTCTGGAGAAAGGGAAGAAAGTGGTGTCTATGAAACATACTGTGGTATGAGAGTCTCAGCAGCCAATTATTTTTAAATATTTTTTTTTTAGCTGAAACCAAACACTAATGTTGAAGCATAAACCAGCTGCTTCTATGAGTGACAAGAGAAATAGGAAACAGGTCTATACTTTTTTCATTGGGGAAGATTTTTATCATAAATGTATTAATAACAGCAGCCTATGGGGAATTCAACAAATTTGGAAAGGCTAATTTGTAATGTTTTTATATACCTCAAAGGCTACTGTTTTTTGCAAATTTGTAATATAAAATAGCTACTGCATTAGAAAGAGAATGTAGAACTGCCCCTTCTACAACCCGTTTAGGTTTGATTTCTTTTATTCTAAAAGAAAAATAGTATGATCATTTTTATTATGTGTATGTTTTTTTTTTACATTACATGCAGATGAATTAACAGTACATTTGTAAGAAATTAAAATTAGAGCTTGTTGCATTTTAACCCAATATTGCAAAAAATGTTCTTATATTCAAACTGAACCAATATCAGCAAAAGGTGGGTCAAATGGAACCCTAATCTGAACAGGAACAGTGTGGTAGCTGATTGTTTGGTATAATGTCTTTACTGTTGCTACACATTTTTTTGGTTGAAGATAATATACCTCACAGGTATTCTTACTGTTTATTTATATAGCACGATCTTTTTCCATATTGCTGTACAAAGTATAATGACTGACAGGGTAAAATACAACGCCACTATGAAAACAAGACACTAGAAGAGCGAGCCCTGTCCTTACAAGCCTATGGTCTAAAGGTAAGACAGATAATGGATATTTCAGCTACTGTAGATATAATATTTGATGTAATTGACTTCACTTTACTTGTAATAAATAACAATTAAATGCCTAATGAATCATGTGCAATGCTTTGTTCATTTACACTGCAGGTTTTTCCAATGGCTTGTTTTATCCGATGCTGATTCTTTATATCTAGAGGGTTTTTTTTTTGTAGCCACACATTTATAACTAAGCATTTGTTTTGATCTGCATTGAATCGGCTCTAAAAATGGTATACAATGGCAGACATTGTACACACAGACATTGAGTGGTAGTAGCATCTGGCCACTCCCCTTCAGCTGTGCAGCAGATGCTTGGGATGCTGCCATGGCCATAATGTAGGATGGCCCAATCGTCAGTATACATATGGGTCTCCATGGACAGGGAATAGTCCGGCCCTGGAGTCTTTAAAGTGGCACAAAAGCCTTGCAGTGTGGTCCTAGAGTTTATAAGACTCCAGTGTCAGCTGCTAGCCTGCCCTGATTCCAGGATGCCCCCTATGTGAAACCCCAGGTTGCCGGAAAGCTCACTTTTCGTGGTGGCTCCCATGAAGATTTTGCTGCCCACGGACGGATTCCCCGGCTACCCTGCAGCTGAGATGTGCAACCGTTGCCAGCTGTTCAGATAGTCAGTCACAGGGATACTAGGGATGTGGCCAGTGAGCTGGGTCATGTCAGCCGGCAATCTTAAGATCGGCCCGGCGGTGGCCTTTTTTTTATTAAATTTTGTTTTTCCATTGCCCAAGACGGGAATAACTGGGGTACCCAAAAAGGGTTTTATGCCACTTTAATACTCCAGGACTGGCCATACAGGGTTTTAATCTGCTTTAAAAGCAGTTCACAGTAATTCACACATTAAATAAAGCACATTAAGGCGATAGCTGATAAAAGACACACGCATCTGGAAAAGTTTGCGTCTGACTGTGTTTAACCCTTTGATGTCCAAGTTATATTAATTAACATGATTTTAGGCTGGTCCAGATGCTAAAATAAGGAGAGAAGATGATCCTGATTCACCATACTCTTGTCCATAGGCTGGTGCCACTGTGCATGCGGCTGAGATGAGTGGAGAACTACTTTAAATTTCCTTGGAATATTTGTAATTACTCTTGTGTTTTGCCGAAAAAAAATTAAATGGCTCGTACACATACTCAGAACAGGGAACATAGAAAAGGTCTTAAAGAGACGTAAGAAAGCAGGTCAGATGCAGAGGTATACAGATCAGTGAGTTACTTACAATTTACCATAAACTCTCTTGGGTCCCTCTTGTCGTTCTCATCTTGAGGACCCAGGGGAGGAAGTGGATGACGCCCCAGTGGAGCATGCTGCTGGGGTATGGGCAGTATGGAGCCTCAGCTCCTCACAGTCGGACTCAGCTGGGTCCCAAACCCCCTGTGGCCACTCTCAAGTGGAGAGTCCCAGTGGGGAGGAGCCAAGGGACTCACCCACACTCCCTCAAGGATCAGGGAGTGAGAGGGAGGAGGGTGGCCCATTGGGTTTGGGATCTTCTGGGCCCATTGTGAGGAGTGGAGGCTCCACGCCTCCACCTCATAGCCCTCCCTGGGATACCATTAGCAGCTCATCCCCTGGTGAGTGTATTTTTTATTGTGGTTGTTTAGTCCCATGGTGACCGTGTTGTTACTATATTCCTTTCCACCTATGTTTTACAGGGCATCATAGAGCCGGCACCTCCACCAGCTATGCTGCAGATTAGGCACTCGGGCATAGTCATGGTAAGTTATTTGAAAGAATATACTAAATTGTTTAGCAATTTTATATCTTTTAATCTAAAACATGTATTAGGCTCAAATACATTATATGGTATTGAGGGGGCCATGTGGACTATTTCACAGTAGCTGCTAAACTCTTGTACCCCTAAATACCATTCTAATGTGTTCAAACCATGTGTTACACATTGTTTTATTAATTAAATATAAATACATGTGCTAATATCTAAAAACAATGATTTAGATGATTTTATATGTTTCTGTTGTGTTTTTTACCAAACAGATGTTTCCACACAGACGGACCCGGTTGTCATACTCCCCACCCCAGCTCCAGGAACCCCCAGCAGCATGGTCCCTAGCCACAGCTGCGATGGTGAGTAAATTAAAATTTAAAAAACACATACCTAACAGAAATATGTCTGTCTACATGACCAGGGATAAAGGTTAGTGCCAGTCTTGGGTTAATTATGAGACATGTAGATGCTATATTTGCAAGCCACATTCATAATTGTATGTATGCATGCTAGTTTGTTGGCTCGGCTTAGGTTAAGTTAAAATACATAAAACAGGCAGCCTGTGATTCTGTGGGGTAATTTTAATAATACTTCTAGAGTATATTCTATAGCTATACTTGTAATAGGTGAAGGATTGTTCGATAAAAATGGACATGAGTAATTGAGCTATACAGGATGTACAGTCTTCCACTGCTTAAGTAGCCCTTATTTGGTTATTTAAGGTAATTTATAAAGTGAGCCTAGGGAGGATAAAATTGAATGGTAGGACAGAAAATAAAATAGTTTTAGAAAATATTTTACTATACTAGCCTAATGGTTAAGAGATTAAATATTTTGATGCGAGATTAATTATTCCTTAAAATTTAAGACCTCTCATAGTTTTCTAAAAATTCTTGTGAAGTTCAAATATTGATGACATTTCTTTCACCCTACAGCTTGCAATATTGAGCATCGCAGACTGTGGCAGTATGTCCGAAGGACCAGATTGATGCTGCTGGGGAAGAAGAAGAAGAAAAAGCCATAGGGTGGGGGGGATTAGTTTGGCCACTATGTGGCCTTGGGTTCTGCCCATGTTGGGCTTTTTTTATAAAAAAATAAAAGATTTAACTGTTTTTCAAAATTTTGGTGGCCAGAGTTTTCATTACATTAACACACACACACGTAAAAAGTAAAAAAAAATTAAAAATTATCTTATATTGTCTATGTGAGCATAGACAATATAACATTATTCTAAATTGCAGCATTCCAACAACATTCAAACGCCCAGACACTATTAGGTTTGGGTGAGCGAATGTACAGTGGCTTTATAGCGTCTGAGAAACATCATATTCAACATTGGCGGCCATGTTAATATAGCGACTGAGGAGCTCTGTAATATCGTCTGACGGCTGATCGGGGTGCACACTAGCGGCCGCTCATAGCTCATCTGTCACTACCTACCGCTAGTAATGAATCAGCCTGCCTGCGTCAAAAGTGATGCAGCACCGGGTGCTCTGGTGTAGCAGCTCCAGATGAAACCTGGCACTCTAGTTAAAGATCCCATAGAGCACAATGGGCAGAACTGGATTGTTGTGTTTAATGCTTATAGTTAATATTGCACACATTGTTTTATACAAAACTTGTACTATGACTTGTCGATAATTAAAACACAGGACCTAGATGGGCCAAAATGTTATTAAAATTGATTTTAATGGCTTCTTTTGCTTTTGTGTAATTTGGACACCAACAACCAAATTGTAACCTAAGCAGCAGTACAAAATGGTGCTCACTGGCGCTGGGATAATCAGGTGGCGGGTCCAACAGGCGCTGGCATAGGCCGGTCAATAACGCTCAATAGCGCTAATTAGTAGCGTTCTGTGCAACGGTTGCTAGCGCCAACGTAGTACACAGCACAGCACCAGATAAGTCGGTAATGCTGGCACTATAATCACAAAGGCGCACATCATAAATAAGGTCCTAAGTATTCTTGAAAGCTCACCTAAAATATACTCCCCTAAAGGTCCAAAGAAGTATTGCCTCAATGCTTTACTTTTTTTACTTTTCACCTCTTTTAATGGCTAACTCTGTACAACATTCAGGTTTCTAGACAGTTTCTAGGCAAAAGAGCGCTCAGTGTGGGAATTAAAAAATTCTGCTTCTCACCCATGCTATGGTGCTGCTGCAATTAAATGCATGTATATGCCATGCTGTGTCTCTTACCCAGCAGCACTCACCTAACACTTACCTAACAGCACCCACTCCCAATGCCTGCCCAATATGGGGGGTGAGAAACCTGTCTTATGGCCACTAACGGTGTCCCTGACTAAATGGCCTAGGCGCCCCGGGAGAAATCCCTGCTTGACCTCCCCAAAAAACAACTGAAGATCTGATTAGGGAAGTTTACATTTGGGTGTGCAAAGTAACTTATATCTAAGCTTTTTAACTTGTACACACTAACAAAAAAAATACAAAATTGAGAGAATCTGTGAGGTGGCGTTTCCGCTTTGAGTGGAAGCAGGAGCAAATGTAAGTGCTGACAATGATTTAGTATTATGCATGCAGGGGCAAGTGAGTTTTGGGGTCTTTTTATTTTTTGTTGGTTGGGTTTAAAGGGACTTGAGCCTGCTTTCTGCTCTCCGCATGCTGGCTGTCAGGGTCTGCATTTGTCATTGGAGTAAGCAGAAAGCAGAAAATCAACATTTTATTCATGAAATTATGGCGACAGGTAGCGACTGGTGAGCGGCCGGTAATGACGGGCCCCACCACGAGAACGCCGGCTCCCCACCACAATCACACATTTATCAAGCCAATCCTGCTTAGGTACTGAGATAGCGCCAGATAGCCACTCATTCATCATTATTCCAGCCTCAGCCCACAGCGCCAGCGTCCGACCTTGAACAGCGACAGGTATGACCTCTCGCTACCTGGCGCTCTCCAATGCATTTCAATGGAACTATCTTTAAATATTCATAATTAATTGTTATTAATTGTTTTTTTTTTTTTTTTAAATGTGAAAAATTCTGTGACCACTTCTGCCATGTAAAAAAAAAATGTACAGAATTGATATTACAGGTCTGATATTATTGTATTCATATTACAAAATTATTTTAAAAACTTGTTTTTTTTGGTTTCCAAAAATATGGTTGTTTGGGGGTTAAAAAACTACTTTTAACCCATCGCCGCCAGCGCTCTGGGGTTTAAACATGCATTTTACAGCGCGAGAATTTTTTGAGCGTGATTTGTTAATGAATATGGTGGAAGCCGGTCGCTCTGACCAGTCGCTATCATGCGCACCCATACAGCGCAGAACCTGCCAAATAGCGACTCCTCACCCAATATTCAACATACGGCAAGCCGACTGAGTCGCTATCAACTACCGAACAACGGCCAAGCACAGCGACTACTAGCGGGCGCTCTGAAAATGCTGCTACAGTCGCTCAACTGTCGCTACCTGCCGCTGTTAATGAATCGGCCTCTATGAGGATTATCATGTTTCTGTTTTGGATTTTGAAGCAGCATAACAGCAGGGTGCTGGGTTGTTTTGCAGGGGCACTGCTCATCTTGAAAGATTAACCTCAGGGTGTACATACACTTATTACAAGGGCTGCACTACTCACATGTTTCTAGCAGTGGTGGAGTTAAGTGCTTGTGGAAACAATAGTTGATTCTCAGCATCTGCTGTGTTTTTTTTGTAGCAAAGCAGCTATCTTCTCCTATGAGTAATTATTTTGCAGTATTACAGGGTGTTGGTCCTAATTTCTTGTTAATGTTTGCTTTGAGGGTTTTCAGACACAAAATCTAAATATATTTAATATCCTTTTAGCGCTTCTGTCAAAACGCTACAGACAAAAATGCAAGGGACACAGACGTAGGACAAAGCTCTGTCTTATCTTTTGATACCTTTACCGGGGTTTACATTGCATTGCATTATTTTTATTGTGTTTTCCATGTTGTACCATGTTAGCCATAGAGAACAATACAAAAATGAAGCAAGGAGCTGACTCCTTTTGTTAGCTTGTTGAGTATATGGGCAGGCTGGTTTATTACTAGCGCTAGGAGGCCGATTCATCAATAGCGCCAGGTAGCGACAGATGAGCGACTGTAGCGTGATTTTTTCAGCGCCAGCCAGTATTCGCTGTGCTTGGCCGGCGTTAGCTTGATGACAGCGACTCAGTCGGTGTGCGGTAATGTTGAATACGGGCTGGGGGGTCGCTGTTTCACAGGTCCAGCGTTGTATGTGAGCGCCTGACAACGAATGGCCAGAGCGAACGGCTAGCTTCATATTCATCAAAAAATCACGCTCCGAATGTGCTGTCGCTGTCCATTCCTTGTTTAAACCCCAGAGCGCTGGCGGCGATCTGTATTAACTAGTTTTTAACCCCTAAACAACCATATTTTTTTAATGTAACATTATACATGTTTTTAGAATCATTTTGTTATATGAATACATTAATCTCAGACCTGTTCGATCAATTCTGCACTTTTTTTTTTTTTTTGGACTTAAAAATAATTCCTAACATTGCAGAAGTGTTCTCCGATTTTTTGACATTAAAAAAAAAATTTAAAAAATTAATACCAATTAATTATGATTAATTATAGCTTGCTCCATTGAAATGCATTGGACATCGCCAGGGAGCGACAGCTCATACCTGGCGCTGTGAGGGAATTTGCAGCGGCGCTGTTCGGTCCAGGCGGCTTCATGATGAATGCCGCGCTAGCCGTCGCTCTCGCCGGCGCTAGCCTCATTTTGCTTGATAAATGCGTCATTGTGACCGCCGCGGGCGTACTTGAGTCGGTAGTCGCCGTTAGCTGCCGCTACCTGGCGCTCGTCAGACACTACCTGGCGCTATCGCTTGATGAATAAGGGCATAGGTATCAGCAGATGAGCATCT
This sequence comes from Gastrophryne carolinensis, assembly GCA_027917425.1. Classification (NCBI taxonomy): domain Eukaryota; kingdom Metazoa; phylum Chordata; class Amphibia; order Anura; family Microhylidae; genus Gastrophryne; species Gastrophryne carolinensis. Next base: position 384,514,352 of record CM051236.1, on the reverse strand, counting down.
GTATAGCGGCGCTAAGAGCGACTGCTAGTAGACGCTGTGCTATTGGGCGCTGTTAAAGAGCGCCCCATTCGCTGTAGTAACCTGCCCGGCATTGATGAATAAGATGTATGTTCGGCGTTCTAACACCAGTACAGCGTTGCAGGGAGCGAGAGGTAGCTCCAGTGCAACCGACTCTCAGCGACTTCATATTCAACAAAAAAACAGGCTCACACAGTGTCCACACTCTGGTCGCTATAGCATAGAGCGCCAGATGCTGTGTGATTAAAGTCTGTTTTTGAACACATATCCACCAGTAACAAAGCGAAAACACATGGAATTACATTGTTGTAACATTGTTACATTAATACTTTAATGCCAGACCTGTAATGACAATTCTGCTTATAAATATAAAAAATAAAAAAAGTTTTCAAAAATGACTCTTTCTAGGCCAGGAGAGGTCACACAATTATTTGAGAGAAAAAAGAACACAAAAAACCCTGTTTAAACAGAAGAAAAGGAATGTCCATTGAAATGTATGGGAGAGGTACAGGTAGCGACAGGTAATACCTGGCGCTCTGGAAGCTAGAGCGCCGGCGCTATATGCTGAGCCACCTGTAATGATGAATCGTGAGCTACATGGCGCTGTTACAGTCGCTCACAAGAGTCGCCTTCATAAATTCACCAGACGCTGCCTGCCGCTATAAGGCACTACCTGGGGCTATCCCTCGATGAATAAACCCCTATGTGTATAGTTAGAGGGAAGATCAGGAGCAATGTTAGAAAATATTATTTTACAGAAAGAGTAGTAGATGCTTGGAACAAACTTCCAGCAGAGGTAGTTGAAAAATCAACAGTCACTGAATGTAAACATGCCTGGGATAAGCACACATCTATCCTAAGATAAAGAGTACATACAGTATACACATAAGGGCAGACTAGATGGACCGTATGGTCTCCTTCTGCCGTCAACCTTCTTAGAGGTTTATTCATGAAGGGATAGCGGCAGGTAGCGCCTCGTAGCGGCAGGCAGCGTCTGGTGAATGGCGGGCGCTGTACGCAAAACCACATTTATGAAGGCGATTCTGGTGAGCGACTCTAACAGCGCCATGTAGCGTCCGATGTATTATTACAGGCGGCTCAGCGTATAGCGCCGGCGCTCTAGCTTCCAGAGCGCCAGGTATTACCTTTCGCTCACTGTCGCTCTCCCATACATTACAATGGACGTTCCTTTTCTTCCGTTTAAACAGGGTTTTTTTTGTGCCTCAAACCATTGTGTGACCTAGATAAAGTCACTTTTGAAAACTTTTTAGATTTTTTATATTTTTATGCAGAATTGTCATTACAGGTCTGGCACTAAAGTGTTAATGTCACAATGTTACAACAATGTAATTCCATGTGTTTTCGCTTTGTTACCGGTGGATATGTGTTGGAAAACAGACTTTAATCACACAGCGTCTGGCGCTCACCGCTATAGTGATTGTGCGCCGATGCTGTGTGTGTGTCCTTTTTTGATAAGTATGGTGTGAGTGCCGAGAGTCAGTCGCACTGATCTGGTGCTACCTTTCGATCCCTGCTGGTGTTAGAGCAACCAACACACATCACATTCATCAATGCTGGCCAGGTTACTACAGCGGCTGAGGTGCTCTGTTACAGCGCCCAATACCCGCTTACAGTGTCTACTAGCGGACGCTCTAAGCGCTCTAAGGGCTGATTTACTAAGTGCTTTGCTGTTATTTGCAGGTTTACGCCACATTTTCCACAATTAAAGTGGACCGTCACCCAGGGGTGATCTATAAGATTCCCGGGCCGATCACCTCTCTAACCGCGGGACATCCGAGATCGGGATGTCCCGCGGTGAGGGACCCCCCCAAAACCCCCCAAAAACTTACCTCATCGGCGGCGGCCACCGCCGCCTCCCGCGCGCCCCTCTAGACGTGCGCGCGCCCGCGCCGGCCGTTTGTGAATGGCCGGCACGGGCGGACGCGCTGTGTTGTCCGCCGCTGTCACCCGCTTGTCCGTCGGCGGTGATTGGTCAGCGTGGCCACGTGGGAGCGTGGTGAGGTGAGTTTTGGGGGCTTTCTGGGGGGTTTCAAACAGCGGGGCACCCTTAATCGGGGTGCCCCCCTGAAGTGGACCAAAACCCAGGATAGTCAAAATCCTGGGTGTTGGTCCACTTTAAACAAACCTAATGTGCCAATGTTCACCCGACTACATCTGTGTTTGCTGTATTTTCTTACAGTTCAGCGTAGTTGGGTAAATGCGGGCGAACACTTAGGAATGAATGTTACTTTGCCAAGATTGTCTCATTATTATTTACTTATAAAGAGCCATCATTTTCTGTAGCACTGTAAAGAGTAGTGATTACAGACAGGGGAGAATATACTTTACATAGACTACTATGAATATAGGGTTATAGAGTTTGCAATGAATATTCCCAAATACAAGATATAATAGTGGAGAGAGTTGCCCCTGCAAGCTAAAGAGTAAGGGGTGGAGACAAGGGGAGGCCGATTCATTAATAGCGCCAGGTAGCGACAGATGAGCGCCAGTAGCGTGATTTTCACAGCGCCAGCTAGTATTCGCTGTGCTTGGCCGGGGTTTGCTTGTTGACAGCGACTCAGTCGGTGTGCGGTAATGTTTAATACGGGGTTAGGGGTCGCTGTTTCACAGGTTCAGCGTTGTATGGGTGCGCCTGACAGCGAATGGCCAGAGCGAACGGCTTGCTGCAGATTCATTAAAAAATCACGCTCAAAAATTTCTCGCGCTGTGAATTCCTTGTTTAAACCCCAGAGCGCTGGCGGCGATGTGTGTAAAGTAGTTTTTAACCCCCAAACAACCTTTTTTTTTTATATGTAAAAATTATACAAGTTTTTCTAAACATTATGTAATATGAATACATGAATATCAGACCTGTAATATCAATTCTGCACATTTTTTTTTTTTTTTTTTACTTTAAAAAAAAACCTAACATTGCAGAAGTGGTCACAGAATTTTTGACATTAAAAAAAAAAAAAAAAAAAAGTAATAGCAATTAATTATGATTATTTAAAGAATGCTCCATTGAAATGCATTGGACCACGCCAGGGAGCGCCAGGTCATACCTGTCGCTGTGATGGGATTAGCAGCGGCGCTGTTCGTTGCAGTCGGCTACATGATGAATCCCGCGCTAGCTGACACTCTCGCCGGCGCTAGCCTCATTTAGCGTGATAAATGCGTCATTGTGACCGCCGCCGAGCGTACTTGATTCGGTAGCCGCCGATAGCTGGCGGTACCTGGCGCTCGTCAGACACTACCTGGCGCTAGCCCTTGATAAATAAGGGCCAGAGCATCACAAACAATCAGTACTGAGTTTGTGGCATGTGCCCTTAAAGTGCTACAGCAGGTAAAAATAATTTTTACAGCATTGCATCGGGCTACATTTGGCACTGTCCTAAACATTTTCTATTTGTAAATTGAAGAAGAAATTGAGATATGGAGGTTTACAGGTTCACCTTATGATTTCTCTTCTAAAAAAAGTGTGCGTGGCTCTTGAATCTGTGATGCTGCATAATAATCATCTCTCTTCGCTGACAGCAATGTGATGAGGGAGGGACTAGCAAGCACTGTCCCGCTCTGCTGAGCTGATTGGAGGATGGGATGAAAAAGAGAATGTCATTGGCTGAACCTATAAACCCCAATATCTCAGCCATTTCTGCTTCAATTTAAAAACAAAAAATGTTTAGAACAGCGCCAAACGTAGCCCAACGCAATGGTGTATACCACACCACACCACCACATTACACCATTTGCTTGTAGTAGCACTTTAAGCCAGGTTGCTTGTCCCTTTTGTTTCATTTTTCATTGATAGCAGATACTTTGAGCCTCAACATCAGAATCTTAGCTAGCATGTGAAAGAAAACAATTTTTTCGCATTTTTATAAAGTTTTTTAAACAAACAAGACACTCCTGAGACTCCACACAAATATTCTGAGACTCATTCCATGTTGACATAAGCTGTAAAAGTAGGATTTTAGCAAAATGTATTTCATTTTTAAATGCGCCAAACCATCTAGGTAAATCCCACTCTTCTAGGTTGGAAAGTGCAGCGAAACCTACCAATAAATAATCTGCTTTTCCTACGCTTGCCACTAGTCATAGCTCAGTTTGCTGTTCATGTTTCCCAGTTGCAGGGCACATGACAAAATAAAGATAGAGTTAACTGACGAAATTTTTTATTTACATTTTTTGTGTGTTAAAGGAGCACTATCATGTAAAAAGGCCCAATAATACAAATGTATATAAATTTGCTGGATGGCGGGGAAGGGGTCACTTATACATCCGGCATCAAGAAATATCCAGCCAGGCAGGGCCGGCTTCAGGTTTATGTGGGCCCTCGGGCGGAATGGTCTCAGTGGGCCCCTTTGTGGTGGAGAGTCGCGGGTCAGGGGTCTATAAATTCCATGGCATAGAACAGGGTGCAAGGACCAGCCTTTGTGCTGGCCCTTGCACCCTGTAGGCGGGTTTGTAGCCCTGCAGGCTTCAAACCCGCACTTGCCAGCCCCTAAGCCTTGTGAGCGGGTATCGTGGTCTCCTGGACCCCTTACCAGTTCACAAAGGGTTGAATGTAAAAATTAAAAAAAAAAGTGGACCAAAACCCAGCTGGATCGGCCCAGGAATCTATGATTCCCAGGCCGATCCATTCCCTCCCCGCGGGGCATCCAAAATCGAGATGCCCCGCTGTGTGAAACCCCCAAGTCACCCGCTACACTCACCTTAATCCCGGTCCAACGGGCGGGCCGCATCCCCGCTATCCCTCTAGCAGGGTGCACGTCCATGCCGGCCATTTGAGAATGACCGGCGCGGGTGTGCTCCCTGTTAGAGGGAAGCGCAAGATCGGACGTGCATAACTCAGCGGCTCCGAGTGCGCTGATTGGACGAGCGGCTCCGCATGCGCCGGAGGACTGTGGATCTGGGGGGGTTTCAAATAGCGGGGCACCCTGATCAGGATGCCCCGAGGAGTGGACCAAATCCCGGGATAGTCAAAATCCTGGGTTTTGGTCCACTTTAATTCCTACCTCCTATCCCATAAAATGACATAGGGTCCCCCCTACCCGATATAACCAGCCCGGGACCAGCTATGGGGGCTTGTAGAACGGGGGCAGGGGCCAGCTTTGGTGACCCCCTGCCCTGCCGGCTACAAGCCCACATGGCTTCTGTGGGTCCAGGCTCTACTGCCCCCCTGGCCTTTGGGGAGGCAGGTAATTGGGGGTGCCTGGGGTTAATGGCAAGTCACCTGCTAGCTGCAGGTGACTTGCCAGCCCCCAGCCTCGTGAACTGGTATAGGGATCTAATTGATCCCTTACCAGTTCACAATGGGTTAACAGTAAAAAAGAAAACACACTGACACAGAGAATAAAAATGACATTTATTCTTTTTTTTTTTTTTTTACTCGCCTCCGATCCTCTGCTGTCCCCCGGCGATCCCCCGGCGATCCGGTCCCGCGCCGCTCCGATGACAGATGCAGGGTGATTGGTGGAGGGAGGGCGAGGGGCTGTGATCCCTTGCCCTCCCTCCACCGATCACCCGGCAGCCGATCCTCTTGCTACTGTGCCTCTTGGGGGCAGGTGCGAGATGACATCATAGAATACATCATCCATCCTGCCCACAAAAGGCGGGGCCAGTGGCCGGGCGGTTGCGGAAGCACTGGGAAGGAGGTATTTCGCACTCACCAGGGAAGAGTGTAGGGGCGATTGGAGGTCCCGCTGGGTGTCCTCTTTACTGGCGGGGCCTCCGATCGCCCCCCCCCCCCCCCCCCGGGCTCCTCCGTGGTGAGAAGAGGGCCAAATACAAGGCATCGTGGCTGCAGAAGGTTGGGGGTCCTCAGCAGCTGACCGGGTTTGCCGGGTATTAATGCCGGCCCTGCAGCCAGGCTTGTTTCTTTCAATGGAAGGAAAAGGACACCGGGGTGACTGATACACGAAACCTGTCACCCCTGGATTTTATTCCTAATATGAGAGAATGAGAGAGTTTCATTCAGTTCAGATGTATAAGTGACCCCTCCTCTCATTAGCCAACGTGTTTATATGGATTTTTAATATTACACAATTTTGCGATAGGGCTCCATTAAAGTTAAAAAGATGCAGCTGGCATTTAACAAATGTGCCCAGAGATGAACTTGCTTCAATAAATCATTAGCCACTATTTCTGTTAAAGGGATCATTCAGGTAAAAACAAAGAAACAGCAATACTCACCTTCTGTCCAGCGCAGCTCCATCTTGGCCCTCTATTACAATGAATGGAGTGGGTGTGCTGTGCGGCGTCACACAATCTTGGACCAGAAAGGATCAATGAGGCACTTGTTCTCCACTCTCATTAAGGCCCATATTTAACAAGGGATAGCGCTAGGTAGCGACTGGTGAGCGAACGGTAATGACGCTCCCTGCCACGCGAACGCCGGCTCCTCACCACAATCACACATTTATCAAGCCGATCCTGCTTAGCGACTGAGAGAGCGCTAGATAGCGAATCATTCATCATTATTCCAGCCTCAGCCCACAGCACCAGCGAGCGACCTTGAACAGCGACAGGTATGACCTCTCGCTACCTGGCGCTCTCCAATGCATTTCAATGGAGCAATCTTTAATTAATCATAAATAATTGTTATTATTATTTTTTTTTTTTCAATGTGAAAAATTCTGTTACCACTTCTGCAATGTAAGATATTTTTTTTAAGGTAAAAAAAAAAATTTGTGCAGAATTGATATTACAGGTCTGATATTAATGTATTCATATTACAAAATGTTTTTATAAACTTGTTTTTTTTTATTTCAAAAAATATGGTTGTTTGGGGGTTAGAAAACTACTTTTAACCCATCGCCGCCAGCGCTCTGGGGTTTAAACATGCATTTCACAGCGCGAGAGTTTTTGTAGCATGATTTGTTAATGAATATGGTGGGAGCCGGTTGCTATGGCCATTCGCTATCATGCGCTCCCATACAGCGCGGAACCCGTCAAATAGCGACTCCTCACCCAATATTCAACATTAAGGCAAACCGACTGAGTCGCTGTCAACTACCGAACAACGGCCAAGCACAGCGACTACTAGCGGGCGCTCTGAAAATGCCGCTACAGTCGCTCAACTGTCGCTACCTGGCGCTATTAATGAATCGGCCTCTAAGTTTTACAACAATAGGTTGGGGCAGTGGAGTTGCACTGACAAAAGGTAAGTATAGCTGTTTTTTTTTTTATTTTTGCCTGGGATTCCACATAAAGTCAGGAGTCACATAAAGCTTTTACAAATGTAATTATTTAACATACTTTATATACATGCGTAATCATTGTATTATTAATCTGGGATGTGTTACTTTTTATTGAATGTAATAAAGAAGTAGGAGAAGGAATTCATCTGGTTGCGATTTTGCTCAACATGTTTGCGCCCTAGTTAATGCCATGTGACAAAGCAGTAAGGGACTAAAAAACTGTTCACAGCATGAAATTGATGTCATGGGAAAAACACAACTCCCAGCTTAACCCTTCACACACCGAGGCCCCATACAAGTAAACCTCACTCCCATACAGAGCCCAGTGGTAATTAAATAAAAGACTGGCTTGTCACACTCGCTTCTTCAAAGTCCCAAAATGTTTAGAAGTCAGTTCAACCAAAATGAGAACATTAGCTTTCTTCATTAACCACTGCAATACTCTTATTATTTTTAGAATGACAAAGGGGCTCTGTTCCTGAAACGCATTGCATTTTCCAGCGCACCACCAGGGACATTTTTGAAAGTGTATATTGTTTTTGATATGATTAAGTCAATGTGACGAAATGCGTTGGGCGGAGCCTAATTCAGACCACGTGACCCCCGAAAACAGCCGACACTTGCCGATTCCGGAGGCCTAGGATTTGGAGACACACGTGCTGTGCTGTTGGGTATACGTATTACGCGGTTAAGGGGTAAAAGAAAGGAGTGAAGCTTTTACTATCAACATCCTTCCTAACATCGTTTAATACAACGTCTGTTTATATTCATATTCTGTTGGTGGTTGAATATTAATAAGGAGCATCTTAATGATACAGAGAGCTGATATTCATCTGGCTATAAGGATTGAAATAATAAGGAAATCGAAGGTGCTATATTGAAAGGCATTTTTTCAACTTTCATCTGGTACGTTCTCAGTGTGATGTCAGGTGGCGCATATACACCTAAATGAAATCCTGACACTTCACGTGGTGAATCTAAATGATTGTATTTGAGCTGGTCCCACAGAGATTTATACATTTATGTATGATTGTGGTATATATATATTGTTTTTGTGCCAAAAGAATGCCCTCAAGGTGCTGAGCTTTACTATTTTTTCTTATGCTAGCAAATGTTACAATTGGCAACTGTACACCAGGTCTGTACACCAAGAGAGAAGTGATCCCTGTACACTCAGTATGCTGCTGTTATTGCTTCTGCTGGGGTGAGGGAGCTCAGGCACACTTACACAGGCAACAGTGTTCTGTGTGTACAGCAGCAGCACTGTTCTGGCTGTTCAGGCTCACTACTTGCAGGCTGATTCATTACTAACGCCAGGTAGCGACAGATGAGCGTCTGTAGCAAGGATTTCAGAGTGTCCTCTAGTAGTCGCTGTGCTCGGCCATGGTTCGTTGTTTCAGAGTGCCTCAGTCGCTGGCCAGCATTGATGAATATGTTGTGTGAGAGTCGCTATAACACCAGTACAGCGCTGTATGGGAGCGAACCGTAGCGGCAGCTCAGTGCGACTGACTCACACCACACTCATCAAAAAAACAGCGCCGGTGTTCAGAATCGGGTTCTTGTAGCCCATAGCGCCAGAGGCTGTGTGATTAAAGTCTGTTTTTGAACATGTATCCAGTAGTAACAAAGCGAAAACATATGGAATTACATTGTTATTACATTGTGACATTAACACTTTAATACCAGACCTGTAATGACAATTCTGCATTTAAATTGTAAAAATCTAAAAAGTTTTCAAAAATGTATTTAAATAGGCCAGGAGAGGTCACACAATGATTTGTATTAAAAAAAAATAAGTAAAAAGAAAAAAACCCTGTTTAAAGTGGACCAACACCCTGAGATGATCGGCCCGGGAATCTATAAGATTCCCGGGCCGATCACCTCACACACCCGGATGTCCCGCGGGGTGTAAACCCCCCAAAACCCCCGAAAAGCCTTACCTCTCCAGCTGCTGCTTCCGCCGCCGCCGCCTCACTCGTGCTCCTCTAGACGTGCGCGCGCCCGCGCCGGCCGTCTCTGAATGGCCGGCGCGGGCACGCACACGTCAAGAGTGACGCGCGGGAGGCGCCGACGGGCAAGCTGCTTGTACGTTGCTGTCAATCAGCTTGTACGTCGGCACCGATTGGACGGCGCGGCCACGTGGGAGCGGGGAGAGGTGAGTTTTGGGGGCTTTCTGGGGGGTTTCACACAGCGGGGCACCCCCGATCGGGGTGCCCCGGGGAAGTGGACCAATACCCAGGATAGGTAACGTCCATTGAAATGTATGGGAGAGCGACAGGTAGCGACAGTCAATACCTGGCGCTCTGGAAGCTAGAGCTCCTGCGCTCTATGCTGAGCTTTGGGTAATGATGAATCGGACGCTACGCGTTGTTCCAGTCGCTCACCAGAATCGGCTTCATAAATGTGGAATTGCGTACAGCGCCCAGCATTCACCTGCCGCTACCTGCCGCTTACAAGGCACTACCTGGCGCTATCCATTGATGAATAAAGCCCTTGGTGTACAGTTGGCAATAGTAACAGATTGCAGGCAGTGAAATCTGCTTTCATAAAACATACATTTACTAGCATAAGACAAAACTAAAACAAATACTAGATGAGCTTAGCACCTTAGGGGCATAATACCCTTTCAAAAATGCCATTGAAATTATACTTTCCATTTAATCTTTTTCCTTGTGCACATGCGCTTGGGGTACTTTTTGCTGGGCCCCTCTTTCATGTTCTTTTTATATTTTTAGGCAATAAAATATTTGTTGACATTTCAGTCTTGTATTGTGCTGTTGATTTTTTGGCAACTATTCGTGCCCTGCTTTCTGCTTTAAAAAGAAGAAGAAGGAGATTGTATGTGTGTTGTACTTCCGGAGTCAACTACGCAACTAGTCCAGTTTAGTTTCAGCAGCAAAATTATTTTAAAGGGAAAGTCCACTTTCGATGGTAAATATGATGTCCTCAAGGCGATTGCCTAATTTGTATTTTTAAAAGGTTTACTTACCGGTATGTTGGCAAATGTGTGTTTTATCAAAGCAGATTTCACTCTCTGCAGTCTGTATTGTCAACCATACACCAAGTGCACACCAAGATCTACAAGGAGAGAGATATAAGCCCTGTACACACAGAACTAGTTCTAGTTGGTGTACAGACTTGGTGTACGGTAGCAACAGATTGCATGTAGTACAAGCTGCCTTTATGAAACAAACACTTGCCAACATCAGAAAAAAATAATAGATCAGCTCAGAACCTTGAGGACATAATTTTGGCACACAGAAATATACACTTTCCAAAATTTCCATCATAAGTGGACTCTCCCTTTGAAGCCGTTTAAGCAATTTAATTTACAATATACCATTTAAAAACACAATACTTGTACAATAACGTACATTGACAAAGTTCACATGGTTTGCTCTAACCACTATGGGGGTCATTTACTAAGCTTTTACCAGGTATTAACTAGGCTAAAAATGGCCTATTCAACCGGCGAAGCTGTGTTTGCCATAATGTAAATGAGCAGTATCGTGAAATTGTGTAATATTATTATAATATTAATATTAATATTATTATTTCTGTGTGCCAAAATTAGAGCAAAACTATTTTTGTTAAAGTACAAAAGCTCAATTTCAAACCACACCCCAAAATACACAGAATATTAATCTTGCTCCACTAAATAATTAGCATCACCCCTCCAATATGTGTGCCCCCTGGACTATAGTTCCCCTGGTTCTCAGTTTAATTGGTGTTTTAATATATATATATATATATATATATATATATATATATAGTGACCATGCTCAGTAATGGGCAGACTGATTCATTACTAGTGCCAGCTATCGGCAGATGAGCGTCTGTACAGAGGCGCTAATAGCGACCGCTAGTATACGCTGTGATCGGCTATAGGGCGCTGTAACAGAGCGCCTCAGTCGCCGTAGGAACCTGGCCGGCATTGATGAATGAGATGTATGTTGGGCAGTCTAACACCAGTACAGCGTTGCAGTGAGCGAAAGGGAGCGACAGCTCAGTGCGACCGACTCTTAGCGACTCATATTCAGCAAAAAAACCAGACACACAGAGCATGTGATCTGGTTGCTATAGCATAGAGCGCCAGACGCTGTACACGCTGAACACATATCCACCAGTAACAAAGCGAAAACACATGAAATTACATTGTTGTAACATTGTGACATTAACACTTTAATGCCAGACCTGTAATGACAGTTCTGCATAAAAATATAAAAAGTCCAAAAAGTTTTCAAAAATGACTTTTTCTAGGCCAGGAGAGGTTACAAAGTTTAATCAGAAGAAAAGGAACGTCCATTGAAATGTATAGGAGAGCGACAGGTAGCGACAGGTAATACCTGGCGCTCTGGAAGCTATACGCTGAGCTGCCTGTAATTATGAATTGTACGCTACATGGCGCTGTTAGAGTCACTCACCAGAATCGCCTTCATAAATGTGGTATTGCGTACAGCGCCCAGTGTTCACCAGACGTTTCCTGCCGCTACGAGGCACTACCTGCTGCTATCCCTTGATGAATAAACCCCATCGTTTCTTTGTGGCAGATTGCAAGAGGGTGGCACGGAAGTGCAGATGGGGAATCTACTTAAATTGACTCAAGTGACTGAAACGGAAAGAAAAAATATACTACGTAGCCCTAGATCAACAAGTTTGCCTATTGAATGGATGTCTGGCTTCAGCTTGACTATGTTGCAAATGATTCCCTTTTTAAAGGTTAAATAGGACTTCTCTATGGGGTATTTTAATACACTGGGAGAGGCTGGTGAGGATAGGCCCGAGGATGATGATTATGCTTTAAAACCTGGAGTGCAACTCTGAATTTTAATAAATACCCAATAGGGTCATCTTTACCTCATCAGAAAATATCAGCTCCTAACCTGGAGATCTGCTGTGATGTGGAATCAAGTCAAGCTAGTGCATGTTGGAAAGACTCTTCAAACTCAGTATTCATTAAAGACTAGAAAGGAGCTCATTAATGCGAAGAACCCCTTCCCAGCTTATAAATGACTCCTTCCCTTTGACACAAAACAACCCCGTTTAGATTGTGTACCAAATGTACATTAGTCTAACTCATAATGGAAATAACACAGTTAGTACCAGCAGAAGTAAAGTCCTTAAAAATGGTCAATGAGTAGAGCACCAAGGGCTAGGCAAAACGAATCACACCTAAACAGAAAGTCCTCTCTTAGGATCTTCATTTGATCCCACTGACATTAAACAAGGAAGCAGTTGTAAACAGCCGGTATGAAAATAATGCATGACCTTACCATAAAATCTTTAGCAAACTCTTCTGCCGTTTCTTTCTTCTTTTGGTAGCCCTCAATGTATTTCTTAAGAAGATTTTTTTGCTCCATCTTGCGAGGCCGACAATGAGTACGGTCACATAAAGCAGACGATAAAAGAGACCACCATGCCGAGGCAAGGAGTGTGGTTAACAAACTTCTCAACAGAAAGAAACAAGTATAAAGTGTTTAGCGGAAGCGATTACTGACAGGCACTTGTGGTCACGCAAAAACTGTAACAGGGTCCTACTGCCTTCCATTTCTGCTGCATTTCATCATCCTAAAATTGTCATTTCTTCATTTTGTGCAACAAAAGAATCAGTGAAATAAATATGTGATCAAAGTATGGCTGTGGCAATGCAAATGCTCATACTGTACCTCTACGACATGCATCTTCCTTCTCATGATCTTTGTTTAGCTTAAAAAGAGACGTTGCTTTGACGGAAAATGATGAGCTATTTTGGAGCTGTAGTATAGCAAGATATTGGATTCCGTTTTCACTGTACAGATAAGCGGAACATCATTTTTTTTCATACATCTACAGTCATAATGTAAAATACTATTTTAGCTTTGCCTCTATTAGTCTAACTCCAGCCCAAGTTCGAAGGAAAGCTTAGAATCAATGTCTGTGACATAATTTGAAAGATACAGCATTACTTTCTGGTCAAGGTGACCAGGTTTATTAGATGAGCAAGATGGTGGCACAAGAACCCAGTTTGTGATTGGCACTTTTTGGTCCCAATACAAGGCATACAAGGGGTTAATTATCTCAAAATGGTTTATTTTGGCATCCACAAAGTGCAACTGAATCAAGCTTTCTTCAGCATACAGGGAAATATAAGTCTTCACCGCAAACGTTTTTCATGGAGCACCCTGTGTCATATGTCCCACAGGCCCACTCACAGTACATATAAGGGGGGGGGGGTTCAACCCTGACACCCGTCTCTCTTGTTTTAGAAGCAGCCGCTAGCCAGGCCCTGTTCCTGGTGCCTCCTGCACCCTGTAGCCCACACAGCTTGCTGTAACGCTCTACAACACTCCGGTGTCGCCTGCACCCTGTAGTCCACACAGCTACCTGTCTAAGGGCTCTCCTCAGTCCGACCATCCGCAGTGCACTCCAACACTTGGCAAGTCCTAAAGCAGCCCTCTGCTGCGGCTCATCAGCTCCTTGGGCTAGGTAGCTCCTTCCTTTATTGCACTACCTGGGCTGGTTAAGTCAAATGAACTCTATTAACCTTTCATCAGTCACATCTCTATTATATATATATCCTTCTGAGGGAGGATAAAAATGTTCACTGTCCGATAGAGCTTGGAGGAAATGGTGAATATCTCCTAAATTTGAGGTTCATGGGAAGGCTCCTTCTACGCCTGGACCCTACCTGGCACAGACCTATAATCCAAAAGTAAGTCTATCCCTGTTAACTTCCCCAAATGTATAATATATTTCAGGCTGTGTCACCAACAGGGAGACTGGAAGCATCAATGGAAAAGCCTTCACCTCATATTTCAGGTGTTGTCTGCTGTAGTTTGTGCTGCTGTATCTGGCCCCCTGTCACCCAGCCTTAGTACTACTCAATGGAGGGCTTTAGGAGGAGGATCTATGTCCCTGGGTTTGGCCACAGATTTTCCATGAAGGGTGTAGAACCCATTCAAAATGCCTAGCCCTGCTGCTTATTTGGGTGGTACATCATCAGCCTCAGTGGGAGGGGTAAAACATGTGGATGATCATTCATGACTCCTCATGCAACTGTAGGATGCTGCTGAGAGCTGTTGGTACACATTTACATGCAGCTAGAAGATATGCAGCTTCGAAGAGAGCCATGTCAGTAGCCAGTGGAAGTGGGGTGAGATACCAGATTGAGACCCAGACCAACCTTGAGCACTAGCATCATGTCCCTGGTCTTCCCACAAATGTGACTATTGAATACTTTATCCATAAACAATACTTAATCTATATTTAAGTTGTAATATTTACCCTATTATTAGTCTGAATAATGGAATTGTTCCATCCTGTGCCAATATTGATGGCTGCTAAATTTATGAAGCTCCTCTACCAGTGCACTGCACATCAGCATTGCACATCAGCCACCCAGGTGCATGTGTGTGTTGAGTAAATGGCTGGGCCCCACTGGTTTTAAATTTAGCCAAATTGCCTTTTAACATGGAGGGAGGGTATGGGTATATGATCAGTATATGAGATAGTAACAGGGGTTTATGCACTTTTTGTATATCTATTGATGAAGCTGGAGTTGCTGAAAACCTATTTTTTGTTTTTGATTTACCTAGTTGGAACTTGAGATAATGTGAAAATGAGTAGCAGTAATTCATAGACTTTCCAAAAGAAGTAAGAAAAAGTTAGCAGGGGCACAAAAAAAGGACAGGATCCTTTGTTCCACACAGGCCCGAATAAAACCGACTGTCTAGTCGGTATCACAATATCACAGACTAGTCTCAGCTTTCGCAGTGGGGGGGGGACTAAGTCTGATTTTTTAAAAAATATAAAGGCCTCCAACAACTAAAGCGCGTTACAAAAGGTACTCAAGAAGACAAACAACAACATCAGCCCTAAGTGAGGAGATCCCAAGCAGTCACAGGGACAGAAACAATAAACATTACCCTGGCCAGGAAACAGACAAAAACCGTATGCAATAATCCCAGACCGCAAAGAAGAAAGAAATTGGAAATCACACCCCACACAAAACATTGACAGGAAAAAGCACAAGGCCCATGAAATCTGTCCCACAAAAAAACCTAGTTAAACTGGTCTTGAAAATCTGGAATTTAGAAGGATGACTGAATACTTTTTAAGCTGTCACTGAGGAACATGGAGGCAGCCATATCTCAGGCCTCTCTAGAAATGGGAGGAGCATCCAAGCAGTGTCCCAGCTCCCTTCTTAATCCATATATATATATATATATACTATTTTCCCTGACCTGGGCCCTCAGGTAGAATAAGTAGAGGAGGGCACCGCCTAAAAACCCGATTACTTTCTCTGCATAGCAGATCCAGCCTGGCAACATTCAGCAGATGTGGACATTGGTGGTCACATGGGATAGTAAACTTTGTAAGGCTTCTGTGAGTGGGTACCTCTGTTTGGCATCAGGCTTGATGCTAGGTTATACTCAGGGGCCATCCGGTAGTCTTGCACTGGGTGCCTTCCATTCTAAGGCTGGCCTTGCCCCGGGTCAGCATTAGGGGGTGGAAAACTGAGCAAAACCAGGACTGCTTGAGGTGGACATCAAATATTAGGCATTTTGAAGAGGTCTGGACACATGGGGAGAAAATGTCAAGGACTGGACACATGGGGAAGGATGTCAAAAACTGGACACATGGGAGAGGATGTCATGGACTGGACACATGGGAGAGGATGTCAGGGACTGGACACATGGGGGAGGATGTCAGGGACTGGACACATGGGAGAGGATGTCAGGGACTGGACACATGGGGGAGGATGTCAGGAACTGGACACATGGGGTAGGATGTCAGGAACTGGACACTTGGGGGAGGATGTCAGGAACTGGACACATGAAAGAGGATGTCAGGGACTGGACACAAGGAAGAAGATGTCAGGAACGGGACACATGAGCGAGGATGTCAAGGACTGGACACATGAGCGAGGATGTCAAGGACTGGACACATGGGGGAGGATGTCAGGGACTGGACACATGGGGGAGGATGCCAGGGACTGGACACATGGGTGGAGGATGCTGGGGACTGGACACATGGGGAGAAAATGCCAGGGACTGGACACATGGGGGAGGATTTCAAGAACTGAACGCATGGAGGAGGATGTCAGGGACTGAACACACGGGGGAAGGATGTCAAAAACTGGACACATGAGGGAGGATATCAAGAACTGGACACATGGGAGAGGATGTCAGGGACTGGACACATGAGGGAAAATGTCAGGGACTGGACACATGGGGAGAGGATGCCAGGGACTCGATACATGGGGAGAGGATGTCAAGAACTGGACACATGGGGGAGGATGTCAGGGACTGGACACATGTGGGAGGATGTCAGGGACTGGACACATGGGGGAGGATGCCAGGGACAGGACACATGGGAAGAGGATGTCAAGAACTGGACACATGGGGGAGGATGTCAGTGACTGGACACATGGGGGAGGATGTCAGGGACTGGACACATGGGGAGAGGATGCCAGGGACTGGACACATGGGGAGAGGATGTCAAGAACTGGACACATGGGGGAGGATGTCAGGAACTGGACACATGGGGGAGGATGTCAGGAATTGGACACATGGAGGAGGATGTCAGGAACTGGACACATGGGGGAGGATGTCAGGAACTGGACACATGGGGGAGGATGTCAGGAACTGGACACATGGGGGAGGATGTCAGGAACTGGACACATGGGGGAGGATGTCAGGGACTGGACACATGAGCGAGAATGTCAAGGACTGGACACATGGGGGAGGATGTCAGGGACTGAATACATGGGAGAGGATGTCAGGAACTGGACACATGGGGGAAGATGTCAGGAACTGGTTAAATGGGGGGGGGGGTGCCAGGGACTTAGGGATATAGGAGAGGATGTCAAAAACTAGACACATGGGAGAGGATGTTAGGGACTGGGCACAAGAAAGGGGGGGATAGCAGGGACAGGGCAAAGGGAATTTAGCCATATAATGATTGAATGAGACTATGTTGTTTCAAAACTTGAGTCCCTACTTTTAGTTTTTCCTGGGTCACAGTCTAAAACTAGTCCTTCACATCAGCGCTCTCTGGTTGGCATTCATGCGACCTATTACTTTTTGTGGAGTGGCATTTAATACATTGTAAAGATAAAAATATATTTTTATTATCTTTCAGTCACAAAGTATCACAAAACTATATATATATGGTCACTGTTGGCATATTAATCTGGGTGAAGCAGCTAGAATTTGTATTCATTTTTTACATCATTGCTGAATTTCTACAAGATAACTCAGTAGATGTATCGAAAGAGCTTTGTGCCAAGACATCACTAATAAATGATAGGAACAATCCATCTTGTAATCTGCTGCAGGTCCAAGCACTCTTTTCTTGGGCAAAGCATTCAGTCATTACTGATATAGTTCTCCATCATATACATTGTCCGTCTTTTTCTTGTTCACACACGCATATAGGTCTGTGCTGCCATCTTGGGGTGGAGATTGGTGTGACCTCAGCTTGATCTCGGCATAGGTGGTGTCATCACTGGCCTGGCGTTTATTGGGTTTCTTTCCTTTTGCATTAAACTTCACATCTTTATAGATAACGTCTGAATTTTGGTGGTTCTGTGTAGAAAGGAAAGTTACTGTAAGCTGATCAACACTAAAGAAACATTATTTTATATCAAACAAGGGGACGATAGACGTAGAGAAAATGGATTAGCAGTCATCTCTTTTCTATAGACACACATACAAACCTCAGATAAGCTAGAACATATTCAAAGTACTACAGATTAAGGATATGATCTGGTGTATACTACAAGACACTATAGATAAGACTGATCTGCAGATAGCAATAGGGCTCTTTAGCAATAGGAGTGATCAGTGTGCCTCTGTTACTAGATACAATTATAGTTTTAAAGCAGAACAAACTCAGGATTTTGACTATCCCAGGTTTTGTTTCGTGCCCCCGTTTTGGGATGCCCAGCTGTGTGAAACCTGTCAGATGGACCATAATAACTGACCTATACCTGGTCCAAGGGTGCATGCGCGGGATCTCATCCAATCAGAGCAGTTTGCCGTGATGATGTAAATCGGCAAAAGGCTCTGGCTCTTGGGGAGCACAAGCCGTCTCATCCCCAGTGGTGCATGTTCTCGCTCCAGCCTATCTAAATGTTTGGGATGGGAGCGTGCGCAGAGCCTGAAGATGCAGGGGATGCACCTGCTTGGGCTCCCCACTGAAAATAATTATCTATTTGCTGAATGACATAGTCATTGCAAATGGCTGTGATTGGACGAGAGCCTGCGCATTCTCTGTTGGCCCGGGAAGAGATTAGTTATTATTGCGATCTGGAGGGTTTCACACAGCGGGGAATCTCAAAACAGGATGCCCTGGGAAGAATGCTAGATACTGGTGGCTCGGGGTTTTGCTCCGCTTTAAGGAAGTAGAAAACACCATAAAAACACTGGGCAGTATTAAGAACAGGTGATATCTTACTGCTGACTCCTGAATGTATTTACTGTGAAAATAATTATTTACAGGCAGGTATAATTTCTAACCATATTAAGCCACCTACTAAACGGATCCTATACCCAGATCACCTAATATGCCCAGCCCAGTGCCCCAAAACAGCCTTTTTTTTACTAAAGCCTTTGCTCGATATTTATAACAACATCAACTGGATACAGTCAGCCATATTGCTCCCTGGCTGAGCAGCCCTGCCCCCTTATGCTTTCCAGAAATGATACATTCAGTACAGTACACACAGCTCAGCATTGCGGGGTCAGCCTTATAAGTTATAATAACTGCAATACATCTGAAAGCACTACAAGCTAAACTGCCATTATGGGACAGTTTAGCTTGTAACTGAATTATTAGCAAATGGCTGCTATTCAGACACCATACTGCTTCCTGTTAGTGTTTTTATGAATATTGGGAAAAGGCTTTGGTAAAAAAAAAAAAAAAAAAAAGCCTGTTTTGAGGTACTGGACTGGGGATAGAAGGTGTCGAAATAAACTTTCTTTCTGGGTATAGGTGCACTTTAATAGATCCAAAAATGTGGCATTAGGCTTTTCCCTCTGTGGACAATGCATGGGATGTCGTACATGTAAACCATGTGTAAGT
Source organism: Gastrophryne carolinensis (assembly GCA_027917425.1). Classification (NCBI taxonomy): domain Eukaryota; kingdom Metazoa; phylum Chordata; class Amphibia; order Anura; family Microhylidae; genus Gastrophryne; species Gastrophryne carolinensis. The sequence goes on along the minus strand of CM051236.1, from coordinate 384,495,069 downwards.
GTCATACTACGGGACAGTATTTTAGGTTAAGACATGTCCCTTATTTATATGGGGATAATTATGTGTTTTAGCTCAAACATTTAAAGTTATACTAAAGGCAAACCTGATTATTGTTCCATTGTCTCGTGCTACACATTGCACAGTCCCAACATTCAGTCTCTTTTCCTAAAGACCCTGTAAGTTATTTGTAAAAGTATTAGAGCATTGGAGATGCAGAGGAAAAATGAGGAGAAACAGAGGGTGTGGTAACAGCGATGTGATGTAAGCACACTGTGTGCTTTACAAATATCAAAGTAATAAAATAAGTGCTTTGTTATGCCTCTAGTTATTACTGCCAGCACATAGTGTGACCAGAAAAAGGGGGTGCGAGATGCTGCAGGCTAAAAGCGTCTGCAGCCTGCCAGCACATAGTGTGACCAGAGAGGAGGGAGGAAGGTGGGGTTTCATAGCTGCGAAAAGAGGCAGTCAATCAGGACATCTTGGGAGGGAGAGGGGGGTATTTCGGTTCTCAGGCCACTGAAGGTTGATTGATGGACCATATCAGCAGGGTGGAGATAGAAAGCTAAATGAGGAAATGATTTCCTCACTAAGGAGGCAGACAGAGGAGGAATCACAACGTTCTAGCCACTTAATGAAAGATAAGCTACTGGCTACTAGTTATATTGGTGACAATGTAATTATCAGCTGTATTATTTAATATCTAATTTAATTCTTGCAGTTAAAGTGGACCACCAGTCAAAAATGGCATAAACCAGACAAGCACAACAAACAGTGGTCAAATGCATCCCTCCCCAGGGCAATTTAGATTGCTGCACATAAAAATTAATTTACCTTTTTCTAACTCCTACTGTGGTAAATTTTAAAAACAAAATGACGGCTCATGCATCTGCAGGCCATCTGCAAACAGGAATTCCTGCTGGGCTTCCTGTTACTGTGCATTGCCAGTTATGTCAGTTGAATCCAGACAGCAGCATGGCTGAGATGCTGGGAGAGGAGGCTCCAAAATGTGCCAGGCTGTTGATCCAGTTTAAATCGCTGTGTGTGCAGTGAATGAATTGCTAGAGGGCAGCGAATATGTGCCTGGTAATTGCAACTAAGGATGTTGCTCCCATAGAGTAGCTGATAATACACTGACCTCCGGTGGTGAAACCTGGTATTGATATCTAGCCGTTTATCAGTAGTCGAGTGGTGAGTACAGGAGTGGTGTATTGCAAGATGACACGTCCATTTTTCCTCTGTGGCCGTCAGAAGGGTTTTGCCTTTGTAAACATCATATACATTGTATACAACTTGCTTGGATATTTATACTGGGATTGATGTTTTTAAGAATATAGGCCCTTATTTATGAAGGAATAGCGGCAGGTAGCGACTGGTGAGCGACCGGTAATGACAGGCCCCGCCACGAGAACGCCGGCTCCCCACCACAATCACACATTTATCAAGCCGATCATGCTTAGCGACTGAGATAGCGCCATATAGCCACTCATTCATCATTATTCCAGCCTCAGCCCACAGCGCCAGCGTCCGACCTTGAACAGCGACAGGTATGACCTCTCGCTACCTGGCGCCCTCCAATGCATTTCAATGGAACAATCTTTAAACATTCATAATTAATTGTTATTAATGTTTTTTTTTTTTTTTTTTAAATGTGAAAAATTCTGTGACCACTTCTGCCATGTTAGATAATTTTTTTTAAGGTAAAAAAAAAAAAAATTGTGCAGAATTGATATTACAGGTCTGATATTATTGTATTCATATTACTAAATTCTTTCAACATTTTTTTTTTTTGGTTTCCAAAAATATGGTGGTTTGGGGGTTAAAAAACTACTTTTAACACATCGCCGCCAGCGCTCTGGGGTTTAAACATGCATTTCACAGCGCGAGAATTTTTTGAGCGTGATTTTTTGATGAATGTGGTGGCCAGTCGCTATCATGCGCTCCCATACAGCGCGGAACCTGTCAAATAGCGACTCGTCACCCCGTATTCAACATTACTGCACACCGACTCAGTCGCTATCAACAACAGAACAATGGCCAAGCACAGCGACTACTAGCGGGCGCTGTGAAAATACTGCTACAGTCGCTCAACTGTCGCTACCTGGCGCTATTAATGAATCGGCCTCATAGTCTATAAGTCTATTCATTCTGTATGGCGTGGAAGCCACAATGTGATTACTATACAAAGAAGGTGCCCCCCCCCCCTCCAGGAGGCGCACAAATGGCTGCACCATACAATAAAGAGATAAATAATGCTATATTTTATTCCACTACCGCAAATATCCACGCAGGCATTTAAAAATACATGGGGAGCTGATCAACAGTGATGCAATATCCTCATAAAGTTAAGCACTTTAATAAATACAATTCAAAGTGACTTCAAGGATACAAATGTAGTGCATAACTATAGCTCGGTTTTAAAATTCAGTATCCACCGGGTCACAATAATGAATCCACACTACAGGGCAACAAATAAGGCATAGTCAAGATATCCCACATCCCAAACATAGACCGGCTGACAGGGCACAGTTAGGGGGTTAGGTGCCTTGCCCACCCTCTGGTCACAATGCCTCCTCCTTACCTCAAGGCTATGACTGCCCCCTTTTTGGTGCAATGAGATTATAAACATTGCATGGCATATGTATAATGCAAATGTATATAGTTTTAAATGCTTGTTGTTGTTTATGTGTCTCCATTTTGTGACTATTTAATACATGTGCTAGCACCTCCCGCCTCTGATGACATCAGTCACTGACGAAACGCACAGGTGTACTAGTGGGTCAGGTGAAATATCTAAGACACAATAAATACATGATGACTGGCATTCAAGGGTACTTGCCGCTGGCTGGAAACTGCTGGTACTGTCCACAGTACCTGTTCGAGCTGAGGCTATTGTCTGAAGAGCCACAGCGAGATGGTGGATCCATGGGATAGTTCCAAAGCAGACCTAGATTTATTGTCCCAGTGCTCCTGGTGCAACCCGATGGGCATGGGATGGCAGTGCATTTGTTTATACTCATTATATGTTCCTGTTTAATGTGCCGATGTGAAGATTGTGTTGCATATCATGGCTATAAGCCTTGGACATCCTGTGTGGACCTCCCAGCAGCATATAGCGGTGCAACGCAAACATTTAAACTATCTTCTATTGGTAGACTGTTTGAAATAGAACATATTAATATTTTCCCATCCTAAATTAACAGCAACTCCTTTGTGTCTCCAATATATATATATATATATATATATATATATATATATATATATATATAAATGTGTTTAGGCCAGACATGCCTACGTGATGTACTCATCTGTAGAAATATTATGATGTCTTAACCTTTATTGAGAGTCCAACCTTGCTTAGGTTTTCACAGCAGTTCTAAAGACTTCACAGCTGGCCGATTCTCTGTCCCGGGCATCCCGTTTTGGAATATCCCACAGCATGAAACCCTCCAGGGATGGCTGCAAACGCATCTTCTTTCTATGGGGTGCTTTTAAATAGAACCAACTTATTCAGATTAGTTTTGGTCCTCTATAATAGATCTTTCCAGGCAGGAATAAAATGAAATGTATACCTACTTTTTGTCCCTCCCCTATAGCTTCCACCCTACTCTCCTATGAAAAAACTTACAAGGTGCAGAGATCAAGGCCCTCAATTACCCTGTAAAGCGTTAAGAAGATGATGGTGCTATATAAATGAACATTATTATTAATAATAATAATAATAATAATGTCCACAGCTCACAGCTGGGCATAGGGGATCAATGGCCACCCTATGCTGACTAAAATAATAGGTCCAGGGGCTGGGGTTTCCAGGTCTCTCTGCCTGCGGTAATGCATAATTCTCTTGAATATTGTGCATTTTGACTGATCATGTTACTATATAAAGGCTACTACAACTCTTTCTTATTACCGCGTGCAGTTTCCTGCAGACTAGCATCACCCTGTGGACATTTAAAGCCACTGTAGGTAGGTTATTGTCTCCTTTGGATCTTGTCCCTTACTTATGTTGGATAAAGTTAAATTATTATTATTAGTAGTATTAAATTATTACAGTGTAGGTGTATCACATTGTAGTTATTCTTTGCTGAAACACTATCATATAGGAAGAAATTGCTTACTACTGTGTATTTTATACAAATCATTACTTACTGGACCAATGTTGTTCATTACACTTGCAAATACCTTTATGTTAATGAAGAACACTGTAAATTGTGTAAATGTACTAATTTATTGTGACCAATGGCCACCCCCCTGGGTCAGATACAATGACAGGCCATTGACGTTTATTGCAATCCGAGGGCGGGGGGTGCTAGGACATTGGAGTGAATGCTCAATTACCATTACTGCAAATTTTGGTACCATTTACCAACTATGAGGCCGATTCATTAATAGCGCCAGGTAGCGACAGATGAGCGCCAGTAGCGTGATTTTCACAGCGCCAGCTAGTATTCGCTGTGCTTGGCCGGGGTTTGCTTGTTGACAGCGACTCAGTCGGTGTGCGGTAATGTTGAATACGGGGTTAGGGGTCGCTTTTTCACAGGTTCCGCGTTGTATGGGTGCGCCTGACAGCGAATGGCCAGAGCGAACGGCTTGCTGCAGATTCATTAACAAATCACGCTCAAAAATTTTTCGCGCTGTGAATTCCTTGTTTAACCCTTTCGCTGCCAGCCTACCTGCAGCATTTGCCACTCCCTGTTGCCAGACTGAGTTTGACTGTTTTGCGCTACACATGTTCAACTGTCATTTTCGAAGGGATTTCCAGGGATTTCCCAGGAAAATTATATATTGTTTTTTTCAACAGAGTCTGGGCTTTAACATGAAATGTCTTGTTTGTGTTTTTTAGGTGTATTCTCAACATTTTTGGGTGAAATGTGTGAAAAAAAATAAAAAAAATATATTTTTTTACAATTTGTAGAGTTTTTTTGTAATAAAAAATGTAAGTTTGTCAATAAAATCTTATTGCGTGAGAAACCCCAATTTCTCCCGGTTACAGCGATACCACATATGTATAGGTAGACACCCTTTCCTGCCCAGAAGCCTTTTATAGCTGCTGGATGACAAATGGTTAATTAAAAAAAAAAATGACATAGGGTCCCCCTTCCCGGGGAGGGGGACCCCATTTTTTTTTGGATTTTTAAGGGTTAAAAACCCTTAAAAATCCAAAAAAAAAAATGACGTGGGGTCCCCCTTACCCAAAGTAACCAGCCCGGGACCAGCTATGGGGGCTTGTAGGCACAGAGTGGGGGGGCCAGCTTTGGTGGCCCCCCCACCCTGCAGCCTACGAGCCCACATAGCCTATGTGGGCCCGGGCTCTTCTGCCCCCCCCTGGCCTTTGGGGAGGCAGGTAATGGGGGTGCGGGGGTTAATGGCAATGCCACCCCCCCAGCCATGTGAACTGGTATAAGGGGTCTCATGGACCCCTTACCAGCTCACAAAGGGTTATTAACTGTAAAAAAAAAAACACCACACAATAAAAAAAAGTATTTTATTAAAAAAAAATAATTTTTTTTTACTGTACTTACCTTCGATTGCAAGCTCTTGTCCCTCGCCGCTCAGCTGACAGATGCCTGTGATCGGCATCCAGAGAAGGAGAAGGCAGGAGATCAGAGGATCTCCTGTCACCTCCTTCCAGGGCACCGATCACCGGCATCTGAGAAGCTGAGAAAGCTGAAGCCGGTGATCGGGACCGGGATGACGTCATAAGCCCCGCCCCCAAGGGGGCGGGGCTTAGAGGCAAGATGGCGGTCGCCATCTTGAAGAAGAGAGGAGAGAGCCTCCCAGGCTCCCTCCTGAAGATCGGTAAGTCCTGGGGGGGGATCGGAGGCCCCCCAGGTGAAGAGGAGGGACAGCGGGAGCCAGCGCACATGGAGGTAAGTGAATGTCATTTTTATTTATTTTTTTTTTTTACAGTTAGCAGCTGCTGCTGCAGAAGCGGGGGGGGGGGGCGGCCTATTCCGGGGGCTCTCCTGGAGCCATCCGACCCCCCACGGGGGATCGGATGGCACCAAATTAAAGGGGAGACCCGGCCGGATCCAACAAGGGGTCAGGTGAGTATTTTTTATTTTTATTTTTTAAACTAGAAGCGATCAAAGTCAAGCACGTAACACCTACGGGCTTGGCACTTAAGGCCCAGCCAAGCCAGCACGTAGGTGTTACGTGCTTGGCAACAAAAGGGTTAAACCCCAGAGCGCTGGTGGCGATGTGTGTAAAGTAGTTTTTAACCCCCAAACAACCTTTTTTTTTATATGTAAAAATTATACAAGTTTTTCTAAACATTTTGTAATATGAATACATGAATATCAGACCTGTAATATCAATTCTGCACAATTTTAACTAAAAAAAAAATCCTAACATTGCAGAAGTGGTCACAGAATTTTTGACATTAAAAAAAAAAAAAAAACATTAATAGCAATTAATTATGATTATTTAAATATTGCTCCATTGAAATGCATTGGACCACGCCAGGGAGCGGCAGGTCATACCTGTCGCTGTGATGGGATTAGCAGCGGCGCTGTTCGTTGCAGTCGGCTACATGATGAATCCCGCGCTAGCTGACGCTCTCGCCGGCGCTAGCCTCATTTAGCGTGATAAATGCGTCAGTGTGACCGCCGCCGGGCGTACTTGATTCGGTAGCCGCCGTTAGCTGGCGGTACCTGGCGCTCGTCAGACACTACCTGGCGCTAGCCCTTGATAAATAAGGCCGTTAGACTAGATCTTTGCACCTAGTGAGTTTTTTTTAAATGGGAAGAGAATAGATGCTTTGTGTGCAACAAGAGGTAAATGAAGTTTATATATTTTTTCTTTGTTGAAATTTCATATCACAATAAAACTGTCAGGATATGCTAAGATGGTTGATTGTAATATTCTGTCCAGGCCAAAATAAGGTTTTAGGCCTACTTTAAACAGAACAAAACCCAGGACCAGCCACTAGCATTCATCTAGGGCTTCCAGAACTGGTATGCCCTGCTGTATGGACAGGGAAGAGCTGAGTTTTCCTGGGCGCACTGGGGGGGGGGGGGGTCACACAGCGGGGCATGCCAATTTGGGATGCCCCAGGGGCATGAAACAAAACCTGGACTAGTCAAAATCCCAGGATTTGTTCCTCTTTAAGACTAATTGGCTATTGACAGTACAAGGAATGTAAACCTTTATGATGTAAGGCACCATAGCAAGGACAGCAAGTAATTTAAAAAGCTTCTATAGCATTTAGATGCTACTTTTACCTGCATTTGTTTGGCAACATAGATTTAACCCCAAATTGTAACAAACCCGCCAAAATGCTGGGCACTTATCCGAAACACAAGGATTGAAAAGCTGTCATTTTCACTTTATTTGTGTGTGATTCACATGTGTGTGGTGTTCAGATTGCTGTCTTCTTGATATTTACTGGTTTATTTTTTAAAAATACCTATACAATAAGCCTCTTTATGTGGACACATGTTCTGCTGTTTTTAAGTAATTAAAGCGGACCTCTGGTCAAAAAAAGAAGTTTAGCTAAGCCCCTCCTCTGATGATTAGTAGTATCAGCTGTTTAAGAGGACACAATGCAGATATTATGGAAAAGCATACAGATGTAGCACTCCTGAATGACATGGGAGCGCCCATCTTGCTTCACTGCTTACAATCCTTCTTACACATGAGAATGAGCTGGGAGCTGTGCAAAACCAAACACAGAGATATGCCTCAGAAACACAGGGAAGCTGGTCTATCATGCTACACACAACTGAACTGAACAGCTTCTAAAGGAAGTGTGTGTGTGTGTGTGTAAGAGAGAGAGGGAAGCTGGTACAATGTATCCTAAGTTTATAGAAAACTATTTTACATTCTTGTTTTGATGACTGTGCTGACTATGGGGTTTATTCAGGTGCTGCCAGCCGGCACTCGGGGTTGCTAGCGCATAGGCTTATCCAAGCCCTGCCCAGCACCGGCCAGGAGCGCTCAAGCGCAGAGCGCTGGCTGTCTTCAGTGCGGTGCGGTGTGGACGCAGAGAGCTCCTTGCAAGAGACACTCATCTTGCGCCTGCACTTCTTATGTTAATTTAGACTCTGGGAGGCCGATTCATTAATAGCGGCAGGTAGCGACAGTTGAGCGACTGTAGCGGCATTTTCAGAGCGCCCGCTAGTAGTCACTGTGCTTGGCCGTTGTTCGGTAGTTGATAGCGACTCAGTCGGTTTGCGGTAATGTTGAATATTAGGTGAGGAGTCGCTATTTGACAGGTTCCGCACTGTATGGGAGCGCATGATAGCGACTGGCCCTAGCGACCGGCTCCCACCATATTCATTAAAAAATCACGCTCAAAACATTCTCGCGCTGTAAAATGCATGTTTAAACCCCAGAGCGCTGGAGACGATGGGTTAAAAGTAGTTTTTTAACCCCAAAACAACCATATTTTTGGAAACCCAAAAAAACAAGTTTTTAAAATAATTTAGTAATATGAATACATTAATATCAGACCTGTAATATGAATTCTGTACAATTTATTTATTTTTTTTTCCCTTAAAAAAATTATCTAAAATGGCAGAAGTGGTCACAGAATTTTTCACATAAAAAAAAAAAAAAAATTAATAACAATTAATTATTAATATTTAAAGATTGTTCCATTGAAATGCATTGGAGAGCGCCAGGTAGCGAGAGGTCATACCTGTGGGCTGAGGCTGGATTAATGATGAATGAGTGGCTATATGGCGCTATCTCAGTCGCTAAGCTGGATTGACTTGATAAATGTGTGATTATGGTGGTGAGCCGGCGTTCTCGTGGCGGGGACCGTCATTACCAGCCGCTATTCTTTCATAAATAAGGGCCTAAGTTACATGGTTTCTCAATGTAGTATAGCGCATAGCATAGTTGTATTTTATCTGAAAAAAGTGCTGTTTCAATGTGGGGAAGTCTCCTGGGCAGGAAAGGGTGTCTACGAATACATATGTAGTATGGTTGTAACTTGTAACCGGGAGAAATTTCACACGCAATAAGATTTTATCGAGACACTTACAATTTTTATTACAAAAAACACTCCAAATTCAATTTTTTAAATTATTTTGCACATATTTCACCCCAAAATATTAAGAATATACTTAGAAAATCACAAACAAGACATTTCATGTTAAAGCCCAAACTCTGCTGAAAAAAACAATAAAATAATATATAATTTTCCTGAGAAATCCTTTCAAAAAATCAGTTGAACATGTGTAGCACAAAATGAGAAAGATGGTCTGTCAACAGAGGGTGACAAAAACTCTAGATAGGCTCACACTTAAAGGGTTAAAGCAGACCAAACATGTCCTATGGAAAGTTAAAAGAAAAATAACCCATGTATCCACTCCTCTTAGTGCCCTGGCAATGAAATGGATAAAACAAAGGGTTTTGGCTTCAAAGGAAAAACTGGGGAAAATTAAATCTTCCTTTGGCGCTTATCTTTCTTCTAGCACTATTTTCAAAAGGTACTAATTGCTCCCAGCGTGAGATTGCAGGGAGGGAGCTTGAACCGCTAGTTTAGAACAATGGTATCTTGTCAGAAACCAATAGCATACAATGGCATAGCTTGGGGAAACGAAAATTTAAATCATTATAACAGGAATACCAAGCAGCATTGAAGCAGAAAACATTAGAGATGAGCGAACTTTTGAAAAATTAGATTCGACTGATTCGCCGAATTTTCCGACAAAAATCGTTTCGACCCGAATTTATTCGCGACGAATCGCTATTAAAAACGGCTATTTCTGAGCCTCCTAGAGCCTCAATAGGGTTGTAAACCATTCTGCCTTGCTGTAACACGCATGGGACGCGTGCTGGGTTAGTGAAATAATACTGTAAATAATTATCACATGCAGATCGGAGGCATCGCTAATAGAATCGCAAAGCGGCACAATTGCAGAGAGTTGAGGTAGCATCACTATGAGGGGCCCCTATAGTGCCTGAAAAACACACCCTGGAGCTGGCAGCAGCAGGAGCTGAATCATACCCTGGAGTTGCAAGCAGCAGCAGGAGCACAAACGTTGCTTGAAAGAGACACTGGAGTTGGCAGCAGGAGCCCAAAAATTGGATGAATCACACCCTGGAGTTGCAAGCAGCAGCAGCAGCAGCAGGAGCAGGAGCCAAAACATTACTTTAAAGAGACACTGGAGTTGGCTTCAGGAGCCCAAAAATTGGATGAATCACACCCTGGAGTTGCAAGCAGCAGCAGCCCAAACATAGCTTTAAAAAGACACTGGAGTTGGCAGCAGGAGCCCAAAAATTGGATGAATCAAACCCTGGAGTTGCAAGCAGCAGCAGGAGCCCAAACATTGCTTTAAAGAGACACTGAAGTTGGCCTCAGGAGCCCAAAAATAGGATGAATCACACCCTGGAGTTGCAAGCAGCAGCAGCAGGAGCCCAAACATAGCTTGAAAGAGAAACTGGAGTTGGCAGCAGGAGCCCAAAAATTGGATGAATCACACCCTGGAGTTGCAAGCAGCAGCAGGGGCCCAAACATAGCTTTAAAGAGACACTGGAGTTGGCTGCAGGAGTCCAAACATTGGATGAATCACACCCTGGAGTTGCAAGCAGCAGCAGCAGGAGCAGCAGCAGCAGGAGCCCAAACATAGCTTGAAAGAGACACTGGAGTTGGCAGCAGGAGCCCAAAAATTGGATGAATCACACCCTGGAGTTGCAAGCAGCAGCAGGAGCCCAAACATTGCTTTAAAGAGACACTGGAGTTGGCTGCGGGAGCCCAAAAATTGGATGAATCACACCCTGGAGTTGCAAGCAGCAGCAGCAGGAGCAGGAGCCCAAACATTACTTTAAAGAGACACTGGAGTTGGCTGCAGGAGCCCAAAAATTGGATGAATCACACCCTGGAGTTGCAAGCAGCAGCAGCAGCAGGAGCAGGAGCCCAAACATTACTTTAAAGAGACACTGGAGTTGGCTGCAGGAGCCCAAAAATTGGATGAATCACACCCTGGAGTTGCAAGCAGCAGCAGCAGGAGCAGCAGCCCAAACATTGCTTTAAAGAGACACTGGAGTTGGCAGCAGGAGCCCAAAAATTGGATGAATCACACCCTGGAGTTGCAAGCAGCAGCAGCAGGAGCCCAAACATTACTTTAAAGAGACACTGGAGTTGGCTTCAGGAGCCCAAAAATTGGATGAATCACACCTTGGAGTTGCAAGCAGCAGCAGGAGCCCAAACATTACTTTAAAGAGACACTGGAGTTGGCTTCAGGAGCCCAAAAATTGGATGAATCACACCCTGGAGTTGCAAGCAGCAGCAGCAGGAGCCCAAACATAGCTTGAAAGAGACACTGGAGTTGGCAGCTGGAGCCCAAAAATTGGATGAATCACACCCTGGAGTTGCAAGCAGCAGCAGCAGGAGCAGCAGCCCAAACATTGCTTTAAAGAGACACTGGAGTTGGCAGCAGGAGCCCAAAAATTGGATGAATCACACCCTGGAGTTGCAAGCAGCAGCAGCAGGAGCCCAAACATTACTTTAAAGAGACACTGGAGTTAGCTTCAGGAGCTCAAAAATTGGATGAATCACACCTTGGAGTTGCAAGCAGCAGCAGCAGGAGCCCAAACATAGCTTGAAAGAGACACTGGAGTTGGCTGCAGGAGCCCAAACATTGGATGAATCACACCCTGGAGTTGCAAGCAGCAGCAGGAGCCCAAACATTACTTTAAAGAGACACTGGAGTTGGCTGCAGGAGCCCAAAAATTGGATGAATCACACCCTGGAGTTGCAGGCAGCAGCAGCAGGAGCCCAAACATAGCTTGAAAGAGACACTGGAGTTGGCTGCAGGAGCCCAAAAATTGGATGAATCACACCCTGGAGTTGCAAGCAGCAGCAGCAGGAGCAGGAGCCCAAACATTACTTTAAAGAGACACTGGAGTTGGCTGCAGGAGCCCAAAAATTGGATGAATCACACCCTGGAGTTGCAAGCAGCAGCAGCAGCAGGAGCAGGAGCCCAAACATTACTTTAAAGAGACACTGGAGTTGGCTGCAGGAGTCCAAACATTGGATGAATCACACCCTGGAGTTGCAGGCAGCAGCAGCAGGAGCCCAAACATAGCTTGAAAGAGACACTGGAGTTGGCAGCAGGAGCCCAAAAATTGGATGAATCACACCCTGGAGTTGCAAGCAGCAGCAGCAGGAGGAGCAGCCCAAACATTGCTTTAAAGAGACACTGGAGTTGGCAGCAGGAGCCCAAAAATTGGATGAATCACACCCTGGAGTTGCAAGCAGCAGCAGCAGGAGCCCAAACATTACTTTAAAGAGACACTGGAGTTGGCTTCAGGAGCCCAAAAATTGGATGAATCACACCTTGGAGTTGCAAGCAGCAGGAGCCCAAACATTACTTTAAAGAGACACTGGAGTTGGCTTCAGGAGCCCAAAAATTGGATGAATCACACCCTGGAGTTGCAAGCAGCAGCAGCAGGAGCCCAAACATAGCTTGAAAGAGACACTGGAGTTGGCAGCTGGAGCCCAAAAATTGGATGAATCACACCCTGGAGTTGCAAGCAGCAGCAGCAGGAGCAGCAGCCCAAACATTGCTTTAAAGAGACACTGGAGTTGGCAGCAGGAGCCCAAAAATTGGATGAATCACACCCTGGAGTTGCAAGCAGCAGCAGCAGGAGCCCAAACATTACTTTAAAGAGACACTGGAGTTAGCTTCAGGAGCCCAAAAATTGGATGAATCACACCTTGGAGTTGCAAGCAGCAGCAGGAGCCCAGACATTACTTTAAAGAGACACTGGAGTTGGCTTCAGGAGCCCAAAAATTGGATGAATCACACCCTGGAGTTGCAAGCAGCAGCAGCAGGAGCCCAAACATAGCTTGAAAGAGACACTGGAGTTGGCTGCGGGAGCCCAAACATTGGATGAATCACACCCTGGAGTTGCAAGCAGCAGCAGGAGCAGGAGCCCAAACATTACTTTAAAGAGAAACTGGAGTTGGCTGCAGGAGCCCAAAAATTGGATGAATCACACCCTGGATTTGCAAGCAGCAGCAGCAGGAGCCCAAACATAGCTTGAAAGAGACACTGGAGTTGGCAGCAGGAGCCCAAAAATTGGATGAATCACACCCTGGAGTTGCAAGCAGCAGGAGCCCAAACATTACTTGAAAGAGACACTGGAGTTGGCTGCAGGAGCCCAAAAATTGGATGAATCACACCCTGGAGTTGCAAGCAGCAGCAGCAGCAGCAGGAGCAGGATCCCAAACATTACTTTAAATAGACACTGGAGTTGGCTTCAGGAGCCCAAAAATTGGATGAATCACACCCTGGAGTTGCAAGCAGCAGCAGCAGGAGCGGCAGCCCAAACATTGCTTTAAAGAGACACTGGAGTTGGCAGCAGGAGCCCAAAAATTGGATGAATCACACCCTGGATTTGCAAGCAGCAGCAGCCCAAACATAGCTTGAAAGAGACACTGGAGTTGGCTTCAGGAGCCCAAAAATTGGATGAATCACACCCTGGATTTGCAAGCAGCAGCAACCCAAACATAGCTTGAAAGAGACACTTGAGTTGGCAGCAGGAGCCCAAAAATTGGATGAATCACACCCTGGAGTTGCAAGCAGCAGCAGCAGCAGGAGCAGCAGCCCAAACATTGCTTTAAAGAGACACTGGAGTTGGCTTCAGGAGCCCAAAAATTGGATGAATCACACCCTGGAGTTGCAAGCAGCAGCAGGAGCCCAAACATTGCTTGAAAGAGACACTGGAGTTGGCAGCAGGAGCCCAAAATTTTGATGAATCAAACCCTGGAGTTGCAAGCAGCAGCAGCAGCAGCAGGAGCCAGTACATTGCTATAAAGAGACACTGGAGTTGGCAGCAGCAGGAGCCCAAAAATTGACTGACACACCCTGGAGTTGGCAGCAGCAGCAGCAGCAGCAGCAGGAACCTAGAAATCAATCAAAGGCACACCCTGAAGTTGGCATCAGCAGGAGGCCAAAAATTGGTTGGAAGGCACACCCTGAAGTTGGCATCAGCAGGAGCCCAAAAATTGGCCTAAAGACATAAATATGTTTTGCACCATTTGGAAAGTGTAAAACGTGGCACCATGCTGAATCTAGTCGCATGCATCAGCCATTGGTGGGTGGAAATCCTGGCTGATCCATCCCTGATTCATTCTGACAAAGGTGAGTCTCTCCACATTTTTAGTTGACAGATGAGTTCTCCTCGCCGTAACTATGGCCCCCGCCGCACTAAACACCCGCTCAGATGGCACGCTACTTGTCGGGCAGGACAGCTTTTCCAGGGCAAACTCTGCTAGTTGCGGCCACAAGCCAAGTTTGGCTGCCCAGAAGTCCAGCGGATGCTCAAGATGTGTTGGCATGGTCATGTCAAGGTATGACATGACCTGCTGGTTGAGGTCCTGCTCCAGGTCTTCCTGCTGCTCATGAGTAGCCTCACTATGCGGGTGTAGAAAGCTACTCATTAGCGACTGAAGACTGAGGCTGCTGCTGATGGAGCTGCTGCTGCTGCTGCTCCTGCCAACCCCCCCAGCAGGCATGGCAGTGGAAGGTGAGCACAGAGGTCCCCCCGAGTCAGACCTGCGAGAGTATGGACCATGGCGCAGATAGGCATCGGCCAACTGACTACGTAGAATGTCTTTGTAGTAGTTCAGTTTGTCCTCCTTCTCGGCGGGTTTAAAAAATGCCCCCCTTTTGTACCGGAAGCGAGGGTCCAATAAGGTGGAGAGCCAGAAGTCATCCCGCTGACAAATGGAAACAATTCTGGGGTCACTACACAAGCACGTGAGCATGCTTCCTGCCATTTGCGCAAGTGACTCGGGGGGAATACCTGTCTCCATCTCCACTGCATACTGCCACGGTGTGTCCGGGTCCTCTGTCTCGCCTTCCTCAAAACCCTCTAGCTCCTCTGGCTGCTCCTGTTCCTCCTCTCCTGTCCGCTGACTAGATAAACCAGCCATTTCGTCAAGCCTAAACTGGGCTTCACTGGGCCACTCCTCCTCCTCTTCCTCCTCCTCCTCCTCCAGTTCAGCTCCAACAGGGTTCATGTGGCCGTAAGATGTAGACGCCATGTCTCCAATGCCCTGACCAGCCATGGTTTCCAACATGTGCTGTAGTACATGAAGCAGTGGAATCACGTCGTTCATCCCGTAATCCTGCCGACTGACAAATAAAGTGGCTTCCTCAAAGGGCCTGAGCAAACGGCAGGTGTCACGTATGAGCTGCCACTGGTTGACATTGAAGTTACACAGGGCAGTCCCCCTATCCGCTTGGATCATCAGGAAATCCGTGATGGCTTTTCTCTGTTCATATAATCGGTCCAACATGTGAAGGGTGGAATTCCAACGGGTGGAAACATCGCAATTCAGACTATGTTGGGGGATACCTTTCTGACGCTGTCGCTCAAGAAGGGTGTGTTTGGCAGTGTATGAGTGGCTGAAGTGCATGCAAAGTTTCCTGGAAGTTGTTAGGATGTCTTGCATATGGGGGGAACACTTCAGAAACCGCTTGACAACCAGATTGAAGACGTGAGCCATGCAAGGGGCATGGGTCAGCCTTCCTTGGCGCAGCGCAGACAAAATGTTCTTCCCATTGTCGGTAACCATTTTAAGTTTTCTTGGAGTAAGCCATGTTTGGATTTCCTGATGAATAAATTTAAGCAGTTCCTCCCCTGTGTGACTCCGTTTGCCAAGACAAACCATGTGAAGCACTGCGTGACACCTCCGTGCCCTGCATACATGGTAGACTGGAGGGGCACTGAGACTTGAGCCTACAGTGGAGGGTGAGGAGATGGCGGAGGATGAGGAGGCCGAGTCGCACGGTGTCACAGGCCCAACGGGCAGGGAGCGCGGAGGCCGAAGCGGCGTGACCTGTCCAAGTTGCTGCTGCTGCAAAGGGACCACATTCACCCAGTGGGCCGTAAACAACATGTACTGTCCCTGACCGTAGTTACAGCTCCAGACGTCGGCGCTGCCATGCACTTTGCTACACACTGACAGACTCAAGGACTGGCCCACCTTCTGTTCAACAAAAGTGTGCAGCGCTGGTACTGCCTTCTTGGCAAAGAAATGACGGCTTGGGACTCTCCACCTCGGCTCGGCACAAGCCATCAGTTCTCTGAAAGGTGCAGAGTCCACCACCTGAAAAGGGAGCGACTGCAGCACCAGCAACTTGGACAGGAGAACATTCAGCTTCTGCGCTGTAGGATGAGTGAGTGACTGCTGTCTCTTGGACATGGCTTCGCTGATGGATTGCTGGCGGGATGCATGAATTGGAGGAGGAGGAGGAGCAGGAGCGACAGAGGATGGGTAAGATGCACAGCTGCCTTCGGCTGAGGTGCTGGAGCCTTGGCTGGCAGAAATTGGGAGCGGCGTGCCACTTGGTGAGGAAGCAGGCTGGACCACCTCTTCGGAGCCTCGGTTCTCCCAGGCCGCTTTATGGTGCAGCATCATATGTTGACGCAGGGCCGTGGTGCCAACATTTGGGCCCTGGCCACGCTTCACCTTCTGCCTACATATCTTGTGTGGCCATGTTACCCTCCTGCGGATGCTTCGGGAAAAACTGCCACACTGCCGAGTAGCTACTTTTCCCACCAACAGGCCTCACTGATTCACTGCTACTGTTGCCAACTCCAGGAACCCTGCTTCACTACCTCCCGATAAGGTAGCCTGTCGCGCAGCAGGTGCTCTACCCCGGCCCCGTTTGGCTCCAGGCTTTACAATTGTGCCCCCATGCTGACTGCCAACCATGCTGCTAACACCTTGCTGCCTCAGCTGCTGACTCCGGGGCAACCTGCGCCCCTTTTCTCCTGATGATGACGATGAAGCCCCTTCATCACCCAGCTCCCAAGTGCGATCGGCTTCATCATCATCATCATCATCACCAAGTTGTGGCTGTACGTCACTGATGTTCTCGGTTTCCTCAACAGTGTCTGGCGCAGGAGCTGGAAAGCTCGCAACACCCACGACACTGTCCACATCACTATTTCTCTGCCGAGCTAAAGAAGCCACCTCCATTTCATGGCTGGGCAGTAGCTGCTGACTGTCCTCTATCTGATTGTCCTCCTCACTAAAGAGTGGAGCTGAACCAAAAGCATAGGATACGTCACTGGGGGAGGGAACAGCGTAGGACAGAGGCAATGGGAGGACAGGGACTGCTCTCGGGGTGCACTCAGGGTTGTGTCAGAGGAACCTACCGACCCTAGACTGGGGGTCTCAGATGTAACTTGTGATGATGTTGATGAGCGCGTTAACCAATCTACCACGGCAGATGCTTTACTGGTGGAGACACGACCGCTAGCAGATACTGGCAGATCAGGTCTCTCACCATGACTCCTGCTGCCACTCGCCCCTAGTCTGCAGCGACCTTTGCCTGCAGAATCTTGGCCTCTGCCACTCCTCTTTGAAGCTCCTGGCACTTGTCTGCCTGACATTTTTATGTATTTGCTTATTTTGTATAACAGATAGGGTGCTAGGTGCAAGTTTGGGATACCCTGCGGCCTGGTGTAATGACAGCAGACAGAAACCAATTCAAAATTAAATAACTTAGTACAGCTGAGGCTGAAACACGCTTATTTTGTATAACAGATAGGGTGCTAGGTGCAAATTTGGGATACCCTGCGGCCTGGTGTAATGACAGCAGTCAGAAACCAATGCAAAATTAAATAACTTAGTACAGCTGAGGCTGAAACACGCTTATTTTGTATAACAGATAGGGTGATAGCTGCAAGTTTGGGATACCCTGCGGCCTGGTGCAATGACAGCAGTCAGAAACCAATGCAAAATTAAATAACTTAGTACAGCTGAGGCTGAAACACGCTTATTTTGTATAACAGATAGGGTGCTAGCTGCAAGTTTGGGATACCCTGCGCCCTGGTGTAATGACAGCAGACAGAAACCAATGCAAAATTAAATAACTTAGTACAGCTGAGGCTGAAGCTCGCTTATTTTGTATAACAGTTCGGGTGCTAGATGCAAGTTTGGGATACCCTGCGCCCTGGTGTAATGACAGCAGACAGAAACCAATGCAAAATTAAATAACTTAGTACAGCTGAGGCTGAAACACGCTTATTTTGTATAACAGATAGGGTGCTAGCAGCAAGTTTGGGATACCCTGTGCCCTGGTGTAATGACAGCAGACAGAAACCAATGCAAAATTAAATAACTTAGTACAGCTGAGGCTGAAACACGCTTATTTTGTATAACAGATAGGGTGCTAGATGCAAGTTTGGGATAACCTGTGCCCTGGTGTAATGACAGCAGACAGAAACCAATGCAAAATTAAATAACTTAGTACAGCTGAGGCTGAAGCTCGCTTATTTTGTATAACAGATCGGGTGCTAGGTGCAAGTTTGGGATACCCTGTGCCCTGGTGTAATGCCAGCAGTCAGAAACCAATGCAAAATTAAATAACTTAGTACATCTGAGGCTGAAGCACGCTTATTTTGTATAACAGATAGGGTGCTAGCTGCAAGTTTGGGATACCCTGCGCCCTGGTGTAATGAGAGCAGACAGAAACCAATGCAAAATTAAATAACTTAGTACAGCTGAGGCTGAAACACGCTTATTTTGTATAACAGATCGGGTGGTAGGTGCAAGTTTGGGATACCTTGAGCCCTGGTGTAATGACAACAGTCAGAAACCAATGCAAAATTAAATAACTTAGTACAGCTGAGGCTGAAACACACTTGTTTTGTATAACAGATAGGATGCTAGCTGCAAGTTTGGGATACCCTGCGGCCTGGTATAATGACAGCAGTCAGAAACCAATGCAAAATTAAATAACTTAGTACAGCTGAGGCTGAAACACGCTTATTTTGTATAACAGACAGGGTGCTAGCTGCAAGTTTGGGATACCCTGCGGCCTGGTGTAATGACAGCAGTCAGAAACCAATGCAAAATTAAATAACTTAGTACAGCTGAGGCTGAAACACGCTTATTTTGTATAACAGATAGGGTGCTAGCTGCAAGTTTGGGATACCCTGCGCCCTGGTGTAATGACAGCAGTCAGAAACCAATGCAAGATTAAATAATTTAGTACAACTGAGGCAGAAGCACGCTTATTTTGTATAACAGATTGGGTGCTAGGTGCAGGTGTGGGATTTTGTATAAAAGATAGGGTCACGTGCTGAAATGGAATGCCCCTGCGGGCTGGGGTTTTTACAGCAGACAAAAAAAATTAAAACTAATCGAGCTATAAGAAATGTTAAATGTGCCACTGGCACCATGGGATGCACAGTGGCCAGGAATTTTTACAGCACAAAACACAGCAATTTAAAACTGATCTGGCAAATGAAGTGAAATCAAAATAAAAAAAGCTTTCTTTCCCTGTCACTTTATATGCTGTCCCTGCCTGGATCGTTCCCGATTTTTCACTATCTTTCCCTATCTTTCCCTGGCACTCTGTGGGTCTCTGTGGGTCTCCCTGCCTCTCTGTTACTCTCTCCCTGTCTGTAGCAACTTAGCAAGCTCCGTTGTCTGTGCACTGCAAGTCTCAAATGCGCACAAGCAAGATGGCCGCCGCTTTATATAGCGCTGTGACGTCACCGGGGCTCCTGGCTGCTGATAGGCTACATGTGACTGTCCCATCATACCTTGCCCCAGGGTACATGTCTGGACATGTGCCGTCCACCATCTTAGAATGCCTGTCATTGAAATGAATGGAGTTTAAAGGAAAACTTCGATCGATCGAATCGCGGGGAAATTCGGATTCGCTCAGAATAGAATTTTTAATGAAATTCGGAACGAATCCGGGTTCGTCCGGATCGATTCGCTCATCTCTAGAAAACATCTAAGCAGTAATGTACCTGGGGTGGGGGAGCAGAACAGATTGAGTTGTTTTGTGGAATTTTGGTGTGCTTTAATGTATCATTGCCCCCATGTAAACTGTGATTGACCCATGTCTGGGTACCTTTTTTTATTACTATGTATCTTGATGTCAGATTAGGGTGTGTAATGTTTAAAGTGGACCAACACCCAGGGGTGATCAGGAATCTATAAGATTCCCGGGCCGATCAGATCCCTACCCGCGGGACATCCGAAATCGGGATGCCCCGCTGTGTGAAACCCCGCAGGACGCCCAGAAACCTTACCTTATCCCCGTTCCAACGGCGCATGCGCGAGCCGTGGCCGCATCTCGCGCTTCTCTCTAGCAGGGCGCGCACCCTGTTAGAGGAAAGCGTGAGATGCGGCCTCCAGCGTGCTCAGAGCTGCTGTGGTTGTCCGTCGCTTGTACGTGCATACCACAGCGGCTCTGAGCGCTCTGATTGGACGAGCGCTCGCGTAGGAGCGGGGTGAGGTGAGATTTTTAGGGCAATCTGGGGGGTTTCACACAGCGGGGCACCCCCGATCGAGGTGCCCTGTGGAAGTGGACCAAAACCCAAGTCAAAATCCTGGGTGTTGGTCCACTTAAAAGAGGCTTTCACTATAAGATGAGAGAATAGCTGATGTTTGTAAGTTGTAAGGGTAAATTATCATTTTCTTTGAAAAGTTGCGTGAATCAGCAAAACCTCTATTCAGGAGACAGTGTTGTTTCCCACAGATGTCTTCTTGTTTTCACCTATCTTAGCTCCTATGGTTGAAGAATCAGTGAGACAATGGTTATTTCTGTGGTGAGGTTTCTTACTGACTTTAAGCTATTTATTGCTCTGTGATGATGGTGATGTTACTTGTCTTTATATATGATTACATTTGCTAGCTTGCTTTTATGTCAATAAGTATATTATATATTCTTTTTATATTGTGTTTATAATAAAATAACATATTTATTGTTATGCTCTGAACTCTATAAAACAATATATGAACCTGCATTTATTAGTAACCCTGACTTGTGTTAACAGGGGGTTGCAATAGGAGCGAGGGGGCACTTTATTTTGGGCTCCACAGGTCTGTTCCAACCTTAGTCTGAATATAGTAGGAGGTTCAGATTACATCCCAACTTTACATGAGAGGCTTATGTAAGATGAGAGAACAGCCGATTGCATATAAGATGCTATTTGTCAGTTGTTCTCAAGGGTTTATTATTATCCAATTACTAATGAGTGATAGGTTAATGATCAGTTTCTTTGAAAAGTTGCGTGAATCAGCAACTGCTAGCTTGTTCCTTTAAAAACGGGAGCTACTGGGGCTAGAAGGAGCTACCTGTTTTCCCATGGAAGGCTTCTTGTTTTTGCCTATCTTAGTTCCTATGGTTGAAGAATCTGTGAGACAATGGTTGTTTCTGTGGTGAGGTTTCTCACTGAATTTGTAAGCTGTTTTGCTCTGTGGTGATGTTAGTTGTCTTTAATTAGGATTACCTTTGCTAGCTTGCTAATACATTCTTTTTATATTGTGTTTATAATAAAACATCTTTATTGTTATTCTCTGATCTCTTTAAAATGATATGAGCCTTAGTCTGAACATAGTAGGAGATTCAAATTAAGATAAGGATGCCTGACCACTACTAAACAAGTCCATAAAACATTTGAAAAATCTTCACATATTTCTTGGCCAGTCTTGGTGTTTCAACTTGTGTCTTGTTCATTGGTGATGAGTTTCAGGCTTCCTTAATGGGAAATTCTCCTTTCTACAAAGAATAAAAACCCTTACCTTTCTGCAGTCCAGCACTGCTTTCCCAGTGGCCAGAAATACAGAAAGACATAATGCGGCATCCCCTGGGTCCGGGTGCACCCGCTGCCCATTCAAGTAAATAGGTGGTGGGCGGAGGGGCGCACGCACGGAGCCGGGGGATTCCGCTTTGTGTCTTTTTATGCTGTTGGCCACATGGGCAAGGTAAGGCTTTTTTCTTTGTAACTCCCCATCTTGCCTCAGCGTCAGGAGAGGATTGCAAGGTGGGGGGTTCATTTGAGTGGAGTTTTGCTTTAACTTTTCTGCATCTCTGAACACTGAACACCTTCTGGACATTACAAGGTCTAGAATATGACCACACTGGAGCATAATAGCTTTTTGGATGCTTATAACTTTCACTAAATATGAACCTGCCTTATCATTCATTGAAGAATAAATCATTGTGCGCTATGGAAATTACCTTAATTTGAGCATACTCAATATCATCCTCAGGGTTCTTTTGCTTTGGTTTTCTCCTTTCCTTTGAAAATGCTATTTCACAATAATTAAGATTGTCCTCGTCCTTCTGTAAAAATACACAGGAGCATAAATATTAATTTTCATTACAGGCAACATTTGGCAAGTTATTACACTGAATGCCTTGTGCATATTATAGTAAATGACATACTGTTACAGGCGTCATCTCATGGTTTAAGCTGGAATCCCCCTTAGGACCTGTTAAGAAGAACATTGTTTAGTTTCAATGACAGTGAACAATTATTAATTCATAAAGATTTCAAAAAATTGCAGGAATGTTTTACAATGTACACAGCTTCCCTTAAAATACGACCCATCCTGAAAATATGCCCTAGCATGATTTTTTAGGATTTTTGAGGATACTTTAAAGATAAGCCCTCCCCCAAAAATAAGGCAATTGCCAGCGGCATCAGGACCAGAAGGCCCCTGTCCTGGTCAGGACCATTTCTTGACTGGGGTGCCAGGTACCCCTACACACTACTAACCCTATTGGCTGATCTGGCTTGTTTCAGAAAAATGTGCAATATTTTTTTTATTTTAGTAGTATCCTTCCAGAGGTTCAGATTTAATTATAGTTGTAATGTAACTCTCCTGCTTGATCCCCTTTACGTATTAAGAGGTTGTTCATTTTTATGTCTGTAGATCTGCCACCATGTCAGTGTTGCATACATTGTACGATATACATGCTCCATCTTGTACATATGTCCATCATGGCCTTAGTTCTGATTTCTCTTCTCATCTCTCACTTTATACAGTATGGTATAACGAGAAAAAAAGTGCTAAATATTCTTAAAAGAATCTTGTTTCTTAAAAGAATCAATACTGCAGGTTTCCCAACATTTTTGATGGGGTACCACTTCCTATTTTGCAATGAACTCAAGTGCCACCTCTTTTACCCAGGAGGGTGGAGGTCCTACACTGGAACAACAATTCCAGCTGTTCTGCCAGCAATGCAGCCATCGTAAGATGCTATACTCCTGCAGCTTGTTGACCTGGACAACCTTTCACGCATTCTATGTACTAGTACCACTGGTTGGGAAACCCTGTAATACTGTACATGTCATTTTACATGAACAAAATATACCATTCACACACTTTCCAGCAGGTAGTATTTTGCCACCCTACTTTCCGACTATTGCAAAAAAAAATAACGAATGAATGGCTTTTATTAGCATCTTCTATAGACTATCATTAGGACCCACTAATTTTGGACAAGATATTTCACACCAAGGCGCTTCATACAGGAAGTTTTGTTATGAGCAAACTTTGTGTGAAGATTCATGTGTACTTTCACTTGACTGTGTTAGTGGGGTAGGGTTGGGGTTTTGACTAGATGACAGTATTGGGATGTTTAATTGAAGAGTATCAAAAGCCAAAATAGACTTTTATTACAGAATGCTAAACTTTAGGGGGCATCCGGATTTGTACAGATGTACACAGACGCTAGGAACTGGAAAATATACTGAGCAGCTGTGTCTTTCACCATTTCAAAATAACGAGGAACATGCACATACTGTATAATGCAGGAAGTCTTTAATCAGAATGCTTTTTAAAGTTTAGGTTTGTGTACCAAAAGTCTGTTTTGACATTTGGTACACTTTAGGGTTGCTATCCAGGCATATAACAAAAAAAACCTCAGTGCAGTGCGGGCAGCTTCTTGTCAACATATACCGAACCAGTAATTCCGTCCTCCAACACTGCCAGTACTTGGAATGGCTCTAGGTAGATAGGAGGCAAGGTTTATATGCAAAGCACAGTCAAAATTCAGGCTGGGGTCAAAGGGTAGGTGGTGAGAATCAAATACGAAAGTCCAAGCAAGATGTCGGGGCTGGCAGTAAAATCCAGAGAAGTCTAACAGTCCAAAGCCAAAGGTCAAAACAAGGAATCCAATAAGAGCGTAGACCCAGGGACCTGGTACGTCTGGGCGTTCAGTGGCTCCACCCATTGGGCTCTCCCGCCTTAGTGACTGACACATTGCCAGAATATGCCACAACTTGTTGGAGTTTATTTAATGGGAGCTGGTTGTACAGAGGCCACACCCACCTGCCAGCTGGAAACCAGAAGCACAGCTCCTGGCTTCAGAACCCGGGGCTGCGGGAGACCCCCAGTGACGCGGAAGCAGCTATAAGGTAATCGGATATCCTGGTTAACCCTTGCCCTTCCCGACTTGCTGAGCCATTTAGGAAAGATAAGGGCCAAAAATAAAAAAGCGGACACGTCAGGGCACCTGTGATTGCCAACAAAATGACACAAAATGGCGCACGTCATATATCAGGCAGCTAGTTTAGTTGTTTTTGCCATTTCACTTCAGATAAATTAATGAGTGTATTCTAAAGCAAATAATGGGTATTTCTCTGGGCACAACACTTACCAGTATCTGTCTTCTTTCTTTGTAAGTACAGTAAGTACGGTAAGGGTAGTAATCCAACCAACAGTACTCCTATGACCATCGCAGCAGTGAGTAGAAATTCTTTGATGCAGCTTAATAGATCTGTAAAATGTGTTAGAAATATATACCTGATTATTATGTGCCTTATCATGAGTATTATTGTGGGCATATAAAAGCAAAGGCTACCATACTAAGATGCTTTATATTCCATAAATATGACATAAACCAATAATGCTGTGCTTCTTTTATACCCTGGTTCATTGAGTCCTTTTTATGATGTCTGCCGTTTTTTTTTTTTTTTAGGTTCCAAAAAAAATATATAGTGACCTTTTCTCAAAGCATCCTTAGGGCAACATACCACTGAGATATTAAGGCTCCGCCAAAGATAGGAACACATGGCCACCAGAATACACAAAAGCTGTAGCTATTTCTCCAGACACCAGTTCCGCCAGCTCCTGATTCATGGGATTAGGTCAGTAGACCGGGTCGCTGTGAGTCTGATTCCTTGTATCCGGAGATATCCTGCCAGGGACCCAGGGGACTCCCAGGGGATAGCCCCGATTCCCCCTATCCCTGACTCATAGCCTTAGCATCCTGTAAACCCCTCCTTTTTTCTAGAGGGCAAGAGTCAAAGGTCTCTGATACCCCCCTTTCTGAGAGGGATAAGGGCCCTTCTTCCTCCTCCAAGGAGGGCCCTTGTTCTGGTTCTGATTCAGTTTCACCCGTGAAATTCCTTTTTTTCTCCAGAGGATTTACCATATTCCTGCATATGGTTCATCTTTCTATGGGCATTGAGCATATGAGTTGCACCCCTAAGTCTAAACATGATGGGTTTTATCCTAAATTTGTTTCTAATCCCCCTATGAACTTCCCCAATCATACCTCAGTTAAGGAGGCTATCCTTAATGAAGGATCCAGTTAAGAAGGTTTATAGACCAGGGGCTCTTAAGAGGCATATCTGTTCATTGAGGAAGATTCAAATATTTGGGATAAATGCCCCAAACTGGATGCCCCCTTCTCTAAGGTCTCCAAGAGGGTGGATTTAGCCTTAGAGGAATTTGGTATCCTCAAAGATCCTTTAGACAAGAAGATGGATACTCTGTTGTACTCTCAAACTGATTCTAGCCTCTACTTGCGTTACCAGGAATCTTAATTATTGGCTTCAGCAGTTTAAATCATGCCCCTTGAAGCAAAAAGATATTAATGAGATTATCAAGGCTTTACCGATTCTCTTCTCAGTGGCCTCTTTTCTGTCTGATGCCAGAATCATTGAGATTTTTGGCGTGGGCCATCACCCTCACCAATTCAGTGCATAGGAGTTTGTGGCTGTGTACTTGGTCAGGCGATACAAGTTCAAAGTTGCTCCTGTGTGCCGTGCCCTTTAACTGGGAATTCCTCTTTGGCCCAGAACTAGAGGTGTTAGACAGGTCTGCTGATGGAAATAAGTATTTTCCCCGTAGCGTAGGGATTTCAGGAACAGAATTTTTTTTCCTAGTCAGTCCTCTTATAGACTGCCCTTTCTTAGCAAGGACTTGCTTAGAGGATCCACTCTGTTTGGTACCCAGCAGTCAGTCCTTAAAAAGCAATGATGCCGGGTCCTTAATAGGTGCCTGGTTAAAATAATTCCCTATTTAGTGGGAGACTCTACTGAGGAATAAAGAAGGGTTTCTCAATAGACTTCATGCACATCCCTCCCAGATGTTTCTGCATGGTATCCATCTTTTCTGTGAGGAATCTGCTCCCATCTGACTCCTACATGGTCTCAATAGACCTGAAGGGTGCACATTGGCAGGTACTGATAAGCTTGTCGACTCAAGCCTTTTTGAATTTGCAGTAAAGTTGGGGACGTCAGTTCTGAGAATTTTTACCAAAGTTCTGGCAGAACCTCTAGCTGCACTAAGGCATAAAGGAATCCGGATCATAGCATACCAACACGACCGCCTCCTATTTGCCCCAGATCAGGAGAGGTTGCTCCAGGATCTGGAATTGACAAAGGATTTTTTTGCTATGACTGGGTTGGATCCTGAATTAACTGAAGTCCAGTCTAGTTCTGTCACAGGTCATGACTTATCTGGGGTTCGAGATCAATACGATCCTTAAAAAAATGTTTCTGCCATTTAGTCCCTGTGTTCCAGTTGGTCAATTTCGGTTCATCAAGCTGGGCGGGTCTTGGGTCTACAGCTGCATATTCTAAATGCTTGGGACAGGTCTCTGGAGTCCATAGACAGGGTATTCGAAGCCCCAGATTTAGTGAAGAAGTTGGTGCCAAGGAAAGCACATGTTTGTTAATGGTCTATCCTGGTCGGGCCCCAGGGAAATGGTAGTGATAATGGATGCCTCTTCATGGGGTTGGAAGGCCCATTGCGGATTCCTGACCGCATAAGGGAAATGGTCCAGAAGACTGAGCCTATCCTCATCGAGTCTCAGAGAATTGAAAGCTGTGAAGGAGGCATTGCTAGCCTTCTCTCCCTACCTGAAGGATCATCACGTACAAATCAGAACAGACAATGCGACTACCATGGCATATCTGAATTATCAGGGAGGGACAAGGTCATCCATCCAAGGAAATTTTAATCTGGGCAGAACTGAACCTTTTATCCCTATTAGCCATCCACCTAAAAGGTTGGCAAAATCAGGTGGCAGACTTTTTATTTTAGTTGCTCTCCGCTATCGGAAGCAGAATGGTCACTGAACAAGGAGGTATTCAATCAGATATGTATCCTGAGGTGGATCTTTTCACCTCCGGTCAAAACAAAAAGCTGTGGAAGTTCTTCTCCTCTATCCCTCTGATCAAGCTCTAGGAAAAGATGCCCTCGCTCACCAGTGGCATTTCAGTCTGGCTTACGCTGTTCCTCCAGTTCGGATCCTTCCTCAGGTTCTAAACAAAAGGAAGATTTATTTGAAAATTTGACACCTGTAATGTGTGTAATCCAAGATCCCCTTCTAGTATTCCAGTTGGATTTCCTTCAGGAAGCAGTCAACCTGTGTCTTGGCATCAGTACCCTGAAGGTCCAATTAGCAGACCTTTTTTGGATAAGAGACTTTTGTCTTTCAAATTGGTACAGCATTTTTTGCTAGCTATCAGGCTGTCCAGACCGCTCTGTTTGAGGTTAGCTCCTCAATGGGATCTCACCAGGGTCTTTAGAGCTCTGACCACACCACCCTTTGAACCTTTGTTGAGCTCTCATTTTAAATTTCTTACATGGAAGGCTCACTCTTAGGTGGCAATAACTTCAGCCCACAGAATCAGTGATTCAGGATCTACCCTGCCTTCACCTCTTTCTTCAAATTTTCCTGGATTGTATAATATTACTGGTGGATCCTTGCTACCTTCATAAGATCTCTTCCAACTTTCATCGGACCCAAGAGAGTATCCTTCCATCCGCCGGGTATACTGATCCTGCCACGGGTTCTGTAAGATAAGACTTTGGATGTCAGGGCCTATAGGCTGGGATAACTTTGACAAACAAAGGATTGGAGTAAGGCCGATAGCGCATTTGTTTCTTTCTCGGGTCACATGAAGGGTCAACGTGTTTTCCAAGTATAGATGCAGAGCACTATCAGTTTTACTTACAACGGATCTCCTTCTCCAGGGTAGATTACAGGTCATTCAACAAGAAGTATTTCTACATTTTGCACGGAGCAAGCTGGTGCTTCTATTGAACAGATCTGTAAAGCGGCAACTTGGCCTTCAGTTAAGATGTTTATTAATCATTACCACCTGGATCTGCTCAACTTGCAAAATCAATCCTTTGGCAGGAGTGTGTTGTAGGCAGCCTTTCCCACCAGTAGAATCTTGCTTATCTTCTCAGTGGTATGCTGCCCTAAAGATGCTCCGAAAGGGCAGCATACAGGCTTCCCTTGCTCAGGCTACATTGTTTTATATGTTATCTTACTGATTTACCATTTGGTGCTTTGTCTGTCTTTGTTTTCCAGATCTCTTAAACCACTGGTGTCTGGAGGAGGAGCTAAAGCTTTTGTGTATTCTCGTGGTCATGTGTTCCTACCCTGGGGCTGAGTCTTAATATTTCAGTGGTATGCTGCCCTTTCGGGTGTTTAGAAAAGAAGTTACCTGGTAACTAACTTACGTTTTTTTCATCTGATTCTTTGGGTGCACATTTGGGTGTGAATTACAACCTGCATCTCAGTAAGCTTGTAAAGAAAACTTCTTTTTTGTAAGGTTTTTGGTGTTCTGCCTTATGGTTTTCCTCTTTTGGAATGTAAAATAAACATTTTTGTTAGGATTGTGCCCCCTGACCTGTGATTTATTTATCAGCATGCTGTTTCTGTGATTCTCATAGTTCTGTTTTGCTACAGTGGGAGTGGTTTACATGGCCTTAAAGCGGACCTTCACCCTGAATAAGAGCATATCTTATATGTTTCCCCCACCCTGTACATACAGATTGCTCACATTAAAAATCATCCTACCTGCATCTACTGCATGTTATGAGCCTTTAAACATTCAAGATGGCGGCTCATGGAACATCAGACAGCCTGCAAAAGTGTCTTCTGACTGTGTCACTCTGCATTCTGGGATTGCCATCCTTTCCCTGGCCCCAGCCCTTTTCTGTCTGAGCAAAGCACAGCTATAACCCCACCCACTGTACTT
This sequence comes from Gastrophryne carolinensis, assembly GCA_027917425.1. Classification (NCBI taxonomy): domain Eukaryota; kingdom Metazoa; phylum Chordata; class Amphibia; order Anura; family Microhylidae; genus Gastrophryne; species Gastrophryne carolinensis. The sequence continues at coordinate 384,466,062 of CM051236.1, read as the reverse complement.
TATACCGCTCTCCTCTCCTCAGTATGTGTGATGCTTCTGAGTCAAGATGGCGGCGCCCGTATCCTATCGAGTCTTGAACAGAGTTGCAGCCCAGTGGGGGAAAGAATAATAAGTAAGTGACTAAAAACTTAAAATATTTTAATTTGATTGAATTTTAAAAGATGCTAGGGAATAGTACCGTATTTTAAGGGTTTGGGCTTTTCAATAATCATGCTGAAGGTCTGGTTTAATAACAGTAATAACAATGGTCTAAAAGTTCCACAATTCTTCCAGTATAACAGATGAACTCTTTAGCAGCTTTGGCTAAGTCTAAAGAATCCCCTGTGACATTGCAAGTCACAGCCTTGACTATGAAGTGATAAGTGTTTTTTTTTCTTTGAATTAAGCCATATAGTCCCTTTATTAGGTAGCATACATTGCATTACTGTAAGAAATGTATGGCAATAAGTGTCAAGAATGATATCTATTACTTTGCATTTCCAAGAAAACACATCTGCATTTTAGTCAGTCACTGTCACGGAGGAAGTGGTTATTGCTTAATTTAAAGATACAATCCCAGTTTCCTGTGTTTTGCTGGGTGTTATGGGTCATTGGGTGGCATATTTTTATTGCACATGTTCCAAAATGAACCCATCCAGAAAGCTCACTTAGTAGAAAAGCTATGGGCGGCACAAGCAAATAAACTCCATATTTTATGTTGGCCATCAGCTTTTGTCCTTTCATGAATTTGCTGTTAATTTAGGTTACTAGTGGTTATCTAAATGCATTTGAGAGCCTCAGAAATTGGAATGATTCACTTTTTAGTAGTTTTCCCACTCAGCTCACAATAAAGTGGTAAAAAGGTTTTATTTAAAAAAATAAAATACTACTCCACTTGAGATGGGGCAGGTCTTAAAATGACAGGTTTCTTACAAGGAAGATATTTTATTTTGGAAGTTTGGAAATAACAACATCCTATGATGAACCTCTTAAAAGTGGACCAAAACCCAGCAGGATTGCCCCGGTAATCTATAAGATGCTCCCTGTTAGAGGGAAGCGGGAGATGTGGCCGCGAGCGCGCTCGGAGCTGCTCTGCTAAGACGTCGCTCAGATGTGCATAGCTCGGCGGCTCCGAGCACGCTGATTGGACGAGTGGCCGCGCATGCACTGTAGGACCGGGATGAGGTGAGTTTCCTCAGGCCATCTGGGGGGGTTTTACGTAGCGGGGCACCCCCTCAAAATCTTGGGTTTTGGTCCACTTTAAATTTGGTTAGATTTCCCAAAGGCTTTTTTTTTTTATAAACTTACAAAAAATATTGACCTCATATAGATGCAGAAGATTTTTAACTTTAAAGTGATATTTTAGGCAAAGGCAACTGTTATCCCATTAGGGCTAGTTCAGGGCAGTGAGAATATTTTTTTCTCACGTTATTTTGTGAGAAATTCTTTTTTTATGATTTCTTTTCCTAGGTGCAATGCAGCACATTTTTAGCTGTGCAAATGTGTAATTAATTTGCACAGCTAAAAATGGTGCTGAATTGCACTAAGGAAAAAAAATCATTATAAAATTAGTTTTCTCACAAAAAAATTCTTAATGTGCTGAATCAGCCCTATTGTGTCGGGCTACACTTGACACTGTCCTAAACTGTTCTCATTTTTAAATTGAAGAAGAAATGGCCCAAAATATTAAGGTCCACAGTTTCACCTCATGATTTCTCTTCTGAAGCAAGTGGGCGTGACCTTTGGAGCTGTGATGCTGCATAATAATCAGTATAATGGGCGGGGTCTGTAAGAGCATGAGATCCTGCTTCAGACACCCTGGCTGTGCTCCCTCCCTCCCTGTTTCTAGGCGAGATTGGATGCCTAGACCAGCACTTATACACACAGCCGCCCATTCCCAGAAGCTCATGCACGCACTCTCAAACGCACATGCATGCACGCCCAGATGCACATGCATGCAATCCCAGAAGCACATGCACACACTCTCAAACACATGTGTGCACCTCCGGACACACTTCCAGACGGACTCCCAAATGCACATGCATGCACTCCTAAATGTACACGCATAAATGCACCCCCAGATGTGCCTCCTGCCCCACGGCTCCCACTGCCTCCCGGCTCACAGCTCACTGCTGCCCAGTCTGCAGCTTAAGCTGTTACCCAACCCACAGCTCCCGCTGCTGTCTGGCATGCTCCTGCCTCCGGGGAGGAATGGGAGCCTGGTAAGTCCTGGCCCGAGCTCCACTGACAGGAAGAGGTTGGCTGGGGTCTAGTGATGATCTAGGTCTAGTGATGAATGGCAGCTCTGAGAGCACCATTCTAGACATCAATAGACGGGGGTGTGGTTCTGTTATTGGTCCTTGGAAGACCATTGGTGGCCCGCAATAGTGGGGGGTGGCCATAGCCGCAAATGAGGAAGGTGATTTCCTTATTAACCTTAAGCATGGCGCTGGCAAGGTAAGTTGTTTTTTTTTCACATTTTCCTGCAAAATCCCTATAACCCTTTAAATGCCAGCTTACCTAGAGGTGTTGTCGCCCTCTGACGGGCCATTTCACCATTTTGCACTATATACTGTATGTTTAACTGTGATTTTTACAGGAAATTCCAGGGATTCCAGAAAAAATATATTTTTTTTTTCGACAGGGTTTGGGCTTGAACATGAAAAGTCATGTTTGTAATTTCAGTGTTTTCTTAATATTTTTGGGTAAAACAAATATGAAAATATATGTTTTTAAAAAATTTGTCCCATTTCTTTTTCAAACAAAAAATGTAGGATTTTCAAAAAAATCATATTGCATGTAAAACTCACATATGTATCGGTAGACAACCGTTCCTGCCCAGGAGACATTCCAAACTGAGAAGAGCGCTTTATGACATTTTGAAATAAAATACAACTGCTATCTACATGACTTAAAATTTTTTTTTTTTTTAAATGGCATGGGGTCCCCCCTCACCAGCAAAACCAGCTCATGCACCAGCTGGCGCGGAGGCCGAATGGCTGGCCCCTCCCGCGCGCCCCTCTAGACGTGCGCGCGCCCGTCTGTTTAGCACATTCAGGTAGATAGCTTTTATCTGTTTCCACACAGAATGAAGAAGAAGATAAGATAAAAGAAGAAGATAAGATAAAATCTTTCTCTAGCTTCATTGATGAAATCTTTCCAGCTGGTGCAGGAGAGGAATGTTGTGCCAGTATAAAAGGCCCATCCCTGCAATTGAAACGAGTGGAGGAACCAAGGAGCAGGGCAGAGGACACTGATCCACTGCTTCCGCTGCTCACTTCCGGCTGAATATCGGAAACCATGGGACAGCACCTGGCAGTGGAATAAGATAAGTTGGGGGTGGGGGAAATAAATAAATAAATTACTTTTTAAGTGTGTGTATTTATTTACACTTATTTTGTAAGGGTTTAAACCCTTAACAGTTAACAGCAAGGTGCACTCATAAAATCAAAATGCTCTTTTGACTTTGGGGTGTGTCCTGGACAGGAACGGGTATCTACTTATACATATGTGGTACCATTGTAATCAGAAGGAATGGGGCTTTTACAAGCAATATGTTTTCCTGAAATCTTACATTTTTATTAAATTCTACAAAATTAAATAGAATTTTTTTCCCACATATTTCTAAAAATATTGAGAAAGCACTGAAAAAATTGCAAGCAAGACATTTCGGGGGTGACTTACTAAGGGGGTTATCTATCAAGGCATAGTGCCAGGTAGCGACTGGCAGCGACAGTTAGCGAACGGTTCTAGTGAGCGGCTCCTACAGTGTCACGTAGCGACCGATTCAGACGGCTCAGCGTATACTGCCAGCGCTCTGGATTCCAGAGCGCCTGGTATTACCTGTCGTTACCTGTGGCTCTCCCATACATTTCAATGGACGTTCTTCTGTTTAAACAGGGTTTTCTTTTATTTTTTACATTTTTTTTTTTTTTTTATCAAATAATTGTTTGACCTCTCTTGGCCTAGAAAAAGTCATTTTTGAAAACTTATTTGATTTTGTATATTTTTATGCAGAATTGTTATTACAGGTCTGGTATTAAAATGTTAATGTCACAATGTAAAAACATGTCATTCCATATGTTTTCGCTTTGTTACTAGTGGATATGTGTTCAAAAACAGACTTTAATCACACAGCTTCTGGCGCTCTGGGCTACAGCGACACAATTTTGAGCGCTGGCGCTGTGTGAGGATGTTTTTTGATGAATATGGTTTGAGTCGCTCACACTGACCAGTCGCTCCCATATAGCGCTGTACTGGTGTTATAGCGACTCACACATCAAATACATCAATGCCGGCCAGCGACTGAGGCGCTCAGTAACAGCGAACCATAGCCAATCACAGCGTCTACTAGCGGTCGCTCTGAGTGCCTCGCTACAGATGCTCATCTGGCGGTACCTGGCGCTAGTAATGAATCAGCCTCCAAGTGTTCGCTGGCCATTTGCCATGCTTTCGCTAGTCTGCCACATTTACTATGCTAAAAATGGCGCCAGGCCAATGCTATGTTTGCTGTATTTATGTCCCATCTATTTGGCGGGGCAAATGCTGGTGAACTACATAGGTGAGAATGTCTGTTTATGTAATTTTTACATCTGTCACTAATACATTGAGCTTGAAAGTCAGATAGATAACTAACATCGGAGGAACAATTAGTAAAACGTTTATCACACGTTTTTAATTTTTTTTATAATATTTTTTGGAGGCTTCCCAAACACCCCAGACACCCACATACATTCTGAGACAAATTCCATGCTGCCATAAGCTGTTAGGTGGGTTTTCAGCACAATCTCAGTTTTTTTATCTGCAAAATGTGCCTCTGCAGTTCGCCTGTTGTCAAGCACACCCTGTTCGCTAGTATATACCACATATTTTTATGAATTGCAGCAAAGACACAGCATAATGCCACCAGCAAGTCAGTTGTATTCTAAGTATGTCACACACCCCGCTTCAAGAAATTCATAACGTGTGGGTAATACTGACCTGTAGAGGGCGATATGCAGAGATGCCAGGAAAAAAGAGAGCCCCTCCCGGTCCATAAATACCTGGGACCTCCCACTCATTACCCAGTCTTCATCTCTGCAGACGGCGAGCAAGTCAGAAGATGTGGTCTCCTCCTTGCACAGGGGGATTTCAGGTAGCCGGGATGACTCCCGGCCCTTTAGTTATCTATTTCCACCTGGATCTTTTTTTTCTGTTACCTCATGCCTCCCAGCCTAGGCTGACGGTCCGGGTGAGGGTAGAAAAGCACCCTTGGTGCTTAAGAGCAAATGCTCTCCTGTGAGACCCTATATAAGAGGGTAGGCGGTCATCCGGGACAGTGACCCCGGTTTGGGATGCCCCTCTCTCTAGCGGGATAGCGGAGGGTAGGAGCAGGGCCCCTTATTCGGTGTTAGGTCCAAATTTTGTAATCATTAATTCTTAATAATGTTTTAATGTATTAATTTATTAAATTATCCTCCCAATAGTTATTAACTTATTTATTACTTCATAACAGCGTGTATTTCTCTGTCAAAATGGCGCTGTGGCCGCCATTTTTATGCAGGCTTTCTCCCTGAGGTAAAAGGGGCGGGGCCGGGCTTTAGGCGCGAGCCGCGGCCCCCACCCTTCTATTTGGCGCTGATGCGGCTTGGATTCTGAGCGAGGGGCAGGGCCGGGCGTCAGGGTCAAAGCCACGGCCCGCTCCCCTCCTTTTGTCTCTTTTGAGACCGGCGCCGCGGCCGCACATGGCTGCGGTGCCGGCCATTTTGCATTGTCATGGCGGAGGGGAGCTTCTCCCCTCACGCTTTCACTCTTGGGGGCGGGGCCGGGCTTTCCAGCGCTGCGGCCCGCCCCTGTGTCACAGGCACCGCTGAGGTGCTTTTCTCTGTGCCTGTTTCCTCAGAAGGAGCTGGCCACGCCCCCCTTCTCTCCTCAGAGCTGCTCTTTACCTCACGGAGAGAGGAAGCTGTCTTCAGGACCACAGTGAGTGGCCCGGTGGGCCCCCCTTCTGTCCCATCACCTATAATTATATATTTTTATATCATATATATATATATTTTATACTCCGCTTTTCTTATTAGCCTTTTTTTATTATGCCTTTCAGATATAACCTACAGTGGTGTTAGGGGGTTTCTCCCGGTCCTAGGGTCCCTGGGTTCTTAATTGGCTTATTGCAAATCCTCCCACTTGGGACATTAAAGGGGCATCCCGGGTTGCTTATATGCGTAATTCCCTCGGTCATTGCGACCAACTATAAGTTCACCTTATGGAGGCATCCCCGGATACTGGGCTCGGGCTCCCCTCGGGGCAATCCCGGAAGTGTATGGGGTGTGGGGCATCCCTTACTGGCGATGATGTATATCTGTGTATACCATGCGCACAGCAGACTATTACGTGGCAGTCCGGACCCCAGACGTCTGGTTCAGCGCCGCAGGTCTCTCCTCCCCCCCCTCCCAGTTTGATCCGTGCCCAGTCTGACGTTGTCATGGGCGGGCAGTTGCAATCGGAGATGTGTGCCCGATTGGCCAATCTTGAAAAATTATTCTCCAGTACGGTCACCAGAAAGGCTCCGGCTAAGAGAAAGCACTTGTCGCCGTCTTCACCGGCGGCCGACTTGGATGATCTTGATAATCTGGACTGGTCTGATTACTCCCAACTTGAGGAAGGGGAGGTATATGAAGAATCAGATAATTCAGATGATCAGCAGTTTGTGGGTGCTGATACCGAGCGGGGCTTGGGGAGGTCTTCGGATACTCCTAATGTTCTGGCTCAGATGTTTGAGGTTTTGGCTATTTCTCCTCCTGAGGTGGTTCCACAGCAAAAGGGGGAATTTTTTGAAGAATCCAGGCCGCGCTTGGAATTTCCTAACCAAAAGCATTTTGATGGGATTATTGCTAAGGAATGGGAGAGGCCTGCCTGGCTCCCAGGTGTCCCTCAGGGTTGGGACAAAAAATATCCCTTTCCCTTGGATACGGTTAAGCGTTGGGCTTCCCCTCCCGAGGTGGATGCACAGATTCTGGGTTTATCCAACACTACTGTTTTAAATTCTCCTGATTGCTCCACGCTTAAAGATGGTGAGGATAAACGCATTGACCAAATGGCTTGTCATGGTTTTGCCAGTGTTGGGTCAGCCATGAGGCCGGTTTGTGCTTCAGAGCTGCTGGTGGTGGCTACCAGGTCGGTGGTCAGGGACCTGTTGACTTCTCCCGGGTTAGATCCAGATAGTGATGAGTTCCTTGGCCTTAAAAGGTGTGAATTGTTTTTGTCATTTGTACTAGCCGCCTTGGATGACACACTGATGATGTGTGGCAGAACGTCGGCTCTATTGGTAACTATTCGGCGTTCGGTTTGGTTGCGCCAGTGGGCGGCTGATTTTGTGTCTAAAAAGTCGCTGACCGCTCTTCCCTTTGTGGGATTACGGCTCTTTGGTGAGAAGTTGGATTCAGTTGCCAAGGGTGGTAAGTTACCTCAACGCAAAAAACAGCGTCGTCCCTTTCGGGGGGCGGGTTCCTTTGCTCCTTCCTTTCGTGGGGCTAGAGCTGGCAGAGGAATTGTTTTCCCCGCAGCCAGAGGAGACTCCTGGAACAGGGGCAGAGGACGTGCCCGCCCAGGATACAGCTGGGGCTCTAAGCCCAAACCCGCTGCCAAGCCAGCTCAGCAATGAGGGGGCGCCCTCACCCATGTGGGTGGGGGGACGGCTGCAACACTTCTCCCAGGTCTGGGACCGGGAGGTCTCGGACAGATGGATCCAGGAAGTGGTGACTTCCGGCTACAAGCTGGAGTTCGAGCTCCGGCCCCCTCCCAGATTCCTCAGGTCTCGGGTGCCTTCGGAACTTCTGGCCACGCAGGAGCTCCAGGCGGCAGTAAAGAGTCTGTTGGATATGGCAGTTATTTGCCCAGTGCCCCCCTCAGAGCTTTTATTCCAATCTGTTCACGGTGCCCAAGAAGGACGGCTCGGTTCGACCCATTCTGGATCTAAAGATCCTCAACAGGTTCGTCCGTCCGCGGAAATTTCGCATGGAAATGCTGCGTTCAGCTATCCATTCTCTTCGGCAGGGGGACATTCTGACGTCCGTAGACATCAAGGACGCCTATCTGCATGTGCCGATTTTTCCAGCGCACCAGAGATTTCTCAGGTTCGTGGTGGAGGATCGGCATTTTCAGTTTGTGGCACTTCCTTTCGGTCTTACCTCGGCTCCAAGGGTTTTCACCAAGGTGCTGGCCGGGGTGATGGCTCTCCTCAGAGCCCAGGGTATTCGCATTGTCCCTTATCTGGACGACCTTCTCATTATGGCAGCCAAGCGGTAATGGACACCAGAACTGTGGTGTCCACTCTGGAGAGATTCGGGTGGGTGATCAACTACCCCAAGTCCTCCCTTTCTCCGTCCAGGTTAGTGTCTTTTCTGGGAATGTCCCTGGATACTTCCCAGGCCAGGGTGTTTCTTCCTCAGTCCAAGGTTCTCTTGATTCAGGAGTTGGTTCGATGTGTCTATCCCTCGTCTGGCCATCAGACTGGGGATGAGGCTGGTGGGATTGATGGTAGCCTCCTTCGAAGCGGTTCCCTTTGCTCAGTTCCACACAAGGACACTCCAGCTCCATCTGTTGGCGGCCTGGGACGGGTTGCCACTGTCGTTGGATCAGTCCTTCCTGATGACCCCCCCCGAGTTCGGTGCTCCCTTCAGTGGTGGCTGGATCCAATCAATCTGTCGAGGGGCAGATCCTTTCTGGCCCCTTGTTGGGAGACGGTCACCACGGATGCCAGTCTATCAGGATGGGGGGAGTTCTGGAAGGAACGTCATTTTCAGAGACTGTGGGGCCTCAGGAGGCTCACGAGTCCATCAATGTTCTGGAATTGAGGGCCATCAGGATGGTTCTGTTTCGCTTGACTCATCAGTTGCAAGGATTGCCGGTTCAAGTCCGGTCGGACAATCGGACGGCGGTCGCCTACATCAATCACCAGGGAGGGACTCGCAGCAGGAGTGCCCTCAAGGAAGTGTCTTTGATTCTGGCCTGGGCGGAGACCCACGTCCCGTGCATTTCAGCAGTTTACATTCCGTTGCCTTGTAGGGAATTTTCCATCTCCAGAATCCTGGAGTTTCTTCAACATGGTCTGGACCTGGGGCTCCAGCTTAGTACTCTGAAGGGGCAGGTTTCTGCCCTGGCGGTGTTCTTTCAAAGGTCATTTGCCCTACATCCTTTGGTTAAGACTTTTTTCCAGGGAGTCACGCACGTGCGGCCTCCTAGAAAACCTTTGCTCCCTGTTTGGGATTTGAATTTGGTTCTTTCTGCTCTTCAGGATTCTCCTTTTGAGCCCTTGAATGATATTGCCTTGTCTTCACTTACGCAGAAGGTGGCCTTTTTGGTAGCCATCACTTCGGTTAGGCGTGTCTGAGTTGGCGGCTTTGTCCATTCAAGCCCCGTACTTTGAGGGGCATCGGGACAAGGTGGTTTTTCGTTTCAAGTCCGATTTCCTTCCTAAGGTTGTTTCTGCCTTTCACCTAAACCAAGACATTGTTCTGCCCTCTCTGTGTCCTAATCCCAGCAATGACAAGGAGAGGGCCCTGCATTCTTTGGATGTGGTTCGTGTTGTGAAGTATTATTTGGAGGTAACGTCTTCCTTTCATAAGACGGATGCCTTTTTTGTGGTGCCCTCCGGCCCCCGAAAAGGCTTGGCGCCTGCCAAGTCTTCCATTAGTAAATGGATCCGTCAGACCATAGTTGGGGCCTATTCTGCCAAAGGGAAGTTACCCCCTTTTCGTGTTACTGCTCATTCTACTTGTGCGGTTGGGGCGTCCTGGGCTTTTCAGCACCAGGCCTCTGTTGAGCAAGTTTGTAAGGCTGCTACTTGGTCTTCTGTTCACACTTTTTTCAAGTTTTACAAGGTTGATGTTCGGGCCTCAGCGGATGCTGTGTTTGGCTGCAAAGTTCTGCAAGCTGCAGTGGTTTAAGTTGGGCCTTGTAGCCTTGTTTTGGATCCCCGCCCTTTATGGACACTGCTGTTGGATGTCCCACACGTTATGAATTTCTTGAAGCGGGGTGTGTGACATACTTAGAATAATACAATTTTGTGAATACTCACCTGTAAAATGGGTATTGTAAGTATGTCACACACCCCGCTTCACCCTGCCCTTTTGTATTCTGGATCCTTTATATGGTGAACTTTGCGTTGTTATGCTTTGTGTTGGGCTCTTCCTGGTCCCTTACCTTACTGCTGTTCTTATACTGGGTAATGAGTGGGAGGTCCCAGGTATTTATGGACCGGGAGGGGCTCTCTTTTTTCCTGGCATCTCTGCATATCGCCCTCTACAGGTCAGTATTACCCACACGTTATGAATTTCTTGAAGCAGGGTGTGTGACATACTTACAATACCCATTTTACAGGTGAGTATTCACAAAATGGTATTTTTCCACATTTGCTGGCACAAAATAGCTCTGATCGCTGCATTATTCCACACTGGCGGCACACAGGGGCTCGCCCAGCCAACACTAAACTGGCATACAGGCACGAGTGTAGTAAATCACTCCTTTCATGTTAAAGCCCAGTTAAACATATGTAGTGCAAAATGCTTACAATTTGTCAGGAAATAGAGGGTGACTAAATCTCTAGGAAGGTTGGCACTGAAAAGGTTAAAGCTTAGCCTTTCCAGAAGCCCTCAAATTCATATGACTCCCAAACATGTTTTCTTTAATGCTTTTATGATAGATAAATAACAAGAGTGACAAAAATGATGCATGTTAACCACACACTCCGTAGCTGGCGTTGGTGTGAAATGGCGTTTTTTTTAAGTAAAAACCAAGCTTAGTTCTATACTTCTGCTAGAAAGAAAAAAATAAACAGGAGGGATTGCGAAACTCTGTCTGTCTCTAAGCTAAATAAAACTAAAAGGCTTATTGCAATTGCAACTATTTTGATGCGTAGAAGTTTGTTCCCATCATTAAATACTTAAAGCAGAAATTAGAGTGATTAACACTACTGTTTATCACCAGCTAGTTTATGGGACAGGCAGTTAGATTTGAGCAGGTTTCACCCATAAAAGCAGAATGGTACATTCCAGAAACTGTCAAACTTTGCTTTTTTTCCTTTTAATCGAAGGAAACAATAAACGTAGTCCCATTTTTTTTTTCACTTAGAGGGTATAACTAAAAAATCCCTTGATTGGGTGAGAAAGCTCTTTTAGTTATTTTTATATAGACAAAAAAATCAAAAAGAGAAAAATACTGAAATATTCTAAAGTATTTTTATAATGTTTAACTTTTGGGTAATGCAAAGAGAAATCCTCCAGGGGTTACATAACTCCTGTTCATGTTTTGCCTGGATACCTGAAAATTGGTACACCACTCTATACTAGCCATCTTTACGGTAAAACATCAGAAAAACTATTATAAACTATGAACCTATGCATTTAAGTCAATTACAAAATGCCATAACCTAACCTAAGTATTATACTATAATTATTAAATATTATACACCATTACAACACATCCAGACATTGAAGTCAATCTAAAAGTATGCCCTAATCCTAATAAATACATATACACGGAAGTAAATTCTTAAATATGCCGTTAATATACCTGTACTAAACTTTACCAACTCACCTCCAGTAATACAATTTAACCTACATGAAATACCTACTGTATACAGTGAAATGAATCCAGGAATATACCTAAATAAAACAGCTTTACATTTGGGGGCATGCTAAGATTGGAAATATTAGAACAGAAATGTTTTATAGAATTTTTTTGTGTGTTCAAATAACAAAGCTCGCTCACATTAAGCTTCAGTTCAACCCCAAAAGCACACCCAAAGGTAAACTTGCTTTACTCCTTAGGGGGTCATTCTATTTATTTATTGAAGCAAGTTTAAATTTTGGGTGTGAACTAAAACTTACTTCTGAGTGAGCTTTTTTTTTACTTTAATACACAAAAAGTGCAATAAAAATGTTTGTTCTAATTTTCCTCAAAAAACTAGTGACAGCTATAGGAAATGTTTACAGGTAAGGTATTTCATATTTCCAATGAGGTAAGGATATTTTTTTCAAAGCTTCCTATGGCTATGCAGGAAAGAAATCTGAATTCTCTAGCATATCCCATGGGGTGCTGCTGTTTCCGAAGTAAAAAACGCTCACTGATATATGAATTTCAGTTCACACCCAAAAGCGCACTCAAAGTTGAACCTGCTTCACATAATAATAATAATGAGATAATCCACAATCCACTTTAACTTAAATATAGGGGGTCATGCTAATTATTTGGTGAAGCAAGATGCACTACCGGAGTGCCCTGCGGTGTGAATTGCAAACCTAGACACAAGTGCAATAAAAAAATGTTGCATTTTTCCCAAAAAATCACCAGTACCCGTGTAGGTCATTTTTATAGATGAATAGTGATGGGCGAACATGAACTGTGTTCGTTTCAGTGTCCGTAGTGAACATGAAAAAGCTGGTTGATGGGCTGCTGACAGGAAGAGGATCGCGGAGCTGAGATGAGTTACAGAAGCACGTTGCCTGCTGTCCCCCGCCACAGCAACCCCTCAAAGTTCGGGTCCCCATTGATTTGAATGGAGATTTTGTTCAGCTCCTCAAACTCAAATCAACTGAACTTGCCGGACCCAAACTTTGGGGGTTTCGCTCAGCCCTACAGATGACATACATCATTTGTACCTCATCTGTAAAAATGCCCCATTTCAGGTACGGGGGGTTATTTGGGGCAAAAATGGAGCAAAAAAACTATTACCCTTTCTGACGTCCTAAAATGAAAAAGCTCATCAAGATGCAGGTTGCAGTTCACACCGCAAAGAACACCAGTGGTGCACCTTGCTTTACCAACTATTTAACATGACCCTCCTGATCTCTAGATTTAAAATAATGGGGGTCATGCTAATTATTTGGTAAAGCAGGATGCAAAAGTCTTAAAGGAGCCACAGCACTCAACCCTGTTAGTTTGCAGGCCAGCCTATAATCTGTCTCTAAACTTGGTTAAAAACAGAGGACTCGGTCACACACATCTGCAGAAGTATGCTTAAGCTGCACCACTACGCCAAAGTGCCTCTGTGGGGTGCAGTCCTAACTCTAATCTCTGAGAGCCCATTTGGGACATACAGTGCAATAGATAAATTGGGAGCAGGCTTGCCTGAGGTTGCCCTAAACCTCTCAAGTGCAAGCCATGGGGTTGGTGCAGGATGCACCAGCAGTTTGCTTTGTGGTTTGGTGCAACCTGCATCTCAGCTTTTGAATTTTAGCACAGAAGAGAAGTGCAATAAAAAATGTTTGTTCTAGTTTTTCACAAAATAATCACCTGTACGTGTTTTTACAGATGATATACATGATTTTCCTAATGAGGATAGAATTTTTTTCAGGATTTTAGGGCCCTATGGTGTATGCAGAAAAATAATGTCAAATTATTCTGCATAGCCCAAAATTAAACAAAAAAAAATACTCTTACCTCAATGAAAAAATGATATCTCTAGCCCATACATATAACCCACTGCAGGTTCAGGTAAAGGACTGAACCAAAACATTGGGTAAAAGACTGAACAAAACATTTTGTTGCCCTTTTTTATATGCTAAAATACCTACTTTTCTAGCACCCTGATACATTTTGAGGATCAAATATCCAGCTGTGCACACAATCTTTCTCCCCGCTGGTTTTTGAAAATTAAAAAGCTCACAGGGATACAGGTTGCAATTCACACCGCTGAGGCACACTACTTTACCAAATATTTAGCATGATCCCCACTGTAATATAATATACATTTTTCTGCTAGCCCATAGGGTGCTGTTGTTTCCAAACCTAAAAAAAATGCAACCTGCATTAAAAAAGAAGTGCAAAATTGAGCAAAATAAGTGCAAGTGGCGACGCAATGCGTCGGTAGCAGGTTGCTGTAGGAGGACCCGGGCTCTTCTTTATTGGTGAAGTCATTCATTTATTTATCACTGGATTATTGTGTTGGACTTACAAGTAATTCTATTTGGCACTAGGAGCACTTTATTGAGGCGATATTGTGCCTCTGGTATGCACTTAGCACTTGCACTTATTTTGCTAAATTTTGCACTTCTTGCTGTATATGGTAGATACTTTATTTGTTTTATGTATATTTATTCATACATGTATATATGCACTTTCTTTTTGCACTGTTATCTAATTCGTCCATATTTATCCAAGATTCATGTACAATTGTTTTGAACGATTACTAGAGCCATATATAGAGTTCCTCTACAGCCTTTTTGTCTATATGTGTTTTTTAATCTTATTGTTGTGTGTTTTAGTGCGCTTTTTTGATATTAATACATTTATGTATATACTTTTATTGTACTTGTGAGTGCAGCCAATTATTTTGGGTTTCTTGGGGCATATCTAGAGCCCCAGCCTTGTATATATTGCACATGTGATAGGGAGTTTTTACAGGTAAGGTGCATCCTTTTTCCAATGAGGTAAGAATAATTTAAAAGTTTGGAAACAGCACTGATACCATAGGGCATGCACGATTTCTTGTTAGCATACTCCATAGGTTTCTGTTTCTGAACATTCAAGGAGTTATCCCTACCTCATTGGAAAAATGATTTACCTCTCATGTAAAAATGTCCCTTACCAGGGGCAAATGATTTTTTGGGAAAATATTGCACAAACATTTTGTGTGTGCATTGCAGTGTGTTTAGTTATAACCACTTAGCTCAAAAAAAATTCAGTTCACACTCCAAAGTACACCCAAAGTTAAACCTACTTCAGAAAAAAATACAGTAACCCTCATTAAAATGAGCCTCTCCAGTTGTGTTTGAATTCTCCATTGTGTGTTGAGTTCTGAAGTGGTTTAAAACTCAGCCTCTCAAAATGACAGAGGCTTTGACATCATTAGATTAGCAATGACTCAATGTAATTAACATATATACATACAATAACATACCTATACAATTGAATTTGAATGCAAGATAAAGCTCAACATAAATAATATCGAAACATTAAAGTCAGCCCTGAAATATACCAAATACTATTTGTCATTTTTATACTGTATCTAGGCATTGAAACATACAATGGGAACAATTCTCTTCCAGCATCCTAATAGTCAAATCTACAATTAGATGGTGGCTTTTTGGCATTTCATAAAGCATTTTAATGTCAGCAGTAATGTTCATGATAACCTGTAACACAACAGATTTCAATCTATGAGCTGAACAGAAGGAATATGTAGTGTCCCATATTTCGTGTAAATCTGCTATCGCATATAGAACATGGTGGAGATACTACTCACCAGTACAGTCTGCTTCAGACGTCATTTTTCTTCATGGTCTGAGATCTGAAAAAGCAGAAATGCAGTTACAAACCAAAGAAAATATCTTGTAACATACTGTCACTGTATGTGTCCTCCCATACAGGAAATATAACTATTAGAAAATTGCTTACTCTGTGTGGTTTGTGTAAATCCTTCTTTTCCTGGGCCAAGATTATACATGAGAAAATATTTTAGATCAATTTACTCATTTCACTGCAAATGTAACACTATCCCATATGCTTGTACTTCATGTGTGAGGTGTTGGACTTCAGCCTTCATAGAGATGGATTACCTGAAGAAGAAACCTCTCCTCTCTACTATGTCCATGTGGAGACAGCCTATCATGAACAGGTCTTTTCTCTTCCCTGGATTCAGCTAAACTGCTCAAGTTCTTTGGTTTCCAGTCAGCAAAGAAATTACTAAAATCAAGAGGAGCTTTGTTAGGTAATCTATGCTGTGTGTAGGACATCCTCTTCTCTAGCGCTGAACGCAGACATTTTGAAGTGGTTTCATAGAGCGGCTTACTTTGCTCTGTGCATGGCCCGTTCACTTGACTGGGCAGGCATGCAGGGAAGTCACTCTATGGCTGCCACAGGAGCACTGGAGGTAAGGGTTTTTTTGTTGTCCCTGCCTCGCGCCAAGGGATAATGGCGGAGGGGGGTTATAAGTAGCCTGGACTTCCACTTTAACTAATTTGGAGACAGTTAAAGAGGAGCAGCACGCCCCCTTAGGTCTGTAAGACTCTCCATGTCTTGCTGTGTGAAACCTCCAGGATCGCCCAATCCATTTACCCCTTTCACAAGCCCTCACAGTATACCTGGTTTATCTCTCGCTAGATCAAAGGCTGGGGGCGCACGGGGACAGAACTGTTAAATATCCTACCTGAGAGGCTTTCCCTCTGAAGGCAGGAAGTGGGTGGGCATGGCCAGCTCGCTTGTATAAAAATTTAATAAAAGTATAATGTGGACCGGGATAGCATATCAGGAAAGTAGGTTATGGAAAGTAGTTATGGACCTGATAGGTTATACTAATCCGGTCCACATTATACTTTTATTAAACTTTTATACAAGAGAGCTGGCCACACCCACCCACTTCCTGCCTTCAGAGGGAAAGCCCCTCAGGCAGGATATTTAACAGTTCTATCTCCGTGCGCCCCCAGCCTTTGATAAAGTTGGTTATACCAACGAAACGCATTAGGCGGCTGGCAAGGGGACCAGATTACTATATAGATTACAGTGGATAAACCCGTGGATACAACACTAGAGGCCGCAGTGGAAGTCCCAGGGAGCCACAATCCTTTTAAAGCTGTCATTTTATGGTCGTTTGTAAGTGCACTATTTGGAGTTATTAAAAATCTTTATACTGAGACATATGGAGTTGCACTAGATATTCTTTATGTTTGCTTTCACATGTGATGTGCTTCTGTGGCACTGCATTTATCATGCTGGAAGTGGAAGCTCTACAATCTGAGTGAATTGGCGGTGCATTTGCCTTATTTAAAGCGATATTCCCAGTTAATGCTGGTAAGAGTATATCAGTGTGGTGGTGCTGTCACATCGTATGTCATCTGTGCCATTTATACACGGGAGAGTTTTGTGCAGATTTTAGCGTTGGTTTGATATGCACTAGTTATTGTTATTCGTGCATGTGCCGTGGGATCTTAGACATTTGTCATTTTCTCAAATACTAAGAATTGGATAGACATTTTTTGCTCTGTGCCTTAACCAATATATTGAGTGATTTATTATTGATTATATATTTTTAATATATTTTTTGATCTTTGGTAGGACAATTTCCAGGGGTTTCATTTGTACATTTTATAACCTAAAATAAAAAACAAAAATGTACACTTCCAAAAATTCCATTGAAAGTTCATGTTATATGCCCTTTATGGGAAAGGGCTAAAGAGTGGAAATGTGAATTAATAAAATAACAGATTTAATGGTATTGAGTGAGCCAAATTGAATATGGATGAGTACAGCCTCAGATAATAATAATGTATCAAGTAAGAGCAAAGGCCTAGCGAGAAAGCTCAAATAAATAGGAAAAAATATGAGGAGAATTCCGATATCACTCGCCTACATAATTACCACTTCCATATATATGGAAAAATGCAATTAGAATAAGGCAAAGCAATGTATTAAAGTGCATAGAGCGCCAGACGCTGTGTGATTAAAGTCTGTTTTTGAACACATATAAACCACTTTTAACACTGTGACATTAACACCTTAGTGCCAGACCTGTAATGACAATTCTGCATAAAAATATAAAAAATCAAAAAAATTAAAGTGTTTGTTTGCAGCCAGGAGAGGTAGCACAATGATTTGAGCAAAAAAAAACAAAACAAAAAAAAATATTGCCAAACACGCTATTTAAACACAAACAAATGAAAGCCCACTGAAATGTATGGGAGAGCGACACTGAGTGAAAGGTAATACGTGGCGCTCTTGAACCTAGAGCGCCAGCGCTATATGCCAAACCACCTGTAGTAATACATGTGACGCTACCCGACGCTGTTAAAGGCTCTCACCAGATTCGCTTTCTTAAATGTGGTTTCCCGTACAGCGCCTGGTGTTCACCAGATGCTGCCTGTCGCTACGAAGCACGACCTGGTGCTGCGTGGGAGCGGCCATCTTGCCACAGTTTTGACAGCCCTGCCCTGAAAAAACAGTCCTACAGTTTAAATCACCTTAAATCTCTTTAAAATAATGCTTTATTTGCAGTCAGAAGTACAAAGCAATCAGCTGTAATGACTCATTACTGCTCATAAAACTCAAACTAAAATATTATATCAACATTCTAAATACCTCTGCAGCAGTCGATTGACTTACACTGATACTTAGTTACACTTATCCCTTCCAGCAGCTGGTAATTCAGTGTGTTAGTGTGTGTAACATGACAGACATGATGACCCCTTTTCTCAGCTTGGTGTGGGCTGCTTATAGAAAAATCCCAAACACCAGACCAGACAGACAAGACCAGACCAGCCCTGTGTGGTGAAACAATATCACACAGGTACACTGTAGCCATGCTACATCTATACAGAAAGCAACTGATTATATATCCGTCTAACATTCCATGTTAAAACAGATAAAATCTCTCCCTTGCTGGTTGGGCTCAGGTCTTTCCCTAACCCACCTTCCCCATTCATGCTTATGTGTAAGCAAGGCTCTCATGTATAATGCAAGATGGTCGCTCCCATGTAATTCTAGGAGTGCAGCTATTCCACAACATCTGCAGGGGGTTGAGCCTTCTCAGGGAGCATATGCCACTGATCATCAAAGGGGGTCTGCTTTAAGAGACAATGATAGATGTTTTTACATAGCTAGGAATTTATAAACTGGGCAGAGTTTCAGAATGTCATCCCACATGACTGCTGGCAGTGATTAATCAATCAGTCAGACTCCTGCTTGCAGTCAGGATAGGTAGAGTTCCTCAAGGAACGAGGTGCCACAAGGCCTATGACCTACATATTTTGGTACTATTTATAATTAATTTATAATTTATAATATAATTTATAAGGTGGAGAACCACTGCTATAGAGCATGATCAGTCTGAAGCAGCACCTTTTACAGCAAGATCAGTGTTGCAGCATCTTTACAAAGTGGTTAGTATTGAGCCATTTTAGCACCAGATGCAAATAGTGCAGATTAGGTGAAAAAAAATAGACATATTCCTTTTACACCTGGTGCTGATCCAACCAATAGGTAGAACATGGAAAAGAATGGTACCTTTGACTCAAAAAACAGTGTAGTAAACAATAAACAGTAAAGTACCTAGTACTGAATCACCAAAAGTGCAAAAACTCTTCTTTTTCTAAGAAGTCCAGTTTCCTTTTTAATCTTCTACATTGAAGCAACAGGTGCAAAAAGAGCACTTCTATTTCATTCTTTCACCTAAAGTGCACTGTTTACATCAGTTCTGTTTTTACATTTGTTGCTGAAATTACCTCATTAGGGTTGATTCAGCACCATAGGCTCGATTCAGAGAGACAAAAAAAAACTTCAGTTTTAGTGCCGATCTGTTTTTTTTTAAATGTTTCCGCTCTCGTATGAGTGTACGAGCGATTCTATGCATGCATTGCAATCCTTCTGTAAAGTTTTTGTCCGTTCGTACGGCAGATTACGAATACGAGTATGTCATTTTCCAGCGTGACTTTTCCGTTTCATTTTCACATGTTACAACGTAGGCTTTCACTTTTGCCCTTTTCCCATCGTATCCTCCCACGAATCCTTACATTTCCCGTTAGATTCTGTTTCCCTTTTTCAATAAATATTCGTCCAGGCGGAAATCCTTACGATCTTGCGCCTGCGCACTACAAACTTAACTCATCAAAGTGCTCGCCTACATATTTGCCACCCTCACTTCTACTACAATGTTTAGCTAAATCACACTATCCTCCATCTTCCCTTTGGACCCTTAAAGCTTACCCAAACCACTTCGCGGTTAGGTTCTTCTTCCATTTTAGCCCCCTAAAACTTACCCAAATCACTTCTCGGTCATGTGAATATTCATCTTTAAATATTTCTGGGCCCATTAGTTTTGTGTTAATGTATTTTGTAAATGAAATGACACTGTAACAGTTTTTTTTTTAATCCATCATAAAATATACCATTTTTTAAAATTTTGATAATTTCAAATTTTTAAAAAAACAAAATACATAGCAATGGCAGGCCACATAACATTATTCTTCATCTGTGGTCCCCAGCGAGTTGCGCAGCTCCTGCATCTCGCCCACCAACTGAAGGACCCTGACACTCAGTTGTGCCACTCTGGCACGTGTGGTCCCTGTTAAAAAACGTAAATTAAAATATTGGTATAACCTTGTTGGGGTCATACTGCAGTGCCCCCCCCCCCCGTATGGTCCAAACACCTAAATCTGGACTTCAAAAGCCTGAAGGCCCTCTCCACAACGGCCCGGGTTTTGCATAGTGCCCGATTAGAGAACCCCTGGCCCGCATTCTGCAGGCAAAGAACGGGCATCACGAGCAATGGGCAGGAGTGGATATCCAGAATCCCCTGAAAAAATTTAAAAATTCTAACATAAAATACACATTCTAAGCTACAATATTGTTTAACATGTCATCAAGGGCTAAAAACAGCCATAGGTTAAGACATGAGTCATCAACTATATTCATTGCCATACAGTGAAAATGGATTGATGGAATGTGAGCAAACTTACCCAGGAGCCATCCACCAGATAATTCTCCTGACTCAAACTGACGAAATAAGCCGGAGCTCTGCAATATATAAGCATCATGGGACGACCCTGGATGCCCTGCAAGAACACTGAGGAATCGCATAGCTGGACCAAACACTGCTTGTATGTTGTGTGAGTGGCACATCTTGCGGTTCCTGCAACCAAATATAAAATAATTACACAAAGCAAAGGTAACCGACTAAAACAATAACTCCTACAACAAATTAAGATTCAAGTTCAACAATCTAAATATAATTCACAAAGGACATAAGTCTAAAAAAATATAGCAATTATATGGATGTGTGGGAAAATACTGGGAAAATGTTTACATGCTAAGGACTAATTAAGGTCAGCATTAAAATGCATCTATAAGGCATACATGAAATGTATTGATTCAGGTATGCATTGCTATACAATTTATGGCCTCGGCCATGCTGATACATGCAATGCCTTGGTGCTAAAAAAAAATTATAAAAATGACATTTACTTACCTCAGTGTTCGATCGCTTCCGCCGGGTCTCCTCTTCACCAGGGGGGCCTCCGATCGCTACCCCGGCTCTCCAGCTTCTCCTGAAAGGCCATCTCCCTGTCCTCCTCGACGGGTGCCGCCATCTTGCCTTTGGGGGCGGTGCTTATGACGTCACTCCCGGGTGTCGTCCTGGCTCCGGGCTGTCATTTCTCACACTTGTCATCGCTGGCCACAGGAGGAGGAAGGCAGGTGATGATCTGATAGCCTGCCTCCCTCCTCCACTGCTCAGCGATGACAATAACTGTCATTAGATCAGCGAGGGACACAGGGGCTGAGGATCAGAGGTGAGTAAAGTAAAAAAAAAGTTTTTATTTTTTAATAAACTAATTTTTTTCATCTGTGTGTGTGTGTTTTTTTTTTACTGTTAACCCCTTGTGAACTGGTAAGGGGTCCATGTGACCCCTATACCAGTTCACAAGCCTGGGGGGATGGCAAGTCACCTGCGCTAGCGGGTGACTTGCCATTAACCCCCGGCACCCCCATTACCTGCCTCCCCAAAGGCCAGGGGGGGCAAAAGAGCCCGGGCCCGCGGGCTATGCGGGCTTGTAGCCTGCAGGGCCAGGGGCCACAAAAGCTGGCCCCTGTGCCCTGTTCCTACAAGCCCTGCATAGCTGGTCCCGGGCTGGTTACTTCGGGTAAGGGGTACCCCATGTCATTTTTTGGCAGGAGGGGGGACCCTATGTCTTTTTTTTTTAATAAACCCTTTGTGTTCTGTCATCCAGCAGCTATAAAAGGCTTTCAGCAGGTGAGCAGAAGCCAGTGATCGCAGAGGGACACAGTGCTCCAGGATGGATGGGAGGTAAGTATAAAAAAAATTAATGAAAATTATTTTTTTCTCTTTGTGTGTGTCTGTGTTTTTTTTACATTTAACCCCTTGTGAACTGGTAAGGGGTCCATGACCCCTATACCAGTTCACAAGGCTGGGGGGATGGCAAGTCACCTGCAACCAGCGGGTGACTTGCCATTTACCCCCGGCACCCCCATTACCTGCCTCCCCAAAGCCCCGGGGGGGGGGGCAGAAGAGCCCGTGGCCACGGTCTATGCGGGCTTGTAGCCTGCAGGGCCAGGGGCCACAAAAGCTGGCCCCTGTGCCCTGTTTCTACAAGCTCTGCATAGCTGGTCCCGGGCTGGTTACTCTGGGTAAGGGGGACCCCATGTCAATTTCTTTTGGATTTTTAAGGGTTTTTAACCCTTAAAAATCCCCCCCAAAAAATGGGGTCCCCCCCAGGAGGGGGACTCTATGTCATTTTTTTTCTCGATTTAACCCTTTGTAGTGTGGATGATAGTTGTATTTTATTTGTAAATGTTATAAAGTACTTGTTTCAGTTTGGGGGGGTCTCCTGGGCAGGAACAGGGGGCTACCGATAAATATGTGGTACCGTTCTAATCGATAGAAATGGGGCTTTCACATGCAATATGGTTTTCCTTAATAAAATACATTTTTTATTTAAAATAAAGGAGTCAATTTTCTAAAAAAAATTTTTATTTATTTATTTTTATTACTTAATATTGTAAAAAACTAAATAAAATTTACAAACAAGACATTTCATGGTAAAGCCTAAACTCTGCTGCAAAAAAAATATATATAATTTTCCTGAAAATTCCAGCAAAAATGGCGCAAAACATGGCGCAAAATGGGGAAAAATGACCTGTCAAAAGAGGGTGACAAAACCTCAAATAGGCTGGCAATTAAAAGGGTTAATAGTACCTATGCATGTTGGGTATTGTTCTGTTCGGGGGACCTTGCGCTTTCAGACTTAGCTTGTTTTTTCTGGTTTGCATATTTATATTTTAGGAAAAGGTGTTTTTTATTCAGCTTTTTTATACATTTTTTAGGGAAACCCTGCGCAACCAAAGAATTCTTTGAGGGATTAATTCCAGAAAGATGAGCCCACTACAACAAGCTGGGTACATATGGGAATATATGGTTTATGGGGGATATTCCAAATGTAAAGGGTTGTTTTGGTAGAAAATTGTCTGCAGAGCTGAAATTTTCAAGAAAAATTACCGTTACGCACATGCTTTACTTTGGGGTGTTCGGCAACTCTTCCCTTGACGGTAGCAATGCATGTTGGGTATCGTTCTGTTCGGGGGATGTTGTTTTTTCAGAGTAAACTTGTTTTTTCTTGTTTGTATATAGTTTTTTTTAGGAAAATGTGGCTTTGATTCTGCAATTTTATACTTTTTTTAGGGAAACTCTTTGCAACCAAAGAATACTTCCAGAAAGCTATGGCCACATCAACAAGCCTGGTACACCTAGAAAGCTTGAGGTGTGTACTTCTAGAGAATGTATAGTTTGTTGGGGGTATTTCAAATGTAAAGGGTTGTTTTTCTGGAAAAACTGCAAGGTGCGCATAGCGCATTGCATAGTTGTATTTTATCTGAAAATCCCCTAAAGCGCTGTTTCAGTTTGGGGGAGTCTCCTGGGCAGGAAACGGTGTCTACCTATACATATGTGGTACCGCTGTAACCGGGAGAAATTGGGATTTCACACGCAATAAGATTTTATTGACAAACTTACATTTTTTATTACAAAAAAACACTACAAATTGTAAAAAATAGATTTTTAACATTTTTTTTCACATATTTCACCCAACAATATTGAGAATATACCTAAAAAATGACAAACAAGGCATTTCATGTTAAAGCCCAGACTATGCTGAAAAAAAACAATATATAATTTTCCTGGGAAATCCCTTCAAAAATCACATTTGAACATGAGGAGCGCAAAAATACCATTTTGTTAATACTCACCTGTAAAATGGGTATTATAAGTATGTCACACACCCCGCTTCAAGAAATTCATAATGTGTGGGTAATACTGACCTGTAGAGGGCGATATGCAGAGATGCCAGGAAAAAAGAGAGCCCCTCCCGGTCCATAAATACCTGGAACCTCCCACTCATTACCCAGTATAAGAACAGCAGTAAGGTAAGGGACCAGGAAGAGCCCAACACAAAGCATAACAACGCAAAGTTCACCATATAAAGGATCCAGAATACAAAAGGGCAGGGTGAAGCGGGGTGTGTGACATACTTATAATACCCATTTTACAGGTAAGTATTCACAAAATGGTATTATTCTAAGTATGTCACACACCCCGCTTCAAGAAATTCATAACGTGTGGGACATCCAACAGCAGTGTCCATAAAGGGCGGGGATCCAAAACAAGGCACAACTTAAACCACTGCAGCTTGCAGAACTTTGCGGCCAAACACAGCATCCGCTGAGGCCCGAACATCAACCTTGTAAAACTTAGAAAAAGTGTGAACAGAAGACCAAGTAGCAGCCTTACAAACTTGCTCAACAGAGGCCTGGTGCTAAAAGCCCAGGACGCCCCAACCGCACGAGTAGAATGAGCAGTAACACGAAACGGGGGTACCTTCCCTTTGGCAGAATAGGCCCCAACTATGGTCTGACGGATCCATTTACTAATGGAAGACTTGGCAGGCGCCAAGCCTTTTCGGGGCCCGGAGGGCACCACAAAAAAGGCATCCGTCTTACGAAAGGAAGACGTTACCTCCAAATAATACTTCACAACACAAACCACATCCAAAGAATGCAGGGCCCTCTCCTTGTCATTGCTGGGATTAGGACACAGAGAGGGCAGAACAATGTCTTGGTTTAGGTGAAAGGCAGAAACAACCTTAGGAAGGAAATCGGACTTGAAACGAAAAACCACCTTGTCCTGATGCCCCTCAAAGTACGGGGCTTGAATGGACAAAGCCGCCAACTCAGAGACACGCCTAACCGAAGTGATGGCTACCAAAAAGGCCACCTTCTGCGTAAGTGAAGACAAGGCAATATCATTCAAGGGCTCAAAAGGAGAATCCTGAAGAGCAGAAAGAACCAAATTCAAATCCCAAACAGGGAGCAAAGGTTTTCTAGGAGGCCGCACGTGCGTGACTCCCTGGAAAAAAAGTCTTAACCAAAGGATGTAGGGCAAATGACCTTTGAAAGAACACCGCCAGGGCAGAAACCTGCCCCTTCAGAGTACTAAGCTGGAGCCCCAGGTCCAGACCATGTTGAAGAAACTCCAGGATTCTGGAGATGGAAAATTCCCTACAAGGCAACGCCCTGATCTCACACAATCAATATAAGACCTCCAAGTCCTATAGTAGATATTAGAGGAAGACCGCTTCCTAGCACTAATGAGAGTTCGAATCACAGCATCGGAAAGACCTTCCTCCTTCAAGATGGAGGTTTCAGCAGCCACGCCGTCAAAGCCAGCGTTGGTAAATTGGGATAACGTAGTTGACCCTGGGTGAGCAGATCCGGCAGCAGGGGCAGAACGAACTGATCCTCTGCTAACCTTACCACATCTGCGAAACAAACCTGTCTTGGCCACCTTGGAGCCACCAGAATTGCTGACGCATCCTCCAGGGCCAGCTTGCGCACCAGTCTGGCCACCAAGGGAAATGGAGGGAACAGATACAGAAACCCCAGATCCCTCCAGTTCAGAGACATGGCATCCACTGCCAGAGCCAGTGTATCCCGTGAGAGAGACACAAATGTCGGAAGTTTGTGATTGTGACGAGAGGGAAAGAGGTCCACCACCGGGGACCCCCACCTGAGACAAATCAAGCGAAACACTTTGGGGCTGAGCGACCATTCCCCCCGGCGAGCTGAGAACCTGCTCAGAGAGTCCGCCTCCGTGTTCTCCGCTCCCGGAATGTAAACTGCTGAAATGCACTGGACGTGGGTCTCCGCCCAGGCCAGAATCAAAGACACTTCCTTGAGGGCACTCCTGCTGCGAGTCTCTCCCCGGTGATTGATGTAGGCGACCGCCGTTCGATTGTCCGACCGGACTTGAACCGGCAATCCTTGCAACTGATGAGTCAAGCGAAACAGAACCATCCTGATGGCTCTCAATTCCAGAACATTGATGGACTCGTGAACCTCCTCAGGCCCCCACAGTCCCTGAAACTGACGATCCTTCCAGAACCCCCCCATCCTGATAGACTGGCATCCGTGGTGACCGTCTCCCAACAAGGGGCCAGAAAGGATCTGCCCCTCGACAGATTGATTGGATCCAGCCACCACTGAAGGGAGCACCGAACTCGGGGGGTCATCAGGAAGGACTGATCCAACGCCAGTGGCGACCCGTCCCAGGCCGCCAACAGATGGAGCTGGAGTGTCCTTGTGTGGAACTGAGCAAAGGGAACCGCTTCGAAGGAGGCTACCATCAATCCCACCAGCCTCATCCCCAATCTGATGGCCGGACGAGGGATAGACAGGAGGAGTCGAACCAACTCCTGAATCAAGAGAACCTTGGACTGAGGAAGAAACACCCTGGCCTGGGAAGTATCCAGGGACATTCCCAGAAAAGACACTAACCTGGACGGAGAAAAGGAGGACTTGGGGTAGTTGATCACCCACCCGAATCTCTCCAGAGTGGACACCACAGTTCTGGTGTCCAATACCGCTTGGCTGAAGGAAGATGCCATAATGAGAAGGTTGTCCAGATAAGGGACAATGCGAATACCCTGGGCTCTGAGGAGAGCCATCACCCCAGCCAGCACCTTGGTGAAAACCCTTGGAGCCGAGGTAAGACCGAAAGGAAGTGCCACAAACTGAAAATGCCGATCCTCCACCACGAACCTGAGAAATCTCTGGTGCGCTGGAAAAATCGGCAGATGCAGATAGGCGTCCTTGATGTCTACGGACGTCAGAAAGTCCCCCTGCCGAAGAGAATGGATAGCTGAACACAGAATTTCCATGCGAAATTTCCACGGACGGACGAACCTGTTGAGGATCTTTAGATCCAGAATGGGTCAAACCGAGCCGTCCTTCTTGGGCACCGCGAACAGATTGGAATAAAAGCCCCGACCCCTGTCTGAGGGGGGCACTGGGCAAATAACTGCCATATCCAGCAGACTCTTTACTGCCGCCTGGAGCTCCTGCACGGCCAGAAGGTCCGAAGGCACCCGAGACCTGAGGAATCTGGGAGGGGGCTGGAGCTCGAACTCCAGCTTGTAGCCGGAAGTCACCACTTCCCAGATCCATCTGTCCGAGACCTCCCGGTCCCAGACCTGGGAGAAGTGTTGCAGCCGTCCCCCCACCCACATGGGTGAGGGCGCCCCCTCATTGCTGAGCTGGCTTGGCAGCGGGTTTGGGCTTAGAGCCCCAGCTGTATCCCGGGCGGGCACGTCCTCTGCCCCTGTTCCAGGAATCTCCTCTGGCTGGAGGGAAAACAATTCCTCTGCCAGCTCTAGCCCCACAAAAGGAAGGAGCAAAGGAACCCGCCCCCCGAAAGGGACGACGCTGTTTTTTGAGGTAACTTACCACCCTTGGCAACTGAATCCAACTTCTCACCAAAGAGCCGTAATCCCACAAAGGGAAGAGCGGTCAGCGACTTTTTAGACACAAAATCAGCCGCCCACTGGCGCAACCAAACCGAACGCCGATAGTCACCAATAGAGCCGACGTTCTGCCACACATCATCAGTGTGTCATCCAAGGCGGCTAGTACAAATGACAAAAACAATTCACACCTTTTAAGGCCAAGGAACTCGTCACTATCCGGATCTAACCCGGAAGAAGTCAACAGGTCCCTGACCACCGACCTGGTAGCCACCACCAGCAGCGTTGAAGCACAAACCGGCCTCATGGCTGACCGAACACTGGCAAAACCATGACAAGCCATTTGGTCAATGCGTTTATCCTCACCATCTTTAAGCGTGGAGCAATCAGGAGAATTTAAAACAGTAGTGTTGGATAAACCCAGAATCTGTGCATCCACCTCGGGAGGGGACGCCCAACGCTTAACCGTATCCAAGGGAAAGGGATATTTTTTGTCCCAACCCTGAGGAATACCTGGGAGCCGAGCAGGCCTCTCCCATTCCTTAGCAATAATCCCATCAAAATGCTTTTGGTTAGGAAATTCCAAGCGCGGCCTGGATTCTTCGAAAAATTCCCCCTTTTGCTGTGGAACCGCCTCAGGAGGAGAAATAG
This sequence comes from Gastrophryne carolinensis, assembly GCA_027917425.1. Lineage (NCBI taxonomy): Eukaryota > Metazoa > Chordata > Amphibia > Anura > Microhylidae > Gastrophryne > Gastrophryne carolinensis. The sequence continues at coordinate 384,438,157 of CM051236.1, read as the reverse complement.
CCAAAACCTCAAACATCTGAGCCAGAACATTAGGAGTATCCGAAGACCTCTCCAAGCCCCGCTCGGTATCAGCACCCACAAACTGCTGATCGTCTGAATTATCTGATTCTTCATATACCTCCCGTTCCTCAAGTTGGGAGTAATCAGACCAGTCCAGATTATCAAGATCATCCAAGTCGGCCGCCGGTGAAGACTGCGACAAGTGCTTTCTCTTAGCCGGAGCCTTTCTGGTGACCGTGCTGGAGAATAATTTTTCAAGATTGGCCAATCGGGCACACATCTCCGATTGCAACTGCCCGCCTATGACAACGTCAGACTGGGCACGGATCAAACTGGGAGGGGGGGGAGGAGAGACCGGCGGTGCTGAACCAGACTCCTGGGGTCTGGACTGCCGCGTAATAGTCTGCTGTGCGCATGGTATACACAGATATACATCATCGCCAGTAAGGGATGCCCCACACCCCATACACTTCCGGGATTGCCCCGAGGGGAGCCCGAGCCCAGTATCCGGGGATGCCTCCATATGGTGAACTTATAGTTGGTTGCAATGACCGAGGGAATTACGCATATAAGCAACCCGGGATGCCCCTTTAATGTCCCAAGTGGGAGGATTTGCAATAAGCCAATTAAGAACCCAGGGACCCTAGGACCGGGAGAAACACCACTGTAGGTTATATCTGAAAGACATAATAAAAAAGGCTAATAAGAAAAGCGGAGTATAAAATATATATATATATGACATAAACATATATAATTATAGGTGATGGGACAGAAGGGGGGCCCACCGGGCCACTCACTGTGGTCCTGAAGACAGCTTCCTCTCTCCGTGAGGTAAAGAGCAGCTCTGAGGAGAGAAGGGGGCATGGCCAGCTCCTTCTGAGGAAACAGGCACAGAGAAAAGCACCTCAGCGGTGCCTGTGACACAGGGGCGGGCCGCAGCGCTGTAAAGCCCGGCCCCACCCCCAAGAGTGAAAGCGTGAGGGGAGAAGCTCTTGTACAGTGTGATCAGTTTGTGGCAGTGTCTTGTATAGTGCGTTCAGTTTGTGGCAGTGCCTTGTATAGTGTGATCAGTTTGTGACAATGTATTTAAAAGAGAAATAGAGTAAAAGAAGAGATGGAAGAGATGGAAAAGCTTTACCTTAATGTCAGCATCTGACATCTTGCGCCCTGCTGACTGCTCTGCTAACCTCTTCCTGGTCTGAGCTCTCTATCGCATATCGTGTCCTCCTCTATAGCTTTATCCTTGATTTTGCTTACCAGTTACATGCACTAATAAATAACTATATTCTCCTGACTTGACTTGACAGCAGCAAAAGAAGGTAAATGGAGGAGGTGTATGCATGCACATTATTAACAGCTAGTGTCTTGATATTATGTTGTTTGACACAAGATGCTCAGAGAACTTAGAACATCCTGCTGTAAACTGCAGACCCTTTTATTCGCTTAGAAATGTTACATCATTACGTCATTGCAATAGATGTTTATATCCCTCCTTAAGCAAAAATGAGTTTTATTTTAACCGTTCTTCTGGAAGACGATCTCTGACTGGGAGAGATCCTTTCTAGAGGAACTGATGGTAATTTTGGGTGATTTCAATAAAGCCAAACTCAGGAGCTCCTCAAATAAAACATGTAAAGGCCAACTAGAGAGGGGAACTCTTTTGAGCATTGTTATACTTGTGCTCAAGGAAGCTTACAAGGCGGATTTAAAGGCAGCCTTTGACACTTGTCCTTTATGAGGACATGCTTGTCTCAACTACAGCCTACAAGTGATACAGTAATGAAAAACAGTGGTTCTGTAACAAGCTAAGATCTCTTCCCTACCAAAAGGAAGCTGCACACAAGAACGGTAACATGGAGCATTATAACAGACTCAGGTACAATCTGTCCAGAGATAGTAGACCAACTGAGTCTCATAGGCAAAGAGGCAGGTGTCAGAAACCTCTTTTTGGCCTAAACACTAGGGAAGCATCAGGGCCTGATGGTGTCTTCCCCCCCATGCCTCGATGTATGTACCACACAACTTGGTAAATAGCATATTCAACAAACCACTCAAAGGTACAGCTGCTTAAAATATGTTGGCTACAGGGCTGTTTCTAGGGGAGGGTGAGCAGGGCAATCACTCAGGGTGCCAAAGCCATTGGGGGCACTCTATCCCAGCCATCCTGTTTGCTGCAGATGGGTCAGGGCCACTGTTAGTGGTGTTGACCATATGAAACAGTTCTTATCACCCTATTTTGGAATCTGTCATGATGGGGGTCACTGTTTGCTGCTAAGGTATAGTCACAGCATGGTACTTACCTGTATCGGACAGCAGCAGCAGCATAAGATGAGTGAGAGCTATTTCTCTTAGAAACTACCCTGGTTGGCTGACTACAGTAATAGCATGCATATATATTTTTAATGGCACACAGCATGTGTGGGAAGGTGTTAGGCACTGGACTCTAAAATTAATGCACAAATGAAAGTGAAACCCTTTTGGCTGACATATAATTTAAACACATAAAATCATACTTTATTGTGCTTGGTATCCTTCCTCATGATCTTGTTTTAATTTAGACTTAAAGCGAAACAAAACCCACCAACGGCCACTGGGGCAAATTGGGAATCCCGAGTGGGGCTGCCATGCTGTGCGAAACCTCACAGGGCGCCGGTAATTGCTCACCTTTCCCCATTCCAATGGCGTAATGAGAGCTGTCTACCATGATTATGTCGGCAAACAGTTTTCAGTGGAGACTGCCACATCCCCTGCATCCCCGGGAGCGTGCACGCACTCCTGCCTCAGCCAGATAGCTTGGAGCTGGAACATAATAAGAAACATTTGCAGATGTAAACATGGCATACGGCCATTACGTTTTATTTTATAAAATATGAACAGAACTCAGGTTCTGGTTGGACTTTTTTTGGTGTCATGACAGAGTTTAGATTTTCAGGAGTCTTATGGAGGTATCGACAAGGTGCTAACATGTCTCATATTTGGGTTATGAGACAAATTAATTGTTGTACGATTTGTAAAACCACGCCTACATGCCACAAAGGTAGCCCCACATACCACTGTAAAGTGGCAGATGCATACAAAGAATGTATAGCCCCTGCTCAGCTAGGCAGCACTTGTTTGTTTTGCTAGGGCATTTCAGGCGTTCTTCAAATGTGGAGGTTGATTCATTACTAACGCCAGGTATCGGCAGATGAGCGTCTGTATAGTGACGCTTAGAACGACTGCTGGTATACGCTGTAAGCGGGTATCAAGCGCTGTAACAGAGCACCTCAGTCGCTGTAGTAACCTGGCCGACATTGATGAATGAGATGTATGTTGGGCAGTCTAACACCAGTACAGCGTTGCAGCGAGCGAAAGGTAGCGCCAACTCAGTGCGACCAACTCTCAGCGACTCACACCATATTAAAAAAAAAAACATACACAGAGTGTTGGCGCTCTGGATCTGGTCGCTATAGCATAGAGCAGCAGACGCTGTGTGATTAAGTTCATTTTGAACACATATTCCTCAGTAACAAAGCGAAAACACATGGAATAACATTGTTATTACATTGTGACATTAATACTTTAAAGGCAGACCTGTAAATACAATTCTGCATAAAAATATAAAAAATAAAAAAAGTTTTCAGAAATGACTGTTTCTAGGCCAGGAGAGATCACACAATTATTTGAGAGAAAAAAAAAATAAAAACAAAAAACCCTGTTTAAACTGAAGAAAAGTAACGTCCATTGAAATGTATGGGAGAGTGACAGGTAGCGACAGTTAATACCAGGCGCTCTGGAAGCTAGAGCACCGGCGCTATACATTGAGCCGCCTGTAATGATGAATCGTACGCCACATAGCGCTGTTAGAGTTGCTCACCAGATTCGCTTTCAGAAATGTGGTATTGCGTACAGCGCCCAGCGTTCAACAGATGCTGCCTGCCGCTACAAAGCACTACCTGCCGCTATCCCTTGATGAATAACCCCCTAAGTTTTTGTTTTTATAAGAAAAATTGCAAGGCAATGAAGAATGAAAGGGGGGAGATGGATGTGAAAATAATAATAAAGCACCAAATGGTGTGCCAGTACTGCCAGTTACCATGAGTGCCATCTTTTTGTGTCCTGACCCAAATTTGCAAGATGGCACAATGGAGGCAGGGACTGGATCATGGGGCTCAGGTAAGTTACAGCGCACTCTGCATAGGTGAGCTGCTTGATGAGCTGCCCATCGACCAGCTTTTCCATGTTTGTGCCAAACGCTGAACACAGACTTTTGGGAACCTGAACTATCAAATATCGGTATGAGCCTTAACTTTGCAGTTCGGGTTCACCCAACACTAATTATAGACTCTACCATGTAATTTCTACATTGGCCATTGCCACAAAAGGTGATGGCACTATAAAAATAAACATTAATAATTAATAATAATTAATACACACACAGCCAGCCGAGAGAGACATGGCAAAAGACACCAGTATAGAAAAATCGTGGTGTCTTCAGAAGAAAGGGCTGCTTATCATATCCAACCAATACTTCCTACTTGGCTTTTCTTTGCATATAATTAACACAAAGGCTGAGTATTTCAGTATATGTAAAAAAGAAAAAGAAGTAAATTCCTTAGTACACCACTTATGCATTTAAATACCAAGAACCCTAAAGCATTTCTTCTCTGTAAAGTTCCTTGGATGTAGAGCCACATTACAATAGCCAGCATGGATTTTTTCACTAAAAATTGGCATGGGTCTTTTTCTCTTCCAGGGGTACCAGAGGCTTTTCAACACCCCCAATGCCCCAAGAGAACGGGTATAGGGATCTCTTGAGCCCTTACCAGTTCACCCACAATAGTAAATAAAAAATCCAAAAATACTGGGTCCCTCCCTATGTCTTCCTATATGTCACTGACATCTTCAATACCAGCAGCAGCGTCTAATCCAGACACTGCCAGTGGGGGGACACAGGTCCCCCCCTTCTTCCATCCTGACTCCAAGCGAGGAGTAATGCTGGGAGCCAGAGATGGAGGCTTTTATACCCCCATGTGACTAAATATGTAACTGGAGGGGTGGGGTATGGAGGGGGAATTCCTGGGGTATTCCCCCATGCCCTCTCCCAAAGTCACATGGGGAAGATTCCACAGAGGCCCCACCTCTCTAGAATAAAGCCCCACTACCGTAGCTACCCTATTACATGTCATTTCCCTGGATGCCAAGGGAAGGTGGAGGGGAGACAAAGGTTTTAGGGTACAGTTTAGTTCAAATTAAAATAATGAAATATTTTTTGGTGAAGTTTTTTTGGGTGGTGGTGTAAAAATGCCCCCAAAGATCTTCCATTTTCTTCATTTACATGCAACATTGAGTTATAGAGAAGAATCCCCATATTGTAAATAAATCCTTTTAAATAACTTCAGTTTGATTATTTAAATCAATGCTATTATTTGCCTTATACTATTAGTATAATGTATATACAGAGCTATGCTGCAGAAATAATGTTCCTCACAATCTCAGTCCAGGCTTAACGCTTTAAAGTAGAAACAGCTGCTTTAGGGGATATAAGTTAAAGCAGTCCCACACCTTGCAGGGTGGTGCAAGACTGCTGCTTATGCCTGGGGGGATACCCCGCTCATAGCCCCTCGCAAGCCAGAGAACCCTGACCACGGAACCCCTTCTGTGCTGCTCTTCTAGGTTCTGGACCCACATGATCACTGCCAGCCACTTGCTGTCCCTGGCCAGGACCATAGCAATTGACTGGCCTAAGACCAGCCATCAATGGAAGCAGTCCCGAAAAAGCTAAGTATTCAGAGTCCGAGTTTTTGGGGGGATATGCATGGGGGAGGCACCCCAGACAGTGGTCCTGCACCACCCTGTAGGGTGCAGGACTTCTTAAACATTTTCCCTGCAGCAGCTTTGTCCTACTTTCTAAAACAAAACAGGATCTAGAGACAACATGTTGTTCAGCTCCCACAGAGGTCACAGAGGGAAGCAGTGTATGGAGCTGCAAGACCCAAGCACTGTAACTAAGGCCAGGTAAGGGCATTTCCCACCAGTTTCTTTAAAATGGTGGACAAGTGCCCAAGGAGTCCTCAGGCCTTTGCACACCAAGGGGCTGAATTGTAGCACACTAAGTTTTAGAAGGCTGGAGTTAGATGGAGCTGCTGCTAATTTAATAAACAAGAAAAACTTTTGTTCCAGTTTCCCCCCCAAAAATCAGCTGCACAAGATCAGGGATTTTTACAGATGAGTCCGTAGACTGGTATCTGCTGTGTTACATTTGTCCCTATAACGTCAATTTTAATAAAGATAATGGAGACTGGTTAGTCTTTTTGTGGCTCGGCAGGTATTTATTTTGCCAAGTGTTATGTGCTTTTCCCTTTTTTTTTAAAGAAAAAACAATGGATTACTCCGCTAACTAACAAAACCCTAAATGTGTATTCTCCCACTTCCTCTAAAGCAGAGCTTTACAAACTTTTTTTTAACCATTGATACTTTTCCAATTATCTCCAGGACCACACTACGACCACAACACAGCTCCTCTGAAGTCCACTTCCATGTCCTCCATTTGCCCAAAAGCACAGGCTCTTTTGTCAGCAAATCCATTATCCCAGGCTCAATGCCTGCAGCTCATTGGCCACTTGGTGCATCCTATTGGAGCAGTAGCTTATCTACAGTGCATCATGCCCCCCCCCCCCCCCACTGTTCACTCTTGGTGGCCTCAAGTACCAGTAAAACCACTAGTCAGGAAACCCCTGTGTGATTCTTGAAGGCAGAAGTGTTGTGGACAAGTATTACCCCTTATCATATTCTTCTATCTTCTTTTCTGTGCTCAGGTGAAATCTGCATCTGAGGTGCAGAAAAGTCCATTGAGGTTGAACTAAAAGTTCTGCATGTTACCCTAAAATCAGCTTAAACGGCCCTAAACTTTTCACAACTATTACTAAATGGTTTACTTTATAACTGTGATATAGACATAATGAAAATATGCTTAGGAAATCTCTAAGTATGCCCCCGTCACCAAAACAAACAAACATGAGAAACCTAGATACCCCAGCAGAGGAATGCTAGAAAATTCATATGTTGGGTTGTACTATCCACAGGGGGGGGGGGGTATGGGAAAAATTTGGTTTTGGAGGGAATCCCCATTTATTAAAGTGGTGATGTGGTACCAATAACAGAATCTCAACCTTTCCATTTTCTAATTATCTCAAGAACCACGTGCATGGTCTGTATGGGTCGTTGGTCACTTGTGTAGTAAAAATGCACAAAATGTCAATTTAAAGTGCATGAAATGCAATACTGTACATCAATAGTTCAAAATCACCTTTTGGAGCAGTTTTGTACTTGATTGGAGTACAGGTTGGTCTGCAGCTGTATTGTGTACCACCTACCACTGGTTGGGAACCCCTGCTCTGAAACATATATGTCTAATTGGCATTTTCTATTTTCCTTGTATCTAAATGTTTTATAAATCTTAGTGTCTATGAGTGAGTGGTCATGTTATTATTATTTATTTATAAAGCGAGATTGCAATTCTGTGGCGCTGTACAAAGTAGAAAGGGTATACCGAGTAACAAATTTATAATCCACACAGTACTATGAGTATTATGAGTCTGATGGTACTGGAATTCTTTAGGAGAGCAAGCCCTGCACTTGCAAGCTTACAATCTAAGGGTCTTGGCCATATTGATTGTGAGTGCCATTTTGTGTGTGACCCCCCATAGGCTGGTTAGATTAGGTTTTGGAAATGACAGTGCCCTTTTCCTCCACAGGAGAGTTTGATCAAACCAATTTCCTATATGTGGTCGCAGTATCAGATTTTGATTGGGAATATGACCACATAGAAGAAACCTAGATGAGAAAACTTTTAATAGCAGAATTTTATCAGTTTGTGATCCAGCTCCTATGGTGGCGGGAGTGTATATGTGTGCAATTGCAGGTCATAGACTGCAGTATCTATGTCATGGTGTGAATAGCCAGTGGGGAACTTGCATATCATAAGACCAGACCTACACACATAGAACTACAGCCTTCATGTAAAAGAATCTTCACTACTGCTGGCATGCATAAAGTGACCTTTACAAGTATGCTGTATCTCCCCTACCAGTTGGTTGTTGCCTAGGCCAGGGCCACAATTAAAATTTTTGGGGTCTTGGATTTTAAGAGTAGAGACAGAACAGATGCTGATTAGTGGAGGTAAATTTCCTAAAAGCATAGACGCAGGCAAGAGGTCACAAGGCTGGCATCAGGGTCGGCGACTGGGATCCCCTAAGTGACGGGGCCCCATGCAGGAGTTCTGTCATAATAGCAGCCCTGGTTTAGGCCAAATAATAGTATTGCTCACACAGCTCTGATAGAAACTTACATGAGAAGGTGGGAAAAAGCATTTGCTGGTGAACATTGCCAGACATCTTATCTACTCAATATTATGTCCTTCATGAGCATTATATAAATCGGGTAAATACCCTTACAGTGCTCTTATGCATCCCTCCCCAGGGCAATTCAGATTGCTGCTCATAAAAGATTTCCTTTTGTAACACCAGCCCTGGTCGGTTGTCCCTGCTCAGTGCTGTCCTATGGACCTACCAGTAGCCTGCAAAGAGGAAGTTCTGCTTTGCATTGTGGGTTGTTAGTTAAATCCAGGCAGCAGCACAGCTGGAATGCTGGGAACAGAAGCCTCCTGGGTGCTCCAAAATGGTTACAACAAGGGAAATGGCGTGTAAGCTTGGTATGGATGCAGGAGAAAGTGCTGATAATGATTCAGTATCATACATTCAGATGGGGTACTTGAGTTTTGGTGACTTTTTTTCTTTTCAAGGCTGTTCAGTTTAACCCTTTCAGTGCCAGCTGGAATGCTTGACCTGCAGATAGTTCATAAAGGTGTTACCAGTGGGTGGTGTCCTGGTGCACCATCAAGACCCATGACCAAAAAATGGCTGAATTTTTTCTTATGTTTTACCTAAACACCAAGTCTGGGGATAATTGCATTTGGTGAACTATGGTCTTTTTAGAGCTACCATTACTGGATTTAACCGGAATTCTACAAGCAATAAAATCCAGTATTAAAGCAGGGTATATAGAAGAAGTTACAACCCACAGGTGACTTCCCCATCTGAAAACCCCATACAATAGTTGCTTTGCATGCACTTTTATATCCTCTTAAGAAATGAAACTTTTGAAGCTCACACAGAGTAGACTGCTTCTCTAAATGATGATATAAAATTTCTAGCCATATGTAGTTTAACTGACTGTAAAAATACCTTCAATTTCACTTATTTTTATTTTCTCATTAATATAAAAACCTGTAAAAGGAAAAAAACAGAACAAAGCACTGAAAGTGAGTAGTAGGAATTTGTATTTCCATCAGCATGGCAGCTGCATACAACACTGTGGGTTATCCAAATGATTTTGAAAGCCCCTGGATTTATGGACAGGCTGACTTTTGAAAACTTTTTCTCACTCAGCACACAAGAAAGTTATATACGATCCCCTGCACCTCCAATGAATCTCTCCATATGTGTTTGTATTCCCCATAGGCTGTTGTTATTTCCAAATGACTGCTTCATTAGATGCAAAACTGCCCAGATGCAGGCAAAGGAGATTTTTTTAAAAATAAAAAGCATTTTGTTTTCTATTTGCTGTGTACTGTTTGACTATTGGTTTAAATGTGTTTTCCAAACATTTTGGCCAGAGCAGATGCAGACACTAAACTATTTTGCCCAGGACAGCCACATAATTATTTTGCCCTGGACAGATGCAGACACAGAATTATTTTGCCTAGGGCAGATTCTGAATTATTTTGATGGAATGAAATGAAAAAAATAATGTTTTTTCCCCACCCCACCTGGCAATAGCTAGCAATAACCCCTGTGGCAGTGATTCGGGTGGGTTAGACGGGCCCCCCTTGTGTGGTAAGAGCTGGTTGCACAGAGACACAGAACACAGTGGAGTGCAGTGTACCGGCACATCACTTGGCAGCACCACATACATGCAAAAAGATGTGCTGCCGGTCTCAACATTCTTGGAAAGACTATAGGGCCCATAAAATGGCTTGGAGGGCCGAATCTACCCCCCTCCCGGCCGAGTTTGACATATGTGGTCTAGTGCAACCTCCAATGAGGACTTGCATTTATAAGCCGGGGTATGGAAGTGTGTTATCCGATACATAGGCCTACCGCCTCAGCCGCTGTCCCAAGGGCAATCTCTCTGGGGTATTCCCTTTTGAAACGTCAGGAGGAAGGGCTGCCCCATCTCCCCTATGATTTTTTACCTCTTTCTAAAATCTTTTCTTTGTAAGGTCAGAAAAAACTAGATATTTAAAGACTAACTGTTTCTGAAGGTATCCATATGTGGACAACCTCTTTTTATTTCAATTCCATCTCTCCCATTGTCCATTCTAATGGGGACATTTAAAACATTTGCCTGTCTCTATTTTTAAAAAAATATATCACTAGAGTTAGGTATAACCCTCCGCCTTTCCTTCCCTGGTAAATTGGCTAAAACAGTTGTAACCTACCTAGGAACACAAATGCCTGCAAGACCAAGGGGATATTCCATCAATCTCTTGATGTGAAGGTTAAACATAAAATACCTATAATACACATCCCAAGTTTTTTTAAACTTTGACCACACTCATTCATGAAATGTATCTACAGGAGAAGGCTGCCAGGAGCAAGATGAAGTGTATTTGTAGGCTCAAATCAAGGGGTGGTATGGTTCAACCCAAAGTTAAGTATTACCGGGTGGCTTCCAACCTGCAAAGGGCATGTGATTGGTGGCTCTGAGTAAGGTCAAAACAATGGGTGGGTCTGGAGTCCCCACTTTTTGCAACACAGCTAGATAATCTAGTGACCTGCTCAGACCTCTTAAATCCCCTGCACCGGGGCACCCTACTATTTTAACATTTCTGGAAACACTAATACATGGTGCACAGCTATTAATGAAGCTACACAGCTTGGGCTTGATACCAATCCAAGAGCTTCAACAGAAATGGTCTTTCGATGCCCTTGATCCATAGACTTGACAGCTTTTGCATGCTCACATCAGATTTTTATCAGATGACTGAGCTTGCCAGGTACATGAGTCAGGGTACAAACCCCTTTTAAGATAGTATTATAGATTCACGAAACTAGGCAAAATGTTCTCTTCTCAGCTTCTTAGAATCAGTGAGGGCCTGAGGATACTCCTGGACATGCCTGCAGAAGTGCCAATTCTGGAAAACCTGTTTTTACATTTGAACAATTATAAAGTTGGTACATACAAGAACACCCTTCTCGTTCACCCAGCCAATGCAGCTAGACTAGTTATATCCAATTTCTGGAAATATCCCTATACCCACATAGTTAATGTTTGACTACAAGAGATCACTAATACTGGAGAAATGTTGGAATATACCCTCGCCTTGCCCATGAATGCTTGTAACCGGGAAATTGCAAACATTCATATCATTCACAGCCGCATTCCGAGAAAGGTTCATTCATGCGTAAACGGGCGTATTTGCTTTGCGTACGCATACGGTTTAGCTGAGCATTTACGTTATTTGCAGCCGAAGTAGTCTTGGAAGCTTTTTACATGTTTTCTGATGTAATTTGCTGTGGATTCCATTGTTCTCGGTGTGCCGTGTCCTCCGGTAGATTACCAGTATAGGCCTTTTTAGTTTTTCTCAGATATTGTGCTTCTCGCTGATCCCTGTCAGTGTAACCATGGTAGTCTGCCTGTCCCTGCACATACTTACCTTTCTCCCCCCTGCTAGGATCTAGGGCATCCCATGTAGCCTGCATGTCCTTGCACATACTTACCTTTCTCCCCCCTGCTAGGATCTAGGGCATCCCATGTAGCCTGCACGTCCTTGCACATACTTACCTTTGTCCCCCCTGCTAGGATCTAGGGCATCCCATTTAGTCTGTATGCCCTTGCACATACTTACCTTTGTCCCCCTGCTAGGATCTAGGGCATCCCATGTAGACTGCATGTCCTTGCACATACTTACTTTCTCCCCCTTGCTGGCATCTAGGGTATCCCATGTAGTCTGCATGTCCTTGCACCAACTTGCCTTTGTCACCCCTGCTGGCATCTAGGGAATCCCATGTAGTCTGCATGTCCTTTCACATACTTACTCTCTCCCCCTGCTAGCATCTAGGGCATCCCATGTAGTCTGCATGTCCTTGCACATACTTCCTTTGTCACCCCGCTGGCATCAAGGGCATCCCATGGTAGTCTGCATGTCCTTGTACATACTTACATTTGTCACCCCGCTGGCATCTAGGGCATCCCATGGTAGTCTGCATGTCCTTGCACATACTTACTTTTGTCCCCCCTGCTGGCATCTAGGGCATCCCATGGTAGTCTGCATGTCCTTGTACATACTTACCTTTGTACCATGGTTGCCATATCGTCTGCTTCTACCCACTGTTACACAGCTGTTTGTTTGGTTTCCGTCTGCTTTATGTAGTTGCATAGAAAACACGCCACCACACAGCATTTAAAACTTTAAAACTGATGATTTATTAAAGACTAAAGATTAAAAATGTACAAATAAATACAAAATAAAATATGTTTGTGGGACCAACATGGCACCTGCAAAGAGAAAAACATATACATTGGCACGTTTGTCCACATATCTGCCTATACATGCACGCACATTTTTACATACTTGCCCAAACTGGTTAATGCTTATTTTTAGGGGGCCACCCTCCTCCACGGTGTCATCCCTTCTTCAGGGTCTGTAGAGTGAAAGAATCTGAATTAGTATTAATGGGAATGTGTTAGTTGTGTAATGCTTGGGTATTGTTCTGCTTCACACCCACCTGATTTTTGTGCCGCTTCCATATCGGGTGGCCTCATTGTCGCATACTCACCATCTAATGATTCTGTAGGGACAGAGAAGCACAACACACCAGCACTTAGCAAACATGTCTTTAGACTTTACATGCAGCGCAACCTGTGTGTTTTTTTGGTATTGACCTACCTGAGTGTGCAGAAGCTGTGGGCGACTCCAAGTCCAACACTCCCTCCTCTTCAGCATGCTTCATAGCTGGTGGTGGTGCAGATTCAGAAGGGAAAGTGGACATTGGCAAGGTATATGGCCTTACACCCACACCCTTCTTGACTTGTCTTCTTGGCCCCACTGGTTGGACTCTGGGTGGGCTTGAGCCCCAGCCAGAACTCCCTGGCTACAAAAGAAAATATAATCGTCTAAAACGTAACTGACAGGTACCCTGACAGCTTACCTTTTCTGTTGTACATCCACTTACATGGTAAGTTCTGGCTGTGGAACCTCCGCACCCAGGGCCACTTTTGCCATTTGAGGTTCAAGCAGTGCTTCACCATTTGGGTGAAGGTGTAAGGCCACTTGCCGCTTTCTCTGCTAACGTCCTCTTTTCATGTGTGTTGAGCTTGAAGGTATAATGTTGTTCTATAAATGTCTGCAAACAACAAATGTGCAATGTTGAATTATGTCCTCTGTTTGGGCCTCCTTTAGCTCCACATGCATGCTTCTTCCCCTTTAAGTATTTTTCTGGGACAGTGCTAGCACCCAAGCCTCGTATACGCTAGTGTATGTCAATGTTACCTAATCCAGCTCTCCCATGCCAAAGTAGTAGCGTATTGCAATCACAGACGCACTCTACCTGCCACTCCACTACTACTGTTGCACCTTGGCAGGAGTGTAATGCGGCACACATGCATAGACGATTGGCATGAAAGTATGACATACCATCATGAAGTCCTCCTACTGCTCACGGGTTAACATGTTTAGCAGTGGGAGTTAGAAAACAGGGCTTTACAGCACAGCCCACAATGGACCAAACAAGGCTCATGACACCGGCACTATGCAGACCCCAGTGCTGAGTCCACAGCGGAGCCTCATTCAGGGCCAACTGGGGAGCCAAAGGCTGAGCAGCGTAGCTACAGCCAGATCTGCTCTTTCCCCTGCCAGTAGTCTGGAATCCATCCGCTCTGGGCCTGGGAGTGGGCATAGTGACTCCCCCTTCAGCCAAGCCACTCAACCTGGACGCAAACTAACAAGGGGCCTGTTGAGTTGCCTATTTAAAGTGGACCACAACCCATGGAGATTGGCCCAGGAATCAATTAAATTAAATCAATCATTCCCTCTCCCCAGGGCATCCAGGCTGCCAGCACTCTCGGATCCGCTCATATAAGATGAGCTCCTGGAGGAAGGGGCTCGAGCGGATCCAAGCGTGCTAAATGGACGAGTGGCAGCGCATGCATTGCAGGATCGGGAAGAGGTGAGTTTATTCGGGTGACCTGGGGGGTTCCACACAGCAGGGCAAAAACCAAAACCCAGGATAGTCAAAATCCTGTGTTTTGGTCCACTTTAATAATGCCTAGCTGGAGACTCCCCTGGATGGTGTTGCCAAAAATTATGATCGACTGGCTGGGTCCTGGTCCCCCGCGACCCCCAAAAGCTTTGCGGGAGGAGTTATGGCTTGAGATTGCCCACAGCGTGACAAAGGAGGAACAGAACTCAAGGATGGTGCCCAGGCCAAGATAAAGTGGGACGACCTGAAGGGCTGAGGAGTAAGTGGTCAACAACCAGAGGGCTGTTTGTACAGGAAACTTTGGACACCTCAATAAAGCCACCCTTTCTTTCAAACTGGTGGGGGGCTCCCTAAAACTCTACAATTTACCCATGCTGAGGAGCGGGTTTTGAGGATGCTCCACCCCGATACCAATATGGGCTGTCGGGCACCATGGACATTGATAGTATGTGCCCACCAGTTGTAAGACTTGTTTGCAAATAGTAACTTGGCACAGGGGGGAGTAGGCCAACAAAACACCCCACGCACCAACCTGAGTGCCCACATGCACACACAACTTTGAGGGCTTGCCTGCGCAACATATGTTGTGCGACAACACACACCAAGGCTATTAGGCAACCTTTACATGTAACCCCCAACATGGGCGTGAGCAGACAAAAATGTTGATTGATGTGAGACCCAGTGTGTGGCCCTTGTAGGGGCACATATACTGTTAGAGGAAACTACCAGTGCATTTACCTTGCCTTTGCAGCAACATGCAAGTCAGCAACACCTCGTCCACAAGACCCGACACCTGCAGCTACAGCTGTCCCACCTGGTGTGGCTACCTCGGAGACAACATCAAGGCAAGGGGCACGGTGGGGGGAGGAGGGTGAACCTAGGGTAAAGTTTGGGGCCCTGGAGGCTGTGTGGTAACATTTGGGAAAACTAACACTAATGTTCACCTTTCTCCACAGACAGCACCTCTCCTGGCTGAAATTAATGAGCTGGAGGAAGGGCACTCTGAACATCTGGATGAGACCCCGAATATCATCTGGACACCTCCACCAGCTGCTGGCACAATGGACACAGGCCATCACCACTTCTCCCTGCAGCTACAGCTTCATTCTGCCAGTCACAGCCTCACAAAGCACCCAGGATGAAGACAGTCCTGGCCTGCAGCCAGGCAGCACCAGTCCTTGGTAAGGCAGTGCCAAATGATGGAGGCAAACCAACGAACCAACAGCACCACTTTTCAGCAAAACTCCAATAGATATTTTAATGTGGTGTGACGGACCACCAGTTTGCTCCATGAAGACCTTGCTGCACCAGTTGTGGATGGAGAAGCTGTTTGGGGCTCTGGTGGAGGCCAACCAGGTTGCCCTTTAAAGGCTAGAGAGCCTGGAAACACAGCAAGCTGCAAACACCTGAAGTCAAGCAACATCCCCTGACCTGCCATGCTGGACTTTGGGTTGTGGGGGATCCCCAAGCTTTAGAATTGCCGGACAGGCACATTTTATGTGATCAATTTTCTGTTGACCTGCATCCACAGTTGTGCCATAGCCCAACAACTTGTGACAATTAGCAAGTAGAGAATAAAAACCAAAAAATGACATAAGTGGACTAAAACAAAAAAATAAAGAGAAAGGGGAGTCCACCAAATGCTGGCAAATGGCGAAGGTGGCCAGGAATCTCTGGAGCAGAAGCAGGAGTTGTCTCCTTCAAATATGCTGCCACCCTCTTGCTCGAGGCAAAATTATAAAGGCTGATGCATGCTAAGGAAAATTTTTACAACCTTCTCTGGCTTGTGTCGAAGGGCACCCCCCCCTGTGGTCAAGACAGAAAAATCTGGCCTTCAACAGCTTGAAGGTACGTTCAACTACTGCAATGGATAACCAGAATCATCTAAAAGACAAATGGAAACAGAAATTGAATTACTAACAGGCAACACAACATCAAAACAGCTTAGAACAGATAGTAAGAGTAGGGCAAACAAGCAAATTTTAAGGCAGAATACCCAGACTAAGCATTTGTAACTGCAACAAGGAGAAGGGGACATTCAAAGAGGGGCAAGAGCACATTGATGATGATGAGGGCAGGGGGACTAATTGACTAACACAATAAACTTGGAGCAATAAAAAAAAGGGGGCACATAACAGAAATGAAAAACACATTGCAAATGCAACATAAACAATAAACACGCAGATCCACTCCAGCAATAAACAGACTTGCCCACAATCCAACCGCCAGGCAGCTCGTCACTCTCAAAATGGGTGTATAAACTCATCAAGATAAATGCATCGTGGGATGAGCCAGGGAGCCGGCCAAAATGCTGAAAAAGCAAAGATCCGGCCCCATGATGCATTGGACAGTAAGAGAGTGGCCCATTTTGTGGTTGCTGAAAAGAAGTCACAAATAGAAAAGGGTCACTAGACTGGCAACAACAAATGAATAGCAGAAAAAATTAAGGAAAACTGGGGCCAAATGGGACACAGAGAGGCTGTTTGGGGGGAGGGGAAGCTAGGCTAGACTCAAGAGAGGGGAGTGGGCTACAAGGAGAAGCAATGTGGTCCTAAACATTCCGAAACATATACTCTTGGGCAGCAGGGGGAACCAGGGTCACATGCGTACAATCAATGGTGCCCATGACACTTGGTATATGCTCTGACCAACCTCACCGCATTCCAGGCTGCCATACTGTCAGGAATGAAATATATTTCTTCTGCAGGACAGTCATGCTATTGAGAAATTTAGTCAGGGCATGGCTTAGCGAAGGCTGGAACATGCCAACTAACAGTGCCCCAGGCCTCTGGAAGGAGCCATTCGCTAACAATTGGAGACAGCCAACCAATTTGATCATACCTCCAACTGCATGCCCCTTACATGTGGTGGGGGGCCAATCATAGTTCAGTTGGGTCAGTTCGAACACCTTCTGATCGGTCATGTGATCGATATGCAGGCGATGGCGGGTATACCTAAGTTCTGAAAGGTACATGTTTAACAGTACCTGCTGTGGCAGACGCTCGTACTCTTCACAGAACTCGTCAAGGGGCTCCATCGTAGATGCTGTAGGCTGTATATTCACTAGCAAAAAGAGGCCATTCAAGCATTCCCGCTAGCAAAAAGATGGTGTAAGTTTGAACCAGATACCTACGGCTTTTATAGGTATGAAAACACACAAATCAGAATGCAGAATCACGTGCAAGTGCAGGCTAAACACATATTTATACAGCAAACACTCGCTTTAGCATACGCATACCGAAATTTCCCACAAAAAGAACAACTCGGCCAAAAAAATAAAGCTCTTAATCACGGAAAAGAGACCAAATACGATCCTTTGACATCATTCCCACTGGTGGGAATGCGTGTGAGAGAGGTTCTGAATCAGGCCCAATGTCTTTAAAAATACATGCTTACCATAGAATTTGTCACAGGAGTTCAAATTTCTATTGTTTGACCTGGCTTCACAAGCCAGCTTAGGGTAACATCCCAGGTCTTTATCCCTTGCTTATGTGTCCTAATTGACTCTGTTCTTGCCCAATCCAATCCAATGTTAGTTTAACTATAGTGGTCAAATTAATGGAAACACTCTTAAAAAAACAGATAATTTCCCATCTAAAAATTAACAACCTGTTGGACCCAAAACAGCACGGCTTTACTGAGGGCAGATCATGTCAGACCAATCTTATTGAATTCTTTGACAATGTGACTTGGATGAAGGTGGTGCTGTGGATATCGCCTATCTGGATTTTAGCAAAACCTTTGACACTGTACCACATAAAGAGCTTGGTAGGAAAAGTTTGCCTGTTTGCTGATGATACAAAGGTTAGTAATAGGGGGGACACTTCTGGAGGTGTCTGCAACATGGACATTTTTTAGCTTTACTGGATGGATGGTCAAAACTGTGGAAACTAGAGTTTAATGTCTCTAAATGTAAAATCATGCACTTGGGTAGAAGGAATCCCTGCTCTGAGTACTGTATGGGCAGTACTGTGTTAGACAGGACCTCGGAGGAGAGAGATTTAGGGCTACTGATTACTGATAGCTGCAAGATGAGTGGACAGTGTAGCCAGGCAGTGGGAAAAGCAAGCAGGATGCTCGGCTGCATAGCTCGAGGCATCACCAGTAGGAAGAGGGAGGTTGTGATGCCGCTGTATAGAGCCCTGGTGAGGCCACAGCTAGAATACTGTGTGCAGTTCTGGAGACCTTACCTGCAAAAAGACATTATTCAAATAGAACGTGTCCAAAGGTGGGCAACAAAAATGGTGGAAGGACTTAAACTTAAAGAGACTTAAAAAACTTACTTTGTACAGTCTGGAGAAAAGATGGGAGAGATGGGGACATGACTGAGACCTTTAAATATGTGAAAGGATTGCATACGTTTCAGGAGGGAAGTTTTTAAGAAGAAACTTAATGATAGAACAGGGGGGCACAACCTGAAGCTAGTCGGAGGGAAGATCAGAAGCAATGTTAGAAAATATTATTTTACAGAAAGAGTAGTAGATGCTTGGAACAAACTTCTAGCAGAGGTAGTTGAAAAATAAACAGTCATTGAATGTAAACATGCCTGGGATAAGCACATATTTATCCTAAGATACAGAGTACATACAGTATACACATAAGGGCAGACTAGATGGAGCGTATGCTTTCCTTCTGCTGTCAACCTTCTATGTTTCTATGTAATTAGGAGAAAAGCTAAATTATGAGATTTCCACAAAATAATATACAGAAATGCATTCTAGCGTGGTGCTGAATCTACCCTTATGTGTGTTGGAATCAGTGTTTCAGTGATGCCAGGCCTGTTGCAATTAAGAGGCTGGTTCCTGGTGTCAGCACTAAAGCAAATTTATGGGGCTGGGAAATCTATAATCTTTCTTTATCATGCCACATAACTTCTTCATTTTCTAAGCTAAATTATCATACGACTAGGTGAAGTTGTCAACCTGAGTATCACTTCCTGGCATCACTGATTGTAATAGGACACAACACACTTAAACCAGGCCAACAGCCTGGCACAACTGGAAAAGAAAGGTAGCGGCCATTTTGGAGCTTCCTCTCCCAGCATCTCAGCTATGCTGCTGTCCGGATTCAGCTGACATAACCAACAATGCACAGTAACAGGAAGCCCAGCAGTACTTCCTGTTTGCAGGCAGTATGCACATCCATGCACATGATTTTGTTTTTAAAATTAACCACAGCAGGATTTGGAAAAGGTAAATTAATTTCTAGCAATCTAAATGGGGAGGAATGCATATGAGCACTGTTTGTTGGGTTGGTCTGGTTCAAGTAATTTTTGGCTGTTGGTTTGCTTTAAGCACCACTAAATTAGTGGAAAGTCCATGTGCCAAAGTGGTCGGTGCATTTTAATAAGCTGTATAATATAATGCATTCCTTTAGCAAATCAACTATATTTTTTATTTAACAGATAATCATTTGGCTAGTTTTGCACATTTTTGACAAAACATATCATTCTACTCCTAAGAGTAGCTTTCAAACTGTTTACTAATGCACACCTCGCAGTTTATCTATGGCCACTTGCATATAACTGCTTACAAGTGAGCAGTCCTCCCATTTGCTTATGAAATTCTTCCTACTATAATCCTTTTTACTCGTGCACTTGATCAAGTACGATTGCCTTTAACATCACTAAGAAAGAAATTAAGGTGTAAAAACAAACAAAAAGTAAAGATGTCCCTTTCTAAGAAAATATTCACATGACATACCTGCTGGTCAGTATGGGTGAGCAAGCAACAGGAAACACAAATGCTGTGTTGTAATGCTGTTTATAAAGCAAGGAAGTGTCTAGCCTTTCTAACTAAAGTCTTACTTCCCCTTTTTAAGATGAGATATTTTTGGTTCAGTGAATTTTTTTCAATGCAAATTAGGATAATAAGTCATCACAATTTAAACTGGAGATTTTTTTTTGAATGTGTGCGTTTAGTTTGTAACAAGAAAGACAAATGATAAACTTTGATAAGACCATAATGAAGTGGTTAATCTCTTCTCTTTGGTGTTGGTCATTTAGGCCCTTATTTAACAAGGGATAGCGCCAGGTAGCGACTGGTGAGCGAACGGTAATAACGGTCACCACCACGAGAACGCCGGCTCCCCACCACAATCACACATTTATCAATCACACATTTACAGATAGCGAATCATTCATCATTATTCCAGCCTCACCCCTTAGCGCCAGCGAGCGACCTTGAACAGCGACAGGTATGACCTCTCGCTACCTGGCGCTCTCCAATGCATTTCAATGGAACAATCTTTAAATATTCATAATTAATTGTTAATAATTTTTTTTTTTTTTTTATGTGAAAATTTCTGTTACCACTTCTGCCATGTTAGATTTTTTTTTAAGGTAAAAAAAAAATTTGTGCAGAATTGATATTACAGGTCTGATATTAATGTATTCATATTACAAAATGTTTTTATAAACTTGTTTTTTTTGGTTTCAAAAAATATGGTTGTTTGGGGGTTAAAAAACTACTTTTAACCCATCGCCGCCAGCGCTCTGGGGTTTAAACATGCATTTCACAGCGCGAGAATTTTTTGAGCGTGATTTGTTAATGAATATGGTGGGAGCCGTTCGCTATGGCCATTCGCTATCATGCGCTCCCATACAGCGCGGAACCTGTCAAACAGCGACTCCTAACCCCGTATTCAACATTACCGCACACCGACTGAGTCGCTGTCAACAACCGAACAACGGCCAAGCACAGCGACTACTAGCGGGCGCTGTGAAAATACTGCTACAGTCGCTCATCTGTCGCTACCTGTCGCTATTAATGAATCGGCCTCCCCGTTTCAGTTCTCATTTGTACAAGCAATTTATTTTAATTTTCAATAAAAGCTTTATAAAATATCCATAAGGGCATATATAGTAGCAGCAACTCTTGATAAGGGATGACCAACAATAGAGCACATACACAAGGCGTACCAATAACCTAAAATTTTCCTCAAATCCACAGAGAAATCTTATGGAACTAATCAAGAACAAACTTCACCACCAAACAGGGAAAGAAAAAGAAGGAAACCAAAGATCCCACTGGAAAACAAAAACATGATGAGTGCGGAAGGTTTGAGAGGATGAATGGACAAGTCTTCCAAGCAAAAACCTGCATCAAAGCAGACTGACTCACTCAAGCAACTTAATAATGATGCTCAGTCTAAGGCTATAATACACAAAACGTATGTCAATTCATTCATTTATAATTATTAGCAACTGGATTTCACAAAAGTGTGAACCAAAAACATGAGTCATAAACATCAGCCAAACATAACAACATTGGCTGAGAGCTACAAATGCCAGAAAGCAGAACAACTGTATGAAAATTGCCCCACTACTAGACTAAAAACACATGATGCAAAAACGGGGGTACACATACCTAAAGCTGGCTGATTCTCTTGTGAAATCCCCTAGTTCAGTAGAAAAACGTACTTTTCCAGTGGTCCCAGGGCGCCATATTTTCAGCTGATTCCCAGTCCCGTGTTGGGCCTATCTAAATGGACAACATGAGCATGCCCAACTGGGGAGAGCGGGCAGTGGGAGATGCCCCAGCAATGCAATAGATTGGGGGGCAGTAATAGTCACTACAAGGTACAGGATCTGGATACCCTTGTTAAGTGGACCAAAATCAAAGGGGGGGGGGGGGGCTTTTGGTGCAAGATATACAGTGGCTAAAATAATTATTGAACACATCCCCAATTTTCTAAGAAGCCTACGGAACCTTTGATTTGATTTGAAGAGTCTGGAAGAATGTGCCAAAATCACACCTTAGCAATGCATGTGACTAGTTTCACCATACAGGAAGTGTCTTGAAGCTGTAATCACCAACACCAAGGCTTTTGTAAGGAGTATTAATACATTTCAGTTAGAGTGTTTCCTTTTCCCTCTCATTATGACATAACCTAGTGTATGGACATCAAAATCACCAAAACTATCTGAGCGGCATGCTTACCAATGCTAGAAACATGTCAATAAAATGGATGAACTTGAACTTATAATAACAGAGGAACAGAATGGGAGTAACTGAGACATGGCTGGGTGAAAGCTATGAGTGGGCAGTAAACCCACAAGGTTAGTATGTGTTTAGGAGGGACTGTAAAAACTGCAAAGAGGGATGGAGTTTGCTTATTTGTAAAATTGGGTCTACAGCCCACATTGCAGAAGGATATATGTGAGGGAAACGAATATGTAAAGTATATGTGGGTAGAAATACATGGAGGGAAAAAAATAATAAAATATTGATAGGGGTTTGCTACAAGCCTCCAAATATAACAGAATCCACAGACAACATGCTGCTAAGACAAATAGATAAAGCCACTAATTTAAATGGGGTAGTTATTATGGGGGACTTTCACTACCCAGATCTAGATTGGGAAGCTGCAAGCTGTGAATCTCAGAAATCTAAAAGATTTATATAATTAGAAATAGATATTTCTCAACAAATGCATGCTCCAACTAGTGGAGGGGGCTTCTAGAACGTAATACTAACCAATGTACCAGATAAAGTAACAAAGGTAGGGGGGGCACCTTGGAAACAGTGATTATAATATTATTTGCTTCCACTTAAAGGAGCACTATTGCGAAATTGTGAAATACTAAAAATCCATGTAAACATGTTGGCTAATGAGAGGAGGGGTCACTTATACACCCGAACTGAATAAAAGTCCCGCCAAGCTTGTGGTTTATTCTCACATGGTAGGAACAAAATCCAGGGGTGACAGGTTTAGTCAATGAGGGATGACAGAGCCTGTCATACTGGATGTCCTTTTCCTTACATTAAAATAAAAGAAACAAGCCTGGCTGGATATTTCTTGATGTCGGGTGTATAAGTGACCCCTCCTCCTGTCATCCAGCAAATTTATATGGATTTTTATCACTGGGTCATTTTTCGTGATAGTCCTCCTTTAACTGTCACTAGTATTAGAGATAAGCGAATCGATTCTGACGAACCAGAACGATTCCGAATATCGCCGCGATTCGATCGCTCAAATTGCTTCCTTAAAACTCTATTTGCTGCTATACAGCCCATCTAAAACGGTGGATCCACATGTCAGGACATGTCCCATGGGCCAAGGAATCCTGGGTAGGTGTCGCATGCTACCTATCAGCAGACAGGCTTACCGATGATGTCACAGCCCCATATAAACGGCGGCCATCTTGCGGGAGATCATTCTGACACTGTATTGCGGCCAGAGCAGATCAGGCAGGGAGAGAGCGAGGGACAGATAGACAGACAGACGGACAGACAGATAGGTAGATAGACACAGCAAGGGAGAGATAGATAGAACAAGGAACAGAAGAAGCAGAGCGAGGGGCAGATAGAGAAGTAGAGAGCCTGTGACAGTGACAGATAAAGACAGGGACAGTTTAAAGTGTTTGCTTTAGCTTCCAAGCCTATTTGGTGTTAATAACACACTTGCCTATTTAGCTTTTCCTTTACCTGGTGTCATTCTTTAAAAAGCATGCTAGCATTAATATTTCAAGACTACCTGTGTACTAACTGGTTGCATTTTATAATCAAAGTCACTTTTCCACAATCAAAGGAGCCAACCTCTGTATGTGAGCAGGGGGCATCCCAAACACTAGCATAAATATTTAAAGACTACCTGTGTACTAACTGCTTGCATTTTATAATCAACGTCACTTTTCCACAATCAAAGAAGGCCACCTCTGTATGTGAGCAGGGGGCATCCCAAACACTAGCATAAATATTTCAAGACTACCTGTGTACTAACTGTTTGCATTTTATAATCAACGTCACTTTACCACAATCAAAGGAGCCAACCTCTGTATGTGAGCAGGGGCATCCCAAACACTAGCATTAATATTTCAAGACTACCTGTGTACTAACTGCTTGCATTTTATAATCAACGTCACTTTTCCACAATCAAAGGAGGCCACCTCTGTATGTGAGCAGGGGGCATCCCAAACACTAGCATAAATATTTCAAGACTACCTGTGTATTAACTGCTTGCATTTTATAATCAACGTCACTTTTCCACAATCAAAGGAGGCCACCTCTGTATGTGAGCAGGGGGTATCCCAAACACTAGCATAAATATTTCAAGACTACCTGTGTACTAACTGCTTGCATTTTATAATCAACCTCACTTTTCCACAATCAAAGGAGGCCACCTCTGTATGTGAGCAGTGGGCATCCCAAACACTAGCATAAATATTTCAAGACTACCTGTGTACTAACTGCTTGCATTTTATAATCAACGTCACTTTTCCACAATCAAAGGAGGCCACCTCTGTATGTGAGCAGGGGGCATCCCAAACACTAGCATAAATATTTAAAGACTACCTGTGTACTAACTGCTTGCATTTTATAATCAACGTCACTTTTCCACAATCAAAGGAGGCCACCTCTGTATGTGAGCAGGGGGCATCCCAAACACTAGCATAAATATTTAAAGACTACCTGTGTACTAACTGCTTGCATTTTATAATCAATGTCACTTTTCCACAATCAAAGGAGGCCACCTCTGTATATGAGCAGGGGACATCCCAAACAATAGCATTAATATTTCAAGACTACCTACCTAATAACTGCTTGCTTTTTTTAAGCAAAGTCCCCTTTCCACAATCAAGGGGGGCCACCTCTGTATGTGAGCAGGGGGCATCCCAAACACTAGCATAAATATTTCAAGACTACCTGTGTACTAACTGCTTGCATTTTATAATCAACGTCACTTTTCCACAATCAAAGGAGGCCACCTCTGTATGTGAGCAGGGGGCATCCCAAACACTAGCATAAATATGTAAAGACTACCTGTGTACTAACTGCTTGCATTTTATAATCAACGTCACTTTACCACAATCAAAGGAGGCCACCTCTGTATGTGAGCAGGGGGCATCCCAAACACTAGCATAAATATTTCAAGACTACCTGTGTACTAACTGCTTGCATTTTAAAATCAACGTCACTTTTCCACAATCAAAGGAGGCCACCTCTGTATGTGAGCAGGGGGCATCCCAAACACTTGCATAAATATTTCAAGACTACCTGTGTACTAACTGCTTGCATTTTATAATCAACCTCACTTTTCCACAATCAAAGGAGGCCACCTCTGTATGTGAGCAGTGGGCATCCCAAACACTAGCATAAATATTTCAAGACTACCTGTGTACTAACTGCTTGCATTTTATAATCAACTTCACTTTTCCACAATCAAAGGAGGCCACCTCTGTATGTGAGCAGGGGGCATCCCAAACACTAGCATAAATATTTAAAGACTACCTGTGTACTAACTGCTTGCATTTTATAATCAATGTCAGTTTTCCACAATCAAAGGAGGCCACCTCTGTATGTGAGCAGGGGGCATCCCAAACACTAGCATTAATATTTCAAGACTACCTGTGTACTAACTGCTTGCATTTTACGAGCAAAGCCACTTTTCCACAATCAAAGGAGCCCTCTGTATGTGAGGAGGGGGCATCCCAAACACTAGCATTAATTTAGCCCCTAGTCTGCTGCAACCTTTGCCTGATGAATCTAGGCCTCTCCTCGGTGCATATCCTGGCACATCTCTGCCTGACATTTTGACTGCATTTAGGAGGAGAAAACAATATACTACACTACACCTACAACAGTATTTTTGTAACAGCAGGTGTGTAGAAAAGTTAGATCAAAATAGGCAGACACTGTAGCTAAAAGCTAATGCAAAAAGACACTGTCAGATGGTTTTACACAGGATGCCCCTGGTCAGAGTTAACCCTTTAAGTGCCAGCCCACCAAGATATTTTGTCACTCTCTGTTGCCAGAGCATTTTTCACTATTTTCTGCTATAGAGGTTTAACTGTGATTTTGAAGGGATTTCCTGGGACTTGTCAGGAAAATTATATACAGTTTTTTTCAGCAGAGTCTGGGCTTTAACATGAAATGTCTTGTTTGTCATTTTTTTAGTCTTTTCCTAATAATTTTGGGTGAAAGTAGTACAAAAAATAAAAAAAAGCATTTTTTTACATTTTGTAGTTTTTTCTTATAACCAAAAATAAAGGTTTTGAAATAAAATTATATTGAGTGTGAAAGCCCTGTTTCTTCCAGTTACAATGGTACCACATATGTGTTGGTAGACACCCTTTCCTACCCAGGAGACACCACAAACTGCAAAGAGCGCTAAAGCAGATTTTTAGATAAAACGCAAATACCATTTGTGCCTTGCAGTTTTTCAAGAAATACAACCCTTTACATTTGGAATACCCCCCCCCAAACCATACATTTTTGAAAAGTACACACCTCAAGGTTTCTAGGCGTACTAGGGTTCTTGGTGTGGGCACAGTTGTTTGCAACCAGAACCTCTCTCAAATTTTGAGTCCAAAGGCTTTTCCTAAAAAAATAAGAAAAAAGCAGAATCAAAACCCTAATTTCCTAAAAAAACAATAAGCAAGTAAGAAATAACATAGTATATCTGAAAGCGCAAGGTCCCCTTAACAGAACAATACCCAATATGCATAGGTACTTTGAAGCGTAAAGTTGCTAAACACCTCAAAGTAAAGCATGCACGTAAGGGTAATTTCAGTGGCAAAAATCAGCTGCACAGACAAAGCACGCACCTTGCAGTTTTCAAGAAATACAACCCTTTACATTTATAATACCCCCCACAAACCATATATTTTTGGAAAGTACATACCTCAAGGTTTCTAGGCGTACTGGGTTTATTGTTGCAGGAGACATTTTCTGGATGAAAACCCCTTAGGTGACCATTGATTGCAGAGTATTTCCCTAAAAAAATAATACAAATGCAGCATACAAGCTAATTTTCTTAATATATTGGTATTCAAACAAGAAAGACTCATGAAATCAGAAACAGCAAGTTCCCTGGAACATAACAATACCTAACATGCTTAGTTACTTTATGGGTAGAGTTGCTAAACGCCCTGAAGTAAAACATATGCATAAGGGTAATTTTACTTGAATACCGTATATACTCGAGTATAAGCCGAGTTTTTCAGCCCACTTTTTGGGCTGAAAAAAGCCACCTCGGCTTATACTCGAGTCAATACGGCGCCGTCAGCCGCTCCCGCCGCCGCCTGCACTTCCAGGCTGCTGCGTGCAGGTCGTCGGTGGGCGTGCCCCATATGGCCGGCGTCCAATGAAAACATTGGACGCCGGCCATATGGGGCACGCCCACCGACGACCAGCGCGCAACAGCCAGGAAGTGCTGGCGGCGGCGGGAGCGGCTGACGGCGGCGACGGCGGAGGGAGCGGATGACGGCGACGGCGGAGGGAGCGGATGACGGCGGCAGATGATGGCGGCTGGCGGCGGCGGGAGAGGCTGGCGGCGGCGGAGGGAGCGGCTGAAGGCGGAGGCGACGGCGACGGCTGGCGGCGGCGGGAGCGGCTGACGGCAACGGCGGCGGAGGGAGCGGCTGAAGGCTGGAGGCGGATGACGGCGGCGGGAGCGGCGGCGCTGAATGGAGAGAGCGACCGGCTGGAGGAGGAGGTTGGTGGCGGCAGCAGCAGCAGGTACCGTTTGTGTTTGTGTGTGTGTGTGTGTGTGTGTGCGTGCACGCTGGTTCATGCTGACCTCCCTCTCATCTCTATGCCCAGTCCTTTAGAGCAGGGGCAGGGCCAAAAAATGTGCCTTTCCTGTCCACAGCAGCATTAACCCTGCCTGTCCCTGCTTTCCCCCAAGAATGTTTAATGCCTCGGCTTATACTCGAGTCAATAGCTTGTTCCACTTTTTTGGGGTAAAATTAGGTGCCTCGGCTTATACACGGATCGGCCTATACTCGAGTATATACGGTAATTTAGTTCTTTTTAAATCAAAAAACCCTTACCTGTCTAATATCTAAAATAAACCTTTTATGATCTAGGGATGCTATTGTGGAAACAGGACACTAGACAGAAAGTACAAAACTTTAATAAAAGATCGGAAAAAAATAAGAAATTGCAAAATAAACTTATCTTCAATAATGGTACTAAGAGGTGCCATTAAATTAGCAATGAGAGGATTCGCTTGTGAACGTCAGTAAACACCGAAATCCTAATAAAGGGGCCCATGTTTTCATCATCCTTCACAAGTATCTGTCAGTTTTTGGCTTCGCCTCAAGTACCGACAAAAGGACAAGTAAATACACTTTCTACACCCTAATTGTTAACTATGTGTTTCAGGCCACAGAAACAAAAAGATAAATTAAAGCAGGAAAAAAAACTAAACCTAAAAGATTCCAGGGATGATCACTTACCTTCCCCCAGGGCATCCCAAATTAGGATGACCTGCTGTGTGAACCCCCCCAGATTGGCAGTAACAGCTTACTTCTTCCTGGTCCAGCAGCGCATGTTCTTGTCTCATTATAGCCGTTTGACGTGTTCTTGTCACATGGCTCTATATGCAACGGAGAGCAAGAGCAGGCACATCCCCAGCATCTTGTGGTTGTGTGGGTGTTCCGACCCAGCTGTTCAGATAGGCTGGGGCAGAAGCGCACGTGCTGCAAGGGATGTGGCAGCTTGCACTCCTATTGCAGATAGAGCCATTTGCTGAATGACATGGCAAGCGGCTTAGATGGATGAGAGCCCACACATGCACCGTTGGGCCGTGGAGAGGTAATCTGTTACTATAGATCGGGGGGTTTCACCGAGCAGGGTATTCCAAACCAGGATGACCCTAAGGCACAGAACAAAGTTGAAAAGTTGAAGGTCTGAAGCCGAAAATAAAAGTCCAGAAAAGTCCAAAACAATGCAAAAGTCAAAATTGCAGTTGTGTATGGTATGCCTCAAAACAACCCTCTAATCACAAACCAGGTTGGCTGGGACATGTCGGGCAGTAGTAGCGCATATCTCTCCTAAAGCCACGCCTACTGCATACCCTACAAGGCTTCTGGGGATACCTTTTCGTATTGATGGAGGGAATGCACTTTATAAAGTGCTTCCCAACTAGCCTTACCTCATCATCATTACCAGCCATCTCTGGTGCCTGCTCGGTATCCCCAAATATCAAAGCAGGGAGTAACTGCTGCTGGAATTTGACAAAAGACAAATTCGAGCCTGGTACTGCTGCCTTGAAGACAACATTGGCGTTATAAGTTGCCATTTGGACCAAATGGATAGCAACTTTTTTGTACCAGGCTCTGGATTTTCTGGTGGCATTGTAATATGTTAAAATTTGGTCTGTCTTATCAACGCCACCCATGAATTTATTATAATCCTTGATACAATGTGGCTTTTGGGAAGGGGTTCGGGGACCAAGTCGTTGTACATTCATGACTGACTCATCGTGGATTGTTGTCAGCATGAATACATTTTTTTCTGTCCATGTATTTCAAGGCCAGGAGCTCATCGCTTCTTAAAGCATACGACTCTCCACGATTTAGTTTTTTTTGAAGCATTGCCACAGGTCAGGGTGTCCAATGTGTATAGGGCTCGAAACAGGGGGATGCTGGTATAAAAGTTATCCACATATAAGTGGTAACCTTTCCCCAGTAGAGGAGTCATGAGTTCCCATACAATCTTGCCACTGACAGACAAATCAAGGGGACAACCAGGGGGGTGCAGATGTGTGTCCCTTCCTTCGTAGATTCGGAAATATTTGGTGTAGCCGGTCACACTATTGCATAATTTGTAAAATTTAATCCCATAGCGGGCACGCTTACTAGGGATATACTGACGAAATACAATGCGCCCTTTAAAAAGCAGAAGTGACTTGTCAATACTTAAATTTTGAGAGGGGGTGTACACTTCTGCAAAGCACGTAGACAGGCTATCGATCAGGGGACGTACTTTGTGAAGCCTGTCGTGACCGGGCTCACCGCGGGGGATTGCAGTGGCATTATCATTAAAATGTAGAAACCGCAGTAAAATTTGGTAGCGGTTTCTGGTCATTATGGCCGGAAATAATGGGGTTGACAAAAGGGTTTGGGTATCCCAGTAGGAGGCGATGCTAAATTTTTTGCAGATACCCATGGCTAAAGTGAGCCCCCAAAATTTTTTCAACACACATGTTTGTAGGATGCCATGCATGCGTGCGGGCATGCCTTTGTGGGGGATTTTGTGCTAGGACCCACTCAGCATAGCAGTCTGTATGGTAGACCATTTCCTGTAGGATGGCCTCTGTTACGAACAATTTGATAAAGTCAACGGGACGGAAGTTTGTTGTGACGACGTTGACTACGGGGACCGAATCGAAAGGGGGAATTTCGGGGGAATAATTATTAGGAGGCCTCCACGCAGGCGCTCCATCACCAGCTGCAGCACTCGCCACCTGACCTACACGCCACCTGACCTACACTCTCCTCCAGCGTGGCCTCTACTTGTGCACTACCATCCCTTCTAGGATGCCTAGCACTACCACTGGTACTACTGCGTGGCTGTGTCTCCTCAGTAGAGGAGACACTGTCAGACTCGCTATCTGAGGGCAAATATTCTGAGCCTGAATCACTAAACTCTTCCGAGTCTGACTCCATCATATAAGCCGCTGCTTCCTGGCCAGTGTACCGTCTCCCAGCCATACCGAAATCTGCTAAACAAAGGCTAAAACCAAATACAAACTACAAACTTACTACACTAAAGGGGACAAACTAGGGGGCACTTTACAGTAACTAAATCTAAAACCTAATAAGCTAAGTGTAAGAAAAAAAAAAGTAAACAATTCCTCAAAAGATAAGGTGTATGTGTGGATGTATTTATACGATACCAAAGCAGCAGGAGGTCCCAGATGATCCAGCGGATTAAGGATGGGGGGGGAGGAGGGGGAAAGGGGGAGGAGGGGCAAGGGTAAGGCCAAGTGGGGGGTTGTAAAACTAGAAGCTTGAGACCTTCAAGCTGGAGTCCACCATGTTGTCGGTCAGCAAGCTTGATGCTTTCAGGATCTTCTAGAGCAATCGCACACCTAAAGGAAGTTAAAATAACAGAACATTAAAATTAAGAAGGATGGTTAAAACCCCCAGCAGCTTCAGCTGTAAGGCCCATGTACAGAGAGGCTATGGGAGGAGCCTGTGGGCAGGTATGTACACTATGTATATGCTCTCTCTGGTCACAGCATGGCACCTGACTAGGTTGGCCTTATCGCTACCATGCCAAGCGGCCACCCCCGAGGCAGATGCAGTGCTGGGATGAGGAAAGGGGAAAGAGGCAGATGCGTTGCTGTAATGAGTGGGCTGAGGAAAGAGAGAGGCAGATGCAGTGCTGGAATGGAAACAGGTAGTGTGGTGCATGAGGGTGGTAGATGTGGTGTCAGGATGGAGGCCTGTGGAGAGAGGCAGATGCAATATCAGGATGGGTTGCATGGCCAGAGGTGGCAGATGTGGTGCCAGGATGGAATGCATAAGCAGAGAGGGTTGAGTGAGGGCAGATGTGGAGCCACAGGAGGGCGGATGTGGAGCCAGGGGAGGGTGAGTGAGGGCAGATGCGGCACTAGAGGAAGGTGAGTGCAGATGCAGTGCTATGGGAGAGCGGATGCAGAGTAAGAGGAGGGTAAGTGAGGGCAGATGTGGAGCCAGAGGAGGGTGAGTGAGGTCAGATGCGGCACTAGAGGAAGGTGAGTGCAGATGTGGTGCTACAGAAGAGCGGATGCAGAGTAAGAGGAGGGTAAGTGAGGGCGGATGTGGAGCCAGAGGAAGGTGAGTGAGGGCAGATGCGGCGCCACGTGACGACGGATGTAGAGCCAGAGAGACATCCAGGCCAGGACACTCTCTCTGGGTGAGGAAGAGGGAGGAGCCTGTTATCTGTTGTACTATGCTAGTGGCTCTGAGGTAGGTACTATGGATGAATAAAAGAGAAAAAAAAACTCCCTCTAAACCTTACACAGCAATCGATGGAGGGGAGAGAGATGCACACCGATCGGCGGGGATGACAGTAGCAGGCATGTCTGTGGCAGTGGTGATCACATGCATGGAGTAATAACACGAAGAATCCACCCCACCTCCCTCCAAAGCGTTCGCGGAGGGGAGAGAGATGCAGGCAAAAACGCAGGAGCAGGGCAAAGGCGATCGCATGCATGGAGGGGAGGGTTCCTCAGGGGTGACAGCAGGTGAGAGGTGACAGCAGCAGAGGGGGGGGGGGCACACTGTGCACTGATAGTGGGGGTAGTAGGAGCAGGGCAAGGATCACATGCATGGGGGGGGGCGGCACAAGGAACCCTCCCCACCTTCCTCCAAAGCGATTGTGGAGGGGAGAGAGATGCAGGGAAAACCGCAGGAGCAGGGTTCCTCATGCCCCTACCAAGCATGCGATCGCCTCTGCTCCTGCTGTATTGCCGGCATCTTTCTCCCCTCCACCGATTGCCTTGGAGGGTGAGGGGAGACAGCAGCAGAGGGAGGGGGTAACCTTCCCTCCAAAGCGAACGGTGGAAGGGGAGAAAGATGCAGGGAAAATAGCAGGAGCAGGGAAAAGGCAATCACATGCTTGGGGGGGGGTCCTCGTGCCCCCCCCACAAGCATGCGGTCGCCTCTGCTCCTGCTGTATTGCCGGCATCTTTCTCCCCTCTACCGATTGTCTTGGAGGGTGAGGAGTGACAGCAGGTGAGAGGTGATAGCAGCAGAGGGGGGGGCACACTGTGCACTGATCGTTGGGGTAGTAGGAGCAGGGCAAGGATCACATGCATGGGGGGGTGGCACAAGGAACCCTCCCCACCTCCCTCCAAAGCGATCGTGGAGGGGAGAGAGATGCGGGGAAAACCGCAGGAGCAGGGCAAAGGCGATCGCATGCATGGAGGGGAGGGTTCCTCATGCCACCCCAAGCATGCGATCGCCTCTGCTCCTGCTGTATTGCTGGCATCTTTCGCCCCTCCACCGATTGCCTTGGAGGGTGAGGGGAGACAGCAGCAGAAGGATGGGGGTAACACAAGGAACCTTCCCTCCAAAGCGAACGGTGGAGGGGAGAGAGATGCAGGGAAAATAGCAGGAGCAGGGAAAAGGCGATCACATGCATGGGGGGGGTTCCTCGTGCCCCCCCCACACAAGCATGCGGTCACCTCTGCCCTGCTCCTGCTGTATTGCCGGCATCTTTCTCCCCTCCACCGATTGCCTTGGAGGGTGAGGGGTGACAGCAGCAGAGAGGGGGGTACACTGTGCACTGATCGGTGGGGTAGTAAGAGAAGGGCAAAGCTGATCACATGCATGGGGGGGTTCCTTGTGCCCCCCCCCCCAAGCATGCGGTCGCCTCTGCCTTGCTTCTGCTGTATTGCAGGCATCTTTCTCTCCTCCTCCGATTGCCTTAGAGGGTGAAGGGTGACAGCAGCAGCAGAGGGGGGTAACACAAGGAACCCCCCCTCCAAAGCGATCGGTGGAGGGAAAAGAGATGAAGGGAAAATAGCAGGAGCAGGGAAAAGGTGATCACATGCATGGGAGGTTCCTCGTGCCCCCCCCCCCCCCCCACAAGCATGCGGTCGCCTCTGCCCTGCTCCTGCTGTATTGCCAGCATCTTTCTCCCCTCCACCGATCGCCTTGGTGGGAGGTGAGGGGTGACAGCAGCAGAGAGGGGGGGTAACACAAGGAACCCTCACTCTGACACAGAGATTGATCTTGCCTGTCTGCTGATCTGTGTGTCCGTGAGTGGCCACCGATCGGAGTGTAAGCTTTGGAGGGTGGTGGGGAGGGCCCCCGATCACGGGGGGGGGCACCAATCGAGGGGGGGCCTCCCCACCACCCTCCAAAGCTTACACGCCGATCGGTGGCCACTCACGGACACACCGATCGACAGACAGGAAAGATCACTCTGTGTCAGAGTGCCTGTCTGACACATGGCGGCAGAGGGACATAAAAGACAGGTGCTGAGACAATGACAGAGAGGGGGATCACACACAATAGGGGATCACACACCATCACTCACCTCAGATCCATGCAGCAAGAGGTCGGGAGCCATGTGACCTGCTCTTTTAAAGGGGCGCGGCGCCGGCTGATGACAGCTGCATTTCCTGCATTTTGATTGGCTCCTGCGAAGATCGTGTCATAGGTGGAGCCCTCAGGTGACCTCTGGATGAACCCCCCAGCTCTTCTTTTCTAGAAATCTCCTGAACTGTGGTGCTGCGAGCTTCCAAACAGGCTTGAGGTAAGAAAATGTCAGCTACGTGAGACTCACGTAGCTGGCACTAGAAGGGTTAAATGCACCACAGGCAGTTTTGAAACGTGGTTTTTGTTCAAAAGGTGCGCTCACCTTCCACTGCCATGGCTGCCGGGGGGGGAGGGTGCGTGGCAGGAGCAGCAGCAGCAGCTCCATCAGCAGCAGCCTCAGTCTTCAGTCGCTAATGAGTAGCTTTCTGCACCCCCATAGTGAGGCTACTCATCTTTGTGAAGATGAATCAGGCACGGATCAGCCAGTATTTCCACCCACCAATAGCTGATGCATGCGAGTAGCTGATGTATGGTAGCTCCTTCTGCTGCTGCCATCTCCTGGGTGTGTCTTTCAGGCAACATATGAGCTCCTTTTGCTGCTGCCAACTACTGGGTGTGTCTTTCAGGCAATATATGAGCTCCCTATGCTGCTGCCAACTCCAATGTGTTTTTCAGGCAATACATGGGCTCCCTATGCTGCTGCTGCTGCCAACTCCTGGGTGTGTCTTTCAGGCAATATATGAGCTCCTAATGCTGCTGCTGCTGCTGCCAACTCCTGGGTGTGTCTTTCAGGCAATATATGAGCTCCTAATGCTGCTGCTGCTGCCAACTCCTGGGTGTGTTTTTCAGGCAATATATGGACTCCTAATGCTGCTGCCAACTCCAATGTGTTTTTCAGGCAATATATGGGCTCCCTATGCTGCTGCCAACTCCTGGGTGTGTCTTTCAGGCAATATATGGACTCCTAATGCTGCTGCTGCTGCCAACTCCTGGGTCTGTCTTTCAGGCAATATATGGGCTCCCTATGCTGCTCTTCAGGCAATATATGAGCTCCTAATGCTGCTGCTGCTGCTGCTGTCAACTCCTGGGTGTGTCTTTCAGGCAATATATGGGCTCCCTATGCTGCTGCCAACATCAGGGTGTGTTTTTCAGGCAATATATGGTCTCCTAATGCTGCTGCCAACTCCAGTGTCTCTTTCAGGCAAATCCTATGCTGCTGCCAACTCCAATGTGTTTTTCAGGCAATATATGGGCTCCTAATGCTGCTGCCAACTCCTGGGTGTGTCTTTCAGCCAATATTTGAGCTTCCTACGCTGCTGCCAACTCCTGGGTGTGTTTTTCAGGCAATATGTGTGCCCCCTATGCTGCTGCAAAGTCCAGAGTGTGTTTTTCAGGCAATATATAAGCTCCCTATGCTGCTGTTGCTGCCAACTCCTGGGTGTGTCTTTCAGGCAATATATGGGCTCCTAATGCTGCTGCCAAATCCAATGTGTTTTTCAGGCAATATATGGGCTCCCTATGCTGCTGCCAACTCCTGGGTGTGTCTTTCAGGCAATATATGAGCTCCCAATGCTGCTGCCAACTCCTGGGTGGGTTTTTCAGGCAATATATGGTCTCCTAATGCTGCTGCTGTCAACTCCAATGTGTTTTTCAGGCAATATATGGGCTCCCTATGCTGCTGCCAAGTCCTGGGTGTGTCTTTCAGGCAATATATGGGCTCCCTATGCTGCTGCCAACTCCAATGTGTTTTTCAGGCAATATATGGGCTCCTTCTGCTGCTGCCAACTCCTGGGTGTGTTTTTCAGGCAATATATGAGCTCCCTGTGCTGCTTCCAACTCCAATGTGTTTTTCAGGCAATATATGAGCTCCCTATGCTGCTGCCAACTCCTGGGTGTGTTTTTCAGGCAATATATGTGCTCTCTATGCTGCTGTCAAGTCCAGAGTGTGTCTTTCAGGCAATATATGGGCTCCTAATGCTGCTGCTGCCAACTCCTGGGTGTGTCTTTCAGGCAATATATGGGCTCCTAATGCTGCTGCCAACTCCAATGTGTTTTTCAGGCAATATATGGGCTCCTAATGCAGCTGCCAACTCCTGGGTGTGTCTTTCGGGCAATATATGAGCTCCCTATGCTGCTGCCAACTCCAATGTGTTTTTCAGGCAATATATGGGCTCCTAATGCTGCTGCTGCCAACTCCTGGGTGTGTTTTTCAGGCAATATATGTGCTCCCTATGCTGCTGCCAACTCCACTGTGTTTTTCAGGCAATATATGGGCTCCTAATGCTGCTGCTGCCTACTCCTGGGTGTGTCTTTCAGGCAATATATGGGCTCCTAATGCTGCTGCCAACTCCTGGGTGTGTTTTTCAGGCAATATATGAGCTCCCTGTGCTGCTTCCAACTCCAATGTGTTTTTCAGGCAATATATGAGCTCCCTATGCTGCTGCCAACTCCTGGGTGTGTTTTTCAGGCAATATATGTGCTCTCTATGCTGCTGTCAAGTCCAGAGTGTGTCTTTCAGGCAATATATGGGCTCCTAATGCTGCTGCTGCCAACTCCTGGGTGTGTCTTTCAGGCAATATATGGGCTCCTAATGCTGCTGCCAACTCCAATGTGTTTTTCAGGCAATATATGGGCTCCTAATGCAGCTGCCAACTCCTGGGTGTGTCTTTCGGGCAATATATGAGCTCCCTATGCTGCTGCCAACTCCAATGTGTTTTTCAGGCAATATATGGGCTCCTAATGCTGCTGCTGCTGCTGCCAACTCCTGGGTGTGTTTTTCAGGCAATATATGTGCTCCCTATGCTGCTGCCAACTCCACTGTGTTTTTCAGGCAATATATGGGCTCCTAATGCTGCTGCTGCCTACTCCTGGGTGTGTCTTTCAGGCAATATATGGGCTCCTAATGCTGCTGCCAACTCCTGGGTGTGTTTTTCAGGCAATATATGAGCTCCCTGTGCTGCTTCCAACTCCAATGTGTTTTTCAGGCAATATATGAGCTCCCTATGCTGCTGCCAACTCCTGGGTGTGTTTTTCAGGCAATATATGTGCTCTCTATGCTGCTGTCAAGTCCAGAGTGTGTCTTTCAGGCAATATATGGGCTCCTAATGCTGCTGCTGCCAACTCCTGGGTGTGTCTTTCAGGCAATATATGGGCTCCTAATGCTGCTGCCAACTCCAATGTGTTTTTCAGGCAATATATGGGCTCCTAATGCAGCTGCCAACTCCTGGGTGTGTCTTTCGGGCAATATATGAGCTCCCTATGCTGCTGCCAACTCCAATGTGTTTTTCAGGCAATATATGGGCTCCTAATGCTGCTGCTGCTGCCAACTCCTGGGTGTGTTTTTCAGGCAATATATGTGCTCCCTATGCTGCTGCCAACTCCAATGTGTTTTTCAGGCAATATATGGGCTCCTAATGCTGCTGCTGCCAACTCCTGGGTGTGTCTTTCAGGCAATATATGGGCTCCTAATGCTGCTGCCAACTCCTGGGTGTGTCTTTCAGGCAATATATGGGCTCCTAATGCTGCTGCCAACTCCAATGTGTTTTTCAGGCAATATATGGGCTCCTAATGCTGCTGCCAACTCCTGGGTGTGTCTTTCAGGCAATATATGAGCTCCCTATGCTGCTGCCAACTCCAATGTGTTTTTCAGGCAATATATGGGTTCCTAATGCTGCTGCCAACTCCAATGTGTTTTTCAGGCAATATATGGGCTCCCTATGC
This sequence comes from Gastrophryne carolinensis, assembly GCA_027917425.1. Lineage (NCBI taxonomy): Eukaryota > Metazoa > Chordata > Amphibia > Anura > Microhylidae > Gastrophryne > Gastrophryne carolinensis. Next base: position 384,400,432 of record CM051236.1, on the reverse strand, counting down.
TGCTGCCAAGTCCTGGGTGAGTTTTTCAGGCAATATATGTGTTCCTTATGCTGCTGCCAAGTCCAGAGTGTGTCTTTCAGGCAAAATATGGGCTGCTAATGCTGCTGCCAACTCCTGGGTGTGTCTTTCAGGCAATATATGGTCTCCTAATTCTGCTGCCAACTCCGATGTGTTTTTCAGGCAATATATGGGCTCCCTATGCTGCTGCCAACTCCTGGGTTTGTCTTTCAGGCAAAATATGAGCTCCCTATGCTGCTACCAACTCCTGGGTGTGTCTTTCAGGCAATATATGAGCTCCCTGTGCTGCTGCCAAGTCCAGAGTGTGTTTTTCAGGCAATATATGGGCTCCCTATGCTGCTGCCAACCCCACTGTGTGTTTTTCAGGCAATATATGGGCTCATCATGCTGATGCCCCCTCAAGGCTCTGTAATTGTGCCGCTCTGCAACAGCGAATCTAATAGCGATGCCTCTGATCTGCATGTAATACTTCTTTACAATAGTATTTCACTAACCCAGCATGCATCCTATGCATGTCACAGCCAAGCAAAACTTTCTGCAACCCTATGGAGGCTCTCGGACACCCAGAAATAGCCATTTTTAATAGCGATTTGTCGCGAATAAAATCAGAGCAAATCGATTTTTCCCAGAAAATTCGGCGAGTCGACCAAATCGAATTTTTCAAAAGTTCGCTCATCTCTTAACTAGTATTACTTACCAAGGAGTCACAAGAACACAGAACTTCAGAAAAGTAAATCTGAGCAGCTTAGAGATGCCCTAAACCTCATTGACTGGGAAGAAGTCCTCAGAGCCAAAAGAATGGAAATGCTAATTGGGATACTTTAAAAAAATTCTTAATGCTCATTTCGATAGATATACACCCTATAGGTAGAAAAAGGTTAAAAACATAGTAAATCTATGTGGCTAAACAAATGGCTTAAGGGGGTGATAAAAAACAAAAACAAGGCATTAAAATATTTAAAAGAAAACTCCCTTTTTCTAAGGCTTTGGGTGTTCTGCCCTGTTTTCCTCTTCTGGGGTGTAAAATAAACCTGCGTGTTAAACATTGTAACATTGTGCAGCCATACCTATGATTACTTATCAGCATGCATTGTCCAAATTTCTTATATTCCAGTGGATCTGTGTTGGTAAAGTAGCAGTGGCTTCCTTGGCCTTCATTAAAGATCCTAGTATTCCTATCCCACTACAAATCCCAGAATGCTTCGACTGTAACAGGTGGGTTTATTAGCAGTCTTGGCTAAACAAAGCAGCAGCAATCACCCTTTTCACCCGAGAACGCTGCTAAATAACCATTTTGCTTCTTGAACACAAGACTGATCCCCCCTATCTGAAGAGATTGAAATAATGCACACAGGGTTAAATTTGTCATGTCTGCCTTAGATGATTAGCAGGCCAGAGTGAGGAAGCTTCTGAAATGCAGATCTGAAGTTCTGTTTGATGTTTCTAAGTTAAACACATTGTTGCTATGGAGAACTGTTTTCTTGGAGTTGCAAAAACATAGAAAAGGGAAAAATTATTTCTTTGAGCACATAAACTGCAAACCTTTAAAAATGTAATTGAAGGTGGACTTTAAAGCAAGAAGGCACTGTAAAAGCGTTACAAAACTATAAAGAAATAAACAATGTAAACAACTGTTCCACAGGATTAGCACATAGCAAATGTCGTGCCAATAGTCACAAAGGGCTCTAAAGGGGAACCTGGGAACTACAGACCAGTAAGTTTAACATCTGTGGTGGGTAAGTTGTTTCACATTTTCTAAGAGATGCTTTGGAGGCGTATCTGTGAAAATAACCTTATTACTACTTATCAGTGTGAATTTATGAGGAACCTGATTAGCTTTTATGAGGAAGGAAGTTTACGACTGCATCAGGGTGAGTGATATATCTTGACTTTTCCAAAGCATTTGATTCTGTGCCACATAAAATACTGCTACAAAAGATGAGAATTCTTGAACTGGGGGAAAAAGTGTGTACATTAGTGAGTAATTAGCTAACATACCATATTTTTCGCCACACAGACACCCAGCTTCATACAGAGTGTGGGCATGGCAGCTGATAATAGAGCATCGGCCACACCCACCACTGTACTGAGCTGGGTGTCTGTGTGTGCAGGCGGCAGCATATACAGCACAGACAGCAGGAAGGATGGAAAGGTGAGTTTACTTTTTTTTTACTTTTGCCGATGAGGAATGGGAGGGGGAAATGCCACACTGCCTATGGCAATGGGAGGGGGGGATGTCACACTGCCTATGGGAATGGGATGGGGGGAATGCCACACTGCCTATATGGGGAATGGGAGGGTGGAATGCCACATTGCCTATATGGGGAATGAGAGGGGTGAAAGCCACACTGCCTATATTGGGAATGGGGGGGGGGGGGGGAATGTCACACTGCCTATATGGGGAATGGGAGGGGGAATGCCACACTGCCTATATGGGGAATGAGAGGGGTGAATGCCACACTGCCTATATGGGGAATGGGAGGGGGGAATGCCACACTGCCTATATGGGGATTGGGAGGGGGAATGCCACACTGCCTATATGGGGATTGGGAGGGGGAATGCCACACTGCCTATATGGGAATGGGAGGGGGAATGCCACACTGCCTATATGGGGAATGGGAGGGGGAATGCCACACTGCCTATATGGGGAATGGGAGGGGGGAATATCACACTGCCTATATGGGAAATGGGAGGGGGGAATATCACACTGCCTATATGGGGAATGGGAGGGGGGAATGCCACACTGCCTATATGGGGAATGGGAGGGGGGAATGCCACATTGCCTATATGGGGAATGAGAGGGGTGAATGCCACACTGCCTATATTGGGAATGGAGGGGGGGGAATGTCACACTGCCTATATGGGGAATGGGAGGGGGAATGCCACACTGCCTATATGGGGAATGGGAGGGGGAATGCCACACTGCCTATAAGGGGAATGAGAGGGGTGAATGCCACACTGCCTATATGGGGAATGGGAGGGGGGAATGCCACACTGCCTATATGGGGATTGGGAGGGGGAATGCCACACTGCCTGTATGGGGAATGGGAGGGGGGATGCCACACTGCCTATATGGGAATGGGAGGGGGAATGCCACACTGCCTATATGGGGAATGGGAGGGGGAATTCCACACTGCCTATATGGGGAATGGGAGGGGGAATTCCACACTGCCTATATGGGGAATGGGAGGGGGGAATATCACACTGCCTATATGGGAAATGGGAGGGGGGAATATCACACTGCCTATATGGGGAATGGGAGGGGGAAATGCCACACTGCCTATATGGAGAATGGAAGGGGGAAATGCCACACTGTCTATATGGGGAATGGGAAGGGGGAAATGCCCCACTGCCTATATAGAGAATAGGGGGTGCCACACTGCCTATTGGAGGGGAAAATGCCACACTGCCTATATGGGGACTGGGGGGGGGGGGTGTCACACTGCCTATGGGAATGAAAGGGGGAAATGCCACACTGTCTATGACAATGGAATGGTGGGGATGCCACACTGCCTATGGCAATGGGATGGGGGGAATGCCACACTGCCTATGGGGAAAGTGAGGGGGGAATGCCACACTGCCTATAGGGAAAGTGAGGGGGGAATGCCACACTGCCTATGGCAATGGGATGGGGGAATGCCGCACTGCCTATGGGGAAAGTGAGGGGGGAATGCCACACTGCCTATGGGGAAAGTGAGGGGGGAATGCCACACTGCCTATGGGGAAAGTGAGGGGGGAATGCTACACTGCCTATGGCAATGGGATGGGGGAATGCCACACTGCCTATATGGGGATTGGGAGGGGGAATGCCACACTGCCTATAGGGAAAGTGAGGGGGGAATGCTACACTGCCTATGGCAATGGGATGGGGGAATGCCACACTGCCTATATGGGGATTGGGAGGGAGAATGCCACACTGCCTATATGGGGAATGGGTGGGGGAATGCCACACTGCCTATATGGGGAATGGGAGGGGGAATGCCACGCTGCCTATATGGGGAATGGGAGGGGGAATGCCACACTGCCTATATGGGGATTGGGAGGGGGAATGCCACACTGCCTATATGGGGAATGGGAGGGGGAATGCCACGCTGCCTATATGGGGAATGGGAGGGGGAATGCCACACTGCCAATATGGGGAATGGGAGGGGGAATGCCATACGGTCTATGGCAATGAGATGTGGGGATGCCACACTGCCTATGGGAATGGGATGGGGGGAATGCCACACTGCTTATGGCAATAGGATGGGGGGATTCCACACTGCCTATATCAATGGGATGGGGAAATGCCACACTGCCTATGGGAATGGGATGGGGGGGATGCCACAATGCCTATGAGGAAAGTGAGGGGGGAATGCCACACTGGTCATGGGGGGATGCCACTCTGCCTGTAATAGTGGGATTCTGCACCTTGCTTATTATTTGGTTCTTGGGGGGGGGGGGGGGTGTTTTAGCACAACATTCGGTTCAGATTATGTATTTTCTTAGTTTCCTCCTCCAAATCCTATGTGCATCCTATGCATCTTATAAGGCGAAAATACGGTATATTAAATATATTGGATATGGATTAAACAGTGAAATCTCAATCTTTGCAGATGTGTAAAGTAATTTTAAAAAAGAGACATCATGCAGCTACAAACTGAATTTCTTTAATTGGAAGCTTGGGCAGAAAAATGGCAAATGAAGTTTAATAGTGATAAATGTAAAGTTATGCACATGGGAAGGAGCAATTTGTGCCATTATTAGACACTAAATAAGTAAACGCTGGGTAAAACAACAATGGACCTAGGGGTTACAATGTCAGACAGCAGCTGCCAGGGCAAACAGGATCATGGGGTGCATCAAGAGGGGCACAGGTGCCCATGACCAAAGCATCATTTTACCCCTGTATAAGTTACTGGTCAAACCCCATATGGAATACTGCGTACAGTTCCGGCCACCAGTGCATAAGAAATACATATTAGGAGTGAAGCACATTCAAAGGAGGGCAGCTAAATTAATACATGGATTTCAGCTATGGTTACTAGACCACTAATAAACAGGCTGAACTGGATGGACTAAAGTCTTTTTTCAGCCTTACATTCTATGCTGCTATGTTACTGTTACAATCTATGGTTTGATTTCTTTGCATGTGTGGATTTGGGTGGGTTGTTACCTACATCTAGTGAAAATTTACACCTTCAGAATATCCTGAAAATGTCATTAGTCTGCCTCGATTAGAAGAAAGATACAAGCATCCATAGGTAAACGTCTGGATGTCTTTAGAAAAAAAGCACACAGAATGAGGATGTTTTTCAGCAGAAGAGGGCAGTGAAGGTCAGGTCTATCCTTTTCTCACTGCCCGAGCATGGCTTGGGCAAAACTGTAGGGGGGTTAAAGGGATTATTTTCACTCCTTATGTCCTTCTACTACACCACTCATGTAACATGTTAGCAAGTCATGTAACATTGCCTTAGGCCTCGAATTATATGGCTCCTATAGATATAGCCCCTTCCCAATCTGTCCCATACCCTGTGCCCCAAATTCTCAATGATTACTGTACTATTGTATCAGAGATTTCACCCAGGGGCTCGGTGGTGATGAACAAGGGATTTCCCTCTTTATTGCTACGTGGGCTTCTTGGGATCCCCCCCAATCAATGTCACCTTGTTACCCCAAGCTACCGCTGTCACTTTAGTTTCCCAATAGGACTCCTCCTATAGAGCTCTACTGCTACCTCCATCCTTTCTGTGCCTCAATTCAACTCCCTTTATGCCTGATTTCATGCACCCCTGTCAGGATCCCCACAGCAGGACAGAAGCCACATCATATGGCTTAGAGGGCCACAGTTTGAGCATGTCTGCTTTGAACATATGTGAGTCACTTGCCACTTTAGTCCCCACAATCGTTGATATTTTATTGATAAATTGACATTTTTAATTGATAACCATAAATATAAAACCTGTATATGTCAAGTATCTCTGGCCAGTGTCTAGAGCAGCATAAAAGCAGAAGCAGGATTCCTTAGTATAGTAAATGTGTTTAACACATATCATTGATGGCATCAGTGGACACTGTGTAAAACATATCGCAGGCTTTCTGTCACCAGCGCTCACACAATCTTTTCACTTGGTCAGCTTGTTAGCTCTAGAACTGTTGATACTGCACTTTGCAGAAGAGTTACAAAGTTTTTCACGGTATTTTTATTGTCTTTGTTCTCAGTGTCCAGTTTAACTGTGGCTTTAAGAAAAGATTGGTGAGCATCGAGTATTAATTCTACAAGAAACATATTCTCATTACAGTCCTGTGCGTACAGATAATATTTCCAAGGCTGTGTGCCAGCTTTACTCTTAGCAATGGTATAAATATTCAGCACATGAAGAGACGTCTGCAGGAGGTCTGGCTCCACATTCTGCTTCCATTTAATATCCAATTGTTGCTCTGCAATTAAACAAGTCCATTTCTTCTCGAAAAGCTCTGGTGTGATTGTAACATCACTGATTAAAGTAAAGGGCTCCGATGGCTCCTCAATCTTTTCATATACTTCAGCTGAAGGCAGCCCTGTTGAAAAATCGAATAAGAAATTAAACCTGCAAGTCATATAAGTACCCTTTAGATCAAAAAATAGATAAGGGTTAGAGGCTTTTGTTTATTTTCTATCTGACTCCAGAGTGGATATTTAGTCCCACCAGCTATTTGCAGTGACCAAACATAAGTTTAATAACAAAAGCTATGGTCACGTGGCCATAGGCACATACCTTATGATCAGCACTTTTTTCAACCCTGATGGATTTTCCGCTTTAATTTATAATACCAAACAGAAAGCCCCAAAAGTATAAAAAGAAACATAAAGAAACTGCCCAGGCTTTGTAAAATGAAAGCTGACCAGTCTTACTAGCCAGTTAAATGAGTACTGCCAGCAGCTGTGCTGTGAAGAGTTTTGTTGCTGCATTACCATCTTCTGTTGTAAATCTATGACTGCAAATTAGCCAAAATGTTACATTTTAGATTCTGGAGCAAGGAGTGCCCCTGTATCCCTTCCTATCTGCTTTTATTTAAACCGGACCTCCACCATGATTTATTGAAAAGCCCAAACCCTTAAAAACGATTCCCCAGCATCTAAAATTAATACATTTTACGTTTTTAGTCACTTACTTATTATTCTTTCCCCCCACTGGGCTGCAACTCTGTACAGGAATTTAGGATACGGGCGGCGCCAACTTGACTCAGAAGCATCACACTTACTGAGGAGAGGTGAGTGGGATAAAGTACAGGGGGGCGGGTTATAGCTGTGCTTTGCTCAGACAGAACAGAGTTGGGGTCAGGAAAAAATCAGCAATACCAGAATGCAGAGCAGTAGAGTCAGAAGGCACTTCCTGTTTGCAGGCTGCCTGACGTTCCATGAGCCGCCATCCTGGATATTTAAAGGCTCATAACATGCAATAGATTCAGGTAGGATGATTTTTAATGTGAGCAATCTGTATGTACAGGGTGTGGGAAACATATAAGATAGGCTCTTATTCAGAGTGAAGGGCCGCTTTAAGCTTATTCTCCATATACAGGCATCAAAAGCAAAATGTCTAAAGCAGGATTTATTATTTGGTGGGCAGTTTATTTTAAAGTAAACTAAAATAAACGGAAACAACAGCATCATAAGTTAGATGTCCCAAGGAGACACGGGCAATGTTATGTCCTACACAGTCTGTTGCAAAAGGGGTGTAAACAGGTCCACCTATCAGTGCTAAAAAGGTGGATGTTGGATTGCTTTAATACAGATCAGCACTGGCTCCTAAAAAGTAGTGTTGGGGCTGAGGTCTTTTGAGGCCTTTAGCATCTGGAGGGAACATGCTGGATCCAAGGAGAGGGAGGCAGGGCAGGAGGGTTGCGAAGACACTAGACTTGTACTTTAAAGAATACTTGAGTAAATGTTCCTATTTTTAAATAACACACATGCATCAATGGTTCAGCTGAGCCCTGATATTTACAAAAATCTATTTGTGAGGCCATCGGGAGTCAGTTGTGCATATTCATAAGAACATGGCTGATAGCCCTGCTCTCTCTTTTAGACACTATAAAGGGTTTTGAAAATGGATGGGCCGTACATTTACAGATGAAGCTAATGGTCATAGTCTCATGAATATGAACAAACCACATCAAGGATGTAAAATGTGTCTACTATACTATAAAAATGCACTTCAGAATGCCTTTACTATGCCACCATGGATGGTTGTCACTGTAGAAGTTTTTATGCATCAAACATTTTCTCGCATTTGCAAACTTTTATCATAAAGGTGAAGCCCAGTAAGGTTATTTTGTTGGATAAAGAGAGCAGGATTTAGAGCAAATATGATGTTCTGCTATTAGTAAGTTTTAGGCTTGCGTGACTAAACAGAAAGTTACTCTAGTAGAAGAGCGAAACGTGTCACTGGGACCAGAGTAATACTATTCAATTCTAACCTCACATGGATGCAAGTTGTTTTACTAATAGCCATAATATTTTAAGGGGGAATCGTGGCCTAGAGGTAAGGCGGTGGCCTTGTGACCGGAGGGTTCGATTTACGGTCATGGGACATGACTGAAATGTTCTTAAGCAAGTCACTTAACCACCTGACTCCCCGGGTGTCGCTCGGGCACATGTTTGCACTCACTGCCCCTGAGTGTGTTCACTGGTGCATCTCACTGGTGTGTTTAGTAGTCTGTAGTTGGGTTAAAAGCGTAAATTCTTTTGTATGCGCAATCATTGGTCATATGAGCACATTATCATTAATATTGTTATAATCCCTCCCCCCCAGTTGCTACAATTTATATTGATCTTGTTTTACATTAGTAGAACTTTCAGCTCTACAATTTTAAAGTTTCCCTGTGTTTTTAGCAGTGGCCAACGACTCCACCGAATCATTTTTTGCTTGTCTGTTAATCTTTACCTGCTATTTTACATGCTTCCCTAGAAGATACAGTATTTCCCAATGCTGTCTATGTGGTTTCTTTAAAGTTCAGCCACATATTCCTTGCTATTTGCAAATATAGAACAGAAAGAAGAAGCATTGTGAGTTCAGAAGATGCTTAAAGTCCCTGTCCAGGCACACTAACCTCCCCCCATCCTTATTCACTGTGGGAAGTGTAAAATGTGCCAAATACCCTATGTATTCTATGTAAATCATTGGTTATGCTTCTATTTTTGAGCTGAGAAGGACATGACATGGGACAGCTTTATGTATCATATGTGCACTATGCTGTGGTCAGAAAGTGATGTGTTGTGCAGAAAACTCCAAGGGACAGAATAGCTGTTAGATTGTATTGGTGTGGTCCTAGAGAAATGGAATAGAAGGGGAGCAGACTTTGGAGACCTGCTTCTACCCTGCGCTGCAGAAAATGGAAAAGAGGCACATGGGGCGGGTATCAGGTGCGCTGCCTTACTGCCTTATTGTTGTTGCCTGGCCAGTCCCTTTAAAAGAAAATGCGATTAAGCACTGCGATCAGAGCTACTTGTCTCCACTACCGCTTCCTACTTCACCTGATATGTAGGATTCCTATCCTCCTGGGAGTATCACAGTCGGTGTGCCAGAGCCCACTACCTCAGACCCCACGTCTAAGACACCTGCTGCTACGGATTCAGCCTGTGAGGTTGACCCTGAACTGGGAGGAGGGTTAGTGTTATACAACTCAATGGTAAATAACAAAGACAGAATCCACACTCTTTGGATGGTTTTTTCACAGCTGATACCTGGTCTTGCCATGTGCTGCAGAAAGGGATACCATTAGAGGCCATCCAAACAATAACATAGCTCCCTGCCAGAAGGAAAGGATGGGCAAAAATGTACAGCCTTGGAGGATTTGTCGTTAGCCTCGCCTGGCTGCCCCAGGGTTCCAGACACTATTGCTACTGCTGTTGCCGGGGTCCTGGGCTGCTGGACATCTGCTGGTGGGGTAGGCTGCAGTGTCAACATTTCAGGAGGAGGGACAAACACCCTGTGCAAATCCTTAAACCTGTAGCTTTATTGGTGTGACTGAGCTCAGTTTGGCCAGGCACCCAATCGGCATACGGAGACATCTGCTCTGATACCATGGCTGGGTACGTGAAAATGAGGGCTGAGGAATCCCGCCAACACCCCATGCTTTGCGAACTGGGGTAAGGGGGGGGGGGAACTGGAGGCTAGAACATGCACTGGCTTTTGGGGCTCCCTAGGTATAAAAAAACCACAACGTCCGTGGCTTGACTGCACCTGACTCGCACCTGCGAGAGGGGAGTGGTAGAAAAAGTGTGGGGGCAGTGTGCATTCTAGCATCTGGCAACCCCCACGTAAAAATGTATACTTACCAAGCAGCACAGTCTGACCCACACTGAGGCCAACTGTACTGCTAACAGAAAAAATACAAACATATAAAATTTGTTATATCGTCTCTGTGATCCTGCCAAAACGCTTCCTAACCCGCATCTGCAGGAGGAGCGCCGCTGTTACAAGAGGTGGGAGAAAAAAGGGGCCAGCATGCCATCTAGCATCTGGTAACCCTTATGCCCCCCCCCCAAAAAAAAAAAATTCATTCTTACCATAAGCCGCCCGCACTGACCTACACTGAGGGCACCTGACGGCAAAATTTGAAAAAATTAAAAAAAGGCCTACTGTCTTTCCTGGAACTACCAGGGAACGCTTTTATGGACCTGGTCCCGCTCATCTGAACTGGGACCTAAGTTAAAATTTTTAAATTAACAAATTCCAGGCAGCCAAGACATATTCAGGGAAAAGTTCACACAGTTGCAGTCCTGTTTCAGTTACGGTATCCGGACAGGTGTGAAGGTCACCGAACTGGGCAGAAACAGAATCTGCCACCACATCTGCACCTGTTCATGCTGATCAGCTTATGGGGGACCCCATAGAGAATTTACAGAACTTATCTTGTAAAAGTGAAAAGCCTTATCAATTTCTTTATAATTTGAAACAAATATTACTAGACAAACACAATGAAATAAAACCCAGTTCAGGCCAACTTACCTTCTACAAGCTGCTTTGATACAGAGGACAGTTCACATTTGGTTAACTTGGCAGAAAGGGATTCCCAGTGCTTCTTGTCATATAAAGGAACCAGGGTGTTAAAATCTGTTACCCAGTTGTTAATTGGTTGTTCTGTTCTGTCAACTAAAACTCTCAGCGATGGGTCTGATTTTGGGCCGCTGAGCACCTTCATCATCTCCTGGGCACCGGAGGACAAAAGTCTGTAGTAGAACAGCCCACGATCTCGAACTGCCATGTTCGTTTCCTCCTCTACAAATACAGACATATGAAAGTTGTTGTCTCTTAAAGGTAAATTACATCTCTAGGCAAATGATAAAATCTTCATTAAAGTGATTCAGCACCCATTTTCTAATAAAGTGGATGTTAATTGCAGTCCAGCTTTGCGTGAAGGGGCATCCTGATTGACAATGGAGGGGCATACACCCCCCCCCCCACCTCCTGCTCACCGCTCCCCCAGCAAAATACAGCCCCATGATTGGCCGATGGAATGTGGTCCGGATTCTACAGGTGGATGAAAGAAATGTGGACGGTGTGGCCACCGGTAGCCAATTGCGTGGCTGTATATCACCTAGGGAACAAGGAGTTGGTACGTTTCTTGGACTTGTGGTGGTGTATGCGCAGGGCCCCATACACAGGCACTTAAATGATTTGGAACCTGGTTCAGAATTTTTTCATTTGGAATAGCATAATATAGATTTTTTTTACAACTATTAGGATACCCACTGTCTCCATAGGTGCCACTCATATGTCCTTCCATCACACCCCTACATTCATATGTAACAATCCCCACATGCTAGCAATACACATGCCAACATGTCGATTGCCTTACCTTTCCAAATATATTGGTCCGTTATTTATAGCCCTCCACCATCAGGAAATTATATACTTATGTTGGGTATAGGTCAACTTCAACCGTCCTATAAAGGCCTGGGAATTTGACCTCGCCAAAAAATATCCCAAATTCAAATTTGCATTAAAACATTTACATTTACTCCGACACCCAGCATGATATTAACACGTTAATCACATATATGCAAACATCATTCAGAGGATTATAATAAATTTGTGTGTTCATATGTCATTTCAACAGCTCTGAGTTTACATATCCTGCAGATTGAGTGTGAATCTAATCACTGTTGCTTGAATTAAAATTTCCGTGGGTGTAGACGGACTAGTTTCGCCCTCGCTGGGGCTTCTTCTGCGCCGAATTTCACCCAATCTTATACAACAATTTAAAATATCAGCTTCATCAGATTAATCCTGAATGCATGAATAGCTTGATACCCTCTGGCAGAGACAAATAGTATTCACATGTGTGAACATTCCTGCTGATGGTACTCAATATCAACAATCCTGCAATGATCCAGTGACTGAGATAGGGAACTCAAGCATGGTGCCTCCTGCCAGGATGATCACAGCTGGGGGTTAAATGTAGCACCGCTGAGTGCGACCGGCAGCAGACGGTCTCCTCCACCATCATTGTAACCATGCTCCCAATATCCATCTCCATCCAAGCTTCCACTAATGCTAAGCATACAATTATTATAGAAAAACTATTTACTTCACCCATGGATGCTGTTGTACAACCAGTGTCCCCCACGTACCCCCAAGCCACCACCGTTGTCACCTCTCTTTGCTAATGCGCCCCTACAATATCACTCCATGTGCAATCTCCCTTTCTGTATCCCTATTTAACTACCTTTACATGTCAGTTCTATTTACTCCACCCTCCCTGATTGTCCCCACAACAGGTTAGGGGCCACAACAGGTGGCTCTGATGGCCGCAGGTTGAGCATGCGTGTTTTACAACTGCACAGTTGGAAAAGTGGGGTTTTGCAATGTCTGCTCTAAGTGCTGCTGAGACACTGAAAGAATTGCTACTTAGACGAGATGTAGCGGGGCCTTCCAAAAAAAAAAAGCTTCCCAGGGCAAAATGTTTTTAGGTGGGGGAAATAAGCGAAGGTGGTTTAATATATACCTGAAGATGTTAATATTTTCCTTTAGATTTCCTTTCGATATCTCATTACATTTTTTTAGAAACCAGCTTGTAATGTCATTCAGTTATGAAAAAAACACTTACCTATGCAAAAATAAATCAGTCGCCCCAGAATGTCTTGGCACTCAGCTGGCCGGCAGAGGAACAATCGCACCAGAGCAGTCAGAAGCTCCATCTTTACTGTTGCAGATGTCTCGGTTTTAATATTATCAACATGTTCTTCTAAGACATACGGGGCATTAGGAATAAACTCCCCGTGCATCCCTAAAAGCCATATTAAGGCCTGCTTCCCCTAGCAATAAAGGACACATGTGTAAATACAAAGCGCCAGAGCGTATGCAGGTGCATGTGGTGTATTCTGCTGGACAACCCTAGGGTTGAGTGCAATGGCTCCTTTAAGATTTGTGTATTCAAAGTGCCCTGCTCACGTGCACCTCCCAGGTTTAAACTAGTCTGAGCAGCTGATTGCTATGACTTATTTGTTCATAAATGTGTGAGCACTAGATAATTCCAGAAAATCTTGGTTATTGGGTAAAATATTGGGGGTGCAAAAGTAGGTATACTGCTTTTATTGTGGTGTTGTTTAAACTACCTGCCATGGTTATTTGAAAGTAAAATATATTAAAAAGGAATGCAAAACAATAAAGGACATAAAATATTAACTCTTAACTTAACCCTGTATAATTAACACAGGTGTACAGAGAATGGGGATGCCCCACAGGCCCTATGGGGAGTACTACCAAAGATTTACTATTGTACACACCCAATATGAAAATATATCTATTTTTATTATTACAAAATCATTATACAATTATAACAACAAACACACAATTTTAAAAAACATATAACACATAACAAAACCTATTCTCTGTACATATATTGTTGGAATTGCCAAAGTTTTGCACCACGGATACTAGGATTGTTTGGTGCCACCTCTTTCACCCTTTTTGGGTTTCTAGTTACTAATTAACACAGGTGTGCTACACACTGATTTATTATAGCATAACTGGTTCCCATGGTACCCAGTCCCACCACACTCACACTTAAAATACCCAGATAGGAAGTTTATGTTGTCACCTTCATCCCCAGCTCAGTGCCCCAAAACAGTCTGTGTGTATTTTCCTCATTTGTACTATGGCCTTTGCCCAGTATTCATAAAAATATTTACCGGATGCAGTCTGATGTTCAAACAGTGGCTGTATGGTTCCCCCGCTGTGTAGTAGTGCCCTCTGGTGCTCTCCAGCAATGATTCAGTTACACACAGCTCAGCATTTACAGTCAGCCTTATCAGTTATAATATCTGCAATAAATCTAAAGGCACTACAAACTAAACTGATACACCTCATGTGGTAACTTGTAACTGAATGAATCATCACTGGAGAGCACCAGGGGGCGCTGCTGCATGGCCAGAGAGCCATACAGCCACCATTCGAATATCAAACTGCATCCTGTTTTATGAATATTTGACAAATGCATTAGCAAAGAAAAAAAAGAAAAGAAAAAGAAACAGGCTGATTTCAGGCACTTGGCCAGCGATAGAAGATGACAACATAAAGTTTCTTTCTGGGTATGGGAACCCTTTCTTTTTTTCTGTTAATTCACTCTAGGGTAAAATAAGATTTCCCCCATAAATCCAGACTAATTATTTATATATACAGTAGTTATATAACCCCTTCGTGGTTCCAGAAAACCAACAATTGTTAACCGTCACAATAGGGCAATGCTAGAACAGAATGTACATAAATCACATAACAAATATAAAAATACTTATTGCTTTAAAATCACATGACGACCATGCTCCCAAAAAAAAAAATCAAAGAAGGCATGTGGTCTCTAGAGACCCAATGTGTAAACCATTATTAAAGTGCAGATAATATGAATGTGGAAATAAATACATTAATAAAATGAATGAATATATATAAAACAACAAAGTACTACGTGCATACAATGTTGATTATTTTTGTGTATACAACCTGCCTTCAATGTGAAGGATATCCACTGCTCCAAGGCAGTAATATATGTGTTTTGGTAGCCTACATAGTCAAAAAAGGGGAAGAATCAACAAACAAAAGAAGCAAAATCACTATGTGTAAAGGTCAGTTGGCAACATCCAAATGTTTTTAAGAGGCAGCTCCAAAGCGTATCGTGGTCCTCTGACCACTTCCTCAGGTTTAATGTTTTACACAAGGGGTCAGTAGGGGAGACATGCCTTCCTTGATTACTGGAACCAAGAACATATACATTGGTTATTGGTTGTTGTATGAGTATGTTGAGTATTTGGTTGGCACCAAGCTGGGTGCCCAAAAGGAGCAGATTTGTTTTTAAACTTTGTTTTTTATTGGGTGTTATTATTTATTTGTACGGTGTGAATTATTTGAGACTGTATATATGTCTGGATATACAGTAGATGGCTTTTTTTTTGTCAGAGATTTCAATTGGTTGTGTGGCAGAATTTTGGAGGACTGTATCTAGTGTACTAGTTAAGTTATTGGATAAAATAAAGTAAATACATCTAGTTTTAGCATTGTCTTAAAGTGGACCTAATTGATCCCCTCACAATGGCAGCACTGGGGCATCCTGATACCGGAGAACCGCCAATCACTTCCATGTTCCAGAGTGGTGTGGCAGCCATGGTAGTGAACATGGAGAATGTAAGAGGAGGTTGCCTGGCTTCAGTCTCCTGCGTGCAGTGCGCAGTTTCTTGGTTGCTGTCAGTAGCGGGTGTGAGGAACTTTGAATACCCCACTTTGTGAACCCAATCCCATTCATCCTGTAGTCCTCCCGGTGCTGTAAGCACGCAGACCAAGGATGCCAGGGGCATCCCAAATCAGATGTTTTGGTTCCCTTTTAGCACACAAAAAAGGTATCAATGACCGCTGTGTAACAATAACTGACATTTTAGACATTTAAACATATGCAGTTCTGTTTCCTTATTTAAAGGAAGTGCTGATTAAATATATTCCTTGTTGGATCTAGAAAGTACAGGATAAATATTGTAAAATGGTTACCTCATTATCCTGAATATTTCCTTCACAGCCAGGAAGGGCTTGGCACACAGAAGTAACACACTGAGGACAAAGCCAAACAAGGTCCCGAAATGTCTGTATAACAGCTGTAAAGTACATACATAAAAGACCCATAAAATAGTATTACAATTATCCTGGCTGAAATAGTTCAAGAATAACATCAGAACCCATTCAGAGCCTGGTGAGAATTCTCAATTCTTTTCTAGGAGAGAAAACTGCCATTTACTTTTATTGTCTACCAGGTGTAAATTTTTACCTGGCTCTGAATCAGCCCCAAGGTAGACAATGAAAGTGAATGGCATATTTATTTCCTAAAAATGGTGTGAGAATTCTCATCTGGCTTTGAATCAACAACAATGTCTTCGAAGAACAGAGGACAACTGGCCCTAATGAGTTCAGTTACCACAGACTGAAGCCAAACATGGCATTCCTTTCTCCCATCAGTAAAGGGTAACAGATATCCTTGGCACAGGCAAGGCCTTGCTGCAGCTTCTGCTGCATTTCTAGGCTGCAGATCCATAATAACCCTTCAATGATAAAGCAGAATCACAGATTTTATGTTCCCAAGGGGCATCCCGTTTTGGGAAGTCCAGCTGTGTGAAGCCCCCAGATCGTCCATAATAACTCACCTCTTCCTGGTCCACTGGCACATGTGTGGGTACTTGTCCAATCAGAGCCGTTTGCTCATTCGGAAAATGGCTCTGATTTGCTTCAATGGGGAGGGGAAGTGGCAGAATACCCAGCTGCGCGCACACTCCAGCCCCAGCCTATCTATATGGCTGGGAAGGGAGCGCAGACACAGCCCAAACATGTGCCCGCTTGCGCTCCTCACTGAGAACAATCAGAGCCATTTGCCGAATTATATAGTTATGGCAAACGGCTCTGACTGGACGAGAGCCCGCGCATGTGCCACTGCACCAGGAATAGGTGAGTTATTATGGGTGATTTGGGGAGTTTTACACAGAAAAGCATCCCAAAGTGGAAAGTGGCTGGCCCTGGAATATTTTAGATTTCAGGGCTGGTCAATAAGGGTTCTTGTTCCGCTTAATGTTAAAGCGGAGGTCCAGTTACATTTAACTGCTCTGAGACAGGACAGGGGGTCATTTGGGCATAGGGCCCAAATCTTTAATCCCAATGTACTAGCTTACTGTATTGTCATCATACCTGATGTGATATGCTCTTGTTTAAGCTCCAGTAGCCCTGATAGGATCTTCACACACTTCTCACTATATGTTCTTGCAATGCGACCTTTGGAGAAGTAAAACACATTCATTACAAGTAGCATACACACCATGCATTCAAGTTACATCATTTCCCTTCAGCAACCATAGCCAGATCTGCATAACAACTGGCCAGAGGGAGTTCTCAAACTGGACTTGTAACCTCATATTTCAAGACATGTTATTTTGTAATGTTTTATCTCGTTGCTAAGAAGCAATGGAAACATAAAAGTTATTAACGAACAGTAGAGGTATTAAAAAAATGTCAATCAAACATGCCTTGATTTCCTCTTAATTATGCAGCAGGTGAATTCCCAAACTGGGATGTCCGGCAGCACATCCCTGCTCAATAAGGTCAGGGGCGGGGCTGGATCCTTATACGGCAACTATACACGTGATCACCAGCAGCCTATCAGGCTTGCCGGGTGCACATTAATGTACTGTAGCCGCACAGTTACATGGGGAGTGGAATGCAGATGTTACATCAGCAGCCCCACTTCCCCACCTACTGAGCACAGCTGGGCATCCAGATTCAGGGGGCCCCAATGCAAACTTAAAAGGAAGTCCAGTATTTTTTTTTTTTACTAGACTTTCTTTTACAGATCTTTCATCATCTGCATTACAGTGAAAAAGGCTGGGAACAACTGAATAATGATGAATGCAGCTTGCTGTCCACAGGCTCTCTGCATGACAGCTGTGAGCTGGGTACTTGACATTGGGCAGCAGTCCTGTCCATCAAGAGCAAATAGAAATAAAGTCTCCCCCAGGTAATCATGTGCGTGGATTATATGGGAGGGGACTGTTTGAATTCCCCTCTTTAAAGTGGATATCTATTCAAAGAGTAACCCTGGGGTGGGGGGGTTAAAAAAAACTCCTTATCTGGCCTGGGATCCAGCACTGATCGCCAACGATGCAGGTGCTTGGCACGGCCATCATGGATCTGCTGCAAAGAGCGGCTCAGTAACCCCCCTGGCTCACAAGGGGAGGGTGGCAATGCAGGAGGGTTACTCTTTGTTTAGTGGGAGGGTTGTGGAATACACCCTGTAGGGGTATGATGTGATGAAGTACTGAATAGGTGTTAGGTAAGGGTAGTAACTATGGTGGAGAAAGTGGAGAAAAAGGGGGGGGGCGTATACGTAACTTGAAAAGTGTATGTCACCCTCGCTTGTTTCCCCCGGTGTAAACCTTATTACCCAGAAACAGAGAGAGTTGTTTGTGCAGGTAAATGTACGCATAATACATCATACATATAGTATTAAAGCAACAAAACAAAAAAAGAAAGCAGGAATTTATACAGATTGAATGGCAGAAAGGATGTGAAGATGGAGAGGGACAAAAAAAGAAGGAAAAGGAATGGCAGAACGAATAGATGAAAGGAACAAAGAATAGATGGAAAGAAAAAAAAGGAAAAAAAGAATAGAAGGAAAGAAACTAAAAATAGAAGGACTGACGGAAGTAATAGAAGGAAAGGAATGACAGACTGGCCAACCTGCCCCTGGCTGACACTCCTTGGTCCTGGTTACTGCACGGCCCTGCGTCCTGCATAGGGGCTGCCCAGGGTAGAGGGAATGAATGAGGTGGGTCCTTCCAAAGTACAAGGGCCCCGGCACCTGCCCGGGTACAGTGCTGATGCCTGCCCTGCACAAAAATGTACACTTTCAAAAATTCTCTTTACTATATGCTGTGCAGTTTTTGGAAGTTCCTATTGTCGCTCCATTTGATTTTTCTTATTCACTACCCTTCTATTCAGGGAGTATATTTATTAGCTTTGCACGTCACCATTTGGCAATGCAGTCTTTCTCTTTCTCGCAAAACATCCGATTATTATCTCCAATAAAGCCAGCTAATAGCGTTACTAATATGCAAATCACAAGGCTGTATCCCTCTTTGTGCAGCCTTCTACAATACAAGCCTCAGATGTCTATTGAGCATTAATAAAGCATAAATAATGACTATATTTAGAATTACCTATGGCAAATATTGCGGTGTGAGCGAGCTGAGCTGATACATCTGTGCAGCAAGCCCGGAGTTCCTCCAAGATATTGTGTACATTCTCATCATTGACAAGTTCACAAAGGATGTCAATCTTTTGGTCCTTGATGTAGTAGGGATCATTATATGAGCAGAAGAACTTCTTATAATGGCTGCTAAAATGTCCCGGCAAGCTGCGGAGAATCTCCCGGACGTGACACAAGGCAGCAAAACACATCTCTCTGCTTTCTGAGGTGCAGGCCGCAAGCAGTGGACCTTTCAGCCGCACCAGAACATCTGTCTGCACCTGAGGAAATTCTTTTGCTAAAATCAAGAACAGTTTAGTTGATCCCATGACTACACTTATATGGGTGCTCTTCAGATAACTGTCCAGGATGTTAAGAATATCAAAAACCTCTTCCTCATTGCGTGGCTTGTAACGAAGGAGAAACGTTACAACTTCACTCTGTCCCCATTGATCCAGCTCAGCCATCCTAAATAAAAGCAGACATTGTAAGATGACATGGTCTCTTCTCAGCGGCTAAGCGAATGACTAAAACCAGGACCCCTCCTTCTGCAGACCATTGTAGGGAATATCTGCTGACAATTAAGTATAAGAAAATAGATGGTTATCAAATTATTTCGAGCACTGTTTCACAACTTGCGGTACACGAACCCCAGGGGGTAAGTGACAGTGTTCCGGGGCAAACCTTCAGGGGGTATCTGACTGGTCTAGTAAATTATTTTACAAGCGAAACCTAATCCCTTATTGCTTTAGATGTGCCATGAGGCCTATGGCCTATTTATTTTGGTACTATTTATAATTAATCACCCCCTTTGGGGTATTTGGTTGGAACTTCTTGTTGCTAAGGGGTACTTGGCGTTAAAAGGTTGAAAATCACTGTTTTAGAGCATCTGCACTTTTTGGAGAAATTTCAGCTCATCACAAAAATTGGAAGAAAATGACTTGTTTTACGTGATAAAACAATGTGGAAGATTATTTTTGGGATTACATATATTTTTGTTTTTTGTTTAAAAAAGTTAAGCAAAACCTGGCAAAAGTAAATTACTATTACATAACAATTACCATATTTTTCACCCTATAACATGCCCCCCGAACTAGCCACCACAGCTACACGATTCCTTTCTTTTCTATTATGTGTTGAAATGGAAAGTTCATTACAACTCAGATTTTTTGGTCTGGCAGTGGCATGGGAGCAATGGCTATGTAAGTTTACTTTTTTATTGCCACACTGCCTATAGGGAATTGGAGGGGGGGGGGGAATGCCACACTGCCTATAGGGAATGGGAGGGGGAATGCCACACTGCCTATGGGGAATAGGAGGGGGAATGCCACACTGCCTATAGGGAATGGGAGGGGGGGAATGCCACACTGCCTATAGGGAATGGGAGGGGGGGAATGCCACACTGCCTATAGGGAATGGGAGGGGGGGATGCCACACTGCCTATAGGGAATGGGAGGGGGGGAATGCCACACTGCCTATAGGGAATGGGAGGGGGGGATGCCACACTGCCTATAGGGAATAGGAGGGGGGAATGCCACACTGCCTATAGGGAATGGGAGGGGGGAATGCCACACTGCCTATGGGGAATGGCAGGGAGAATGCCATACTGCCTAAGGAGAATGGCAGGGGGAATACCACACTGCCTATGGGGAATAGGAGGGGGAATGCCACACTGCCTATAGGGAATGGGAGGGGGGGGAATGCCACACTGCCTATAGGGAATGGGAGGGGGGAATGCCACACTGCCTATAGGGAATGGGAGGGGGGAATGCCACACTGCCTATGGGGAATGGCAGGGAGAATGCCATACTGCCTAAAGAGAATGGCAGGGGGAATGCCACACTGCCTATGGGGAATGGCAGGGGGAATGCCATACTGCCTATGGGGAATGGGAGGGGGGAAATGCCACACAGCCTATGGGGAATAGGAGGGGGAATGCCACACTGCCTATGGGGAATGGGAGGGGGGAATGCCACACTGCCTATGATGAATGGGGGAATTGCAACACTGCCTATGGGGAATAGGAGGGGGAATGCCACATTGCCTGTGGGGAATGGGAGGGGGGAATGCCACACTGCCTATAGGGAATGAGAGGGGGGGAATGCCACACTGCCTATAGGGAATGGGAAGGGGGGGGGAATGCCACACTGCCTATAGGGAATGGGAGGGGGGAATGCCACACTGCCTATGGGGAATGGGAGGGGGAATGCCATACTGCCTATGGGGGATGGGAGGGGGGAATGCCACACTGCCTATGGGGAATAGGAGGGGGAATGCCACACTGCCTATGGGGAATGGGAGGGGGGAATGCCACACTGCCTATGGGGAATGGGAGGGGGGAATGCCACACTGCCTATGATGAATGGGGGGATTGCCACACTGCCTATGGGGAATAGGAGGGGGTATGCCACATTGCCTGTGGGGAATGGGAGGGGGGAATGCCACACTGCCAGTCATGGGGGACTTTTGCACCTTGCCTATTATTGGTTCTCGGGGGGGGCATGTTTTAAATGGCGGCAGCCCTTAGTTTACTTGGATAAGCTCATTGTATTCCTTTCTTTTCTATTATGTGTTGAAATGGAAAGTTCATTACAACTCATATTGTTTGGTCATGAACATAGTTGATCTTTTTTTTTTTTTACTAAAATAATCATAAAATATTAATTAACCTAGTTCTAGAAAAAAAAACTCAAATGTGCTGTCTGCAAAGTAAGTAACATAGAAATGTGCAGGACTATATTGTTACAAAAAATGTTTTACTCCGGGGTGGGGGTGGAAAAAAAAATCGCAATTGTCGGGATCCCCCCCTTGATCAGGACCCTGCAGACCCCCTAACTCTTACCTTGCCCCTCACTTCCTCAGTGAATCCTGCGTGATTGGCCAATGGCGGTCACATGTCCCAATCTCAGCCAGTAGCCAGATAAGAAAAAGCCTGAGAACGCAACATGTGACTGCCGCCAGCCAACCATGCGGTCAGATTTTGCCATGGGAGCGAGCAATGAGGGTCCATTGTTCCTCTTTAAAAAGATAAGTATGGTAATGTTTGGAAAAAGAAAGACCTGTTGAGAAGATGATGAGCAATAGGCTTGTTGATCACAACTCCACCTTCTGATTTCAATATTTCTTCTAATGCCCGCAGACAGTTCACTAAAACAATAGGATCGGGATCTCGTAGCAGGCTATATAACTCATTCACAATGGCTCCATCTGAAAGATAAACATTTAGAATTCAGATTCAACCGGCTTGCATATTTATTGGACCTATCAGACATGTATTTGCAGAACCACATCTGCAACCCAAAAGCTGAAAGCCAGTTACTTTTGGTACTGTGTGTAGCTTGATCTGAACCGCATTTGAGCTAACAAAATGGAAACCTCCCAATCAAAGCAGGCACCACAAATTGCCTTTGTAGATAGCCATGTATTTTTCTATTTGTGCGGGGTCTCCCATAGTCAGGGGACAGGAATAAGTAGTAAATACAATCTGAAGCCAGGGATGCTGCTGCAAAAAACTTCTTTTATAATAGTATCCTGGAAGGATAAGGGCTTATACCCACTCTCAATTCCCCATATATCATAAATGTTGTCTAAGTCCTCTGGCAAAGCTCCAGAGGAACCAGAGGCCCCCCTTGCCCCTTTTATCCCCATACATATACTGTATGTTAAGGGAGTCCTCGGATAAGCATTCACCCTTACTCCCCGCCGCTACCTGATCCTGTTTCAAATCGAACAGGCCCAGAAACATAGGTCTGCACAAGGGATAAAAGCAGTAAGGGATACTATTGGTCTAGGATCCTGGGTTAAAGTAGACAAAAACCCAAGATTTTGACTATTCTGGGTTTTGGTCCACTTCCCCGGTGCCCCGCTGTGAAACCCCCCAGATCGCCTGCTTCAACCCAACTTACCGCGGTCCTACGGCGCATGTGCGGCCGCTCGTGCAATCAGCGCACTCGGAGTAGCTGAACTATGGACGTCTAACCCGACGTCTAAGCTCAGCAGCTTGCGATTCCCTCTAACAGGGAGCGTGCAGGGCACTAGAGGGATAGTGGGGCTGCGGCCGTGGCTGACCTGGGCGGTTTCACACAGCGGGGCATCCCGATTTTGGATGCCACCCAGGGAGAGAATGGATCGGCCCGGGAATCTTATAGATTCCCGGGCCGATCCTGCTGGGTTTCAGTACATTTTAACTGTACTGGTTGAGGGATGAGTGTGCCAGCAGTGGATACTCCTGGGTGCGACCCAAAGGATTTATAGACCTCAAACATAGAAGCCATGTCATTCGTCATGGCGAACATATCCCTGTGCATAGCCAAAGTCTCCTCTCCCATTCTTAGCTGTAGACATGTCTGACAGACAGACTTCTGACAGGTATCCAGAAGTGTAACGTTACAGGATTTACAGTGTCTAATGGGTTTAGGATCCTTGGGCTTCTCTTTTGATGGGTCCTTGTCTCTATCCTTATCCTTTACTTTGGTTGGATTAGACTAAAAGGACAAAATTCAATACCCAAGGTATGTATATGTATATATGTATGTATATATATATATATATATATGTATAACACACAGAACTGAGGGGGGGGGAGGGGGGGGTTTTAACCGTTTGTGTTTCCTCCCAGGGGGTGGGACTGCTCTCTTCGTGGGTCGTTCTGAAAGACGAAGGGAGAAAAATTCACATTTGTTATATGTTACACACCAACATCCGAGTCTCCTTGCTGCATATGCATTTTGGTGCATCCCAACACCGCCACTCTTCTGACATAGGAAGCTTTGTCTCGTAGGCCATTTTGGATAGGCTGCTGAATGTATTCCTGAATGCCGGGCATTCTTAAAGAGAAAATAAAAGCACATATCGTGAGATTCACTTATCTAATGCATATGGTTTAGACATAGACCTTCTCCTACATGTATATTCTAAGTATGTCACACACCCCGCTTCAAGATAATCATTACATGTGGGTAGTATGGTCTGAAGAGGGCGATTTGCAGAGATGATTGGAGGAAAGAAAGCCCCTCCCAGTCCATAAATACCTGGGACCTCCCACTCATTACCCAGTTTTCCATCTCTGCAGATGGCGAGCAAGTCAGAAGATGATGTCTCCTCCTTGCACAGGGGGATTTCAGGTAGCCGGGTTTATTCCCGGCCCGCTTTTCTCTCTATTTCCACCCGGTTATGTTTTTTATAAGTCCCAATACACATGCCTCCCAGTCTAGGCTGTATCCCGGGTGAGGGTAGAATGGCACTTTTAGTGCTCTGGAGCCATGCTCCACCGTGAGACCCTGTACCAGAGGGTAGGCGGTTATCCGGGCTGGTGACCCCGGTTTGGGATGCCCTGTCCCTTGGCCCCCCTTTCCTGATGCCCTTCTCCTGTGGTGGTGGGGATAAAATGTCGGGGGCCACCTTTTTTACCTCAGAGTTAGGATTTATTTATTGTGCATTGTTTCACTGCTACTGGCGCCAGAGCTGAGGAGAACTTTTCTCCTCAGAAGTTGTAGTTGGGGGGTGGGGCCGGCTGTTGGCGCTGGCTTGTCCCCCTGGCTTTACTGTTTTTTGTTGCGGTGACTACCGCAATGGCCGCGGCGCGGTTATTTGCGCTGGCGGTTCCATTAATCTTGTGAGGGGAGATCTCCCCTCACGCGCTGGCCACAGTGGGCGGGGCCGGGCGATTGCACGTCGCCGCGGCCCGCACCCATTACATCCCTGGGGTCTTTGTGGTTACCGGCGCCGTGGCTGCTGTTCTTGCCATGGCGCCGGTATATGTGTGCGCTATAGTGTTTTTCTGAGGTAATTTACCTCACACATTTTGCCATTAGGGGCGCAGACCCACTGCGGAGCCCGCTTTCCGCTCTGTAAGGGGGTGGAGCTACGCATATCGCGCGCTCAGCGCTGGCCACGCCCACAGGCTCCTCTCTGCCTCTGTGAGCTGCGTGTGTGGTGGACGCCATTTACCTCACGCAGGAAGGCACAGTGAGTGGCCCTATGGGCCCTATAATATATATATATATAATTTACTTATATGTAACCCTTTATATCCGGCAGTCTTTCAGGTAGAACGCCTTAGGTTTTAAGGGGTCTTCTTCCGGTCCTTGGGTCCCTGGGTTAAATTCCATGTTAAAATCCTCCCACTTGGGACAATTATAAGGGCATCCCGGGTTGCTTACTAGCGTAATTCCCTCGGTCATTGCGACTACATATAAGTTCACCGTATGGAGGCATCCGCAGATACCGGGCTCCCCTCGGGGCAATCCCGGAAGTCCATGGGCTGTGGGGTATCCCTAACAGGGGATGACGTATTTCTATGTATACTATGTGCACAGCAGACTATTACACGGCAGTCAGAACCCCAGACGTCTGGGTCAGCACCGCCGGCGTCATCCCCTTCCCACCCCGTCTTGGCCCGTGTCCCGTGTGACGTTGTCACGGGTGGGCAGTCGCAATCTGATGTGCGTGCTAGATTGACTAATATTGAAAAATGTATTTCTTCTGCGGTTGCCAAGAAGGCTCCAGCTAAGAGAAAGCATTTGTCACCGGTCCCACCGACATTTGAATATGACGATGAGGATCGCCTGGATTGGTCAGATTACTCCCCTCTGTAGGAAGGGGAGCTATTTGACGAATCGGATTATTCGGACGACCAGCTATTCGTTGGTGCGGACTCTGAGAAGGGGTCAGGGAGTTCTTTGGATACTCCTAACGTCCTTGCTCAGATGTTTGAGGTTCTGGCTATTTCTCCTCCAGAGGTTGCTCCTCATCAACAAGGGGAGTTTTATGAGGAATCCAAGCCGCGCTTGGAATTCCCTAATCAAAGGCATTTTGATAAGATTATTTCTAAGGAATGGGAGAGGCCGGCTCAGCTCCCAGGCATTCTTCAGAGTTGGGATAAAAGATATCCTTTCCCTTTCGGATACGGTTAAGCGCTGGACGTCCCCCCCTGAGGTGGATGCACCAATTCTGGGGTTATCCAATTCAGCCGTTTTTGAATAACCCCGATTGCTCTTCTCTTAAAGATGGAGGGGATAAACGAATTGGCCAGATGGCTTGTCATGGTTTCGCCAGTATTGGGGCAGCCATACGGCCCTTTTTGCGCTTCATCTCTGCTGGTGGTGGCTACCAGGTCGGTGGTCAGAGACTTGTTGTCATCTTCCGGTTTGCATCCGGACAGTGACGAATTTCTGGGACTTAAACGTTGTGAGTTATTCTTGTCTTTCATGTTAGCCGCCTTGGAGAGCTTCTGCTCTGATGGTGACTATAAGGCGTTCAGTTTGGTTGCGCCAGTGGGCGGCCGACTTTGGGCCAAAAAAGTCGCTGACGTCTCTCCCATTCGTGGGGTTATGGCTTTTTGGAGAAAAATTGGATTCAGTAGCTAAGGGGGGTAAGTTACCTCAACGCATGAAGCAACGACGTCCCTTTCGCGGGGCGGCTTCTTTCAATCATTCCTTTCGCGGATCCAGAGCAGGAAGAGGTTTCGCCTTCCCTTCCACTAGAGGAGATTCCTGGAATAGGGGCAGAGGACGTGCCCGCTCAGGATACAACTGGGGTTCATAACCCAAAACCTGCGAACAAGCCTGCTCAGCAATGAGGGGGCGCCCTCACCCGTGCGGGTGGGGGGACAGCTGCGACACTTCTCTCTGATCTGGATTCGGGAGGTTTCGGACAAACGGATCCGGGAAGTCGTGTCTTCCGGCTACAAGTTGGAGTTCGAGTCCCGTCCTCCTCCGCTTTTCTTCAGGTCTAGGGTGCCCCCGGACGCACCTGGCGCACAGGGGCTTCGGGAGGCGCTTTTCAAGTCTTCTGGAGATATAGGTCATCTCGCCAGTGCCCCTATCAGATCAGGGTCGGGGATTTTACTCAAATCTGTTCACGGTCCCCAAAAAGGATGGCTCTATCCGGCCCATCCTGGATCTGAAGATCCTCAACAGGTTTATCAGGCTGCGAAAATTTCGCATGGAATCGCGTCGTTCAGCTATCCGCGCTCTCCGTCAGGGGGACTTCATGACGTCCATAGACGTCAAGGACGCTTTCCTCCATGTTCCGATTTTTTCCCGCGCACCAGAGATTCCTCAGGTTTGTGGTGGAAGATCGGCACTTTCAGTTTGTAGCTCTTCCTTTTGGTCTCACCACAGCTCCAAGGGTTTTTCACCAAGGTGCTCGCTGGGGTGATGGCTCTTCTTAGAGCGCAGGGAATTCGCATAGTGCCATATCTGGACGATCTCCTCATCATGGCATCATTATTCAGCCAAGCGGAATTGGACACCAGGACGGTAATATCCACTCTGGAGAGGTTCTGCTGGGTGATCAACTATCCCAAGTCCTCCTTTTACCCGTCCAGGATAGTATCCTTTCTGGGAATGTCTCTGGATACAGATCAGGCCAGAGTGTTCCTTCTTCAATCCAAGGTTCTTTTGATTCAGGAATTGATTCGGTCGCTCATGTCCATTCCTTGTCCGACCATTCGACTAGGAATGAGACTGGTGGGGTTGATGGTGGCCTCCTTCGAGGCAGTCCCCTTTGCCCAGTTTCACACGAGGACGCTACAACTCCATCTATTGTCTGTCTGGGACAGATCTCCTCTGTCGCTGGATCAATTCTTTCTGATGTCTCGCCGACCAGTCAGGTGGTGGCTGAACTCAACCAATCTGTTGAAGGGCAGGTCTTTTCAGACTCCTCGTTGGGAGGTGGTCACCACGGATGCCAGCCTCTCAGGATGGGGGGGCTTCTGGAATGATCTGCAATTTCAGGGGTTGTGGGGACCCCTGGAAGCCCACGAGCCTATCAACATTCTGGAATTGAGAGCCATCAGAATGGTTCTTTTTCGTCTGACTCATCTCCTGCAGGGCTTGCCGGTCCAGGTTCGGTCGGACAATCGGACGGCGGTTGCCTACATCAATCACCAGGGAGGGACTCGCAGCAGGAGTGCCCTCAGGGAAGTGTCATTGATTCTGGACTGGGCGGAGAGCCACGTCCCGTGCATCTCGGCAGTTCACATTCCGGGAGTAGAGAACTCAGAGGCGGACTCTCTGAATAGGTGGTCAGCCCGCAAGGGGGAGTGGCCTCTCAGTCCCAAGGTGTTTCGTTCAATTTGTCTCAGGTGGGGTTCACCGATGGTGGACCTCTTTGCCTCCCGTCACAATCACAAACTTCTGGCATCTGTGTCTCTGGCGAAGGATCCGCTAGCCTTCGCGACGGACGCCGTGTCCCTGAACTGGAGGGATCTGGGGTTTCTGTATCTGTTCCCTCCGTTTCCCATGGTAGCCAGAGTAGTGCGCAAGCTGGCTCTGGAAGGAGCGTCAGCAATTCTGGCGGCTCCAAGGTGGCCAAGACAGGTTTGGTTCGCAGACGTGGTAAGGTTAGCAGAAGATCAGTTCGTTCTGCCCCTGCTGCCGGATCTGCACACACAGGGTCATCTACGTTGCCCCAATTTACCAACGCTGGCTTTGACGGCGTGGCTGCGGAAACCTCCATCTTGAAGGAGGAAGGTCTTTAGGAAGAGGTTTTCTTCTTCCGTTTACTATAGGACTTGGAGGTCTTATATTGATTGGTGTGAGACTAGGGCTTTCCCTTGCAGGGAATTCTCTATTTCTAGAATCCTGGAGTTCCTGCAACATGGTTTGGATCTAGGGCTCCAACTTAATACTCTGAAGGGGCAGGTGTCTGCCCTGGCGGTGTTTTTCCAAAGATCTTTTGCGCTTCATCCGCTGGTTAAGACCTTTTTCCAGGGGGTTACGCACGTGCGGCCCCCTAGGAAGGCTCTGATTCCGGTTTGGGATTTGAATTTGGTTCTTTCTGCTCTTCAGGGTCCTCCCTTTGAGCCCTTGCATGATATTGCCTTGTCTTCCCTTACTCAGAAGGTGGCCTTTTTGGTAGCTATCACTTCTGTTCGGCGTGTTTCTAAGTTGGCGGCTCTGTCCATTCAGGTCCCGTATTTTGAAAGACATCAGGACAAGGTGGTTTTCCGTTTTAACCCGGATTTCCTTCCTAAGGTGGTTTCTGCCTTTTCACTTAAACCAAGACATTGTTTTGCCCTCTCTGTGTCCTAATCCCAGTAACGAAAAGGAGAGGGTCCTGCATTCCCTGGATGTGGTTCGAGTTGTGAAGTACTATTTGGTGGTAACGTCTGCCTTTCGTAAGACTGATGCCTTCTTTGTGGTACCCTCTGGGCCCAAGAAAGGTTTTGGCGCCCGCTAAGTCTTCCATCAGTAAGTGGATTCGTCAGGCCATTGTCGGGGCCTTTTCTGCTAAGGGGAGAAATCCTCCCCTTCGTGTTACAGCTCATTCTACTCGTGCGGTTGGGGCTTCCTGGGCTTTTCAGCACCAGGCCTCTGTTGTCAGGACTATACCAAACACCCGTCTGTCTTAAGCTGGTATCCCCCAATCTCCACCGCCACTTCCGCCTATAGACAAGCCCCCGCTTGTAGGAGACACGGGTAATGCCTCTCCCAGTCGGTTGCCCCCAGGACTTAAAAGGCGCAAAGGATAACAGCTTAAGGTGCAGAATGATGTTTGGCAGGGAATCCCGAATGAGGATGCCGGGGTGCGAAAGTCCAAATTTCAGGCCGAGGTCAAACCGGGAGGTCACAGGCGAGGTATCCAAGGGAGATAACGAAGGGGTGGTCGAGGCTAGCCGGGGTCAAGTCCAGGAGGTCACAGGCGAGGTACAGGAGGGTCAGGCAAAAGAGTGGTCAGGCAAAGCAGAAGGTCAGGGCAGGCAGCAAGCGAGAATAGTCGAAGTCCAAATCCAAATGTTCAGCAGAGACACAGTAACGCACATCCAGAACCCAGAAACTATAACGGGCACTGGGATACTGGAGCAGTGCAGTTTTATAGGGAGAACTGGCCAGTGGGGAACAGGGAAAATGGAGGGAACAATAGTGTTTGGTGCATAACTAAAACGGGAGTGGTCCCAGGAGCTGGACGGCCCAGGCCAGACAGGCCGACCAGTCCCTGGGCTCACTCTAGGATCAGGACAAGGATTGGGTGCTTTAAACTCGCCCCCGGCGGGCGCGCTGGGGAAAGCGCCGCCGGGAGGCATAAAGGAGACGTGCTCGCGCGCGCGAGCACGTTGATGATCGGGCGCGCCCCCGCCGGGAGGGGGAAGCGCCGCATCGCGAGGGAGCTCGGCGGGACCGCGCAGCCGCGCAGAGCGGGCTGCGGCGCGGCCACCGACACCATCCCGCGCTGCCGACCCCTGACCCCCACAACCGCGCTGAGGAGCCAGGACACCCGGGGAGCGTCGGGCAGCAGCCAGCCGGGGACCACCCGACAGCGCGTCGCGGGACCAGGGACGGCGACGAGGTAAGTGCCTAACATTACCCCCCCCCTGAGGAGGGGCCACTGGACCCTCCAAACTGGGTTTCAAAGGATTCTCTCTGTGAAATCTCTTTACCAAATTCTGCGCATGAACCTCTCTGGCCGGAACCCAAGATCTTTCTTCCGGACCGTATCCCTTCCAGTCAATAAGATATTGAAGAGAGTTTCGAAAAAAGCGAGAATCAAGAACCCGGGCGACCTCAAACTCCTGATGCCCATCAACTAACACGGGACTAGGAGGACTATTAGGTTCATGGTTTTTTGCAGACTTAAGAAGTGAAACATGAAAGGATTTACAGATTTTCATGGACGAAGGGAGGGCCAACTGATACGTAACCTGATTAATTTTTCGTGTTATGGGGAAGGGGCCAATAAATTTAGGTCCTAACTTAGCGGAGGGCTGGCGTAGCGCCAAATTCTTGGTTGAAAGCCAAACCCAGTCACCCACCTTATAGCTAGGGTTAGAAGACCGTTTGCGATCAGAAAATTTTTTCTGCTGAAGAGCGGC
Source organism: Gastrophryne carolinensis (assembly GCA_027917425.1). Lineage (NCBI taxonomy): Eukaryota > Metazoa > Chordata > Amphibia > Anura > Microhylidae > Gastrophryne > Gastrophryne carolinensis. The sequence goes on along the minus strand of CM051236.1, from coordinate 384,369,369 downwards.
CTTAGCTAGATGTTGTTGGATTTTATTCCATTCCCCTGGCCATTTGGAAACCCATTCATCCACGGAGGGAACTCTAGAGGGTTGGTCCGCAAGGGCAGAAAACTTCAGGTCCTTGCCATAAACACAATGGAAAGGAGAAACCCCCGTGGAAGAATGTGCGGCGTTGTTAAATGCAAATTCCGCAAATGGTAAGAAGAAGGCCCAATCAGTTTGAGTGTCCGCCGTAAAACAGCGCAAATATTGTTCCAGGGACTGGTTCGTTCTCTCGGTTTGTCCATTCGACTGCGGATGGAAGGCCGAGGAAAGGGAGACAGTGAAACCCAACTTGGCACAGAAAGCCCTCCAAAACCGGGAGACAAACTGGACCCCCCTATCCGATACAATATCCATGGGAATACCATGAATCCTAAAAACATGAGTAATGAAGAGTTGAGCAAGTGTTTGAGCTGAGGGGAGTTTCTTTAAAGGGACGAAATGGGCCATCTTGCTAAAGCGGTCCACAACTACCCAAATAACAGTATGTCCCTGAGAAGGGGGAAGGTCAGTAACAAAATCCATGGCCAGATGGGTCCACGGGGAGGCAGGAATGGATAATGGAAGGAGTGGGCCTTCAGGCGAACGCCTCAAGGACTTACTTTGGGCACAGACTTTGCAAGCGGAGACGAATCTTTGAGCGTCCCTCCTGAGAGAAGGCCACCAAACTTGGCGTGATAATAAAGCTATGGTTTTCTTAACCCCTGGATGACCGGCTGTTTTGGTATCGTGAAAATGGGACAAAAACTCAGACCGGTAAGTAGAGGGCACAAACAGGGCTGAAGCGGGTTTCCCAGGAGGAGCTTGGGCCTGGAACTGAGTAAGATCAGGAAGTTGGGGTTGGATGGCGGCCACCACTAGGGAGCGAGGTAAGATGGGAGACACCACCCTTTCCGGTAAGTCAGGAGGAGAGAAACTCCGAGACAGGGCATCCGCTTTTATATTTTTGGACCCGGGCTTATAGGTTATAGAAAAATTAAACCGAGAAAAGAATAAGGACCAGCGAGCCTGTCTAGGAGTTAATCTCTTGGCGGACTGGATGTATTCTAGATTTTTATGGTCCGTAAAGACCGTAACTGGATACTGAGCCCCCTCCAGCCAGTGTCTCCATTCCTGGAAGGCTAGCTTGATGGCCAATAATTCTCTATTGCCGATGTCATAATTTCTTTCGGCCGCTGAGAATTTCTTGGAAAAGAAGGCACATGGATGGAGGCGTGCAGGTGAGCCGTAATACTGTGACAAGACTGCCCCGACCGCGACTTCAGAAGCATCCACCTCCACAAGGAAGGGTCGTTGCTCATCAGGGTGGACTAGGACGGGAGCAGCACTAAATACCCTCTTAAGATTCCCGAAGGCCTGGACAGCTTGAACCGGCCAAACCGGGGGGTACCCGCTTTTCTTGGTTAGGTTAGTTAGTGGTGTAACCAGGGCAGAAAAATTCTTAATGAACCTCCTATAAAAATTGGCAAAACCCAAAAACCTTTGCAGGCCCTTCAAATCTCTGGGCTGCTCCCATTCTAAAACGGCCTTCACCTTAGATTGGTCCATAGACAGACCAGATTTGGAGATAATGTAACCGAGAAACGGCACCTCAGATACTTCAAATTGACATTTCTTTAACTTGGCATATAAACTGTTCTCCCTAAGTTTCTGCAAGACCAAACACACGTGTTTACGATGTTCCTCAATGGACGAAGAAAAAATTAAAATGTCGTCTAAATAAACAACCATAAAACGGCCAAGATAGTCCCTAAAGATTTCGTTGACAAAACTTTGAAAGACCGCAGGGGCATTACACAGGCCGAAAGGCATTACTAAATACTCATAATGCCCTTCAAGGGTATTGAAAGCCGTCTTCCACTCGTCCCCCTGCCTGATTCTTATGAGGTTATAGGCCCCCCGGAGATCGAGTTTAGAGAAGACCTGCGCCCCAACCACCTGTGTAAAGAGTCCCTCAATAAGCGGTAGGGGATACTTATTTTTTACCGTGATGTTATTTAAGCCCCGGTAATCAATACAGGGGCGAAGTCCCCCATCCTTTTTCTCCACGAAAAAAAACCCCGCCCCTGCTGGAGAAGATGAAGGCCGAATGAACCCCTTTTCTAAGTTCTCGGCGATATATTCCCGCATGGCGAGGGTTTCTGTTCGGGTCAAATTAAATATTCTCCCTCTGGGAGGCATAGTACCGGGAAGCAGTTCAATAGGGCAGTCCCAAGGTCTATGGGGAGGAAGTTTGTCTGCCGCCTTTTCTGAAAAGACATCAGCAAACTCCAAATATGGAGTTGGAACCCCAATAGGTGCTAAGCGCGCAACCCTGAGTGGGAATTCTAGGCAGTTCTGAAAACACTGGTGTCCCCACTTGGTGATTTGCCCCGAAACCCAATCAATTTGGGGATTGTGCTCCTGCAGCCATGGCAAACCCAAAATCAAAGGAGTACCAGGCATACTCAATATCAAGAACCTGATAACCTCAGAATGACTGGCTCCCACTTTGATTTGCATAGGAGGGGTTTGGAACCGAACTAACCCCCCGGGCCACTGGAGTGCCATCAATGGCTGAAACCCGGATAGGAGTCGGCACGGTCTGTACCACAATTCCTAAAGTCTGCGCTAGTTCAGAGTCTAGGAAATTCCCAGCTGCTCCAGAATCTAGAAGAGCCTTTAGAATCATACATTTAACACCACTCTTAAACTGGACTGGGATGAAAACTGGAGACGATACTTGAGGAGATACCTTACAGCCTAGGAGGGCCCCCTCGAAACCCCCTAGGCTCTGAAGTTTCCCGACGGTTTCTTTGGGCAAAGTCTGACCATGTGGCCGGTTCCTCCACAATATAGACAGAGCCCCTCGGATAGACGTCGCCGTCTCTCGCCTTCAGTGAGCCTGGTGGCACCTAACTGCATGGGCTCTTCTGAAGGTTGAACGACTAGAGCCTCAGACTTTGAAGCCGATTCGAGATGCGATCCTTTCTCTAGGCGCCTCTCCCGAAGTCGACGATCAATGCGGATGGCCAGATGCATCAATTCGTCCAGAGTCTGAGGTTCCGGGTAATTCACCAAGGTATCCTTGATAGTGTCAGCCAAACCTAGTCGGAATTGGCCGCAGAGGGCAGGATTGTTCCAACGTGAGTCAACCGCCCAATGCCGGAATTCAGAACAGTAGTCTTCGGCTGGACGGCGTCCCTGGCGAAGGGTACGTAATTTGGCATCAGCTGAGGCCCCTTTGTCGGGATCATCATAGAGGACCTCCATTGCAGCGAAAAAACTATCCACAGATAGGCGGATTGGGTCCTGAGCTGATAAGCTAAAGGCCCAGGACTGAGGATCTCCATGCAGAAGGGAAATAATCAAGCCGACCTTTTGCTCTTGTGACCCTGAGGAAACCGGACGGAGCTGAAAGTACAGTTTACAAGAGTCCCGGAAATTGGCAAATTTTGCCCTGTCGCCATAGAACTTTTCAGGAAGTGGGATCTTGGGTTCCACAGACATTGCGGCCGGAGTCCCCTGAGAAGTGGGGACAATGGGAGTAGGACGGTTCTCCTGGGCCGCAACCCGATGAGCCAGGTGCTCCACAGCCGCTGTCAAGGCTTGCACCTGCTCCAGGATTTGGTCCATTCTTCTTGGCCCGTTATAATGTCAGGACTATACCAAACACCCGTCTGTCTTAAGCTGGTATCCCCCAATCTCCACCGCCACTTCCGCCTATAGACAAGCCCCCGCTTGTAGGAGACACGGGTAATGCCTCTCCCAGTCGGTTGCCCCCAGGACTTAAAAGGCGCAAAGGATAACAGCTTAAGGTGCAGAATGATGTTTGGCAGGGAATCCCGAATGAGGATGCCGGGGTGCGAAAGTCCAAATTTCAGGCCGAGGTCAAACCGGGAGGTCACAGGCGAGGTATCCAAGGGAGATAACGAAGGGGTGGTCGAGGCTAGCCGGGGTCAAGTCCAGGAGGTCACAGGCGAGGTACAGGAGGGTCAGGCAAAAGAGTGGTCAGGCAAAGCAGAAGGTCAGGGCAGGCAGCAAGCGAGAATAGTCGAAGTCCAAATCCAAATGTTCAGCAGAGACACAGTAACGCACATCCAGAACCCAGAAACTATAACGGGCACTGGGATACTGGAGCAGTGCAGTTTTATAGGGAGAACTGGCCAGTGGGGAACAGGGAAAATGGAGGGAACAATAGTGTTTGGTGCATAACTAAAACGGGAGTGGTCCCAGGAGCTGGACGGCCCAGGCCAGACAGGCCGACCAATCCCTGGGCTCACTCTAGGATCAGGACAAGGATTGGGTGCTTTAAACTCGCCCCCGGCGGGCGCGCTGGGGAAAGCGCCGCCGGGAGGCATAAAGGAGACGTGCTCGCGCGCGCGCGCGAGCACGTTGATGATCGGGCGCGCCCCCGCCGGGAGGGGGAAGCGCCGCATCGCGAGGGAGCTCGGCGGGACCGCGCAGCCGCGCAGAGCGGGCTGCGGCGCGGCCACCGACACCATCCCGCGCCGCCGACCCCTGACCCCCACAACCGCGCTGAGGAGCCAGGACACCCGGGGAGCGTCGGGCAGCAGCCAGCCGGGGACCACCCGACAGCGCGTCGCGGGACCAGGGACGGCGACGAGGTAAGTGCCTAACATCTGTTGAGCAAGTTTGCAAGGCCGCTACCTGGTCTTTTGTTCACACTTTTTCAAAGTTTTTACAAGGGTGATGTTTGGGCCTCAGCGGATGCTGTTTTTGGCCGCAAAGTTCTGCAGGCTGCAGTAGTTTAAGTTGTGCTTTATGCCTTGTTTTGGATCCCCACCCTTTATGGACACTGCTTTTGGATGTCCCACATGTAATGATTATCTTGAAGCGGGGTGTGTGACATACTTAGAATAATACCATTTTGTGAATACTCACCTTGTAAAATGGGTATTATAAGTATGTCACACACCCCGCTTCAACCCGCCCTTTTGTATTCTGGATCCATCGTTTTGTGAACCTTGCGTTGTTATGACTAATATTTGGCTCTTCCTGGTCCCTTACCTTACTGCTTTCTTTATACTGGGTAATGAGTGGGAGGTCCCAGGTATTTATGGACTGGGAGGGGCTTTCTTTCCTCCAATCATCTCTGCAAATCGCCCTCTTCAGACCATACTACCCACATGTAATGATTATCTTGAAGCGGGGTGTGTGACATACTTATAATACCCATTTTACAAGGTGAGTATTCACAAAATGGTATTATTTAAACTAGTTACTACTGCTTGGCCACATTTTTGGGATCACATTTAGTGATCAAAGTCCCTGACAGTTTAATTACTAGCTCTAAAGAAGCTGGATTACTGCGCCTTGCTCATTTAGTAAATAAATATATTATTTGCCCCCCAGTCACATTAGATATCTTTATATTTTAATATATTTATTGACAGTGACAGTCCAGCCAAACAAACTAAACCTATAAAAGAAAACCTATCCCGCCCTGCTCCCAGCCCTCCCCCAAGACTAAACCGGATTTGGTGGTTTAACATAAAAGGAGAAAAACAAGAAGGCGTCTGCACCACCAGAACGTCTTTCTTTGTTTCTTTTTGATAGAACAAGAGGGCACAACCTGAACCTAGTCAATTTGTTCATATGCCCATTGTATGCTTATGCAAAGATGGAATTTGTGCTTTGCTTTTGACCCATCCCTGCACTGAACAACACGCTCACAGCAGCCATCACAACCATCCCTGCAGTGAACAACATACGCACATACGCGAGATTAGTGTTAGTGACATGGCGGATGCTGCACTGACCTGAGGTTACACATACTGCGTAGGGCCAGACCTCTCACCATAGGATTGGGGTCTGAGCAGTCTTTACACAAAGTGTTGATAGCAAGGAGGGCCAGATCGGGTTTCTGAGCAGCATAAGTGCACATGTACAGGTAAACCAGCTTCTTCTGTACAATATCTACAGTGGCGCTGGCCTTAACCATCTCCATAAAGACGCTGGATACATCCACTCCCTGGGTCATATATCTGCAAAAGAAAGAGCAGACAATAGTGTACTTAGACATAGACCTAAACATGGAGACCAACCCAACACACAGTGTTTGTTCATTCACACATAAATATGGGCTAGCTTATCTCACAAGTCACATGTAGTTCTTCTTTCCATGTATGTGTCAAAAATTAGCTGAAACAGTATAAATGGATGCTCTGAATTATGTGTCAAAAGGTTGCTTCACGTCTGCAGTTTCATAAGCAGTTCACCACTTGGGAAACCGCATTCAGTATTTGGGTTCCATTTTTTTTTTATTTTACAGAAAACAAGCAAAGGCAATGATGTGAAGAAATCTGCGAATCCAGCTACAATTGCTATCCACAGTAGCAGAGATAGTAGCAGTTAAAGTGGACCAGAATGGCTTGTTTCCTCCACCCGGGTGCCCAGCTGTGTGAACCCCCCCGGTTGGCCCGCAATTGTTACTCTCCCACCGAGCATGCGCAGCATCATTTGTGCTCGCCCACGCCTGCTGCAACTGAATGGTTGTGTGTGGCCGCACACAGCCAAAAGAAACAAGTGATGCCACGTGTCGTCGATGTGTGCCGCTGGGGATTCTATTCAGGAGAGGTGAGTAGATTCAGCGAAAAGACTAAAATCCAGGATAGTGAAAATACCGGGTTTTGGTCCACTTACATTTTTAATATTCCATTAAAATGATGATCTCAGGAGGGAAGTGTACAAAAAGGCTTCGACTACATTTTTCAGGCTAGAGGGAAGCCAGGGATGCAGCAGGCAGGCTCCTTCACAACAGTCGGCACATTTCAGATCTGCCAATCAGCTTTTCCTTTTTTCAACTGAGCCGCCAAAGTGCCAGCAGCATTTCAGAAGTACTCGAATGGGGGGGGGGGGGGGTGTCACATTGGGGGCACGGGGGGTGAGTCTGAGGGCATTGGACTGCTTTAATAGGGAAAGAGGAATTAGACAGAAGTGATACATATACTTAAAGCAGACCTTCACTCTGAATAAGAGCCTATCTTATATGTTTCCCACATGCTGTACATACAGATCGCTCACATTAAAAATCATCCTACCGGAATCTACTGCATGTTATGAGCCTTTAAACATCCAAGATGGCGGCTCATGGAGCATCAGGCAGCCTGCAAACAGGTGTATTCTGACTGTGCCGCTCTGCATTCTGGGATTGCTGTCCTTTACCTGACTCTAGCTCTGCTCTGTCTGTGCACAGCTATAACCCGCCCTGCCTGCACTTTATCCCGCTCTACTCAGTATGTGATGCTTCTGAGGCAAGATGGCGGCGCCCATATCCTAGAGTCCTGAACAGAGTTGCAGCCCGGTGGGGGAAAGAATAATATGTGACTAAAAACGTATTATATTTTATTATAATTATATATTCATTTTAGATGCTGGGGAATAGTTTTTTAAGGGTTTGGGCTTTTCATTAAATCATACTGTTTAAAGCAGAACAAAGCGTGGGATTTTGAATTTCCCAGGTATAGTTTCGTGCCCAGGGACATCCCGCTCTGGCATGCCCAACTGAGCAAAACCCACTGTGTAAACCCCCCCCCCCCCCCAGATCACCAATAATAACTCACCTCTTCCCGGTCCAGTGGCGCGTGTGCAGACCCTTGACCTTAGCGATAACTTTGTCATTCGGCAAATGGCTGTGACTTGCTTCAATGAGTAGCACAAGAGAGCGCATCCCCAGCAGCAGCACGCTCCCGTCTCAGCCTATTTGAATGGCTGGGGGGAGGGGGTTAAGTGCACAGCCCGAAGATGCAGGGGATGCGGCCGCTTGCGCTCCCCATTGGAAACATTCCGAGCCGTTTGGCGAATTATATGATTGGACGAGAGTCCGCGGCTGTGCCGTAGGATCGGAGAGGGGTGAGTTGTATGGGTGATCTGGGGGGTTTCACACAGCGGGGCATCCAGAAGCAGGATGCCCCAGAGGAAGGCCAGCGGGGGCTTTGTTCCTCTTTAACCCTTTAAGTGCCAGCCTTCCTAGAGTTTTTGTCACTCTCTGTTACCAGACCATGTTTCACTATTTAGCGCTCCACATGTTCAACTGTGATTTATGAAGGGATTTCCAGGGAGTCTGGGTTTCAACATGAAATGTCTTGTTTGGCTTTTGGATGAAATACTTACAATTTGTAGTATTTTTTTGCAATAAAAAATGTAAATTTATCAATAACATCTTATTGCGTGTGAAATCCCAATTTCTCCCGGTTACAGCGGTACCACATATGTCTTGGTAGACACCCTTTCCTGCCCAGAGCACACCCCCAAACTGAAACAGCACTTTAGGAGATTTTCAGAAAAAATCCAACTATGTTATGTGCAATGTGCACCTTGCAGTTTTTCGAGAAAAACAACCTTTTACATTTGAAATACTCTCTGGAAGTACACACCTAGAGCTTTCTAGGCATACCAGGATTGTTGACATGGGCGCAGTTTTCTGGAAGTAATCCCTCAATAAATTCTTTGGTTGCGCAGAGTTTCCCTAAAAAAGAATAAAAAAGAAGAATCATTTTCCTAAAACAACTATATACAAACAAGAAAAAACAAAATACACCTGAATAAGCAAGGTCCCCCGAACAGAACGATACCCAACATGCATAGGTATTTTCAAGGGAAGAGTTGCCAAACACCCCAAAGTAAAGCATGCAAGCAAGTCATTTTATTTTTTTCAGCTCTGCTGACAAAGTGCGCCCCTTGCGGTTTTTCCAACCAAAACAACCCTTTACATTTGGAATATCCCCCATAAACCATATATTCCCTGAAAGTACACATGTTAAGCTTTCTAAGCGTACTCAGCTTGTTGTAGCGGGCTCATCTTTCTGGCAGTAATCCCTCAAAGAATTCTTAGGTTGCACAGGGTTTCCCTAAAAGATTTATAAAAAAGCAGAATAAAAGACATGTTTCCTAAAATAGCAATATGCAAACAAGAAAAAAACAAGCTAAATCTGAAAGCGCAAGGTCCCCCGAACAGAACAATACCGAACGTGCATAGGTACTATTAACCCCTTTAACTGCCGACCTACTTTGGTTGACAGATCATTTTTCACCTTTTTGTGCCATGTTTAATCGTGATTTTTGCAGGAATTTCCAGGAAAATTATAGATATATTTTTTGCAGCAAAATTTAGGCTTTTACATGAAATGTCTTGTTTGTAATTTCTCTACTGTAGAACAGGGCGCAGGGGCCAGCTTAAGTGGCCCCCTGCCCTGCCGGCTACAAGCTCCGTGGGCCGGGCTCCTCTGCCCCCCCCCCCGGGCTTTGGGAAGCCAGGTAATTGGGGGTGCCGGGGGTAAATGGCAAGTCACCCACTACCCGCAGGTGACTTGCCAGCCCCCAGCCTTGTGAACTGGTATAGGTATCTCAAGGATCCCTTACCAGTTCACAAAGGGTTAACAATAAAAATAAAAACACACAGACACATAGAAAAAAAATTACATTTTTTTTTCTTTACTCACCTCCGAACCTCCTCTGTCTCCCGTCGATACCCGATGACAGCTGCCGGGTGCTCGGTGGAGGGGGGGCTCTCCTCACCACGGAAGAGCCTGGGGGGGGCGATCGGAGGCCCCCTGGTGAAGAGGAGACCCGGCGGGAGGCATTGCGGCTGCTGCCAAAGCGGGGGGGGGGCGCTACTCGGGGCATTTTACTGGAGCCATCCGAGCCCCCAAGTTAAAGAGGAGACCCGGCTAAGATCAATAGAGGGGTCGGGCACTAGCAGGGGTAAAAGCCAGGCTTGTAAATTTTACGTGGCTGGCCCTTAAGGGATGGAGAGGCAACCACGTAAAATTTACAGGCTTGGCACTTAAAGGGTTAAAGTCCATTTCTCTGGACTTTCCCGCAGACCTTAAATCAGAGGATTCCAGAGGGCACGAGATTGAGGCACCCATTTTTCTCAGTGGGAGCCCCCCATATACAGACAGCACCCAGCTGTAGGCCTTGCAGCTCCCAGCTTCTCAGACTAGGGCTGCTTGACAGCAATCAGCAGTGTGGGAGAGGGTGAAATGTAAGTAGGGGGAGCCCTCTGGCACCCACTGATTTGAGATCTGAGGGAGATCTTGAAAGATTTTAATATTTGATGTCAGATGTATATAAAAGGATAATTCAAGCAAAAGAAAAAATGAACCTGCTTTCTGCTCTCCAAATGCTGGTTGTCAGGAGCAGTGTCTTTCGTTCCGTGGTGCCCCCTCCTGCTGACTGCCCAAGCAGTCAGGCTGCTTTCTAATTCTGAACGTCCTAGACAAGTATAATCTATTGAGGGGGACGCTGCATAAGGAGGTAAGCAGAAGGGAACATGCTCACTAGGGCTTATCACCAAATCTCAAGCTTGGCTGAATGAAAGACACAGTCCTGACAACTAGTAAGAGGTGAGCAGAAAACAGGGCAATTAAGCCCTTTAAGATTTACATACAAGTAGCCTTCTGCAACATGCCAATAGATAGTTATGATATAATTTCGGGGCCCGGGGGGGGGCTGCTGCTGGCACACACTTTGTAGGAGGGAACAATCCAAAAGCGAGTAGCTAAGGGTGGCCCTACAGAAATGCTCGATGTCAAGCAACTGCTTAACTTTAGATAAGCATGGGAAAAGGCTAGACTCAGTTTGGAATGGGTATTGCCCTTTACCTCTTGCCCTACAGCTGGAATCCGGTAGTAATGATCACAAAGCATGGGTGTGGCTCAAACCAAAAGTCAGGACAAATTAGACCCATTACTTAAATCTACCAAAAACCTCCAAAGCTCAGCTGTTTCCAGGTGATAACAGAAACAGGGAATGAGGTCAAAAACAGCAAAACAACACAACAGAGGGTTTTAAACCTCACCCACTTCCAGGACTAAAACTATCTGTTCTAATTGTACATAAAAAGCAAAAGTAAGAGAATATACATGTGGAAGCATCTGATTTTAAATGATTGTTTTCTTACCGGATCACCTTGTGTATGACATTGCGGTACCGCAGTCTATCCGCCTGGATGTGAGGATTAGACAGCGCTCTCTGCAGTTCCCTCACTACCTCTTCTGAGCCCAGGTAGGGCATTGTCAGCACTCCTGAGCTACCGCCAGCTGTAGACCTTGTGCACAATGGAAAGGACAGCCAAATATGTAGAGTTTCTAAAAGAAAAAAAAAATTCAAGGTGAAATTAAACTAACTTGTAAACCAAGCACAGTTCTCAGTCCACTATGAATTCTAATGGCCAGGAACCAATGTCAGACCAGTGCCAAACTTCCAGGACAGCTTTCAACGGGCCAATACCCGCAACAATGGCCACTGGGCTCAACCGCATAATAATAGCTATTGGTGATTCAGGTAATGGCATTGAAATGGCATAGTGGTCCTTTGGACCCCTTATCCGTTCAAAAGTAAAGTAAAAAAAAACCCTTAAAGTGGACCAAAACCCAATCTATAAGATTCCTGGGCCAATCGATTCCCTCTCACGGGGAATCCAAAATCGGGATGCCCTGCTGTGCGAAACCCCCCAGGGGTTGCCCCATACAGTTACCTTGCTTCCCCGTCCAACGGCGCATGCGCAAGCTGCGGCCACATACCCACTGACCGTCTAGCAGAGCGCATGCCTGCACCCGGCATCTGTGAATGGCTGGCACATGCCTGCACCCGGCATCTGTGAATGGCTGGCGCGGGCACGCTCCCTGTTAGAGGGAAGTGGGGGATGAGACTGCCTGCGTGCTAGGAGCCGCTGGCTTAGACAAAGCCTTAGATGACGTGAGGTCAGTGGCCACACATGCGCAGTAGAACCGGGAAGAGGTGAGTTACCTTCGGTGATCTGGGGGTTTTCATGCAGTGGGGGAAAGGACGAAAACCCAGGATAGTAAAAATCCTGGGTTTTGGTCCACTTTAAAGTGCCACCGTAGGCAAAGGCAATTGTTACCCCATTGTGTCAAGCTACATTTGCCACTGATCTAAACGGTTTTTCATTTTTAAATTGAAGAAGAAATGGCCGAGATATTGAGGTTTAGTTTCACATCATGATTTCTCTTCTGAAAAAAGTGGGCGTGGCGCTGGAGCTGTGATGTTGTATAATGATCAGCTCTCTGCACTGACAGCAATGTGATGAATCTGGAAGAGATGGCAGAGGGAGGGACAGGAGGAGGGAAGGCCCAATAATCCTGTCCCGCTCTGTCGAGCTGATTGGGGGACAGGATGAATAAGAGAATGTCATTGGCTGAACCTGTAAACTCTGATATCTCACCCTTTCTGCTTTGATTAAAAAACAAAAAATGGTTTAGGACGGTGCCAAATGTAGCCCAACAAAATGGTGTAGCACAGGGGTGCTCAGCCTTTTGAAGAGCTTGGGCCACTTAAAGTGGACCAACACCCAGGATTTTGACTATCCTGGGTTTTGTTCCACTTCGGTGGGGCACCCCGATCGGGGGTGCCCCGCTGTGTGAAACCCCCCAGAAAGACCCAAAAATTCACCTCTCTCCGCTCCCACGTGACTGCTGCAGCCAATCCCGCCGGCGGAAAAGCGGGAGGCAGCGACGGACAAGAGAGCGCACCCGCTGCCGCCTCCTGCGCGTCACTCTTACAGGGCGCGCGCCTGCGCCGGCCATTCACAAACAGCCGGCGCGGGTGCGCGTCCTGCTAGAGGGACGCACGGGAGGCGGCGGCGGGCACTGCTGGATCGAGGAGCAGGTAGGGATTTAGGGGTTTCACACAGCGGGGCACCACCGATCGGGGTGCCCCGCAGTCAGGGAGCTGATCGGTCCGGGAATCTTATAGATGGGAGGGTGTTGGTCCACTTTAAATGAATTGGAACCTGCTCATGGGCCACAATTAATAGGTTCAGATTTTTTTAATTTGGAATAGTGTAATACAATTTTTCTAGAACAATCAGGAAATCAACTGTCTCCACAAACTCCCCCTGTATGTCTTTCCAGCACATCCTTAGATTCATATGTAACAATCCTCACAATTTAGCACTGAACATGCTGATTGGCTTACCTATCTGAATATACAGGACAGTTCTGTAAAGCCCATTCCCCATCAGGCCCACCTTTCCCCGAAATCTGTCCAGTGCTGCCTCCATGAAAATGATACCGGTGGGGCGTCTAATAGACGATCTGCCAGCATCTGAAAGGAGGGGGGACACAGGTCCCCCTCCTCCCATTCCATCTCCGTGAATGAGCAGTGACAGGGATTGTCTATGAAACTTCCAAATGTAATTCCATCAGTTAAAATGAAGTCAGTCCATTAGCACTAATGACGGACTTCATTTTAACTGATATAATATAATTGATATAATTTGGAAGTTTTATGGACAATCCCCTAAGCTGGAACAGGCTGTTTTCTCTTACCATTGGAGCTTTCCTCGCCCCTTTCAGAATCTGGATTTTCTGATTAATGGAGGACTGGTGAGCTGGAATCTCCCCCACATGACTTACAGGTAGGGGCAGATTCCAGGAAGGCTCAGCCTCTTTGTATAAAAGCTCCGCTACCCGCCAAACCCCCCCCCCGCTCGGCTTGTCACTCTGTTCCCCCGTGTCTTGCCGCCACCTCAAGACTATGCTGCCCAGCATAGAAGAGATTAACAATGCCAGGCCCTACATGTGACATAAGACATATACCCTCCCTGGCAGGGTCCTAGATCTCAGGGACACTAAATAAACCTACCTCCTGACACCATCAGTGCGCCCTACAATAGAGAGATATGAAGCTCCATCTGAAGGAGCGCCGAAAATAGAAGCTCACATATGCAGCTATTTCCTGCCCCCACCTTATAAGCCGAATTTCCTAACTTCCTAGGGATCTTTAAAGAGGAACAAGACCCAGAATTTTACTACCCAATGTACATAGAAGAATGCAAGTATGCCCCACAAAATTGTGGGAAAGGTAAGATCCCTGACAAACTGAGGGGGGTTCACACAGCGGGGCATTCCAAAATGCCTGGCAGTGGGTCCAGGAATCCATTTATTCAGAACTGCATTCAGAACACCCTTTTTGGTGTTCTACCTTATTGTTTTCCTCTACTGGAAAGTAAAATAATCATTTGTGTTAGGATTGTGCCCTTTGATTTACTTATCAGCATGCTGTTTCCAAGTGTCTTATATTCCTGTGTGTCTGTGATCCTAAAATAGGAGCAGCTTTGCAGCCCTTGAGTAAAAACTAAGGACTAAGTCCCAGTATTCCTCCACTGTTACAGCTTTGGCTAAATCACACAGCAGATATTAACAACCCAGCTGACTGCCAGTAACCCTTTAGCTACTGAAAGACAAAACTGTGATCCCCTTATCTGGGAAAGTCAAACTCCCAGGTTTTGTTCTGCTTTATTGTGCAGCTGAAGAAGCTGAACATGGGTTTTGGCGCGTGGCACTCCCTGCATCTCTAGTGTGTGCGGCCACACCAGCCATTCAGTTATGGTGGGCACAGCTGCACAGAGCCTGAGAAAGCTGAGAGAGATGACTCTATAAGACATTCACCTTCACCTGGGGCATCCGGATTTGTGAAACTCCGCCAGCCATCTGGCCAACAAGCCCGCATGACATGCACGGCCGGCGGGGTTTTACAAATCAGGATGCCCCAGGTGAAGGTGAATGTCTTATAGAGTTTATTATTTTGGCCAATGTTAATATGCGTTGTGCATACCTTCCAACTTTTCAGGGTGGGAGAGGGGGACAACTGTAAATTAAGCCACGCCCCCTCATTGAGGGATGGAGAGGAAACAGGTTGTAAGAGTTACAATATAAACACTTTGAATCTGCAAATAAATCATTTATTGATGTAGATCTGCATGTTCCACCTCAGAGGGACAAATGAGAACAATAAGGGACAGGGGGGACATCGACCCAAAAGAGGGACAGTCCCTCCAAATGAGGGACACTTGGGAGGTATGATTGTGGTAAGGTTTTGGATGGTCCCAAAGAGTATGTCCCTATAACCCAACCCAGAGGGTTAATCTTAGTAAGCCAACATCAGACATATGATGGGGGACAGGAAAAAGCTGTGCACTGCAGTGAAGCCAGACCCCTTTTGGAGCCTTAAGGCAGGGCTCGCTGACAGTGTGAGGAGGTAATGCCTCTGTAAACTAGGCCCCTACCTGGAACAGGGGAGGGTGTAGGTCAGCTTTAAGGCACATACATCAGATGCACCCCGTCCCATACTTTTAGCGTTTCGGCGCTTGACAGTACATGCTATAATTAAGCCCCACCCCCTGAACACCCACATCCTACACCCACTAACCTGTCAGCCTGGGATTGCTGAAACTGCGGAGAATAGCCGAGGATTGCCGATCAGCCGGCACACAGCGTACTTCCGGGATGGCAAGGCAGCACTAGCAGAGCGCCGCACGCCCCGATTTACACAGGAGGACGCTGTCGCTGCTGAATTGGGCTGTTCCGGTTCATGGTGAGATCAAGCAGGGGGGACTATGGAGGTATTCACGTGCCTGTAAAGAAATGAGCTTTGTAAGTTTTTCCCGCCAATGTACGTGAGTGTCTGTGTCACAGAGCCTGACTGTATAATGGTATGGGAAATTTGTAGTGTACTTTCCAACTGTCCATCATTTAAAGGAGCTGTCCTTCTTTTTAATCCATGTTTCCTTGCCCCTCGTTCTTCTCTTTGAGGTTTAGCATGCAGATCTGCATCCATAAATGATCAATTTGCCTATTCAAAGTGCTTATATTGTTGTGTTACCTATCTCCTATTTATCCCTCAATGAGGGGGCGTGGCCTAATTGAACAACTGTCTCTCCTTTCCACACTGGAAAGTTATGTTGTAGTATGAGGACCCTGGCTGATGACGGCTCCATCTTAGTTTTGGCTAGTGAGGAGAAGTTAGAAACAATTCCGCAGCTTACTGGCTGTGCCATATTGAATAGATGCCAGTCTTCTGGAAATAATAGCAAACCTTCCTAGCCCAACATGGCTGACACTGCTGATAGAGACAGGCTGCAGCATGGCTTTGCTCTTCTCACTGTGTGACTGGTGAGGAGGTTATGTTAAACAGGAACAACACTGGAGATTGCATGTCCTAGAGGCATCCTGATGTGGGGTGCCCCACGCTGAGAAACCGCTACCTTGATGAAGGGGCTGTGGTGCCTCGAAATGTCGATAATATAGGGCGATCACCCAGCTCTTCTGAACTTTACTATTGACCTTTAACTGTGTAATGATTTTTGCATACCATACCTGCATTCAGTGCATGATGGCACATTATAATTGACACTGAATACTACTTATCAGCAGAGCAGCACGACTCGAGCTGCCCATTACTCCAGTTACAATAAGAAGCCGGGCTAATCACCATTTACGGCTCTCTCCTGCGGTGGCCATCAGAATTGTGGCCAGTACTGACAGGCTTGCCTCTTGGCCATGCTGATGAGCTGCGCCACGGCCACCGCACAAGAGACCCGTAAGTGGTGAATATCCCGGCATCCGGCTTCTTATTGTAACGGTGGTGATGGCCGTGCTTCTACAGCACTACAGTCATATTTGACTGTAGTTCTGCTTTAATACTAGTGTGCAGATAACCAACCTAACCAATAAACCCCTTGGTTTCCCTATTTACTTTTCTGAAGCATAAATCGCACAGTGCTCTGGCAGTATACCTGCTCTGCATGCTTACCCCTCCTGGCAGACTAGAACTTTTAAAGCGGACCAACACCTGTGCCGGTGTTGGTACTGCGGCTAAATTACACTCTGGGAGGGTTTCCAGAATGCTGGAGCCCCCCCATCCCCCATACATAGATCCCCCCCCCCCCCCGCAGGATGCTCATAAATCTTACCTTAAAGATGACCAAAACCCAGGATTGTGACTCTTTCCCCTGCTGTGTGAAACCCCCCAGGTCGCCGCAGCCAACTCACCTCTTCCGGCCGCTCGTCCAAACTGCGCACTTGGAGCCACTGGCGTCACGCTGTCTAAGCCTTCGTCTAAGGCCAGTGGCTCCGAGCACGTTGGCGGCCGCATCCCCTGCTTCCCTCAAACAGGGAGCATTCACAAATGTCTGGTGCGGGCACGCACCCTGCTAGAGGGATAGCAGGGATGTGGCCGTGGCTTGCGTATGGGTCATTGGACCGGGAAACAAGGTAAGTTTATGGAGCGACTTAGGGGGGTTTCACACAGCGGGGCATCCTGATTTTGGAATCGATCCGCCCAGGAATCTTATAGATTCCCAGGCCAATCAGTGTGGGGTTTGGTCCACTTTAACCTCGTTCCTCTGCCAGGAATCCAGCACCACGTTTGGCTGCACAAAGCACACGTGGGTAGCGAGCGGCCCCATTGTTCCGGAATGTCCCATGTGAGCTCCGGCGTCGCTGGATTCCCGGCAGAGGAACGAGGTTAAGGTAAGCTTTACTGGGTGTTATTAGTGGGGGGGCTCCAGCATTCTGCCCCCCCAGACTGTCATACCAATGCCCGCACGGGTGTCTCAATTTGTTTACGATGGGCAGCACGTGCTGCCGCATCCCCTGCGTGTGCTCTTTCTTGCACCAGCCAGGCTGATATTAATGGGCTCTGACTGGACAAGAGCTGCGCATGTGCTATTGGAGCGAGGGGAGGTGAGAGTTCCACTGCTTTCTGATTGGGTTTCACACAGTGGGGCATCCCAATTCGGGATGGAGAACAAAACCCAGGAAAGTCAAGTCAAATAAACTCTGCCTCTGCTCACGCGAATAGAGGGAAAATCAACCAATGTGGACCTTACAGCAGTTCTATAATGTAACATTAAAACTGCCCCCCAGGCTTACCCTGATTACCATAGTGAATTAAAATGTATTCACCCGCTCTCTGGGAGTCTTTTGCTGTGGAAGCCCCATGCTGCATTATTGGCAGCCCCATGAGATTCCATGTACTGTCGCCCAGTTGCACACTGCAGTAATACCTGCCTTCAGTTGGAGGAGGTGCAGACGTTGTGCATGTGTGCAGCTGTTTCATGTCTCTTGTCATATAGTTTTCTGTTAGGAAAAGGTGAGAATCTCTTTAATGCAAAGCACACCAATCGCATGGCAGAGTGGCTTAGCTTAGTGTAGTGGCCCTGTGAACCCCACATAGATGGTTTAGGCTCATTTTAAGTTAAGTTTATAAGTGTCTACAGTATGACTGGGTAAATGATTAAGGATGAGTACAATATGGGCTGTGCTTTATTCTAAGGCATACTTTTTTTTAATGTATTTTATTTTTAAGATGTGCTTACCAACAAGACGCTGAAGATGAATGGGACCATTCTTCAAAATACCCCCATTGCTGTGGATTTCTGGCAGATTCGGCGATGTAGTCACATCCGCCTCTTCTTTCTGTCCCATATGCATAGTGACCATACAATAGGTTTATCGTCAACATGGAGTCGCCCATTATACTGTTCACCCACCACCGCCAAAATCCTGAGATTTAAGCTGCAGGTACATCGTCATATTGTGTGCTTGGGTAAAGGTAACACATACAATGAAAATGTAAAGCTTTATTAAACATAGTTTTATTAAAGCAGAACAAAGGATCCTGACCCTGGGGCATCCCGATTTGGATGAAACCGGCCAGATTGCCCATGCAAACTCTCCTGTTCCCGGTCCTACAGCACATGTGCAGGCTTGCAAGCTTCTGAGAATGGGTCCTTGCTCACTCCCAGTGCCTCCCACTGTGACTGGAGTTTGGCATGCTCCAGTTACTGTGACTAATGTGGGGCTGCACCATATATAATCAGATCCATGCATGTTTTAGCTCCGGACCAGGAGGGTACATTCTTTGTATGTGAGTCTGAGTTAGGACGCTTGGTGATTACTTGCCTTCGGTGGCTAAGACGTCCTTAACAGTAACAATATTTCCAGTAGTCCTCCAGGATGGCGCCCTACACACCGCCCTAAACTTTAATTCCTTTTTTGGGGTTGCACAGGTGCTTATCTTTGACGTAAATTTTTCCCTTTCTGGTCTCTGTGAATT
Organism: Gastrophryne carolinensis; assembly: GCA_027917425.1. Classification (NCBI taxonomy): domain Eukaryota; kingdom Metazoa; phylum Chordata; class Amphibia; order Anura; family Microhylidae; genus Gastrophryne; species Gastrophryne carolinensis. The sequence goes on along the minus strand of CM051236.1, from coordinate 384,350,469 downwards.
TCCTGTATACTAAAACACTGAGAGTCAGGGGGATGGGGCGGGCCTTTTAATACTCAGTTTTGTGTTTCCTGTCTAGGAGAGGAAGTGGTTGCTAAGCCGTCCTAGAGGACTAATGAAAATACCATTACCAGTAAGACTAATTGGGGTTTTCTATCCCAAAAGTCCCAGGCCAACCCGAAGTCAAAAAATCAGCCCTGGAGGTTTCAAAGGGATAGATCCAGGGGCTTCATGTTTAATCCTGGCAGTAAATCCAGGGGAGGAGGCCCAACAAAGCAGTAACCAGAAGCTTTAGGTTGGAGGGAGATTGACCTTCTTTGCAGATGCCTGGGAAAGGATTTCAGTAAGTTCATAATTAACCAGGGTTACCAGATAGAGTTCCTGAGGTTGCCTACGGATTTGTAATCACTCCCAGACATTCTTCCGCCAAATTACCTGCCATTTAAGACTAAGAACTCTGGTGGAACAGAACATATTTATACCTGATCACAACAAACAAACAGAATGGGCCGCACTAAACTTTCTGCCCAAGAGTAACTGAATCGATACTAAAGGTAAATAGTGGTGTGCACACTAGTCCAAACACAATATATATAAGGGCAAAAACACACAGGGAGCAGACCACGCCTCCCACAAGGTGTTTGTAGACAAAGTGGCACCAACCCACTATATGTATAAGAAAAATATCAATTTATTGCATGATGAGCTACAGATTAAAATCACAAACAATTACATTACATACACAACACAACAACAGAGGGCGCGGAGGGTCTTAGATATAATACCAAATGTGTGAATTAATTACAAAACATATTAAAAGCTGAAAGCTAAGTACATGATGGTTATTCACTCAATCAATCAGATAAGTGCAAGTATGTGCAAATATGCAAATAAGTATAATGTGCAAACAATATGCCACCTAAATATAATCTACTAATCTACCAGTGCATCTACTATCAGATAGAAAGGTCCCAGCCAGGTGCAAGGCAGCGCACCTGAGTGAGGCCAAGAGTAAGAGAAAGGTGAGCGTGAATACAGACCGACCAGGGGCACCCCCACAAACCGTCGCCAACGCGTATCGTAGTGTAGCCACACTACTTCCTCAGGGCAAAGACATATTTATACCTGTGTCGAAGGAGTAAGGACACAGGAGCAAGATTTTATTTCACAGTTTTCACGGTTTTCAAGCCAAATGGGAAAATAAGAGTTTTACCTAAATCTGAAGCCTTTGAACAAATATCAGAAATTCAAAATGCAATTCATTGTGTCCACAATCCCTCTTCTAAAACCTGGACCTGAGAGATGCGTATTACCCCATATTTCAAGGGCACCAGGCATTCTTGAGGATAGCATTATTCATGGACCAGACCATTCAACACTTCCAGTTTACATACCTACCCTTCATCATTTCATCAGCGCCAAGGATATTTACAAAGGTGATGGTGGAAATGGTGACACATTTCAGAAAAGAGGTGCCCTATCTAGACGACTTGCTGTTTCCTCAGACGAGCTGTGCAAACAAGGGAAACAGGTATGTGAGTAGTTACAAGAACTATAGTTAACCCCTCTAATTCTGAGCAATTCTTGGGGTTGTTCTGAACTCTTCAGCAGAAATGACCTCCCTACCGATTGAGAAACAACTTAGAATTGCCAGTTTCTGCGGAAACTGAGAGACGCAATGCGGAGAGCGCCAGCCGGGACTACAGGAACATGGCAGCGGGCGCCCCGGCTGCATTCAAGGTGAAGGTGAGATTTTTTTTTTTTTTTATTAGATGTTTAGTATCACTAATAGGAGGGGGCAGGCGGGGGTATGTCTTTTCTTTGGAAAGTCAAAGCTTGGATGCGACAGAATGGAGACTGAATCTAGATGTATTTCAGACCCCATTTCAGATATGGGGTAGACCTCAGACGCCTTTGCAAAGAGGTCCAATGCACAGCTACCACAATTCTTTTCTCTAAACCCATAAGACAAACCGGAGGGGTTGGATGCTCTGTCTGAAAACTGGAGGAACATAGGTCTAATATATATGTTTCTGCCTCTGATCTCCCATGTCCTAAGAAAATGTCAACAATAACAAGCAGAAGTAATTCTGCTAGCACCAGACTGGCCCAGAAGAGCCTGGTATCCAGTACTAAAGATGATGCAGGTAGGCCAACTCTGCACACTTCCAGTATGGAATCTAAAAGATACCAGGACCGGCCGCTGGCTTTTCCTGGGGCATTCCGGTTCAGGATGCCCCGCTGTGTGAAACCTCCCAGGACACTGCTATTTACTCACCTCTTCTGCATTCTTACTATGCATGTGCAGGCACTCTTCCAATGAGAGGTGTCTGTCATGACTGTTATTCGGGCAAAAGGCTCTAATTGTATTTAATGGGGAGTGCTCAACCATTTGCCGAATCAGTCACGGCAGATGGCTCTCATTGGATGAGAGCCCGTGCACGAGCCATAGGAATGAGGAAGAGTTGAGTGAATAGCTGCGTTTTGGGGGGTTTCACACAGTGGGGCATCAGAACAAAACCCAGGAAAGTCAAGTTTTGTTCACTCAATATTAAAGTGGACCAGCACCCAGGGGGGATCGGCCGTTTGTGAATGGCCGGCGCAGGCGCGCTCCCTGTTAGAAGGAAGCGCGAGACGCGGCCTCCAGGGCTCAGAGCCAGCTGAGCTGGTATGCGCGTCCAAGCGGCCTTGGACGTGCATACCACAGCGGCTCTGAGCGCTGTGATTGGCTGGCGCGGTCACGTGGGAGCAGGGAGAGGTGAGTTTTTTGGGGCTTTCTGGGGGGTTTCAGACAGCGGGGCACCCCCGATCGGGGTGCCCCACCGAAGTGGACCAAAACCCAGGATAGTCAAAATCCTGGGTGTTGGTCCACTTTAAAGTGATTATTAAAGGCAAAGGCATTTGTTACACCATTGCGCCGAGCTACATTTGGCACCGTCCTAAACGCTTTTGCTTTTTTAAATTGAAGAAGAAATGGCCTTGATATTGAGGTTTACAGGTTTGCCATTTTCTCCTCTGAAAAAGGTGGGCGTGACCCTTGGAGCTGTGATGCTGCATAATGAGTGGGGATTGTTTCAGACACCGTGGCTGTGCTCTTTCCCTCTCTCCCTTTTGCTTGGCGACATTGGACGCCTAGACCCACACCCCCAAATGCATGCCCTCATTCTCATCAGGAAGGAGAGGAAGGACATCGCTGGATCCACTGTATGGAAGGTAAGCTACTGATTATTTTTTATTTTTTTATCTTTTGACTTGCCAATCAATCATATGAACATGCTGGATAGTGAGAGGAGGAGCTACTTATACACCTCAACTAAAAACAAAATCCCTGCCAAGCTTGTTTTTTTTTCCTTGAGTGTAGCGTTCCACTTTTACTGTGGTGATCTGCTCCTTTCCAATGCCTGTAGGAAGCAGAAGCTTTAACCAGTCCAAATATCTGAACAAAGCATTGCATGGTGGGCAAAAGCATCCACACACCCCAAATGAATAGCAGTAAGCTGTTGCTCCAGCACAGGCTGACTCTGCAGAAAGGCCATTCAAGTTGAGAAGAAAACCTGTCACACTGATTCTTCCTTCTATCAAAAGAAACTGGTGGATTTTTTAAAAGTAGTAAACGTATGCTATCTAGTGCCGATGCCATTATCATGAGCAGGGATTTCATGACAATTTAGGGTTTTGCATCAAATCATGGTTTGGTATTCAGGGCTATGGTTGATCTCTCCTAAAAGCATCTAATGATACATATAACTTGTATTCTTTTCTGTTCTAGGTGAACAGTAAATGGATCAATGCATTAGAAGTCGGGGTGTGCCACATGCTGCCATTAGACGACTGTGGGATGGAGACTGTGTCTGTAACATTAATTGATGCCAACCACTGCCCTGGTTCTGTCATGTTCCTTTTTGAGGGATACTTTGGTACAATCTTATACACAGGTAAAATGAGAAGGGAAAGCCTCTTATTTGCAGATGTTAGAATAACCTTGCCTGTTTTTATGTATTTATTATTAATGTACCGTATTTGCCGGCGTATAAGACGACCCCCCAACATTTCCACTCAAAATATAGAGTTTGTTATATACTCACCGTATAAGACTACTCCCTCTTCCGCACACCAAATAAAACGTAAAAGAACATCAGATTTTATTTCAACATGTTAATTCCCTTCCCCAGAGTCCCTGGGTGGCTTCTTACAGTCATACTTTCTGGCTTCTTACAGTCATGGGGGCATCCCTCAATACAGTCATGGGGGCATCCCTCAATACAGTCATGGGGGCATCCCTCAATACAGTCATGGGGGCATCCCTCAATACAGGCATGGGGGCATCCCTCAATACAGGCATGGGGGCATCCCTCAATACAGGCATGGGGGCATCCCTCAATACAGGCATGGGGGCATCCCTCAATACAGGCATGGGGGCATCCCTCAATACAGGCATGGGGGCATCCCTCAGTACAGTCATGGGGGCATCCCTCAATACAGTCATGGGGGCATCCCTCAGTACAGTCATGGGGGCATCCCTCAGTACAGTCATGGGGGCATCCCTCAGTACAGTCATGGGGGCATCCCTCAGTACAGTCATGGGGGCATCCCTCAGTACAGTCATGGGGGCATCCCTCAGTACAGTCATGGGGGCATCCCTCAGTCCAGGCATGGGGGCATCCCTCAGTCTAGGCATGGGGGCATCCCTCAGTCCAGGCATGGGGGCATCCCTCAGTCCAGGCATGGGGGCATCCCTCAGTCCAGGCATGGGGGCATCCCTCAGTCCAGGCATGGGGGCATCCCTCAGTCCAGGCATGGGGGCATCCCTCAGTCCAGGCATGGGGGCATCCCTCAGTCCAGGCATGGGGGCATCCCTCAGTCCAGGCATGGGGGCATCCCTCAGTCCAGGCATGGGGGCATCCCTCAGTCCAGGCATGGGGGCATCCCTCAGTCCAGGCATGGGGGGCATCCCTCAGTCCAGGCATGGGGGGCATCCCTCAGTCCAGGCATGGGGGGCATCCCTCAGTCCAGGCATGGGGGGCATCCCTCAGTCCAGGCATGGGGGGCATCCCTCAGTCCAGGCATGGGGGGCATCCCTCAGTCCAGGCATGGGGGGCATCCCTCAGTCCAGGCATGGGGGGCATCCCTCAGTCCAGGCATGGGGGGCATCCCTCAGTCCAGGCATGGGGGGCATCCCTCAGTCCAGGCATGGGGGGCATCCCTCAGTCCAGGCATGGGGGGCATCCCTCAGTCCAGGCATGGGGGGCATCCCTCAGTCCAGGCATGGGGGGCATCCCTCAGTCCAGGCATGGGGGGCATCCCTCAGTCCAGGCATGGGGGGCATCCCTCAGTCCAGGCATGGGGGGCATCCCTCAGTCCAGGCATGGGGGGCATCCCTCAGTCCAGGCATGGGGGGCATCCCTCAGTCCAGGCATGGGGGGCATCCCTCAGTCCAGGCATGGGGGGCATCCCTCAGTCCAGGCATGGGGGGCATCCCTCAGTCCAGGCATGGGGGGCATCCCTCAGTCCAGGCATGGGGGGCATCCCTCAGTCCAGGCATGGGGGGCATCCCTCAGTCCAGGCATGGGGGGCATCCCTCAGTCCAGGCATGGGGGGCATCCCTCAGTCCAGGCATGGGGGGCATCCCTCAGTCCAGGCATGGGGGGCATCCCTCAGTCCAGGCATGGGGGGCATCCCTCAGTCCAGGCATGGGGGGCATCCCTCAGTCCAGGCATGGGGGGCATCCCTCAGTCCAGGCATGGGGGGCATCCCTCAGTCCAGGCATGGGGGGCATCCCTCAGTCCAGGCATGGGGGGCATCCCTCAGTCCAGGCATGGGGGGCATCCCTCAGTCCAGGCATGGGGGGCATCCCTCAGTCCAGGCATGGGGGGCATCCCTCAGTCCAGGCATGGGGGGCATCCCTCAGTCCAGGCATGGGGGGCATCCCTCTGTCCAGGCATGGGGGGCATCCCTCTGTCCAGGCATGGGGGGCATCCCTCTGTCCAGGCATGGGGGGCATCCCTCTGTCCAGGCATGGGGGGCATCCCTCTGTCCAGGCATGGGGGGCATCCCTCTGTCCAGGCATGGGGGGCATCCCTCTGTCCAGGCATGGGGGGCATCCCTCTGTCCAGGCATGGGGGGCATCCCTCTGTCCAGGCATGGGGGGCATCCCTCTGTCCAGGCATGGGGGGCATCCCTCTGTCCAGGCATGGGGGGCATCCCTCTGTCCAGGCATGGGGGGCATCCCTCTGTCCAGGCATGGGGGGCATCCCTCTGTCCAGGCATGGGGGGCATCCCTCTGTCCAGGCATGGGGGGCATCCCTCTGTCCAGGCATGGGGGGCATCCCTCTGTCCAGGCATGGGGGGCATCCCTCTGTCCAGGCATGGGGGGCATCCCTCTGTCCAGGCATGGGGGGCATCCCTCTGTCCAGGCATGGGGGGCATCCCTCTGTCCAGGCATGGGGGGCATCCCTCTGTCCAGGCATGGGGGGCATCCCTCTGTCCAGGCATGGGGGGCATCCCTCTGTCCAGGCATGGGGGGCATCCCTCTGTCCAGGCATGGGGGGGCATCCCTCTGTCCAGGCATGGGGGGGCATCCCTCTGTCCAGGCATGGGGGGGCATCCCTCTGTCCAGGCATGGGGGGGCATCCCTCTGTCCAGGCATGGGGGGGCATCCCTCTGTCCAGGCATGGGGGGGCATCCCTCTGTCCAGGCATGGGGGGGCATCCCTCTGTCCAGGCATGGGGGGGCATCCCTCTGTCCAGGCATGGGGGGGCATCCCTCTGTCCAGGCATGGGGGGGCATCCCTCTGTCCAGGCATGGGGGGGCATCCCTCTGTCCAGGCATGGGGGGGCATCCCTCTGTCCAGGCATGGGGGGGCATCCCTCTGTCCAGGCATGGGGGGGCATCCCTCTGTCCAGGCATGGGGGGGCATCCCTCTGTCCAGGCATGGGGGGGCATCCCTCTGTCCAGGCATGGGGGGGCATCCCTCTGTCCAGGCATGGGGGGGCATCCCTCTGTCCAGGCATGGGGGGGCATCCCTCTGTCCAGGCATGGGGGGGCATCCCTCTGTCCAGGCATGGGGGGGCATCCCTCTGTCCAGGCATGGGGGGGCATCCCTCTGTCCAGGCATGGGGGGGCATCCCTCTGTCCAGGCATGGGGGGGCATCCCTCTGTCCAGGCATGGGGGGGCATCCCTCTGTCCAGGCATGGGGGGGCATCCCTCTGTCCAGGCATGGGGGGGCATCCCTCTGTCCAGGCATGGGGGGGCATCCCTCTGTCCAGGCATGGGGGGGCATCCCTCTGTCCAGGCATGGGGGGGCATCCCTCTGTCCAGGCATGGGGGGGCATCCCTCTGTCCAGGCATGGGGGGGCATCCCTCTGTCCAGGCATGGGGGGGCATCCCTCTGTCCAGGCATGGGGGGGCATCCCTCTGTCCAGGCATGGGGGGGCATCCCTCTGTCCAGGCATGGGGGGGCATCCCTCTGTCCAGGCATGGGGGGGCATCCCTCTGTCCAGGCATGGGGGGGCATCCCTCTGTCCAGGCATGGGGGGGCATCCCTCTGTCCAGGCATGGGGGGGCATCCCTCTGTCCAGGCATGGGGGGGCATCCCTCTGTCCAGGCATGGGGGGGCATCCCTCTGTCCAGGCATGGGGGGGCATCCCTCTGTCCAGGCATGGGGGGGCATCCCTCTGTCCAGGCATGGGGGGGCATCCCTCTGTCCAGGCATGGGGGGGCATCCCTCTGTCCAGGCATGGGGGGGCATCCCTCTGTCCAGGCATGGGGGGGCATCCCTCTGTCCAGGCATGGGGGGGCATCCCTCTGTCCAGGCATGGGGGGGCATCCCTCTGTCCAGGCATGGGGGGGCATCCCTCTGTCCAGGCATGGGGGGGCATCCCTCTGTCCAGGCATGGGGGGGCATCCCTCTGTCCAGGCATGGGGGGGCATCCCTCTGTCCAGGCATGGGGGGGCATCCCTCTGTCCAGGCATGGGGGGGCATCCCTCTGTCCAGGCATGGGGGGGCATCCCTCTGTCCAGGCATGGGGGGGCATCCCTCTGTCCAGGCATGGGGGGGCATCCCTCTGTCCAGGCATGGGGGGGCATCCCTCTGTCCAGGCATGGGGGGGCATCCCTCTGTCCAGGCATGGGGGGCATCCCTCTGTCCAGGCATGGGGGGCATCCCTCTGTCCAGGCATGGGGGGCATCCCTCTGTCCAGGCATGGGGGGCATCCCTCCCTCTGTCCAGGCATGGGGGGCATCCCTCCCTCTGTCCAGGCATGGGGGGCATCCCTCCCTCTGTCCAGGCATGGGGGGCATCCCTCCCTCTGTCCAGGCATGGGGGGCATCCCTCCCTCTGTCCAGGCATGGGGGGCATCCCTCCCTCTGTCCAGGCATGGGGGGGCATCCCTCTGTCCAGGCATGGGGGGGCATCCCTCTGTCCAGGCATGGGGGGGCATCCCTCTGTCCAGGCATGGGGGGGCATCCCTCTGTCCAGGCATGGGGGGGCATCCCTCTGTCCAGGCATGGGGGGGCATCCCTCTGTCCAGGCATGGGGGGGCATCCCTCTGTCCAGGCATGGGGGGGCATCCCTCTGTCCAGGCATGGGGGGGCATCCCTCTGTCCAGGCATGGGGGGGCATCCCTCTGTCCAGGCATGGGGGGGCATCCCTCTGTCCAGGCATGGGGGGCATCCCTCCCTCTGTCCAGGCATGGGGGGCATCCCTCTGTCCAGGCATGGGGGGCATCCCTCCCTCTGTCCAGGCATGGGGGGCATCCCTCCCTCTGTCCAGGCATGGGGGGCATCCCTCCCTCTGTCCAGGCATGGGGGGCATCCCTCCCTCTGTCCAGGCATGGGGGGCATCCCTCCCTCTGTCCAGGCATGGGGGGCATCCCTCCCTCTGTCCAGGCATGGGGGGCATCCCTCCCTCTGTCCAGGCATGGGGGGCATCCCTCCCTCTGTCCAGGCATGGGGGGCATCCCTCCCTCTGTCCAGGCATGGGGGGCATCCCTCCCTCTGTCCAGGCATGGGGGGCATCCCTCCCTCTGTCCAGGCATGGGGGGCATCCCTCCCTCTGTCCAGGCATGGGGGGCATCCCTCCCTCTGTCCAGGCATGGGGGGCATCCCTCCCTCTGTCCAGGCATGGGGGGCATCCCTCCCTCTGTCCAGGCATGGGGGGCATCCCTCCCTCTGTCCAGGCATGGGGGGCATCCCTCCCTCTGTCCAGGCATGGGGGGCATCCCTCCCTCTGTCCAGGCATGGGGGGCATCCCTCCCTCTGTCCAGGCATGGGGGGCATCCCTCCCTCTGTCCAGGCATGGGGGGCATCCCTCCCTCTGTCCAGGCATGGGGGGCATCCCTCCCTCTGTCCAGGCATGGGGGGCATCCCTCCCTCTGTCCAGGCATGGGGGGCATCCCTCCCTCTGTCCAGGCATGGGGGGCATCCCTCCCTCTGTCCAGGCATGGGGGGCATCCCTCCCTCTGTCCAGGCATGGGGGGCATCCCTCCCTCTGTCCAGGCATGGGGGGCATCCCTCCCTCTGTCCAGGCATGGGGGGCATCCCTCCCTCTGTCCAGGCATGGGGGGCATCCCTCCCTCTGTCCAGGCATGGGGGGCATCCCTCCCTCTGTCCAGGCATGGGGGGCATCCCTCCCTCTGTCCAGGCATGGGGGGCATCCCTCCCTCTGTCCAGGCATGGGGGGCATCCCTCCCTCTGTCCAGGCATGGGGGGCATCCCTCCCTCTGTCCAGGCATGGGGGGCATCCCTCCCTCTGTCCAGGCATGGGGGGCATCCCTCCCTCTGTCCAGGCATGGGGGGCATCCCTCCCTCTGTCCAGGCATGGGGGGCATCCCTCCCTCTGTCCAGGCATGGGGGGCATCCCTCCCTCTGTCCAGGCATGGGGGGCATCCCTCCCTCTGTCCAGGCATGGGGGGCATCCCTCCCTCTGTCCAGGCATGGGGGGCATCCCTCCCTCTGTCCAGGCATGGGGGGCATCCCTCCCTCTGTCCAGGCATGGGGGGCATCCCTCCCTCTGTCCAGGCATGGGGGGCATCCCTCCCTCTGTCCAGGCATGGGGGGCATCCCTCCCTCTGTCCAGGCATGGGGGGCATCCCTCCCTCTGTCCAGGCATGGGGGGCATCCCTCCCTCTGTCCAGGCATGGGGGGCATCCCTCCCTCTGTCCAGGCATGGGGGGCATCCCTCCCTCTGTCCAGGCATGGGGGGCATCCCTCCCTCTGTCCAGGCATGGGGGGCATCCCTCCCTCTGTCCAGGCATGGGGGGCATCCCTCCCTCCGTCCAGGCATGGGGGGCATCCCTCCCTCCGTCCAGGCATGGGGGGCATCCCTCCTGTCGCCGCCGCTACCTCCGCCGCTCTCATACACACAAACACACACACACATTCATGCTTACAGGCACTTCCTGGCTGTTGCGCACTGGTCGTCGGTGGGCGTGCCCCAGATGGCCGGCGTCCATTGTTTTCATTGGACGGCGGCCATCTGGGAAATGCCCACCGACGACCAGCGCGCAACAGCCAGGAAGTGAAGTAAGCATGAATGTGTGTGTGTGTGTGTGTGTGTGTATGAGAGCGGCGGCGACAGGAACAGCAGGAACGGACAGGCCAGCCAGCCGCAATTGTTATCATGCAAAAGAGTCTGGATCTCACTGATCTGGCACTACATGGCTCAGGGTCAGGGGAGGGTGGTAGTATGGGGGGAGAGGAAAAGCAGGATAATGAGGAAGCTAGCTGGATAACAGTTAGAAGGCGGGGTAGGGGTAAAAGTTACAGGGAGGCTAGCCCTGAACAGGCACCTCCAAACAAGTTTGCCCGGTTGGCAGATGAGGAGGATGTTATCTCAGGAATGGCAGAGCTGCAGCAAGACACATCTGTCGGCTCCAGTAAGGAAGGGAGGGGAAATGGGAGAACAGGGCAGGCAAGACAGGTGCTGGTAGTGGGTGACTCTATTATTAGGGGAACAGACAGGGCAATCTGTCACAAAGACCGGGATTGCCGAACAGTGTGTTGCCTTCCTGGGGCAAGAGTACGGAATGTAGCGGAGCGGGCTGACAGATTGTTGGGAGGGGCTGGCGTGAACCCAGCGGTCATGGTGCATATTGGCACTAATGACATAGGAAGAAGTAGGTGGAAGGTCCTAAAAAATGATTTCAGGGACTTAGGCCGTAAGCTTAAGGCAAGGACCTCAACTGTAGTATTCTCAGAAATACTACCAGTACCAAGAGCCACACCAGAGAGGCAGCGGGAGATTAGAGATGTAAACAGGTGGCTCAAAAATTGGAGTAAAAAGGAGGGGTTTGGGTTCTTAGAGAACTGGGCCGACTTCACAGTGGGCTACAGGTTCTTTGGCAGGGATGGGTTGCACCTCAATGGGGAGGGTGCATCTGTTCTGGGGGAGAGGATGGCTAAAAGGTTAGAGGAGTGTTTAAACTGAGCACTGGGGGGGAGGGTAAAAGCTATTACAAAGGGGAAGTTAGGAAAGAAAGTGACAGTGGGTGTAGACATGAAACTGGGGGTGGAGAGGGGGGAGGGGTTAGCACATCTAGCAGGAATAAGGGCAATATACAGAATTATCAAAATTGTCATAAGCATTTGAAATGCATGCTTACAAATGCTAGAAGCTTGACTAATAAAATGGATGAACTAGAACTGATAATAACAGAAGAACAATATGATATAGTGGGGGTAACAGAGACCTGGCTGGATGAAAGCTATGACTGGGCAGTAAATTTACAGGGATACTGTGTGTTTAGGAGGGACCGTAACAAACGCAAAGGGGGTGGAGTCTGCTTAATTGTAAAATCCTCTCTACAGCCTGCTCTGCGGGAGGATATATGTGAGGGGAATGACCATGTGGAGTCGGTATGGGTAGAAATACATGGAGGGAGAAACAAAAATAAAATACTGATGGGGGTTTGCTATAAACCTCCAGATATATCCGAATCCATAGAAAATATGATGCTAAGGCAAATAGATATAGCCGCTAAAATAAATGAGGTAGTGATTATGGGGGACTTTAACTACCCAGATATAGACTGGGATGCTGAAACATGTGTTTCGCAGAAAAGTAATAGTTTTTTATCTAAAACAAAAGATGGCTACCTTTCCCAACAAGTACAAGCTCCAACAAGGGGGAAAGCCATATTGGACCTAATACTAACCAATGTACCAGACAAAGTAATAAAGGTACAGGTTGGGGGACACCTTGGAAGCAGTGATCATAATATCATTAATTTCCAATTAGCAGTCACTAGGGTGCCTTATCAAGGAGTCACAAAAACGCGGGACTTCAAAAAGGCAAAGTTTGACCAACTTAGAGATGCCCTACACTGCATTGACTGGGAAAATGTCCTTAAGAACAAAAGCATGGACGCTAAATGGGATACTTTCAAAGGAATACTTAATTTTCAGCGTGACAGATATATACCTTACAGGAATAAAACTATTAGACACACATGTAAACCGATGTGGCTAAATAAAAAGGTTAAGGGGGCAATAAACAACAAAAAAAAGGCATTTAAACGTTTAAAGCAGGAAGGGACAGCGGAAGCGTTAAAAAACTATAAAGAAGAAAATAAACAATGTAAACAACAGATAAGGGCAGCTAAGCTGGAGACAGAAAGACTGGTCGCGAAAGAGAGTAAAACTAACCCCAAATTATTCTTTAGCTACATAAACCGTAAAAGGTACAAACCTGAGGGTGTGGGCCCCCTGAAAAGCAAGGAGGGGACCCCTATAGAGGGAAATGAGGAGAAAGCTAATTTGCTTAACAACTTCTTTGCTTCTATATTCACAAAAGAATTTGACATGCCCAGTGAATTGCAGGGTAATAACCGAAACCCTCCATTAAATGTCACTGGTCTAACCAAGGAAGAAGTCCGGCACCGTCTCAAGCAGATGAAAATCGATAAATCACCGGGACCAGATGACATACATCCTCGTGTTTTAAGGGAGTTATGTACAGTAATAGACAAGCCGTTATTTCTAATATTTGTGGATTCCATAACTACAGGGTTTGTTCCGATGGATTGGCGCTTGGCAAATGTGGTGCCAATATTCAAAAAGGGATCTAGGGGGGAACCTGGGAACTACAGACCGGTAAGCTTAACATCTGTGGTGGGCAAGCTGTTTGAAGGTTTCTTAAGGGATACTATCCTGGAGCACCTTGGGGAAAATGACCTTATTACTCCATATCAGCATGGATTTATGAGGAATCGCTCCTGCCAGACAAACCTAATCAGCTTTTATGAGGAGGTAAGTTCAAGATTGGATCAGGGGGAGTCATTGGATATCATATATCTTGACTTTTCTAAAGCATTTGATACTGTGCCACATAAAAGGCTGGTACAAAAGATGAGAATGCTTGGACTGGGGGAAAACGTGTGCAGATGGGTGGGAAATTGGCTTAGTGATCGGAAGCAGAGGGTGGTTATCAATTGTACACACTCAGATTGGGTCACTGTTATCAGTGGAGTACCACAAGGGTCAGTTCTGGGACCAATTCTCTTCAATATATATATAAATGACATTGGGTATGGATTAAACAGTAAAGTCTCAATCTTTGCAGATGATACTAAGCTGAGTAAAGTAATTAAAACAAAGGAGGACAACAGGCAACTACAAACAGATTTAGATAAATTGGAAGCATGGGCAGTTAAATGGCAAATGAAGTTTAACACAGATAAATGTAAGGTTATGCACATGGGAAGGAGAAATCTGTGTCATGATTACACACTAAATAAAGAAACACTTGGTAAAACAACAATGGAAAAGGACCTAGGGGTTTTAGTTGACAATAAGCTCAACTGTAGTAATCAATGCCAGGCAGCTGCTGCCAAGGCAAACAGGATCATGGGGTGCATCAGGAGGGGCATAGGTGCTCATGACCAGAGCATCATTTTACCCCTGTACAAGTCACTGGTCAGACCCCATATGGAATACTGTGTACAGTTCTGGGCACCTGTGCTTAAAAAGGACATATCAGAACTGGAGCACGTTCAAAGAAGGGCAACAAAGTTAATAAAAGGAGTGCGGGGGCTAGAGTACCCGGAAAGATTGTCCAAGTTAGGCTTATTTAGTCTAGAAAAAAGACGATTGAGGGGTGATCTAATAACTATGTATAAATATATTCGGGGTCAATACAAGGATCTGTCCCACAATCTATTTATACCCCGGAGTGTAACCATAACCCGGGGGCATCCACTAAGGTTAGAGGAAAGGTGCTTTCTCCACCGACATAGGAGGGGATTCTTCTCTGTAAGAGCAGTGAGACTATGGAACTCGCTGCCAGAGGAGGTAGTAATGAGGGATACATTAAAAATGTTCAAAAGTGGCCTTGATGCCTTCCTGGCATGTAATAACATTTCCGGCTATGGCTACTAGACCACTGGAAGGAGTTAAACAGGCTGAACTGGATGGACTAAAGTCTTTATTCAGCCTTACATACTATGTTACTATGTTACTATGTTACTATGTAATGGCCACCCCTCAGCTTAAAAGGTGCACCTGGCGTATAAGACGACCCCCCCACTGAGAGGCATGTTTTACAGGGGGGAAAAGTCATCTTATACGCTGGCAAATACGGTACATAAACTGCTGCTGGGCTTGTACAGTTGGTAAAACCGCTTTAGCTCAAGCAGTCTAATAAAAAAAAGTCCACCTAAATACGCTAGAGGTGAGTTTACTTTTACACCCTTTACCCTTTTAGGCTCTAGCACTTGGTATAAAGGGTTTTGTGCCAATATAAAGTGGACCAAAACCCTTTAAGCTTGGCCCTGGAGTCTTAAAGACAGCCTGTATAGGCTGTGGGATTGCCAGACCGTTAAGTACACTGGGGGCAAACCAGAGGTTTCACAGACAAGGGGCATTGCAAATTATACCAGACCAACAGCCTTGCACAGTTGGAAAAGCAGGTTCCAGAAATTAAAAATATAGTAAGATTACCGCGCTAAATGTAGACCTGCTCAACGTGCTGTAGCCTGAATATCCAACAGGTTCAATAGTGACATATAATTGTTTTTTATTGCCCTGTGCTATATTATTATATGTCAGATTCCAGAAATTCACTTGCCCCATCTGCAGCCATGATACTGAATCATTGTCAGCACTTACATTTGCTCCTGCACCCACTCAGTGCTAAATTGCCTCCTCACCAGTTTTTCTCCTGGTAGCAGCCAGTTTGCAGGACTCAACTGACATAACCACAATGCACAGTGGCAGAAAACCCAGCAGCACTTCCTCTTTACAGACGGCCTGCAGCTCCATAGGATGCTATTTTGTTGGCAAAATTGACCACATGGGGCATTAGAGAGAGGGATGGGGAAGAAGTGGGTTATTATGGGCGATCTGGGGTGGGGGGTTCATACAGCAGTGCATCCCAAAACTGGTTGCCCTGCATGGAATAGAACCCATAATTGTCAAAATCCTGGGTTTTGTTTTGTTTGAAGCCTTCAGGGAGAATTTCTGACCCAGCAGTAGAATATACAATTTATTTTTAAAAAAGCCAGGAGTTACTATATGTTTTTAGTATAATCAATTTTTATTGGTTTTCAAACAGCAGTTAAGTATAACACAAAAGAAAAAACAAGAACAAAAGAGATGGGAAGGGGGGAAAAGGGAGAGGGATACAGAAGGCAAGGGGTCGGGGGGGAGGAGGGCCTCATGAGGGACAATACAAACAATGCTTATACGTTCAGTAGTTAGAATACACAACATAAAATTTCCATTTTACATCGATGCAATACGTAACATGTTAAGACCAAGTGTACATTCCTGACCGAACCTCTGTAACCTGTAGGGCTGCGGGGCACCTTGCGGAGGGGGGGGGGGAAGATCTGGTGAATGTGGGATGGTAGGCCACTAGTACGTGGCGCTGTTGTTAGCTATTGGAAAATGGGTGTATCAAGTGTCCCCTGATTTGTCAACCCGGGCCGTAACATCAGTGCGGGGAGAACGCGTGATCCGGGGGAGCCCTGCGGATGCTACCTGGCCCTTGTAGGAGTCTGTCCGGTGATCACCCGGCCGCCCGCAACATCGCTGGCAAGCGGGTGTCCCGGTAGTCCAGCCAACTCGCCCAAGTCAACACATACCTGTTGTTAGACTCCGCGTCCACGGGGGATAAGCTCTCCATGTAGCGGATAGCTTCCAATTCCACCACCCATTCTGCCAGTGTAAGAGAGTCTGATGTTTTCCAGTGTCTAGGAATGATTGCTCTCATGGCCGCTAGGAAGAAGCGAAGTACATCTTTCTTAGCGCTGGTTAAGGAATTGGGAAGCAACGACAGGAGCGCTAGCTGGGGCGTGTTCATAATGACTCTGCCTGAGACCTGCCCATAGATATTGATAATTTCGTCCCATAAGGGTTTAATACTTGGGCAGCTCCACCAAATATGGGTCATGTTTCCCTCCTCTTTCTGACATCTCCAGCATGTGATGGGGGTTGTTTTGTCAAATCTATGGATATCAGCAGGGCACCTGTACCAGCGGGCAAGGATCTTAAAATTGCGCTCGTTAATGGATGTGGCTATAGATGAGCTGAGGGTGCAGATATACATTTTTGTCACCTCGTTTTCAGAGAACTTAAGGCCTAGTTCTTTTTCCCACTTCTCTATGTATCTGGGGGTCCCCAAATGGAGGGCCTTGGTGAGGATGTTATAGAGCTTGGAAATCGTGTGGGTGGGGGGGCTTCCTGCAGGATGAGTGATTCCAGTTTCGTGGGGGGGGTCCGAGCTTTATCGATCATGTTGTTGGAGGTTAGGAAGGTATGGAGCTGTCTATGGAGCAACCATGATATGCGTTTAGCCCCTGCTTTAGTTTTCAGGTCGTCTAAAGAGGGAATGGCCCCGTTTCGCATCACCTGGCCCACCGTAGTTCCCTCGGATGCTTCCCAAAGAAGGAAGCTCCTAGATAGTAGGCCCGGTTCGAATGCTGGATTGTCGAAGATAGGTGTGAGTGGGCCAGGTCTGCGGACTAGGTTGTGTTTGTGTTGTAGGGGGTCCCAGATGTCTAGAAAATGCTTCATGAGGAAGGGTAGAGCCCCTTTCTGGGTTTTTGTCAGCGGGGCAGCCCACGCTATTGTGGCGGGGTTGAATCGAGAGAGCGACCTTTCCAATTGCACCCAGAGTTTTTCCTCCCCTCTGCGGGTCCAGTCTACCAGTCTCTGCAGGACTGCCGATGTGTGATAGGATTTCAGGTCTGGGAGACCTATGCCCCCGTCCCCTTTGCCCCTGGAGAGAGTCGAGAAGCTGACCCTTGGTTTGGAAGACCCCCACACAAATTTTGAGAATATTGATCTCAGTCTTCTAAAGAAGCTGCTGGGGAGTCCTATCGGGGCCGCCTGAAAAACATACAAAAGTTTCGGGAGTATGTCCATCTTTAGGCTGTTGACCCTACCAAACCATGAGATCGGTCTCTTTACATAAGCCTCTAGTTCTTGTCCTATTTTAGTTAGAAGGGGGGAGTAATTCAGCTCATATATTTTGGAAAGGTCTGCCGGTATCTGGATACCTAAATACTTGATGGATTGCGGTTTCCATTTAAATGGAAAGTTTGTTTCTAGAAGGCGTACCTCCTGGCTGGGGAGGGAAAGGTTGAGCGCCTCGGTTTTGGAGAGGTTGATTTTGAAATTGCTTACCGCGCTGAAGCGCTCAAACTCTTTTAGGAGAGCCGGGAATGATATGTGTGGAGATGTGATGTGTAACATCAAGTCATCTGCAAACAGGGATGCTTTGTATTGGCGATCTGCAACTTGAATGCCCTTAATGTCCGGGTTATTGCGTATGGCCGTGGCTAAGTGCTCCATTGTTAGAACATAGAGAAGGGGGGAGAGGGGGCAGCCCTGTCTCGTGCCATTGCTTATGGTGAATGGGGTGGATTGCAGACCGTTAACTCTAACTCTGGCGGCCGGACTAGTATACAGGGCCAAAATCTTGGAGAGGAGGCCAGGGCCAAGACCAATCTGTCTCAACGTGGCTGACATGAAGGCCCAGTTTACCCTGTCGAACGCCTTCTCGGCATCACAGGCGAGGAGACAGGCCTGGGTTTTGGAAGAAGCTATGTGTGAGATCAGGGTGAACAGTTTGTTAGTATTGTCCCTGGCCTCCCTCCCCGGTACAAACCCTACCTGGTCTAAATGTATCCTACCCGGGAGTAATCCCTGTAACCTTAGAGCTATGATCTTTGCATAAAGTTTAAGATCGATGTTGATGAGTGAGATCGGTCTGTAGTTCCCACAAATCGAGGTGTCCTTTCCTGGTTTTGGGATAACCGAGATCGTGGCCTCTAGGGCTTGCTTAGGAAAGGGGCAGTCTCCACCTATGGAATTAAAGACTCTTGTCAGGAAAGGGGTCAGTTGAGATCCAAATCGTTTGTAAAATTTGGGGGTATATCCATCTGGACCTGGGCATTTGCCGGCTGGCGAGTCTTTGATTGCTTGGGTAACCTCCTGGTCAGAGAAGGGCAGCTCCAAGGACTCCGCCTCTTCTGGGGAGATCGTGGGCAAAGGGGTGCTAGAGATATAATCATCTATCGCTGTGGAGGAGGCTCCTCGCCCCGGGGGTGAGCCGGGAGGGTTTTGGATATTATAAAGGGAGTTGTAGTATTCTCTGAAGGTGGCTGCTATGTCTGAGGGGGATTGTGCCAATGACCCGTCGGCTTCCGGAGCGCAGGGATATACGAGGCTGTTGGTCGTGGATGGAGGGTTCTGGCCAGCATACGACCGCATTTATTCGCTAGCCTATAGAGCTGTGCTCTGCCCCTATCCCTGTAGCCTAGATAGGATCGATTGTATAGGGTCTGCAGTTTCTCCCTGGCCTCCTGCAGTTTCAGAAGCCCAAGGTTAGTGGGGTTGGCTTTGTGTGTAGTTTCTAGGGCATAAATGTCATTCAACGCTCTCTTGATTTGGTCCGCTTTTTCCCGTTTAATTCTAGAGCCCTGTTTAATGAGCTCTCCCCTGAGAACACATTTCAGGGCCTCCCATTGGGTGGGCAGGGGGGTTGGATCGGCTCTATGGTCCTCCAGGAAGTGCTGGATCGCCTGTTCCACCGCAGAGGAGCATACCGCGTCGTCAAGCAGATTGTCGTTGAGTCTCCACGACCAACAAAGAGGGGAGAGGCCTGGGAGGGCCAGTGAGATAAAGATCGGGGCATGGTCGGACCACAAAATAGGTCCTATCCACGCCTTGGGGTCCCAGTCCAATGCATGGTGGCTCGTGAACAGATAGTCAATCCTGCTGTACGAGCCTGCGGCATGTGAGAAAAAAGAGTAATCTCTTTTCTGGCCGTGGAGAACCCTCCAGGTGTCAACCAGCTGGAGATTTGCTAGAGCTTTCTTCAGGCTATTAATCTTGCCCAACGACACGGATGCCCTCCCGGAGGAAGTGTCGATCGAGGGATTAAGGGGGACGTTCAAGTCCCCTCCGGTGATAATCACCCCCTCCGCAAACTCCTCCAACATTCTGAGAGTCTGGATGGAGAATCTGGTCTGGTCTGTATTGGGGGCGTACAAGCTTGCGAATGTGTAGATTTTGTTGAATATCCTGACTTTAAGGAAGAGAAATCTACCCCGGGGGTCAACTTGAACATCTAGGGTCTCATGGGGGGAGTGATTTGTGGAAGGCTACTGATACCCCCTTTGTTTTCCCTTCCGGGTTGGGGCAGTGGTGCCAAGTTGTATAGTGTCTATCACGAATATCAGGTATATGGCCTGTCTTAAAGTGGGTTTCTTGGAAGAGGACTACTTTAACTTTCTGCTTGTGGAGGTTGTGCAGAATCTTGGACCGTTTCTCGGGGATATTAAGTCCCTTTACATTAAACGAGCTGATCACTATCTTGCCCATCTCGGGGGGGCTCCGGGTGCCCGGGGGTCACTCACCGATTCCTCTGGGGGTCGGGGGGCGGAAGGCTCCCGCAAGGGAGGGGGGGGCAGTGGATGGGTATGGGGGAGTCCTGGTAGTGGGGGGTTGGGGTTCAAGAGAGGGAATACTGGGGTGGGGGGGAGACAAGGACAAAGCAATAAGATAAGAAACAGTGCAAACAGTACAAAAGCCAAATATGGCGCGGGGGGAACGCTAAAGAGCTACTGCTCTGGGGGATCAGCGCTCCTCCTGTCGGAGGTGGGCTGATGCCAACCTAGGTGGGGGTCTGCAGCTAGCTACGAGACTGGGGCAGCCGTCAACCAGACCCACCGGGCTTCGGGTAACAGAAAGAGGAAGATAACCAGTATATAAAATATACAGGCTATACCTGAGCAATCAGATCTAGTGACCTGGGCAGTAAATCAGTAACTTAAAACTCTATAATATAGTCAAATATCACCACAATTCTTGCATGTCCAGGGCGAAGGAGGTCATGGCTCACTGTCCATAGGTCCAGCGCGTCTTTCATATCCCGATCGGGGTCTGGACACTCTCGATCTGCGAGGGGGCGCCCCACGAGGCACCCGCGTGGTTGGTTCCGCGTTGGGAAGAAGCCAGTTTGGAGCTTGGAATGAATCACAGCCCAGGAATGAAAAAAGTCCCTCCAGGTCCCGGTGAGTTTTGAGAAGGAATGTCTCACGATTTCTGTGTACAATCAGGTGGAAGGGGAAGCCCCAGCGATAGGAGGCTCCCGCATTTCTGACAGCTTCTAGTACCGGTCGCAGCATCTTCCTCATTTGCAGAGTGCGCCTGGATAGGTCTGGTAAGATTTGTATGTTAGCGCCATCAAAGTCCACCGGTCCATGTCGCCAGGCTCTGCGGGCTATTTCTTCTTTGATTTTGTAAAAGTGGACCCTACATACCACATCTCGTGGACGTGACGGGTCGGGATTGCGAGGGCCCAGGGCCCTATGCGCTCTGTCGATCTCAATCGGGGTCTCGGCGTCTCTGTTTAATAGTTTGTTGAAGATAGTGGTGATGATCTGCTTCACGTCTTCTCCCGCCGAGGCCTCCGGAATACCCCGGAGCCGCAGATTGTTTCTCCTGTGCCTGTTCTCTAGGTCGTCATGTTGTAGCTGGAGCTGGAGAATCTGCGCGTTTTGGGCCTCCACTCGTTGTGCTAGATCTGCGATAGCGGCTTCAGTAGCTGATTGCTGGAATGTCACCCTGGTGTCGAGGGCCTGGAGGTGGCCCTTTACCTCCGCGATATTTTTTTGTATGCCATCTCATACTTAGAAATGAGCGCCTCAAAGTCCGCCCTGGTGGGGATGGACCTCAAGAAAGAGAGGGTTTCTCTGTGTATATTGCCTGCGTGAGCTGGGGTGTCCACAATATCTCTCGAGGTTTGTTGTGGGGACTGCAAGAGTGAAGCATCTGGGGTAGGGAGCGCAACCTCCCCCGGGGTGGAAAATACCTCCATAGGGCGGAGAGGTTCCTCACGGGAGCATGACATCAGGATCGGGGAGCTCGGGATGGCTGGGTCCCCTGGGGATGGCCATGACACAGAAATATCAGGGTGGGGGCTGGGTGGTAGCGGGCTGGACGTTCTCGTCCCACTGGTAGCCCAGTCGCGGTCTTGGCTGGGGCTCCTGGTACGCCCTGGGTTAGATCTGCTCCTGGATCTCGGGGTCCTCTGTGGGAGGGGGGCTCTCCCCTGTGGCGCCTGGGGTGAATATGGCGCCCCTCTTGTAGCAGTGGCGGGTGGCGGGTTGTCTGGATCCTTCCCGTCCGGAAGGAAGGCATACCTTCCCAGTCTATTCAGGGCCGTCTCCTTCCATGTGGCCACTTGTAACGGCTGGGGCTTTGTGGTAGGGGCTTCTTGTCCCCGTTCCCCCTGTGAGTTAGGGGATGGCTGATCCTCTCTCCCTTTTGCCCCAATGGCCAGAGTACCCCCCCCCTCAGGTCTCAGCTGTGGCCGTCTGTCTGCTGCCCCCGTTTCCCGGCCGCCATCTTGAATGTGCATAGGCTGGGCTGTCTCCCCGTCATCGAGAGGTGCAGGTCCTGTACTGCAACTGAGACTGCCCCCCGCTGCGTGGTAATGAGGGCCCACTATGCCGGGGCGTTTAGGGTCTCCCGACGCTGTTGACTGTGTGTGGGATCGGGCGGGGGGAGAGGGGGGGCGACCTCCCCACCTCGCTCGCCGCCGCCATCTTGCGTGCTGTCCTCACCTCGCTGGACACTGCAGGGGCTGCCTGTGTATTTCCCGGCGCCCGCCGCACCGCACCTCGGGCCGCTCCGCGATCCTCCGCCCGCCCGGATCTCTCTCCTCTGGCCGGCGACTCCAGCGAAGACGCCGATGATGGTGATGCCGTCGACGTAGGCTGCACGAGCTGCTCACTCCTCACAGCGCCGTTGAGATGAGGTAAGGCGGCCGCCGGTCCTCTCGTCCGCCCACCACCGGCTCGAATTGCGCCTCTACCTCTGTCCTTCCTCTTGCCCCGTCTGCCTGGCATGCCACAGGGTGCTTCAAAGGTCTGATTGCCTCGTATATTAAGATATAAGCCCGGATAGGGTCAGGAGCTCGGATTAGTGCGGCCACTCCATTAGCGCGCCAGGCCACGCCCCCCGTTACTATATGTTTTTATTACATTTACCTGTTTTGCTCCTACATAGTACTGCATTGAATAATATAGAATCTTCTACTTCTTACAGGTGACTTCCGCTACAGCTCGCTAATGCTAAAACATCCTCCACTAAAGAACAAGGAAATTGATTTTCTGTACCTTGATAACACAAACTGTGACCCTGAGTGCAGGGTGCCATCCCGGCAGGAAGCAACAAAACAAATAGTAGAAATAATTGAAACACATCCTGAGCATGACATATTGATTGGTAAGTTGATGATACAAGAACCAAATAGGCAGGGTGCAGACTTTTACAGGCAGTGTGGCATTCTCCCCTCTCCCATTTTAAGTAGTGTGGCATTTTCCCCCCTCCCAATCACCATAGGCATTGTGGCATTCTCCCCCCTCCCAATCACCATAGGCAGTGGGGCATTCTCCCCCCTCCCATTCACCATAGGCAGTGGGGCATTCTCCCCCCTCCCATTCACCATAGGCAGTGGGGCATTCTCCCCCCTCCCATTCACCATAGGCATTGTGGCATTCTCCCCCCTCCCAATCACCATAGGCAGTGGGGCATTCTCCCCCCTCCCATTCACCATAGGCAGTGTGGCATTCTCCCCCCTCCCAATCACCATAGGCAGTGTGGCATTCTCCCCCCTCCCAATCACCATAGGCAGTGTGGCATTCTCCCCCCTCCCAATCACCATAGGCAGTGGGGCATTCTCCCCCCTCCCATTCACCATAGGCAGTGGGGCATTCTCCCCCCTCCCATTCACCATAGGCATTGTGGCATTCTCCCCCCTCCCATTCACCATAGGCATTGTGGCATTCTCCCCCCTCCCAATCACCATAGGCAGTGGGGCATTCTCCCCCCTCCCAATCACCATAGGCAGTGGGGCATTCTCCCCCCTCCCATTCACCATAGGCAGTGGGGCATTCTCCCCCCTTCCATTCACCATAGGCAGTGTGGCATTCTCCCCCCTCCCAATCACCATAGGCAGTGTGGCATTCTCCCCCCTCCCAATCACCATAGGCAGTGTGGCATTCTCCCCCCTCCCAATCACCATAGGCGGTGTGGCATTCTCCCCCCTCCCAATCACCATAGGCGGTGTGGCATTTTCCCCCCTCCCAATCACCATAGGCGGTGTGGCATTTTCCCCCCTCCCAATCACCATAGGCATTGTGGCATTCTCCCCCCTCCCATTCACCATAGGCAGTGGGGCATTCTCCCCCCCTCCCATTCACCATAGGCAGTGGGGCATTCTCCCCCCTCCCATTCACCATAGGCAGTGGGGCATTCTCCCCCCTCCCAATCACCATAGGCAGTTGGGCATTCTCCCCCCTCCCAATCACCATAGGCAGTGGGGCATTCTCCCCCCTCCCATTCACCATAGGCAGTGGGGCATTCTCCCCCCTCCCATTCACCATAGGCAGTGGGGCATTCTTCCCCCTCCCAATCACCATAGGCAGTGGGGCATTCTCCCCCCTCCCAATCACCATAGGCAGTGGGGCATTCTCCCCCCTCCCAATCACCATAGGCGGTGTGGCATTTTCCCCCCTCCCAATCACCATAGGCATTGTGGCATTCTCCCCCCTCCTATTCACCATAGGCAGTGGGGCATTTCCCCCCTCCCAATCACCATAGGCAGTGGGGCATTCTCCCCCCTCCCAATCACCATAGGCAGTGGGGCATTCTCCCCCCTCCCAATCACCATAGGCAGTGGGGCATTCTCCCCCCTCCCATTCACCATAGGCAGTGGGGCATTCTCCCCCTTCCCAATCACCATAGGCAGTGGGGCATTCTCCCCCCTCCCATTCACCATAGGCAGTGGGGCATTCTCCCCCCTCCCATTCACCATAGGCAGTGGGGCATTCTCCCCCCTCCCAATCACCATAGGCAGTGGGGCATTCTCCCCCCTCCCATTCACCATAGGCAGTGGGGCACCCCACCCCATTCCACATTATAGGCTGTGTGGCATTGTCTGCTCTCTTATTCCCTATTATAGGTAGTGTTGCATCCCCCCCCCTATAGGTAGTGTCACACCACTCCCCATAGACTGTGTGTGAGAATGAAGCTTTTTTTTTTTTTTTTTTGCTTTTCCATAAAATGCACTCCCATTTTCCCTCCCTTTGGGGGGGGGGTGCGTCCTGTAGGGCAAAACATAAGGTATATAGTGTGTGTAACACAAATATTTTGTTGATAACGCAAATACATCATTGTAGCATTTATATTATAATTTGTACCGTATGAGGTGCATATGGCCCTAAGCACAAGGTTTCTTTGTATAAAGTTTGGGGTTTTCAATGTTTAATGCCAAAAAAATGAGATTACGAGGAATGGAAATTTACAGGGTAATTGCCTCTAAATATATTTTTCCGTTTCCTTTTTTGTTTTGCTTTGTAGGTCTTTACAGCATAGGAAAGGAGTCTCTTCTTGTTCATTTAGCTAAGACCTTTAGTACCTGGATTGTCGTGAGCCCCCAAAGAATGGAATTGCTTAACTTGTTAGAAATTGAGGATGTTTTCACTACACACGAGGGGGGTGGGAGAATCCGTGCAGTTGAACAGTGTGAAATAAATTATGCAAACATGGTTAAATGGAACGCTGTCTTTCCCACAATCGCCATTCTCCCAACCAGTCGCAAAGTAAAGGTCTGGCACAAAGATGTCCATGTAGTGCCATACTCTGATCATTCGTCATTTGATGAACTAATTGAGTTTGTGTCCCAAGTAAGACCTTGTTCTGTTGTTCCTGTTGTGAAGACACAACAATGTTTGATTCACTTCAAACCATACTTAAATTCCGAGAATGCAAAGAATATAGTGAACATTCCCAGCTCTGTAAGAAACTTTATGAACAAGCAAGAATCTGACAAATCAAAATGTAAAAGGTTCAAAATTCCTGCAATTAAACGAACACCTCGTGGGGTTGAATTTGAGTCCCCTGAAAAGCTCTTACAATTTAAGGTGGAGTATGAGCATTCTGAAGGTGACATGAGCACAAGTGCAGCAGGCAAAGATATTATTTGGCAATGGCAAAATACTACTGATGAGTTGTCCTCGGATTCAGAACATTCGAAAATCCCACCACCTCTTACTGAGTCTACTGTGCTCGAGGTAAGCAAAAATGGGTCACCATCTACTTCCATCAAAACGCGGCGGACCTCCGAGAATGAAATTGAAATGCCTTCTGCAATCTGGCCCCTACAAAACATGAATGAGTCGGATACATCAGTTGTGTATGCAGAGACAAATAGCTGCATCAATACCACGTCTCTGGATGGCCCATGTGTTCCTTTACCCTTCAAGAGGGTGAATGGGATTTCCTTACTACCTTGCACTAAACAAAAACTTCTCAATTCAAGGCACTTCAATAATCAAGTTGAACGATATATAAGAAACTGTATTCACTGATAGAAATGTTGTGTATATACGATTTGTAGACTAATATCCTATTGTTAAAGCACTTGCACATAATGTGGACTCAAGGCACTTAAAGCGGACCTTCACTCTGAATAAGAGTCTATCTTATATGTTTCCCACACCCTGTACATACAGATTGTCCACATTAAAAATCATCCTACCTGCATCTACTGCATGTTATGAGCCTTTAAACATCCAAGATGGCGGCTTATGGAAGCTGCCATCTTATCAGGCAGCCTGCAAACAGGAAGTGCCTCCTGACTGTGCTGCTCTGCATTCTGGGACTGCTGATCTTTACCTGACCCCAGCTCTGCTCTGTCTGAGCAAAGCACACCTATAACCCACCCCCCCTGTACCTTATCCCACTCTCATCTCCTCAGTAAGTGTGATGCTTCTGAATCAAGATGGCAGCGCCCGTATCCTAAATTCCTGAACAGAGTTGCAGCCCAGTGGGGGAAAGAATAATAAGTTAGTGACTAAAAACTTAAAATATATTAATTTTAGATGCTGGGGAACCGTTTTTTAAGAGTTTGGGCTTTTCATTAAATCGCGCTGAAGGACCGGTTTAAGCCATGAAGCCCATTCAGCCATCAAAGTAATCAATTGTTGGAATTCTATTTTTCTTTAGGAGTAAGACCTTCTTTTTAACATAGGTTGTTACAAAATGTCAAATCTGATTCTTCCACCAGCACATCCAGAATAATTTAAAGGACCAATCACCTTTTGATAGCAGCGCTCCACCTGGGGCATCCTCAATCAGGATCAAAACCCAGAGTTTCTTTTCTTTTACCAGATCATTATTGCCGATACACTTTTTTGTCCATGATGATTATTTTTGCACTATAAATGTGTTTGTGTGTGTCCAACTTGAGAAACTGACCTAAATTTAATGCTTGAAAAATTGCTTGGAATTTATTGGACACATAGAATTTTTGAGGTGACTGTTCTGTGTCTTCTTTTGGGCTGGTATATTATAGCCACAAAAGGATATAGTCAAGCATTTACCTAGAGAATGCCTTCCAAGGTCTAACTTACTTTCCGGATTTACATAAATAATACTTTCGTAAACGCCTATTTGGTCACTGTTTTCAGGTTCTGCTTACCCTTACAGTCTGCCACAGTTTCTTGGGTGTCCTCATGACCCGCTCCAACGCTCTCTATCCTTCAAGATGGAGCAGTTGTGCTTCTATTCAAATAAGCTTTCAGTTAAAATTGACCGTCTTCTCCAAGCATTCAGACTCAGAGGTCAATTGCCACCATCTGTCCCCCCCCCCCCCCCCCTTTTTTTGAGTAGAAAGTTGACCTAAAGCCTATGTCTACAAAAATAAGGCATGCTAAAGGTTATTTATATGTGTGCAGTTTGAGCTTGTAAAACAAATGTATTAGGCCTGGAGTTCTTATTTTAGCAGAATCTTATTCGGGCTCTGCTTAGTCATTAATCCATTTAGTGGAAAATAAATGTTCAATGTCCTCCAAGACAGGAAAGATCTAGTTCTCTGCTGGTTCAGCCTGTAACCTGTCCAATGTCATCTGATAAACAGCCACGCAATGCTAGACAGCACTATGATTTTAAAATGACAAGCATGCAGTGCTAACTTACCACTACTTCATGCATTTACCTTTGTCATTGCTCTTGTGTTGGTCAAACTTAGAGGCCTACAGCACTCACTACATAACATCATAACACTGTTATTTTCAGTGGCCCCTCTACTATTTCTATAGAAGGAAAGGGCACCAAACAAAGTGGCCGCCAGTACTGTTCTATCATGTGTATAGCATATCTGTAGGCTAACCTTCCTTACCTTACTCCTGGGTAGTAGTAACAGGAAAATATACTCCTGTAATTTTGTTTCTTTCTGAAGCGTACTTTGCTCTATGTTGTGGAAGGAAGAATTATTTTTATCTTGGACTACTTTGGCTGATCTAGATTTGCTTTGTCTTGCCCATGGCTACAGGAAGGTAATTTATTAGCAAATGTATAGGGATCAGAATGAAAAGTAGTATTGAGCACAATTGCTTAATTGCTGGTGTCCCCCACCTGGTCCCTGTGGTTACCATGTTTTTTCTTTGTGATTAAATTGTTTTTTTTACTTTTGCATCACACCTGAGTCTTTTAAAGTGGACCAATTGCCCTCTGTGGCCGGCCTGAAAACTGAACGATTGGATGCTCCAGGGTGCCTGTAATCTTACCTGATCCCCACTGCTTTCGTAACACTGTCTTTGCCGACGTCGACATCCCCGGCTTCCCTATAGCTGTACGCGCACCCCACGCCCAGCCATTCCAATAGGCTGGAAGCTTGCACTCCACAGGGGAGGCAGGGATGTGGGTTCCGGCGCACCTATGAAAGTTCAAATTAGTGGCTTTATGCCGCACATTAGCATGCATCACATAAAGTGTTGATTGCACAAGCTTCTGTGCCATGGGAACAGCAGAAAGGTGAGGGAAAGTCAGCGTTCTGGGGATCTTTTACACGTGTCGCATCCTACATTTTGATGCCCCTGGGGCAGGGACCAATCGCCTGGATAGTCTATAAAGCCTGGTGATTCGTCCACTTTGAAGTAATGATATGCAGCACAACTTCCTTCCATGCTACTGCCCTGACCATGACTGATTGCTGCAGTGGTGCTGTTGAAACCCAAAATAAGGCACTTGCACACTGCAGCTGAAAGCCCCATAATTGGCAACGGTATGTTCCCACTTCTTCGAGGAAACACGGAAATACTGTATGTTGTAATAATCCTGTCAGTTGTCTTTGCAACCATTGTTGTTCTTTGCAATTGTACAAATTGCCATTGGTTATCTGTCAGACTACCGAGTGTGAACCCTGATTGCGGAGACTAAGAACCAGCTCACCTCTCGACTGGGCAAGGACCAACCTGGTTTTCACTAGAGCCTCTAAAGGTAAGGATAAGCTGGGCCGCAGGAAGGCCCCAGTCAGGCAACATAGGAGTGGGTATTGCCATGTTCTGGGTAGAAGACAGACCAGAGCTGGACTGGAGACATGGGACAAGCTGAAGTAGTGGCTGGCAGAACTGGATCGAAGTCGTAAGCAGGCTGAGGTTATGGGCAGGCAGAACTGGATTGAGGTCATAAACAAGCCAAGGTCATCAGGGGAACAGAAAGCGTAGTCAAAGTCAAGGTTGGTACACAGGAATGGAGGACTGGAAGACAGGAACAGGCAGGAGAGACGACCAACTGGCAATGCAGGTCAGGGCTCGCCAGTATTTAAAGCCCCCTGCGCATAATCTAGTTTTACAGTGCGCAAATGTGTGCGCATAATCGTGCTGCAACAACAGACTGTGCTGCTATGGCCGACAGCACATGCGCACACGCTTACTGGCCCTACTATGTCTAGTGCGCAAATGCGAGCGTACGGGGAACCTTGGCGCCCTCTGCTGGGGAACAAGAGGAATAGTCCTGGTTCTATGACATCCCACCCAGCTGATGTCAGCCAATAAGTGTGTGGCACGAATGCCTGACCTACACCTTCCTGACCTATTCTTATTATATTCCAAAATATACAGTAGTAACATGCTTAGCTAAGATTCGTCTCTTAAATGAATGCTGTACATGCAGTCTTATATTCCCTTCCTGCTCGCTCTGTGCTTTTCTTGTCTTGGTTTTTGTGAGTCAGACTATTCTAGGCAGATTACCGTATTACAAAGATTCAGCTTATTTTATATATGTATCACCATGTTTTTGTTTTTTATATATTTTTTGCATATTCATACAGTGCTCTCATATTACGCTATTCTTATTAGGAGTTTTTACATTTGGTTCCCTGTTTAAGAATATACATATATAATCCACAATGGCTACCTACCTATTCATTTGCTTAAGTTTACATTCATCAGTATCCACTGCCTAAAATGCTCTCATGGATGGGTATAGAACAATCTGAACTCCATCTGGAGTTAGGTTTGTCTAGTTCCAACCTGCCCCATAGCCGGCATGTATCTTTTCCTTTGTTCTTGGCCACATCAGACATTCCATGTTGGACAACCGACAAAGTATTCTTTTGGAGTAGAAAATAGCTACCAGCAGGTACCTGCACATACCTTGAGTGTTTTAAAATGGTTCATGTTGCTTACAATCAACATCACAGCATTGCTATCTCTTGCTGCACGGTGTAATGTCCTCCAACAAGGTTTAGGCAACACTGTAGGGGTCATTTCTAAGGCTGGGTGAAACGGAGTTTAGCTCCAAACAGATTCTGGCAGCCATCACAACAGATTCAAGGAATTTGCAAACTGTCAAGGTACAGGTACCTGCATTCCAAAAGTCGTGGGATCAAACTTACATAGTTGATACGGGTTCATGTTAAAGCAGATGAAAACCTGCTTGGCACGGTCCTGGAATCTAAAAGACTCTCCTTAGCATAAAGCTCTGCTTTAAGATATATTTTGTTTAAAAATTTACTATATGTTGGCCACAGTGGTCCTTTGGAACTGCTACAAAAGTGCTGTTACATACCAAGTATGGTTTGCATAGTCCTGACAATATACCCTTTCCAGATCCCACTTCTTGTAAAGGTCTTTTTAAAGGCATCCGGTGAGAGGTGAATGTCTGAGTGGAGGGCTGTTGCTGGGGGGGGGAGGAGTAGTTATAAATCAGCACACTGGGGGAGGGGCTATTGATTTCCCAGGCTAAACTCAAAAAGGCTGCTTGTACCTTGCAATGTCACTTTCCGCCCATGCAGTACTTCATATTGCAATGCTAGGTGCCAGGGAGGTGCACTTTATGTGATTAAAACCTCCCCCCAAACCTCACCGATCTGCTAAACCCCCGCCTCCGGTTTTACCTTTGGCCACTAAATACCTCGAGGGGATGCCTGCGCAGTGCCCATGATGGGATGCAATGGGGCTGCCCAAAATCCCACAGCAGGCAGCGGTGACATCCAAAAGGTAAGTAGGGGCCGATGTGGGGGGGAATCGGCCCCTATTTTATTTGTGGTCCCATGTTCCTCTTTATTGCTAACCATAATAGGATAGTGTATGAAGCTAGAATTAGTGCTAAACTGGAAGTCTATACCATGTGTTAACCATACACCTTACAGTCAGATTGTACAGCAACATTTTCTCACATCTGCATGATATGAAGACCTACCTGAATACATATATTGTCTAAGTAGGTCCTTATATTCTAAGCATACAGCACGTCCTGCTCCAGTAGTAGTAATAACATGTGGGTAGTCCTCCGCCTCCGGCGCCGTGCACTGCAGACATGTAGAAAACAAGCTCCTCCCGGCCCTTCATATACTGGAGGACCTCCCACAAATCCCCAGAATTCTCTGCAGTGCTGGAACTGCGAAGACATGAAGTATCACGCTCTCGCAGGCGAGCGGGGCTTGACAGCCCGAGGCCCTGCGGGACTATTCCCACCCGTCCTTCTTGTTAAGAATATGCCTCCCAGCCTGGGCTGCGTTGGTCGGGTGAAGGTAGGCAGCACCTAGTGTGCTTACGGAGCTAGTCTCCACCGCAATCCCCCTCCATAGGGTAGGCGGTTAAAGGCGAATGGTGAGCCTTCAGTGGATGCCCCTCCCGCACTAGTGCCCCCATGCCCCATCTAACTGTGAACCCTCTATTGGGTCACCTTCCTTCCCAGATTCCCCCGTTAGTGGGGGGAAAAAAGGGGGGGCTGTGTGTTGATGGCCTACTCCTTGCCCTAGTACACTTTAGTCTCTTACAGCTACTGGGTGTCAGAGCGCGCTTTACTTGCTTAATTTTAAACTGACTGCAGCGTTTTACTGTGCCTTACGCGCACACAGCAGCACGTTTTGGGGAAGCTACAGCGTTTTTCAATTTCCCTTGCTCACTTCGTCCTCTTCTCTGAAGTGATGCTGACGTAGCTGCATTCTCTCCTGATTGGCTGCACGCCTTCTACTTCGCGCGCTCCGGGGGGGGAGGCGTGGTTCTGTCTGGCGCGTTCCGCGTCATCGACCGCTATTGCCCGCCCTTCGAGGTTCGCTGGGCGCCATTTCCTTCCCGCATGCGCGTGGTGAAGACAGTCCTCCCCTTGCTGACTGTCAGTGCCCTCGTGGGCGACCCTTTTCCTCACGCTCGGCTCTGACACCCCTCTTCCCCTTGTGTCTTTCAGACAGCGGTCACAGATGGCTTCCCCATCGCGAACGGGGTCCCCCCGGGACAAGCCCGTCTGTGTGCAGCTTGGGTTTCACCTAGCAGCAGTGACAAGTCACGGGTCTGCGTACCTTGTGCTCAACAGGCGCTAGCCGGTCTCCCCACCTCGTCCGAGGCTGGGCCCACACCTCGCCTTATTTCCCCTACTCCCCCTAGCTTGAGCATAACCCCCAATTCTAGTGGGAATTCTCATGCTGATTTGGCCTCTAGATTGGCCAGTGTGGAAAGCTTTATCGCTGGCTCCATGGCGCGCAAGGCCACTGCCAAGAAGCGTCATTTGAACCCTGAAGCTACTATTCTCCCTGTAGAATCTGATGATGTGCTGCTTTCCTATACTCAGTCCCTATTAGAGAAAGGGGAACTCCTATCTGACTCAGGATCCTACGAGGACGAGCCCAGGAGTCAGGAGGAGTCTGGCTCTGATCCTTGGTCCCAGGACGACATTGACAGACTGTTGTCTCAGACCTTTGACGTTTTATCCCTCTCTCCCCCTACCTCGGCAGCGGGGCGATCTGTTTCATACCGCTAGGGTGCGGTTGGAGTTTTCTGAACAAACTCACTTTAATAACCTAGTGCTGAAGGAATGGGAACATCCCAGTAAACTCCAGGGGATTCCCAAGGCTGTGGATAAGAAGTATCCATTTCCTGCCGATCTGGTTAAGTGCTGGACATCGCCGCCCGAGGTCGATGCCCCGATTCTGAGTCTGTCCAATACCTCTATTATGCACTCCCCTGACACTACTACGCTGCGGGATCTAGAGGATCGGCGAGTTGATCAATTGGCTTGTCACGCCTTTGCATTCGGGGGAGCGTCGCTCTGCCCGGTTTGCGCCTTAGCCATCATGGCGGTGGCGCTCAGGACTGTGGTTAAGACTGCTTTGGAAGGGGCGGATGACTTGCCCTCTGATACCGCCAATGCTCTGGCCACCTGTGAGACCTTTGTGAATTATATCCTATCTGCATCGGACGATGGTATTAAGCTGAGTGCTAAATCCTCTGCTCTGGTGGTAGCCATACGTCGCGCGGTGTGGCTAAGCCAGTGGGCTGCTGACAATGTCGCCAAGAAGGCCCTTACGGGGCTTCCGTTCAAAGGACTGCGCCTGTTTGGAGAAAGATTAGACATCTTTGCCAAAGGGGGCAAACTGCCCCAGCGCAAGCGTCCAAGTTCCCATTCTACCCCCTACCGGGGGACCAAGCAAGGTAGAGGGGTGTCCTTCTCTGGGCAGCGCTCAGAACCCTGGAACAAGAACAGAGGACGCCGTCCAGGCTCCTCCTGGGGTCCCAAGCCCAAAGCCCCCCCCCCCAAGACCCCCAAGGCATGGAGGGGCGCCCTCGCCCGTCAGGGCGGGGGGACGTCTACAGCACTTCGAGCATGTCTGGAGACGCCTCGTCCCAGACCGGTGGATTGAGGAGGTAGTCTCCTCCGGTTACAAGATAGAATTCGCTGTGCTGCCCCCTACCAGGTTCGTCGGGTCTCGGATCCCGCAGGATCCTGCCTCAGCTCGGGTCTTGATGCTGGCTGTGCAGGACCTTCTGGAGCTCGGGGTCATCTGCGAGGTCCCCTTAAGAGACAGGGGCATGGGGTTTTATTCCAACCTGTTCACGGTCCCCAAAAAGGACGGGTCAGTCAGACCCATTCTGGATTTGAAAATCCTAAACAAGTTTGTCAGAAGCAGGCATTTTCGTATGGAGACTCTGCGCTCGGCCATTGCCTCGCTGCGTCCAGGGGACTTCATGACATCTGTGGACATCAAGGACGCTTACCTGCACGTGCCGGTGTTTTCAGGGCACCAAAGGTTCCTCAGATTTGCGCTGTTGGATCAGCACTATCAGTTCGTGGCTGTCCCATTCGGCCTTACGTCGGCCCCCAAGGTGCTGGCAGGGGTGATGTCTTCTTAAGACTAAAAGGCATACGTGTGTTGCCCTACCTGGACGATATTCTCATCACCTCTCAGTCTCGGCAGCAGGCAGAGCTGGACCCTCGGTTGGTGGTGTCCACCCTGGAGTCCTTCGGCTGGGTGATCAATTACCCAAAGTTCTCTCTATCCCCCTCCTCAGTGACCCTGTTTCTGGGGATGACTCTGGACTCGGTTCAATCAAGGATATTCCTTCCTCCGCTGAAGGTGGAATCTCTGATAACCCAGGCGAGATCCCTGCTCACGAACCCTCATCCCTCCATCCGGCAGGGAATGCAGTTGGTGGGCTCGATGGTGGCAAGCTTCGAGGCGGTGCCCTATGCCCAGTTTCATCTGAGAACTCTGCAGCTTCACCTTCTGTCAGTATGGAACAAGGACCCAGCATCTCTGGACGACAGCTGGGTGATTCCCCCCTTGGTCAGACAATCCCTTGCGTGGTGGTTGGACCACAGGAATTTGACAAAGGGGCAGATGCATCCCGGCTCCCTCCTGGGAGACGGTCACGACGGATGCCAGTCTTTCGGGCTGGGGGGGTTTCTGGAAGTCCCTGCGCTTCCAGGGGAGATGGGGCCCTCAGGAGGCCCATCTCCCTATCAATGTCCTGGAACTCAGGGCGGTCAGGTTGGTGCTGGAAAGATTGACCCAGCACCTGAAGGGTCTGGCGGTTCAGGTACGCTCAGACAACAGGACGGCCGTAGCCTACATCAATCATCAGGGAGGAACCCGGAGCAAGGGTGCTCTCCAGGAGGTGTCTCTGATTCTAACTTGGGCAGAGACCAATGTACAATGCATATCGGCTGTCTACATTCCGGGGACGGAGAATCTGCTAGCAGATGCTCTGAGCAGGGGGTCGTCCCGTCAGGGGGAATGGTCCCTCTGCGACAGGGTATTTCAGTCACTTTGTCACCGTTGGGGTGTGCCGGACGTGGATCTCTTTGCGTCACGGCACAATCACAAGCTCCCGAGCTTTGTATCCCTGTCTCAGGATCCTCTGGCTCTGGCCATGGATGCCCTGTCAATGTCTTGGAAGGAGTTTCGGCTCCTGTATGTGTTTCCACCAATTCCCCTTCTGGGCAGAGTGCTGAGCAAGATCGCTCTGGAAGGGGTACCCGCGATTCTGGTGGCCCCAAGGTGGCCAAGAAGAGTGTGGTTCGCGGACGTGGTTCAAATGGCAGTAGATCAGTGCGATCTGCCAAGGTTACCAGACCTTCTGACCCAAGGGTCTCTACGCCATCCCAATTTACTAACGCTGGCTTTGACGGCCTGGCTATTGAAACTGCCATCTTGAGGGAAAAAGGTTTGTCTGAGTCTGTTGTGGCTACCATGGTCCAAGCCAGGAAGAAGACTTCTGCTGCCATCTACTATAGAGTGTGGCGGGCTTACATTGACTAGTGTGAATCCAGGTCTCTTCCCTGCCGGGAATTCTTAGTATCCAGGGTGCTGGAGTTCTTACAACATGGCCTAGACTTAGGTCTCAAGCTCAGTACCTTGAAGGGCCAGGTTTCGGCCCTGTCCATCTTCTTTCAGAAGACTTTTGCCCATCACTCAAGACCTTCTTTCAGGGAGTCACTCATGTGCGCCCCCCTCGGAAACCTATGGTTCCTGTTTGGGACCTGAACTTGGTATTGTCGGCCCTGCAGGGGGCTCCATTTGAGCCTATCCATGAGGCCGCCCTAGCTGTGCTCACGATCAAGGTTGTCTTCCTGGTAGCCATTACTTCGGTCAGACGTGTGTATGAGTTGGCTGCTTTGTCTATTCAGCCTCCCTACTTTGAGAGACACCGGGACAAGGTGGTGTTTCGCTTCAAGCCAGACTTCCTGCCTAAGGTTGTGTCTGCATTTCATTTGAATCAAGATATCGTACTTCCTTCCTTGTGCCCCACTCCTAGTAACCCTAAGGAAAGGGTTTTGCATTCCTTGGATGTGGTCAGGTGTGTCAAGTCTTACTTGGTTACCACGCAGGCCTTTAGGAAGACGGATGCTCTCTTCGTTGTGCCTCATGGGCCTAGGAAGGGTTTGGCTCCCGCCAAGTCTACCATCAGTAAATGGATTCGTCAGGCTGTTGTTCAAGCCTACACTGCCAAGGGGAAGACTCCCCCCTTTCGTCTTACTGCTCACTCTAATAGAGCTGTTGGGGCTTCTTGGGCTTTTCAGCACCAGGCCTCTGTTGAACAAGTTTGCAAGGCCGCTACTTGGTCTTCTGTACATACCTTTACTAAGTTTTACAAGGTTGATGTTCGGGCCTCAGCTGACGCTGTGTTTGGCCGCAAGGTTCTGCAGGCGGCAGTGGTTTAGACTGCTTGCTGCTGCCTTCTGTTGGGGATCCCACCCTGCTTTATGGACACTGCTATTGGATGTACCACATGTTATTACTACTACTGGAGCAGGACGTGCTGTATGCTTAGAATAATACAACTCTGTGAAGTACTCACCTGGAGAGTTGATATTCTACGCATACAGCACGTCCTGCTCCACCCCACCCTGTTTCACGTTGTTCTGGATCCCCTGTTGGTGATTGTTATCTTTGATATTTTTGCCAGTTTTGGATGGTTGCTTTCTCCTGGTCTCTATTTCTCACTGCTTTTCAATGCTGTGGATTTGTGGGAGGTCCTCCAGTATATGAAGGGCCGGGAGGAGCTTGTTTTCTACATGTCTGCAGTGCATGGAGGCGCAGGACTACCCACATGTTATTACTACTACTGGAGCAGGACGTGCTGTATGCGTATAATACCAACTCTACAGGTGAGTACTTCACAGAGTTGTATTTTTTAAAGGATAAGTCAGCAGACCTCAGTTTAGGGGTGCTTTCTGGCACGAGACACCCCACTTACTTTCTTGCTGCATCTCCATCTCTAACCCGCAGCCCCTGTATGTGTAGCTGTCATGGTGAGTGGGCATGGCCTCTTTACTGCATGCTATTTTGCGATCCATGGGTCTGCATTCACAGAACTTGTGTACGGATGACCTCAGTGGCAATGCTCTGTACTGAGGGCATAACCACTTGTCGCAAAGGCTTCCATACCAGCCCTGCTAATAAAAAAAATGTGTGGTGGGTGAGTTGGATAAGTGGGGAGTCTCATGCCTGACAGCACCCCTGACTTGAGGTCTGACAGGGACTTCCTGGAATGTGGACTTGCCCTTTAAAGTGATTGACTACCTGAATTAAAAAATGGTACTCACTTATTCCAAGTATGTCACACACCCCGCTTCCAATATTCATGACATATGGGTTATAACCAGTAGAGGGCGAACTTCTGCAGAGATGACAGGAAAAAGAGAAGCCCCTCCCGGTCCATAAATACCTGGGACCTCCCACACATTACCTAGTAATCGTCTCTGCAGACGGCGAGCAAGTCAGAAGATGGCTATCTCCTTCTGTTTAATTATACCCCTATGCCTCCCAGCCTTGGCTGTAGGTCCGGGCGATGGTAGGTTACACCTCAACAGGTGCACTTATGGGAGCCATGCTCCCCTGTGAGACCCCATATTAAGGGGTAGGCGGTTTTGCCAGGTTTGGTGATCCTGGTTCGGGATGCCCCGTCCCTGTTTTCCCTTAACTACCCTGTAGCATGGGATCCCCCACTTCCGTGTCTCCCTGTTCCCCTCAGCCCGGGGGGGGGGCGGACTTTTCACATACTGTTTTTGCTCCTTACATTCTGTGTGGCGTGTGGGGTGCCTGTGTACTGTGTGCATGGCGGTGTTTTTTGTTTCTGGCCGTGTTCTATGGCCATTACTGCGGGGAGAGCTTCTCTCCCTCATTCTGTTTAAGGCGTTTTCTGGCGCCATTGCTGGGATCCGCGTCCTTGTCAGCTTGGCAGATCGCGCGCCGGCCCGCCCTTCTTCTCCCTCTTTCCTCTGCTGCCGCTGCTGGGTCGGACGCCGTGAGTGCCCTGCGGGGCCCCCTTTTCTGTACATTGTACTGGCGGCTGGCCCCATCCCTTGCGGTGGGCCGATTTATGGTCCACTTGTGCTTATTATATATATATATATACCTATATAAGATATTTATATATTTTATTGTAGTGTATGTGTGGCCCTGCCTGCTGTGTGCCCTTTTTTCTTATGGGCCTTTTTTTTTTGTGTCTTGAGGACTCCCTTTCCACATAAGAAAAAGGGGGTTCTCCCGGTCCTAGGGACCCTTGGATAAATTGGGGTCTTACAAATCCTCCCACTTGGGACTTAAAGGGGCATCCTGGGTAGCTTAATTGGTGTAATTCCCTCTGATCCTTTCGACTACCATTAAAATCACCATATGGAGGCTCCCCAGGATACCAGGCTCGGGCTCCCTTCGGGGCAATCCCGGCTGTGTGTGGGTTGTGGGGTGTCCCTTACGGGGGATAATGTACTGATTTGCATACCATGTGCTCAGCAGGCCATAACGCGGCAGTCGGGGTCCCAGGCGTCTGGGTCCGCGCCGCCGGCCTCATCACCTACTCCACCCCGCCTGATCCGTACCCCAAGTGACACTGTCATTAGTGGGCAGTCGCAATCTGATGTATGTGCTAGATTGGCCAACATCGAGAGACTGATTTCTAGCTCTGCGGCCAGAAAGGCCCCAGCTAAGAAGAGACATTAATCAACGGCCGCACCGGTTCTGGATTTTGATGATTGTGATATCCTTGACTGGTCTGATTATTCCCCACTTGAGGAGTGGGAATTGTTTGATGAGTCTGATGGCTCTGAGGATCAGCAGTTTTTGGATGCTGATGCTGGGCAGGAGCATGGGGATGCCGTGGATACCCCCAGGATTCTGGCCCATTTGTTTGAGGTGCTGGCTATTTCTCCTCCGGCGGAGTCCCCTCCACAGAAGGGGGACATTTTTTGGGACCTCTAAGTCTCGTTTTGGAGTTCTCAAATCAGAAGCATTTTGAAAATCTGATTCTTAAGGAATGGGAAAGACCTAGCCGGCTTCCTGGTGTTCCTCAGGGATGGGATAGGAAATATCCCTTTCTGGTGGATGCGGTGAAGCGCTGGTCGTCCCCTCCCGATGTCGATGCACCCGTCCTGGGATTGTCCAACACATCTGTTGTGCACTCTCCAGATGCCACCACGATTAAGGATGGTGAGGACCGACGTATTGACCAAATGGCTTGTCATGCCTTTGCTAGCATGGGTTCAGCCATAAGACCCATTCTGGATTTGAAACTTCTCAACAGGTTCATCAGAACCAGGAAGTTCCGCATGGAGGCTTTGCGCTCAGGCATCCTTTCTCTTCGTCAGGGGGACTTCATGACATCCATAGACATCAAGGATGCTTACCTTCATGTACTGATCTTCCCAGCACACCAGAGATTTCTCAGGTTTGTGGTAGGAGATCAGCATTTTCAGTTTGGGGCCCTCCCGTTCGGGCTGACCTTGGCACCAAGGGAGTTCACCAAGGTGTTGGCGGGTATAATGGCCCTTCTCGGAGCCCAGGGCATTCGCATTGTGCCGTATCTGGACGACTCTGGACCTCATTACGGCATCCTCTCTCGGACTGGCGGAGCTGGACACCAGGACGGTGGTTCAATGCTGGAGAGGTTTGGCTGGGTGATCAACCACCCCAAGTCTTCTCTCTCCCCGTCAAGGGAGGTTGCATTTCTGGGCATGAATCTGGATACCATTCAGAGCAGGGTGTTTCTACCTCAGTCAAAGGTACAGATGGTTCAAGATCTGATACGTATTCTTTTGTCAATCCCTCGACCGTCTATCCGGCTAGGGATGAGACTGGAGGGGGTTGATGGTGGCTTCCTTCGAGGCAGACCACTTTGCTTTCCACATGAGGTCGCTCCAGCTCCATCTACTGTCGGTTTGGGACAGATGTCCGCTGTCATTGGATCAGTCATTTCTGATGTCTCCTCTGGTTCGGCAGTCTCTTCAGTGGTGGCTGGAACCAAGGAATCTTCTGAGGGGCAGGTCTTTTCTGACCCCTTGTTGGGAGACGGTCACCACGGATGCCAGCCTGTCGGACTGGGGGGGTTTCTGGAAGGAACATCAGTTCCAGGGGCTGTGGGGTCCTCGGGAGGCCCACACCCCCATCAATGTCTTGGAGCTGAGAGCTATTCGGTTGGTGCTGTCACGCTTGACGCATCACCTCCAGGGTCCACTGGTTCAGGTTCGATCAGACAGTCGGACTGCAGTCGCTTACATCAATCACCAAGGAGGAACTCGCAGCAGGAGTGCCCTCAGGGAAGTTTCTCTGATTCTTGCATGGACGGAGAGCAATGTCCCGTGCATTTCAGCAGTGTACATTCCGGGAGTGGAAAACATGGAGGTGGACTCCCTGAGCAGGGGATCCTCTCGCCGAGGGGAATGGTCGCTCAACCACAGGGTATTCCGGTCCCTTTGTTGCAAGTGGGGGATTCCGGAGGTGGATCTCTTTGCCTCACGTCACAATCACAAGCTTCCTGCTTTTGTGTCTCTGTCTCAGGATCCTCTGGCCCTGGCAGTGGACGCCTTGTCTCTTGCTTGGAGGGATCTGGGTTTTCTGTACCTGTTTCCCCCCTTCTCCATGGTAGGCAAGGTGGTGCGCAAGCTGGCTCAAGAGGGTGCGCCAGCAATTCTGGTGGCCCCAAGTTGGCCAAGACAGGTTTGGTTCGCAGACGTCGTACGGCTGGCGGTAGATCAGTACAGGCTGCCCCTGTTTCCGGATCTGATCACTCAAGGTCAACTTTGTTACCCCAATTTACAAATGCTGGCTTTGACGGCGTGGTTGCTGAAACCTCCATCTTAAGGGAGGAAGGTTTGTCTGATGCTGTGATTCAGACACTTGTTAGAGCCAGGAAGAGATCTTCCTCTAACATCTACTACAGGACTTGGAGGTCCTATATTGACTGGTGTGAGGCTAGGGCATTGCCTTGCAGGGTGTTTTCGATTCCTAGGATTTTGGATATTCCTCAACACAGTCTGGACCTGGGGATCCAGCTTAGTACCTTGAAAGGGCAGGTCTCTGCCCTGGCGGTCTTCTTTCAAAGGTCCTTTGCTCTGCATCCCTTGGTTAAGACTTTTTTCTAGGGGGTCACTCATGTGTGGCCCCCTAGAAATCCTTTGTTGCTCGTTTGGGATTTGAATTTGGTTCTGTCGGCCCTCCAGGGGCCTCCTTTTGAGCCGGTGCAGGATGTTGCACTTTCTTTGCTTACACAAAAGGTTGCCTTTTTGGTGGCTATTACCTCTGTTCGACGTGTCTCTGAGGTGGCGGCTCTGTCCATTCAGGCCCCTTACTTTGAGAGACACCAGGACAAGGTGGTCTTTTGCTTTAAGCCAGATTTCCTTCCTAAGTTGGTTTCTGCCTTCCATCTCAATCAGGATGTGGTTCTCCCTTCCTTGTGTCCTAAGCCTAGCAATGACAAGGAGAGGATCCTGCACTATTTGGATGTAGTTCGTTGTGTGAAGTACTATTTGGTGGCTACTTCTCCTTTTCGTAAGATGGACGCCTTGTTCGTGGTGCCCTCCGGGCCCAGGAATGGTTTGGCGCCGGCCAAGTCTACCATTAGTAAATGGATACGTCAGGCCATTGTTGGGGCCTATTCTGCCATGGGGAAGGTTCCCCCTTTTCATTTCACTGCTCATTCTACTCGTGCTGTTGGGGCTTCTTGGGCTTTTCAGCACCAGGCCTCTGTTGAACAAGTTTGTAAGGCTTCTACTTGGTCTTCTGTTCATACTTTTTCCAGGTTTTATAAGGTTGATGTGCGGGCTTCAGCGGATGCTGTTTTTTTGGGATCCCCACCCATGATGGACACTGCTATTGGATGTCCCATATGTCATAATTATTGGAAGCGGGGTGTGTGACATACTTGAAATAATACCATTTTGTGATTACTCACCTGTAAAATGGGTATTATAAGTATGTCACACACCCCGCTTCACCCGCCCTTATTGTATTCTGGATCCTTTATATAGTGAACCTTTTATTGTTAAGATTTTTGGATTTGGTTCTTCCTGGTCCCCTTACTGCTTTCCTATACTGGGTAATGTGTGTGTGTGTGCGCGTGTGAGGTCCCAGGTATTTATGGACCGAGAGGGGCTTCTTTTTTTTCCTGTCATCTCTGCAGAAGTTCGCCCTCTACTGGTTATAACCCATATGTCATGAATATTGGAAGCGGGGTGTGTGACATACTTATAATACCCATTTTACAGGTGAGTAATCACAAAATGGTATTTTTGTCCCCTGCAGCAGATCTGTCTCAGCAACTCACCTGATCGAAGGATCAAGTGTCAGGCCTCTGTATACTCTCCCTCATTGAAGTGAATGGGGCATGGCCCTGTGATTGATGGCAGAGGACGTGATGCAGGGCAGTCTCCAGTGGTCGTAAAAATTTGGTGACTGACGCACTCTTATCCGCGTTTCCAGTGTGTGGTCTGTGGAGACGGCGCAGAAATTCTTCATACAGAACCGGCACTTCAGATGTTCTTAAAACATCAGATTGTATTGTAAGCAAAGGTAAGTTGAAATTGCGAAGGTTGTAGGTCGACCTTTCGGGGTGCACTGTCCTAGTGACTGGAGATCAGGCTAAGGCAGCGGGGATTTGACCAAGAAATCAGGTGAATTGTTGATCGCTGGAGTCGGATCAAACGGCTGCACAGGACAAAAGGTGATTAACCTTTTTTTAAAGTTAGGCGGTCAATCACTTTATTGCTGGTGAGCCTGTAGGAAGATTGCAAGATGTATGGGAATATTTAGAAATAGACTTCTGACGATGGGATTGCTGTGGATACCTTAGCACCTGCACTTTTATTGCCCTCTTCTGTGTTGCCATTTCCATTGCATGTGCTCTCTGTGTTTAATGCCTGCTGTCCTTGTACTTTTGAGCAGTGTTTCTAAACCTTGTCCCCGTATACCTCCAGCAGGTCATGATTTGTGCCTATACACTCGGGCATCTGTGCAGAACTGCTGAAGCTCTAAAGGTTCTCCTGTGTAACTGTGAGAATAACCACAAAATATGGCCTGTTGCAGAGTACCTGAGGACAAGGTTGAATTTTATCGTTAAACAGTATAATTTCCCAAAATGTCCTCCAGGATGACCCAGCCGAGTAGCTCCTCCCACCTAAACCGGAAACACAATCTAGACATGACTAAATACCCAGCCCCTTCATCCTGGATCCTCAGTGTTTTTGTGTTTCCTCATCCTGGACTTTCCTGTTTAATATTTTTTTTTTCCTAGGGAGAATGGTGGGTCCGGACTTCCTCTCCGCTCTCCAGTAGGCTGGGGGGGGGGGGGGGGTCCGAGTGGCCTTCTACTGCTCCAGCCAGAGATTCCCCCTTTAGGGACAGGACACAATTTTGGGCTGGGATCCCACCCATTTCCCTCCCGGCTAGCTGAGTATGCACGCTGCTGTAGACGCTTATCTTGCGCTGGGTGATGAGGGAGACGCTATGTCGGGAACCACTTGAGAAGCCGGCCAGTGGTGGGCATACTGTTTCTGGGCTGGGGGGTGGGACACACACCTCAGAGGTTTGTGTGCACCGGATCCAGAAATGATGCTACCGTCCCAGCCGAGGGTACATCCGATGCTGAGGCGGATGCAGTTGCTGTTGCCAGTGAGTGGAAGCTGCATTTCTGCATTGTACAGCACCATGGAAGATGATGATACTTTGGAAATAAACAATTCTATTAATTTATAGAAATAGTGGTGCTAGGTAAGTTGTGTTGATACCTGTGTGGTTACTGACTGTAGACCCACATTACTGTCACCAGTCTCTGCCTTATAGTGGGTTTGCAACCTTCTCTCAGTGCTGAATGTGGCTCTCAAGGTAAGAAAGCTTAATGACCTGTAGGCAATGACGCTTAAACCATACCTTCACCATGATTTATTGAAAAGCCCAAACCCTTAAAAAATGATTCCCCAGCATCTAAAATTAATATATTTTAAGTTTTTAGTCACTCATTATTCTTTCACCCACTGGGCTGCAACTCTGTTCAGGACTTCAGGATACGGGCGCCGCCATCTTGACTCAGAAGCATCCCACTGAGGAGAGTGGGATAAAGTACAGGGGGGCGGGTTATAGCTGTGCTTTGCTCAGACAGAGCAGAGCTGGAGTCAGGAAAAGGTCAGCAATCCCAGAATGCAGTGCAGCACAGTCAGAAGGCCCTTCCTGTTTGCAGGCTGCCTGATGTTCCATGAGCCGCCATCTTGGATGTTTAAAGGCTCATAACATGCAGTAGATGCAGGTAGGATGATTTTTAATGTAGGCAATCTGTATGTACAGGGTGTGGGAAACATATAAGATAGACTCTTATTCAGAGTGAAGGACTGCTTTAATATAAGCCATGGCTACAATTGGCCACTAGAGGGCACCACTCTTCAATATTCAACGCTGTTTATGGTTTCTCTTGTATGCTCAAGACATGGTATATATTTAAGCCAACGTGTAAATTTGTTCTGTAACTAAACAAATGAACTACAATGTTTATGCCCAAATAGCAGCTGAGCTGCTCCCTTTATGTCCAAATAGCAGCTGTGTGCACTTTTCACTTTATAGGTCATTCATTTTACATGTCTAATTCATAATTTGTGCATTTTGTGTTTTAACTAGCATTAACGGGGTAGGAGCTCTGTATTTTCATGAAGAAATCATGTAATCTAAAGTGTTGTCAGTTATCTGCTGCACTCCCTGGCCATGCAGAACTCTGGGTTAGCTACTATTGCATCACATGACAAGCTGAACTTTTGGGAATGTTCTCTAGGATCTATTTATCCTGAGCATATATCCAGGAGCAGCCCTTTTATAGCAGCTGATTGATACAGTGTCAGGGGCAGGGTG
Source organism: Gastrophryne carolinensis (assembly GCA_027917425.1). Lineage (NCBI taxonomy): Eukaryota > Metazoa > Chordata > Amphibia > Anura > Microhylidae > Gastrophryne > Gastrophryne carolinensis. The sequence goes on along the minus strand of CM051236.1, from coordinate 384,305,788 downwards.
TTCTTAGGACAAGAAGCTCCTGGACATGAGACTGAGAAGGCTTCAGCTGCAGACGCTAAACACAAGATGTCCAACAGAACAAAAAGAAAAGTTGTTTTAAAGGCATTCAGAGGTCGCTTGAAGGGGTATTGACAGATTTTGTCAAGTCGCCGATGGTGAAATGTGATGGTTTTGCACAAAAGATTGGATTATCCTGCCTGTGGAACGTCATCAAAATGTGTCAAAGGGAAACTGGTCTCTCTGTTGGTTTTCAGTAATGTGTATTTTAGTATTTGAAATGGCTTCAAAGAGGAACGTTGAGGGAGGTTAAAAACTTCCATCTCCGATTTTACCTTTGGGCACTATTTACTCACCTCGCTGGGGCATCCATCTTCTATGGATTCTGGGACACCTTCTGACAGGTGCTGCCATCTTGCATCCCATCATATACTGCGCACGGCCCCCGATCTTGCACCTGCACAGTGCCCATGATTGGGATGCAATGGGGCGCCCAAAAATCCTGTGGGACTTTGAAGAGCATGGCTAAAGCCGTGCTATCACTTACAGATGGCTAAGCTGATTGGGGGGGGGGGGGGGGGCAGAGGATCAGGCCCTGAAGCAGCCGGGTGTCGACGATAACCAAAATACACTAAACCTTAAACTTACACTAGATTTCAACACGAGAGAAATAACATTCCTCGATCTAAAAATCAACATCGATGAGGATGGGAACATTAACACAAATTTTTACAGAATTCCCACTGCGGCGAATAACATCTTACGCGCCTCAAGTTCCCACCCAACCTCACTAAAACAGAGCATCCCCTACGGGGAATATTTAAGGGCCAGAAGAAACTGCTCAACTCAGGAAGCATTTCAAGACGCAGCGAATGGCATCAGGGATAGATTACTCCAAAGAGGTTACAGTAAGAAAGTACTCAAGAGGGCCTACCACAAAGCAGGAGGCAAAAACAGGCAAGAACTACTCTTCCCAGCTAGGAAAACAGAGACGAAGCCACTACCATCAGTACCATTCATCCTGACGTACACAAAGCAACACACCGAGATCAGAAACATCCTCCAGAAACACTGGCACGTCCTAACACATGACCCAGACCTAGCACCACTGATCCCGAAAAGACCCCATTTGGTCTTTAGACGAACCAAATCCATCAAGGATGTACTTGTAAAAAGCCACTATTCTGAACAGTCAGAAGCCAAATGTTGTAAAACATTGGGACTGTATAACTGCGGGGGATGCAGTACATGCCAGTTTCTGAAACAAGGAACTACCCTCACACTACCCAACAAACAGACACACAGCATAAAACACTTTGTGAACTGCAACTCCCCACACATTACATACTTAATGACATGCCCATGTGGGAGATTTTATGTTGGAAAAACCAACCGGAAGTTTAGGTTAAGAATTCTTGAGCATCTAAGAGATATTCGGAACAGTAACCTAGCTACACCCATAGGCCGCCATTTTGCCAAGGAACACGCCGCCAACCCGAAGGGAACTTATTTCCAAGCACTAGAAAGACTACACGTGCACAAAAGGGGTGGGGACATCCAAAGAATAACCCTACAAAAAGAAACTAAGTGGATAGTCAAACTGAAGGCCACACACCCACCAGGACTGAAAGAAACATGTAGTTTCTCTCCTTTCTTAAAATAACTCGGACTACCACAACCCAGACCCCAAACAATGACCATGAGTCCAAACCATCCCAATCAGAACCGTAACAAAACAGGAAAAACCTAAGAATAAGAAAAAGAAAAACAATTGTGACTGTCCCCAAGTCAGGAAACCATCCCACAGTACCCGCTAAACACAAATGTTTTGAGACACATAGGATCACACATAGGAACCCACCCAAAGGACTAGCTGAGTACCAATCACTAAGGCCCTTGAGGCCACATATATTAATTCATCATCAACAGTGACCTGACAATACAACATAAGAGATGACCATTATATGTCAGGTTGGCACTAAGGTGAATAACCTCTGAGGTCTCAGCACACACACACAAAAAACAGTGGGTCAAATAAAATTCTCTCATGTCATCATTCACTAAGCTACTAAACCAATGTATCTGCCTTTCCAACAACTATCAAGAGTCTTGCTTTATAGTACTATCAAATATACTCTACTTTTTAATTATTCTCTTATTAAGCCTCATTGAATATGCTTTATATGTCGTTAACCACAGCAGACCCGCAGCGCATGAAGAGCCACGGAACAGCGGTTTTTCCCCCATACCAAGACACTGCGCATGCGCCGTACTAATCAGAATAACGGCCGCCACTACACATAGCGTCTCAGCACTATGGCAACCCCAAAGCCCCGAAGCCCTCCTCCCCACACAAGTGACACAGTGATTGACACACGAAAGTAGCCAATAACCGGACGGGGCCGCGACGGAAAAAGTGCGTCTACGCACATCCGCCCCTGATTTTTCAGCCAATCAGGCACACAGCAGGGAGCGCGGGCAACGCCAAGCCCGCCCACCCTGCGAGTCACGGCCCCGAATATCTGCAGACAAGCCTGACATACTCACACGAGCAGAACCCAGCAGCGCACCTACGGGAAGCAAAGCGCAGATACCGTCATCTGGGGACACCACACCACAGCAACACTGCGGATACGCCCCCTGAGTATACAGGGGGTGCCGGCTGACGGCTACATGGAAAAGCACAAACCGGAAGGTAAGCGGCGCCACTGGGGACAATTACTTCAAATATAGCATGAGGCCACGCTGAGAATTCCTACCCCTAACATATATATAGGGGGAACAAGACCCACAGCGATGGGTAGCTCCAGGGAGGACAAACCAACTTACTCACACTATCTCCCTTATACCAATTCTAAGGTGATACACCTATCCACTAATGGTGCTGGAGAAACCGCTGCAACCAAAGCCCACACGCTGAAGGGACTGCTGCTACTTTTAAAAGACCACCCAGAAACAGACACAAAAAATGTAAGTTTTACTCTGTATTCAATATGTATGTGGAATTGTCAATCTATATTTAAATAATATGTATGTACAATGGTTAATTTAAACTAATCCCACCCTGCATTAATGCACCAATATCAGATCACAAGGACCCACACACTGAGGAAGCGGAAAGCGAAACGCGTCTGTGAAAGAGGTCCGCACCAACTAAACGGAGTGCATCTTGCTACAACCTGAGGGCACATAGGGCCCCAGAATAACCACAGTGAACAGAACCCAATATAGGGTGTCATAATACCTAATACTGTACAAAAGGACTTTTTTTCCTAACACAGAGACTATTAAGAGTTTAATCCTTTCTGGAAAAGTATGAATTAATACTGCTGGAACAAATGAGAGGAAAATAAATTTGTTTTGTTTTATGGCACAATGTAATATATGTTTAATGGAATTATATTTCTCAGTAGGTGAATCAGAGGTATCTTTCCCCCTCTTCTGCCCAGGGGCGCCACCGGAGTTCACATTTGCATGACCAACGGGATCGTTGGCAGCGGACGTGAACCAGGAGACACCTCCTGTTAGCAGGTAAAGGGGGTCCCCCCCAGAAAGGGTGTCGACGATGCCTGCTGATACATCCAAAAGGAAAGTAGGTGCTGATGGGGGGGGGGAGAAATCGTCCCCTTTTTATTTTAAGTCCAATGTTCCTGTTTTAAAAGGTGCCTGTATTACATGTGAAAAGCTATGTATAATCAGCAAAAAGATTCAAAGGCACCAGAACCTTCCTGCGTATTATGTGAGATATTGGGTGAATTTGTTAGGTAAAATGTTACATTTTAACAGCAATGACATTTGCTTTATCATCCACTAAAATCATACTACAACACACATACACAACACACATACACATCACACATACACAGGCATGTCATGCTTTTGTATGGGATGAAGAACATAAAAGCATGCACATACCCCCAAGGCAAGCCTACTATTAAGCCTGTAGAAGAAAAGCACTTCACATCAATCAGATCACAGGAAGAGGACACAATTAAATAAAACCCCACCAGAAATACATAAATTAAAATAAGGCATTCAAAGCTCACGTTGACCTTTTAAAACATCCTCCTTGTGACATACTGTGGATACATTATTATCCCAGAAATGAAAATGATTCAAACTTTTAGGCCAAAAAAAAAAAATATATATATATAGATAGATATATCTAAATGAACCAGATGTTTGTGATTCATTGTAACCACTTGAAGACCCTATTAAGTATGCCATATGTTGTATAGCCATATACAGAGAAAATGGTCTGGTTTCCTTCTGTGGCAAAAAGGGCCCATTAATGCCTGGCATGAAACAATGATTAGTACATTAGCTGGAGCAAATGTAGAATCCTAAAATGTTTCTGTAAAGCTGTGCTTCATTTATTAACCTCTGCTCTCTTTGGCAGTAATTTACCCTTTTAGTTAATAATTGTATTATGTACACTATTTAAGGCTGATGACATACCAGTCTTTAAGATCAGAATCATTATCTAGTAGTCTGTTGAACCATGCAGCAAGTTAGCATTACTTTGTGCCCTGCCCCAGAGGGGAAGCTTAAGTTACATTACTTAGCTGTTTTGTACTAACATTTGCATGCACACTTACTAGCACAGTGATGCAGGAATGCCAGCAACGCAATCCAACTTTAGAGCGGACCATAATTACGCTGCCGATGCTTATAGTGTAGAACTAAAATTGGATTTTTTTGTCTACCAAATTTACCAGAAACACTGATTGCAGACAATTGGTCATTGGATGACATCATTGAAACTCACAACAGTGGCATATAAATTGAGGAGGCGGGGATTTGCAGCTAAAACAGGTGCCAATAGCTGGGAGTAAATGGTAAATGACATCTACAATATGCAGCAATTTTAATTAATAGCCTAACTAAAGCACATACAGTCAGGGCCAGAAATATTTGGACAGTGACACAAGTTTTGTTATTTTAGCTGTTTACAAAAACATGTTCAGAAATACAATTATATATATAATATGGGCTGAAAGTGCACACTCCCAGCTGCAATATGAGAGTTTCCACATCCAAATCGGAGAAAGGGTTTAGGAATCATAGCTCTGTAATGCATAGCCTCCTCTTTTTCAAGGGACCAAAAGTAATTGGACAATGGACTCTAAGGGCTGCAATTAACTCTGAAGGCGTCTCCCTCGTTAACCTGTAATCAATGAAGTAGTTAAAAGGTCTGGGGTTGATTCCAGGTGTGTGGTTTTGCATTTGGAAGCTGTTGCTGTGACCAGACAACATGCGGTCAAAGGAACTCTCAATTGAGGTGAAGCAGAACATCCTGAGGCTGAAAAAAAAGAAAAAATCCATCAGAGAGATAGCAGACATGCTTGGATTAGCAAAATCAACAGTCGGGTACATTCTGAGCATGGTGAGCTTGGGAACTCAAAAAGGGCTGGGCGTCCACGGAAGACAACAGTGGTGGATGATCGCCGCATACTTTCTTTGGTGAAGAAGAACCCGTTCACAACATTAACTGAAGTCCAGAACACTCTCAGGGATGTAGGTGTATCTGTCTCTAAGTCAACAGTAAAGAGAAGACTCCATGAAAGTAAATACAAAGGGTTCACATCTAGATGCAAACCATTCATCAATTCCAAAAATAGACAGGCCAGAGTTAAATTTGCCCAAAAACACCTCAACAAGCCAGCTCAGTTCTGGAAAAGTATTCTATGGACAGATGAGACAAAGATCAACCTGTACCAGAATGATGGGAAGAAAAAAGTTTGGAGAAGAAAGGGAACGGCACATGATCCAAGGCACACCACATCCTCTGTAAAACATGGTGGAGGCAACGTGATGGCATGGGCATGCATGGCTTTCAATGGCACTGGGTCACTTGTGTTTATTGATGACATAACAGCAGACAAGAGTAGCCGGATGAATTCTGAAGTGTACCGGGATATACTTTCAGCCCAGATTCAGCCAAATGCTGCAAAGTTGATCGGACGGCGCTTCATAGTACAGATGGACAATGACCCCAAGCATACAGCCAAAGCTACCCAGGAGTTCATGAGTGCAAAAAAGTGGAACATTCTGCAATGGCCAAGTCAATCACCAGATCTTAACCCAATTGAGCATGCATTTCACTTGCTCAAATCCAGACTTAAGACGGAAAGACCCACAAACAAGCAAGACCTGAAGGCTGCGGCTGGAAAGGCCTGGCAAAGCATTAAGAAGGAGGAAACCCAGCGTTTGGTGATGTCCATGGGTTCCAGACTTAAGGCAGTGATTGCCTCCAAAGGATTTGCAACAAAATATTGAGAAAATAAATATTTTGTTTGGGTTATGTTTATTTGTCCAATTACTTTTGAGCTCCTAAAATGTGGAGTGTTTGTAAAGAAATGTGTACAATTCCTACATTTTCTATCAGGTATTTTTGTTCAACCCTTCAAATTAAACGTTACAATCTGCACTTGAATTCTGTTGTAGAGGTTTCATTTCAAATCCAATGCGGTGGCATGCAGAGCCCAACTTGCGAAAATTGTGTCACTGTCCAAATATTTCTGGCCCTGACTGTATATGTAGCGCTCTGCATCCTGTGACATAACCCAACACAGAATACCTCTTGAACAAAAGAAAACTGTAAATGTTAGACTACAAACGTATAAAAACACAACCAAGCCAAGGGTCCCCAAAAAATAAAAAAAAAGGGTAGGCACATTTGTTAACAACGGCCAGGAACAAACAATATACAATCCCCCACAATAGTCCAAACACATTTAAAAATGTGGAATTAAAAGACATTAAAGGGTTACTAAAACCAAAAAAGAAAAAGATGTTCACCTTGGATCCCACGCAGCAGCTGCTGCCCTGCCCGCCATTCGGAAACTCCCTGGTTTCCGAGAACGGCAGATGGGGCAGCGGTGGGTGCTTCCAGTTCTTCAACTAACAGCGGGCAGTGTGTTTAGCCAGAGTTCTGCAGCTTCTGGTGGATCCTGCCCATTACAATGAATGCCCCGGAAGTGTTGTTCTCTGAAAAGGGGAGGTTTCAGAGCATCGGACCGGCCCGGGGTGAGCTGCGTGGTAGTCAAGGTGACTGGCTTTAGTATGAACAAAGGGGGAGTGGCAGCTGCTCAGACCATTTTATAACTAACCTGGGAGGTGCAAGTCAGCAGGGCAATTAGGTTACTAAAGACTTAAAGGAGCCGCAGCACTCAACCCTGTTAGCTTGCAGACCAACCTATAGTCTCTAAATCTGGTAAAAACAGAGGCTCGGTCACACACATCTGCAGAAGTATGGTAAGCTGCACCACCAAGCGCCAAGGTGCCTCTATGGGTGCAGTCGTAATTCTAATCTATGAGAGCCCCATTTGGGACATACAATGCAAGAGATAAAATGGGAGCAGCTTACCTGAGGTTGCCCTGGGATGGAAGGGTCAAGACCTTGCAATACAGCCTAGACCCCACACCCCATGTGACTGGCTTTAGTAATCCTTTAAAACTGACCTCAAATCAAAGTAAGTAAAAAAAATCAAAGCTTAGTAAATTGCTCTCCTAAAGCCCCTCTGTGGCAATCCGTAGCATAAGCTTATTGAGAGGGAATAACACCATGCAGATTTTTGAACCGGCAGGCAGGCTCTGCACTCTTAAACATGCATGGCAGCGGCCATCTTGCCACACACATGCTGAAAATGGAGTCTCTCAGTCAGTTGCCTCTTGGCTATGTGCATTCATCTCTTATTTCTAGCCAGAAGTAGTAACCTTTCAGCTGTAATGAATCATCATTATATCAGCTGAATGCTTTTGCAGCTGCAGCCATGGAGCTACATTGTAACAGGTTTCCTCACATGGATGTCTTTTGCTACATTGTTCAGTGTTTGTGTGTGTGAAAAAAGACAGGCAAGCTTTGCCTTGTTTCTGAGGCATATATCTCTCTGTTTGGTGTGAATTGCAGCTGGCCTGGCACCCCCCTAATTCTCGTGTAAGCAGGACTATCAGGTGTGTGGCAAGATGGCCACCCCCATGTAATTTAAGATTCATCTTTATGCCATTCCATAACACCTGCATGGGGTTAGCTTATGCCACGGATCATAAGAGGGGAAGCAATTTATTAAACTTTCTTTGACTGGAGGTCTGCTTTTGGAGCTCCCTAATGCCACCAATATAACCAAAAATGTCATGCTCAGACATGACAAAACTAAACCAATAACATTGCACATATCCATAGGTTATGTATAAATAATAGTGATGGAGCTACTCCCACCCCCTTTGCTCAGTTTGAATTGCCATGGCAGCTTCCCAGGTGAGTAGCTCTGGCTGCATTGCAGTCCCAACTTTGGGGACTCAAAAATAAGAGTAAGGACCACACTAAACACAGAGTGCCTTGTCGGGGCAGTGTGGCTTCCACATGTATCTGCAGATATGTGCAGCCAAATCTCTGTCTTTCCACATAATACTTGGATGATGAGAGGGTTAAACTGGGAGGTAAATTAGTTCCCAGGCCCTGAATAATAATGATAATAATTTTGTATAAATAATAGTGATGGAGCTACTCCCACCCCCTTTGCTCTATCCATAGGTTACCCTGAAATCTACCAGTACTATTCTCATACACCTGTTCCCAAAGTTAATAAGGAAATGGGAATATATTTTTGCTCCCATGTTTCAGTGTTATGCTTTTTTTCATATGGCTTTAAAAAAAATGCATGCCTTTCTGCACCTACTTCACATATGGGAACATTTTTTTTGCTGAATCGCATTAACAGCCAAAGCATTTTTTCACACAATTTTTTTTTTTACAAACTTTACTAAATCAAGGCCCAAGAGTTTGAGTTCCTCAATGAACACTATGCTCCCTGTTGGTAAAACATATCAGAGGTACTAGATGACACAGTCTGCAAAGTTGAGGCGGTTTTTACCTCTCACTTATGCTGAAAGTCAAGATTCCCCTGAAAATAACAGTGCTTGCTCTGTGTGGCCGGCAACATGGGGCCATCTTCTACAGCCCAAGAGAAGTGACCGCAAAGAATGCTTGCTGGAAGGGTTGACAAAGGGTTATATTATTTTTTTAAGATGTATTTTTTAATATGGGAATAAGGCTGTGGTCTCGGTTGAAATGGATTCCCATGCAAAATTAATAATAACATTGTGTGTAAATCAAGAGGATCTGGTTAAGGTTGTATACAGACTGATACAGAGGCCTCTCTGTCAGTCAGGAGGTTACTGTGCCACAACTTGCCATCATCCAGATGGCACTAGAACCACTTGGTTGTGCAAAAAAGTCACCGCTATAGGTTGCTATAATTGGTAAAGGGGGATTGATCTGATTCTCCGTCAAAGAGCTGAAATTGCCAAATAAGATACCTGCAACTCGCAGGTGGAGTATCATTACTCCTACTTCACATGGAGTATCATTATTCCTTTTCAGAAAATTTGGGGGTGCTTCCTCCTGAAATGTATAATCCAGTGCTGTGTTGTGTGTCCATATCCTTGGCAGAAGCTGTTGCTTTTAAAGTCCATGGGGTCAATTCAGAGCCTGGTGAGAAAACTAGGGGGGGTTATTTAAGAAGGGGTAGTGCTTGGTGCTCTGTACGCATAACCACATTAAGAAACACATTACACACATTAACACACAAACACATTAAGAAAGCGAATCTGGTGAGCGCATCTAACTCTTTTTTTTGCTCCAATCATTGTGTGGCCTCTCCTGGCTGCAAACAAACACTTTTAGAAACTTTTTTGGCTTTTTATATTTTTATGCAGAATTGTCATTACAGGTCTGGCACTAAGGTGTTATTCTCACTGTGTTAAAACAATGTCATTCCATGTGTTTTCACTTTGTTACTGGTGGGTATGTGTTCAAAAACAGACACAGTGTCTGGTGTGCTACAGCGCCCAGCTTTAGAGCGCTGATGCTGTGTGTGTGTGTGTGTATGTAGTTTTTTGTTAAATATGTTGTGGAGCACCGAGTGCTGGACGCAATGAACTGGCGCTACCTCTTGCTTGCTACAGAGCTGTACTGTTGTTAGAGCGCTCAACACACATCACATTCAACTATGCCGGCCAGTGACTGAGACACTCTGTTATAGCGCCTGATACCCGCTTACAGCGTCTACTAGCAGAAGCTCTTAGCGCCGCTATACAGATGCTCATCTGGCAATACGTGACGCTAGTAGCGAATCAGTCTCTTATTTTTAAGAGAGAAGTTCACTCATTTACACCTGGGAGATGATGAAAGTGAATGGCCATTTTCTCTCCTAAAAAAGAAGGAAGTTCTCTCACCAGGCTCTGAATCAACCCCATTGTTGGCAAGTGCCTAGAATCTTTTGATGGGATTCTGAGGATTAGTATTTGCTAAGTGAAGGAAAGAACCAAGTGGCTAACTTTGTCTTTGTCAATCCATGCAAGATACATGTGTGCAATATGTTAGGCAAGTATGTGGGATAACGTTTAGCCATCAGACCTTCTTGGATGTAGCCATAATGTTTGCATGCCCAATGGCCACAGTTTTGGCTTTGAGGCATTTGCCTGCTCAGGAAATATTTTGGTGCACTCCTAAAAAAGATGGGGTTTGAAGATAAGATCTTAAAGTGGACCAACACCCAGGATTTTGACTATCCTGGGTGTTGGTCCACTTAGGTGGGGCACCCCGATCGGGGGTGCCCCGCTGTGTGAAACCCCCCCGATCGCCGCAAAAACTCACCTCTCCCCGCTCCCACGTGACCTCGTCCGGCCAATGACAGCGCTCAGAGCCACTCTGGTATGCGCGTCCAAAGCCGCTTGGACGCGCATACCAGAGCGCTGTCATTGGCTGCGTCTCTCGCTTCCCTCTAACAGGGAGCGCGCCTGCGCCGGCCATTCACAAAACGGCCGGCGCGGGGGCGCGCCCTGCTAGAGGGAAGTGAGAAACGCGGCCGCGTCTCGCGCATGCGCCGTTGGATCGCCGGTAAGGTAAGGATTGTGGGCCTCCTGGGGGGTTCCTCCCCGCGGGACATCCCGATTTCGGATGCCCCGCGGGGAGGGATCTGATCGGTCCGGGAATCTTATAGATTCCCGGGCCGATCCCCCCTGGGTGTTGGTCCACTTTAAGACTTGGAATGAATAAATGAAGATGAATTGGTATGACATTTAGATTCCTATTTATTTAGCCATGTATATGCATTTTATATATACCGGTAGTAGGAATTTGTTGCGGTAGGTAGGCTCAAAGCAACAGGTAACATATACAATTCCAGCATTAGTAGAATTTTTTTATTTTTAGAGATTATTTTATAAGGTCTCTGTAGATGCTGTATAATGCCTGTGCATTGCACTTTTACAATAATCTGTGTGCCGGCCAAGAAGGGACACACCTAGACCCAGATAGAAACCAAAAAATCTAATTTTTGGAATACAATTCCTGAAATGTGCTCAATATCTGCTTTATATTCAATTCCATGTTTTACATACCGTATATACAGTATACAAACAAATGACCATGCTGTAGGAGGATAACAGAATTTAATATACTTGATTTATGAAGTGGTAATTTAACCACTTTCCTGCAACCCTCTCCTCCCTTCCTCGGTGTCAATAACTGCATTTCGCCTAATGACACTAGGTGATGGAAGGTACTTTAATTAAACACAAATAAAGCACTCTGTAAAAATATTTTTATTGCCTCGGTAGAGCTAAACTAGATGTGCATACATGTGCAAGACATTAGATCTCAAACCTCAAACCTTGACATCTGCATTAATGATGTTGTTATTGTAATTATATATATATAATTCATAGGATATAGATATTATGCATGTTAAGGTATTGTCATCTGTCAATGTATTTAATACATTGAGCTTGGTCAAACATTCCCAGAGAACTCCTGAATCTGCAAAACCACTAAAACACTAAATACCCTAGGGTTTGTATTATTGTTTCTGTCTTATGCACTTGTATACTTTATTGTATATATAGACATAAGCCTGGTTAGGCTTTCTAGGGGCTTTGGGCATAACCAAGGGGTGTAAACATATTTATTTGCATGACTCAACAAACTGCAAAAGAGGAGAAGCTCTATTATCCTTTGCTATACACTATTCAAGTACTTTCTGTTTTAAAGTCCCTGTCCAGGCAGACACTAACTTCTTCCTACCACTTTCCCCTTGGGAACAAGGTAAAATAAGCCATTTCAAAGCATCGAAAAATCTCTGGTTATACATAAAATACCTTATGTTTTGTTAGTGAAGCCGCTTTCTTTGATTCAGTTTCTGGGTTGAGCTGGGAAGTGCGTGTCATGATGCAGCTTTATGACTCGTGCGTGTTCTGTTGTGGTCTGAAACAGCTGCAGAACCACTTCGACTTGCCAGGCCCACTTCTGCTAAGAGCACCAAGGGACAGATTAGCTGTTGGACTACTTTTTTTTCATTTAACATTATAGAGTGAGAAAATCCCTGACTGTCTCGCCAGAAAAATCAAAAATCATCTGGATAAGCCCTAATATGTAGTCCCCTCGTTTTCCATGGAGAGGATGAAAAGTTTATAAAAATGTAATGCTGCACTTACAGTTTACTGTAATGTGGATTTAGAAATTAGGGATAGGGATTCCCCTATATTAATTTAATAGTTTACCAATGGAGGCTTGAATTGATTGTTAGTACATATTATACAAGATCATTATGACTGCCTGATAATGATCTTGATGTGGACTTATGCAGCACCTGCCTGGTCATGCTACCCCTCTAGGAACATGCTTATGGAGAGGCGGGGGACAACAGGTGTGCGCTAATTAGATTTGGTCAGCTATTGGACGCTCACTTGGCTTTGTCTATGGGATGGATGTATATAGGGAACAACGCATGGCTCCTTGGCATAATATCGCCCTGAGGAAGCAGCGTGTGGCCACTGCGACACGCGTTGGCGGGTTTACTGTGGGGGTAGGTCCAGTTGGTACAATTACCTATGTTATATTGATTGGTCCATGACTTTTCCAACCACCCTGGCTGGTCTTTATTTAGATATGTATTAGATTGGATTGGAAGTATTGTTTTGCACAGCTTATACCGCACAGGCACTTTTTTCTTATTGCTATTGCTGCTTGGATTATTTGCACATGTATATATGTATATATTTTGTACACGGATGACATTGAATTAACTTAATAGACATTTTACTTGTTTATATATAGCCTTCCAGCCTAGTAGAGAGATATATATTGGAACCTTGTTATTATGAAATCTTATTTGATACCCTGGCGCCCCCTAGTGTGTTTGTTGTAGATATTGTCATATATGTTTTTTAATGTGTCTGTTGGGTAATTGTTTTATATTATGTGTCAAATACAATAAAATTATATACTTTTATATCTATTAAGAGGGTAGTGCCCTATTTCTTTACCATCAGTCTTGGTACATAATTTGGGGTGTGTGGGGACCCCATACAGCTATTCCTTTTCCCTTTGTGTGGTATTTTAGTACCAAGTTTAGTGAGCACACTCCTACATTATTGTTTATAGAGTACTGGTGCAATCCGCCTCTTTCTTGCCTATTGTACTCAATAAAATATACTTTATGCCAGGGAGTCCCAGCCAGTGATACTCGAGAGCCTTTCAGGTGGTACTCAATGAGGTTTCACACTTCTACTCCAGCCTCATCTGCTGACATATATACTTTACTCAAGCCTGGTTTGCTCAATAAGTACAACATTCCTCCACATGGTAATACAAACTATTTATCCTCTTTATACCAGAAGAAAATATGCATCTGTATATTTGTTTGTGGCAACTTTAGATTGAGAAAAAAAATAGAAATACATTTATGGTTGGCTATTTCCATTGAGTCATGTTGTCCTTTCATATGTACGATGGCATTTGGACTCCAGAGCAAGTCCATAGTGATATTTGAGCTGCTTTGTGTATCGGAATGCTTTGCTGGAAATCTCACACCCGCACCCCTTCAGCCTATGGAAGCTGCCCTTATTCCTAGTTATTCAGGCAAAAAACAAACACAATATCACCTGGAGCCACAAAGATCACTCTGCAATCATCTTCATTGTGATGCAGATTAGGGGAAGCTCTCAGTCTTTAGATATGCTTGAGAGTCATGAAATAACCACTGGAAATGTTGCTTTATGGCACATCCTCCACTCAGTAAAGTCAAATAATCATCAAATGATCTACTTGCACTGCGTTTCTTTAAAACTCTTTAAAACTCTTCAAAATCCTGGGGTTTGTTCCGCTTTAATTCTTAAGATGGCTCTATGGAAGACCGACCATAATCTTGTGTATTTTGTGTATTTGATACGTGTACATGTACACTAACTTGTTCATTCCATAACTCCAGATTTCTTTTTAGGACAAAAATAATGTGCGTCAATTCAATTGACCTTGCCTCAGAGAGCTTATGAATATTGTAATACAGGACCGCTTATACAGTATTACGTACTACCAGTGTAGGACCAGGGCCGATCAGCCCATGATTTTACTGTCCCCTTGCCAGACAATGTCCAGCCTATGACATCCCTACTCAGCCCCCTTCCTCAATGTGCTTCCTGGCCGATCAATAAATGCATTCCAAGGTAATAGCATTGTGAACACAGATTATGGGCATTGGGTGGATATGGCAACCATATGACTAGATTTGAGGCTTTAGTGTTGTAGGGGCAGTTAATGTGGTATTGGTAGGTATGTGTTCAACAGACCATAAAAGACATGCTGAAATCAGGACAGGACAGGGTTGTCTTACCGGATCCCAAATCTAATAATATAATAATGAATATATATATATATATATATATATATTTATATTTATTATTATTATTATTATTATTATTATTGTTGTTTATATAGCGCCATCATCTTCCGTAGCACTTTACAAAGTAGTAATTACAGACAGGGTAGAAACATACGGTACATATACTATTTCAAATGCAGTTTTACAGAGTTGACAATGGATATTCTGAGTACAAGATACAATAGGGGAGAGAGCCCTGCCCTTGCAAGCTTAAAGTCTAAAGGAAGAGGGGTGAAGACGAGGGGGAAGGATCACAAACAGTCAGTATTGAGCTTTGTGGCATATGCCCTTTAGAAGATTGGTTAGGCCAGATTATATGCTTGTCTGAATAAGTGCGTTTTAAGGGCGCCTTTGAAGGTTTTGAGGGTTGTGGAGTGGCGGATTGGGTGCGGGAGGGCATTCCAGAAGATTGAAGTTGCACGTGAGAAGTTCTGGAGGCAGGCGTGAGAGGAGGTGACCAGGGTGGAGGACAGGAGAAGGTCGGCAGAAGAGCGGAGGCTGCGTCTAGGTTGATACTGTTGGATTAGAGATGAGATGTAGGGAGGGGCCTGGTTGGAGAGGCCTGGTTCATGATATATATATATATATATATATATATATATATATATATATATATGTATTAATGTTTGTGTAGTTAAGCAGTTTGAATATCATTTTAAAATGTATCCCCAAAAATAACCTGTACCTGTGATGGGGCATTTTTATAGGTGAGAGTTTAGAAACAACAGCACCCTATGGGGTATGCTAAAGAAGTTGCCATTTCTTTTGCATACCTCACTGGGTGCTGTTGTTTCTAAACTTTCAAAACAACATCTTTACCTAATCGGAAAAATTATATTCACAAGTGCACCCAAAGTTAAACTTGCTTCACAAAATAAATAGCATGGCTTCCACCTTGTCAGGCTGGCCATATGTGAAACAAATATTTTCCCCTATTATACACATACCCACTAACAATGTACTTAACAAAAAAAGGGTAATGTAACAGATCTTCCGCTTCTAGTATTTTTATTAGTGCTGACATATTCCATAGGTGCTTTGTGTTGCAAATAAGCAATTTTCCACCAGTCACCATCCATCAACAGAGAAAACGACACCATGCAAATTGTGTCAAAGGTGGGAATGTAATTATGCATTCTGTCATTGTAGCACAAGAATGCTAACCACTTAGCCTTGCTGTTGTTTGGAAACCTGATCACATCATTAACATAGAATATGGCAATTTCTCCTAGATATCTCCACCACTAATCAGACTGCTTCCAATGCCCATGCCTTTGACACTATTTGAATAGAGGTGTTTGTTTCTATATATTACCTCCCCATGCAGAGGGCATTGATGTCATCTAGACATGTGTAATTATGCGTACACTAGCTCAGGCATTTTAAAAATAAATTACACAGAGTTTGGTTTTTAGGTAGAAAAGTGCTGTATTAAAAATTAAGTAAATTATGCAAAGACCTTCCTCTTTACTGCGCCAACAACTGGCAACAAATCCCAAATTAGGATGCCCTGAAGCACAATGCTGATACTCATTTAAACTACCATTTCTGGGTTCCACCAAACTTATGTTCATGCCGTCCAGTCATCTTCTGGGATACAAATAGTGATGACGTGCCCTTCCTGAAAATGTGAATGGATAGCAGTGGACTCTCGTGGGATTGCAGAAGTAATGAGTATTCTTTCATTCATTCATTTAAAGACCCCTTTTATGTGCTTGCATCCAACAGAGAAAGGTGGAAGCCACAAACCAACTTAGAACCATAATTGGACATCAAAAACATTATTAAAAAACAGAGTTCTCAGTTGCAGATGTATGTGGAAACTGCGCTGCCACACAATGACACCTCTGTATAGGTGCAATGGTAAATGTAATCCATAAAAGCCCCAGTCTTAGAACATACACAGCAACAGATTTTTTTGTTTTTTTTTGGGGGGGGGGGTTATTAACAAGATTCTAGAGATATATTATACTGTAGGATTGGTTGCTGGATGACAGGGTTGGGTGCTGTGATTCTCATGTGCACGACCCAAGTTTATTTATAAATTGGTTTGTGCAACTGCTACTTTTCTATTTTGTATCTGATATATGTGTGTGTGTGTTCGTGTGTTCCAGCGTCTTTATCTAAAGTAGGGTGGCTTTTGATCTCCTCCCCTCATATGCTGTACTGTAGGTATAGGGCAGATAACTCAGATCTCGCTGTGTCCCATGCTTTGTATGCCCCAAATGTGGTACTCTCATTGATTAGAGTTAGGACTGCAACTTTTTCTTGAACTTCTTTTGTCATTCTTGTTTCTACTAACACCTCTTTTACTAGCTATTGTATATCTGAGCAGTTGTGAGAAACATTTCACAGCCTATAGATTTTGTATTATACAATGTATGACTGTGTATTAGACCAATAACCTTGTCCCACACAGATGCCCTGTGGTGCAACTTCCACATTTACAGATGAGCACCAACTGAGACCTGTTTTTAACTAGATTTTACAGACAGATTCTAGCTAACAGGGCTGAGGGATGTGGTTCCTTTCAGATTTATCTCTAATTACCCTGCTTAGGTGCACCACCCAGGTTAGTTATAAATTAGTTTGAGCGGCTGCCATCTTTACTTTTGTATCAACTATATAAATCAGGCAAGACTTTCATGACTCAAGCTGACTCTTAGCAGCCTGACGAAGTGGTGAAGTCCTAACCACGCAACGCGTCGCTCGCTTTCGGTTTTGATATAGTTGGATGCTGGCCATTTGAATACGGTGATGTAATCATTTTGTATCTATCATAGGCTAGTTCCCATTCAAATGTTTGACATTCTGCCCTTCACTTAAGGGGTCTGGCACGAATTCATATGCACAGACCTCAATACTTAGCACTTTGCACTTTATCTTGTAATATTTTTGCACATGGTATTATATATATTTTTTAACACTTTGTCATTGTATTGGATTTTATATCACGTGTATAGTTGTCACATCAATTATTTGTAGCACTGTTTGATACGTTCACTATGCAGTTTTTTGATTAGCACCTTGGGGCAGCATCAGGGAACCCATTATATCCATTTAAATTGCATTGTATCACACAATTAGCCAGCTTGGATATCCCGATATCTCATGTTTTTAGTAATGTTTTTTAACTCCATGTAGTGTGTCTGTTCATGTTGTGGTGCATGTTTGCAAACAATTTAATAAAGGTGAAATATATATTTTATACTTGAGGTGGTGCGGCATTGTTTTCCCTGGATCATTGGGGGCTTAGTCTGGCGGCTCCCACCTTTTTGTTGTTCCTTAGGTACCACTAATTTTTTAGTAGATAGGTCCAGTTTGGAGGCCTGCACACATATATCACACTGTGTTGGTGCGGAGTATATTGGTTGCTTTTCAAGCTGACTCAAGCTCTTGAATAAAAATGTACACAACCCATCAGTGCATTCCATAATGGAAATCTAGGAAAAGGCAACATGATTAGCAGAAGGGCAAGCTCCAGCCAATATATCAATGTCTTGGCAACCTTTCATTTAGTTACCTTATGGTATCCCCTCAGCTAATCAAAGATTCAATTTTATGAAACCTTAAACACGAACGTCGGACCTAAAATAAAAAGGGGCCGTCCCTCATTGGCCCCTACTTACCTTTTGGCTGTCGCCGCTGCCTGCTACGGCGTCATCCTGCTACGGCGTCATCCTGCTGCTTCAGGGCCCGATCCTCACCTCTCTGTCCACTTGGACATCTGTTAGTGACAAGCATGTCCTTGATGGTGCGCGTCAATGTCCCACGGCGATCTGACACCTCAGCGAAATCTTGCGGGATTCCGCACGGCCTCCCTGAATGAGTAAAATGTATATATATTTTTCCTCTGACATTAATATTTTCAGCTATCAATAAAGGATCATACATTTGATATACAACATTACCTAATTTAAGGACTATATAAAAAAAAAATTCTCTTTGCTTTTAATCAAGAGGATGGGAGGGACTCTAGGGATGTTATTATTAGACTCCGAGTTGGAGGTCCCCTTTAATGAATCAACATAAGACATACTAGCATTGGAATGCGAGTATGGAGTTTGAGGTCCCCCTTTAATGAATTAACATAAGATCTATTAGCATTTGGAAGCGTGACGGTGTCTTTCCTTTGATATCACTTGCCACCCTATATATTAAAGGCAACTTAGATATAGAGTTCTTCTTTAAACCAAATTAAGTTCCCCTTTAAACACTTACAGAGCGAGTAGGACACTTCTACTACATATATATATATATATATATATATATATATATATATATATATATATATATATTTCACTTAGCTTCAACTGAGATGTGGTACATTGTGAGATGATAGACATTTTTCATTATAATTAACAAGATCGCTTTTTTATCACCTTTGATTTTAATTGATTTTGATTACATTTTTTCAATTCTCTTGCACAGACCGGAAGAAAATGCTGTGAATATGCTTTCCCCTGAATACAAGACTCTAGTCTATCTTCCCCCAGCAAAAGACTTCACCTTCAACATATAACATACTTCTGTATCTATTTTACTATGTATGCAGCGCAGTGGCGCCGCCATTTTGGTGAAGTCCAGAGGACCGACGCCCCGTGCGCCAGTGCCCATCTCCTGGAGAAGGCGAGATGTAATTTCCGGCCTCTAGGGACTGACGTCCGCCTGACCAGGTGTTGTGCACTGTCCGGGACGCGGACTCCGGAAGTGACGTAACGGGCGGCCACCGGAAGTGAGCCACCGCTCGCTGCGTTCACACACTGGCTGGCCAGGGGGGAAAGGAAACAGTATAAAGGCGCGCTTGGTACAGGCAGGAGGTATCGCTACCCTGATGAAATGGCCGTGTGCCGTGAAACGTCAGTATTAGTATATAAGCGATCATTCTTGTCACACAGGTTCTGTTTTTTCTATGCTACTGCCATTTCATGTATACAACTGTTATCTGCTTATTGCAATTATGACTGTGACTCATGAGTGTCATGATTATACTTCCTTTAAGCACTAATTGGTTGCACTACGGGTCTGTGATATGATGACAATACTATGTACTGATACAGATGCATACTGAGATGCATAGATATTTGGGTTGATTCAAAGAAACATGTAACAGCTTGGATTTGGCTCACGATCATCCTATTTTTCACGTCCGCTCGTGCGTTCGTATGAACTTGCGAGTGATTCAATAAGCAAATACGTTTCTATCCTAAAATATACGTCCGTTCGTATGGCAGTTCGGGAATCAGACCTATGTCAGTTTCCATCCTGAATTTTCCGTTTCATTTCTCAGGTTGCAACATTGGTTTTGCCCTTTTTCCTTTTTTGTCTGGACGTAAATCCTTCTGATCTTGCGGCTCCGCACTACAAACTTACCTCATTAAAGTGCATTCTAAATATTTGGTCTTTTATTTTTCTTTATTTCATTCATTTTGTAGTAACCAACCATTAATGAATGCATTTGCATAAGTAAATCTTACTTTGTTTAATTTTTAGTTAACTTGCATTTTTTACTTGTGGATTTAATTTTAATATTTATGCTTCAAATGGTACAACTTTAAATTTTTTGTGTGGTTACCCACACCCTCTACATACAGATTGCTCTCAAATATTAAAAAACACCCAGCAACTTCTGCATGTTATGAGCCTAGAAACAGCCAAGATGGCGGCTCAGGTATTATCGGGCAGCCTGCAAACAGAAAGGGCCTTGTGACTGTGTTGCTCTGGATTCTTTGATTTCTGACCTTTCCATGCCCCCAGCTCTGCTGTGTCTGTGCAAAATACAGCAGTAACCCACATCCTGCACTTTATCCCGCTCTCCTCTCCTCAGTAAGTGTGATGCATCTGACCAAAGATGTGCTTAAATAATTAAACAAAGCAAAGGTAAACAACTACACCAATAAATGCAATCTAAAAATATTATTCTAGTACCTCAATTTTAAAATAAATAACAAAGGACATAAGTTTCTTTAATTAACGCAAATATATTGCAAAATAAAGGTTTACATGCAAAGGACTAATTAAGGTCCACATTAAAATGCTTTTATAAGGCATACATGAATCAGGTATGCATTGCCATACAATTTATGGCCTCGGCCATGCTGATACATGCAGTTCATTGGAGCTCAAGACGCGCAGACTCCTCCACATAGCCAAAAAACCTGTTCACGAACAGCAATCCGGCTGCTAAAAGGTGTCGGCTGTGGCTTTCTTTTAAAACGCGTTTAGAGGTTTCTCTGAATCACACCTAAACACATCCAATTAACCTAAGTTTTACGTTTTGATCCTAAGTTTTACGTTTTGATCCTAAGTTTTACGTTTTGATCCTAAAATTTAGGAACGGACTTCCGCTGATCGTAAGAGCATATACGCATTCGTACGTAGGCTCGTGCGAGTCGGAAATGGCCAAAAAAACAGGAAAAAATGACAAACACCCACCCAAACTTACGATTCTCGATACGAAATCAATTAACTTTTGCTCTTTGAATCGAGGGGTATGTGTGTATATATATATATTCGTTTCTTGATCTTAACCATTGTGGAAACCCAGACATTTAACCCTGTATGTGATTTTACTGGGGACTACTGCATTGGCACCAGACTTATATATATTGAGGTAACATTTTTACCATTGTCATAGTCTGTTAAAATACTAGTTACGGTTAAGTTTAATATACATCTTTACTTTATAGTGTCTTGGTGCATACAGTCCCCCCAGGACAACATATGTGGCAATGTTTGGACACTGTATCCTTTTGGGAGATATATATACCTAAAGCATTTTTTCTCTATAGCTATTGTCTATACTTAGATATTGTCACCATTTTTTGTGTATAGAAGTGTAAATATGTATCGTGTCTGATACATTTATTAAATTCCTTTTTTTGGCATATAAGTGAATTTGGTGTGCTTTACTTCCTTGAAGTTTATATTAGTACATGGATTCCGCCCATTGCATCTGGGGCCGCACATAGTGCCTGATAGGCGCCCCCCGTCACCCCGTCACCTGGAAAAACGATGGACCTTGGCAAGGTGAGTAAATAATGCCCTAATGTCAAACCGGAGGGGGGCAGGCTTGGGGAAGATTTTAACCTCCCCCGATGTTCCTTTTTAAATCACATTTTGAATCAGTGGCTCTCTTTAGCTGTCGATTGAACAATACAAACAAAACTCATTATGCAATGCTTTGCTATTTCCAGCACTTTGCGATGCTTGCACCACTGTCCATTCATTATGAAAATGGGAAGCTAGCTGTAGGCTACAAGCAGCATCTCAACAGGTTGAATGGAGCCTTTGTGATGAGCACTTCTATCATCCTTGGCTTGCAGCTGTGAATCTTTCTGTCCCGTGTCTGATATGTCCTGAAGATGCCGGCATTTTCATGCTAATCATCTATGCAGATTAGCTGCCAGTTTGAGACAAATGCTAATATTATTTCCTAGAGGGTTTATAGCATAACATGCTCTTAGACAACAGCCATTTGTGGAACCATCTTTTTTTTAACACAGAATATATGGTCAATTAAGAAAATATGTGAAAATGAATTTGATTCACAGGCTTTCATTTAGTTCTACAGTCATAATTAATTCTGTTTTTACAGTTTATAATAGCATATTATAACACTCGTGAATATAAATGGAATAAATAGAGGTTTCATTTTCATAACTGATCTTGGGTAAATGTCTGTAAATGGGTAAATACTGTATGTGCACATATTTCAGTGAGATATTTGTAGAAATTATGTGTATATAAATCAGAATCTATTCATGTTACTGTGTATATATATATATATATATATATATATATATATTGAATTAAACTCGCATACATTTTCTAAATCACACTATATATCATGGATAATAGACCCACCACATTGCTTGGAATGGCTACCGATAAATGCTAATCTGAGATGTGTTCCACTAGTTTCTAATGAGCGTTTATTTTCAGACATCTAAGTGGGGATACTGCTCCTGAACTGGTTACTATTATCTGAGGATCAACTAGTGACCTTCTCTATCAATCAATAAAAATAGCAATTACTGGAGATACATCCTCAGGCAAATGGCATAGCGTATAATAGATAAAGAATGTCAGTTGTCTGGGTTTAGTATGTTTAAAGAATGTTTAAAGTTTGTTTTCTGAGGCATAAGCGTTGGAATTGGGGCTAGTCCAGGCTAAGCGTTAAATCAAAACATTAGTTCCTAATTGCATTGGGCTGATTTATCCTGGTGTGCTGCTCATGACCACTTTTTGGGAGGTGGACAGAGCTCCACCCCTCCAATGTCACACTGTGTCGGACCCACCATTCCCTGTTTGCAGGGGAGATTATATTTCCTCTGCTTGCATGTTTTTTTTATCTGCATCTTGTTTCACTGACCAAAAAAAAACAAAAACAAAATTAAACCTGATATTCTGGACATCGAGAACATTTCAGACAATCCTGTAGAGCAGGTGGCAAGAAATAACCAATGATATCTGTTTGTGAGGCAAGGCATTTATTCTTTGATTTTCGAGGTTCTTTACAAGTATGTTTCCTACCTAGGTGGAGCCACATTAACCTGTCCTAACGCCTCCACCATATTCTAGGCCATGAACTTGGTGGGGGGGAAGGGATGTCACCTGCCCAGCTCAGCTTGCATTTGGTTCATTGAAGGGCAGACTGCTTGTTTTGCCCCGATCACTACCTGCTCACCTCTTATTCAGTGTTGGGGTGAGATCCAGTGGAGGGCGCATAGTTTATTTTGTTACAGCAAGTCCTGTATTTTGGCTCTAAAATATAGTTAAAAAACAAACGTTTTAGTTACAAGCAATGGGAACCCCACGCCCCCCCATTAAAGCAGCTCTGTAAGTGTGGACCCTAAACTTAACTATCAGGGCCCCACATACATAACAATAGATACATTGAGATCTGGCTTAAAGTGGACCAAAATCCATGCCGATTGGACTGCCCCCCTGTGTGAAACCCCCCAGGTCGCCACATTCACTTACCTCGTCCCACAGTGCATCTGAGAGCAGCGGCTGCATCCCGCTAACCCTCTAGTAGGGCGCTTGCCCGCTTCTCTTAGACACGCGGTGGGACCGGGAAGAGGTGAGCTGGCTGGGGTGCCCCGGGGGAAAGGACCAAAACCCAGGATAGTCCACTTTAACAGTTGATGCCACCCCCAATGGCTGAGAAACCCCACCCTTATTTTCTTACACACTTGATGTATGAAGGCACACTATAGATTTATTTAATCATTTTTTAATCCCCACATGCAAACCCCCAACCTGCTGGGAGGCTTTTATATTACAGAGGAGAAACCTCTGTTGAATCCCCTCATGTGACTAATGATGTCACTCGAGGGGAAAGACATTAAACCAGACCAACAGCCTGGCACAGTTGGAAAAGAAAGGTAGCGGCCATTTTGGAGCTCCCTCTCCCAACTGACATAACTGAAATGCACAGTAACAGGAAGCCCAGCACGACTTCCTGTTTGCAGGTGGTCTGCAAGCCCATGAGCGACCATCTTGTTTTTAAAATGTATCCCAGTAGGCGTTAGAAAAAGTTAAATTGTTTTTTTGTGCAGCAATCTAAATTGCCCTGGAGAAAAATGCATATGAGCACTGTTTGTTGTGTTGGTCTGATTTTATTCATTTTTGACTGTTGGTCCAATGGGGTTTTCTGAGGAATCTCCCACCATGTCCCTCCCCCCAAGTGACGTAGATAGGCGCAGATAGGCAGGATCCTCTGTGGTATAAAAGCCTCCCTGCCCCAGGCTGGGAGGGGGGGGGGGGGGCTGTGTTATCTCAGTCTGCCTTTTTGTTAGAAGGCTTTATCTGTATCAACCTATTAGTTGACCACATTCCTGGGATCAGATTCCCTTGATCTCTTTTTATATGTTTTATTAGTATTGTTATTTTTTTTGTTTAATAAAATATAGTATTAATATTTCTAATTAGTATGTGGCACGCCTTTTATTAGATATGGATACAAAATCTATACAGCTATAATTTACATATAATAGTTATGCATGAACTCTTTCCTTTGTAACTCCTGAATGTCAGTGCTATCTTTTTATATAAAACCTCCCTGCACTGTGTATAATTTGATACCTAATTTCCAGGGAAGATGAAAAATATTAGTTTCTCAAAAGTCTGCTACCTGCGGGCGCGCACACAGTGGGGGAGCAGGAAATTACACTTTGTTCCCTTCAGATCCTAAATTTGTTTACAGTGCTGGATCCCAAATTAGAACCCTCAAAAAAATCCTACTATCTTGACCAAACATCAGTTTTGACTTTTGGTCTAGAACTAGACCCTAGAAATGAAACCTGTCCCTTTAGAGTAGTTGCTATGGTCTATGTTGCAGCTTCTGTTACCCCATGGGCCAGAGGTCCCACAGGCATTATGTGAGGGGGATATATAAGTTGCTGAGGCTTATGCAAAAATTTCTTAAGGCAAGTCCCACTGCATGCCCAAATACCCATTAACCATGGCACCACCGCTAATATTAATTAAAAATAAATATTTTTATTTTAATAGAAAATGATACATACATTGGACACTATTAAAAAACACTGAAGACAATATACAAAAAGGAAGGGAGACATCTGGTGGGGGCAGTGGGAAGTGGTTCTAATAAAAAGTTGATACTACTCAATACAGTTGAATAAATCCTGGCTGTGTTTTAAAGTGCTTATGTGCCAACTAACCTAATCCACCTCATTATCAAGGAATCACTATATAAACCTCAAATCACGTGCAAAAAACAATTGTCAAAGAAATATAATAATAGTAAAAATTTGTGATGCTATCCTAACAACCTAATAACACTACCTACCATACTGAAGCTAAATAAAGCAGACACAGCCAGGGAGAACCAAAGAAAATGATCCCCAAAGTGAAAAACAATAGACTTACATGCATGAACGACCACCTGCCCACCGCCCCGCCCGTCTACGAGTTGCGTGACGTCAGAACGCGTCACTTCCTCAGGACAACGGATAACCACACTAACCCCCTATTTAAATACACTAACCTGCATGGACTCCACGCCCTGATCATAATATGAATGCCGCTCAGCTGGTCCCGTTCAGCACCACGCCGCCGCCAGGCTTATGCTGAGGCTTATGCTACTCGGCCATAAGACTGAAGGTTACAGTTGAATAGGGCAAGAAAAAGTATTTTGGGAATATTATAGTAAACATGTACACTCTGTTCCTTAGAGTTTAACATCCCTGGCTTTTATAGTCATGAACCTGGAACAAACATTCAACTTATGGTCAAAGCTCCTGATCTTTATATGTTTACTTTTTTTGTGGCTCTGTAAGTATTAATGTGAGTTGTAAAGATTTACAGTCAAGAATATAAGGTATTTATCTCAGTGATGATGGCTCCCTGTGTGTCTTATTGCAGGTTTACTGTATTACAAAATACAAACCGACTGCCTGGTTCTTTCTCTAAACCCATGGTTCTGGTGACCTATGGGCACTTCAACTGTGCACTAAAGCCAAGGAAGGATAGGAGATCACATAGCAGGTCCCCTAGGATTGCATCTGGGGTACCACTGCTGTATGTGCCCTCTAAAGTAATGCACAAAATATGGAAATGCAATGTAAAATTGATACTAAAAATATTGATACAGATAGCCTTAAAGAGGAACACTGTGGAAGGTTAAAACCTCCCCCAAACCTCACCGAACTGGTGCCCCCCCTCAGGTTTTACCTTTGGGGCACTTTTACTCACACGCCTGCGCATTGCCCATGAATGGGATGCAATGCAGACTTTGTTGCGTGGTGCGGGACTTTGAAGAGCATGGCTAAAGCCGTGCCTTCACTTACAGATGGCTAAGCCAGTGGCGGGGGTGAAGATCGGGCCTGGAAGCAGCCGGCCGCATCGGCGACATCAAAAAGGTAAGTAGGGGCCGATGGGGGGAGGAATCGTCCCCTTTTTAATTTTTGGTCTGATGTTCCTCTTTAAAAGAGTATTGATTGTTACAATGCATTTCCTAACAAGTGAGTTGCCTGCAGCCTTAGAAGATTTTGTTAATTTTGTCACAGGTGTATCATTCTATAGCTGGGCGTCCTCTAATCATCTGATGATTCTACAAACAATTGGAACTGTAGCCATGTATTCCCACCAACGTTACCCCTGAAAACCTAGAGCGCGTCTAGTTTAGAAAATGTTTTCGATGCTGACCTCTTATGACCCATCCAACTGCCCAGACCCACTGTAAGGATTTCATGTTTACCTGATTATCACTTGTTAGACATACATCCTTACAAAGTTTTCAATTTAGTGGTGCTCTTGATTACCACTGCAGCCCAGCCTTGCCTCTGGGATAGTCAGGGATTAATGCTACTGGGCTGACTCTGACCTGCCCTGATTGGCTGGTGGCCACATAAAGCAAGGCCTCTCCCAGCATGCATTGTCCGTTACAGTGAAAGCTAGGATGCTCTGTATCAGTTGGAATATGAGCTCTTTGAACTCCTGTTGTGACCTCATCTTAACTTTTGACCACGCTTTGTCTAGTCCCTTGGCACCAGGTTTGGATTCTGATGTCCTGGTTTGATCTTTTGCATGACCACGGCCATCCACCTGTCTCATCCACACAGCTCTCTGCCCTCCTGGCTCCCGGCCCTTGATTGTCCCTGTTGGATCAGCCATGCAGTTCAGCCACCAGCTTCAGCTGAGCTTTGATGGCTCAGCCGTCCACAGCTCTGCACGCGAGGATTACATCCTTTGTGCTTATTAAGTCCTTCGGCAACCAGTGAGACATTTCCAGTCTCCAGGCAAGCAGGGGCTTGTCTATAGGCAGAAGTAGCAGCGGAGATTGGGGTTGTGAACAGAAGGCAGGTGTCCAACCATTACACACACAAGTGGATTTAATCCTGTGAGAAGATTTGAAGAACTAAGCCTGATTTACACAACTCATAAACCACACAGGGGAAAACAAAGTGACATTTTGGCTTTAAGAACGTTTTTGTTGAGCTATCACCATGGTCATATATTTCAACCCATTCTTTCAATGCTAATGCCACCCACAGCATGACCATCACTATATAATGGCTGCAGACCATAACAATTTCACTGGATAGGGTTTTCAGTATGAAAACAAGGTAGATGAGTGGCACAAAGAGGTTATCTAACATCTTCACTTGAGTTGCTAACTGCAGCTGCAGTACATCATTTTGGGTGAGCTAAGGTGAGCCTTGGTACAGGTAGAGGATCCAGGGATCATTTTGGTTTATTCTACCATTTGCTTCGGAACCAAGACCCCCTACCATCTCCTCTGTTGAGAAAATAGAGGAGATTCGATTCTCTGTCCATCAGGAGGTAATTTCTGGGCCCCGCTTTAGTCATTGTTTGTTTCTGTTTTAGACAGTCTTGGATTCATACATGTTCTCCTGGCTCTTCTTGACTTTTGGCTATGGCTACCAGCTATACCTGTTTCCCATGCATGCAGTGATGTAACTATAGGGGGTGCAGGAAGTACGAGCACACTGGGGCCCAGAAGGTCAGGACGGCCTCGTTTCTGCTGTTAAAAGACAGAAAAATGATTAATGTATAAGCCATGGCAGGGCCCCATTTAATTCTCGCACTAGGGCCCTGTCACAGTTACGCCACTGCCTGCATGGTTGCTTTTGACAACCAACCTACCTTTTTTAATACTAGGCAACTTTGAACTGCATCAGGATGCTTGATGTTCCAGAACCCCAAAGCATGATATAGATATATTTTGTAGACACTGTATATTAAAAATGAAACTAGTACATGAAACAAACTGTAACATATTCTTAGGAATAAAGTATATTGCATCAATACAGTAAGTTTATTTTTGTCTGAGAGTAACATTCCTAATCATGGCTTTGGTTTAATCTCGGTATAAACCCACAGCATGTTTTCAGTATGTCAATGCATCTTTTATAACAGAGCCATTGGAACGTATCAATAGTTTATAGATTTCTGTCCTGGAAATGCCGCTATAGACATGCCACCTCTAGCAATGACATTTTAGCTGCTAGAGCAACCTGCAACACGAGCCAATAAAGCAACCTTAAAGGGAAAACTTTAGTGTGTTTGTATATATTTTCTACAAGTTTACAGAATTACAAGCTAATGTAATTATAATTCTTTCCCATTTTTCTTAACAAATTCTTCCTTTAGAAATCTTTACCAAAACAGCCATGATACAGATGATGTCAGGGATGACGTAACCTCTATTGTGTCAACAAATGACCATTGAAGTCAGGCACGTGCACCAGGCCTATGGAACAAGGGGGCCCAGGGCACACTGCCTCTATTGCCTCTGCGGTATGTAGCTGCCCCTAAATACTTACCTAGCCATGCCTGTTCCTTCCCGCTTGTATTCGACACCGCGCTTAAGCCCCGTTTTTCTCCACCGGCGGCCTGTCTTCGTTGGCGCATAACAGATAACAGATACATATGACAAAAGGGGTCATAGAACACCATGCTAGGGACCAGGGCCAGACTTATAATGGAAGGCTTCTTGTGGGAGTCTAGAGCACATCTGTACTGCCTCACTACCGGCCCACTGCCCCACATAGATGCCGACTAGGGTTGGCCAGAAGCCATCAAGCCTCATGCCAGGTAGAGGTAACCACTTGCAGTTCCCTAGTCATTGGCTGCTGGTTCACTGCCCCATGTGACCACTCATGTGGGGTAGTGAACTGACAGCTGATGGGGAGGCAAAGCAGAAGTGGTGGAGTTCCTCCAGTATCAGTATGACTGTGGACCAGCAGTCATTTTAACCTGACGGCTCACTTTAAAGTGGACCAAAAACCTTTATTTGGAGGCCCTGAAGTCTAAAAGGCTACAGAGTTGGCCAATGTGGGATGCCCCACTGTGTGAAAGCACCTAAGATCGTCGCCATACTTACTTTGCAAGCGATCCCATGGTGCATGCATGGGTCCCAACCACCAGCTTTCCAGGCTGATGCGCTGCCACATTAAAGAAAACCAGGGATGCGAGCTGCTCCCCGCTCTTTATGCCAGGCTCTGTAGACAAAAAGAGTTCAATGCCCTGCACTTATATATACAGCATAGAGTGCTGATTGGATAAAAGGCTGCACATGTTCTGTGGGACTACTTGCAAGGTGGCTATGCCTGTGATCCCAGGTGTTTTCAAACATTAGGTTACCCGCTGGTATCCCTGAATCAGCTGGGTTGATCCACGTTACAAAGGAGCAACCACCCCCTCAAGTCTATAAGACACGACGAGTGATGAACATCCTCTTTATAGGGCATCACATTTGAACATACTTGTCAGCATCCCCCTCCCCCAAGGAAGGTGAACCAGTAAGCTGAGCATGAAGGGGAATTAGCAATTGAGTGTGTGGGCAAGTTGAGTAGATGAGGTGGGAGTAACTGTGAGGTGCCCCCTTGACCA
The DNA here is from genome assembly GCA_027917425.1 of Gastrophryne carolinensis. Taxonomy (NCBI): domain Eukaryota; kingdom Metazoa; phylum Chordata; class Amphibia; order Anura; family Microhylidae; genus Gastrophryne; species Gastrophryne carolinensis. The sequence goes on along the minus strand of CM051236.1, from coordinate 384,275,684 downwards.
TGGCGCCATGTGCAATAGCACACCTTGCACACCCCAAAGACTGGCCCCGCTAGGGACAACCTTCTGGCCCTTGCAGTAGACTTGGCTTTAGTGCTAAACTGTATAACTGTGTGATGCTAAAACTCTACAGTAGCAGCAGCACAGAAGTTGAGTAGCAGAACTCAACTGTTTCCTTGAATCTATTTATAACTGTATTAATCCATACCAGAACTGAGGGAAGAAGAGGAGAGATAATGATGCGTTCTACAAAATGGCGGTCTAATTCATATTTCAGGAATAAATATATGGACATTCAAATGCTCTAGAAATGAGCCTTTCCAAACTTTAAATATCAAATATTTTGCCTCATTAGAAACAGCTGCTCCTTGCCTGAAGAACCGCTGCATTGCAGGTGCCTGAGGTTTTGAAATAGAAGAAAATGATTTTTTCTTCTAATTAAAAAAACATAAAACATAACAAAAAAAAACCCCTAAATAAAAATAATGAGGTGCTGTGTTGGAGCAGGTGAGGGACCACTTTTATTTTTGGATTAAAATGTGTAAATAACAGCACCATAGGTATTTAAACACCCTAGAAGAGGCTTATTTTAATATGCATTTGAATACACAGTGGGGTGATTGTTCTTAGAGTGTTTTCTGGCATTTATGTATCTATAATGTGGGATGAGACATCATCTGAAATAAATAAACAAAAGCATCAATATGCAGATTTGTTGACAGCAAGAATAAAGTAAAAGGAAAAAAACTCCGATAGCTATGATCAGGGGGAGACTGACCATTGGCGGATTGGTGGCACAGGTAGCCCATACTACTGGACTGAGAAATCCACCCACCTAGAACATGTGGCAGAATATACTCACTCCTCTTCTAACATAGCCCTGCCTCCCAAATCTCCTCATGCCTGGTCCCACTGTACTTCAACCAAGACTTCTCAGCCCCTGTTCTACCCCTGCAATGCTATGGCCTCAGCATCATGCATGGGGGGGGGGGTCATACTCACCTCTGCCACAGTATCTTCCGCTACAATACTAGAGATTCAGTATCATATATTTTTTCTAATGTTTCGAAACAACAGAACCCTATGGGCTGGCTATGCAGAAACAAGTGTAGCATATTCCACAGAGTTGTTTCCAAACTTTTTTTTTTTAAATAATCTTATATAATTGGAAAAGTGATGGGCCTCACCTGTAAATTCCCCTATTGCAGGTATAGGTGATTTTTGGGAAGAGAAAGATGAAAGTCGCATCCAAAGCTTCACAAAATACTTAGCATAGCCCCCATTGTCACAGTTTGGTTACATACAGCCATGACATGGTTTACAAAGTTAAACAGATACTAGGATGGAAATCTGAAACCCTTCATTTGTGTGGCAACCAGGCTTAAACATTTTCACATTACAGGTCACTAATTCCCCCAAATCATGTTCCATGACTAGCTTAACAAAACAGCCTTTCAGCCATGATGTCCCCCAATGTCCTTTGAAGTGAAATGAAATTTTTCAGAAAAAAAGATCTTTTGTTACTTACTACATTGATGTGTAATCGTTTTTATCATGATGATAATCACTTAATAAATTATTGCCTATGTTATATAAAGAGATGCCTTTAATTAAACTTGTAACATGGCAGCTCATGCCACTTCTGTAAGCCCAATTATGTGCCAATAGAACTTGACATTTAAAGGGTCATAGCATGTGTTTGATGCCAGCTCCTCTTCATTTGACATCACAGGATAAATTATAATTGCATCAGTAATGATACTATTTATAGGTCAGTTACTCATATCTCCAACTACACTAGCTTCCTGTTCAGACGTTACAGGAGAAGTCTAGTGATTATTCATTACAAGTTGTTTTCTAGATATAATTAAAGAATGAGCCTAGAGTGGACCTGTAATGATATCCTTAATTCATCCATGGTGTGGAGGAGCAGGATTATTTTGCTAGGTAACAAGCAAAGACGTGTCATCTGCTGGTTATTTATAGAGACTGACATAAGTGTGTCTTATTCATTTATGCTTTGCTGGATTAGTTTAGATTGCAGTTTAAGTTACACCTGTGGAGCTGTTTTTAAAGTCAGGCAAGCAACCAATGCAGATGGAATGTGTCTTTACTATTTTTTTACCAATTAACACAAATTGTTTTCTAAATTTTCCTGGCTGCTACAGAACCTTTACCTGACACTGAATAATTGAGGTTCATCTAATTGGCATATTACCATGATGTTCAGGAGCATATTTATGTTTGTATTGAATGGATGGATATTCATCACTGGATGTATGAAGTATTGAGAGACTGTCAGACCAAATGTGGTAACGTTGTTATTTTGATATGATATTACATTTATGTTGTGTTACCCTGAGATGTTGAATTCAAACAACCCAAACTAATCAGAATGAGTTTTGTTTTATAGACTTTTTTCCCAGTAGTTAGAGTAACCACAATGGGTCAATCAGGTCACGAGGCCCAACTGTTTCCTCCTTGTTGCTTCTACTTGTTTCAGCATATGTGTAAGAAATACCAAGTTATCTGTCCCTCGCTCCCTAGGCATCTCCAATTTCGTCGTATTTGGCTGCCTGTCCGACTGCCTGCAGGAGCATCCGGCCACCCTCTCTTCCCTGCATCTGTTTGCGCAAGTCCTCTTTATGCTCTTTGTTGGCTGTATGCTGTCAATGGTAGGCAGCACAGCCGTCTGAGGGAGATTCCAACAGGCCAATGAGCCACAGTTTTGATAAAGGGCTTTCAGCCCTATAGTGTATTGGGCTAATTAGTTGTTATAGTTTAGGGCCAATGGGTCTGCCCCAACTCCAACCACTCACTGGCTTCCCTGATACCCCCAGCCTATTGAACAGTGTCACTATGAATCTGACCAAACTATTTTCCGATGCCCTTACTTGGGTGCATTACTCTTTTGCCAGTGTGTCTTGAAGTATTATCTGTGTATGACCATGACTGGCCACTGATCTCGTCTTTGTTACTCCCCTGGCACTTCCTCTGATAATTTAAGATTATTTACCCTGGACTTTTGGATTTTCTTCATTCCTGTGCTTTGTCATATGGTTTGGACTTACCATGTACGACCTTGGCTTTCCTGGATACCTATTTACCGTTCTCGGGAGTATTCGCAAACTTTTGTTCCCAGGGCTCAGGGGATATTGCTTGCTCTTGAGGGCAATGTACCCGGGGCTAGCGTTTCAGACATCCCAGCTAGCAAGGTGAAGAGAGGGTGATAGATTGGGCAATATCCTTCAAGCTTTACAATATGTATCCATAACAAACATACATAAACAGCTTGGAATGAGTGTTTGAGTCCATCTTATAATTTTCCTATTTTACCCATTCTGCTCTCAGAAGTCTGGCCTGTTGCTAGGCTTCAAGTATTCAGTAATGACCAGCTTAAATCCACAATTCAGTTGCAGGGATCAATCATCTTGTCATGGCATTAGGAGCGTGCTTACTCCCATAATAGCATGTGTATCACTAAGGCAGCCTGCCTACTCCCATCATAAGTCCAAATAAATCACTCACATGTCTTGAAATGAGTCAATGCATTTTGGGTTGCTGTCCTTAATCATGACACAAATCCTAAGCATCCTAATCCTAATGTTGGGCAGCTGTTCCTATGGTGCCCCATATGGGGACTGGAACCGAGGCCCACTGATTGCCACTTCCTCCTGACCTGGAAACAGGCGGTCAACATCCCTCAAAGTGCCATCTCCATGTGCTACAGAAATGTCAGTCAGTTGGGAAGGGCATAAATCACGTCCAAAGGCATGATGGAAACCGGGGTTTTCCCCGTCATCTAAGGACTACAAGACAGGAGGGCAGGGAAACCCCTTTCACCTAGCATGGTCAATTCAACCAGCAGTCACTGCAGGTAGGTTGGGATGGCTCTGGTCAGGTAAAGAGGTGGGGAGAGCGGCATGGGATTAAAAACCCCAATGTCCTCTACCCAAGGTGCACACTTGGCAAGCTGCGCCATGGGCCGACAATCAAAACAACCCCGGTTGGCTATAGTACACCTGCAGGGCTATCAGATAATTACAATCAATCCATTAATAAAATACACAATAGATACATATATAACAATATAAGAGCAGTGAGTATAAGCATAACCTACAAATAAATAAAGATATAAGATATAGATAAAGATATAAGTTGATAAATTAATTAGATCATAACCAAAGTACCCCTGGGTGAAGGGACTAAAAATAGAGCATACATTACATTCCTTGGAATATCATACATAAACCTTGGAATATCATCTTGATAAATAAATAAATGAAAAAAACGCTGAGTAACACCCATAATATTGCAAACTACCTATGGATAAACATGAGCAATACGTCTGAACTCCATTACAGTAAATATTAGCCCTATTACTATGTTAGTGGGATGGTAGGCATAGATCTACATCCCACCTCGCATTCAGACCATTGGAGATTCCAGCGCCCAGAGTAAATATTCAAAATGAGGGTGTTGTTATGGTTAAAGTGGACTAAAACCATTTTGACTATCCTGGCTTTTGGTCCTTGCTATCAGGGAACCCCAATTGGGGATGCCTCGCTCACCTTTCCCCGGTCCTACAGTGTATGCGCGGCCTCTTGTCAGCACGCTCGGATCCCTTCCTGTCCAATCGTCTAAGAGCTTGCCTAAGGCAAACAGATCCGAGCATGTTGGCGGTGGCATCCTCCGCTACTCCGCACAGAATACATATCAGCTCATATCAGAATACATATCAGCTCATACAGCACATTTCAATGTACAAGGAATATGTTCTGGCTGGTTACAGTGTCAGGAAACACTAAAGGAGCTGGGCAAAGGGGGGGGCTGCATATAGGATTGTGATTACAGAGCATTGCTCTCAGGCACACACATGTGCTATAGGTCACAGGAGAGGTAAGAATACTGAAAACTGGGGGGGGGGGGGGGGGGTCATACAGCAAATCGATTTGGGATGCCCTGGGGATAGGAAACAAATCTTACTAATGCTAAAAAAAAAGGTTCAGCAGTGGCACCTTGTGTTTCCCGTATAACATCTTTTATTTTTATGCCCCCTCTTGTCTGCTTTGAGCGACAGTGTACAATGTCTCTGGTGATCTTTGATATAAAGCTTTAGAAGTTCTGAAACAGTCATGGTGAGATTTATTTGGACAGACTGTGACACCAGCAGGAAAGGCCTTGGATTATTTTGCAATGCAGTGTTGTTGTCTGCTGCTGCTGACTCGCAAACCACACTTTAGACCATATCTACGTGAGCAAAACTTTGTGGTAATCATTTTTTTAAAATAAAACAGACTGATTTTTGGTGACTCAAATCTTTAAATGTGGGATGGCTTGGCAGGGTTGCCAAATCATCCCTTTTACGTGTTGCCTGTAAAAAAGTTAAGAGATAAACTGAGCCAAATAATACCAACATTATTCAAGTTTGCTGGTCATTTAGAAATAAAAAAAATAAATGCATAAGTCAAACAATCAAATAATACATAAATGAATCAAATCATACAATTTCAAAACCATCTGTAATATATGGGTGATTCTCCATCCATACTAAAGCAATGGTCCCCCAAACCTTCTCCTCAAGGCCCACCAGCAGGTCATGATTTGCAGATCTCCACACAGACACACAGGTAAGGTAATCAGTGCTCAGCAGAGCTATGGAGCCGGCTATGTAGAGATCCACAAATCATGTCCTGTTGGTAGGCCTTGGAGAGAGGGTTGGGGAACACTGATTTAGGGGAGTAGTTAAGCAGAACAGTTTGCCAATTAAACATTAGTGCCTAAGGTAATATGGTTTGGAGTTCTGGGATTCCAGAGAATCTAGACCACATGATCGCCTCAGTTGCTGGGCCACATTTTACCAAAGGAGCTTGGAGCAGGTTAGAGTACAAGGACCTCCTTAGTGATGCATGACTTAAACTGGATCAACAGCCTGGCAAAGTTGGAAAAGAAAGATAGTGGACATTTTGGAGCTTCCCCTCCCAGCATCTCAGCCATGCTGCTGCTTGGATTCAAATGACGTAACTGACAATGCACAGTAACAGGAAACCCAGCAGAACTTCCTGTTTGCAGGAAGCCTGCAAATCCATGGGCCACTATTTTGTTTTTAAAATTTACCACAGCAGGAATTAGAAAAAGGTAAATTAATTTTTATGTGCAGCAATTTCTCTGGGGAGGGATGCATATGAGCACTGTTTGTTGTGTTGGTCTGGTTTAAGTCATTTTTGACTGTTGGTCCACTTGGCAGGCAAGCACTCGGTTTATTAAAAAATTGATGTTGGTCTGTTTTATTTTTATTTTTGTTAGTGTAAGAGTAACTTCTCTTCTTTACCAAGGGAACAAGGTGAAGGTTAGTAAAACAGGCTTGCAGGGTGGGTAAACGTGGATGGGCATTGGCAGTCGGGTCAACAACTATTTTGTATAAAGTGGGTGGTGGTCCGCTCGAATAAATAATCCTACAGCTGTCCTTGGAATCAACCGAGGATGCCCTCAACACAGGAGACCACATGACGGCAGATCTCTCTCTTAATGCTCATAAAGTGTGTAGTAGTTTTTGGCTTTAGGTAGCCTTGAAACATAGCAATACCTTTAATAGAACAAATTATTATTTAAAAGAACATGTGTCAAATTTAAACAAATTTCTTCAAATGTTTAAAGACGTGTCGGCAAGATCTAATGACCCAACCGTTAAATGATTTAAATGGTGACATTTTGTTGAATCATCAGCATCAACAAACAATCATGGCTAGAGGATGAGCTATCAGAAAGTCATATAGTCCACCATTCAGAGACACAAATGTGGACATCTACGTGATCATCGCTACAGATATACAGTACCTGATTCAGCCATTAAAAGCCTTTACAAACAGAGGTACTTGTCTGATTGGTGGATCTGCTTCCTGAGGTTTTTTGTTTGCAGGCTTTTTGAGAGCGCAATTCTTTGCACACACTTATGGAAAAAAACCCAACTCCGGGCAAAACGTATATTGTATTGTATGTGGATTGTTATGGTATAACAATATTAGTATTTTTTCTGGTCTATGACCCCATGAAAGAGCCCTAGCCTACATTGTAGCAATTCAGCTCGCCATTTGACACCATCATCCCATACAATCTGTTGACTTGAGAGAATTGGTAGAATTGGTATTATACGTATACAGCACGTCCTGTTCCAGAATATTCCTTACTCATGGGTAATACATCTTCTAGATGGCGCTGGACTGCAGAGACAGAAAAGTGGCACCTACAGGGTCCATATATACGAGGGACCTCCCACAAATTCCCCAGTATTGAAAAGCCGGTAAAATGAAGCCGGGAGAACTATAACCATTATCAAATATTGAACATAAGAATAATCACCATAAAGAGGTAACTAAAAATAATGATAACAAGGGCAGGGTGGAACAGGACGTGCTGTATACGTATAATACCAATTCTACAGGTGAATAATCACAGAAGTGTTTTATTCTAAGTATACAGCACGTCCTGTTCCAGAATATTCCTTACTCATGGGACATCCAATAGCAGTGTCCGTAAGGTAGGGTGGGATCCCCAAAAGTAACAGCAGACAGTTTAAACCACTGCCGCCTGCAGAACCTTGCGACCAAAAGCAGCATCAGCTGAAGCCTTAACATCAACCTTGTAAAATTTAGAAAAAGTATGAACAGAAGACCAAGTGGCGGCCTTGCAAACTTGTTCAACAGAAGCTTGGTGCTGAAAAGCCCAAGAGGCACCAATAGCACGAGTAGAATTAGCAGTAAGGCGGAAGGGAGGCTCCTTCCCCTTAGCAGAGTAGGCCTGTATCACAGCCTGATGGATCCACTTGCTGATAGTGGACTTAGCCGGAGCCAGACCCTTCTTAGATCCAGACAGGAGCACAAAAAGAGCATCAGTCTTCCTGAAGGATTCATTAGCCACCAAATAGAACTTCAGAGTCCTGACCACATCCAAAGAGTGTAAAACCCTCTCCTTAGAGTTACTAGGATTAGGACACAGAGAAGGCAAAACAATGTCCTGATTGAGATGAAAAGCAGAAACAACCTTAGGCAGAAAGTCTGACTTAAATGAAATGCCACCTTGTCCTGGTGTCTCTCAAAGTAAGGGGATTTGATGGAAAGCGCCGCCAACTCAGAAACATGCCTAACAGAAGTAATAGCCACCAAAAAGACCACCTTAAGCGTAAGAATGGACAAAGGAGCCCCCTGCAAGGGCTCGAAGGGAAAACCCCTGCAGGGCAGATAAGACCAAGTTCAAGTCCCAGACTGGTAACATAGGCTTACGTGGGGGATGCACGTGAGTAACCCCCTGGAAGAAGGTCTTGACCAGGGGATGCTGAGCAAAAGATCTTTGGAAGAAAATGGCCAAGGCAGAACATGACCTTTCAGAGTACTGAGCTGAAGACCCAGATCCAAACCATGTTGTAGAAACTCCAGAATCCTAGGAATAGAAAACACATGACAGGGAAGCGGCTTAGACTCGCACCAGTCAATGTAAGTATGCCAAACCCTGTAGTAGATGGAAGAAGAGGACCTTATCCTAGCCCTGATCATAGTATTAACAACCGAGGCAGGCAGTCCCTTTTCCATCAAGATGGAGGTTTCAGCAGCCAGGCCGTCAAAGCCAGCGTTTGTAAATTGGGGTGGCATAGGTGCCCCTGAATGAGCAGATCTGGAACACGGGGCAGGGCGTACCGATCTACTGCCAGCTGCACGATGTCTGCGAACCACACTCTTCTTGGCCAACAGGGGGCCCCCAGTATGGCTGGCACCCCTTCCTGAGCTATCTTGCGCAGCACCCTGCCCAGCAGGGGAAACGGGGGAAACACATACAGGAGTTGAAAACTCGTCCAAGACATTGCTAAGGCATCCATGGCTAAGGCCAGAGGGTCCTGGGACAGAGAGACCAAGACTGGAAGCTTGTGATTGTGACGGGATGCAAACAGATCCACATCCGGCTGACCCCAGCGGTGGCACAGGGAGCGAAACACCCTGCTGCTGAGGGACCATTCTCCCAGACGAGAGGTCCCCCTGCTAAGAGAGTCTGTCTCCAGATTCTCCACCCCCGGAATGTACACAGCCAAGATGCAGGGAATGTTGTCCTCCGCCCAGGACAGAATCATAGACACTTCCCTGAGGGCCCTCCTGCTCCGGGTCCCTCCCTGATGATTGATGTAGGCAACCGCCGTCTGGTTGTCCGAGCGGACCTGAACAGCCCGACCCCGAAGGTGTGGGGTTAAGTGGGCGAGAACCAACCTGATCGCCCTCAACTCCAGAATGTTGATAGGGGCATGGGCCTCCTCACTGACCCTGGAATTTCAGGGATTTCCAAAAGCCCCCCAACCTGTCAGACTAGCATCCGTGGTGACAGTCTCCCAGCAAGGGGACAGAAAGGATCTGCCCCCCAGCAGGTTCCTTGAGTCCAGCCACCACGATAGAGACCGCCTGGCCAGAGGGGACAGAAAAAACACCTGATCCAAGGACACGGGTCCCGATCCCATACTGACAAGAGGTGAAGCTGAAGAGGTCTCATGTGAAACTGACCATATGGAACCGCCTCGAAGCAGGACACCATCAGGCCCACCAGCTGCATTCCCTGCCTGATGGATGAATGAGGACAAGACAGAAGGAGCTGTGCTTGCTCTTGAAGACCCTCCACCTTCTGCTGAGGAAGAAAGATCTTGACCTGAGATGAATCCAGAATCATGCCCAGAAAGGACTTTACCACGGAAGGAGACAGGGAAGATTTGGGGTGGTTGATCACCCAGCCGAATGACTCCAGTGTGGACACCACCAGCTGGGTATCCAGCTCTGCCTGTTGGAAGGACTGAGAAGCGATAAGCATGTCGTCCAAGTAGGGAAGAATGCGAATGCCCTGAGATCTCAGCAGAGCCATCACTCCTGCCAGCACCTTGGTGAATACCCTGGGAGCCGAGGTAAGACCGAAGGGCAAGGCCACAAATTGGTAGTGCTGATCCTCCAGAGCGAACCTGATGAATCTCTGATGACCTGGAAAGATAGGTATGTGAAGGTAAGCATCCTTGATGTCTACAGAGGTCATGAAGTCCCATGGGTGTAGAGAATTCACAGCGGAGCGCAGAGTCTCCATGCGAAAGTGTCTGAATCTGACAAATTTGTTGAGGCGCTTTAAATCCAGGATGGGTCTGATGGACCCGTCTTTTTTGGGAACAGTGAAAAGATTGGAATAGTAGCCTTTGCCCCTTTCCCACAAGGGCACCCGGCAGATGACTCCCAATTCCAGAAGGCCTTGGACAGCAAGGGACAGACCCTGAGCTGACAGGGGGTTTTGAGCTAACCGGGATCTGATGAATCTTGGGGGCAGCCAGGCTGCAAACTCTATCTTGTAACCGGAGGACACTACCTCCTGAATCCTCGGGTCTGAGACATGACGCCGCCAGACGTGAGCAAAGAGCCGAAGCCGTCCCCCCACCCGGATGGGTGAGGGCGCTCCTTCATGCCTGAGGGGGCTTGGGGGAGGACTTAGGCTTGGGACCCCAGGAGGGACCAGGGCGGCCACGTCCTCTGCCCCTGCCCCAAAAATCTCCGCTGGCTCCAGCAAAGGAAGCTCCCAGTCCAATTCTGGAACCCCGGAAGGAAGGAAGAAAGGCACCTGAACCCCGAAAGGACCGGGGCTGCCTTCTACGCTGAGGTAACTTGCCTCCCTTCGCAAACAAATCCAGACGTTCACCAAAGAGGCGCAGCCCCTTGAAGGGAAAACCAGTGAGAGCCTTCTTAGCAGCGTTGTCAGCTGCCCACTGGCGCAGCCAGACCAAGCGGTGTGTCACCACCAACAAGGCAGATGCCCTGCCACACATTCTAATGGTATCAGCCAAGGCAGAGAGAACATATGTAACAAATTCCTCACAACGCAGAAGAGCTCTATACTTTTCACTACCTGCATCATCGGGGCCCCATCTAAGAGACTCTTGAGCAGGCTTTTAATAGCAACAGCCGTAATGGCAGAGGCACAGACCGGACGCAGCGCGGTTCCCACACAGGCAAAGTCATGGCAAGCCAGCTGATCTATGCGCCTCCCTCAGGGTAGTAGAGTCAGGGGAATGCATGACGGATGTGTTGGACAACCCCAGAACTGGTGCATCCACCTCGGGAGGACATGACCAATGTTTAACCATCTCAGCGGGAAAGGGATACCTCTTATCCCAACTCTTTGGAACCCCGGGAAGCCGGCTAGGCCGTTCCCACTCTTTGAGCACCAGATTATTAAAGTGAGTTTGTTGAGGAAACTCCAAGCATGGTTTAACAGTATGAAACAGCTCCCCCTGCTGCCGCGGAGCCACGGCAGGAGGAGAGATACAGAGTACTTCAAAAATGTGAGCTAAAAGCCTGTCAGTATCATCTGAAGCCCATGGGTCAGACCCAGAATCGGCACCATAAACCCTGGGTTTTTCCTAAGATGATTCTGAATCAGAAAATAATTCCCCCTCTTCCAGAGGAGTATAACCGGTAACGTCAAAAAATCCTCAGCCTGATAAATGCCGCTTCTTAGCAGAAGCCTTATGCGGGCCAGAGCCAGCAATATGTCTCTCAATGCTGGCCACCCGTGCAGCCAAATCAGGTTGAGACTCCCCACTGGTATGCACCACACTAGGAGTCACTAGGAGTCAGATGTAAGCGTGGGGGGGTAGGCGAAGCCAGAGGGGGCGCAGGCCCAGCCACCGGCAACCCAGACTGCAGCGCAAGCATCTGCTGGGCGCAGGGTACACACACCCTGACATCGTCACTTATAGGGGATACCCCACACGCCATACACAGCTGGGCTTGTCCCGAAGGAACCCCAAGTACATTATCCTGAGAAGCCTCCATATGGTGATTATTGTGGCACAACAGGCCAATTGGGATTGACGCTAATAAAGCTACCCGGGATGCCCCAATAGCCCGCTAGGGAAGTGGGAGACAATGGATCACAAAAGTCCTCCAATAAGGAGTTAATGCTAAATAGAGGGGATAGGACCGGGAGAAACCACAAAAAAGTTTGACCCGCCTGTAAGACATAAAGCAAAGATCCCGTAAGCATAATACAATGAAATACAAAGAAAAGCCAGCCCGCAGGGGCACTTACGGACCGCGATAGGGAGACGCCAGACACGCAGCACAGGAGCTCCAAAATGGAGCCCGCATATACCTCGAGGGGCGGGCCGCGGAGAAGTGATGCGGAAAACGTAATCCGCAAGGCCCGCCCCCGAAGAGTGCGAAAACGTGCCCCTGTAACAAGGCCAGCCAATGACGGCGCAGCAGCGCCTGAGGCGATGTTGCCACCGTCCGCGTAGCGAAGTACAAGTGCGCGGCGGGTGGGAATAGTCCTACAGGGCCGTAGGCTAATAAGCCCCGCTCACCTGTGAGTAGAGCCATCTTCTAGTCATCGCAGCCCAGACTGCAGAGAAGAACTGGGGATTTTGTGGGAGGTCCCTGGTATATATGGGGCCGGGAGGAGCCACTTTTCTGTCTCTGCAGTCCAGTGCCATCTACTGGATGTATAACCCAAGAGTAAGGAATATCTTCTGGAACAGGACGTGCTGTATACTTAGAATAAACAGGTGCCTCTGTACTCCAAGAACTTCCATGTATGGATGAGCCCATTGTTTTCAATGGGAGCTGGCTGTAAAGAGGCCATGCCCACCCACCATCTAGAACCTGCAGCGCAGCTTCACACTGGGAGGACTGCGGTTAGCTTGGGAGTAGTTTTAAAGATAATCAGATCTCCTAGTCACCCCTTGGACTGCCTGGCACTGAAAATATTTGGAAAAGTCCACAGAAGTTGACTTTTCCTTTAAGTTAAAGTGGACCTTCAGCATCATATAATGAAAAGCCCAAACCATTAAAAGGCTATTCCCCAGTATCTAAAATTAATATATTTACCATTTTTAATCACTTACATTTTATTCTTTCCCCTACTGGCCTGCAACTCTGTTCAGGACTCTAGGATACAGGCGCCGCCATCTTGGCTCAGTAGCATCACATACTGAGGAGAGGAGAGGTGGCAAAAGAGCAGGAGGTGGGTTATAGCTGTGCTTTGCACAGACAGAGCAGAGCTGGGGTCAGGAAAAGGTCGGCAATCCCAGAATGCAAAGAGGCACAGTCAGAAGACAATTCATGTCTGCAGGCAGCCTGAGACACCATGTGCTGCCATCTTGGATGTTTACAGGCTCTGAAAATGCAGTAGATGCAGGTAGGATGAATTTTAATGTGGAAAACCTGTATGTACAGGGTGGGGGAACATATAAGATCTCTTATTCAGGGTGAAGTTCTGGTTTAAAGAACCTGAGAGTGCATCCTTCCCCAGAAACAGTATGGGCAGGGAATCATGTCTCTTCCACACTCACCCTAACACCAGGCATATGTTTTAAGCTTCCCACTCTACACACAACATGCTCATCCTCCTCCAGGTACACTGCAATCTTCCCATCATGGATGAAAATGTCGTGATAGGCATGATCAAAAACAAAATGGAGGTGGCCTACCTGAAGAAGATTAGGGGATTTCAGCACCAATCAGGAAAAGGGAAAGGAAACTGAAAAGGGTGACCTCCAAGGACACAGATGTCACCATGACAGATCCTGTGTTAGGTCCACTTTGAAGTACTTGGAGGTCACTCTTTTCAGTTTCCTTTCCCTTGTCATGCTAACTGCTTAGCCAGGAAAGCAAGACTTCATCACTTCCACCTAAGACGACTAAAAGACTTTAAACTGCCTAGAGCTACAGGCTGTCTTAAAGGAAAAGTCCACTTTCCATGGTATTTTAGAAAGTGTATTTTTGAAAGTTTTGTTCCAAAACAATGTCATCAAGGTTCTGAGCTGATCTAGGTGTTTTTTTTTCTTATGTAACAATTGTGTGTTTTATGGAAGCAGTTTTCACTACTTGCAATCTGATCCTATTGGTAACTATACGCCAAATGTAGAAGAAGAGTGAAGTAAGTCCTATACATACAGAGCACTGCTTCTGGGCATGTCTACGGTTAAAGGGATACAGAAGGCAAAGGAAATTGTTAGCCCAGTGTGTTGGGTTACATTTGGTACTGTTCTAAATTGTTTTGAGTTTTTAAATTAAAGAAGAAATGGCAGAGATATTGAGGTTTACGGTTTCGCCTTATGATTTATCTTTTGAAATATTTAGGTGTGGCCCTTGGCCAGGGCCGTATTTGGTGTTCATGGTGCCCTAGGCACTTTAAGTGCTTGCGCCTCCTTTTTTTAAGTTAGGTCACGGTCCATATAAAAAAAAGTGTGTAGGGGAAAGGGTGCAATGGGCTAGATGCAAAGAATGTGTGTGGAGGAGGGCACAAAGGGGGAAATGCAGAGAAGCATTCCATCTTTTACTGCTTTCTGACATACAGGAGTCACATGACCACACTAGTGGAGGGGAGATGCTCTGGTCTGTGTTCAAACCATTGCCCTCCCCGTCACACACTCTGCATCCTTCTGTGGCTGGGGGCGTTTGTTAGGAGGCATTAATGTTCTGGCTATATGATTTTTAATTTATTTTCTTTAATACAGTAGTAAGGGCATAAGGGCAGTGTCCCTCCCCCCCTTCCAGGTTGCCACCCTAGGCACGTGCCTAGGGTTGCCTAATGGTAAATACAGGCCTGCCCTTGGCTTTATGATGGCACACAATAATCAGCATAATGGACGGGGTTTGTAAAACAGGCATGATGAAAAACACCCTGGCTGTTGTCCCTCTCTCCCAGTGTCCACAGTCTGATGATGTAGAGCTTTAGACCACCAGCTTAGCCCTATTATTGGTGGTCTATGGCAAGGAAATCAGGTGGTGTGCCACTACTCTGTGACTTGTTTTCCTTCCAGCAGCAGCTGCGTTCTGACCTGTCGGAGAGCGCAGAACTGATGAGATGAGCTGCTGAATGACAGTTTATGCACTTTGCCTCAGAAGCAACTAGAACAGTAGTGGTTTGGGTATATAGTACTCACTTCTCTCTTTTTTAGGTCTTGGCATACAGTTATCAATAGAAACAGATTGCAGGTAGTAAAATCTGATTCTATAAAAACACATTTGCTAACATAAGAAAAAAATAAAATACCAGATATGCTCACAACCTTGAGAACATCATTGTGGAACAAAAAACAATACACTTTAAAAAAAAATGGCATTGAAAATGGACATTTCCTCTACCTATACTCTTGCATCAAATGACTACTATCTATGGGGCATTTATTGAAGTGTGTAGAGCTCATGTTATAAGACAGCAATCAAGGGCATTTACTGATTTAGGATTTCAGTGGTAAATTTAAATGCATATAAAATAATGGAACCAATCTCACAAGTGAAGGGAGTATCACATGGAGCTGACACACACTGAGCTCTGTAAATGTTCTGAGATGTGCTCCCTATAGAAAACATAAACAACCATATAGGGCTAATATAACTGCATGCTGTGTGACCTCGCTGTTTGCATCCAAAGGTAATGAAGCATGGCACTGGCTTATATTTTCTGTATCTCTACAGAGAAAAATGACTTGTCAAGGTGAATTTCTAGCCTGATGGATTATTCACAGCAGGTCACCTGTGGTCGCCTCATTTGATTTTCCATATTGGGCTTAAATGTATAGGTTTGTGTAAAGCAAACCCAGTGTATAGCCACACTAGGATCTATGCCTCGTTTGTTGATTGTTAGGTTTTCTTCCCATAACACTTACCATATTTCTCGCTCTATAAGAAGCACCTGCCCATTAGACCCGCCCGGGATCTGAAGGAGGAAAATAAGAAAAAAAATATTCTGAACCAAATGTTGTGCTAAAACACTGTCCCCCCAAGAACCAAATAGTAGGCAAGGTGCCGGATCCTCCATTACAGGCAGTGTGGCATTCCCCTCTCCCATTCCCCATACAGGCAGTGTGGAATCCCCCCCTCCTACTTCCCATATAAGCAGTGTGGCATTCCCCCTCCCATTCCCCATATAGGCAGTGTGGCATTCCCCCCTCACATTCCCCATATAGGCAGTGTGGTATTCCCCTATCCAATTCCCTATTTAGTCTGTGTGGCACCCCCCATTCCCCATTATAGGCAGTGTGCCCCCCCCCCCATTCCCC
This sequence comes from Gastrophryne carolinensis, assembly GCA_027917425.1. NCBI lineage: Eukaryota > Metazoa > Chordata > Amphibia > Anura > Microhylidae > Gastrophryne > Gastrophryne carolinensis. The sequence goes on along the minus strand of CM051236.1, from coordinate 384,259,615 downwards.
ATATAGGTGGTATGGCATTCTCCCATCCCATTCCCCATATAGGCAATGTGGCACTCCCCCATTCCATTCCCCATATAGGCAGTGTGGCATTCCCCCTCCCAATCCCCATATAGGCAGTGTGGCATTTCCCCCTTCCATTTCCCATATAGGGAGTGTGGGATTCCCCCATCGAATTCCCTATTTAGGCAGGGGTGCACCCCCCCCCATTCCCCATTACAGGCAGTTTGGCATTCCTCCATCCCATTCCCCATAGGCAGTGTGGCATTCCCATATGTAGTGTTGCATTCCCCCTCCCATTCCCATAGGAAGTTTGGCACCACCCCTCCTATGGCCCATATAGGCAGTGTGGCATCCCCCCTCAGGTTTTCATATAGGCAGTGTGGCATTCCCCCTGCCATTCCCCATATAGGCAGTGTGGCATTCCCCCAATCCCTTTCCCCATAGGCAGTGTGGCATTCCCCCAATCCCTTTCCCCATAGGCAGTGTGGCATTCCCTCATCTCATTCCCCATATAGGCAGTGTGTCATTCCCCATATAAGCAGTGTGGCATTCTCCCCTCCCATTCCCCATATTGGCAGTGTGGCATTTTCATCCAATTTTGATTATATAGGCAACTAGGCATTCCCCCATATAGATAACGAGGCATTCCCACATTCCATTCCCAATATAGGCAGTGTGGCATTCCCCCCTCCCAATCCCTATATAGGCATATATATGGGGCATTTCCCTTTAAGAACCTCTACTCTTGCATCAACTAACTACTATCTATGGGGCATTTATTAAAGTGTGTAGAGCTCACGTTATAAGACAGCAATTAAGGGCATCTACTGGAGGAGCGTCAATGGTCTGTAGATTCTATTCCCATTTAGAATTTCAGTGGTAAATGTTTTACTCTATGCGAATGCATATAAAATAATGGAACCAACCTCACAAGTGAAGGGAATATCACATGGAGCTGACACACACTTTTGCTTAGTAACAAACTGAGCTCTGTAAATGTTCTGAGATGTGCTCCCTATAGAAAACATAAAGAACCATATAGGGCAAATATAACTGCATGCTGTGTGACCTCTCTGTTTGCATCCAAAGGTAATGAAGCATGGCACTGGCTTATCTTTTCTGTATCTCTACAGAGTAAAATGACTTGTCAAGGTGAATTTCTAGCCTGATGGATTATTCACAGCAGGTCACCTCATTTGATTTCCCATGTTGCACTTAAATGTATAGGTTTGTGTAAAGCAAACCCAGTGTATAGCCACACTCGGATTTATGTTGCGTTTAATAAGGAGTTGTTGATCGTTTTCTTCCCTATCACCCTATAAGAAGCACCTGCCCATAAGACGCGCCTAGGATTTGAAGGAGGAAAATAAGAAAAAAAATATTCTGCACCAAATGTTGTGCTAAAACACTGTCCACCCAAGAACCAAATAATAGGCAAGGTGTAGAATCCCCCATTACAGGCAGTGTGGCATTCCCCCCTCCCATTCCCCATACAGGCAGTGTGGAACCCCCACTCCTATTTCCCATATAGGCAGTGTGGCATTCCCCCTCAAATTTCCATATAGGCAGTGTGGCATTCTCCCCTCCCATTCCCCATATAGGCGGTGTGCCATTCTCCCATCCAATTTCCCATATAGGCAATGCGGCATTCCCTCATATAGGCAATGAGGAATTCCCCTATTCTATTCCCCATATAGGCAGTGTATCATTTTCCCCCTCCCAATCCCCATATAGGCAGTGTGGCATTTCCCCCTCCCATTTCCTATATACGCAGTCTGGCATTCCCCCATCCCATTCCCTATTTAGGCAGTGTGGTATTCCCCCAACCCATTCCCCATAGGCAGTATGGCATTCCCCCCTCCCATTTCCCATATAGGCAGTGTGGCATTCCCCATATAGACAGTGTGGCATTTCCCCCTCCCATTTCCCATATAGGCAGTGTGGCATTCCCCATATAGACAGTGTGGCATTTCTCCCTCCCATTTCCCATATAAGCAGTGTGGCATTTTCTCCTCCCATTCCCCATATAGGGAGTGTGGCATTCCCCCTCCCATTCCCCATATAGGCGGTGTGGCATTCTCCCATCCAATTTCCCCGTATAGGCAGTGTGGCATCCCCCCTCCCATTCCCATATAGGCAGTGTGGCATTCCCCCTCCCATTTCTCATATAAGCAGTGTGGCATTTCCCCCTCCCATTCCCCATATAGGCAGTGTGGCATTTCCCCCTCCCATTCCCCATATAGACAGTGTGGCATTCCCCGTCCCATTCCCCATATAGACAGTGTGGCATTCCCCCTCCCATTTCCCATATAAGCAGTGTGGCATTTCCCCCTCCCATTCCCCATATAGACAGTGTGGCATTCCCCCTCCCATTCCCCATATAGGCAGTGTGGCATTCCCCCGTCCCATTCCCCGTATACCCAGTGTGGCATTCCCCCCTCCCATTCCCCATATAGGCAGTGTGGCATTTCCCCCTCCCATTCCCCATATAGGCAGTGTGGCATTTCCCCCCTCCCATTCCCCATATAGACAGTGTGGCATTTCCCCCTCCCATTTCCCATATAAGCAGTGTGGCATTCTCCCCTCCCATTCCCCATATAGGCAGTGTGGCATTTCCCCCTCCCATTTCCCATATAAGCAGTGTGGCATTCTCCCCTCCCATTTCCCATATAGGCAGTGTGGCATTCTCCCCTCCCATTCCCCATATAGGCAGTGTGGCATTTCCCCCCTCCCATTCCCCATATAGACAGTGTGGCATTTCCCCCTCCCATTTCCCATATAAGCAGTGTGGCATTCTCCCCTCCCATTCCCCATATAGGCAGTGTGGCATTTCCCCCCTCCCATTCCCCATATAGGCAGTGTGGCATTTCCCCCTCCCATTTCCCATATAAGCAGTGTGGCATTCTCCCCTCCCATTCCCCATATAGGCAGTGTGGCATTTCCCCCTCCCATTTCCCATATAAGCAGTGTGGCATTCTCCCCTCCCATTCCCCATATAGGCAGTGTGGCATTTCCCCCCTCCCATTCCCCATATAGGCAGTGTGGCATTTCCCCCTCCCATTTCCCATATAAGCAGTGTGGCATTCTCCCCTCCCATTTCCCATATAGGCAGTGTGGCATTCTCCCCTCCCATTCCCCATATAGGCAGTGTGGCATTCCCCCCTCCCATTTCCCATATAGACAGTGTGGCATTCCCCCTCCCATTTCCCATATAAGCAGTGTGGCATTTCCCCCTCCCATTCCCCATATAGGCAGTGTGGCATTCCCCCTCCCATTCCCCATATAGGCGGTGTGGCATTCTCCCATCCAATTTCCCCGTATAGGCAGTGTGGCATCCCCCCTCCCATTCCCATATAGGCAGTGTGGCATTCCCCCTCCCATTTCTCATATAAGCAGTGTGGCATTTCCCCCTCCCATTCCCCATATAGGCAGTGTGGCATTTCCCCCTCCCATTCCCCATATAGACAGTGTGGCATTCCCCCGTCCCATTCCCCGTATACCCAGTGTGGCATTTCCCCCCTCCCATTCCCCATATAGGCAGTGTGGCATTTCCCCCTCCCATTTCCCATATAAGCAGTGTGGCATTCTCCCCTCCCATTCCCCATATAGGCAGTGTGGCATTTCCCCCCTCCCATTCCCCATATAGGCAGTGTGGCATTTCCCCCTCCCATTTCCCATATAAGCAGTGTGGCATTCTCCCCTCCCATTTCCCATATAGGCAGTGTGGCATTCTCCCCTCCCATTCCCCATATAGGCAGTGTGGCATTTCCCCCTCCCATTTCCCATATAAGCAGTGTGGCATTCCCCCCTCCCATTTCCCATATAAGCAGTGTGGCATTCTCCCCTCCCATTCCCTATATCCAACCAGTAATTGGTAAATTGTCTAATGAGACATGATGCTCCAACAACCTATTGAAAATCTAAGGATTAGTTTATAATGTAAAATGTAAAATAAAAAGAATTTTATAAGGGCAAATCTGTAATTGTTCTTTCAGAGAAAGGGCAGCCGGAGGTAGTGCATTTTCTATACTAGAAAACCTTTAAAAACTACTGTTACTTTATAAAATAAATGTAGTCCTAAATTGCTAACCAAGATTAAATTACAACACTACGCCTTTAAAAGCTGGTGAGGGTCTTCAAAAAGCATGCGCTTGTAAACATGTAAAATGGCTGAGATATTGAGGTTTACAGGTTCAGCTTATGATTTCTATTCTGAAAAAAGTGAGTACGGCCCTTGGCTCTCCGATGCTGCACAATAATCAGCATAATGGGCGGGTCTGTAATATTCCCAGAACTTTCTACAGACTGCGCTTCTCCCCTCTCCCGGAATAGTGTGAAACCAGTCTGCGTCAACAGGCAAAGGGTAAGCGCTGGATTCAGCTGGGGATATAGTGTGGTTGCAGTAACACTGGTCATTAACTTGTCATTAAATATGATGTTCCTTTGCTTGTGATGCACCATAATTAGTGACATCGATCATAGAGCATAGATACATTTTTTCCAGGCTTTTAAGTATAAAATTGGTGCTTTGGTCTAAAAGTGGTGGAATCTCAAACAATAAACAGGAAACATGAGATCAAATAAGAATCTAAGCATTTGGAGCCAATAGCTCAAATGTCATCATGGATCTAAAACAAAGCATGCTGACACGTTTTCCTTGCTGTTACCTTGCCCTCTTAAAACCAGTCTGTAGGATAAAAAATTATATTACATATTAGCCTTGCCCCTAGACTATTAATAGCAGGTCTGAGCTGACAACTGAAAACATCTCCCTCCCATCTCCCTCCTCTGTGTCAGGCACACCACCCAATCCAGGTCTCTGCCTTCAGGTTCTGAAAAAACCCACACAGCCCCACACTGACAGATGCTTCATCATTGTTCTGTTTATAATAATGGTAAAAATGGTGCTACTATCTCAGCCAGACATTGGGAGGCCGATTCATTAATAGCGGCAGGTAGCGACAGTTGAGCGACTGTAGCGGCATTTTCAGAGCGCCCGCTAGTAGTCGCTGTTCTTGGCCGTTGTTCGTAGTTGATAGCGACTCAGTCGGTTTGTCGTAATGTTGAATATTGGGTGACGAGTCGCTATTTGACAGGTTCCGCGCTGTATGGGAGCGCATGATAACGACTGGCCCTAGCGACCGGCTCCCACCATATTCATTAAAAAATCACGCTCAAAAAATTTTCGCGCTGTAAAATGCATGTTTAAACCCCAGAGCGCTGGCGGCGATGGGTTAAAGGTAGTTTTTTAACCCCCAAACCACCATGTTTTTGGAAACCAAAAAAAAACAAGTTTTTTAAATCATTTTGTAATATGAATACATTAATATCAGACCTGTAATATCAATTCTGTACAATTTTTTTTTTTTTAACCTTAAAAAAATTATCTAACATGGCAGAAGTGGTCACAGAATTTTTCACATTTAAAAAAAAAAATTAATAACAATTAATTATTAATATTTAAAGATTGTTCCATTGAAATGCATTGGAGAGCGCCAGGTAGCGAGAGGTCATACCTGTCGCTGTTCAAGGTCGGACGCTGGCGCTGTGGGCTGAGGCTGGAATAATGATGAATGAGTGGCTATATGGCGCTATCTAAGTCGCTAAGCAGGATTGGCTTGATAAATGTGTGATTGTGGTGGGGAGCCGGCGTTCTAGTGGCGGGGCCCGTCATTATCGGCCGCTCACCAGTCGCTACCTGTCGCTATTCCTTCATAAATAAGGGCCTCAGTATATATGTGCAGCAGGGTGTTCCTGGTGGGGTTACCAGTCGTGGCTATACTAACTTACAGTCCAATTTCATGAAGGCGTGTCCCTTCAGGTCTCTAGGCCACAACTACCCCTGTTCACAGGTGCAATCATTTGATCATTTCTGATACCCTTGTTCCCAAACCATTCCTGAAGACCCAGCTTGATTTGTCTTTGTCTGCTCTCGTCCCAGCTTGGATAACTACCTGTTCTGATTTATGACCTGGTCCTGTCTTGTGTTCCCAAACCATTCCTGAAGACCCATCTAGATTTGACCTGGTCCGTTCACAATGCTTTGAGGTTTATCCTAGGTTTCGTGACGACCTCTTCTGATGTATGACCTGGTCCTGGTTTTCAGCCTTCCTGCCTTTCATTCCTGTTACTGGGGATTCCCCTACAGCGCAAAAACAGGCCCCGACAGGGGCATGAGGGAAAAATACCAGGGTTCCCTGTTAATTTCGTGATGCTGCTGTGACAAGCCGGTATGGCCATCCAAAGTGCCTCTACATCCATGTCAATCATGGTCTCCTGCCAGCAAGATATTGCCAGGTACTGTGTATTGTTTTAACGGGCAGACTCTTGGCATGTGGATTATAACAGGTCTAAAATAATGATGATGGTCAGCCTGGGATTTTAGTAGAAATATAAATATATGAGAATGAGAATATAAATATATGAAAAATGTATCCCCATTAACCTTGGCTAGAATTGATTATCTGCAGGAATAGATAACAAGAAATGTATACAATTAGTATACAAGAGGGAGTACGTCAGAATCAGAGCTTGCATAAGCTTTTTATGCAGAACATAAAAAAATGCATCAACAGTCACTCCGACTGTTAATCCCAGGGGCTTGCACAACACATCCAATATGCTAACAGGATGTTGTTTGAGATTTAATTTAATATATAAATATGTACAATGCTTCATTCTTCACCAGCTGTCTGGAACCTCAGATAGAACCATGTAAATTATGCACAATGAAGTGTGAGCTGTGTAATGAAAGCACAGGAAGCCTAGTGCCGAGCATCCTCATCTTGACCTGTCTTCTTGCTCAGTTGGAAACAACGTGGGCTGCCGAGTGTCTTTCATCATACTCCGCACCAGGTTAAAGATGTTCTGCCATTGTAATTCCCTTGCCTTGAGAGTGCAGACAAATGAATAGGTTTAGAAATGGGAACAAAGGCTTTTCCAAGAATATATTAATAGGTGTTTTGAAGCCTTCCTGCATATGCTACAATTTTACATTAATCGTAATTTCTTTTTATCTTTTTATAGGTCCGTATATCCCTAAAGGATTGGCCAATGGCCACTGAACTAATATAAGATGAAAGTAAGTGGACAGTCATGTTAGTCTGCAGGCGATCTTAGATATCAAACCAAAAATATGTAAATATGGCTAATCTGATTTAATGGGTTTTCATTTCCTAGAAACCACAATTACAGTTGTTTATTAGCATTTTGACAACAACAAGGCATTATAATGGGTTATAAATATAATGTAGACAGTCAGATGATTCTCAGGGAATGCAAGAGGATAAAGTAATGCCTTCCTTCCAGCAACCTACATGCTATGAGTATCGTTGCCTGGCTAGGAATCGACTTGACTGCTCTAGTTCAGGGGATCCCAACCAGTGTTAATAATACTGCTGAGGTTACTTGAGCTTCCCTCTGGTGGTACTCAAAGCCATTGAGGATAAAAAGAGAAAGGAAACATGAAAAACAGCAGCTGGACTAGGGGGTAGGTGGCAAGAGGGAGTTCATTGTTCCAGGTACAGTCCACTGTGAGCCTAACTTTAAAGAACACCTATGGTGTGCAAAGCCTCATCCTGTGGTACAGACTTCTTCTGCTACTGAGTAACCCCCCCTCTGGCTTCCTTTTTTTGAATCTGACTTTTAAAAATGACCGGCAAGCCAAGGTACTATGTGCTGGTACTTATCCAATAGGATGCCAATGGTTATCTAGCTGCAGGGTGATGTAAATAGTGGTGACAGCATTTCTTTGTGTTCCATGCACTTGAATGGCAGTTTTTAGCATGGTTTCAGGAGACTGATAACCCATACACACCACCCAAGCAGTGTCTGCGCATAAGAGGATCCTCCAGTGGACCCTAGAGACTCAGAGCCATTTATAGGGCAGTACAAGAGATCCAATCTAAATGTGTTTCAGCTAAAGGGTGGGCCCCAAAAATTCTTCTGGTCGGCCTAAGGTGCCCAGTCTGACGCTGCACCCAGATGGTGCTTGAAATAACTGGAAAGTGGCATTGTTTATAAAACAAGGTTGGGGACTCCAATCTAGAGCATTTTATTTCCTAGTTGCTAAACTAAACTAAGTGCTGCCATCAGAAATGTGTGCCTCTGATAAATCCTTGTCCCAAACAAAACCCCCTTTGGGGAGAGAAATACCCCTTTACATGGAACAATCAGCACTTAAAATAACTGGGAGCCCTTATCCCCAAAAATCCTTGTGAATGATATGATTGTAATATTAAAGCGGTCATTAAAGAAAATGGGCCAATCTCAGGCTATCCTTTCTGGGAGGAATACACGGGGAGGCCGATTCATTAATAGCGCCAGGTAGCGACAGATAAGCGCCAGTAGCGTGATTTTCACAGCGCCCGCTAGTATTCGCTGTGCTTGGCCGTTGTTCGCTTGTTGACAGCGACTCAGTCGGTGTGCGGTGAAGTTGAATACGGGGTTAGGAGTCGCTGTTTCACAGGTTCCGCGCTGTATGGGTGCCCCTGACAGTGAATGGCCAGAGCGAACGGCTCCCACCATATTCATTAACAAATCACGCTCAAAAATTTCTTGCGCTGTGAAATGCTTGTTTAAACCCCAGAGCGCTGGCGGCGATGGCTTAAAAGTAGTTTTTTAACCCCCAAACAACCATATTTTTTGATTTAAAAATTAAACAAGTTTTTCTAAACATTTTGTAATATGAATACATTAATATCAGACCTGTAATATCAATTCTGCACAAATTGTTTTTTATTTTTTTTTACCTTAAAAAACAAATCTAACATTGCCGTAGTGGTCACAGAATTTTTGACAGTTAAAAAAAAACAAAAAAAAAAAAAACAGTCATATCAATTAATTATGAATATTTAAAGATTGCTCCATTGAAATGCATTGGAGAGCGCCAGGTAGCGAGAGGTCATACCTGGCGCTGTGATGGGATTAGCAGCGGCGCTGTTCGTTGCAGTCCGCTACATGATGAATCCCGCGCTAGATGACGCTCTCGCCGGCGCTAGCCTCATTTAGCGTGATAAATGCGTGATTGTGTCCGCCGCCTGGCGTTCTGGAGTCGGTAGCCGCCGATAGCTGGCCCTACCTGGCGCTAGTGAGACACTACCTGGCGCTATCCCTTGATAAATAAGGCTGTTAATCAAGATGATTGCATTTCCTCGACTTTTTTTTTTTTTTATATTCAAACACTTCCGATCATTTTGAGAACAACAGATGTTAAATATATATACAAAGTATTTAAAGAATTTATACGGGCCCAAAAAGAGAGCAGTTATAAGCAGAGAGCTCTTACAACAAATCAAAAATACCAATGATTATTCCAAAATGGGGATCCCACAATCCCCACAAATCCACCCCCATGGGGTGGAAAAAGGGGGAAAGATTTTTCGACACCTGAGAGATTTTCATTAATTTCTTGTCTCCAAAAGTCAAAAAAAGACACCCAGTACAACACAAGACTAGTGGCCAGAAATCCACTGATCCTGGAGTGATGGGTTCAGGGTTGAACTGTTACAATGATAATTATAAATCGTCATCTTGCTTGTTTTACTGTGTGATCTGCCAAACCTCAATAAAAAAAAGATGTTTAAAAAAAAGAAAGTAAAAGAAAAGTGGAGCTAGCTTGGAGTAGGGTTAGGTTAGTGGTGGTAGCAGAATGTATGAATCATTTAATTAGCTGAGGGTGCCCATAGCAGGTTAGGCCCCCTTTGTGTCTGTGTTCCATACAGTCCTGTCTGTAGTCCCATGATAGTAGCCCTAAGTAATCTTGAAGGTGTCTACATGTCCATCCAATTAGGTTTGCCAGGTACAATGCACTCCTGCTAACTTGACTGGAACTGGGGACAGGTAGGATGTGGCAACTGCAGCCCAGAATTGCTGAACAAGTATTCAAGCCTATTTCTTGCTTCTTAGCTATCATTAAACCGGACCTTCAGCGTGATTTAATGAAAAGCCCAAACTCTTAACGGTTCCCCAGCATCTAAAATTAATATATTTTACGTTTTTAGTCACTAACTTATTATTCTTTCCCCCACTGGGCTGCAACTCTGTTCAGGAATTTAGGATACGGGCGCCGCCATCTTGACTCAGAAGCATCACACTTACTGAGGGGAGGAGAGTGGGGTAAGGTACAGGGGGGCGGGTTATAGCTGTGCTTTGCTCAGACAGAGCAGAGCTGGGATCAGGTAAAGGTCAGCAGTCCCAGAATGCAGAGCAGCACAGTCAGGAGGCACTTCCTGTTTGCAGGCTGCCTGATAAGATGGCGGCTTCCATAAGCCGCCATCTTGGATGTTTAAAGGCTCATAACATGCAGTAGATGCAGGTAGGATGATTTTTAATGTGGACAATCTGTATGTACAGGGTGTGGGAAACATATAAGATAGACTCTTATTCAGAGTGAAGGTCCGCTTTAAGCAAAGGGACATTCCAGTTTGGGGATTGGGTTAAATGGGCCCCTGGTTCAGGATCCTATTTGAGGGCCTCCATCACAAAATCTGAACTATGTATAGCTTAGTGTGTGGCATCCCAAGTGCACACATACTGACAATACCATCTGGTATTGTGTTTCTGTGTATGGTCGCTAATGCTTGCATCTAAATGTGTTAGTTCTTCCGATGGGCCCATGCATCCCAGTCCAACCCTGAATGAACCTAAAGTTATTTAGGTGCAATTAAGGGACACATAGTGAGGTTGTTTGCTATATTTTTTATGTGCAGTCAGGATTGACTGCCTTTATATATTTTTTTATTAAATAAAGAGAATGTATGATTGACAGTTCTCAGCTTTTGAATTTATTATAGAATTCAAGGTTGAATTATAACGGACAACCACATAAAATCTGTGACTTTCACTGAAGCTCTCAGTGAGAGCTTCACCAGCAGCTACTGCCGAGAACCCTGGGAGTGAGAAGGAGAACAAGCTTATAGGTACGTTTTGTTTGTTTTAATGGCAAAATTGGGCATATCACTGGTTGAGAGGGCCTAGTCTTTTGATGAGATCGTATACCAATGTTATCCACTTCCTCATTCAAAAGTGGCTGGTAATCACATGACTGCGATGACCAATTTCCCAATGGGCTTGTACGTCAAATCTTAATGGTTTCTCTGGCTCACCAATTAACTGCCAGTTGGTGCTATATACCATGACTTAGGAGCTTGAGTAACTTGGGTATAGTGCCCACTGGGACATGTTCAGACCCCAGTCTTACCTATATCTTCTTCTATCTTGATAGTGGAATGATGTAATGATACTTACTCGCCATGACACTAGAACCATTGACACCCTCTAAGCATCCCCATTTACACTATTCTGAAATGTATCTGGCTTGGCTAGTGTTTATTTATGTGTGTCATGCAAAATGGTTAAGATACTTATGCAATGATTCAGTTGGTGTTCTCTTGATAAGTTTTTATTTTTATATAAGGGTATCAAACAAACTAGCACATGACATCCTACAACACAATACCCCCTCCATAATCACATCCTGGAGCTCTAAGAATAACAACTATAACTAATCTGCCCATGAGTGATCTTTTGTTCTCATGCTCTTTTGGGTTAATAACTTTAACAAGCCCTGGGAGATTATATCTTCACCAAGTTACATCATGGCTGTGGAAGAAAGACTTTTTATACAGTTAACAAACAGGCTATTTTGAAAATCTGCTACATGCATATTTACTGGGTATGTATTGTCCATGCACCTATTGGTCTTTGTTACTAATAATATCTACAGGGAAGTTTTTTTTTAGTTTCATCTTCCCTTTATCTACTGTGGTATATGGTGGTTACATGAATGAACAGGGAACATTTTGCTAGCTCTTACTTGCCCACTAAGGTAAAATGAAAAGGATGACATCTTTGAGATTATCAATTTATATCTGACCTGCAAGGCAAATAATTCTAAACATTATAAGAAACCCTAGCTCCTCTTCCCTCGGCTATTACAGCCCACTGCTGCTGCCCCCTTTTCTGCCCCCTCAGCGAGTATGTAAGAAGCAAGTAAAGTAGCTAGCTCACCACATCCACATAAAGGCAAGGAAGAGGGAATCCACTCAGCAGTCCTTCAAATTACAGCAAAACTTCAGTGTTTATCCAGCCTCCAAGTAAAACGTAACTTTTAATTTATCTTGTTAAAAATAGCCAACCATAGAAAAATGCCAACATAAGTGAAAATAAAGCAGGGACCCACAGGGGCCCGAAACGCGTAACGGGGTTCTGGTGGCAGGACTCCATAAAAAAATGCGTAACGGGGTTCTGATGGCAGGACTCCATAGAAAAATGCCAACATAAGTGAAAATAAAGCAGGGACCCACAGGGGCCCGAAACGCGTAACGGGGTTCTGGTGGCAGGACTCCATAAAAAAATGCGTAACGGGGTTCTGATGGCAGGACTCCATAGAAAAATGCCAACATAAGTGAAAATAAAGCAGGGACCCACAGGGGCCCGAAACGCGTAACGGGGTTCTGGTGGCAGGACTCCATAAAAAAATGCGTAACGGGGTTCTGATGGCAGGACTCCATAGAAAAATGCCAACATAAGTGAAAATAAAGCAGGGAACCATAGGGGCCAGAAACACGTAACAGGGTTCTGGTGGCAGGACTCACTGGCTTCTGGGTCACTGCTTTATTTTCACTTATGTTGGCATTTTTCTAAAAAAAAATTTATGTTTTACTTGGAGGCTGGATAAATACTGACCCTCAGCGAGTATGGCCCAGTTTCGTCCCCCCACCCCAGCAAGTGAGGCCCTTCTTATGCCCTCCTTCCCCTGGCCAGTACTGTCCCATTTATGCCCCACCTCTCCCCCTTTCCTCAGTGAGTACAGTCCCATCGCTTTTGCCAGTCCTTCTGTAGAGAAGAGGGAGAGAGCCAGAGAGTCATAGCATCAGAGGGGGGCCATCATCCTGCAGCTAATGGAGAGTATTGCCCAGAGCAGCACCTCTCCTGTCTCCCCCTGTAGATTGCCCAGGGCAGGGGGTGAGCTTACTAATAGTGCCCAGCCCACCATCTCCCCTGCCACACAGGTGAGTGTGAGAGACCTAGTAGCCCAGATAGGGCCCTAAACACATGGGAGGGCTTGGGGGGTAATGGGCACCGCCTGTAGGGGGGATTACAACTCCCAGCTTACCCTGGCTACAGCCCTGTGCACTTCCAGGAGCAGCCATTGTGTGTCTTGAGCCGCATGTAGGAGTGCAGGTATGCACTATGGGAATGCAGGTATGCACTATGGGAATGCACTTTGGGAGTGTGAGTGCACACATACATGTTTGGGAGTGTGCACATGCATGCTTTTGAGTGCGAGCATGCACTTTGGGAGTGTGCACATGCGATTGGCGTGATAGGCTCCAACATGGGGGAACTGGGCAACTGGGGGAATCTTACAGCCCCTGCCCATTATGCTGATTATTAGGCAGCATTGCGGCTCCAAGGGCCACGCCCACTTGCTTAAGAAGATAAATCATATGGTGAAACTGTGAACCCTGATATCTCGGCAATTTCTTCTGAAAAAACAGAAAACTTTAGGACAGTGCCAAACGTAGCCAGACGCAATGGTGTAACAATTGCCTTTGCCTGCTGTAGCACTTTAACTTGCTGCAGATGTTGAGAATATCTGGACCTCATACATGCTTAATACTGCTCTAACTCCCCAAGCCCTAGTCAGGAATTTATATTGCATCATAATCCTGCATTGCCATACTCAGCATTTGCAGGAAAACTAATCCTGGCTGAAGGCAGGACTGTTCTACTTAAACTGGGAAATAAGTGTTTTTTTCAGCTGATAACATTGCATATCATAGTCAGGAATGGATATAGGCACGCTGAAAGTGATGGTACTGAAGTTTTAGCATTGTTGGAGCAAATACTGTGGCGGTGTGGGAATGGCACCACAGCCATGATGCTGAGAACTATATATAGCATTTCAGTGACAGAGGAGGTCATCTGAGAGGGTACTGTGGGACCAGGTATACTTGGGAGGCAGGGGGTGGAGGAATGTTGGAAAGAGATTCTGGGACTGGTTTTGGATAACAAGGGCTTCATGCTGGGGACTCTGCCCAGCCGAACTGACCCAAAAGCAGTGAAGCCCACTGAGAATTCTCCCTGTGGCCACCCCACCTCTGGTTGGGTCATAAGAGCAGCAGTTATTCATATATCAAGGAACAATGGGGCTGGAGGTGTTGATTGGGCTACCAAATGCCAGCCTACCTAGAGATTTTGTCATCCTTTGTTGCTAGACCATTTTCAATATTTTGTGCTATACATGTTTAACTGTGAATTTATGAAGGCCTTTTCCAAGGATTTTCTAGGAAAAGTATATTTTTTTTTCAGCAGAATCTGGGATTTGACATGAAATTGTAGCCTTCAGGACCAGAGACCACCAAGGCTGGCCTCTGCACCCTAGTCTACAGTGCTTTTAACCCTTTTAGCTGCCAGCCTACTTGAGATTTTGTCACCATATTGTACTATGTTTAACTGTAATTTTTGCAGGAATTTCCAGGAAGATTGGATATTGTTTTTTTCAGCAGTATATGGGCTTTAATATGAAATGTCTTGTTTGTAATTTTTACAGTGTTTGTTAAAATATTTTTGAGTTAAAAATGTAAAAAAAATATATATATTATGTTCTTTTAAAATTTGTCTCATTTGCTTTAAATAAAAAATATATTTATTCAAGAAAACCATATTGCATGTGAAAGCCCCATTTCTCCCGAATACAAAAGTGCCACATATGTAATAGTAGCCCCCGTTAAAACCTTGTGGGGTCCCCCCTTCCTAGTAAAACCAGCCCAGGCACCAGTTATGTGGGGCTTGCAAACCAGGGCGCACAGAGGTCCGCCTCAGTGGCCCCCAGTCCTGAAGGCTACAAGTCTGCATAGCCTTCATGGCCCACAAGCTCTTCTTGCCTCCTCGGGTTCTGGGGAGACAGGTAATGGCGGGTTAATAGCTTGCCAGCCCCTCATGCCTTGTGGACTGGTATAGAGGTCTCATGCACAGTAGTGCTGGTGAAGCTGGTGTAGCCTTCAAGGACGGGGACCACCAAGGCTGGCCTCTGCACCCTGGTCTACAAGCCCTGCATAGCTGTGGGCCAGGCTGCTCATGATGGGTAGGAGGGACCCCGCATTATTTTTTCATTTTTAAGGGTTTTTAACCTTTAAAAATAAAAAAAATGTGCTGTCCCTCCAAGAGGGGGGCAATAGGTCATTTTTTTTAAATTAACTCTTTATATCCTGTCACCCAACAGGTATAAAAAGCTTCCAGCAGCAGGAGTAAGAGCAGAAGCCAGAGTGATCACCGTGGCTTGTAGACCAGGGTGCAGAGGCCAGCCTTGGTGGTCCCCGGCCATGAAGGCTACAAGTTTGCATAGCCTTTTGTGGCCCCGGGCTCTCCCCCCCCCCCCCCCCCCCCGCGCGCTTTGTGAACTGGTATAGGGGATCTCATGGATCCCTTACCAGTTCACAAAGGGTTAACTATAAAAAACACACAGACACCAGAGTGAAAAGTAATTTATTACATTTTTTTTTCTTTACTTACCTCCAGATCCTTTGTCCCTCACCGATCCGATGACAGATGACAGTAGTGTCTGGCGCAGAGCGGGTGGCTGGACAGGGGATCAGAACCACGAGTGTCAGCGGTGTCTGAAGGGGGGCCCTGTTTCTGGCTCTCTTCTGAAGCTGGGAGACCCCGGGGGGGGGGGGGGGGTTCGGCTGCCACCCGGGGAAGCAGAGACCCTCAGCACTGGATCCAGGCCAGAGGTGAGCGTGTTTTTTTCTTTAACTCTTTGGGGGTAAATGGCAAGCACGTAGCTTCTACGTGCTTGGCACTTGCCGGTAGTAGAAGCAAACCCACAGAAACTATGAGCTTAGCATTTGAAGGGTTAAAGGAGCTGCAGTTCTCAACCCTGTTAGCTTGCTACCCCCACCGTAGGCCTGATAGGGCCCATTTCCTTAAACAGATAAATCAATCATTCATTGCTCGTTGGTTACTTGTGGCCTCATTAATAGATTTGGCTGTAAAAACTGTTTCATTACAGTTTCATTTCAGAAGGTGCTAGCTGATTAGATTGTATTCTCGTCAGAATGAGTTTTTTGAAAAGTTACTATTGCAAATCCAGCTGCCTAATCTGCTTGTATATACATAACTAATCCTCTACCTCCCCATTTCCTTCAGCTTCACCAGCACTACTGTATTGTTGCCAGCCACATTAACAGCAACAATGGACCCCTTTCCAATGTCAGAGTCCTTAAAGTACAAGTGTCTACATTGGTATTGAATCCTTCTAAAGAGGAACTGCTCATATGATGCGCTGTAAAAGCAATAACCCCTCTACATCTTGTACACCTGGCTCTCTTTTGTGGCTTCCTTTGTAACTCCAGATGGGCCCTCATATTGCATCTGAAGCACAGGTTGAACAGACAGTAAAGCTGACTATATCAAACAGAAGCTATCTGCTGCTGCTGCTTAATACATTTTGTGTGAATGTGCTATTTTCCTACAACTTTGGTGCAATTAGCTAAATATTCGTGTAGTGCTATAATGAATGTACAGTTGCCTATTTTATGTTAAGTTTTATCTAATGTCTGTAAAGCAAAAGCAGAAAAAATCAACATCAGGGCTCAATTTATTTTTTATGCCAAGTAAATTGAATCTAACAATACAGCATAGGGGAAGCACAGCCTCCCCATATACCGAATTGTCAGATTCAATTCACTTAACATAGTGTTTAGTGGTTCTTTTGGGAGTGGCACGCTTATTTTTGTGGTGGTGCAGATACAATCTGTTGTTGAGGTACAATTTGTTTTTATGACACACATTTTGAAGTAACATTTTTGGTTTTCAAAGACCTTTGCATTCAGGTACACGTTCACATTGTGGCAATCTCGTTGCAAAAATGGTAATCGCTATTACAAAGCATTCGCCTTATCCCAGAAATTTGCTTGCATTTTATGAGTGATCACTATTTGCTATTGAGCGTTAGAAATTGTGATCGTTACCAAAACGCTGCATTCAGGACTTGTGCAATCTCCCCACCTATAGGTAATTATGGGCAGTGTTTTGATGACGATTATAGCGCGATCAGCTATTGCAGAGAATCGTCCTAGAATGAATGGGGCCTTAAACAGACCACATCTAACATTTTTCATTTCCTGTATTGCTGCCCCCATGAAGCATTCCTTTTAGCGATTTACTATGCTGCAGCCTCTCACTGTTCCTCGCTAATGCCGCCTGTTTTGTAATGGGGCATTTTTACAATGACATCAGGTATATCTCCCCATGCAAGTATCCACCCACATTTTTAAAAAGCAAGCAATACTATTCTGGCTATAATGTTTACTAAAGGAATGCCCACATGTCATACAACAGGGCACTATTTTGGAACAAAAGGTCACCAGAAACATTGTGCTTTGGATCACTTGGCTGTAATGCATTTTAATGTATCATCACTGTAACCTTCAGGTGAGCTTTTCAGTTAATCCTCTACTCACTGATTTTGAGAAAGAAAGAAGAAAAATATGTTTTGACATATACAGCATCTAATCCAGAATTCAAGTAATAGTGTTGAGAAAGCCTTGCTGGCGAAACATGTCCACCTAGAACCAATCATTGATACTAAATACACATAATTTAAAGGACATCAATGCCAATAGACTCATCTATACTTAAACATATCCTATAGAGATCTTGATATACCTGACATGGTATTTTTAATGACTTAATAATGTTTGAATAAATATATACATATTTATGCAACCGTGTACTAACTTAGGGTCGGGTGGAATGTAAGGGGATTTTCTTTTTTTGGAAACTGGTTGGTTCCCACCTATTTGTGGTTCAATGTAAAATTTCTACATCCAATTAGCCAATTGCATTACTGACTCAGTTTCACACTGAAGTTTCTATAGGAGGGAGCACTTTTGTGTCCCCAAGAGATTTGGGGAGTTCTCATTTGTATTGATTGTGCAAACATCGGGATGTTGCACTTTTAAGACATCCTGTCTAGATTGAGAACCTCCTGGATTAGTAAGTATATGGATTTCTTTATAAATTCTGCAGAGCGCTGGAAGCCAATTAAACAAGAGGTGTGAAAGGTGTTAATGTAAAACAGGATGTGGTTCAAGTTTAACAAAACTGAAGTCATAACCAGACAGTGAGATGAAGCCTGTCCTGGCAGTAGTCAAATATGTTTAGACAATCTCCAGCTAGCTGTGTGCTTTCATTATACTGGCATTGTCGTGAGGTTTTCTAAACCTTTTCTTCACTCATTGAAATGACTTTTATTAGGAACTTTACTGTGTGGGTGTTTACTGTATTCCTTCTGCTAACATACCCTCCCCTCTATCCACCAGCAATCCCTGAGACATGTTCCCTGGCACATTTTCAGCAGTGGCAACAAATTACTTGTTACCTGGCATGTTTGATTAACCACCAATAGTGATGAGCGAACTCCTAGTAGTTCAGCTACAACAAGTTTGGCCGACCTCGCTGCATAAGTCCAGTTCTGGTCACCAAACTTGACCCAAACCCGAACCCTATTGAAGTCAATGGGGTTCCGAAAATTTAAATAAATTCCTAAATTTGAAAAATCTTAAATAAAAAATATTATAGGTGGATGTGGTGGTGTAAGTGGAAGAGACAGAGGAAGTAGATGTAAATGTGGTGGTGTAGGTGGAAGTGGCAAAGGAGGAGGGAACCAACACTAAAACGACTCACTCAGGCGCTGCCACAGGCAAGTCTCATGGGATCCATGCCTGGATAATATTAAGAAATAAAAAGATGTCCACGTTGGCTCTTGTTGCTGATGACACCTCCTGCGGTGTTGAACACACGTCCTGATAGGACACTTGCTGCAGGGCAGGCCAGCAGCTCCAAGGCATAGAGGGCAAGCTCTGGCCACATGTCCAGTTTACCGACCCAAAAATAAAACATGAAGGACCCATCTCTCAGTACAAGGACACACGCCAACAGATCATCCACAATGTGAGTCAAAGTCTGCCTTTTGGTACTACATGCCATATCCGATGGTGGTGGATATGGTGGACAATTGATTAAGCTGTTTCACATGCTTACCCTCCCTTGTGAGGTGGTGCTGGTGCCCCTGCTGCATTGGTGACTTCCTCATCCTCGGCCTATTGCTGCTACTGAGCCCGCAGAGTCAGCAGAAAACTCTGGTAGTAGTACGTCCACCAGAGTCCGTTTGTACTCTCCAGTGCTGGAATCAAGGAGAATGTTATCCTTATAGCAGTGATCCAACAGGTTAGCCATCCAGTAATCGGCACTGGTGAATATTATACGGATAACTCTGTGGTTGTTTCTCCACTACTCTCCAGTGCTGGAATCAAGGAGGATGTTTTCCTTATAGCAGTGATCCAACTGGGTAGCCACCCAGTAATCGGCACTGGTGAATATTATACGGATAACTCTGTGGTTGTTTCTCCACTACTCTCCAGTGCTGGAATCAAGGAGGATGTTTTCCTTATAGCAGGGATCCAGCAGGGTAGCCACCCAGTAATTGGCACTGGTGAATATTATACTGACAACTCTGTGGTAGTTTCGCAGGCACTTGAGTACGTAGTGGCTTATGTGAGCCCGGCTGCCCTAAGTCAAGAGGAAGCTGTCCAAAGTGGCAGATGTCTCCCCATCCCTCAGCCATGCTGCAGTGACCCCTGTGAGATGCACTGGGTGCCACCCTGCTGTGAGAGAAAGTAATCTTCCTCCAAATCCTCCAAAACTGTCCACTGGCTGGAGAGTGGAGTACCTGATCGCTTTCTACCTGGCAATCCATCCTGCAAACCACTTGTGGACTGACCTGACACCTGGGTAAATCACATCCTCACATGGCCTTTGCCAGCAGGCAAAGAATGGGGTAGGTAGCGCTGCTGATGGCGTCATCAGCGCTGACCATATTGGTGGCATTGCAGCATGGCACAAATGCCCCACATGAAGGCACACTCATTGGTGGTGAAGTGTTGTTGGTCTGCACTTCGACCCAAGCATTTCATAGATGGAACTCCACTATTATCTAACTCTTTCCAACATATGCAAAGTGGAATGCCACCTGGTTGGCAAATCACCTTAGAGGCATTGGGTGGGAAGGCAGTGCACATAGGAAAGCAGCAGCAGTGTGTACACAGCAAAAGTGTGCACACGTGCTCTTTATACAGCAGCTCCAGCATGTCTGGATAATAAGCCAGGAAGGCTTTGCACCTTGAGTACATGCACCAGGCAAAGGATGCGCATCAACCCGGCTTGGCCCAAGGCTGCTGCAAGGTTATGCCTGATGTTGCAAACCATCTCGATGGGTTTCAGGAGAAGGGGCAGCAACCACTCATCTGCTCATGGATGCCAGTCCACAGCTCCTGGGCAGCATGTGGTCTTTCACTCAAGCAGAGGAGTTTCAGTGCGTCTGTCTGTGGTTTTCCCATGGTAGTGGTCAAATTGGTGGCCCAGACGCTGTGCTGACTGGATGAGGAGGAAGGAGAGGAAGAGGCAACAGGAGGCACCGGGTGATGTCCTGGATGGTGGAAGAATATGCGCCAAACTACTTCACGCCTGGGGCTCAGCCGCTACTTCATTAACCCAGTGGGCAATTAGAGAGATGTAATCTCTGTGGCTATGCTTACTTGTCCACTTGTCAGTTGTGATAGATATTGGTCTTAGTATTTTACAGTGCACACCTTATTTTATCCACAACCTGTTGGTGCAGGGCAGGGATAGCCTGTCGAGAAAAGTAGTGGCAGTTGGGAATGGTGTATTGTGGCACAGCCATCAGATTTTTAAAACTATCTGATGGGACAGCCATCAGATTTTTAAAACTGTCTGTCTCCACCAGCCGGATTAGGAGCATTTTTAAAGGCCAGCAATTTTGAAATGCTTGCACTCAGGGCCAGGACTAGCGAGTGAAATAGGCCAAACCTCCGCTTTCTCTCCAGTGTTTGAGGGATAGACAGCTAAACCAAACACGGTGTGGACAGGCTTGGTAATGGTGGTGCTACTGCTGGTATTGGTCTCAAATCCTCCCTTGAAAAAATGCCATGCTGGTGAGATCCTTTCAGGCAGCTTTGGCATGCTCAGTCCCTGGATGTGGTGGGCAGTAGTAGCAATGGACTGACTGCTGAGGGTATGCACCCTTCTCCCTCCTTTGCTGGCTGCCTGGGGCTGCGTGACCACCTTCTTCCTCCAAACTCTGATGTCCTTCAATCCGTGTTGGATCTGGGACTTCGTCATCACCCCTCAGATCGACTATGGTCTGCACTATAGTTTCATCAACCATTGTAGGTGTCTTGCGATGGTCTGCTGCCACGTCCTTATCCTCCAACATAAGTGTTTGGGCATCTGGGAACCCAATTGGTGCAGGAGCAGGTGGATGGCCCACTGTATTCCAGATAGGAGTGTCATCATTGAGTATTAATGGACTTCTGGCTGGGACAACCTTGCTTATTTGAAGTGGGGTGAGGGCTCTGCACTTGGCAGAAGTGGAGTGGGTGGAAGACATTCCCATGGAACTGGTAGTACTCTGTGGCCTCACCACCCATTGGCATTGGTGCCCTGGCAACGGCAACAGAGGATGGTGTAGCAGGAACAGATGAAACATCTCCTTGCATCACTTGCTCCATTACCAGCAACATCAGCACCATGACCATGTCCTTGTCCCTCATTTGCTGCTTTCTGCATTGTTGGACAGAGTGTATTAGCAGCATATCATTGCCCACTGAGTGCAATGAAATTTGGCACAGGTCAGATGTTGTAGTAAATGCCTGCTGAGTACAATTTAATTGGGCATGGATCAGATGTAGTATCAAATGGGCACTTACTAAAATTCAATTGGGCACAGATCAGGTGTCATTTAAATTTTGACCCAGCAGCTGCCTGTCCTCGAAGTGCAATGAGGACAACAGGTAGAAGTGCTGCTATGTCCTGCCCTACCTGTCCCTCACTCCAGCAGCCTCCCCTTCCTTGCAAACTGCTCTGAAAGGGGTGTGTTCTAGCTCCCTATCTGTCCCTCACTGCAAATCCAGGCTGTCCCTATTTACCTACAGCACTGTAATAGCGCAGGGACGGCAGTCAGCACTGGAAGCCCCATACCAAGGCAAGCAATTTTAATAGGCTGCCCCCAAGGCCTCCTCGTTCCTATGGGTGCTCTTTTGGGATACTATTTACACCTCTTCAGTAGCACAGGGGCCTCTGATGCTAAAAAAAAACACCTTGGAGTTTTAGCTTTCTCCATAGTCTAGCATAGATTTAGCAGTCCCACAGCACTCCACAAACTCCTGAAACAGCAATGTCTGCAGCATCAGCAACTGACTCCTATTTTGTTTATTAGGCTTTGAAGGATTAGGATGTGTTTCTGTTTCACAAGTAAGCCATGAATTATTAAACCTAGGTGGGCCAAATAACATTTTCCCAAGAAGCCAAAAAGGAACAGCCTGCCAGTGGACTCTTTACTATGTTGCTGCTGGACGGTCATCACCCGTATCATTTAGGAACAGCCTACTTTGGGCCATTGCTGAAGTGCTAATAAGTAACTTTTGAAACCTTAGATTGTTCAAATATCCCGAGATATGTGGTACCTTTTGTCCCTGGAATTGGACAAAGGTTCCAAAAATTTATCATTTGATATGCTTCTCTGGCCAGGAGTTCTGCTTGTTTATACTGAAGAAGTTAGAGGAAAACCTGCAATCCTTCCTGAACACGTAAAGGTACAGTCTGGGAAAGGGTAATTAAAACACAGCATGGAGCTGAACTGGAACCTGTCCCGTGTGCCTCTCTTGCTGTATGGTGTAGCAGATTTCCAAAGTTTGAGCCTCCTTTCAATTTAATTTCTCCACGACATTTCTGTGTGCTCACAGTCCCCCTGTCACCTATTGCTGCCAAAGTGAGCAATCCTAACAAGCACAACTACTGTGACTTGCCATGTATATTAATGCTGGGTGCGCTGAGGGACAGGTTTGGCTTTGTGACCACATTTGATTTGTGGTCATGAAGGAATAGAAGTAAAAGGAGGGGCAACATTTAGAGACCTGCTGCAGCATCTAAAGCACACTGTAGGAAATGGAGAAAAGGTTCAGGCTTTAGGCAACCTCCTTGCTGCCTTATTATTGCCATTGTCTGAGCTGAGGGGTCCAGAGAGGGTTATTAATGAGTAGCATTATAACAACATAATAAAGTTTCCAAGAGTGGTTCATGTCAAGAAGAGCTTCTAGCATGTATCCACAAGTTCCGAAGGATGGATCTGTAATTATTAGCTATGACCTGGCGGTCCACTACTGAAAAATGGACCACACCAGCAATTATCATACAGTGTGCATGCACCCCGATATGCACTTTTACAAGCGCAATATAAGGAAACAAACAGAAAGAGGGGGTCCCAACTCCCCTAATATTATCAGCACCACTGGGATCTAATCAAATATGTCAAATTTTATTTCATATTGTTGCCAACAAAACATATATGGATATAATTAAAAACTCAAAAAAACACAGAACACACAAGGGGGCGCTAACACTATATCGACATTAATCCATATATCCCTGATCTAACAACTATTAACACAAAACCTATCCAGATATCCCCAGAAATTCATTGCAGTGTATAATTATACTATAAAAATTGTATCAAATTAATAAATGTGCAAATATATGTTCAAAAAAGTGCTAAGTGCTTAAAGTGCTACAAATAGAAAGCCGAGTCAGGATAGGCAGGGAAATGAAGGATCATATAATGCTCATGGACACCACCAGTTAGGGCCCCCCAGGATCACCGCCTGGGATCACCCCCTGGCGATCCACATGAGTTTTGGAAACAGCGTGAAATGAAAATAATTCATTTGCATGGCTCCGCCTACTGCAGAGGTTCATGGCGGAAATTCGATGATCGTTAGTCTATATATACCATGTAAATACTTTCTGAGTGCAGAAATCACTTGGGGAAGGTAGTACATGTGTGTGTGGCACATCTTTTATGACCTTTTTTTTGACAGATGAACAGTGAATATTTTCTGGTCGCTTGTTAAAGGAATACACAGAAAAAAAATGAGTGGCTGTACATCTGCTGCTAATTAAAACTGACAAATCCCCAATAAAGAGAGTGGTTTAAAAAAGAAAAGGCAGCCATAAGCACAAGGTAGCGATTGTTCAAATAAAATAATCACCATGCAGAAACCGGGGCTGTGAATTAAGGCTGGGTATGCTAAAAGCAATTAAAGGAAAACACTGAATAATTGTATGAATTTAGTTGCACATGTTTATTAAAATTATTCCCCACTTTCTTCCCAGAATTCACCATTTTTCTGTATGGCCTTTGCTGATGTTTCGTGGCTGATTAACATAGACAGTCTAATGAATTGCAAATGATTTTAAGATGAACATCTGTCAGTATTCACTTTAAAGCTGAACTCTAGACAGGCAGAATGGCACATGTCAAAAAGCTAAAGATCCTCTATCTTAAATAAATATAAAGGTTTATTAGAAATGTTAATACATTTTATTTGAAGAAAATTACCCCTGAAAATATTAATCAGAATAAGGTTAGGGAGGACTGGGCATTAAAAGTGAACTTTTGGCACATAAAACACTTTTTATTTATTTTGATGTGTGTGATACTGCTTTCTATTTTGCAATTAGAATCCTAATAAACATGTGTTTCAGTATGTATATATCTTTATGTATCTATCTACATTTTCTTACTGGCTTGATTCACTAGTTGAAAAGTTAAATGCATGAGAAAAATGCCTGAGAATTTTACTTTTAGTGAATCACCAGATAGGAAGAAAAAGAAATTCAATGGCACTTTTTTATAGGAGTGTCAGAAAAATCGATTCTGTCAAATATCGCAATATTACATCAGACAATACTAGTATTGATTCCTTCTTTCTAGTATCGATTCTGACTTTTCCCCCTGCTACTGTAAAAGAAAAGTAAAAAACACACTCACCTGACCCCTCATTCGATCCAACCAGGTCTCCTCTTCACCCGGGGGGGCCTCCAACCCCCCCAGGTTCCTCCGGCTGCAGGAGAGTGCACGTAATAGGGTGCCCCCGCTTTACCCGCCGCCGGAAAATCCTGTAAAAAGGAAAAAAAATTACATTTACTCACCTTCGTGCGTGATCACTCGCCCCAGGTCTCCTCCTCTTTTTTTTTACTGTTAACTCTTTGTGAACTGGTAAGGAATCTATAAGACTAGCAGGTGACTTGCCATTAACCTCGAGCCCCCTCATTACCCGCCTCCCCAAAGCCCGGGACAGGCAGAAGGGCCTGGGGGCCAATAGGTCATGCCGGCTTGTAGCCTGCAGGGCCAGGGGCCACCAAAGCTGCACCCTGTTCTACAAGCCCTCATAGTTGGTCTACTTTTTTACTCCTGAGAAAAGTATTGAACTTTTTATTGAACAAAGGGGGTGGGAGCTCAATCACTATTATTTATACAAAATTATTATTATTATTCAGGGCCTGGGAACTAATTTACCACCCAGTTTAACTTTGAACTTTTTATTGCTTTGCCAAGTGTCATTGGCTTTCCTTTTTATATCTGGTGATTCACTAAAAGTGACATTCTTAGGCTTTTTTCTCATGAATTGAATTTTTTTCAGTTCTTAGTGAATCAAGGCCATAGTGTTAATCTTATAAAAAAAATGCTGGCCATTAAAATGAACTGAACAATTTTGTGTTCTTAATGAGTAAATGTTCGAATTATTTAACCGCTATTTTTGCCCTCTTTGACTCCATTGTGGATATCTAGCCATACTTCCTTTTTTCCCGTATGACAGACCGAAAATGATGATTTTAACAGAAAATATGTGGGCGTTGCTGGTGTTAAACAATAATGATTAGCACAAATATGATCCTATTGTAGCACAGCCCTAAATCTCCTCTCGAGCCACTTCTGGATTTTTTTTTAATCTCCTCGCTGACTCATATTCCTTCTATTTGGGATCTCTCTTTGGTGCCCTGTGATGGCTTGCAGTTCTTTCAGTAGTTGCTTTATTATTGGCTACTTGTTGAATCATGTACTGAAGCCTTCAACTGCTATCCCAAGCCTCCCTGGTAACAGATTTACTTTAGGAAAATCCATTTTTGTAGGGTCTACCACTTGCTCCACTGTTCCTTCACCTGCAGCACCGCTCTGAGATTGTCTTCAATGGACACAGCCATACACCAGTAACTTCCACCTGATGAGCTTCTCATAGCAGCGCTAAGGGTGAACGAACAATGTCTCGGGAACCGGTGGCAAGTAGGAGGGAGGTCTTGTGCACTGTGGAATGCTCTAATCTGAGGTCTGGGGGAAAGTCCACAAAAGCATACTTTCCCATTAAAGTAAATCTGTCACCAGGAAGGCTCAACAAGTAGACCCTATTGAGAACAATAGGCTTGGCCTGAACTATTCCATAAAAGGCATGCATGCTTATACCTAAGGATTTAACCTTATTTATATCAAATAAATGCTGAAATATTTACTGTGCATTAGGAGGTTTAGATACATGCTGTTTATTCTAAGTATACAGCACGTCCTGTTCCAGAAGATATTCCTTACACTTGGGGATATACTCCAGTAGATGGCCCTGGACTGCAGAGACAGAAAAGTGGCTCCTCCCAGCCCCATATATACCAGGGACCTCCCACAAAATCCCCAGTTCTTCTCTGCAGTCCTGGCTGCGATGACTAGAAGATGGCTCTCTCTACTCGCAGGTGAGCGGGGCTTATTAGCCTACGGCCCTGTAGGACTATTCCCACCTGTTTCCTTTTCACTGCCTCCCAGCTTAGGCTGCGCTGGTCGGGTGATGGTAGGCAGCACCGCTGCTAGGTGCTAAGGAGCGCTGCTCCAACCTCAGTCCCCCACCAAAGGGTAGGTGGTATAGGCCCATGGTGAGCCTTATGGGATGCCCCTCCCGCATTTTATACCCCTCACCCCCTGTCCCCGCAGTTGGCTCCTTTTAGGCTGGCCGTCGCTTCCCCCATCGCTCCCCCTTGTAGATCTCGGGGGGGGGGGGTGCATGTATTTGCCACATGTTGTGTGTTGCGTTTTGATCCCTTTTGTATTGGTTGCACTGGTTTCTTTTGCCGCCACCGCCGCACGTTTGTACTATGCTCCGCGGTCGGCGGCGCCATTGCCTCAGGCGCTGCTGCACCATCATTGGCTGGCCTTGTCGCGTTTTCGCGCTCTTTGGGGGGCGGGCCTTGCGGCTGACGTGTTCTGCATCACTGTCTCCGTGGCCCGCCCCTCGAGGTATATGCGGGCGCCATTTTAGTTCTCTGCTGCGTGTGCCTGGCGTCTCCCTATCGCGGTCCGTAAATGCCCCTGCGAGCTGATTTATTTTATATAAATTATCTGTATTGCATATCGCTTATGAGATCTTTTTGCTTATGTCTTGCAGGCGGGTCAAACTTTGTGGTTTCTCCCGTTCCTATCCCCTCTATTTAGTGTTAACTCTTATTGGAGGGCTATTATATTTCACTACTCCCACTTCCCTAGCGGGCTATTGGGGCATCCCGGGTTGCTATTATTAGCGTCAATCCCTATTGGCCTGTTGTGCCGTGATAATCACCATATGGAGGCTTCTCAGGATAATGTGCTCGGGGTTCCTTCGGGACAAGCCCGGCTGTGTGTGGCATGTGGGGTATCCCAAATGATGATGTCAGGGTGTGTGTACCCTTCGCCCGGCAGGTACTTGCGTTGCAGTCTGGTTTACCTGCGGCTGGGCCTAGTGCTGCGCCCCCTCTGGCTTCGCCTACCCCCCCATGCTTACGCCTGACACCCAGTGAGGTGCATACCAGTGGGGAGTCTCAACCTGATTTGGCTGCCCGGGTAGCCAGTATTGAAAGGCATATTGCTGGGTCTGGTCCGCGTAAGGCTCCTGCTAAGCGGCGGCACCTGCCACCCGGTGTTACTCTCTTTCCTGTGGAAGCTGAGGAGTTTTTTTTATATTACTGGATATACCCCCCAGCAAGAAGGGGAATTATTCTGTGATTCAGAATCATCTGAGGACTAGCCTAGGGGTTATGCTGAGTCTGGGTCTGACCCATGGGCTTCAGATGATACTGACAGACTTTTGGCTCACATTTTTGAAGTGCTCTGTATCTCTCCTCCTGCCGTGGCCCCGCGGCAGCAGGGGGAGCTGTTTCATACTGTTAAGCCACGTTTGGAGTTTCCTGAACAAGCTCACTTTAGTAATCTGATTCTCAAGGAGTGGGAACAGCCTAGCCGGCTTCCCGGGGTACCAAAGAGTTGGGATAAGGGGTATCCCTTTTCTGCTGAGATGGTTAAACGTTGGTCATGTCCTCCAGAGGTGGATGCACCAGTTCTGGGGATGTCTAACACATCTGTCATGCATTCCCCTGACTCTACTACACTGAGAGATGGGGAGGACTGGCTTGCCATGCCTTTGCCTGTGTTGGGACCGTGCTCTGTCCGGTCTGTGCCTCTGCTATCACGGCTGTTGCTATTAAAAGCCTGCTCAGGGGTCTCTTAGATGGGGCCCCTGATGATGCTGGTAGTGAAGAGTATAGAGCTCTTCTGCGTTGTGAGGAATTTGTTGCATATGTTCTCTCTGCTCTGGATGATACCATTAGAATGTGTGGCAGGCATCTGCTTTGTTGGTGGCGACACACCACTCGGTCTGGCTGCGCCAGTGGGCAGCTGACAACGCTGCCAATAAGGCTGTCACTGGGTTTCCCTTCAATGAGCTACGTCTCTTTGGGGAACGTTTAGACTTGTTTGCTAAGGGAGGCAAGTTACCTCAGCATAGAAGGCAGCCCCGGCCCTTTCGGGGTTCAGGTGCCTTTTCTCCTTCCTTCAGGGGCTCCAGAATTGGACAGGGAACTTCCTTTGCTGGAGCCCGTGGAGACTTTTGGGGCAGGGGCAGAAGACGTGGCCTCACCTGGGGTCCCAAGACTAAGTCCTCCCCCAAGCCCCCTCAGGCATGAAGGGGCGCCCTCACCCATCCGGGTGGGGGGACGGCTTCGGCTCTTGGCTCACGTCTGGAGGCATCATGCCTCAGACCGGTGGATTCAGGAGGTAGTATCCTCCGGTTACAAGATAGAGTTTGCAGCCTGGCCGCCCCCAAGATTCATCAAATCTTGGTTAGCTCAAAACCCCTTGTCAGCTCAGTCTCTCTCCCTGGCTGTCCAAGGCCTTCTAGACCTAGGTGTCATTTGCCGGGTGCCCTTGAAGGAAAGGGGCAAAGGCTATTATTCCAATCTTTTCATTGTGCCCAAAAAGGATGGGTCCATCAGACCTATCCTGGATTTAAAGCTTCTCAACAAGTTTGTCAGATTCAGACACTTTCGCATGGAAACTCTGCGCTCAGCTGTGACTTTCCTATGCCCAGGGGACTTCATGACCTCTGTAAACATCAAGGATGCTTACCTTCACGTACCTATCTTTCCAGGTCATCAGAGATTCCTCAGGTTTGCTCTGGAG
This sequence comes from Gastrophryne carolinensis, assembly GCA_027917425.1. Classification (NCBI taxonomy): domain Eukaryota; kingdom Metazoa; phylum Chordata; class Amphibia; order Anura; family Microhylidae; genus Gastrophryne; species Gastrophryne carolinensis. The sequence goes on along the minus strand of CM051236.1, from coordinate 384,230,220 downwards.
GATCAGCACTAACAATTTGTGGCCTTGCCCTTCGGCCTCACATCGGCCCCCAGGGTATTCACCAAGGTGCTGGCAGGAGTGATGGCCCTGCTGAGATCTCAGGGCATTCGCATTCTTCCCTACCTGGACGGCATGCTTATCGCTTCTCAGTCCTTCCATCAGGCAGTGCTGGACACTCAGAGGGTGGTGTCCACACTGGAATCATTCGGCTGGGTGATCAACCACCCCAAATCTTCCCTGTCTCCTTCCATGGTGAAGTCTTTTCTGGGCATGATGCTGGATTTAGCTCAGGTCAAGATCTTTCTTCCTCAGCAGAAGGTGGAGGTCCTTCAGGAGAAAGCTCAGCTCCTGCTGTCTTGTCCTCATCCATCCATCAGGCAGGGAATGCAACTGGTGGGCCTGATTGTGTCCTGTTTCGAGGAGGTTCCATATGCTCAGTTCCACATGAGGCCTCTTCAGCTTCACATCTTTTCAGTATGGGATCGGGACCCTGTGTCCCTGGATCAGGTGTTTGTCTTGTCCCCTCAGGTCAGGTGGTCTATAGTGTGGTGGCTGGACTCAAGGAACCTGCTGGGGGGGCAGGTCCTTTCTGGCCCCCTGCTGGGAGACTGTCACCACGGATGCCAGTCTGACAGGTTGGGGGGGATTCTGGAAGTCCCTGAAATTCCAGGGTCAGTGGGGCCCTCAGGAGGCCCATGCTCCTATCAACATTCTGGAATTGAGGGCAATCAGGTTGGTTCTCGCCCACTTAACCCCACACCTGAGGGGTCGGGCTGTTCAGGTCCGCTAGGACAACCAGACAGCGGTTGCCTACTTCAATCATCAGGGAGGGACCCGGAGCAAGAGGGCCCTCAAGGAAGTGTCCCTGATACTGTCCTGGGCGGAGGAAAATGTTCCCTGCATCTCAGCTGTGTACATCCCGGGGGTGGAGAATCTGGAGGCAGACTCCCTCAGCAGGGGGACCTCTCGTCTGGGAGAATGGTCCCTCAGCAGCAGGGTGTTTCGCTCACTGTACCACCGCTGGGATCAGCCAGATGTGGATCTGTTTGCATCCCGTCACAATCACAAGCTTCCAGTCTTTGTCTCTCTGTCCCAGGATCCTCTGGCCTTAGCCATGGATGCCTTAGCAATGTCTTGGACGAGTTTTCAACTCCTGTATGTGTTTCCCCCGTTTCCCCTGCTGGGCAGGGTGCTGCGCAAGATAGCTCAGGAAGGGGTACCAGCCATACTGGTGGCCCCCTGTTGGCCAAGAAGAGTGTGGTTCGCAGACATCGTGCAGCTGGCAGTAGATCAGTAAGCCCTGCCCCGGGTTCCAGACCTGCTCACTCAGGGGCACCTACGCCACCCCAATTTACAAATGCTGGCTTTGACAGCCTGGCTGCTGAAAACTCCATCTTGATGGAAAAAGGGCTGCCTGCCTCGGTGGTGAATACCATGATCAGGGCTAGGAAGAGGTCCTCTTCTTCCATTTATTACAGAGTTTGGCATACTTACATTGACTGGTGCGAGTCCCACTCGCTTCCCTGTCGTGTGTTTTCTATTCCTAGGATTCTGGAGTTTCTCCAACATGGTTTGGATATGGGTCTTCAGCTCAGTACTCTGAAAGGCCATGTGTCTGCTTTGGCTTTTTTTTCCAAAGATCCTTTGCTCAGCATCCTCTGGTCAAGACCTTTTTCCAGGGAGTTTCTCACGTGCGTCCCCAACGTAAGCCTATGTTACCAGTCTGGGACTTGAACTTGGTCTTATCTGCCCTGCAGGGTTCTCCCTTTGAGCCCTTGGAAGGGGCTCCTTTGTCCATTCTCACGCGTAAGGTGGTCTTTTTGGTGGCTATCACTTCTGTTAGGCATGTTTCTGAGTTGGCGGCGCTTTCCATCAAGCCTCCTTATTTTGAAACACACCAGGACAAGGTGGTGTTTCGTTTTGAGCCAGATTTTCTGCCTAAGGTTGTTTCTGCTTTTCATCTCAATCAGGACATTGTTTTGCCTTCTCTGTGTCCTAATCCTAGTAACCCTAAGGATTTTGCATTCTTTGGACGTAGTCAGAACTCTGAAGTTCTATTTGGTGGCTACTGAACCCTTCAGGAAGACTGATGCTCTTTTTGTGCTTCCATCTGGACCTAAGAAAGGCCTGGCTCTGGCTAAGTCCACTATCAGCAAGTGGATACGTCAGGCTGTGATACAGGCCTACTCTGCTAAGGGGAAGGAGCCTCCCTTCTGCCTTACTGCTCATTCTACTCGTGCTATTGGTGCCTCTTGGGCTTTTCAGCACCAAGCTTCTGTTGAACAAGTTTGCAAGGCCGTTACTTGGTCTTCTGTTCATACTTTTTCAAAGTTTTACAAGGTTGATGTTAGGGCCTCAGCTGATGCTGCTTTTGGCCGCAAGGTTCTGTAGGTGGCAGTGGTTTAAACTGTCTGCTGTTACTTCTGGGGATCCCACCCTACCTTACGGACACTGCTATTGGATGTCCCAAGTGTAAGGAATATGTTCTGGAACAGGAGGTGCTGTATACTTAAAATAATACAATTCTGTGATTACTCACCTGTAGAATTGGTATTATATGTATACAGCACATCCTGTTCCACCCCACCCTTGTTATCATTGTCTTTAGTTACCTCTTTATGGTGATTGTTCTTATGTTCAAATTTTCATATAATGGTTATAGTTCTCCCGGTCTCTTGCTAACTGCTTTTCAATACTGGGGATTTTGTGGGAGGTCCCTGGTATATATGGGGCCATGAGGAGCCACTTTTCTGTCTCTGCAGTCCAGCGCCATCTACTGAAGTATATCCCCAAGTGTAAGGAATATCTTCTGGAACAGGACGTGCTGTATACATATAATACCAATTCTACAGGTGAGTAATCACAGAATTGTAACCAAGGTCAGATTTGGTGGCAGAGATACTTTACATTTTCTGTTGCCCCTCTGCTCCTTGGACCTACTAAATGTTCAGTAAGCTTTCTGACAATTTAAAGGAAGAACCTAAAAAGTTTTAGTAATTTCTTCTTGTTTGGTAACTTTAGCACTGCTAAGACCCATTTTTCCACTGCTGGAGGCAAAGGGAAATGAAGAAGGATGTAGCTGTTTACACATCATTCCAAATTATTATGCAAATTATATTTTTCTCTAAATTTTCCTATATTTATGATACATTTTTTATTGCACTGCTTATAAATTGTAAAGAGGTCAAGGCTCATGCCATGAGGAAGGGGCAGGGACCGTCCAGGGGTGTAAATACCCAGCCGGGGTAATGCCGAGAATCATTTTGGAACAGACCAGGAACATGCAAACTCTACATGCCCCCTATGGCTGTCTGCACCACTGCGTAACATCTGCCTGCAATGAAGTAACTGACATACACCTTAACTGCTAACGCTGATTGCAACTTACCACTATGTATTCACCCTTTTGACCTGTAAATGTATATATTCATTGTATGTATATAGTTTTCCTAGTCTCTTAAGCAATTAAATGTTTTTGGGTTGCTTTGTTATCCTGATCCAAACCCACTCGTCCATGCTTCTCAGTTATGTTATGCGCTACGAAGGCTTGTTTCTGGCCCAATATAATCCAATTAATGGAACAGGGCTAAATCATACAGACCTGTGGGGTTATCCTATGAGGCTGGCAGGGCTGTGTTCACTGGTGGCAGCCTATCAGCGTCTTGAACGGCCTGTATCAAGGGACCATACCACGTGATCTCAGTGTCATCAGTCGGGGTCAAATAGTACGTACGTTCTCTATATACATAAGCAATAATAATATATATGGAAAATCACCGAACTTGCACATTTTTTTAAATTGAAAACACTGTGTTAGTCTGACTAATGCTGTCGACTGTCGAGCCCTGCTCTAATCAGCATAATTTTTTTTCTCATAACCTGAAGTGTAAGGTATGAGTGCCAACTTTCACCCTGGCTTCTTTTCATTTATATTGGAGTTCCACAAATTATGTGGATGCTGGTGTCCTATCTGTAATACTTCTAGCCATCTTTTAGATAATATATAAAGAAAGTTATGTTTTATGGTGTAGGCACAGGAGCATTGTAAATTATTTTGCTCAGAAACCCTTTGCTGACTCTCTCCTTATATCAGAACAAACCCCGGGAATTTGACTTTCCCAGGTTTTGTTCTGTTCTCCGGATTTCGAAGCAATGAGAGTGAGGCAAACAGCTCTCATTGGAAGAGAGCCTGCAAATGCGCTGCTGAACCCCGGAAATGTGAGTAATTACTGGTGTTCTGGGCGGCTTCACACAGTGGTGCATCCCAGTTCAGAGGAAGGCTGGGTGAGCCTTATTCCACTTTAAAGTTGACCAAAACCTGAAGTATATGGGAATTCTAAAATTCTTACCTCTTAAGAGCCCATGGTGCATGCCCGGCCAACGGTAGCATCACTCGCATCCTTCTTGAACTGTGCGCAGACAAGCCCACAGCAAATGAATGGCTGTACACAGCCGAAGAATGTGAGTGCTGCTATACACCGCTGAAGTATGCAGCTGGGATTCCATTCAGCATATCCTGATGTACATTAATATGCCTGGCCAGAGAAGCTGCTTGGACGAGAGCCCGTGCATGTGCTGTTGGACCGAGGAGAGTTTATTGGGTGAACGGTGGGGACTCACACAGTGGGGCATCCCAAATTGGGGTGCTTCAGGGGGGCGCAGCAAAACCCAGGATTGTTTAAATCCGGTCCATTATAAAGGAAATCCACTCTACTTGTGGTCACATGTTTTGGGGTTTTGCCTCCCATCAGCGCAAGGCTGCAAAGTGTTTGGAGAAATTCTTTGCATCCTATTTGTCACGTAGCTCTAATCTGTGTGTTCAGTCTATTATCTCATAAAGTGAAGTTAGAGGAACATAAAGTTTCCTTCCAAAGGAAATCTTGGACAATGAGTGATCCTTGTTTATGTTTTATCTCTTTTGGCCCAGCGTTCACCCCTATCTGGTCTAAAAATGATTTTGAGCTGCTAGCGCCAGTCTTAATGCTGATGTTTTTCTGCCAGAAGTATTTGATAAATTAGGCACATTCTTCTGCTGGGAAAGCGGAGACAGAGGCATGCGGGGATAAAACACAGTCCTTACACTTTGGGAAAACAATGTTACAAGGTGAAGAGGATGGGTGGTCTCAACATACGCGGTTAGTGAGCTTGAAAAGAAGATCAGAGCGGGTCAGTGGTCACATACTGACGGTACTACATTGTACCAGCTCTTATTTCATTCTTTCCTCTTACACCTGAGAAGTTTTTTTGTGATAGTATTTTTTTTTTTACTATTTTACATTTTTTAGATCTATTAAAAAAACACTGTCAGTGTTCCATCCTTTATTATAAGCGATGACAACTCCTATGATCAGTGTTGGTTGATTTATCTATTTTTTATAATAATTCTACTTTTCTTTTTTTCATTTGTTTTATAGCGATGATACATTTTCTTTATTGAGTTATTAAACATTTGCAATACACCAGAAATTTAACTATTGGGCTCCACTAACTTAATACTCGCTATGGCAGTTTACAAGTACAACTGTAGTGAACAGGGCTGGATTATGAGGAGGGCACAAGGGGCGCATGCCCCGGGGCCTCTACCACTTGCCCTGAAAGGGGGCCTCCACCAACCTTTGGGTTATGGTCTGGTCCAGGAGGCTTGAGCCGCGGGGCCAGCAACAAAGCTATTGTTTTTGCAAACCTGCAGCCAAAGCAACCACAGGGCAGGACGGAGAGTCTAGAGCAGCAATGCTACAGTGATGGGTGCGTGCAGAGCTGTCAATCGGCAGCCGCTCAATGCACATAAGCCACCAAGCACAGCCGCTGGCAGCTCAATGCAGGGAAGTGTTTCTGCTGGACCAGCTTGGTAACTACACTACCCCCCTGCCCAGTATGGCAAGGAGTTCCTGAGCAGCACGCAACTGCACAAGGGTGTCACAACGGACTCAATCTGACACTCCAGGTGCAGGGGCCCCCACTGCCTCCGACAGCTTTGTTGCAGGCCCCGCAGCCTGTCAGACCAAAGACTGAAAAGCCTTCTCGACCAGACCATAAGCCAAAGGTTAGTGGAGGCCCCAGGGTGCACCTCATATAATCCGGCCCTGTCTGTGGCTCTGTGTTGATAAAGTGGGAGTGGCTTTCCTGGTCCTCAATAAAAACTCTAGTTTGGTTTCTAGCTACAAATCCAAGAATCATCAGCTTTGGCAAAATCTGAAAAGGTTGAATTAGAGTATGAGGGGGTTAAAACTTTGAGCTCAGGAGTGTGGAGTCGTCTCTGCATCAGCCATTAGATGATTAGCAAGCCAAAGTCAGGAAGGCTCCGCTAGGTAAACACACTAGTTGATGTACATTGCTGCTTTCTTTTATTACACATCTGCCAGCAAAATGAATTGCATGTTTGTCCACCAGTGGTCATGTAGGCCTGGACTGGACTGATGGCCAGGAAAGAGAAAGCTGCTACCCTGGCCCATGTGACTGGAGGTGGAGTATTATTACAGGGGGGTGTATGCGCTAGAGGTTCCAACAATCTGGATGCCCCCCAAGACTGTTACAATGCAGCCCCACACCCATTAAGTAGAAAAGATACCGCTACAGGATAAGCTCCACCAGCTGTATACTTTACCATATACTTTTGTGAGAGATGCTTGAAGACATTGAATGCTCTATAGAGCATCATTACTCTCACAGGCAAAGTATTTAAAGTGGACCAAAACCCAGGATTTTGACTATCCTGGGTTTTGGTCCTTGCCCCCCAATCGGGGATACCCCGCTGTGTGAAGCACCCCAGGTCGCCTGATCTGACTCCCCCTTCCCCGGTCCTACGGTGCATGCACGGCCTCTTGTCCAATCAGCAGCGGCCATATCCCCGCTATCCCTTTAGCAGGGTGCGTGCCCTGCGGGTCGCCCAGAAACTCACCTTCTTTCCTGGTCCAACAGCGCATGCACGAGCAAAGGCTGCATTCCCGCTATCCCTTTAGCAGGGCACTGCCTGGGCCAGGTATTTCTGAATGACCAGCGCGGGCACGCTCCCTGTTAAAGGATAGCGGGCGATGTGGCCGCCAGCGTGCTCGGACCTGCTCGCCTTAGACAAGCTCTTAGATAAAGGGGCAGGAGCGGATCAGAGTGAGCTGGCGGCCACAATGCCCGCTACCCTTTAACAGGGAGCGTGCCCGTGCTGGCCATTCAGAAATGCCTGGCCCAGGCAGTGCCCTGCTAAAGGGATAGCGGGAATGCAGCCGTTGCTCGAACTAGGAAAGAAGGTGAGTTTCTGGGCGGCCTGGGTGGTTTCACACAGCAGGGTATGCCGATTCTGGATGCCCCGGGGGGGAAGGGAATCTAGCAGCCCTGGAGTTTAATAGATTCCAGGTCTGTTGGGGCTTAGGTTTTGGTCCACTTTAAACATGGATGTAATCAAGGCCTTTCGGAGTTGAGGGAAGGATTTGCTTTTTAGGCCAGGATAATAAAAAGATTTATCGGCAACAGCATGACAGGAAAAAGGTGAAGGTTGACAATCAGATAGCCTATTCACTTACTGATGTCCCCTCCCTGTGCATAACCACCCCCCCCCCAGCTTGGTTCTACTTACCTGCACCCTGGCCTTGTGTTTTAGCCTATGTTGCAGGTAAGGAGAACTGGGCTTTTAGGGGGGGTCTGTGCAGGAGGCATCAGCATTCAGGATGTCCTCCCATGTTGTGGCCAACACCCATTTGATCTAAAATGTACTCTACGGCTGTAATGCCAGATGCGGGGGCAACCCCCCATCCTGCCTCAGTGCTAGGAAGGAGAATTAAAATAAAGACTGCTTTCCAGCCATAATGGTTGAAGAGTCTTTTAACAACAGTTTTCTTCAAATATCTAACTGAATTATATGCATTAAAACCACCCTGCTATTTATGTCAAGCCTGAAACTAGTTATAACTAGATCATACTCATACTTCCGTCACTTTTCATGTAGAAATATCTTGTTTGGTTTCCTGAATCATGTATTTTTTTAACCTAAAATTAACATTGCTTGTCCATGCAATGAGCTGGCTATATAAACTCTATTTTTAAACTAGCCTCCTTAGCTTATCAGGCGTCCCATATATACATGGCGCCCAGCCATGCTGTATCGCTAAGCTTATCTCACCGCACCGATGTGTTGCAGGGCTAAATTCATTTATCTTTCAAGCTACAGAATATCGCCTCCTCATTTTCACTAAAGATTCAGCACAATCTTTGTTACAATGCAACTTGTGAATATGCAGAATTACCATCTTGTAAAATCAGAAACTTTTTCTTTAAAGTGTGGAACTATTTTTCAAAGTATAAAAATATTGGACAGTGATATTGGCAATATATTTCTTGTTAGAATGACTCTTGAGCAACATGTGCTTAAAGCATTATTATGTTTATTGGACAAAGCTTTGTCCTTCAAACCTGCCAACTGTGATCTTTGAAGTCGCTGGCTTTGGCCGCTTTCAAACCTAATATCATTTTTTACTGGGCCCCATATAATTTAAATATTATGGCCATGTGGAATTCTTATCCAGCGGTTTCTGACATTAATATAATCTTTTTACTTAAAGTGGACCAACACCCAGGGGGGATCGGCCCGGGAATCTATAAGATTCCCGGACCGATCAGATCCCTCCCCGCGGGGCATCCGAAATCGGGATGTCCCGCGGGGAGGAACCCCCCAGGAGGCCCACAATCCTCACCTTACCGGCGATCCAACGGCGCATGCGCGAGACGTGGCCGCGTCTCTCGCTTCCCTCTAGCAGGGCGCGCTCCCGCGCCGGCCGTTTTGTGAATGGCCGGCGCAGGTGCGCTCCCTGTTAGAGGGAAGCGAGAGACGCAGCCAATGACAGCGCTCTGGTATGTGCGTCCAAGCGGCTTTGGACGCGCATACCAGAGCGGCTCTGAGCGCTGTCATTGGCTGGACGAGGTCAAGTGGGAGCGGGGAGAGGTGAGTTTTTGCGGCGATCGGGGGGGTTTCACACAGCGGGGCACCCCCGATCGGGGTGCCCCACCTAAGTGGACCAACACCCAGGATAGTCAAAATCCTGGGTGTTGGTCCACTTTAAGAAACCCAGTTCAATCAGGTGGTATATGTGCGGTGTGAATGTATTTGTCTCAGATGTTCATTATCTGTTACTTTGTAATGGAAAATTCAATAAAGAAAAACTTAAAACAAAGACGAAACCTAGTTCAGTACACCCCTCCCACACCATATTATTTCCAGACCCATTTTGCGGCCCCATTTCACTCCAGTAGCCCTATTGAAGTTGAACCTATTTGACTTCAGGGTTTCTATCCTACACCCCACTTTTCACTCCAGTCCCATTCAGCAGCCAAATGATTCCCTGCTACACATAGGTATAACTAAGGGCCCCATTTAAAGCTGTCCTTCACCCTGAATAAAAGCATAGCTTGTATGTTTCCCCCACCCTGTACATACAGATTGCACACATTAAAAACCACCCTACCTGCACATCTTTCATTTGTGGGCTCTTATCAAATCAGTGCCATCTAAACATGGATTGTTTGAGATGGGAGTGCGGACACATACCCAGCATCTTCGGCTGTGCACGCGCTCCTGCTCCAGCCATTCAGATAGGGTGGGAGTGTGCATGCTGCTGGGGATGCTGTCACTCGTGCTCCTGGCTTTGATTGTACGAGAGCCCATGCATGCGCCTTTGGAACGGGAAAAGGTAAACTGTTACTGCTGATCTGGGGGGTTTCACACAGCGGGGTATCCCAAATCAGCATTCTCCAGGGCACAAACTGGGATAGCCTTGTGCAGTTGAAGGAAAACCTCTCCAAAACTCACTTGCCCCATCTGCATGCATGATACTAAATCAGTGAGGGTCATGCTAATGATTTAGTGAAGCCAGTGTAACTCTGCGTGCACATGTGTGAATTTTAAGCTGCATATTGGTTATTTTTTTCATTTTAACACACACAAAAATGTAACAAAATATTTGTTCTTATTTTTCCTAAAAAAAAATCACCTGCACATGTAATGGGGCATATTTACAGTTGAAGTATATTCTTTTTCCAGTGAGGTAAGAATAATTGCTTCAAAGTTTAGAAACAACGGGACCCTATGCGCTATCCATTGGAAAAATAATGCACATTCTGTGTAAAAATGCCCTATCACACGTGCAGGTAGAATATTACCAAATATTTTTGATTGCACCTTATTGAATATGAAAAAGTTCACCTTTTCTTGTTAAAAAGAGTAATCAAAGGGCAGACTTACTTGAAGTGGACCAACAGTATACATTAACAGTTCACTGTGCTTGCCAAAATAAGGCAATAACTTTTTTTTATTTATTTTTTTATTAACAGATGCTCCGATAGCTGTTACTTACATAAAAAAAATAACAGGCGGCACCAGCATTGTACACCCAGGAGCTGGGTGTACTTCATAGTCTTGCGCTTACACATTTCAAATTAAACAGAGCAAAACGAGTGCTCCATCCTCATACCCACAGCTGTCACTACTGCACATGCGCTGGCCTGTCACTGCACATGCACCAGCGGCGTTACTGGATCCATGGCCTCAACGTGCCATTGCATGGAGAAGGCGTGCACCTGCATAGAAGAGAGAGACAATCATCCGGAACAGCTCCCCTAGCAACGGTCCGCATACTGCAAATCTCACGAGTGCGGTTGCTGGAAATTCTGATTGTTGCACCTGCGGATTTCATGGACTAGCCGGAGGACAGTGCTGCAAGACCATCAAGACGCAAGGTTTAGGTACTTTTTTTATTGTTTATTACAGTGCAGCGGGGGGGGGGGGGGAGGTTGTGAATATATGTGTTTTACACTGTTGGTGTAAAAAGTCATTTAATGTACACAACATCACAAAAAAAGTAATAGAAAATGTGCAGAAGAATCACCATCATTGTGACTTTGCCTCAGGAACCCTAAAACTGTGCTATGGTGATGGGAAATCACATTCAAGGACTTCAGTTTAAGACATATATTAGGAACAGGGTCTTAGAGCAGGCTACAAAAATTGGGTCACAATGGAAGATGAACCAAAAGTAAGACTCCATAAAATCCAGAGACAGGACTTTGGTGCTGGACAGTGGAGTACATAGCCTTGATGCGACCCCATAGCCAGGCCCCCATCACGGGCCCCGATCAGCAGCAGCACAGCAGCCATTGTGTAGTGTCCACTGGTTCAGGTTACCTGTGTCTCTTTAATACTATTTTTTTAGGACATGTGTGTGTTACTGCATCAATAGTTCAGCCACTTGGGGGTCACTGCTCTTTCATATAAATTGTTCAGGGCACTTGTTTATCTCCAAGCATTAATCATTAAGAGTGAGTACTCTTTAATGCCACTGGCTTCAACCACTTGGGTGTGAGTACTCGTTAATACCACTTGCTCCAACCACTGTTGGTGTCAGTACTCTTTAATGCCAATTGTTAGTGGAGTATTAAGGCCCTCTGGAAAGAAAAAAAAGTGTAGTGTCCACTGGTTCGTGGCACTTGTGTGTCAGTACTCTTTAATACTAATAGTTCAGTCCACTTGTGTGTCCCTGCTCTTTAATGCCAGTTGTTTACAGCACTTGTGTGTCACTGCTTTTTAATACCAATCATTTAGGGCACTTGTGTGTTACTGCTCTTTAATACTAATTGTTCAGGGCACACTTTCGGCATTCCCACCCTGCTGCTGCTCGCCACTGACTTCAATGGGATTCAAGTTCGGGTCGAGTCCGGGGACCCAAACTGAACTTTAGCGGGAAGTTCGGCTAAACTTGTTGAACCCAAATTTCAGTGGGTTTGCTCATCCCTATTTATGATCATTGTAAAGTACACTAGCAGCAAAAATGAATCCTGTAGCACACATTGTACTGCTTTTTGGGGCCTCTAGCACCAGGCTGTATATATTGCTTTCATCCATATACACTTCAAAAATACACAGACAGCAACTGTTTCATTATGACCTGTGGGGCTTGTTCACATAAGTAGTACTGTATAACTAGGGGCAGCCTGGGGCAAAAATATAGCCTGCCAGCCCAGGACTAGTCCTTGACTTCCTTGCTGAGTAATCGAGGTCATGTTCAGGATCTGTTGATGCAAGTTTTACATGTGGGTGTGCTTTCGGGTGTGAACTGAAGTTTAAATGAGTGAGCTTCCTTTTTTCCCCAAAAATCCCCTGTACCTGCAATGGGGAATTTTTACAAGTGCGATACATCATTTTTCCAATGGTGTAAGGATATTTTTTATGTTTGGAAAAAATAGCATCAAGGGGTCGCTACCCACAAGTTGGGGACCAATGCTATAGGGTATGCTAAAGAATTTGCCAATTTGTTCTGTATAGCCCATGGGTTTCTGTTGCTTCCAAAATTAGAAAAAAATATCCTTACTCCTATTGGAAAAATGATATAACACATTGATGTGGTAAAGATGGCCTATTATAAAAGTAGGTGATTTTTTGGAAAAAGTCGAACAAAAAGGTTTTATAGAATTTTTTGTGTGTGCAAGTTAAAAAGCTCACTCAGATGTAAGCTTTGGTTCACACCTGAAAGCACACCCAAATGTAAATATGCTTAACCAGATTGTCTCAATGTGTTTCACAACCAGTCAACAAGGCTATAACATTGTAGGAACAAAGCATGGTCGGGGTGGATGCGGCTATACTTAAAACAATGGTACAGAGGTGTGGAGAATAGGCCAAATATTATAGCGCAAATGTGAAGGAATGATTAGGAAACTCCACATATCTTCTTTATTATTTATGTTTTTATGTCAAGTCTAGAATCCCCCCTTCCGACCCTCTGATTACAAATGGCCCAGGTATTTTAACGAGATGCGGAAGAGATGTTTGGCAGGGATGTGTGAAAGCTCTGATCAAACCCCCTGGGGTACTTGATTCCTGCCTTTTGGTCACAAGCTAGGCTGCAGCCAGCATGCCTCCTGCTGTTGTATAACACCCCCAGCTGGGAAGTTGCCAGTGCGGCTACGTTCAGGTATTCCCCTGCTGGGATTGTGTCACATGTAACATGTAACAGGGCAGACGCACGGCACCGATAGTCTATGGGCCGTAACGCGGACGCCTTGCGTCCAACGGCCAAACCGGTCACAGAACCAGAACCAGCTCCCAAAGCCGGACCGGAGCATAGTATAAAACAGGTCTGGAAACCAGACAGAGACTGGTAAACGGGGAACTAAGGTTCTGGACCGAATAAAGACCCGGTTCCTGGACTTAACGCGTTCAGTGCGCCTGGCCCGATATGTTGGTACCACTCACAAGGCAGTGTGACCCCCCTGCTCCAAGTTATAGCTCCTAAAAGGGTTTTAGGGCAAAATCCCCCTCTAAAAAATGGGAGGTAACATCCCCTCCCACAGTGGGGAGGGGAGATGGAGAGCCTGGCAGCATAAATTGGATGGTCAAAAACCAGGCTGGTGTCACTCATCGGAGGGGGGTTATGCTCGCTGGCATATCCAGGGGTGTCCATCACCATAACCATAAGCTCTTGACACACCCCCTTGTAAGAGCTCCACACCACGCTGCATGCTTAAGGTAAACTTTGCTTGTTGTCTCTGTGTATTGCATATCTGTTGTAACCGACCTCAGAATTGCATAGTTATTTAATCTGTAATATTCCATACTTCCTTATAGTTAAATGCTTGTAAACTCTGCCTAGCGTGCTTATAGCCATTAAAACGTATATTTAATTGGGCTGTCTTCTTGCCTTAAACCCGGAATTTGTGTGTCCAAAGGCGGTTTGCCTGGTTACCCTAATAATAAGAGGGTCGGACAAGGTTTTGGGGAACCCGGTGGGCGTGTGCGGCGGTCTCTGGTTAGTAGCGGGACCACGTGACGCCCGGTTTCCTGACAATTTGGTGGCAGCGGTTTGGGATAAGGCAAATAGTGTAAGTGAGTGTGGGCCCCATACTCTCATAAACTAAAGATTACTAGCAGCGGCTTTTCTGTTGCTGGGATCTTAAGATCAGCTCAACGCTAGGAGTATTCTGAGAGTGGTTACAGTAGTTGTGTGATTACAGTGTGCAGTACAGCAGTTGCAGGCATGGCAAGTGGCACCAGGGCCAGAAGCAGGGATGTGGCTGCCGATGATATACTGGGTGCAGAGGGGCCCAGCCAGGGCTCTCCCAGAAGCCGGTCACCAGCCCTCAGCATCCCGCAGGACCGAGCCCCGCCTGCCGGTCCTCCCAGCCAAGCAGGCTCAGTCACTCTCCTGAATGCTGCTGTGGCAAGTCTTCAGACGGGAGACCACGCCACCTACGCGCTCCTCATGCAGGAACACCGGACGCAAGCTGAGCGGGAGCAGATGCAGGCTGAACGCGAGGAACGCCGTCAACGGGAGCAGATCGAGGCGGCCGAGCGTCGAGAGCAAGCTGAACGCGAACACCAGCTCCAAGTTTTGCAGCTACAGCTTCAGCACCCTCCACCCAGCACATCTGGCGGGCCCCCTGAGAACCAGGCCCCAAAGTTGCGTGCGGAGGATTTCCCCATCCTGGACAAAGGCACAGATCTGGACACATTTCTGCTGGCTTTTGAAACCGTTTGTCATCAATACCATGTGCCGGAGGATCAGTGGGTCAGGTACCTAACCCCCCGCCTTAGGGGTAAAGCCCTGGAAATCTTTGGGTACCTGCCCGGCGAAACCACCCTGAGCTACGAGGGGGTCAAGCAAGCCCTGATCCGACAATATAACCTTACCCCGGAATTTTATCGCAAGAAGCTGCGGGGTCTGCGACGGGGCCCCAGCGATAGCTGGGCCGATCACATGAGAGCGCTACAGAGAGCAATTGAGCAGTGGACCACCGGCTTAGGAATCACCTCCATCCAGCAGCTGAAGGAGCTGATTGCCATAGAGCAGTTCCTCTGGAATTGCTCTGACGAGCTGCAGCAGTTTCTGCGTGACCGGAAGCCAGAGGGGGCCTCAGCAACGGCCGCCCTTGCAGATGAGTACAGTCACAACAGAGCCCAGGAGCCCCGGAAACCTGCCAGCTGGAAAGTGGGTAAGCCGCCGCTGGCGTCTGTTGTACATGCCCCTCAGCCCAAGACCCCTGCCCCTACCCCCTTATCCAGACAAGGGGGGCCCCAACTCTGTCACCACTGCAACCAACCAGGACACTTCAAGGCCGCATGTCCCCAGCGCCAGCAGGGTCCGTCCCAGAACCCCTCCACGGTGCTGTATGTGGGTAGGGGTGCTGGGAGTTCCCGGGACAATTTGCAATTCGTCACCGTGGGCCAAGCTGTGGCCGTGGGACTTAGGGACACCGGCGCAGAGACAACTCTTGTGCGCCCTGAGATGGTGTCCCCACCGGACTTCATCCCTGGAAAGACTGTCTCAGTCTCTGGAATTGAGGGAGGTGCATCGGCACTACCCATGGCAAAAGTTTATTTGGACTGGGGTGCCGGGCGGGGTGTGCGGGAGGTGGGGGTATCGCCGAATATCCCTGCCGGTGTTTTGCTAGGGACAGACTTGGGGCGGCTAGTGTCTCAGTATGTGGCCACTGAACCCCCGAGGTCTGGTCCCTCAGAATGTAATAGCGTGTATGTTTCAAGATGTGCAAATAATGTAAGTAACCTACCTGCTACAGGGAATGTGGGGATAGGGGGTGTAAAGTGTGCTTCTTCCTCCCGGAGGAAGGAGGGTTACCCAGAAGCTGGGGAGGAAACTGCGACTGAGGTGAGGGCTGTTCCAGGAGACGTGGAACCCCCAGGTAAGTCCACATCGCCGGGTTTCTCCACCACTGGGGTAGTAGAGGGCCAGGCTGGTCTGTCTGGACTGGCGGCTTGGAGGGGAATGGAAGGGGGGCAGACATTACCTGAGGCCGCAGCGGCTCTGGCCACTATCGAGAATAGTGGGAGCGCTCGTGGCTCAGGGGCCCCTCGGCGGTCTATTTGCCCCCTTCCTCCAGACCAAGCGGCTGCCAGGGCCGACGGAAGTCCGGGGGGAGGTCCTGGGAGACGGACGGCGGATGGGATGGTCTGGTCTAATCCAACCACCCCCCGTCCAGGGTTCCCAGCACCTCGACCCGAGAGGACTAGTCCAGGCCAAAAGGCAGGGGCTGTGGAACCTGCAGGTGGGGTGAGGGGTGCCCGTGGAGAGATGGGACCCCTAGGTAAGTCCCCACTGCAGGGTTTCTATGCCACTGGGGTATCAGAGGGCCCGGCTGGTCTGTCTGGCCTGGAGGCTTGGAGGGGAATGGAAGGGGGGCAGGCATTACCTGAGGCCGCAGCGGCTCTGGCCACTATCAAGAATAGTGGGAGCGCTGGCGGCTCAGGGGCCCCTCGGGGGTCTAATTGCCCCCTTCCCCCAAACCAAGTGGCTGCCAGGGCCGACAGAAGTCGGGAGGGAGGTCCCGGGAGACGGACGGGGGATGGGATGGTCTCGTCTATTCCGACCACCCCCCGTCCAGGGTTCCCGGCACCTCGACCCGAGAGGACCAGTCCATGCCCAGAAACAGGGGTGGTGGAACCTGCAGGTGGGATGAGGGGTGCCCATGGAGAGGTGGGACCCCTAGGTAACTCCCCACTGCAGGGTTTCAGCACGCCCGGGGTGTTAAGGGACCAGGGTGTTCTGCCTGAACCGGCAGCTCGGGTGGAAGTGGTGGAGGAGCAGGTCCCAGAGTCCCCTCAGGGGACCGACCGATCCTTCCCTTCCTCCCAGGAGGCTGCTGAGGCAGGCGGAAACCCAGAGGTGGGTCCCGTGAAACTGACTGAGGACATGGTGGTCCCGACTATGTCCAGGCAGAGATGTGGGGTAGCATCAGGCACTGATGACCCCCAGAGAGTTCTCCCCAAGCAAGACATGCAGCCTCACTTGGGCCCAGACCCCAGATGGGTGGTCGGGGGACAAGTGCGGCTGTACCCAATGATGGTCAGGTCAGGGTCACCAGGGGGGTGGCCTGAGGACCAGCAGTTGGTGGTCCCCTATCTGCCCAGGGCTAAGGAGTGCTATGCCTTAGAGAGCCGGACGATTGGGCACATAGGGATCACCAACAAGCCAGTGGAGCCGGGCCTGGCTGTCCGCTGCCATTTGTACTATACCGGCCAGAGGGTGGGGGTGGCAGGGTCAAGTCCCAGCATCCCACCGATAACTCGGCCGCAAGGAAAGAGGTCTGTACCAATGGCAGTGGTCTATGCCACGCCGGTTCCAAGTTTAATGGCCTTGTCACCCACCTGGCTTGACGGGGTGGGTACTGCCCGGTGGGAGATCCTTCCCACGGAGGGTCCCCCCCAGGGCAGACACCCCATCCAGGGGACCCGGTTCATGGTGCTGGAGGTCAGGCAGGCACCCACTCGGGGCTGCCTCCTTGGCCAGTGTTGGCAACATGCACCGAGGCCCCTGGCTCGGGTAAAGCAGAAAGGGATGAGTTGCCATCAGCAACTGGACCCGCGGTCCCAGCTATGGGCCACCTTACACCCCTTCCGGGAGTGGACCTGGCCCAGAACCCTCAACCCAAAACAGCACTACCGCCGTGGTACTGCCAGACAGGAATAGCGGATGCATGGGCGCACGGGCCAGCATCAAGATGCGCTGCCCCTTAGCGCCCTTTTGAAGGGGGAGATGTGGAGAATAGGCCAAATATTATAGCGCAAATGTGAAGGAATGATTAGGAAACTCCACATATCTTCTTTATTATTTATGTTTTTATGTCAAGTCTAGAATCCCCCCTTCCGACCCTCTGATTACAAATGGCCCAGGTATTTTAACGAGATGCGGAAGAGATGTTTGGCAGGGATGTGTGAAAGCTCTGATCAAACCCCCTGGGGTACTTGATTCCTGCCTTTTGGTCACAAGCTAGGCTGCAGCCAGCATGCCTCCTGCTGTTGTATAACACCCCCAGCTGGGAAGTTGCCAGTGCGGCTACGTTCAGGTATTCCCCTGCTGGGATTGTGTCACATGTAACATGTAACAGGGCAGACGCACGGCACCGATAGTCTATGGGCCGTAACGCGGACGCCTTGCGTCCAACGGCCAAACCGGTCACAGAACCAGAACCAGCTCCCAAAGCCGGACCGGAGCATAGTATAAAACAGGTCTGGAAACCAGACAGAGACTGGTAAACGGGGAACTAAGGTTCTGGACCGAATAAAGACCCGGTTCCTGGACTTAACGCGTTCAGTGCGCCTGGCCCGATATGTTGGTACCACTCACAAGGCAGTGTGACCCCCCTGCTCCAAGTTATAGCTCCTAAAAGGGTTTTAGGGCAAAATCCCCCTCTAAAAAATGGGAGGTAACATCCCCTCCCACAGTGGGGAGGGGAGATGGAGAGCCTGGCAGCATAAATTGGATGGTCAAAAACCAGGCTGGTGTCACTCATCGGAGGGGGGTTATGCTCGCTGGCATATCCAGGGGTGTCCATCACCATAACCATAAGCTCTTGACACACCCCCTTGTAAGAGCTCCACACCACGCTGCATGCTTAAGGTAAACTTTGCTTGTTGTCTCTGTGTATTGCATATCTGTTGTAACCAACCTCAGAATTGCATAGTTATTTAATCTGTAATATTCCATACTTCCTTATAGTTAAATGCTTGTAAACTCTGCCTAGCGTGCTTATAGCCATTAAAACGTATATTTAATTGGGCTGTCTTCTTGCCTTAAACCCGGAATTTGTGTGTCCAAAGGCGGTTTGCCTGGTTACCCTAATAATAAGAGGGTCGGACAAGGTTTTGGGGAACCCGGTGGGCGTGTGCGGCGGTCTCTGGTTAGTAGCGGGACCACGTGACGCCCGGTTTCCTGACAAGAGGTTTAGTGGTATGGCCACCCACAGACAGGATGCTGAGGCTATGGCATTGCAGGAGGAGAACATGGGTGTCTTAGATGAGCCCATTGCAGCGTCCATAGGGAGTGAGGTCCTGGTGAAGTGAGTTGAATGCTGGGGTTACACCCAGTCCAACCAGCCCCAAAGCAGGGTGGCAAGCGGGTTTTCTCCTAGGCCTTACTATGGCCAGTCTGCCCCCGTGTATAGCATTGCATTGTCTTTTGAAAAGTATGTATGCCCTCATTTATTGAGTATTTTTACAGTCTCTCTCTGCTGATTTAGTTTACTATAGTCATAATACTTTAATTATGATTACAATAATAACCCAGTCCACCACTCCTAAAAGTAGTATCTGTAAACCTATAGAGATTTATAGAAACTTGCTGGTGTGTTAACAAGAAACCTTAATGAGACACATTGATAAAATGTGTAAAATTAAACTGCATTCCTTAAAAGCAGCCCATTATGTTTGCAGAGCCCGTTGTGGTGCCGGATTACACAATCAGATCACAAGAAATTCCTGCCCGTTCAAAGCTGGGTCAGACTGCTTTGGCTTCTGAATGCAACAAAATTCAGGGACATCAGAAATTTTCATACAGGTTTACACCAGATTCATTGTTTAGCTATGTATTAAAGTGTGGTGAATATGGTATGAAACAATTTGTGTCTTTTTGCCCTCCATATATTAAGTTTAATGATAAACAACACAATGCAGTGCGTGCGTTTGTTATTTGATGAGAGCATAGCCTGAAGGTAAGGCAAAAGCCTCCCCTATACACTGATGAAACCTGACACATTATACAAGTAAAGGAAAGCATTATGATTCATTGACTCAGGTCAGGACATATTGAACGGCCTGATTTCTTCTTCCTGTCCTGTCATCGCTAATCAGATCATATCTTGTTTGTTCAGAACAACAAGTTGGAGGAGTCCAGATGCAGCCTTGAACCATTTATGGAATAATGTAATAAAGCATTGCAGGGAGCTATGGTGATGGGTAAAGAGCAGAATGAAATTAAAGTTACTGCAAGCAAATCAATAACAGATTGATCCTGATCGGTCCCACTATCTATTTTGTTTCTTGCTTTGCCCTGCATGTGGGGAAAGAATGCAATTACAAATCTGTATTGAGAAAGAGTTCCTGAGATGCAGAATTGTAAGTGAAAAATACAAATACCTCATCGTCATACAATGCAGACTGAGGAGAAAACTAATATCAAGGTTGATTATATTACATTTTATGGGCATTGTAAGGGCAAGTGTCATGCCCTGTAATGCTCCTTTGAAACCAAGAAAATTTTTCAGAATATCAATAAACCCGGTACTCTTTTTGGTGTTGGGTGGGACCATGATAGTCCAGGTACTGTTAAAACGGACCAACACCGAGTTAAGTGCCTAAGAAAAGCTTGTTTTTGTGAGAAGGGGCAGGCCCATTTTAAAGTATAATGAGAATCTGGATGAGGACCTATTGGGGCTCTGGCCCCAGGTGCTTCCCTATTTGGGATGCTGCACCTTGCAGCCCCGATTGCCCACATGAGCATGGAGTCATCAGGGATGCCGTTGCTTAGCCGCGCACCCAGTGGCATCCCCCTCTGCCCTACATTAAAGTCTGCCAGGCAGTCAGGATGTGCAAAGCTGGGATGTTACAGTGGTGTTGAGGAAAGAGGTTAATTATATGGCCATGGGGGGAAGGGGGGTTTACAACGTAGGGAATCCCGATTTGGAGAAGGGCATGTATACCAGTTTTTGGTCCTCTTTGATTATGCCACACAGCCATTACTACATCATCTTCTTCTCATGGGCCCCAGTGAGGTTGTTACTTCTGCACCCCCTGAGGGAGACTTCTCTTATTAGATAGGCTTCAGCTTTGTTAGCCCATCCAGCATTGCATAAGGAATCTGCCCTCAGGTGTGTAACTACAAATAGTGACCACCTTTGGGCCCATAGGTCATTTCTCCCTCCATGTTATTTCCACAGACAGCACCATTTGCATTTAAAGTGGGCCAAAACCCACGGCGGCGGCACAGGAGTCTATAAGACTCCAGGGCTGCTTGATTCCCTCCACCCGGGGCATCTAGATTCAGGATGCCCCACTGTGTGAAACCCTCCAGGTAGCCCTGTAAACTCACCTTCTTCTCGATGCAATGGAGAATGCGCAAGCAGTTGAAGCTGCCTGCTATACAATTAGCAAGATGCGTGCCCATGCCAGGCATCTGTGAATGGCTGGCTCAGGCACATTCCCTGTTAGAGGGTAGCAGAGATGCATCCGCCGGCGTGCTTGGATCCGCTCAACTAGATTTGGCTGGAGCCGAGTCTTAGACGGGCCAACGTGTGCTGATCTGAGCACGCTGGTTGGACAAGAGGCCGCACATGCACAGTAGGACCAGGGAAAGGTGAGTCAGACTAGGTGACCTGGGGGTTTCACACACTGGTTCATGCCGGATTGAGGACCAAAACCCGGGATAGTTCGGCCATCAACAGAGGGATGCTGTCTTAATCACCACATCTGACCCTCTGCAAAAGCAGAAATTATATAACCTACCAAACTGGTAATTGTGAAAAGCTTGTTCAATGTTTTGTCTTAGGCTGCGACTATAACTAATATTTTCTCAAAAAGCCGCATGGGTCATTGGCAAACAAAAAATACCATTTTGTGAATACTCACCTTGTAAAATGGGTATTATAAGTATGTCACACACCCCGCTTCAAGATATTCATAACCTGAGGGTATACTGAACTGAAGAGGGCGATCTGCAGAGATGATTGGAGGAAAGTAAGCCCCTCCCGGTCCACAAATACCTGGGACCTCCCACTCACTCCCCAGTATAAAGAAAGCAGTAAGGTAAGGGACCAGGAAGAGCCAAATATAAGTCATAACAATGCAAAGTTCACAAAATGAAGGATCCAAAATAGAAAAGGGCGGGGTGAAGCGGGGTGTGTGACATACTTATAATACCCATTTTACAAGGTGAGTATTCACAAAATGGTATTATTCTAAGTATGTCACACACCCCGCTTCAAGATATTCATAACCTGTGGGACATCCAAAAGCAGTGTCCAAAAGGGGTGGGGATCCAAAACAAGGTATAAAGCACAACTTAAACCACTGCAGCCTGCAGAACTTTGCGGCCAAAAACAGCATCCGCTGAGGCCCAAACATCAACCTTGTAAAACTTTGAAAAAGTGTGAACAGAAGACCAGGTAGCGGCCTTGCAAACTTGCTCAACAGAGGCCTGGTGCTGAAAAGCCCAGGAAGCCCCAACCGCACGAGTAGAATGAGCTGTAACGCGAAAAGGAGGATCTCTCCCCTTAGCAGAATAGGCCCCGACAATGGCCTGACGAATCCACCTGCTGATGGTAGACTTTGTGGGTGCTAGACCCTTCTTGGGCCCAAATGGCACCACGAAAAATGCATCAGTCTTGCGAAAGGCAGAAGTTACCACCAAATAATACTTCACAACCCGAACCACATCCAAAGAATGCAGGGCCCTCTCCTTGTTATTGCTAGGATTGGGACACAGAGAGGGCAAAACAATAGGCTCGATTCAGAGACACATTCGTCTGGACTTCCGTAGCTGTCTGTGAAAGTTTTGGTGGGTGTTTGTAATTTTTTGGCTTTTTTTCGTATATTTTTCACTCGCACGAACGTTCGGGAGAATGTGTATATGCGCTTTCGATAAACGGAAGCAATTCGGAACATTTCCAAACAAAATTGAAAAATTTCCGTTCCTTCAGAAAACTTCCGTTGCTGGGATGGTTTCCGTCTGATTCAGAGAGCTGTTTTCCGACGGCTCACCACCCTATAAATCCGTTTATTTGTAAAACCACTTCCGACACCTCTGAGGACTCGGATTGCTATTGTTGAACATGTTTTGCGGCTATGTGGAGGAGTCTGCGCGCCTTTAGCACCAAGGCATTGCATGTATCAGCATGGCCGAGGCCATAAATTTTATAGCAATGCATACCTGAATCAATACATTTCATGTATGCCTTATAGATGCATTTTAATGCTGACCTAAATTAGTCCTTAGCATGTAAACATTTATTTTTCCACACATCCATATAATTGCTATATTTTTTTAGACTTATGTCCTTTGTGAATTATATTTGGATTGTTGAACTTGAATCTTAATGTGTTGTAGGAGTTAGTGTTTTAGTTGGTTACCTTTGCTTTGTGTAATTATTTTATATTTGGTTGCAGGAACCGCAAGATGTGCCACTCGCCCTTGCTCCTGATGCCCGTTCTTTGCCTGCAGAATGCGGGCCAGGGGTTCTCTAATCGGGCACTATTCAAAACCCGGCCCGTGGTGGCGAGGGCCCTCTGGCCTTTGAAGTCCAGATTTAGGTGTTTGGACCATATGGGGGGGGGGGGCACTGCAGTATGACCCCAACAAGGTTATACCCAAATTTTAATTTACAGGGACCACACGTGCCAGAGTGGCACAACTGAGTGTCAGGGTCGTTCAGTTGGTGGGCGAGATGCAGGAGCTACGCAACTCGTTGGGGACCACAGATGAAGAATAATGTTCAGTGGCCTGCCATTGCTATGTATTTAATTTATTATAGTTGTTTAAAGTTGAAATTTAACACATTTTTAAAAAATGCATATTTGATGCTGGTAATTATTTAAAAAAGTTACATTGTCATTTCATTAACAAACTACATTAACACAAAACTAATGGGCACAGAAATATTTAAAGATGAATATTCACATGACCGAGAAGTGATTTGGGTGTGCTTTAAGGGTCCAAAAGGGAAGATGGAGGATAGTGATAAGTGGTTTGGGTGAGCTTTAAGGGTCCAAAAGGGAAGATGGAGGATAGTGCTAAGTGGTTTGGGTGAGCTTTAAGGGTCCAAAAGGGAAGATGGAGGATAGTGATAAGTGGTTTAGCTAAACATTTTAGTAGAAGTGAGGGTGGCAAATAGGTAGGCGAGCACTTTAATGAGTTAAGTTTGTAGTGCGCAGGCGCAAGATCGTAAGGATTCCGTCTGGACGATTATTTTTGGTAAAATGGAAACAGAATCTATCGGGAAACGTAAAGGATTCGTTGGAGGATACGATGGGAAAAGGGCAAAAACGAAAGCCTACGTTGTAACATGTGGAAATGAAACGGAAAAGTCTGGATGGAAAATGACATCCGCGTAATTCGTAATCTGCCGTACGAACGGACGGAAACTTTACACAAGGTTTTCAATGCATGCATAGAATCGCTCGTACGCTCATACGAGAGCGGGAACATTTGAAAAAAATACGACATCGGCACCGTTTTGAAAGTTTTTTTGTGTCTCTCTGAATCGAGCCTAATATCCTGATTCAAATGAAAGGACGAAACCACCTTAGGAAGGAAGTCCGTCTTAAACGGAAAACCACTTTGTCCTGATGTCTTTCAAAATATGGGGCTTGAATAGACAGAGCCGCCAACTCAGAGACACGTCTAACGGAAGTGATAGCTACCAAAAAGGCTACCTTCTGCGTAAGGGAAGACAAAGGAATATCATGCAAAGGCTCAAAGGGGGGACCCTGAAGTGCAGAAAGAACCAAGTTCAAATCCCAAACTGGAATCAGAGGCTTCCTAGGAGGCCGCACATGTGTAACCCCCTGGAAAAAGGTTTTAACCAACGGATGAAGAGCAAAAGGCTTTTGGAAAAACACCGCCAGGGCAGACACCTGCCCCTTCAGAGTACTGAGTTGGAGCCCTAGGTCCAGACCATGTTGCAAAAACTCCAAAATTCTAGAAATAGAGAATTCCCTACAAGGGAAGGCCCTGGTTTCACACAAATCAATATAAGAGCCTATATATAAGTCCTATAGTACACAGACGATGAGGACCTTTTCCTAGCCCTAATAAGAGTCCGAATCACAGCATCCAAAAGACCATCCTCCTTCAAGATTGAGGTTTCAGCAGCCACGCCGTCAAAGCCAGCGTTGGTAAATTCGGGTAACGAAGATGACCCTGTGTGAGTAGATCTGGCAGCAGGGGCAGAACGAACTGATCTTCTGCCAACCTTACCACGTCTGCGAACCAAACCTGTCTTGGCCACCTTGGAGCCACCAGGATTGCTGGTGCTCTCTCCAGAGCAAGCTTGCGCACTACTCTGGCCACCATGGGAAAAGGAGGGAACAGATACAGAAACCCCAGATCCCTCCAGTTCAGAGACATGGCATCCGTCGCAAGGGCCAGAGGATCCTTCGCCAGAGACACAAATGACGGAAGTTTGTGATTGTGACGGGAGGCAAAGAGGTCCACCGCCGGTGACCCCCACCTGCGACAAATTGAGTGAAAGACCTTGGGATTGAGAGACCACTCCCCTTTGCGGGCCGACAGCCTGCTCAGAGAGTCCGCCTCCGCATTCTCCACTCCCGGGATGTAAACTGCCGAGATGCACGGGACATGGCTCTCCGCCCAGTCCAGAATCAGGGACACTTCCTTGAGGGCATTCCTGCTGCGGGTGCCTCCCTGGTGATTGATGTAGGCCACTGCCGTCCGATTGTCCGACCGGACCTGGACCGGCAAACCTCGCAGTTGATGAGTTAAGTGACAAAGAACCATCCTGATGGCCCTTAATTCCAGAACATTGATAGGCTCGTGGGCTTCCAGGGGACCCCACAAACCCTGAAATTGCAGATCCTTCCAGAAGCCCCCCCAACCCGAGAGGCTGGCATCCGTGGTGACTATCTCCCACTGGGGAGTCCGAAAGGATCTGCCCTTCAGCAGGTTGGTTGAGTTCAGCCACCACTGAAGCGAGCGGCGAACCCGGGGGGACATCTGAAAGAATTGATCCAGAGACTGAGGAGACCTGTTCCAGACCGACAACAGATGGAGCTGTAGTGTCCTTGTGTGAAAAAACTGAGCAAAGGGAACTGCCTCGAAGGAGGCCACCATCAGACCCACCAGTCTCATCCCTAGCCGGATGGACGGTCGAGGAATGGACATAAGCGACCGAACCAACTCCTGAATCAGAAGAACCTTGGACTGAGGAAGGAACACTCTGGCCTGATCTGTATACAGAGACATCCCCAGAAAGGAAATTAACCTGGACGGGTGAAGGGAGGACTTGGGGTAGTTGATCACCCAGCCGAATCTCTCCAGAGTGGATAGAACCGTCCTGGTGTCCAATTCCGCTTGGCCGAATGACGATGCCAATATGAGGAGATCGTCCAGATATGGCACTATGCGAATTCCTTGAGCTCTGAGAAGAGCCATTACCCCAGCAAGTACCTTGGTGAAAACCCTTGGAGCTGTGGTGAGACCGAAGGGAAGGGCTACAAATTGGAAGTGCCGATCCTCCAGAGCGAACCTTAGGAACCTCTGGTGCGCTGGAAAATGGGAACATGGAGATAAGCGTCCTGGATATCTATGGACGTCATGAAGTCCCCCTGACGAAGAGAGTGGATAGTGGAACGCAACGTTTCCATGCGAAATTTTCGCAGCCTGATGAATTTGTTGAGAATCTTTAGGTCCAGGATGGGCCGCACGGAGCCATCCTTTTTGGGAACCGTGAACAGATTTGAGTAAAAACTCCGACCCCTTTCTAATGGAGGTACTGGACAAATGACCGCCATTTCTAGAAGACTCGATACCGCCGCCCGGAGCTGCAATGCAGCCTGTACGTCCGGGGACACCCGAGACGTGAGGAAACGCGGTGGGGGGGGGCGGGACTCGAACTCCAGCATGTAACCGGAAGACACCACTTCCCTGATCCATCTGTCCGAGACCTCCCGAATCCAGACTTGGGAGAAGTGTCGCAGCCGTCCCCCCACCCGCGCGGGTGAGGGCGCCCCCTCATTGTTGAGCGGGCTTGGCCGCGGGCTTGGGTTTTGAACCCCAACTGTATCCTGAACGGGCACGACCTCTGCCCCTGTTCCAGGAGTCTCCTCTTGTAGAAGGGAAGGCAAAACCTCTTCCCGCTCTAGCTCCCCGAAAGGAAGGGGTGAAGGAAGCCGCCCCTCGAAAGGGGCGACGTTGCTTCCTACGTTGAGGTAATTTTCCACCTTTAGCTACTGAGTCCAATTTTTCTCCAAAAAGCCTTAGACCAACAAAAGGGAAGAGACGTCAGAGACTTTTTAGACCCAAAATCGGCCGCCCACTGGCGCAACCAAATTGAACGCCTAATGGTAACCATAAGAGCAGAGGCCCTGCTGTTCATCATCAATGAATCATCCAGAGCAGTTAAAATGAAGGAAAGAAAAGACTCACAACATTTCAGTCCAAGGAATTCATCGCTGTCCGGTTCCAAGCCGGACGAGGATAGTAAATCCCTGATCAACTTTCTAGCGGCCACCACCAACAGTGATGAGGCACAAACTGGCCGTATAGCTGCCCCAATACTGGCAAAACCATGACAAGCCATCTGGTCAATGCGTTTATCCTCACCATCCTTGAGGGAGGAACAATCAGGGTTATTTAAAACGGCAGAGTTGGATAACCCCAAAATTGGGGCGTCCACTTCGGGGGGGGGGGGGGAAGCCCAGCGCTTAACCATGTCCGCGGGGAAAGGATACCTTCTATCCCAACTCTGAGGAATGCCTGGGAGCCGAGCTGGTCTCTCCCATTCCTTGGAAATAATATTATCAAAATGCTTTTGATTAGGAAATTCTAAGCGCGGTCTGGATTCCTCATGAAACTCCCCTTGTTGTTGGGGGGCCTCCCCCGGAGGCGAGATTGCCAAAACCTCAAACATCTGAGTCAAAACGTTAGGGGTGTCCAAGGAACCTCCTGACCCCCTATCAGAATCAGCGCAGACAATTTGTTGATCCTCGGAATTATCCGAATCCTCAAACACCTCCCCTTCCTCTAGAGGAGAATAATCTGACCAATCCAGACCATCCGTATCATCATATTCATAATGAGAAACCGTGGACAAATGTTTTCTCTTAGCCGGCGCCTTCTTAGCTACCGTAGAGGAAATACATTTTTCAATACTGGCCAATCTGGCACATACATCAGATTGCGACTGCCCCCCCATGGTAACATCACATGGAGCACGGGTTAAAATGGGAGGGGGAGAGGATGACGCCGGTGGTGCTGACCCAGAGGCCTGGGGTCCTGACCGCCGCGTAATAGTGTGTTGTGCACAGGATATACATAAAAAGAAATCATCCCCAGTTAGGGATACCCCACACCCCAAACACTTCCGGGACTGTCCCGAGGGGAGCCCGGATTCCTGGGATGCCTCCATAAGGTGAACTTAATGAGTCGCTATGACAGAGGGAATTACGCTATGAAGCAACCCGGGATGCCCTTATAGTGTCCTTTTTAAATGGGAGGAATTTTGTAGGAAAGAAACCCAGTGAGAGTACCCAGGGACTTAGGACCAGGAGAAACCCCCTTATAACTATTCCCCGAAGAATTCACCTAAAACACAGATAAAACAAAATAATTAGAAACCAAAAGTTATATTGGCTACTAATAAAATGACAAAAGGCCCACAGGGCCACTCACAGAACCTCCGGACCAGACCAGGACCCAGCAGCATGCAGCCCAGATGCGTGAGGTAATTGTAAATCAGCGCAGCTGTGAGAGACAGAGCAGAGGGGCGTGGCCTGCGCAGATCGCGCGCTTTTACCGGCCCCGCCCCCCTAGAGATAGGCAGATAGGAGCCAAAGCTCCTCAGCGGTGCCCGGGCAAGATAGGGGGCGGGCCGCGGCGACGCGCCGCAAGTCCGGCTCCGCCCCCAATTACACTGCGCGTGAGGGGAGAAAGCTCCCCTCCGCTAAGCTATAATGCGCCGGTCCCGCCCCTGACAGAAGAGCGTGAGGGGAGAGCCCCTCCCCTCCGCCTTCTGAGGTAAAATATAGCCGCCGCGGTGTCTTATTGACAATGTTGCAAGTAACAGTTACATTTAAAACAGACATACATACAACAAATAGGAGTGTAACCAATTCAATGAGGGATTACTCCTATACGTTCCTCAGAATCTTAAGAAAGGAGGGCCCCCAGCCTAACTATGAGGGAAAGAGGTAAATGAGGGAAATTTCTGAGGTAAAATATTTAAGGACAGGGCATCCCAAACCGGGGTCACCAACCCGGCATAACCGCCTACCCTCTAAATAGGGTCTCGCGGCGGAGCATAGCTCCCAAGCACTTGTGTTCTAATATACCATCACCCGGACCGCAGTCAAAACTGAGGAGGCATGTGAATATTAAATATATTAAACAGGGATAATTAGTCCGAGCGGGAATAAAATAATATAGGCCGGGGGTAAACCCGGCTATCTTGGAAAACCCCCTTGCAAGGAGGAGAGATCATCTTCTGCTTGCTCGCCGTCCTGCAGAGATGAAGACTGGGGAGTGAGTGGGAGGTCCCAGGTATTTATGGACCGGGAGGGGCTTACTTTCCTCCAATCATCTCTGCAGATCGCCCTCTTCAGGTCAGTATACCCTCAGGTTATGAATATCTTGAAGCGGGGTGTGTGACATACTTAGAATAGCAGCCTTTTGGCATCTCTCCAGGACTTACATAAGTAACATTTGAGCAATAACTTGACATACAGTATATTTATATAGTTCATCCATGGTTATATAATTCATGACATGATTAAAGAAACATACAGTAGACGTTCATTTCCTTAAAGAAAAAGTCCCAAAACTGGACCTCCTTTTTCAGCTGCTTCCTCCTTGGATATTACTTAAAGCAGACCAAAAGCTGCCGTGGCCAGCCCTGGAGTCTAAATGACCCAGAGGTTTTACACAGTGGGCCAACCTGATTTAGAATGCCCTACTATGTAAAACCCCAGTCACCGGTAAACTTACCTTTACCTGGGCGCTCCCACAACACTGTCTTTGCCAGGTGGCCGCATCTCCAGCTTCACTGCAGCTGTGGGTATTCCCATGCCCAGCCTTTCAGCTAGGCGGGCGTGCGCTCACACCTCTTGGGTGTTTCTGTCCGGACAGTGTGTGGTGATCGGTGCACTGGTCTGCACAAGCCCAGGTGGCCACTGGACGTGATCACGTGCGTGGGTTTCCATGTATGCGTGCCCCTACCCACGGCTAGGGGGAACCTGAGATAAAAAGAAAAAAAAGTGTAAGAAACAAAAACACATTTACTTACATTATATTTATCTCCTTGAAGTAGAAATACGCCAACACAAGTGAGTTGTGGTGCAGTAGGGTTCTTACTCCCGCTTTCTGATCCATTGCCAATCCCATTACTGCCTCTGTCTCCTGCTGCCACTGCTGTCACCCTCTCTGCTGCAGTGCCCCTGTGCCAACAATGGTCTCACCACTATCTCCACAGGGCCCACCATCGAGCTGCCGCTCAATTGCCATGTTCCCTGACAGGCTGACCCCCCTCTGCCAGATAAGGCGTTCTTCTGCCGGGTCTGCAACCAAGCCGCTGCTCCTCTGCAAGATCAGCCACTCCTTCACCAGTTCTGCTGCCAAGCCACCGCTCATATGCCGGGTAGGTTGGCGCTTCTCTGCCAGGTCAGCCACTTCTCCACCTGGAACACCAAACCACCTGCTCCTCCACCAGGTCTGCCACTCTACCTCTTAGGGCTGCCAGGAAACAATGGACCCTCTTTTAACAGACGCACAGCACGTTACACAAAATGTACTGCACTGTGCTGTGAAAGCAGCTGAAAGTTAAACAAATTGGATCAGGAAAATGGCTCAGAATGACCGTTGGAGGCTTTTGTGCATGCTGTGCCAGGTAGGCCCCTTTTGAAAAGGCTAGTCTGAATTATTTTGGAAACCGGGCTGAAATATTAATTCTATATTATATGATCGATTCAGCACCGTGAGTATTTTTTTCCTTTTTTTTTCTTTTTCCTTTTTCCTTTTTTTACCCCCAAGAGAGATCCTCAACCCTCCATCCCAACCATCCTTTGTTTTAATTTGATGGACATATGTTTTTTCAACTGTATTAACTACGTAATTATGCAACTCTTTTTCTCATGATTTTTTTTCCTTGGAGCAATTCAGCACCATATTTAGCTGATGCGCATGGAGGAAAAAAATCATGAGGAAAATGTTTTCTCTCAAAACAACGCGAAAAAAAAGAAAGGTGCTGAATCAACCTTTATAAGGATTACATAAGTGGTGTTTGTTTAAAGGGTCAGATTTGATAATGGGTGTACTTTCATGTAACGCTAAAGTCTCAAATCATGCCGGGTGTTAGGAGTGATTCTTGGTACTGCCAGGTGCGAATGTAGCTTCAGGTCACACATGGCTGGTCAGCATAAAAGTCCATAAAGCACAGTTTAGATGGTTAATGATCACTTGAGTTCCCACGGAGGGGCTTAAAAGGCCAGTGTCTATACTAAATTGGTCACTATGATTGTATAACTGGTAAATGATTAGCCATGGAATAAGACAGCTTGATAGCTGATAGTATTTATAAGCTGGTTTCATAATCAGTATTACAATGTCAGTAATGTTTCCACCTCTTCCCACAGTGGAAAATTATGACTGCTCACCAACAACCCTGGAATGAATACAAGCCAAAGTCCAGCCAAAGGCTGTCTCTTGCTGTTCAATAGCCCGAGGTGCTGGGTTTACATGAGCAGATCAACTGGCTGTTCACTTAGTGAGCGACCGACCATACAGTGACTGGTTCAGACGCTGAAGATTTGTTGGTCAATCGGTTGCTAGAGTGATTGCTAATGTGATTGCTTGTTCTCATAGCAACTAAAGTTTTTGGGCAACTTTATTCCAACATTAAAAAGATGAATGCGAATTTTTGCGGTCAGTCGAAGCAATACGGTGGCTGATTCTTGTTCATTGCTTGATCGCAACTGCCGTTTCCACAGAGCAATTATTGCTAAATTGTGTATGCTTTAGCCATTTCCCGCTGGATAATTGCTCCGTGTAAACCCAGCATTAGAACTACTTAGTTTAGTGAAATTGTTGATTGCC
This sequence comes from Gastrophryne carolinensis, assembly GCA_027917425.1. NCBI lineage: Eukaryota > Metazoa > Chordata > Amphibia > Anura > Microhylidae > Gastrophryne > Gastrophryne carolinensis. The sequence continues at coordinate 384,198,637 of CM051236.1, read as the reverse complement.
AGAAAGTGGCGAACCAGAGAGATCCCCTCTAGAGCTGCGATTGGGCAACAGATAATGTACTCAGCTTATCTGGAGGAGGTTACAGTGGTTAAAGAAGAATACATGGAAATCTATGCTGAGTTGTGGGGGAGATGGCAGGAGTACTGGCGGGCTTTGGGGGGAAACAGAGGAGAAGCTTTGAATGAATAAATGAATATGGACACTCATGGGGGGGGGGGGGGGGTAGATGGTTTTGTATGATGCAAGGATACTGTCAGTTCAGAGGGTGGAGTGTTTACCACCCTCATTATTGTAAGAATATAAATATAGAGCACAACTAGAGCCATACTTATTTACTTTATTTAGTGGATCAGGTCTAACTTTTCCTAGCACAGGTGGTGAGGGGCATTATTAACCTCTGCAAGCTTCTGGTGCACGTTTAAAAAGAAGCAACCACCCCCTCGAGTCTATAAGACTTGAGGGGCAGTTGTCTCTCTCATTATGGTGTATCCCGAATAGGGAACCCCCAGAATCACCCAGCTTACTCACGTACTCCTGGAGCCCTCCAGTAGCCACATCCCCAGCATACCTCTATCTGGGGCATGTACCCGAGCCAGGCCTTTCTGAATGGCCAGCATGCGCTAAATGGAATGTGGCCGACACCTCTTGCTCTATGCAGATTTCCCTGCCACACTGAGCTCAGAATGGCAAAGAAACTCTAAATTGAAAGTGCCCCACCAGGGAGGAACAAAACCCAAGAAAGTGAAATTCTTGAATTTTGTTCTTCTTTAATGCACTTTAGTGAAATGAATACTCAGTAAAAGAGAAATATGGTCCCTAATACCTTTACATGCTCCCACCCCACCTTATCAAATAGTATACTACTTGTATATTAAAAAATGACTAGTGGACACCATCGTGTTTTCTAAAGTGGACCAAAACCCAGCGTGATCGGCACGGCAATCTTATAGATTCCCTGGCCGATCGATTCCCTCCACCGGGGTATTTATAATCGGGTTATCCCGATGTGTGAAACCCCCCAGGTTGGCCCATTCACTTACCTTGCTTCCCGGTCCAATGGCGCATGCGCGAACCGCATCCCGGCCTGTTAGTGGGAAGCACGGGATGCGGCTGCCAGCGCACTCGGAGCCACTGGCCTTAGACGCTGGCTTTGACGTAGTGACGCACATGCGCCATAGGACCACACAAAAGTGAGTTGCGCTCGGCGATCTGGGGGATTTCAGGCACTGATCGGGGTGCCCCAGGGGAAGTGATCAAAACCAAGGATAGTTAAAATGCTGGGTGCTTTAATACATTCAATCATTGGAAGCTGTGACATAATTGATATACAGGGGTGCCACCATCCTTCCTGAACCACCAAGGAACTAGTAAAAAACCCCTGCACTTACCTTTCCACATTTAAACGTTTTGACAGATATTCTGGGAATGCTTGTAGGAAAGGCTCACCCCATGCATGGCCTCCCAGTTATCCCGATTAGTTGCCGACATTTACACGGTGCCCCCATAATGTGTGGGTAGGGAGGTAATTACATTAGCAAAACAATCCCAATCAACACACAATACGGCAAGATCAAGCTGCCCCGCATCTCACATGCTTTTTAAAGTGCAAGGTACAGTATAAATCCAACCTCATGCATATATATTTATATAGTGTGTGGAACTATACTTTAGCTATTTTACTACCTGAGCACCTTTTGGTGAACCGGTTAAAAAGGGATTTGCATGTCTGTGATAGGCATTTAGATAATGTGTTTTTTATCTATCCCAAATCAGTTAAAGCCCTGGAAGTTCCTCCTGTTAAATCAGTCAGGCAAAGCAAAGAGCTGCGGAAAGCAAACACACCCCACGACAGTATTAATTACACATCAGAAAGCCCTGAAGTGCTGGCTCTGCAGCTGCTCCAAGCAGGACACTCCCTGGGGTCTGCTATATTTTATCCTGATGTTTACTCCCCCACGCCTGAGGGCTGAAAATGGCTTCAAGGATGTCAAGTATTCTTATCTACGCCTCTTTCCAAATATATTCCTCCGAAAGATAAAGAGACAGGCCTGGGATTATTCTAGCTGATGAACACTTGAAAGTCCAACACCGCAATGATCCTTCAGTTTAGTATGAGTGGAAAAGTGCTAGACCCAATGCATTTTCATTTTCACTGTTCACAAACCCACTGAGGAGGTCTAGGCCCACTTCCTGTTGAGACAACAGCGCAATTTCTAGGCTAAATGACGCTCAGGTGTAGGCCTGCCTGTTCATTGAATAGTATATAGCAGGAGTTGCCAACACTCCTCCTCAAGGCCCACTAACAGGCCAGGTTTTACAGAGCTCCACACAGGCTATGTAGAGGTCCACAAAACATGACCTGTTGGCGAGCCTTGAGGAGGAGGGTTGGGGAACACGCACGGTTACTGATTATAGGTTTACTACATGGCAGAAGGAGGGGGGTTAGAACCACATTGGACCTTCAATGGTCAAAATACAAGTGGATTGCCACCAGACCCACTTAAACCAAAAGTCCAACTGGACCCTAGTGCCAGCCGTCCCTCAGTGCCACAACTCCTCAAGGTCTACTGTTCATTATATGGTATATAGCAGGAGTCACCAACACCCCTCCTCAAGGCCCACCAACAGGCCAGGTTTGTGGAGATCCACAAAACATGACCTGTTGCCGGGCCTTGAGGAGGCGGGTTGGGGAACATTCAGGGTTACTGATTATAGGTTTACTGCATGGCAGAAGGAGGGGGGGGGGGTTAGAACCACATTGGACTTTTAATGGTCAAAATACAAGTGGATCGCCACCAGACCCACTTAAACCAAAAGTCCAACTGGACCCTAGTGCCAGCCGTCCCTCAGTGCCACAACTCCTCAAGGTCTACTGTTCATTATATGGTATATAGCACCAACAGGCCAGGTTTGTGGAGATCCACAAAACATGACCTGTTGCCGGGCCTTGAGGAGGAGGGTTGGGGAACATGCAGGGTTACTGATTATAGGTTTACTGCATGGCAGAAGGAGGGGGGGTTAGAACCACATTGGACTTTTAATGGTCAAAATACAAGTGGATCGCCACCAGACCCACAATTAGACCAAAAGTCCAACTTGACCCTAGTGCCAGCCGCCCCTCAGTGCCACAACTCCTCAAGGTCCACCAACAGGTTGTGTTTTGTGGATCTCCACACAGCTGGCTCTATTTTTCTGCTGCTGCACTAATGATTTCACCTGTGCATCTGCGTGGAGAACCACAAAATGACCTGTTGGTGGGCTTTGAGGAGGGGGGTCGGGGGAACATGCAGGGTTACTGATTATAGGTTTACTACATTGGACCTTTAGTGGTCAAAATACAAGTGGATCGCCACCAGACCCACAATTATACCAAAAATCCAACTGGACTCTAGTGTCAGCCGCACCTCAGTGCCACAACTCCTCAAGGCTCACCAACCAGCTGTGTTTTGTGGATCTCCACACAGGTGGCTCTATAGCTCTGCTGCGGCACTAACTTCATCCATGCATCTGCGTGGAGATCCACAAAATGACCCGTTGGTGGGCCTTGAGGAGAGAGTTGGGGACCCCTGTTCTTAGCCACTGTCCCAGTCTAAAAGTGTAGTCAAGCAGTTGGTGCTTCTGCAGTGTTTGTGCCAGTCAGGGAAAGGCTGTATTTTTATTTTAAATTCCCAAATTCAGCTCAGCACCGGCTGGAAGAGTGTGGTCCATTTCAGTGACTTCTGCTTCAATAGATCCCTAAGAAATTAAAGGGATTGACCACCCATTTAAAAAACAAAAGGTGTGCACCTTTTGACCACAGCTGATCTGTCCAACACTGCCGATCAGCAACTGTTCACTGGATCCTATCTTGTCCTACCTCTGGTCAGAACTGATTGTGTGTTGGGCTCACGCCCCTGCCATCAGTCACAGAAGCACTGCCGTGCCCTCTCCATTTATTGCAATGGAGAGGGTGTGCTAAGGCCTGACCTGCCCCTGCCATTTTATTGAATGTAGAAGCGCCGGCGACTACTGCTGAGGCTCCGGACAGTGCAGGGTTGCTGATCGGCCAGGGGACTGCTGGGGACAGAAAGTGAGTACCCTTCTGTTTGTTTACTTGCTGGTCAAGCACTTTAATAATAATGCCTCTCTACTTCCTAATCTGTAAAGGAATGATAACTTTCATTGCCCCCACACTTGAAAATTCAGCAATTTACCATGGCTGCCATCATAGGGAATGGGTAAGTGGTGAGTATCGGCATGACTGCCTTAGGATTGAGAGAGGGAAGTCAAAGGGAGGCATCCCAAATCCGAGAGGCTGCATGCTGCGAGGGTGAGGAGAAGTAAAAGTTTTTCTAAATTTGACTGTGTTTGAAAATACCAGAATTTCAGCCTGTAGGACACGAAGATCCATGCTGTCATCACTAAGGGCATAGCTGGGGGGGGGGGGGGGCACGTTCCCTAAATGCAGCAGGTCAGGGGGGCACTAAAGGGGGACCTGAGTACAGGTGAGGGTACTATTGCAAATCTTTGCTCTGGGTGCCAGGAAACCTAGCTACGCCTCTGAATAATGATCCCATTTTGAACTGAGTGTAATGTTTCTTCTGAAGCCTTTGACCTGTATCTGCATGATGTTGTGATTGGCCGATTGGGTAAGGTGTTTCTTTTAGTGCTCAGTAAATGTATATCATTTCTAAAGAAGCCATTAGGTAATTTCATGCTATTAAAAATGACCTGATCTCTTTTCTGTTCGCAGGCAGCCGGAGTTTATAAACCTCAGAATAGCTTCCTTTCCCTGAGGCCAGTGGATAGAGTTTTCTGCAGAAAAACAAAATAAAAGAGATGACTTCCTCCGTTTAATGGATCTTGGTCTTACTAGAAGTCTGCAGGCTGTTGTGCTGTCAGCTCCCACGTACCCCCTATATAATCCGTACCAACACCGCTATTAAAGCAGAACTATACTCTCCATGCCAGAGAGGGTCCTCCTTCACAGGGACACTAAACTAACTTTCCCTCCCCTCTAATGCCAACAGTGAACCCCACACTTGCCCTTTCCTATCACAGCTCCATCTGATGGGGGACAGGAAACAGCTGCACAGCTGTGTGGCAGCTGTACCTTATCCAACAGGAGACATGGCTTCCAAGGAATTTTTAACTGGAGGGGCATCCCACATAAAATCCCCCAGGGGCAATTGTTAAAAGCGGCTCTCTCATGCACATTTGTGTGCTCTCGTTCAATGAGAGCCTCCTGCTGTGACTAAGGGGGTTATTTAAGAAGGGATAGCGCCAGGTAGCGCCTCATAGCGGCAGGCAGTGTCTGGAGAATGCTGGGCGCTGTACGCAAAACCACATTTATGAAAGCGAATCCGGTGAGCAACTTTAACAGCGCCATGTAGCTTTACATGTATTATTACAGGCGGCTCAGCGTATAGTGCCGGCGCTCTAGCTTCCAGAGCGCCAGGTATTACCTTGGCTCAGTGTCGCTCTCCCATACATTTCACTGGCCGTTCATTTGCTTGAGTTTAAACAGCGTGTTTGACAATTTTTTTTGTTCAAATCATTGTGTGACCTCTCCTGGCTGCAAACAAACACTTTTAGAAACTTTTTTGACTTTTTATATTTTTATACAGAATTGTCATTACAGGTCTGGCACTAAAGTGTTAATGTCACAATGTTACAACAATGTCATTCCTTGTGTTTTCGCTTTGTTACTGGTGGATATGTGTTCAAAAACAGACTTTAATCACACAGCGCCTGGCGCTTTATGCTATAGTGACCATATTTAGAGCGTCGATGTTGTGTATGTGTCCTTTTTTGAAAAGTATGGTGTGGAGCGCCGAGAGTCACACTGAGCTGGCGCTACCTCTCGCTCGCTGCATTGCTGTACTGGTGTTAAAGCGCCCAACATACATCACATTCATCAATGTGGGCCAGGTTACTACAGCGATGCGATACAGGTTATGTTACAGCGCCCCATTACCCCCTTATAGCTTCTACTAGCGGTCGCTCTAAGCGCCGCTATACAGACGCTCATCTGCCGATACGTGGTGTTAGTAATGAATAAGCCTCCACGTCATTCAATGTAGGTGGGTTTTTATGGGGCGAACTGGGGGGTTTACACAGTGGGACATTCGAATATGGGATGTCTCGGGGGCACAGAACTAAACCCAGGAAAGTCACATTTCTGAGTTTTGTTCCACTTAAAAAAGGGGTTATCCAGAAACACTTCTGCAAAGTCTCCGCCTCATGTGGGAGAGTGTTTCCATATGTGAACACCAGATGATAAGGGCATAGTTGTGGAAAATGTTCCAGCCCATCTGAAAACAAAATGTACAGAGAACTCCTCCACCTCATAAACCACAGTAATGCATATATTGCCTGTTAAAGACTCTAGGGGCTGTGGGCTGCCTCTTTATGGGGCATCCCGAATTGGGTGTGAAACCCTTCAGGGTGCCCGCTATCCACTCACCTTTTCCTCAAGCCTACCCCACATCTTGGTTCTGTGCCCACATCCCCGCTATACCTTTAGCTAGGCGCATACCCACAGCAGGCATTTGTAAATGGGGAGGAAAGCAGGGTCGGATCAGGGGCGCCCCCTCCACCCAGAATGGGATGCCCCAGACAGGAAGAGCAAACCCCAAGACAGTGAGAATCTTGGGTTTTGTTTCTATTTAAGGTGGAGAGCCCATCAAGCTGTGTAACAGGATGAATTGTGTCATGCTAGGAAGCGAAACATTAAAGATGTGAGAGGTATAAAATGGATTAGGCAACAGCAGCTGAACAATGCCATCGGAAGCCTTTACATTGTTATAACAGATGTGTGTGTTGCGTAACTGGGTCTCTAGGGGGCTGTGTGTCAGGTGACCTACATAAACCAAGCTGCAAATGACTGACTTCTCTACCAGTTGTTTCTGACTTTACACCCAGAACTAACATGTTAGTTTATGCCAGATGCCTGCATACCTTATTGTTGTCGTGCAGGGGAGGAGGGGGGGGGATAATTTGATTGCTGGATACCCGATGATGAAGCCTGTTCCCCAGTGCCATTACTTACCTACTCCCATGCTGCATCATGGCCTGGGCTGTGGAGAAGCCCAACTCAGACCCCAACTGTGACTCCAGCTCTGACTGCTTCAAAAATGGCCAATAATTAGTAATACATTTCCTGTATTGAAACATAACATCAGGCCTTTTCTCACTACTATAGTAAGCAATGGAGCTATAATTATTAGAATACAAATTCTAAATAAATAACTTAAAGTGGACCAAACCCAGAATTTTGACTATTCTGGGTTTTCGCCCTTTCCTCCGGGGCACCCGATCGGGGGTGCCCCACTGCATGAAACCCCCCAGATTGCCGAACAGAACTCACCTCTTCCCACATGCGTGGCCACTGGTCCAATCAGCGTGCTCGGATCCGCTGAGGTCACGTCCTCTAAGCCTTTGTCTAAGGCATCTTGGATGTTAAAAGGCTCAGAAAATGCACTAGATGCAGGTAGGATGATTTTTAATGTGGGCAATCTGTATGTACGGGGTGGGAAAACATACAAGATAGGCTCTTATTCAGGGTGAAGGTCCAGTTGCCACCTGGTCTGTATTTTTTTTACTTTACATGCCACTGACCTGGCAGTGCTGGCATTTGTTTCTTTACTGGTAATGGAGAATGGGAAAAGTATACCTGCAATTAAAATTACCATTAAAAAAGCAAATACAGGCACCGACAGGCCAGTGTCCAGAATACCAGCTAGGTGGCAACCCTATTTGCCACCTGAAGGGACCCTCACACCGAAACATGCATAGATGAGTCATTGGCCCGGAGAGGGGAGAGACTCCATTGGGAATTACTGAGAAATATAAAGCAGGCCGAATGAAAGCTGGGTGGAAGATGCAGCCCCTGACAGCCAGCATGGGGAAAGCAGAAAGGAGGTTAGCCGGGAATGACAGAACTGGCTATTCTGAACACAACCACATGCCAATTATAGGGCGGAGGGTGATCATTTTCAATGATTTTGCCTTGTTTTCAGGGGAATTGTACAGGTTATGGGCTACATTAAGGGTGGAAAAATTTCTGAAATGATTTGTATTAGTCTGATTTTTTTTTAATCTTTTACATTACAAATCCTGGTATTTTAATAGGGGTGAAAGGGCTTTTCTTATTTTATATATATTATTATTATTATTATTAGCCTCTATCTAATAATTGATTTAAATAATATAAGGAAATCTTACACACATCTGTGTTCTGATAAAAAAAAGGATGTGGAATGAAACAAAGAAAACAGGAGAGGGAAAAAGGTTGATGGGATTAGTGATGTCTGTGCTGATGTCACCCCACCCCCATGATATCACACCTCAGCTGCCAGTAGACAGGATCCTCCACCTATGCTATTGTCAGAGGCTTAGAAGAGACATCAAAGAAGCAGCTACACACAAAAGGCCAAGACGGAGAGAAATAAAGGGTACATAATAGCAACCGTGACAACTAAAGGTTTCTGTTACAAAATATATGTATAAATCCATGGATAACATCTCAACTGTCCAAATCCTGAGTGGTGATCATTGATCAAAATGTTCAGAGAACTGGATGCTAGATTATCAATTACTGATAAATGGATCATATCAATAATTAAAGGATGATTCAATCTAAAAGAAAAAAACAAATGTAATAATGTTCAAAAACATACATTTTAGGTGTGAATGTAGCCTTAACCCTTTCGCTGCCAGCCTACCTGCAGCATTTGCCACTCCCTGTTGCCAGACTGAGTTTGACTGTTTTGCGCTACACATGTTCAACTGTCATTTTCGAAGGGATTTCCAGGGATTTCCCAGGAAAATTATATATTGTTTTTTTCAACAGAGTCTGGGCTTTAACATGAAATGTCTTGTTTGTGTTTTTTAGGTGTATTCTCAACATTTTTGGGTGAAATGTGTGAAAAAAAATAAAAAAATATATTTTTTTACAATTTGTAGAGTTTTTTTGTAATAAAAAATGTAAGTTTGTCAATAAAATCTTATTGCGTGAGAAACCCCAATTTCTCCCGCTTACAGCGATACCACATATGTATAGGTAGACACCCTTTCCTGCCCAGAAGCCTTTTATAGCTGCTGGATGACAAATGGTTAATTAAAAAAAAAAATGACATAGGGTCCCCCTTCCCGGGGAGGGGGACCCCATTTTTTTTTGGATTTTTAAGGGTTAAAAACCCTTAAAAATCCAAAAAAAAAAATGACGTGGGGTCCCCCTTACCCAAAGTAACCAGCCCGGGACCAGCTATGGGGGCTTGTAGGCACAGAGTGGGGGGGCCAGCTTTGGTGGCCCCCCCACCCTGCAGCCTACGAGCCCACATAGCCTATGTGGGCCCGGGCTCTTCTGCCCCCCCCTGGCCTTTGGGGAGGCAGGTAATGGGGGTGCGGGGGTTAATGGCAATGCCACCCCCCCAGCCATGTGAACTGGTATAAGGGGTCTCATGGACCCCTTACCAGCTCACAAAGGGTTAACTGTAAAAAAAAAAACACCACACAATAAAAAAAAGTATTTTATTAAAAAAAAATAATTTTTTTTTACTGTACTTACCTTCGATTGCAAGCTCTTGTCCCTCGCCGCTCAGCTGACAGATGCCTGTGATCGGCATCCAGAGAAGGAGAAGGCAGGAGATCAGAGGATCTCCTGTCACCTCCTTCCAGGGCACCGATCACCGGCATCTGAGAAGCTGAGAAAGCTGAAGCCGGTGATCGGGACCGGGATGACGTCATAAGCCCCGCCCCCAAGGGGGCGGGGCTTAGAGGCAAGATGGCGGTCGCCATCTTGAAGAAGAGAGGAGAGAGCCTCCCAGGCTCCCTCCTGAAGATCGGTAAGTCCTGGGGGGGGATCGGAGGCCCCCCAGGTGAAGAGGAGGGACAGCGGGAGCCAGCGCACATGGAGGTAAGTGAATGTCATTTTTATTTTTTTTTTTTTTTTACAGTTAGCAGCTGCTGCTGCAGAAGCGGGGGGGGGGGGCGGCCTATTCCGGGGGCTCTCCTGGAGCCATCCGACCCCCCACGGGGGATCGGATGGCACCAAATTAAAGGGGAGACCCGGCCGGATCCAACAAGGGGTCAGGTGAGTATTTTTTATTTTTATTTTTTAAACTAGAAGCGATCAAAGTCAAGCACGTAACACCTACGGGCTTGGCACTTAAGGCCCAGCCAAGCCAGCACGTAGGTGTTACGTGCTTGGCAACAAAAGGGTTAAAAGGTTTTTCTTAGCCCATGCGGCAAAATAAAATGATACTGTACTTTCCAACATCCACTTGTTCTGTATCAGTGGCAGCCAGCGCTACTCCAGTGTAGGACACAGGCTGCTGTAGTATTTACTGAGGCTTCAATGTCCTTGTCTTAGAAATATCAAGTAAGGAAAAGGTAAATATTTCTCACTGTGGGCCTGGGGTTTGACAGGAAGAAGGCTTGGTTTTGGTAAAGGTATAGGTCCCATATAAAAGAATAATGTAAAAAGGTGCCACATCTGAAAAGAAGTTGGCAAAATACGATGATAATAGCATTTCTTATACTGAACTTGCTGCTATATCTGTATAACAAAACAAGGCAGTATTGGGATGTACAACCACAAAAATATACACTATTCTACAAATTAAGCTTTAATATTAATTAATACAAAACATGACATAAATCACAGAATGGGAAAAGCAAATAAAATACATATACTAACTTATCTGTATAACAAAACAGGTCCCATATAAAAGAATAATGTAAAAAGGTGCCACATCTGAAAAGAAGTTGGCAAAATACAATGATAATAGCATTTCTTATACTGAACTTGCTGCTATATCTGTATAACAAAACAAGACAGTATTGAGATGTACAACCACAAAAATATACACTATTCTACAAATTAAGCTTTACTATTAATTAACTATTAATTAATACAAAACATGACATAAATCACGGAATGGGAACAGCAAATAAAATACATATACTAACGTATCTGTATAACAAAACAAGACAGTAAAGAGATGTACAACCACAACAATATACACTATTCTACAAATTAAGGTTTAATGTTAATTAATACAAAACATGACATAAATCACAGAATGGGAAAAGCAAATAAAATACATATACTAACGTATCTGTATAACAAAACAAGACAGTAAAGAGATGTACAACCACAACAATATACACTATTCTACAAATTAAGGTTTAATGTTAATTAATACAAAACATGACATAAATCACAGAATGGGAAAAGCAAATAAAATACATATACTAACTTATCTGTATAACAAAACAGGTCCCATATAAAAGAATAATGTAAAAAGGTGCCACATCTGAAAAGAAGTTGGCAAAATACAATGATAATAGCATTTCTTATACTGAACTTGCTGCTATATCTGTATAACAAAACAAGACAGTATTGAGATGTACAACCACAAAAATATACACTATTCTACAAATTAAGCTTTAATATTAATTAATACAAAACATGACATAAATCACAGAATGGGAAAAGCAAATAAAATACATATACCAACGTATCTGTATAACAAAACAAGACAGTAAAGAGATGTACAACCACAACAATATACACTATTCTACAAATTAAGCTTTACTATTAATTAATACAAAACATGACATAAATCACAGAATCACAGAATGGGAAAAGCAAATAAAATACATATACCAACTTATCTGTATAACAAAACAGGTCCCATATAAAAGAATAATGTAAAAAGGTGCCACATCTGAAAAGAAGTTGGCAAAATACGATGATAATAGCATTTCTTATACTGAACTTGCTGCTATATCTGTATAACAAAACAAGACAGTATTGAGATGTACAACCACAAAAATATACACTATTCTACAAATTAAGCTTTACTATTAATTAATACAAAACATGACTGCGTGAAACCACCCCGCTCCTACGCGAGCGCTCGTCCAATCAGAGCGCTCAGAGCCGATGTGGTATGTATGGACAAGCGACGGACACAGTGGCTCTGAGCACGCTGGAGGTCGCGTCTCGCGCTTCCTTCTAACAGGGAGCGCGCCCGCGCCGGCCATTCACAAGCGGCAGGCGCGGGTGCGCGCCCTGCTAGAAGGAAGCACGAGATGCGGCCGCGGCCCACGCATGCGCTGTTGGAACAGGGATAAGGTAAGGTTTCTGGGCGTCCTGGGGGGTTTCACCCGGCAGGGCATCCCGGTTTCGGATGCCCCACGGGGAGGGATCTGATCGGCCCGGGAGCCGATCCCCCCCCGGGTGTTGGTCCACTTTAAGTATTTCTCCCAAAGAATTATTGCGACTACACGTGTTTTTTAATACACATGCTTTTCCTTTGTGTGTATTGGAACACAAAAAACAGAGAAAGAAGCCAAAAATCATGTAATTTAATGTAAAACTCCAAACTAATTGACGCTGTCCTAAACGGTTTTCCATTTTTAAATTATAGAAGAAATAGCTGAGATATTGAGGTTTACATTTTCACACCATGACCTCTCTTCTAAAAAAGTGGGCGTGGCCCTGGATCTGTGATGCTGCATAATAATCACCTCTCTGCATGGACAGCAATGTGATGAATCTGGAGAAGGATAGAGGGACGGCAGGAGGCAGAGGGAGGGACGGGAGGAGGCAGAGACGGGAGGAGGCGGAGGCAGAGGGAGGGACGGGAGGAGGCAGAGACGGGAGGAGGCGGAGGCAGAGGGAGGGACGGGAGGAGGCAGAGACGGGAGGAGGCGGAGGCAGAGGGAGGGACGGGAGGAGGCAGAGGGAGGGACGGGAGGAGGCAGAGACGGGAGGAGGCGGAGGCAGAGGTAGGGACGGGAGGAGGCGGAGGCAGAGGGAGGGACGGGAGGAGGCGGAGGCAGAGGGAGGGACGGGAGGAGGCAGAGGTAGGGACGGGAGGAGGCAGAGGGAGGGACGGGAGGAGGCGGAGGCAGAGGGAGGGACGGGAGGAGGCAGAGGGAGGGATGGGAGGAGGCAGAGGTAGGGACGGGAGGAGGCAGAGGGAGGGACGGGAGGAGGCAGAGACGGGAGGAGGCGGAGGCAGAGGGAGGGACGGGAGGAGGCAGAGGGAGGGACGGCAGGAGGCAGAGGGAGGGACGGGAGGAGGCGGAGGAAGAGGGAGGGACGGGAGGAGGCAGAGGGAGGGACGGGAGGAGGCAGAGACGGGAGGAGGCGGAGGCAGAGGGAGGGACGGGAGGAGGCGGAGGCAGAGGGAGGGACGGGAGGAGGCAGAGGGAGGGATGGGAGGAGGCAGAGGTAGGGACGGGAGGAGGCAGAGGGAGGGACGGGAGGAGGCAGAGACGGGAGGAGGCGGAGGCAGAGGGAGGGACGGGAGGAGGCAGAGGGAGGGACGGCAGGAGGCAGAGGGAGGGACGGGAGGAGGCGGAGGAAGAGGGAGGGACGGGAGGAGGCAGAGGGAGGGACGGGAGGAGGCAGAGGGAGGGACGGGAGGAGGCGGAGGAAGAGACGGGAGGAGGCAGGGGACGGGAGGAGGCAGGGGACGGGAGGAGGCAGAGGGAGGGACGGGAGGAGGCAGAGGGAGGGACGGGAGGAGGGAGAGGGAGGGACGGGAGGAGGCAGAGGGAGGGACGGGAGGAGGCAGAGGGAGGGACGGGAGGAGGGAGAGGGAGGGACGGGAGGAGGCAGAGGGAGGGACGGGAGGAGGCAGGGGACGGGAGGAGGCGGAGGCAGAGACGGGAGGAGGCAGGGGACGGGAGGAGGCAGAGGGAGGGACGGGAGGAGGCAGAGGGAGGGACGGGAGGAGGCAGAGGGAGGGACGGGAGGAGGCAGAGGGAGGGACGGGAGGAGGGAGAGGGAGGGACGGGAGGAGGCAGAGGGAGGGACGGGAGGAGGGAGAGGGAGGGACGGGAGGAGGCAGAGGCAGAGGGAGGGACGGGAGGAGGCAGAGGGAGGGACGGGAGGAGGGAGAGGGAGGGACGGGAGGAGGCAGAGGGAGGGACGGGAGGAGGCAGGGGACGGGAGGAGGCGGAGGCAGAGACGGGAGGAGGCAGGGGACGGGAGGAGGCAGAGGGAGGGACGGGAGGAGGCAGAGGGAGGGACGGGAGGAGGCAGAGGGAGGGACGGGAGGAGGGAGAGGGAGGGACGGGAGGAGGCAGAGGGAGGGACGGGAGGAGGCAGAGGGAGGGACGGGAGGAGGCAGAGGGAGGGACGGGAGGAGGGAGAGGGAGGGACGGGAGGAGGCAGAGGGAGGGACGGGAGGAGGGAGAGGGAGGGACGGGAGGAGGCAGAGGGAGAGACGGGAGGAGGCAGAGGGAGGGACGGGAGGAGGCAGAGGGAGGGACGGGAGGAGGGAGAGGGAGGGACGGGAGGAGGCAGAGGGAGGGACGGGAGGAGGCAGAGGGAGAGACGGGAGGAGGCAGAGGGAGGGACGGGAGGAGGCAGAGGGAGAGACGGGAGGAGGGAGAGGGAGGGACGGGAGGAGGCAGAGGGAGGGACGGGAGGAGGCAGAGGGAGGGACGGGAGGAGGCAGAGGGAGGGACGGGAGGAGGGAGAGGGAGGGACGGGAGGAGGCAGAGGGAGGAGGCAGAGGGAGGGACGGGAGGAGGCAGAGGGAGGGACGGGAGGAGGCAGAGGGAGGGACGGGAGAAGGCAGAGGGAGAGACGGGAGGAGGCAGAGGGAGGGAGAGGAGGAGGCAGAGGGAGAGACGGGAGGAGGGAGAGGGAGGGACGGGAGGAGGGAGAGGGAGGGATGGGAGGAGGCAGAGGGAGGGACGGGAGGAGGCAGAGGGAGGGACGGGAGGAGACAGAGGGAGGGACGGGAGGAGGGAGAGGGAGGGACGGGAGGAGGCAGAGGGAGGGGCGGGAGGAGGCAGAGGGATCGACAGGAGGAGGCAGAGGGAGGGACGGGAGGAGGCAGAGGTAGGGACGGGAGGAGGCAGAGGGGGGGACGGGAGGAGGCAGAGGGAGGGACGGGAGGAGGCAGAGGGAGGGACGGGAGGAGGCAGAGGGAGGGACGGGAGGAGGCAGAGGGAGGGACGGGAGGGAGGGACGGGAGGAGGCAGAGGGAGGGACGGGAGGAGGCAGAGGGAGGGACGGGAGGGACGGGAGGAGGCAGAGGGAGGGACGGGAGGAGGCAGAGGTAGGGACGGGAGGAGGCAGAGGGGGGGATGGGAGGGATCAGCAATCATGTCCCGCTCTGCTGAGCTGATTGGGGGGATGTGATGAAAAAGAGAATGTCATTGGCTGAACCTGTAAACCTCTATATCTTCGCCATTTCTGCTTCAATGTAAAAACGTAAAACAGTTTAGGACATTGCCAAATGTAGCCTGACGCAGTATCACTTTAACATTTAGTTGCACACCCTTGGGAATAAACAACTGAAATCAATTGATTCACATAACTATCAATAAGCTTCTTACACCTCTCAACTGGGAATGTGGCCTATTTTTCTTTTGCAAACTGCTCCAGGTCTCTCAGATTTGAAAGGTGGACTCATTGCTGGCCACTTCAGAACTTCCCAGTGCCCAGTTTCTGGGTGCTTCTTGAAGTATGTTTGGGGTCATTGTCCTGCTGGAAGAGCCATGACCTAGAACGCAAACCTAGCTTTCTGACACTGGGCCCTACATTGTGGCCTAAAACCTTTGGTAATCTTCAGATGTTGCCTTGCACACATTCAAGGCACCCAATGCCACAAGAACCCCCAAAACATTATTATTACTGTTTATTTTTAAAGCGCCATCGTATTCCATGGCACCGTACAAGGTACAAGTACAGAGGTAAGACAAGTAGATACTTATAAAACAATGATACATATAAAAAAACACACAATATGAATCATATGTAACGGACAAGTAAATAGACATAAATATGTAGGAATCCATTAGGCGAGAGGGCCTTCCCCTTGCGAGCTTACAATCTAAAGCATCCACAAACCTCCACCTTATCTGACTTTGGGTCCGTTGTACTTTTC
Source organism: Gastrophryne carolinensis (assembly GCA_027917425.1). Lineage (NCBI taxonomy): Eukaryota > Metazoa > Chordata > Amphibia > Anura > Microhylidae > Gastrophryne > Gastrophryne carolinensis. Next base: position 384,182,735 of record CM051236.1, on the reverse strand, counting down.
TTTGTATGACCCATTCCCTTTTCAGTAAATAGTAGAATCATATGCTTTATCATAAATCTCTTGGTCTCATCTGTCCACGGGTTTTCTCAGAAGGATTTTGGCTTACTCATGTACATCGTGAATGACTGCCATCAAGCCCAGCTACCAACAGCAGAAGCAACCAGAAAGTCGTACAAAAATCCATCAATGTTCCTGCAGTTGTCACATCTTCATGTTCACCGCTTTAGCAACTGGGAAATGCAGAAGCCACGCCCTCTACTGCACCTACTCCAGATAAAATTCCTGGGTGGTCCCCTTTTGCATTGTTAGCTTGGAAGTTAAGAGCATGCTCCCAATTGTCCTGCAGCATGCTTCAGAAGCCACTTGCCTTCTCTTGGGGCATCCCAGCTGTGTGAACCTCCCTGGGTCTCAGTAAAACTCACTTCCTTCCTGGATCACTCGCCTATGCAAGTAATGATGGCCGCATCATCAGCATCTTTAGGCACATGCGCCGTAGGAATTGGTGAATGGGAATCTGTATGTATGATCAGCTGATTTTGGATGACCCTAGCCTAGAGTTGCTTTGGATTAGCTGTCACAAATAGCAAAGCTACACAGCCCATGAATGTAAATGGGCCCTTTCACATTGGTGTGCTGGGATTTGCAAAATGCTGCATATAGCGTTTTTCCCACAGAACAAGCACAATGCAGCCCCTAGAAGTCTAAGGACACCACAAGCACAAGGACATGTATCGCACTTATTACTGGTCCCCTGTCGCTGTCACAGGCCTCTGTCTTATGGACCAGTGCCTGCTGCCATGCAACCACTTTGGCCCTGGTGCCAATATTAAATGGGGCCCTGCCAAGGCTGTCTTTTTACTCAGTTGAAGGCAGCTGGACAACTAAAGACTGAAAAAGGTGAAACAAATGAGTGTGAGATCTCTAAATGATGACAATTGAGCACACATGAGATAAATAAGGTAGAGGAGCATCAATGGTGAGGGCCCCCTGGACATACTGGGCCCTGTTGCGGTTCTTCCCCCTATAGATACACCCCTGCTCGGGATCTTTCCACTGGGTCTTTACAAGTGATATGAAAAGAAAGAACCTGAATGGGTCATTGAAAGAGTAGAGGGTTGAAGGACCCCAAGAAGGTGGCTATTGTAAGCGCTGGACCAGAGGAGCATGCCGGGTGTCACTGTCGCAGATTTTCTCGGGGAGCCCATAGCCCCCTTGGCCACCGCTGCCTACACCTCCTGTTACTGCTGTCCCCGCTGCTCCTCTGGGGGGACAGGAAACAATGGTGTGGTGCAGAATGGCATGTAGTGCCGATGCCGCACCACATGGCGGCACAGCGCAGCACACGATTGTGTGCCTAAATCAGACAGATCAGGCAGGCTGACTCATCACTAACGCCAGGTAGCGACAGATGAGCGTCTGTAGCAGGCATTTCAGAGCGCCAGCTAGTAGTCACTGTGCTCGGCCGTGGGTAGCTAGTTCATAGAGACTCAGTCGCTGTGCAGCAATGATGAATACATTGTGGGGAGTCGCTATATGACCAGTACAGCGTTGTATGGGAGCGCATGTTAGCGACTGGTCAGTGCGACCGACTCACAACATATTCATCAAAAAAACAGCCTCCCACACCTCCGGCACTCAAAAATGTTTCGCTGTAGCACAGAGAGCCGGAGGCTGTGTGATTAAAGGTTGTTTTTTAAACATGTATCCACCAGTAACAAAGCAAAAACATATGGAATTACATTGTAATAACATTGTAACATGAACACATTAATGCCAGACCTTTAATGTCAATTCTGCATAAATATATAAACCATGAAAAATATTTTCAAAAATGGCTTTTTCTAGGCCAGGAGAGGTCACAACATTATTTGAGATTTAAAAAAAAAATAAATAAATAAATAAAAAAACCCTGTTTAAAGAGATATAAAAGAACGTCCATTGAAATGTATGGGAGAGCGACAGGTAGTGAGAGGTAATACCTGGCGCTGTGCAATGCTGAACGCCGGTGCTGTACGCTGAGGCTGGGATATTGATGGATCGGACGCTACATGGCGTTATCCCAGTCGGTCAAAAGATTCTGCTTGATAAATATGTAATTGCGTGCCGTGTCCGGCGTTCACCTGACGCTACCTGTTGCTAGCTGTCATTTACAAGGCTCTACCTGACGCTATCCCTTCATGAATAAGGCCCCAAGACATTTTACTCCCAGTCTTGGAGCCTAAAAGATTACAGGAGCATCCTTTCATGGGTATCCTGGCTCTCTGCCCCCCCCCCCCCCCCCCCCCGCAACGAACCCTCAGCACATGCACAGGTCACAGCAGCATCAGTGGATGAATGTACCCGCGCCATCGAATTTCTAAATGGCAGGGGCAGCTTGAAAGCAGTCACAAACCCACTTCTTACATAATGGGTGTAGGGCAGCATTGGAACAGTCTCAGTGGGTATCCAGATTGCTGAAGCCCCCCGTGCATAGATCCAACCCCCTGAAATCCTTACCTTTACCTCAATCCGCTGGAAACCACCTGGGTCAGGGGTCATGTCCTCTTTTCCGCCTGCTGGTCCAGGGCAGCCCATGTGATCACATTTTCCCGGGGGATCGAGGTGAAGATTGTGAGCTTGGGGGTCTATGCCTGGAAGGGCTCCAGCAACCTGAATGCTGCGTATAAACCCTGGGATTGCCGGAAAGGTAAAAACAAGGCCGGCTCTAGGTTTGTGGGAGCCCTTGGGCAAGAGAATTTTAGTGGACCCCAAAGTAGTGAGTAACTTTCAGTTCGGCTGCCACAAATGGGTCATTGTCCAGTCCTTGTCAGCTGTCACCTGTTTCTCGCCACCTTCTGCACTTCCATCAGTTGCCCTCCATTCCATGCTACCACTGCATTGTTGCTGAGGGCAGCCATGAGCAGGTCTGCACACAGCACACAACACCCGGCATTCGGTGGTTGGGTCCACAGTTAAAGTGGACCAACACCCAGGATCTTGAACCCCACCCCGCTCCTACGGCACATGCGCGGCCGCTCGTCCAATCAGTGCGCTCGGAGCCGCTGAGGTATGCGCAACAAAGTGCCGTCAAACCCCATCTGCTCCGAGCACGCTGGCGGCCGCATCTCACGTTTCCCTCTAACAGGGAGTGCGCCCGCGCCGGCCATTCACAAATGGCCGTCGGGGGCACGTGCACTGCTAGAGAGAAGCACGAGATGCGGCCCGTGCATGCGCCATTGGACCGGGAGTAAGGTAAGGTTAGCGGGCGTCCCGGGGGGTTTCGCACAGCGGGGCATCTCGATTTTGTATGCCCTGCAGGGAGGGATCTTCCCGGGCCGATCCAGGAGGGTGTTGGTCCACTTTAAATAATACCATGGCCAAGTGTTAGCCTGAGGGGGCCCCTGAAGATGCCAGGTCTGCCCTGGGTATAAATACCATGCACAATGAGGGGGGGGGGGGGGGTCATACACAGGTCCGTGCCTACATGGGATGCTCTAGTAAACCAGACCAAAACCCAGGTGAGGTAAAAAAAAAAGCTGGGTTTTGGTCCGCTCTAATATAAATAGCTGGGTAGAGGAACCTCGCGATGTTTCTCAACACGATCACATCGCGGAGCAGCATATTCTCTGATCTCAACTATCCACAAAACCCTCTGGCAGCAAACCTGCACAGGCCCCGCCATCTCTGCTTTGACGTCACACTCGGGTCGTCCTCCCTCCTCTCTCTCTCTCTCCCGCTGTAGTGACGTCAATGGGGAAGTTCCTTTCGGATTGGGCCGGCCTCGGGATCGACTGGTAACGCCTGCCTCAGTGTCTCTGGTATCCATTAGCCCGGCCTGGCTGTGTCGTCTGCAGTGGAAGGTTCCCGGCGCCGCGGCTGCTCGTTGTCTTCCGAACACCGACCCTCATCCCCCGGGAGCCGCGACTCGGGGGCCGGTACTGTGAGCGTGGGGCCGTGCTGCGGGCGGCTTCCGGGGAGCAGTGACGGACACCGGGGGAGAGGGGAGGTTGCGGGAAGCGAGCCGGGCGCAGGAGGAGGCTTCCCTCACACGCTGCACGGAGGCCGGGGCGGCGGCTGCTCCCTGGACGTGTGACGTAACTGGCTGCCCCGGGAATCGCCTGCAGCTCGCCTACTGCCCCGGGGTGGCCACAGCGGCTCTCCTCTGATGATGAACCGGCGGCGGCGGGCACCGGCTACTCCTCTCACCAGCGGCTGAAGCTCTCCACACACCACCGGTGAGTAGCTGTGCCCTGTAGGGGGCGCTGTGTGTCCCGGCCTGTGCTTCCTGCTGTCGCCATGATGGCACCCTATAGCCCTCTGCATCTGGTGCTGCTGCTGGCCTCCTGCTATAGTTTATAGTTGTGTGGTGGGCCCAGCAAGGGAACTGACTCCAGGGTCCCGCCTTACAGTTTCATGAAAGTATGACCTCCTTATTTTCATGGCTTATCATTATTATGCCTATTGTATATGAGTGGATACTATGCTCTCTTGCCATAGATCCACACCCAGCGTTGCCTAATAGCATAGAAAAACGGGGCAGTGTAGTAAATACTATCACACAGTGCACCATCTGTTTTGGAGATGGGAGGCCAGGGAATTCTCTGTTGGGCTAGTCCGAGCCATGGTTAGAATCGCCGCTCAGAATGTGCCGTAAAGCAGATTGCTTGTTGCAAATTGTGGAGCCACATTTCACCTGGCTGTTTGAGGTTCAGGTAAGGATTACTGGGGTGTATGGTTTTTTTGGGGGGGTCTCTAGCAATCTGTACGCCTATTGTTTTGACTATCCTGGGGTTTGTTCCCTGCCCCCGGAGCATCCCAAAACCACAAAGGTTGCCCAGAAAAACTCACCTTTACCTGGTCCTATGGGCTTTCATATGCACAGAGCTGTTTGCTGTGTAAATGTAATGGTCGGCAAACAACCCTGTAACCCTGTTTATGGCGTGAGCATCTGTATCCCCAGCAGCTAGCGCGCTCCTGACCCCAAACTATCAGAATGTCAGGCGCGTGCTTACGGCCTAAAGATGGCAGCGAACTAGTGTTTACATTGGCAAGGCAGCAAGAAAGCAGCTTAGTTTTGCAGCACAGGTGGGGGGAGTTCTCACAGCAGAGGTGATTTGGAATATTACATGGGAATGCCGGCCCGTTGGGTTTTGTTCCCTCCCCTGTAAAAGGATAATGGTACTTACACATATCTGTCGTCCTTGGTTATTCTTCCTTCCAGTAAAAACAGACTTAGTTGGGTTCTTTCTTTCCTCTTCTAATCTACAATATTTATTACCTTTTAAAAAAAATGTGAAGTTCATATTTGATGGAATTTCTGAAAGTGAATGATTTTTTTCGTGCCAGAGGTTAGCAAATTAGCATAATATGTGTCTTATGGAAGCAGTTTTGTTTATCTGTTTGCAATAGAAGTGGGCCCTGTACACACAGAACACTGCTGCTATGGCCACTGCTGAGGTGAGAAAACTCTGCATTTTGGTGTATGTTGCCAATAGCAACAGATTGCAAATAGTGAAAGCTGCTTCCATAAAACACACATTTGCCAACATTAGAAAAAATAAATACTAGATCAGCTAAGCACCTTTTTACAGACATAATTTTGCAACAAAAATATACACTTTCAAAAATTCAGTCGAAAGTGGACTTACCTTTTAATGGTAAGCAGAGTCTCTGGTAGCATTGTGGCTTTCTCTTACATGCTGGAGTTTTAATGTAGGTTGGCACATTGGGTTATAGGTACCAGGGTTGCGGCTGCAGCAACAGAGCTCTCGAGTGTGTCTCTGTGCTCAGTGGACTGTAGGTTTTCTAGGACATTTTGTGCATCCTGCCATGCTGTGACTTTGCGCCTTGTTTTCGTACATCCGCCCTGGCTTGGCAGGCTACTTGCCCTTCACATAACAGTGATCAGATAGAGGAGATTCAGCAACCAATGTCTCTTTGGCGCTGTATGTTATTCATTGGCCACTATTGACGTACCCCATTCTGATATTGAGGTGGTCTGTCTGTTGTTCTGGGGAAGGAATGGATCAGAGCTGGTTGGGTTGTGCACTGTTCTTCTGCAGATAAAGCATAGTATGCTGAGTGTGTGGTTGCTTTCTTCTCATTTGAACCCTTTTTTTTTGCTTTAGCAGATGAGCATAGCCGCATTACAGCAGTTACATTTTGGGTTACCGTGCAGGTTTACTTTGTGATTTCGGAAGCTGAGTTGAACTTGTGGTTATAGCTTAGATGCTTTCTGATGCAAATCTCCCATGTTGCATCAGCTCTAGTTTGTGCCCACAGCACCTGAACCTGATGCAGTAGGACCAGCTGTGATGGCCCTTTTATTTTTTCTACTTTGCCTTATGCAGGCTATGAAATGGTCATTAGAATGTCTATACTAGCTCTGACCAATAGGGCAGGGAGATTCTTGCCTCAGTAGGTCAGCCCTGCTGCTACATCCATACAGTGCTCACCCAGTGTTTCTGTTTTGGTAGAGCTGTAGAATTTATTTTGCCTTCTCCATGTAAAGTGGTCCTAAAGTCTGAAATTACTTTAGGACTGCTTCATAGCTGAAGCTGATCTGCTAGAATACATTTGGTCAAATTGGTGGTCTCTACTAAAGAAAAAAAAAAAAGCTTTCTTCGATATTGAATATTTTGTGGGCGCACTGGCTCAGCCTTATGCATAATATACACTTGCTTGGCTAATGTGAGTCTGCCTTTTTCTGCCAAGTTTGTGGAGCAGGACAGATGTGCAGCAATCATATAGTTCAGTTGCTGCCACATGTCTGTGGCTAGCTTAAAATTGAAAATTGAAATGGGATGCTTTCTGCTCTGCTTGATTTCCATTTCATGCCTGTTTATGCCTATCCATGGTCTTAAAGCAGACCTAAAGTAAAAAATTACTTTAAGTCCCTTGTGCATCCTGATTCAGTATTTCTCCCCCCCCCCCCTCTAGTTGAAGATCACTAGGAAGCCAGCATCAGATAAGAAGCAATGTAAGGTGGGGGGGGGGGGGGGGCAGAAGAGAGTTGCACACTGCTGTGATGTACACCTGCTGCTTGAAGAGGTGCAGCATTCACCACTTCCTTATTGGAAGGAGATCTGCTAGGGACAAGGTTGTAGAGTTTTGCCAATACAGGGCTCCCTGATGGACCTAATCCACTCCCCTTGGTGGATTAAGCTAGTTTAGCGTTCTGGTGAACTAGCACTTTTCTTGGCACAGAGTTGCCAGGGAGGGCTTCTGTCTGCTTTATCTAAACTTGGACCCTTTGCATGGAACATTTGGTTTAGTGGACCAAAGGTCCTGGCTCTTGGTTCATTTAAAGTGTTATCTAGACAGTGTATACCACTAATCTAAAGGCCTGTGACAGGGATACTGTACTGGCCTCGCTCCAGGTTTCTGGGGTGGTAAATTAAGGCATTCAGCAGAGTACTGTGTAGCTGCATGGCTGCTCCCTCCACTCTGCAAGTTACAACTGTCAGCCCTTCAGGGATGCCACTGCATAGAATAGAGCACTTTACAAAATGCCACAGTGCACCACAGACTTGCTTTCCCCTCTGGGCATCACTGAATAGGTTGTCCGTGGAGGAAAGGTGGCCTGTGAACCTGAACTCTGACTCCACTTACTTTAACCCTACTAGCTCTCTCAGCCTCAGTGTTGACCATGTGAGCCTCTAGTGATCAATAGGTATCCCTGGCCAGATGTGCATGGCTCACATTGGTGACTGGCAAGCTATATGACCTGCTGAGATGACTCTTGTGCAATCAGGGGTGACTATTGAGCATGGGGACTATTAAAAATCTTATTTGCATAAAATAATGTTTGGTTACTAGCAGGAACTGTGTGCATATATATGAGCACAAAAAGCACTTTCTTTTTCTATTCCAGGCACTACAGGATACAGGACATCCGTGTTAGGTGGATTCCTAGTAGTGGGGTGTTCTGCCTAAAGGGTGACAGTGTCCTTGTATGATGCCATGTTATGAGATTTTCCCCCGGCATGTGATGTGCTTATAGTACTGCATGGTAACGTTGATGTTCCATTTACAAATGGAGTTTTCTCCCTAGTCATGTAAACGGGATTTATAAATCTGTCCTGGATTCATTCTGGCATCTCTGTAGTTTTACCCTGTTACTGTGCTGTAAATTTGAATGGAAAAATCCCAAGTGCAATTGTCAAGGACAGAGGATGCCCGACTTTTTCTTTAATATATTTGGGAACGCTTGGAGACGTGGTAATGTTTTTGCTGTCAGTGGAGATGTGGAGCATCGCTTCCTATTTGGTCATTGGAGAAATGGTTTTAACAGAAAATATTTGGGTCTTAAGGGCCTAAGTGTGGTGACCAACATTGTGTTCATGTGACAGGACTCTGGTCCTAGTAGCAGCCATTATTTTTCAGGCAGAGGAAGCAAGGTAAAGTCTTCAAAACCAGGTCATGGGCAGCTAGATGAATATTAAGTTGTTAATAAGCCTCTCCCAATCAATCCAAGATTAATTAACATTTCTGACCCAAACTGTGGTGCCAAGAGACAGCATGTCTAAAAAGCTCTCTTTTGGCACCACACATGGTGGCTGGTGGGATCACACCAAACTACAGCAGACACCTTATTTTGGGTTTTATTTAAAGTGGACTTTAAAGTGGACCAACACCCAGGATTTTGACTATCCTGGGTTTTGGTCCACTTCGGCGGGGCACCCCGATCGGGGGTGCCCCGCTGTGTGAAACCCCCCAGAAACCCCAAAAAACTCACCTCTCAACGCTCCCACGTGAGCGCCGCAGCCAATCCCCGCCAACGTCCAGGCGGGGATCAGGAACGTCCAGGCCGCTTCCGCCGCCGCCGCCTCCCGCGCGTCACTCTCGGCGCGCGCGCGCCCCCGCCGGCCATTCACAGAGGGCCGGCGCGGGCGCGCGCACGTCTGGAGGGGTGCGCGGGAGGCGGCGGCGGCGGAAGCGGCGGCGGATCAGGTAAGGTGTTTTTGGGGTTTCTGGGGGGTTTCACCCCGCGGGACATCCCGATCTCGGATGTCCCGCGGGGTGGGGGGTGATCGGCCCGGGAATCTTATAGATTTCCGGGCCGATCACCCCTGGGTGTTGGTCCACTTTAAGTCAAAGCAGTCAGTGTGGCCCTTTTTATCCCCAAAAACTTGTTTCTGGTGCTCTGGCAGCTGTATGCGGACACAAGATGTGCTCGTTGCATTGGATTGCAGATCAGGTGAGTGTTTGCGGCCTGTTTGATGTTCAGGCCTACCTTTGGTGTTTTATGCCTGGTTGGAGTATACGAACCCCAATGGCTTCCTGAGGTCTGCTTGAAGTTCCAGCCAGGTGGGTATGATGCAGTTGGTGTCCTAAAATGAAATAGTGCTGCCCATCACTTGCTGTACACTCTATATACAGCTGAATAAAGCGAAAGAGATGGAAATGCAGAAAGTTGTTTTTGGCATAATAGGCCACATGTTTGCTTGCTTACTGAGTAAACTGCCTGTCTGTGTCTGCCCATTTTGTAAAATCATTCCTGGATCTGTCATCACTATTTTTTTTTAACAGTATGTGTGGGGTTCAGAGGCCTATTTGTTCTTTACAGACCTCCTACTCGCTTCTTTGCTATTTGTGACATAGCCAGTTTGGCAGTTTTAGGTGTTGGTTAACAATCTTCATGTAAGTGCACACATCTCCGGCTACCTAAGAAAAAGATCAGTTTAAAAAAAAAAACCCAGATAAAGGTTTGGACTAGTACTAAAGCCCAGAGTTGGGCACTGAAATTGAATTATTTTTGACAGAGATGCCTTTTCCTGGAGCTTTTCAGCGTTATGCTTGGCAGTTAGTGGTTAATCCCACATAGCATGGAAAGTTTATGTAATGTATCATATGGCACAATGATGAATACATTTTAGCTGTTTAAAGGGCTGATAGTAGCTCTTACTTGATAAAACCTTTCTAAAAAATGTAATTTATTGATAGATGTATAAAATGTGTAATAGAGCCCTATCACTTTTTGGCCTCTGTACAAGCTAGAGATTACAGGAGGGTAACACAAGTTTTATGAGATGTAATAGAAGTGTAACAAAATACGTTAATACAGATATTACAGCCCTCATGTAACCTAGCTGAACAGCATAACCTTTGTGGTAATATCCCTCCACCCTCCAGGTGTTTGCTTTACCAACATTTCCTGCTTAGGCTCGACTTTCTCATGTAAACTGGGCATTTACGGAGCGCTCTACAAAACCCCGCCAGCAGCGTCCTGAGGGCACAGCACTAGCGATCTCCCTCCATATCGGTAGAGAGCACTAGCGCGTAACGCCCTCCATGCGCTGACACCAGCAATTGCGAGGCGCCAGTTCGAAACTAGTGCTCCGCAATCGCTGCTGTGTGAAACTAGTCTTAGTCTTTTTATAGGCTTAAATTGATTAACTGTGTTTGTTGATGGGCAGTATGCTGTAAAAAGAAATGATGGTCTAAGTTTTAACACTGTGTGTGTGTGTGTGTGTGTGTGTGTGTGTGTGTGTGTGTATGTATATATTTATATAAGACACATTACCTTCCCCAGGAGTGAGAACATTCGTATTGTGCACACATTATGCTCTTAAAACCAACCACACACGGAGGCTAGAAATATTTTGCTAGTTGATTGCTTGGGCATTCAAATTGTGTTTCTGTTGTATATAAGCAGGTACTTAGTAAGCAGAATGCAAGCGACCTGCCATCTGTCCTGCTCCCTAATCTACTCTTGGGAGATGTATTTTGGTGGACTCTTGATGTCTGTTTAGTTGTATACATTAATGTATACACTGATTCCAGTTTGATTGGCCCATCTTTTTCATTTTCAACATTTTATGTATTTGTTTTTCAAAGTAGTTGCCATCCTTGATATATGAACAGCTGAGGTCTGTATGGTGAGAAAGGATTAATGAAGTAAGTTTTATTTCTCATGTTGGCAAAACATATTGTGTATGAAATACTTCCTGTTTTTCTATTGCATTTAACAGCTAGTCTCATAGAAGAAAATCAGGTTGGGTTCAGCTAGGTAAGTATGTAAAAGGGCCAACTCCAGGCCACAGTTTGATCGGCCTTTTAGGGCAGCAATTATATAAATAATTCTTGTGTGGTAGTTGTGTAGCATATGTGATAACTTCTTGTGTAGATGTGTAGTCATTCAAGGTTGGTAAGTACTAGAAGCTACATTTCTTCAATGTTGTCGCATCTTTATGCTGACAGCGCCTTGGAAGGTGCAGAAGACGTCTGGACAGTGTTCGTGGGATGCCCTTCTGGATACAATTTCCCACTCTCCAAGCCTTCATATGAGCCTATGATGTGACATAACCATTCTATTTGAGTCTTGTCACCCTTTTGAGCACTTGCCACCATGCTTGGTACTTCTTGTCTTCGCCTAAAGTATAAAGGTGGAGACAAGAGGTTGGGTCACAAAGAGTAAGTACGCAGATGGCAAGTGTTCTGAGAGGTGATAAGACTTTACAGACTGTAGATAAGATGGTACACTCGCAAGGCCAATGCACTCCTGTATCAATGTGTATCTGCTGCTCTTCTGTCACGTCTGACTCCTAATACCCTGTGTATTATAGGTGTATTACTCGTCTTATGCTGGGTTTACACGAGCAGCGATTGAGTGACTATGTTCAGAAGCCGAAGATTTGTTGGTCTATAAATCGTTCTCATAGCAAAACACATTGTTTTGAGGGCGACTTCTCTTTACGCACTCCAACCATCAAACGATGAACAATAAATATCTGGTCCGCCGAAAAAACACGATGGACGACTAATGAATCAGTTCTCAGTCATCGCTTGATCGCAGCCGCTGTTTCCACTTAGTTATTATCGGTAGATTGCGGTCACTTTAGTGATTTCACGCTCAGTCTCTCTGTGTAAACCCAGCATCACTTACCTGTTATCTCTATCCTGTACAGTACCACAGAAGATCATCTATAAAAAACAATAGACCTTTTTCCATCTCTGCACTTTGCTAAATGCTTGAAGCGGAAGTCCGGTCTCGGGGTAACCTGTCACCCTCCCCTGGCGCTAAGGCAGGAATAGGGCGTGGGGTTTACAAAGAACAATAATGTTTACCACGCCCATGGTGCAGTGCCTCTCTTCTGGGCATGGGCAGCAACCACACAGACAGTGTACAAAGCGCATCCCCTGCCCTATGTGCACGCTCCCGTCTGGGGGATACCTCAAGACTGGACTTCTGCTTTAAAACTGTAAAAATCCCCCCCCCCCCCAGTTCCTCACTAAAGAGTTTTTTATACCAAGTGGTAGATCACAGTGAATAAGGCAGGGGAAGATTTCCAAGGAATACAGTGCATAAAGTAACATGCACATATTCTGCTTCAGGCTGTGCGCATGCATATGCAGTGGTGGTAGGCTCTTTTATAATGCACATCCTTGTCTGCAGGGAAATTGGCATTGTTGAGTAAGGGTTTATTTATACATTATATATATATATATATATATATATGCCATTGGGCACCTTCGTTCATGTATGCATGCTGGAGACAGAACTGTTGGCTAAAAGCCTTTTTTACCCTCTACCACTTGATTTGGCTCTAGCGACTTTATAATTTTAATGACATTAATTTACTTTCTGATTTGCCCACAAAAATAATTAAAGCAGGGAAGGAGGATTTAGGGTGTAGTGTGTAGAGGTTTTCTTTTCTCTTTTTACTGTTCCTATATATATAAGCCTTAAACTGGACCTTCAGCATGATTTAATGAAAACCCCAAACCCTTAAACTATTCCCCAGTATCTAAAATTTATATTTTAAGTTTTTAGTTATTATTCTTTCTTCCACCGGGCTGCAACTCTTTTTTTCTAGGATACAGGCGCTGCCATCTTGCCTCAGAGGCATCACACACTGAGGAGAGGGGGCAAAGTACTAGGGGTGGGGTTTTAGCTGTGCTTTGCACAGACAGAGCAGAGCTGGGGTCAGGGAAAGGACAGCAATTCCAGAATGCAGAGCAACACAGTCAGAAGACACTTCCTGTTTGCAGGCTGCCTGATGTTCCATGAGCCGCCATCTTGGATTATAACGTGCAGTAGATGCAGGTAGGATGATGTTTAATCTGAGCAATCTCTATGTACAGGGTGTAGCAACATATAAGATAGGCTCTTGTTCAGGGTGAAGGTTTGCTTTAAAGAACAATTTTCCTTACCTTCTTGACATATGATCTAGAGCTGTGCTGGCCGTCTTGGTGGGTTTTTGTTCTGACTGCCGTTCACCCTGGCTGACCAGAATAAACTGAAATGATTCAGAGGGGCACCATGGCTAGAACACTGGGTCATCTCTGTGGGTGCTACATTATTTTTTTATTATTGGCCAATGCTTTATGCTTATTACATTGCAAATGTTTTAGGACTTTCCGGAAGTCCCTCAATTGCTGCAAAATAACCAGCAGGAAAACATTTTTCTTTAATCTGTACAAAATAAGTCTCCCTTCCAGTTACATGCATTAGTTCTTCAGCAATCTGTGACCACCAGGTGAAACCCCAGTAACATCCTGTTTGCTTCAGGTTTCCATTCTTGCTCTCAAAGGCTTGCAGGCCTGAGCTGGCTTTCGCTTCAGAGGTCACGGCTACTCATTTTACATGCGGTGGAATGATAGGGTTTATTTTCCAAACGCTAAGCTCCCTTTAAATGCTGGGATATCGTTTATCTGCAAAGATGATTGATGCCACTAAGGGGAGAGCAGCATTTCAACCTAGAGGATCGTATCCATAGGAATGTATTTTCTGTAATTCTGGTCTGTGTCATAGTTTTTCCCTAAATAGGCATTTCATGTCCTGTGTCACTAAAAGCCATTGCCTTGGCAACCCTAGAAAGCTTAATGCATCTGCTACATTGTGTTTTTTCCCCTCTAATTTGCTAGTGGGAGAATGCAAGTTTTTTATTTTTCAATATTTTTATTGATATATAAGGGAAATAAGAGTGTTAAAGCATAATACAGATTTTTGTTCCCTTGGCACATCACCTCGGGGAGCGAGAAAATATGACTAAGATAAGAAAGGAATCACAATTGTAGAGCAGTCTTATAAACACAAAATACACTTAAACTAACTTCAACCATAATTGCTGTACTCCCCGACCCATAACCCCATATTGCAATTGGAAGAATGTGAAGTCCCTCCCAGAAGGATTGTCTTCTCTCCCAGCAATCAGCCCATGGGCATGCAACAATTTGGAAAGCCTACAGGCCACCCTGGAGATTTTCTTGGTCCCTTGGCAAGACTCATCTAGAACGGCTTCTAAAGCTACGTTAGAACCCCCCCCCCCCCCCCCTTTCTAGTATTACAATGCCCTCTGCCTATTCGTCTACCTTCGACAACAACATCCGAAAGGAGGATAATTGGCTGTTATTGGGTTCATAATAAGAGACAAATGTTACCTTACAATAGTCAATTGAACACTTAACACCAATGTACTCACCGTCCGGCATAATGGATGAATGAACGGCACTTGTCTAGAGAAGATAGCTACTCCCCATTTCTTTTTTCTGGAGCATTGACCAGAAAGCTTTGCCTGCTGCTTATATGTTGTCTTGGCAACTTTTGATAGCTGATGCCCCACTGTGTGAAATCCCCTGTGTGAAATCCCTGTAAACTTACCTCTGATCGCATGGTGCATGCAAGGGTCGCCAGTAAATTAGCGTCTCACGCGCCATTCAGTTTTTACTATGCCACTCCGAGCAGGAGGTAAAAGCTGAATGGAGAGTACCCAGCTGCCAGCCATTCCGAAATGTTTGGGGGTACAAGCCTCACAGCCTTGACATTGAGGTGAGGTTATGGGTGATCTGAGGGATTTTACACACTGTCCCTAGAGTATTATACGGTCTAGGCTAGTGGTTGCCTTTAAAGTGGAACAAAACCCAGGGTTTTGATTATCCTGAGGTTTGTTTCTTGCCTTGTGGGGGTGTTATTTTTTTTTTTTTTTAATGGGAGAGAAGCAGTCTAGCATTCAGTTCTATAACATGGATTTGACTAATCTTCACCAATAAAATCTGTGTCTGTGGAAGAATATGACCTGACCAATAAACTTGTGTCTGTATAGTGAAAAGCCTCTTGATTCTAGGAAAGATGTTTAATCATTGTAGGACATATCTACCTGTAAGTGTCAGCATAAATTATCCAGAAGTGCCTCTGATTTATAGACGTGAATCACTGTGAAGCGTTTTATCAGTCAGTTCTTGCCTGCTTGGCTTTGGCTGTGCTAATGGCTGCTCTGAGCAGGGCTGGGATGGGTGTAAGCTTTGTCTGTCCATAATAATCCACTACAGTTACCTATAAAAGGAGGAATTGTTGCTTAGCCAGTGGGACAAGGACTACCCGGAGAGCATGTTAAAACCACTCATTTATTAAACAAAGTCTGATTCAATGGAACCTTTTGGTTTATGCTTAAAGTGGACCAACACCCAGGGGGGATCGGCCCGAAAATCTATAAGATTCCCGGACCGATCAGATCCCTCCCCGCGGGGCATCCGAAATCGGGATGTCCCGCGGGGAGGAACCCCCCAGGAGGCCCACAAACCTTACCTCAGCCCCGTTCCATCGGCGCATGCGCAAGCCGCGGCCGCGTCTCGCGCTTCCCTCTAGCAGGGCGCGCACCCGCGCCGGCCGTTTGTGAATGGCCGGTGCAGGCGCGCTCCCTGTTAGAGGGAAGCGCAAGACGCGGTCTCCAGCGCTCAGAGCCAGCTGAGCTGGTATGCACGTCCAGGCGGCCTTGGACGGTGAGGTGAGTTTTTTTTGGGCTTTCTGGGGGGTTTCAGGCAGCGGGGCACCCCCGATTGGGGTGCCCCACCGAAGTGGACCAAAACCCAGGATAGTCAAAATCCTGGGTGTTGGTCCACTTTAAAGGAGCACTATCGCAAAATTGTGTAATATTAAAAACCCATGTAAACATGTTGGCTAATGAGAGGAGGGGTCACTTGTACACCAAACTGAATAAAACTCCTGCCAAGCTTGTGGTATTCTTCTCCTGTTAGGGATAATATCTGTGGGTGACAGTGTCCTTAGTGTATCGGGGGTGACAGAACATGTTACCCGATTTCCTATTCCTGCCGTTAATAAAAATAAAAACAAGCCTGTCTGGATTTTTCTTGATGCAGGGATGTATAAGTGACCTCTCCTCTTGCCATCCAGCATATTTATATGGATTTTTATTATTGGCCCATTTCTTCATGATGATGCTCCTTTAAAGTTGCTCTCTGGCCATCAGTATACTTTCCCCAAATGAGGCTCCGTGTCCAGCATGTTTGCATACATGTTCTGATTCTTGTCCACTATTTCTAATAGATAGCTGTTGCTTCAACGTGCTACGGCTTGTAAGTCTGGTCTCTGAGCAGCAGCGGTGCCCTATAACCAAATATAGATGTCGAGCACACACGTACCAGTAAAATCTTTGTTCATCCTAGTCCTAACTTCAATCCGGTTAAAAACTCGCCCCTGGGCCATCCTGATTCAGGATGGCCACTGTGTAAAACCCTACCAGTCACCCGATATTCTTACCTCTCTAGTGGGGGGCTAGAGTTGAGCTTGAAGAGGTGGAAAGTTCTCTGCTATGTTGATGACTATTTCATACATGAGAGAACTGTTGCTATATTTTAGCTACATGTCTGTAGCATCTCCCTTATTTTTGTGTATTTGTTTTTGTTAAACTGGACCTTCACTATGATTTATTGAAAAACCCAAACCCTTAAACTATTCCCCAGCATCTGCAATTAATACATTTTAAGTTTTTAGTCACTTATTATTCTTTCCCCCACTGGGCTGCAACTCTGTTCAGGACTCTAGGATACGGGCGCCGCCATATTGACTCAGAAGCTTCACACTTACTGCGGAGAGTGGGATAAAGTACAGGGGGATGGGTTATAGCTGTGCTTTGCTCAGACAGAGCAGAGCTGGGGTCAGGAAAAGGTGAGCAGTCCCAGAATGCAGAGCAGCACAGTCAGAAGGCACTTCCTGTTTGAAGGCTGCCTGATGTTCCATAAGCCGCCATCTTGGATGTTTAAAGTTTCAAAACATGCAGTAGATGCAGGTAGGATGATTTTTAATGTGAGCAATCTGTATGTGCAGGGTGTGGGAAACATATAAGATAGGCTCTTATTTAGAGTCAAGGACCGCTTTAACACTATAATTCTGGTAACTGTTACATTGAATGGCTGAATGTAAATATTAATTTGATGTTGGTGTCTTCAGCACTGATCTGTCTGTCTAGCATCCATATGGTTCCCATGTAATTCTGGTACTTCCGCTGCCTGCATGAATAGGTGGTCCGGTGTAGGGCTGGGAGGTGTACATTTTGTTTCCAGCCATAATAATATGTAGAGGGACTTCAGCTTACTATGTTCTGCCAAGCCACCGGCAAACATTGCTCTGGAATATGACCTGAGCCGACCCAAGGAAACACCAACTGTTGTTGTGGAAGCTTGCGCTCTCCGCACCTAGGTGCTTGTGGTTCTGGCTGTTTATAGCGCACCTTTTAGTATTCTAGGTAAAACCTGGCATTCTCAAAGGCTCTGTTCTACTTTCCTGACGTAGTTTTAAACCACTTGTTTTATTTCCCTAAATATTGTTCTTTCATTATGGCAGGTTGTGATTGGATTTATGTAACTGGGGCAGAGCTTTGTGTAAGTCTGATAAATTGATGTTTAACCTCTTTCAGTTGCCATTGCAGCACGCCTCGGGCTCTGCTCTCACATTACAGGGATTTTTGTTATCCTGGTGCCAGAAAGTGACGCTCCAGAGATAAAGGAGAGGCGGTTTTGGGACAGGAAACTGTTGTACAGTTGTAGAGTTTTTTTATGCCATTTGTTGCTATAAATATGTCTATAGCCATAACTGCTATTCTTTGTATGTTGAGTAGATTCTCAGAAATACAATGCACACTGGGAAAAGTAAACTGATTGCAATACATTTATTCTAAGTATGCAGCACGTCCTGCTCCAGATAGTATTCATAACAGCTGGGATATACCTCCACAAGAGGGCGCTTTACTGCAGAGATGGCAAAAAAGAGGCCCCTCCCTGTCCATATATACCCGGGACCTCCCACTAATTCCCCAGTAATTCCCCAGTTTCTTCTATGCAGTGTGCTGCAAAGGACAAAATGATGGCTTCTCTTCTCGCAGGTGAGCCGGGCTTCACAGCCCATGGCCCTGTAGGACTATTCCCACCCGTGCCACCTTTATTCTGCCTCCCAGCCTTGGCTGCGTGGTCGGATGATGGTAGGCAGCATCTATTAGAGGTGCTTATTAGGAGTTCGCTCCACCGCAAATCCTCCACCAAAGGGTAGGCGGTCCAGGTATGGTGAGCCTGAATTGGGATGCTCCGTCCGCTTATGCCCTCCTTTACTTTAATGTATTAATGGGCATTCATCTTCCCCCTTCTCCCTCTGTCCTGGTTCGTCGGGGGGGGGGAGTGTCTGTGCGTGTTATGCTTTACGCCTCTTCACTGTGCAAAGCTGTGCTGTGTGTTTTTTACTAACTCGCGCTGGCACTATGCTCAGCGCTTCACCTCTCCCCTGCCCATATTTGTTCCCACCCCTGACACGTGTACCCTGCGGCGTCCGCGGTCAAAAGCGGTGACGTCACCCCGGGTCTGCTGGGCCCTGGTTGGCTGCGGGGTGGCTTGCTGTTAGCCTGTCCCCGCGCTTCCTGGAGGGGGCGTGGCTTAGAGCGCATCGCGCGTTCCGCATCTCTCCTCATGCCGCCCGCCCCTTCTGAGCCCTCCAGCGCCATCTTGCTCTGCTGCATCGATGATTGCTAGCTCTTCTGCGGCCCTGCGGGCTTTGATTTGATTTTCCATTGATCTTTCTGTATAACTAATGGGGTGTAATTTATTATGTCTTACAGGCGGGAAAACTGGTTTAGAGGTTTATCCCGGTCCTGTGCCCTTAGTTTCCTGTAACTTTATTAGAGGCCTAAATATTTAAATCCTCCCACCTTCCTAGCGGACATTTGGGGCATCCCGGGTAGCCCCACAGCGTAATTCCTATTGGCCAGTTGTGCCACAAAAATCACCATATGGATGCTTCACAGGATATAGTGCTCGGGGCCCCATCGGGACAGGCCCGGCGGTGTGTGGGGCATCCCCTGTGAGCGACGATGTGCGGGTCTGCGTACCCTGCGCCCAGCAGGCGCTTGCGCGGCATTCTGGGCTGCCTGTGTCGAGGTCTGTGCCCACCATGTCTTCTCCCACACCCCCTCGTTTGATTAGGACTCCCAGTGAGTTAATACGAGTGGGGACTCTCAGCCTGATGTCTTCCAGGCTAGCCAACATTGAGAGATTGATTGCTAGCTCCGCGGCCCGTAAGGCCCCAGCCAAAAGGCGGCATGTGGCGCCTGCTGCGTCAGCCTTCCCTATGAAGACTGAGGATTTCCTTGATTTATCCGACTATACCCCACTTGAGGAAGGGGAATTATTTTCAGATTAAGAATTTTCTGATGATCAGCATTGCCTTGGCGCTGATGCAGTCTCAGAGCATTGGGATGCTGGCGACACCCATAGACTTTTGACTCAAATCTTTGAGGTACTTTCCATTTCCCTTCCTGCTTCGGTGCCTAAGCAGCAGGGGGAATTGTTCGGTACTGCAAAACCACGTTTGGAATTTCCAGAACGACCGGGAGCGACCTAGCTGGCTTCCCGGTATACCTAAGGGATGGGATAAGAGGTATCCCTTCCCCTCTGATGTGGTTAAATGTTGGCCAACTCCCCCAAAGGTGGATTCCCCTGTTTTGGGGTTGACCAACACTTCTGTGGTGCATTCCCCTGATTCCACTACCTTGAAGGATAGTGAGGACCGGCGTATTGACCAGCTGGCTTCCCATGCCTGCCTGTGCGGGGTCTGCCTTGCGCCCTGTCTGTGCTTCTGCTATTTCTGCTGTGGCTATTAGGACTCTGGTCAAGGGCCTTTTGGAAAGCTCTCCCGATGAGTCTTCTAGTGCCAAATTTAGAGCCTTATCACAATGTGAGATGTTTATCGCTTATTCTTTCTGCCTTAGATGACACCATTAGGATGTGTAGCAGGACCTCGGCTCTGGTTGTTTCTATTCGCGTCGGTCTGGCTGCGCCAGTGGGCAGCTGACAATGCTGCTAAGAAGGCTCTTACGGAGCTACCCTTTAAGGGGCTGCGCCTTTTTGGTGACCGTTTTTGACCTATTTGCAAAGGGAGGTAAGTTGCCCCAACGCAAAAGACACCCGCGGCCCTTTCGGGGTCCAGGATCTTTTACTCTCTCCTTTCGTGGATCCAGGTCGGGGGGTATCCTTTGCGGGGCACAGGGGAGACTTCTGGGGCAAGGGCAGAGGCCGTGCCCGTCCCGGATCCTCCTGGGGATCCAAACCAAAATCTGTCATCAAGCCCGCTCAGCCATGAAGGGGCGCCCTCACCCTTACGGGCTGCGGCTCTTGGCTCATGTCTGGGGGCAACAGGTCTCAGACAGGGGGATTCTGGAGGTTGTGTCCTCTGGCTACAAGCTACAGTTTGCTGTATGCCGGGGGGATGCCGGACGTGGATCTGTTTGCTTCTCGCCACAATCACAAGCTGCCAGCATTTGTCTCCCTGTCCCAGGATCCTCTTGCTCTGGCGGTGGCTGCCTTGTCGCTACCCTGGCAGGGACTCGGTCTCCTGTACCTTTTTCCTCCGTTTCCTCTTCTGAGCAGGGTTCTGCGCAAGTTGGTGCAGGAGAGGGTGCTAGCCATTCTGGTGGCTCCCAGGTGGCCAAGACAGGTGTGGTTCGCAGACGTCAAGCTGCTGGCAGTGGATTAGTACACTCTACCCTTGGTTCCGGAACTTCTCACTCAAGGACGGCTCTGTTATCCCAATTTACAAACGCTGGCTTTGACGGCCTGGCTGCTGAAACCTCCATCCTAAAGGAGGAAGGACTGTCTGATTCGGTTGTTCGTACTTTTGTCAGGGCTAGGAAGAAACCTTCCTTTACTACTACTATAGGACCTGGCGGACCTACATTGACTGGTGTAAGTCTAGGGCCTTTCCCTGTCGTGTGTTCTCCATTCCTAGGATCCTGGAGTTCCTTCAACATGGTTTGGATCTGGCTTTTCAGCTTGAAGGGTCACGTGTCCGCCTTGGCAGTTTTCTTCCAGAGGTCCTTCGCTCTACATCCTCTGGTCAAGACTTTCTTCCAGGGGGTCGCTCATGTGCGCCCGTCCCGCAAACCCATGTTACCGGTCTGGGATTTGAATTTGGTGTCTGTCCTTCAGGGTCCTCCATTTGAGCCTGTGCATGAGGCTGCCTTGTCTATCCTTACCCTGAAGGTTGCCTTTCTGGTGGCTATCACTTCTGTCAGGCGTGTTTCTGAGTTGGCGGCTCTGTCTATTCAGGCCCCCTACTTTTAGAGACACCAGGACAAGGTGGCTTTCTGTTTTAAACCTGACTTCTTGCCTAAAGTTGTGTCTGCCTTCCATCTCAATCAGGACATTGTGTTTACTTCTTTGTGCCCTAATCCTGGTAATCCCAAGGAGAGGGCCTTGCATTCTCTGGATGTTGTCAGGAATTTGAAATACTACCTGGTGGCTACTGCGCCTTTCAGAAAGACGGGCGCATTGTTTGTGGTTCCCTCGGGTCCCAAGAAGGGGTTGACTCCTGCTGAGTCTACTATTAGCAAATGGATTTGTCAGGCTATTGTTAGGGCCTATTCTACTAGGGGGAAGGATCCTCCTTTCCGTGTTACTGCTCATTCTACCCATGCTGTTGGGTCTTCCTGGGCCTTCCAGCACCAGGCTTCTGTTGAACAAGTTTGTAAGGCTGCTACGTGGTCTTCTGTTCATACCTTTTTCCAAGTTTTATAAGGTTGATGTTAGGGCCTCAGCGGATGCTGTTTTTGGCCGTAAGGTTCTGCAGGCGGCAGTGGTTTGAACTGCGCATTGATGCTTTTTTGGGACCCCCACCCGTTTATGGACACTGCTATTGGATGTCCCAGCTGTTATGAATACTATCTGGAGCAGGACGTGCTGCATACTTAGAATAATACAATTCTGTGATTTCTTACCTTGTAGAATTGGTATTATAAGTATGCAGCATGTCCTGCTCCATCCCACCCCGATTACCTTATTCTTGGGTCCTCTATATGGTGATTGTTTTCCTTGTTAACGTTGTTGAATTTATTGGCTTCTCCTGGTTCCCTTACTGCTTTCTATACTGGGGAATTAGTGGGAGGTCCCGGGTATATATGGACTGGGAGGGGCCTCTTTTTTGCCATCTCTGCAGTAAAGCGCCCTCTTGTGGAGGTATATCCCAGCTGTTATGAATACTATCTGGAGCAGGACGTGCTGCATACTTATAATACCAATTCTACAAGGTGAGTAATCGCAGAATTGTATTATTTGTTTGCACTGTCATTAATATGTAGATATTCCAAGCACCTATTATTTGCACATGTGATATGTTCTGCTGGTGGTAAGAAAGGCTTATGAGAGGCATGAATGACCTTAGAATGACTGTACAATGGTGCCCCTCCTCAGGACGCAACAGTCCCCACTGCAGTGTTTCCTAACCCTCTCCTTCTGTGGACTTTTCCTAAGACTGCGGGCTGGGCAGCCCAAGAGATAACTAGAAGAGCCTCCACCTAAGCATCACTGATGGGTCTCCTGTAGGTTCGTTAAGCCGGGTAGGCATGGCCTGTGTAAGGCAGGTTTCGATTGAAATCTATGGCCACCTCCATACTCTAGGAAGTCCCATGTGTTTTGTGGATCACCACACAGGCAGCTCCATAGCTCTGCTGAAGCACTCATTATTTCACCAGTGCATGGGTGTCCCCCAGGTCCTACTTTTGTTGGCCATGTAAATTGGGGTGGCGGGGCACCAGCAGGGTAACTGGGATGACCATGATGACATTGGTTCTTTCAAAAGAAAGAAAACCCATATCTAGGTGCCCCCGGGACAAAGTCTTTCACAACCACATTTTGGGAAAGCTATGGTGAATTGGTGGTTGTCCATCCAGGTTCGATGCTAAGAGTCTCTTGTATATACAGATTACATGGCCAGTGATTATTTTTCTAAAGTAAATCTGCAATAACAGCCACTGTATTGGTGGCCTTGTCTTCTCTGTGGTACAGTCTTTAGATAGACAGGCATTACATAAATCCTCCCCCTCTTACATTAATTTCCTCCATATGTGTTGCAGTGTATGCATATTCTGTACATTCGTGTCCCCTATTTATTCGAAATGTAACACACATTAACAGGTGTGTTAGAAACATGCAGCTGGCATGGATATTTTATAGCAACCTAGAACTGGATCATTGCATTCTAGTTGTTAACATGTCATCTACTTCCATGGTGCTGTACACCTTTTTTTTAAAGATTCCTAATCTTATTTTGTAAAAAAAAAAAAAAAAACTGGTAGCTATAATTTTTTTTTCATTTAACAATGTCCTATTATTTAAGATCAAGCTGTGGCCTTTGTGTCTGGTTTTGCTGAGCGTGGCTGAGCAAACACAGAACGAATGAAAACCGATCAGCATTGCTTGTTCAGGATGTCACTTCTATTTATTTTTTTTTAATTCATTTGCTATCCAAATATTTCAGCCCAAGCTTGGGAAATCACTTCAGTAGCCATTTTTTTTAAGGCACTGGGAAATGAACACGTGATCACACAATGAAAGTACTTTTCCAGGCTTCCTAACGCCCTTTAGTTACTGCCTGTGTAATGACCTTTTTTGTTCACACTTTGGCCCTCAGAACCTCATAACTTGTCACATCCAAGTTATTGCTCTTTATGAGTAGTAAAGTAAAGTTTGTGTATATGTATGTATGTAAATAAATATTAGGGGTGTCAGAAAAAAGCTATTCTGTCAGGTATCGTGATATTTCATTAGGCGATACCAGAATCGATTCTTTCTCTCTAGTATAGATTCTGACTCCCAGGAAAAGTAAAGACCCGTCGTTCGATTCTGCTGGCTCTCCTCTTCCAATCCCCCCCCCCCCCCCCCAGGCTTTTCAATCTTGAGGGAGCCCAACCGGCCCTCTCCCCTGCCTTCCTGATGGGCACCGCCATCTTCAGGACCAGGACTTCAGGGGCGGTGCGTCATCCCGACTCCCTGCAGGTCAGATGCTATGATCACCGCGAGAGTAGGAGAGAGGTAGGAGATCCTCTGATCCCCTGCCTTCCCCCTCCAGCAATTACCTCATCTGTCATCTGATCAGCGAGGTACACAGGAGCTGACAATCGGAGGGGAGTAAAGAACATTTGTTTTTTTTTTAAAGACATTTTTTCTATGTGTGGTGTTTGTATTTACTGTTATCCCTTTGTGAACTGGTAAGGGATCTTTGAGACCCCTATACCAGTTCACAAGGCTCTGGGTTGGGCAAGTCACCTGCGGCTAGCGGGGGTGACTTGCCATTAACCCTGAGGCCCCCTCCATTACCTGCCTCCCCAAAGCACCGGGGGGGGGCAGAAGAGCCTGTGGCCATAGGCTAAGCTTGCTTGCTGGGCAAGGGGCCACCAAAGCTGGCACCTGCACCCTTTTCTACGAGCCCTGCATAGTTGGTCCCGGGATGGTTATGCTGGGTTTTTTTTGGGGGGGGGGGGTTTAAGGGGATTTTAACCCTTAAAATTACCCAAAAATAGCCCCCCCCCCCCTATTTTTGGGAAGGGGGATCCTATGTAATTTACTTTAATTAAAACTAAAATTTAATTTAAAAAGAATCGCAATATATAGTCTGAGACAGAAATATATATGCCTTAGTTTTTTTTTTTTTTCATCTAGAAATGGATTCACTGCACATCCAGCCACAGAGTATCTAGTCCTAAAGTGCAATTTTCAGCAGTTTGCCGAATGGGAGCTTTGTTTGGCATTTTGCTGCAAGTGGGGCTTGGGGTGTGTTAGACCTTCTGTGTTTTCACTACGTAAACTTTGCTATTCAAACAACCCTTGTCCTAGAGTGACATCAAAGCTGCTGGCACACATATTGATCTTTTGAAGTTGATACCAACTGTTTTTGCTACCACTGAGAGGAAATTAATGTTGAGCCTTCATGCTGTTTGCCAGTCCAATAATATAATTCTCTTTGTTATCTATACTTTAGCCTTTCAGGCTGCTGTAACAAACAATTTATATGGAAAGGTCAGTACGTATAAACCGCTTGGAGATATACTGTGGCAGAAAATCAACACAGACCACAGGAAATGGCATACAGGGGTTTTGAAAGGGAAAAAAAAAAAAGAGTACAGTAAGCGCTTACTTGTATTGCACATTGAGCTAGTTGTGGTCTTACTATATAATTTAACTAAAACTTAGCTTCCATGATATACACTTTGGAAATAGCCTGGACTATAAGATTTAAAGGCATATTCTTAGTAAATTGTTGGAAGGGGTAGTATTTGCTTTTTTTTCCTTGATTAAAGCGGTCCTTCACTCTGAATAAGAGTCTATCTTATATGTTTCCCACACCCTGTACATACAGATTGTCCACATTAAAATCATCCTACCTGCATCTACTGCATTTTATGAGCCTTTAAACATCCAAGATGGCGGCTCATGGAACATCACGCAGCCTGCAAACAGTGCCTTCTGACTGTGCTGCTCTGCATTCTGGGATTGCTGACCTTTTCCTAACCCCAGCTCTGCTCTGTCTGAGCAAAGCACAGCTATAACCCACCCCCCTGTATTTTATCCCACTCTCCTCTCCTCAGTAAGTGTGATGCTTCTGAGTCAAGATGGCGGCGCCCGTATCCTAAATTCCTGAACAGAGTTGCAGCCCAGTGGGGGAAAAAAATAAGTGACTAAAACTTAAAATATATAACTTAAGATGCTGGGGATGGTGAAGGTCTGGTTTAAGTCTAAAGCCTTTTCCGCTCCCATACTTTCATAAATTAGCGTTTACCGATCCGAGTTAAAATTCAGAACACAGAAATACAAAGGCGTACACACACCCCCATGTGTGAAAGTGTCACATTTCACCTTAACCCCCGAGTTGGCCACTCTCCAATTCTTGACAACTGGGCTGGTGAGCTGTGAATGTTTGGTTGTGCATTTTCCTTGACCTACTACCGTATTTTTCGCCCTATAAGACGCACCTGCTCATAAAACGCACCTAGGATTTGGGGGAGGAAAATAAGAAAAAAAATATTTTAAACCAAAAACGCACCATTACAGACAGTGTGGCATTCCGCCTATCCCATTCCCATAGGCCGTGTGGGATGCCCCCATTCCATTCCCCATATACCAGTGTGGCATTCTCCCCCCTCCCATTCCCCGTATACCCAGTGGGGCACCCCTCCTCCCATTCCCATATAGGCAGTGTGGCATTCTCCCCCCTCCCATTCCCATATAGGCAGTGTGGCATTCTCCCCCCCTCCCATTCCCATATAGGCAGTGTGGAATTCCCCCTCCCATTCCCCATATAGGCAGTGTGGCATTCCCCCTCCCATTCCCCATATAGGCAGTGTGGCATTCTCCCCCCCTCCCATTCCCATATAGGCAGTGTGGCATTCCCCCTCCCATTCCCCATATAGGCAGTGTGGCATTCTCCCCCCCTCCCATTCCCATATAGGCAGTGTGGCATTTCCCCCCTCCCATTCCCCATATAGGCAGTGTGCCCCCCATTACCATAGGCTGTGTGGCATCCCCCTCCCCCCAATTAGTATAGGCTGTGTGGCATCCCCCTCCCCCCATTAGTATTGGCTGTGTGGCATCCCCCTCCCCCCGTTAGTATTGGCTGTGTGGCACCCCCCCTCCCCCCAATTAGTATTGGCTGTGTGGCATCCCCTCCCCCCAATTAGTATTGGCTGTGTGGCATCCCCTCCGCCCAATTAGTATAGGCTGTGTGGCATCCCCTCCGCCCAATTAGTATTGGCTGTGTGGCATCCCCTCCGCCCAATTAGTATTGGCTGTGTGGCATCCCCTCCCCCCAATTAGTATTGGCTGTGTGGCATCCCCTCCGCCCAATTAGTATTGGCTGTGTGGCATCCCCTCCGCCCAATTAGTATAGGCTGTGTGGCATCCCCCTCCCCCCATTAGTATTGGCTGTGTGGCATCCCCCTCCCCCCATTAGTATAGGCTGTGTGGCATCCCCCTCTCCCCCCATTAGTATTGGCTGTGTGGCATCCCCCTCCCCCCATTAGTATTGGCTGTGTGGCATCCCCCTCCCCCCCATTAGTATTGGCTGTGTGGCATCCCCCTCCCCCCATTAGTATAGGCTGTGTGGCATCCCCCTCCCCCCATTAGTATAGGCTGTGTGGCATCCCCCTCTCCCCCAGTCGGCATAAGAAAAAAAAAAAGTAAAACTTACCTCTCCGCTGACATCGCTCTGTTGAGCGTCCGGCTCCATGAATGGGATCGGCGCAGGCCACGCCCACCCTATTCACGGAGCCGGCCAGTAAGAAGCAGCGGCGGGCTCTGTCCCGGCCCTGCCGCTGTGATCACTGTCTTTTACCGGCAGCGATGACAGTTGGTGCAGGCCACGCCCACCCGCTGCCCTGCCCTGGGTGCTCGCATGTTTCCAAGCGGAAGAGGCAGCAGTTGGAGGAGTGGTGTGTCTCGCGGGGGCGCTGGGAACCGGTGAGTTTTTAAAAAAAATTTTTACATTCGCTCGATAAGGCGCATGGACATTTTTCCCCCACTTTTGGGGAAATATAAGTGCGTCTTATAGGGCGAAAAATACGGTAATTGTTTAGCGGGGTTATCCTCTTGTTGTTTTCCAAAAGCCTAGTTCAAAAAATCTAATTCCCCATCATCTACTCCAGACATTTGAACCACGTAATGCAGAGACGGCAGTATTTAGCTGCACCCCCCCCAAAATCTCATCCCTCAGACATAGTCCGGACCATTCGCCACAGAGTTTAGCTTCTCTTGAGTAGCAACAGTTCTCTGGAATGTCCTTCACTCAACAGTTATATTAACTCACAAACATCAATAGTTTTAGAAGCTTCATAAGGACATATCTGATAGCCTAATCTAACAATGCTTTTTTTTAACCTCTAATTATTCAGTTCCCATGAGAAGTCCACCCACCATATCTCTGCACCCAAAAAATCAGCGGGTGGCTTTTCCCCATACAACCTGTATATACTGTTATTCTAGCTAAGATGGCTGGACCATGGTACAGAGCAAGCACTTATGCCCTCATCCTCTTCTTAGATTATAAGCTGTCGACCAGGGTCCCCCATTCTTTTTGTTTTATTTGCTTACCCATTTTTGTTTCATTTATTGCTTGACCCTTCTGATTGTAAAGTGCAGAATATATTGGTGCTATAGAAATAAAGATTATACTATTTTGCAAAACCCAGATTCCCTATGTGATAAACCCTGTAATTCTCTTTGCAAAAGAAAAAAAAATTGTATTTGGCTTATAGTGCTCAGATGAATGAACTTTTTTACACTTGTTCTAAATAATTTACTGACTGATGGCAATTGATCTTTTCAGATAACTTTCTGTAGCTCGTGAGGTTTAACATTAATATATTGTACTGGGCCAGTAAGACTGGATAAAAAGGAATAATGACAGCAGCAGCTTTAAAGTACAGTCAAAGGGAAGACCTTTATATATTTTTGGGGTTGTCTAGGGCTTTCTGCTTATGGACACACGGATTTAGACGTTTGAGCCAGCTTGCTGCTTCAAGAATCTAAGGAATGTGTTCTTTTGTTTGTTGACAATAGAAAAAGCATAACATTTAAGGGTTTGCAGTAATTGTTTAGGTGTAATGGCGTCCTGGCACCTGGGACTTGTCCAACACTGTTTTGTTTGCGTCTATATCTTTGATGACTGTTGGGGGGGAAATGTTGACATGAAATGCCTGCAACGGATAAAGTATAACTATGATAGACCATTGTATGACTGGAGCCTAAGGGGTAGTTGCTAGGTAGCATTATTTGCAGGGTTAGGTGTAATCCTTTATTTTTGTGTGTTTTTGTTACATCATTTACTGGGGTCATAGACTGTCTCCCTTATGTATTGGAATATCCCCCCTGCACTATTGGCTACTTATGTGTCACATAGCAATTTTGTTGCCTAATAAATAGAAGCAAAGACTTCTACATTTATGAGCCGCATGTTCCACACAGTCCACAAACAATCTGTGATTGCCGTTTTTCCGAGGCTTTTGTGGGCAACATAAAAAACATCAGGTGGTATGGAAAAAAATACTTTTAAAAAAAGCGGCATCATTCTTTACCAGAGCGAATACATAATCCGAACATACGAGCCTTGTGTGTGGCTAGGAATGATAATTTTCTGTGAGTGTAAAATAAGTAGATGTGATTGACAGTATTGTCGCACCTAAATATCAGCTGACCTCTTTGCATGTGATCAGGCTGCATGTTAGCTAGCGCCATTCATACTATATATACATACCGGTACTATAAATTCCGCTGCTAGCAAATGCAATGTTGTGGCAGTGCTGGCTGGTAGGAGGGAGTTCTTGCGCTTGTTCTGCCAGACAGGTCAGAAATCATTGCGCATGAGATTGAGGCGCCCCTGGGAAAGCTGAGCAATAACCCAACTCTGGGGTGGACAAATATGGCAGCGCCACTAGGTTTTTCAACATCAGGGGAGAAACACGTCAAACTAGTTTCAACAGTAATGTGCATGGCTAGGTGGGTAAATGAAGTCCAGCCAGTATATAATACTTTAACAGGGGCCCAACTGTTGAACTGTAAAATGCTGGACCCCTTTACATTTCATGAATAAAATGAAGCCTGCTTGGCAGCGTGGAGAAAAAAAAAGATTAAATGTTGAGCAGAAGCACATTGGTTGGAGGAGTGGGGGGAGAAGCAATCCCATCGTGACGGAAAAGGATTATCCTTGAATAAAAATAGACCAGTGGAAGGTTATATAACATGTACATAATAAATGATTTACTTCTGCAAGATAACTCTGTGCCTTTCTATTTTCAAGAAAGTCAGCACAAGCTAGGGGCACCACATAAAGGGGGAGGCTTGGATGACTATCGCAACTGAAGCCATGTTTGTGTTCACTGCACGTACACGGTTTTAGTACATGGAATCTTGATGGACGTTAGGAGAGTTAGAACCTGGATACAGAAACCAGGAGACCACCAGGGTACTCTGCGTGGTATTGGCAAGTTCTCGCATTGCACATATGTCTTGTTAGTTCTTTATTGTGGAGAAGCGGTCAGTAGAGTGACACCATCATTTTGTATCATGCAACTTTTTTTTGTTGAAAATCGGAACCTTCATTTGATATAGTTTGCCCCCAAGCCTACCTGTGTACTTTAGATTTTAGGGAGTGTTTCAGGAAATGGTACAGAAATGCAAATATCATAAGCACCTTTGTATACAGTTTGCTGTGGTTGACCAAGCGAGTGCCTCCTATAGTCAAGCACTTTACTGTGCATTTATTGTCTAGATATAGAAATACATTCTGATATCTTTCTAAAACCTTGCCTTTGTTATGCCATGAGATGTGGCCTTCAGTCAGTGTTTTCTCTGAATTTGAATAGAGGAGGGTGGCGTGCGATAGGAAAAACCCCACCAGCTTCTTTGAATGTCACTCCACAGCTGCACTCTCTGCATTCAGACAGTGATAATGAAATAACCCCCACAGGACATCAGTTACTCATTTGCAAGGGTCACATTAATCACGGTAAGAGGTCGTTTTGTTCTGCGTCTCCATGACAGAGTGCTATTCAGAGCACCAGTTGACTGCACTGTTGTTTTCTTCTTCCCTAGCCTGGTCTCTGACCTCCAGACTAGACTCCCCTCTTCCTGACTAAATCTAATCAGCGTTTATAGAAGCAGCCACATAATTAATGCTAAGGGGCTGAATTACAGGTTCCCTTTCGCCAGCATTCTGCTGCTTTCACACCAAAATGTATGCACTTAGGTGTAATGCTTTGAGAGGTGTTGACGTGCATGCTTATGCTCTAATTGTGTCTAAGTAAAGTTAGGGCAAGACTGCATTGTCCTAATGGAAACAATGCAATGCTGCTCACCTGGATGTATGAGAAAAATCAGATGCTGGAATTTTGCTGAAAGTGTTAGAGGGGTCCCTGAAAGCTTGCTTGTAAATTAAATACATCAGTTA
Source organism: Gastrophryne carolinensis (assembly GCA_027917425.1). NCBI lineage: Eukaryota > Metazoa > Chordata > Amphibia > Anura > Microhylidae > Gastrophryne > Gastrophryne carolinensis. The sequence continues at coordinate 384,151,762 of CM051236.1, read as the reverse complement.
TGGTGATGCTCAGAGCAATCCTTACACATACAAGATATCAAATGTCAGGTTAAGTCTGTTAATGGCTGGATGTGATTCCATTTTTCAATTTATAGGACTTTATTTTCTGAGAATCTAGAATTGCAAGTTGTGATGCCTTTAACTTGATTGTTTGCAAATATTCGAACAGATCAGGCAAGTGATGACTTTGCTGCTAGTAAAATATTATTGGTTATGTCTACTATCTGTGTGGAAGTATGGGAGTGGTATTATGAAAGGTAGATTTATTTAAAGAGGATAAACACACCCTATTTCCAGCGTGTTGTTCCTCAATGCGGCGTCATCCCGAATTGGGATGCCCTGCTGTGTGTACCCCCCCCCCCCAGGTTTGCCGTTCACCCCACCTTCCAGTCACTCCCACGGCACAGGCTCGAGCTGAGAGCGAGCGCGCTGATTGGCACGCTTGCTTTCACTCGGCTCCGCTGACAACCAAGCCGTCTGAATGGCTAAGCAGTCGAGTGATGCCGTAGGGAGGTGAGCCACCAGCCGCATCACCCGATGATTTCCTAGCCAATGTAGCCGCAACGCAAAGTCACGGAGAGGGGTCCAGGAAAAGGTGAATGTTACTGGGGGTGGTGGGTGGTTTCACACTGCAGGGCCTCCCAATATGGGTTGCTGCAGCATCCCATGTGGCTTGGCTGAACCTGGTTCCAGAAGTAGGTGAATATGTGGGCTTGATATTAGCTAGTGGGAGTCACAAGGGATTGGTTTTGAATCTCTACATATCTTTAGAAATCAGATGTTCTATTCATGCAGAGTTGAGGTAAGCGTTTTGTTCTGCATTTTTCTACAGTATCCATTTATCAACAGTCTAGTGTGTTGGTAGCACTGGTAGATCGGTTTTCATTGATATCTGCACATTTCCCTAGAAGATGACTCTCTTGGCACACTGCCACAAAGTAATGTGAGGTGGTGGAAGAGGTGTCAATGTCTTTTCTTTTTCTTTCCGCCCCTTGTTTTCCCCAGGAATAATAGGCGAAAGTAACATTGTAAATTAAAATTATTATTTTACAGAGGGCATGTCAAATTTCAATGCATGCAGATTTTTTTCCCATACCACCCGATTGTTTCTGTTGCCAACAAAAGACTCCTACATTTCAACACAAGTCTGCTCTAGGCAATACTTGCAGCAAGTTGCTCCATTCACTACATGCAGAGACGGAATGATGGGCACTGCTGTGGGGCCCTCCCTCTGTTAGCAGCCTGATTGGATCGAGCTGCTTTTATCAGCTGCGGGGGAGAAAAGTAATGGCAATCATGGGGGTTTCACCCAGCATAGCATCCTGTAACTGGGCCCTGGAGTTTTTTTATGTTGGTGTCATTGTTTTGGTCCACTTTAAGCCAGCATGTGAAACAAGTTTATTCTGTCCTTTTTTTTTTTTTGTTTTTTAATTTTCAGTTTATTTTTGGCTGACCTAAAGCAATTCAAACTAATAAGTAATGGAGTAGGGAGTATTGTATGCAGCTTAAATTCTTCTCTATTGTATTGGACACTTGTGCCTTTCCATAATAAGTCTGTTGAACCTCTTACTTTGAGGGCTTTTCGCATTTGATTTTATGATTCAGAAATACATTCTTCACAATGCTTTTTAAGGAATAGGGGGTTAAGTTAAACATTTTTACCTGATCACAGTAATGCTGTTTCCATTTAGCTCCCTCTTTCTCAATATCCCCAGTTTAGTAAATAAGGAATGAAAAGAGAGCACTTTCCTGCTCATGATGTCCATGAATATAAATCACTAACTGGAATTTCTGTTATTTGGAAATGTCTAACTGGATTCCACGTAACTATTTTGTACATCTTACCTCATTTCATTGCTTCCTGGCAGCTGAAAAACAAAGAAATCACTCCAGAACTATGTCATATGTACTGATGTGTTATGAAATGATTTATTAAAGTGCTCCAGCTTCCCCCTACTCCCTTGGATAATCCAGATTGCCTAAGGAATAGCTGCAATTGGGCTTTGTTACTTACCCCTCAGAGCATTCCGGCTGAAAAACATGTGGGCAGTCTGTGGCAGCTGCACACAGGATGGTGTGGAAGAGCGCTTTGCTGCCAGACTTATTAAAGTGGACCAACACCCTCCCCTGATCGGCCCGGGAATCTATAAGATCAGCTCCCGGACTGTGGGGCACCCCGATCGGGGGTGCCCCACTGTGTGAACCCCCCCAGATCCCCGAAAATCCTACCTGATCCTCGTTCCAGCGGAGTATGCCCGGGCCGCCGCCGCCTTCCGCACGTCCCTCTAGCAGGGCGCGCATCCACGCTCAGCTTGTCCGTCGCTGCCTCTCCTTGTCCGGTGGCGATTGGACGAGCGAGTCACGTGGGAGCGGGGTCAGGTGAGTTTCGGGGTTTCTGGGGGGTTTCACACAGCGGGGCACCCACGATCGAGGTGCCGCGCGGAAGTGGACCAATACCCAGGATAGTCAAAATCCTGGGTGTTGGTCCACTTTAAACTCGACAAATGTCTTAAATCTCTGGTGCACTTTTTAGGTACAGGTCAACTTCAGCTTCTTTCTCTTTACAAAATAATTTTATGTTCCGTCTGACTCTGTCTGCAGACACATTGCCCCTGTGTGTGGGATGCGCCCGCCAGCGCGCTTGGAGCCGCTGACCTTAGACGCAGTTGTGATGTCAGCGACTCTGAGCACGCTGATTGGACGAGCGGCTGCACACGCGACCGGGAAGGGGTGAGTGAGTTCGGGCGATCTGGGGGGTTTCACACAGCGGGGGGAAAGGACCCGGTGGAAAGGACCAAAACACAGGATAGTCAAAATCTTGGGTTTTGGTCCACTTTAAAGCGGAACAAAACCCAGGAATTTTTTTTCTGTTTTCTCTGGGCATTCTGATTCGGGATGCCCCATTGTGTGAACACATCCAGAGAGGCCAGTAAAACTCACCTCTTCTCGCTTTAACAGCAGATACTCATCCAGTTCAGTGTCCTTTGCCATGTTTACTTCCTTTCGGCAAAGGGCTTTCATTCAGTGGGAAGCGCATGCTGCTGCATCCCACATATCCTGGGCGGCCCTAGCTCCCGATTGTAAAAATCCAGAGCCATTTGCTGAAAGGCCCGCACATGTGCCGTTGGACCGACTGTGTTATTACCGGCTCCCTGGGGGTTTTACTCAGTGGGGCATCCTGATCCCGGGTGCCCTGGGGAAAATCCTGTGGCCAGCCATGAAATCTTTTAGATTCCTGTCCAGCTGCTGGTGGGTTTTGTTCTGCTTCTGTTCTATATCATTGAATGGGCTGTGTATTTGTACCAAGCCAATACTCTCTCTTCGCTACTGAAACTAGCATATTCCAAAAATTCTAATTGTTTGGAATTAATTTTGGACATGATGTAGTATAGAAAAGTGTTCCAGAAGAAATGAAACTTTCAGTTGCTTTTCAGGAATATACATTAGATTAGATTATTGCATTTTTTTAATTGGCTTTCAATGTAATTGGTTTTTTTTTTGTTTTGCAGGTATGGCATCACAGCTGCAGGTGTTCTCCCCTCCTTCAGTATCGTCCAGTGCCTTCTGTAGTGCAAAGAAACTCAAAGTTGAGCCTTCTGGCTGGGATGTTACGGGACAGGGTAATAGCAACAAGTATTACGCACACAGCAAAAATATTGCTCAAGGGCACACAAGTTCATCTCACCAGGTAGCCAGCTTCAGCCTCCCCACCTACGAGCCTAACCTCCTCATTCCGTCCGTTGCAGCAGACCACATTGTAGTAACTGCTGCCGACAGCACAGGTAGCGGACCCACCACCTCCTTCCAGAGCAGCCAGATCCTTAACCACAGAAGTAACGTTTCTTTACTGGAACCCTACCAAAAATGCGGAGTGAAAAGAAAAAGTGAAGAGGTGGACAGCAACGGTAGCGTGCAGATTATTGATGAACGGCCACCTCTGATGCTGCAAAACAGGACCGCGGTGGGTGCTGCTGCCACGACCACCACTGTAACCACTAAAAGCAGCAGTTCCAGTGGCGAAGGGGATTACCAACTTGTTCAGCATGAAATCCTGTGTTCCATGACCAACAGCTATGAGGTCTTGGAATTTTTGGGCAGAGGGACTTTTGGGCAAGTGGCAAAATGCTGGAAGCGTAGCACAAAGGAGATTGTGGCTATTAAGATCCTGAAGAACCACCCTTCCTATGCCAGGCAAGGCCAGATCGAGGTGAGCATCCTCTCACGCCTGAGCAGCGAAAATGCCGACGAATACAACTTTGTGCGTTCATATGAGTGCTTCCAGCACAAGAACCACACTTGCCTTGTCTTTGAAATGTTAGAACAAAACCTTTATGACTTCCTAAAACAAAACAAGTTTAGTCCTCTTCCACTGAAGTACATTAGACCTATCTTGCAGCAGGTGGCCACTGCACTGATGAAGTTGAAAAGTTTGGGCCTAATTCATGCAGATTTGAAACCGGAGAACATAATGCTTGTAGATCCAGTGCGCCAGCCTTATAGGGTGAAGGTGATAGACTTTGGCTCTGCCAGCCACGTATCCAAAGCAGTGTGCTCAACCTACTTACAGTCTCGGTACTACAGGTAAGATGGCTCTTTGGTCTTACAATGTATAATTGTATCTGGAAAATATATACCATATAACGCAGAAAAAAAGATTCTAAACCAAATGGTGTGCTAAAACGCCCCATTACATCCCATTCCCATAGGCAGTGTGGCATTCCCCCTCCCATAGGCAGTGCGACACCCCCCCCCCCCATCCCATTCCCCATATGCACCGTGGCATCCCCCACCCCACACTGGAGGAAAAAAAAAGGTTCCTTACAGCCTCGCAGATAAAAGAGCAGCAAGCTGGGAGAGGGCAGGGTAACTGAACCGTGCCCACTGTCCCCGCTCTGGCCGCTGCCGACACCGCCACTACTTCTCAGGCCGGAGCGCGCACACACTCAGTCCATGCAGCTGGTCGGTGTGGCCTGCGTCCGCGTCCCGGCTGCATAGACCAGGTGTGTGCGCACGCCGGCCTGAGAAATACCGGGGGTGTTGGCAGCGACCAGAGCGGGGACAGTGGGCAGGGATCAGTTACAATGCCCTCTCCCTGCCTGTCGCTCTTTCATCAGCTGGCATCCCAGGGGCAGCTGCGCGAGGCTTATGTAAGGTATATCTTTTTACTTTTTTTTATTCTAAGTATACAGTACGTCCTGCTCCAGATATAATACTTACACTTGGGTTATCCTCCGCCAGATGGCGCTGTGCACTGCAGACATGCAAAAACAAGCTCCTCCCGGCCCTTCATATACCCAGGGACCTCCCACAAATCCCCAGATTTCTCTGCAGTGCTGACTGCGAAGACATGAAGTATCACTCTCTCGCAGGTGAGCGGGGCTATTACAGCCTGCGGCCCTGTTGGACTATTCCCACCCGTCCTATTTGTGTTGTGCCTCCCAGCCTGGGCTGCGCTGGTAGGCAGCACCATGCGTGCTTAACGGAGCCATGCTCCACCGCAGTCCCCCACCAAAGGGTAGGCGGTTTTAGGGGATGCCCCTCCCGCATCATTGCCCCACGCCCCGCGTAGTGGTGGACCCTGTGTAAAGGGTCGCCTTCCTCCCTCGTTCCCCCCCCCTAGCCCGGGGGGAAAGAAAGGGGGGGGGAGGGGTTTGTGAGTATGGCGGCCTCAGTGTACCCTATTACACGCTTAGAGCCTTAGTATCGCGTTTGACTGGGAATGGGTGTCAGAGCCGCGCTGTGTACTTTTTACTTGTATTGGTCGCCGCCGCGCCCTTCCTATATGGTTGTATTGCATGGGCGGCGGTGGCTTTGCTGATGCTGCGGCGTCTTTTTCTTAGCCTGTAGTGGCTCCGCTGCGGTAATCCACTCGATCTATTCCTTCAGGCGTCACTGCCCTGTTTTCTCTATTGGCTACGCGTTTTTGGAGCTTCACGCTCTCCGGGGGGGGCGCACTCCGCGTCACGGTCAGCTCTGGCCCGCCCTTCGTGGTTCGCTTGGCGCCATTTTTGCTCACGCGCACGTGGTGAAGACCGTCCTCCCCCCTCTGTCTGTAAGTGCCCTTGCGGGCGACTATATATTACCTTTATTACTCCCTTGCGCATGGCTCTGACATTTTTGTTCCCCTTATGTCTTTCAGACCGTGGATTCCGGTGGCTTCTCCCGGCCCGGTGTATCTCCCGGTTGAGACTATTAAATTTACTCCCACTTCCCTGCGGGTCATTGGGGCATCCAGGGTAGCTTCAGCGTCAATCCCTACTGGCCTATTGGGCCTATTAATCACCATATGGAGGCATCCCAGGATATTGTGACCGGGGTTCCTTCGGGACAAGCCCGGCTGTGTGTAGCTTGTGGGGTCTCACCTATCAGCGGTGACAGTGCACGGGTCTGCGTTCCTTGTGCACAGCAGGCGCTAATGGTACTTCCCGCCCCTCCGGTTGCTGGGCCTGCACCTCGCCTCACTTCACCTACTCCCCCAAGCCTGAGTCTAGCCCCCAATACAAGTGGGGATTCTCATCCTGATGTGGCTGCTAGACTGGTCAGTGTTGAAAAATTGCTTGCTAATACCTTAGCGGGTAAGGCCACCGCAAAAAAGCGGCACTTAGCCCCTGATTTTCCCTACGGAGTCTGAGTTTTTGCATCTATATGGCCATACCCCCTCGGACGAAGGGGAGCTCTTCTCCGACTCAGGGTCATCTGACGAGAAGTCAAGGGGTCATGATGATTCTGGCTCTGATCACTGGACCCCGGATGATACTGACAAACTGCTGGTTCAGATTTTTGAGGTTTTGTCCATCTCTCCCCCTGTTGCGGCTCCCAGGCAAAGGGGTGAGCTATTTCATACTGCTAAGGCTCTATTGGAATTTCCTGAGCAAACCCATTTCAATAACCTCGTGCTTAAGGAGTGGGAACATCCCAGCAGACTTCCTGGGGATTCCTAAGAGTTTGGACAGGAAGTATCCTTTTCCTGCTGATATGGTCAAGTGCTGGTCATTGCCCCCTGAGGTCGATGCTCCTATTCTAGGGCTGTCTAACACCTCCATTATGCACTCCCCTGACACTACTACGCTGCGGGATTCTGAGGACTGGCGCATTGACCAATTGGCATGCCATGCCTTTGCATTTGGGGGGGCGGCGCGCCCGGTTTGCTCTTTGGCCATTACTGCGGTGGCACTCAGGGCCATGGTCATGAATGCACTTGATGGCTCAGACGATTTGCCACCTGATACTATTAATGCACTGTCTACCTATGATGTGTTTGTTAACTTTATCCTGTCTGCATCGGATGATGCAATTAGGATGTGTGCCAGATCTTCCGCCTTGGCGGTAGCTATACGCCGCGCAGTATGGCTGCGCCAGTGGGCTGCTGACAATGCTGCTAAGAGAGCCCTTACTGGACTTCCATTTAAGGGGCTACGCCTGTTTGGGGGCCGCCTAGACCTCTTTGCTAAAGGAGGTAAGTTACCCCAGCGCAGGCGGCAGCCTCGACCCTTTCGGAGCCAGGGCCCCCCTTCAGTCCCCTACCGAGGAGCTAAGCAGGGGAAGGGGTTGTCCTTCGCAGGGGCTCGCGCAGATTCCTGGCATAGGAGCAGAGGACGACGTCCGGGCTCCTCCTGGGGGTCCAAAACCAAAGCCCCTCCCAAGACCCCTCAGGCATGATGGGGCGCCCTCGCCCGCCAGGGTGGGAGGACGGCTACAGCACTTCGCGCACGTCTGGAGGCACCAAGTCTCAGATCGGTGGATTCAGGAGGTAGTGTCCTCTAGTTACAAGATAGTTTGCTGTGCGGCCCCCCACAAGATTCATCAGGTCCCGGATCCCCCAGGACCCTGTATCAGCTCAGGTCTTGCTACAGGTCGTGCAAGGTCTTCTGGATCTGGGAGTCATTTGCAGGGTCCCCTTAAAAGAATTGGGCAAGGGGTTCTATTCCAACCTTTTCACAGTGCCCAAAAAAGATGGGTCAGTCAGGCCCATTCTGGATTTAAAGATCCTCAACAGATTTGTCAAGAACAGAGGCTTTCGCATGGAAACTCTGCGCTCGGCCATTGGCTCCCTGCGCCCGGGGGGTTTTATGACGTCTGTGGACATCAAAGATGCTTACCTTCACATCCCTGTGTTCCCGGGACATCAAAGGTTTCTCAGATTCGCGTTGAAAGATCAACATTACCAGTTTGTGCCCTACCATTTGGCCTCACTCGCTCCCAGAGTGTTCACCAAGGTGCTGGCGGGGGTGATGTCTCTGATAAGGTCAGGGGGCATACGCGTGCTGCCCTACCTGGACGACATTCTCATCTCTTCACGGTCTCTACAGCAGGCGGAACTGGACACTCAGCTGGTGGTGTCCACCTTGGAGTCCTTCGGCTGGGTGATCAATCATCCAAAGTCCTCTCTGTCCCTTTCGTCGGTGACCCCATTCCTGGGGATGATTCTGGATACGGTTCAGTCACGGATATTCCTTCCTCAACAAAAGGTGGAAGCTCTGACTGCGCAGGTGAGGTTCCTGCTCTCGTGTCCCCAGCCCTCCCTCAGGCAGGGAATGCAGCTGGTGGGCCTGATGGTGGCGAACTGCACTTTGCTCAGTTCCATTTGAGGCCTCTGCAGCTTCACCTTCTGTCAGTTTGGGACAAGGACCCCACGTCTTTGAACGGGGTTTGTGTGCTTCCCCCCTTGGTCCCTCTCGTGGTGGCTGGACCACAAGAACCTGCTACAGGGCAGGTCCTTCCTGGCCCCCTCCTGGGAGACGGTCACCACGGATGCCAGTCTGTCAGGTTGGGGGGGATTCTGGAAGTCCCTGCGGTTCCAGGGGAGGTGGGGCCCTCAGGAGGCCCACCTGCCCATCAACATTCTGGAACTATGGGCGATCAGGTTGGTACTGGAGCAGTTGACCAATCACCTGAAGGGTCTGGCTGTGCAGGTGTGCTCAGACAACAGGACGGCGGTTGCCTACATCAACCATCAGGGAGGGACCCGGAGCAGAGGTGCCCTCCAGGAGGTGTTGCGGATTATGACATGGGCGGAGGCCAATGTTCAATGCATTTTGGCTGTGTATATCCCGGGGGTAGAGAATCTACTGGGAGACTCTCTGAGCAGGGGGACTTTCCGTCAGGGGGAGTGGTCCCTCTGCAACAGGCTATTCCAGTCCCTGTGTCACCGTTGGGGTCTACCGGATGTGGATCTGTTCGCATCCCGTCACAAGCTCCCGGGCTTTGTCTCCCTGTCTCAGGATCCTCTGGCCTTGGCCACGGATGCTCTGTCAATGTCATGGAAGGAATTTCGCTCCTGTATGTCTTTCCTCCGTTTCCCCTGCTGGGCAGGGTTCTGCGCAAGATTGCTCTGGAAAGGGTGCCCGTGATTCTGGTGGCCCCAAGGTGGCCAAGACGAGTGTGGTTCGCAGACGTGGTACAAATGGCAGTAGACCAGTACGTCCTGCCAGGGGCGCCAGATCTGCTCACTCAGGGCTCCTTACGCCATCCCAATTTACAAACTCTGGCTTTGACGTCCTGGCTGCTGAAACCTCCATCTTGATGGAGAAAGGCTTGTCTGCCTCGGTGGTGGTTACCATGGTGCAGGCTAAGAAGAAAACTTCTTCTGCCATCTATTACAGGGTATGGCGTACCTACATTGATTGGTGTGAGTCCCCAGGGTTCTGGAGTTTTTACAGCATGGATTGGAGTTGGGTCTAAAACTCAGTACTCTGAAGGCTCAGGTTTCTGCCCTGTCTGTCTTCTTTCAGAAGTCTTTTGCTCAGCATCTCTTGGTTAAGACCTTCTTTCAGGGGGTCACTCATGTGCGTCCCCCACGTAAGCCTATGGTCCCTGTTTGGGATTTGAACTTGGTTTTGTCTGCCTTGCAGGGTGCTCCCTTTGAGCCTATTCAGGATGCTGCTCTGGCTGTGCTTACCCTCAAGGTTGTCTTTCTGGTGGCTATTACTTCGGTCAGGCGTGTGTCTGAGCTGGCGGCTCTGTCTATTCAGCCCCCATATTATGAGAGACACCAGGACAAGGTGGTGGTCCGCTTTAAGCCAGACTTTCTACCTAAGGTGGTGTTTTTCATTTGAATCAAGATATTGTTCTTCCTTCTTTGTGTCCTAATCCTAGCAACGCTAAGGAAAGGGTTCTGCATTCCTTGGATGTGGTCAGGTGTCTGAAGTATTACCTGGTAGTCACTGCGGCTTTCAGGAAGACTGATGCTCTTTTTGTGGTCCCTTCTGGTCCTAGGAAGGGTTCGGCTCCTGCCAAGTCTACTATTAGCAAATGGATTTGTCAGGCTGTGATTCGGGCCTATTCTACTATGGGGAAGAATCCTCCCTTCCGCCTTACTGCTCATTCTACTCGTGCTAATGGTGCCTCTTGTGCCTTCCAGCACCAGGCTTCTGTTGAACAAGTTTGCAAGGCCGCTACTTGGTCTTCTGTTCATACCTTTTCAAAGTTTTACAAGGTTGATGTTAGGGCCTCAGCTGATGCTGTTTTTGGCCGCAAGGTTTTGCAGGTGGCAGTGGTCTAAACTGTCTGCTGTCACCTTTTGTTGGGGATCCCACCCTACTTTATGGACACTGCTATTGGATGTCCCAAGTGTAAGTAATCTATCTGGAGCAGGACGTACTGTATACTAAGAATAATACAATTCTGTGAAATACTCACCTGTAGAATTGGTATTATAAGTATACAGTACGTCCTGCTCCACCCCACCCTGGTTTTTGCATTATTCTGGATCCCCTGTATGGTGATTATCATTGTTATAAGTTACCAGTTTTTGGGTGGTTAAATTCTCCCGGCTTCTTGTTCACTGCTTTTCAATGCTGGGGATTTGTGGGAGGTCCCCGGGTATTTGAGGGGCCGGGAGGAGCCTGTTTTTACATGTCTCTGCAGTGCAGCGCAATCTGGCGGAGGATAACCCCAAGTGTAAGTCTGGAGCAGGACGTACTGTATACTTATAATACCAATTCTACAGGTGAGTATTTCACAGAATTGTATTTTCTCCTCCATCCAGGCCGTCGCGATGTGACTGCAAGATCCAAAGATGTAGCTCCTCCCGGCCCCCTATAAAGGCAGCTGCCCGTCCATCATTCCCCAGTTGTTCATCTTGCAGTTGGCTGCATAAGATCGTTACTCACTCTCTCAGAACTTGGCAGCAAAGCGGGGCCACCTAGCCTGTGGCCGCTGCAGGACCCTGTTCCTGTGGATTTCTCCTGACGCAGCTGCCTCCCAGCCTCTGGCTGCTTAAGGGATCCGTGACGGTATGGGGAATGCCGGGGTCTGTGGCGTTCTGTCGGAGCACATGCTCTGGGCCCCAGACCTTCATATTAAAAGGTAGTCGGCCACAGGCTTTATGGTGAGCCTTATGGGGAACCACTGATATATATTTTCTTGTATATAGCCCTTCCTGCCCACTTGCTTTATTTCTTGTGTGTATGCTGCTGTGTTTTGGTGCGACTGGGAGCATTGAGGGCTCCTCACTGGCTGTGCAGCGAGGAGTGGTCTCCGCTCCTCTCATTCTTACCTCCCTGCGTTCCCCCGCCGGCTCGGGCGGGGCGAGGGTCCTGTCTGCACTGCTGCGTGCGGCTCCTTGCTGCGACGGGGGATATCGCCGCCATGACAGGCAGCGCTCGTGATGGACTGGCGATGTCGCGCCGCGGGGTGGGGGCCATTTTTTTTCCAGAGATCTATTGCCAATCATAGATTGATCAAGACTTTTTTCCAGGGAGTCACCCATGTCCGGCCACCACATAAATCGGTATTACCGGTGTGGGACTTGAATCTAGTGCTGTCTGCTCTCCAGGGTCCTCCCTTCGAGCCTTTGAGCGATGCTACATTGTCTGTTGACTCTTAAAGTGGTCTTTCTGGTGGTGATCACCTCGGTGCGTCGCATATCTGAGCTGGCCACGCTTTGTATGAAACCACCATACTTTGAATTGCACAGAGATAAGGTGGTCTTTTGTTTTAAACCTGATTTTCTGCCAAAGGTTGTTTCTTCCTTTCACCTTAATGAAGACGTTGTCTTACCTTCCTTGTGCCCAGCACCGGTTAATTCCAAAGAACGGACCCTCCATGCTTTGGATGTGGTCAGAGCCGTAGGGTATTACCTGGCTGCGACTGAATCCTTCAGGAAATCAGATTTGCTCTTTGTCCTAACAGAGGGTTCTAGGAAAGGTTTGCCACCAGTCAAATCCACTCTCAGTAAGTGGGTTAGACAGGCGGTGGTACAAGAATATTCTGCCAGGGGGAAGGAACCCCCTTTTCGGATCACAGCTCATTCTACTATGGCTATTGGTACCTCTTGGGCTTTTCAGCATCAGGCATCGGTGGAACAAGTTTGTAAGGCCGCCACTGGTGGATGTCAGGGCCTCAGCTAACGCTGTTTTTGGCCGAAAGGTGCTTCAGGCGGTAGTGAAATGAACTACATGCTGTTTCGCACTGGGGATCCTGCCTATATGGACACTGCTTTTGGATACCCCCATTGTGAAGATATCGGGACGGCCTGGAATGGATGGAGGAGAAAAATATAATTCTGTGAAACTCTCCTGTAGAATTGTTTTTGTATCCATCCATTCCAGGCCGTCCCACCCTGCCCTTGTGTTCATTATGTCCTGCATGCCTGTTATGGTGATGAACCATTTTTTGCTCATAGGAAACTAGTTTTTTTTTTTCTAGTTTTTGGATTTGAGAGAGTACAAGCAGAGGCTATGTGAGGTAACATGGTCTCTTATTTTTTGTTGGGCCTCCCGGCCTGCCCTTTTTCTTGTGTACTGCTTTTAAACTACTGGGGAATGATAGACGGGCAGCTGCCTTTATAGGGGGCCGGGAGGAGCTACATCTTTGGATCTTGCAGTCAGCGCCCCCTAGGGGCGAACGCCCAATCGTGAAGATATCTGGATGGCCTGGAATGGATGGATACAAAAACAATTCTACAGGTGAGTTTCACAGATTTGTATTTTTGGGCTGCCCACCCAAGTACCTTGGGCGATGCTGCAGGCTTGGCTGTGTCCCGGTTGTAAAGTAAGGGAAGCCTCCCTTAGGACAGGAGGCCCTTTGTGGACCACAGTGTTTGAGAAATTATAAACAATCTTATTAGTTCCACTGCAATAATCCAACCACAAATTGTTAAAAACAAAGGTCCCTTTTCCTGGGGCATCCTGGTTTGAGATGCCCTGCTGTGTGACACCCCCCCCCCCCCCCCTTCCTGGATCAGCCTAAAACCTGACCTGAGACCGGTGCATTAGCAGGCTCTTGCTCAATCAGTACTGAATGCCTTGCATATTAATACACAGCATTAAGCTCCGTTTGGAACAGAGTGTCTGCATAAAGGGATCGTCGCATTCCCCTCTTTCGTGGTCTGCGGCACCCCTGCCCCCAGCCTATCTAAGTGGCCTCAGTGTGCCTCAGCTGCAGGGAGGCCGGGGATGCAGCTGCGGTCTATGATTTCTGCATGGGAGCCCCAGAATAGTGTGTGTTTGCAGGGGCGATTGGGGCATCCCAAATATTTTAGACTCCAGGGCTGACTAAATTGGTGGTGGTTCCTCTTAAAGCAGGAGGAACATGAACAGACTAGTTGATATCAATGTGGTCTGCAGCAGACAATTCTGAACTTTGTCCATAGGCCAGTCTGTCTAAGTAATCTCCTAAACCTTTGACCATCTCTATTTAATTTTAAATAAATGAATGGAATGGTTGTGTATTCATTTTACTAACGGCTGAAATTAGTAAATGGCATCTAAAGGAGCCGAAGTACAAGGGATGCTTGATTTGCTGAATGTAGATTTGTCCTTCATCTTGATTACCAACAATCCTGGAATCGGGACAGAACTGGGCCTTTTTATTTCTTTGCTTGGCCACGGCATCTGTCTGCCTAAACTCGGTGGCGAAAAGGACTTGGACAGAGTTATTGCTTGCAAAGCCATTGCTCCCCTCTGACGTCTTGAAAGCTTTGACGTACAGATATGGACACTTGAGTGTTCCTGGCGACTGATTAATCAGTGTGCTGTTGTGAAAACACAAGTGACATAAAGCGTGTGTGTGTATATTTATTGTGTGTGAATATATATATATATATTAGTGTTATGCTTCTGTAAAGTGAGACAAGTTTTAAATGCTTGCAGTCAGCTTGCCTGTACTGCAGTCCATCCTACATTGTCAGCATTGCTAGTTTTGGACCACACACCCCAATACGGGATGCCTCAGAGCCAGAGAAAGGACTGTTAAGCATGCCCCTTCTGCATTCCGCCATGTTTCATTTATGCAAATCCACGCTTTAACGTCTCTGCACATGACTGCTGGGACCTATTGGTGGTCACAAGCAGAGCTGGCGAAGCACTCCTCTAACCTGTTCGTAGCCACATTGCTGGATCCCTGGTGCGGTCAGTATACTATCCTGTACTCTGGCTTTTATTTTAGAGCTGGGCTTCTATGGCATCCTAAATAAGGACCCTCCCCCCAGGGATAGGCTAGCTAGGCTTAGGTGATCTGAGTGGCTGGACACAGGAGTGCACGCAGGGGATGCAGCTGCCAGTGTTTACATCGACGAGGTACCCCAGAAGCAGGTGAGTATTCTGGGGGGGCGGTTCATCTTGTTTCCTCCAGAACAAGATGAATTTGGCTATCTGTTCCACTGAAACTGCTGCCTGGCGATTAATTCAGGTATAGTGTTGTGTTCACAATTCCCAGCTATGCAAGTTGTCTGATTATTAGGCAGCAAAGATCTTGGAGTAGAGAAATGGAGGTGTACATTTGTCTATAAAGTGTAAGCCACCCACATTGTCCCTGAAAGTTTGTTCTGGAGTTGCTGTAGCAACTCTGTTTTAATGTTGTACATCAGTTACTGTGTTTACAGTTTTTCCTGGAGAGTTCTGGCCCTGGCAAGCCTGTACGGGAACAGATGGCTGTGATTACTGGGTATACTTTTTAAATAAGGAATCTTTTGTATGCATCATTTTCTGGCTTTAAAGTCCAATTTTACTACATACTGCAGTTGATATAAAGTTGGTATGTTTTCCCTTGAAATTACCTGGGTGACCCACAGGCTGTGTCTGTTGACACTGTTATCTAATTGAAAGTCGACCTCCAGCTTGATTTACCATGTTTACTGTTGGGTCAGCTGCACCCCCCACCATCGCCACCACTTTCACTTCTAGAGAACGCGGCCCTCATGGACCACAGACAGACAATAGGGCTTGCCAGACAGGTGTGAGTGGCTCCCTCCTGGTCAACCCTATTAGTCGCTGGTGGAGACGTCAAATACTAGTTGCTTCTGCCAAGAACTAAACAATCTGGAAAGTTGGTACCTGATTTTTCAACATTATCTGGGTGTATGCAGCAGATATGTGTTTCAGGAACCTTTTTTATTTGCTCACAAGGAGCTACATCTTATTGTTTTGATTGTAAATATTTCAAAGATGCCAATACAGAGATTTTCTATTTTTCAGGGCTCCTGAGATTATCCTTGGTTTGCCATTTTGTGAAGCAATAGACATGTGGTCCCTGGGTTGTGTTATAGCAGAGCTGTTCCTTGGATGGCCTCTTTACCCTGGAGCATCGGAGTATGATCAGGTAAGCCATAATTGCTGTAATTGGTGTAATTATGCAATGAGGTTATTTATGAAAGCTCATCTGGTGAACATTTCATCATTTCAAACTGCCCGGCTTGTATGGATCTGTATTGTCTCTAAAAACGTACTCAATCCATACTCATGCGCACGGATAAAGGCAAAAAAACACTGGCCCTGGACAGATCTGCTGCTTTTGGAGTTGAGTTATAGCTGATGACAAAACTTGGCCTAGACCTTGAATGGACTGAAACCTGACCAGTGATTCAGATGAGATTTTTTTCTCCTCAAATGATTGTTTAGAAAGATACAGGGCAGCATAATACAATTATCCAAGCAAATGAGAAGAAAACAAATCTTACCTAACTGCCCATAAGTTTAATCCCACGTGTCCTGCACGCTGGCTTGCCTGACATGCCCCACCCCCAATTGCAGTGAATTGAGTGGGTGTGTCCAGTTACTGTGACTAACCTGAGGGGCGGTGGGCTTTCGTAATGAGTCCGAACTACCGGTGACTTGAGTGCTGTACCTAGTATTTAAACTATCGGACTAGGTAAGGAGCGATGTGGGAGACAAGTATGTGTGTGTTTTCTTTTTTTTTTTTTCCCTGCCAGGACAGGCAACCACCTCCCGAGAGCCTAAAATACTTTATGGGGCACCCTGGATTGGGAAGTCCTGCTGTGCGCAAGGAATTCCCAGTACATACACCTTGCTGTAATCTTTTGCCACATCCCTGGGCAGCGGCTGCACCCTTGCTATACCTTTAGTCTAGGCGCATATCCTCACCATAAACTCTCGAATGGCTGCCGCGTGTATTCCTCTCTGCTAGAGGTGAGCAGGGATGTAGCCGGTGTGATGGCGTTCCATTGAGCTTTTGCTTGCTGCTCATCTGAGTGGAATGTGAGCCACTGATTGGCTGAGCAGGCCGAGCAAGGTAAGTATTCAGGCAAACCTTGGGGATACAAACAGTGAGTCATCCCATATCGCGATACTTTAGCTAAAAAGAATGAAACCCAAGATAGTAAAATCTTTTTAGGTATCCCCCATACCGTACATACACATTCCCCACATTGCAAATCATCCTACTTGCACGTATTGCGTTTTTTTGAGCATTTTAACATCCCAGATGGCTCTGCATTCTGGCGTTACTGTCCTTCATGACCCCAGCTCTGCTCTGTCTGTGCAAAGCACAGCTATAACCCCCACCCCCTGCACATTTCACCCCTCTCCTCTTCCTGAACACAGTTGGAGCCCAGTGGGGGAAAGAATAATAAGTAAGCAACTAAAAACTTATAACGTTTTTAGATGCTGGGGAATAGTTTTTTTTAAAGTGGACCAAAACCCAGCTCCATCAGCTCGATTACCTCCCCCTCAGGGCATCCAAAATCGGCATGCTCCGCTTTGTGAAATCCTCCCAGGTCGCCCCATACACTTACCTTGCTTCCCAGTGGCCGCGGCCGCATCCGTGCTATCCCTTTAACGGGGTGCGTGCCTGCGCCAGGCATTTGTGAATAGCCAGTGCGGGCACGCTCCCTGTTAGAGGGAAGCGGAGGATACGTCCAGCAGCACGCTTGGAGCCGCTGGCCTTAGACGAAGCCTTGGAGCCGCCGACATCACGTCATCTAAGCGTGCAGATTGGACGAGCTGCCGCACATGCACCGTAGGGCCAGAAAGAGGTGAATTGCGCTCGGCGATCTGGGGGGGTTTCACACAGTGGGATGTCCCAGGGGAAAGGACCAAAACCCAGGATAGTCAAAATCCTGGGTTTTGGTCCACTTTAAGGGTTTGGACTTTTCATTAGATGATGCTGAAGGTCCGGTTTCAGTTGTAGATGTATATTTGGTGAAGCTTGCACTAAATCCTAGCGCACAGAATGTGCAGGATGGTGGTCTATGTACTAATTCCATATAACTCTTAAAGATGGACAGCCGCCAAGCTGAATGGCCCATGTTTATGTAAGTTCGTTTTTTTAGGTAGATGTAAAAAGGGCCATTTGTGGAGCTGCAGCATGTCCTCTCTGCACAGGAATAACCTTCTAGTGAATTCACTTTAATTCCACAAAGTCAATGCCTGCCTGATGAATGTTTGTGAGAACCAGCTTTATGTAGGTGTCCTTGGAACTGTACAGATGGTGTTGTGCCAAAAGCATTATTTCATACGGGTGATGCATAGGGGTGAGATCAGCCCATTGCTTTCTGTGGCTAAATGAGCCTTACGTTTCTCATACAGGTATAGAAATGATGTCCAGCTTTGCTCAGCATTCTACCAATGTGGAAAAATACACCTTTTTTTTTTTTTTTTTTTTTTTAAATAACTGAAGTTTTTTTTTTATATTGGTTCTAACCAGAGAGGAGAAGTTCATGTTTATAACCTCTTCTTTGCTCTAGTGCAGGGGTACTCAACCACTTTTTGTATAGGTCCATTAACGGGCATCCCATGAGAGGTGAAGGTCCGGACGGGGGGCTGTCGTGGGGGGTGGATAGTTATAGTGCAGTGTAGTACTTCATATGACAATGCTAGGTATGCTAGGTGCCAGGGAGACTAAGCACTACATTGCTTATCAAGGGGCAGCTCTGAGCATAGCAACACATAAGCAACTGAGTGCAGGGCTGTCCGAAAATCTGGCACCGAGGTCCGCATTCGGACCCCGGTCCGCCAGTTGAGTACCGCTGCTCTAGTGGTAACCAGCACCAGTGTCTCTGGCTGAAGAAGCATTGTGGGTCACAGGATGGTGCAGGGCAGGGCTGCAAGCAACACTACTGCGTCACTTGTCACTAGAGGTGGTTTCCAAGCTATGTTAGTGGTACGGATCTCCGGATATGCACATCTAGGCAGAAAGTGTTGAAGCCATGGTCCTGGAGGACCACATTTGCTTTGTGTTAACTTGCACAATGCTCTGAGCCCACTTTTTATAACAGGATCTTGGGTTCTGTTTAATCGGTATAAGCAGTAGGAATTCCCAGTTTACCCAAATGTGGCCCTAAACATTAATCTGCCCCTTTCATTTGCAAGTACTCATCTTAGCCTATGGTGCTCTCACCCTTTCAGTCAGAAGATGGCCTTTCTTACTGCCCCTATATCAACTGGGCTTGGAGCATGTTGTTCATCTTTCTCCTTGATGGTTTTATAGTCGCAGGGGTGCCACGCATTGACATGGGAGCTGACTCAGAGCCACTATTGGCAAATGGAGATCTTTGGTGACGAAGAGAGCTTTCTGGGCCGCTATTGGCAAATAGTAGGGGACCTTTGGTATCAAACACTTGAACATGAACAAAACAGAACTGGTCATTTTCACACCATCTCACTCCCTTCCCCTCTCGAACACCACAATCTTTGTAAATAATCTTACAATAACTGCAACCCATCAAGCTAGGTGTCCTGGCGTCTTTCTGGACTCCTCTCTTTCACACCTCACATTTGCTCCCTAGCCACATCCTGCCGTCTCCAGCTTCAAATATCTCCCGCAACCGTCCTTTTTGCTCACCCGATACTACTAAAATGTTAGTGCACATCCTGGTCATATCCCGACTGGACTACTGCAACACCCTCCTCTGTGGTTTGCCAGCAAACAGACTGGCACCGCCCCAATCTTTTCGAAACGCTGCTGCTCGCCTCATCCACCTCTCCTCTCACTTCTCCAGAGCTGCCCCCCCCCGTCAATCCCTCCACTGGTTACCCATCTCTCAGAGAATTCAGTTCAAACTTCTAACACTAACCTACATGGCTCTCTCCAGCCAGGCCCCTCCCTACATTTCATCTCTGACCCAGCGTTACCAACCCAAGTGCAACCTCCGCTCTGCCTCTGACATTCTCCTGTTCTCCTCCTTGGTTACCTCCTTGCACTCCTGCCTTCAGTGGAATGCACTCACCCACTCAATCCATCACTCTCTGTCACTCCAAGGCTTCAAAAGTGCCCTCAAAACTTAGCTCTTCAGACAAGCATAAAACCTGGCTTAAAGTGGACCAACACCCTGCAGAAACGGCCCGGGAGCCTATAAGAGTCCCGGACCGATCCAATCTCTCCCCGCGGGGCATCCAACATCGGGATACCCTGCTGTGTGAAACCCACCCGGACGCCCCATTCACCTTACCTGCATCCCGATCCAACGGCACAGGCCGCGGCCACATCTCGCGCTTCTCTCTAGCAGGGCGCGTGCCATTTGTGAAGGGCGCTCTGCCTGTTAGAGGGAAGCGCAAGATGCGGCCGCCAGCATACTCAGAGCCGCTGAGCTATGGCGGTGCTTAGATGCGCATAGCTCAGCGGCTCTGAGCTATTGGATTGGACGAGCGGCCGCGCCTGCGTCGTAGGAGCGGGGTGGGGTGAGTTTTAGCCGGAGTTCTAGGGGGTTTCACATAGCGGGGTGCCCCTGATCGAGGTGCCCCAGGGAAGTGGACCAATACCGAGTCAAAATCCTGGGTGTTGGTCCACTTTTAAGTAGCTCCTATAACCTTGCACATGCAGCCCAACTCAAACTCTACCACTTGTGTTCCTGCCCCTTTGTCTCCACCCCCATCCTTTAGACTGTAAGCTCGCAAGGGCTGGGCTTTCTTTCCTATTGTCTCCTCTGCTCACAACACTTGGTTAAAACCTTGTAGCACCTCGTTTGTATTGTTCCCTGTACTATGTTTTACCTTGTCTGTAACAACACCTTCTAAAGCTCTATGGAAGATGATGGCGCTATATAAATAAACATTAATAATAATTAACATTTGCCTACAGTAGGTAGTTGTATGGCTTGTCTTTTTGGGGATCACCATGTTTGTAAAATGTAGGGTATGTTTTGAGAGCCCATGGAAACAGAAATGTGGTTGGCCTTTGGGCATGGTTTGGAGTTGTTTTTTTGACCCTGCTGTTAAGGCATGAGTGTTGCATCTTCCATAAGGTTCTTGCCTGAGCAGTAGAGGCTTTATTAGAGTCGGACCTGGTAGCAATTAAAATTGGTGTGGGGGGATCATTTGCTATAGATGGTGCATTTTGAAGACCCTCTGTCTGCTCGGGGGCACTGTTGATGGCTAGCTTTCATTCTTGCATATTCTATATCTGTTTTTATAGTCGTGCTAATGAGAAGGTCTGTGAGCTGGGGGAAATGGGTCTACACGCATTCTACAGAAATTGTCTAAACCAAGGAGGACTCAGAATAGCTTATTTGGGCTTATCAGACGTGGGATGTAATAAAGATCTTCAAACATTCACTATTCACCGGTTTCTAGTTCATTTAAACAAATATACCGGTAAGCCGTATTTCGCTAAACACACTAGAAGTCCCTTACACCACTGTTTCAGCTGTCTTAGTCCCCTACACCACTGTTTCAGCTGTCTTAGTCCCCTACACCACTGTTTCAGCTGTCTTAGTCCCCTACACCACTGTTTCAGCTGTCTTAGTCCC
The DNA here is from genome assembly GCA_027917425.1 of Gastrophryne carolinensis. Lineage (NCBI taxonomy): Eukaryota > Metazoa > Chordata > Amphibia > Anura > Microhylidae > Gastrophryne > Gastrophryne carolinensis. The sequence goes on along the minus strand of CM051236.1, from coordinate 384,130,839 downwards.
CTACACCACTGTTTCAGCTGTCTTAGTCCCCTACACCACTGTTTCAGCTGTCATAGTCCCTTACACCACTGTTTCAGCTGTCTTAGTCCCCTACACCACTGTTTTAGCTGTCATAGTCCCTTACACCACTGTTTCAGCTGTCATAGTCCCTTACACCACTGTTTCAGCTGTCTTAGTCCCCTACACCACTGTTTCAGCTGTCATAGTCCCTTACACCACTGTTTCAGCTGTCTTAGTCCCCTACACCACTGTTTCAGCTGTCATAGTCCCTTACACCACTGTTTCAGCTGTCATAGTCCCTTACACCACTGTTTCAGCTGTCTTAGTCCCCTACACCACTGTTTCAGCTGTCTTAGTCCCCTACACCACTGTTTCAGCTGTCTTAGTCCCCTACACCACTGTTTCAGCTGTCATAGTCCCCTACACCACTGTTTCAGCTGTCTTAGGCCCCTACACCACTGTTTCAGCTGTCTTAGTCCCTTACACCACTGTTTCAGCTGTCTTAGGCCCCTACACCACTGTTTCAGCTGTCTTAGTCCCTTACACCACTGTTTCAGCTGTCTTAGTCCCCTACACCACTGTTTCAGCTGTCTTAGTCCCCTACACCACTGTTTCAGCTGTCTTAGGCCCCTACACCACTGTTTCAGCTGTCTTAGTCCCCTACACCACTGTTTCAGCTGTCTTAGTCCCCTACACCACTGTTCCAGCTGTCTTAGTCCCCTACACCACTGTTTTAGCTGTCTTAGTCCCCTACACCACTGTTTCAGCTGTCTTAGTCCCCTACACCACTGTTTCAGCTGTCATAGTCCCCTACACCACTGTTTCAGCTGTCTTAGTCCCCTACACCACTGTTTCAGCTGTCATAGTCCCTTACACCACTGTTTTAGCTGTCTTAGTCCCCTACACCACTGTTTTAGCTGTCTTAGTCCCCTACACCACTGTTTCAGCTGTCTTAGTCCCCTACACCACTGTTTCAGCTGTCTTAGTCCCCTACACCACCGTTTTAGCTGTCTTAGTCCCCTACACCACTGTTTCAGCTGTCTTAGTCCCTTACACCACTGTTTCAGCTGTCTTAGTCCCCTACACCACTGTTTCAGCTGTCTTAGTCCCCTACACCACTGTTTTAGCTGTCTTAGTCCCCTACACCACTGTTTCAGCTGTCTTAGTCCCTTACACCACTGTTTCAGCTGTCTTAGTCCCCTACACCACTGTTTCAGCTGTCATAGTCCCCCACACCACTGTTTCAGCTGTCTTAGTCCCCTACACCACTGTTTTAGCTGTCTTAGTCCCCTACACCACTGTTTCAGCTGTCTTAGTCCCTTACACCACTGTTTCAGCTGTCATAGTCCCCTACACCACTGTTTCAGCTGTCATAGTCCCCTACACCACTGTTTCAGCTGTCTTAGTCCCCTACACCACTGTTTCAGCTGTCATAGTCCCCTACACCACTGTTTCAGCTGTCTTAGTCCCCTACACCACTGTTTCAGCTGTCTTAGTCCCCTACACCACTGTTTCAGCTGTCTTAGTCCCCTACACCACTGTTTTAGCTGTCTTAGTCCCCTACACCACTGTTTTAGCTGTCTTAGTCCCCTACACCACTGTTTTAGCTGTCTTAGTCCCCTACACCACTGTTTCAGCTGTCTTAGTCCCCTACACCACTGTTTCAGCTGTCTTAGTCCCCTACACCACTGTTTCAGCTGTCTTAGTCCCCTACACCACTGTTTCAGCTGTCTTAGTCCCTTACACCACTGTTTCAGCTGTCTTAGTCCCCTACACCACTGTTTCAGCTGTCTTAGTCCCCTACACCACTGTTTCAGCTGTCTTAGTCCCCTACACCACTGTTTTAGCTGTCTTAGTCCCCTACACCACTGTTTTAGCTGTCATAGTCCCCTACACCACTGTTTTAGCTGTCTTAGTCCCCTACACCACTGTTTCAGCTGTCTTAGTCCCCTACACCACTGTTTCAGCTGTCTTAGTCCCCTACACCACTGTTTCAGCTGTCATAGTCCCCTACACCACTGTTTTAGCTGTCTTAGTCCCCTACACCACTGTTTTAGCTGTCTTAGTCCCCTACACCACTGTTTTAGCTGTCATAGTCCCCTACACCACTGTTTTAGCTGTCTTAGTCCCCTACACCACTGTTTTAGCTGTCTTAGTCCCCTACACCACTGTTTCAGCTGTCATAGTCCCTTACACCACTGTTTCAGCTGTCTTAGTCCCTTACACCACTGTTTCAGCTGTCTTAGTCCCCTACACCACTGTTTCAGCTGTCTTGGTCCCCTACACCACTGTTTCAGCTGTCTTGGTCCCCTACACCACTGTTTCAGCTGTCTTAGTCCCCTACACCACTGTTTCAGCTGTCTTAGTCCCCTACACCACTGTTTCTCAACCCTTCATCCCAGGGGGTACTCGGCGAAGTTCAGGGATGCACCTACATGGGGTGCCTGATGATAGGTCTGATAAATTATTTTTACAGCAAAACATTATTTCTTCTTTTGAAAGTGCATTGATGCCTGTGACCTACTTATTTTGGTAATTCTTCTAATTGGTCTCCTCCTTGGGGATACTTGGTTTAACTACCTATCGCTAGAGGGTACTTGGCATAAAAAAAAGGTTGAGAACCACTGCCATACGCTACTTACAATATTTTTATGAATTTTAATTCCTGGAAAATAGAGTGATACTCTAGTTCCATTCAATTGATTGCACAATATTTATCTGTTTCATCTGCCTTTTTTGGTTGGCTTTGGAGTAAACCTTTTTTACCGTCTTGCTGGCGGGATGTTCATTTTGAACATTCTTTATAAGATAAAGAAAAATTGTAGAAATGTCTGTCGGAATCTAATGGCACATAATGCACCTTGACTTCATCTTTCCCTCCTGTTTTACATGGAAATCCCTTGGTATCTGTCAGAATAGTAAATGATTGTCTAATGCAGCTTCAGTAATGAGAACAGTGACACATTTTAGTAAATTTCCAGAGGAAATCTGCTGGCTCTCAGCAGTTAAAAATAAACAGCTTAGCCTGGGTGGTTCCCTTGACTGAGAATCTGCCAGTCTTCTGAGAAGCCTCTCTGTAATGTGGGTGGGGGAGGCTGCTTGTGTTCTCTCAGATAGGTTACATTTAAAATACCTCCCCATTCTCTTTATCTTGCACGAAGCATCTTGGCTTTTATGTGCTTCACTTGTGGTAGGACATAACGTGCTTTTAATAAACTGGTGCAACAATTTCAGTGTGTTGGAATGATAATGGTTTGGAACGGTGCCAGGCAGTGGGGCCCGCTGGATGTGTTTTTAAAAAGTAGATGTGCGATACTTGAGCACTGCTAAGAGCATGAACTTGGTCCTGGTGCTAACTTATAGAGTTAAAGCGAACACAGACTAACACAACAAACAGTGCTCATATGCATCCCTCCCCAGGGCAATTTAGATTGCTGCACAGAAAAATAACGCCTTCTCTAGTCAATTTTGGAAACAAAATGGCGGCTTATGCATTTGAAGGCTGCAAACGGGAAGTGCTGCTGGGCTTCCTGTTACTGTGCATTGTCAGTTGAATCCAGGCAGCAGCATAGGTTAAAGCGGACCTTCAGCATGATTTATTGAAAAGCCCAAACCCTTAAACGATTCCCCAGCATCTAAAATTAATATATTTAAAGTGGACCAACACCCAGGATTTTGACTATCCTGGGTTTTGGTCCACTTCGGTGGGGCACCCCGATCTTGTGAAACCCCCCAGAAAGCCCCAAAAACTCACCTCTCCCACGTGACCGCTGCAGCCAATCCCGCCGGCGGAAAAGCGGGAGGCAGCGACGGACAAGAGAGCGCGCCCGCCGCCGCCTCCCGCGCGTCACTCTTACATTCACAAACGGCCGGCGCGGGTGCGCGTCCTGCTAGAGGGACGCGCGGGAGGCGGCGGCGAGCGTCGCTGGATCGAGGAGCAGGTAGGGATTTAGGGGTTTCTGGGGGGTTTCACACAGCGATCGGGGTGCCCCGCAGTCAGGGAGCTGATCGGTCTGGGAATCTTATAGATTACCGGGCCGATCATGGGAGGGTGTTGGTCCACTTTAAAGTTTTTAGTCACTTATTATTCTTTCCCCCATTGGGCTGCAACTCTGTTCAGGACTTTAGGATACGGGCACCACCATCTTGACTCAGAAGCATCACACTTACTGAGGAGAGGAGAGTGGGATAAAATACAGGGGGGCGGGTTATAGTTGAGCTTTGCTCATACAGAGCAGAGCTGGGGTCAGGAAAAGGTCAGCAATCCCAGAATGCAGAGCAGCACAGTCAGAAGGCACTTCCTGTTTGCAGACTGCCTGATGTTCCATGAGCCGCCATCTTGGATGTTTAAAGGCTCATAACTTGCAGTAGATTCAGGTAGGATGATTTTTAATGTGAGCAATCTGTATGTACAGGGTGTGAGAAACATAAGATGGACTCTTATTCAGAGTGAAGGACCGCTTTAAGATGCTGGGAGAGGAAGCTTCAAAATGGCCACTACATTTCTTTTCAAACTGTGCCAGGCTGTTGGTCCGGTTTAAGCATGGTTTTAAATGTTAAAAAGACACCTGAGTTACTACCATTTTCTGGGGTGAATATGTGACGCTAGGGATGTCTGCTCTATTTTAAGAGCTCCATTTTGCATGCTGACACAAGCAGTCTACACTACACACCCAAGCTCTAAAAGAACCATGAGCCTACGCTACTGAGCAATCACTAGGCCCCAATAATCCCCCCCATCAACTCAGGTCACATTTCTCTTCTGCTGTACTTTTTTACCTGAATTATTCTGTTTAGAGTATCTCTACAGCTCCCCTCTGTGCTTGTGGACACAAAGGGTGGCTTTGTAGCTATCAGATATTGAGAGTCTGAGCTACTAACCTCAGAACTCTATCCCACTATGAAGGACCACACACACAAACCTAATCTGACAATTGTCACCAGTTATTCCCTCAAAAGTGGAAAATGTGTTGGTAGATCCTCCCATTTATTTCCTATAGGTCCAGGTGCAGTATGGGGTTAAAACCCAGATAGACATTAGAACAGCTTTATAGTGCTGCAATGTAAAAGATAAAAAGCATGTTTTCAGTGAAAATTCCTCTGAAGGCGGGGAGAGTGGCTTCTGTCACCAGCTTAAAGCGGACCTTCACCCCTACATACAGATCAAAAATCATCCTACCTGCACCTATTGCATTTTTTTAACCTTTTAAAATCCAAGATGTCACCTGAATATGCCGCTCTGCATTCTGGGATTGCTGTCATTTTCCTGGCCCCAGCTCTGCTCTGGCTGTGCAAAGCACAGCTATAAACTGCCCCTCTGCACTCCCCAGTATGTGATGCTTCTGAGGCAAGATGGCGGCGCCCATATCCTAGAGTCCTGAACAGAGTTGTAGCCCAGTGGGGGAAGGAATAATAATAAAGCGACTAAAATAGTTGTTTTAAGGGTTTGGGCTTTTCGTTAAACGATGCTGAAGGTCCAGTTTAACTCAAATCAAGTTTATGTCCATCCATTCATTCAGTTTATTGCATGCATGGCCCCCTTATTGCAATGGTTAATCTTTGGAGGTTCATTAGGTTCTCATGAGTATGTATCTGCCAGCTTCTGTACCATCTACCCCAAACCCACCCAGTAAGAGAATAGATTTAGGGGATATGGCTATCTACCCCAAACCCACCCAGTAAGAGAATAGATTTAGGGGATATGGCTATCTACCCCAAACCCACCCAGTAAGAGAATAGATTTAGGGGATATGGCTATCTACCCCAAACCCACCCAGTAAGAGAATAGATTTAGGGGATATGGGTATCTACCCCAAACCCACCAAGTAAGAGAATAGATTTAGGGGATATGGCTATCTACCCCAAACCCACCCAGTAAGAGAATAGATTTAGGGGATATGGCTATCTACCCCAAACCCACCAAGTAAGAGAATAGATTTAGGGGATATGGCTATCTACCCCAAACCCACCCAGTAAGAGAATAGATTTAGGGGATATGGGTATCTACCCCAAACCCACAAAGTAAGAGAATAGAATTTAGGGGATATGGGTATCTACCCCAAACCCACCCAGTAAGAGAATAGATTTAGGGGATATGGCTATCTACCCCAAACCCACCCAGTAAGAGAATAGATTTAGGGGATATGGCTATCTACCCCAAACCCACCCAGTAAGAGAATAGATTTAGGGGATATGGCTATCTACCCCAAACCCACCCAGTAAGAGAATAGATTTAGGGGATATGGCTATCTACCCCAAACCCACCCAGTAAGAGAATAGATTTAGGGGATATGGCTATCTACCCCAAACCCACCCAGTAAGAGAATAGATTTAGGGGATATGGCTATCTACCCCAAACCCACCCAGTAAGAGAATAGATTTAGGGGATATGGCTATCTACCCCAAACCCACCCAGTAAGAGAATAGATTTAGGGGATATGGCTATCTACCCCAAACCCACCAAGTAAGAGAATAGATTTAGGGGATATGGCTATCTACCCCAAACCCACCCAGTAAGATAATAGATTTAGGGGATATGGCTATCTACCCCAAACCCACCCAGTAAGAGAATAGATTTAGGGGATATGGCTACCCCAAACCCACCAAGTAAGAGAATAGATTTAGGGGATATGGCTATCTACCCCAAACCCACCCAGTAAGAGAATAGATTTAGGGGATATGGCTACCCCAAACCCACCAAGTAAGAGAATAGATTTAGGGGATATGGCTATCTACCCCAAACCCACCAAGTAAGAGAATAGATTTAGGGGATATGGCTATCTACCCCAAACCCACCCAGTAAGAGAATAGATTTAGGGGATATGGCTATCTACCCCAAACCCACCCAGTAAGAGAATAGATTTAGGGGATATGGCTATCTACTCCAAACCCACCCAGTAAGAGAATAGATTTAGGGGATATGGCTATCTACCCCAAACCCACCAAGTAAGAGAATAGATTTAGGGGATATGGCTATCTACCCCAAACCCACCCAGTAAGAGAATAGATTTAGGGGATATGGCTATCTACCCCAAACCCACCAAGTAAGAGAATAGATTTAGGGGATATGGCTATCTACCCCAAACCCACCCAGTAAGATAATAGATTTAGGGGATATGGCTATCTACCCCAAACCCACCCAGTAAGAGAATAGATTTAGGGGATATGGCTACCCCAAACCCACCAAGTAAGAGAATAGATTTAGGGGATATGGCTACCCCAAACCCACCCAGTAAGAGAATAGATTTAGGGGATATGGCTACCCCAAACCCACCCAGTAAGAGAATAGATTTAGGGGATATGGCTATCTACCCCAAACCCACCCAGTAAGAGAATAGATTTAGGGGATATGGCTATCTACCCCAAACCCACCCAGTAAGAGAATAGATTTAGGGGATATGGCTATCTACCCCAAACCCACCCAGTAAGAGAATAGATTTAGGGGATATGGCTATCTACCCCAAACCCACCCAGTAAGAGAATAGATTTAGGGGATATGGCTACCCCAAACCCACCCAGTAAGAGAATAGATTTAGGGGATATGGCTATCTACCCCAAACCCACCCAGTAAGAGAATAGATTTAGGGGATATGGCTATCTACCCCAAACCCACCCAGTAAGAGAATATTTTTAGGGGATATGGCTATCTACCCCAAACCCACCAAGTAAGATAATAGATTTAGGGGATATGGCTATCTACCCCAAACCCACCCAGTAAGAGAATAGATTTAGGGGATATGGCTATCTACCCCAAACCCACCCAGTAAGAGAATAGATTTAGGGGATATGGCTATCTACCCCAAACCCACCCAGTAAGAGAATAGATTTAGGGGATATGGCTATCTACCCCAAACCCACCCAGTAAGAGAATATTTTTAGGGGATATGGCTATCTACCCCAAACCCACCAAGTAAGATAATAGATTTAGGGGATATGGCTATCTACCCCAAACCCACCCAGTAAGAGAATAGATTTAGGGGATATGGCTATCTACCCCAAACCCACCCAGTAAGAGAATAGATTTAGGGGATATGGCTATCTACCCCAAACCCACCCAGTAAGAGAATATTTTTAGGGGATATGGCTATCTACCCCAAACCCACCAAGTAAGATAATAGATTTAGGGGATATGGCTATCTACCCCAAACCCACCCAGTAAGAGAATAGATTTAGGGGATATGGCTATCTACCCCAAACCCACCCAGTAAGAGAATAGATTTAGGGGATATGGCTATCTACCCCAAACCCACCCAGTAAGAGAATAGATTTAGGGGATATGGCTATCTACCCCAAACCCACCCAGTAAGATAATAGATTTAGGGGATATGGCTATCTACCCCAAACCCACCCAGTAAGAGAATAGATTTAGGGGATATGGCTACCCCAAACCCACCAAGTAAGAGAATAGATTTAGGGGATATGGCTACCCCAAACCCACCCAGTAAGAGAATAGATTTAGGGGATATGGCTACCCCAAACCCACCCAGTAAGAGAATAGATTTAGGGGATATGGCTATCTACCCCAAACCCACCCAGTAAGAGAATAGATTTAGGGGATATGGCTATCTACCCCAAACCCACCAAGTAAGAGAATAGATTTAGGGGATATGGCTATCTACCCCAAACCCACCCAGTAAGAGAATAGATTTAGGGGATATGGCTATCTACCCCAAACCCACCCAGTAAGAGAATAGATTTAGGGGATATGGCTATCTACCCCAAACCCACCCAGTAAGAGAATAGATTTAGGGGATATGGCTATCTACCCCAAACCCACCCAGTAAGAGAATAGATTTAGGGGATATGGCTATCTACCCCAAACCCACCCAGTAAGAGAATAGATTTAGGGGATATGGCTATCTACCCCAAACCCACCCAGTAAGAGAATAGATTTAGGGGATATGGCTATCTACCCCAAACCCACCCAGTAAGAGAATAGATTTAGGGGATATGGCTATCTACCCCAAACCCACCCAGTAAGAGAATAGATTTAGGGGATATGGCTATCTACCCCAAACCCACCCAGTAAGAGAATAGATTTAGGGGATATGGCTATCTACCCCAAACCCACCCAGTAAGAGAATAGATTTAGGGGATATGGGTATCTACCCCAAACCCACCCAGTAAGAGAATAGATTTAGGGGATATGGCTATCTACCCGAAACCCACCCAGTAAGAGAATAGATTTAGGGGATATGGCTATCTACCCCAAACCCACCCAGTAAGAGAATAGATTTAGGGGATATGGCTATCTACCCCAAACCCACCCAGTAAGAGAATAGATTTAGGGGATATGGCTATCTACCCCAAACCCACCAAGTAAGAGAATAGATTTAGGGGATATGGCTATCTACCCCAAACCCACCCAGTAAGAGAATAGATTTAGGGGATATGGCTATCTACCCCAAACCCACCCAGTAAGAGAATAGATTTAGGGGATATGGGTATCTACCCCAAACCCACCCAGTAAGAGAATAGATTTAGGGGATATGGCTATCTACCCCAAACCCACCCAGTAAGAGAATAGATTTAGGGGATATGGCTATCTACCCCAAACCCACCCAGTAAGAGAATAGATTTAGGGGATATGGCTATCTACCCCAAACCCACCAAGTAAGAGAATAGATTTAGGGGATATGGCTATCTACCCCAAACCCACCAAGTAAGAGAATAGATTTAGGGGATATGGCTATCTACCCCAAACCCACCCAGTAAGAGAATAGATTTAGGGGATATGGCTATCTACCCCAAACCCACCAAGTAAGAGAATAGATTTAGGGGATATGGCTATCTACCCCAAACCCACCCAGTAAGAGAATAGATTTAGGGGATATGGCTATCTACCCCAAACCCACCAAGTAAGAGAATAGATTTAGGGGATATGGCTATCTACCCCAAACCCACCCAGTAAGAGAATAGATTTAGGGGATATGGCTATCTACCCCAAACCCACCCAGTAAGAGAATAGATTTAGGGGATATGGCTATCTACCCCAAACCCACCCAGTAAGAGAATAGATTTAGGGGATATGGGTATCTACCCCAAACCCACCCAGTAAGAGAATAGATTTAGGGGATATGGGTATCTACCCCAAACCCACCCAGTAAGAGAATAGATTTAGGGGATATGGCTATCTACCCCAAACCCACCAAGTAAGAGAATAGATTTAGGGGATATGGCTATCTACCCCAAACCCACCCAGTAAGACAATAGATTTAGGGGATATGGGTATCTACCCCAAACCCACCCAGTAAGAGAATAGATTTAGGGGATATGGGTATCTACCCCAAACCCACCCAGTAAGAGAATAGATTTAGGGGATATGGGTATCTACCCCAAACCCACCCAGTAAGAGAATAGATTTAGGGGATATGGGTATCTACCCCAAACCCACCCAGTAAGAGAATAGATTTAGGGGATATGGGTATCTACCCCAAACCCACCCAGTAAGAGAATAGATTTAGGGGATATGGGTATGACAGGGCAACTAATGTGGCGCAGATGGCTCCTGGAAAAGGCTCAAGTTAGTTGTGCTGCATTTCCACCTGAGAACAGGCAGGAATGGTGCCAGTGAACCACCAGTGGCTAGTTAAGCAGGGAAAGGGACAGGGAAGTGACAGATAATAAACCATTCAGTGACATGTCAGCCGACAGGCTGGATCCCTAGGTGGGTGCAGCAATCTGAAGCTGGCTGCATTCCCTGGTCGGTCCCAGACATGCTTTCCAGCTGTGGGCGCTTACATTATGGTGACAGGGCGGTCAGACCGGGAGCTGTGCAATTTGGCACCAGAGCTGCATCCAAACCAGCTTAGCCCGCAGGGTTTAATGAGATTGTTTTTTTTATTTATGTTTTTGTGGTCTGCCTTTACTGATCCTTCTTATCAGTAAAAGTGCCACCTTCTCCTTCCTGCATTCAGTCTAAAATACCAAAGAGAATATTTGTGTATACAGATCATATCTGTTACAGGCATATTTGTGGGTTTAATGTGAATATATGCACACCACTTATATTGCTGTACGAGGTTGGGGGGCTTTTAGGATGGATATTATATGACTGATAGTGACAAGCAAGCCTTTATATGGATCATGTTTATACTAGACCTATTATTTCTTCATCTTGCATACGGCCTGCCCTTTTTCCAGCTGTAACCTGTCACTGTGACTTATATGGGATCACACTGGCACTGCCAGGCATAGGCCTCCTTTTAACACATAACTGATCATCTGTGGAGCATACTGTGGAATGCTTAATCTGTTTCTATCCCCTTTCTGGACAGATCATCTCTTTTTCTATTGAAAAGCTAAATAGAGAGGATGTTGTGCAGGCTAGCAGTATCTGTGTCCTGTTTATGCAACATGTAATGCAGCTGTCAGATACATCCTACTCTCAAGCTGAGTGATGTGCTTTCCTGTACAAACATTGACTCTGAAAAGGTACACGCAGTGTTATTAACCAAACTTTAATTTATTGGCAGCCGTTTCCTTATGTGTGCAAAATAATTCAAGAATGCTTTCTTCCTTAATGTGAATGGCTGTAACTGGACCCAAAGCCTGGCACAGTTGGGAATGAAAGGTAGTGGCCATTTTGGCGCTTCCTCTCCCCGCATCAGCCTGGATTCAACTGACATAATGGGAAGCCCAACAGCACTTCCTGTTTGCAGGCGGCTTGCAGATGCATGAGCCCCCATTTTGTTTTTAAAATTTACCACAGCAGGAGTTAGATAAAGGTAAATGAATTATGTGCAGCAATCTACATTGCCCTGGAGAGGGCTGCTTTCTTGTGCTCATCTCGTCTGGTTTAAGTAATTTTTTGACTGTTGGTCCATTTTAAATGTACTGTCGTCTTGTTTTTCAGATAAGGTACATCTCCCAGACACAAGGACTTCCTGCAGAGTATCTTCTCAGTGCTGGAACAAAGACATCCAGATTTTTTAATCGAGATCCAGACTTGGGCTACCCATTATGGAGGCTAAAGGTAAGCGTGCATGGGTTTAGCTGCATTCATGCCGCTATACAGTTGAAAGCTGCTATGCATAGGTTTGTATAGCCCATCAGTCTTGACCTCAAACTATTTATATTTATAATATTTAATATAATATATATTTTATAAACCATAGCACCTTTAAGCTGTAAGCTAACATCAAAGATAACTGAGGAGGAGGAATGCTGCACTACAGTTCAACTCCATACTCCATAATATTATCCCTCTTTTATTAATGCTACATTAGATGATCAATGTAAAAAGAAATATGCTGACACTGTAAAGGATGACTACCAACTAAAATAGGTACAAATTGTGAGTAGGTTTTTATTAATAAAAAAAGGAGTAAAAAATTAAAAATTGGGGACTAAGTTTTTTTTAGAAAAGCTTTTATCTGACTGGCCTCATACTTCGAAGCTTAGTGAGGCTGTCGGAGCATATACAGCTAGGCCTTTTTCAAGTATCTGGGCCTGATGCTGGCTTACAGCATTTTTGTATAAAGAAGGGCCTTCAAGCATTTGGGGTTCCCCACTGCCTCCTTTACCCGGCGGTAATCAGCCCGATTTGAGTGGTGAAACAAAAAGAGATTCAGCTAATAGCTGCAGTTCACAGCAGAAGCGAGGCCCTGCTGCATATCTGCAGGTCAGTGAATAGCTTGTGTGAGTTACTCAAATGCAGCAGCAGTGATTGAGTGACTAATATGTCATTCAAGGCCTGCAGCTCTAGCTCCAAGCAGTGCACTTAGTGTCCGCTCCCTAATTTTGAAATTGACTGAGATCTTTTCAGAATGGGCACCTGTGCATAGACTTTAAATAAGCCTAGAAAGCCTGGAAACACTTCCCCATTCCATCACTGGCATCAGCCGACTGAGTCGTGTGGATTGTGGGATAGCGGACCTGGTGAGCAATTTTGTCATATCTCTACCCCCCCCCCCAGGGCAGGTTGATAAATATATCTATAGATAGATAATGGTGGTAGAGTGGATCTAAAGTTACTTTTGACTTGAGGTCAATCGTAATGCACTATGATGGCATCACATGAGTTCAGACTAGTCGCTGTGGTTGGTTGGAAATGTAGCTTTCCAAATGGAAATGAATATATGACATGGTTGGTTGCGACCAATGTACCAATTAAATGTGCTTGTTTATCCTGTGTTTTGCCCCTGTAGACTCCAGAGGAGCATGAAATGGAGACTGGAATAAAATCAAAAGAGGCTCGGAAATATATATTTAATTGCTTAGATGATATGGCTCAGGTAAGGTTTACCTATTTAACTACATTCTCGCTCTCTCGCGCGCTTTCGCTCTCTCGCGCGCTCTGGCCCTCGCTCTCGCGCGCTCTGGCCCTCGCTCTCGCGCGCTCTGGCCCTCGCTCTCGCGCGCTCTGGCTCTCGCTCTGGCCCTCGCTCTCGCGTGCTCTGGCCCTCGCTCTCGCGTGCTCTGGCCCTCGCTCTCGCGTGCTCTGGCCCTCGCTCTCGCGTGCTCTGGCCCTCGCTCTCGCGTGCTCTGGCTCTCGCGCGCTCTGGCCCGCGCGCTCTGGCCCTCGCTCTCGCGCGCTCTGGCCCTCGCTCTCGCGCGCTCTGGCCCTCGCTCTCGCGCGCTCTGGCCCTCGCTCTCGCGTGCTCTGGCCCTCGCTCTCGCGTGCTCTGGCCCTCGCTCTCGCGTGCTCTGGCCCTCGCTCTCGCGTGCTCTGGCCCTCGCTCTCGCGTGCTCTGGCCCTCGCTCTCGCGCGCTCTGGCCCTCGCTCTCGCGCGCTCTCGCGCGCTCTGGCTCTCGCGCGCTCTGGCCCTCGCTCTCGCGCGCCCTCGCTCTCGCGCGCTCTGGCTCTCGCGCGCTCTGGCTCTCGCGCGCTCTGGCCCTCGCGCGCTCTGGCCCTCACGCTCTCGCGCGCTCTCTCTTTCTCGCGCGCGCTCTCTCTTTCTCGCGCGCGCTCTCTTTCTCGCGCGCGCTCTCTTTCTCGCGCGCGCTCTCTTTCTCGCGTGCGCTCTTTCTCGCGTGCGCTCTTTCTCGCGTGCGCTCTCTTTCTCGCGCTCTCACGCACGCTCTCTCTCTTTCTCGCGCTCTCACACGCTCTCTTTCTCTCGCTCTCTCACACACGCTCTCTTTCTCTCGCTCTCTCACACACGCTCTCTTTCTCTCGCTCTCTCACACACGCTCTTTCTCTCGCTCTCTCACACACGCTCTCTTTCTCTCGCTCTCTCACACACGCTCTTTCTCTCACGCACGCTCTTTCTCTCGCGCGCGCTCTCACGCACGCTCTCACACACACACTGTGTAATAAGACAAGCTCTCCATGTTTGTTCCTGTGAGGATAAAAATGAGCCCAAGGCCTGGTGATAAGCTGTTTTTTATCCCGTTTCCACACAACTAGAAACAGCTTTTTTTGAAACCATATGGATTTCTTTAGTGTTGTTGAATATCCTCGCGTGAAAAGCATTAAGAGGAATATTTATGATAAATATTCATGCAAACCACCTGCCCAAACAAAGCAATTTTTCATGGCCCTGCACCTGCGCATTCTGTTCTAAGCTCGGCCTTGGTATTATCTGTGGCCTAAATAAGGGTGAATAGGCCTTTTCCTGAGGACTCTGAAAGCCCGTAAACAGGAAAAACAGAAATGCTGTATTGTATTGTTTTGTCATCAAACACTTTTTAAAGCTTTCGCTGAGCAACATTAAGCTGGACAGCAGTTTTGTTTCCCATTGAATGTCACAAATGTTCTTTCTAAGATAACTGTACCCAGAGTCACCCAGAGAATAGGGCCAACCAATACACTCCTCTTCAGGTTCCACGCAAGCCTGATAGGCGGCTCTACGTGAGGATCAGGTGGTCACATTCTCTGGGTTCCTGAGTGCCGATGAGCACTGCCACACTGCTGCAAATTAAAGAGGGTCTCACGTTATTTTTAATAGGACTTACTTTCTAACTAAAGCGGAATACCTCAAATGGGGGTTTCATTGTTATGAAACAGTTAAGACAGAACATCATTTTATTTGTGAAATTAGGTGTTATGGGGTTTTATGGGCCTGATCTAATCACAGAACAGTATTACAGGGCTTCCCTTTTCAGCCTCCAAATGTTGCCCATAATTTGCAGTTGTAGCAAGTGTGCTGAAGGTCCATTTCTATCCCCCTTTCTTGTCAATAGTAGGGGTATCAGAAAAAAATGTGTTCAAGTATCGCGATATTTAATTTGGCGACACTTGAATTGATTCTCCATAGTATCAACTCTGACTCCGCCCTCTGACACTCACCTGACCCCTCGTTTGATTTGGCTGGCTCTCCTCTTCACCTGGGGGGGGGGGGCTCCGATCCCCTCTGGGGCTCCTCAGTATTCAGGAGAGCCCTATAGGCTGTTTCTCCCTGCCTTCCCAACGGGTGCCGCCATCTTCACGACTAGCCCAGCTCCTGGCTCAGCGATTCAGTCAGATGCTATGATGCTGGGCAGAGGGCGAGAGCGATCTCTGATTCCCTGGCCCCTCTCTGCAGCGATCACTGCATCCGTTATCGGCGAGGGACACAGGAGCTGACAATCGGAGGTTAGTAAAGAAATATATATATTTTTTTTAATAAAGACATTTTTTCTCATGTGTGGTGTCGTTTTTTACTGTCAACCCTTTGTGAACTGGTAACGGGTCCATGAGATCCCTATACCAGTTCACAGAGCTGCGGCTAGTGGATGACTTGCCATTAACCCCCGGCTTCCCAATTACCTGCCTCTCCAAAGCCCGGGGGTGGGCTGCAGAAGGGCCTGGGCCCATGGAGGCTGGGCAGGCCTTTTGCCGGCAGGGCGGGGGGCCACCAAGCCCTGCATAGCTGGTCCTGGGCTGGTTATGCTGGGTAGAGGGGACTCCATGTCTATTAAGCACACAGCACGTCCTGCTCCATCTATAATAATTACACCTGGGTAATCCTCCGCCAGAGGGCGCTGTTCACTGCAGACATGCAAAAACTGGCTCCTCCCGGCCCTTCATATACCCAGGGACCTCCCACAAATCCCCAGATTTCTCTGCAGTGCTGAACTGCGAAGACATGAAGTATCACGCTCTTGCAGGCGAGCGGGGCTTTACAGCCCGTGGCCCTGTGGGACTATTTCCACCCATCCTCTTTGTGAAGAATATGCCTCCCAGCCTGGGCTGCGTTGGTCGGTTGAAGGTAGGCAGCACCTTGTGTGCTTATGGAGCCATGCTCCACCGCAATCCCCCACCATAGGGTAGGCGGTTAGGCTGATGGTGAGCTTCTAGTGGATGCCCCTCCCGCATTATTGCCCCGTACCCCGTGTAGCGGTGGACCCTGTGTAAAGGGTCGCCATCCTCCCTCATTTCCCCAGCTAGTTAGGGGGAAAAGAAAGGGGGGGTATGTGTGTGGCGGTCCCAGTGTACTATTATGTCATGCTTATGGCCTTATTTCTGTCCTTCATTAACATTTGGGTCTCAGAGCCGCGCTGCTTGCTCTTTATTCTGTTTTGGCTTCCGCCGTATCTGTCTCTTCTACATAGTTTGCTGCGTCGTCTAGATGCTGAGGCGCCTTTTCCTTACAAAATACGTTGTGATTGTATCCTTGCCTTTTTGACTAATACCTCAGAGCTTCGCGCTCTTCGGGGTGGGCGGGGACTTGACTTTGCGCGCTCCGCGTCACGGCCGAGCATAGAGCCCGCCCTTCGAGGTTCGCTGGGCGCCATTTTGTTGATCTTCGCGCGCGCGTGGTGGCGGTTCCTCTCCTCCCTTAGGTCTGTAAGTGCCCTCGCGGGTGACTCCTTATTATATGTTTTTCCGGCTGCGCATGGCTCTGACACCCATTCTTCTCCTTATGTCTTTCAGACGCCTAGAACCCGGTGGCATCTCCCGGCATGATATATATCTTAGCGGGTTCACAATTTAAATTCTCCCACATTCCTAGCGGGTCTTGGGGCATCCAGGGTTGCTTATAGCATAAATCCCTGCTGGCATATTGCTTAGATAAATCCCCATATGGAGGCATCTCAGAATTATGTGTCCGGGGTCCCGCGGGGACAAGACCGGCTGTGTACAGCGTATGGACAGCCCCATGCTGATGCTGACAGAGCACTGGTCTGCGGACCGTGTGCTGAACAAATACTGGCCTGCAATCAGGTTACCAGTGGCTGCACCTCGCTTCAATACTCCTGTCTCCCAGTGCTTAAATCTCACTCCTGATGATTCGCACTCGAGTGGTTGACCAGCAGGTAGTGCCGCGCGGGCTACCTACGGCTGAGCAGGTGATGTCTAGTTGGCGGAGCGCTTGGGTCCTGGAAAGAAGCGGTCCCTGACGCCTCCTGGCTCTCCGGTTCCTAACGATACTGATGACTATGACTATACAGGACCTTGATCCTTCTGAGGAAGGTGAGCTTTTCTCCGATTCGGGCTCCTCGGATGAGATGCCCGGGAGCCGTGATGATTCTGGGCCCGGTTCTTGGCGCCTGTGGGACACAGATGAACTACTTATTAAGATCTTTGAGGTTTTGGCAATCTCCCCTCCTGGAGAGGCTTCCAAGCCTAAGAAGGAGAGTTTCCACACAGCGCCGCCACGCTTGGAATTCCTGGAACAGGAGCATTTCCAGAATCTTGTATCCCAAGTATGGGAATCGCCTTGTAAACTTAAAGGGGTCCCAGGGGTCTGGGATTGGAAGTACCCTTTTCCTCCTGATGTGGTTAACTTTTGGTCAGCACCTCTTGTGGTGGATGCACCGATTATAGGGGTTACTAACCCCCCCTTCATGACGGCTCCTTATTACCGTACCCTTCGGGATGCTGAGGACCGGCGCATTGACAGACTGGCTTCCCACGCCTTTTCGTGTGCAGGGACGGCGCTGCGCCCGGTCTGTGCCGCGGCCATCACGGCAGTGGCCGCCAGGACTCTCATTAGAAAAGTACTTGACCACCGTCCTGAGGACCTCCCCTAGGGGGTGTTTAATGTGCTCTCAGACTGTGATGTGTTTGTGAGGTTCATCCTCTCAGCACTGGATGACACCATTAAGATGTGTGCTAGAACCTCTGCCCTTGTGGTAGCTATTCGCCGCCTGGTCTGGCTGCGACAGTGGGGTGCTGACGATGCTATGAAAAAGGCGCTCACTGGCCTTCCCTTCAGAGGATGGCGGCTATTTGGGGCCCGTTTGGACCTTTTTGGAAAAAAGGGGTAAGGCACCCCTACGCAGAAGGCCGTCCCGGCCTCCTCGGGGCAGGGACACCCCTCCCCCTCCCTACGTTAGTGTCAAACGCTTACCTGAGGTGTGCTTCCAACTGTTCGGTGTGGATTTCCACCATGGGGTGGGCAGGCAACGCCCTGGGCCCTCTGGCAGGACTAAGTCCAAATCTGCCAAGACTTCCCAAGCATGAAGGGACGCCCTCGCCCTTCTGGTACTGCTACAGCAGCTGACTCCTATCTAGGAATGTATCTTCTCCTTCTGGTGATTCCAGGAGGTAGTTCCCCTGGACACAGGATACCATTTGCTGGGTGGTCCCTCTGATGTTGTCAGGGTGCTTCTAGCCCCTGTTTTCCCCTCAGGAATTGGTGCAGGCCGTACTAGGCCTACAGGGTTTGGGCCTACTTACAGGTTGCCCTTAACAGAATGGGGCTATGGCCTCTATATTAACCTTCCTCCTTCCCTCAACAGTATGAGGCAGTCTGGGCCATGCTGGCCTATGGTAGGCCTGGCAATTCTACTCTCACAGGTAGTCCCTATATGACATCTCTGTCTTGGGACACAGGCGCCCTGTGCAAGGGCTTCCGGCCCCCTGTGGGGTTCTAGATCTTATTAGTTCCCCCTGTGTCTTCTGGACACCAAGACCGTTACTAGTCGGTGTTGCAGGACCAACCCTGCGGATTGAGGCTTTGTTTTTGGCCTCTCTTTCGCTCCCAAGCTGCTCGCCATGGCGCGAATGGGGGTGATGTCTCGGACATGCCTGGGGGGCGTCCGCATTAGGACCTACCGGGTCGTCTTTCCTTACTCCCCAATCTCTACGTCAGGCCGAGTGGATTAGTCGGCCAGCGGTGTCCCCTGGGAGTTACTGGATGGGTGCTCAGTCACCTCAATCCCTCATGGTCCCTTATCCGCTATCTCCATTCCTTGCATTTGGTTCAGGCTTGAGCCTTCTTCCTTGGCAACAGGTGGACTCCTGGTCACGGGGGCTCTGTCCCCCTTTGCTGACATCTTTCACCAGGCAGGATTGCAGCTGGTGGGCCCGTTGGTGGCGTATCAGATGATGTCCCTTATATACAGAGCCCTTGGGCTCTTCGGCACAGTAGGTTATTGATCCTACCTGGGGTTCCAGCACCCCTGGAGCTAGGTCTGTGCTCATTCCCCCTTGGTACGGTGGTTCCTCTTGAGCTGATTATATTCAAGGACCCTGTCAGGGGGCACCCCCTTCCTTGCATCTTCCTGTGAATGGTCGCCTTGGGTACCAAGTCTCGCAGGTTGGCGGGGGGGGGGGGGATTTCTTCCAAAACCCCCTGTGGCTCCTGGGTAGGGTTCCTTAGAGGGTCCATATTACCTACTGGTTTGTTAAAACAATGAGCCTTCCGTTGACTCTATACGGCTGGACTTCTCCTCTTTTAGGACCTGTCTATTTGGGGAATCTTGGCCTGTTGGAAGACAATGGCCTGTTTTATTATTGGTCTGGAGCTTGAAGCAGGATGATCCCTCTGGAGGGTTCCTGATCTGGGCGGGGGTCTACGCCCCTGCTCCTCAGCGGTATTCGGTATTTTTCAGTGGCAGGTTATGCTATCCTGGTGTCACTCTTGAGAGCCAACTAGGGTGGCTCTGTTGGGTCTCGCTTATACCACAGGGGCTCTGCCCTTGTTTTTACTGTCCCAGAATATTCTGACTCTGGTCATGGGGGCTTAGTAAAATTATGAATGGACTTTCTATCTTATATGCCTTCTCTTCATTCACCCTAAAGAGACCAGTGAGACTGATGGCCCCTGGGTGGCCTAGTGAACTGTGGTTCGCAGATGCTTCTGCTGAGGTCAGCTGACCTGTACGCTCTCTCAGGAGTGCGTTTCTGCCCTTGTCAGGCCCCTTCTTTTGTCGTCCCAATCTACAGACTCTAGTCTGGGGCTTGACAGCTGATTCATTCACCCCTTGGAGACGGGCTTATCTTGTGGGTGACTTGGTATTTGGGGGGCTAGGAGCAAGCTTCCTTGGCTTCCTCTTCCTCCGTCTATTGTGGGTTATTGTGTACCCTTATTGATTGGCATGAGTCTTGGTCTCTTCCCTGTTGGACGTTCTCGGTTCCCAGGGTTCTAGAGTCGTTACAGCATAGGTTGGGGTTTGCTCCCCATCTAGGTACTCTGAAGGTTCAGGTTCTGTCCTGTCTGCCTTCCTGTAGAAGTCTGGTTCAGTCTTCCTTGTGAGGAGCTCTCTTGGGGATTGCTCAAGGGCATCTCCCAAGTAGTTCTATGGTTCCTGTTGGGATCCATTTTCATTCTGTTTGCCCTGCGGATTGTTCCCTTGGGACTTACTCTGGATGCTGTCTGAGCTGTTTTGTAGTCCAAGTCGCTTCTCCGGGGGCTCCTGCTTCAATCAGACGTTTGCCTGAGAAGGTGGATCTGATTACTTAGCCTTCGCTCTATATAGATATATAGATATATATATATATATATATATATATATATATATATATATATATATATATATATATATATATATATATATATATATATATATATATATATATATATATATATACATACATATATATATATATATATATATATATATATATATATATATATATATATATATATATATACATATATATATATATATACATATATATATATATATACATATCTCTATATTCCACAACGTGGTGGTATTCCGAGGTTTCGGCTTCTTGCTGATCCTTGTTAATGAAGGGGTCAGTATTCCCGCCTGTCTGACGGGAGACCAGTTCTCACTTCCCCTTGGGGAGAGTTCTGAGTTTTACACCGGGCTTCTCTTGCCTGTGGGCTGGTTGGGCCGTTACACTGGCCTATTCTTTTAAGGGGGAAGAATCTCCCTTTCTCATTTTATTCCGTTATATTGGTGTTTGGGTACCTTTGGTCCTTCAGCACCAGGTTTTCTGTTGAATAGGTTGCTAGACCGCTGCTCTTCTCTGTTCATACCTTTTCAAAGGTTTTGTTATGGGATTGACGTTAGAGCCTTTGCTCATGTCGTACTTTGTAGCAAAGTTTTGCAGGTGACAGCGCCTTTACTGTTTGCTGTGCCTTTGTTTTTGGGGATCCCACCCTACTTTATGGACACTGCTATTGGATGTCCCAGGTGTAATTATTATAGATGGAGCAGGATGTGCTGTATGCTTAGAATAATACAATTCTGTGAAATACTCACTTGTAGAATTGGTATTATACGCATACAGCACGTCCTGCTCCACCCCACCCTGGTTTTACATTTTTCTGGATCCCCTGTATGGTGATTGTCATCATTACTATTGTTACCAGTTTGGTGGTTGGTTTCTCCTGGCTTCTTTTCTCACTGCTTTTCAATACTGGGGTTTTGTGGGAGGTCCCTGGGTATATGAAGGGCCGGGAGGAGCCTGTTTTTGCATGTCTGCAGTGAACAGCGCCCTCTGGCGGAGGATTACCCAGGTGTAATTATTATAGATGGAGCAGGACGTGCTGTATTGTTTTTTTTTTTGGGGGGGGGTGGGATTTTTATGTTTTTTTTAACCTTTAAAATTCCAATAAAAATGCCCCGGCAAGGGGCATTGTCAATTTTATTTCAATAAAAAAAGTAATTTTAAAAATTGCAATATATCATCTTTGATACAGAATGGGGATATATCGTATCCTCATATGTGTATTGTGATATGTATCGTATCGCCAGATTATTGCCAATTCACACCCCTAGTCAATAGTACACCTGTCTGCAACTGCATCTCTCTTCCTTTTCCACAATTTTCTTGGAAGTGCTTAACCACCCAACTGCTACCCAAAGTCATTACAGCCATGACAGAGGGTGCACACAAAATGTTGTCATTAAAGATTGGGACCAGGACCCCACAAGCAGCCTATTCCTTTTACTTTATAATGCTTAGCTCTTTGTATTTGTCTTTCCAGAAAGGCTTCTCATGAATGTATGGTAGAAAACGCCAGCTGTATAGTTTCTTGGCCAGTAACCTTTACTTGCTACAATGTTTCGTTTAGATGGGGAATTTGGAAACAGACCTAACAGGCAGTTAGGACCTTGCATAGTTTTAAAAATTGTAAGAATGAAGCAGCCTTGTAGAGACCCAGAAAGCGAACCAAACCTGTTCTTTGAAACTGGCTGATACCTACATTCTTCTGACCTCTGAGCACTAAAAATGTAACACTTTGTGTAATCCAAGTCAATATAACTGCAAATGGATCCCATTTACAGAAGCCTCTAAACACCAATGAATATTTAATGCAAGTTGGAAAACCTTCATCCGTGCAACGCTTCAGGCTTGAATACAATAGCACAAAAAATACAGTTTAATTGGCTATTAATGGAGCTCTGTCACAAACTTGATATACATAATATTAAAAATCTGGATAAACATGCTAGATAGTTACAGGGGGAGTTTCTTATACAGCCCAGCTGAAAAGAAAATGCTGTAAAGCTTGTTTTTTTTTGCTGGTATTAAAAAAAATCCTGTGGTTATTGGTTTTGCACTTAATAATATAGTTTAGTTTTGTCTCCTGCGCCATCCTGCAGGGGACAACACTCTAATATCAGCACAAAGCAGTGCAGAATAGGTAGATACATTTACACACAGAAGATTTGCAGTAGCAATAAGCTGTTATTCTAGAAGAGGCAGGTTTAGGGGACAGGCAGTTAAAGTTGAGCAGTTCTTCCCTGTAGATGTAGAATAGTACATTCCTGAATAATTCTTTTAATTCTTCTTCCGCCCTGTTTAAAAAAAAAAAAAAAAAAATCTGGCTGGACTGTTTATAAAAGTAACCCTTTCGCTTGCTATCTAGTGTATTTATAAGGATTTTATATGTATATTTATATGTGTATATATTTTATTTGTTTTTGTGATAGAGCCTTTTAATATCTTTCTGTAGTAGAGGACATGTTAAAGGTTCTGTAAACGGTATACTCTTCCGAATCTGCTTCCTCTCAATCCGACTATCAGGTTCTCCTGGTTTCTGTTAACGGGTGTCCCACTGTTTGGCCGCATTGTGTCCGCCCCTAGGAGAGTCACAGCTAGGGTCACACCATGGAGATGGTCATCTGCCTGGCTGGGACAGACATTGGGGCTCAGATGTCGACTGCCTGAGAACGCCGTTGGTCATTCAAACCCCCTGCAAATGCTCTAAGGCTACTTGCACACTATGCTTCTCCACTGCTGTTCACAATTGTGTGCTGTGCTGTTCCGGCATGTACATGCCGTCCTGCACCGCCCCATTGTCTCCTGTCCCACAACGCGGACATTGGTACCTGGGGGCGGTGGCGTCAGATAGACCGGCATCTCCAGTCAGGCACTGTTGCAGCCTCCTGTTGGGGGCCTTCCAGTAGTCCTTGCTGAAGCAAGGACCAGAGGTGCCCATGGACTTCTATGGGGGCTGCTGCGGGCAAATGTATTATTCTAAGTGTGCCATACACTCCACTTCTCCTCAGATCGGGGGCCATTATTCTAAGTATGTCACACACCCCGCTTCAAGACATTCATTACATGTGGGTATACTGACCTGTAGATGGCGATCTTGCAGAGATGTCAATAAAAAAAGTAAGACCCTCTCGGCCCATAAATACCTGGGACCTCCCACTCGTTCCCCAGTCTTTCATCTCTGCAGAGGCGAGCAAGTCAGAAGATGGATGTCTCCTCTTTGCAGATAGCCGGGATGACTCCCGGCCCTCTATTGTTCTATTCCTGCCCAGATCCCTTTATTTACATTACTTGCCTCCCAGCCTAGGCTGCTGGTCCGGGCAATGGTAGATGGCACCCTAGGTGCTCAGGAGCCGTGAGACCCCATAACAAGGGGTAGGCGGCTAACCGGGTTTGTGACCCCGGTTTGGGATGCCCCGTCCCTTGGCCCCTACCCTAGCATGGATTCTCTCCTCGGGACACTAATATATTATATTAAAAATCACCATATGGAGGCTTCCCCGGATACTGGGCTTGTGCCCCCCTCGGGGCAATCCAGGCTGTGTTTGGGGTGTGGGGTATCCCTTTTGGGGGATGATGTATTTCTTTGTGTACCCTGTGCGCAACGGTCCATTACGCTGCAGTCCGGATCTCAGGCATCTGGTTCTGCTCCGCCAGTCTCCTCTCCGTCTCCCCCATAGCCCCCCCCCGCTTGACACGTACCCCATGTGATGTGGTCATTGGCGGGGAGTCGCTATCTGAGGTGTGTGCCAGACTGGCCAATCTTGAAAAATTGTTTTCCAGTGCCGTTGCTAAAATGGCCACGGCAAAGCGAAAACATTTGTATACAGCCACGCATGCCTCTGATATGGAGGAGTTTGACTCCCTGGATTGGTCTGATTGTCCCCAGCGTGAGGAAGGGGAGCTGTATGAGGAGTCTGAGGGCTCCGATGACCAGCAGTTTGTGGGTGCTGATACCGAGCAGGGCCAGGGGGATTCCTTGGATACCTCTAGGGTCCTGGCTCATATGTTTGAGGTCCTGGCTATTTCTCCCCCCGAGGCGGCTCCACCGATGAAGGGGGAGTTCTTTGAGGTGACCAAGCCGCACTTGGAATTTCCTTATCAAAAGCATTTTGATGGTATCATTCTCAAGGAATGGGAGAGGCCGACTAGGCTTCCCCCCCCGGGTTGGGACAAAACCGGCGGATGCGGTGAAGCACTGGTTGTCCTGACCCCCCCCCCCCCCCCCCCCAAAGTGGATGCTCCTGTTTTGGGGTTGTCCAGTTCCTCAATCCTGCATTCTCCAGAGTGCACTACCCTCAAGGATGGTGAGGATAAACTCATTGACCAGATGGCTTGTCATGGTTTTGCCAGTGTTGGGTCGGCCTTGCGGCCGTTTTTGGGCTTCAGCGCTTTTATTGGTAGCTGCCAGGTCGGTTGTTAGAGGACCGTTGACCTCTTCCGGGCTTGACTCGGCTAGTGAGGAGTTTGCCAACCTTAAGCGCTGTGAGTTATTTTTGTCCTTTTGTGCTGTCCGCCTTGGACGACACATTGGTGATGTGTAGCAGAGCTTCGGCCTTGCTTGTGGCTATCCGGCGGTCAATTTGGTTACGCCAGTGGGCGGCTGATTTTGTGTCCAAAAAGGCCTTCCCTTTGTGGGATTGCGGCTCTTTGGAGAGAGATTGGATTCGGTGGCAAAGGGAGGTGAGTTACCTCAGCGTAAGAAGCAGCATCGCCCTTTCGGGGGGTGGCTTCCTTCTCTCAGTCCTTCCGTGGGGCTAGAGTTGGCAGGGGTTCGGCTTTCCCCTCGTCCAGAGGTGATTCCTGGCCTAGGGGCAGGGGTCGGGCCCGTCCAGGACACAGTTGGGGCTCCAAGCCTAGAGCCGCTGCCAAGCCGGCTCAGCAATGAGGGGGCGCCCTCACCCTTGCGGGTGGGGGGACGGCTGCAACTCTTCTCCCGGGTCTTGGTCCAAGAAGTCTCGGACAGGTGGATTCAGGAAGTGGTGTCTTCCGGTTACAAGCTGGAGTTCGAGTTCCGGCCCCCTTACAGATTCTTCAGTTCAGATCCTCTGGCCGCCCAGGGGCTTTGGGCGGCAGTAGCAAGTCTCTTGGACATGGCTGTCATCTGTCCGGTGCCTCCCTCAGACCGGGGCCTGGGCTTCTATTCCAATTTGTTCACGGTGCCCAAGAAGGACGGATCCGTTCGTCCCATTCTGGATCTGAAGTTGCTCAACAGGTTCGTTCGTCCCCGGAAGTTCCGTATGGAAACTCTGCGCTCAGCCATCCACTCACTTCGTCAGGGGGACTTCATGACGTCCATAGACATCAAGGATGCTTACCTGCATATTCCAATATTTCCGGCACACCAGAGATTTCTCAGGTTTCTTAAGGTCTCTGGTGCCCTCGGACCCTCAGGCTGCACAGGGGCTCCTGTTAGCAGTAAAAAACCTTCTGGACATGGGAGTTATTTGCCCGGTGCCTCAGTTGGAGAGAGGCAGGGGTTACTACTCCAACCTTTTCACGGTTCCCAAATAGGAGGGTTCGGTGAGAACCATTCTAGATCTCAAGGTTCTCAACAGGTTTATCAGAGCCAAAAAGTTCCGCTTGGAGACTCTGCGCTCGGCTATCAATTCCCTTCGCCAAGGGGATTTTATGACATCCATAGACGTCAAGGATGCGTATCTGCATGTTCCGATTTTGCCGACACATCAGAGATTCCTCCGGTTTGCGGTGAAGGATCAACATTTTCAGTTTGTAGCCCTTCCCTTCGGACTGACCTCGGCGCCGAGGGTCTTCACCAAGGTCTTGGCGGCAATAATGGCTCTGCTCAGAGCTCAGGGCATTCGCATTGTGACTTATCTGGATGACCTGTTGATCTCCGCTTCTTCCCTCCGTCAGGCGGAGCTGGACACCAACCAGGTGGTTCTGGAGAGGTTCGGGTGGGTGGTCAACCGCCCCAAGTCTTCTCTCTCTCTGTCACGAGTGATTTCATTTCTGGGCATGAATCTGGATACCATTCAGGCCAGTGTGTTTCTGCCCCAGACCAAGGTGCAGGGGATTCAGGATCTGATCATCCTTCTTTGGGCCAGTCCTTGTCCCTCTATCCGACAGGGGATGAAACTGGTGGGCTTGATGGTGTCCTCCTTCGAGGCGGTACCGCTTGCACAGTTTTGCATGAGATCTCTTCAACTTCACCTATTGACGCATTTGGACAGGTGTCCGCAGTCATTGGATCAACCTTTCAGGATGTCTCCCAGGGTTTGGCAGTCCCTTCGGTGGTGGCTGGACGCGAGCAACCTGTTGGAAGGGCAGATCCTTTCTGGTCCCTTGTTGGGAGACGGTTACCACGGATGCCAGCCTGTCGGGCTGGGGAGGTTATTGGAAAAGTCATCAGTTCAGCGGGGTGTGGGGTCCTCAGGAGGCTCACACCCCCATCAATGTCTTGGAGCTCAGAGCCATAAGACTGGTTCTGGCACGGCTGACCTCACATTTACAGGGTCTACCAGTTCAGGTTCGTTCAGACAACCGAACGGCGGTAGCTTACATCAATCACCAAGGAGGGTCTCGCAGCAGGAGTGCCCTCAGGGAAGTCTCTCTGATCCTGCACTGGGCGGAGAGCAATGTTCCTTGCGTTTCGGCAGTCTACTTTCCGGGAGTGGAGAACACGGAGGCGGATTCCCTGAGCAGGGGATCCTCTTGCCAAGCAGAGTGGTCTCTCAACCCCGAGGTTTTTCTGGATCTTTGCCGCAAGTGGGGAAATCCGGAGGTGGATCTCTTTGCCTCGAGGCACAATCACAAATTTCCGGCCTTTGTGTCTCTTTCTCAGGATCCTATATATCTGGCAGTGGATGCCTTGTCCCTTGCTTGGAAGGATCTGGGTTTTATGTACCTGTTTCCGCCCGTCTCCATACTGGGCAAGGTAGTTCTCAAACTGGTTCTAGAAGGGGCACCAGCAATTCTGGTGGCTCCGAGGTGGCCAAGATGGGTTTGGTGCGCAGACGTTTTAAGGCTGGCCGTGGATCAGTACCGGCTTCCCATGTTGCCGGATCTGTTATCTCGGGGTCTACTACTTTACCCCAATTTTCAAACGCTGGCTTTGACGGCTTGGCTGCGGAAACCTTCATTCTGAAGGAGGAAGGTTTGTCTGCGGCCGTTGTTCAGACTTTGATTAGAGCTAGGAAGCGGTCCTCTTCTGGCATTTACTATAGGACTTGGAGGTCCTATATTGATTGGTGTGCGGCTAGGGCCTTGCCTTGTAGGGTGTTTTCGATTCCTAGGATTTTGGAGTTTCTTCAGCATCATCTGGATCTTGGGTTCCAGCTTAGTACTTTGAAAGGACAGGTTTCTGCTGTCTGTTTTCTTCCAGAGGTCTTTTGCTTTACACCCGCTGGTTAAGACCTTTTTTCCAAGGGGTCGCGCATGTGCGGCCCCCTCGGAAGGCTGTGGTTCCGGTTTGGGATTGAAATTTGGTTCTTACGGGTCTCCAGGGTCCTCCTTTTGAGCCGCTACAGGATATTGCTCTTTCGGTTCTCACTCAGATGGTTGCCTTCATGGTGGCTATTACCTCTGTTCGGCGTGTCTCCGAGTTGGCGGATCTGTCGATTCAGGCCCCTTACTTTGAGAGACACCAGGATAAGGTGGTTTTTCGCTTTAAAGTGGACCAACACCCACGGGTGATCGGCCCGGGAATCTATAAGATTCCCGGGCCGATCACCTCCCTCCCCGCGGGACATCCGAGATCGGGATGTCCCGCGGGGTGAAACCCCCCCAAACACCCCAAACTCTTTACCTTAGTTTCGGCGGCGGCCGGCCGCCGCCGCCTCCCTCGCGCCCCTCTAGACGTGCCCGCGCCGGCCGTCTGTGAATGGCCGGCTCGGGCACGCGTGCGTCAAGAGGGACGCGCGGGAGGCGGCGGCGGAGGAGCCGCTTGTCCGTCGGCGCGGGGAGAGGTGAGTTCGGGGGAGTTTCACACAGCGGGGCACCCCGATCGGGGGTGCCCCACCGAAGTGGACCAAGACCCAGGATAGTCAAAATCCTGGGTGTTGGTCCACTTTAAGCCAGATTTCCTTCTTAAGGGGGTGTCTGCCTTCCACCTCAATCAGTATATTGTTCTCCCTTCCTTGTGACAAGGAGTGGGTTCTGCACAATTTGGATGTCGTTCGCTGTGTGAAGTTCTATTTGGTGACTACTTTTTTCCGCAAGACGGATGCTTTTTTCGTGGTGCCCTGCGGGCCCAGGAGAGGATTGGCGCCCGCCAAGTCTACCATTAGTAAATGGATTCGTCAGGCCGTTGTTGGGGCCTATTCTGCTAAGGGGAGAACTCCCCCTTTTAGGGTCACGGCGCACTCTACTCGTGCTGTTGGTGCATCCTGGGCTTTTCAGCACCAGGCTTCGGTTGAACAAGTTTGTAAGGCTGCTACTTGGTCTTCCGTTCATACTTTTTCCAAGTTTTACAAGGTTGATGGCTTCAGCGGATGCTGTTTTTGGCCGCAAGGTTCTGCAAGCTGCAGTGGTTTGAGTTGGTACATTCTATACTGTTTCTGGTTCCCACCTGTCATGAAGATGGAAGTGGAGTGTATGGCACACTTATAATACCGTTTTGTGAGTACTCACCTTTAAAACCGGTATTATGAGTGTGCCATACACTCACTTCGCCCCACCCCATTTCAGGTATTCTGGAGTTTTTATTTGGTGAACCATTGGTTTTGATTGTTAAGGTTATAATTGGTTCTTCCTGGTCCCCTTACTGCTTTTTTACACTGGGAAATTGGTGGGAGGTCCCAGGCATATATGGGCCGGGAGGGGCTTTCTTTTTTTGCATATTTATCTCTGCAGAAGTTCGCCCTCTACTGGAGATTACCCACATGTCATGAAGATCGAAGTGGAGTGTATGGCACACTATCATAATACCCGTTTTAAAGGTGAGTACTCACAAAACTGTATTTTTGCATACCACAGCACATTGGTGTGAAAGGGCCCATTGCATTTTTGTACAGCGTGTTGGTGTGAAAGGACCTATTACATTTAATGGGCTGCTCTTTCTGGCTATCTTTCCTTGAAGTTCGCTCCCCCAGCAAAATGTGACCACGTCGGCCGATTGCGTTCCCATTCTCGGTCACTGCCAGCCCCCGCCCTGAATAGACCAACACCTATTGGTGTTTGGGCCAGTTTAATTCATGTAAAAAAAAAAATTATAAGAAGTATTTAGTTTTTGTACTAACATTATTTATTTGGAATGCTTAGGTGAATATGTCTACAGATCTTGAAGGCACAGATATGTTGGCCGAGAAGGCAGACAGAAGAGAATATATAGATTTGCTGAAGAAGATGTTGACTATTGATGCAGATAAGAGGATCACGCCAGTTAAAACTCTAAACCATCCATTTGTTACCATGGCTCATTTGCTGGACTTTCCTCATAGTAACCAGTAAGTGGGAACCTTTCTAGGCAATCTAAGCGTGGCACATGGCTCTCTTGCTTTGCTGCTTTTCAATGTTGGCTAATACAACCCCCTTCTGGTTATAATAATTTTTTGTTACCTCCTCTCTGTATAAGCATATACAGAATTAGGTTTTCTAACAAAAACATTTTTGATTATACTTAAACGGTTACTTAATAACGACTTGTTCTGTGTAAAATGTTTTTGGCCTTTCTAAAAGATCATTTGCTGGAGGCACACAAAGATGATGTTTAAAGTGATATTTGAGTTTGTAAATGAGCACATTTATAATTGTAGAGTTTTCTCTTTTTCCCCCAGTGTGAAGTCATGTTTCCAGAATATGGAGATCTGTAAAAGAAGGAATAACATGTATGATACAGTAAACCAGATAAAGAGCCCCTTCACGACGCACGTTGCTCCTAATACAAGCACAAATCTTACCATGAGCTTTAACAATCAGCTGAACACTGTGCACAACCAGGTAGGTCATTTAGGCATGTGTGCTGGATGTTTCTGAAACGGGGATGTTTCATGTTCAGGCTGTAAAACTTACCATCTGCCTTCTCCATTGTGACCGATGGTTTCAGTTTGTGTTTTTCTACTTTCTGTATTGTTGCTCAATTATTGTATTGCAAATGATACCTAAACATAGTTTTACACACTTGTGTATTTTCTCTTTTTAGGCTAGTGTCCTTGCTTCAAGTTCCTCAGCTACAGCTAATCTTTCACTTGCCAACTCTGATGTCTCATTACTGAACTATCAGTCAGCTCTTTACCCGCCATCTGCAGCTCCGGTGACTGGTGTCACCCAGCAAGGTGTCTCTCTGCAGGCTGGAGCAACCCAGCTCTGCACTCAGACTGATCCATTCCCACAGACGTTTATTGTTTGTCCTCCTGCATTTCAAGGTAAGCTTTCCGGCCACCTCCAATACCTACGTATGTCCCACATATATGACCTCACTGTAATATTCGAAAGGAATGCTTCATGCTTGGCCAGGTCCAAGTTCAAACCATCTTATGCTTTGGTCTGGCAGATGTTACTTGAACGTACAGAGCATCGTTGCTGTGCAAATTATACGGTTGTCTGTCAGAAATGGTACATTTTCTGTCAGGTGTATGCGGATATCCAAAACAGTATTTGAAATGGATTGTAGGAAGTGCTGTTGAGTATCTGCATGCCTGAGCCCAGTGACATATTGAAACCTAGCTATACATGGGCAAGCTGCTTCTTTCTCTGTCCAGGCCATTGTGTTCCACTTTAAATACCATATTGCATTACAAATACCCTAGACCATTGGTTTTCAACCTTTTTTTTATGCATTCTTTATTTAATAAATTGTTTTACATAAGCTTATACACAAACCGTTCCAAAACAGAAAAGAAAAAACAAGGCATACAGTACAAATCTCACATTACATATGCCACATAAAAGATCACAGTGACGCTGCACTCCCTGTTAAAGGGACCGTATATACCAGCATGTATTAACCGGTCTCGAAGGTGCCAGCCAGGACCCATGACTGATTCTCTCCACTTGCATGGGTGGCGAGCACCTCCCGGAAACCCCCGCAGCCCGCCAGGATATATCCCAACGGTCCTAGGGCTCCCATGAGGATCCCGGCCCCCGACAGCTCGCCACTAGGCAAGGCACAATATCTATTAGGCCTGCCTCTCGAGGTTATGGGAGCACGGCTATCGCCAAATAAACAGAACAGCTTGATGAAAACAAGAACACTACAGGGGGGGGAGCAGAAGGGGGAGGGAAACCAGGAGAGGAGCCAATCCACACGCTCTTTTCAAGCGATTTTTTTGCCTTCTGTGGAGTCCACAAACATCCAACTGTACCATGTCGCTGTGAATCTATCAAACTTGTCATCCCTAGAGAGCATCAGGTTCTTAAATCTCATTATTTCATTAACCCTCTGGAACCACAGGGCTACTGAGGGGGGCTCCACACTATTCTTAGTATACAGTACGTCCTGCTCCAGATATAGTACTTACACTTGGGTTATCCTCCGCCAGATGGCGCTGCACTGCAGAGACATGCAAAACAGGCTCCTCCCGGCCCTCAAATACCCGGGGACCTCCCACAAATCCCCAGATTTCTCTGCAGTGCTGACTGCGAAGACATGAAGTATCTCTCTCTCGCATGTGAGCGGGGCTATTAAAGCCTGCGGCCCTGTTGGACTATTCCCACCCGTCCTCGTTGTGTTGTGCCTCCCAGCCTGGGCTGCACTGGTCGGGTGAACGTAGGCAGCACCACGCGTGCTTATGGAGCGCTGCTCCTCCGCAGTCCCTCACCAAAGGGTAGGCGGTGTAGGCTGATGGTGAGCCTCTATGGGATGCCCCTCCCGCATTACTGCCCCTTGTAGCGGTAGGTCCTGTACCAAGGACCGCCATCCTCCCTCGTTCCCCCCGTAGTCGGGGGGGGGGGGGGGGGGGAGAAAGGGGGGGTTGTGTGCCTGTGTGGTCTGTATTGGACCCTTGCACGTATATGGCCTTTGTCTGTCTTTGGACCTTTATAGATATGGTGTCAGCCGCCACGCCCTTTCTATGTATGGTCTGTATTGGACCCTTGCACTTATATGGCCTTGTCTGTCTTTGGACTTTTATAGATAAGGTGTCAGCCGATGCGCCCTTTCAATGTATTTTACTTGCGGACTGCTGCCGCCGCACTCGCTTCTTCCTTAGTTGAAGGCTCCCCGCCGGGCGGCGGTGTTACCTCAGACACCTACGTGTCCTCATTGGCTGTTGTCGGCTCTTCGGGAGGGCGGGGTCTGGTTTGGCGCGCTCCGCGTCATGGACTGCTGGCCTGCCCTTCGAGGTACACGGCGCCATTTTGCCTGTTCGCGCGTGACGCTCCTGATTACCGTGGTACTGTAAGTGCCCTCGCGGACGGCTTATTCTCATTATAGTTTTCCTGGTTCTGACACCATTTTCTTCTCTTTGTGTCTTTCAGACCGGTGAACACCATTGGCTTCTCCCGGCCCGGTGTAAAATTATAGCGGCCCTTGTAATATTCTCCCACTTCCCTAGCGGGTCTTTGAGGCATCCAGGGTTTCTTATAGTGTAAATCCCTACTGCCATATTGTGCCTTGAATAATCACCATATGGAGGCATCTCAGAATTATGTGACCGGGGTCCCTCTGGGACAAGACCGGCTGTGTATAGCGTGTGGACAACCCCATGCTGATGCTGACAGGGCACGGGTCTGCGGACCCTGTGCCGAGCAAGCACTGGCTCTGCAATCAGGCCTGCCAGTGGCTGCACCTCGCTTCATTTCACCTATTTCCCCATGCGTAAATCTCATTCCTGCTGAGTCGCATATAAAGGGGGAGTTGCAGCCACTTGCGTCTTCCAGACTGGCCACGGCTGAACAGATCATTGCGAGGTTGTCAGAGCGCAAGGGCCCTGGTAAGAAGCGGCACTTGATGTCTCCTGTCTCTATTTTTCCTATGGGAACTGAGGAGTTTTCTACGTTTGACTCTTCCCCTTCTGATGGAGAGCTATTCTCTGACTCAGGCTCATCTGATGAGAGGCCGAGGAGTCATGACGATTCTGGACCTGAATTCTGGGGCCAGTGTGACACTGACGATTTGTTGATCAAGGTCTTTAAGGCTCTGTCTATCTCTCTCTCTCTGGTGAAGCTTCCAAGCCGAGAGGGGAGCGTTTCCATACAGCAACAGCACGTTTGGAATTCCTAGAACAGGCTCACTTCCATGCTCTTGTTCTCAAGGAATGGGAATCCCCCAGTAGACTTACAGGGGTCCCAGGGGACTGGGATAGGAAATACCCCTTTCCCCCTGAGGTGGTTAATTGCTGGTCATCCCCCCCCCCCCCCGTGGTGGATGCCCCGATCATTGGGGTTCCCAACCCCCCCTTTATTACAGCCCCTGCTCATAATACCCTTCGGGATGCTGAGGACCGGCGCATTGAGCTGCTGGTCTCCCACGCCTTTTCTTGTGCAGGGACCGCGTTGTGCCTGGTCTGTGCCGCGGCTATTACTGCAGTGGCCACTAGAACCCTCGTCAGAAAGATGCTTGATCATCACTCTGATAATCTGCCCTGGGAGGTGTTACATCACAGTTGGAGAGTGCATTAGTTTGTAAAATTCATCCTATTAGCGTTGGACGACACCATTAGAATGTGTGCAAGAACTTCTGCCCTTGCGGTGGCTATACGTCGCTTGATTTGGCTGCGACAGTGGGGTGCTGATGATGCTACTAAAAAGACTCTTACTGGGCTTCCCTTTAGAGGGCAACGCTTATTTGGGGCCCGTCTAGATCTGTTTGGCAAAACCCAACCCAAGTCACCCCAACGCAGGCGGCCGTCTAGGCCCCCTCTGGGCAGGGGCACCCCTATTTCCCCCTTCCTTAGTGTTAAACAAGAACCAGGGGTGTCCTTCGTGGGGGCTCGGTCAGACTCCGGCCCCGGGAGCAGCAGACAACGCTCTGGCCCCTCCGGCGGGGCTAAGCCTAAATCTTACACCAATCCCCCCTCAAGCGTGATGGGGCGCCCTCGCCCGTCTGGGTGAGGGGATGGCTGCAGCACTTTGCTCTTGTCAGGAGGCTTTACGCCTCATACTGGTGGATTCAGGAGGTTGTGTCCTCCGGATACAAGATAGTTTGCTGCGCTGCCTTCCCCAGTTTATCAGGTCCCAGGTACTCCTGGTCCCTGCCGCTGTTCAGTTGCTGGCACAGGCCATGCAAGGCGTGCGAGGTCTGAGGGTCACTTGCAGATTGGCCTTAACAGGCAGAGGCAGGGGCCGCTACACCAACTTTTCCACAGTCCCCCAAAAGGATGGGTCAGGCTGGCCCATTCTGGATTCACAGGTTCTCAGCAATTCTCCAATTACAGGTAGTTTCTGCATGGAAACTCTGAGATGGGCCATCAGCGCCTTGGGCCCAGGGGGCTTCTTGCTGTCTGTGGAGCTCTAAGATGCTTATGTTCACATCCCTGTGCCTTCAGGACACCGAGGCTCCTCAGGTTCATGTTGGAAGTCCAACACTGCTAATTGTGGCCTTGTTATCTGGCCTCTCTTCAGCTCCCAGAGTGCTCACTCAGGGGGTAGCAACGCTGAGGAAAGGGTTCTGCATTCCTTGAACAGGTGTTGAAAGTTTTTCCTTGGTAGTCTCTGTGTCCCTTAGGAGAACTGATGTTCCTTGGGGCCTATGGTCATTACATCCTGAATGTGCCCGATCTCGTCTACTCTCGGGTAGTTGGGCGGCTCTGGCCCTGGTTATTTCTTTAATGGATGTTCCTTCTGGTACTTGGAAGGGTCTTTTGGCTTCTGCCAAGTCTTCTCTTAGCGATTGGATTCGTCAGGCTGTTACTCAGGCCTTAGGGGAAGTCTAGTGGACTAGTTAGATGTCAGGGGGGATGGGAGTCAAGATGGAAATGAAAAAAAAAAGGGGGAAAAAGAAAAAAAACACTTATAACCAAACTAACTTCTCCTATGCGGAAAGCGAAAAGCCCTGTGGGTCGCTGAAACCCACAAGGCGGCCCTACTGGGGGTAAGGTGTCTTTCCCCCAGTAGTTTTTCCCTGGGATAAATGTACCACAGGTTGAGAAACGGTGCCCGAATCCACTGATTTTCAACCTGCGGTACATGTACCCCAGGGAGTATGTGGTGATGTTTGAGGTGTTGATGGGTCTGTTATAATACTGCCTCAGGGTGTATGGACGCCATCCTTTCAGGTCTTCCTTTTAAACCCCCCTTATCCTTCCGGTGATGGAAAAGCATCTGGCCAATGTGTTGTCACCCCAGCGGGGACCAGGAGCATCACCTGCTCATCTAGCTTCTAAGTTATCATTGTTAATTAATACATAAGGAATACTTTTTAGTGACGTAGTAGTGCAACTGGCCTTGGTGGGTCTTTTAAGACCTCTCTTAATCCTTTGGTAAATGTTACCCTGCCTCATAAAATACCCTCTCCACATGAATGAATCCCCCAAACCCAAAAGGATGAATGGCACAATCAAAACCCAGACACTGCTGGGTGGTGGGTTACCTCTGTGCGGCACTGGAAGCTAAGGAGAATGGGAAGTCTGCACCTTCCCCACCTGTCGAGACCCTTGCCCTAGACGCTAGTGTTTCTCATTATATGTATTCTAAGCATACAGCATGTCCTGCTCCAGATGTAGTAATAACATGTGGGTAATCCTCCGCCTTAGGCGCCGTCCTTGCAGACATGTAGAAAACAGGCTCCTCCCAGCCCTACATATACCGAGGGACCTCCCACAAATCCCCAGATTTCTCTGCAGTGCTGGAACTGCGAAGACATGAAGTATCACGCTCTCGCAGGCGAGCGGGGCTTTTCAGCCCGAGGCCCTGCGGGACTATTTCCACCCGTCCTCTTGTGAAGAATATGCCTCCCAGCCTGGGCTGCGTTGGTCGGGTGAAGGTAGGCAGCACCTAGTGTGCTTACAGAGCTAGACTCCACCGCAATCCCCCACCATAGGGTAGGCGGTCAAGGCTAATGGTGAGCCTTCAGTGGATGCCCCTCCCGCATCATTGCCCCACGCCCCGTGTAGCGGTGAACCCCGAGTGCTGGTTCACCTTCTTCCCCAGTTCCCCCCGTTAGTGGGGGGAAAAAGAGGGGGGGGAGTTGTGTGTACGTTGGCCTAACCTTGCCCTATTACACTGTATGCTTATAGCCTTTAATGGTTACCGGGGGTCAGAGCCGCACTTAAAACATTATGTTAACGTTGGCCGCAGCGCCTTTAATGTACTTTGACTTGGCACGTACGGTGGCTCTGTTTTGCGACGCTATGGCGTTTATTACTGTCTCCTTTTCTGTCTTGTTACGCGCTTAGAGCTTCGCGCTCTCCGGGGGGGGGCGTGGTCTGGTTTGGCGCGTTCCGCGTCATCTGCAGCTCTGGCCCGCCCTTCGAGGTTCGCTTGGCGCCATTTTGTCGGTCTTCCCGCGCGCGCGTGGTCACGATCCTCCTCTTCCTTGGTTACTGTAAGTGCCCTCACTGGCTTTTTTCGGTTATTTTGTCTTCCTGTAGTGCATGGCTCTGACACCCTTTCTTCTCCTTATGTCTTTCAGACGCCAAGATTCCAGTGGCTTCTCCCGGCCTGATATATATATCTTAACGGGTTTATATCTAAATTCTCCCACATTTCTAGCGGGTCTTGGGGCATCCAGGGTTGCTTACAGCATAAATCCCTACTGGCATATTACTTAGATTAATCACCATATGGAGGCATCTCAGAAGAGAAGAATGCCCTGGGACCTCCGGCGAAGTCCAAATCTGCCAAAACCACGCAAGCATGGAGGGACGCCCTCGCTGCGAGGGGGCTGCCGCGGCACTTGGCTCCTATCGCAGGGCGCCATGCTTCGTTAAGGATGTTACAGGAGATAGTCCCCCTGGATGCAGAATGGAGTTTGCTGGTCGGTCCCTTTCTGGTCGGTCCCTTTCTGAGGTTGTCTGGGTTCTTATAGTCCGGCGTGCAGGGTCTGGGCTCTCTTACAGGTTGGCCCTTGACTTGTGATTGTATCCACATTACCTTTTCCCTCTGGGATGAAGCAGTCTGACCCGGGCGGGCATTCTGGACCTAGCATTTACATTTTCACAGGCAGCTCCTACATGGTATTTACCTGTTGGGCCGCAGGAGCTCTTGTCCAGTGGACCTCTTGATGCCTGTGAGGATCTATATTCCTTTTTAGTCCCCTGTGCCTTCAGGACACCTAGGCCATTTCAAGACAGTATTGCAGGACCAACTCTGCGAATTGGGGTCTTGTCTTGGGTCCCTCTCCTGCTCCCAGACGGCTCACCAAGGCGAGTATGGGAGTGTTGTCTTGGACGTGCCCCTGTGACGTCCGCGCTAGGTTCTACTTGATTGTCATTCTTTTCCAATTTTTGCATCAGGCCGTGTTGGCTATTGACTTGGGGCTCCTTGGGAGTCCTTTGGATTGGTGCTCAGGCACATCTCTTACTTAGTGTACCCCGGTTCTGTATCTCCCTACGGGGTGGCATTTAGACGGGTTCATGTTTAAACCTTACCTTCGGCTATGTGTGGCCTTAGTATGGTAGGGGCCTTGCCCTCCTTTGTCACGCTACCTTCACCTTGCAGCTGGTGGGCCTGTTGGTGGCGGCCCAGATGCTGTCCTTTTATTCTCAGATGCCCTTGGGGCCTGCGACACCTTAGGTTACTTATCCTGGACGGGGTTCCAACACCCCTGGAACTAGGTCAGTACGCTCCCCCTTGTTACGGGGGTTCCTTTTTGGAGTTTGTAAATTTAAGGAAGGTGTCGGGGACCATCCCTTCCTTTTTGCTTTTCCCAGTAAATGGTCACCATGGGGACCAAGTCTGGCGGGTTGTCTAGGGGGGTTTTATTTCTTCTGAAATCCCCCGTGGTTCCTAAGGGGGTCCCCTTTAGGGGGTCCGTTTTCATACTGTTTTTCGGTTATCACATTGAGCCTTTTGCGGGCTCTAAATTGCTGGACTACTCCTCTTCAGGACTTGTCTTTTTTGGGGACTCTCGGTCAGTCTGACGACAGTGGCCTGTCCTTTTCGATCTGTGAAGGTCTCGGAACAGGTTGACCCTTCAGGAAGGGTCTGGTTCTGATCTAAGTGGGGGTTTACATTCCTTGCACTTCATTGGTATTGGCTTGTTGGCTGTCCTACTGTGCTAGGAGGGTCTATTCTAGTGTCTCACTGAGCCCCTACTGATGTGGCCCTGTGGGGCCCCGTTGCTATTACAGGGACTCTTGTCCTGGGTTATTGTCCCAAACCTCGCTGACCTGGGTCATGGGGGCCTAGTATTGCTTTCTGTCAGGACATTATACTCTATAGGTCTTAACTTTTTTCACCCTGCTAGGTGGGTTTCTGCACAAGTTTGCTGTAGCAAGGGTGAACCATTACGCTGGGGGCCCTGGGTGGCCCAGTGGGGCGTGGTTCGCTGATTCTGCTGAAGACAGTCATACTGTATGCCCTCTCACGAGGGCTGTTCTGCCTATTCAGGCTCCTTACTACGTCGCCCCTATCGACAGGCCTTTTTAGGCGATTGGATGGTTTGCTCTTCACCCCATTGGAGATGGTTATCTCGGGGTGTCCTTTCTCTATTGGAGGACTAGGCATAGCTCCCTCCTCTTCTTCTTCTCCCTTCTCTGCCAGCCATGTTGGGAGATGTCGTTCTAGTTTTCCTTGCTGGGACTGTCTCTCTCTCCTGCGGGATGTTGCCTGATCCCTGGGTCCTAGAGTTATTGCAGCACGGTTTGAGTTGGCTCCCCAACTCAGTTCTCTGAGGGTTGTCAGGGTTGCTCAGGTGCATTCCCCTGGGACTTTCTAAGCTCCCTTTTGGGGGGGGGGGGGGTTACTTATCCTGATGCCCTGCTAAGGGTTCCTTGGGTCTTATTCAGGTTCTTGTCTGAACTGTTCCTTCCCTCACATCCCTCTTCTGGGGCGGTTGCTTCAGTCAGAAGAGTGCCTTAGGGAATGGCTCTGTTATTGGGATATATATATTTATATATATATATATATATATATATATATATATATATATATATATATATATATATATATATATATATATATATATATTATAATATAATATATCTGTACACCATTAGGTGAGGGTGTTTTGCCTTACACAGAGTTTGGATCCAGGCGGAGTTTTTATTCTCCTTTATTTCAGACCCTCTGGGCTAGTGTCTTGCTTACTCTGAGCTTAAGGGATCTGTATCCCTCTACAGGCGTTGGTGCTTCCTGGACTGTTCCCTGTCCCTGGTTGGGATTATGCCCCTTGGGGCTTATAGGCGTCTTCATCCTTATATAACAGGATTTGATTGCTTCCATGGGTGTAGGAGCCCTTTGGATTGGTCTTGCTCGGTTGGTTTTGTCCTTCTGAGCCTAAAATAAACGTCTTGGCTCTTGCTGAGCCTTGTTAGCGTTGTTTTTCAGTATTCCCACCGGTCTCGCCTGAGACCAGGGTTCATATTCCCCGACGGG
Organism: Gastrophryne carolinensis; assembly: GCA_027917425.1. Lineage (NCBI taxonomy): Eukaryota > Metazoa > Chordata > Amphibia > Anura > Microhylidae > Gastrophryne > Gastrophryne carolinensis. The sequence goes on along the minus strand of CM051236.1, from coordinate 384,090,890 downwards.
GAGGGTTCTAAGGTTGCCATGGCTATCCTTTATTTGCAGTAGCATGGTTAGGCGTTAATCTGGCCTACTCATTTAGGGGAGATTCATTCTTCTCTCTTGGCTTTTGTTCTCTTTCTACTTGTGCTTTGCTCGGGCCTTTCAGCACTCGGTTCTGTTGAGCAAGCTGACTAGTTCGCTGCTTGTGTTTCACTCAGCCTTGTAAGGTTTCATAACTTTGAGTTAGAGCATTGCTCACGTTGCTCCTGGTAGCAAGGTTGCGGGTGACAGCGCTATTACTGTTGGCTGTGCCTTTTCTCATGGGGATCCCACCCTACTTTATGGACACTGCTATTGGATGTCCCACATGTTATTACTACATCTGGAGCAGGACGTGCTGTATGCTTAGAATAATACAATTCTGTGAAGTACTCACCTGTCCTGCTACACCCCACCCTGGTTTCACTTTGTTCTGGATCCCCTGTATGGTGGTTATTATCTTTGATATTGTTGCCAGTCTCTGGGTGGTTGGTTTTCTCCTGGCTTCTCCTTCTCACTGCTTTTCAATGCTGGGGATTTGTGGGAGGTCTCTAGGTATATGTAGGGCCGGGAGGAGCTTGTTTTCTACATGTCTGCAGTGCACGGCGCCTAAGGCGGAGGATTACCCACATGTTATTACTACATCTGGAGCAGGACGTGCTGTATGCGTATAATACCAATTCTACAGGTGAGTACTTCACAGAATTGTATTTTTTGATCCATCTTGACCAACTTGGTAAAGGGTTTAAAGGTAATATTTTGTATAAAAATATAATACAAGTATTCTTTTTTTCAAGCAGCTGGACTCCAAGCAACTACCAAGCATTCTGGCTTTCCAGTTCGTATGGACAGTAGTGTCCCTATTGTACCCCAACCTCCTGCAGCTCAGCCTCTTCAGATCCAGTCAGGAGTCCTGGCACAGGTAATTTGTCATTTATGTTTAAAAGGTTTGTGTTCTGCAATAAATGTATTTGTACATGTTCAAGCAAGTTTTTTTTATATATTTCCGTATATATATTTAGCGCATGTTGTTATTATTATTAATGTTTAATTATAAAGCACCATCATGGTGCTGTACGATGTGAAATTGCAAACAGGGTGCAACAAATATAATATGCTTTTAAAGCCCATCTTCGGCTGCAGACATGGTCTACCTTTCTTATACTGGTTCCTATAATGATTACCCCATACAAACTGCCAATGAGCTATAGATTTGCATGAAGGAGCCGTGCCATGATGGTGACTGAAAATGGATCATAGGCAGTTTTTATGTCTTGAGAATGGACATCGGTGCCTAGTGTTGATAAACCACCAGCCCAGATGCACATGACTGCTGATTGGTGGTTCGATTTTTTTTTTTTTTTTGTGGTTTTATTAATGTACAATATTTGATCAGCGCTGGGAGTATATAATTAAAGTGGACCAACACCCAGGGGGGATCGATCAGATCCCTCCCTGCGGGGCATCCGAAATTGGGATGTCCCGCGGGGTGAAACCCCCCCAGGAAGCCCACAATCCTACCTTATTCTAAGTATGTCACACACCCCGCTTCAAGACATTTATTACACTTGGGTATACTGACCTGTAGATGGCGATCTTGCAGAGATAACAAAAAAAGGTCAGACCCTCCCGGCCCATAAATACCTGGGACCTCCCACTCATTCCCCAGTTTTCCATCTCTGCAGAGGCGAGCAAGTCAGAAGATGATGTCTCCTCCTTGCAGGTAGCCAGGATGACTCCTGGCCCCTTTTTATTCTTCTATTTCTGCCCGGATCCCTTCTATTAAGTTACTTGCCTCCCAGCCTAGGCTGCTGGTCCGGGCAAAGGTAGTTGGCACCCCTGGTGCTTAGGAGCCGTGAGACCCCATAACAAGGGGTAGGCGGCTATCCGGGTCGGTGATCCTGGTTTGGGATGCCCCGTCCCTTGGCCCTACCCTGGCATGGTTTCCCCCTCTCCTGGATACCCTTAGAAACTGGGGGGGGGGGGGGGGGGGGGCGGTGGCCGGTTTCCTTATGGATTCCTATCATTTATGTGTGTGTGTGTGTGTGTATGTGTGTGCTTTTACTTTCACTTTGACTGGCGCCGGTGGTCCCGCGGCGCCGGCCTCCGGGAGCTGTATGGCCATGAGGGCTTCTTCTCCTCTGGGGGGGGGCGGGGCCGGGCGCTCGCACGCGCTTACGCCCCTCCCCCGTGCTGCGGGCGCGTCTTTCAGGTCCCGGTTTCTGGCCGGGAGAGACGCGTGAACCGCGCCAGCCCGCCCTCCCTCCTCCTACTGCACACTGCGCCTTCCCTGTGCCAGGCATGCGGTACTGAAGGTCGGGTGAGTGGCCTTATGGCCATCTGATTCATCTGTTGTTAACTATTTCTAGCATGGTCTGAGCGTGTGCTTGTTTTTTGTGTTCCAGGTGGACCATTGATCATATTTAAAGGGGGGTTCTCCCGGTCCAGGGTCCCTGGTTAAATTTTAGCTGGCTTAAAAATCCTCCCACTTTTGAACTTAAAGGGGCATCCCGGGTTGCATTATTGCGTAATTCCCCCCCCCCCCCAAAAAAAGAGCATTGTACACACATATATATATATAATATATATTATTAAAAATCACCATATGGAGGCTTCCCCGGATACTGGGCTTGTGCCCCCCTCTGGGCAATCCAGGCTGTGTTTGGGGTGTGGGGTATCCCATTTGGGGATGATGTATTTCTGTGTGTACCCTGTGCGCAGCGGTCTATTACGCGGCAGAGCGGATCTTAGGCGTCCGGTTCTGCTCCGCCAGTCTCCTCTCCCCCTCCCCCTCGCTTGACACGTACCCTATGTGATGACTTCTCCCAGGTTTGGGTCCAAGAGGTCTCGGACAGGTGGATTCAGGAAGTGGTTTCTTACGGTTACAAGCTGGAGTTCGAGTTCCGGCCCCCTCACAGATTCTTCAGTTCTCGGGTGCCGTCAGATCCTCTGGCCGCCCAGGGGCTTCGGGCGGCAGTAGCAAGTCTTTTGGACATGGCTGTCATCTGCCCGGTGCCCCACTCAGACCGGGGCCTGGGCTTCTATTCCAATTTGTTCACGGTGCCCAAGAAGGACGGATCCGTTGCTCAAGTTGCTCAACAGGTTCGTTCGTCCCCGGAAGTTCCGTATGGAAACTCTGCGCTCAGCCATCCACTCACTTCGTCAGGGGGACTTCATGACGTCCATAGACATCAAGGATGCTTACCTGCATATTCCAATATGTCCGACACACCAGAGATTCCTGAGGTTTGTCGTGGACAATCGACATTTTCAGTTTGTGGCTCTTCTGTTTGGCCTTATCTCGGCTCCAAGGGTTTTTACCAAGGTGTTGGCAGGAGTGATGGCCATACTCAGAGCCAGGGGTATCCGCATCGTGCCCTATCTGGACGATCTTCTCATCATGGCGTCTTCCCTCAGTCAGGCGCAGCTGGATACCAGGAATGTGGTGTCCACTCTGGGGAGTTTCGGTTGGGTGATCAACTATCCCAAGTCCTGCCTCACTCCCTCCAGGGTGGTGGAGTTCCTGGGAATGTCGCTGGATACTTCTCAGGCCAGGGTCTTTCTCCCCCGAGCCAAGGTTCTTCTGATTCAGGATTTGACTATCCATTCCCCGTCCGTCCATCCGGCTAGGGATGCGACTCGTGAGATTGATGGTGGCGTCGTTCGAGGTGGTTCCCTTTGCCCAGTTTCACACAAGGACGCTCCAGCTCCATCTCTTGGCGGCCTGGGACGGGTCCCCGCTGTCATTGGATCAGTCCTTTCTGATGTCCCCCCCCGGGAGCGGCGTTGAAACCAAGCAATCTGTCAAGGGGCAGGTCCTTTCTGACCCCTCGTTGGGAGACGGTCACCACGGATGCAAGCCTGTCAGGTTGAGGGGGATTTTGGAAGGATCTTCAGTTTCAGGGGCTGTGGGGGCCTCAGGAGGCTCACGATCCCATCAATGTTCTGGAGTTGAGAGCCATCAGGTTCTGGCTCACTTGACTCATCAGTTATGGGGCCTACCGGTTCAAGTTCGGTCGGACAATCGGACGGCGGTCGCCTACATCAATCACCAGGGAGGGACTCGCAGCAGGCGTGCCCTCAGGGAAGTGTCCTTGATCCGTGCCTGGGCAGAGAGCAGTGTCCCATGCCTCTCGGCGGTGTACATTCCGGGAGTGGAGAACACAGAGGCGGACTCCCTGAGCAGGGGGTCATCTCGCCGGGGGGAATGGTCGCTCTGCCCCAAGGTGTTTCGGTCGCTTTGCCTCCAGTGGGGGTCTCCGGAGGTGGACCTCTTTGCCTCTCGTCACAATCACAAGCTTCCGGCATTTGTGTCTCTCTCGCGGGATCCACTGGCTCTGGCAGTTGATGCGATGTCTCTGAACTGGAGGGATCTGGGGTTTCTGTACCTGTTCCTCCGTTTCCCATGGTGGGCAGAGTGGTGCGCAAGCTGGCCCTAGAGGGCATGTCAGCAATCCTGGTGGCTCCAAGGTGGCCAAGACAGGTTTGGTTCGCAGACGTGGTAAGGTTGGCAGAGGATCAGTTAGACCCTTCTGCCGGATCTGCTCACTCAGGGGCCACAGCTCTACCCCAATTTACCAACGCTGGCTTTGACGGCGTGGTTGCTGAAACCTCCATCTTGAGGGAGGAAGGTCTTTCTGATGCTGTCATTCAGACTCTGGTTAGGGCTAGGAAGCAGTCTTCCTCTGCCATCTGTTATAGGATTTGGAGGTCTTATATTGATTGGTGTGAGGTCAGGGCCTTGCCTTGCAGGGCGTTTTCTATCCCTAGGGTTTTGGAATTTCTGCAACATGGTCTGGACCAAGGTTTGCAGCTTAGTACGCTGAAGGGGCAGGTTTCTGCCCTGGCGGTTTTCTTTCAAAAGTCTTTTGCTCTTCATCCTCTGGTTAAGATCTTTTTCCAGGGGGTTACGCATGTGCGGCCTCCTAGGAAGCCTTTGCTCCCAGTTTGGGATTTGAATTTGGTTTTGTCTGCCTTGCAGGGTCCTCCTTTTGAACCTTTGCAGGATATTGCACTTTCTACGCTTACTCAGAAGGTTGTTTTTCTGGTTGCCATCACTTCCGTTCGTCGTGTTTCGGAGTTGGCAGCCTTGTCTATTAAGGCTCCTTACTTTGAGAGGCATCAGGACAAGGTTGTTTTCCGCTTCAAACCAGATTTCCTTCCTAAGGTGGTCTCTGCTTTTCATTTGAATCAGGATATTGTTCTTCCCTCCTTGTGTCCTAAGCCCAGCAATGACACGGAGAGGGTTTTGCATTCTTTGGATGTGGTTCGCTGTGTGAAGTACTATTTGGTGGCTACTTCTCCTTTTCGTAGGACTGATGCCCTTTTTGTGGTGCCCTCTGGGCCTAGGAAGGGTTTGGCTCCTGCCAAGTCTTCCATTAGTAAATGGATTCGCCAGGCCATTGTTGGGGCCTATTCTGCCAAGGGGAAGGTTCCCCCTTTTCGTGTTACTGCTCATTCTACTCGTGCTGTTGGGGCGTCCTGGGCCTTCCAGCACCAGGCCTCTGTTGAGCAGGTTTGGGAGGCGGCGGCGGATGCGCTCTGCTTGTCCGGCGGCGGGGTTTGGCTGCAGCGGTCACGTGGGAGCAGGGTGAGGTGAGTTTTCTGGGCTTTCTGGGGGGTTTCACACAGCGGGGCACCCCCGATCGGAGTGCCCCACCGAAGTGAACCAAAACCCAGGATAGTCAAAATCCTGGGTGTTGGTCAACTTTAAAGCAGGCTGGTTGGGACACTGCACTTCTGCAGCCTTTGTCTGTTGCCTTTTGAAATACACTTCTTCTATTCATTAACCCTATGTCTATCAAAAGGAAGGGCCCAAAATATTATAACTTTCTGTGCTACACTTTACTACGTGTGCCTGCTTGTAGGCTCTGACGTGTCTTACATACTGATGTGTTAACAACTTCTAGTTAAGTTAAATTATACTCCTGTTATATGCCAGTGTGAATTAAGGATTGTTATTTAAATCCTTACTGGGTTTGTTTTGAGCAATTTTAATATATGAATGTTAAGAGCTACCCAGATTCTTTTGCCTGATCAGCATGGCTCACAGTGTTCAAATTCCTGGCACCCATTTTTCCTCTTTGCCCTTAATGGAAAATTAGGCTGGGTGTGTACCTGCCGTTAGCCTGTAATTTCATGCTTAGGCCTTAAGTTAAATGACCGGTTTCTTTAGAACTCAAATGACCACTAAATCGTTAAATATTGTCACTTTAAAACCTATTTTTTTTTGTAAAGCATCCCAGCTACACCTGCCAGTATGTATTGATGTGTACATACATATATATTATGTTTATTAGGCATTGATATACCACCCAGTTTAGTACAGAGTAATACTTTGTTGATTGCATTGGAAGCGCCGCTACTTTAGATGTCTCTGTATATCTTAGACATTTAATTTGGACCCATTTGACTTTTGATTCCAGTCTGAATGCAATGCAATGACGTTGCATGCACCTGATGTATTCAGAGGAAGTGCACAAGGTGGAGGGGAGGAGATGTCACTGCATACACTTCTTTCTGTATAGGAATGCAACAAGGAATCCTGCACAGCAGACCAAAAGTCAAATGTGAATATTTGTCCGGCTTATTTATTCTGGGCAGCAGTGCACTAGTCCTCCTCTAGCACAGTATTCAATAACCAACTCCTCTGCATATGGAGCTACCTGCTCTGTGCAGGGATAAGGTGGGGCAGGTACTGTGGTATTTTCCCTTGACTTTAGATTTAATTTGTTACACTTTTCTGACTACAAACTGGAACGCCTGCCTATATTTAGCTTCCATGAGGCAGCATGAAGCGCTTCTTTTCATGCTGATGAATTAACTCTGAGGTAAGGGGACATGGGTATTTAAATCTGTTAAATATCTATGAATTGCTCTTTTACTCTAGACTAAAGTCATTCTATAGTCAAAAATTAAAAAACTACACTTGCCTTTTATCCCAGGCCATTTTTCACTAACAAAGACTTTAAACCAGACCAACAGCCTGGCACAGTTGGAAAAGAAAGGTAGCAGCCACTTTGGAGCTTCCTCTCTCAACTGACATAACTGAAATGCACAGTAACAGGAAGCCCAGCACGACTTCCTGTTTGCAGTTGGCCTGCAAGCCCATGAGCGGCCATCTTGATTTTAAAATTTATCCCAGTAGGCGTTGGAAAAAGGTAAATTCTGTTTTATGTGCAGCAATATAAATTGCCCTGGGGCAGTATATGAGTACTGTTTGTTGTGTTGGTCTGATTTAATTCATTTTTGACTTTTGGTCTGCTTTAAGGTTATGTTAGAGCTTGCTTTGGATAACTGCTATTTAATTTTGTTCATTTTGAAGGCATTCAGTCTACTAGTCAGTGTTTTATTTTTTTATTTTGATGAGTGTACTTTTAAAGCAGACCAACACCCATTCTCCGGCTACTAAAGGCTGCATTAAAACAGGCCCCCGGTGGGGGGGGGGGGGGGGGGCATCCAGAATGCTTGAGCCCCCTGCACGCCGACTATGCCTACTCGTACCTCGATCCTCCGCTGAGAATAGAGCCCCACGATTGACAGCCATGTGGATGGGGTCACCTCCTCTGTTCCGGACGTTAAAAGGTCCCGGCATTCTCGATGGAGGATCGAGGAACAGAAAAGAATATCGGGTGTTGTGTGGGGCGATGGGGGGGGGGGGGGGTGGTTGTTGGTCGGCTACATGTTCCTATCTAGGCAAGTAAAATAAAAATCTATATTTTCATCTCTAAGACTGTAAGGTGGATGTTGTAGACCATGATACAAATGGATAACATTTACAGCCTTGTGGGAGTAGGGTTCTTATCTTTTATGACCACTTCAAAGGGACACTAAATTCTTTACTCCCCCAGAGAGATGATTCCGTGCTGCCTATACCAGTTCCAACACTCCTTTTTCTAGTGTCATATTAGAGAGCTGATCATGCCCAGAAGAACAATGCTGAGTCCCTTTCTTATTAGGGTAGTTGGGGCTTGGCCAAAAGTTTTAAGGAGTCTAGGTAAAGCGGAATTATTCCTCTGGAGAAGTATTAGTTTTTTTTTTTTTTTATTATAGTCTGCAGTTGACATAGAATCTTTTTATGCTGTCCAGCAATTAAATTGTAGAAAAATGGATTGTTACAATGATTCTCCCCATTCATGGAATCTCACAGGCAGTAAGTAGGAGGATGCTGGTTAAAGGCGCTGTCCTTGTGTTAGTAACTCAAGATAAGTCTGGTCAAGCAATCAAATCCACATTTCAATGGCCAGTTTTAGTCTGAGGTTTTATGCACACTAGAGTAACACATTTTGTGGCTTTAAGCAGCTGCCAGCAGAGATGTGTGTGAACAACAAGTGATTACATTTCTAAATAAAGACCTGTGTTTTAAATTGCTGCTTTTCTTTAAGCCAGTTCCCAGCCTCATCCATATAGAAAGCTGAAAAATTAGCTTCACTGCTCAGAATCCACTCTCCTCAAGTTAATTGTGCCCATCTGAAAACTGATCACGGCTTACGTACAGCCATTGATCTCAGAGTAATTCGTCTAAAAATACATTGGGCAGCTTTTGTTGGAAGTGAAAAAAAATGCCTCGAATAAGTGGTGTTTCATTGAGTTTATAATGGAAACATGACCTCAGAAAACAGACTCCTGGAAACTGAATGCAGGCCTATGAATCAGCCGCACAGGATGCCAATAATAGACATTCATGCGGGAGTAAAGTAACTGCAGGTGGAAGATATTTGTGACATTTTTAATACAGAGTCCTTTCATTCCAAACTTCTGACTCAATTCTTCCTGCTTATTAGTACCATGAGCGTAATCGCTTGGTAAATGGTTTAACTTTATATTGAGCCCACATATTCTGTAGCTTATAACTGGAATTGTTCAGCTGAAAGCCTTGATATGAGCAACAACAATGTATGGTTTTGTACTAGGTACATTCAGAAGCCTATTTCCCATCAGAGGGAAACAACGTTATAGGATATTAATACTTTGTAAAACATGGAAAATAGGAAGATACATGGTTTTTGGGCATTTGTTTTCATTCTAAATGAATTTTTTCCATTCTTTCAGTTCTAATTAGATGGGCTCCAAATAGATAACCATAAAGAGTCCCTATTTATTTTTGTGCAGCTGCTTTAAAAAACGAAACTAATGACTAATTGTCAGGGACTGTGTTTATAATCAATCATTGTTTGAAGCTTTCTTATACATATGCTTTGCATTGTGCCTGCTTGTAGTCAGGCATCCTAAATAGGAAATCCCAGGGAGGCGGGGGCCCAAGGGTCACCACACCCTCCCTTCCCGTAACTGTATTATCAAATGCTTACTGACAGATCGAACAAATAATTGATCCATCCAATCCATGTTTTAGTGAGCTTATGTGTTCTGCAGTTATACTTGCCCTTCCGTCTTATGGCCCTGAGTGATAATTGCTTTTAGGGAATGCCAGGATTCATTGTCGAAAGCATTTTGTTTATGGATAATTTTTGCATACCTGTGCAAAAGTATTGACTTTTTCTTAATTGATTTTGTGTGTACTTATGTGATAACCTGTATGATTGTCCGTCTGTTACAAGTGTGTGTGTGAGCTAAGAGATCTTAATATACATATATTTATAGGCTTACCCTCTGTTGAAATAAATATATGCATATTTGTGTATTTTTTATTTTAAAGATCACACAATACTTTGAAATTCTGAATTCCACCCTTGTTGTATGTTGTGTGACTCTAATCTGTTGTGTACTAACCAAATTAAATCACAGTAGCAACCGTTTCTGTGAGGATTCTCTGAAATGTTTTCCTGCAGCACACAACAGTACATTGACATGTAGGTTCTTTTGTTTATACATTGGCTACACAATTGTTGGTGTGTACTATGCAGTCCAGAATACACGTGCAAGAACTTGGGCTGTTTTTGTGATGGGTCACTAGAAACCACTAGTAAGTCATGGCATGTACAGGTGTTTCAGGTGGCCCGTTACGAAGTCCAGTCACAGCATGGCCTGGGGGTCATTGTACAAAATTGTGAGGGAGAGCTTAGGCTTGCTTCAAAATGGAAGTCCAGTTACAGCATGACCTGGGGGGCATTGCACAAAATTGTGAGGGAGAGCTTAGGCTTTAAAACGGAATTCCAGTCACAGTATGACCTGGGGCATTGTAATTAACCCTTAGCCACTGTACAATATTAGGCCAAAAAAAGTTTCTCACCGTTCCATTTTATCTCACCCCTGCAGCCTAGCAGACAGGCTTCCGATGACTGGTGGCTGCCGCTTCTATAAGGCTCCACCCCCTCTTTATGGCTGAAATCTCACCTATTGTAAATTTAGTTCGGGGCCGAGTGCTGCCCCCCGTATGAGGCGGGGCTAGAGAGCCAGCGGGGGACAGAAGAAAGCCAAATTTTGATGCAGATGGGCCTTATTTTTTTCTTAGGGACTCTGGGCTTGTGTGAGTCATGGGGGAAAAGACCATCCCCTTTTGAATTTAATTTAGATAAAATCTTTAGGCCATTTCCCATGTACCTGCCATCTTTTTATATAGATAGCAAAATAGTCTGTTATAGCAGCCATATTTCAGCTTTAACCAAAACCCAACCTCCATCCAATTTCATGCTTACTGTAAAATGATTTGCCAGGTCACCATCTTAACTGCCAGTTTGGATGGGATTATTGTAAATAATTGAACCCTCATAGCTCAATGGAACTTTAGCCCTTAGTGCCCCCCCTGCATGACTTCCTCCCGGACACGACAGATATTGCTGTGAACCATAGGTGTATACGGAAGCTACTAGTGCTCCTGCTCCTCTTAGGTGTTGCTATGATATACGTCTACATCCCTTCCCCCGGCTAGGTTCACTTGCCTAAAGTGATTGACCAGCCATATAAAAAAAACAAAAAAAAGCTGATTGGTCCAACTCTGTTTTCATTGACTCACCTGATCATGAGTGTCGTGATCGTTGGTGGTGCTTCAATGTGTGGTTCGTGCCATCTGTCACCGGAGCACTACCACATCCTCTACAATTTACTACAATGGAGGGGGCATGGCTGACTTCGGCACACCACCACATTGCAATGGATGAAGAGGGCGTGGCAGCGCTCCTGTGCCTGGTGCTGGAGGCGTCAGCCCGACAGATTCATTTCCGACTGCTGTTGGGGGTCTGGCTTGTACGGCATGCGATCAAGCCATCAGGTGAGTCGATTGGCTGCAATAAGTTGAACCATGTTGACCCGTCTGCCGTCTTTTGATGTATTCTTCTGAATTCGTTAAAACCACAATACCCACTGTGCTTCCGGTCAGGTGCTGGATGCTTTTTATTGGGCTCCTACCCAGCCCTGCATTGCTACGTCTTTCACCTACATTTCTCTAACATGAGAGTCCTGGTAATAGCTGCAGAAGCTTGCTTATGCCCTACTTCCTCAATAGTTGGAGATGGCCCTTCCTGTTGAAGGGTTGGCAATCACAAGCTTCTGCACCCGTTGCCATGCATGGTAGGGATCCTGCAAAGTGGCAACTGAGCAAGTGTTTTCGGTGAGGGGTGTATGTAGGTCTGATTTACAACTCAAGTGATCTCTACCCTTCTAAATAGTGCTTAGAGTGTGTTGCCTATATTAGTCCTTCTCCCTAAACTTCTCATTTTCTAAAGTGTCTACTGGAAATGAGAATAGAGGGACGCTTGACTATGGCAGCAACGCCTTGCTACCTGAGGCAGCTTTTAGTGAAGTGTTCCACATACCATTCCTAATGGTATTAACGCATATATCCTGGTACTAAGTACACTGTTTCACTCACCTCCTAATCTGCGTTTCAGGGAAGCTGTACACCACTAATGGTAACAACTCTTCATCCACACGTAGCCACCATCACGCCGCAGTGCGCGGTACCATTTACCTTGAACTGCGCTGCCGGGCGGCCGGCCTTAGTTGAACAGACCGCTGCTGTACTGGTAATTTTGTTTCACTTGATTGTGTACACTAACAGTCTCCTTTTGATGAATATCTGTGTATTTGTTTTCCTTTCCTTCTTATCATAGAACGTTACCGAAGAGCATGGAAGCATGAGCTCCATCTTGTGGCTGTGTTCTTGCAACATTCTAAGCAGCTCCTACTTAATGATTGTTTTCATTTTGAAACTTTTTTCTTTTTTTTTTTTTTTTTGTAAACTTCCCTTTCCAAATGATTTCAGCAGTACTCTCTGCCTCTTATGTTTCAGCCTAGCATTCTTTAAAGCAGCAGTTCCAACGAGGGGGGCTGAATTTTATTCTTGCTTCCTACAACAAAGCCTTTTCCCTTTATTCTCTCCAGCTTGTCTCCTTCAATGATAAATCAATTTATTGGGAGTCTGCATCTAAATAAGTGCGTGGCCTCTGAGACAGCAGAATTCTAAATCTTTGGGTCTTCAGTCCTATAGCTTATGTGCTAACTGTAGATTTCTAATGCCTTGCGGGCTTTATGTGGACAACCCAAAACAACTTCCCAGCAGAAGTTAGATTTTGGAGTGCAGAGTTCTTGAAATTCAAATTGCATCCGGTAATCTGCATTCTCTGATTAGGGGACGCCTGCCCCATAGTAAGATGGCTGGGTAGTTTTAATTTTTTTTTTTTAAATGCTTTAAAACCTTATCACAGGAAAACATGATTGTCTCAGGCAGATCAATGTAGATTTTAAGTACAATTGATTTGAGGAGAGTATTTAAAATTAAATACTACCTTTCCCCTGAGGAGCTTACGTTCTCAATCATTAAACCATTGCGATTTTGGGGTTGTATGCGCTACGGCTACGCCTGTCTGATCCTTATTCTTGATTTTGGCAAATTTAGCTTTGTGCTGGGTGCCAATGGAGATCACTTCTTTGCATGCAGAAGTGAAATCCTTGCAGCTTTTTGAATGCTTGTTTGAGATTAACCCTAAAGCTAAGGTGCAACTCGTAAAAACTGTTCTGAAGGCATCACGTGGACTTCTAATCAATAGCTTCAGGCGTCCTTTAACCAACATGGCCTCCAAACCCTCGTGCAGCCTTTAATAATTGTGAAAGAGCTTGTTCTGTACCTTCGGTGATATTGCTTTCCAAAGATGCTAAAAATGCTAAAAAATCTGAGTTGAACTTAAAGGTGAGCTCAACTTAATTTCCTGGAAAGTAAAATTTTTGGTTTGGACCTTTTATTTGCTATACCGTTTTCAGTGGCTGCACAGCAACCAGTTGGGTTCTAGATATTTGTATCTGTAATGCAAGTTAAGTTAAAAAAAAAAAAAAAAAAAAAAAAAAAACTTATTTCTTTTTTTTTTTCCTGGATGCTTCTGTTGTCAAACTGGCTTTAACCAGTTTTGTTAAATGAGCATCCTACTGGGTGAAAGCTATGGTTTATGGCAAGAAGGTATTACTTGCTCAAGTACATGTCAAAAAGTCAGTTTGCTTGTGAGGAATCCAATGCATCATTTTCATAAACAAGCTATTTTTTTTTGTGTGAATATCTGTTGAGTGTAATCTGTTAGGCATCAAGTGCCATGAAAGGGTGAGGTAAGCAGAGTCCAATACAAGCAGTCCTCAGCGCCGCTTTATGGATCTGCTTTACCATACATTGTAAAAATGTCATTTGCTTGTAATCTTCAGCTTTTCACATGCGGAACTGTTCATCGGTCATAGGTAACTGGAAGATTGAATTGATGCATTAGATCCCACCTTTAAAATACTAATTGAAATTATTTTTTTCCTCCTACTTTTTTTTTTGCTTGCAGGTTTGATGCTTCTGCACAGGTCAGAGTAGCAACTTAACATTTGTGCAGAATCGGATCAGAGTTGCAATGTACAATTCGTGCAGTGACTTCCAAATAATTAACTGCCAGGTCCACATTCATTCCAAAGATTTTCTTTCTAAATAGTAATGTAACTTTAGCTCACCTTTAGTTCCTCAGCCAGCTTGCCAGTGAATTAGACTGTCTTTTAACTGCTTTGCCTAAGTTTGCCTTACTCCATTGCAAAGCTTTGCATATTGCGTTCTTCCTTTGTCAAGCCAGTTCGTCGCTTGGGACTCCAGATCTTTGCATTGCGTATTGGGATGTTGGTTCTTGCTTTGTAATAAACTGTTTGCTTTGTCTTGGGCAGGTGTTTTTTTTTTCTTTTTTTTTTTTTTTGGAAAGTCGCATGATGTGATTTTAACATTTTAATTCCAACATGTTGTTTTTTTTTTTTCCCTCCACTGTTTTTCCTGAAGACTTAAGACGCCATGTTAATGGGACATGGATTTGTCACTTGCAGACATGCCTTTACTCTGTTCTATATTGTGTTGCAGAGCATCTATTTAACCTGCCCCGTCCACCACTGGACTTCCTTATGCTTAAAATGGACCAAACCCCACTGAACCTGTGGAATACATTTGGCCAAGGCCCCTGCCCATACTCCCTTCTTAGGCTGTAGAACTAGAAAAGCATATTTCCACTTTTTCGATTCATCCTGCCCCCTCTGTAAGATGGCAGGTGATTAGTCATTGCTTAGATGTGGCACTGACATCATTGCCACACACAACATTGGCAAAGAATGGAGGAGGCGGGGCTTTACAGCTAAAACAGGCACCATTATTTGTAATTAGAGTGAAGCAGGAGCAGTGAAAATTAGCAAAAGGTGCTCTTCATGGGGGGACCAATTCAGGGAGGGCTAGTTTAAAATGTGGGTTTTGGTCCGCTTTAAGTCTCAGAAATTGCCTGTGATTGGGCAAAATGACTGGCTCCCCAGCCTCTGTGGCCTTAGTCTAATTATTTATTTATAACACGGTAGATGTGACAGAGATGCAACCAATATGCATTCTGATATGCAAAGACAAGGTCATCATTCCTATTGTGATAGAGATATAGATATATGTAATAGGTATATGGCATACTCGATTCAGAGCCAGGTGAGAATTCTCACTCCTTTTTAGGAGAGAAAAGTGCCGTTCACTTTCATTGTCTACCTAATGTGAATTTCCACCTGGCTCTGAACCAGCCCCAAGGTAGACAATGGGGTCGTTTCAGAGCCTGCTGAGGATACCGGTAGACAATGAAAGTGAATGGCAGTTTTCTGTCCTAAAAAACAAGTGAGAATTCTCGCCTCGCTCTGAATCAAACCCCTCTGTGTCTAAGTTTGTGGGACTCAAGGTTATAGCTGTGCACTAGCCTTTAGCCAAACCAGGTCATACATTGGGCTGCAGCACTTCTGATGGCTTTGGGGAGTCAGGAGCTAACATAATGGATGATTTACCGATTCTCCAGTTAATAAAAATAATTCTAAAATGATATATCTTTTCTGCAGCACAATCTAAAGTAAGTTCAGTTTAGCCTCCCATGGCCTCTGCAAGGTGCCAATCCTCGGTTTCTCAAAAGTAAGGTTTTTATAGTATACCCTATAATTAATTGCTTTCTTTGTCCCTGCCTTTGTGTTTTCCAGCAGGCTTGGCCTGGTGGAACACAGCAAATCCTTCTGCCGTCTGCATGGCAGCAACTACCTGGCGTTGCTCTTCACAACTCTGTGCAGCCGACAAACGTGATCCCTGAAACCATCGGAAGCAACCAGCAGCTTGCGGATTGGAGGTACTTTTGTTTCAGATATTCCTAAATAAAAAGGAACGTCTTGTGTCTCCTGTGTAGTTATTATGAAGCCAGTGTTTTAAGAACGGACCCTGCTATATGGCAGTCACACAGATCTGCTCACATGAACAAAAAAAAAATATATATACTGTTACAAAAGTCAAGATTTACAAATGCATGTACTCATCCTATCTTTAGATTCCCTTTTTGTTTTAAGTTTTAGAAATTATTTATTGGTATGCCAGCCTTATTAGCAGAGGCATTAGGTGGGTTTAGTGATTATTTTATTCTCCTTTTCCTTGAAATAGATTAATGAAATTGAATTTGTTATTAAAGTGCACTTGCCACTTTAGTGAGTCTGACAAACCTATATACTGGGGAAAGTGAACTCTAAAGTCAGTTAGTTGGCATTCATTAGAAATAGTTGTGGTACTTAGCATATGCTTATCTTTCCTCTAATAGAAATGCACACTCCCATGGAAACCAATATAGTGCTCTGATGCAGCAGCCGTCCTTACTTGCTAACCATGTGACCTTGGCTGCAGCCCAACCTCTAAACGTGGGGGTTGCTCATGTGGTGCGACAACAGCAAAGTGGAAACGTGTCAGCAAAGAAAAACAAGCCGCAGCAATCGCAGAATGCAAAGTAAGGGCTGCTTTAATAAACATCCATGGTTGTTGTGCCTCATCTACATTTTTGGTTGATCCCCCGGGTATTTAATCATGAACCATCTGTGGTAAATCACTATTACACACTGCATTGAGTGCGACCTGTAATATTAAATGGCTGCACCTATGCAGGATATTTGGTTATGCAATTATTTCATACAGGGCACTGCAGTAGTATTAATCAATTTAGGAAATCTGACCTGAGATGGCTCCTGTCTATATCATAGTGTATGGAGTGGGCAGCTTCATGCATTTATTGCAGTGGTGGGGTGCCTGACACTGGCTTGGTGCAGGTTTTGTATTTTGTCAGGTTTTAGATGCCCAAAAAAAAAATCCTGCTACTTCATCTATTGACTCTGGCTTTCTGTCAGATGGCCGTTTTAAATGATCAATGGGATTTCACACTCCAAAAACAGAAAAACCAATAGCTCTGGAGTCTTATGACTGGCTGCTCCTCTTTAAAGTGTACTAAACTAGGTCCAGTTAATCACCCCGGTGGGGATGCCCTGCTATGGGAAACCCCGCGGCGGCATTTCTAGCATCTTTCCTTGGCTCTGTGCAGCCTACCTGTCGTAACTGAATGCTCGAGAGATGCAGGAGGTGCCGCACACCAATCACAAGTGCATATAGACTTAATTTCTGCTGTAAAGTAAAGATCGCTTCCACGAAACACACATTTGCTAACATAAGAAAAAAATACTCTTAAGCTCCGCACCTTCAGGACATTCTTTTGGCACCCATAAAATGCAGCCTACCTGTCGTAACTGGTCGAGAGATGCAGGAGGTGCCGCACACCAATTACAAGTGCAGATGGACTTAATTTCTGCTGTAAAGTAAAGATTGCTTCCACGAAACACACATTTGCTAACATAAGAAAAAAATACTCTTAAGCTCCGCACCTTCAGGACATTCTTTTGGCGCCCAAAAAATTGCACTACAAAAGGAAGATTGGAGGTGGTAATTGTTTTTCAGATTGCTTCCCTAAAAGCCATAGACTGCATGGCAAAATGTTGCCATATTTTATTGCAAAATACATTGATTGAAGATGTAGTTGGTTGTTTTTTTAATATATAGTTACAATAGTTATTGTATGACGGGAATGCCTTACAGTAATTGTGTGGAAACTAATTATGTTTTAATTTGCACAGGACACTCTCTAGTTTGGATGTTCTCCCACCACAAATCTACTCATTAGTTGGGAGCAGCCCACTTCATCCGGCCACTTCCTATAACCCCCTCCTCTCAATCCAGGAGCAACGTCAGCCCATTGTTATTCCGGATACCCCTAGCCCTCCTGTGAGTGTCATCACTATCCGCAGTGACACTGATGAGGAAGAAGATAATAAGTACAAACCAGCAAGGTAAATCTACAGTGCTGTTTTTTTGTGTAATATATAATTATTGTAATTTTGTGTATTAATACACTAATAGCTCCGCGGCAAATGTTAGTAGTAAAGTATTTCAATCAACAACAACACCTTCAGTGTGGCGCACTCGTGAGTGTCCGCTTCATTCAATAGCTCAGCGCTGCAAAGGCTGGCTTCAGCTGTGAGGGAAACTATCTGAAGGCTCACAACCTTTGATCAACGTCTATTTGTGACATGCAAGTTACTTATTTTGTTCTGGTAAGCAACTATTAAAAGTGGGCACGGCGCCTATTTTAAGGATCTTATGCTATTTTAGTCCATTTTTTTACATTTGAATTGCGCAACTAGAGGGGATTGATCTCTAAAGAAGCACTTTTTTATATTTGATCTCTATCTGACCCGACGGAGAAACCAAAAGCTGAGTAATTCATGGTTACCCTGGAAGATTACACCTGTTGTTTATTACAAAGTGTTCCCTGAGAGAAGTTAAAATTTTTGGCATTATCTAACTAAGGAATCTGGGACGTGATTTAATCACAAAGCCTGCAATTGATTGTCCACACTGAAGGTGTTGTTGTTGATTGAAATACTTTACTACTAACATTGCCCGCGGAGCTATTAGTGTATTAATACACAAAATTACTATTGTTTGAAGACTGCACCAATACGGTCTTACTAACTCCAGCGGAAGAAAGGATTGCCTTTATAATATGATTCAATTTAATCTTAATACATTGTAATATTTTTAGCGCGGTTTAGAAGAATTGTTCTTCCTTTTGTAATATATAATTATTGAGCATTATACAGCATTGTATTCTAGGTCAGAGTGATCACATGTCACACCATTTGTATACTGAAACCAATCCTTTATTTCTCCAGCTCCGGGATGAAGATGAGGTCCAATGTTATAAGTTATGTTACCGTAAACGACTCTCCAGATTCAGACTCCTCTGTCAGTAGCCCCTATGTTGGGGACCACCTTTCCAATCTTAACAGTGTCAGTGGAGTTTTTGATGTTCGAAGTAGCCGAGCAGCGCATCATCAGAATTCCAGCTCACGCACAATTATTGTGCCTCCTCTGAAGACCCAGATACATGATTGCAGGGTGGATAACCAGTTGTCAGGTACAGTTATCTTTTTCAGCAGTAGATTGTTGAGTCATTAGCACTACTGTAGGGCAAACTTCTGTGTTACACAGCCAGCGTCCTAACATTTTTTCTTTTGCTACAATTTTGCGGCAGGTCATCTTGGCAAGGTAAAATCTTCCACTGCTTCAAATGGACAATCATCTGGTAGTTGCATCTCCCAAGCTGGCTATCGTTCTCAACGCATGGTGAATGGAGTACAGCCTCTCAACCTTAGTCAGGTAAAAGGTTTTGCTTTACATTTACATTTTTTTTGTACTGGTAATGCCCATATAGAAATTCTGTTGATGAATGCTTAATTTTCTTGTTGGAGCCTCTGGAAGTCATTAGTTTTGGCCCAAAGATACAAATTTGTATGGTCCAGTGGAAATGGTTAATGCGTATATGTTTACAGTACCTGATACAATAACATACAACGTTATACTTGTTTGGGATGGTTTCACATGGAGTCTAGCCAGTAAAAATATAGTCCATTGGAACACTGCAATGACCTACTGGAAGTTTATTAACTATTGGGATGCATTCTATCTCCTTCCTGCTTAGACTGTAACAAACAAGTTCAGGCATTCAGAAAAGCCTGCCAATTCCTTGCTGAGAGTGACATTGGGGTCGATTCAGAGACAGGTGAAAATTCTCACTAATTTTTTTTTATGAAAGAAAACTGCCAATGACTTTCATTGTCTACCTTGGGGCTAATTCAGAGCCAGGTGAAACGTTACACCTGGTAGACAATGAAAGTAAATGGCAGTTTTCTTTCCTAAAAAATAAATTGAGAATTCTCACCTGGCTTTAAGTCAACCCCATTGTGTTACATTGTTCTAGCCAAGGGGCAGTTAATGTATCTTAATTGTTTCTATTGAAAACAGCTGTGATAAATTGTAAAGCAGTCACAAGGCTGATATTGGAATTAAAAGAACTCACAGCTCAATGTGATGCGTTAATTGTGTTGCCAAGATTGAGAGAACACTGAATATGGTCTCTCTTCTCTTTGAAGTTGATGTCTGACTGCTCCTGCTGCTAATGCAGGTGTCCAGAATCTTCTCTAGGGCATTGGAAGTGGCTATTGGTGCAAGCATCTTGGGGGGCTGTGGAAAGGGTGGAGTGACAGTTCTGAGGCTACAAGAGAAACTTTTGACTTCGGTGGCCTGTGTGCACTTGGTTATTAAAGCATAGCTCTATACTGAGAATATGGGGAGATATTTAAAACAAGAATAAGGCTGCCTGTGGTTCCTTACTAACTAGTGACAGTCTGTATTTCTCTCTTCTAGAACCAGCAGTCTGCTTCAATGGGATCCCAAGAGAGAAGCATGAATGCACCCCCTCGAAGACAACAAGCATATGTTGCTCCGCTGCCATCAATTTCTCAGGCACCATTCCCTTTCCAGCACAACAGCCCCTTGCATTCCACTGTGCACCCCCACCTGGCAGCAGCTGCTTCAGCCACCAGCCATCTAGCCAGTCAGCCGCATATGTACACATATGCTCCCACCTCTGCTGCAACCCTGGGGTCAACAACATCTATTGCCCATCTGTTTTCCCCTCAGGGGTCTTCGAGGCACACAAGCTTTGCTACACATCCTAGTACTCTTGTGCATCAAGTCCCTGTCAGTGTGGGGCCAAGTCTACTGACCTCCGCCAATGTGGCTCCTGCACAGTATCCACACCATTTTGCCACCCAGTCATATATTGGTGCCTCAAGGGGTTCTGCAATCTACACTGGATATCCTCTAAGTCCAACAAACATCAACCAGTACTCGTACCTATAACTGCTGAACTGGAATTTGCCTTTTCTCTTAAGACTGTTGTACAGCACGATTTTCTAGAAGCACGCTTGAAAGAAAAAGGGGTTTTCTTCCTTAATGACTGCATTGTTGTAGTCACATAAGCTTGTTCAGTGTTATATCATTCTGTGGTTTTATTAATTACATTTTGTAGCATCTTTAAGCATAGCTACTTCCGTTTAAAGACTGCAGTGCTAGCGTGTTAGATCTCAGTTAAGCTCAAGATGGATTGTTGTGAACTGCAATAATAATCTTCGCTGCCCCCCACTTATGTCCCTATATTTTAGTGTGGTTTTTTTTTTTTTATTTTCGTTGTGAATTTAATTTTGACAAGGTATAAGCTGAATCTTTTAGAAAAGTGTGACACATGAAGTATTCAAGATGACTGTAAAGAATTCAGTTAATTTTTATATTCTAGAAAAGAAATCATTTTACCTTGTTTTAGACTGATTTGATTTGTCTTTTTAATATATTGGTAAGGTAATAATGCTCTATAAACTTTATGCACAGCAAAAAAAAAAAAAAATCCCATGTACATTTTTAGCGGCGAGTCCTATGACACTGGGGCTTACTATGCAGCTTGACGTTTGTTTCCTCATGAAGAAATGAAAAAAATGTGGCTGATTGCATGTCTCAGGTAATATTTAACGTTATTCTGAGCTATATACTATGCTGCCAAAGTGGCATAAATTTTAAGTGTAAGCTGTGTTTTTCTCAATATGCTTGTTCCCCCAGGCATTGGCTGCAATAGAATGGTTTGGTGGTGTGGTATAACCTGGCCGGCTTGAGCCCTGAAGTGAACAGTAATGGCAGTTTGCAGACGGAAAGATAGAACGTGAAGCAACTGCATCAGCTCCACTGCCTGTTTGGAAACACACAGATTGTGTTGGCAGTCCTTTATGTACAGTTAGGCACCATACATATTCTTAAAAAAATATCAGCATGGGAACTATACACTGTTAAAGTGTTGCTTTTTATACACTGAGTAATAGTGTATGCAACACACAATGCACATTTGAGATGTTTTTTTTTTTTTTTTTAATTTTTTTGTATGTGTGTCAAATAGAACTGTGGTCACCATATGCTAGATTTTAAGTAGACTACTTTTTATTATTTTTTTTTTTGTTTACCAGTGTATATGTAAAACTGGAATCTCCTTTTAAAAAATGAACTGAGTCATGAGTCCTGAGATGGGTGGGCGGGGGGGGGGGGGGGTATCTTTTTCAGATATGGAAGTAGGACCTCACTTTTTCATAGCACGAGGTATCATAAATTACTAGAGAATGATTAAGCCTGTTTAGTTTATCATTGCTTTTTAACCTTTGGTGAGAGATTTAGCTTTTTATTATTTTAACATGTCCAAATATGGCACAATTTGATTTTTACAGGTTGTTGCAAATGATCATGAATAAATTGATGATAAAATGAGATTAGACCACTGATTTGTAGTGTAGAAGCAATTGGAATAAAGCCCCCTCAAAAAATTTTACCCCGTGACTTCAAATTCACACAGGCTTTCAAGGACGCAAATTCTTAAAGTGGACCAACACCCAGGATTTTGACTATCCTGGGTATTGGTCCACTTCCCCGGGGCACCCCGATTTGGGGTGCCCCGCTGCCTGAAACCCCCCCAAACACCCCGAAAACTCACCTCTCCAGGCTCCCACGTGAGTGCGCTGTCCAATGCCCGCCGACGGACAAGTGACGTCCGTCGACGGACAAGGGATCGCGCCCGCCGCCGCCTCCCGCACGTCACTCTTGACGTGTGCGCGCCCGCGCCGGCCATTCAGAGACAGCCGGCGCGGGCGCGCGCACGTCTAGAGGAGCGCGAGAGAGGCGGCGGAAGCAGCGGCTGGAGAGGTAAGGATTTTTCGGGGTTTTGGGGGGGTTACACCCCGCGGGACATCCCGATCTCGGATGTCCCCCGCGGTGTGTGAGGTGATCGGCCCGGGAATCTTATAGATTCCCGGGCCGATCACCCCTGGGTGTTGGCCCACTTTAAATATAAAGCTTGATTGATTTTGAACTGTATACCACTGACCTCTCTATACCCCCAAAAAACTGATTTTAAAACCCATCTATCCCCCCCCCCCCCCCCCACGTTTATTTCAGTGCTCAGTTACTTCAAATCTGTTCATGAATCTTGGGTTCTAGAGCAAGCTCTATGCACGTTTTCCATGGCATGGAAATCCATGTGGTCCGTTGAGATGGAGAAGCTAGCTTGATTAAAATTTTCAGGGTTTCCATTCATCTTAAACCGGACCTTCAACATGATTCAATGAAAAGCCCAAACCCTTAAAAACTATTCCCCAGCATCTAATAATATACATTAATTTTTTAGTCACTTATTCTTTCCCCCACCAGGCTGCAAATCTGTTCATAACTCTAGGATACGGGGGCCGCCATCTTGAATCAGAAGCATTACACATACTAAGTAGAGAAGAGCGGGATAAAGTGCAGGGGGTGGGGTTGTAGCTGTGCACAGACAGAGCAGAGCTGGGGTCAGGGAGAGGACGGCAATCCCAGAATGCAGAGCGACACAGTAGACACTTCCTGTTCGAAGCTCCATGAGCCGCCATCTTGGATGTTTAAAGGCTCATAACATGCAGTAGCTGCAGGTAGGATGATTTTTAATGTGAGCAATCTGTATGTGCAGGGTGTGGGAAACATATAAGATAGACTCTTATTTAGAGTGAAGGACTCTTTAATATGCTACTTTTGATTGTGCCAAAAACAGTGCTGCTCCACTTGCCACAATATTCAGCTGTGTTGAAGTGACAAGCCGCCATCTAGGTTTGCATACCACTTGCCCTTTTTGTAGCTTACCTCGAATGGACTTGCAACCAACATCTCGTTTTAAAGCTGAAGTCCAATTACACCTGGGCCCCCACATGTGCAATTGGGCTACAAGAAAAGGCTATTTTGGGAGCAGCACTTCCATTCCAACCTTGATGGATAGCCTAGTCAGCCCAGATGCTGCACACTGATTGGCTTCTAGTTGGTCAGGTAAGGTAAATAAGGCTTGTTACCAGGTGCTGGGGGTGGTCTGGCTGTCCCTGAACTTCAGCTTTCAGCTTGATTACAATCTGTCTTGATTGTATAGTGATATAGGAGACCAGGGGTTTGTTCTAAGTGGAACTCTAGCTTAACTTGGCTATATTGTCTGCATTCAAATGAATGTTTTTCCTTATTTCTGTCCTGGCTACAATATGGGCTCCATAAACTGCTACAAGGAATTAGCCAATTTTAAAACTGTATTTCCAGTTAAATTCTTGCTGTGCATTCTGCATAATTGTCCTACCAATTTATAAGCTTTCCTTTTGGTGTTTATCCAGTGCATATTTGTGTAAAAAGGGAGCTTGTACTACATTCTGACACTGCAGCAAAGGCCGTTGCAGATGAACGAAGATGAAATGCATGCATAGGGCCACTTCATATCTGTGGTCATCAAACCTTTTCTGCATCAGCATGCTTTTTAATTTCAGCTTCTAGCTGTAAATAAAATTCAACAAAAGGAAAAAAAAAACTTCATTTTGAAGTTTCATACAGAATTTCCAACTATTTTAGAAGTTTTGTATTGTGGTGTTTTCAGATTTTACACAACAGAACACACGCCTTGTTCAAAGGCGAAGAAAAGATGTGACGCTTTCTTTTGAGCAACACCGTGGTGCACAGTGTTTTGTGTGTCACCCAAAGTGCATCTATAGATAAGTTTGTGTCTTTGTATTCCAAACTATTAGTCATGATACTTGAACCTATCTGTAATTTGTCATCTGTTTTTCAAATGGGTGTGGGTAGTGGTTAGAATTTTTATATATATACTTAGGGTTTCCTTTTCCTTCTAATTTTTGTAAACCAAAATAAATTGTGGGAATGTATGTGAGCAGTTAGAGTTTATCACTGTAGCACTGAAGACTATATATATACATATATATGTATATATATAGACTGAAATGTACTCCCTTTTGAGGTGAGTAAATGATAATAGAGTTGTTTTGCACAGGTATGTATGGTGAATACTTGTTTCATGTATGTCCACTTAATGTAGTGCCTTAAACGCCAATGTAGTGATTAGTTTACAGTAAGCTTGCCTTATTATAGGGCTGGCTAGTCCCTTTAAATAAAAGCAATTCTCTAATCCTTGTAGTGAGTTAAGAGGCTATGGAAGTGTTACGATTGGAGATCAGTTTTTTTTTTTAACTATTTTCTTTCCTCCTAGTAGTAAAGTTTGACGCATTTAGAGTAGGTTAAGCTGTCTGCTCTTCAATCCTCCTTTTCTCTCATGGATGGTCAGATGCATGAACATTTATGTGTTGTAGATAAGCATTTCAAATACCATAAGCTTTTGATGTAAGTGGCTAGTGTAATCATTTGCTCAATGCCTCCCCCCCCCCCCCCCCCACCCTTAGTACCAGACCGTAAGCATGTAAGTTAGTCCTTGTCATTCCTAATTAGAATCCATGCATTAGTTGTAGGCGTTTTTATACCAAAGAAAGCTTTGAGTAGTAGTTATTTTCTGATTGGCACAATGATGCCATATTGGCAATTCTTAGCTCATGTGTGAATCCCCCTGTTGTGTAGACCTAAAATGCAACTTTCCCATTGCTTTCAGAGGGTGGTTTAGCTTTTACAAAAGCTGTGGTTAGTAGCCGAGTTTCACACAACTTTTACAATGGGAAACCTTCAGATCCCCATTATAGTCTGCATCATAAAATCGTATATATACATATATATTTAAGTTTAATTATCTTTGCAATTACTAGAAGGTGCAATATTGATGCATCCAAAAGGCTTGCTTAGTCGTTCACTTTTTAAATCCTTTTTTGGAAAATCAATTGCATACTTTTTTTTTTCTTATGGTGTAGGTTAATAGGTCCCAGTGCTGACCTCATTTACTATTTTTTCTAAGGAGCGTCTTAGTTACCACCTTGCAGTTTACCAGCATCCATATGTTTGCTCCGTCTATAAAATTCTAGGACGATTGATTAAAATATTGTGAGTAATACACTGCCAAAAGGTCCTCTGATAATGCTTGGGTTAACAAAGTTCTGTTTTGTTTTCTTTTACGACTATTGTTTGTGAGTGAAGGTGGCTCATTATATATATATATATATATATATATAATTATATAGGAAAAGGTCAAACACCACAGAGGCTTTTAGTTTTAACCTTGTCAGAAGGGCCTTTAGAACTTTAAAGGATAAGTTTGCCCAGGGCCGAGAGTTTAATATCTGGTAACTAGTGGTTCACTAGCTGGCTCTTTTCCACTACTGAAGTTGAAGTTAGGCGCTCATCACATCAACATGATGTCTGTATAGTCAATTCTTCATTCATTAAGGTCCACCTAGTAATGGAATATTAGTTTTGGGTGTGCTTTAGCCTTAAAAGCTGGTAACTAAGCTGTATATATTTTAATGATTTGATTTAGAATTTCTGGACTTTTTTTAATAGAATAGTTTTACTTTTGTGTGTGTGACTTTTATGCAACTTTTGTAAACTTGTTCATATACATTGTGTACATATTGCTCTTGTCATTCCGAAACGTGTTAAATCATTTAGACTATAACCCAAATGTTCAAGTCAATGCATTTACTTTGTGAGTTTCACGTATCTTGTTAAAGAGGAATGTGTATTTTCTATATTTGATTTTTTTCTTATGTGTATGAGTTAGTTGCAGTTGTATATCTTCTCACATTTATTTTTTTTCCTTATGTCACTGATTCTATTCCAAAATGTAGGATTTAAAGGCTGGCACTGAAACTAATAATGAAAAGGGATTGATTTCTGTCAAGTAACAAACTTTTTGGCTCTTTTTGGCTTAATGTTGATCACTACATGTAGCAGTACATTATATGTAATGTTAGTGTTATTTTTTTTGCTTTAAAATCATTGATATTGCAATGTTTCACTTTTATTAAATGTATTCAATATGCTAGTTGCTGTGTTGGAATCTAACCATTCATATTTTATATTGTGCTTTTGTTTTCATTTTATAAATATATATATATTTTTTTCCTTCCAAGTGGCTTTAAGTGTAGTTCCTTGGAATTTATCAATCTGTGTCGCCGGTGTTCTGAGGGTTATGTAAAATCAGTTTTAATTAAACAAAGAATAGATATTTAAAATTTATGACTAACTATATGGGATAAGGGTCCATTGTGAAAACCTAGTTTATCATTGGATTCAATGTTTTGTCTTTGGTTTTACAAAGTAGCTTGTACTTTATGTATTTTTTACATCTTATTGCAAAATGTTTAGCAATTAAAATGCATCAATAAACTGGGGTAATTTTCTTTACACTTGTCTTTTTATTTGTCCTCGATTTTTTTCTTGTGTAATGCAATATTTACCAATATTACATTGAAAGGGTACCACCAGTCAAAATTGACAATCTCCCTCCCCTGGCGCTGATTCAGAGTGCTATCCAATGCCTTTCCCCCATTCACTCCAGTGCTGGGTGCAGCTGTCTTTGACTGCACAGAGTAAAATCCACTGCTTTGTGCACAAGTAAGTGAGCAGACTGGATCTATCTCAGAACAGGGAATGCTGCTCTGTGCATTCTGTATGGCTGCTGCTCGTGTGCCGGTGAATACACTGGTTTCCAGGTGAGGTAAGGCTTTATTCTTAGTATACAGTACGTCCTGCTCCAGATAAGATTCTTTACTCTTGGGTATTACTGGACTGCAGAGACCGCGAAATTGGCTTCTCCCGGCCGCTCAAATACCCGGGACCTCCCACAAATCCTCAGATTTTCTCTGCAGTCTGGACTGCGAAGGACAAGAAGATGGCTCTCTTCTCGTAGGTGAGCGGGGCTATTAGCCTGCGGCCCTGTAGTACTATTCCCACCTGTTCCTTTGTTAATGTGCCTCCCAGCTTTGGCTGCGCTGGTGCGGGTGATGGTAGGCAGCACCGCTGTCAGGTGCTTAGGAGCGCTGCTCCACCGCAATCCCCCACCAAAGAGTAGGCGGTATAGGCATATGGTGAGCCTGTGTGTGCGTGTTGGTGCTTTCACTTGGTTGGTGTGCTTGGTTGCTTTTAGTTCTATCTCCGCACAGTCTTGGTTTGCACTGGTTGCGGTTTGAATATGCCGCCGCCACGCGCGCTTCCACTGCGTTCCGCAGTTGGCGGCAGCATTACCTCAGGCGCTGCTGCGCCATCATTGGTTGCTTGTCACGTGTGCAGCTTCGCGCTTTTCGGGGGGGGCGGGGCCTGCAGATGGCGCGTTCCACATGACTGTCTCTGCGGCCCGCCCCTCGAGGTATACTCGGCGCCATTTATTCTTAGTATACAGTACGTCCTGCTCCAGATAGATTACTTACACTTGGGTTATCCTCCACCAGATGGGGCTGCACTGCTGAGACATGTAAAACAGGCTCCTCCCGGCCCCTCAAATACCCAGGGACCTCCCACAAATCCCCAGATTTACTGCGAAGACATGAAATTATCACTCTGTTGCAAGTGAGCTATTAAAGCCTGCGGCCCTGTTGGACTATTCCCACCCGTCCTTCGTGTGATGTGCCTCCCAGCCTGGGCTGTGCTGGTCGGGTGAAGGTAGGCGGCACCATGAGTGCTTAACCCTTCTAGTGCCAGCTACGTGACTCTCACGTAGCTGCCTCTCCAACCGTTAAGTGCCAGCTACGTGAGAGTCACGTAGCTGACTTTAGAGCCCCATAAAAAGAAAAAAAAAAAGATAGACTTACCTGACCCCTCATTTGAAAGTGCCAGCAATTCTGTACAAGAATAGTAGTAATAGGCCCCCCCGCCGGCGCCGACATCTGAAAAAAAAAGTAAATGTCATTTACTCACCTCGCAGCGCGATGGCTCTCCCCGGGTCTTCTCTTCACCAGGGGGGGCTCCGATCCCCCCCCCCCCCGGGCTTTCCACGCTTCGGGTGAGGGCCCAGAAACAGGCCCTCACCATCCTCTTCGGCCTGGCGATGGCCCCGCCCCTAACCCCACCCATAGCCACGCCCACTTGATGACGTCATCCCGCTCCTCGGGTTACCGGCACCCGGGCTCCGTTCTGTCAGTTGTCGGTAGCGATCGGAGCAGGGAGGCTCTGATCTCCCTGCCTCCCTCCCTCCCTGCTCTGATCACTACCGACAACTGTCATCTGCAGCCGTGTGGGACACTGGATGGGAGGTAAGTATAAGTGAAAGAAGAATAATAAAGAATTTTGTGTCTGTCTTTTTTTTTTTTTTTTACTTAACCCTTTGTGTCCATGAGACCCCTTATACCAGTTCACAAGGCTCTGGGTATGGCAGGTCACCTGCGGCAAGCGTGTGACTTGCCATAACCCCCAGCCCCCCATTACCTGCCTCCCCAACGGCCGGGGGGGGGCAGAAGGGCCCAGGCCACGTGGCTATGTCGGCTAGTAGCCTACAGGGCCCCATAGCTGGTCCGGGTCGGTAATGCTGGGTAAGGGGGACCCTACGTCATTTGTTTTGGGGATTTTAAGGGTTTTTAACCCTTAAAATTCCCCCAAAAAAACCCTACCCTACGTCATTTTTTTTTTTAAGTTAACCCCTTACAACTATGCAATCATATTGCATAGTTGTATTCTATCTGAAATCTCCTAAACTGCTGTTTCAGTTTGGGGAGTTTCCTGGGCAGGAAATGGTGTCTACCAATAACCGGGAGAAATAGGGCTTTCACACGCAATAATATTTTATTAACAAACTTACGTTTTTTATTAGAAAAAAGGCCAAACAAGACATTTCATGTTGAAGCCCAGACTCTCCTGAAAAAAACAATATATAACTTTCCTGGAAAATCCCTGGAAATCCCTTAAAAAATCCAGGTTGAACACGTGTAGCGCAAAAACATGAAAAGTAGTCCGGCAACAGAGTGTGACAAAAAATCTCGGTAGGCTGGCACTCAAAGGGTTAAGGAGCCCTGCTCCACCGCAGTCCCCCACCAAAGGGTAGGCGGTATAGGCTGATGGTGAGCCTTTATGGGATGCCCCTCCCGCATCATTGTCCCATGCCCCGGTAGCGGTGGGCCCTGTACAAAGGGCCGCCATCCTCCCTCACTCGCCCTGTAGCCTTCGGGGGGAAAAGAAGGGGGGTGTGGATGTCAGTGTATTGTGATTACATGCATATGGCCCTTTTTGTAATGTCTGTTTGGACTGGTATATGTGGTGTCAACCGCCGCGCTGACTTGTCTTTTTACACTGTAAATGCCGCGGCGCGCCCCTTTTCCTTAATTTGGATGTTCCGAGGCGGCGTTACCTCAGACGCTTCTGCGTCCTCATTGGCTGCTTGTTGGTTGGACTTCGCACTCTTCAGGGGGGCGGGGCCTGGCGTGGTGCTCCCCGCGTCACGGCTCGTTCTGGCCCGCCCTTTGAGGTACTCGGCGCAATATTGTCTGGTTGCGCGCGCGTGTGACGTTCTTACTTACTGTGGTCCATAAGTGCCCTCGCGGGCGGCCCATATTTCACTGTAGTGTGTTTCGTTTCTGACACCCTTCTTCTCATTGTGTCTTTCAGAGGGTGAATCCATTGGCTTCTCCCGGCCCGGTGTAATTGATAGCGGGCCTTGTAAAATTACTCCCACTTCCCTAGCGGGTCATTGGGGCATCCAGGGTTGCTTTATAGCGTCAATCCCTACTGGCATATTGTGCCTAATAATCACCATATGGAGGCATCTAAGGATAATGTGACCGGGGTCCCTTTGGACAAGACCGGCGGTGTATGGCGTGTGGACAACCTCATGCTGATGCTGACAAGGCATGGGTCTGCGTACCCTGTGCTGAGCAAGCGCTGGCTTTGCAATCTGGCCTGCCAGTGGCTGCACCTCGTTTCACTTCACCTTCTCACCCAAGCTAAAATCTCCTGCTGAGTTGCATACAAGTGGGGATTCTCAGCCTGATGTGTCTTCTGGACTACCTACTGCTGAGCAGATTATTGCGAGGTCCTTAGCGCGTAAGGGCCCTGGTAAGAAGCGGCACTTGACGCCTTATGATACTGTTTTCCTTATGGGATCTCAGGTGTTTATGAATCTGTGTGGCTATACCCCTTCTGATGAAGGAGAGCTCTTTTCTGACTCAGGCTCATCTGATGAGAGACCAAGGGGTCATGACGATTCTGGCTCTGACCCCTGGGCCCCGGATGACACTGGCAGATTATTGACCCAGATCTTTGAGATTCTGTCTATCTCTCTCCCTGGTGAGGCTCCCAGTCAAAGAGGGGAGCGCTTCCATACAGCAACATCACGTTTGGCATTCCTAGAGCAGGCACACTTCCATTCCCTGGTGCTCAAGGAATGGGAGTGCCCCAGTAAACTTCCCGGGGTCCCAAGGGATTGGGATAGGAAGTATCCCTTTCCACCTGAGGTGGTTAAATGTTGGTCTTTCCCCCCGAGGTGGATGTCCCGATAATAGGGCTATCTAACACCCCTGTCATACATTCCCCTGATTCTACTACCCTGCGGGATGCTGAAGACCGGCGCATTGACCTGCTGGCCTCCCACGCCTTTGCATGTGCGGGGACGGCACTGCGCCCGGTCTGTGCCTCTGCCATTACGGCTGTGGCCACTAGTACCCTCATCAGAAATATGCTTGATAGTGGCTCTGATGATCTCCCTTGTGAGATGTTTAATGCACTCTCCAGTTGTGATGTGTTTATAAATTTTGTTCTATTAGCATTGGATGACACCATCAGAATGTGTGCAAGAACTTCTGCCCTCGTGGTGGCTATACGTCGCTTGGTCTGGCTGCGACAGTGGGGTGCTGACAATGCTGCTAAGAAGGCCCTTACTGGGCTCCCCTTTAAGGGACTACATCTGTTTGGGGCCCGCCTAGACCTGTTTGGTAAGAGAGGTAAGTTACCCCAGCGCAGACGGCTGTCTCGGGCCCTTCGGGGCCAGGGCCCCCCTTCCACCCCCCAACTTGGTGTTAAACAGGAACCAGGGGTGTCCTTCGCGGGGGCTCGCCCGGTGTATTTGATAGCGGGCCTTGTAAAATTCTCCCACTAAAATCCCTAGCGGGGCTTTGGGGCATCCAGGGTTGCTTATAGCGTCAATCCCTGCTGGCATATTGAGCCTAAATAATCACCATATGGAGGCATCTCAGAATTATGTGACCGGGGTCCCCCTGGGACAAGACCGGCTGTGTATAGCGTGTGGACAACCCCATGCTGATGCTGACAGGGCACGGGTCTGCGTACCCTGTGCCGAGCAAGCACTGGCTCTGCAATCAGGCCTGCCAGTGGCTGCACCTCGTTTCAATTCGCCTATCTCCCCATGCTTAAATCTCACTCCTGCTGAGTCGCATACAAGTGGGGATTCGCAGCCTGTTGTGTCTTCTAGACGGCCTATGGCTGAACAGATGATTGCAAGGTTGTCAGAGCGCAAGGGCCCTGGTAAGAAGCGGCACTTGACTCCTCATGTTACTGTTTTCCCTATGGGAACAGCGTTTTCTACTCGGTGTGGTTATACCCCTTCTGAGGAAGGAGAGCTCTTCTCTGACTCGGGCTCATCTGATGGGCCGGGGAGTCATGACGATTCTGTCCATGAATACTGGGCCCAGAGTGACACTGAGGATCTGTTGATTAAGGTCTTTGAGGTTCTGGCTATCTCTCTCCCTGGTGAGGCTCCCAAGCAGAGAGGGGAGCGTTTCCATACAGCAACTAGCAACCAAACTCTTGTGCTCAAGGAATGGGAGTGCCCCAGTAAACTGCCAGGGGTCCCAGGGGACTGGGATAGGAAGTACCCTTTCCCCCCTAGGTGGTTAATTGTTGGTCATCCCCCCCCGTGGTGGATGCCCCGATCATAGGGGTTCCTAACCCCCCCTTTATTGCAGCCCCTGCTTATACTACCCTTCGGGATTCTGTGGACCGGCACATTGATCTGCTGGCCTCCCACGCCTTTTCATGTGCAGGGACGGCGCTGCGCCCGGTCCGTGCCGCGGCTATTACTGCCGTGGCCGCTAGAACCCTAATTAGCAGGATGCTTGCTCGTCCCCCCGATGATCTCCCCTGGGATGTGTTTAATGCACTCTCCAGTTGTGATATGTTTGTAAAATTTATCCTATTAGCGTTGGATGACACCATTAAAATGTGTGCAAGAACTTCTGCCCTTGTGGTGGCTATACGTCGCTTGGTCTGGCTGCGACAGTGGGGTGCTGACGATGCTTCTAAAAAGACTCTTACCGGGTTTCCCTTTAGAGGGCTATGCTTGTTCGGGGCCCGTCTAGACCTGTTTGGTAAGAAGGGTAAGTCACCGCAATGCAGGCGGCCGTCTCGGCCCCCTAGGGGCAGGGGCACCCCTCCCCCCACCATCGTGTTAAACAAGAACCAGGGCTGTCCTTCGCGGGGACTCGCGCAGACTCCTGCCCTGGGAGCAGCAGACAATGCCCTGCCCCTCCAGCGGGGCTAAGCCTAAATCTTCCACCAAGCCCCCTCAAGCATGATGGGGCACCCTCGCCCGTCTGGGTGAGGGGATGGCTGCGGCACTTTGCTCGGTGGATTCAGGAGGTAGTGTCCTCCGGATGCAAGATAGTTTGCTGCGCCGGCCTCCCCCAAGATTATCGGGTCCCGGGTACTCCTGGTCCCTGCCTCTGTTCAGGTACTGGCGCAGGCCATGCGGGGTCTGAGGGGTCACTTGCAGATTGGCAGGGGCCGCTACACCAACCTTTCCACAGTCCCCCAAAAGGATGGGTCTGTCTGGCCATTCTGGATTTACAGGTTCTCAGCAATTCTCCAATTACAGGCAGTTTCTGCATGGAAACTCTGAGATTGGCCATCAGCGCCTTGTGCCCAGGGGGCTTCTTGCCTTCTGTGGAGCTCTAAGATGCTTATGTTCACATCCCTGTGCTTTCAGGACACCGAGGCTCTTAGGTTCGTGTTGGAAGTCCAACACTGCTAATTTGTGGCCTTGTTATCTGGCCTCTCTTCAGCTCCCAGAGTGCTCACCCAGGTGCTGACGGGGGTGATGTCTCTGATGAGACCAAGGGGCGTCCGCGCGATGACCTACCTGGACTTCCTTTTTCACTTCCCAGTCTCTACGTCAGGCTAAGTTGGATACCCGGCTGGTGGTGTCCATTGGGAGTCATTTGAATGGGTGATCAATCACCCCAAGTCCTCATTGTCCCCTTAATTGGTAACTCCATTCTTAGGAATGAATCTGGATTTGGTTCAAATGAGAATCTTCCTTCTCAGCAATAAAGTGGACAATCTGGTTGCATGGGCTCAGTCCCTCATTGCTGTCCCCGTCCCTTCACCAGGCAGGGATGCAGCTGGTGGGCCCATTGGTGGCTTGCTCAGAAGAGGTCCCTTATGCTCAGTTCCCCTTGGGCCCTTCTGCGACTTCTATTGTTAATACAGGACAGGGATCCAGCATCCCTGGAGCAGGGTCTGTGTGCCTTCCCACCTGGTAAGGAGGTCCCTCTTGACGTGGATAAACTCAAGGAACCTGTCTGAGGGCAGTTCCTTCTTGCCCCTTCCTGGAAACGGTCACCATGGTTGCCAATCTGTCAAGTTGAAGGGGGGGGTTTCTTCTGAAACTCCCTGCGGTTCTGGGGGAGGCGGGGCCCTTAGAAGGTCCATACACCTATCAATGTTTGAAACAGTGAGTGTTTTCTGTTGGTTCTATCCCACTTGACTACTCCTCTTCTGGGCCTGCCTGGTCAGGGGCCCTCGGTCTGTCTGACGACAGTGTCCTACATTAATTATTGGGAGGGGCCTGGAGCAGGAGGACCCTCCAGGAAGTTCTATGATCCTAATCTGGGTGGAGACAATGTTCCCTGCATATCAGTGATATTCGCTCCGGTGGGGGTCCCTCTGCGACAGGATGTGCTAATCCCTGTGTCACTATGGGGTCCAACCAGTTGTGGATCTGTTTGTGTCCCGTCACTATCACAAGCTCTTGTTCCTTGTTTCCCTGTCCCAGGATCCTCTGGCCGTGGTCCGGATGCCTTAGTAACGTCTTGGCTGGACGTTCGGTTCTGTATGTCTTTCCTCCATTCCCCCTGTAGGCAGGGTTCTGCGCACGATTGCTCTGGTAAGGGGACCAGTGATTCTGGTGGCCCCCGGGTGCCCTAGTAGAGTGTGGTTTGCAGATGTGGTACCGAGGGCAGTAGTTTCTGTACGTTCTGCCAGGAGTGCCAGCTCTGATCACTCAGGGCCCCTTTTCGTCGCCTAATCTGCAGACTCTGGCCTAGACGGCCACTGCTGAAACATCCATCTTGATGGAGACAGGCTTATCTGTCTCGGTGATTGAGACTATGGGAAGACTAGGAGCAAGCTGCTTCTTCTTCTTCCATCTGTTATAGGGTGAGTGTGAGTCTAGGTCTCTTCCCTGTCGGGCGTTCTCGGTTCCCAGGGCTCTAGAGTTATTACAGCATGAGTTGGAGTTGATTCTCCAACTCAGTACTCTGATGGGTCAGGTTCTGCCCTGGCCGCCTTACTTTAGAAGTCTTTTGTTCGGTTTTCCTTGGTTAAGACTTCTTTCGGGGGTTTTCAGGTGTGTCCCCCATGTAATCCTATGGTCCCTGTTGGGATTTGTATTTGATTCTGTCTGCCTTGCAGGGTTTTTCCCTTTGGTCCTATTCAGGATACTGTCTGGCTGTTCTTACTCTCAAGGTTGCCCTTCTGGTGGCTGTTACTTCGGTCAGACATGTGTCTAGCGGGCGGTTCTGTCTATCTAGCCCCCATTCTTTGAGATCACCAGGATGGGTGGTGGTCCGCCTGAAGCCGGATTTTCTACCTAAGGTGGTCTCTTATGTTCATTGTTTTGAGATGTTGTTCTTCCTTCCTGCCATATTCCTAGCAACCCTGAGGAAAGGGTTCTGCATTCCTTGAACAGGTGTTGGAAGTTTTTTCCTTGGTAGTCACTGTGTCCTTAGGAGAACTGATGTTCCTTTGGGCCTACGGCCACTCCATCCTGAATGTCCTGCCCGATCCCGTCTGCTTTCGGGAGTTAGGCGGCTTTGGCCCTGGTCATAACTTGGATGGGATGGTCCCTTCTGGTCCTAGGAAAGGGTTTTTGGCTTCTGCCAAGTCTACTGTTAGCGATCGGATTCGTCAGGCTGTTACTCGGGCCTATTCCTCCAAGGGGAAGAATCTTCCTTTCGCTTTACTTCTTACTCTACTCGTGCTTTGGTGCCTCTTGGGCTTTTCAGCACCAGGCTTCTGTTGAACTGGTTTGCTAGAACGCTGCCTTGGCCTTCTGTTCATACCTTTGCAAAGTTTTACAAGGTTGATTTTAGGGCCTCAGCTCCTGCTGTCTTGGCCGCATGGTTATGCAGGTGCCAGTGGTTTTAAACTGTCTGCTGTTGTCATTTTTGTTGGGGATCCCACCCTACTTTATTGACACTGCTATTGGATGTCCCAAGTGTAAGTACTATATCTGGAGCAGGACGTAGTGTATACTAAGAATAATACAATTCTGTGAAATACTCACCTGTAGAATTGATATTATTTGTATACAGTACGTCCTGCTCCACCCCACCCTGGTTTTTGCATTATTCTGGATCCCCTGTATGGTGATTGTTACCATTGTTATAGTTACCAGTTTCGGTGGTTTATTCTCCTGGCTTCTTATTCACTGCTTTTCAATGCTGGGGATTTGTGGGAGGTCCCCGGGTATTTGAGGGCCGGGAGGAGCCTGTTTTGCATGTCTCTGCAGTGCAGCGCCATCTGGCGGAGGACAACCCAAGTGTAAGTACTATATCTGGAGCAGGGCATACTGTATACAAATAATATCAATTCTACAGGTGAGTATTTCACAGAATTGTATTTTCACCTCCTTGTGTTTTCAGGACACCAAGATTCCTCAGATTCACATTGGAAGATCAACACTGCCAATTTGTGGCCGTGCCATCTGGCCTCTCTTCAGCTCCCAGAGTGCTCACCAAGGTGCTGGCAGGGGGTGATGTCTCTGATGAGGCCAAGGGGCGTCCGCGTGCTGCCACTACCTGGACGTTCTCATCACTATCCAGTCTCTACATCTGGCAAAGTTGGATACTCAGCTGGTGGTGTCCATTCTGGAGTCACCTGGATGGGTGATCAGTCACTCCAAGTCCTCACTGTTCCCTTCCTTGGTAACTTCATTCCTAGGAATGAATCTGGACACAGTTCAGGCAAGGATATTCCTTCCTCGGAAGAAGGTGGACAATCTGCTTGCACATGTTCAGTTCCTCCTAACTGTCCCCGTCCCTTCACCAGGCGGGGATGGCGTGCTTTGGAACGGCCCTTGTGCTCAGTCCCTCTTGGGGCTTCTGCAACTTCTCCTATTGTCTGTATGGGACAAGGACCCAGCATCCCTGGATAGGGTATGTGTGTCCTCCCCCCTGGTGAGGAGGTCCCTCTTGTAGTGGATGGACTCGGGGAATCTATTGGGGGGCGGAACCTTCTTGCTCCTTCCTGGGTGACGGTCACCACGGATGCCAGTCTATCAGGTTGGGGGGGGGGGCTCTTCTGGAAGTCCCTGCGGTTCCAGGGGTGGTGGGGGCCCTTAGGAGTCCCGTTCACCTATCAATGTCTTGAAGCTGTGAGAGATCAGGTTAGTTCTGACTTGCTTGACTACTCTTATTCAGGGCCCACCTGTTCAGGGGCGCACGGTCACTCTGATGGCAGGTTGCCCACATCAGTCATTAGGGAGGGGCCCAGAGCAAGAGGGCCCTCCAGGAAGTGTCTCTGATCCTGATCTGGGTGGAGGCCAATGTTCCCTGCATTTCAGCGGTATTCAGTCCGGGGGGGGGGGGGTCCCTCTGCATCAGGGTGTTCCAATCTCTGTATCACCGTTGGGGCCAACCGGATGTGGGTCTGTTTGCGTTCTGTCACAGTCACAAGTTCCAGGCCTTTGTCTCCCTGTCCCAGGATCCTCTTGCCTCAGTAATGTCATGGCTGGACATTCAGTCTTTGTATGTCTTTTCTCCATTCCCCCTGCTAGGCAGGGTTCTGCGCAAGATTACTCTGGAAGGGGTGCCAGTGATTCTGGTAGCCCCCAGGTGGCCAAGAAGAGTGTGGTTCGGAGACGTGGTGCAGGCGGCAGCAGATCAGTGCTTTCTGCCTGGAGTGCCAGTTCTGCTCACTTAGGACCCCTTACGCCATCCCAATTACAAACTCTGGCTTTGACGGTCTGGC
Organism: Gastrophryne carolinensis; assembly: GCA_027917425.1. Taxonomy (NCBI): domain Eukaryota; kingdom Metazoa; phylum Chordata; class Amphibia; order Anura; family Microhylidae; genus Gastrophryne; species Gastrophryne carolinensis. Next base: position 384,053,299 of record CM051236.1, on the reverse strand, counting down.
TGATGAAACCTCCATCTTGATGGAGAAAGGTTTGTCTGCCTCGATGGTTGAGTCCATGGTGAAGGCTAGGAAGATGACTTCTTCTTCTTCCATTTGTTATTAGGTGAGGTGTACCTAAATTGACTGGTGTGAGTCTTGATCTCTTCCCTGTTGGGTGTTCTCAGTTCCCAGGGTTCTGGAATTTTACTGCATGGGTTGGAGTCAGGTCTGTAACTCAGTACCTTGAAGGGTCAGGTTCTATCCTGTCTGTCTTCTTTCAGGAGTCTTTTGTTCAGCATTCCTTGATTAAGACTGCTTTTAGGGGGTTACTCATGTGCGTTCCCCATGACAAACTATGGTCCCTGTTTTGGGATTTGGAATTGGTCTTGCCTGCCTTGCAGGGTGCTCCCTTTGTACCTGTGCAGGGTGCTACCTTGGCCATTCTTACACTCAAGATTGTATTTCTGGTGGCTATCACTTCTGTCAGACGTGTTTCTGAGTTGGCGGTGCTGTCCATTCAGCCCCCCTACTTTGAAAGGCACTAGGACAAGGTGTTGTTTCGTTTCAAACCTGATTTCTGCCTTTAGCTAGTGTCTGCCTTTCGATTGAATCAGGATAGGGTTCTTCCTTCTTTGTGCCCTAACTCTAGCGATGCTAGGAGAGAGTTTTTGCACTCTTTGGATGTGGTTAGGTGTCTGAAGCACTATCTGGTGGCTCCTGCACCTTTCAGAAAAATTGATGCAATTTTTGTGGTCCCTTCTGGTCCTAGGAAGGGTTTGGCTCTTGCCAAGTCTACTATCAGCAAGTGGATTCGTCAGACTGTGATTCAGGCCTACTCTGCTAAGGGGAAGAATCCCCCCTTCGCCTTACTGCTTATTCTACTTGTGCTATTGGTGCCTGTTGGACCTTCCGGCACCAGGCTTCTGTTGATCAAGTTTGCAAGGCCGCTACTTGGTCTTCTGTTCATACCTTTTCAAGGTTTTACAAGGTTGATGTTAAGGCCTCAGCTGTTGCTGTTTTTGGCCGCAAGGTTTTGCAGGTGGCAGTGGTTTAAACTGTCTGCTGTTTCCTTTTTTATTGGGGATCCCACCTTACTTTATGGACACTGCTATTGGATGTCCCAAGTGTAAGTAATCTATCTGGAGCAGGACGTACTGTATACTAAGAATAATACAATTCTGTGAAATACTCACCTGTAGAATTGATATTATAAGTATACAGTACGTCCTGCTCCACTCCACCCTGGTTTTTGCATTATTCTGGATCCCCTGTATGGTGATTGTTATCATTGTTATAGTTACCAGTTTTTGGTTGTTAAATTCTCCCGGCTTCTTTTTCACTGCTTTTCAATGCTGGGGATTTGTGGGAGGTCCCCGGGTATTTGAGGGGCCGGGAGGAGCCTGTTTTACATGTCTCTGCAGTGCAGCGCCATCTGGCGGAGGATAACCCAAGTGTAAGTAATCTATTTGGAGCAGGACATACTGTATACTTATAATATCAATTCTACAGGTGAGTATTTCACAGAATTGTATTTTTCTGGATTCTTCCTGCAGCGTGACTGGCGCCTACCTACCGAGCTCCGTGAGTGCCCTTGCGGGCGGTTTTATTTACCCTATGTCATCTATGCATGTCGCTTATGGGGTTCTCTTTGCCTATGTCTTGCAGGCGGGTCAAACTCCATTGGTTTCTCCCGGCCCTACCCCCTCTATTTAGTCTTTAAACTTTGTGAGGCCTAGTGGGCTAATTACTCCCACTTCCTTAGCGGGCTATTGGGGCATCCCGGGTTGCTTTTATAGCGTGAATCCCTATCGGCCTATTGTGCCGCTATAATCACCATATGGAGGCATCTCAGGATAATATGCTCGGGGTACCTTTGGGACAAGCCCGGCTGTGTTTAGCGTGTGGGGTGTCCCCTACAAGTGCTGACAATGTGCGGGTTTGTGTACCTTGTGCCCAGCAGGTGCTTGCGCTGCAGCCTGGTTTACCAGTAGCTCGGCCTGCACCACGTATGGCCTCACCTACTCCCCCATGCTTAAATTTGACTCCCATTGAGCTGCATACCAGTGGGGAGTCTCAGCCTGATGTGTCTGCTAGACTGGCTAGTGCTGAAAAGTTGCTTGGCTCCTTTTCTTCCCCCTACCGTGGATCCAGACAGGGGAGAGGGGTCTCCTTTACTGGGGCCCGAGGAGATTTCTGGGGTAGGGGCAGAGGACGTGGACGCCCTGGCTCATCCTGGGGCTCCAAGCCTAAGCCCTCCTCCAAGCCCCCTCAGGCATGAAGGGGCGCCCTCACCCATCCGGGTGGGGGGACGACTTCAGAACTTTGCTCACATCTGGAGGCTTCATGTCTCAGACCGGTGGATTCAGGAGGTAGTGTCCTCCGGTTACAAGATAGAGTTTGCTGCCTGGCCGCCCCCAAGATTCGTCCGATCCCGGATGTCTCAGGACCCCTTGTCAGCTCAGGCTCTGATTCTGGCGGTGCAAAGCCTTCTGGAGCTGGGGGTCATCTGTCAGGTCCCCTTACGAGAAAGGGGAAAGGGGTTCTATTCCAACCTTTTCACCGTGCCCAAAAGAGATGGGTCAGTCAGGCCCATCCTGGCCTTGAAGATCCTCAACAAATTTGTCAGGTGCAGGTGCTTTCGCATGGAAACTTTGCTCTGCTATCAGTTGCCTGCGTCCAGGGGACTTCATGACTTCTGTGGACGTCAAGGATGCTTACCTTCATATTCCTGTTTTTCCAGGTCATCAAAGATTCCTCAGGTTCGCTTTGGAGGATCAGGACTACCTATTTGTGGCATTGCCCTTTGGTCTCACTTCAGCTCCCAGAGTGTTCACCAAGGTGCTGGCAGGAGTGATGGCTCTGCTCAGGTCTCAGGGCATTCGAAGGGCATTCCTTCTGGTCCTAGGAAGGGTTTGGCTCCTGCTAAATCTACTATCAGCAAATGGATTCGTCAGGCTGTGATTCAGGCCTACACTGTTTCCGCCCCTCTGCTCATTCCACTCGTGCTATTGGTGCCTCCTGGGCTTTCCAGCACCAGGCTTCCGTTGAACAAGTTTGCAAGGCCGCTACTTGGTCTTCTGTTCGTACTTTTTCCAAGTTTTACGAGGTTCATGTTAGGGCCTCAGCTGATGCTGCTTTTGGCCACAAAGTTCTGCAGGCGGCAGTGGTCTGACCTGTCTGCTGTTACTTTTGAGGATCCCACCCTACTTTACGGACACTGCTATTGGATGCCCCAGACGTAAAGAATCTTATCTGGAGCAGGACGTACTGTATACTAAGGATAATACAATTCTGTGATTACTCACCTTTAGAATTGGTATTATGAGTATACAGTACGTCCTGCTCCACCCCACCCTTGGTTTTCATTATTCTTGGATCCCCTGTATGGTGATTGTTATCATTGTTGGTTTAGTTAATGGTTAATTATGTTATCATTCTCCCGGCTTCTTGTAAACTGCTTTTCAATACTGGGGATTTGTGGGAGGTCCCGGGTATTTGAGGGGCTGGGAGGAGCCAATTTAGCTGTCTCTGCAGTCCAGCGCCATCTGGTGGAGTAATACCCAGACGTAAAGAATCTTATCTGGATCAGGACATACTGTATACTCATAATACCAATTCTACAGGTGAGTAATCACAGAATTGTATTTTTTTATTCAACCTATCCTTCTTCCTACAGGTGTTAGGTTATTTTGGAAAAATATTTTCTTTTTGACTTTTACTTTTTGACATTTGAAAATCGCGCCTTTTTCTTTAAGGGGCGTGGTCTGTCAAATGGGGGGGGCAGAGCCGGATGAGGAAGCACGAGGCGGCTTCCGCGTCTTTAGTCTTGCTCTCTCCGGCTGGAGGGAGGTGGTGACCACGCTCTCCGCTTGAACCTTCGGGCATACCTCGTCTTGGGAGGAGGTAGGTACCAGCAGCCCCCGGAGGCCGGGGTGCGGTACGGCCGCCGCAGCAGTGGTGGCGGGGGGGTGGCCATTGCGGGCTTCCCCGCTGTCCTCGCTGGGGGCCCCGGTCTTAATGGTGGACATTGCCCTGCTGTCGGTTCGGTCCTGAGGGGTCTCTGGGGCTTCCGGGTAACCGCCTTTAGTGGTGTATTACTGGCGGCTACGGGTCGCATGCACCCGTGGGGGCCCCATCAGAGTGTTCTTTTTACAACAGTTTGTCCTTTTTGTTAGTTTCTAGGCTATTGTGTGAGAAGGGGGCTGCTGAGGTAAGTGGACGTCGATTGTATTGGATTTTTAAAGTTTTATAGTCTTACTGATGTAATGATATGGTTTTATTGTTATACATAAAAAAAAATGATGATTTTTTAATAAGGTTTTTTTCTCCTGTTTATTTTTTAGATTGGGAAGAAGGATAAAGGGGTTGTGGTTCCTCCCATTCCCTTGGGGATTGGCATAGGCTTAGGACCATAGGTCTTTTTGCAAAAAAAAAAATAAAAAAAAAAATAAAAAAAAAAACACCATGAGGGGGGCATCGAGGGATAGTGATTCGGGCACCCCACTTGAGCAGGGCAGGCTCTGTCCCTTATGTAAGCAGGATCCCCCATTTTCAGCACGGTAATTTCCGCTTGGGCCATAAGAATTGGTTTAGATCATAATAGAGTGGTTGCTCCGGTCTCTAGCCCAGCAATAGCTTTGGGGAGCGCCATAGCTCAGCCTGCTCTAATACCCCCTGGAGAAGGGGAGGGCAGTGATGCACAGGCGGATGTGGCACACAGGTTGGATAACTTGGAGAGACAGTTATCCTTGGTTGTCCCTAAAAAAGCCACCACTAAGAGGAGGCATTTGGAGCCTGTTTATGAGGAAGAGGATTTATTTGCCTCTTTTGGGTCTGAGGAGGAGGAAGAATATCTGGATGAACAGCTCTGAGGGCGAGTTACGCTCCGGTGAGGAGGACAGTAATTCTATTTTATTTTCTTCTGATGAGGATCCCCTTCTCTCAGGCGAAACAGAAAGTTTACTTTCCTCGGTTTTTGAAACTTTGAATATTACCCCCCCAAGGTGGAAAAAAGAGGGAAGGATGACCTGTTAGGCCGGTGAGACAAAGACAGGTATTTCCGGAACAGCCAAATTTTTCCAGGATGGTGTTAAAGGAGTGGGAAAATCCTAACAAGTTACCGGACGTTCCTAGGATCCTAGACTCTAGGTATCCCTTTCCGGCGGATATGATCAAGCTTTGGTCTTTTCCACCAGAGGTGGATTCTCCAGTATCAGGCTTGTCCAATACTTGTATCATGCCGTCTGCTACTGATGCTTCCTTAAGAGATCCCACAGAGAGACGAATGGATCAGTTGGCCCGCCATGCCTTTGCTATGGTAGGTTCCTTTCTACGCCCTGTTTGTGCCACGGCTATTGTATCTTTGGCTTCAAGGAAGAAGGTGAAGAAGCTTTTGGCCAGGGCTAAGTCTCGCAGACATACTCAGGAGTCCAAGGATTTTAGAGCTTGTTTGGACTTTAACGCCTTTGCTATCACTGCTATGGATGATGCAGTCAGGTTAGGTGCCAGGACCTCTGCCCTTCTGGTTGCCTTGCGCTGCTCCTTATGGCTAAGACAATGGTCGGCAGATGCTGCCGCTAAAAGTCTCTTACAGATTTACCTTTTTTAGGGAGCAGACTCTTTGGGGAGCGGCTTGACCTTATGGTCAAGGATGGCAAGCTGCCTCAGAGAAAAAGGTCGGCTCAGCCTTTTCAGAGGCCTGCATCATATCGGCCCTTTCGGAGCGCTAGAGGCTCCTTCTTTTCATGTTCCCATAGGGATTTTTGGGGCAGAGGCAGGGCCCGTAACAGGGCAGGAGGGGCCTGGAGAAGTAGGCCTAAGCCTCCAGCCAAGCCCACTCCGGCATAAGGGGGAGCCCTCACCCGTGCGGGTGGGGGGAACGGCTCTTGCAATTTGCTCCTATCTGGAGATGCCACGTGGCGGATCTTTGGATCCAAGAGGTGGTGTCATCAGGCTACAAGATCGGGTTTGCAGCCAGACCGTCCGCAAGGTTCCTTTGGTCAGGGGCATCCCGGAACCAGTTAAAGGCAGAGGCCCTGATAGCCTCTGTTCGGCATCTTCTTCAAAAAGGGGTAATTTGTCAGGTACCCTTTCAGGAGGAAGGTCTGGGGTTTTACTCCAACCTGTTCACAATTCCCAAGAAGGATGGGTCGGTGCGTCCTATTTTAGACTTAAAGGGTCTCAACAAGTTTATCCAGGTGAGACACTTCCGCATGGAGACTTTCAAGCCTTTTGCCTTCGCTGGGGTTGTCCGGAGGTGGATCTCATTGCATCCAGACACAATCACAAACGGCCGAAGTTTATGTCCCTGTCGAGGGACCCGCTGGCCATAGCAACGGACGCACTGTAAACCTCTTGGGCAAGGTTCAAGCTCCTGTACGCTTTTCTCCCACTCCTGGGTCATGTACTAAGGAAGATAGCTCGGGCGGGGGTGCCAACCATTCTGTGGTGGCTCCTCGCTGCGGAAGGAGAAGCTGGTTTTCAGACATAGTAAGAATGTCAGTAGATCATTGGCGCCTGCCAGACGATCCAGAGCTTCTCACACAAGGGGCGCTTCGGCATCTGAATTTACAGATGCTGGCTTTGACGGCCTGGCTATTGAAACCTCGATCTTGACAGATAGGGGTTTATCAGCTAAGGTTATTCATATCATGATTCAGGCCCGGGAGAAGACATCTGCCAAGATTTACTACAGGGTCTGGCGGGTATTCATTTCCTGGTGTGAGGCCAGGAAGTTTTCATGCAGAAGATATTTGGTTTCTAGAATTTTAGATTTTCTGCAGGATGGTTTAGAAATGGGCCTACAGTTAAGCACCCTAAAGGGGCATGTCTTGGCCTTATCTATTTTTTTCCAGAAGTCTATCGCTAGTAATAGACTCATTAGAACTTTTTTTCAGGGAGTCACTCATGTCCGACCACCACGCAAGCCTATTTTACCGGTGTGGGACTTGAATCTGGTGCTATCTGCTCTCCAGGGTGCTCCTTTTGAGCCTATGATTGACGCTTCATTGAGCATTTTGACGCCTAAGGTGATATTTTTGGTGGCAATAACCTCTGTGCTGCGAGTTTCTGAATTAGCCGCCTTATGTATGAAGTCTCCTTATTTTGAGTTACACAGAGACAAGGTCGTTTTTCGGTTTAAGCCTGATTTTTTACCTAAGGTCGTCTCTCCTTTTCACCTTAATGAGGAGGTAATTCTACCTTCTTTATGCCCAGTTCCGGCTAATGCTAAGGAAAGGGCGCTTCATTCTTTGGATGTAGTCATAGCCATAAGATATTACATGGCAGTTACTGAATCCTTCCGGAAGTCTGATTTTCTTTTTGTTATATCGGAAGGGCCGAGAAAGGGGCTTCCGCCAGCTAAATCCACGATCAGTAAGTGGATTAGGCAGGCAGTGGAAAGAGCCTACTCGGCCAAAGGGAAGGAACCCCCTTTTCGGGTCATGGCCCATTCCACTAGGGCCATTGGTGCTTCTTGGGCCTTTCAGCATCAGGCCTCGGTGGAACAGGTTTGTAAAGCTGCCACCTGGTCTTCATTTCATACATTTACCAAATTCTACAAGGTAGATGTTAGGGCCTCAGCTGACGCTGTGGTTGGTCGAAAGATTCTTCAGGCGGTAGTGAAATAAGCTACCTGCTGTTCCGTGCTGGGGATCCCGCCCATAGATGGCACTGCTTTTGGAGATCCCAAGTGTAAGGAGGGTCTGGAATGGAGCGGAAGAAAAAACACAATTCTGTGAGAACTCCTGTAGAATTGGTTTTTCTGGGGATCCATTCCAGACCCTCCGGCCCACCCTTTTTTTGGGGGTCATGATCTATCTTTTGATGCTTTCTTATGGTGTTTAGTCCATTTATTATTTCATTGGCATTGAAAAGAAAAAAGAAGTGTGATACTTTCTAGGGAAAATAGATTTGAGTGTTTCACAATTACTTGGTATAACTGGCTGAGATTTTCGGAATCTGCGGACTGTGGGGCCTTACTGGGTGGCATCCAGTGACCCGCACACCAAACTCCCGCCCTCCCCTCCCCTCCCAGCTAGCCCCCTTGGGGCGACATTGACATGTACTATAGAATAGAGCAACTGAGTTTATTTCTGTTACAATCTTTATTGAAAAATTACCATGTCTACTCTTACATTGAGTCTGAACCAGTCTGCAATCATTGTTCGTTTTGTACATCAGTGTATTTCAGATATATGTTTTCTGACGAAAATTATAAATAAAGAATATTAAAAAAAAGAAAAGAAAAAAAAAAAGATAGAAAATTGTTGGATATTTGAGCGAATTCAAGTGGAGTTCGGTGTGAGGTAACATTGTCTCCTATAAAGAGGGCCTCCTGGCCTGCCTCTGATTTATGTTTTACTGCTTTTTAAGTACTGATGAGTTTAGGAGGCAGCTGCTACTTATGGGCCGGGAGGGGCCACACCTTTTTTGTTTTGCAGTCACACCCTTTCGGGCAAGGAAGTAATCCCAAGTGTAAGGAGGGTCTGGAATGGATCCCCAGAAAAACCAATTCTGAGCTCTCACAGAATTGTGTTTTTCTTAATGCACAGCACGGCCTGTTTCATTTAATCCTTACTTCTGGGTATTCCGCCACAAGGTGGCTCAGTGGACTGCAGAGGATTTGTGGCTTCTCCCGGCCCCATATAAAAACCAGGAATCACCCAATAGACCCCCAGTGTTTTCTCTGCAGTCATACTGCGAAGATAGAAGATGGCTCTCTATGTTTCCCAGACGAGCGGGCAACCAAGCCTGCGGCCCTGCAAGCTTATTTCCACCCGCTTCCGGACCCTATGTGCCTCCCAGCCTCGGCTGTCGGATCGGATGATGGTAGGGGAGCACTGGGGTCAGGTGCTCGGGGAGCTCTGCTCCAGGCCGCAGACCCTGTATAACAAAGGGTAGCCGGCCATAGGCTTTTTATGGTGAGCCTGCTGAGGGATGAAGAAGCACTGCTGTCGTTCTAGTGTAGGGGGTGAGTTGTGCTTGGGGACTTTGTGTTCCTAGCCAGTCTTCCCTGTGTTTTTGTCTTGCCTCCTTCCCCTGTTTGGGGTCTGTCTCCCTTGCGCCCCTCCCTCCCCTCTGGGCCCATTTTAGACTGTGCGGCTCCCGCCGCTGCCTGCCCTCTCCTCCGCTCCCCCTTTCCCCGACGGGTGTTGTCGGGGGGGAGGGGTGGTGGCGGTGGGCGGCGGTTGTGGAGTGTGACTCCGTGGTTGTCTCTCGCTATCGCCGCGGGCGTACTGCGCTCCGTGGCAGGCGGCGCCTTTACTGCTGTCTTTACTGACAGGCTGTCATGGCGCGGGTGCCTGGTCACGTGGGCGGCATTTTTGCACACACTTCGTGGGGGCGGCGCCGGGAGATGGCGCGTATCGCGTACTCCCGCGGCTCGCCCCTCAGGGTGCTCGCTTGGGGCGCCATCTTGTCTGCATGCTGCGTTGCTTGTGATCTGAGTTCCGGAGACTCCTTTTCAGCGTGGGCTGCAGCGGTGACTCCGGTCGCCTGTGTGTGCTGCACTTCTTGGTCCGTGAGTCTTCCATGGGGGTTTTCTTGTTGGGGCATGTGCTGCGGGATACTTATGTGTCTTTTTGACTATGTCTTTCAGGCAGGATAACAGTGTGTTGTGGTTTCTCCGGGTCCTATCCCCCCCCCCCCTTTTTTCCTCCTGGCCTTCTCTGTGGGCATCTCTTGGGGAGCATCCCAAGTGGCTTTTATTAGCCCTTACCCTATTCTGACCTATTGTGCCTGTGATAATCACCATAGGGAGGCTTCTGGGGATAGCGTGCTTGGGGGTCCTTCGGGGCAACCTCGGCTATGTGTCATGTGCGGGACATCCCCTTTGAGTGGTGGTGGCGCGGTTTGTGTGCCGTGCGCCCAAGGTATTATTGCAGACCAGGCTGGGATGAGCGCTTTTCTTCCCAGTTCTGCACTCCCTACGGCATCTCCTACTCCCCCGCGTCTGCATTTAGCCCCCAGTGAGGGGATACTAGCAGGGGGTCCCAGTCTGATCTGGCACTACGCGTGGCCAGCATTGAAAGGCAGCAGGCCTCTGACAAGAAGCGGTATCTTGATGCCGCACCGTCCCTCTTTGCCGAGGAGGATGAGGGCCTTGATGTGTTTGGCAACCGCGACTCTCTAGAGGAGCGGGAACTTTTCCATGATTCAGACTCCTCTGGGGGCAATCAGGAAGGTTATGACAGTGACCTGGGGTCCTCCCCTGATGAGGATACCTGCCTCTCTGATGACACTGATAAACTGTTGTCGGCCATCTTTGAGACATTACACATGTCTCAAAGGCGGCGAAGAGGACATGCCTAAGGCGGCGAAGAGGAAGCAGGGTGAGCTCTTTCGCCCTGGCAAACAACGCTTGGAGTTCACGGAGCAGGGCCATTTCTCCAATATGGTGCTCAAGGAGTGGGAACGTCCTAACAGATTGCCCACGGTGCCCAAGGGATTGGACAGAAGGTATCCCTTTTCGGCTGATCTGGTCAAGTGCTGGTCATGCCCTCCTGCGGTGGATGCTCTGGTTCTCGGTTTGTCTAACACTTCGGTCATGCCGTCCTCTGACACTACTACTCTGCGTGACAGCGCGGACCGGCGTCTGATTCAGCTGGCCTGTCATGCTTTCACCTTTGTAGGGGCAGGCCTGCATCCGGTCTGTGCCACGGCCATTGCCATTAAGAGGAAGCTCAAGCGCCTTTCTGATGGCGCCATGTCTGGTAGGAGAAAGGAGGATTATAGGGACCTCTTGCCTTGCTCTGATTTTGTTGCCTTTGTGCTGGCTGCCATGGATGATGGCGTCCGGCTGGGCGGTATGGCCTCGGCCCTGTTGGTGACTATGCGCCGGTCAGTTTGGTTGCGCCAGTGGGCAGCTGACACTGCAGCTAAGAAGTCCCTCACCGGGCTTCCCTTAATGGGGCTTCGTCTCTTTGGTGAGCGTCTGGATGTGCTGGCCAAGGATGTTGTGCCGAGCAAGCACTGGCCCTGCCATCAGGCTTGCCAGTGGCTGCACCTCGTTTCAATACACCTATTTCCCCATGCTTAAATCTCACTCCTGCTGAGTCGCATACAAGTGGGGATTTGCAGCCTGCTGTGTCCTCCAGACTGCCTTCGGCTGATCAGATTATTGCGAGGTTGTCAGGGCGCAGGGGCCCTGGTAAGAAGTGGCCCTTGATGCCTCCTGTTTTCTGTTTGTCCTATGGGAACTGAGGAGTTCACTACTCCGCGTGCCTATACCCCTTCTGATGAAGGAAAGCTGGTCTCTGACTCAGGCTCATCTGATGAGAGGCCGAGGACTCATGACGATTCTGGCCCTGAATACTGGGGCCAGTGTGAGATTTGTTGATTAAGGTCTTTAAGGTCCTGTCTATCTCTCTGCCTGGTGAGGCCTCCAAGCCGAGAGGGGAGCGTTTCCATACAGCCACAGCACGCTTGGAATTTCTAGAGCAGGCTCGTTTCCATGCTCTTGTACTCAAGGAATGGGAATTCCCCAGTAAATTCCAGGGGTCCCAGGGGTCTGGAATAGGAAATACCCTTTTCCCCCTGAGGTGGTCAATTGTTAGTCATCACCCCCCGTGGTGGATGCGCCGGTCGTAGGGTTTCCTAACCCCCCCTTTTATTACAGCCCCTGCTTATAGTACCCTTCGGGATGCTGGGGACCGGCGCATTGATCTGTGGCCTCCCACGCCTTTTCTTGTGCAGGGACGGCGCTGCGCCCGGTCTGTGCCGCGGTCATTACTGCAGTGGCCGCTAGAACCCTCATCAGAAAGATGCTTGATCATCACCCTGAGGATCTCCCCTGGGAGGTGTTTAATGCGCTCTCCAGTTGTGATGTATTTGTAAAATTTATCCTATTAGCACTGGATGACACCATTAGAATGTGTGCAAGGACTTCTGCCCTTGTGGTGGCTACACGTCGCTTGGTTTGGCTGCGACAGTGGGGTGCTGACGATGCTGCTAAGAAGACTCTTACTGGGCTTCCCTTTAGAGGGCAACGCCTGTTTGGGGCCCGTCTGGACCTGTTTGATAAAAAAGGGCAAATCACCCTAACGTAGGCAGCCGTCTTGGCCCCTCGGGGCAGGGTAACCCCTCTCCCTCCCTACCATAGTGTAAAACAAGAACCAAGGGTGTCCTTCCTGGGGGCTCGTGCAGACTCCTGCCCCAGGAGCGGCAGACAACGCCTAAATCTTCCACCAAAATCCCCTCAAGCATGATGGGGTGCCCTCGCCTGTCTGGGCGAGGGGACGGCTGCGGCACCTTGCTCATGCCAGGAGGTATCATGCCTCAGACTGGTGGATTCAGGAGGTAGTGCCCTCCGGCTACTAGATAGAGTTTGCTGTGCGGCCTCCCCCAAGATTATCGGGTCCCGGGTGCTCCTGGTCCCTGCCTCTGTTCAGGTGCTGGTGCAGGCCATGCAAGGCCTGCGGGGTCTGAGGGTCTCTTGCAGATTGCCCTTAATAGGCAGAGGCAGGGGCCGCTACACCAACCTTTCCACAGTTCCCCCCCCCAAAAAAAAAAAAAAAAGGGTGGGTCAGTCTGGTCCAATCTGGACTCACAGATTTTCAGCAATTCGTCCATTACAGGCGGTTTCTGCAATGGAAACACTGCGCTCGGCCATCAGCTCCTTGCCCGTCTGTGGAGCTCAATGCTGCTTATTTTTACTTCCCTGTGTCTTCTGGACACCGAGGTTCTTCAGATTCACGTTGGTTGACCAACACTGATAATTGTGGCCTTGTCATCTGGCCTCTCTTCAGCTCCCAGAGTGCTCACCAAGGTGCTGACGGGGGTGTGGTCTCTGATGAGACCAAGGGGCGTCCGATGGATGACCTACCTGGACGTCCTCATCACTTCCCAGTCTCTACGTCTGGCTACGTTGGATACTCGGCTGGAGGGTGTCCATTTGGGAGTCATTTGGAGGGGTGATCAAACACCCCAAGTCCTTATTGTCCCCTTCATTGGTAACTCCATTCCTATGAATGAATTTTATACAGTTCAAGCAAGGATCTTCCTTCCTCAGCAATAAAGTGGACAATCTGGTTGTATGGGCTCAGTCCCTCATAGATGTCCCCGTCCCTCCACCAGGCAGGGGATGCAGCTGGTGGGCCCGTTGGTGGCGTATGCCAAAGAGGCCCCTTATGCTCAGTCCCCCCTGAGGCCTTCTGCAACTTCTCCTATTTGTCCTACTGGACAAGGACCCAGCATCCCTGGAGCAGGGAATGTGTGCCTTCCTCCCTGGTGAGGAGGTCCCTCTTGTAGTGAATGAACTCAAGGAACCTGTCTGGGGGCAGTCCCTTCTTGCCCTTTCCTGGGAGATGGTCACCATGGATGCCAATCTATCAGGTTGAGGGGGGTCTTCTTCTGGAAGTCCCTACGGTTCCAGGGGAGGTGGGGCCCTTAGGAGGCCTATACACCTATCAATGTTTGAATCTATGAGCGTTCAAGTTATTTCAAACTCGCTTGTCTTCTCCTCTTCAGGGCCTGCCTGTTCGGGGGAGCTAGGCCTATCTGACGGCCTTGGCCTACATTACATATTCAGGGAGGGACCCGGAGCAGGAGGGTCCTCCGGGAAGTGTCTCTGATCCTGATCTGGGTGGTAGACAATGTTCCCTGCATATCGGTGGTATTCCCTCTGCGACAGGATGTGCTAATCCTTGTGTCACTTTGAGGTCCAAACAGTGTGGATCTGTGTGTGCCCCTCACTATCACAAGCTCTCGGCCCTTGTTTCCCTGACCCAGGATTTTCTGGCCGTGGTCATGATGATTTAGTAATGTTATGGCAGGACATTCTGTTCTGTATGTCTTTTCTCCATTCCCCCTGCTAGGCAGGGTTCTGCGCAAAATTGTTCTGGATGGGGGGGACCAGTGATTCTGGTGGCCCCCGGGTGGCCTAGTGGAGTGTGGTTCGCAGACGTGGTACTGAGGACTGTAGATCTGTACGTTCTGCCAGGAGTGCCAGCTCTGCTCACTCGGGGCCCCTTTACGTCACCCCGATCTACAGACTCTGGCCTAGACGGCCTGACTGCTGAAACATCCATCTTGATGGAGACAGGCTTATCTGCCTAGGTGATTGAGACTATGGGAAGTCTAGGAGCAAGCTTCTTCTTCTTCCATCTATTATAGGGTATGGCGTACCCATATTGATTGGTGTGAGTCTAGGTCTCTTCCCTGTCGGGCGTTCTCTGTTCCCAGGGTTCTAGAGTTATTACAGCATGGGTTGGAGTTGGAATTCTCCAACTCAGTACTCTGAAGGGTCGGGTTCTGCCCTGTCTGCCTTCCTGCAGAAGTCTTTTGCTCAGTTTCCTTGGTTAAGACTTCTTTCAGGGGGTTACTCATGTGCGTCCCCCGCGTAATCCTATGGTCCCTGATGGGTTTTAAATATGATTCTGTCTGCCTTGCGGGGTGTTCCCTTTGGACCTTGTCAGGATGCTGTCTGGCTGTTCTTACCCTCAAAGTTGTCCTTCTGGTGGCTGTTATTTCAGTCAGACGTGTGTCTGAGCGGGCGGCTCTGTCTATCTAGCCCCCGTTCTTTGAGATACACCAGAAAAGGTGGTGTTCCGCTTTAAGCCGGACTTTCTGCCTAAGGTGGTGTCTTATGTTCATTGATTCAAGATATTGTTCTTCCTTCTGTGCCTTATTCCTAGCAATGCTGAGGAAAGGATTCTGCATTCCTTGAACAGGTGTTGGAAGTGTTTCCTTGGTAGTCACTGTGCCCTTTAGGAGAACTGATGCTCCTTTGGGTCTACGGCCAACTCCATCCTGTATGTGCCCAATCTCGTCTGTTCTCGGGGGGTTAGGCGGCCTTGGGCCTGGTCATTACTTGGATGGGATGGTTCCTTCTGGTCCTAGGAAAGGTTTTCGGCTTCTGCCAAGGCTACTGTTGGCGTTTGGACTTGTCAGGCTGTTACTCAGGCCTATTCCACTGAGGGGAAGAATCTTCTTACTCGCTTCTCTTCTTATTCTACTCGTGCTTTTGGTGCCTTTTGGGCTTTTCAGCACCAGGCTTTTGTTGAACAAGTTTGCTAGACCGCTACTTGGTCTTCTATTCATACCTTTTCAAAAGTTTTATAAGGTTGACGTTAGAGCCTCAGCTCATGCTGCTCTTGGCCGCAAGGTATTGCAGGTTACAGTGCTTTAAACTGTCTGCTGTTGCCTTTTTTGTTGGGGATCCCACCCTACTGTATGGACACTGCTATTGGATGTCCCAAGTGTAAGTATTATATTTGGAGCAGGACGTAGTGTATACTAAGAATAATACAATTCTGTGAAGTATTCACCTGTAGAATTGGTATTTTAAGTATACAGTATGTCCTGCTCCACCCCACCATGTTGTTTTGCATTATTCTGGATCCCCTGTATGGTGATTGTTACCATGGTTGTTGTTAACAGTTTCGGTGGTTAAATTCTCCCGGCTTCTTGTTTACTGCTTTTCAATGCTGGGGATTTGTGGGAGGTCCCTGGGTATATGAAGGGCCAGGAGGAGCCTGTTTTTGCATGTCTGCAGTGCACAGCGCCATCTGGCGGAGGATAACCCAAGTGTAAGTATTATATTTGGAGCAGGACGTACTGTATACTTATAATACCAATTCTACAGGTGAGTACTTCACAGAATTGTATTTTTGCCAACTATGCCAGCATGAATGTCATTTACCTTCTTAAATGCCCCTGTGGCAAAGGCTACGTTGGCAAAACAAAGAGAGAAATCCGACAGAGGATCAGCGAACACCGTTCTGATATCCGATATCACAAACTTGATTCACCAATAGCCAGCCACTTCTTGAAGCAGGCCACCATTTTGCACAACTAAGGTTCCCAGTGATAGAGGTACTTAAAAAATCCATGCGTGGTGGTAATATGGATCAAAAGCTATTGCAGCGTGAACTTTTTTTTGGATACATCAGTTACAAACTCAATGAGGAGATTGATTACCTTTTTTTCTGAATTATCCTATTTAGGTTGACTTGTTCTACTACTAACACCTATTTTTGGGTTCTACTTAACTTTTTCAAGTACGGAGTATTGAGCTATTCAGATGGACACTGGTCCCTCCCTGATGTTTTCAGGGAATGGTATTATCAGTGTTTTTATACAGTTTTATTTTTTCACTCATTCACTTATGTTTTTATTTTTATAGGAACACCATACCCCTGTGGCTATCACAATGCCTGCTTGCTACAAATGTCTCCTGTGTGCTTTTTGCATCATGGGCCATCCATCTCCAGTGTGCTGTTTCCCTGTATGGGCCAGTTGGGCTATATCCATCTCCACCCACCAGAGGATGCTATTCCCCCTTGTTATATATTGAACATGCACATTTAATCTAGGGGCTACCTCTCGTCTGCCAATCAAGGAACATGCCGTCCGTGGATCCACACTGGGATTCCTGTATGTCACAACGACTACATCCTGCTGCTCATTCGGCGAATGGACTCCTCCCCCAGCCTGCCTTTCTCACTATGGATGCTACATGTGGACATTGTCGCTGTCATCTTCTTGGTTTGATTTTGTGATTCAGCTCCGTCTTCTTCCGATTTCCGCCGCTCGGGCAGAACATCCTGTTTCTGCTGTGCCGCCCTCACAGTGGCGGCCATCTTTTGGGTTATCTAATCCAGCTAAACTTGTCATCTTAAATGGCAAATGCCATGTTTTTGGTCCCATTCCTCCTATTGGCCCAGCAATGCTGTTGCCCACCCCATGCGCTAGTCACTGATTGGAGGACTTTCTTTGTCCCCACTCAATGATTGGTTGGGACGTGCACCGGACGGCGCAAATGACGTCAGCAACGTGCGCTCCTGCCCACGCCATTCAAGCACATTACATACGTCCCTGGGGTATATAAGATGCTTCTCTGCTGTAAACTGGTACCACTCCCTCCTGAAGAAGGTTATTGCAACCGAAACGTTGAGGGTTACTTCCACTTTGGTGCTGCCTGTAAGGTCTTTTTTTGCTGATCAAGTCTTTTTATTTGCCTTATACTGATTTGTAATGCCTGTATGATTGATCATGGGGTGTCCACACACTTTCAATAGTGTGATGCTGTTGATTATTATTATTATTGTTTATTTATATAGCACCATCATCTTCCGTAGCGCTTTACAAAGTAGTACAAAGAGTTGACAATGGATATTCTGAGTACAAGATACAATAGGGGAGAGAGCCCTGCCCTTGCGAGTTGATTGCCTCATATGCCTTATAACTAGCGATCCCTTGCATCTATAGCTGCTTGTCACAAGTGTGTGTAATGACATAGATTGCTTACCTTTTCGGCACCACCTAGTGGTCATTCTTTGTGTCTGTTACCCATTACGTACTATATGCTGTGTTCCCACATTGTCTATATCAGCACTCCTGTACACTGATCCCCATTAATTTTTGCATCCATATCCTGGTTCTTCGACTCTCTTCCTCCATTACATATTTTAGGTATTTTTTCTGTGAGGTAGAACACAAAGATAGACTGAACACCATTCATGTTATACCCTTAGTCTTTTATATGACCTATATACTGTTAGGTGTGCCTCAACCATTCAAAATATTTCCCATCCTATTCTGGGTCTCAAGCGACACAAATGTTTGTCTAAAGAAATTTCAAATGGATTCTTAAAAATCCTCTACAGCATTTCTAAAACATGGGAACTCAATGGCCATATTGTCATACTGTACATTTGGGATTCCTACAGTATGTTCCAAGTTTTTGTATCATCTGCAGCAGCGGCAGGGCCAGAGACAGTGCCCGCCGCTCCTCCATCTGCTGCCTCTTCCTGGGCACGGACGAACACCCAGGTCAGGGCAGCAGGTGGGTGTGGCCTGCACCGACTCGGTGCAGGCCACGCCCACCTGATGCACGGACCTGGGTGCTCACGTGTGCCCCAGCAGGAAGCGGGCGCTGTCAGGCCCTGCTGCTGCTGCCGGTAAAAACAGTGATAGCAGCGGCGGGGACAGGGACAGAGCCAGCTGCTCCTCTGTCTTCATCTGGCCTCTTGCAGTGTGGCAGGCAACGCAGGAGTGCCGGTAACGGGTGAATTTCGCCCAATAAGGCACATGGATATTTCCCCCCCACTTTTGGGGAAAAATAAGTGCGTCTTATAGGGCGAAAAATACGGTACAGATGTGTGAAAAGCACTTCACGTGAGTAACCCTTGTTGGGAAATATACCTACCTTGCCATATTACCTCAGTTAGTCTTTTACACCCTCCCACTTGCTTGAGGTTGGCCAGGGCACTTTTAGTGTGTTCGTGAGAGGGCATCAGCGTTACGATGGCTCTTTGTAGACCTGTGTTCAGTTACCGTATTCTGGAATTTCGGTCCTTGTTCTGAGCCATGCATGTAAGTGAACATGTCTTAATGGAATATTATTATTGTTTAAAAAGTGCGACTATTTGTCCATTAAATTGTACCAGTTTGGGTATGGCTGGGATTGGTCAAGTGGGAAAGTGTGCCCGGGGCATGTTCTGGAGGATCAACCTGCAGAAGGTCTGGTCGAATGTGGGCACGTTGAAGTTGGGGTCTAGCATGGTGATGAGCACCCGGTGGTTCTGCTGCTGCTTCTGGTCCAGTGGTTCCTTCACCAGCTCTGCAAACTTGCTGCCCTTGGTCTGGCCCTCCAGTGGGAAAAAGCAGTTGGGTCTGAGCTTGTAGGTCTGCACTCTTTTTAGTAGGAAACAGGTTCTGGACACTGCGGACTCAGTCGCCTCCAGCACATATTTGTGCCACAGGAAGCTTGGGGCATACCCATATATCATTGGGGCTTGATATATTCTCTGGGGTCAGATGTTGCCTCTTGTCTAAACCTAGCCAGTAGGCCTGGTAGGGGAAGGGGAATTACATATGTGTGTTGCTGTGCTTATGTCTGCTGGCAAATAAATGTCAGGTCTCTCTTAACTCTATGGACGTGCTGTCTGCTAATGCTGTCCTGGGCCTTGGCTTGTGCAATGTTACCTGTTGGCAGGGGACTTTGCTTTGAGGCCGTGTTGTGTCATTTTCCAGACCTAAAGGATTTATTTACCCTGATAGGTGAAGGGCTAAAAAGGTGCATCTGGATCATTGATGCAGCTACTTCTTGATGAAGTCATCCATTCCAAAACCAAGAGGTGGTCCTCAACAAGTCCATTCATTACAAGGTCTATCAGTTCTGGCGCGACAAACACGTCAGTGAAGCAGTATGCTTCATAATATTGAGATCACAGAAACAAAAGGTCCAGAGATTAATAGAAGCATCCAAATCGGTGCACAAAGTTTACACTGAGTTTTTACTATGGTTAGAACTGCCCTGCAACCATATTCCCCTCTCAATATTGTATTAGAGTTGGGATAAATCAGTGGAGTTACAGGTTCATTCTGCTGATTCAGCAAGGATGTCACAATTATGGTGGTTCAGGTGCCTGACACTTTAGGATGGGCATTTTTTCCTTCCAGTACAGTGGAGCATAGTGATGACGGATGCTAGCCCATAAGGCCGGGGAGGTGTTACCAGTTTTACCTCTTCTGGTGTCAGTAGGACAGCAGCCTGGCCAAAATAGTGTTGGAACACTTGGAGCACTGGATGAAGGACCTAGTGGGATTGCCTGTCAGGATTTACGACAGTAGCATTTGTCAACCCCCAGAGTGGAAATGATGCAAGAAGTCTTCAGGATTCTGGGCTGGTCAGAGAATTGGCTGTTTGGTGTATCTCTGCTGTTCATATTTCAGGTCTGGAAAAAGTACACCCAGATTTTCTGAGCAGAGAGAGACTGGACAAGGGTGAGTGGGCTCTCAATCAGGACGTCCTGATAGATTTGTGATACAGATGGGGTGTCCCTCCATCTTCGGATCCAGGCACAACTGTCTGAATGAAAACATGTTTTTTGATGCACTGATATTATCCTGTTTTATGCATTTCCTCAAATCTCACTTCTACTTCTACGTCTGTTAAAAAAGGTGAGTTCGCAGGGTGTTCCCATACCCATACTGGTTACCCCAATGTACTGTTGTTAAAATAATTGTGACGTTACATTCCCTATAACATTTCTAGCCTTAATAAATAAATAAATAAATACATAATTGTGACGAAAATACACATGGTTTACCAGTTGGGTAAGGCTGGATGAAGGTCCCCTGTGGCATCTGATCCCTGATAATACAGGTAAATATATATATATTGTTTCAGGATTCTCTGTGGCGCCCCAATTTATAATGGCTAACTAGATGAGACTTTAGGACAAGGGCTTTTCAACATTAGAATGTTGATTATGGCACAGGAGGTGTCCTCATACAAAGTATCCAAGGATAACTTCAAGGGTCCTCTTTGGTGTGAGATGAAGGTTTGCCTCCCAGGTTTTCTTCTACACTGATGTGCAAAAGGGTAGCAATGTTTTCAACTTTTGAATTTCAGGCTTCACATTTCACCACCCACTATAGCTTTGTACATGAAATTATCATTATAAAGACATTTGTTTTGACTATCTCATACATAAATTGTACGATTTAGCATGTAATTCTTTATGCAGATTCCTGTAATGTAAGTGCATTGTTACTGTTTTGTGCCTAAAATTCTAAGTGTAAATTTGTATTTTGTTAGTATTTTGTATATCCACCTTTTTGCTTTCAACACATTTCCAATGTTGGTGCCTACTGGTCGACTCACATGGGAATAATTATATAGCTTTTTCTTCAACTCAACCCATGTACCTTTGAGTAATTCGGTTGAGGTTTGGGGGCAAATCCAGCACCTCTACTTCATTGTCATTGAACAGTTTCTTCGCCAATATTGACTTACGCTTTGGGTCATTGTCTTGCTAGAACACTATGTCATCCTTTTTGTACCCTTAGTACTTGAGTGTACGAAGTAACTCATCATGTAGGATATTCACATATAGCTTAGTACAGAGACCATCATTGAACCTGGTCAAGTATCTAGCTCCTTTTACTGTGAAACAACCCAGTATCCCAACAAACTTGCATTGTATTTTCCAGACTCACTTGCATCCACCAAAGCCCAGTATATTGGCTTTCATCTCATTGCTCCACATTTTGCTAACTCGTTCTGACACTTGTAATGGTGATATTGAATTTAAAGCTCTTTTACCTTTTCAAATGTGCATCGCACTGTGTTTGCGTGAACATCTATGATCTCACTATTATGAAGCATACTGCTTCACTGCCGTGTTTGTCGCGCCAGAACTGATAGACCTTGTAATGGACTTGTTGAGGACCACCTCTTGGTTTTGGAATGGATGACTTCATCAAGAAGTAGCTGCATCAATGATCCAGATGTATTGCTATACCTATGTAGAGTATATGGTTGAAAAACAAAGAGGAAATACCAAAAACTTTGTGCATACCTGGCTTATTTTTCAGCACAGCTTGGAGACCAGGATAAGTTTTGGGCAACACAGGAGAATCTTCAACAGTGGACAAATGGTGAGTGCAAATGTTTAATCTTTGGTGTGCCAATAGTATGGAGAGAACCTAGAAACCACCATGATGATTGTTATTTATGTGTTTTTTAAGATTAAAGGGTTTAAGTATTGCAAGAAATCTCAGTGGCATTAGCCTGATTTGTAATCAGCAAGATGGCCTATTCTACACGGCAATGATATTCCCATGCCATTGTTAACAGACAAACTGGCCAGCTAAAGACTCTGATGAGAGGCAGTGATTGTATGGCAGGTAGTAGCAGTGGAAGTAAATTTGAGGGAAACCCTGCCACAGCCTGCCCTATATAAGCCTGAAGGGGCTAGTTTTTTTTTTATATCCGGATTAACCCCATATTGCTACTAGTGGTGGCCTGAAATGGAAGAGGATGAGAAAGGAAATTAAAAGATATGCAAACAAGAAAGAATCTGAGCCTGTTCCTGCCAAGGAGACCCCCCTCCAAAGTGAAAAGAGTGCTTTATGGCATCAAATAAAATAAAACTACTATCCGCACTATTAAGGGTTAAATTTAAATATAATGGGAGCCCATTTAAAACCCTTTAAAGAAAATGGAATAGAGTACCCGCTTCCCAGTAAAACCAGCTCAGGCACCAGCAAATTGGGAGCTTGTAGACCAGGCTGCGGGGGCCAGCCAGGCTGGCACCCTGGCCCTGAAGACTACGAGCCCACATAGCCCTCATGGCCTACAGGCTCTTCTGCCCCCCCGGCCTTTGGGGAGGGAGATAATAGGGCTGGGGGTAATGGCTTGCAGCAGGTGACTAGGCAGTCCCTAAAGCCTATGTGAACTGGTATAGGGGTCTCATAAACCCCTTACCGATTCACACAGGGTTAAATGTAAGGAACAAACATACACGCACAACAAGTATTTTATTATTTATTTTTATATACTTACCTCCGATCCATCCCTAATCAGTGTCCCATGCCGAACAATTTGGTTTCTGCTGCTGGAAGCCTTTTATACCTGCTGGGTGACAGGACATAACAAGTTAATTAGGAAAAAATGGCATTTGTTGAACATTTTTTTTTAAAAAACCCTTTAAAAAATCCATTCCCAGCCTAACCAGCCCGGTAACCAGTTACAGGGGCTTGTAGACCCAGGCGTGGAAGCCAGCCTTGGTGACACTGAAAGCTACAAGCCTGCATAGCCTATATGGGCCGCGGGCTGTTCTGCCTTTCCCCCTGGCCTTTGGGGAGGCAGGTAATGGGGGCTGGGGGTTAATGGCAAGTCACCTGCTTACCATCCATCCAGAGCACTGTGTCCCATGCCGATCACTCTGGTTTCTGCTCTCCTGCTGCTGCTGGAAGCCCTATATGCCTGCTGACAGAACATAAAGGGTTAATTAGAAAGGGTTAAAAACTAAATATTTTTAAAAATGTCATGGGGTCCCCTCTTCCCAGCATAGCCAGCATTGGCTCCAGCAGACCAGGGCGTGAAGACTACAAGCATAGCTGTGTCGATCTGATGACAACTGGCCAGTGATCATCAGAAGCCCGGTGCGGGAGGCAGGGTATCGGAGACCCCTGCCCTCCGCACCCAATGGCTAATGATCACCGGCCACTTCTGACACTGACAGCTCTGCCCTTGACCCAGAAGCGGAAGGAGCGGGGGTGAAGGCATCAGAACAAGGCCCTCTGGCGGCTGCTGAAGACCCATGTGAGTGGCTTTTTCTTTTAGAAGGGTTAAATCTTTCCAACCAAGCATCTTAACTTTATCAAGACTTAATTAACACATTCTTATAAAGGTGAAAATTAAAATTATAGCCTATTGGGCAAGAGAGGAGAGGCTTCTCCCATCTTTTAACCAAGAAGAAATACTTGTATACTGCAATGATATCTCAGGGATTGTACTTCTACTTCAAATGGGGCTAACTGAATATTGACCAGAAGAATAGTGGATTTTGATTGACATTATAAGTCGGGTTCGGCTTGTGGACCCCCTTAAAAAGAATCTGGGAAGGAAGCGATTGGGATCGCAGGAAGCTCTGCTGTTCAACTTTTACCTGAGCTCCGTGATCCCAGTCCCATCGGCACCACACCCATGAGTACACTGCTAGTGCCAGCGACTCATGGGAGCAGCCGCCATCTTTTTGTGGCCCCGTTTGGAACCATTTTAAAAGAACACCACTGCTGAAGGGGATTGGGATTTCGGGGTGCAGGTAAGTTGAACAGTTGCTGCTGCTGCATCCTTTAGGTAAAGCTTTTTGATGGGCTGCCCATCAAGCGCTTTATCGCGGTGCTGGGAATATTATCAACACACGCTATTGGACAAGTACAAAATAATTCTCCCACAGCTTCATATTAAGCTAGGATTATAAAGGCAATTTGTTAGGGCTTTTGACAAAACACATGGAAACACTAAAACCTGGAATCTTTCATGGTCCTCAAATTCAAAAACTCATGAGCAATTTCAATTTTGCCATTGCATAAATGACACTAAGGCTGCGACCTTGAAGAGTTTTATCAGTTGTGAAGAACTACTTGCTTAATCACAGAGCAGACAATTATGAAGAACTGGTACAAGAGATGCTCGCTAACTTCATCATTTTGGAAGTTAATCCGGATCTTCAGCATCATTTAATGAAAAGCCCAAACCCTTAAAAAAACAATGCCCCAGCATCTAAAAGTAATATATTTCACGTTTTTATTCTTTCCCCCACTGAGATGCAACTCGGTTCAGGACTCTAGGATATGTGCGCTGCCATCTTGCCTCAGAAGCATCACATACTGAGGAGAGGAGAGGGGGAAAAGTGCAGAGGTCTAGTCTATTTTGCACCGATGTGGCACTGTCTGGCAGAAGTGCTTGATGGATCATGCGCTTAATGTAAAACTATTCAGATATTGTTGGCACCAAGATCGCTGTATACCAGTTTTATTAATTCCTATGTAAAAGTGCTGTCCCAGCATATGTAGAATCTGCCCTACAGTATGTACAATAAAGATACAGATGGAATGTGGGATCCTGTCCCTCGCTGCCCCGCCCACACGGAAGCTGCCGCTCCCGCCATCCATTAGAGACTCACAAGTAACCCTGTTATAAATCAATCAATTGTCTCACCTGGGGCTTTACATTGGATGCTCTGTCTATTACCAGGCTCTCTGCTTCTCAGCTTTATAGTCTTCTTCATGTCGGGCTGTGTGAGAGGAGCTGCTGCACTGCTGCCCTCATTTAGCTGCTGCAGAACAATGTGAAATGCAGTCACATGGGGGATTTCCCCAAGGCTCATCCACTGTGGTTTAAAAGCCTCCCTACCCCAGCAGCCCAGCATTAGCTTGGTGGGATACCAAGGAAGGAGAACTGGGAACCTGTGTTCTCTCTCACTACAGATGCCAGCAGGGAGGATGCAATAATGGCTCCCTGGCCTTAAAGTGAACCAAAACCCATATTTTTAACTAGCATCCCCTGATTTGCTCCTCCCATGAAGAGTACTTTTTGCCAATTTTCACTGCTCCTGCTATATCCTAATCCCAGATTATGCAGCATGTTTTAGCTGTAAAGCTCCATCTCCCCCATTGATTGTCATGGTTATGTGTGGCAATGGCGTCAAATAAATCCGTGTTCCAGGACAATCCGAAAAGCGAAAATATCCATTTCTAGTTCTACACCCTAATAACTAACTAGTATTGGCGGTGGCTTTAGCTAAACATATTTAACAAGTTCGTTGGGTTTTGGTCCGCTTTAAGATGATGCTTACTGCTCTAGGGGGCGGGGCTATGTGGGGAATCCGGGGATAGGCTGAGGCCTCCAACCTATCAGCGGCCACAACGGGGCGACGTCATGGGGCTGTTCCGACCCGGCGCCTTGCTCAGCACTCAGTAAGAGGAGTTACAGGTCAGTCCCTTTTTCCTTTTCCCTCTTCTACTATAAAAAGAGGTATTTTATTTGGGCACTTTGTATGATTAAGAGCTGTGAACGGCTCGAAACGCGTAACCCGGGTCCTGGTGGTGGGAAGGGATGCACAGTCGTTATGTCATTTACAATGTTGCTGGAACTTATGGATGGATACCATTTTAAATTTTGAAGCAAAGGCCACGTTTTAACCTCTTACAAGCTGGACAACACAATTTGTACTATGTGAGAATGCATCAGGAGTTCTCGAGGTCCGTGCTCTGGAGGTCCAAGGGTGAGCTGGTTGGTTTTTGAACTTTTGTACCGCTTTAAGACGATCACAGAACACCAAACCAGAAGGGAGCCCCTGACCCGGTAAACTGGCAGAGAGGATGACGCCCACTGGGGACTGATAAAGAAAGACACGGTGCCAGTGAGTTCTTTTTTTGTTATAAAGCTGTATTTTTTTCTATTTTAACTGTTTGTAAGCTTTTAAAGGGTACAAGGGACCACCATACCTGTTCATAAGATAATGATGGCTGGAATGCCACAGCATTTTTGATAATTTGACCTGGATATTAAAGGTTTTGGGGATGGGCCGAATCGGTCCAAAGCATCAAGACTGGGTTAAATCAAGCTTCGGCTCCTATCTGTAGCCTATTACTAGTCATGAGCAGTGGGTCAGTGGAAATTGGGGGCACCACTGCACGCTGTCATGTTTTTACAGTCAATTATAGGTGGCTCAGTGGCCGTGGACCACTTCCTACCAAAGTTGAGCAACACACTGAATTTTTGGGGAGTGCAGTGGCAAATCCTGGGGGGGGGGGGGGCTAGGTTCATCCTGGCAGCAGAACATACTCATGACTTAGAAAGCTGCACAATTACATATCCATCCAGGTTCAGCTTCAACCCAGAAATTGAACCAACATGTCCAAAAACAAATTCCTAAAGTTTTAGATTCGGGTTTGACTATAAATCTATTTCACACAGAATCAATCTGCTCATCCCTAATAATGATGGCACTACTTTTTAAAATTCATTTTCACTAAATACAACAATTGAGGGGGGGGGGGGGGGGGTTCTATTATATATTCTAATATAGATAGTGACATTCCACTCTGTTTAATATGACTCATATTGGTCATGGTGGGTCCATGTTAAATACAATATTTTCATGCAAAAAGTCCTGTTAGATGTTACGCAACAAAGTTTTGGTAAAATAGTACAATCAAATAATGTGGTTTGTGAGCTCTGGGCTCTGTTCACACCTATGCAGTTGCAGTTTCTGTTTCTGGATAGATGTGAACGTAGCCAAACCATAATATAAAACCGCAACAGCAGCTGCAGCCTTCATGAAACATTACCATTTCTATGAGGCCGATTCATTAATAGCGCCAGGTAGCGACAGATGAGCGACAGTAGCGGTATTTTCACATAGCACGCTAGTATTCCCTGTGCTTGGCCGTTGTTCGGCTGTTGACAGCGACTCAGTCGGTGTGCGGTAATGTTGAATACGGGGTTAGGAGTCGCTGTTTGACAGGTTCCGCGCTGTATTGGAGCGCATGACAGCGAATGGCCATAGCGAACGGCTCCCAGCATATTCATTAACAAATCACGCTCAAAAAATTCTCGCGCTGTGAAATGCTTGTTTAAACCCCAGAGCACTGGCGGCGATGGGTTAAAAGTAGTTTTTTAACCCCCAAACAACCATATTTTTGGAGAAAAAAAAAAACAAGTTTTTCAAAACATTTTGTAATATGAATACATTAATATCAGACCTGTAATATCAATTCTGCACAATTTTTTTTTTTTTTTACCTTAAAAAAAATATCTAACATGGCAGAAGTGGTCACAGAATTTTTGACATTTAAAAAAAAATAAATAAAAAAAAAATAGCAATTAATTAAGAATATTTAAAGATTGCTCCATTGAAATGCATTGGAGAGCGCCAGGTAGCGAGAGGTCATACCTGTCGCTGTTCAAGGTCGCTCGCTGGCGCTGTGGGGTGAGGCTGGAATAATGATGAATGATTCGCTATCTGGCGCTCTGTTAGTCGCTAAGCAGGATCGGCTTGATAAATGTGTGAGGGGAGCCGGCGTTCTCGTGGCGGTGAGCGTCATTACCGTTCGCTCACCATTCGCTACCTGGCGCTATCCCTTGTTAAATAAGGGCCTATGTGAGCTTTTGGGGCATTTACAATTATAATCTATTAAAATTATCATTTTTTAGCCTGTAATAAATTGTTAATAATTAATGCAGAAGTGTTACATTTTGACTGTAATGCCCATAACCGACACAAGATGTCACCAACACACCCCAGTTTACAAACTGTACTCATAACTGTAATGAATGCGATTCACGGTGCATCATTGTGTGGTATTGACCAGCTGTCTTTCCGGACCTTAATTTAAAGGCAGAGCACATAGTGGGCATAGTTGGCACAGGTGACAGAACTGTAGCCCTATTGCCTCTAAATCCATCATTTTGTATTTTAAAACAATGTCCTTAGTTAACGGTCTTTTACTGTTGCTCTGTGGACTAAAGTTAGAGGGACTGTTTGGGCACCTATTTGAGCTTCCAGTGACTTAGGGGTGCCTCCTGCAGCCATTCAAAGATAGTCTGTTTCATTGTGACTGGCAGCAAAGGCGCACCAAGCTGGCTGGGGAGCATGCTGTCAGCACTGGACCTGCTCAGCCTGCAGAGCTACATGAGATTGAGCCTGCGAGCTAACAGGTAAGAAATATTTATTTTTTTAATTACCTAGACAGATTTTCGAACTGAATTTGGATTGTTTTGTTTTATTCTGTTCTGTTTTCGGTTTTGTTGTTTTGCATTATTGTTTTCCTCTATTGTAATGTAAAATACACATTTGTGTTAGTTTTTCCCCCCATACATGTGATTTACATCAGCATGTTGTCTCATTTTTTTTATATATCTGTGGCTCTGTGTTGCTCAAGTGGGAGAGGTTCTCTTGGTCAGGGGTAAAGCAAATCAGACAGCAGTAATGATTGACATCTTTACCCCAGGTGAGAATGCTGCCAGTAACACTTTACCTACCCGAACACAAGATTGTGATCCCCTCAACTGAAGAGGCTGAATTAGGGAGTTAAACCTGTGAGCTCACAAGTGTGAGCCAATCAGATGATTGTCAAACCAAAGTCAGGAAGTCTCTGCTCAGTACAACACACACCACACACACCAGTTTGTGTTAGGCTGTTATGGTAAACACATTTAAAACTATTTTAAAACACAGAGTTGCAAACAAAATTAAATGATAAGCTCAGAAACTTGAGAATATCATTTTGGCAGACAATAATGGACACTTTAAAAATTGCCATCGAAAGTGGACTTTAAAGTGGAACAAGATAGAGGATTTTCCCTATTCTGGATTTGGTTTCTTGCCCCAGGTGCATCCCGATTTGGGATGCCCATGATGTGAAACCTCACAAATCACCATTAAAACTTAAGTGAACGCTAATCCAAAGGAGCATGCGCAGGCTCTCATCCAATCAGCTCCATTTGCCATGCATGTTAATGATCCGCAAAAGGCCCAGATTACACACTGAGCTTGGTAATGGTGAGTGGCCACACCCCTAGTTCTCCTTTAGATATGGGGGTGTTCCTGCCCACAACCTATCTGAATGGCTGGGTGCTGGAGCAAGCCTCAGCCAACAATGCTTGGGATGTGGCCGCTGAAGTTTACATAGGCAGGGCAAAGGTGAGTTTTGGGGTGAGCTGGGGGGGTCTTTCAGCAGCAAGGAGGGGGAGAGGGGGCTTGTTGTTATAAATTAAGGGGTGCTATTTTAAAGTAACAAATCTATAATGTGATACAATACTGTCTAGTGTGTTTTGCAGGACTGATTGTGGCTTGAGGAGATTTTCAACCTTTATTGTGGTGTCGGGAGTATTATTTTTTGCACAACCGAACAGTAATGTAATAAAGTAATAAATGAGTAGATACATAGATTAGTATGTAGAGCATTTCTGTAATAATTACAGAAATGCTAGTATGTGTTAGCGTGTTTCAAAAAATACCCCAGTAATACATACACCCACATCAGACAATTTGGAGTAAATCCGCCTCCCACGGGTTGTGGTGTAGCCTACGCAGATAGGCCCGACCAATAGATGATCTCATTCTTCTCATCTCTTACATCTGTATTGTGGTTTGGATAGATGCCTGAACTTATAGGCCTTGCTGTCTAGATTCAGCATTGCAAGAACACCCACCATGCTGATGACACACATCCATGTATTAATTTAGATGTAGGCCTTACTTTAAATATGGTGGATTGTATTGGTGTGTGCTTGAATTGTTATTCTGGTAGTGCGGGCTACTTTACTGAGAGGGCCTGTGACCAGTGGTGTGCTTAACCACTACACAAACCATGCAAATGCATTGGGTCCCCACCATCCATGTGTCCCCCAAAGGCAGGATAAGATCAGTGGCAAACTTTTGTTAACAAGAAATAAATAACAACACTCGGTGGGCTGTGGAGAGCGAGGGGTGGCATTAAACACAGTGCAGTGTGTGCAGCAGATAGGAAGCCATTGTACACTTACGTGCTGCAGAATCAGCTTGCTCAGCTCCATTCAGTTATGCAAGATGCTGTGACATCACAGCAGCTATAGAGCTGAATGGTGTAGAGCGGGCCAATGGTTGCATCCTAGCTCACCTCTAGCTGGGGGCGTGCCCGGAACAGACAATCACAAACGGCTGACCCAGGTGTGCGTTTAGCTAAAGGTATAGCGAGGCTGCTCATGCGCCATAACCCCTAATGGGGTTAGGTGAGTGGGTGCGATGATTGAATTGGGTTTCACAGAGCAGGACATCCTAGTTTGGGATGCCACAGTGTGTAGAAATTGGACGCATATTGGCAATGACTAATGCAATGGCCGGACAATGCCAGGATGTGGAAAACCCCCTGGGATTACTCGTGCTCCCACAGCGCATGAGCAAGCTGCTGCTACATCCCTGACAAGGTGGGTGCGTTAATACTGTATTTCACTATACAAAATTTGTCTTTGATTAGTGACCCCAATTACAACTTAGGGCCCTAAAAATGATAAACCCGCCCCTGCCTGTGACACAGATATTAATGGACCCGATGGTCACACTAGTGACTTTTTGAGCAATTTAACCATATGCTGGACATGGGTTGATTATGAGCAAGAGGTTGGGCTATGGGTTATCCACCCACAACTGGTGGAAGGACTGACAACAATTTTTAAATTTTGCTGATAAGGGCTTGAACAATGGTTTTCTATACAAGTTTATAGCGACATATTTCAGGTATCTACATGAATCTTTGTGTAACACTGCATCTAATCATTAAAGCATGCTGCTGTTGAGCTTTCACCATGGAACCTGTTCCATACTTTCTGAGATCCAGTAAATCCAGTAAACAAAGTCTAGGGGAGAAGGATTGACCCACCTGTTAAGGATGATTTTTTAAGGGTTGTACATAATGTAAGGTCATAGCCCTATGTTGTTAGAGGAGCTAGGCACTTAAGGTTAAGAATAGGGATGAGTGAATCGATCCGGACGAACCCGAATTTCAGGAAAAATTCTTTTCTGAACGAATCCGAATTTCCCAGCGATTCGATCGATCGAAGTTTTCCTTTAAACTCCATTTATTTCAATTACAGGCATTCTAAAATGGTGGAAGCACATGTCCGGACATATCCCCTGGGGCAAGGTATCATGGGAAAGTCACATGCAGCCTATCAGCAGCCAGGAAGCCCGGTGACGTCACAGTGCTATATAAACCGGCAGCCATTTTCCTTGTGCGCAGTTCAGCGTTCTATTGCGGCCAGAGCAGAGCTGGTTACAGACAGGGACAGAGTTAGAGATAGGTAGGGAGAGTCAGAGAGACCGACAGAGAGGCAGAAAGAGAGGTAGACAGAGCCAGGGAAAGATAGTGAAGGATAGGGAAAAACCGGAACGATCCAGGCAGGAACAGCATTGAAGTGACAGGGATTTTTTTTTTTATTTTCATTAGCCGGATCAGTTTTCAATTCAATTTCAGTTCTTTGTGCTGTAAACCTGCCTTGCCACTGTGCATCATATGAATGCAGTGGCATATTTAACCCTATCTGTTACACACAAGCATTTCGCATAACTCGATTAGTTTTAATATTTTTTTGTCGGGTTTAAATACACCAGCCCACATGGGCATCCCAAACCAGCACATATCACACTATCTGTTATACTAAATAAGGGTTGTTCAGCCTCATTATAATTAAGCTATTGCATTTTTAATTGGGTTTTGTCTGCTTTAAATACACAAGCCCACAAGGGAATCCCAAACCAGCACATGTCACCCTATCTGTTATACTAAATAAGCGTTGTTCAGCCTCATTTTAATTAAGCTATTGCATTTTGAATTGTTTTTTGTCTGCTTTAAATACACCAGCCTACATGGGCATCCCAAACCAGCACATGTCACCCTATCTGTTATACTAAATAAGCGTTGTTCAGCCTCATTTTAATTAAGCTATTGCATTTTGAATTGGTTTTTGTTTGGTTTAAATACACCAGCCCACATGGGCATCCCAAGCCAGCACATGTCACCCTATCTGTTATACTAAATAAGCGTTGTTCAGCCTCATTTTAATTAAGCTATTGCATTTTGAATTGGGTTTTGTCTGCTTTAAATACACCAGCCAACATGGGCATCCCAAACCAGCACGTAGCACCCTATCTGTTATACTAAGTACGCTTGTTCATCCTCAGCTTATTCAAGCTATTGCATTTTGAATTGGTTTTTGGTCTGCTGCCAAAACACTAGGCCGCAGGGTATCCCAAACCTACACGTTGCACCCTATCTGTTATACTAAATACGCTTGTTCATCCTCAGCTTAATCAAGCTATTGCATTTTGAATTGTTTTTTGTCCTGCTGTCAAAAAAACACCAGGCCGCAGGGTATCCCAAACCTGCACGTTGCACCCTATCTGTTATACTAAATGCGCTTGTTCATCCTCAGCTTAATCAAGCTATTGCATTTTGAATTGGTTTTTGGTCTGCTGCCAAAACACTAGGCCGCAGGGTATCCCAAACCTGCATGTAGCACCCTATCTGTTATACTAAATACCCTTGTTCATCCTCAGCTTAATCAAGCTATCGTATTTTGAATTGTTTTTTGTCCTGCTGCCAAAACACTAGGCCGCAGGGTATCCCAAACCTGCACGTAGCACCCTATCTGTTATACTAAATACGCTTGTTCATCCTCAGCTTAATCAAGCTATCGCATTTTGAAATGGTTTTTGGTCTGCTGCCAAAACACTAGGCCGCAGGGTATCCCAAACCTGCACGTAGCACCCTATCTGTTATACTAAATACGCTTGTTCATCCTCAGCTTAATCAAGCTATTGAATTTTGAATTGGTTTTTGTCCTGCGGCCAAAACACTAGGCCGCAGGGTATCCCAAACCTGCACGTAGCACTCTATCTGTTATACTAAATACGCTTGTTCATCTTCAGCTTAATCAAGCTATCGCATTTTGAATTGGTTTTTGTCCTGCTGTCAAAAAAACACCAGGCCGCAGGGTATCCCAAACCTGCACGTAGCACCCTATCTGTTATACTAAATCAGCTTGTTCATCCTCAGCTTTATTAAGCTATTGCATTTTGAATTGGTTTTTGTCCTGCTGTCAAAACACCAGGCCGCAGGGTATCCCAAACCACCACGTTGCACCCTATCTGTTATACAAAATAAGCTTGTTCAGCCTCAGCTTTATTAAGCTATTGCATTTTGAATTGGTTTTTGTCCTGCTGTAAAAACAGCACACCGCAGGGTATCCCAAACCTGCACATTTGACCCTATCTGTTACACAAAAGCAGCTTTTAAAGGCTATTTCTCATAAATATATTAATTGTTTTTGTGTGTGCTGTAAAAACACCAGGCCGCACGGTATCCCAAACCTGCACATTTGACCCTATCTGTTACCCTAAAGCAGCCTGTAAAGACTGTTTCTTTTAAATATATTGCAGTTTGAATTGTTTTTGTGTGTACTGTAAAAACACCAGGCCTCAGGGTATCCCAAACCTGCACATTTGACCCTATCTGTTACACTAAAGCAGCCTTTAAAGGCTATTTCTCATAAATATATTGCAGTTTGAATTGTTTTTGTGTGTGCTGTAAAAAAACAGGCCTCAGGGTATCCCAAACCAGCACATTTGACCCTATCTGTTACACTAAAGCAGCTTTTAAAGGCTATTTCTCATAAATATATCGCAGTTTGAATTGTTTCTGTGTCTGCTGTAAAAACCCCAGCCCACATGGCCATCCCAAACACTAGCATAAATATCTCAAGACTACTTGTCTAATAACTGCTTGCATTTTATAATTAACGTCACTTTTCCACAATCAAGGGAGGCCTCCTTTGTATGTGAGGAGGGGGCATCCCAAACACTAGCAGTAATATTTCAAGAGTACCTGTCTAATAACTGCTTGCATTTTATAATTAATGTCACTTTTCCACAATCAAGGGAGGCGTCCTCTGTATGTGAGGAGGGGGCATCCCAAACACTAGCAGTAATATTTCAAGAGTACCTGTCTATTAACTGGTTGCATTTTGTAAAGAAAGTCACTTTGTCAAATTGCCAGCAGCCATTGCCTTTAACCGGGGGGGCATCCCAAATATCCTAGCATGCGTCTTTTAAGAGTGTTCACATTGGAGTTGGCAGCAGCAGCATTAGGAGCCCATATATTGCCTGAAAGACACACATATGAGCTGGCAGCAGCAGCATAGCGAGCCTATATATTGCCTGAAAGACACACCCAGGAGTTGGCAGCAGCATAGGGAGCCCATATATTGTCTGAAAGACACACCCAGGAGTTGGCAGCAGCATAAGGAGCTACCATGCATCAGCTACTACCATGGATCAACCATTGTTGGTGGGAAACCCTGGTTGAACCATGCCTGATTCATCTTCACAAAGGTGAGTCTCTCCACATTATTCATGGACAGACAAGTTCTCCTTGGCATGACTATGGCCCCCGCCGCACTAAACACCCGCTCAGATGGCACACTACTGGCCGGGCAGGACAGCTTTTCCAGGGCAAACTCTGCTAGTTGCGGCCACAAGTCAAGTTTGGCTGCCCAGAAGTCCAGCGGATCCTTAAGGTGTGTTGGCATGGTCATGTCAAGGTATGACACGACCTGCTGGTTCAGGTCCTGCTCCAGGTCTTCATGCTGCTCATGAGTAGACTCACTATGCGGGTGTAGAAAGCTACTCATTAGCGACTGAAGACTGAGGCTGCTGCTGATGAAGCTGCTGCTGCTTCTCCTTCCACTCCCCCCAGCAGCCATGGCAGTGGAAGGTGATCGCAGAGGTCCCCCCGAGTCAGACCTGCGAGAGTATGGACCATGGCGCAGATAGGCATCGGCCAACTGACTACGTAGAATGTCTTTGTAGTAGGTCAGTTTGTCCTTCCTCTCGGCGGGTTTAAAAATGCCCCCATTTTGTGCAGGTTCAGTTCCGACACGGCTTGATCGACCATTCCTGTCTGCTGCCTGTACTGACCTGCTTTGTCTGACCACGAAGCTGCCTGCCCCTCTGTATACCCCGCGATCTCTGACCTCCTGGCTTGACCCTTTGGCTACTCCTGACTACGCACCTGTCTCATCCCTGTACTCTGACGCACCCTCTGGATTGATTGGGGCTTGCCTGCTTACAGAAGGCTGGTGTCCTGCTGGGCATCACATTATGGATCATGGCGCAGATAGGCATCGCCCAACTGACTACGTAGGATGTCTCTGTAGTAGGTCAGTTTGTCCTCCCTCTCAGTGGGTGTAAAAAATGCCCCCCATTTTGTGCCGGAAGCGAGGGTCCAATAAGGTGGAGAGTCAGAAGTCATCCCGCTGACAAATGGAGACAATTCTGCGGTCACTACGCAAACACGTGAGCAAGTAACTCGGAGGGACTACCTGTCTCCATCTCCACTGCAAACTGCCACGGTGTGTCTGGGTCCTCTGTCTCACCTTCCTCACAACCCTCTAGCTCCTGTGGCTGCTCCTGCTCCTCCTCTCCTGTCAGATGACTAGATAAAATGGCCATTTTGTCAAACCTAAACTGTGCTTCGCTGTGCCCCACCCCCTCCTCCTCCTTCAGCCCCCACAGGCTTCATGTGGCTGTGAAATGTATGCGCCATGTCTCCAGTGCCCTGACCAGCCATGGTTTCCAACATGTGTTGTAGTACATGAAGCAGTGGAATCACATAGTTCATCTCATAGTCCTGGCGACTGACTAATAAAGTAGCTTCCTCAAAGGGCCTGAGCAAACGGCAGGTGTCACGTATGAGCTGCCACTGGTTTACATTGAAGTTACACAGGGGAGTCCCCCTATCCGTTTGGATCATCAAGAAATCCGTGATGGCTTTTCTCTGTTCCTATAGCCGATCCTGCATATGGAGGGTGGAATTCCAACGGGTGGAAACATCGCAAATCAGACTATGTTTGGGGATACCGTTCTGACGCTGAAGCTCGAGAAGGGTGTGCTTGGCGGTGTAGGAGTGACTGAAGTGCATGCAAAGTTTCCTTCCCGTTAGGATGTCTTGCAGATGGGGGGAAGACTTCAGAAAACGCTTGACAACTAGATTGAACACGTGTGCCATGGCAGGACGCATGGCTCAGGCTTCCTTGTCACAGCGCAGACAAGATGTTCTTCCCAGTGTCAGTCACCATGGGTCCATTTGCAGTTTTTGTGGAGTAAGCCATGATGGGGAGGCCGATTCATTAATAGCGCCAGGTAGCGACAGATGAGCGACTGAAGTATGGCGCTATGAGCGCCGCTAGCGTACGCCACGGGCGGTAGCGATTCGCTATAGCAGGCCTCCTCAGTCGCTACCTGGCGTTGTTGGGAACATCGCCTACATTGCTGAATATGATGTTTGAGCTCAGCTTTGTAGGCGCTGTCAATTTGACCACGCTATTCAACACAGCGCCTGCGCTTTGCTTTGCTGTGGGCTTGAAATCAAGTACCTTCAGAAGTAAACACATTGCAACATGTTTCTTTTTTTTTTTTTAATTTTGGTTTTAAATGTTTAGCAAATTAACTTAAATTTTTGAGAAAAACAAAAGGAATGTCATGCTGATTCTCGGGGGGGCCTGAAAAAGAATAAAAAGTGCAGTTAGTATTTATATTTAATGTGGCTTTTTCGCTGTAAAAAAATATTGCATTAATTTGTTACAAACATTTGGGTCCAACTTGCACAACAACCCTAATTGTTATGTTGTTCAGCTTCCACCCCCCCTTATAGTGGTTTGGGTCATCTTACACCCCCCTTATGGTGGTTTTGGTCATCTTACACCCCCCTTATAGTGGTTTTGGTCATCTTACACCCCCCTTATAGTGGTTTGGGTCAGCTTCCACCCCCCCTTATAGTGGTTTTGGTCATCTTACACCCCCCCTTATAGTGGTTTTGGTCATCTTACACCCCCCTTATAGTTGTTTTGGTCAGCTTCCACCCCCCCTTATAGTGGTTTTGGTCATCTTACACCCCCCTTATAGTGGTTTTGGTCATCTTACACCCCCCTTATAGTGGTTTTGGTCATCTTACACCCCCCTTATAGTGGTTTTGGTCATCTTACACCCCCCTTATAGTGGTTTGGGTCATCTTACACCCCCCTTATGGTGGTTTTGGTCATCTTACACCCCCCCTATAGTGGTTTTGGTCATCTTACACCCCCCTTATAGTGGTTTGGGTCAGCTTCCACCCCCCCTTATAGTGGTTTTGGTCATCTTACACCCCCCTTATAGTGGTTTTGGTCAGCTTCCACCCCCCCTATAGTGGTTTTGGTCATCTTACACCCCCCTTATAGTGGTTTTGGTCATCTTACACCCCCCTTATAGTGGTTTTGGTCAGCTTCCACCCCCCCTTATAGTGGTTTTGGTCATCTTACACCCCCCTTATAGTGGTTTTGGTCATCTTACACCCCCCTTATAGTGGTTTGGGTCATCTTACACCCCCCTTATAGTGGTTTGGGTCATCTTACACCCCCCTTATAGTGGTTTGGGTCATCTTACACCCCCCTTATAGTGGTTTTGGTCATCTTACACCCCCCTTATAGTGGTTTGGGTCATCTTACACCCCCCTTATGGTGGTTTTGGTCATCTTACACCCCCCCTATAGTGGTTTTGGTCATCTTACACCCCCCTTATAGTGGTTTGGGTCAGCTTCCACCCCCCCTTATAGTGGTTTTGGTCATCTTACACCCCCCTTATAGTGGTTTTGGTCAGCTTCCACCCCCCCCTATAGTGGTTTTGGTCATCTTACACCCCCCTTATAGTGGTTTTGGTCATCTTACACCCCCCTTATAGTGGTTTTGGTCAGCTTCCACCCCCCCTTATAGTGGTTTTGGTCATCTTACACCCCCCTTATAGTGGTTTTGGTCATCTTACACCCCCCTTATAGTGGTTTGGGTCATCTTACACCCCCCTTATAGTGGTTTGGGTCATCTTACACCCCCCTTATAGTGGTTTGGGTCATCTTACACCCCCCTTATAGTGGTTTTGGTCATCTTACACCCTCCTTATAGTGGTTTTGGTCATCTTACACCCTCCTTATAGTGGTTTCGGCCAAATTATGATTGGAGCCAAAAAATATTTTCCCTGTAGTGCAGTACTTGGATTAGAGTGAAGGGTAGTTAGCTTACCGCAAAAAAGGAAGTGATCATCCTTTCCCTTAGCTCATCGCCAGTCTGGGTGTCCTCACTTCTTTCTGCGGGCAAGTTGGGGATTTCGGGCACCAGTGCTGTCTCTTCAGGGGATTGAATTCTGTGGCATATACATATATTGTGGAGCACACAGCAGGCGAGGATGATCTTGGAGACCTTCTGTGGACTGTACAGCATCTCTCCTCCTGGGCGTGCCAAACATAGAAAGCGTGCTTTCAGCAGGCCGATGGTTCTTTCCACAATGCTTCGGGTCTTGCGGTGTGCTGCATTGTAGCGTTCATGGGCAGAGGTCTGTGGGCTTCTGACCGGAGTCAGCACCCACGTTCTCTGCCCATATCCCTTGTCCGCTGTGGAAAAAACACAAGGAGAGAGACAGCAATTAGTACTAGTACATGTTTTTTTTTTCATTTTTACTAATTTCGCTTACTAGGCCACATACTTTGGCATGGTTAATTATTTACCCAGTAGCCAGCCAGCTGGCATTTCGTTGTTCTCAAACTTCCGGCACAGGACTGTCCGCTGCAAGACGTAAGAATCGTGGCATGAGCCAGGGAACCCATATCTCACCGCCCGCAGCTTCATTTCGTGGTCACAGACCACCATGATGTTCAATGAATGAAATTGTTTCCGGTTTCGGTAATACAGCTCCTGTACACGGGGAGGGCGGAAAGGGATATG
This sequence comes from Gastrophryne carolinensis, assembly GCA_027917425.1. NCBI lineage: Eukaryota > Metazoa > Chordata > Amphibia > Anura > Microhylidae > Gastrophryne > Gastrophryne carolinensis. Next base: position 384,014,733 of record CM051236.1, on the reverse strand, counting down.
TGTACCATCAACGCACCCTAGCACATTCGGGATCCCTCCCATTAGATAGAAGGCATGTTTTATTTTGGCAACCTCCTCCTCATCCTCAGGAAACTTGATGTAAATTGGGATCAAATCACAAATCGCCAGAACTCCCTGGATTAATATGCGGCTCATAGTAGCCTGGCTGATCCCGCTGAGGAGGGCAGAGGTTGCCTGGAAGGTCCCTCGTGCCAAAATGTTTAAAGTGGCACACAGGCGTACTATGCCTGGAATGGATCGAGTGCGTTTGGTGGATGGCTCGATTTTGTGCTTAATCTGATCATATAGGGACTGTAGTGCAGCACGATTCAGACGGAAGCGGCTCCTGATCTGCTCGTCACTTAAGTCCCATACTGAAAGGCGGATTCCAAAGGAGCGGGGTGCCCTAAGCCTCACAGCACCCCGCTCCCTGTCCTCCTGCTCTTCCAGCATGCGCATACATCCATCCACCCATACACCATACATCACCCTCTTATCCATCACACACACACTCAACAGATATACAAAATCAGCCAAACAAAACCAAAAACCACAAACACACCACACACACAAACAATCACACTCCTCACACACTCACTACAATGCAGCTCACCACAAAACCAGAAGTATAGTGGTCCAAACCACCAGCCTGCTGAAAATCAGCTTTCTAAGTTAGGCACAACCAAGAGGGGAGTTGCTGCACAGCCCACAAAAGGCCCCAAAATCAAGCCTCACTTGCTGTATGCTCCACAATATTTGCATATGCCAACAAAATCAATCTCCTAAAGAAACAGCACTGATGTCAGAAATCACCCAACAAGCCACAGAGAGTGAGGACCAAACCCAGACAGACACTCAAATGAGCTAAGGGAAACAAGCACCACACCACAGCCTTTGCCACAGTGTAACAATACCAGAAGCTTGCCAAATCCAGCCATTTATACTTCCCTTTCAAAAAGGACAGGTCCGCTTTGCCGCCTTTTGCGTTGCTCTGCTATTTCCGGGAGCCAATTAGCTGACCCAGGTGTGCGTGAAACGGAGTGCACATGCGCACGCTAGTAGCGCTACTAGCGTACGTGAGCCTAAACTTGCATGCATTAACGGACATGGCAGAAAATTCTGTGGTGGGCCAATGAAAGGTAAGCTGCTGTTTCTTTAAATAGCCGTTAGGATAGCCACATGTCACAAGTGTTTAATATACATGAGTACATTGTTGTATTTGGTTGTGTGTTGTTTGGTTAATGAGGTCTGTAATTAGTTAATTGCCTAATACACATGCTTCAGTCAGTCCAGTGGAGGTGTGGCTACAAGCACCTGGCCAGTATGTGTGAATCTATTAAGTGGACCTGTTTGTGATTGGCTGTTAGAGCACATAAAACCTGGCCAACCCAAAGAGAGGGCGATGCCATTCTGTAGTCGGCATGCGTGCTTGTTGGTTGTGTATTGGTGTGTGTGTGCAGCTACAGGATGGAGCCAAATTCAGGACATCTGCCGGCCACAGCAGGCCCAAGTAGGAGTGTGGTGGGTGCTGTGCGTAGACCTCCCTTAAGGAAAAGGGCCCAGCCTGAAGGTGGTGCAGCACCCCAGGCTAAGCGCCCAGGTGCCAAGAGGGAGCCTGAATTTAATTTGGCGGAGAATAATAATCTTGTGCGCCTTACCCTTGCTAAATGGGAGCTGATATTTGGCTCCCAAAGCAAGTCAATAGGCAAACAAGAAAGAAGCAAACTGTGGGATGCCATTGGTGTTGAGCTTAGTAGCAGTGCTCAACACCCACGTAGTGGCCCATCCTGCAGGAAACGCTTCTACACTTTGAGAGGGCCCTTATCAAAAAGATGAATCACGATCTTGATGTGGACAGTGGGACCATCCAGGCTCCAAAGAGTACCTACAGGCCGTATGAGGAGATGCTGAAGGCCAAAATTCCACTTGCTCGGCTGCAGGGTGTGGATCCTGGGGATGACACCACAGGTTGGACTGAAGGTACATATTTTCTGCATATTTTTGGCAGCTAATGTTAATGTATGTGATTTGCTTTTTCTCTTTCTGGCCAACTAACAGTAGGACCTGTGAAGTATTACATTATACCTCATAAATGTTTTACTTTCCTGTCTGTTGCTTTCTGCATAGGTGCACATGGTGATGTCCAGGATTTGGCTGAGGACACACCAACTCCTGCCCTTCAACCAACCTCAAGCCTAACCCAGTCTGCCATTGAAGGTATTTAACACTAATTTAGGGGCTGGTTGTTTGTGGACCAAATGGGTGTGGGAGCACCTCAAACAATAGATTGGGCCACTGTTGAGGATTTCACGGCCACTTTAACCCTCACAGCAACTAACTAACAAGGCCCTAACATGTGTAGCTATGTTGGAAGCCAGAGATGTGTGGCCATATATCTGCATATACATGTGGAAGCCACACTGGCCTTGATTAATGAATATTAGTGATTGAGCTGCTCACACACACCTTAATGCATGGTTTATTTTGTGCCGCACATTACCAATGGCTAAATGTTTGCTTTGTTTTTGCCTAGCTGCACCGCCATTGGCACCAGCATCTCCTCAGGAGCCAAGCTACTCTTTGGATGCCGGTAAGTGCATGTGTCAACCTTGCTTTATCCGCTTTAACACAAGTGCATGTCTATCATTCCTCTTTTTGATTTGTAGGCCAAGTGACTGGTTCATCTTTGGACCCCACTTCCGATGTTGCAGGTCAACAGGACCCTGTTGGTGTGTATTGCAATAAATAATGTATCCTTTATGCTGTTTATGTTACACTGGTTCTATTTGGTTAGTCTAATAATCTACATGTTTGCTCTGTCAACTTGAAGATGCCTATTTTGAGTGCTTATTCCATCCCCAGGGTCAGTCTAATAGTTTTTTGAGTGATTGCAATGCATTTTTTTTGGAATATTTTTATACAAACGTTCACCCAAGTAGTTGGAGGAATATTTAGAGACATTAATTGTGTCTTTTAGTTGGCCAGAATATCGGAAGTGGCTGTCCAGAAAGGGCCCTTCACGTTGAGGCTGCCAGAGATGAGGGTAAGTTGTTTTGGCTTGATGATCTAGTATGTATTTTTGCTCTACTTTTGTGGCACTTTCTTCGGCCAACTTGTGTTTAAACATGTATTTTCCAGGGCAAAGCTCGAGTGAGGTCCCCACTCCAGACATCTGGGAGATTGCGGGTATGTGTAATTTTAGCAATGTGTCTGATCTTATTTGGCCCAATTATTGCCTCATATTCCTCTAACATACATGTTAGCAATCTGAGTTTCCAAGATACCTTTTGGCTAGTGTGTAATCTTGCACTTTGTGGAGGTATGGCCTCGATAGGCTATCCATGTTACATTTGAGTTTGGTTCACTGACCTACTAACCTGACTTTCCTGTTTAGCATATGCCAACTTGCCGGAGCTCTCGGATGTTGATTTGCCCCTCTCTGGCAGCAATACCCCGCTCCTACCTGTGGCGGACGACACGGAGGTAACATGGCTGATTTAGAGGACCAATAACCACATTGCCATGTTCGTGGGTAGGCGATGAACCAACATGTCACATTTCCTTTCTTGGTTGTTTTGGCAGGAGGCGGGACCAGAACCCCAAGCTGGGACCTCTTCCCAAGTGCCATGCGGCCAAGCTTCAGAGGCTCCAACAAGGGTAAGTTGTATTGTTACAGTTTGGGCAAATGATTTGGAGGGGCATAGCTGCATTGGTTCTGTTTGACTAAAATGTTGTTTTCTATTTTGTTAGCCTCAAACCAGAGCAAGAGGCGGTGTGGCACCAACCAGTCATGATTTCTATGAGCTAGGGGTCCGGATGCTGGAGGACTACAGTCGCCAACAGCCGCGTGATGGAACTAATGAGCGCATTGCGGCGTTGGAACATCAGGTGCTGATGTGTCAGCAACAAAATGAGGCCCAGCAGCGCAAGATAGACCAGTTGCTACAAGCACAACAACAACAACAGAACCAGGAACTTGGTCGCCTTGCCAATCTCATGGAGCAATCTCTCCAGCGCCAGGAACAATCTCTACAGCGCCAGGAAGAATGTCTCCAGCGCCAGGAACAAAGTTTGTTGTTGACACAACAGCTCATACAACAGCAGTCTATTTTTTTTACTGCACTGTTGGCCCCCAACACCGCCCCTAGCAATGACTCACAACCTCCCCGGCAACCCAGCCAAGAATATTAAATTGTTTGTGGTTGTAATTTTTTTTGTTAAATAGATTTCATTAACCCACCTCTAAATTGTGTTTTTCCTAAGACATAGCTAAGAACACAGTCAGGGATGAGTATCTTGATCTACATATGTAAATGTAGGACACAATTAATGCCACACATTTGTGACCATAGCTTACTATGGTTTACACATTAAATGGCTACAAAGGTATGGCAAAACTTAAACACAAATGGGTTTGTAGACACTTAAACTATGCTTGGCAAGGCACAACACACTGTAATTAGCAAAATATCAAAAGTTTAATAAGAAACGCGGGCAACAGGCCCAACATTTGCCCACAAAGGGGCTACAACAAGGGGCCAGTCATCCCCCCACCCTAACGACGCCGCCTCTTCTTGGCCAGCAGCATAAGTCGAAGACGCCGGATCGACCGCCACAGTCTGCGATGCTGGTTTTCACAAGCTGTAGAGATTAAAAAAATACCAGATTTAATAAATGGAATGTGACCTCAACAGACACAGATGTAGCAATGTAATGTCAGGGGGTCCAATTAGCTGACGCTCACATTAACATTGTTGCCCACTGTGCCCTTTGTTGTTAACATTATATGAGTACTAGTGGCTGGCTTAAATGTGGCCACCACATCCCAAGCATACATTTACTCTTAACTCTTGGGAATAAAAGAAGGTATAAGTCCCAGTGTGGACATTTATGTGTTTAGTCCCAGCCAAACATCAGGGCCTAAGTCCTAATGAGTAAACTAGTTTGTCCCAGAATCTTAGAGGTCATGACCTAAGCAGGCCCATTTGGTTGTGTAGAAACCACAAATTGTCTCTATGTGGCAAACTCAAGAATGTGAGGCAACAATCAAGCATGCAGACAGGCATGTAGGATTGTTGGCCAAACACATGTAACCTAGATGTGTGTTGATTAAACACATAGGTACATTGTAAATGTCTGCAGATTTGACTATAAGACATAGGGTACACAAGTCTTTAGGCATATGAAGTGGGATGTACTCACCATCGCAGCTGTGGCGGGGGCCCATGCTGCTGGCCGTCCCGGGAGCTGGGGTGGGGAGGATGGTCACCGGCCCCATCTGCGTGGCAACATCTGTCATGAGAAAGCAAAAGAGAAAAGCAAAATTAGTGGGCCAATGACACCTGACTATTTGACATCCATCTGGTTAGGGAGTCTGAAAAAACAAATGCTTGCATTGTTACACACATGTTGTCCTTATTAGCATATTTCCTGGTCCATGAGTTCATGTAAATTCTTTATGGTTGCAACATGGACACATAAAGATAATGTGCCAATAACCTTGACAGTGCAATGCTAAGGACTAATTTGCAGTTGATTGTAGAATGTTACTAGTGTGCAACATGTGTTAGCCGGAACAACTTAACCAAATAACACATTTGCTAGCCACCATCATGGTGTGGGCAGAAACATAGGGGTGGTTGCCAGTTGGATTGCACGGTAGTGGGGTTTGTGATGTTAATGTACATTATCCAACCAGCTTGTACTATGGACCAGGAAACATGTGTCTGTTAAAAGTGGGCCAATACCCAGGATTGATAATATTCTGTGTTTTGGTCCGCTTTGGCAGAGCACCACAATTTGAGTGAGACACCGTCCGCCGCCGCTGCCTTCCGCATATCACTCCTCCAGTGTGTGCGCACGCGCAGCCCATTAGGAAACTGAGAGCGCAGGCGCACACACATTATAGAGGGGCACGGAGGAGGCTGCGGCGGTGGCTTCTGCCACCCCCAATGAGGTAAGGAGTTTGTGGGCTTTTTTGGGGGGGGGGGCCCTGGGTGAGGGAGGTGATTGGGCATGGAATCAACAATCAACCCACACAATGGGTGTTGGTCCACTTTAAGGAATGTCATAACATAGGGAATGTGAGGGATAACAACAAACACTTACCATGACTATGCCCGTGGAGAAGGCGTTGCCAAAAGGCCATGGAGGTGCCGCCTATATGATGCCCTGCAAATTAGAGAGGAATGGCAAGGGCTAAGTACAAATGGCCAGATGAAACCTGTCACAGACTAACAATGACAAAATGTGCACTCACCAGGGGATGATCCGCCACTTGAAGCCCAGGGAGGGCTCTGAGGAGGAGGCGGGGAGCCTCGGCTCCTCACACTCTGCTCCGAAGATCCCCCAGCCAAAGGGCCACCCTCCTCCCTCTCACTCCCTGCTCCTTCAGGGAGTGTGGGAGAGTCCACATCTTCCACCCCACTTGGACTCCCCACTTGAGAGTGGCCCCTTGGCTGGTGAGACTCCTCAGAGTCAGAGTGTGAGGAGCTGAGGCTTGATCCTGCCAGCCCCCCAGCAGCACACTCCTCTGGGGCGTCATCCCCTTCCTCCCCTGGGTCCTCTAAATAGGAGCCGCGAGAGGGACCCTCCCCCGATGACTCCCCCGAGTCCGCCTGCCTGGTTCGGGGGAGGACTCCCTTCCCACGTTTCCCCAGGGGAGGACGCTTATCTGTGTTGAGGGGGTGAATGAAAATAATTAATATTAATACCCCAAATGGACACAGCTTAGCAGATTATTTAAACAAAAGTATAAACATAGCATAAGCTTAAACTTACCTGATGCGTAGGCATCATATAGGCGGTACACGCCTTCAGGGTCCCGGCGCTTGAAGTCCGACCACTTTTGCTGGATAGCTCGGACACTGAGGTGGGTGTCGAAGCGCCGGGACACTGTTGCCTTCACCTCCATGGCAATTCGCTTCTTGCCCCCACGGGCATAGTCATATTGCTTTATGCAGAAATCCTATGAGAAATGAAAAACAAACACAAATCAATACATGACATCAGAACAATGGCATAAACAGTTATACTGAGAACAGATTAAAGTGGACCAACACCCTGGATTTTGACTATTCTGGGTTTGGGTCCACTTTGGTGGGGCACACCAATCGGGGGTGGGCCGCTGTCTGAAACCCCCTTGGAAGGCCAGAAATAGACCACTGACCACGCTCCCACGTGACTTTGCCAGGCTAGCGCAGCGCTCTGCGCCGCTGTGGTATGCGCGTCCAAGGCCACTTGGACGTGCATACCAGCTCAGCTGCCTCTGAGCGCTGAAGGACGCGTGTGGCGTTTGACTGTAACAGGGAGGGCGCCTGCGCAGGCCATTAACAAATGTCTGGCGCAGGGGCACACCCTGCTAGAGGGAAGCGCAAGACGCTTCCCCGGCTCTCGCATGCAGAGATGGGACGGGGCAGAGGTAAGGTTTATGGGCCTCCAGGGGGGTTCATCCCCGCAGGACATCCAGATTTGGGATGCCCCGCGGGGAGTGATCAGATTGGTCCAGAAAACTAAGAGATTTCAGGGCCAATCCCCCCTGTGTGTTGGTGTACTTTAAAATATAAAATCCAAGATAAACATACTCACTTTGACCACCTGGCCATTTACGCGGCTATCCACACGTTTCCTTTTTTTTTGGCTGGCCCAGGAGGGGAAGGGGTGGGAGGGGGGTTAGGTGGGGGAGGTGGGGGAGGTGAGGTAGGTGGGGGAGGTGGGGGAGGGGTGGTGGGGTCAGATTCTGAGGAGGAGCTGGGGAGGCGCAGAATCCGTCTCCTGGGTAGCATGGTGGAAACGCTAAGGAGGAAACAGGAACCGGATATGACCAAAGCGACAGGGACAAAAAAAAAAAAAAAAAAACGCTCAGCGCACCAGGAACAAGCTAATATCAGCTATGTGCAAGCTAAGTGGTGTAAAAATTAAATTGACGCATTACAACAAGCTATTGGACGAAGCGCATGAAAGTTAAAGCTTTATGTGGCTTTGAAACGCAAAGGAGGAAACCGGAACCGGATATGACCAAAGCAACTGTGAAATAAATTTAAAAAAACAAGCTCCACGCACCAGGAACAAGCTAAAATCAGCTATGTGCAAGCTAAGTGGCGGAAAAATTAAATTGACGCATTACAACAAGCTATTGGACAAAGCGCATGAAAGTTAAAGCTTTATGTGGCTTTGAAACGCAAAGGAGGAAACCGGAACCGGATATGACCAAAGCAACTGTGAAATAAATTTTAAAAAACAAGCTCCGCGCACCAGGAACAAGCTAATATCAGCTATGTGCAAGCTAAGTGGCGGAAAAAGTAAATTTACGCATTACAACAAGCTATTGGCAAAGACGCCATTAATTATTAGCTTGATTTAGCTGGGTGTTCTGAAATGCATAGGTCCGAGAAAACCAAAAAGCTGGTTGCTTACAAATAACAATCTTATTCCTTCATAAAATAATTACACAATAAAACTATCCAACTACATGATAATGTGGCACACAGGAGAATGCATAACGGGTTGTTATGAGCTTGTACGCCTGAATAAATCCTGCAGAATGTGGACATGCACGCTCACAACTACAGTGTATTCATTAAGAACGACTGGGGTCGCGGCAAGTGAATTCCAGGCAAATGGCAGAAGGGCACATGTATGAACAGCACAGCGCAGCACAGCGACGCTCGCGCCGCCACATAGCGAATCAAAACAGCGACTGCACAAACTCTGACCACCACAGATTCATCAAGGACAGGGCTGCCGAATAGCTTGGGCGCTGACAATTTCAATGAACGAACGTGAGCGCCAAACATGACTGACTAAAAAGTAGCTTTACAAGCCCCGTGTGTGGTGAAAACAAGCTATTTTGAGCCGAATGTGTTTTGTGGGAGGAGATGCCTTTTAGATGTCACTCACAACATTACATTGTAAAAATTACAACTTTCATCTAAAAAACAAAAATAACAAGACAGATTGATAAAACATATCCCAAAAAACATGTGTTGACTTTTGTGCAAAAGACAAGAACACAAAAACCACTTAAAACTATCATTGCAGTGTCTGCCATTGAAATGCATTGGACAACGCCAGGGAGCGACAGGTCAGACCTGGCGCTGTGATGGGATTAGCAGCGGCGCTGTTCGTTGCAGTCGGCTACATGATGAATCCCGCGCTAGCCGTCGCTCTCGCCGGCGCTAGCCTCATTTAGCTTGATAAATGCGTCATTGTGGCCGACGCCGGGCGTACTTGAGTCGGTAGCCGCCGTTAGCTGGCGGGAGCTGGCGCTCGTCAGACACTACCTGGCGCTATCGCTTGATGAATAAGGGCCTTAGATTATTGAGTTCTCATTGTTAGCAGTTCCTCCCATGTGTGGCTCTGTGGCTCAAGGCAAACCATGTGAAGAACAGCGTGAAACCGCCGTGTCCTGCACACATGGTAGGCTGGAAGGGCACTGGGAAAAACAAAAATAAAAAAAAAATATTTAGAAAAAACAAAATCCAAAAAAAAATGAAAAAATGAAAAAAAATGAATTGGTACAAAAATTCACAAAATATTAAAAAAAGACAATGGAAAAAAATATTACAAAAAAATTCAATAAAAATAAAATATATATATATATATATATGTTTTTAAAAAATACAAAATATGAAAATAGAAAAAAAAAATATATAAAAAAAAAAATAATTTTGATAAATGTTATATGTTACTGTTATTATGTTAGATGTTATTGTTGCTATGTTATATGTTATTATATGTTATTATTATAAATATGTTCAAATAAGATAAATGTTAACTATTAATATGTTATTGACAATTAGCCACTTTTTTCTGTGACACCATTGCTAAGTGCAAGTGCACTGTCACAGGCACAGATGCCTAGGAGCGTGGAGGCCACAGCGGAGGGACCTGTCCAAGTTGCTGTTGTGGTTGTGCAGGAACCACAATCACCCAGTGGGCCTTAAAAGATATGTATTGTCCCTGACCGTAGTTACAGCTCCAGACGTAGGCACTGCTTTGCACTTTGGTACACACTGACAGGCTAAAGGACTGGCCCACCTTCTGTTCAACAAAATTGTACAGGGCTGGTACTGCCTTCTTCGCAAAGAAATGACAGCATGGGACTCCACCTCGGCTCGGCACAAGCCATCAGTTCTCTGAAAGGTCCACCAACTCAAAAGGGAGGGACTGCAGCACCTGCAACTTATACAGGAGCACATTTAGCTTCTGCACGTTGGATGAGTGGGCACATACTTTTGTCTCTTGGACATGGCTTGGCCAATGGATTGCTGGCGGAATGACTGACTCGGATTAAGAGGAGGAGGAGCATCTGGAGCAACAGAGGATGGGTATGACACACAGGAGGTGGTGGAGCCTTGGCTGCTGGAACAGAGAGCAACGTGCCACTGGGTAATGCAGCAGGCTGGACCACCACTTTGAAGCCAACTGTCCCAGGCCGCTTGATGGTGACGCTGCAAATGTTGACGCAGGGCTGTGGGTCCAACATTGGGACCCTGGCCACACTTAACCTTCTGCCTACACATCTTTCATATAGCCATGTTAACCTCCTGCGGATGCTTGATGAAAAACTGCCACATGGCCTTGTAGCTGATTTTTCCTACCAACAGTCCGCACTAATTCACTGCTGCTGCCACCGCCGCCAACTCCAGGGACCCTCTTCTACTACCTAGTGGGAAGATAGCCTGCCTCGCAAGTGGTCTACCCGAGCACATTTGCCTCCATACTTTCCCCTTCTGCCACCATGCTGGCTGCTAAATCTGTCACTCTCCATCACTCCAAGCCTTTAAAAGTGCCCTCAAAACTTACTGATGTCCCCCTCAAGTTCCTCAACAGTGTCTGCTTAAGAAACCAAAACGCTTGCAACACCACCTCCCATGCCACTCTCCTCATCACTACTTGCCGCCTAGTGGAAGAAGCGGCGAGTGTCTCCTCCACTTCTTGGCTGGGCAGTAGCTGCTGATTTTTCTGATTATCAGATCGTCCTCACTGAATAGTGGAGCTGAACCCTAAGCATAAGACATAACCGACAGTTGACTGGGGGTGTCAGATGTCACTTATGATGCAGTGGATGATCATGTTAACCAATGGATGATGGCAGATGGGTTGCTGGTCAAGACACCGCTAGCTGATCCCGGGAGATCAGTCCTCTCACTGAGACTCCTGCTGCCACTCACCCCTAGTCTGCTGCAACCTCTGCTTGATGAATTTAGCCCTCTGCAACTTCTCTGTGCCCATCCTGCTACTTCTCTGCCTGACATAGTGAGTATATGAGGGGAGGACAAAACGCTACACTACACTTAAAACAGGATTTGTTGATAAGAGCAGCAGGTGTGTAACTATCTATGGTCTTTCACTAAGTAGTAACTAGACCCTGAAGACTTTAACACAAACAAAGCGATGAAACTCTTAGATGTGCGTAAGTGATGCTCTGATGAGAGCAATTCAATGTGCTCCAGTATGCTGTATGTTTTTTTCTCAGAGACTGGCCTGCGTGGAAATGAATCGGGCATGGATCAGCCAAGATTTCCACCCACCAATGTCTGATGCATTAGAGTAGATTGATCATGGGGCCAGACCAACACTAAAGAAATATGGATCGTGCAAAACAGATTTAAGGCGCTGCTCTCCAGTTACAGACATTCCTCCGCATAAGACCACAAGTAATTATTGAGAAAATGCTTTACGTTACTCTTACTTTTTATTAATATTCTTCGGATAAGATATCTGTGCCGAAAATCTGTATATGTTCTCTTAATGCTGCTGCCAACTCCAGTGTGTCTTTAGGCCATTTTGTTGGCTCCTGGTGCCAACTCCAGTGTGTCTTTCAAGCAATGTTTGGGCTCCTGCTGCTCCTGCTGCCAACTCCAGTGTGTCTTTCAAGCAATGTTTGAGCTCCTCCTGCTGCTGCTGCTGCTGCTGCCAACTCCAGTGTGTCTTTCAAGCAATTTTGGGCTCCTGCTGCTGCTGCTTGCAACTCCAGGGTGTCATTCAGCCAATTTCTGGCCTCCTGCTGCTGCTGCTGCCACCTCCAGTGTCTCTTTCAAGCAATGTTTGGGCTCCTGCTGCCAACTCCAGTGTGTCTTTCAAGCAATGTTTGGGCTCCTGCTGCCAACTCCAGTGTCTCTTTCAAGCAATGTTTGGCCTCCTGCTGCTGCTGCTGCCAACTCCAGTGTGTCTTTCAAGCAATGTTTGGGCTCCTGCTGCTCTTGCTGCCAACTCCAGTGTGTCTTTCAAGCAATGTTTGGGCTCCTGCTGCCAACTCCAGTGTGTCTTTCAAGCAATGTTTGGGCTCCTGCTGCCAACTCCAGTGTGTCTTTCAAGCAATGTTTGGGCTCCTGCTGCCAACTCCAGTGTGTCTTTCAAGCAATGTTTGGGCTCCTGCTGCTCTTGCTGCCAACTCCAGTGTCTCTTTCAAGCAATGTTTGGGCTCCTGCTGCTGCCAACTCCAGTGTGTCTTTAGGCCAATTTTTGGGCTCCTGCTGCCAACTCCAGGATGTCTTTCAGCCAATATTTGGGCTCCTGCTGCTGCCAGCTCCAGGGTTTGTTTTTCAGGCAATATAGGGGCCCCTCATAGTGATGCCACCTGAACTTTCTGTAATTGTGCCACTCTGCGATTCTAATAGTGATGCCTCTGATCTGCATGTCATAATTATTTACAATATTATTTCACTAACCCAGCACGCATCCTATGCGTGTTACAGGAAGGCAGAATGGTTTACAACCCTATTGAGGCTCTAGGAGGCTCAGAAATAGCCGTTTTTAATAGCGATTAGTCGCGAATAAATTCGGGTCGAAACGATTTTTGTCGGAAAATTCGGCGAATCAGTTTGCTCATCTCTAGTTAAGAAGAATGGCATTGGGGCTTAGTTTTAGGGTGAGCTGAATAGAATGCTGAAGGAACCCTGCTGTCACCTGCCATAGTGTCTGGATACACCCGCAGGACCACCAAATATGCTTGAGTGTAGCTTTATCATCTTTGCACCACCTAACATCTCTATCTAACATCGTAATCAGCCATCATGTAAATACCGGATAAGAAGTAGAATGCCAGAGAGTGAAGACAAGAGAAAGAATTGCAGATCGTGGATCAGTTTGGTACTGAAATTGTTGTATTCAGATCATATGGCCATTTATTAATATGAGAGGGGATGTGGAGGGTGGTGGAGGGGTTAGTAGAGAGTAATGCTTGGTAGTATTGAGTTAGGGATTGTGATTTCCTGTTAGATTTCAGTGTGGAATTCTGGGAGATTCAACTTCTTTAAGTAACTACTTAACTTTAGTAGCATGAATTGGATAAGGGGGGTGAATTTTCTTTTTTACTTTGAGAGGTTAAGACATCCTGTATATGATGTATCTGTACTGAAAAGAATCTATCTTTACAGATAGAAAGTCAGGATTATTAGAGAGTGGAAATATGGATTTTGGATAAGGAGTGCCCCTCACATACTACTGAGCTGGTGAACTAGTGAGCAGTGTATATGGGAAGCAGAGTAGTATAGTTTCAAGTTTGCCCCCCCTAGCTTCCCTGGCCAGGGGGTTTAGTATCAAAATAATAAGCGCGCCTATGTCTTTTACCTTTCTAGTAATAATCTGCTAAAATTTTGTCTAAACGGTGAAAGAAACTATTGGGAATGTAGATAGGAATAGCTTGAAAACGATATATTGAAATGTGGGAGAAAAAACATCTTTATTACGGTAATTTTCCCGATGATATTTAGAGGGACTTTTTCCCAATTAGCAATATACACCCGGGATGTAATTGAGAGTAAAAAGTAGTTCAATGTTATTAGAAATATGAATTCCAAGATATTTTATACTGGTAGACTGGTTACTGGTTGGTAGATTACACTGGTTTAATAGAAAACAAGTCTTGTCATTACTTACGTTTTAGGATGATTGTTTTGTCAATATTTAATTTGTAATTAGAGAACTTCCCATAGATGGATAGAAACTGTCACTTAAGATTAATATTATATTGTCTGCATATGTTAGGATTTTGAGTTCGTAACCTTCAATTTTTATGGCCTTTATTGAATCTTCTTGAATTATTAACCGTATTATTCTCTCTCTAAATGCAGATTAAAGAATTAAAGAATAAATGGATATTAAAGAGAATAGGTGATGGGACATCTTTGTCGGGTTCCGTTGTGTATAGTAAATGTATAGTAAATGGTTGAGTTAATGATCCATTTACATCTGTTACTGTTGATTGATTTGATTCGATTAGATCAGGACTGAAGCCTAGAAAGGTTAAACTATCATGCAGAAAGGGCCAGGACACCCGATTAAATGCCCTTTCCACATGGAGAGCACTAGAGATGAGCGAACTTTTGAAAAGTTCGATTCGGCCGATTCGCCGAATTTCACAAAGAAATTCGGGTTCGGCCGAATCGAACTTTTACGAAGTTCCCCATCAAAAATGCCGGCATGGTGACAGCGGTGAACCGGCCGGCCCGCTCCCACCATGCCGGCATTTGAGAAAAAAGGCAAACACTTACCTGCAGGTCCGGAGCGTGGAGGCCGGCGCCGCTCTCAGCTGTCATGTGAGGGCGCGTCATGACACGCTCCGGACCTGCAGGTAAGTGTTTGCCTTTTTTCTCAAATGCCGGCATGGTGGGAGCGGGCCGGCCGGTTCCGCTGACAGCGGAGCCGGCAGGCCCGCTCCCACCATGCCGGCAAAAATGCTTTTTTTTTTGTTTTTTAAATGCCAGCATGGTGGGAGCGGGCCGGCCGGCTTTACCGGCCCGCCGGCCGGTTCCGCTGTCAGCGCGGAACCGGCCGGCCCGCTCCCACCATGCCGGCAAAAATGCTTTTTTTTTTCTTTGTTTTTTAAATGCCGGCATGGTGGGAGCGGGCCGGCCGGCTTGCTCCCACCATGCCGGCATTTTTTTTTTTTAATTTCAGGAAAAATTCGATCGGCACGAACCACAAAATATTCGGGTTCGTGCCGAATCGAATATATCCTGAAATTCGGAGCGAATTCCGGTTCGTCCGAACCGGTTCGCTCATCTCTAGAGAGCACATATAATTGCTTTTAACTCTTAGTTGCTAATCAGGTTTAGGGTGGCAATTGCTGATATATTTTGATAGGCTCTGCGTCTGGGCATAAATCCTGTCTGATTGGGCGAAATGATGAGCAGGAGAACGTATAGGAAGCTGTATCTTTCCCTGGTTTTAGAATTAGTTTAATGGAGGCAATCAAGACAGGCTGCTTTCTGTAGTTTCAAGTAGTCAATAGTAGGGATGTGGGGGCTTTAAATATATATCTATTATCTATTATATATCTATTATATATTATATGTCTATAATGTCTTTAAATAAGACACCTGGGTCCAAATAACTGTTGGATTTGAGACTGTAAATGTTATTGTAGAAAGAGAGAAAGACTTGTTGAATGTCTTCGGTAGTATAATTAATTTCACCTTTGTTATTAATAAAAGTTTTGATAACATATACTGTATTGCTCTGTTGTCTGACAGTGACTGGGCTATGGTTTTATTACACTTACCAGCCTTAAGTTTAGTCATGTGTATTTTAACTGGGTTATTCTTATTTGATAATTAAGTGAGTTCTATTCTGGATGCTGTAAGCTTGTTATAGGTAAAAGGAAAGAAGATTAAGTGGTTTTGTGTTTGGCTTCTAGGTCGGTGATTTTTCAAATTAGTTTGTTTATTTCTTCAGTTTTTTTTTTCCTGAGTGTTGTGTTGATGGCCAGCATAATCCCCCTAATATAGGCCTTATGGGTTTTCTGCCCCCCCCCCCCCCCTGGGCTTTGGGGAGGCAGGTAATGGGGGTGCCGGGGGTTAATGGCAAATCACTCGCTGCGGCTAGCGGGTGACTTGCCATCCCCCAGCCTTGTGAACTGGTATAAGGGGTCTCATGGACCCCTTACCAGTTCACAAGGGGTTAAATGTTAAATAAAAAAGACACAGACACATAAGAAAAAAAAAAGATCTTTATTTATTTATTTTTTTTACTTTACTCACCTCCGATCCTCTGTCACCCGGCGATCTGTGATGACAGTCTGCTCGGGTGTTTGGAAGAGAGAGCCTGGGGAGGGGGGGGGCGATCTCAGCCCTCTCCTCCTCCCCACCTCTCTCCTCCAACCACTCGAGCAGACTGATTTTCTGTCTCAGGTGCTGGACTTAAGAGGCGGCTGCTGGTGACATCACAATGATGTCATCCGCCCCCAAGGGGCGGGGCCAGCAGACCCGTTCCAGGAAGTGGGGGGGAGGGCAATTTCTGCCCTCTCCTCGCCACAGAAGAGGCTGGGGGGGCGATCGGAGGCCCCCCCCAGTGAAGAGGACACCCGTCAGGAGGCAGCGTGTCCTCAGGTAAGCAAATGTCATTTTTAATTTTCTTTTTTTTTTACAGTTAGCAGCTGCTGCTGCCAAAGCGGGGAGGGCCTATTCCGGGGGCTCTCCTGGAGCACCACGGGGGATCGGATGGCACCAAATTAAAGAGGAGACCCGGCCGGATCCAACAAGGGGTCAGGTGAGTATTTTTATTTATTTTTTTTTAACTAGCAGGGGGGTAAAGTCAAGCACGTAACACCTACATGCTTGGCACTTAAGGCACGGACATGCGAGCACGTAGGTGTTACGTGCTTGGCACTGAAAGGGTTAAAGGCTTTTTTTCATTTCTTCAATCTTTGGTTTTTCATTTATTAATTTAATGTGCAGATCTGTCTGTTTAAATGTCCCACCAATATATTAATAATAAGTCTTGCTTCCAGATCTATGTATTGATCAAAAGGAACCCATTGACATTTGGTATTAATAAGCATTTTCACCCCCCGTGCATAGTGCATAGTACCGAATTCCTTGAATGCTAAAGCCGGGGTCTTATTGTACTTAAAGTGAGTTTCTTGTATAAATGCAACATCAGTATTGCTGCTTTTCAGTTCTTTGATTATACGAGGAGAGTTACCACCCCTGATATTGTATGTGCAGAGTCTTAATTTGCCCTGGCTCATTCCATTTGTAACCCATATTCCTGTGGCCAGAAATCTAGGCTCTCTTTTAAATGATATTGTAAACCAGGACCACCCTTTCCTCCCTCCTTGATCCTCCTATGCCCCCAAACTACCCAACCCACCCTACCCTTCCCAGTGCCGGCCCTACCCTTCCAAGTGCCCGTCCTTGGCCGCACCACACTCCCTAGGTTCCCAGGTTCCAAAAGAAGCACAGCAATATTGATCCTTGAAACTAAAGATCATCCTAAGCCAGCCAACCATCTCACCACCAATGTTAAGTTAAACTTGTGCCTAATGTTACAGAAGAAAAAAAAAAGGAAGAGGAAAGAAGAGGAAATTAGAAGAACCCAAAAATCCTCCTTACCTAAAGAAGGGGAGAAGGAAATCCACCCCCTGCTTCCTCAGTTTTATTTTATTTTGCCCTCCACCTCTGTTCAATTACCTCCCCTATTTTTTTTTAATCTTTATATATATATCTTTAGGAAGAGGTTCCTTTCGGGATGTAGTTACTGGAACACCTTTAATTCTAAGATTATGATGACGTGGTCTATTTTCCATATCATCTTGTTAGATGTATCGTAAAAGTTCTTGTTATGCGCTACTTAAGTGGTATGAATCAGTTTGTGTTCCCCCCCACAAGTGTTATGCTATCTGACTCCAAAGTTTCAATCCTATTATTGATAGTGCAGCCGAGATAGATGCCTTAATGGTTTACTGCACCATCTGGGTTATAGAATCTTTAAGTGTTAAAATGGTCTCATTAAATGTTGTTTTGAAATCGCGGATTCCCTAACTTTTTTTTTTTAGTTTATAAATTCATTCCATAGTTCATCTAGCATTTGGAAAAATGTTGTGTTCAAGTCAAGGCCCCTCTCTGTTACAGAGATAGGAGTGAGAAGATCCGGATCCCCAGAATATTGCTTGCTTAGGGATGCACCTGAGTCATTTTGCTTTGTTTTGTCACCAATTCTAGTATTTGGAGATCTAAGCACCTCAGTGTTGGCGATATGGTCATATGCCTTGCTAAGTTGCTTTATATGTGATTTGATATCCAAAGGAGTTATTGCAGATGTCAGTCCTTATATCCTTTTTTTCCTTCCATTTCTTCCTTCTCACTTTAATGTGTTTTATCTGTCATTCCTTGTATTCTTTCTTTGTTTCTGACATTTATTCATTCTATTTCTTTATTTCTGTCATTCATTCTATGCTTTTGTTCTCTCTTTGTTTTTTCCATTCAATATTTATATTTTCTTATTTCTTTCCATCTACTCTTTTTTTTCATTCCCTTCCACTTACTTTTATTCTGTCATCCCATCTAATCTTTCTATGCCAATATTCACCATACATGCAACTTTATCACCATGTACGGAAAACCATACCGCATCACAAAGGGCCCATTGAGACTCTATTGCCCAGGGCCTGCATAAACCTGGAGCGGGCCCTGGCTATAGACAGTACTCTGCCCCCACTGCCTGCTGCCAAACCTCAGTCACCAGAAGGTCTTGTCTTGTTTCCACTCAGCCTCCAAAGGATCCTCCTGCTTTTCAGCCTCAGAAGGGTCCTTCTGCTTTCCAGCCTTAGAAGGCTCTTGCTGCTTTCCAGCCTCAGAAGGCTCTTGCTGCTTTCCAGCCTGAGAAGGCTCTTGCTGCTTTCCAGCCTCAGAGGGTTCTTTCTGCTTTCCAGCCTCAGAGGGCTCTTGCTGCTTTCCAGCCTCAGAGGGTTCTTGCTGCTTTCCAGCCTCAGAGGGCTCTTGCTGCTTTCCAGCCTCAGAGGGCTCTTGCTGCTTTCCAGCCTCAGAAGGCTCTTGCTGACTTCCCAGCCTCAGAAGGCTCTTGCTGCTCCCCAGTCTCAGAAGGTTCTTGTTGCTGTTCAAGCCTCCAGAGAATATTTCAGCCATCCAGTCTTGCAGTCATTTAGCTATCAAAGGGTCTTGCTACCACCCAGCCTTCAGAGGATCCTATTACCAGCCATTAGCATCCAGAGGGTTCCATCACCCACCTACTAGCCATCTCTAGAGGGTTGTCACCTGCCAGTATTTTCTAGAGTTTCCTGCTAGCCACTTTCCCAGGGTCCTGTTTCTGCCAGCCAACTCCGGAGCCCTGTTTTCTGCCAACTACCTCCTGAGGGTCTCATTGCCACCCAGCTATCTCCAAAGGTTTTTGCAGCTATCAAGTTCATTTTCAGTTTGCCATCCCCCCACTGTTTCCAGTCTGGCACTTATGGCTGTTTCCAGTCTCCCAGCCTCTGTTTTTTTCTGGTCAGCCAGCCAATGCCACCTCTGTTTTCAAACTGCCAGCCATTATGGCCCATGAGGCACCTCCAAGATCAGTTAGGCCAGGATGTGCAGTACAAAAGCCTTGCAATGCAACAATGGAATCCCCCCCAGAGACTTGCCACTGTTAATTCTTAATGCGCCCTAGAAGCCAAGTAGTCTGGAGGGGCATCTAAAAACCCCTAGTCAGACCACATTTGATCTCTCTGCGGCGGGGTGGTAGCATTTCAAGGAATAGGGTTCTTGGCTGTCTTGTACATTTGAAGATACAAATGTACCCTCCACATACAGAAAAAATAGAATGGAAGTCCAGCCCAGCTATAGCCCCAGTTATAAGAGTCAGGCTGCAAAAGCCTAGTGAAGAATTACAGCTCCCTTAGTTGACCCCAGGACCACCCTGGTTACACATTCTTTTAAAGAACAAAAGTCGATAACATGAGGAAACAGAAATTGACCACAAATAGGACGTGGCACGCATAGCACAGTTGCTCTAACAACAATTAGCAGACAAATCGACATTTGAATGCAAATCACTTGCTCAACAATTGCTTGCTTTATCTGTTCATTCATGGAAATGTGCCATAAGAAACAAAATAGCTGATGATGAAACAAGTAGTACAGCTTACCTTCAAAATATTAAAGCAGCACTTGCCTGACAACAGAGGCTACAAAGATTTTATTTCTTGACAATCAGAGATGGTAGACCAATTCTTTACCTTCACAGATAAAATATTTGAGAATAGTCATACAAGTATTGCCCCTACCCTTTAAAACTACGAGTGTTCATATCTGCTTATGTTCGGGTATGCTCCACAAACAAACCAGGTCAGACCAGAGTTCTCTTTGACTTCAGTTACAAGGTTATCACTTCAAAAACGTACACTACACAGATGTTGGCTTGTACACATTCTTTGGTTTCAGATACAATCATCTCTTAATTATGGGGGTACCCACGGGAACACTGTTTGCCCTGAAATTGCTGTTTTGAGCTAAACCATTCTGCTCACGGGTGTGTGACAAAATATAGGTAAGAGTTTAGTCACATTGTAGAAAAAGACTGTTATGTGGATGACTTTTTAAAATCACTGCCTACAAATAAGGCCACCATTAGTTTGCTTCAGTAAGCTCAAGAAATGCTTGCTCAAACTCTAGACCGAAAAACTACCTCCCACACTAAGGAAAGTAAGCCAATCCTTCTAGGTATCATTCCATTGATCTAAGAGGTTTAGATATGGGAACGTATCTCTTTTAGTATAATGTAGCCTTGCTCTGGGACATAAAATCTGACACCCTTACCTATCCATATAAGCAGAGAGTTTCCATAGAGGTGTTCTTTCTACTGTAAACACCTTGTTTGAATCTTTAGGATGTGTGGCTCTTCATTTAATGCAAAGCACTATAAGTGCTGTCAATAAACCTCAAACTGGTAAGAAAGTGAATAAGTAAAAGTGAGTTTCGGGTTTCTTAGGAGAATATCTATATCTGCATAATGCACGAATATTAGTGTACAGAATTAATATGTAGCTAAAAGAAAAAGCAAACATTTCCTATCTCACTTGTTTATTTTTAGTGAGAATACTAAACAAACAGCTTTGAAAGTAAACATTTTTGTCATGGATTTCTCATCTGAGAATCCCAATCCCAATAGTAGTAAATGACCAGAATTAGACTGAGAGACAGAGGCAGATATGCAGCAAACCTTGTTTAATAATAACAAACAGTGAGTACACACCAACCTAGCTGCTATATACATATATACACATAGATAAACCAGGAAGCATGAAACACACTCAGATTGCTGTGAAGTCAGCTACTTAGTAGCCTGATGAAGTGGGGGATACACCCACGGAACGCATGGCTCCTGGTGCTGTAGGCGGTGGGGAGACCCTTTACTGGCATACCTGTTATACCTTGAGTATATTTTGGTTGGATGTATTTTTGCGCTGTATTTGGTATTTAATGGTTTTTTGATACTAGCATCTATATTGATGGGGTATTTTGTGGTTATTTTTATATTTCTTATAGGGCATTCAGGTATTGGGTAATTATGTAGGTTCTATTTGTGATTATATGTTGTATTTGTATCTATTGATTGGCTGCACTTTGCACTTTATATTTATTTGATATAGGATCCGGATCATAGGTAGGATCTGCACATTGTTATTTGCACTGATTAGATCACTTGTGTCTATGTGTTTTTATATATAGATACTGATTGATATTTGTGCATGCTAGTGCTCTCCCCATCGCCTACACACTTCCATGTTGGTTTGTCTTATATGTATTGTCTCATTATGTGTTTTTTAAGGGATTTTAATTGTGTAGTGATTATGTGTAGTGATTAATTTAGTGATATGGAATAAAATATATTTTTTTGATACATTTCTTGAGTGCCTCCCTCTATGATTCTGTGTTTTTGAGGTGAGCTTTATATAGCTTTGGCACCTTTAATGATTATAGGGTATTGTGCAGATCCCCCTGCCTTTATCTATTGAGCCTTGTTCTGTAAGCTTATCTTTTTTAAGTTATCGTGCTCTCACCTTAGTGTTTGTCCTTGACACACTTTTCATTGTAGTGCTTGGATGTCCCTAATGTTTATAGAGAGCACATTCCCTCATTTGGGCTATATACAATAATGCCCACCTAATTAACTATTTTAGATATCCAATTTTATAAAATAAATCTTTATTTAGTAATTAATAATAATACAAATCCACCGTAAAAACAATACAAAGACACAACCATTATTCAATCTACTGTGGGGTTACTACTTTAAATTATTGATACTATGGTTATTTTTTTTACTATTTTTTTTACTATTTTTACTATTTACTGTTCATACCTTGAAACTATATTTGCTATAGTATTGTGTTCACTTGCTACTTATAGGTGTTATTTTTATGACTACTTTATTTTTGTGTGATCTCAAACAATTACTCATACGAGACGAGCCTGCCTGTACGACATACCTAGGATTTGTCGGAGGAAAATCAGAAAATAAATATTCTGAACCAAATGTTGTGCTAAAACACCATGCCCCCAAGTACCAAATAATTGGCAAGATGCAGAATCTCCACATTACATGCAGCTGGCATTCTCCCCCCCCCCCCCCATTCCCCATGGGCAGTGTGGCTATCTGCCCATTCTATTCCCATGGGCAGTGTGGCACCCCCCATTCATCCCCCATATAGATAGTGTGGCATTCCCCCCTCCCATTCCCATAGAGAGTGTGACACCCCCCATTCCCATAGGTAGTGTGGCATCCCCCCCACCCCATTCCCACAGGCAGTGTGGCACTTCCCCCATTCCATTCCCATAGGCAGTGTGGCATTCCTCCATCCCATTCCCATATACGCAGTGTGGCATTCCCCCATCCCATTCCCATAGGCAGTGTGGCATCCCCCCATCCCATTCCCATAGGCAGTGTGGCATCCCCCATCCCATTCCCATAGGCAGTGTGGCATCCCCCCATCCCATTCCCATAGGCAGTGTGGCATCCCCCATCCCATTCCCATAGGCAGTGTGGCATCCCCCCATCCCATTCCCATAGGCAGTGTGGCATTCCTCCATCCCATTCCCACAGGCAGTATGGCACACCCTCATCCCATTCCCATAAGCAGTGTGGCATTCCCCATATGCAGTGTGGCATTCCTCCATCCCATTCCCATATAGGCAGTGTAGCATTCCTCCATCCCATTCCCATAGGCAGTGTGGCATCCCCCCATCCCATTCCCATAGGCAGTGTGGCATTCCTCCATCCCATTCCCACAGGCAGTATGGCACACCCTCATCCCATTCCCATAAGCAGTGTGGCATTCCCCATATGCAGTGTGGCATTCCTCCATCCCATTCCCATATAGGCAGTGTAGCATTCCTCCATCCCATTCCCATAGGCAGTGTGGCATCCCCCCATCCCATTCCCATAGGCAGTGTGGCATTCCTCCATCCCATTCCCACAGGCAGTATGGCACACCCTCATCCCATTCCCATAAGCAGTGTGGCATTCCCCATATGCAGTGTGGCATTCCTCCATCCCATTCCCATATAGGCAGTGTAGCATTCCTCCATCCCATTCCCATAAGCAGTGTGGCATTCCTCCATCCCATTCCCATAGGCAGTGTGGCATCCCCCCATCCCATTCCCATAGGCAGTGTGGCATTCCTCCATCCCATTCCCACAGGCAGTATGGCACACCCTCATCCCATTCCCATAAGCAGTGTGGCATTCCCCATATGCAGTGTGGCATTCCTCCATCCCATTCCCATATAGGCAGTGTGGCATTCCTCCATCCCATTCCCATAGGCAGTGTGGCATCCCCCCATCCCATTCCCATAAGCAGTGTGGCATTCCTCCATCCCATTCCCATAGGCAGTGTGGCATCCCCCCATCCCATTCCCATAGGCAGTGTGGCATTCCTCCATCCCATTCCCACAGGCAGTATGGCACACCCTCATCCCATTCCCATAAGCAGTGTGGCATTCCCCATATGCAGTGTGGCATTCCTCCATCCCATTCCCATATAGGCAGTGTGGCATTCCTCCATCCCATTCCCATAGGCAGTGTGGCATCCCCCCATCCCATTCCCATAAGCAGTGTGGCATTCCTCCATCCCATTCCCATAGGCAGTGTGGCATCCCCCCATCCCATTCCCACAGGCAGTATGGCACACCCTCATCCCATTCCCATATGCAGTGTGGCATTCCTCCATCCATTCCCATATAGGCAGTGTGGCATTCCTCCATCCATTCCCATATAGGCAGTGTGGCATCCCCCCCCCCCCCATGCATCCCCAAAGACTCAAACTTTGACAACTTATTGTTGTAGCACTTGCCCCGCATGGGTGGATAGCCCAGCCCCAAAGGTGAATGGAAGAATTTAAACCCAGACTCTGCTGGGAGGCTGGTAACACAAGTGTAGCACTGGAAGCTGCTAAGTTTAGGTAAGCCATTGCATTTCACTATCTGTCTGACTTACATAATAGCATTAGCTAGTCCAGCCATGGTTACCATGTAACCCCCCTAGCCTCAACAGTGTGCTAGACCTCTGCTGCTGTTCTGGTCTAGCAGACAGCCCATACAATAGGGGTTCACAAGCCACATTTGGCCCCAAAGTAAAGTCGGATGACCCCTGTCTTAGATCATTCTAATACTTTTTGGGTTCCCACTACTAAGGGGGTTTATATACTTCATCTAAAACTAAAACAAAAGATTTGGTTAATGTAACATTAGCCATTTAGTATTTTTAGAACAAAACATGTTCCGTGTTGTGCTCATGATTGCATGTCAATTAAACTATAATTGCATCTGGGTCCCGCTGATTGCTTTGTAAATTCAAATGTTAAAGTTGAGTGTGTTGGGTTTTGTTTCACAGTTCTAACATTTAGATTTATGGCTTGGTGCTGAGTAGAAAAATGTTTGCGCTGCCTGTTATCTGTCTATCAGTAGTCACATACGTTTGGATGTGAGACCACTTTGAAAGCAGATTCTGGAGATGAAGGGGTTGCTGACACAATTTAGCAATTGTCGTACATCTGGATTTCATAAAGGCAGTAGAATGGAGCTGTGCAGAGGGAAAAATCCCTCCTCCAAGCAGAAGTAGCCAGGAATTCCAAAGCTGTGAGCTGGAAGCAGCGCAAGGGGATCACAACGGTGCCCAGACTCTTTTCGCACATTCGGCAAGAGAACAGCTAGTTGGAATAAGACTATTTTACGCTGCAACCAGAAAGGGAGCCAAAGATGGCTGGGATTGTGGCCTGCGTCTTCCTTTCCCTTGTCACCATGGTGCATTCTCAATTTCAGGCAGGTGTAGTGGAATATATACAAACAAGGATGGGAGCTTTAGAGGTAAGAGTCACCTAACTATTTAAAACAAGAGGGGAGATTTTAGAACTGTTAACTGTTAGAACTGTTAAGAGACCCACTAAATACTGCAATAGGGCAGTTCTACAGGTAAGGTACATTAATTTTACAGTATGGTAAATGTTTTATTTCTATCAAAAGCTCTCCAAAACAGTGTCTCCAAAATTGACTAAATCATTTGTATAACTCCTCAAAGTTATATTATGAATTGAATAGAAATGAAACGGAATCATAGGAAAACGGTATATACTGATCTGGTGTAAAGAAAATGCATGTCAAAGCACTGAACGATTTAATGCTGCCATATGTAGTAAAGTGTATATAAGTAGTAGCAGCTGATTTGTTTTGAACCCAGACATTTATTTTTAAGCTGGAAATTGTATTCAATAAAGGTGCCAATGCAGAAGATGACTTATGAAACACTATTTTTTTTACTATTATGGTAAAAAAAATAGGAATTTCATCCTTCTTTTTCTATTAGAAAGAACGTCTGCTTTGTACAACCGCCTATATTAGCATAGGTTCTTTGGCCAAAGTAAATATTACTTGTTCTGGAGAACACCACCTTCTTGTAATCTTGTAGTAAAACCTGCTTAGTAAGGGGGAAAATGGAAAGGCCATTTCCTTTTTCATAGAAAAAAAAAAAGAATGGTTAATGCCTGAAATACTAATATCACACTAAACAGAAGAAAATGAAAAAAACATTATAAATGAAGAAAAATATATTTGTATTGTACATGTCTGGTTAGGTTTTGCACAGTGGTGTAACTAACTAATGTGACGGGAAATAGGGCACTTTTCGAGGTTCATATAGTAAACGTTTTTTGAGTAGAATGCAGATAGACAACTAAAGGCTAAAGCATTCGAGACAAATGGTGCTTCATTTCTCTAAAGTGAGCACAAATCTGACAAATAAGTTGAAGGAGCACCAATGATAGGCCCCCCTGACCTCCTGGTCCTGGTGCAGTCACACCCTCTGCAAACCTGGTTTTGCACATTTGTACAGCATTTCTTTCTCTTGTCACATTAAGGTCAACAATGGTTGAGTGTGATCCTTAGCTCAGACAGTCTACCCCAAAGCAGCTCCATCACATCTGTGACCGATCTGCTGCCATTGCGATACACACACAACTAGACACATAGCATCTTAGGGTACCAACCTCCCACTTGGAACATTTGTTCTGACTGAAGGGGTCCGCAGCTGATGCCACTGAAGCAATATAGCTCTATACTGGATTCTGAAAAGCCCTTGGTAAACTTTATTCCAAGAAGGATTTAAAAGTTTCAAATTACTGTCACAAAAGTTCTTGGCCAGAGGATGCCGCACTGCAGCCCCAGGATTAAAGTCTGCCCAGGCATGATGGAGGGGAGGGACCGTAGAGCCACACATGATGATGTGTAATATTTCCCTTACTCCAGGAAGCTTTATTTTGGTTTTTACTGACCACATTATCTTCTGCCAAGTGCCGTTAAAGTCTCCCACGTGCCTTTTGGCAACATGTAGGTGAGATGTCACATGGCTAGCCATAAAGCTGTAACTGGCAAAATGTCCTGGCAACGGTTGTTATATTCAGATTCTGCCCAATTTTAGGCTTTTAACCCATTCCAAACTGTTTTGTCATTGCCTATTAAATACTTTCAAGGGGTGAAAACTTTCTATAGACATTGTATATAAACAAATGTAAAGGGCATCTATGTGCATGTAAAAAAAAAATCCATTCTCACATTATTTAGCTCCCCGGACTATAGGGTCAATTCAGCACCAGGTGAGAAAACTCTACTACTTTTTTGGAGAGAAAACTGCCATTCACTTTTATTGTCTACCTTGGGGCTGATTCAGCAGCCGTATGTCAATTGTTGCCCCCAAGGTAGACAATGAATGTGATTTGCTTTTTTTTTCTCCTAAAATGCAGTGACTTTTTACACTTGAATCGACACCATTATCAAAATGAGTTAGTATATTTAAGGTAAGCTTTAGAGAAAGCCTAGTTCTCTTTCTCAGACATAATGCTCTACAAGGAACCAAAACATCACAGCCAATGTTTATGGCCTTTTCGTGCGCCGCCCCCCCCCCCCCCCCCGGTGTGAGCACATTTCTTTAGAGAGGGGCACTCAATGAATGACCTTCTGGTTACAATTTTCATGGGGACATATGCTGCATATTGGCCTAAAAATAAATTTAATGCGGACTAACAGTCGAAAAAGATTTAAACCAACACAACAAACAGTGCTCATATGCATCCCTTCCCGGGGGAATTTAGATTGCAGCACATAAAAATAATTTATGGTTTCTAACTCCTGCTGGAGTCATTTTTAAAAACAAGATGGCAGCTCATCCATTTGCAGGCCACCTGCAAACAGGAAGGGCTGCTGGGTTTCCTGTCACTGTGTATTGTCAGTTATGTCAGTGGGGAGTGGAAGCTCCAAAATGGACGCTGCCTTTCTTTTCCAACTGTGCCAGGCTGTTGGTCCGGCTTAAGATTTTTTATCCATTGTGGCTGAGTAATTAAGTGTAGCCTTCATTCTTTAAGACCATAAATATTGTCTTGTCTAATAGAAAATAGCCACCAAGATCTAATGTGGCCTCTTTGTGTCTGACAAATTTGCTAATTTACAAACTCATATTTTTATGAGTGCTGGTTTTAAGTGTATGAATGTCTTTGATTTTTCAAGGGAAGAGAACTAGGTTGTTTTTTAAAATATACTCAGCCTACACAATTGGGTTGATTCAAAGAAACATGTAACAGCTTGGATTTGGGTCACGATCATCCTATTTTTCACGTCCGCTCGTGCGTTCGTATGAACTTGCGAGTGATTCTATAAGCAAATACGTTTCTATCCTAAAATATACGTCCGTTCGTATGGCAGTTCGGGAATCAGACCTATGTCAGTTTCCATCCTGATTTTTCCGTTTCATTTCTCAGGTTGCAACATTGGTTTTGCCCTTTTTCCTTTTTTGTCTGGACGTAAATCCTTCTGATCTTGCGGCTGCGCACTACAAACTTACCTCATTAAAGTGCATTCTAAATATTTGTTCTTTTATTTTTCTTTATTTCATTCATTTTGTAGTAACCAACCATTAATGAATGCATTTGCATAAGTAAATCTTACTTTGTTTAATTTTTACTTAACTTGCATTTTTTACTTGTGGATTTAATTTTAATATTTTGGCTTCAAATGGTACAACTTTAAATTTTGGGTGTGGTTACCCACACCCTCTACATACAGATTGCTCTCAAACCCAGCAACTTCTGCATGTTATGAGCCTCGAAACAGCCAAGATGGCGGCTCAGGTATTATCGGGCAGCCTGCAAACAGAAAGGGCCTTGTGACTGTCCGTGCCCCCAGCTCTGGGGGCAAAATACAGCAGTAACCCACATCCTGCACTTTATCCCGCTCTCCTCTCCTCAGTAAGTGTGATGCATCTGACCAAAGATGTGCTTAAATAATTAAACAAAGCAAAGGTAAACAACTACACCAATAAATGCTATCTAAAAATATTATTCTAGTACATCAATTTTAAAATAAATAACAAAGGACATAAGTTTCTTTAATTAACGCAAATATATTGCAAAATAAAGGTTTACATGCAAAGGACTAATTAAGGTCCACATTAAAATGATTTTATAAGGCATACATGAAATGTATTAAATCAGGCATGCATTGCCATACAATTAATGGCCTCGGCCATGCTGATACATGCAGTTCATTGGAGCACAAGACGCGCAGACTCCTCCACATAGCCAAAAAACCTGTTCACGAACAGCAATCCGGCTGCTAAAAGGTGTCGGCTGTGGCTTTCTTTTAAAACGCGTTTAGAGGTTTCTCTGAATCACACCTAAACACATCCAATTATCCTAAGTTTTACGTTTTGATCGTAAGTTTTAGGATTTGATCCTAAGTTTTACGTTTTGATCCTAAAATTTAGGAACGAACTTCCGCTGATCGTAAGAGCATATACGCATTCGTACGTAGGCTCGTGCGAGTCGGAAATGGCCAAAAAAACAGGAAAAAATGACTAACACCCACCCAAACTTACGATTTTCGATACGAAATCAATTAACTTTTCCTCTTTGAATCGAGGGGATTGACATGTATTTGGGTACTAATTCTCTACGGACTTGTTTTGGAAGCGACAGTGAGGAATATTATCACTTTTTAGGTCCTTCTAAAAAAGTTATAGTATAGCTTTTAGGGAATTACTCTTTTCCATGCTGATTGCTGTGCCAGATATTGGAAATGCAATAGCAGTTGGCAATAGGCTTCTGGACATGCAGAAGTTTTCTGCTGACTATCTTTGAATAATGAAGGCAGTTCCTTAGATTTGGCCCATTCCCACTCAGGTTGGGAAACTGATCTCTGTAATTATAGAGACTTATAAATTGTATAGCCACGCTACCTTGGCATTGAGGCAGGGTTGGGGTTACAAACTCCACTGGTCTCTGTGACACAATTGAGACAAAGCCATATCCCCTGGGTCCACGCACGTTCCAACTGCCCATTCACTTGAATTGGTGTCGTCATTCAAGATAGCGGCACCCAGGTTTCAGAGTGCTGGAGGAGCTGTGCAGGCCCCTGGATAGGGTAAGGTTTTTTTTTCTTTGTAACTCACAAATCCTGCCTGACCACCAGGGTAGAGTGGCAGGGTGGGGGGGGGGATTACTTGGTGACCAAAGTTCCGCTTTAAGTCAAATTAGAAGTGAAACACTTTTGTGGCCAAAAGTATGCAATCACACCCCACTCATCGCCCTTAAAGTGGACCAACACCCAGGATTCTGACTATCCTGGGTTTTGGTCCACTTCGTGGGGCACCCCGATTGGGGGTGCCCCGCTGTCTGAAACCCCCCCAAAAGCCCAGAAACACTCACCTCACCACGCTCCCACGTGACCGCTCCAGCCAATCACAGCGCTCAGAGCCGCTGTGGTATGCGCGTCCCAGGCCTGAGCGCTGGAGGCCGCGTCTCGCGCCTCCCTCTAACAGGGAGCGCGCCTGCGCCGGCCATTCACGAACGCCCGGCGCGGGTGCGCGCCCTGCTTGAGGGAAGCGCGAGACGCGGCCGCGGCTCACGCATGCGCCGATGGAACGGGGCTGAGGTAAGGTTTGTGGGCCTCCTGGGGGGTTCCTCCCCGCGGGACATCCCGATTTCGGATGCCCCGCGGGGAGGGATCTGATCGGTCCAGGAACCTTATAGATTCCCGGGCCGATCCCCCCTGGGTGTTGGTCCACTTTAAGAAGTGGTTGTCTGCTTCTGGTAAATAGTCTTTTATTAAACCCAAAATGTTAGTTCTGTTTCCTAATTGACTGCTTATGGATGCCTGATGGTTGTAATAATGTGAAAGCATGTTTCAGCTCTCAGAATGTCCCCAGCTTTACATTATGGACATCTGTAACCTGTTAACCCCTTAACAGTGGGTAATGCTAATTATTTGGTGAAGCAAGTTTAGGTTTAGCTGCACTTTTTGGTGTCATTTGAAATCTGCTTCTGAATGAGCGTTAACACACAAGAGTTACATTTTTTTTTCAATGCGGTAACATTTTTTAACCCCTTCCTGATGTATGACGTACCATTAGTGTTAACTCCTGTAAAGCCCCCAAAGGATTAATACACTTTCTGGAATTGATTTTACCATGTTGAAGGATGCTGTTTCAAAACAAGGGTTTGGGGCTTTTGGGGGTTATCTGACATATAGTGCCCTTAGAGTGATTTAAACTCATAATCCTAAATGTTACTGTGGATGGAAGTGGTTAAACGGAATTAACAGCATGCTAGGGACTATGCTGAAAGCCCTCCCTGGGATTTTCTGTATAGCCCACAGGGGGACTTTTATTTACAAATGTAAACTAGCCTTACATGACCCGACACATTGCCCCCTTCCCCTGCTAGGAGCGGCGCTTCCGTGTCCTATGCCACAAGCCATGACAAGTCAGCCAATCAGTGCTACAGTAGCAGGGTGGAAAAATGGGTGTTCTTGTAGGTCAGGTAAGGTTTCCTTTTATTTTATGCCAAAATCTGGCTAAGCACCAAAAGGAGGGGCTGTGGCAGTGGGGTCCACACTGGCCTTTGACTTTAAACTTAAAAAAGCTCAGTCATGCAGGTGCAGGTTTCAAATCACACCCAAAAGCACAACCAGCATTAAACTTGATTCACCAAATAATTAGCATGATTCCACTGATTTGTCCATGACCATCCTGAAATAGATGTCAACATGGTCACATATTCCCTGCTGTCCAAACATTGGAAAATATCATGTAAAGTTTGTTTGCTTATTCCATTGCCAGCTGGAACACAGTGGATCCACTAAATCCTGAAACTGGGAGGCCGATTCATTAATAGCGGCAGGTAGCGACAGTTGAGCGACTGTAGCAGTATTTTCACAGCGCCCGCTAGTAGTCGCTGTGCTTGGCCATTGTTTGGTTGTTGATAGCGACTGAGTCGGTGTGCAGTAATGTTGAATACGGGGTGACGAGTCGCTATTTGACAGGTTCCGCGATGTATGGGTGCGCATGATAGCGACTGGTCAGAGCGACCGGCTCCCACCATATTCATCAAAAAATCACGCTCAAAATATTCTCGCGCTGTGAAATGCATGTTTAAACCCCAGAGCGCTGGCGGCGATGTGTTAAAAGTAGTTTTTTAACCCCCAAACCACCATATTTTTGGAAACCAAAAATAAATTTTTATTTTTAACAATTTAGTAATATGAATACTATAATATCAGACCTGTAATATCAATTCTGCACAATTTTTTTTTTTTTTTACCTTAAAAATCTAACATGGCAGAAGTGATCACAGAATTTTTCACATTAACAAAAAAAAAAACCATTAATAACAATTAATTATGAATATTTAAAGATTGTTCCATTGAAATGCATTGGAGAGCGCCAGGGAGCGACAGGTCATACCTGTCGCTGTTCAAGGTCGGACGCTGGCGCTGTGGGCTGAGGCTGGAATAATGATGAATGAGTGGCTATCTGGTGCTATCTCAGTCGCTAAGCCGGATAGGCTTGATAAATGTGTGATTGTGGTGGGGAGCCAGCGTTCTCATGGCGGTGCCAGTCATTACCGGTCGCTCACCAGTCGCTACCTGTCGCTATTCCTTCATAAATAAGGGCCTAAGTACTTCTGCCATGCCTTGTGTTGCCTGCATTTTCCTAGGGCTGTCAGTGTCGGCATTGGCCATACTGAGCATATAAACAGCAGCTTGAGAATTGGTGTTTATTGGCATGTGTTGGTTTGGAATGGCTGGTGTAGGCGTTTTCAGGTAACACAGGTGTGGAGAGAAGCAGATGGCAGGTTGTAGTCTGTGCTTTAGTAGTCCTGCTTTCCATATTATTACACTGCTTATGTTGGCGAGTGCTGACTGTCGCAGGTGGTTGAATAGCAATTACTTTCGTAGTGAAAGTTTTGCAGTATAAATAGGCAGTAGTGATGCGTTCTAGTATGTGTTGGCTTTGAGCTGAATTTCTTCAGCCTTTTTAAAATAGAGGAGCAGGCCGAAGCCAAAGGGAGCCGAGTAAAAACGATTGGCTGAGCGGGCCATTCAGCCAATCAGCGTGCTCATTCTCACCTGGGTCTACGTCATGGGATCAACAGGAAGGTGAGTGTATGGGGCGACCTGTGGGGGATACACACAGCGTGGCATCCCAATGTGGGATGCCGCTGCATAGAGGAACAACACCCCAAAGAGTCTAATTGGGTGTGTTGTTCCTCTTTAAGTGCAATACCCTGCATTTAAATGAAACACTTGTCTGCACAAGCCTCTAATTATTCAGCTAGGCAGACTTTCTCTCAGGGGAGGACCAATGGTATTCTTATAGGTTAACTGCCTCTCTTGCAGTGTCTTCAGAATCTTGGTTCTATGCTCCTTGTCTGTCCACCCGCTGCCCATTCAAAGTCTGTTCTCCCACCAACCTTTCAAAGTCTTTACTCTATTACCTGCTCCCGGGGTGTGTCTGTGTCTGCTAGCTCTTTTTCTATCTACACAGCCTGGTTTCAGACATTTTTTGGCTTATGCTGTAATAACCTACTGATCTCACCCTTTGCTTTCCCTGATACAGGTTACTGATTCTAATTCCCCCTAAGTGCCAGGCATTGCCACACAACTGGGCCTTTCAGTAGTCTAAACTGCCCAGATGTCCTAGATTAGGTGGGGCAGTGTCACTTTCAGACATTTTGTCCCCCCAAAAAACTGTGGAGACACTTAAATGTCCCTCTTGTGGTGACATGACACCAATGCAGTAAAGTAGAGGTTGTCTGATCTACACCCACTGCCCACCACTTGCACTCCACATGCAACAAGAACATAAACAGGACTGGTAGCCCCTTCCTGCTGCTACCTTCCTCTGCTAGGGTGAAAAGTGGAGCAGAAGGGCCGGCTCTAACTATGGAAGCTGCCCAGACACCAAAAATTAACTGACCAAATGTCCCACTTTGAGTACATTTTTCCCTCTGAAAACTCTGAAGACAAATTTCCCCCTTTTCTGACATTATGGAGAAGACTGTTCCACCAAATACAGGATGTTTGGTTGTTTTACAACAGCTCTGACTCTTTTTCTAAATGGTAGTAGTGGACTGGGATGAGCATTGGTTCTTTCACCACCATCCTTTATGGACTGACGGTCCCTGGATCATGTGACCGGAAGCAGGGCTACACCTACTTACACATCTGACTAACATAGAATGCTAGAATGAACAAAGCAGTGCCTTTAAAGTGCTGGCAGTCTGAACATTCTAGATATTCTAACAAAGCTGGCACATATATTGCAGGTTACACTCCATTTACCTGGCTTTAGGACTGTTAAACCCTCATCATGTTTACTACAGAAATGCTTATTTTTTTTATTGGACAAGTTTGCATTCTAGATCTATATAGAGGTGCACTATGTACACGTTGAAGCCTTTTCTGTTGCCAACATAAAATCCCTTCTAATTCTCTGCTCTTTAGTACTTTCAAGATCAAAAAACTACATAACCACATCTAACTAAATGCTCAGTAGACTGGCATGAGAGACCAAATTCTTCTAGATATTTGCACAAAAATAGATTACACAGTTCAAGAAAAAGCCCACAGTCTATCATCTTTAAATACACTGTTTTTACATAGTAGAGTTAAACCAGAAGTCCAGTCTAACTGAGCCTGATATTGGACATTTTAAATAAAAAAACTAGACTTTCCTGGCTGGCACGGCTGCCTGTTCCCTTG
The DNA here is from genome assembly GCA_027917425.1 of Gastrophryne carolinensis. NCBI lineage: Eukaryota > Metazoa > Chordata > Amphibia > Anura > Microhylidae > Gastrophryne > Gastrophryne carolinensis. Next base: position 383,980,424 of record CM051236.1, on the reverse strand, counting down.
CCAGAAGTGTTGCTTCTGTGTCCAAAGTCACCACCTCTGCTGTGACTGGAATGCCCAGCCAGCCAATCAGTGATGTAGCAGTGGGGCTGCTGTACATTTATTGGCTGACTTGACAGTCAGGCTCCATGCGTCCACAGGATAATAGCCATTCATGCCAGTCATGTAAGCTTTTTTTGTCATCAAATGTGGTAGAAACGTAAGCCCCTTCGCAGAAAATATACTCTACACTTAGAAGATACGATAATGCTTGGTTGTACTCAAAGGTGTGGAACACAGAAGAGGTTGTGGGTAGGCAGCAGGCTGAATGTTATTGTAGATTGCAGCATCGGTCAGATATAATGATCAGAAAGGTAAGTTACGGACAGGGCATGCTGATAATGCAGTCAGTGCTGTGTTGTTCTTGGAGCTGTCTCCTATCAGCAGGGACACCAAGGCCACAGTTGAGAGGCAATGCTGGCATTGGAGTGGTGGACACTTGAATAAACTCTTGTGATGCTTTTACTTTGTAGACTTGTATCTGAGTTCCATACTGGATGGAGTTCCATGGGGAAGTGAAAAGTATGTAATACATTTTGGATTTGCAGATTGTGAGAGAAGATGGGTTAGGGTCCCTGTGGGCCAGAGCTACCCTGGCAACTTTGGTTCAGGTCTGCTCTATAGGTGAAATGAAACAATTGGTATAACTTTACCTTTAACTACCACTGTTTGTGCATGTACGTTTTTATAAAGGGTGAATAATACAACATATGCCTGCAGGAAAGAATTGCCCAGTGGCATGATCACAGCAGCCGCTACAGCGCAGAGCTCCGAGAGTTCAAAAACCAGGTGCTGAAAATGCTTGAGAACATAGAGAAGGAGCGGGAAGCTGTGAGGAATGAGGTGGAAAATACAAATGTCCGTGTTGACCGACTAGAAAGAGAAGTAGACTACCTGGAAACCCAGAACCCAGCACCACCATGTGTTGAAATAGATGAAAAATTGACAGAACTTCAAATGGCCAAGAAGAAGAGAAATGAAAAATATGAGAAACTTAAAGGTAGCTACCATAATTCTTGCACAAGAGCATGATATGTATTTTGCTTGAAAACACTCCTTGAAATGAACTGCGAATTTATTTTGGTCTTACAGCCAAATACCATTTAATAGACTTCTGTCTAATAAAGTATGTAGGGACTGTACAATTTATACAATATTTTGATGCGCCACCTAGCCACATTTAAAGGGATTGACCACCCATTTAAAATAACTAAAGCTCATTTAGCTTTTGTCCCCCAATGCTGATTTGTCCAACTTCTGTGATCAGCAACTCACCTGATCTCGGGATCACATCCCATGCTGCCCAGGGCCCAAAAATGAGTCAGAATTGATTGTGTTTCAGGCTTCCATCAGTCACAGGAGTGCTGCCACTCCCTTTTGATTCCTTGCAATGGAAGAGGTGTGCTTAGGCCTGGCACCCCCCCCCCCACCATTTAGTGAATGGAGAGGGCATGGTAGTGCTCCTGTGACTGATGTTAGGGCAGGAGCCAGACATGGACGCGCCACCAACTGCTGGATAATCTGTGCAACCATAGCCATAATGGATAGATTCCAGCATTCCAACCTCTCTGAGCAGAAGATGTTCTCTTTTCCAAAGTGTCTTTCAGTTAAGTAGTTATACATAATAAAGTAAGCCTAAAATTAATTTATTCTTCCTCTCTTCTAAATGCATATCCCAACACCGTGCAAATGAACAGCAGCACACTTACTTCTAATCAATTCAATGGTCTCCAAAACATGCAACTATATGTAAAGGCTTCTGTTATTAATTTGTTCCACATGCTTTTTTGGCAGGCTACTGATTTCCTATTACTCTCTTTAAGGACCTAGGAATAAAATGTAGCTGACGTTTGTATGCTAGAACATTTGCAGGGTTTCCTGGAATGATTTGGAAGGTTAATACATGTTTTAATTTTCTTAGTTATTCTCCTAAACTATCCATTTTTTTATTTTACTTGACAAATGGACAATTGGGAAAAAAACAGGAACAGTTAATTATCCACCTGGCTAACCATGGTTTAAGGGGATTGCCTGTTTTTGCCCCCAACCCTTTTGCCACCACACCTGAATTTTACAATTCTCTAAAGACATTACAGGAACTGTAAAGGAAGTTGCATGTCTGAAATCATTATTCATCAAAAACATTAATAAAATTGTTATTTTGGCATCTAGGACGTAATAGAATCTTCATAGAAGGATCCCCCCATAACTCAATAAACATATTGATGTGTTGAGATATGATGATGTGTGCTAGGCATACTTATTCATGTGACCATGGATGTGATTGTGTGCTTTACTTTATCATTTTATTCCCCCTTTTCTCAGATGATGTTTCCACCTAAGCTTCAACCAAGGGCCATACTTCCTCTGTACTGAGCAGGTTTAGTACAAATCCTGCCCTCAATTTCTCACATAAAGTCTACCGTTAGCTTCTTCTGCAGGACTCTTAGCTTCCAGTAGTAGTACGAGTTGTTTATTAGTTCAACGTACTTATTTGCTCAACACACCATCTATCTGCAGCATTTGCTGCACTATGAGCAGGCCAAACCTGAATCATTTAGAATGAACTGGCAACCCTTTACATTTCCCCATTCGTGGCTCATAACCAATAACAACATTGCCCCTCACTGGCAACCTGTGACTAATTTCTATATTCCAAAGCAAAAAAAAAGTCTGCTACTATCCTAAAAAATCCACAACAACAAATTGACTCTACTTTACACTACCTACGACCTACCTCACAACAGACAACTCATCACTTCCAGACTGACCAATAACCCTTAACCATTCCTATAAAAGGCATACAACCCACTTCCTCCCTCACTCTCTGGTGACCATCACACCAGATATACAGCAATCCATTCTTTCCAAATTCTGCTGTCAGAGCTTTCAGCTTTCTGCTGTTTTGGCTAGTCAAATTACAGATGTAATCGAATTGTGAGAGTAATTCCCTAAAATTTTGAGCTTGTTGTCTCATGTTTAGAATACTCCACACTTTAGTGAATAACTCATGGAGTAGTTGTTTGAGAAAAAAAACCTCTGCACCTCTGCTGAGCAACCTTTCCTTATCAAAAGTCAAAGCATGTGTGTGGGATTTGAAAATGTAAATATTTGCACTTTAAAGTGGACCAAAAGTTTCCAGGGTTGCTTGATTCACTCCCTCGATTCGGGATGCCCCGCTGTGTGAAGCCCCCCAGGTCGCCCAGTAGACTTACTTTCTCCCCCGATCCAACAGCACATCCGCAAGCAGTGGCCGCTCCCTCTATACCTTTCACGGGAAGTGCAGGCAGGCATTTGTTAATGGTAGTTGTGGGAATGCTCCCTGTTAGGGCAGCAGGGATGTGCCTGCCGGTGCACTCTTCTGCACTCAGCTAGACTTGGCTGGAGCTGATTGGACCACAAGCCGTGCATGTACCATAGGACTGGAGAAAGGTGAGTTGGAGGGTTTCACACAGCGGGGCATCCCGCATTGGGGTGCCTCAGGGCCAGGACCAAAACCTGGGATAGTCAAAATCCTGGGTTTTGGTCCACTATAATGGGTGTTCAGGTGGCAAGCTGACAAAACTTTAGTGAATTCTGACCAGCTGAAATGAATGGCAATTCCTCTCCCACATGAGGTAGTGGGCCCAACACATTTTTGTAAACTACCCCTATTTATAGGTCATAAATATCTACTATATAGTATAGTCTATTCTCTGTCAATTTTGCAACACTATTTAAGGTTTTTGTCACACTTCCCTAAACAGCTTTGCCAAAAGTTTAGGTATTGCTTTGAACCTTCCTAGGAGCACAGGCCACTTGAGTGATCTGAAAACTGGTCATGGGCCACAATACATAGGTTCATTTTGAATAACATAATGAAGATGTTCTACAACAATCAAGATACCCGCTGACTCTATAAGAGTGGTTACATACACCTGCATGTAGTTCCACCACACCCCTACATTTATAACTAACAATCTCCACATGCTACCAACACACATACTGATTGGCTTACCTCTCTGAATATATAAGTCCCTTATTTATAGCCCATCCCACATCAGTCCCACATCTTAACCATGTTCCCAATACTCAACCCATCTAAACTCCCACCAGTGCTAAGCATACAATTAATATATAAGAAAACTTTTAGCAAATTATTGTGCCAAAGATTTTAACAAGGGATAATGTTGAACAATCAATGTCACAGTGTTCCTCCAAGCCACTGATGCCACCACTGCTTGCCTGTTTGTCTTGGGTAACCCCCATCAATACTGTAAACCGTTTAATTACCTTTACATACCAGTTCTATTTACCCCTCCCACTTTCCCCACAGAAGGTCAGGAGGGCTACATGTGGCCCCTGGGCTGCAGCTTGAGCATGTGTGCTTCAAAAAGCATACAGACAGTACAGCTATATTGTCCTATATAAATTGTTTTAGGGTTTGTGTTATTGATTCATTAACTCATGCTGATGCCAGACACACACTTCCAGCAGAGGTGGTAGAAAAGTTAACAGCAAGTGAGTTAAACATAACTGGGATAAACATACATCTATACTAAGATAATAAACATAATATACAGGGTAACAAATTCGATGGACTTTGTGGTTTCTTTCTGCCATCAACCTTCCCTGTTTCCTTTCAATTACATTGTTTTTATGATGTTCTATATAATATGGTTCTGCATTCATTATGATCCATCGTTTAGCATAAATTTGCATGAATTTGCATGCCTAATATACATTAACAGGGGTTAGTGGAACCTACCTCTCATATTATAATAGGTTGTCCCAAGGCTGAGAATACTGAAATTGTGGAGCCAGATGTGGTGCAGAGTCCTCCTATCAACCGGAAGCCATGTAAGTGGGTTCCATTAGCCCCCCTTTAATCCTTTTATGTATTTTTTTAAAATTTGAATTGAATGTTAAATAGGGGGTTCATTTATACATACACTTTAAAACAGTCATATACCCATTATCTGCAGTCTGCAGTCTCAGGGGGAATCCAGATTGCTAAGACTCCTGCAACTTCCTCAATCCTTACCAGAATCTCGATCCCCCTGGTGAAATGTGGGCCAGGGTTATGTTCTCTTTCCCAGCCGCCTGTCCACCAGCGGCAAACCACAGGGTCCCATTTCTCTAGGGGGATTGAGGTTCAGAAGGATTGCTGGGGTTGTGGGGGGGTCTATGTGCGGGGACTCCAGCAATCTGCATGCCCCCCGAGACCTCCTGAAGTTGTAGAGCCTGTAGGTTCCGTTAGTACCAAAAACCAACCGCTGAGTTTACATGTTTTTCCTACACATGAGTTTCCCTTTGCTGCTCCAGTTATCATCTATATTTGTTCCCAACCAGTTTTTATGTCACTTGAGCAGGACTGTTATAAAGCTCAGAATTTGGGCATGTAATAAAAAACTGTTATCGACTTGTTCACATTGCGTCTGCCATAGTATAACAGCACTTGAAAATAGATATGAGATCATGTTGTTCACTTATTTAAATGTTGGCACTCACTAGAGAAAGATAGGATTGCACTACATGCTATTTTTTTAATGTAACCACAAAGCACCCTTTATTTTAGGATGTGTGAAATTGATGTAGGATAAGTTAACTAGGTTTTCAAACTTTAAGTAGCCCACCACCGATTAGAGGCAACCACATTTAAGGGTGGTATTGGGATAATTGTTTCTTGCTTTGACTGGAAAACATCAGAGTGTAAACCTTATTTCCTCTAACATTTTAACTGCTTTCCAGCTATATATTTTAACAAGACTTTTAACAAGTTTTAGTGTTTTTTAATTTGAAAATAGAGATGAAATGCTAATAAGTTTGAGTAACTGACTTAAAAACAATCATGTGATATTTTCTCATGCCATATCTCCTAGTCACAGGACATATTCCCTAACATGAACTAGAAGCAATTTTCTGTACAGAAGAAAATATTACTTGTTGGGAAGGTTGCCTGTGTGTTAGGAACATTTTCATCAGGCTCTTTAGTGGATCAAACCCATCAGTATTCCATTTTCGAGCAGAAAATAGGATGATGATGCAAAAAAATGTATCATTCTCTTACATTTTTATCTGATATCAGAGCATGAAGATTTCGACAGTAAGCATCTTGTGTCTTAATGCCTTTATACTATTTTTATGTTTGTAATGCATTTGTCTTTTTGTAGACTGCACTGACACCATATCCCAAGTGAATGGCATGAAAATACTAAAGCGCTTTGGAAGTACTGCTGGCCTCTGGACAAAGGACCCCATTGGCAATTCCGAAAGAATTTTTGTTTTTGATGGAGCGGGCAATGACACCGTGTATATGTATCCTCGCATGAAAGAATTCACTCTTTCCTCTACAATACGCAAAGGAGCTCGGATAAGGCTTCCTTTTCCATGGATTGGCACAGGGCATGTTGTGTATGGAGGGAACCTCTATTACATTCGACAAAGTGATGAATTTCAGGTGATCAAATTTAACCTGGCCAACAAAACAGTGGTTGACAGTGCTGTTCTACCAATGGAAGACCAGGTACCAGTTTACGGGTTGTCTAAGTTCAACTACATTGATATAGCAGCTGATGAAGAAGGTTTATGGGTAATCTATGCCACCAGGGAGAATGAGAAAAACATTTGCTTGGCCAAACTGGACTCAAACAGCCTAAGCATTGAGCAGATGTGGGATACACCATGTCCAATCGAGAATGCAGAAAGTGCTTTTGTGGTTTGCGGAACTCTCTATGTGGTCTATAACACCAAGCTTCCAAGTCGTTCTCGTATACAGTGTGTTTTTGATGCAAGCGGAACCATATCCAGTGAAAATGTTCCCATTGTCTACTTTCCTAAAAGATATGGATCCCATTCCAGTATGAAATATAATCCTAAGGACAGACAGATCTATGCTTGGGATGATGGTTACCAGATCATATACAAACTCAGCATGAAGCCCAAGGAGGACCTTTATTAAAAAGGATATATATTGCTATTCACTCTATCCATTGTCATTTAAAGGATATAATATGTATTGGGTATCACACATAGTGCTCTATAGTTGGCATTCAAATATATAATTTTGGCAATAAGATCAGTGCTGCTTTATATGTGTTACCCTGTACTTTAATACTTTGTATTAAAACATAAAAATATTTGAACTATTAAGTTCTAAAAGTTAAATGACTCAAGTTCTACAACATTCATGCTAGATGCAAGATTCAATTTAAACAAAAAAAACTGCTAATTTATTTTTAGTTATTACTTAATGATACATTTGGATCTGCTTTCTTTCATGAGGAACATCATAGCACAAATTGAGAATGTTACTTATACCAGGTTTAAGTCTGTGGCATTAGTATCAGTGATGTTGCCCAGTTATGTCACACCCTATGCATAAAAACTGCACCTCCTACCTATTCTTCCAACTTCTATTGCCTTCTAATCCCTTGTGGTCTATTGAAGCTGTGAAATGCAGGTCTATGTGAGGTGTGAATGAATTCATGTATCTAAATGGTAACACTGCAGTTCAGTTTTTCATATATATTTTTGCAACTTCAATTTTAATAAAACACACTTACCAGACTGTACAAAACAGACTTTTATTATTTCTGTTGTGCTTGCTTTGTTTTATAAGTAAAAGGTTCCATTATATGAAACACTGAAATAAATAGTTTTTCTTATTTGCAGCGACTTTTGTTACATCGCGCTTGTATTTAAGCTGTATCAGAAACTCACATCAAGTTATTTGTATAAAGTTGACCAGTGATTTATTTTATAGTTTTTTGTTTTGTAGCTTTACATAGGTGTGGAAGACATAGCGGTGGATTTAGCACCAGGTGAAAATTTACGTCCAGTTTCTAAATCAACCCCAAGATAGACAATAACAGCGAATGGAAGCTTTCTCTCCTAAAAAGTGGTGACTTTTCTTACCTGGTGCTGAATCTACCCCACAGAATCTTTTCAAATCCCACATTACAATTTAACTGAGGGGGTTCTTTTGTTCCTGATACCAAACACTAGGGCAATGGAAGCTTCACTTATGGATTGGGAGGAGATGTATGGGAGTGTATGAGATTAGGTGAGGTACCCATAAAAATACGAACAGCCTTGGTCTCAACTTGTACACAGGACATGCCTACATTCAGCCTGGGATGCAAAAGTGCAGCTCCAGATACAGTAGCTGCGCTGCAGGAGAGCAATCCCCTAAGCAGGCTCATTTGAGATCCCTGCGCCCCTTATGGCCCTCCTGGGTTGAAGTATCTTGGGAATGTCCTAGAAAGTTTAGTTTCCTTTCAGGCTTTAGTAGTAAGGTGGCCTTGCACAGCTATAGAGGGATACAGGGAGTGCCGTGCACCAACTGCCAATGTGGCTAAGCTCCCATTCATCTTCTTTAGTTGCACATTAATATGCATGGCCAAATAAGGTGATTAAAGCAGAGCCACACCTGCACCATGGAAACATTGGTGTTGTATGTATATTGTCCACCTGGAAGGGTTTTGCACAGAGGGACATCCCATCCATCAGTGCCAGAGAAAGCGATGATTTTGCCAGGACAGGGCTTTTTTAAGAACAACTTTAGAGATGGTCCAGGCAATAGAAAATTTGAGCTTTCACAGTCTCAGTCACAGTCCCCCCCCCCCCCCGTCTGCCTCATTCTGCTCCACCTAATCGGTGCAGGTGCTCTCTCATGTTTTCTGTGATGTATATGGATATACTAAGTTTTTGTATCTGGCATAGGCTCTGGCTTTCTTCCCTACTACTCTCTGTCTTGGAAATTCTGAAATCTACGAGTGGCCTTGACACCATTTGTCCACCATAGCATTTGTCTTTCAGAAGTGTGGCCCAAAGCAGATTGAGGTAAGGATATTTACACTAAACAGCTAATCAATTGGATCTACATCATAAAGTGCAAAGATTCCATATTCTTATGAATTGTAGGTCCTTTTAAAACTGATTGATGGTTGTGGTAGACAGCTTTTCCCTGGTTTTAACAAACCTCAACACAAGTTACTGTGATCCATATTATCAGTGGGCAAGCAAGTTATTGCCATATCATGGAAGGCATCAGTAAAAAAATAAATGACACGATGGACAAATTCATCAAAATACAGTCTACAACCAATTAGAGTTACAATTATTCTTTGAGAAACAGGCAGAATGGCATTACTTAAATCATCATGCACAGCACCAGGTTCCCCAGCCCCCTCCCTACACTTTCTTCTACCCCTCCCCTCTCTTTTCCTTTTGTTCTTCTCTTTTACTCTTCTCCTTTTCTTTCTTCCTGTCTGAAAGTTAATTCTCATGCTGTAGAGATAGTGAGTGCATCAAGCTCCATAAAGTCAGGAGCCCTATCACTGTTGTTCCTATACTCAGTGGCATAACTAAATGTGAGAGGGCCCTGGTGGAATCATTGAATGGGGCCCCATCATGGCTCATACAGTAGCCTTTTTCCTGTCATTTTATATTGGATACAACTAGGCAACTAAAGACTGAATAATCAGCAACGAGAGCACAAATATAAGAAATAATAAGAAGAAATTACAATGATGGGGTCCCCTGACCTTATGGGCAAGGTGCGGTCACAACCTCTGCACCCCCTATAGTTATGCCCCTGCCTTCCCTCTTTTTAGACAATCTGCGCTTGCATGTGATCATGGAAAGAAAGAAAACACAATTGTTAGTGTTTAGTTGTCCCCTTGTATCTAATTTATCTAAACATTGGCATCCCAGGGGCTAAATGTGACAGGAGTAAGGTTACTGTATGATCAACAATGGGGCCCCTATTCAATGCCCAGCACCAGGACCCAGTTGCAGTTAGTTAACCCTTTGGGCATTCATGTGCATTGGTGTTTCAGGCCAGAATCTGAATTTGGAAAAAGGCTATTTTGGCTTTTGTTTTGATGATCCATGTGTTATTAATAATTTGCAGCATCAAGTTTATACGATTCACATGCATATGCTAAGCTACTCTTAACAATCTAAAAATACTGATAAGCATTGCATAGTCTTGGAGACGTGGCCCATATAATTTGATGTAATTACAGGAAAATATAAAGGGACAATGTGCAGATGATTGTGTTTCTCGATAGTAAAGATTTCCACATTCATTGCTCTGCTTGTGTCCATGTGTGCCACAGATGGAACATCAATCCATAACTGAGAAACATTTTTACCCTTCAAAGGTACACAGACATGTGGGTTTAATCCAGTGCAGTACAGAGGCCATGTGTGATGATAAAGGGCAGATGTATGAAAGTGTGGGGTCTCATGACCTGCACTTCCGCTGCACTGCTTCATGTCAAACATATAGACATGGATGAAGTGTCATGTGACCCTTGATAGATTTCTAGTTTAATTCTGTCCACCATTTCAGCAGCTCTCAATTGTTATAAGGAGTGCCCACATAGCTAAATCAGAAAGGTTGCATGACTTTTTTTCTAAATGATGCAAAGCCTGTCCTCCACTCTTTTAGGTTGAAATAACTTGGCCATACCATGGCCTGGATTTATTGTAATATGAATAGCAGCGTGTATACTTGGAGTCCTTGACAGATGTATTTTGAGGACAGGCGCATACTATACAAATAAATAGACAACGTAACAATAAACTGATAAAATTAACTAAATTTAAAGGGACAGTCCAGGCAATGTCAATATTAAGACAGCGATGAGATCTCTTGAAGCCTGTCCCATTGTTTTTTCCTCTATTTTCTGAAGTGTGCTGTAGTCACACGTATACAATGACTGTTCATCTGTCATCTCACACTGAGGGACAGCTAAAAAATCAGTGTTCCAGGACAATAGGAAAAGCAAAAATATCCACTTCTACCTCTGAACCCTAAGAAGGGAGTATCGACAGGGTCTTTGGCCAAATTAATTTTACAAGTTCAGTGGGTTTTGTTCTGCTTTATGCTGGGAGCACATAGGCACAGTGGCGGCATTGGTGTGTGCTCATGGAAAAATGGAAAAGAATAAAGGGGCAAACCTTGGAGACCTGCTACAGCATACAAAACACACTGCAGGAAATGGAGCAGATGGACATGGGACAGGTTTCAGATGAGCTCCTTGCTGCCTTATTATTGCCTCTGCCTGGACTGTCACCTTAACATTTTCCCACTAGTTGCAATGTATTATCACTACAGTCTTGATTTTAACACTTTAACTGCCAGCCTACCTAGAGTTTTTGCCAGACCATGTTTCACTATTTTGTGCTACACATGTTCAACTGTGATTATTTTAAGGGATTTCCCAGGAAAATTATATATTTTTTCACCAGAGTCTGGGCTTTAATGTGAAATGTCTTGTTTGCAATTTTTCAAATGTATTCTCAATATTACAATTATTTTGCATGTAAAAGCCCTATTTCTCCCGGTTACAATGGTACCGGGTAAGTGTTGATAGACACATTTCCTTCCCAGGAGACTCCCCCAAACTGAAACAGTGCTTTAGGGGATTTTCAGATAAAATACAACTCCTATGTGCACCTTGCAGATTTTTTAAAAACAGCCCTTTACATTTGAAATACCCCCACAAACTGTGGAAGTACACACCTCAAACTTTCTAGGCATACCAGGCTTGTTGATGTGGGCACAGTTTTCTGGAAGTAATCCCTCAATTAATTATTTGGTTGCGCAGGGTTTCCCTATGAAAAAGAATACAATTTGGAATACATTTTCCTTAAAGAACAATATGCAAACAAGAAAAAACAATCTGAAAAATCAAGGTCCCCTGAACAGAACAATACCCAACATGCATAGGTACTGTCAAGATAAGAGTTGCCAAACACCCCAAAGTAAAGAATACGTGTAACGGTAATTTCACTTGAAATTTTCAGCTCTGCAGACAAAGTGCACACCGTTTTTTTAACCAAAACAACACTTTACATTTGGAATACCCCCCACAAACCATATATTCCCTGAAAGTACACACATTAATATTCGTGCACAATAATCTCCCATATTTCTAATAGAGATTAATATTATAAATATTGCAAATACTAATAATCATATCAGCCCATCGGCCATCAATCTGATACAAACCAATGGTCGCTGAGGCTCTCGTCATACATCCAGTGAAGTGTCCAAAGAAATATTTCCCTCAGATGCAATCTATTGTGTGAGAAATTATACACCACACACGCAGTAAAATGTATAAATGAAAACTGGTTTAATTCACCAGCACAGTAAATAACCTTCACTAACCCAATTTTCGACGTTTCCCCAGATAACCTTAGATGTTACAGGCAGTTATTACATGATATTACATGATAGTGATACAATTAGTTAATCATATTGTAACCAAGATATTCATGATCCTCATTAATTTCTTAGTTAAACACCAAATACATACCATACAGAATCTGATACTATGTGGATTATCAGACTCTGGACAATACACATATGTCATATTTGATAAAGGCCAAAAAATGGTGGAGCTGCACCAGCCAAATGTAAAAATTGTGTGCACACTGGGGGATATAGCAGCCTATCTACACCAAAGAGAATGAGGAATCCTCCAAATATCCCCCCAAAAAGTGGCACCACTAAATTATATATATAGCAAAGATTTTATTGTGAGATAAAACAAGCCAAAAATCTACACAAACACATGACGATTTAAAAAACACATATGAGAAACAGACCCTGGGGGGCGCTGTTGTGAAGCCACCTATTGAAATCTATAATAACAATAAAAAATAGTATTGAGGGCAATTATGAACTGACCTATAATAAAGTATTCCCTATGTTAATAATTATGTGAACACGTTCTGTGCAAACAGCAATAAATGATAATCCAATTGTGCAAATATATATACATATATATATATAAAGTGCTGTAGTGCTAAGGTGCTAAATAATGAGGACCAAGCCGGGTGAAGATATGGAAAGTACAGTCAAAAACATAGCCAAATGTAATTCTCACATATCCATGATACAGGTGGCTCGAGCCTGGTAAGCAGACGCCCCCGCCTCCACGCTGGCGTGACGTCACGCGTCACTTCCTCAGGGCGACTGAGGCCCCGAAACCCTAGGAGCATCATTAAATACTCACCTGCCTAACTGCCCCGGCCCGCACACTCCATCACGCCCGGCACCGCCGACCACACTCTGCCCAGAAGTGCGTCAGCGGGCCAAACGCACGTGACATGGCCAAGCACCACCTGACGCACCCCGGCCGGAAGTGCGTCAGCAGTCCAGGCTGCGTACCAAGAAGACAGAAGTGTGAGGGCGGCGGTGTGCACCGTCTGAGCACAGGCCGGGCAAGCGTACACCCAGCACGTGTGGGACAGGGGGAAAGAGGACAGATGAGCAGGGGCAGGGAAAGTGAAGGAGCATGAAGCTACATATACTATGCATGTATATGGCTAATAAAAATTGTAAACAATATCTATACAACCATTATCTAAGTAATGTTATTAATAAGCAATCACATATAATTAGTCATCACAATTAATAAGTCATTGGAATTACAAGGCAACACGCAATCAGTTATACCATAATGAATATGGAAACTGCATATATAGACATATTTACATATGGCATCTATACCAAGGAATCAGTGATTCATAGTGATTCATAAGGGGGATAAATAATCCTAACAATGAAATACAAGGAATAATCCTGCAACAATTAAAGTATTGTTAAGATGAGATGCCCATTTGCATGGATGTGAAACTTAAGAGCACAGGAGGCTTGATGGACGTACTAGACCCTTGCAGCCATCTGTCTTTGATGCTCCAAGATGAGGTCCGGCCCAAAGTGAAGAAGCCCAAATACAATGCTGAAACACTAAAAACCACAAAGTTAGCCACCAAAAACAGTGCGTAAGAGCCATGAAACATGTTCCATGCCAAAACAAACATGTGTGAGTACCAAAAAAAAAAAAATATTATTTTTTACTTATTGTGAAAAAATAGTGGCAAAATAATACAGCCACACTAAATGTGCAGCACTAAACAAATACATAGCCCAACTATGCATAATGTGAAGAAATCTAAATTACGTGCTACTTAAAAATGGTGTAAAGGCCAGTTCCTCATTAAGCCCAATAGGAGCCTGGGAGTCCAGATTAAAGATCCACCTCAGCTCCAATGACAATTGCCGGGTGATCAGTGGGGGGGGGGGGGGCTAGGGGGGATTGATCACAGCCCCTCGCCCCTCCAGCCCTCTCACCTCCGATCACCCTGGGCAGTTGTCGAAGTGGGGGAGGCTACTCCGGGTCCTCTCCTGAAGGGCCAGAAGAGCCCCAGGGGGACCGGATGCCCCCCGGGTGAAGAGAAGATCCAGCCAGACCAGGGTCAGGTGAGTTTTTAACTTTTATATTTTTTTCTGTGGGGGTTTACAGTCTGCTACATGGGTCTCACATAGCTGGCACAGTAGGAGAGGTGACTACATGAGACTCACATAGCTGGTACTAGAAGAGTTAATACCAATAGTTCAGGGCACTTTTGCGTCAGTGCTCTGTAATAGCATTTGCTCCAAGCAATTGAGTTTCAGTACTCTGTAATAGCACTTGGGGGTCAGTACTCTGTAATAGCACTTAGGTGTCAGTAATCTGTAATAGCATTTGAGTGCCAGCACTCTGTAATATCACTTGCTCCAAGCACTTGGGTGTTAGTACTCTGTAATAACACTTGGGTGTCAGAACTTTGTTATAGCACTTGGGTGTCAGTACTCTGTAATAGCACTTGAGTGTCAGTAATCTGTAATAACACCTGAGTGTCAGTACTCTGTTATACCACTTGGATGTCAGCACTGTGTTATATCACTTGTGTGTCACTACTCTGTAATAGAACTTTTGTGTCAGTACTCAGAAATAGCACTTGTGTGCCAGTACTATGTAATAGCACTTGCTCCAAGCACTTGGGTGTCAGTACTGTGTTATATCACTTGTGTGTCATACTCTGTAATAGCACTTGTGTGTCAGTACTATGTAATAGTACTTGCTCCAAGCACTTGGGTGTCATACTGTGTTATAGCACTTGGGTGTCAGTACTCTGTAACAGCACCTGAATGTCAGTACTCTGTAATAACACTTGGGTATCTGTGCTCTTTCATACCAAAATTTAGGGCACTTGTGTATCAGTGCTGTTTTATACCAATAGTTTAGGACACTTGTGTGTCAGTACCTTTTCATATCATTTGTTAGTGTTTCATCCACTAGTTCAGGGCACTTGTGTGTTCGTACAATTTAATACCAATTGTTCGGGCCTCATGGGTGTCAGAAAACTTTAATAACAATAGTTCAGCGCACATGTGTGTCAGTGCTCTTTCATAATAATTGTTCAGGTCACTTGGTTCAGTAATGTTTAATACCAATAGTTCAGGGCCCTTGTGTGTCAGTGCTCTTTAATAACAATAGTCTAGGGCACTTGTGTGTCAGTGCTCTTTTATAACAATAGTTCAGGCAACTTTGGGGGTCACTGCTTTTTCTTACCAATAGTTCAGGACACCTGTGTGTGAGTGCTCTTTAACCCTTTAAGTGCCAGACCACGTTTCATTATTTTGCTTTTATTTTTATTTTTATTTTTGAAGGGATTTCCCAAGAAAATGATATATTATTTTTTTCTGTGCTTTAACATGAAATGTCTTGTAAGGCCATTTTTTAGTGTATTCTCAATACTTTTGGGTAAAATACGTGCAAAAAAATTAAAAAAAAATCTATTTTTTGCAATTTGTAGTGTTTTTTTGTAATAAAAAATTTAAGTTTTTCAATAAAATCTTATTGCGTGTGAAACCCAAATTTCTCCCGGTTACAGCAGTACCACATATGTATAGGTAGACACCCTTTCCTGCCCAGGAGACTCCCCCAAACTGAAACAGAGCTTTAGGAGATTTTCAGATAAAATACAACTGTGATATGCTCTATGCGCACCTTGCAGTTTTTCCAGAAAAACTACCCTTTACATTTGAAATACTCCCCACAAACTATATATTCTCTGGAAGTACATGCCGCAAGATTTCTAGGTGTACCAGGCTTGTTTATGTGGGAGTAGTTTTCTGGAAGTAATCCCTCAATCAATTCTGTGGTTGCACAGAATTTCCCTAAAAAAGACTAAAAAGGAAGGATCTAAGCCACATTTTCCTAATAAAAATAATATGCAAACAAGAAAAAACAAGTAAAATCTCAAAAAGCAACATGCCCCGAACATAAACCATATATTCCCTGAAAGTACACATGTTAAGCTTTCTAAGCGTACCCAGCTTGTTGTAGTAGGCTCATCTTTCTGGAAGTAATCCCTCAAAGAATTCTTAGGTTGCACAGGGTTTCCCTAAAAAAATGTATAAAAAAGCTGAATAAAAAGCATGTTTCCCTAAAATATCAATATTTAAACAAGAAAAAACAGGCTAAATCTGAAAGCACAAGGTCCCCCGAACAGAACAATACTCAACATGCATAGGTACTATTAACCCTTTTAATTGCCAGCCTACATGAAATTTTGTCACCCTCTGTTGACAGGTCATTTTTCCCCATTTTGCGTCACATTTAACCGTGATTTTTGCCGGAATTTCCAGGAAAATTATATATATATATATATATTTTGTTGCAGCAGAGTTTAGGCTTAACATGTCTTAACAAGTCTTGTTTGTAATTTTTCTACTGTTTTTTTAAAATGAATAAAGGGGGGTGGGAGCAGCTCAATCACTATTATTTATACAAAATTATTATTATTATTCAGGGCCTGGGAACTAATTTACCGCCCAGTTTAACCCTCTCATCAACTAAATATCAAGCAACAAACATGTCTAGCTATGTGGAAAGACAGAGATTTGGTTGCATATATCTGCAGATACATGTGGAAGCCACACTGCCCCGGCAAGGCACTCTGTGTTTAGTGTGGTCCCTACTCTTAATTCTGAGTCCCCAAAGTTGGGACATGCAATGCAGACAAATATCTGAGAGCTACTCACCTGGGAAGCAGCCAGCCTCCCTTTAGAACACTTCACAGGGAGAGATCCATATTGACTGAATTCCTCCTTGCTTGTGCTCATGGCAATTCAAATGAATAAAGGGGGGTGGGAGCAGCTCAATCACTATTATTTATACAAAATTATTATTATTATTCAGGGCCTGGGAACTAATTTACCGCCCAGTTTAACCCTCTCACCAACTAAATATCAAGCAACAAACATGTCTAGCTATGTGGAAAGACAGAGATTTGGTTGCATATATCTGCAGATACATATTTTTGCATAAAAAAACAAAAAAAAATATATATATATTTTAGACAATTGTCTCCTTTATTTTAAATAAAACATTCGTTTTATTAATGAAATCCATATTGCATATGAAAGCCCAATTTCTCCTGATTACAAGGATACCACATATGTATTGTAGCCCCCCATTCTTGCCCACGAGACTCCCCAAACTGAAAAGAGCACCTCATTACATTTACAAATAAAATACAACTACTATCCACACTACAAACATAAGGGGTTCATTAAAAAAAAAAACGACATAGGGTCCCACCTCCTGGGGGATTTTTAAGGGTTAAAAATCCCCCCAAAAATGACATGGGGTCCCCCTTACCCATCATAACCAGCCCAGGACCAGCTATGGTGGCCCCTCCGCCCTGCCAGCTACAAGCTCAGTGGGCCAGGTTCTTCTGACCCCCCGGCTTTGGGGAGGCAGGTAATTGGGGGTGCCAGGGGTTAATGGCAAGTCACCCGCTAGCCGCAGGTGATTTGCTAGCCCCCAGCCTTGTGAACTGGTATAGGGGTCTCATGGATCCCTTACCAGTTCACAAAGGGTTAAGTGTAAAAAAACCACACAGACACAAGGAGAAAAAATATTTTATTATTTTTTTTTAATACTTACCTCCCATCCATCCTTGCCCACTGTATCCCATGCTGATCACTCTGGCTTGTGCTCTCCTGCAGCTGCTGGAAGCCTTTTATAGCTGCTGTGCGACAGAGCATAAGGGGTTAATTAAAAAAAAAAAACGACAAAGGGTCCCCCCTCCTGGGGGGGGGGGGGGGGCAATTTTAAGGGTTAAAACCCCTTAAAAATCCCCCCAAAATGACATGGGGTCCCCCTTGCCCATCATAATCAGCCCGGGACCAGCTATGGGGGCTTGTAGGAACAGGGCACAGGGGCCAGCTTTGGTGGCCCCCGCCCTGCCGGCTACAAGCTCCGTGGGCCGGGCTCTTCTGCCTCCCCAGGCTTTGGGGAGGCAGGTAACTGGGGTGCCGGGGGTTAATGGCAAGTCACCCGCTAGCCGCAGGTGACTTGCCAGTCCCCAGCATTGTGAACTGGTATAGGGGGTCTCATGGATCCCTTACCAGTTCACAAGGGGTTAACAGTAAAAATAAACCACACACATTAGAAAAAAATGACATTTAATATTTTTTTTTCTCTACACACCACCGATGTCCCGATCATGTCCCACGGTGCTCCGATGACAGCTGTTGGTGATTAGTGGAGGAGGGCTGGGGGGGATCGAAGAAGGAAGGTTGGAGGGGGCAAGATGGCTCTAATCTCTCGCCCCCTCCAACATTCCTCCTTCGATCCCCCTCAGTGACTGAGCCGGGTGACAGGTACCGGAGCATCGATGCCATCACCTGCACCGCCCACAAAGGGCCAAAACCACCAAACCCCCCCCCCTGGTAAAGAGGCCACCCCGTGGGAGGGATCACGGCTGCAGGTGAGTAAATGTCATATTTTTTACAGTTAATTGTGCCATTGGCCGAGGCGGGGGGGGGGGGGGGCACTATTTTGGGCACTCTCCTGAAGAGAGAAGAGCCCCGGGGGGGGGGGGGGGGGATCGGATTCCTCCCGGGTGAAGAGAAGACTCAGCCCAATCGAACAAGGGGTCAGGTGATTTTTTAACTTTTATACTTTTTTTTCTGTGGGGGTTTAAAGTCAGCTACGTGAGACTCAAGTAGCTGGTACTAGAAGGGCTAATACCAATATTCAAGGCCACTTTTGGTGTCATTGCTGTTTCATGTCAATAGTTCAGACCATATTGGGGGTCACTGCGCTTTCTTACCAATAGTTCAGGATACTTGTGTGTCAGTGATCTTTCATACCAATAATTTGGGGCACTTTTTTTTTTTTTTGTGTTTGTCCATTTTGGGCTGCTGTAACTGCAGGAGTCTAACAATGCAGAGGGCAGCAAATAGGGGACATGGATGTGGCTATGGTGCTGCTGTTGCTGCTGGTAATAGGGTTGGTTCTGCAGGGAGAGGACGTATTTTCATTCTTGCCTGCTACATCTTCCTCTAGTGCAAGCAGGCGCCAGGGTTTGGAGCTCATCTTTGTAGGCCCCAATACTGCTGGTAGAGTGGTGAGGCCAGAACAATTTGATTTAGTTATAGTTTACATGACACACGGTGGTACCAGTTCCATGGGATTGCCTTCCACCCACTCTACTTCTGCCGGGAGTGCTGAGCCCTCCACCTCACCCTCCTTAAAATCAACAAGGCCGTCCCAGTCACAAGTCACAGGGTCAATAATGTTCTATGATGACACTCCTAGCTGGGATACCACCATCCACCTGCCCCAGTTGCAGATCTAGTGTTGCCAGATGCCCAACAGCTTATTTTGGGGGATAAGGACGTGGCCAGTAGACTATCACAGGACATCCTTGATGATAAAGAAACCCTACTGCTGACTGCTGCAGCTTTCTGCAATGTTGAGGCTGAGGGGGATGCTAGCAGGGATAAGTTGGTGTAAGAGGATGCCAGGGGTGATGACAAAGTCCTGGACTCAACGTGGACTGAAGGCCATCAGAGTTCAGACAGCCCCAGGAAGCTAGAAGAGGGAGAAAGGGGCCAGCGGTCAGCCCATCGCTGCCACTACCCACCACACCCAGGGAATGATCGTGCAAAGGCAGGATCAAAGGATCTCACCAGCGTGGTATTTTTTCAGGTGGTCCACAGTGGACAAGACACAGGTCAATTGCAAGCTGTGCCACCAGTCTTTGAAATGAGAGAAAATTCTTAATAAACTCAGCCCCACATCCACGATCAGGCACCTGCAATCCAAATATGAGTTGCAGTGACAGAAGCACCTAAAAAACATGGAAACACCTGAGGCTCCCTCTGCTGCTTTGGCTGACTCAGCCACTACTACCACCTCCCCAACGACAAGGCTACCTACTTCCCCCGAGAGGGGGGATGTGGGACCACCACCAACTCCTGCAGCACCACCATCACCAAGACAATCCACGCCATCCCAGGGAAGCTTTCCATACCACAAATGTTGGAGAAAAAGTGGAAGTTGGGCCCATCCTATCCACAAGCCCTGGCCCTGAATGCGAGCATTTCCGAATTACTGGCCTTTGAAATGCTCCCATTCTGCCTGAGGGAGACGGACAGTTTTGAAGGTCTGGTTGAGGTGGCTGTACCACAATACACCGTTCCCAGCGGATAATATTTTTTTCACCACGCCACCCAGGATATGGAAATCTGTTGGTGCCTCCTGTTGCCTTCTCCTCCTCTGCTTCCTCCTTAAGCAGTCAGAGCAGTCCCTGCACCACTAATTTGAGCACTGCAATGGGAAAATGGAAGTATGCGGTGCTAAAACTCATCTGTCTGGGGAATCCAGGAGCTGTGGATCCTCATCCAGGAGCATACAGACGAGTGGCTGCTGCCATTGCACCTGAAGCCTGGCAAGGTGGTGTGCGACAATGGGTGTAACCTAGTAGCAGCCTTGGGACAAGCTGGGTTGACGCTCAACTTGGTGGTGCAGATATTCTTGGACCATTATCTACAGCAGGGTTGAACCCTGTGCAGCTCACAGGCATCGATGAAGCATGGGAGAAGCAGGAGGAGGAGGAGACACCTGACACTGAGGTCAGCTTCTCCTTGATTTAGTGCAGCCTGGCTCACATTGATGCTCCAATGCCTGCACAACAACCACAGAGTTGCCCGCATAGTCAGTGCTGATTACTGGGTGGGCCACCCTGCTGGATTCCCGATATAAGGACATCATCTTCTTGATACCAGCACTGGATTGGGATCACAAAATGAGAGAGTACAAAAGCACTCTGGTGGACGCACTATTGGCACAGTTCCCAGCTGGATTTGAGGACTCAGTGGTGGCACGAGGCCGGGGAGGAGGAGGAGCAGCAAATAGCCAACACGACTGTCCACCACATTCACCACCATCGAACACTACCAGACTTTGACTCGCATGGTGGATGACTATCTGTTCACCCATCTCCTGGTACTGAGCGATCGCTCCTCCCTGTTCAATTTCTGGGTCGATAAATTGGACACGTGGCCAGAGCTTTTCCCCTATGCTTCAGAGGTGCTGGCCTGCACTGCAGTAAGTATCCTATCATAAAATGTGTTCAACACCAAAGGGGGTGTCATCACCGACAGGAGGATCTGCCTATCCACAGCCAACATGTGCTTACATAGCTTACATTCCTTAAGATGAACAAGGTGTGGATCCCACAGAACTTGACTGAGCACCTAAACTGTTTGATTCTTCCTCCTCCTCTGCATCTGCCACATCCACCTCCTCCATCTTTTTCTTTAAAATTGACAGTTAATGAATTTAAACATGCCTGGGATAAGCACACATCTATCCTACGATAAAGAGTACATAAAGTATACACATAAGGGCAGACTAGATGGAACGTATGGTCTCCTTCTGCCATCAACCTTCTATGTTTCTATGTATTTATTTATGTATATATTTATTTATGTATAGATTTTTATATTTATCGATGTTATTAATTATTATTTATTTACTCATGTATGTATATGTTGACTGATGACTGTATTTATGTATCTATTAGAGATGAGCGAGTAGTGAAATATTCGAAATTTCGAATTTCGATTCGAATAGACCGCGTTACTCGACTACTCGACCGAATATCGAATCCCATTATAGTCTATGGGAAAAAAATGCTCGACACTTGGAAATCTCAATTCGACCACTTGGAGGTCACCAAGTCCACCCTGAAACATCAGAAAATGATGCCAACACTGCTGGAATGCAACTGGGACAGCAGGGGAAGCATGTCTGGGTGCATATAACACGCCCAAGTCGCACTATTACGCCACTATCACAGCCTCTCAACAATACACTCCAAACACAATATTACTTCTACGTAAAGTGAGACAAGACAAGGAAACCTTCTTTCCTCTACATTGCCATGGACCCCAAGCCAAACTGTACAAAAAAGAAGAACAAAATTCTGCACCCCTTAAAATCACGTTGCCTAATGACAACCACAGATGGCATAGGCAAGGGGGAAAATAAATAGACCCCACCCCTAATTGTCATTGTGTGTGTGTGTGTGTGTGAGATGTGGTCAGACATGTCCTCTTGTGTCATTGTGTCACCCCAGCAGTAAGGGAAGCTTAAAGGAGGAGGTTTGTTACAGTGTGTCACCCCAGCAGTAAGGGAAGCTTACAGGAGGAGGTTTGTTACAGTGTGTCACCCCAGCAGTAAGGGAAGCTTACAGGAGGAGGTTTGTTACAGTGTGTCACCCCAGCAGTCAGGGAAGCTTACAGGAGGAGGTTTGTTACAGTGTGTCACCCCAGCAGTAAGGGAAGCTTAGAGCTGAGACCTCTTAAAAATTGTGTGGAGTCCCAAGAGCTGAGACCTCTTAAAAATTGTGTGGAGTCCCAAGAGCTGAGACCTTTTAAAAATTGTGTGGAGTCCCAAGAGCTGAGACCTCTTAAACATTGTGTGGAGGCCCAAGAGCTGAGACCTTTTAAAAATTGTGTGGAGGCCCAAGAGCTGAGACCTTTTAAAAATTGTGTGGAGGCCCAAGAGCTGAGACCTTTTAAAAATTGTGTGGAGGCCCAAGAGCTGAGACCTCTCAAACATTGTGTGGAGGCCCAAGAGCTGAGACCTCTCAAACATTGTGTGGAGTCCCAAGAGCTGAGACCTCTTAAAAATTGTGTGGAGGCCCAAGAGCTGAGACCTTTTAAAAATTGTGTGGAGGCCCAAGAGCTGAGACCTCTCAAACATTGTGTGGAGGCCCAAGAGCTGAGACCTTTTAAAAATTGTGTGGAGGCCCTAGAGCTGAGACCTCTCAAACATTGTGTGGAGTCCCAAGAGCTGAGACCTCTTAAAAATTGTGTGGAGTCCCAAGAGCTGAGACCTTTTAAAAATTGTGTGGAGTCCCAAGAGCTGAGACCTCTTAAACATTGTGTGGAGGCCCAAGAGCTGAGACCTTTTAAAAATTGTGTGGAGGCCCAAGAGCTGAGACCTTTTAAAAATTGTGTGGAGGCCCAAGAGCTGAGACCTTTTAAAAATTGTGTGGAGGCCCAAGAGCTGAGACCTCTCAAACATTGTGTGGAGGCCCAAGAGCTGAGACCTTTTAAAAATTGTGTGGAGTCCCAAGAGCTGAGACCTTTTAAAAATTGTGTGGAGTCCCAAGAGCTGAGACCTCTTAAACATTGTGTGGAGGCCCAAGAGCTGAGACCTTTTAAAAATTGTGTGGAGGCCCAAGAGCTGAGACCTTTTAAAAATTGTGTGGAGGCCCAAGAGCTGAGACCTTTTAAAAATTGTGTGGAGGCCCAAGAGCTGAGACCTCTCAAACATTGTGTGGAGGCCCAAGAGCTGAGACCTTTTAAAAATTGTGTGGAGGCCCTAGAGCTGAGACCTCTCAAACATTGTGTGGAGGCCCAAGAGCTGAGACCTTTTAAAAATTGTGTGGAGGCCCTAGAGCTGAGACCTCTCAAACATTGTGTGGAGGCCCAAGAGCTGAGACCTTTTAAAAATTGTGTGGAGGCCCAAGAGCTGAGACCTCTCAAACATTGTGTGGAGGCCCAAGAGCTGAGACCTTTTAAAAATTGTGTGGAGGCCCAAGAGCTGAGACCTCTCAAACATTGTGTGGAGGCCCAAGAGCTGAGACCTTTTAAAAATTGTGTGGAGGCCCTAGAGCTGAGACCTCTCAAACATTGTGTGGAGGCCCAAGAGCTGAGACCTTTTAAAAATTGTGTGGAGGCCCAAGAGCTGAGACCTTTTAAAAATTGTGTGGAGGCCCAAGAGCTGAGACCTCTCAAACATTGTGTAGAGGCCCAAGAGCTGAAACCTTTTAAAAATTGTGTGGAGGCCCTAGAGCTGAGACCTCTCAAACATTGTGTGAAGGCCCAAGAGCTGAGACCTTTTAAAAATTGTGTGGAGGCCCAAGAGCTGAGACCTCTCAAACATTGTGTGGAGGCCCAAGAGCTGAGACCTTTTAAAAATTGTGTGGAGGCCCAAGAGCTGAGACCTCTCAAACATTGTGTGGAGGCCCAAGAGCTGAGACCTTTTAAAAATTGTGTGGAGGCCCAAGAGCTGAGACCTTTTAAAAATTGTGTGGAGGCCCAAGAGCTGAGACCTCTCAAACATTGTGTGGAGGCCCAAGAGCTGAGACCTTTTAAAAATTGTGTGGAGGCCCAAGAGCTGAGACCTTTTAAAAATTGTGTGGAGGCCCTAGAGCTGAGACCTCTCAAACATTGTGTGGAGGCCCAAGAGCTGAGACCTCTCAAACATTGTGTGGAGGCCCAAGAGCTGAGCACTTATTAGTGCTGCAGCTACGGCTGCTTTAGTGAGGGGTAGCTGCTGCTGCTGGAATAGGGACAGAAAGACTTCAGTGGTGTATTACCACCTATATACAAAACTATATACACTCTGCTCAAAACGGCTGCTTTAGTGAGGGGTAGCTGCTGATGCTGGAATAGGGACAGAAAGACTTCAGCGGTGTATTAGCACCTATATACAAAACTATATTTTGCACTACTGTTTTGTGTCCTCTGTGCCAACAAAACACTGTTTTATACACGGTGCGTATAGGCACCATTTCACCTTCTGGCAGTATACGGCTGTATAGCCAGGTGTTTTTCTTAAAAATATTTTTTATATTTGGCACTACTGTTTTGTGTCCTCTTTACCAACAAAACCTTGTTATATACCCGGTGCGTATATAGGCACCATTTCACCTTCTGGCAGTATACGGCTGTATAGCCAGGTGTTCTTAAAAATATATTTATATTTGGCACTACTGTTTTGTGTCCTCTGTGCCAACAAAACACTGTTTTATACACGGTGCGTATAGGCACCATTTCACCTTCTGGCAGTATACGGCTGTATAGCCAGGTGTTCTTCTTAAAAATATTTTTATATTTGGCATAACGCGTGGCCAAAAAAGTAAAACGTCTGAAATGCGGAGGGCTAGCGCAAAGGGACGTGGACGAGGACGGGGGCGCGGAAATGCTGGTGGGGGCACAAACCGCGTTGAAGCCAGTGGGGATACAATGCGTGCTGGTGAGGGGCAGCCAGCATTACGCTCATCCAGCTTCCCTGCCTTTATGGGACAGTTATGCGGGGGGCGGGGTACACCTCTGTTAAGGCCTGAGCAGCGTGAACAGGTGGTGCAATGGATGGCCGATAACGCTTCCAGTCACTTGTCCACCACCCAGTCATCCACACAGTCTCACTCTGACCCTCCTTCCTCCCAACCTGGCCAACAGAGTCAGCCCAACCTTGACCCCTCCCAGGACCTCTTTTCGGGTCCTTTTCCAGATGTGCTGCAAGAATCCCAGGAGCTAGCAGAGGAATTTGTTTGTAGTGATGCCCAAACACTTGAGTATCCGCCATCTGCTAGTGATGTGGACCCGGAACCAGCATCTGCTATCATGAGCGATGATGATGAGACGCAGTTGCCATCAAGGGAGGCTGTTGGAATGTCCAGTGGGCAGGAGGAGGAGCAGAGAGAGGAAGTGGAAGAGGAGGTGGTGGACGACGAAATGACCGACCCCACTTGGACAGGGGAGATGTCCAGCGGGGAAAGCAGTGGAGATGCGGTCTGCGCATCACCGAATAAGGCAGCAAGAGGCAGAGGACAGTCCAGAGGCAGAGGACAGTCCAGACAGAGAAGGCAGGCCACAGCCAGCAGGGCCGAAGCTCTTCCCGGCAGCAGGCAGTCGCGCAAAGCTCCCCCATCGAGGCCTCGTACTTCTGTGGTGTGGAGATTTTTTAACGTTTGCGCGGATGACAAACTGAGCGCAGTTTGCGCAATCTGCCACTCAAAACTGAGTAGGGGCTCTGAGAAGAGCAATCTGACCACCTCAGGCATGCGCCGTCACTTGGAATTCAAGCACTGGGCTGAGTGGGAGAGAGCAAACGCAATACAACCTGCGCCCCGTCTTGCTGCCACTGCCTCTTCCCCTTTGTTGTGTGCTGCCACTGCGGTCCAGACCTCCAGCCAGGACACCTCCACATCTGCCTCTGCCTCGGCTACTTTGGGGCCTTCTCCTTCAGCCCCACCTTCCCCCGCATCTTCGTCTGCACCTTCCATCTCCTCGTCCCATCAACTGTCCATCTCGCAGGCGTTCAACCGCAGGCGGAAGTACGCCTCCAGTCACCCCCAAGCCCAAGCCTTAACCTGCCTCATCTCCAAACTGCTGGCCCTGGAGATGTTGCCGTTTAGGCTTGTGGAGACGCAGGCCTTCCGCGACCTGATGGCGGCTGCCGCACCTCGCTATTCCGTCCCTAGCCGCCACTATTTTTCCCGGTGTGGCGTCCCCGCCCTGCACCAGCACGTGTCGCGTAACATCAGGCGGACCCTGAGGTACGCAGTCAGCGCAAAGGTCCACTTGACCACCGGCTCGTGGACAAGCGCTTGCGGCCAAGGACGCTACATCTCTTTGACGGCACACTGGGTGAATGTTGTGGAAGCGGGGACGGGGTCGCAAACAGGGACGGCCTACATACCACCCCCGCCCAAGATTGCCAGCACAGGTTCTGATAGACCCCCCTCCTCTTCCTCCTCCTCCTCCTCCTCCTCCTCCTCCTAATCCTCCTCCTCATCCTCCTCCTCATCCTCCTCCTCATCCTCCTCCTCATCCTCCTCCTCCTCCTCCTCCTCCTCCTCATCCTCATCCTCCTCCTCATCCTCCTCATCCTCCTCCTCATCCTCCTCCTCCTCTGCCTTAACATCGCCCTCAGCCCCTAGCTGGAAGCGTTGCAGCACTGGCACGGGGAGACGTCAGCAGGCGGTGCTTAAGCTCATCAGCTTGGGCGACAGGAAGCACAGCGCCGCAGAGGTGAGGCACGCCATATTGCAGCAGACAGAGATGTGGCTGTCGCCGCTGCAGCTAGGACCAGGCATGGTCGTGTGCGATAACGGCCGTAACCTGGTGGCGGCTCTGGAGCTTGCAGAACTCAATCACGTACCATGCCTGGCCCACGTTTTTAATTTGGTAGTACAAAAGTTTCTAAAGACTTACCCCAACCTGGCAGAGCTACTGGTCAAAGTGCGGCGCTTGTGCGCTCACTTTCGGAAGTCAACTGTAGCTGCTGCTAGCTTAAAAAAAAATCCAGCAACGCCTCCATTTGCCTCAACATCGGCTGTTGTGCGACCTGCCCACTCGCTGGAATTCCACCTATTGCATGTTGGCCAGGGTGTGTGAGCAGCAGAAAGCATTGATGGAGTACCAGATGATGCATCCACGCGTGCCTCCAACTCAGCTCCCTCAGTTTGCCAACTACGAGTGGCCATGGATGGCAGACATATGCGATGTATTGCGTATCTTTGAGGAGTCCACTAAGAAGGTCAGCAGCGAGGACGCTATAGTGAGCGTAACCATCCCGCTCCTAGGCGTCCTTAAAGAATCGCTCATCGCAATAAGGGAGAACGCATTGCACACAGAGGAGATGGGGGTAGGAGGAGACGCAACGCAGGTAGACAGTCAGACCACACTTTTGTCTGCTGCTCGGTGGCAGTTGCAGGAGGAGGATGAGGAGGAGGAGGACAACGTGGAGGTGGCTGTGGAAGAGGATGCTGGTGGCGAGGGTAGCAGTCAGGCTGTGTGCGTCCCATTGGTTCAGCGCGGATGGGGCGGAGAGGAGGAGGAAGAGGAGGAAATGGAAAATGATCCTTCTGGTGGGGGCAGTGAGGTCATGCCTACTCAGAGTCTGGCACACATGGCTGACTTCATGCTGGGCTGCTTTTCCCGGGACATACGTGTTGTCCGGATATTGGAGAACAAACTATACTGGGTCTTCGCACTCCTGGACCCCCGGTATAAAGATAACTTCTCCTCTTTTATTCCGGTAGAGGAGAGGACGAATCGATTACTGGAATACCAGAGGGAACTCTTGCAGAACATGATGCAGATTTTCCCACCCAGCATCGCTGGCGGCAGAGAGGAGAGTGTCTCCCAGAGTCTGACAACATCGATCAGGCCCACAGCCACCAGGGGAACACTCTCCAAGGTGTGGGACACGTTCATGTCACCCCCTCGTGCAACTTCCATCACTGCGGGGCCCGCTATCAGCAGGAGGGACAAGTATCGGCGGATGTTGCGGGACTACCTGGCAGACCACACCCCTGTCCTCCCCGATCCCTCGGCGACCTACACTTACTGGGTCTCCAAGTTGGACACGTGGCTGGAACTGTCCCTGTACGCCTTGGAGGTGCTTGCCTGCCCTGCCGCCAGCGTGCTATCAGAAAGGGTGTGTTCAGCGCAGCCGGGGGCATTATAACCGATAAGCGCAGCCGCCTGTCAACCGACAGTGCCGACAGGCTGACGCTAATCAAAATGAACAGCAAGTGGATTGACCCGGACTTTGCTTGTACAACAGTGGAAAGCAGCCAAGAGTGAAGTGCCATCTGTATGAAGTGCCATTTCCTCCTCCTCCTCCTCCTCCTCCTCCTCCTCCTTAACCGCCGTAGAATTGCTGTATTAATGAAAAAAATTATGGCTCACCTCTTAGGCTTAATACAATCAATTTTTAAGAGGTCTCAACTCTTGGGCCTCCACACAATTTTTAAAAGGTCTCAGCTCTTGGGCCTCCACACAATGTTTGAGAGGTCTCAGCTCTAGGGCCTCCACACAATTTTTAAAAGGTCTCAGCTCTTGGGCCTCCACACAATGTTTGAGAGGTCTCAGCTCTTGGGCCTCCACACAATTTTTAAAAGGTCTCAGCTCTTGGGCCTCCACACAATTTTTAAAAGGTCTCAGCTCTTGGGCCTCCACACAATGTTTGAGAGGTCTCAGCTCTTGGGCCTCCACACAATTTTTAAAAGGTCTCAGCTCTTGGGCCTCCACACAATTTTTAAAAGGTCTCAGCTCTTGGGCCTCCACACAATGTTTGAGAGGTCTCAGCTCTTGGGCCTCCACACAATTTTTAAAAGGTCTCAGCTCTTGGGCCTCCACACAATTTTTAAAAGGTCTCAGCTCTTGGGCCTCCACACAATTTTTAAAACATAGCAGCCCTAATAAGGGCTCTCAATGACTCTCTTGTCTTCTGGTATTCTGAGCTTCTGGGGCCCTGCCTGACTACATAGGATATGAGATATATACTGTTCAACATAGCAGCACTAATAAGGGATTAAGGACTGTCTTGTCTTCTGGTAGCTGGTATATATGGTGGTAAAAGGTATATTCTGAGCTTCTGGGGCCCTGTCTGACTAAATAGAAAATGAGCTATATACTGTTCAACATAGCAGCACTAATAAGGGATTAAGGACTGTCTTGTCTTCTGGTAGCTGGTATATATGGTGGTAAAAGGTATATTCTGAGCTTCTGGGGCCCTGCCTGACTAAATAGAAAATGAGCTATATACTGTTCAGCGTAGCAGCCCTAATAAGGGCTCTTAAGGACTGTCTTGTCTTCTGGTAGCTGGTATATATGGTGGTAAAAGGTATATTCTGAGCTTCTGGGGCCCTGTCTGACTAAATAGAAAATGAGCTATATACTGTTCAACATAGCAGCACTAATAAGGGATTAAGGACTGTCTTGTCTTCTGGTAGCTGGTATATATGGTGGTAAAAGGTATATTCTGAGCTTCTGGGGCCCTGTCTGACTAAATAGAAAATGAGCTATATACTGTTCAACATAGCAGCACTAATAAGGGATTAAGGACTGTCTTGTCTTCTGGTAGCTGGTATATATGGTGGTAAAAGGTATATTCTGAGCTTCTGGGGCCCTGCCTGACTAAATAGAAAATGAGCTATATACTGTTCAGCGTAGCAGCCCTAATAAGGGCTCTTAAGGACTGTCTTGTCTTCTGGTAGCTGGTATATATGGTGGTAAAAGGTATATTCTGAGCTTCTGGGGCCCTGCCTGACTACATAGGATATGAGATATATACTGTTCAACATAGCAGCACTAATAAGGGATTAAGGACTGTCTTGTCTTCTGGTAGCTGGTATATATGGTGGTAAAAGGTATATTCTGAGCTTCTGGGGCCCTGTCTGACTAAATAGAAAATGAGCTATATACTGTTCAACATAGCAGCACTAATAAGGGATTAAGGACTGTCTTGTCTTCTGGTAGCTGGTATATATGGTGGTAAAAGGTATATTCTGAGCTTCTGGGGCCCTGCCTGACTAAATAGAAAATGAGCTATATACTGTTCAACATAGCAGCACTAATAAGGGATTAAGGACTGTCTTGTCTTCTGGTAGCTGGTATATATGGTGGTAAAAGGTATATTCTGAGCTTCTGGGGCCCTGTCTGACTAAATAGAAAATGAGCTATATACTGTTCAACATAGCAGCACTAATAAGGGATTAAGGACTGTCTTGTCTTCTGGTAGCTGGTATATATGGTGGTAAAAGGTATATTCTGAGCTTCTGGGGCCCTGTCTGACTAAATAGAAAATGAGCTATATACTGTTCAACATAGCAGCACTAATAAAGGATTAAGGACTGTCTTGTCTTCTGGTAGCTGGTATATATGGTGGTAAAAGGTATATTCTGAGCTTCTGGGGCCCTGTCTGACTAAATAGAAAATGAGCTATATACTGTTCAACATAGCAGCACTAATAAGGGATTAAGGACTGTCTTGTCTTCTGGTAGCTGGTATATATGGTGGTAAAAGGTATATTCTGAGCTTCTGGGGCCCTGTCTGACTAAATAGAAAATGAGCTATATACTGTTCAACATAGCAGCACTAATAAAGGATTAAGGACTGTCTTGTCTTCTGGTAGCTGGTATATATGGTGGTAAAAGGTATATTCTGAGCTTCTGGGGCCCTGTCTGACTACATAGGATATGAGATATATACTGTTCAACATAGCAGCACTAATAAGGGATTAAGGACTGTCTTGTCTTCTGGTAGCTGGTATATATGGTGGTAAAAGGTATATTCTGAGCTTCTGGGGCCCTGTCTGACTAAATAGAAAATGAGCTATATACTGTTCAACATAGCAGCACTAATAAGGGATTAAGGACTGTCTTGTTTTCTGGTAGCTGGTATATATGGTGGTAAAAGGTATATTCTGAGCTTCTGGGGCCCTGCCTGACTAAATAGAAAATGAGCTATATACTGTTCAGCGTAGCAGCCCTAATAAGGGCTCTTAAGGACTGTCTTGTCTTCTGGTAGCTGGTATATATGGTGGTAAAAGGTATATTCTGAGCTTCTGGGGCCCTGCCTGACTAAATAGAAAATGAGCTATATACTGGTCAGCGTAGCAGCCCTAATAAGGGCTCTTAAGGACTGTCTTGTCTTCTGGTAGCTGGTATATATGGTGGTAAAAGGTATATTCTGAGCTTCTGGGGCCCTGCCTGACTACATAGGATATGAGATATATACTGTTCAACATAGCAGCACTAGTAAGGGATTAAGGACTGTCTTGTCTTCTGGTAGCTGGTATATATGGTGGTAAAAGGTATATTCTGAGCTTCTGGGGCCCTGTCTGACTAAATAGAAAATGAGCTATATACTGTTCAACATAGCAGCACTAATAAGGGATTAAGGACTGTCTTGTTTTCTGGTAGCTGGTATATATGGTGGTAAAAGGTATATTCTGAGCTTCTGGGGCCCTGCCTGACTAAATAGAAAATGAGCTATATACTGTTCAGCGTAGCAGCCCTAATAAGGGCTCTTAAGGACTGTCTTGTCTTCTGGTAGCTGGTATATATGGTGGTAAAAGGTATATTCTGAGCTTCTGGGGCCCTGTCTGACTAAATAGAAAATGAGCTATATACTGTTCAACATAGCAGCACTAATAAGGGATTAACCCTTTAAGTGCCAGCCTACCTTGAGATTTTGTCACCCTTTGTTGCCAGACCATTTTGCACTATTTTGCGCTCCCCATGTTCAACTGTGGTTTTTGAAGGGATTTCCAGGGATTTCCCAGGAAAGTGATATATTGTTTTTTTCCGCAGAGTCTGGGCTTTAACATGAAATGTCTTGTTTGTCAATTTTTAGGTGTATTCTCAATATTTTTGGATGAAATATGTGCAAAAAAAAACCCCAAAAAACTATTTTTTACAATTTGTAGTGTTTTTTTGTAATAAAAAATGTAAGTTTCTCACTAAAATCTTATTGCGCGTGAAACATCAATTTATCCCGGTTACAGCGGTACCACATATGTATTGGTAGACACCCTTTCCTGCCCAGGCGACTCCCCCAAACTGAAACAACGCTTTAGGAGATTTTCAGATAAAATACAACTATGCTACGCGCTAAGCGCACCTTGCAGTTTTTCAAGAAAAACAACCCTTTACATTTGAAATACCCCCGACAAACTATATATTCTCTGGAAGTACACACCTCAAGCTTTCTAGACGTACCAGGTTTGTTGACATGGGTGCAGTTTTCTGGAGTTAACCCCTCAATATATTCTTTGGTTGCACAGGGTTTCCCTAAAAAAGAATAAAAATGCAGAATCAAAACCACATTTTCCTAAAAAAAGCTATATGGAAACAAGAAAAAAAACTGAAAATCTGAAAAAGCAACATGCCCCGAACAGAACAATACCCAGCATGCATAGGTCCTGTCAAGGGAAGAGTTGCCAAACACACCAAAGTAAAGCATGTGCGTAACAGCAATTTTACTTCAAAATTTCAGCTCTGCAGACAATGTGCGCACCTTGTGCTTTTTCTACCAAAACAAGCCTTTACATTTGGAATATCCCCCATAAACCATATATTCCCGGAAAGTACACATTTTAAGCTTTCTAAGCGTACCCAGCTTGTTGTCGTGGACTCATCTTTCTGGAAGTAATCCCTCGAAGAATTCTTAGGTTGCACAGGGTTTCACAAGAAAATGTATAAAAAAGCCGAATAAAAAACACCTTTTCCTAAAATATCAATATGCAAATAAGAAAAAACAAGCTAAATCTGAAAGCGCAAGGTCCCCCGAGCAGAACAATACCCAACATGCATAGGTACTATTAACCCTTTTAATTGCCAGCCTACTTGAACTTTTGTCACCCTCTGTTGGTCATTTTTCCCCATTTTGCGCCATGTTTAACCGTGATTTTTGCCGGAATTTCCTGGAAAATATATATATATTTTTTTTTGCAGCAGAGTTTAGGCTTTAACATTAATGTCTTGTTTGTAATTTTTCTGCTGTTTTTTAAATATTTTTGCATAAAAAAAACAAAAAAATAAATAAAATAATATTTTTTAAACAATTGTCTCCTTTATTTTAAATAAAACATTTGTTTTAGTAATGAAAACCATATTGCATGTGATAGCCCCATTTCTCCCGATTACAACGGTACCACATATGTATCGATAGCCCCCCATTCTTGCCCAGGAGACCCCCCCAAACTGAAAATAGCACTTTAAAACATTTAAAAACAAAATACTACTATCCACACTATAAACGCAAGGGGTTAATTTAAAAAGAAAATGACATAGGGACCCCCCTCCCAGGGGTGGGGGGACCCCGTTTGTTTTGGAATTTTAAGGGTTAGGGTTAGGCTAAGCCTAACCCTAACCCTTAAAATTAGAGAAAAAATGACATAGGATCCCCCCTCCCAGGGGACCCCATTTTTTGGGGGGAATTTTAAGGGTTAGCGTTAACCTAACCCTAACCCTTAAAGTGGACCAACACCCAGGATTTTCACTATCCTGGGTTTTGTTCCACTTCCGCGGGGGTGCCCCGCTGCGTGAAACCCCCGAGAAAGGTATAAAAAACTCACCTCACCCCGCTCCTACGGCGCATGCGCGAGCGCTCGTCCAATCAGAGCGCTCAGAGCCGCTGTGGTATGCACGGACAAGGGACGGACAACCACAGCAGCTCCGAGCACGCTGGCAGCCGCATCTCGCGCTTCCCTCTAACAGGGAGCGTGCCCGCGCCGGCCATTCACAAACGGCGCCCTGCTAGACAGAAGCGTGAGAGGTGGCGGAGGCCCGCGCATGCATCGTTGGAACGGGGATAAGGTAAGGCGAATGGGGCGTCCTGGGGGGTTTCACACAGCGGGGCATCCCGATTTCGGATGCCCCGCGGTGAGGGATCTGATCGGCCCTGGAATCTTATAGATTCCCGTGCTGATCAGCCTGGGTGTTGGTCCACTTTTAAAAAAAAAAAAGAAAGACGTAGCATCCCCCCTCCCGGGAAGGGGGGGGGGGGACCCATTTTTTGGCAGAATTTTAAGGGTTAGGCTAACCCTAACCCTTAATTTTTTTTAAAAAAATGAAGTAGGGTCCCCCCCCCCCGGGAGGGGGGACCCTACGTCATTTAAAAAAAAAAAATTAAGGGTTAGGCTTAGGCTAACCCTAACCCTTAAAATTAAAAAAAAAATGACGTAGGGTCCCCCCTCCCAGGGGGGGGGACCTCATTTTTTTTTTGAATTTTAAGGGTTAGGGTTAGGGTTAGGCTAACCCTAACCCTAACCCTAACCCTTAAAATTCAAAAAAAAAAATGACGTAGGGTCCCCCCTACCCGTCATAACCAGCCCGGGACCAGCTATGGGGGCTTGTAGGCACAGAGTGGGGGGGCCAGCTTTTGTGGCCCCCCCACCCTGCAGCCTACGAGCCCACATACCCTATGTGGGCCCGGGCTCTTCTGCCCCCCCCTGGCCTTTGGGGAGGCAGGTAATAGGGGATGCCTCGTGAACTGGTATAAGGGGTCTCATGGACCCCTTACCAGTTCACAAGGGGTTAACAGTAAAAATAAACACACTGACACTTTAATAAAAAATTTTATTAAAAAATAAAAACTTTTTTTTTACTTTACTTACCTCCGATAGTCAGCTCCTTTGTCCCTCGATGTGTTGACAGATGCGATCATGCTGGCTGCAGTAGCAGAGGGGCAGGTGATGATCTGATCACCTGCCCCTCTGCTCCTGTGGCCAGCATGATCGCATCTGAATAAACAACAGCCGGGAGCCAGGACGACACCCGGCGAGTGACGGGTTTTTTTGCCCACTAGCAGGGGTAGATGCCAGGCACGTGAATTTTACGTGGCTGGCACTTAAGTCCAGGAGAAGCAACCACGTAAAATTTACGTGGCTGGCATTTAAAGGGTTAAGGACTGTCTTGTCTTCTGGTAGCTGGTATATATGGTGGTAAAAGGTATATTCTGAGCTTCTGGGGCCCTGCCTGACTAAATAGAAAATGAGCTATATACTGTTCAGCGTAGCAGCCCTAATAAGGGCTCTTAAGGACTGTCTTGTCTTCTGGTAGCTGGTATATATGGTGGTAAAAGGTATATTCTGAGCTTCTGGGGCCCTGCCTGACTACATAGGATATGAGATATATACTGTTCAACATAGCAGCACTAATAAGGGATTAAGGACTGTCTTGTCTTCTGGTAGCTGGTATATATGGTGGTAAAAGGTATATTCTGAGCTTCTGGGGCCCTGTCTGACTAAATAGAAAATGAGCTATATACTGTTCAACATAGCAGCACTAATAAGGGATTAAGGACTGTCTTGTTTTCTGGTAGCTGGTATATATGGTGGTAAAAGGTATATTCTGAGCTTCTGGGGCCCTGCCTGACTAAATAGAAAATGAGCTATATACTGTTCAACATAGCAGCACTAATAAGGGATTAAGGACTGTCTTGTCTTCTGGTAGCTGGTATATATGGTGGTAAAAGGTATATTCTGAGCTTCTGGGGCCCTGTCTGACTAAATAGAAAATGAGCTATATACTGTTCAACATAGCAGCACTAATAAGGGATTAAGGACTGTCTTGTCTTCTGGTAGCTGGTATATATGGTGGTAAAAGGTATATTCTGAGCTTCTGGGGCCCTGCCTGACTAAATAGAAAATGAGCTATATACTGTTCAGCGTAGCAGCCCTAATAAGGGCTCTTAAGGACTGTCTTGTCTTCTGGTAGCTGGTATATATGGTGGTAAAAGGTATATTCTGAGCTTCTGGGGCCCTGCCTGACTAAATAGAAAATGAGCTATATACTGTTCAGCGTAGCAGCCCTAATAAGGGATTAAGGACTGTCTTGTCTTCTGGTAGCTGGTATAGATGGTGGTAAAAGCGATATTCCGAGCTTCTGGGGCCCTGCCAGCGACAGCCTGTCTTTCCCTGCTGTGAGCGTCTGTCCCTCACTAAGTTCAAGCTGCTAATGCTGACGAAGAGGAAGTGCTGAGTTTTGTATATTCGAGGTCACATGGTTTTTCCAGCCAATGCGTGTAGACGCCATTTTCGCGATGCCAGCGTCCTCCCAGGACCTGTCCCACCCCCCCTGCATGGTGATTGGTGTAAAAAACGCGCCAGGGAAGGTGGGAGGGGAAACGAATTGTGAGTGCGCCATCGCCGCTGTACTCGATCGAAATCGAGTATGACGAACAGCGTAGTATTCGATCGAATACCGGCTCGGTCGAATACTACTCGCTCATCACTAGTATCTATGCATTTCCTTTTTATTTTTTTGTTATTATTTTGAGTACTTTCCCTAGCCAGCTTTGTGCTAGGCAATTGCCCAGGTGTTCTCCCTTCCCCACCCATTTGGCCACCCTTAAAAAAAACAATATTGTGTATCTGTGTATTTCTTTATTTTTGTAGTTTTATGTTATTCATTTGAGTATTTTCCCTAGCCCATTTTGTGCAGGGCAGTTGCCCAGGTGCCCCTTCCAATTTGGCCTTCAACACCCTACAGTGCCATATAGGACCAGGTGCTCACCATGCACTGTGTGGCCTTATCCCATACATTTCAATAGGCTGGGATGGTTGTAACTTTTTTGGCCACTTTTATTGAAATTTTTTGGGGGCTGTGCATATGCCACGGGATTCCTGAGCTGTTTGAAATTGATTTTGTATGCATTTTTGAAACGTTTGTGTTGCACTGCAAACTTGTGATTTGGGCCATGCACATCCAAAGCACATCCATGTGCCCCCAAAGCAATTCCCAGTGTTTTTTTTGGCCTGCCATCACCCCCAAAAATAAAAAATGGGGATTGCAACAGGCGCCGTGTGCTTGGAATCCCCTTTTTACAGTGCCCATATGGGTGCTGTCTTTTCTATTGAATTCTAAACTTTAACAGCACTCCCAGCCGGTGATAGGGGCTGAGAGGAAGCAAGGAAACAAAGGCAGAGCACTACCTGTCACCAGACGGCTCTGCAGTGTGGAAAATAGATACATTAGGCTCTAATATTTAGATTTTTTTTTAATTTTAGCTACCTGTGTATTTCTTTACATTTTTTAATTTTCTGTTATTATTTTGAGTACTTTCCCTAGCCCATTTCGTGCAGGGCAATCACACAGGTGTCCCCCAATTTGCCATCCAACCCTGAAAAAAAATATTTAGTTTTTTTCATTTATGTATGTATTTGTTTAATGTTTTTGTTTTCTGTGATTATTTAGAGTACTTTCCCTATCCCATTTGTGCAGGGCAATCTCCCTGGTGTCACCCCCGATTTGGCCTCTGTCACCCGTAAAAAAAAGCTAATATTTTTATTTTTTATTTTAGTATGTATTTCTTAAATTTTTCTGTTAAAGTTTTCTGTTAATGTATTGAGTACTTTCCCCAGTCCATTTTGTGCAGGACAATCACCTTCTAGTTCTTCCTACCCCCATTTTACAGCCATTATTGGTCCTCCAATTTCGGGTCCTTATTGACTCCAGTGGGGTTTGGATCCAGTTTGGGGAGTGAGTTAAATACAGACAATAGTTTACTGTATTAGCCCTGACAGGGCTCAGTTTAAATGTTTGCACTGGGGCCCAATCAAATTTAGTTACACCACTGCTTTTGTATATAAACTCTGTACTATAACCTTCTAAAAAATGTAATAAAAAATAAACAGAACAATTAAGTGACCATGTTTCAGTATCTGATGATTAATAGCTTATTCATGAGTTCCAGTACAGCTTGTGCAACTACTCGACTCATCTGGCGTAAGCCTACAAACCAACATTTGTTTTGTATTACTTTGTGTTAGATCCAAGGGAAGAGAATGCACACATTAAACAACTATTACAGCACATGAAAGACTGAAGGGCATCCAAACATTTTGCCACTTTTGGTTAAACAGTTTAAGAAAACGCATGTTGATTATGATTGTTTTGAGAGTCAGGTTAGTGGTTTCTGTGATCTGTGATGTATTTATTATTATTTAGTATTTTTTAATCACTCAAAACTTGGAATTTTATTTGAAACGGAAAAAAATATTATACTGCATTCTTTAGAAAATGATTGATAATCATCTTTAAACAGTATCACAAAATTGCCTAACATTAAAAATCCATGTAAACAAGTTATTTAGTGAGACAAAGGATTACATATACACCCCAGCTGGGGCTTAAATTATATAACTCAAAAAATGGACAGCACCAGTTGTAATAATAATTAGTGTGCACACACCCGAGTATACACTTGTACAAGTGCACACTGGACAAAGGCAAAGCAGGTGGCACCACTATAATATAAAAGGTATCAAAATTTTTATTTCATAACCAAGCCAACATATATAGACAC
This sequence comes from Gastrophryne carolinensis, assembly GCA_027917425.1. Classification (NCBI taxonomy): domain Eukaryota; kingdom Metazoa; phylum Chordata; class Amphibia; order Anura; family Microhylidae; genus Gastrophryne; species Gastrophryne carolinensis. The sequence continues at coordinate 383,941,855 of CM051236.1, read as the reverse complement.
TATTAAAACACTCTAAAAACATATATGCAAAAGATACACAAGGGGGCACCAACGCTATGTCCTCATAACTGAATCTTCTAAACCCTACCATAATGTTCCCAGATAGTCACTATAGTACAAAAAAGCATAAATTATAATATAAACTCTCAATTGATAATGTGCAATATTTATACTCACAAGTAAAGTGCTGAGGTGCTAAATATTTTAAGGACAAGCCGGGATAGGATAGGCTGGATACATGCTTTGAAACATATCCCATATCAAAAAGGATATAGGGGACAAACCAGCTGGGCCCCCCCCCCCACGAGATCACCGCGTGTCGTGACGCTCCAACGTATACGCCCAGCTGAAAAGAAGATCCAGCCAGGTTTGTGGCTTTCTTCTCCTGGTAAAAGAAAAATGTTTGAATGAATGCAATTCCCCTTTTACAGGGATGATAAGCAAACATGGAGGCTGATTCACTTCTAGAGCCAAGTATTGCCAGATGAGCGTCTGTATAGCGGCGCTTAGAGTGACTGTTAGTATATGCTGTAAGCGGGTATAGGGTGCTGTAAAAGAGCTTCTCAGTCGCTCTAGTAACCTGGCCGGCATTGATGAATATGATGTGTGTTGGGCACTGTAAAAACAGTATAGCACTGAAGCGAGCGAGAGGTAGCACCAGCTCAGTGCGTCTGGCACTCAGCGCTCCACACCATATTTAACAAAAAAACTACACACACACAGCGTCAGCGCTCTAAAGCTGGGCGCTGTAGCATAGAGAGCCAGATGCTGCATGATCAAAGTCTGTTTTTGAACACATTTACACCAGTAACTAAGCGAAAACACATGGAATGACATTGTTTTAACACTGGGACAAAAACACTTTAGTGCCAGACCTGTAAATACAATTCTGCATAAAAATGTAAAAAGTCCCAAAAATGTATAAAAGTGTTTGTTTGCAGCCAGCAGAGGTCACATAATGATTGGAGCAAAAAAAAATGTAAATTGCCGAACACGCTATTTATACACAACCTATAAAATATTAACTAGCCCGCACAACTCTAAATAAAGGCTATTGGTGCTGGCTGGGTGAGGCGGTACCCCAAATAGGGGACCAATATACAATGAAAAAATAGACCTGCGGTCTCCCAGTACAGACCGCTGTTGTTCACCCTGAAATATAGCCGCACTACAAAATTTATTTGAAAGATAACACTATACTTTATTTGAAAATCTCATAGACACATACATTTTCATTTAAAAAAGCATGATATACAGAATGTTGATCAACCCCCCAGACCTGACCCCGCCACCATTTGTGGGAAAATGGGAAAGAGACTTAGGTAGGACCTTCACCCCGAAGCAAGTTAGCAGGCTTCTGCAAGCACCCCACAAAACGTCAATCTGCACCAAGATCCAGGAGTGCAGTTACAAAATTCTGACGCGATGGTACAGAGTACCGAAAACAATCAACAAATGGTTACCTGAAGTAGAGGCTAGATGCTGGAGGTGTGGGGATGATGAGGGCTCCCTTCTACACATTTTCTGGTCGTGCCCCAGGTTGAAGTCATTTTGGGTTGGGGTCAGGAGAGTGGCTGGGGAGGTGGTGGGTGAGGAAATTCCAGATGATCCAGCCTTGTGTTTGCTCCATATGGCAAATAAACCACTTAAAAAATATCGTTGCTCGTTGTTATGCCATCTCCTTAACGCAGCCAAGTCCTGTGTTCCCCTCCTGTGGAAAAAGGAGGACCCCCCCACCCTAGCGCTATGGGCGTTGAAAGTTAACGAGATAATGAGGTATGAGGATCTTATGACAACTGGCGAGGGGGGCTTTGAGAAATACTTAGCGACCTGGTACCATTGGACTCAGTACATTGAGTCCGAGGACTATAAGAACATTCTCGCTGAAATATAGGTGTCCGAACTAGCAGGAGTGTGCCCTTCTGTGTTCCCTCTTTCTTCCTTCCCCACCCCCTTTATCTATCCCTGTCGTTTTTTTTTTTTTTTTTTTTCCTTCAATCACTCTCCTTGGTTGTACTTATTAACGGTTGTTGTTGACGGGTTTACCTTTAAAATTTACGAGAGTGTTATGAGACATCCGCGTTCCCCACTTTCTTTGGGGCGATTGTTAGTTGCTGAGAAGTCGGAGGTGCCCTGGTAGAGGACCCTGGCGATGACCACAATAAATGGGAACAACAAACTGTGAGAAGATCTGAAATGTTTATTATGGCTTTCGATGTACAACCTTTACTCTCTCTGTTTTATACCCCTGTGAACTGTGATATGTTTTCTTAAAAATGGTATTAAAAAAAAAAAAAAAAATAAAGAATTTAAAAAAAAAAAAAATAAAAAAAAATAAAAAAGCATGATAAAAATGGTAAAAAACAACCATTAAAGACAGGTGGTACAAGTGGAGCCAAATTGGACTATACTAGTAAGCCAAATCAATAAGATCATATATACATTTGCAATATGCAGTGGAATGTGCAAAAAGAAAGATATCCTACAGCTAGTTTATAAATAAAGTGCAAAAAGACCTTTATAAAGTGCCACAGTATTCTATTGCAAGAGCCCCGAAAATGAGGAAAGCGCTAGTGTGCAGCAGTGCTGTGTGCAAATAAAGTGCTCACAGAGTGATAACAGCGTATCCAATGCACAGCAAAGTTGTATAAATATCAAAACATTTTACCACCAAATGACATGTGTCCAGGTCCACTTGAAACACCCCCTACCAACACCAACGCGTTGCGTGGAGAACCACTTCGTCAGGATGCTGTCGGTAAATGCCCCCCTATCCCCCCTAAATACCTGCATGCATATCGGCTGGTCCAATCAGGATCATTGTGCCACGTGTCTATCCCTTTGTGCAGGCACTTCCTGTCACCTGTGAGGGGAATGCCCAATCAGGGGAAAGTTTGTCCAAATAGGGTTTTAAGCATAAGGTCCTAATGGGCCGCATAATAATGATTTCCGGTTGGCCCTAGTATGCACGCCAGGCCTGGCCCAAGATTATTAATATGTGGCAGCTATCCCGTAATCGGGAGCCAAGCGCCGCCACCTTAGTATGCTAAAAGCGGGGATTCGAGCGCTGCGCATGCGCTCCTCCTACACAACCTAATGAAGCCCCATTGAAATGTATAGGAGAGCGCTACAGAGCGATAGGTACTACATGGCGCTCCTGAGCCTAGAACACCGGCGCTATACACTGAGCCGGCTGGATTAATACATGTGACACTACATGGCGCCGTTAGAGGCGCTCACCAGATTCGCTTTCTTAAATGTGCTTTTGTGTACAGCGCCCAGCGTTCACCTGCCGCTACCTGCCGCTACGAGGCACTACCTGGCGCTATCCCTTCTTAAATAACCCCTTAGTAACTACAAATTGTCAGAGTGGGTAGCTATCCCTAATATATAAGATACACAGTTTTTAAATAGATCAGACCATACCCCAGCCTTTCATTTGAGCGAGTATATCAGACTGAATAAAGCAAGCTGGAAACTTATGACAACATACATTTGTATGACAAAAAGAGCCTTAATACTACAGTATACAATAACTATTCATAAATCCACCCCTGCTAATAGAAACAAACTAAAATATACTTTTGGTTGACTTTCATATTTCTTAGTAGGACAATTTCTGCACTCTCCAATCTGCAGGGAGCGCACAGCAGAAAGAGCAGAGATACAGTTGCTCGGTAGCGCCTTCTGCTTGCCCCAGGTACCTGGAAGAAGGTGAATATGAAACACAGATCCCAGCATATTGTTAGAGATACCCCACTGATCCCAATATGCTTCCCACCCAGACAACAAATGATGTCCATGGGTAATGCAGGGGTAGATCATAGGCAGGGGTTGATATGACCGCTGTTAAAGCAATGGTACTGAAGCTTTAGTACTGCAGAGGCAGATGAGAAAATATTTTAGGGTTATGTGTAACCCTCCACAAGCATGATGCTCTGCTAGCATTGCAGGGGCAAAACATGGGCTTGGGAGTCTTGGCTGAATGGCTCCAAAGCAGAGCAGCCCACTGGCAATACTTCCTCTGCTCCCTTTGCCCCCCCCCCTTCCCGCTGCACGGCATCCACATGGGGATGTCCTTAAAGATTATGACAGTCTGCTTTAGACTTTTGGTTCACTTTAACAAAACATTAATAATAAATAAAATACAGAAGTTATAAAGTCCAATATGAAAGCTTCCAAATATGAGAAGTGTCATGTTACCAGTCTCTCAAACAATCCTCTATGCCAGCTAATTTTGCTTAAATCTGTTCCTGTTCAGTTATGATTCAGTTGAACAGAATTTCTTTAAAATTGGAATTAAGATCATAATATGGTATTTGGTCCGGGAAAACCTGCACCAAATTATCCTTCCTCTTGCTTTCTAGAAGGGCGCCGGCCCTTTAAGGCCGGCAGATCCATGACTGGCCTGCCCTTCCTCTGGAAGCTGACCAGCCATGGTGATGGGGGGGAGATCGGGGGAAGTGACCTCAGGGGGGGAGTATAAAGGGGCTTGGTTGCCCCCTCCCCTTCCTCTTTGACCTCTGATCTCCGCCTGGAACGAGCTTTCCCATCCTCTAGCTTCTGGGTGATGGAATGGTTTAATTGGTCACAGTGGAAAGATGGTAGGTTTTGCACTGCATTCGTTTTAATGAAAAAAAAGGAAAAGAGTTATATATTTATGTATTTATGTATAAATGGATGTTTATGGTTTGTATTTTGTCAATGTGTATGTATTGAGGATGTTGTTTTTACATGTTTTTAGTTGCTGTGATTTCTAGGCATGTGTATTTTTTTATTGTCACAGCGGTTGGCGAAGTGGCACTCGGCCACGCAACGCGTCGGTGGCAGGTTGTTGTTCTGGAGGTCCTGGGCTTGTAAGATGTGGTGATGCTATTCTACAAATTTTTTGTTCTGCGGCATTGTCTGTATGATGGCGGTTACACCATAAATTCTGCACTGTTATATTATCTTTTCACATTGCTCTTCTTGTATAGCAATTCTTAAAAACTTGGAGCACTTTTTCTGCACAAATCTATTGCACCATTTGCACTTATGCACTTTAAAGTGGAGTTTCCACAATATTATAACACTACTATAAACTTTATTAATAAATTTTCTATATTTTCTAAATCTTTAGCACATTTTCTGCTTCTTTAAAAGCCACCATATAGGCATAGCAGTCTATTCATTCAATTCTTGGATATATGCAATATGATACATTTGATATCTAAATAAGAGCCAATAGCAGGATAACCATCTCCAGTGCTTTTTTATGTGTATATAAGTTTTTTAATTAAGTCTTGTATGTTGTTTGTCGTGATTTAAGAATGATTTAATAAATTTAGCTTTTTATTCATCCATATTGCTCTGGTGTGCGGCAGTTTCATATAGGGGTTTTTGGGGCTAATGTAGGGCTCCATTTTCTTGGTGTCTTTATACAGCCGTTGGGCGGTCTCCTTTTCAAGTTCGGGTCTGAGATAGCACGAAAATGGGTAACAGGAGGAGTCAAGTAAGCGACTGTTTCTGCTGAAACCGGCCAGGAGGGTAGGTGTATGAACTGTGGGGGGAGGGGAGGGGCAGAAGAGGGGAATTGGATCCTTGCGGTTAGCCCAGTTGAGCTCCAAGGCCTAGGAGGGATGCGGCTGAGCTCAAAATCGGCTTCTGCTTTCTCTGGATCGGCATGTATCAGAGCCTTCTGGCTTGTCTCCCCTCCCTCTCTTTTGCTAGCTCGATTGTGGTGGAAATTTTGGACCTGGATCAGGAATGGGGGACTAAGTTTGCATTTATATTATTACTATTTTTGTTGAGGCTGAGGCCGATTAAACTCCATCATTTTAAAGAAATGGTTGTCTGGATGGTTATTTGTGGAAGGGTGCGGGTGGTTGGCAACTGAAGGTTTATGAAGCGCTAGCCCAGTCATGAATGTTCTAGCTCGGGATCATTTCTTCATATCTGGTGGGAGTGTTCTTTGGTAGAAAAAAGGTTCTGGGCATCTTTCAAACAATATAAACAGTTCTAGGGAGATCAATATCTAAAGTAGCAAGCAAGGCCTTGCTCAGTTAGCCTCAGGGGTGCAATAAAAATCAACAAAAACTGTTGTGCTTCATATTCACCTCTTTTCTTACTTTTAAGCAAAGGGTTGACTTTATTATGTGCCATGAGAATGGGGTGGCTATCACTACTCGCTTCTTCAAAAGATCTGGACTCACCAGTTTGATACTTATGCAGCAACAGATCCATACTAACATACTAATGCACAGCATAAAGTGATGGTTAGAGGTAGAGTGTCGGCATAGGGAGAAGGGGCAGCCACATGCTCCCGTTCCCAGCCCATCTGAATGGCTGGCCGCGGGAATGCGCCTCAGCTGCAGGGATGCCAGGGATGCAATTGTGATAAGGGACCGGTGGAAAAGTAAACAATTGTGGGTCAATGCAGGGGGTTCACACAGGGGCACTAAATCTTAAAGCCGGTAATTAGAGATGAGCGAACTTTTGAAAAATTCGATTCGACTGATTCGCCGAATTTTCCGACAAAAATCGTTTCGACCCGAATAAATTCGCGACGAATCGCTATTAAAAACGGCTATTTCTGAGCCTCCTACAGCCTCAATAGGGTTGTAAACCATTCAGCCTTGCTGTAACACGCACAGGATGCGTGCTGGGTTAGTTAAATAATACTTTTAAGAAATATCACATGCAGATCAGAGGCATCGCTAATAGAATCGCAGAGCGGCACAATTGCAGAGAGTTGAAGTGGCATCACTATGAGGGGCAGAAGGAGCCCAAATATACACTGGAGTTGGCTTCAGGAGCCCAAAAATTGGATGAATCACACCCTGGAGTTGGCAGAAGTTGGCAGCAGCAGCAGCAGGAGCCCAAATATACACTGGAGTTGGCTTCAGGAGCCCAAAAATTGGATGAATCACACCCTGGAGTTGGCAGGAGTTGACAGTAGCAGCAGCAGAAGCCCAAATATACACTGGAGTTGGCTTCAGGAGCCCAAAAATTGGATGAATCACACCCTGGAGTTGGCAGAAGTTGGCAGCAGCAGCAGCAGGAGCCCAAATATACACTGGAGTTGGCTTCAGGAGCCCAAAAATTGGATGAATCACACCCTGGAGTTGGCAGGAGTTGACAGCAGCAGCAGCAGGAGCCCAAATATACACTGGAGTTGGCTTCAGGAGCCCAAAAATTGGATGAATCACACCCTGGAGTTGGCAGGAGTTGACAGCAGCAGCAGCAGGAGCCCAAATATACACTGGAGTTGGCTTCAGGAGCCCAAAAATTGGATGAATCACACCCTGGAGTTGGCAGAAGTTGGCAGCAGCAGCAGCAGGAGCCCAAATATACACTGGAGTTGGCTTCAGGAGCCCAAAAATTGGATGAATCACACCCTGGAGTTGGCAGGAGTTGACAGCAGCAGCAGCAGGAGCCCAAATATACACTGGAGTTGGCTTCAGGAGCCCAAAAATTGGATGAATCACACCCTGGAGTTGGCAGAAGTTGGCAGCAGCAGCAGCAGGAGCCCAAATATACACTGGAGTTGGCTTCAGGAGCCCAAAAATTGGATGAATCACACCCTGGAGTTGGCAGGAGTTGGCAGCAGCAGCAGCAGGAGCCCAAATATACACTGGAGTTGGCTTCAGGAGCCCAAAAATTGGATGAATCACACCCTGGAGTTGGCAGAAGTTGGCAGCAGCAGCAGCAGGAGCCCAAATATACACTGGAGTTGGCTTCAGGAGCCCAAAAATTGGATGAATCACACCCTGGAGTTGGCAGAAGTTGGCAGCAGCAGCAGCAGGAGCCCAAATATACACTGGAGTTGGCTTCAGGAGCCCAAAAATTGGATGAATCACACCCTGGAGTTGGCAGGAGTTGACAGCAGCAGCAGCAGGAGCCCAAATATACACTGGAGTTGGCTTCAGGAGCCCAAAAATTGGATGAATCACACCCTGGAGTTGGCAGAAGTTGGCAGCAGCAGCAGCAGGAGCCCAAATATACACTGGAGTTGGCTTCAGGAGCCCAAAAATTGGATGAATCACACCCTGGAGTTGGCAGGAGTTGACAGTAGCAGCAGCAGGAGCCCAAATATACACTGGAGTTGGCTTCAGGAGCCCAAAAATTGGATGAATCACACCCTGGAGTTGGCAGAAGTTGGCAGCAGCAGCAGCAGGAGCCCAAATATACACTGGAGTTGGCTTCAGGAGCCCAAAAATTGGATGAATCACACCCTGGAGTTGGCAGGAGTTGACAGCAGCAGCAGCAGGAGCCCAAATATACACTGGAGTTGGCTTCAGGAGCCCAAAAATTGGATGAATCACACCCTGGAGTTGGCAGGAGTTGACAGCAGCAGCAGCAGGAGCCCAAATATACACTGGAGTTGGCTTCAGGAGCCCAAAAATTGGATGAATCACACCCTGGAGTTGGCAGAAGTTGGCAGCAGCAGCAGCAGGAGCCCAAATATACACTGGAGTTGGCTTCAGGAGCCCAAAAATTGGATGAATCACACCCTGGAGTTGGCAGGAGTTGACAGCAGCAGCAGCAGGAGCCCAAATATACACTGGAGTTGGCTTCAGGAGCCCAAAAATTGGATGAATCACACCCTGGAGTTGGCAGAAGTTGGCAGCAGCAGCAGCAGGAGCCCAAATATACACTGGAGTTGGCTTCAGGAGCCCAAAAATTGGATGAATCACACCCTGGAGTTGGCAGGAGTTGGCAGCAGCAGCAGCAGGAGCCCAAATATACACTGGAGTTGGCTTCAGGAGCCCAAAAATTGGATGAATCACACCCTGGAGTTGGCAGAAGTTGGCAGCAGCAGCAGCAGGAGCCCAAATATACACTGGAGTTGGCTTCAGGAGCCCAAAAATTGGATGAATCACACCCTGGAGTTGGCAGAAGTTGGCAGCAGCAGCAGCAGGAGCCCAAATATACACTGGAGTTGGCTTCAGGAGCCCAAAAATTGGATGAATCACACCCTGGAGTTGGCAGGAGTTGACAGCAGCAGCAGCAGGAGCCCAAATATACACTGGAGTTTGCTTCAGGAGCCCAAAAATTGGATGAATCACACCCTGGAGTTGGCAGAAGTTGGCAGCAGCAGCAGCAGGAGCCCAAATATACACTGGAGTTGGCTTCAGGAGCCCAAAAATTGGATGAATCACACCCTGGAGTTGGCAGGAGTTGACAGTAGCAGCAGCAGGAGCCCAAATATACACTGGAGTTGGCTTCAGGAGCCCAAAAATTGGATGAATCACACCCTGGAGTTGGCAGAAGTTGGCAGCAGCAGCAGCAGGAGCCCAAATATACACTGGAGTTGGCTTCAGGAGCCCAAAAATTGGATGAATCACACCCTGGAGTTGGCAGGAGTTGACAGCAGCAGCAGCAGGAGCCCAAATATACACTGGAGTTGGCTTCAGGAGCCCAAAAATTGGATGAATCACACCCTGGAGTTGGCAGGAGTTGACAGCAGCAGCAGCAGGAGCCCAAATATACACTGGAGTTGGCTTCAGGAGCCCAAAAATTGGATGAATCACACCCTGGAGTTGGCAGAAGTTGGCAGCAGCAGCAGCAGGAGCCCAAATATACACTGGAGTTGGCTTCAGGAGCCCAAAAATTGGATGAATCACACCCTGGAGTTGGCAGGAGTTGACAGCAGCAGCAGCAGGAGCCCAAATATACACTGGAGTTGGCTTCAGGAGCCCAAAAATTGGATGAATCACACCCTGGAGTTGGCAGAAGTTGGCAGCAGCAGCAGCAGGAGCCCAAATATACACTGGAGTTGGCTTCAGGAGCCCAAAAATTGGATGAATCACACCCTGGAGTTGGCAGAAGTTGGCAGCAGCAGCAGCAGGAGCCCAAATATACACTGGAGTTGGCTTCAGGAGCCCAAAAATTGGATGAATCACACCCTGGAGTTGGCAGGAGTTGACAGTAGCAGCAGCAGGAGCCCAAATATACACTGGAGTTGGCTTCAGGAGCCCAAAAATTGGATGAATCACACCCTGGAGTTGGCAGAAGTTGGCAGCAGCAGCAGCAGGAGCCCAAATATACACTGGAGTTGGCTTCAGGAGCCCAAAAATTGGATGAATCACACCCTGGAGTTGGCAGGAGTTGACAGTAGCAGCAGCAGGAGCCCAAAAAATGGCCTAAAGACATAAATATGTTTTGCACCATTTGGAAAGTGTAAAACGTGGCACCATGCTGAATCTAGTCGCATGCATCAGGCATTGGTGGGTGGAAATCCTGGCTGATCCATCCCTGATTCATTTTGACAAAGGTGAGTCTCTCCACATTTTTAGTTGACAGACGAGTTCTCCTCGCCGTAACTATGGCCCCCGCCGCACTAAACACCCGCTCAGATGGCACGCTACTTGCCGGGCAGGACAGCTTTTCCAGGGCAAACTCTGCTAGTTGCGGCCACAAATCAAGTTTGGCTGCCCAGAAGTCCAGCGGATCCTCAAGGTGTGTTGGCATGGTCATGTCAAAGTATGACATGACCTGCTGGTTGAGGTCCTGCTCCAGGTCTTCCTGCTGCTCATGAGTAGCCTCACTATGCGGGTGTAGAAAGCTACTCATTAGCGACTGAAGACTGAGGCTGCTGCTGCTGATGGAGCTTCTGCTGCTGCTGCTGCCAACCCCCCCAGCGGCCATGGCAGTGGAAGGTGAGCGCAGAGGTCCCCTCGAGTCAGACCTGCGAGAGTATGGACCATGGCGCAGATAGGCATCGGCCAACTGCCTACGTAGAATGTCTTTGTAGTAGTTGAGTTTGTCCTCCCTCTCGGTGGGTTTAAAAAATGCCCCCATTTTGTGCCGGAAGCGAGGGTCCAATAAGGTGGACAGCCAGAAGTCATCCCGCCGACAGATGGAAACAATTCTGGGGTCACTACGCAAGCACGTGAGCATGCTTCGTGCCATTTGCGCAAGTGACTCGGATGGACTACCTGTCTCCATCTCCACTGCATACTGCCACGGTGTGCCCGGGTCCTCTGTCTCTCCTTCCTCAAAAACCTCTAGCTCCTCTGGCTGCTCCTGCTCCTCCTCTCCTGTCCGCTGACTAGATAAACCAGCCATTTCGCCAAGCCTAAACTGTGTTTCGCTGGGCAACTCCTCCTCCTCCTCTTCCTCCTCCTCCTCCTCCAGTTCAGCTCCAAGGGGGTTCATGTGGCCGTAAGATGTAAACGCCATGTCTCCAGTGCCCTGACCAGCCATGGTTTCCAACATGTGCTGCAGTACATGAAGCAGTGGAATCACGTCGTTCATCCCGTAATCCTGCCGACTGACAAATAAAGTGGCTTCCTCAAAGGGCCTGAGCAAACGGCAGGTGTCACGTATGAGCTGCCACTGGTTGACATTGAAGTTACACAGGGGAGTCCCCCTATCTGCTTGGATCATCAGGAAATCCGTGATGGCTTTTCTCTGTTCATATAATCGGTCCAACATGTGAAGGGTGGAATTCCAACGGGTGGAAACATCGCAAATCAGACTATGTTGGGGGATACCATTCTGACGCTGTAGCTCAAGAAGGGTGTGTTTGGCAGTGTAGGAGTGGCTGAAGTGCATGCAAAGTTTCCGTGAAGTTGTTAGGATGTCCTGCAGATGGGGGGAACACTTCAGAAACCGCTTGACAACCAGATTGAAGACGTGAGCCATGCAGGGGGCATGGGTCAGGCTTCCTTGGCGCAGCGCAGACAAAATGTTCTTCCCATTGTCGGTAACCATGATTCCCATTTTAAGTTTTCTCGGAGTAAGCCATGTTTGGATTTCCTGATGAATACATTTAAGCAGTTCCTCCCCTGTGTGACTCCGTTCGCCAAGACAAACCATGTGAAGCACTGCGTGACACCTCCGTGCCCTGCACACATGGTAGACTGGAGGGGCACTGAGACTTGAGCCTACAGTGGAGGGTGAGGAGATGGCGGAGGATGAGGAGGCCGAGTCGCACGGTGTCACAGGCCCAATGGGCAGAGAGCGCGGAGGCCGAAGCGGCGTGACCTGTCCAAGTTGCTGCTGCAAAGGGACCACATTCACCCAGTGGGCCGTAAACGACATGTACTGCCCCTGACCGTAGTTACAGCTCCAGATGTCGGCGCTGCCATGTATTTTGCTACACACCGACAGGCTCAAGGACTGGCCCACCTTCTGTTCAACAAAAGTGTGCAGCGCTGGTACTGCCTTCTTGGCAAAGAAATGACGGCTTGGGACTCTCCACCTCGGCTCGGCACAAGCCATCAGTTCTCTGAAAGGTGCAGATTCCACCACCTGAAAAGGGAGCGACTGCAGCACCAGCAACTTGGACAGGAGCACATTCAGCTTCTGCGCCGTAGGATGAGTGGGCGCATACTGCTGTCTCTTGGACATGGCTTCGCTGATGGATTGCTGGCGGGATGCATGACTTGGAGGAGGAGGAGGAGGAGCAGGAGCGACAGAGGATGGGTATGACGCACAGCTGCCTTCGGCTGAGGTGCTGGAGCCTTGGCTGGCAGAAATTGGGAGCTCACTTGGTGAGGAAGCAGACTGGACCACCCCTTGGGAGCCTCGGTTCTCCCAGGTCGTTTTATGGTGACGCATCATATGTTGACGCAGGGCCGTGGTGCCAACATTTGGACCCTGGCCACGCTTCACCTTTTGCCTACATATCTTGCATGTGGCCATGTTACCCTCCTGCGGATGCCTCAGGAAAAACTGCCACACTGCCGAGTAGCTACTTTTCCCACCCCCTGGCCTCACTGATTCACTGCTGCTGTTGCCAACTCCAGGAACCCCTGCTCCACTACCTCCCGATAAGGTAGACTGCCGCACAGCAGGTGCTCTACCCCGGCCCCGGCCCCGGCCGGCTCCAGCCTTTGGAATTGTGCCCCCATGCTGACTGCTACCACTTTGCTGCCTCAGCTGCTGACTCCGGGGCAACCTGCACCCCTCTTCTCCTGATGATGACGATGAAGCCCCTTCATCACCCGGCTCCCAAGTGCGATCGGCTTCATCGTCATCATCATCATCATCACCGGGTTGTGGCTGTACGTCACTGATGTTCGTGGATTCGTCAACAGTGTCTGGCGCAGGAGCTGGAACGCTCGCAGCACCCACGACACTGTCCACATCACTATTTGTCTGCCTAGCTAAAGAAGCCACCTCCATTTCTTGGCTGGGCAGTAGCTGCTGACTGTCCTCTATCTGATGGTCCTCCTCACTAAAGAGTGGAGCTGAACCCAAAGCATAGGATACGTCGCTGGGGGAGGGAACGGCGTAGGCCAGAGGCAATGGGAGGACAGGGACTGCTCTCGGGGCATGCCAACTCAGGGTTGTGTCAGAGGAACCTACCGACCCTAGACTGGGGGTCTCAGACGTAAGTTGTGATGATGTTGTTGATGAGCGCGTCAACCAATCTACCACGGCAGATGCGTTACTGGTGGAGACCCGACCGCTAGCAGATACTGGCAGATTAGGTCTCTCAGCGTGACTCCTGCTGCTACTGGCCCCCAGTCTGATGCGAGCTCTTCCTGCGGAATCTTGGCCTCTGCCACTCCTCTTTTCACTTCCAGGCACTTGTCTGCCCGACATAGTCTAACTGGCGTGGTAGTAGGTGATATTTAAAAAAACCCCGGGCAGCGGTGGGTCTATATGAAACAGAATATAATGCACACCAAAAGTGAGCAGTAACACTCAGCCTCCAACAGGCCTGCTTAGTGTAAATAAGAGAGCTGCTTAGTGTAAATAAAGAGGGGTATGCTATGTTACAGAATGGGATGCCTCAACAGAAGTGCACCTGGCAGGCAGCAGTAAGCCTATGCCCAGCAAAAGTGTCTTATAATATAAATATAATAAGAGCAAATGCTTATATGGTCTTAAACAGAGGCTGCTTTAGTCACAGAATGGGATGCCCCGGGCAGGAATCGAGCTGCCAGGGTACAGTAGTGCTTTGGCCAGCAAAAGTGTCTTTATCAGGCCTAATTTCAAATATGATTAGAGCAAATGCTTATATGGTCTTAAACAGAGGCTGCTTTAGTCACAGAATGGGATGCCCCGGGCAGGAATCGAGCTGCCAGGGTACAGTAGTGCTTTGGCCAGCAAAAGTGTCTTTATCAGGCCTAATTTCAAATATGATAAGAGCAAATGCTTATATGGTCTTAAACAGAGGCTGCTTTAGTCACAGAATGGGATGCCCCGGGCAGGAATCGAGCTGCCAGGGTACAGTAGTGCTTTGGCCAGCAAAAGTGTCTTTATCAGGCCTAATTTCAAATATGATTAGAGCAAATGCTTATATGGTCTTAAACAGAGGCTGCTTTAGTCACAGAATGGGATGCCCCGGGCAGGAATCGAGCTGCCAGGGTACAGTAGTGCTTTGGCCAGCAAAAGTGTCTTTATCAGGCCTAATTTCAAATATGATTAGAGCAAATGCTTATATGGTCTTAAACAGAGGCTGCTTTAGTCACAGAATGGGATGCCCCGGGCAGGAATCGAGCTGCCAGGGTACAGTAGTGCTTTGGCCAGCAAAAGTGTCTTTATCAGGCCTAATTTCAAATATGATAAGAGCAAATGCTTATATGGTCTTAAACAGAGGCTGCTTTAGTCACAGAATGGGATGCCCCGGGCAGGAATCGAGCTGCCAGGGTACAGTAGTGCTTTGGCCAGCAAAAGTGTCTTTATCAGGCCTAATTTCAAATATGATTAGAGCAAATGCTTATATGGTCTTAAACAGAGGCTGCTTTAGTCACAGAATGGGATGCCCCGGGCAGGAATCGAGCTGCCAGGGTACAGTAGTGCTTTGGCCAGCAAAAGTGTCTTTATCAGGCCTAATTTCAAATATGATTAGAGCAAATGCTTATATGGTCTTAAACAGAGGCTGCTTTAGTCACAGAATGGGATGCCCCGGCAGGAATCGAGCTGCCAGGGTACAGTAGTGCTTTGGCCAGCAAAAGTGTCTTTATCAGGCCTAATTTCAAATATGATTAGAGCAAATGCTTATATGGTCTTAAACAGAGGCTGCTTTAGTCACAGAATGGGATGCCCCGGGCAGGAATCGAGCTGCCAGGGTACAGTAGTGCTTTGGCCAGCAAAAGTGTCTTTATCAGGCCTAATTTCAAATATGATTAGAGCAAATGCTTATATGGTCTTAAACAGAGGCTGCTTTAGTCACAGAATGGGATGCCCCGGGCAGGAATCGAGCTGCCAGGGTACAGTAGTGCTTTGGCCAGCAAAAGTGTCTTTATCAGGCCTAATTTCAAATATGATTAGAGCAAATGCTTATATGGTCTTAAACAGAGGCTGCTTTAGTCACAGAATGGGGATGCCCCGGGCAGGAATCGAGCTGCCAGGGTACAGTAGTGCTTTGGCCAGCAAAAGTGTCTTTATCAGGCCTAATTTCAAATATGATTAGAGCAAATGCTTATATGGTCTTAAACAGAGGCTGCTTTAGTCACAGAATGGGATGCCCCGGGCAGGAATCGAGCTGCCAGGGTACAGTAGTGCTTTGGCCAGCAAAAGTGTCTTTATCAGGCCTAATTTCAAATATGATTAGAGCAAATGCTTATATGGTCTTAAACAGAGGCTGCTTTAGTCACAGAATGGGATGCCCCGGGCAGGAATCGAGCTGCCAGGG
This sequence comes from Gastrophryne carolinensis, assembly GCA_027917425.1. Taxonomy (NCBI): domain Eukaryota; kingdom Metazoa; phylum Chordata; class Amphibia; order Anura; family Microhylidae; genus Gastrophryne; species Gastrophryne carolinensis. Next base: position 383,926,281 of record CM051236.1, on the reverse strand, counting down.
TACAGTAGTGCTTTGGCCAGCAA